>CP141144.1:24195013-28995013 GCA_035235625.1 Saururus chinensis
GCTCGCAGGTGGATGTATCCTCTGTATAAGCTCGCTGAAGATCTAGAAGGAATGGGCAAGAAGGCATAGAGAGTGCTAGGCATGAACCAATAGAAAGGTGGTGAGTTAGTGCATCCGCCACGGTGTTCTCTACCCCTTTCTTGTACACCACTTCATAATTGTAGCCCAAGAGTTTACTATCCAAACGTTGTTGAGCCGGAGTGGACACATGTTGCTCGAGAAAGTATTTCAAAGGCTTGTGATCCATACGGATAAGAAAGCGGCAGCTAAGCAAGTAAGGGCACCATTTGGCAACTGAATGAACTATGGCTAGCATCTCTTTCTCATTGGCGGACATAGACATGGAATGACTAAAAAGTACTTTGCTAAAAAAGCAATGGGCCATTCATTCTGATGTAGAATTGCCCCAAGGTTTGCTTCAGAAGCATCAGTCTCTACAACAAAGGGAAGACCAAAGTCTAGTAGTAACAACACCAAAATTGTGGCCATGGCCCATTTCAGCCTATCGAAGGCTTCTTGGGCTTTTCGAGCAAGCTAGTGATAGGGCCAACAATAGTGCCATACTGACTGATGAAGTACCAATAATATCTTGTGAGTCCTAGAAGTCCTTAGAGTGCTCGTACACAAGTGCTCGTCAGCCAAGATAGCATAGCATCCACCTTCGAAGGGTCAGTAGCAACCTCCTGATTAGAAACAATGACTGAGGTATTCCACCTGTTAATGCCAAATTAACACTTCGAGCGCTTAAGAAATAAGGACTTAACTCACAAAATAGAGAGAAAATACCTAAGGTGCTCCAAGTGGTCCTCCCATGAGGCACTTTAAATCAATATCGTCAAAGAAAAGCAAGACAAACCAACATAGAAGAGAATGGAACAAATTATTCTTGAGGCTTTAAAATGTGGCGGGGATATTTGTCACACCAAACTAAATGATCAAGAACTCAAAGTGGTCATCATAAGTACAAAAGGCCATCTTATGAGCATCTATGGAAGTAGTTTGGATTAGGTCGTAACCTGAATGAAGATCCAATTTGGTGAAGAATGTAGCACCACCAACTCATTAAGTAACTCTTCGATAACATGAATGAGATATCTTTGATGGTAATGGAGTTGAGGGCTCTGTAGTCTACACAGAAACGCCATGAACCATCCTTCTTTCGAACAAGGAGTACAGGAGATGAATAAGACTAGTGCTTGTCTGAATAATACCCGTCTAAAGCATGTCTGACACCAAACACTCAATCTCAGTTTTTGGTACATGTGGTAGCAGTATGGACAAATATTCGCAAGTGAGGCTCCTAGAATGATGGGAATCTAGTGATCATGGCAGTGTATTGGAGGTAACTCTCTAGGTTTTGAAAATATGTCCTCTTGTTCGGTCAAGAGAGCAAGCAGATCATTAGATAAGTCTCTTGGTGCACTTCCACGTGGCGCGCTGCTACAAAAAGAATCCTTGTGGTGCAAAGCGGAAGAGAGAACTCATTGACTGACCTGAATTCAACATCCTTGGCTGAGAGCCTTGCATGTGTATATGCTCTCCACACA
The DNA here is from genome assembly GCA_035235625.1 of Saururus chinensis. NCBI lineage: Eukaryota > Viridiplantae > Streptophyta > Magnoliopsida > Piperales > Saururaceae > Saururus > Saururus chinensis. The sequence continues at coordinate 24,196,561 of CP141144.1, forward strand.
CTGTCCATAATGATGTCCCTAAAGTTCCAAATCACGTCCCCAAGTTCTTGTAACACACCAAGCACCAAATATGGCCCCTTCATGGGCAGGAGAACAAATTTGTGATGAATGTATGGCCCTGATGGAGAGGGAAGCCTATGCGCGCACACCTGTACTTTGGAGGTTCTTGTCATTGCTAATAAAGACATCGAAAGACTTGGAATATGATATAAAGCATCCCAAATGTTGTGTCGCCTTATCATTAATGAAATTATGGGTGGGACCACTGTCGATGATGATAACTACCTATTGCCATTTGAGGTGGCCTTCAACCCGCATGGTCCAAGGGTGAATGCTCTAGAAAATGCATGCATATATATCTCTAGAAGAATAGTATCATAGGGAGATGACTCATCAATGGCAAGAAAAAGATCATCATCTTCAGCCTCGTCAATGAGCAAGCTACCCCGGATGAAATAACGGTGTCTGGGCATGAACTTCTTATCACATTTAAAGCAAAAACCTTTAGACCTTCGCTCTTCCACTTGGTTGGGGATAAGACAAGGAACCGGGGGAGGGGCGCAGTTGAGGTAGAAGGCTGGCTAGCCTAGGGTTGAAGATAGGCCCAGCCTGAAGATAGCCTAGAAGGAGCTAGGCTAGCCTCCTCACCTTTGTCGGGCATGCTTTTCCACCCATATATGAGCATGGTGCACCACCCCCCATAGAGAAGCGTAATGGAAGTCACACATCTTGTCTTGAATCTCTGATTATAGCCCCTTTTGAATGTGCCAATCAAGGCCACCATCAGCCAATCCAGAAGGTGGTTGGAAATCTTCATAAAATTAGAGTTATAGGCACATACAGTGGTGTTCTGACAAAGAGTGGAGAGTATCTCATTAAAATCTTGGCACTTGTTGGGGGTGGTTGGAAATCTTCATAAAATTAGAGTTATAGGCACATACAGTGGTGTTCTGACAAAGAGTGGAGAGTATCTCATTAAAATCTTGGCACTTGTTGGGGCCAAATTAAACACAGTTTGTTGGAGAATGAAAGCCATGAAAGCATACCTCATTCTCATAACTCTGGAACCAGACTGAGTCATTGCCATCTAAGTAAAAGGCGGCTATGTCCAAATGTTCATCATTGGAATGTGTCCCTTGGTAGGCAATGACCTTCTCTGTATAGAGCCACTCGACCGGGTCCTCGTCTCCATTATAACTAGGGAACAATTGTTTGGGCAAACGGAGTTCAACACCACCTCTTTTCCCTCCATGAGGCCAAGAGAAGTTCTCCAAGTCTTCCTTGAACTCTCTTGAGAAGTTTATGTGGTTTGGGGTTAATGCAGCATTTACTCGAACACATGGTGGGCCTCATTCTCCCAGGACTTTTGATCCGATCAATAGTACCAAATCACACAGAGGTAGGAGGAGGGTGTACAACTCTCTCAAATACCAATTAGACGCCAAGAGTGCAAGATCTGTGGGGCTGTGAAGGCTTGCCCACCTCAGCGTTGGTTGCCAAAGAGGCTATTTGAAGTTGGGTAAAGGCCACCGTCAGTTGCTAAACCTATGCATTCATTGTCCAAACATGGAGAGCATGGTGGTAGCGTCCAAGCTTGAAGTTGGGGAGATTTGATACTAATCTTGTGTCCCATATTGGAAAACAAGAGGTACATAGTTTCAATCGTAAGAAAGGTAAGAATATGACAAAGGAGGGAAGAAGAAAGTCTATTCTCTCTTTATTAAATTAAAACAAGGAAGAAGACCCCATTATAAGGGGAGGCGTGACTCCCAAGGAGGGCTACATTAGCTATGGGATGCCAACCAACTGGGTGGGCCCATAACCAGTATGTGACAATCTTAAACTAATTATTATCCTACATTACAACTTATCAAAACAGAAAAAGAAAGTACTGCAAAGTAAGGTCCTAAATATAGTAAGTCCTATAAATGGAAAGTAGTGCAAGGGCAGGCGAGCTGTCTCCAAGTGGACTTTGTAGAATGTACACAACAATCTCTCCACCATTAAATCTCCATTGAAGAACCTTTGAGAACATTTGGATCGTCAATTTTGGGGAAATCTACAACAACTTAGTGCGCCAATCGAAGAGGTTCTAGTGTGTTTTTTATCAAATCAAGGCAGGTGGATTCAAATATGCATTTCTCTTGTTGATTGTGTGATTCTAAGTAGGCACCTTAGGGATTTGACTTATGTTCTTGGGTTCTGATCAAGAAAGAACATTTCTTCTTCCCTCTTCATCAAAAATCAAGTCTTTGAAATCGGATTTTGAGGTAAGGGACTTTCACTTGATGATCTATCTTCTTATGAATATTTTCATACAGAGCTTTGCTTGATTAAGGATAGGGTTTTCTTAAATCATGTTTCAATGATGATTATTACATTATTTGAATGGCTATTACTACACTTTCAATGTCAAAAGCATGATGTTTGATTTTGGTGGCTGATTCATGGTCTTGATTTATGTCTATTTCTCTTAAATATGATGTTCTTGAATGATCTTGTTGTTGTATAGTTTTTTATGCTTTGTGAATATCATGTTTCTTCTAGAGTAGTATATTCCCAAAATTTACTGTTTCTCTTCGAAGGTTGTTTTTGTTTTAGGACTTCCTTGACTCTTTTTTATTTGAAAATTCTCTTAGAGTATCCTTACTCATTATTCTCAGTCTAATAGAAATTTCAAGTTTTCTTGAATTTTATCTCAGTCAAAGAGTCTTCTTTTCATATGTTTATTTTTTGGCCAGTTGGCATTAAGTCAAATTTAGATTTCGTTTTGGGGCCTTTTCTACTTGGAATGGACTTGCAAAAATACTGGAGATATGTAATCATGTCTATTACCATGTGTTTTCTGGGATTTCTCCCTATTAAATTCAAATTATTAGATTTTCTGTAATCTGCATTGTTCTCGATTAACAGCTATGTTGTTTCATGTATTTTGAATTTTCCCAATTTTATTTTTTATTTTGGTTGCTTCCAAAAATATTTTGAGCAATGATTGTGTCCTCTATTAAGGATAAAATTTTTGGATTGATTTGGAGTCTTTTAGACCGGTTTGTGTTAGTTGTGCTCTAAATGTACATGAATTCTAGTATTGTACAATTTTTTAAAAATTCCAAAGACTTTAGTTTCGGTATTAGATCATACCACCAATTTATTTTTGAGTCATTGGTTGGATCAAGTTGTTCCAAGTTTTGTTTGATTCCAGTACTATGGGTGTTTGGTGTTTTCTCTATGGTAGTTCCACAACCCTTCAAAACATGTTTCCTAATTATTTGCATTGACATATCTTGAAGTGTATGCGTAACAGTGCTTCTGAGTGGCCACTAATAGTCACATCCCATACTATGAGTATTTGTGACACCTCAAAAATAACTTTACACTAAACAAGCGCAACAAACCTTAGAGCTACCCACTAACACCGCATGTCCCATACCACGGGTGTTTAATGGATTTCTCCTTGGCAATTCCATAACCTTACAAGATATACCACAAATAGAACTATGCTCCATAACTTATGTGCTACATCTCCCTGACTTAAACAAAAACTTAGTCTAGTCTCAACATTATTTTTCACCTCAAGTATTTGTAGAGAGGGTTTCTGGGTAGTTCCAATGCCAACTCTCGCACCTTGGAAGCATAAAAAAATTCTTGACAAATATATAAGCATTTACATTGGCCCGCTACTGAAGCCACTCGTCATAAGTGATAATAAAATAGTAATTTCCTAGGAACTACCATTTGTGTACAAACACACAAAAGAAAAATAATAAAGAGAGTTCTTGATTTTAATTTTTACATGCAGTTCAAAATCCTTGAAATCACCTTGACAACTACCAAGTAGGCCATTCTATCCTCACACAAAGCTTCGATAGATCCTACAATGTCTAGGGGGTAGTGAGCCTTTTAAAACACTCAGTAGGAGAGTTTGTACTATCAGGCATGAAGTAAACACATGGAAGTTTCACAACATATAACATATATACCATTTTTCATAAAAATAGGGTGTGCCTCTCACCCAAAACTATGCCTAGAGCTTCTTCCCACGTATCGCAAATGCTCGTAAGATTTGCAAGCTCTCATGTCTTCATAAATGTGTCTTAGACACATACTCCATCCTATCAACTTTGTTGTGGGTACAAAGTAGCAGCGTCTTATTCCTCCATGGATCATCCCAAAATACTTCATGCTTGTGGAAGAGCCACCTATGCTCATAGGGCGACAGGATCATGAGAGTAAAGAATCTTCCTATGATATTCTCTACCCTAGCGCTCATAGCCTTGATAAGTGCCATTCGTTAGGGGCTAATCAAAAGTCTTGCCCTTCATTAGGGGCTCACTAGGCTAATGTGTGTACTATGTGTCTGATTCCAAACTGGATTATAATTGTGTCCAATAATAGCTACAGATAACCAAAATATTCTTAAGTCCCAAACCCATAATCTTGAGTTTTAGACTCAAAATCTTGAATCCTAGACTTATAACCAAAACATTCTAGAGCTCCCAGACTTATATAAAGGGTAGTTTTCTTTGAAAATATTCTATTGCAGTGTTTATCTTTTTGAAAATTGTAGCCTCACCTCTACAAGCCATGCGAGTGTCACTATTGATGACTACAAAGGTAAGGTTAGTCGCTCATTCCAACAAGATAGTTACCCCTTCTTTGTCCCGCTTCAATGACTCCATAACCATGCTTATTCGTTTTTGCGAAAATAATCTTGAGAATCCTCTTTTCGATAAGGACGAATTCTCTAAAACCATCTTTCACACAAACTATATTCATTCACAATGAAAACAACGTCAATGCTAGATTGTCTCTACCTCACATGCTTCAATGTGTATAATTCATACCAAATTCAACAAATAAATATTTGATAAAACTATTATGAGGTAATCATAAAAGTTGCTAAATATAATACATATCCACATCTAAAGGAATTATATATGAGGCAATCATAAAGCATGTAGTATATAAAATATATCTGCTTTCAACGGATAATTATTTGACTAATCAAATTTACATAATAGAATTATAAACATACAATATATAATCATTCGACAAATTGAATATATATGCAGAAATCATAAATCAATACTTGAAAGTAACTCTAACGCATAACATGCAAGATTCATATAATTATTAAGTTAAAAAGATAGCCAAAGTCAATAATCATGCCTTAAGAAATGATAAAAGCCATTACATTACTCCTTGCGCGATTTCGAAGACAAGGCGCCGGACTCCATGCCCTTAGATGACCACTTTTGGGGCTTTAGTGGTCTCCAACCAAAAAAATAGCCCTGTCACAATATCTCGCATGCTTGATTTAGATGAGAACTCCTCTTGAGGGACTCAAATCAGACATAAAATGACATTGAACAAGAGAAATGAAGTTTGAGGAATGTGAGAGAGAAGAAACTGGACAACTAGAAGAATTAGAAGCCCACCCGCGTTTAAATATTCGTGTGAGGCGGTCTAACCATGGCTACTATCACACGCATGGCATGTGATGTGGGGATCGGCCCCCATGGTGTGTGGTGCTATGTGACAATGCCACGCGTCGAGCCTGCAATGTGCAGTATGCTGGGCCCCTCCTACTTGCACCATGCACTGATGCATGATACATGTAATGCACATGTCGTGCATTGCATCGATGCGCGTTGTGATGCACATCACACCAACACATGTCATGCTGGCATCAGCCTGCTAATGCTAGTTGATGTAATAATTCATTTCTTTTATTTATTTTTAAAAAAATTCAAAATCTTTAAACATGCATAACTTTCTCTTTCGGACTTCAATTCACGTATTTTTGATACTGTTGGGCTGGTATTAACGAGCCCTACAAAAATAGACCCAACATGGGTAGGTTATCCTGCATTTTTTAAGTGGGTCCCACCCATGTCGAACAATTCTCGAAGTCGTAACTTTTGACCCAGTGTCTGATTCGCACTCTTCAAGGCTCATTATGCCAGTTTCTCAGCGCTCTAACACATGCATACAATAATACACCAAATATCTACCTCTAAATAATTTAAAATTATTAAAAATTCGTAAAATAGCTTTATTAGATGTAGATAATTGTAACAAAAATTCATGATCGTTACACTTTTATACTGATCAAAGTCCAAAACTGCAAAAATTCACTTGTTTTCTGAAACATTTGATGCATGCGATAACACCAACTGTAATATCCCAAATTTTCCTGAGTTTCAAAAATTAAATATGTGCAAAATAGGGTGTTTAACCCATTGATATTCTTAGTAGAATAACTTCCTCCCTAGATTGAATTTGTGACTAAAACTAATTCTATGATAAAGTAGATAGATAGAGCTTCATAACGCCACCAAGAACACACGAATCGGAGATCGGATGAGGAAGATATGACTATTCGAAGTTGAATATATCGTATAGGGCATGTTTACCCAATTTAGACATGTATTTAGCCTGTTTAAGTTGTCTTGCGGGCCCGGTTAACTAGAATTCCGAAATTAATTTTTAGATGCCTAATTAGGGTCTTTTGGGGGCTAAAAGGGCGGAGAAGGAGGTGAAAGGTGAAGCTTCGGCAAGGCTCCGATAGCGGAGGATCGACAATAAATCAGTAATTAAGGTAGGATTGTTGCCTTTTCTTCACTTGAAGATTACTAAAAAATTATTAATTAGATTTGAAGAAAAATCAGATATGTATTGTGTAATTTACATAAAGAGTAATCACTGTTCTGTAATTCTGTCAACAGTAAGTTTATTTTTCAGATCTTACTGGTCGGCTGCTGACCGGTCAGCGCTGTCTGGCCAGTAACCGGCCAATCGTCATTTGGTGGCGGCTTCATGCACGCCGAGCTCCAGCACGCAGCTGCTACTGGACAGATTGTCGGCCAGTGCATAGAAAAAAAGAAAAAGAAAAAGAGAGACTCAGTCGCTGGCCGCGCTGGCCGTGGCCGCTTCGGTCCAAGCCACGACAGCGCCTTATGTGCCAGCCTGGGCTGCAGTGGCACTGGCCGCAGCAGCATCGCTGGCTGTTAAAAAAAGGAAAATAGGAGAAAAGCGGATTTTTGGTCACCGGCTGGCCACCAGACTGCGGCGGGAACGACGCGTTTGGTTTTGCAGTGCGTCGGTGGTCCGGAATCACTTGGGCCACCCAACCTCCATCGCGAGATGAGCGGCGCCGCTAGAGGCTGCCGGTCACGGGGAAGAGACCCGTGAAACGGGTCGTTGGGCTCTAGACCGGGTCGGGTTGTCTGACTCGGTTCAGACCAGTTCAAGTAAAAACAAATAAAAATAAAACCTAATTGAACCGAGTCCGGTTTAGTAGGTTGTAGATGTGAATTAAATTTGAAAAAAAATGACATATGGCCACGAGTATATGTCATGTGCCTTGACCAAGTTTTAGATTGAGGGAAAATCTCAGATGCTTTAAAATGACTAATTTACCCTTGTAAGTTGACATGTAGCAAATATTTTATAACCAAACTTTGGGCCTCTGGTTTAGGGGTCTATGAGTGGATTTAAAAATTATGAAAAATCTCAGTGATATTTTAATGTGTATCATAAATTTAGACCAAGCCATAAGCTATGTAAAAATCTCAGTAAGTAGATATTTGACTATCTTTTCCCTAGGGTTAAGGTAAGATAGGTAATTAAACCGGGGTCGGTTCAAGGGGTTTAAGACCCTGTTAAATAGCAAGAAAATTATCTCGGGTTCACAACATCATGGTGTACTCATGGGATTAGTTTTGGACCCATTGAGGTTCAAGGAAGCTCTGTACAAAAAGGCAAAAATACCCTTATGAGTGGACCGGCCCCCATTCGCGTGGATGTTATTAATGGGCCAATGTGATACTGAAACTTTTTCAGAGGTTAAAGATTTACCCGAGTGCAGAGAGGATTGTATCTAATGTTGGATAATTACTCTAATGCCCTTAGGTGCATTATGACCAGTTTCATAAAGATTTATTAAGATAACCCAAGGAGGGTTAGGGCACGAGAGTTCGAATAAATCTTATATCATTAATGAATTTTATTATTGAAATTATGATCTGCTTAGACCTGTGTAGTTCTAATGGTTTATGTTGTTCATTGTTTCCATATTTTTTCATTGTTGTTATGATAAGAATTTATCATCTGCTTAAGATTATTGAAAGATAAATCAATGAGGTTTGATAACTTTGGATTGGGCGAGAACACCTAATCAAGATAAAGACTAATATACCTCTGAGGGGTTTGGGACTAGTTCATAGAGTGAATAAAGCCTTTAACCTCACGATTTGCCTTGGTTGATGAACCGATGGCATGTCTCGAGTTGTAAACCTTGGTCTAGAAGGGACTAATAGGGTTTGAGTTAGTCATTCAAAATACTGGCTTAATGATGAGCAAGATAGGGTTTAGAATGGTTTCCTAAGTTTTCGCTCTATTGAGGAGCTGATGATTTGACCGTGTAGTTACACCTCCCCATTGGAGGGAGCTCTGTGTGAGCCAGGCTCACCACAGATCTATTGAGGATCTTTTAGTGTACACACAATTGGATCAACTAATATCCTACTAGGTTGGCTTTTCCGGCCACTTCTGTTTAGGTGCAGCTGTGGGTCATGCCCTTCCACTCCGGTGAGGTCCTTCTTGAGCAAGGAGGGGTAATGACACTTCCTGGTGGATTCTAGGGTGTTTCGTTATCATTTGTCACTTAAGTTGACATCTGATGAATCTGTCTGTCATTGGGATTAGACAGGGATATTAATTATCGAACAATGGTTCGAGAGATAATTAATAACATTGATTGATATTGCTTGTTTAATTAGAACAAGTGGAATGATTAAAGGACTTGAATAAAATGTAGGTTGCTTGAAAATACTTAAGCACTGCATGTGCGATGCTATGCTTCTTAGTATAGTGTAGTATTAGGCAGAACTACGTCTAGATCCGATCTTGTTGGAAACATTGGAGATGTTGTCTGATGAGTACGTAGGCAACTAACATCGGGTGATGTTGGCCCGATCCAAAAAATATTAAATATTTCTTTTGTTCTTTTGAATGCTCCTCTAAGTGGAGGAGATGTTTTGTTGCCTATTTGGTCTTGTATGATTGCAGGTTCTTTAGATAGGGATGTTGCGAGATCGGGACGTTGGTGGGCATTTGAGGAAGATTTTGCATTAGTGGGATCTAGTTTCTTCCTTCTGCAATCTTGTAAGTAATGGTAATTACTGGCGTGAGAGCCAACTTTACTTAGTTGTTTATTTTCGGATAGATGACAGACTTGTACTTAGAAGGTTAACCTACTACTTACGGAATTTAACACGTGTAATAATATCATATGTTTTGATATTTGTATTTGTGAACCCCAGTTATCACGACCTAGATATTTAATTGGATGATTTGTTTTGTGTTTAAGAAAAAAAAATTATCGTGATTTATCGGGTGTCCCTTATTTAAAAAGGGTTTTAAAAATCCGGGCCGTGACACCAACAACCTATTGATGTGTTAATGTCTACTAATAGTTTAAGTATGCAAGTCCATCGAGAGCTTTACTTATGTGTTGATGTCTCCCGACAATGCAAGTGTGCAAGTCCATCGGCAGCTCACTGACGTGTCGATGGTCATTAATGATTAAAATTTAATTTTAATTTATTTAAAGGATGAAATTTCATTTAGAAAACATAGGGTGTTACATATACTTTAGCATTATAGTAGAAATATTCAATTAAGATCTAATATAATATAAAGGGAAACATGAAAAAAGTACACAAGATATATATTAATGAAGCACACAAGTTACATATACAAGTAACATTAAATAGACTGCAACTTAATTTATGTGGAAACTAAGTAAATTCCAGTAATCATAACTTTTGATAAAAGAATATTGCTTTAAAAGTTTTGTGGAAAAAGTTCAACAACAATTTCCAACTAATAAATTTACCTTTCCTGTCCTTTCAAATAATCAAGCAATACTATTCACATGACTTAGCACAAATACTCAAGACCCTAACTATTCATGCATATTTACACTAGTAAACAACAATAATAAACTTCCAAAGCCTACGAGAATCATATTTTTCATGCAAGCATTGAATTACTGAAAATACCTCCAAAGCTATAGTACATAGGCAATAATTTCATTCCAACCAAATTATTAAGTACATGTCATCTACTTCAGCAACAAAATAAATTTTATTTTCATATACTTTGATGAAAAATGAATTGAAAAATTTTAGTTTTAAATTCCAACAGGTGTCAAATTATCATTTTACCCTTCGACTAGGTCCAAACGTGACTTTCACCAAAGTTACACACCTAAGCATGTAATCAAATGTCACCCACCATGTCACAAGGATAACATTTACACAATGTTGGAAAGCAAACTGACATTTTTACCAAAAAATTTCATCAATTGTGAAACTACTATTTTACCCTTCTCAAGAATTAAAATGCATTTTTCACTTAAAATATAAACATTTAAATGTATCCAAGTGGGTAACAACATAAAGTAACAATAATAATACATGTATAGTTTCTAGAGGAATACACAAAAAATCAGCAAAATTGTAATTACCAAAATGCTATTGAGGCCTAATTTAGTAATTTCTATAATAATAATTTTAAAAACTATGAAAATTTACAAGTCGAATAACATGTAATCTAACTTATAATCTTCAGAAATATAACTTTCGAGTGAAATGATCAAAAACTATATATAACTGAAATTGGGGTTTCTATGCATAAAATACCAAAACTACCCTTGGGGTTAAAAAGCCATTTGACCTATTTTCTAATCTCAAATTGAACGTAAATTTGTCCAAATGTACTTCAAATAGTCTTTTATCATAACATATTCTAAATGAAATTTGGGGAAAATCAATGATGCCCTAATCAGTAACTCAAATTTAGGGATCTAAGGGCAAAATTGCCAATTCATAGTGACAATCACCATTGTAACCTCACTCTGATACTCTTATTGGTCATGGCACAATGGAGGATGGTGGGAGCAGACCTAGTGGCGTCTCCCAAAGTATAAAAATTGCCTATTTTTCAAATTCATCTTACATGCTATTAGCACTCGTATATAAACACATGTAATAATCATGTAAATAAATACATAGTGATTTGATATAAGCACAAAACTTTAAAAATATTAGGGGTTGACCTCTTTAACTTTCAAATATAAAGATTTTCCTTCATTGAAAGGGTCAACAGATCTTTCTACTTGTATCACTATATGAAATTAGGTCAAATAAAAATACCTTATAAATGATATAGGGTTATGTAGGAGAACACCAAAGGCTTCTTTGCATGGAATAAATGCACTACCCACTAGTTTCTTTTAGTCACCCATCGTCATGCCCTGATTGCCAACAAGGCAACTCAAAAAAGTCTAGAACACTTCTCAAAACATGGAGAGAGATGGGTGTTGTGTTGTCTTCTTTTGTAAGAGACAACATGAGGAAAAAGGTATAATTTTGTCTCCTAGTGCAAGAGAGAACACAAGGGGAAGAAGGTATTGTTTTGTCTTCGTATGCAAGAGAGGAGAGCATAAAAAAGAGGGAGATTCATCTCTTAAGGAGAAAGAAAAAGGAGGTGACCACTAGGTCATGGGGAATGGGTAGTTAGGGCTTCTCAAACACCGCTTTTATTCAAATTTTATCTCTCCTTAACCATACTAAAAGTGGGCTTGAGCTTTACAAGCCTAGTATGCTTCTTATAAGCATGTCGAACTCAAGCCTATCGATGGTGTCTCCTACATGGGTGTAGACACTCAATGGGCCTATGAAGGCCTTATCCACAATAGTTCCACACACAACTAGTACATAATATAGTGTACGTGTGCAAGTGTTTGATCATTTATAATCAAACCCTTTGAAAGTTTACAAAGCAATTGTACCATAAAAAGTATTAAGGGCTATCGAACCTTATAGATAGATTAAATTATTACCAAATCTAAGAGGAGTATTTATTGATAATTGAAAACTTTAAAATTAAACAAATAAGTAATCTAGTGAACCAACGTAAATTAAACAAAAGAGAAAATAATGACACTAGCTTATGAAATTGAATCCACTAATAGAATCATAATAATCCCTTAGGGTAACGGAAAAAAAAACGTAAATCCAATTGAAAGAGAAACTAGGATATTCCTAAAAAAAATTCATTGTTTGATTACACCAATGTTTCTATAAAAAATTGAATATTCAATCAACCAATGTTGGTAATGGTGGTAGAGTTAGCTATGGTGGTGTTGGTGGTAATGGTAGCAGAGTTGGCAACTTTGATGGTGGTAGTGGGGTGGTAGCATCAATCTCCAATGTTTTTTCAATAAGATCGAATCTAGACATAGTTCTGCATAAAACTAAGGTCTATTAACAAACATAGCATCATGCATATTATGCTCAAGTATTTTTCATATGCAGTCATATATCACAATCGATGTAGAAAATAAAAGCACTGACAAATCAATCAAATAATTCTTTTATGAAATCCGATAAACAACTAAAAAAATGGAAAAATCATCATTCACAGAATTTGATAAATAATTTAAAATCATATAAATCATCATTCAGATAGTCGTGATACCTAACGGCTTACTTCTACATGCATGGCCATGGAAGCCAGAAAGATGGGAGCTTTTTCATGATGTTCCACACTTGTGCTTGCTAGAACTGATTATTTCATTTGATGGGTATTCTTATTTAAACCTATGATATCTAACAACTTACTCCACACTCATGGGGCCATAGAGGATAGAAGGATAGGACATTTGCCATGATGCTGCCACACTTATGTGCGCTAGAATAGATTATTTCTCTTAGTAGGTATTCGAGTCAATAGCTTTTGGCCTTTATACCAAATAACTACCCTTGAATCTCATCATTCAAAATCCATAATACATAAGAGTTGAAGACCAAAAATCAATAGAGAATTCCTCAATCAATCATATCATTTAGCATAGCCTGCATTCATATAAGTCAACTATAAACATATGCATTCATAAGCATGTATTAAAATAATAAAGTTGTAACTACTTACTCCCTTAAGATTTCCAAAAGAAGCAGCGGTTGGATCCTCCTTCCTTAAAGGCATCCTTCCTTTAAGGCCAGAAGACATTGGGTGGAGTCTCTCCTTACTCTGATATGATTCTTCCATTGCAAACTAATGTGGGGAACAAAACCTCCCCTTATTCGGGAACCTTTCCCTTTTTGTAGCCCGATGGCTGTGGATAGAGACTCCCCTTACCTGATAATATTTCTCTCATTGTAGCTTGAAGGCAATGGACAGAGCCTCCCCTTATCCGGGAACATGTCTCTCATTATGGCCCAAAGGCAAGAAACAGAGCCTCCCCTTACCCGGGCCTATCATTGCAACATGAACGAAACAAATATAGCCACCCCTTACCCATAAACATTTCTCTCATTGTGGCCCGAAGGCCGTGGATAGAGCCTCCCCTTACTTGAGAACATTTCTCTCATTACTGCCCGAATGCAGTAGACATAGCCTCCCCTTACCTAGAAACATTTCTCTCACTGCGCTGAAGGATGCAGACAACCCCCCCCCACCCAGGACGTTTACCCCATCTAGAAAGGTTAATTCTCTAAACTGACCAATGACATAGAGCACCTTCGATTTAGCTGAAATTGTCTTTAAATGGCTAAAATGGGTAAGAAATAAATGAGAGAAGGTCCAAAGACGGGCAAAATCAAAGAAGGCAGAACAGAGGAGCATCCAAAAAATGGCTTGGAATGTCTCCTTCAAATGGGAGACCCCCCGTTTTTATAAGGGTGGGGGCACAATATGTGGACCACATGGCGCACATTTGTGCACTAGGTTTGACATGGCTAACCATGCCTCACCATGCTTGGCATGGTGCGGCTGACGCACCTAGTGTGCGACAGTGGCTGATGAGCATCGTGTGTCAGTGCCTGATGTGGTGTTGACACAAAAATACTATTTTTTATTAGTATTTTCCTTTACTTTTCTTTATTTGAAAATCATTTTTAGTGTAACTCCTTACCCCGAACTTAGAATCGCACATTCTTGGTACTGTTAAATTCATATTGATGAGCTCTACAAAACAATATCATGTAAGGATATATCTTATAAGATTAAAGCAGGCCCCACCCAGCACACTCTTCCCGAGGTCGTAGCCTATAATCCTGACTTTCAATTGATGTGTACTTAGGCTTGATACATTCGTTTCTCCTAGTCCTACTAAATGCCTTAAGGCTCCTCCAAACTAATCAAGTTCACAATGTTCCAAAATTATGAAAAAATAGTTAATGGCCCACAAGTCGCTTTTAGGCCCAACAGAAAATTGTGGGTTGTAACAATCTTCCCCCCTTTAAAGGCATTGTGTCCTTGTAATTCACCAAAAATGAAGCTTTCTTGTTTTAAAATGTTTATATATATATATATATATATATATATATATATAATACTACGCGATAAATCTTAAATTGTACCCATAATGATGCCTCTAGTCGACACTTGTACTCACATCCCATACAATGAATATTTTGTGACGCCTTAGAAGTAACTTTATGTTACACTAGCATGACAAACCTTAGAGCTAACTGCTAATACCTCATGTCCCATATCACAAGTGTTAGATAGTTTCTCGTAGGCAATTGCACACATATTCAAAACATGTTTACAACAAATCACAAAAATAAATTTTAAAACACTTGAAGAATTGAAATCGGAATTCATGTATAATCAAAAACTAAATTTCGCTAGATTGCTACTTACTTGCAAACAGATTCGTTGCTCTAATACCATTTGTAGTGCCCCATGTCTGCAGGCACCCAAAATTCGAGGCTAAACCCAGCCAGCGATTCAAAAAATTCTGAAATAAATTTATTTCTAGAGATCACCAGGATCCTCGTCCATGTGCAAGAGCTGTAGCAACCCTCAAACACTAATTTCAAAAAGAATTATAAGATTAATTACTTGTTTTTTGGATGGGGCCAACGTGGCCATGTCATTGGTTGCTTACGTACTTATTGAATAACTTCTCCAATGTTTTTGCAATAAGATTAGATCTAGACATAGTTCTGCCTAATACTAAGGCTTTTTAACAAATACAACATCATTTATACTATACTTAAGTATTTATATATCACAATTGAAGTAAAAAATAAAAGCGTCAACAAATCAAACAAATCATTCTTTCAAGAAATCTGATGAATAAATCAGAGAATCAGATAAAACATCATTCACAGAATTTGATAAATAATTCAAAATCATATAAGGTATCATTCAAAGAGCCATGATACATAATGGCTTACTTCGGCACTCATGGGCATGAAAGCCAAAAGGATAGGAGCTTTCTCATGATGCTCGACACTTGTGCATGCGAAAACCAATTATTTCACTCAGTGGGTATCCTTATATAAATCCATAATACCTAATGGTTCACCCCTACACTCATGGGGCTATAGGGGCTAAATTCGATTATTTTTCTCAATAGGTATCCAAGTCAATAGCTTTGGGGCTATATATCAAATAACTACCCCTTAAATCCCATCATTCAAAATCCAAAATACTTGAAAGTCGAAGACCCCAAATTGATAGAGAATTCATCAATCAATCATATCGTTCAGCATAGCATGCATTCGTATAAGTCAACTATAAACATATACATTCATAAGCATGCATTAAAATTAGGGCTACATCTCGGTTCAATTCCGGGTGGTTCCTGTTGGAACCGAACCAAACCGAGATAAGAACCGAAACCTAATGAGAACCGAACATTTTAATAAAATTACTTTTGAAAAAATTGATACAAGGTTTCAAGCTAGAACATTTATCATCCTCAAATACATAAAAGTATTTAGCATTAGGACTATGCCAAAAAAAACCAACATTTGGAACAAAATTGTTACAAAATGTTGAGAGCCTAAACCTATTACACTCCCTTATTGACCCTGAGTAATAATCTGTTTCTCTTAGTATGAAGCTCCTACAACAAGTCCTCTTAATATGAAGCTCCCCGATGAAGGTGCCTACATTGTTTTGTATGAACTACTCTGCTTAGGAGTTCGTTAATGTGAAATACTAGAGCATTTTTTTTAGAAAAAGAAAAAAAATGGAGCATTGAGGATTAATAGAGCAATGGACTTTTTGAGATTTATGAACTTCAAATGACGTAGAAGGAAATTTATGAAACTGGCAGTGGAACAATTAAGAAAAAAGGGAATGTTGAGCTCCCATGTGGAGAAGAGATTTGAAGTCACTGTTGGAAGAATTACCATGGTAGGAGTTCATTGATTGCATCATTTGCTGGCTCACGATGGGCAAAATTTAAGGCGAAATGATGAAAAGAGGAAGGGTGTGTGCGGGGAAAATCTGTTAAAGCTCATAAATTTTGTGCTCATGACCCATAATTGAATTCTGGACGTCTTCAAATCAAATCTCTCAAAGGCAAACTAACGGTCCATAAGAGGAATTCCTCTATTTTCACTATCTGATATGGCATTCTAACGCATTGCAAAAAAAAAGAAGACCAAAGGAGTTGCATCGAACCCATACTTCGAGTATAGTCTGTTCGATCAAATCTCCCAAACAAAGAGGCTAGCACTCTTGCTTAGTAAGGAAACACAGTGGCCCGGGAACACATATGAGATACCCATGACACTGAACAAGCAGAGGATTTAGATCCAGAAGGAGAAAAGGAGGAGATTGTTGAGTTTGCATCCATTACCTGAAGTGGGATTGTAAAATCTTTCAATGAGAGATGACTATGCTTTTGCTGGAGCCACTGCTGCCAAAGAGGGTGATGGTCTTTCCAGAAGGTACACTGAGAGGAAAGTTGTCCCTCCAACAGGTTGGACCATTGGAGGGAGCCACCACAGTTAGGGGTGTTCACAGACGTCCAATGTCTACGTCTAATAATACATAGAGCGGACAAATTTTTTAGTCAGGGGCTGACGTGGACATAGACCATTAAATTTGTCTGTCCTTGTAGGTGCCTGCGGACGTGGACAAATTGTTGTCCATGTCCATAGATGTCCGCGTCCACCACCTAATTTGAAAATAATGCTTATCTATTTAGGGCTTGGTTAGGCAACACAACACAGAGTTACTATTCACCAGAGCGCCAACATGCCGCCCTTGCTCTGCCTCTCGACCCTCTCCGAAAACCAACCAAAGTATACAACTTTACATCTCTCCAGCTTCTATCTGAATTGTAACCGTCTCCATCGGCCCACCATCGACCCCTCCACCTAAGAGCAACAATTTCTCTCCCCCCCAAACTAACTATGGTGGTGCCGTGAGCTTGTGGCGGTGATTCCTCTTCACCATAGTTGTCTCCTCCATAGTCGTTGATAAGCAATCTGGCAAGGAGACGGGATTTGTAGTGCTCCGGCTCATACCTTCGTGTTGTTGTCGCGCTGTCATTTTGCCACCGCTCCGCTGTGAATTTTCCTTCTGCAGCATCCGATCTCCCCTCTCTGTGAGTTTCTTTGCTTTCAGTTGATTTTCAGAATTTGTATTGCATCTGGCTGGACAGGTTTATGGTGCTGATGGTTGTTGCTAATCAGAATAGGGGAAGTGTGCATAGAGGTGTTCTTGCTCGGAGATGGATTTGTGGTGATTTGGCTCATACCGTCGTGTTGTTGTCGTGTCGTCGATTTGCCACCGCTCCGCCGCAAATTTTACTTCTGCAACGTCCGATCTCCCCTCTCTCTGTGAGTTCTCCTTGCGAATTTTGCTTCTGTAGCGTCTGTCTGGTTTATGGTAATCAGAACCATAAGAGTGAGTGCTTTCTCTGCTTACTCTTCCTTGGACCGGCTCTGCTCGTAACCGGGTTTTGTTGAACTAATTACTGAGTTGACCACAAAATCTATTTCATGTTCATATGGGCACCTCACATTCAACTCGTGCATTTTATTAAAAAAAATGATATTTATCGAAGTTCAATTTATCACAAACTTACACTGAAATCTTAGACACATTTTTTACTTCTTTTCATACAAGGATTTGTCCAACGTAGCCCTGAAATATTGTGTAGTGATCAAAATGTGTGAAGGCTTTGGCCAATACTAGGTCCTAATCAAATTGGATATTTTCGATCATAAGGTAATATATCAGGGCTACCTCTTTTTTGACGGCTATGTTGTTTGTGTGATAATCGTGGTTGTTGGATTGGATTTTTTTTGTTGGTCTTTGTGTCTTTAGATACATATGAGTTAATTGTTATTTCGATATAGTGTAAAATATTTCTTATGTTTAGATGGGTTTGCTCTAAAATTTAATCTTATATTAGTCAAGCACTTTTTTTAGGATGTATTAAAAGTGTCTATAATATATTTTTTCGATAATTTACTGTTGGTATGCCAATGATCTAGGTAATCCTTCAGAAAAATAGAAAATCCTTAGAAGAGAATAGGCAAGAACTTTGCACGGTATGACAACCTAATCTCATTAAATTGTTTAATTGATTTGCAATATGTTTTTGCTTATTTGGTTTGGTGAATAAAAAATATTTCTTGCCCGTTTGTTGCATGCAATTATTATTTTTTGGCTTATGTTTGTTTTATGAATATGGTCTATTTATGATGCATAGAAGCTTTATTAATTTTGTTCTAACAATAATGATGTGTGATTGTTTTATTTAGGATTGGGTATTGGTTCTCATTAAGTTATTATTATGTCTAGTCATAAAAGGAAAAGAGTTCTTGATAGTCAAACTGAAATTGGCTCTTCAAGTCCAAATCAATCTACTATTGAAGTAGAAGAAAATCCACATAATGGGTTAGCATCAAGTGAAATTGGACCATCTACTGATACATTAGAAGCAACTAAAATCTCTATGTCTCCAAAGAAAAGTAAACAACTGATGAATCAGCTAAGGTCTCTCCAAAAAATAAAAGATTTACATCCAAATGGTGGGATTATTTTATGAAACAAGTAGATAAAGATGAGAATCAATGGGCTATTTGCAACTATTGTTCAAAGAAGGTAGCCAGGGATACTAAAAAGATACTTAGAGCGGGATTGTCTTAAATATAAACAAGAGATGAGGAATACTCAAGTTAGGGGCCAACAAAATTTAGTATCGGGGGAGAAAAATAGTGATGAAACATGTTCAATTGAGACCTTCACTTTTAACCAAGAAAGAAGTAGAAGACAACTAGTTGAGGCTATCATATTACATGAGTATCCCTTTTTTATTGTGAATCACCAAGGTTTTAGGAGATGGGTGAAGAATTTGCAACCAAGTTTCAGTTTGTGAGTCGTATAACTATTGCAAGAGAATGCTCAAAAGTTTATGATATTGAATTTAAAAGACATTTGATGCTTTGGAGAAACTTGATAGTCGAATTAGTATGACAAGTGATTTGTGGACCTTTATTCAAAATATTGCTTATATTGTTTTGACGGCTCATTATATTAATGAAAATTGGAAGTTCCAAAAGAGAATTCTTAATTTTTACAATGTTGAATCCCGTCACACAGGTGAGTTTATTGCTAACATTATTTATGAAAAATGTGTGGATTGGAACATTGAGAAGAAAATCTTTGGTCTTGTATAGGATAATTGTAGTACTAATGATGTAGTGGCTCGTGAGTTCAAAGACCATCTCCTCTATAGGGGTATCCTTGTGTTGGATGGTAGCTTACTTCATGTACGATGTTGTACACATAATTAACTTGATTGTGCAAGATGAGATAAATATGATAAAGGATATTGTGGACATTGTACGTGAGAGTGTCAAGTATGTAAAATCTTCTCCACAAAGATCACAAAATTTTTACAAGCATGCCGAACTACTTAAGTTGTCAAAAAAGAAATTAGTTCTTGATGTGCCCACAAGATGGAATTCAACATATATTAAAATTGAAGGATGTATTTACTCGTATGGCTTCACTTGATTCTAAATATATTTTTTTCCCTTCCATACAAGAGTGGGAAAAAGTTAGAAGTGTGAATAAATGTTTGAAAGTGTTTTATGATTTAACCAAGGTTTTTTCGGCACAAATTATCCCACTTCAAACATATTTTTTTGTAGAATTTGTGAGTTGAAATGGTATTACAAGAATGGTACTTTGATATAAATGAGTTTATTTCATCAATGACTACCAAAATGATTGATAAATTTGATAAGTATTGGGATGATACTTGTATGGTGTTAGCAATAGCTTCTGTTTTGGATCCTAGAATGAAATTGGGAATGGTTAAACTTTATTTTCCATTACTCTATGGTGAAGCATTGGGAAAGGTGAAAATTAAGGAAGTTTATGATGTTTTGGGGAGACTTTATGATGAATATGCTTCACGGGCATATGGATCAAGTGAATTTGATAGTTTGGTTCTAAATAGTGAAGCATCTTCAAGTAGTGAGAGAATTTCAATTACTAGTGGTGGATGTGAGGCTTGGAGGAATAAGTTCACTAAGTTCATGGAAAGTAAGTCAAGTCAAAAGACAAAAGCCGAATATGAGCTATATTTGGAAGAACCTATTTTAAAAAATGTTTTTAGTGATACATTTAATATTTTGGCTTGGTGGGAAAAGTTTGCACCAAAATATCCTATCTTATCACAAATTGCAAAAGACATCTTGGCTATTCCATTATCCACCGTTGCATCAGAGTCATCTTTTAATACGAGGGAGAGAATTATTAGTCAATCAAGAAACCAGATGAGCATGAAGACGGTTCAAAAATTGATATGTGCACAAAGTTGGTTGAGGGCTAAGTTTGAAGGTAATTATTAGTATGTTTAATTTGCTTTGGTTATATATTTTTTTAAGCTTATAGGATACTTTTATGTTGGATTATCATTTGTTTTGTAGGTTTACCATTAGAGGAATCTAAGGGTGATGATTTAAGTATTTTTTATATTGGCTTAGAAGATGAAGATGAATTTGAAGTTTAATTAAAGTACTTTTGGTGGTAACTTTAATTATTAAATTCTTATTTTTTTATGATTTATGATTCATTTATGATGAGGAAAAATTATTTTTTTGTAGGAACAACAATGAAGACTTGAGTTTATTGATCATTGTTATGGGATGCATGAGGAAGAACAATATTTTGGTGGTGAATTAGGTTTTTGTGTGAGAGGAACAATGAAGATATCGGATTGTTGGAGAGTGAACAAATGTTATAGTTCCTTATGTGCTTTTAATGTTATTAATAGTTTTAGTTTTCTCTATAGGAGTGTTTTGTTGGATGTAATATTTTGAAATTTTGGATTATGGTTATATTAAGTACTTGATAGTTATAGTTGACTTAATTACAAAGAAGACTTTGTTTTTGTTATAATTGATGATAAGAATTTTAAAATTTTAGTCTTTTTTTAATTATGGGTGATTTTTAACTTATTTTAGCATTTGTATATGCATTTTTAGGTAAAAATATAAATATAGACCTTATGTAGCATGTTAGGACAGTTCTAACATGTTACATAAGGACTGTACATGTAAAAATAAGGATTTGGCTTAATTGTCCGCGTTCATCCATGTCCGTCCATGTCTGTGACGGACGGACTTGGACAATAGATGTTACAGACATTAGCGGACACGGACGGACGCAGGCAACACTTATTGAATTGGTGGATAGACGCACGCATTCCTCTGTCCGCGTCCATATTTGTCTGTGAACACCCCTAACTGCGGTGCTGCCTCTGGGAAAGGGACTGTGAGAGATTTGGGGGTGGAATGAAATTTAGGGTTTGGGAGTTAGGAAAGGTGGAAGACCGAAAGTGAGTTTGAAAGGGTTTTATATAAGTAGATATTTTGGTTCGGTTCAGTTTTGGTTTTTTTTCGTAAAACCGAACCGAACCAAAATTTACTCAATTTTTTTTCTTTAGAACCGAATCGAAACCGAATTAGGAACCGAACCAAACCGAATCGTTAAATTTTGGTTCGGTTTTACCCAGTTCGGTTCGGTTCCAATTTTTTGGTGCAACCCTAATTAAAATGATAAAGTTGTAATTGCTTACTCCCATTAGATTTCTAGAAGAAGCTGTGGTTGGAGTTCTTCTTCCTTAAAGACATCCTCCCTTTAAGGCCCGAAGACAATAGGTGGAACCTCTATTTATTCTGAAATGCTTCTTCCTTTGTGGCTCGACGGTGGTAGACATAACCTCCCCTTACTTGAGAACTTTTCTTTTTTTACTGCCTAATAGCTGCGGACTAAGCCTCCCCTTACATTTATCTCATTACGGCCCGAAAGATGGACAAAGCCTCTCCTTACCCGAGACATTTTTCTCATTGCAGCCCGAAGGCAACTGAGAGTCTCCCCTTACCTAGAAATATTTTTCTCATTGTGGCCCAAAGGCCGCAGATAGAGCATCCCCTTACCCTAGAACATGTCTCTCATTGCGGCCCGAAGGCTACAGATAGAGCCTCCCCTCATCCGGAATGTTTCTCCCCTCTAGAAAGGCTATCTATTTAAACTGACCCTCCCACAACATAGAGCACCCTCAATTTAACTAGGTTCACCTTTTAAACAGGCTAAAACGAGTTAAAAATGGGTAAGAAATGAAGGGGGTGAAAGTTCGAAGATTGGCAAAGTTAGAGAAAGCATATCAGAGAAGAGTCAAAAACTGGCTCAGAATGTCTCCTTCAAATGGGAGACACCCCTTTTTATAGGGTGTGGGGGTGTCAGATGCATGTCACATGACATGCATCCATGCGCTAGGTGTGGGCAGGCACAACATGGCTCGGTTGACCTGCCTAGTGCACATAAGTGGCTAACACACATTAGCAGCCTGCGTTAGTGCCTAATGCAGCTCTAACACAAAAATATTATTTTTTATGATATTTTTTCCTTTCCTTGTCTTTATTTGAAATTCATTTTTTTCAAATTTCAAACTTGTGTAACTCCATACCCCGAATTCAGAATTGCACGTTCTTAGTACCATTAGACTCATATCAATGAGCCCTACAAAACATGATCATGAAAAGATACATTATCTTGTGAAATTAAAGTGGTCCCCACCCATAACATGCTTCCAAGTTTGTAAGAGGTGGTGGTGGTGGCATTGGTATTGGTGGTGATAGTGGCAGTGGTGCTAGTAGTGGCGGTGGCAGTAGTGTTAATGGCGGCAGTGGTGGTAGTGGTAGTATCGGAGGTGGAGGTAGTGGCAACAACAATGGTAGTGGTGACAAAGTCAACACTAAGAATATTAAAGCCATAAGTCTTTGATATATAGATTTTCTCTCGAATAGACCATTTCCTTCTAGTTTTTATGTTAGTTTATCTTTCCATGCTGCACTAAACAGTGGAAACTAAGGGATTTTAAAAAGATTCCTTCATTTGTCCCTAGTTTCCACCAATCTAAATGTACCCTTAATTTCTAAATCAAAATCAAGCATGAATATGAATAAGTTGTAGTGCTCCAACTTTTTAAATAACTTAGAAGTCAAAGTGCGATCAATTTATAATGAAAATGGGCCAAGATCAACCGTATAAAGAAGAGTAACTTTTCATTAATAATTACAAAATATAAGAAGGCTTAACATACCCTAACAAAATCAAAGCAGCACAATGTACATAATTAATATATAACAAAAGATCTTGACAAAATCAATCCAAAGCATAGATCTTTCAAAGTTCTACTGACTTTTTTCATTAAAATCAACTTTTTCGTTCATACCTGCAGTGTCTGGGTGTGGGTGAGTATATTTATTATTAGTAGGTAGAGTTTAATTTTATTAATGTGCTATAATGTAATGTATGATCCAAGACACATAAAACATTCTTATGATAATTCATACTTGAAAATCAACTTAAAATATGATTACCAACTAACAAAATCCAAACGTACTTCTTATACAAAAAGTCAAGTAAAATAGTCATTCGTGTAATCTGATAAAATTGGATAAATCATTCATAACAGAATTTGATAAATAATTTAAAATCGAATAAATCATCATTCACAAAATGTCACCAATACCAAAACGACATACACCCGTCCTCGTAGGACAATGAGATCAAAATAAAAAAGATTTTCCCATGATAACCCAGGAGTCATAACTCCAATAACTTTTAGGCTTTATACCAAAAAACTACCCTTCAAAACCGATGATAGTTTTGGTCTTTATATCAAATAACTAACCTTCAAATCCAATCAAAATCATTTGTAAATGTCATTCAAATTATAAGAAAATTTTAAAATTCATAGCACGATGAAATCCTACTAAGAGGTGTACAAGATGCTATTATTTTAGCATTGCTCGACCCCTAAAGATAACTATTTATTCATAATACGAAAGAGTTACAGAAGTATGAGATCTAGTCATAGCACAAAATTAGAAGTTAATGCCACCTACCCTTCGTTCTACAAATTCTGGCAGTTAGAGCCTTATCATGTTCACAGGCTTATGAGCAGCTAGCGAAACCTCCCCTTGCGTAGGAACAAATTTCCTTTTGAATTCGAAAATGGCAAACGGAGCTTCCCTTGCTATGGGACAGAATCTCCTTTCGGGCTTAGAAGCAGCGGACGGAGTCTCCCCTCGTCCTGGGACATTTTCTCGTTCTAGCCCAAAGTGACAGACAGAGACTCCCCTAACTCCGTTTCTTTCCCCCTTTTAGCTAACTCAAAAAATTTACCCCTCTATGATGTAGAGAGCCCTCAAATTAGCTATGATCAATTTTTCAATGAAAGAAACCGGGCGAGAAACGGCTTAGAAGTGGGAGACGGAAGTTAAGAAGACGGGATGGAATCAAAACAGAGAAGAGGATTGGATACCCCCTCCCCCCCCCACCCCCCCCATCCCATTTTTATAAAAAAATGGACCCATTGGATGCACACCATGTGGTGCGTATCCAATGGCTAAAAAAACCTTGCATCAGTACTGAAGCACGCACAATGCGTGTTAGCACTAATGCACTCAGGCCATGGCTCACCATGGCTTGGCACTGCACGTTCCATGCAATAGCAGTGCTGCATCAGCACAATGGCTTTAGGAGTGCTAAGGCAATATTTTTTAAAATTTTGTATCTATTATAAAACAAAATTTAAAACTTCAAATGAGCATAACTCCTTACCCCGAACTTTGATTTTTGTGCTCTTAGTATTGTTAGACTCACATTAACGAACCCTACTAAACAAGATCATGCAAAGGTACTTATCTAGAGAAAATAAAGTGAGTCCCGCCTATGACACATTTCTTGATGCCATAGCCTAAGATCTCGATGTCTAATTTATGCGTTGTTGCGCTTGATACATTCATCTCTTAAAGCCCTTCAAGCAACCTTAGAGCTCCTTCGAATGAACCATGGTCAAAATATTCCAATTTTTTTAAAAAATGGTTATTGGGCCCTAAAGCTCGTTTATGGGCCCAAACATTTAAATTTTCAAAACATTAAAATTTCAGAGTGTTGCATAAGTATTCTCAACTACAAGCTAGAACTAATTTAGAGAAAATCAGTAACAAACTTCATGGCATAAATTATCTTTAGCATAGAACATCAATACCTTTTACATAACCATTTTATCTAAATCATAGAGAGTAGAATTAATGTGAATATCAAAACTACATATATCTATCATCTATAAGACAAATAAATCAACATAGGATTGAATTAACATAAAACCATTAAAAAGGAATCATTATTATACAATTTGTTATTCTTACAATTGATATCTAAATTAAAAGTAAAAAGAACTGATACTCATTAGTTTCATCAACTCTAATGTATAAGAAATCTCATTACTCCTTAAATGCTCCTTCACCTTCACCTTCTCTTCCTTTTTGTTTTTAAAAAATAGGTTGGAATCCTCTAATATCAAGTCCTATAAGTCTTTATATATGCATAAAGGTTATTGGAAGAGTACTAGTTGAAAAGTGACTCAAAACTGGCTTAAACTAGGAAACTATATGTTTAGCCAATTGATCACCTAACCAATCAATTGGGCAAAGTAACTATAATTTTCGTCTCTTCATAGACGAATGATCTCCCTGCCTAGTCGATTGATCGACAATACTATTTTGCAATGAAAAATTTCGATGTTAGCCAATTTGATTAAAAACTCCACATAAGTCTTTTTTAATCTTATTATCCATAATATTTAATTATCTACATTATTTTAACTTCTAAACCAAATTAGAAAATAAAATAACATATAAATTGTACTTAACAATGTTCAAGTGACCGTCTACACGTCTACCATATATTATAGGGTTGTGGATCTGCCACCACATTCCCTGGACCTTGTGGACCCCACTGACTCATCCCAAGCCAGACTAAGTAGTTCAAAATGGGTCAAGCCAACCTTGAACCAACAGATGCCAAACATGGGCTTGTAGGCCAGCTTCCAGCTTAGCTTTGAGGTTGACGCATCAAAGGTTTGAGCTTCAACTTCTAACCACAATGGCAGAAGTGCTTTGTACTTGAGTCCATGGATAGA
Source organism: Saururus chinensis (assembly GCA_035235625.1). NCBI lineage: Eukaryota > Viridiplantae > Streptophyta > Magnoliopsida > Piperales > Saururaceae > Saururus > Saururus chinensis. The sequence continues at coordinate 24,222,896 of CP141144.1, forward strand.
GAGTCCCTGGAGCATTTTGGCAATTTCGCTACACATGTCCGCTACAAAGCTGGTTGGGACGAGGCCTTGGTGATGGTGCAATGTAGAGGCCGACGAGGAGGACTAGCAGCAGGTGGTAAAAGCCCTCTAGACGAAGAAGAACAGAAGGTCCACAACAAAGAAGGCGGTGGCAACTATAAAGGTAGTGATCCTTCTGGCAAAGGAGAATGACCTCTCTAAGGACAACAGAACCTACTGTTGGGGTTACTACAAAATATAGATTGCAGATTGAATACAAATTACAATTAACATGCAAATCATCACACATAAATATATTCACAAATATATATATATATGTATATAAATTTAATACCAAAGAAAAGAGAAATTAATGAACCCGGTTCGAGGCGCGTTACACATTGTCCTTGAAACAGATACGCAGCCCTCCGTGCACAAGCATTCCAGAGTGTTCCGTTCCTGAGATACAACGAACCACATAGCCCGTTTGAAGTTGCACTTCCACTCAAACAAGCAGGATCTCAATCGGGGTAGACTCTATTGCTCAGCCACAGATTTCAATGTCAAAGAAAGAGGAAGAAAAGAGATTTCAAAATCTTTCTATGATAAGAAGAAAAAGACTGGAAGAAGAGAGAGTCGTTCTATCTCTGTGTGTTCTTTGTTTTTCGTCTCGTCGTTTTGATAAGTATGAGATGGATCTTTACGAAGCCGAAATGGCTCTAATTAATACTCGTCGTGTAAATCATCGCGACTGATTCTTTTTTTTCAAAAATCCGTTAAGCCGTTCAATCGGGGCAACAACCGTTCAAACAGGGCGATCGATCAGGTGACAATGCGATCGATTGGCTCAACACCAGAAAAGTCAAACAAAATTCTTGCTTTTATATCACGTCAGAAACCAACAACCCCACCATGACATGATATAAAACACATCCACAAACACAAATTTTTAATAAGACATATTAAAAGAAACACTGAGCAATAGTACTCCAAGTTTTCAGCGATAGGTACCTCGCGGGTTTGAACCTACACCTAGTTTGGTAAGCCGCCACTCTCACAAGTTCGAAGTGAACTAAGTCTTGAACTTGAACCTTAAAGCAAGAGTTTTGACAAACCTAACAGTTAGAGTAACTCCCTTTTCGAGATCATTCGGGGTAGCGCTTTACGGCCATGTGCCTTGTATCTATTCATGAGTTGCACGTTAGAGAACAAGCCCTCGTTCTCTTTAACTGCGACCTCAGTGGCACTCATATAGGTGACAGTCTCCAAGGGTAATATGCATAACAATACCCTGCTATATAAGCCTTGACTGCATTAAGACTTTCGTCAACCTGTTCCATATGCATTAAGAGCACTCTCATCATAACACAGAAATGAGCATACTAATTTTAATAGTGCTCTCTCCAAGTCACGCATCAGCTTGTTTTTACCCATTGAATCTTCGTAGTGGGATCTCCACGCAGAGAGATTGGGTTGCTACTAACGATGACTTAATCATAGGCTTTCAGCCCCATTCCCCTAGATGAGTTAAGGATTTGCCCTGCTGACAACCCTTTTGTAAACGAATCAACCAAATTCTCCGCTGATCGTATAAAACTTAAGGTAATGACTCCTGAGGTAGTCAACTTGTGCAAGATTTTATACCTTAGTTCAATGTGCCTGGAGGACCTTTTATTATAATTCTTACTCTTAACCTTAACAAGAGCTGGCTGGCTATCACAGTGAATCAATATTCCAGGAATTGGCTTATTCAACCAGGGTATATCTATAAGAAGATCCCTAAGCCATTCCACTAGTTTTATCAAGAGCTACCAACTCTGCATCCATGGTAGACCTTGTTATCATTGTTTGTTTAGAAGATTTCTATGCAACCTCCCCACCACATAGTGCAAACACATAACCACTAGTAGCCTTGGTTTCATCAGAATCTAATATCTAATTTGCATCACTGTATCCTTCTAATACAGCAGGGAACCCGGAAAAATGTAAACCGTGGTTTACACTTCCCCTCAAATATCTAAAAACTCTCTCAATGGCAGTCTAATGAGATTCGTTAGGGCTCTTAGTATATCTACTTAGTCTTCCCACAGCATAGGATATATCTGGTCTACTGTAGTTAGCCAGATAACTCAAACTTCCTATTAGCTGTGAATATCTAAGTTGTGATACACTTTCCCCACAATTTTTCTTAAGTCTTACACTTGCATCATATGGCGTATTGACAGGTTTTCTATCGAAGTATCCATACTTTTTTAGAATTTTCTCCACATAGTGTGATTGACTCACAACTATTCCTTGAGAAGTCCTATCAATCTTCAAGCCCAATATAACCTTGGCAAGACCTAAGTCTTTCATATCAAAATTCTCATTAAGGAAGCCCTTAACCTTATTGATATGATCCACATTATCACCAAACAATAAAATATCATCCACATACAAACATAGCATTACATAAGAGTGATCAAATGACTTCCAATACAAACATTTATCAGAAGTACAAACAACAAAGTTATGAGAAAGAAGAACTTCATCAAACTTTTGATGCTATTGTTTAGGAGCCTGTTTTAAACCATAGAGAGATCTTACTAACTTACATACTTTTCTTTCTTGACCAGGAACTACAAAACCTTCAAGCTGCTCCATATAAATTTCCTCCTCTAATTCACCATTTAAAAATGTTGTCTTGACATACATTTGATGAATTTTGAGGTTATAATGAGCTACCAATGCAAGAAGCACTCGAATTGTAGTTATCATGGACACAGGAAAATATGTGTCAAAGAAATCTTGACCTTCCTTTTGACTATATCCTTTAGCTACTAGTCTAGTTTTGTACTTTTCAATGGGTCCATCAGGATAATATTTTCTTTTGAATATCCACTTGTATCTAATTGGTTTAAACCCTGGAGGTAGATTCATTAGAACCCACATCCCATGTGCAAGTATTGAATCCATCTCACTCTGTACCGCTTCCTTCCATAAAGGAGCTTCACTAGACGACATAGCTTCATTAAAAGTCAAAGGATCCTCATTCCCCACCATGAAAATATAGAAGTCATCCCCAAAGTTCTTATCTATCCTAGTTCTCTTAGATCTCCTAACATCCACATTAGTTCTTGAATCTTCCATTCTAGGAGTTGAAAATGTTGAAACATCTTCTGTATGCACTACAGCCTTATTCTTTTCCTTCATAGGAAATACATTCTCAAAGAATGTTGCATCATCGGACTCCTTAATAATATTAGGAGCATAATCCTGCCTATCAGACCTAATTACTAAAAACCGATAAGCTCTGCTATTTTGTGCATAACCAATGAACACTGCATCATAAGTTTTAGAACCAAGCTTGTCCATCTTCACATTTGGGATTTTAACTTTAGCAAGACATCCCCAAACCTTAATGAACTTTAAACTTGGTTTTCTTCCTTTTCATAAGGGGTTACATTTTGTCCTTTATGAGGCACACAGTTTAAGATTATACATGCTGAAAGAATTGCTTCTCCCCATAGATTTTTAGGTAAACCCGAAGAGGAAAGCATAGAATTTATCATATTATAAAAGTTCTATTCTTTCTTTCAGCCACACCATTAGATTGAGGAGAGTAAGGGGCTGCGGTTTCATGTATTATTCCTTAATCTTCACAAAATTTGCAAAATTCAATAGAATAATACTCCCCACCACGATCAGACCTTAGTCTTTTGATCCGCCTCTCAATTTGATTTTCAACCTCCATCTTATAAACCTTAAACTTCTCAAAAGCCTCATCTTTAGACTTAAGTAAGTATACATTACAAAATTTTGAGTAATCATCAATAAAAGTAATGAAATATCTCATACCACCCCTAGTCAATAATCCATTCAACTCACAAATATCATAGTGAATTAAATCAAGCAAGCATGTAGATCTATCAATAGATTTATATGGTTTCGTAGGTTGTTTTGCTTGAACACAAACTTCACATTTATCAAGAGATTCAACATGCAACTTAGGAATCAAATCAAGATTCATTATTCTCTTAATAATTTGAAAATTCACATGTCCTTGCCTCATATGCCACATATCAAAAGAATCAACATGACAAATTAAAGAGTCATCTACTTGAAATAAAGAGTTATTATAAGAAACCAAATTTAATTTAAAGAGACCATCACACGCATAGCCTTTACCAACAAAAGTACAATGTCTAGTTATTACAACTTTATACAAAAGTACCATGTCTAGTTATTACAACTTTATTTGACTCAAACACTAATTTATATCCTTCACTAATAAGAAGCACTCCACTAACAAGGTTCTTCCTCACACTTGACATGTGCAACACATTATGGAGAGTTAAGGTGTTCCCTGATATAAACTGGATGTCCACACTTCCAACTCCATGAACTCTAGCCATAGAAGAGTTCCCCATTGTCACTGTCCTATCTTTTACTTCCTAATAGAAAGAAAAAGAAGAAACATTAACACCGATGTAAATAGTTACTCTTGTATCAACCTACCAATCAGTAGGTTCACATGCCAAGTTAATTTCAGAATTAGTTACTACTAACCTGTCATCTGAAATAACCACATTAGCCTGAGCAGAAGATGCAGCCCCACCATGACTCTGGTCCTAGCCTTTCTTCTCCTTGCACTTGTTTGCAAAATGTCCAGGTTTCCCACAGACCCAGCAAACTTTCAACTTCTTGTCCTTTTGGATATTTGAACCAGGTTTGAGAGGCTGATTTTTGAACTTCTTGTTCTTCTTCTTGTTACCAAAAAACTTGGGTTTCCCTTCCACAACATTAGCTTGAGCACTCTCATTGGCCACAGAAGACGTACCTTGCAAGACTTTCATCTTACCCATGCGCTTCTCTTCAATTTGCATGGCCACTATCAATTCATCAACGGACATGGCGTCCCTTTTGTGCTTCAAGGTAATTTGAAAATCATGCCATGAGGGTGGTAGTTTGTCGATAAGAGCAGAAACTTGGAGCCTCTCGTCAACGGGAATTCATTTCCCAATGATCTTAGCTACCAAATTCTGTATTTCAACTACCTGGTCTCTAACAGATTTGTTATCAACCATCTTATAGTCAAAATATTCTCCCACAACATATTTTTCTTCCCCTTCATGCTCTTTTCCAAATTTTTTATCAAGGGTATCCCATAATTCTTTGGCAGTTTTAGTGTTCACATGTAAATCATACAGTTCATTGCTCAAAATACTAAGAATTTGACCATGGCATAGTTCATCATCTTGTTTGAATTTCTCACTATCATGAGTCTTATCAATTCCAATTTCAGAAGAACTTGCAGTCTTATCAGATTCAGAAGAAACAGTCTTATCAGCAATAGCATCAGAAACCACATAGAATATGTTTAACTGTGTCAGCCAAAACTTTATTTTTGTCTGCCATCTCATGAAATTTTTTCCATCAAACTTCTCAAGTTTTAAAGATTTGTCAACACCCATAATTGCAATATTCAATCAACACAATCAAACGTATCTGTTTCAAGATTGTTGGGGTTACTACAAAATATAGATTGCAGATTAAATACAGATTACAATTAACATGCAAATCATCACACATAAATATATTCACAAATATATATATATATATATATATATATATATATAATACCAGAGAAAAGAGAAATTAATGAACCCGGTTTGAGGCGCGTTACACGTTGTCCTTGAAACAGATACGCCGCCCTCCGTGCACAAGCATTCCAGAGCTTTTCGTTCCTGAGATACAACGAACCACACAGCCCGTTTGAAGTTGCACTTCCACTCAAACAGGGAGGATCTCAATCAGGGTAGACTTTATTGCTCAGCCACAGTTTTCAATGTCAAAGACAGAGGAAGAAAAGAGATTTCAAAATCTTTCTATGATAAGAAGAAAAAGACTAAAAAAAGAGAGAGTCATTCTGTCTATGTGTGTTCTTTGTTTTTCGTCTCGTCGTTTTGATAAGTATGAGATGGATCTTTATGAAGCCGAAACGGCTCAAATTAATACCCGTCGCGTAAATCATCGCGACTGATTCTTTTTTTTTCTTCAAAAATCCGTTAAGCCGTTCGATCGGGGCAACAACCATTCGAACGGGGCTATCGATTGGGTGATAGGGCAATCAATCAGCTCAACACCAGAAAAGTCAAACAAAATTCCTACTTTTATATCACGTCAGAAACCAACACCTGCATCCTTGCCTTCATAATATACTATACAAAACTTAAGAAACTGGGGTACTTCTCGCTAAAGAGGGTGATGAGGCCAAAGAGGAAGAACGAGGAGCATGCTCGAGTGCAATGACGAAACTATAACTAGAATGAGTGACAAAATTCAATATCATGAAAAGGAGTGATGTCATCAGTTAAACTGACGAAATGCTTGCATTTAGTTTCGTCATTTGCAAGGATGAAACTTCATTTTCGTTACTCCAATGGACAAAACTAAACAAATTATTAGAAACAAATGCACAAGCACCAGTGTTAGTCAAAAGACCATTCTGATAAATACTTTTTTCTCTTTGAGACTGTAATAAATATTTTTTAATAATATTGTTTAAATAAATTTCCCTCCAATTCTTTGATTCTTCACAAGATTAGCATCAAAATCCACTTAATTCCCGTTGAAATATTTTAATCACTTCAAAGGTACTTTAGGAATCGACTTCCAATTGATAGAGAGGCTTTTCTTTATAGTGGGGAAGTTTTTCAAAGTGATATAAGATAAATTTTCAAGTGTACCTATATTTCAACACGCTATCTCTTCTTACAAGATGTCGAATGAAATGCCAAAAATTTGCATTCTTAGTCCTCGAATCACTTAAACATCATCTTAAAATTTCTTGGATGCCATCGGAATTTAATTCTTACCTCTACTTTTTTGTTTTTATTTTAACATTTCTTCACTCAAAACAAGTGAACTCTTAAAAACATTATCCTCGACCTATCTCATGCATAAAAAGCCTAGTGAATCGAATCTAAAAGCAATTAAAACTTCCAGGTCTCACATTTCTTCCCCGTTGCCTTCCTCTATTCCTTGTACTTCCTCGACGCCTGGCAACACAATGACAAACTGCACTTTCTGCCGCTGCCTCCCCTGCCAGGACTACCTCACCCACTGGAGGCACCTCTAGCTGATCCTAGCTCTTGCGATGCCATTGTTGTGCCATGACTGCCTCACCTACTGGAAGCGCTTCTAGCTGATCCCAGCTCTTGCAATGCCATTGTACCCAACCAAGGGCCATGAATCCCTCTGGCCAGACCTCACGCATGTTTAGTTATCTTGGAAAATTTTGACTTGATGTCAACGGTCTGGGACTAATGGGTCACTAGGCTAAGATGCTTATCGCTCTTTAACCCCAAAAGAATTAACTATTCAGCTGTGTGATACATCTGAAAATGACTTTCGGATGTAAGCAATTATTAATTACCTCAGTTTAACATATCAAAGCAAGAGGGCAAAAACAAAGATTTTTTCTTTATTAGAATGATTTTATACAGGCTTACATAATAAACAACTGGAGCACCTGATACGTATATTACACGGACGGAACTACACAGGAACCCAGAGAGGGCATGACACCCCAGCCCACCCCACTTACTGGGAATTTCTCATGATGTCATAATACATGCGACTCATACAGCACGTCCATTCTGAGGGTAGAGACTGCTTGCCACCATGGAATCACTAACCAAGCCCACGTCAAAATTAAGTTTCACGTTCACCTTCCGGTCACTAAATAGAATCCACCACCAACAAATGAGATGAATAAAAACAGCAAAAGCAAAGAGGGTAAGAAAACAGAAACAGGATCCTACAAAATATCAACCAAACCAAACTGTATTGTCTTTAAAGCATTTCCTTATAGTAATACCTATTCAAACGATTATTGATAACCGAAAGATCCTTTGATGGGCTCTGATATGCATGCGTGCTCTCCCCTACACATGCATAGTAACTCTTGGAGCTAGGAGAAATCAAAGCATCAACCTATATAAACACCAGTACAGCAGCCACAATTACAGAAGTTGTCCAGAAAAGCCAACCAAACTAATCAATCAAACTGCTATTTCCCAATTAGATGAGATCAATTGGCAAGCCAGTAAATTGTTATACGAGGGAAAACAAAACTGATGTATCTGGGCAGTAGAATTCGAAGGTAACAAATCATGTCAATAGGACATAATCGGTACTTGAGCAAACATGTTCTCTACTTAAGATAATTTTGTGTTTATGGCTATCCATAACAAGATTTTGAACTGATCCTTGCCTCAGGAGAGGAGAATATTCAACGTCTTTGCACTAGTGACACGCTGGCAGGAATCAGTTATACTTCCAGCCTTCCAGAAAAACAAGACAGGGTATAACGTCAGCCAATCTCCTATGCATCTTAATTGAGTAGTGCAATTAGAAATTACTCAGTCTTTCCTAGATTAGAATTATTTATTAATGGTAGATTCCTAATAGTACTTTAATTCCTAATTTAGATTTACTTCTAATTGGATAAAGGTTTGAAGCCTATAAATTGTGAATACTACATACTCATCAATTAAGCAATGAGAATTCGGAAGTTAATGCTAGTTAATTAGTCTCTTTCTCTCTATCTCCTAATCTCTCCCCTTTCCCCTACTTACAGCCCCTTGTAGCCAATTAGCAACAACATACATACACCCATGGTTTAACTTCATATCCCACCTCCAGTTTACCATTTTGCAGATACCCCTCTTCATTTTCTTACTACGTTCCAAAATATTTGTCGAGCTAAAAACCATATAAACTTTTAACACTATTAGTCCTTATAATAATTACATAATATCCATCTAGAAAAATTCCCCCCTGCAAATACCTCCCCGTCTTTTTTTCTAATTGCATGTTGCCCTCAATTTGAAAACTTTACCTTTATTTTTTTCATTTTTGAGTTCCTTTCCTTTTGCAAGTTACAGCAAATTCCTTTCAGACAAAGTACTCATTGAATCCACACTTATTCTACCAAATATTAAAGTAAACTTGTAAAAAGTTACAAACATAACAGTTATTCCCGATTTTTTATAGACGTTCAGTCTATACCTAATAATACTAGGGATAGTCATTATGATAGAAAATAGAGAGACAATTAAAAAACACCCCAAAAAATTCTCAACTAATTTTATATGGTCTCCTTTATTTTAGACCATAATAAACTATATAACACTAAATTTAGAAAAGACACAATAATTAGAAAAAAATTAATATGCACCGGGTGCATAGGCATGCGTCGGATCATATCCAAGCCCGTCTGTCTCATGAATAAGAGACACTGCACAATAAAAAATCAGGTGGCGGTGATGTGTCTGGAATGTGTGTGCACCAGGCTCATACTAACAAGCCTCTAATATTTATCACTAGACAATGCTTACATAATTTGAGAAGGATAAACTTGCCAGGGATACAATGAAATATCTGGTCATTTGCAAAATCTGCAAAATTTTAAACTAGAGGAATAATATGCAATTAGATTAAATTACAGGAGGTAGAAAAAAAACCCTTCATTTGGCACTGCAGACTTGCAGTTAACCATAAATGATTACCCTTGAGCAAAAACGTTAAGAGAGTCATTTGCAAAAACAAAAGAAACGAAAGCTGGGAATCTATTAAATGGAAAATAAGAGAGGTGTATATGCAATTGACAAATCATAACTGTTATATGCCAAAGAAAAAAAATTTCAGCATTACCTTTGATGATCGCAATGGAGAAACATATACATTATGTGAGGCAGAAACTTTCTTGGGAGACATATCAGGAAGGCTAGGAAACGGTGATAACCTGGGAGACTCTGGACACTGGCCTATAGTATGAACAAACAAGTCAGAAGAATATTGATCCACATTTTGCTTGAAAGAATGTAGAAAAGAACTAATGGAAAAGAGAAGTAGTGAAACTGTTAACATCATAATTTTTACCCTCAGGAGCTCTAATAGTTCTAAGAGTTGCTGAAGCAGGCCCCAGCTCCACCAAGAGAGGCTTTACAGCAGGAATAAAAATCTCGTTGTAGAATGTAATAATGTCAACATGATCCTGACCAGTTTTCTGTGTCCCACAAGAAAGAAACCCTCAGCAGTAGATGTGTGAATTACTAACAGTAACACCAGAAGAGCAGCAAGCCAATGGAATTTTACCCCATTACGATTTGAAGATGACCAATCCACAAAGACGCTGCGAAAAACTTGAGGTTTGCAATGTGGTTGCTTTCGGTAATTGCAGATGATCTCCCTAAATGTCAGTTTCAGTTCTGAAATCTGAAACCGCAGAAACAAACTCAGAACAGGAAAGATTTATGTGTAAATGCAAGCAAATTATACATGTCTGAAAGTTTTTTTGGCATGCACCTTTGCAACCCCATAGATGCTACAGAGAATAAGTTGATCAATGTGGCGATTGAAAAAAAGAGATGTCCGCTGATTAAGGATTTGTTGCATAAAAGAATAAACATTCTCTAATACTTGCTGAGATAATTGTAATCTTTCACACAGGCATTTTATTCTAATAGCAGCTAACTTGACAATCTGCAAGATAGAAAGAAGGAAATAAAATCCTAAGGCATTATTGCATGAATAGTGCAGAAAATTACAACAGCAATAAAATAACCATAACAAAGTTACCTTGCTAAAGAAAACCTGGATTCCAGTTTCTGCAAATGTCTCTCCCCCACCTGCTGGACTGAGACGTGTGGGACTAGAAACAATGATACACAACTTTTAAGTTATCACGATCAATCATAGAAAGACAACAATTCTCAAACGTGAAAATTTTGCCACAAGTTGTATACAGCTCAAATTTCTTACCTTGCAAAAGCTGATTGTAATGGCGGAGGTAATTTTGACTTAGGAGTGCTAAAAGTTGGTAAGCTGTCTTTAACTGGAGATGCAAAGGCTCGATGGTCCTTCCCCGGTGAAGTAAATGAGTTATGCTCGACCAAAACACTCTTATGATTGCTGCTTACCCTCTTTGGAGACTCAACCTCCCCATTCTGATCTGCAGAAGACAGATCACAATAAAGATATATGTTAGACAGAAAATAAAGGCATTAGGTAGTAACACTAAACACTAAATATAATTATCCAAAAACTTCATGTGGGAAAAGTAAAGCACCTGAAGAAACCTCATTCCTTGTCAGACGAGGCGGCGAAGTTGGCAAGGCTAAATTGGAAACATTGTGCAGAATTGCAATTGAATCAAGTGAGGGCATTGGTTCTGCCAATAACCCCATACGATTTATCTCTGCAGCAAGAGCTCGCCTTGCAACAATTAATGAATTATACATTGAGGAACCTTTCTCCCATGCCATACTCTCTAGCAATCTCTCCTCCAACGAGTTAAGGTGTCTTTTCAACTCTCTTGGTAGACTATCTTCGTGTCTGACAAAACTCTCAATCACCTTACTCAAATCAAAAGCAGTAATACCAGTTCTTTCCAAAACAGCAGGAAACAACATTGTAGTTGTCTTGTGAGTAGCTAAAACCAGTTCTGCTGAACAAGCTAACATGCACCTGTGAAACCTCTCATTGGATAATAACGAGGTCAGGTTACTGCCGTGCAATATACGAGATTCAGCCCTACACATAGCCTCCAAAACCCGATAGTACAATTTTAAAGCCTCCCTTCTCCGCTGTTCTGCCCATACGCTGTCCATCATGTTTGCATTCTGCACTCTTCCAGCTACACCCAATCCTCCATGAGTACCGGGGAAAATTGCTTCCATTATAACATGGGCTCTGTGCATTACATCACGCCTTACATCATTGTCACATGAAGAGAAGTAGCGCTCAAGTTCTTCTGAGGGTTTGGAACCAAGTGGAGAAATGACACTACGAAGCCATTTTGCAGTGGCCATTGCCGTACTTACAGGTGTAGAGGACAGTTTTAAGTTGGTTTCTTCAACATTGCCATTTGTCGGTGACACTACACAAGAACGCATGGGACCCAAAGGACTTGTGACCGTCTTGGCTGGAGATTCTATTGCATCAAAGTGCCGCTGCAAACACCAAATAAAAGTATCAGAACTGGAAGTTTTTTCCTTTCATTCACAACTGACCACCGCCACATTCTAAGTAGTTGGATAGATTTCTTTAAAATATATAAATTTTCCTACAGAACTAAAAGAAACTAAACACAGTACCTTAGTGCCAGAGAGGTTCATGCAACCTCCAGATAAGCTTCCAGTCCCAAGCAAACTGTCTTCATCATTAACAAACATGCGTTCATCTAATTCACCATTGTCATAAATGGCAGCATCATAGTGTTTCTCCAAAATAAGTAAGCTTGATGACAAAGATTCATCCTCCAGTAAACCGTCAAAGTATATCAAGCCATCTACAATAAAACAAGTAAATTCTTCAATAACTGATTGCAGATTTCTGGGAGTTAAAACTCTAACCATATTGTAATCAAAATCATATAATAACTGTAATAAAAGTGCCGAGCTAACCTGTGTCAATATTGTTCAGATTGTCAGCTTTACAATCTGAAGCCAAGCAAGGTTTTTTCTTCAGAATATTTACTATCAATTTATTTATTGTGTCCATTATGCCCCTCATTTCATCACTGGAAGTCTGATAGATATTACAAAGTGATGCAATGATGTCCACGCCTTTTCCAGATTTTGTAGCTGTGTCATATTACAAAGCATGAATACAATTAAGAAACTAACAGAAAGAAATTATTGAAAACCCATAATTAAAGTACCCGATGCTCATGTACAAACTATTAATGGGTACATAATAAAAATAGTGGTTGAACAATTCACATGGGTGAAGACTTTTTATTAAAATTTACATAGGTAGGATTGTGTGGGGTTGATTTGCAGATCAATCGGCCAATAAAATATGTATCAGAGGATCATAAAGGTATTATTGTTACATCTGCCCATAAACCCCACACAACCTTACTTAATGAACATTCCAACCAAAGGCACTTACCAATATGCTTTGTTCAACTACTCCTATTTTCTGAGTAAATTCTCTAGTTCCATGATCAAGAGAATTAATTACTGGCAGTGAAGATAATAATTACCAAGAAGAGGGCAATCGTTAATGGAAAATTTCCTATAGTGAATGGGAACGTGTAGAATCAGGATTCCCTATCATGAAATAAAAGAAATAGTAAGATCCCCTAAAAAAGTGGAATAGTGCTATAAGCAAACAAAAGTATGAAAAATAAACTAACCAATATTGAAACTAATCCATTTGTGCAGGTTACAAGATCCTTGAACCGGCCAAATGCATGTATCCGAAGCAATAAGAACAACAGCCAACCAAATCGATGGTAATCAGACACATAGCCTGAATTCTGGGTAACCATTCTCTCTTTTTCGTCATTTGCATCAGTTGCCAAGAAAAATTGCCCATACGCGCGTTTGTAGTAACTGGTGGCCACAGTGAGACACCAAAAGAACATACATAAACTTCTTACATACTTCAAGTTCAGTTTTGAAATAGCACTATATTTAGTAAAATATATGAACAAGACCTGATGTATACATATATGTGGCAGAAGGGAAACATCTTGAATTAATTTTTACTAATAAGAAGCAACTAGTACTAGCCCACGATATAACCTTCTACAAGAAGGAGAACATTTCTCTAAATTCACTCAAAGTATCTGCTGAATTAACACAGAGAGCCAACTAACTCACTAGACATAATTCGGTCAGGAAGAAGACAACAAAAGATGCCCAAGACCATAAAATAAAATTTGCTATGAAGGCAATCTGCTATTCCAGGCAATACAAATAATAAACTCTATGTCTTAGTTGATTGTTTAAACCATCAAATTTCTAACTTCCTACACATAGAGAATATCTATATCTTGCAACAAGTTCAAAAAAATTTAATGTGCATTCTAAACATGAAATAAATGGAAATCAAGAAAACGTTTATACTCCCTCCTACCTGCAGTAAGGATATATATTGCCAAGGAAATAAATTATGGGCACAATCATACGCCAATATTTGTTATACATTTGGCGTGATTTCCAGATTCATTCTTTTTCTCGAGGGTAAATTGCACTTCCCCCCATGACCTATATGAAAACTGCGCATAAACCTCATCGCCAATTGAAAACATGGCACATGACCCCAATCACTTAACGCCCATCAAATCTAAATTGTCTTAAGATAATTTTATTCTTGTCTGTTAACATATAACTCCTAATTTGAAAAGCCATTCATAGAAGTTTGAAGTTATACACACTTCCTCTTTTTCTACTTTTTTTGAGTCAAATACACACACTTCTTAAATCACTTTTGGCAAGTTTACAATCATTTGTATTAGGTGGACTATACTAATTCCAACTGTAGCATTAGATATCTATTTTCAACACAATAACTTAAATTTTCTTATTTTCATTTTAACATATAAAGTTATGCTATTAATAAATAAGGATAAAATTGTCTTAGAACAATTTAATTTGACAGAAGTTAGGTAACAGGGGTTATGTGCAATGTTTTCAATAGGCAATGGCAGCTATGTGCAATTTTCAATAGGTGATGGGAGTTATGTCCAGTTTTTACATAGGTCATGAGAGATAAGTGCAATTATCCCTTTTCTATTTTGCCAGCCATCATACTTAGCATATTTGGCCTAACTGGCTCATAGCAAGTCATTATGATACCTATCTTCAAATGTATTTGGCACTAAACAGGCGATCACAAAAATATAGCAACATGGAGAGGCAGCTTAGAACTCTTACTTGCCCAGAACACTCAAATGCACAAAATTCGCCTGCAGCTCCTTCACCTATTTAGAAATTTAGAAATGTATATATGAAGTATTAATAAAAAGCAATTGGGTTTCAGAAACTACAGTATAATTCTTTCCCATTCAAAACGTACCTCAAGTTTCTTTTCCCAATTTGCACCATACAAATTATCCAGAACATGACCTGCCTTGAGAAAAAATTGCGGCATCTCCTTACAGAATTCGACAACACTGCACAATACGAAAATAAAATAGCTAAAAGGACTGATATCATCGAATACAGAGCACTAAAAACGCTCAAAAACCCATTAAAAATTAAACTCATGAAAACTTAACATTTCGGTAACAACGAGAGAAAAGCTTTGGCTCACTTTAGCTTAGTAGCCCTGAGAATCTGACACAAGCTCAACCGCTTCGTATCGCTCAACCTCTTCACAGAAAAGAGAACACATGCGAACCAAAACCTCTCCATTTCATCAGGCTGCAATTCATGACTCAAAGCACTAATCAGGCTACTCCACATCATTCAATCACAAATGGCAGAATTAGAACATTAGCAATGCAGCAAATAACCCCACCGTTCCGCCACCAATGGAGGACGTTTGTGCCAACAAAAGATTTCTGCTTTCTTGAAGCAGCGCCATAGCTTGTTTCCAAGTGTTCTCATCCAGGGACAAATCGAACTGCGGATGTATTTCCACTCAAAACTCACAACACCATACAACGGAAGGGAAAAAGTTACGAAATGAAAAAAGGATACGGAAATTGAAAACCTTGCACAGATCTGCAAAGCGAGCCTCCAATTCTCCGTCGCCGGACCGGGAACTACTCGACGAAGCTGCCGGCTTCGTATCTTCCATCCTCGTTCCACTGGAACTCGTCGACCTTCACTGATCAGCCGCCAAAACCTCTGAAGCACCCGGAATCCCAAACGGGCTACCGCAAATCCGATTAAGCAGCCACCAAATTTGCTGCCGGCGACCTGGAATCCGATTTGTCGGGATCGGAATTCGGAAAAGGAGGACTTTTGGAGGGGATTCGGTAACGGAAAAACCCTTCCTTTGTCTGCCTGGGTTCCGGCACTCAGCTATTTCCCGCCGGATCTTAGCCCAACTCCGTTTTGGCGGGAAAACATGTCATCATGGTCATGTGGCATGCATGACATGCATTCTGTAGGGAGAGCTGGGCCCTTTGGAGATGTCAGTAGATGGGCCTGTGGTCCAGATGGGCGGCAGGTTGGTGGTGGGCCTTTAATGTTAGGTCCAATTCGGGCCTGGCTCGAATATTCGAGGAAACTGGTCTGACGCAAACCACACGTAAGTATTGCGCCATCAGGTTCTCTCGTGCACGTGCCCCGTATCTTCTGAACGTGTGGTGGGTTATTTACAGTTCGATCTAATCGGACGGCCAAGTGGCCAAGGATGCTTTTTAAGTAAAATCTTTAAATTTTAAATTTGCCCTTGATGAATCTTTCCATCTGGTTTTCTCCTTATCAGTTGGCCTTTCTTTAAGCTGTCCCCTTTTTAGAGGCAGGTTGTCAAAGACTCGAGTTTCTAGGAATTTTTTTCTTAAAAATTAATATTAAAAATATAATTATACTATATTAAAAAGCGCCGAGGGTGTCTTTTATTTTAGACTATGTTACCCATAATTTTGTACTAATAATGCTAAATGACCATTCTTACATAACTCTTACCATTCTTAGATTTTCCTTAAATTCTCTCTTGGACATAGTTACGGCACATGTGAAGAACAATACATTCTTATTAGCAAAGTTTTTTGAGTTTTATCAAAACTGCCTCTCGTTATCACGACTGGTTTTAAAATATTTGAAAATTCACATATTGTTGACCTCAAGAACTCTATATGTTATACAACAATAAAAAAACTGCATACTCACAAGAATTTTATTTTTTATCTTGTTGTGAACTTTTTAGCTATTACATATAATAGATTAATATAAAGGCTATCCTCCTCCACTGACCAACCAAAGGCCCAAGACGGATTAATGAAATAGGGATTCTGTAGGACTCTAAGTCATCATGAGACAGTTTTTCATTAGTACCAGTCTAAAAGCATCTAATAATGGTTGGTTAGTATGCAATCTATTGTGATAATTCATTAGCCCCTCTTAAGGCCAAACTTATCTCTACTAGAATCTATATTTATACAATATATTGGCCAAGCTGAGTTGTCATCATACTTTGTTTATTGAAGTCATGGATGCCTTGAGTTTTCACTAGAAAAAATATTTGATGAGCCCCCAAGAGGCTACAGTCGAACTAGAGTCAAGAGAAGTGAAGCAACAAATAGCTTACAAATCGTTTAAATGTTCTTCAAATATTTAAATTTCTAAAGGTAAAAAAATAATTGTGCAGCTTGAGTAGAATTCGTTGCCTTGGGTGATAAAAGATATATTATAGTTTCAATGTGAAGTACAATAGCAATTTCATTTATTTTTGCGGGTGATGATTACCAATTAGTTGATGCAAAGGCATTTACAATTTTGGGGAATCAATTGAAATGATATAATCATGTTTGGAGTGGATCCCACGTGCATCTTGCACCTGCATACTTACTATTTTAAAAAAGCTGTGGTGATTCATTTTTCTTAAGTAGGCTAAGCATCTGTCTTACTCATCCCGTATAGGCATCACCAATGACCAAAGTTAGCACACACAAAAAAGTTGTGTTACACGTGAGAAAAAAATAATTACCATGATAATGTAAAAAAGTCTAATGAGAACTAAGATGACTGACCAAATAAATAGTGTAAGAGATCTACTTTTTTAACAATTGTCATTTTTTTAAAGTAATATTTGGGCAAAAAAAATATTGTCATTTAATGATCAAATCCCACATATGATGAACACATTATAGAAAAGCATAACATAGATGTCACAACATTGAGAAAAGATGAAAAAAAGTCTTGGATGGACGATTGACATCTACTCAATCAAACCTTTTAACATTTAAAAAACAAAAAAAGAAAATTATGTATGTGGCATGAAAAAGTATATGGCAATGAACATAAGAAAAATGTAAGCACATAGATTGCAAACTAAAACACATTAAAGACAAAAATGTAGGTAAATCATACTATAATATAAAACAAATTCGTTAATTATAGAACTTTCAATTTCTAATTATTTGACCCATATTTTATATCATTCATCCATTTTTTACCCTTATTTAACCCATCCTAATCCCTAAAGAGCCAAAGATATTAGAATCTTAATCATTATTTTTTTAGGTTATGTTGATTTTAACTTATAATATTATATCTTACACTCTTAAACTCGAATTAGCCTCTTCTTGGTATCATTAGAAAGCTTTCAACGAGCACTATTGTCATGCCCCAGCACCACCCAACCTAAGCCGAACCCAATCCAAGGGCAAGTCAAGCATGCGGGGCAACGGTAATTGACAGATTAACATATAGTAGAAGACAGCCCCTCGAACGGGTGATTCACATAATATAGTGGCGCACCTAATGTCCTTTGAGCAATAGTAATCATGATAGCAAAGAGGATAGTAATCTATCATAATCCTCATACGACCCACATAAAAGACAACTCTAGAGCCCACACATGGCTGAAAAATCAGAGAAGTTTAGACAAGTCTAAAGACAATAGATAAACTAGAGCATAATACATAATCCACCTATAGCGTTCTCTAGTATCTGAAACAAGAAGATCAGAAAAATATAACGTCATCAGAATTCCACGAAGGCTAATCCCACGAGTACCCATGTCGTCCCTTGTATAAAGTGTTATGCGCGTCTGCACGTCGCACTGTGTAGCCCTAAAGTAAATCACAAAAGAGGGGTGAGTACATAACTTAGTAATGGTTTGAAAGCGGTAATATTAATAAAAATATCATCACAACATGACATCATGACAATTCATATCCATAAATGACATGGTATATCCTTTTTTTATCATTCCCCTTACAAAACCCCTACTTATTCATAAGTAAAAGATCTAGCATGCATGTCACACATCTCACAAAAATAATAGGGCATAAACAATCATAATATGTCCCAACACCCATCCTGCATAACTAATGAATCTCATCCAATCACAATCATGCATAATATTCCACATAATCCGCATGAGAAGTGTCACTAACACACTTTCTAATCATGCATAAACATCACATAAGCCTGCATGTATGAGTGTCTCAAACATACTAATCTAACATATATAAACATCACATAAGTCTACATGAGAGTGTCTCTACCAAACTTTCAGATCATGCACAAACATCATATAAGCCTGTATGTATAAGTGTCTCAAACACACTAATCTAACATGCATAAACATCACATAAGTCTGCATGTATAAGTGTTTAAACACAATAATCTATCATGCATATCTACAAACAGAGAAAATAAACATGCTTCTCTAAACTGGAGCCATCGAGCAACTCTTGTCAGATAGACTTGCTCTTTGAGAGCGAAGCCCTTGAGCAACACTTGCCCATCAAGGCCGAAGCCCTCGAGCAACCCCTGCCTTTCAAGCCTAAACTCCCAAGCAACCCCTGCCCATCAGAGCTGAAGCCCTCGAGCCGCCTTGCTTGTCAAGACCACAATCCCAAGCAGCACATATGGTAAGCCGGTGCACTCGAACATACCAGTTGGATTCTCAGGGTCCAAATAATCTCAATATGTTGGTCTCCTTATAACATTTCCACTCTTCTCAACCCGGGGAGGATCCATATTCCAATTAGGAACTCAAATTGAAATCATGTCCTTTTGGACCAACCAAATTCTGATTAAGCCAATGATTAACAAATCTGGCACATAATCTCACATCATTGCATCTAATTGATCAATCACGGCTAAACATCGGTAAAGTCTCATTCATGAAGTCTGTTCCATAATGCATGAAATCATGATACATACATGAGCAAGATCTGCGTGAATTCCAACACACAGAATGTGCTCCCCATCAGTCCCCACATGCATTATATTCGAGTCTTAAATAACCATGATTTCATAATAAATTCCCCACATGTGTGTGTTCATACATTCCTAAGCACATGACCATACTTTGACAATAGCTCATAAGGCAATACACACATACTTTGATAAAATCTAATCATAGTTACCAAATGAAATCATGGGCGAAATCTATCATAAACCATCATTCCAATCATATGAAATCAAATGCTCAACTCTTACAAGCATAATTATTTTACACATGAAGCTATAACATGATATCACCATTCACCCGAAATTCATTTATATTATAAGATGACATATCATATCATTGTCATATAATAACCTTGCTGGAAACATGCTTCGAACATAAGAATTTCATCAACCATAGGTTTAAGATAATCAATGCTAACATGTCTAACCATAATCATGTAATTCCACATAATCCTTAAGCATGCTTCATAAATCCCAACATGAATTGCATACCCTTTTAGTAGCTTATTCCAACTCAAAACACTCCACATAAATATTGGAAACAACTTTTGGAAGTAAAAATATTGAAATAAGCATTAGAAATAAAATACCCAAAATCTGCAGTGTAGCCGATTGATCGACCTACAAGGGCATTCGATTGGTTAGCCTAAAAATCGGCCTGCAACTCCATTTGGCCGATCGATCGGCCTGCAAGGGCGATCGATCGCCATAACGGTAGATCTAGTTCATCTTCATTTTAAAAACCAAACTGAGACACCATTAATGGAACTCAAAACCTTTAATCAAAGACTTAAACATCATAAAAATTCAATCAAATATTCCAAAATGCTAATTCAACCCATTATCAACCAAAACCCTAAGAAATTAATGCAAAAGATTAACTTTTTACAAAGCTACTATTAAAGCCCTAAACACGAAACCCATTCAAGCAAAATACATAAAAATCAAAATTTGCAAACACAGTAAGGCTGGGATTAAAACTCATTACCTTTCACCTTGTTTTGAGTCAAATTAGCTCCCTAATCACCTCCGAAACCTTCCAAAAATATGATTTTTATTAATACCCACCTAAATCTGATTTAGAACTTGAAAATCATTGGAAACATCTTAGATCTAGAGCTTTAGAGACTTAAAAACAAAAATTTAAAAGTTAGGGTTTGAAGTATAAGTGTAAATAAGTAATTTAATGACTTGAAAATGAATTGAATCAATGAAGAAGGATGAGATTATAAGAAGTTTATGAGAAACCCTAATGATTGAGTAAAGATTAAAGAAATCTTACCTCTAATCAGTTTCCTCTTTTAACGTAATGGGGATTAGGCTACTGATTCCCTGGCTTAGCCCTTTCCCAAATTGGAAGGGGTCAGCCTCTTTCCTTTTATAAGAAAGAATGGGTTAGGCCTAAATAAACTTGGGGTGTAAATAGAACTATTAACTAAAAGTAGGTAATTTAGCCACTTAAACCCATATTAAGACCAACAAAATTTCTAATGACTTGTTTTGATGTATGAACATTTTGGACCAAAAACCCCAAATTTGACAATGGGGCCCACAGGGGGTCTAGCCAAACCCTAATTTTTAAAAATTTTATAAAAATTTTAAAAATTCACAATTGACTCAAATTCACTTAAAACCCATAAATATAAAGCTGGTTTTGGTTAAAACCTTTAGAAAATGCCCAAATTTCAAAAATTATTTATAACCGATCAAAATTGACATTAAACCACACAAAAGCAATTAAACATAATGAATTTAAACTGGTTCAAGTTTAGGGATCTTATAACTATCAAATGAGATCCCACATAATTATGATTTATTAAACTCTTTTGTAGGCTCCCCATATATAGCAAAGTTCTCAATAATACTTTTTAATATTTTTGTATATATTATACATATTTTGATTTGTAAATTTTTAATGCCTTTGGTACCCTCCTCCCCCTCCAAAGAGCTATATTAAATGAGACCCGTTGTCAAACCAATCTTGAATATGAATAATGTGCTCCACGACACAAATCTCTTTAGCACCATTGTCTTTGCTGACCTATGATATAATGTTTTACGTATGATATTTGGATTGATAGTTGCCTACTACAAGTGTATATAAGTTAATATACAACTTGTGTGTATAACCTTAGATGCCTAATGCATTATTTTGGGGTACCCATTCATCATATCAAGTGGTCTCATATGCATGACTTAGGGTTCATTAACCCTTACTTACTAGTGCATAGTTGACACTTCAATCACATCATCAAATGCCTCAAATCATGCATTTGTATATATAATAATCATAGCATTAATCATTGATATATTATTTTTAGGAAAAATATAACAAGCATCACTACCAGTAACCTTATCAACAAGTTGGCTACCCTGCTACTGACCATTGGTGACTTGATTGACATGTCAACTACTTCACTAATGACTTTCTATAGGTTTATTGACATGTCGAACCCTGCCGAGAGTAAACTAAACATGTCATTGGAAACCTAATTGACAGATCAATTACCTTATTAATTATCATCTATGAGTTTAATGACACATCTCTATTGACAGTGAGATGGCTATGAGTCTACCTCCTTCATCAACGCTATACCAACGCATCAGCTCCACTACCAATGGCCAAAATTCCATGCATGCAAAGTATTATTCATCTCTTCTTTTTACTGATGCATCCAATCACACATCGGTGATCATACCAACTACCTAATAATTAAGACCAAGTACTCAAGAATTGATTTCAAAACATATTTTTGACATAAAATCCAATGAAAAACTTTTCATAATGATGAATTAAGGTACTTTAACCATAATTCCTACGAAGAAAAACAAAATCCCAAATACTTCATTAAAACCATGTTAATCATTGAAATTCTTTTACTTACAACAAAAATACCTGTTCATAATCCCAAAGAACTCTAAATAAACCCAAATTAGATCATTTAATTTAAGATTTGGAGTTTAGAAAGCAATTCGGCCTTGAAGCGCAAATCTTCCTTCTCTTCTTGGCAATCGTTCTTCCTGAATAGCCTCCGAATGCTCTCCCACATGTGCTTGTCCCCTCCCTAAACTCCTTTTCCTACTAAGAGTTGGTTTTTACTTCTTTAAATATTGAGATAACTACTCCTGAAGTCTAAAAATTCATAACCATTTCGTATTCCGTGATAACTGCGTAATTGCAGTTTTTGTAGACACCTATCGACGCATCGATGCTCATCAACAGAATAGTTCAATTTCATCGATAGCACCATCGACGTGCCGATGGTCAATGATAATTGGACCAAAATATTTTTTTATTATAAAAAGAGTGAATTTTCTTTGGTAAAATTGGGGTGTCACATATGTAAAAGATGAGAAAGAAGGTGTTTTATCAAGTCATCAAACATTAAGTGCCACAAGAGCTTAGGTCTCCTAACTCACACCATAGCTCAACACAAGACTCAAGTATATGACAAATTAGTTCAAACAATGTGGATAGTGATTCACCTATAAGAAATGTATGTTCACTTTAAAAATTATATGATGAATGTAATGTTGTATTTTTTATATGGTCTAACAAAATTTGAAGTTGCTTCAAGAGAAGAAATTTGGATAATAAAATTAATATGATTGAAAAGAATATGACATGAGATTTAGATGACAAACATGAAGATGTGATTGACTTGAATGAGTGTATAAAACAAAGTTCAATGGGAAGACTCAATTCAAGAATACAAAGCAAGGCCAGTTACAAAAGGGAATTCACAACAACCTAGCATTGACTTCAATGAAATCTAAACTCTTGTTACGAGAATGAGAATTACAAGAATTATTCTTGCACTTGATGCTCAATTGAATACACAAATATATCAATTTTAATGTCAAATCAGCCTTTTTGAATGGAGAATTTGAAGAAGAGGCTTATCTTGAACAACCATAAGGATACAAAGAAAGAGAAAGTCTACAAACTTTACAAAGCTTTGTATAGATTCAAATAAGCTCTAAGAGTATAAAATAGCAAGATTGGTAAGTACTTGAAATAAAATAGATTCCAAATAAGTCCAAATGAGTCATCTCTTTATGTTAAGAAAGAAGGTATGCATGATTTTATTATTTTTTTCTTTATGTTAATGATTTAATTTATACTACTAATAGTCTAAGAATGATAAAAGAATGGAAGTATGCTATTGAAAGAGAATATGAGATGATTGATTTTAGGCTCATGACATATTTTCTTGGATTCAAATGAAACAAAAAGAAGGTGAACTATTCTTATGTGAAGATGATTTGTTGTAAAAGTTCAATTTGACTAATTGAAAAAAAAATAGTTACTCTCATAGCCATGAATGAGAAATTGTCAAAAGATAATGAATGTAATTTGGTGAATGAATCATCTTATAGAAGTTATGTCAGCTCATTAATATATTTGACAAACATATGACCCAATATTATGCATAGTGTGAGCATTTTTACAAGGCATGTGAGCAAATCAAGTAAAATTTATTTTTGAGGTAGCAAAGAGGATTTTGAGGTATTTAAAATGAATAAAGAATTTTAGGCTAAAATATGATTTTAAAAACAAAATAATTTGATTAGTTATTCCAATAGTGATTGGGGCAGTTGCATTGATGATAGAATAAACACTTTCAGTGAGCTAATAGAGAAAGATAAAATTGAATTTAAGTTCATCTAGACTAAAGATTAATTAGCCAATACATTCACCAAAATGATAATAATTAAAAAATTCATATGCTTTATAAATCTTATGAAAATTAAAAATTAGTGCTAAAGGTCCATTATTAATTTATAATTTTCATAAACACGGGGACTTGCATATACTAACTTTATGAGAACGGTAAAATTGACACCTTTATTCCTTCTCAAAAGATAGTTTGGACAAGAAAAAAGCTATAATAATTTTTTTTATTCCTTTCCATCTTATGGTCACAATAGTAAACTTGCTTTTTACTCCATTTTCTTTTATTATTTTACATTTCTCCACTATGTTCTCCCATCTATAATATTTTTTTACCCCTCTCAGCTAAGTGACAACAACAACGGTCAAAAAGGACGTCGCTATTGTATTATTCCCTCCGTCCTATATTAATAGCTTCAATAGAAAAAAATTATATTTTTTATTAATTGCTCCATTTCGCTGAATTTAATTCTCCAAATGTCTTTAATGCTTCTCATGAAAACCTATTTATATTCGTCCGCTCCATTTTATTCTTCATTAATTCAGAACCTCACTTTTATAGTTTGCGGCATTTTCTTCTTCTCTGTCTAGTTGCGATGATAGTAATTGCCTTCACTAGCAAATTAAGTGATGACAATCTGTTTACCCACTTTTTGGATGGATGAGCAAATGTCGTTAGTTCATGGGAAAATGCTCTATAAAGAGGGAGAGCCTTCTCCCACACTCTTACTGCTGGATACCCGCAACATGGTGACGACAATCAACTCTCCCGTGACGAATCGTCTTCTTCAGCGAAAGCCCGATTGAAGCAGGGTTCCTTTGCTTACGCTCTCACCTATTCGATGAACCCCATATGTCCGACCCAACCATCCCTCCCTCACCCTCCTGCTCCTCCCTGACTAACTGTTACTTGCCAGACCCTGCGGCCAAGGCTCCCCCCTCGAATAGGTCCTACAGACCCTCCTGCTCGGGATCCTCTTCCTTCAAGGAGGAGTCTGGACACTATGTCGAAGAAGAGACGCTACTGTCGGTTTGCATGTATGGTGGGTCCGTGTTGTTAGATGTAACATCTAGCGTCGACAGACGCAATGACGAAGGCGCATGCTGGTGGAGCAGCTACTAGGAGTAGCTGCCATTGGACAAGAATGACTCGGGGGAGATGGTGTTGCACGGCAACCGCCTAGGAGATGGCTCATGTGGTTCAGCTGGAGACGAAGCCTAAGCCACAAGCGGCCAACAAAAAGGCTGTTATGGAGGTGGCAATGGGCAAGCGGAAGTAGGGGGAAGGTCCATGGTACCGAGGATTGAGAGGGAGGCAAGTTCATTGCCCAAGGGCTCATCACTGCAAAGGAGCTCATCCAGACCCTTCATGATCGTTGCGAGTACCAACAGAGCCGAGAGAGTGGGACAATGCGGTGGAAAGCACCAGCTGAGCCTGTTTTAGTGTTAGATGCTTGAAAGAGAGACGTGGTTACTATGTTAATAAAAATAATAAAAAATAGATAAAGAGGTATTAAAATAGGATGGAGGGAGTACAACTTTTTTTTTTAATATACAAATCTTATAGTGCGTACAAATAAACTAACGCGACTGAAAAACCATATCTTATTTCATTCGAGGAAGAATATAGTACAAAGCTAAAACAAATACTGAATGAGAACACGCTTGAGTTCAGCCTTGTGACATTAACTTGAAGACAGTGGAAAACCAATCCCCTTGCGGCTAGGAGGGAATCTGGCAAAGACCATGCTGCCAAAAACTCCAGTCGCCACCGGCAGCGACGTAAGCACCTCCTGCGCCTCTGTTGGCGGACTCAGGCAAAAGCAGGTGACAACATTCTAATCGAACAATGAAATTGTAGCGAAGATCAGTACTGACATGATAGCATGCACGAAGTCCTCGAACCTTAGCCGGTACTTTGCCGCCTCTACTGCCGACGGGCCGGCAACGATCCTTCGATAACCAATAGTTCCCGGACGGTTATCAGTCCATACCGAACCCTCCCATTCGCATCTCGGAAGCTATCTGTGAAGGTGAGCAGCATGCAGGAGAAGAGAGAAGAGTATGGAAAGGGAAACAAAAGGTTAATTGTGTGCTTGGGACATCCATTGGGATGCAAGTAATAGGAAATATAACTTTGACAATGCGAAAACAAAACTAATTTAATCACTTTTCAAGTTTTTCATTTCAGTTTTTCAGGATTTACGTTTTCCAATTTTTTAGTTTTTCAGTTTCCAGTTTTCCGGTTTTTCAGTTTGACAGTATGCCAATTTTCCAGTTTTCCCTTTAACACATGGATTATTCTAGTAGATGCAAGCATATATATAGGGTTCCTCCTATTTTTCTTCTTATGTTGTGAAGCTAATTTAGGCTCTTTTAGGATTTTTGGTCATATGTTGTTTCCAAATTATCTAGTTTTCAGTTATCCAGTTTTTTAGTTTTATAGTTATTCAGTTTTATAGTTTTTCAATTTTCCAATTTTTTAGTTCTCTAGTTTTTTAGAAATGTTGCATCTCTAGGAGATGAAACAAGAGTCATATGCAATCACACAAAATAACTAATCTAATCACTGACCCTAATTAACAACATTTTGAAAATGGTGTTCCATTCACACTCAACAAGTTCTTCAATGATTCTGGAATTATTGTCCACATGGCTGCCCATTGCTCTAACTATGGTAGCTTGCCATGTTCACGTTTAAATGTAATTCATTTATCCAATGCATCCTTGCAGTCATGCACAAGTAGTATCTGCAAACACATTACTATGTACCTTAGCTTCACAAGATTCAATTGACACTTATCCACTTCATAGTTATCCTATTGATAGTTATTTAGTTGACAGTTCATAGTTTTTTGTATGAAAAAAAAGACTTATTAGGAAATAAACTAAGTAGAATATATAGTCCTTAACCTAGCAAGTAAATTTACTAGTTAACTATAAAACTGAATAATTGGTCATTTGCAAGTTACAAATTTTAAAACCTAAAGTAAATTTTGCTACTTCATGTTGCGAGACTCCTAGTTTGGTCGTATAACCAAAATGTGGGGAAGTTTCAAAGGTTAACCTATTTGTAACTTATCTATGTGAGAATTGAATCTTATATTCGCTTGTTGTTACTGGGGTACTCACATTGGGCTGGGTGGATGTTTTTGTGAATTAAGGTCAATGATTAGATTGGTTATTTTGTGTGATTGCATATGGCTCTTGCTTCATCTCTTATAGATGCAACATTTCTAAAAAGCTAGATAACTAAAAAACTGGAAAAGTGAAAAACTATAAAACTAGATATCTATAAAACTGAATAACTATAAAACTAAAAAACTTGATAATTGTAAACTAGATAATTTTGGAAACAACATATGACCAAAAATCCTAAAAAAGCCTAAATTAGCTTCACAACATAAGAAGAAAAATGGGAGGAACCCTATATATATATATATATATATATGCTTGCATCGATTAGAATAATCCATGTGTTAAAGGGAAAACTGGAAAATTGACATACTATCAAACTAAAAAACCAGAAAACTGGAAACTGAAAAACTAAAAAACTGGAAAACGTAAATCCTGAAAAACTGAAATGAAAAACTTGAAAAGTGATTAAATTAGTTTTGTTTTCGCATTGTCAAAATTATATTTCCTATTACTTGCATCCCAATGGATGTCCCAAACACACAATTAACCTTTTGTTTCCCTTTTCATACTCTTCTCATATCATATCAATAATCCAATTTTCTACTTTTTCAGTATTTCAATGATCCAGTGTTCTAATTTTTCAGTTTCCAGTTTTTCAGCTACCCAGAAAATCTACTTGCAAAAACTACATAATGTCCAAGATATAACTAACCCAAAATAATATTTTCATCAAATAACACCTTTTTAATCATCTAAAATAACCTAAACCAATCTACTTGGTGGAAGGGAAATAAATTACTAGGTCTTCGGAGCTCAAAGATGTGAAGACCCGGAGAAAAGAAGCGGAGAAGATGAAGCAGCTCGAAGATGTGAAGACCCAAAGAAAAAAAATAGAGAAGAAAAAAGCGGCTGGAAGATGTGAAGACCCAGGGAAAACAAGCATAGAAGATGAAGCAAACTAAAAAAATGAAAATATGAGGAAGAAGAATCTACCCAGGAGGAGGAAAAATTATTGTGAGATGAAGTCTTACAGGAGAAGAAGAAGAAGAAGACATCTTTTTTCTGGGCTGAGCAACAGATCTGCCATATTTTTCCCATCGGCTTGTCATATAATGAAGAAGAGGGTAGTTAAGTAAAATTCCTTTACATGCTTACAAGTTCCCACGTGAGCAAGTCTACTTTGGTAAAAAGTAGAAACTTGCTCACATTTTGGTTATTTGACCAAAGTAGGAGTCTACTTTGGTCAATTCCTCTTAAAAGAACCTTTAAAAGTTTAGTCGGTGTACCACGAAAATGATGATAAGATCAGCCTTAAAAGAACCCCTTTGACATTTATCACTCATCTCCATAAGTGACTTAAAAAGATAAATTTAATCCCGGGTGGACTCTTCACGTGACTACTCTAAAATAGGCTAAGAAAAAGGACCGTCGCTATTGTACTAACCACTCTTCACGTGATCACTCATGTAGGCTAACAAAAAGGACCGTTGCTATTGTACTAACCATATTTTTTTTAGTATACAAATCTTATAGTGCGTATAACGATTGAAATGCTAGAAGTGGGCATTATATTAAATGGGTTAAGCCTGTATCATTAAGGTATGTATAATATTTATATGGGCTAAGCCCATAATATTTAGGTGGGTCAAACCTATATTATTCAAGTGGGTCAAGTCCATATGGTAGAGAGCCTAAACCCACTTTGTGTTAAACGAGAATCACATATGTAAATTGGTTGAAAGAGTGAATAGTCCCACATCGCTTAGAAGAAGGTGATGGTATTGGTATGTAATGTATTAGTTTAGTCTTTCATGTTAGGCCCTTGGGCTAACCCACTTTTGTGGGAGAGAGAGATGTTGGACCAATGCACCTAGGTGGGCTAACCCACACGCACATGCCGCTGCCGCCGTCTGGCTCGGTTCGGTTAACACGCGCAGCTGGTTGGGTCGGGTTGGAATAACAAGATAATAATTTTGGGACAAATTTATTTAGTTTGGCTTTCTATTTATTTGGTTTGGTTTTCTATTAACCAAAATGGGTCTAGTTTTGTTTTCATTGGGAAATGGTATTTTCAATGGGATTTCCTATAAAATCATTAAAAACGATTTCTATAAGGATCTAAATTTGGATTTCCATTTGTTTCCATTTCTGTGAGAGCACACATAATGTGGTTCGCTGTATGTACTGTGTTGGAGGTACTCTTACGGTACATAGTTGATCGTCTTATCCTAAGAGGCAGACGCCCAAGAGTCCTAAGCACCATGTTAAGGAGGGTAAATTCTGTCTTAAAGACAGAGTGACTTGCTTGATTCAATCATAATCATTCTAGTAAGATTTCTCATCGCAAACTTTGTAAAGGTACGAAAATAACAATCTTAAGACAAAATTTTAACAAATTTTTGTACTTTACTATTTTGCATGTAGAATAGTAAATTTATAAGTTATATTATGTAAATTTCAGAATTTTATTGTTCATTTCAAAAAATTGTGAAATATAACAGTTCTGTACGTAAAATTTTGAAAATTTTCTATACTGTGTGAAAATTTTCCATTATGTGTGTCAAATTTTGAAATTTTTTCATATTGTGCGTAAATTCCTAAAATTTTACTATTTTGGGTGTAAATTTTTGAAAGATTACTATTCTACATTTAAATTTCCTACAAATTACTGTGCTATATGTAATTCTCAAATTTCACTGTATTATGTAATTTTTGAACTTTACTTTGTGTAATTTTTCAAACTTTATAGTACTATATGTGTAATTTCTTGGAACTCGACTAGGTGTAATTTTTTGAAACTTTATTGAGTTATCTTTAATTTCTCGAACTTTACTGGGTTGTGTGAAATTTTTTAAAAAATAAAAATAAAAATTTTTGGATATTTTTTTTGCTAAGAAAATCTTCTGTTCATTGGAACATAAATGGCTGCTGATGGGACCAACTTGACTTCTGTACTTATTCCCACTCCAATGAATGCTCCTCTTCAAGTTAAAGGAGAAAAACTAGAAAAATTCAGTGGTGTGGATTTCAAACGATGGTAACAGAAAATATTGTTCTATCTTACCACACTAAACCTAGCCCAATTTCTTCATGAGGAAGTACCCGTTCTCACTGAGGAGAAATGGGAAGACAAAATGGCTGTTGCGGTAGTAGATGCATGGAAACATGTGGATTTCTTATGTCGTAATTACATCCTTAACGGGTTGGATAACACATTATATAATGTTTATAGTTCAATGAAAAGTGCTGACATTATGGGAGTCATTAGACAAGAAGTACAAGATTGAAGATGCTGGAATGAAGAAATTTGTGGTCGGCAAATTTTTGGACTTCAAAATGGTTGATTCTAAAACTGTGATCAGTCAAGTTCAAGAACTCCAAGTTATCTTGCTTGATATTCATGCAGAAGGCATGACTTTAAGTGAGTATTTCCAGGTGGCAATTATAATAAAAAAATTACCACCTTCTTGGAAGGATTTTAAGAACTACTTAAAGCATAAGAGAAAAGAGAAGAACATGGAAGATTTGATTGTGAGGTTAAGGATTGAAGAGGACAACCGTGCTTCTGAAAAGAAAACTGGAGGTTATGGCATTGAAGCCAAAGTTAATGTTATGGAACAGGGCATAAAGGTAATAACTTCAACAACAAGAAGAGGTAGCATCCTGCTGGATAGTTGAACAATGACTCCAACAAAGCTAAGTTTAAGGGCAAGTGCTATGTGTGTGACAAGATGGGCCATAAGGCTGAGGATTGTCGCAAATGGAAGAAACAAGATGATTCCAAGAAGAAGAATGCACAAGCCCACATGACTGAAGTAGAAAATCTCTCCACCAATGTGAATGACATTAAACTTTCCGCTGTAATTTTGGAAGTGAACATGGTCACGAAAGCTAGATGATGGTGGGTGGACGTTGGGGCTACTTGTCATATTTACTCTAATAAGAAGATGTTCTCCACTTATCAACCCATGGAGAATGGTGAACAACTATTTATGGGCAACTCTTCTACTGCAAAGGTTGAAGGAATTGGAAAGGTTGTGCTCAAGATGACTTTAGGCAAAGAGCTTACTCTCAACAATGTGCTGCATGTGTCAGAAATTCGAAAGAATTTAGTGTCTGGATCATTGCTAAGCAAGAATGGGTTCAAGTTGGTTTTTGAGTAAGATAAATTTGTCTTGACCAAGGGTAGGATGTATGTAGGCAAAGGGTACCTAAATGAAGTGCTTTTTAAGCTCAATGTACTCACTATTGTACATATTTCTATTATTAAGGATGCGAATGTTTCTTCATCGTATATGATTGAGTCAGGTGATGTGTGGCATGGTAAATTAGGACATATTAATTATGATGCTTTACGAAGCTTGATTAATATAGAATATCTTCCTAAGTTTAATATTGACTATAATCATAATTATGAAACTTGTGTAGAATCAAAATTAATAAGGAAATCTTTCCAAAGTATTGAGAGATGTACTAAACCTCTTGAGTTAATTCACAACAATATCTGTGACTTAAAACTTGTTCAAACAAGAGTAGGTAAAAAGTACTTTAGTACATTTATCGACGATTGCATTCATTATTGCTATGTTTACTTACTAAGATGTAAAGATGAGGCTATTGACATGTTTATATTATATAAAACAGAGGTTGGGAATCAACTTGTCAAGAAAATTAAAGTTTTAAGAAGTGATAGAGGTGGAGAATATGAATAAGCTTTTGGTGATTTCTATTCACAACATGGTATAATACACCAAACTACAGCGACCTGTTTACCTCAGCAAAATGGGGTTGTTGAACAAAAAAATAGAACTTTAAAAGAAATGATGAATGCCATGTTAATGAGTTATGGGTTACCCTAGAACATGTGGGGGGAAGCTTTACTTTTTAGCAAATTATATTCTTAACAAAATACCTCTTAAGAAAACCTTACAGACACCATATGAACTATGGAAAGGTTGAAAGCTTTCCTACAAATTCTTAAAAGTGTGGGGGTGTTTGGCAAAAGTGGCAGTCCCTAATCCCAAGAGGATTATAATTAGACCAAAGACCATTGATTGTGTATTCATTGGTTATGCCAATAATATCAGTGCATATCGCTTTCTTCTTTATAAATCGGATATTCATGATGTAAATGTCCATACTATGATTGAATCTAAGAATGCTTCATTTTTTGAAAATATTTTTTTGTGGAATTTTACACAAAAGGAAAGTTCTCTTAAAAGAACTTTGGATGTTGAACAGGACAATAATAAAGACCAAGAGGGAGAGAATGATGAATGTAGATGCAGCAAACGAGCTAGAACATCAAAATTCTTTGGTCTAGATTTTCTAACTTATTTATTGAAAAATGAGCCTCAAAGTTTTAAGAAAGCCATGTCCTTTCCTGAAGCACAATATTAGAAGGAGGTAGTAAATAGTAAAATTGAATCCATTATGCAAAATCATACTTGGGAGTTGGTGGACCTATTACCAGAGAGTAAACCTCTTAGATATAAATAGAAATTTAAGAGGGAAATGAAAGCTGATGGATCGATTGACAAATATAAACCTAGACTTGTTATCAAAGGATACAAGCAAAAGGAATGTCAAGATTATTTTTATACATATTTACCAATTATAAGGATAACATCAATTATGATGTTAATTGCTATTGTTGCTTTGAATAATATTGATATACATCAAATGGATGTGAAGACTGCATTCTTGAATGGTGACTTGAATGAGGAAATATATATGCAACAACCTGAAGGGTTTGTTGTATAGGATCAAGAAAACAAAGTGTGTAGACTTGTTAAATATCTCTATGGGCTTAAACAAGCACCTAAGTAATGACATGAAAAATTTGACAACATGATGATGTTAAATGAATTCAAAATTATTGAATGTGACAAATATGTTTATGTGAAAGACATACCTAATGGCTATGTTATTGTATGCCTATATGTGGATGATATTCTCATTATTGGTAGCAATGATGATATCATGAAAGTTGCAAAGAGGATGTAGAAGAAATAATTTGACATGAAAGACATGGGTGTTGCATATGTCATACTAAGGATGAAAATTATTAGAACATCTGATGCATATTTATTATCTCAATTTCATTACATTGAAAAAATCCTAGACAAATTCAATAAGAATGATAATTGTCCAGTGAGAACACCTGTGGATGTAACATTGCAGGTATCTAACAGTACTAGAGGGTTACTAAGATGTAAAATAAATATCTGATACAAAAGACTCAAAATTTACAAGTGGATATGTCTTTACTCTTGAAGGTGCAGTAGTGCCTTGGAAATCTTCTAAACAAATGTGCACAGCAAGATCCACAATAGAATCTTAATTCATTGCACTTGATAAAGCAGGCGAAGAGGCTGAATGACTTCATAATTTTTTAGAGAATATTCCAATGTGGGGGAAACCTGTGCCACCTATATGCATCTATTATAATAGTCAATTAGCTATAGGAAGAGCATAAAATAACTTGTATAATGATAAGTCTCGATATATATGTCGGAGGCACAATACTATAAAATAATTGTTCTTTAGTGGAATAAATTCCATTAAGTATGCTAGGTAAAAAAAAATATTGCAGATCCACTTACTAAGAGATTGACCAAAGAACAAATGAGCAGTTCATCGAGGCGAATAGACTTGAAGCCTAGACATTAAGAGTCACCATAATGGCAACCCAACTTAGTTGACTGGAGATCCCAAGATCTAGGTTCAAAGGGGCAACCAAATTGTGGGGGATTAAAGGGGAATCACTATTGACATATAATCTCGTCCTCATTCTTATGATGAGATAATGATGCATGCAGAGTGAATCATGATAAGCTGGTTCTCATAGCTTGAATTAATTTGAGTGGGGTATTGCAGGATACTTATAATAAGAATCACCTATATAAGTGTGAAGGGGCCGCTTCTATGAGGATTTTAAGGCTAAATCTTCTAGAGCACTCTTGAAAATCAAGTTTGTTTAGGGCCGAAATGAATATAATCATGAGAACTACAGTGTGTTTGAGAAGTAATTGTATGATTTCTATTGTCTTAATTTACATAAACGGCTAAACAATTCAAGACATCATGTTTACTAATTAGCTAGTAGACTCGATAGTTTTCACAAGGGAAGGTTCAAAGCCAACAATTACCTATCCCCCATGCATGGTCTTTTTAATATTGCTTTCACAGTTTATCTACACTATTTTGCATAGTTATTCAGCCAATTCCCATTCATGTAGGAGATTGATAGAAGTGGGCATTTTATTAAATAGGTTAATCCTATATCATTAAGGTTGATATAATATTTACATGGGTTAAGCCCATAATATTTATATGGGTTAAGCCCATATGGTAGAGAGCTCAAGCCCACTTTGTGTTGAATGAGAATCACACATGTGAATTGGTTGAATGAGTGAATAGTCCCGCATCGCCTAGAAGAAGGTGATAGTGTTGATATATAAAACATTAGTTTGACCTTTTATGTTAGGTTCTTGGGCCAACCCACTTTTATAAGGAAGAGAGATGTTGGACCAATGTACCTAGGTGGGTTACCTACATGCGCGCACCACCGTTAGGCTGGCCAGCTCGGTTAGGTTGGGTTGGGTTAACAAGATAATAATTTTAGGATAAATTCATTTGGTTTGGTTTTCTATTAACCAAAATGGGTCCGGTTTTGTTTTTACCGGGAAAGGGTATCTTTAACGGGATTTCTTATAAAATCATTGAAAATGATTTATGTAAGGATATGAATTTGGATTTCTATCCATTTCCATTTTTATGAGAGAATATATATTATAATTTACTGCATATACTGTATTGGAGGTACTCCTACAGTATGTGATTAATCGTCTTATCATAAAAGACAAATACCTAAGAATCCAAAGCACCCTATTAAGAGGGTATATTCTATTTTAAGGACAAAGTGACTTGCTTGATTAAATAATAATCATTTTAATAAGATTTCCTATCACAAACTTTACAAAGTACGAAAATAACACGAAAATTAAACCATAATATTTTACGGTTCAAATCTTATTTCATTCGACGAAGAATTGAGTACAAAGCCAAAAACAAATACTGAAAACGAACAGAGTTCAGCCTCGTGACATTAGCTTGAAGACAGTGGAAAACCAATCCCATGGCGGGTAGTAGGGAATGTGACAAAGACCATGCTGCCAACAACTCCAATCGCCACCGGCAGCGCCGTGAGCACCTCCTGCGCCTCTGTCGACGGACTCGGGCAAAAGCAGGTGACAACGTTCTGATTGAACAATGCAACTGCAGCGAAAATCAGTACTGACATGATAGCATGCACGAAGTCCACGAACCTTAGCCGATACTTTGCCGCCTCCACTGCCGACGGGCCGGCTGACGATCCGTCGATGACCAACAGTCCCCGGAAGGTTGCCAGTCCATACCGGACCGTCCCATTCTTATCTCGGAAGCTATCTGTGAAGGTGAGCAGCAGGCAGGAGAGGCCGCAGAGCGCGATAAGGCCGGTGGTCATGTAGCGGCTCACGCCATCGCAGACGCCTTGGTTGGTGGTGATAGGAGCGAGGAGATGGAAAGCCAGGACCGTGCCGGTGGGGAGGAGGTTGGCCAAATGGGCGGTGGACTTGAATGTCTGGCATATGGCCCTTTGGATCAAGGTATCCTCATTAATGATTTGGCCGTTGTCGGATTGTATTGTGTCTTCCCTCAGAAGTGGTTGACGTTGCTCATGCTCAGCAGATTCCGATGCCACCCTGATCTCCATGACCCACCTCCCTCTTTGTTCTGTAATCCAAATGTTGTATTTGCTTTCTGTTGCAGCAGTTGGTCATGATGGGCTTGTCTTTTATACATGAAGCAATAGATTGGCTTATCGTTTCTACATGAAGCAATAGATAGATATCTTGTAAGGAAGAATAACTGAATCTGCCATTTCTTGTAACAATTAACAAATGCTTCACAAGGCATAGGGCATGAGGGGGGCGTTACTCTTGTTTGCAAGAAGAGTGTGTAGAATGAGTAGTAGTTAGAAAAGTCTACTGGGCATTCGGAGAGGGAGAGATAATGAGGGAAGAAAGTAGGGGAAAAAGCTTTCATGTCCATAATTTAGTTTTTCTGCGTCAGCCTTAAAAGAACTTTGCTTGGACGCAATTACCTGATTTTGGTTCTGGGCGAGGATTAAAAGACAGCCAATCGCTGGCCTTCGATCTATCTCTGCTAATATACGTAATCTGTATATGGCAAGCAATAGGTAAATATGTTCACTCTTCCTCTTGAATGCTTCTTCATCCAAGTGACAACGGAAACGACGTCATCTCTCTTCACTCCTTACATGTGAACGATTTGGACCCTTATAATTATCTTGTGAGACTTCTTCTTTCGGACCTGGCTTAGGATGGAAGCGATCCATCCCATTTGAGCTCTGATATGAAATCTGCCAGCATGTGGGAAATGGCGAGCAAGTGCTACAAGCTCAACAAAGTCTTCAACGCGGCCCTTACAAGCAACAGTCAGCCCTTACAAGCAACAGTCATACAAGCAACAGTCAGCCCTTGATGATCCTTAAGATAAATTAAGAACTTTGGTCTCTTATCCAAGCATTTTTTATGTTCCCCTAAGAGCAAGAGCCTAGCATAAGGAATACTTACGAGGCATTGATTTTTAAGATTGACGGTACACATAGTGGCGTATGTTATATGTGTTACTGTATGTGCCATCGATCTTGAAAATCAACGCCTTGCAGGAATTTTTTACACTCGGCTTATAGTGAGCGTGGAGCATAAAAAATACTTCTCTTATCGTGAAATTGAGATCTCTCCACGCACCATTGTCTTAGGCATCCCTCCACATCAGTCTTAAGGTGTTAGCATTGTGAAACAAAATTCAATTTTTGCCAAATATTCTTCAAATTCTTCGCAGCTCAAATGTATAATCGGCATATATTCTTTCCATTCTCCAAATTTATTAATTTTTTTCAAATATTACAAATTTTATTTGACTAATTGGCAGTTTACAACCTATATGTCGGTAAAAAAATGAAACAGCTAAAGTTAGTTAGCTCGTTCCAATAGTCCCATTCTCATGCTGTTGTGTTCCATGTGAATTATGACCTCTTAACGTCCATGCAAAAATGTGACCCCCGAGCCAAGTTTAGATTTTGTCATAGTGGCTCAAAATTTACCTGATTTTTTCAAATTCATCCGAATTGTATAGAATTGAATTGAATCAAATTGACCCCAATGAAATGAACCCAAATTCCGTCCTTGTGACAAAAGGTGCTAGAGTGTGGGACCTGCCCCACGCAGGCGCAAAGATGCTAGAGGCTGGAGTTGGAAGTCATATGAATGAATGTGTTCGAGTACTTTAATTTGCAAGTTTGATAACGATCTACTATTCCAAATACTATTTGTCTGCTTGATACATTGGTTTATGGATGCTTTCAAAACTGAGTTAAGATAGAATCTCTAATTGTTCATCTGCTATTTTGCATGACTGGAACGAGAAGGAAAGTGTGCAAAATCTGCTCAAATGCAAAGAGGCTGTCCCCTGAAAAGGGGAGAGAATGTGATAATTGTTGAACCTGTGGCCTCCAACAGAGATGCTGTATGGGTTCATAGGGTACAACAACTACTAGGAGATTCAAACTCTACTACTCAAACTAAACGCAATTCGACTATAATCAAATAGCCAGTAGTCTATGCTGAACAACCAAATAGGTTGGTAGATATGTAATCCAAAGGAGGAGAAACACACGGAGATGAGAATTTATGAGCCACGTGGAGCTAAACCATGGTTGGGCAATATGCCTACTATTACACCCTCAACTCATTAATGGGCAAAGGAGTCGGGAAGCCCCTCACCTTTGGCGTATGGACAGGCAAGGCAAGTGCATTTTAGGCGAGTGTATGTGTCCCCAACGTTGGTCCATTGGGCAGACAAATTTGAAGAAGTCCTATTCAAAGTAGGACTTGATGGTAGGTGGGGCACTATCCTATGCAAGCAGGATGGATGTTGAAGACTTCTACTTAACGTAAAAATCGAATGTTAGGCTGGATTTGTAGAGCACATTTATTCAACCGCACCTGGATGCACAAGCAACATGCTTGTGCAGGACGGTTTGCTGAATGCGTGCTGCATAAAGGTTGGTTGGTTAGTTCACAGGCAAGGAACCTCTAGGAGTTGCACGAAAGCTTAGTGCAAATGGGAAACTGTGTGATAGTGATTGCAAGCGAATATGATGTTCAAGACGGCCAAATCCAAAAAAAATTTAATAAATTCCTAAAAATATTTCAAGACACTTCCTATCAAAATAAAAAAAATTATGACACCCATAATTCAAATTAAACATCAAACAATACAAATCAGCAAAGTTGGGCTTTTTTGATGATTTTTAATCAAATTTACTCTAATCTAAATCATCTACATATTATGTTCATTAATACTTTGCCTTAGATTACTCAACCTCATTGGTACGTGATTACCAATTTTATCATTTTCTTTTTGATACATAAATCCTCTTTTATTAATTTTTAAAGAAACCCATCAATGTAGTTTCTCTTTTAATCTTGAATCTCGCAAGAGCACTATTAACCAAACTGATACAACCCTAGTAAAGACTAAATTCATATTTTTTAACTCTCTTTAGCTAGCATCTATGTACATGATTTTTCTAAAAAGATATAAACAATCAAAAACTCATAATCAATATGTCCAAGTTTTTTTTTCTAAATTATGATATTTTCTTTCAATTCATTTTTCTAGGGCTTTACTTTTTCTTAATCCTCTCTATTTGCATCATTCATTTTCTTTCTTTTTTATTCATTTTTTTATGTCAAGCATATGAGAGATTCACACTAACCTAAGTAGGTAACCCTTCCTTGTCATCTTTACGAGGATAATTTCATTATCTAAAGAAATATTGAAATACACAAGACTCATAACATTGAAATACATTACATTAAAATTTCTTTTCTTTTGAATTCTAAATAAAAATATAGTAAAAAATCCTCTAATTTGATCACTTACACTTTACTAAAATTAAAATGCCCAAGTCAACTTCTATTTAAGAATTCTCTCTTAATGTTCATACATAAAAGTGACTTAAGTCTCAACATAATATGTGCAAGTTTTTAAAATAAAAAAATTACATCATCAAACAAAAGAAAATAAAATTCATCTTTAATCTTTGTGCATCCTTATCTTCGTTAAGGTACATTTGACAACTAATCATATTATTTTTTAGCTTACTTGATTCTCAACATAATGTGTGCAAGTTTTTAAAATAAAAAAATTACATCATCAAACAAAAAAAAATAAAATTCATCTTTAATCTCTTTGGTGCATCCTTATCTTCGTTAAGGTACGTTTGACAACTAATCATATTATTTTTTAGCTTAAAAGAAAATTAATCTATATATGCCTCAAGAGCTGAACTAATTGAGAACCAAAACAAGACCAATTGCAAACTCAAACAAAAACTATACTAATTTTTTTGCATTTTTTTATCATATTTTATTTTTTTAATTCAAAACATATGAATTACCAACATATAAAAATAAAGTAAAATGCAAGAAAACAACAAAAACATGAATGTCCAATGGATAGAAAGAATTAAACTATGGACACAAGTTATAATCTCTTACTTAGATATTTGAGATTCCTTAGCCTTACCTAGCCAATCCAACCTAATACAACCTAAGGTAACCTTAGTCTTCCTAATTGATTATTCAAAACTTGAAGATCAATCTTCTTCACCCACACTCTCTTCATCTTCTTTTCATACACTTTGTGGGGCAACTTAGGGGTAGTAGAGGTAGTGTTATTCTTCTAATTCTTCTTAAACCTAAATTTGAAAGAGTAAATTTTAAGACATTCTTTTCTAGTATAGGTCTTACTATGATAAATATCACATGTACACCCACAATACTAGATCTTATCTTTTCTCCTTTCGCTATTAACCTAAGTGGGTTAAGCACTATCTTAGGGTTATTGTCATTCTCTTTTACATTCACAAAAATAATAAATTTTTCTAAGGGGGTAGACAAACAATTTCTAAAACCTAAGCCCATTTTATTGGTTTGATCAATGCTAAGCATAGTTTCCAACTTTTTATTTTCTCTTAAATTTATCTAATTTCTCTTTAGAAGACATGAGTTCTCTATTGAGACCACTAGATTTCTTTTTTTCACTCTCTAGGTCTTTCTTAAGGTCATGTATTTCTCTTTCAAGTTGGTTATTCAACTCCGCTAACCTATTTGCCTTCTGAAAAGATAAAATTAA
Organism: Saururus chinensis; assembly: GCA_035235625.1. NCBI lineage: Eukaryota > Viridiplantae > Streptophyta > Magnoliopsida > Piperales > Saururaceae > Saururus > Saururus chinensis. Next base: position 24,263,636 of record CP141144.1, read on the forward strand.
TTTATCTTCTTTCTTCTTCAACTCTTTCTCTCTCAAGGTTCTTGATTTTTTTTAGTCAAAATTAAGAATTGCTAGAAGAATCTCTTAAACTCATCAGAATCAACCTTAAACTCGAGTTCTCTTCAAGGGACTCATCTTATTTAGAACTATCATCTTTTACACTTGTATGGAAGGAATTATAGTTGCAAAGTTCTTCTTTAGAAGAGTTCTCATCAGAGTAAGTAACTTGAAACACCTTTATCTTTTTCTTATAATCAAACCACTTTAATTTCTTAGGCTTATCATCTGAATAATTGTCAGTATTAATGTTAGGACATTCAACAACAAAGTAACCTAATTTACTACATTCAAAGCATTTCAAATTCTTTTTATCTTGTTTAGTTTGTTTCTCATCTCTCTTATCTCATTGTCACTTCCTAGAAATTTGTCCCTTATTTCCAAATCTAAAATTTTGAATTTTCATGAATTTCTTAGCTAATAAAAGTATTAGTTCTTCATCATCTTCAGACTCTTTAGATTCTTCTAAGGTGTTTAACATTTTATTTTTCTTGAAAGTTCTTTTAAATGAGCTTAGGCATTTTATTTTCCCTTAGACTTTTCAAACAACTCTTTTTTGTTCTCATAAGAGTTCTTGCATCTTAAAAGTTCTTAGGTTCTTAACCAACTCCTCAATGTCTAAGGTATTAATCTTTTTAGATTCATTAATGACAACTACCTTAATTTTAAATTTAGAGGACATGGACCTTATTAACTTCTTCACAACAAGGTAAATCGGGCATAGGTCTACCAGTTGATCACATGTGTTTACTATATATGTCTAAAATTTTAGCATAGTGTTCAAAAATTGTCTCTTCTTTACTCGTCATCATGTCTTAAACTCTAAGGTTAATATATGTAGCTAGACACTTTTAAAGCCTCAGTTCTCTCTTCATATTTTACCAATTTTTCCCATGCAACCTTAACAGATATACAAATAGAGATCAACATATGTTGTGATTTTTCTACGACATTGAATAATGCACTAAGGGTTTTACTGTTTTGATTTGTAAATTTAGTTTTATTTTCATCCCATTCATTTTCTTCTTTTAAAATTGAATTCTCTTCTATGTCTTTGGTGATTGGAGGATTCCAGCCTTTAACAACCGCTTTAAAGACATTCTCATCAAGTGCTTGTATAAATGCTTTCATTGTATTTTTCCAAAATAAGAAATTTTGGCCATCAAATAAGGGATGTCTATACATTAGATTACTTAAGTCTCCATGTTCGTTTATCGAGTTATTTAAACTATCCATTGATTTTAATCCAACAAAAATTACCCAAGCAACACTCTTTAAGCACTTAAAGTAAGAAAAATTAAAGAGAAGCAATTAACAATCTAAGGCACACACATCAACAAGTTTAAACAAGTATTTCTAATAAAAAAAACAAGTAAACCTAACCAATATTGAGAATCAAATCCTACCACAAGTTATCTAACATAAGAAATAAAACTATAGAAGATTAAGTAAGATAAATTAAAGAAGCACTAACATGTCAAATTAGATTGATAGCATGTAACAAAATTAAATTTTTAATAATTAAACCTCAGCTACTACTTGTAAATTTAATATTCATCTACTAGCCTACGGATCATTACTAGATTACTCTTAAAACTAGTGCTTTAAGAAGTAAAAATTAAGACTTATAGCCTTTTTGCACATAATTTTTTTCTATAGCAAAAATAAGTAAATATTCTCTCAAAGCATACTTACGATGTATAAATTAATCAAACCATAGGCATTAAATCTACACATGAACACACAACAATTTAAGGTGAAAAACCCAAACTTGGGTAAAAAACTACGAGAGTTCCAAAAGAATTAAATCAATGCACTAATAGCATGTAAGACAATTGCAATGATACAAACAAATTGCCAACTGTTGTTTTAACTATCACAAACTCCTTTATATCTCCACAAATTTCTTTTATTATTAGACTTAAGTTTTCTCCTTCAAGCACTTGATACTTTTCTTCCTCCTTACTTTGTATTTGTCTTCTTCTAGCTTTCAACAAACTCCTCTTGTTGTATTGACTTTGGTCTCTTGGAATGTTCAATCTCCCATTGAAGATAAACTACAATTCCTCTTTGAAACTTCTATATCAATTTACCATTGATCTTCAACTCAAAACTTTATGCGAATTCCTTTTGAAAAATAATATGTAAAAGGTAGAAACCTTTCTCTAATTTCCTCTAGGTTTTCCACTTTCAAAATTTGTAACTTCTTATCCCTTATATAATCTTTAAACTGATTTAGGTCTTTGACTTCAGCAAGTAAATAAATTGAATTCAAAATGGCTTAATTAGGAAAACTAGAACTATAAGCAATCAATTATTTCAAACAGTGATCAATTGTTCACTGTTTGCTTAACACACAATACTTTAAGCGATCGACCGATAACTCTCAACTTTGTTTTACAGAGCTAAATCACGTGTCACAACCTTATACCCAGCTATTGATCATTCTTAGTTTTATTACCATTTTGCCCTTCCTACCGTAAAACCTCATGAAACCCCTAAAATTACTTTTAAAACTTCTTCAAGTGATTTGGTATGTAAATGCCATCTGAATAAGCTTAAAAAACCTTCAACATTTTGCAGTCAATCTTGAGCCAAGAAGAGAATAGTGGGTTTATTGTTAAAAAAACTTAGAATCATGTTAAGTCACATCATGGATTATGTCATTGTTTGCATAAATTATAGTGATTATGTGCCAATATAAATTTTGTTTATTTTTTTAAATACTCCCATATAAAAAAATCCTACCCACAAATCCCTAAACCCTTCTAGGGGTGAAACTTTTAAAGACGGGCCTACCAGCCTAACCCTACATAGCCATAAAATGTTTATTAGGGCTCAGCTATGCTAAGGGGCAAAAAACCCATTCAACCTACCCCTAGTATACAAAATAAAAAATATTTTAATGATGTTAAGATTCATATGTCAAAACACTACTTTATCATTTCCACACCATTGATGAGTTGGGTCTACAAAAATAGGCCTCACTCATCAATGGTGTGAAAAGGAAGAAGTAACATTTTGACGTGAGAATCATCACGATCAAAATAGCATTACTTATACAAAAAATTATTATTACTTATTATATAATCCTAAATAGGCTAAAAGAGAAGAAAAAAGGATAATATAATATATTTTTAAAAAATTTAAGAGATTTTAAGATTATAAGTTTTATTAAAAAAATATAAAAAAATAGTAATATTCCCATATAAAAAACACCTATAAAAAATTACACATGAGTTTTAATTTAACTTAATAAATAGGCCCCATATGGATTAGATTATCTAATCCAATCAAAACTTAGGTAAATTTTTTTATTATAAATTTTTAATATAAAAATATTATTTTCCAGCCTAGCCTAAACTTGTTAAATGCCGGGCCAGGGAGAGGACCGGGCTTTCGAAGGCCAAGCTAAGGCCAGAGCCGAAAATTAAGCCTAGCGGCAAGGGGCCAGGTCTAGCTTCGGCCCTATCCGACCGGGCCCGGTTCCAGCCCTACTCCTCTCGGCTCGGCTCGATCGTGGACCTCTTCAGTCTCCAGCTCTGGTATCGTATTTCTGATTTGTCTCCAAAACATCACTCGCTCCTCCCCACGGACCCCACCTCGCCGCGAGCTTAGCCCGTTTTTCCCCACTGAAAGCCCAGCCGTTCACCACTGCCTTGTCAGCCGCCGGCCACCACCGTCTTCCTTGTCTGATATCTCCCTCTCTTATCCGTGGCTCGCCGTCTCCCTGCGGTCCCGTCACCACCAGCCCGACCGCTCACTCGCAGCTTGCTCACGTACCTGCATTATTCTCTCTGGTACTTTCTCGTTCGCTTCAACTTTTCCGTCTTCAACCAAACTGTGTAGAAACTCTCATTTATATTCGGCTTTACCTTTTCACAAAGATCCTATTCCCGTTTTCGCTCTTTCCCACAGTTTCAAACAGTCTCAACGCGCATTCATGGCGGCCACCTCCTTTTGCTGTCTCCCGTCTCCGAGGCTCGTTGCGGGGGATAGACCTTCACCCTTCTTCTTGCGTACCATAGACAACCTTCTGAGCACTGGAAATAGTAAATCTTTGGTCTTTGCTTCACCGGATGGTGGACCAAACGTTGGAAGAGAATCGTCTCCGGTACTCCAAATCGTTAGCTCGTAGTTTGTGAGGTTCTCGTAGTTCTCGACGGAATCATGAAAAAGGTGGCGATTTATTGCGGGTGGCCAGATTAGGATTGGAACTTTCTGTGTTCTAGTTACATTATCTCTTTGAATTTTTCAGATTGTTCATAACGAAGGACGCTAATTCAAAATAGTTGTTTGGACATTTCAATCTGTTCTATTGGATCTTTCTACAAGAAATTATAATCTCCTGAAGTCCTAATTTTGTGAGATGTAGTCCTTCTCTTTGTGAATAAAGAGGCGGTGTGGAAGTAGCATTCTACTGGCTACTTGTTCAATATCTTGGTTTCAGTTGGAATTAGACCTCTCTTATACGTCTTATTTGTAATAGAGTCCCATTTATATGCGCTGTGTGCGCTGGTTGCTTTCAGTATAACACAGCCCAATTACTTAGGGGCAGGTGGGCTTGAATCACCCGCCCACTCCCTTGATCTAACGCAAGCCAACGCAGTGGGCACATGTTATGAGAATCGGCACATATTAACTTTTTCCTTGATAATACTATCTTTTTCTTCTGTGCTTAATATCTATTGGAGGCATCTGTTTACATGAGTTGGAATATGTGGGAATGATTTAGGTGCAAATGTTGTTAGATAATGTAAAATGGGATGAGAAAGGTTTGGCTGTAGCTATTGCACAAAATGTGGACACTGGAGCCATTCTGATGCAAGGGTTTGCCAACAGAGAAGCCCTTGCAACCACCATCAATTCCAGGAAGGCAACATTCTACAGCCGTGTGCGGTCCTCGTTATGGACAAAGGGGGAGACATCCATGAATTTCATAAATGTGCATGACATTTTCCTTGATTGCGATTGTGATTCTGTGAGTTATCCTTAAAATGTTGTTTGCATACTTTTTACTTTTCCTCTTTTTTGGTAGGACTAAATTAAGGATTATATATTCTCTTCAGATACTTTATCTTGGAAAGCCTGATGGGCCCACTTGCCACACAGGATCAGAGACATGCTACTTCATGTCGATTTCAGATTATCTGAAGAATCCGGAGGTTTGAGATTCCTTCTTCAGTTCTTCTGATTAACCTACAATTTATTAAATTCTGAAGGCTTGTGTTCAGTTTTTAACTATTTTGTGTTGGGGGTTTTCTGAAAGAAAGTTTTTATTTTTATGTCCTTTCTAGGACGTTCAATTTATTAAATTCTGAAGGCTTATGTTCAGTTTTTAATTATTTTGTGTTGGAGATTTTCTGAAAGAAAGTTTTTATTTTGATGTCCTTTCTAGGACAGCAAAGATCGATTGGCAATGACTACTTTATACACATTGGAATCTATTGTAGCAAAGCGCAAAGCAGAATTACCTATAGGAAATGGAAAGCCTTCTTGGACAAAGCGGCTATTGCTTGATGGCAACTTATTATGCTCCAAAATACGGTATGTTTACATATACTTTTCAACAACTGTATATAAGCAGTAACAGACATCAAAGTTTTGAAGAAAACTGTGCTATTGCTGAAGCAATTAAATCTGACTCTTAGGCCTTCTGAAATACTCCTTGTCCCAAATTAATAGCTCTATTTGGTTTTTTGAAATGAACTAATTTTTGTTCATTTCTCAAAACCAAATGGAGCTATAAATGTGGGACAGAGGAAGTATATATTCTGCATTGGCATTAATAAATCACATCACCAACTGTACATCATGAAGCAGTGGTTACATGTGATGGCCCCATTTTAGGGAGATATTTTTTTATGTGACATACTGAAAGTCCGTAGCTTATTGATCTTTAACATCTTTAGTTTTGGTGCTTCAACACTTTATTCTAGTTAGAAGAGGTTATAGTCTGAAATACACTATTTGACTTGACCAATCTACAAAATTATGTTTTTTTAGGCTTGCAGTGCTGCAAATTTTATTCTTGTCATCAACCTCTTTATCATTATCTATGCTATCTTTGTTGTCACCCCATCCCAATTGATGGATCTGTCAACGTGAATTTTTTGTAACTTCCCATTCTTTGATGTGTATCTTATTGATAATTCACGGGAAGTTGGGCTCACATATATCCGGCTTGTGCCTGTTCTATGTTCTTTCCCTCTGTACAGCAAAAAAAAAAATGTTGTTTCCCTCTGATATATATTACCCTCACTTCCCTTTAAGATTGATTCAGTACAAGCTATGTCCCCTACTACTACGACTACTACTACTATTGTTATTGTTCTTGTTATTTTTACTATTATTATCATAATTATAGTTTTTATTGCTATTATTATTATTATGAGACGCATTAATATGAGCACAAGTCAAATAGTGCACATTACTTAGGGGCCAGGCGGGTGCCCTCTATTAATGCGTGTCGTCAGATCTCAATATGATGGCTCGCGATGCCTAGGGTCACATTGGCATGTGTGAGTCGGAGCCCGTGTTAACTTTTTCCAATTATTATTATTACTAGCAAGAATACATACATATTACACGTGTAAATATAGATTAGATAAGATAAAAAAATAGAAATAAATTATGTATGGAACGAAGGTCTCCCTTACAAAACATGCTTTCAAGATCATAATGATCATAAATTATATGCAAAAGGTTTATATTAACCAAAATACATTTGTAGTAGGCAACTGTGTTCAATCTCATAGGCTAAATATTACCCCCTCTGTCCCACATTAATAGCTACATTTCGTTTTTCAAAATGATCTAAAATTAGTTTCGTTTTAGTTCATTTTGAACAACCAAATGCTACTGGTAATTTGGGCCATAGGAAGTATGTCATAGGTCAGTGAAGGCAATGGTGTTGAAGGATTTTGTGCCGTAGAGCAAGTTAATCATATTGAGGACCAATATGGCACGGGTTTCATTTGATAGAGCTCTTCAATAGTTTTCTAAGGGTGTTAAAAATGTGCAAATCCAAACATGTATAATATGGGCAAAAATACAAAAAATATTATCAAGAAGTGTGCTCTATATGTGGGGCCCACAAAAAAGTTTAAGAAAATATAGTCACGTGGGATCTCATTTGATAAAACTTGTTCACAGCTTTTTAACGATACTAATAACGTGCAATTCGGAATTCAAGAATGTAAGATATAACATTACAAAGTTAAAAGTAACATAACCTAAAAAAAATAGGCTCTATGCCATATCAGCAACAAGTATTAGGTTAATATGTGGTAGACATCTAAAAGAGTCTAAGTAAATAATTTTATTATAATAACCTCAAATCACATGCAAGTCAAACTCGTATTAAACAGTATAAGGATATAAAACATAGATAAAGTAGGAATTGAGGGTAAAAATATAGGTAAAATAGTCCGAAAACAAAAGTTCTATAGTCACTCAATTTGCTTTATATAGTAGTATGACCATTAGTTTCTTCTGTGAGGTCAATATTTATGCACATTGTTTCTTCTTTTAAAAGAAGCCACTGATCTCTGCAGGTGAGATGGCATACTAATAAGTTAATGCTGACGAGGGCTATAGTTGACTTTGGAGTAACCATATGATCTATCTTAGATGCCATGCCCAACCTAAATAGCCTCAGGAGCTGAAGAAATCCACTTGGTGCTGATGTTTAGTTCTTCTAAGAACTGATGAGACTAGGGAAAGAACTTTCTGTTTCCAATTTGTGGTTAAATGAATTGTTCAACATTCTACCAGTTTTTCCTCGTTAATGACAATTGACAATTTCCTGCTCCAAAGCCTTTTCCCCCTATTCGCTCTGGCGGTGGGAATAATACCACATATGTCCTAATCTTATTACCATCTCATGTAGGGAGGAGGCTGATGAGTTATGTCGGACATGGGAGATGAATGAAGGGAAGACTCGGACTGCATCTGAAGCCGCAGATTTGATGTACCATTTCTTGGTTCTGCTACAAAGCATGGGTGTTCCCATGGAAGAAGTTTTTGAAGTCTTGAGAAAAAGATTTGCTCAGTCGGGTATTGAGGAGAAAAACAGCCGGAAATCAGGCAACGAGAGCTGAGTCACAAAAATAACCAAGAGTAGTAGTGTTATTCTTTGTCTTTGTTTCTGAAAATAAACAGGGGGTAAAAGGAATTTTTTTATCACGAGTGTATGGGGGGTTAGCTTCAAGTATTCGAAAGCTTTTTCGATGGTTCCGTGGAGAAATGATGAATAATTGGTTATTGAGTCCTGGCGTATAATGCCAGAGAAACGAAAGTGCTGGAGTGGTGCAGCTCAATTCGTTAAGAGCAAAGTGGCTGTTAACTAGTTATTTTGTGTTAAAAACAATATAACTGCATGAAGCAATTTCTTTATTAGAAATCCAACACATTGAGATGCAGATGTTAGGAAATAAATAAATTTTACCAGTGAAACAAGCAAAGCAAAATTTATCTCTTGTTTAGTCAGTGTACACCTCATGTCTAAAAACATTTGTAGTAGTTCTACCACAAAAATTTCTCTCCCCCCTGCCCCCCCCCCAAAGATACTAAATTTAAATTTATTTTACCTCATCTATTTTGTTATTTAGTAAATTGAGTTTCTTCCATATTTTCCGGTTGAAGAAGTGAATATTTTATATTCCGTGATTGTTTTTCAAAATATCATTCGACTTACATGATATTAAATAAATTTTGGACAGACATACCTTTGGGTTAGGGTTTTATATTGTGTAAACCTGCTATACCATTGCGTTTATATACAAATGACCCATTTGATCAGTAATTTTTACAGTCCGTGAGAAGCGAATATGTAGTGTGAGTTGTGATTTTTGACCCATTTTATTGGCGATTTGTAAAAATTGATAATTGATTTTCAAATTTTAAAAAGAAATTATCATGTGTAACTAGCGTATTTGTGTTAACAGATTTTATATTCCGTGTAAATAGCATATTTGTGTTTACATAATATATTTTATGTTGTGTTAATGGTTACACAAAATATTCACATGTTGTATTCGTATTGACACGACGTATCGCATGTTGTGTTATCAATAACACTAATATTTTGTTGATGATTTTAGGTCATAGATGTGTTCAACCAACTTCTGGAGGAGTGTAATATTATATATCCCATGTTTTATCTCAACTATTTTTTTAGAAGATTTTCAATCCAGCACTATTATAACATTAGGATGCAGCATGACAAGGAAGAGATGCGCCCCAAAATTGTTAGCAACTTGGTGAAGAGGTTGAATGTTAATACTAAGAGTGGTTTCATCCCGATCTACGTCATTGGTCATTTTTTTTTTGCATTGCCCAAAATAGGGAGAAGAAGTTTAGGTGGTATAACCTACTAAAGGGTGACCATAATTACCACTTTGTAGAGATGAACCATATTCGAAAATGTGTTGATGTAGAAATGGAGAGGGTCCTCCACATAAAGGGTACTACAAAGTGGCTATTGATGAAGATCAACACATAAAGGTCTGTTCCTTATGTATTAGAACATGATGAGTGATAAAAGTCTTCGCTAAAGGTTTACATATTACCAATTACACAATAAGAAAAGAGTTTCAATGAATATTATATTTTATTTTAGACTACGTGTTACCAGTTATACGATACTGGTAACATCATGTTATTGATAACACGACAATAACATTTAATAAATGATCAATTTTTAAAGAGTTACTCCAATTTTTGGCATCACTATTTACTGAAGAGTCAATATAATTTTCGGCGTAGAAAACATAAATCTGAATCACCAATTTGTGAGGAGTCATCACCAATTTCCAATGCATCTGATTTCGAATCGACAATTATAAATCCACACCTCATGTTAGATCAAGTAACCATTTGGCGCCCACTGCCGAGAGACTGGCAGGAGTTTGCCAGGAGAATGCTCGCCCAAGGAACTTCAGCATCGGGATGGATCAAACACCATCTGTCTCCATGAGCATAGCATGTTAAGCCATGTGAGAAAAAATGCGGGAGCCATCGGGATATTGAAATAATGCCCATAGACCGGTGCGGTCTTTGTCAGCTTCTAAGGAGGATGAGTCATAAACTGGCATCATTTTAATGTCCCAAATGTCTATTTGCATTTTACCTAATGGTTCATCAGGCCATGGTCATAAAGACAGATAGTGTATGATCTTCTGTTTTTTAGAATTCCAATTGGTGACAAGATTGTGGTCTACTGATGTAATTTTTTTATGTTCTGTACAGAATGCATCCTTGCCAGCGACTAAGGTCATTTTTATTTATGTAATGATCTCATCAAGTAATATTAATTAAAAAAAACAAATTTGTCTACAAATTTGTCGTTATGCTCTCTTATTTTGCAATGCATGAAATCGTGTCAAACCATGGCGTGTAACACTTTTTTGGTGACATGACTCCTCAGGATGATCGTCTTTATGCTAACATGATATGTAACATATTCTACACGACTTGTCTTTAACTTGTGTTATCGGTGACACAATCATTGTATTGCCATGTTCTCGGATACATGATCATCACCCAAATATGAAATGACCTAAATAAACTTCGTGTGATCGGTTACACGACCAACTGAATGATCATCTTTTTCCTAACACAATCTAACAAATGGTCTTATGATCAATGACATGACATATGCCTTAACGTGTTGTTGCTTACACAAGTTGTAACCTATCTTAGATGGCTTAATATGTCTTCATGTTATTAGTGACATGACTTACGTATATGTGTCGTGCTGAATACACGATATGTATCCTATATTAGACGATTGAATGCGAGTTTGTGTTAAAAGTTACACGACGGATGTAAAGTCGCGTTGTTGATTACACGATATGCTACCATATATTACACAATATTGAATGAAATTAAAACAGTTGGGTGAACTTTATAAATTGTGTATTTTCATAGAGGTAAAAAAAACCCTACTACAATTCATCTAATTTTGGATCGAATTCCTAATTGATTCGCCGATGAAGAATTACTTCACAAATCAGAGGCTTGACCAAATTTGTGATCTTCGCTTGGGTAAAATTTGGTTCAAGGACTCCTTCGGCCAACTTCGCTACATAATTCATAAGGAACACACCATAGTCTTCGCTACATAAAGGTGTGGATTTATAATTGCCGATTCGGAATCAGATGCATTGGAAATTGGTGATGACTCCTCGCAAATTGGTGATTCAAATTTATGTTTTTTACACTGGAAATTGTATTGACTCTTTGGTAAATGATGATGCCAAAAATTGGAGTGACTCTTTGGAAATTGATCATTTATTAAATGCTATTGTCATGTTATCGATAACACGACGTTACCAATATCGTGTAATTGGTAACATGTAGTCTAAAATAAAATATAATATTCATTGAAACTCTTTTCTTATCGTGTAATTGGTAATATGTAAATCTTTTGGACAGGTTTTTGATTACATGATATGTATATAGTATAGAATATTAAGAAACAAAAATCAAACTATCGCGTGATTGACATCACGATAATTAACTAGGTCGTGCTATCGATAACACGATGCATATACAAAATCATATAGTGTAACAAGATATTCTCAAGAAATCGTGTTTCTAAGAACATGATTGTACATTGGTATCTCCTCCTATCAGCTAAAGAAAGGGGGTGGAAAAGACAATCTTGATCGATGTTCCCCTTCCTTATGTCATTTTCCTACTCTTTTATTCGCCCTCCTTACGTCCATTTAGTGCCCATTGGTGCCTATCTGTCATTGGGTATAAAGACTCTTGATATTTCATCTTTTTTTGTAGAGTACCATTTTTCGTAGTAGTTAGACACATAGAAGGTATGTTTACACAATAGCCCCAAATGCTAAAACTTTTCGCATGTGTAGCTACATTCGACCAAATTCACAACATCCTGTTGAATGAATATAATGCGAATTATAACATGATAAGTGATAAAAGTCTTGTTATCGAAAACATGACTAATCAACACTACCCTTACGATCACAACTATTGTGTTATTTTAACAGATAAACTTACACTAGATTGATGGTTACATATGAACATACACACGATATTAATTGCATTTTACCTGGTGATACAACGAGTTAACCAAGAATTCATACATTAATACCATCAATACATGCACATTCCTTTTTTATTCTCTTCTACTTTTGATGTGTTTACTAGCAAATGGGGTTAACTCTTCATTCATATTTTGTCCATCTGTCCAACATTTCTCAAAGAGTGCTGTTGTGTGCTCCCTTGTATGCTTAACCGAGTAATAGGCATTGACCTGACTTTTTTGAACATCACATTAGTAATTTCAGACCTGTTTGAGCTGAGTGTTTCATATGTTTTTCTTGGAAATGAAACATTGGCCCAGTGCTATGAACCTATCTTATTTAGCTAAGCAAATGCTTCAGGATTATGTTCTTTAATGTTGTTCATTATTTCATCATAAACGTTATGTCTGAAAGCTTTAGCTGCCACATGGAGCTGGTTCTTTAGGTAGTTGTCTTTGAATCTGTCCAACATAGTTGCTGCCATGTGACAGATGCAATATTTGTGGCTCTTGCAATTGGCCCAAACATCCAAAAGACTTTTAAAATTATATCACCCTATAGGTCTAGGAATATCACATGATCTGATTGGAATAACTACCTTTCCTGGATTAATCCTTTCTATATGAATTCCATATTCAGGAAGTATACGTTAGGATTCGTCTAGTCCCAATCTATTAAATCAATTAGTGCTTTACCTACATGACCAAATATTAAGTTGTTAATATTCTAATATAGATTATACGACAAGTTAATATGTCGTGTTTCCGATAACATGACATGGTTCGTAGTTGTGTTTTCGTAAACCTGAACTATGTAATCATCGTATGCATGTTAACACAATAGGTAAATAGGTCGTGTTGTAAGAAAATGCAACCGTAAGTGCCTCGTGTACCCGATAACATGTCATATTCAAATGTCATGTTTCTGAACACACGATTCAAGGAATATCATAAATTTTCATTACTTGCATGCCCACATTTCTTATAATTCACAGTTATACCCCAGTACTTCAAAATATAACTTGTTATGCTTTTTGATGTAATGTTTATTGAATATTTAAACAACCCATAAAATTTTCTTGCAATCCAAAGGTGTGATGCTAGAGGATAGTCATTTGACTTCCTTTGAGTTCTATTCGACTGATCTCCTATGCTTGAAGCCCTTATGTACCAATTGTAAGACTGATCGGAGTACTTTGCAGCGTATGTATTCCTGTTCTCATCCACAACATGATATGTGAAATTCGCCTTTATTGCTAGGTTGATCAAAACCCTCTTGAAATGTAATACAATTAGGAAACTTGCCTCTCTTTGGAGTAGATTCTGGTAGTCCTTTGCTTACAAACTTCTGGTTATTAGCTCGCCCTCACCAATATTTAGTCTCGACAGGTTGAGATCATCAACTCTCTCCTACTCTGCCTAGCCTCAACGTCAAAATCACTAGGTATATCGCTATGTCTGAATTCTTCGTGGTTAGGCATACTTTCCATGTTAATTATATCATTCTTTTTCTATTGACCATCACCCCACATTTCTTCAAATTCTTAGCCATCATAATTACCAGGGCTGTATGAGGTTCATAGTTATCAAATGAAGTCCTTATCGCACCCATGGTTGACGACATTTCTTCTAATCAAGTCTAATTGACTTCATCACAGGTTCTGTAGGCATTGGATTGATGTAAGAAGAATGAAATGAATTTGTTGAATTCAAATTTCCCAGTTCTCCCAATATGTAATTGATATTAATGTGTTAACCAATATGTGATATAACTTGACATCGTGTATATGGTTACACGTTTACAAATCATATCGTGTTATCGCTAACACGATACGTATAAAGGTCGTGTTATTACATTTATGCTAAAAAGAATTCGTGTCATATCACTTTTGTATTTGCATCATTAGTGATGCAATATTATAAATATCGTATTTTGTATTCACACAATATTCTTGAACTGAACACGATAGGTTAGATATCATGTGCTCGAGTATACGATAAAGTACACTATTGTGTAATCTAACATTTATTGTTACCTGACAGTTTTAAAAGTGAATTGTGTATCATTGACACCCGTTTAGAATCCAACATTAGAGCTGGGCTGAGCCATTACCACTAGTGATTTATCTCAATTGAATGTCCGGCTCATTTCTACTGATGGTAATTTGTGATTGTTGTCAGACTCTTTCATCTCGGTATACAATGATAACACCTCTTTATTTGCCTTCTTATAAATAAAAAATAATGATTGTAGGTCCTCATTATCTTCTAATTTATATATAATGAATGATTAAGAAGATGAAATTAAATACTTTAAAGTCACATTACCATTGATGGTAAGTCGTTCTTTGACTGAAAATAGCAGCTCGCCAAACCTCACCGATGGATCAATGTTGATCAACCATGTCTTTCCACCTATATACATGTCATCATTGTTTACCTCTCCATTGTAATATATGCAAATACTAATCCTATCCATTATGAGGGTTAATGGATGACTGGATCTATCAAAATGAAGCATTTGGAGCCCTGAACAACTTATAGAGTGTAAAAAAATGATTTTTTATTTAACACCGGAACTCGCCTGTGAGTCATCGCCTGTCACCTCCTGTCAGCAAATTTTGACTGCCGCCAATCAATCCTCCTCACCAAAATGGCGCCACACTATTTTGATGTTTATTTATTACAATATATATGGGTAGTGAGATTATTTAAAACTTAAGGACAGTTTCGTCCTAAAACAGATAATGTTGCATTTGTGTTTAAAAATCAGGAAATATATAATATTGGCTTCGTTAACCCGGTAATATAGCAAAATCTCTAGTAAATTTTCTTACTTTTACTCATGTTCATGTAAAATGCTACATTTTCTCTTACATCAAGAGTCTTCTCATCTCCAAGCCCCTCTGCCAAGGTACCTGCAGGAGATTTATTTTTACTTCCGTGCTCATATCATTGGGTTAGGTTAATGTTGTCGTGTCCTGATATAGGGCCTGACAGCACTTGGATTGAAAGGCCGGTGGCGGGGGACCAGGGTTGGGGGTAAGGCCAGTCTCGGGGACCAAGGTTGGGGGGGAAGGTTGGTGGCGGGGGACCAGGATTGGGGGGAAGGCTAGTGGCAGGGAGGCTGGGATCATAGGAATCCTGGGACTTGGGGAGAAAGACAAAAACCCCAATGGTTTTGAAGGGGTGGGGGTCGGCGCGGGGTAGTATGAGTGTAGGCTGGGACCAGGGGAGAAAGCCCTCAGCCCTGATTTTTCAGCGGTCCGGGGGGAGGTTAATGCCAGCAGGAGGCCCGGTGGGGGACGTTGGTCTCTTGTTGTGCGGTTGTGGGGTTTTGTGCATTTATTCAATCAGTCATAGTGATTAAGGAGAATATGTCCTTGTCCAATGCATCGCCTTACTTGTACTACTCAAATTACAGAACGAACAAACACAAATGCAACTTTACCAGCATCTATACTCCGAACCTTATATCAAATTAGATTAAATACCAGGGACGTTTGACATACAACTTATTAGAAGCTTAAAGCATCATGAATCACCAATAATCATTGCAAGAACATGCTTCATCTCTAAAATGGTGGAACCGATTCCGGTCTCGGATAATGATTTCTCTGGCAAATTCCCTTGAAACAAGCTTCATAAAAGAGTGGCAGTCACGGCATATCCTAAGATTCTTCACAACTCTGATTGTCTACCCGTGGTCGACCTTAAACTTGATAAGTGCAAATGCAACTGCCAATTTCTCGCCATGGAAGTTCAAGCTCTCTTCTTTCTCCTCGTCAATATCAAATAAAACATTGGATATGTCTGGGTCATATCCAGCAGCTTTTAAACGATCTAGCACATATTTAAGCATTTATTTGATCTCTAATGACTGAGGGTGAGTGTCTTCGCCAGCAGCAAATTCGTGGATGACCTGATCAACCTCAATCAAACTACATCCAGGCTTCTTTCTTATTCCCTTCACGTTCATCAAATTTCTGACTCCATCTTTCTCAGTCCATGCTCCAGTGACACCATATGCATTTAAAAGAAGAACATAGTCCCCATCATGGTACGAATCAAGCTCACTTGCACAGCCATTTTGATATTGCCATGGGCAACACAAGCCCCAAGCAGAGTTCTCCATAGGATTGAAGTAGGTCCAATGGTCATTACCTCCATAAACTTGTAAGCTTCGTTTATCAAACCTTTTCGCCCCAGAGGATCCACCATACATCCGTAATGCTCAATCCCTGGCTTCTATAGGATTGAAGCCATAATCTCTCTTGATGCTGTTGAAAAGCTTCCAACCTTCTTCCAAAAGACCTCCATGGCTACAGGCAGACAGAATTCCAATGAATGTGATATAATCTGGCCGGAGACCAGATTCTTTCATTTTATAAAAGGCCGCCACAGCGTCTCTACTCTGGCCATGATCCGCCAACCCCTTAATTAGCGCAGTCCAAGTGAGTAAGTTTCTCTTACACATTTTCTCAAACACTTTAACCGATCCCTCCATGAACCCGCACTTCGAGTACATTGTTATCAAAGCTGAGCCAAAGAGAGGCGGTGATGCCAAACCCACCCTTCTCAACAAAACAGTGCACCCACTTTCCCAATTCCGAAGCTCCCAGGCTCGAAATAGCCGAAATTATGCTCACCATTGTCACCATATCTGGTTCAATCTCGGTCCTCATCTGCATCTCTCTGAATGCCCCCAGACCCAGAGCTTCCTCAAAGAGACCATTAATCGTGAAACAGGTAATAAGCGTCGACCATGAAACCAAATCTCTGTCGCGCATTCCTTCAAACACATCTAAAGCGTCAACGACGAAGCCACAGTTGGCATTCATGCTGATGAGACCATTTTGGACGAAGATATCACTACCAACTCCCAACTTCATAGCCACTCCATGAACTTGCCGTCCGGCTTCGGGCAGCGCTAGTGTTTTGAGGACGAAAGGGAAGGTATAATAGTCGGGAGCAGTGCCTCTCTAGCGCATTTTCACAAACAGTTTCATGGCTTCCGTGAAGGAGGCATCGTTTATGTTGGCTCGAATAATGGTGCTCCATGCGAAGGTGTCTGGGCCCCAGACTCTGGGGCGGGGAGGGAGTTGAAGATGGAAACAAGGTATGGCAAACGCAAATAAGGCGTTGTTGCCGCAGGAATTGAGGATGGGCCTTAGCAGGAGGGGATCAAAGTGGAGACCCAATTTGATAAGTTGCGCGTGGAGCTTGCAAGCATGGTTCATCAGTTGGGTCCCTCAGTGCGAGATCATGTTAGCATCTCGGAAGAAGGCAGAAACGTAATCCAGTTCCTGTTTGCTGCAGATAACGTTTACATTTGCAGCTTACAAAATAAAAGGGGAAATTATTTAAATAATATTAAAAAAATAAATAATTATCAAAATCGTACACTTTAAAAAATATATTCTAAAGTAGTGTTCTAACACCGGCACCAACGTGGTATTTTAAATTTTTTTTTTAATTTCGTCGTTGGACGAAATAATATTTAAGTTAATTTTCGTCCTTAAGAAGGGCGAAACCCAGTTTAGGGGGATTTCGTCCTTCAAAAGCTGATTTCTTCCGGTGATGGTGATAAACTCGTTGTTTGTGGTATTTAATCTGGTTGTTTGTATTGTGAATACAGTGATGGTGATAAACTCTATATGAAGAGAGAACCGGAATCCAAAAATCGCACTAAGAGTTACAATGTGCAAAACACATATAATCTGCCTAGTCAAATTATCTAGCTTGGACCAAACATATTGAAGAACGACGAAGCAAAAGAAACGACAACAGCAATCAAACGGCTTTTGCAAGGAACACAGAGGAAGGAGAAAAGTAGGGGCAATCAAATCATAAGAATAGAGCACCTGGGCCGAGCCGAAATCATCCTCCACAGAAGCAGGGGGCTTCTGGGAACATCTACGGTATGAAAACAGACGCACTTCCGCTGTAAGCCAAAAAAACACAAAGGACAACAATTGATGAAATATTGCGGGGTTCAGTAACAAGAGAAAGGAAAGCTCAAGGGCGTCCAGAGCACATACACGACCGTGAGAAAGGTGGGCATGTCCAGGCATGTGTTGGAGGAAGTCTCGTGGAAGAAGAAGGGAGGAGTTCAGGCGGGGAGTTGAAGATGCGGGGGCGAGGCAACGGCGGTAAACGGAGGGGCAACACACTAATAGTAAATGTAGGGGCCGTTTGGCTAATGATTTGAAGTAGAAAATAAATAACTTTGTAAGATAATTAATTTTTGGTAAAAAAAATAAAAGTATAAGACGTTTGCTTAAGGTTTTATTGGATAATTTTTAAAAGAATTTAGATTTTAGCTTATTTTTTATTTTCATGTAAAAATGATAAAAATATCTTCTAATATAATGGGTAAAATGTCCTTTCTAAATGGCTAAAATGTATTTTCACATTTTTTTAAAAAAATATGACTTTCTTTAAGAACTCACATCTTGAGGTGAGTTCTTAAATAAAGTAGATTTTAGGTCAATTCGGTTTGAATTGACCCAAAATTTGATTTGTGATAGGAAAACTATTTTAGCTTTAAATGAGCTTTCCAAATAATTTTCACATGAGAAATCACTTTTCACTCTAAACAAATTATTTTTCACTCATAAAATCTACCTCCCAAACGGGCCCGTAGATTTTGTCCGAGCAAAGGATGGAATCGACCCTAAATTAAAGATTTTCATCCCACGAAAAAGGACAAAATCACCTTCTAACTTTTTAAACATAGGTACCGCTGCTTAGCTATCACCCACATGGACAAAAAGTAATATCACTTTAAAAAATATTTTTTAAAATATATAATTTTAATAAATATATTTTTTAATATTATTTAATAAATTTTCTTAATAAAAGATAATAATTTTCTCACACTAATTTTTATATTAAATAAAATTTTACAACAGGTTTTGATTGGACACAAAAAAAGATCTTTGATGCAATTTTTTTGTCCAATCAAAACATGATATAAGATTTTGTTGTATAAAAAGTAATGCAGAATTATCAACATCTTTAATAACATTATTAGTATATATTTTTAAATAATAAAATATATTTTAATATGTAATTTATTAATATTTTACATGATTATACTTGCATTTACATTGTATCATGTTTGAAAAATTGTATTTACACCCATTGATGATGCAAATGAAGAACGCTGTGTAATTATATATCTCCTCCTCAAAGTCATTCATTAACAGACTCGTTATAGTTGCTATTGGAAATTTTTTCTTTGGATGAGGAGTTTATCATCCTTTGTTTTAATCAGTCTACCCCACGTATACACAAATGGTAGATATCTACCTTTTGTGATAATGGGGGTAGGGTGATTGACTTCTCATCCATTTTTTATATGCCTTATTTTTTTCTTGTACTTCATATTACCTAGGCAAAGAAGCCAATATTTCATATTTTTTAATTTTTTTTATAAAAATGTCATTGAACTTGGACTTACACGATATTAGATAAATTTTGGACATAAATACTCCTAAGTTAGGGTTTTATATTGTGTAAACCGGTTACACCGTCACACTTACACACAAATGACCCATTTGACCGGTGATTTTGAGAAGCGAATATGTAGTGTGAGTTTTTATTTCCCATCCCACTAGCGATTTCCAAAAACTGACAGTTGATTTCCAAAGTGCGATTAGTGAGACACGAAAAAACTCCGCAGTGTCATGCTTTTGTTGTTTTCGATAGGTGATCTTTAAATTTTCCTCCCCGAAGCGAGTTTTAGTCGTAAAGTGAGCTTCTGTTTGAGCGTATACTAATGCGATACCAATAAAGTAGTGAACTTTGGCAAAAATCGCCAGCTGATAGAGGTGTTAATCTGGCTTAGATCAATTTGTTGGTAAGGGCTTTCTCTAGCTCTAAATCGTAGGTTCATATACACAATTGTTCATATATCATGTTATGGGGCACACGACATAGTTAGTACTTTCAACCCCTTAGTAGTTTGTCGTGTTATCAAGTATACAATATTTACTATATCGTGTTATCAATAATATGATATATGATATAGAGATGTCCTCCTATCGTGTAGGTGTAGCATACATCATGTGTTATTAATAACACAATATTCGGAGGACGACATTCAATTATTGCGCTATTGTGTCTGAGAAGGCATCATATCATGTAACTGAAACACGATATATGAATTTAGCGTGTATTTGTACATTAGTTACATAATGTGAATCAACGCGACTCTTTGATTTTGGTCATGACCCATTGTTGATATACATACATATAACATCTTTTACAGATGAAGAGCTACAAGAATACAATCAAATGTGGAATAAGTGAAGGCATCAGAAGAGAAGAAGAAGAGAATTTACAGGAAGAGACCAGGTTTGGGAACTAATAGTTTTCCTACTGTACTTAGACTATCAAAATGCCTCGTTGAATCGAGGCCAGGATACAAGGCAATCTTGGAGGAGACTGGGTTCTATAAAGTATATGAGTGGGAGCCAATCATTATCTCTAGGCCACTCTTGGACATTCTAATAGGTGAGTGCGGGGGCGACTCACAAGTTTTCAACATTCGGGGCAAAATACTACTCCTTACAGTTAAGGAAGTTGCACTCATCACGGGTATGAGTGTGAAAGGGAACCCGTTGAAGTTGGATAGTGGCAATGGGAAGGCTGCCCAAGGCAAGGGCCACTTCTTCAAAAGGTTCTTTGCAGGGAAGTAGCCGGAGAAGAATCTCATTGAAGAAATTTTGAAAGAAGTGACAAACAATAGACGGATTGTCTCCAACGAGGACTTGGCATGGTTGGCCATCGTGCACATGGGGGTCCTTGTTTTATTCGTACAGAGCAACAGATCCATCTCCCCGTCTTTGTGTGACTTTATAGATGACCTGACAGTTGTGGGGAGGTACAATTGGGCTGGAGCCGTGCATGACATGTTGATTCAAGGCATATCATTAGCCCACTGAAACATACAGAGCAAACAAGATGAGTGCTCTGCTACCATCAGAATTCTCGTTAGGGCTTCATTTGTGCTATAGGTAAATATTGTCTTATCCATTTCACGATTTCTAAGATGAGTGTAGTATAGATAACATGACAACATATAAACACTTTAGGTATATTATCTTTTTAATCACACGATAGTGTATGTATCGTGTTTACGATAACACAATAGGTAACAAGATAGTGTATTTTAGCATACTTCTATATGAGCTCCAAGTTCTCCTCCATGTTGCCCAAGGTCCAAGAGGTGACCTGGGCTTACTCAACTGATGATGGACATGGAAAAGGCTGCTAAATTGACATCGGCGATGAAAATTTGAGGAAGAAGTTGTTGGCTCATCACAGGATGAGGAATTGGTACGAGGAGATACTTGTATAGCTCAAGGTAGATTCATAAGTGATTATGCAAATAACTCCAATTGCTGAAGAGGCCCACTTGATCGATGACCAAAGGCCGGCCCCGAAGGCAAAGAAGGCGACCATGCATACCACGATATGAGGAAAATGATTCCTATTCAAGTACATCGTGGCCAGATGTTAGGGCAATCCCAATCCGGCAAGACCTCATTGAGAGCTTCGTCATGCCAGTAGATATCATGACTGTGATAGTTGACATGGTATTGAAGAAGGCCATCTTATACAGAGAGCGGGGTTGGAGCACCGACAATGTGTAAGTTGCTCTCAAGTGGGTTAAAAATGCTCTTGATGTGTCAACGAGCTTAATCGAACAGGTGCAGCCCCCACCTGAACCAGAGACCAAGCAACAACCCAAACCCTCTCAACCGGTAACCCCTCTATGAACAACCGAATGAGAGACGTCGGTTCGGGTCAAGGCCAGATTTTCCAAATCAAGTGAAGTTGTTTACCAATTTGCTCATGAAGAGCAAAGAAAATATGTCCTTCAGTCTGTCGATGAGGATTTTATTTTTCATAAGTATATATTCAATAACACGACCTTTCTAGTATCGTGTTAGTTTTGAGGTCATCGTGTCATCGATAACATGCAAACGTTCAATATCATTTTATATAAAATGATATGGTAGTGGTTGTGTGATTGATAACACGACCATATATATTAACATATTAGTTTCAATTCAATAGGTGAAAATGTCGAGTCATCAATAACACATGTTGATTGCATGTCGTGTATTTACTCATATGAAATGTTACATGTTCTATGAAGAGAAAAGGGAGCCGAAAGCTGACTCCGTAAAGAAGAAGAAGGGTCTGAAGGTTGAAAGGACTGTAATCACCAGATTCCTAAGGAAAATTAATGAGGAAGTGTTTCAATCCTAGGAGAAAAAATTAGGTCAAGGTTGGGATGAGGAAGCGGTCCCACCGAAGCAAATAAAGCTGAAGATAAAGAAGCAGAAAACTTCAGATGTTGGCCCCATTGCATCCCTACTACCTCCAGTGTCTAGGAGGATGAGGTACACAATGGCTAATCCACCGGCTTGTGCATCAAAGGGGGAGACACCATCCAAGAAGGTGGCAGTTGAGGGCGCAAAGAAGCCAAAGGAATATAGCTGCTACATTGCTAAGCAGATTGAAAAGTCAAAGCACCTGACAAGGGAGGAGCAGAAGGCAAAGCCAGGGGATGAAGTTCCATTGGCATCCGTCCCTACCCCATATATTATACCTGCACTAGAGGAATTTGTTTGCAAAGTCTCCAACCCTAAAAATGGTGGGATCAAATGTTACTTACAACAATGCCACTATATCGAATAATCTTGATCAAGTTAATCGAGAACTACGAGAAAGTATCCAACATGTGATAGATGTCGAAGAGCACACTGAGCTGCAAAAGGACAAGGAAAAGGTCGCTATGGTGCTGTACAACTACCTTGATCTACAAAATATGTTCCACATGGAGATTTTACAGGTTGAAGATTAGGAAACCATCCAAGACTTTTTGGCGCACCCACACAAGGAATGGACCATGGTGACCCTTCTCCACATTGATTGTGTGTCTCTACTTAGATAGAAGTGCATAACAAATGAGGTAATAATTAGTGAATAGTTTATTATCATGTTATTGAACATACGATGCATTACATAGTGTTTTATGAATCACATGATATGTGAAAAGTGGCTATAGCTACTTCTGTTTATCATGTTATTGATAACACGAAACATACACATATCGTTGTATCAATAACATGATAATTTTAAAATAAAATTATTATGTGTAACTAGCGTACTTGTGTTTACACAACATATTTTATGTCATGTTAGCGGTTACATGATAAATTCACATGTCGTGTTTGTATTGACACAATGTATAGTGTGTTGTGTTATCACTAACACTAATATTTTGTTGATGATTTTAGGTCATAGATGTTTTCAGCCAACTTCTGGAGGAGCACAATATTAGATATCCCATGCTTTATCTTAACTGCTTTTTCGGGAGATTTGCGATCCAGCACTACTACAACATTGGGACGCAACATGGCAAGGAGGAGATGTGCCCCAAAATTGTTGGCAACTTGATGAAGAGCTTGAATGTTAACACCGGGAGTGGTTTCATTCCAATCTACTTAACTGACCATTTTCTTCTACTAATTGCCTGATGCAGGGAGAAGAGGTTTAGGTGGTATAACCCACTAAAGAGTGACCACAATCATCACTTTGCAAAGGTGGACCATATTCGGACACGTGTTGCCGCAGAAATGTAGAGGGTCCTGCACATAAAGGGTGCAACAAAGTGGCCATCGACGAAGATCAACAAATGCCCATATCAAGAGACAAACAGAGGCTGTGGCGTGTTCCTCATGTATTATGTAGCGAAGTTGGCTAGAGGAGTCCTTTAACAAGATTTTACCCAAGAGGAGATCACAAATTTGGTTAGGCCTAAGATTTGTGTAGCAATTCTTTGTGGGCGAATTTATCAGGAATTCGATCCAGAATCAGATGAATTGTAATATGTTTTTTTGTGTTTTTTAGTCTCTATGACAATACACAATTTTTAAAGTTCACTAAATTGTTTTAATTTCATTCCCTATTGTGTAATCTATGGTAGCTGATTGTGTAATCAACTAAACAACTTTATGTTAGTCGTGTAACAGCTAACACGAACTCATATTTGATCATGTAATATAGGATATATATTGTGTAATCAGCACGATGCATGTACGTAAGTTGTGTAAGTGCTAACATGAACTCATGTTTGGTCGTCTAACATAGGATACATATCGTGTAATCAACACAAGGCATATACATAAGTCATGTCACTAATAATACAAAGACATGTTAAGTCGTCTAAGATAGGGTACAACTTGTGTAAGCAACAACACGCCAAGACGTATGTTGTGTCATTTAACATACAAACATTTGTTAGATCATGTAATCTATGGCATCTGATCATATAATCAACTATGCAACTTGGTATATATCATGTTAGGAAAATGACGATAATCTAGTTGGTCGTGTAACTGATCAGAAGAAGAATATTTAGGTCGTGCCATATTAGTGTGATGATCATGTCACCGAGAACACGACAATACATTGATTGTTCCACCGATATCACGAGTTAAAGGCAGGTCGTGTATAATGTGTTGCATACCATGTTACCATGAAGACGATCATCCTGATGAGGTTATGTCACCAATAAAGTGTTACACGCCAAAGTTTGAAATAATTCATGTGTTGCAAAAAAGGAGAGCAGAACTTCAAAGTTGTAGGGAAAAACACTTTCTTTTATTAATATTACTTGATGAGTCCATTACATAAAATGACCTCATTAATTGGGAAGGATACTATTCTTTCCAAAACATACAAAAACAAAAAATACATTAGTAGGCCACCATCCATTCACCAATCGCAATTCTGAAAATAGAAGATCGTATACCATCTATCTCATCATACACATTATGTTTAGAAGTTTCAGCATCTGTCTCTTGGAGGGTTTGCAGGCGCTGCTCCACCACCAACTGCAAGTGAAGGTTTAAGCACTGTCAATACAATAGAAAATGAAAGTTGAATTTATCCTAAGAATATCATATACCATCTGTCTCTATGACCATAGCTAGATGAGCTATCAGGTAAAATGTGATTAGACAATCAGGACATTGAAATAATGCCATATTATGAGTTGTCCTCCTCAGAGGCAGATGAGGACTGCACCGGTCTACCCATCCACCTTGGAGGGTGATGAAGTCATGAGCATGCATTATTTCAATATCTAGATGGCCCTGCCTTTTTGCCTAGATGGCTCACCATGTTGTGCTCATGGAGATGGATGGTGTTCGATCCATCTCGGTGGTTAAGTTCCGTGGGCAAGCATTCTCATGGCAGTGGGTGCCGAATGGTAACTTGATCTAACAGGTGTGGATTTATAATTGCTGTTTTGGAAATGGATGTGTCAGAAATAGGTGATGACTCCTTGTGAATTGGTGATTCATATTTATGGATGATACGTTGGAAATTGAACTGACTCTTCAGTAAATGTTGATGCCAAAAATTTGAGTGAATCTTAGGAAATTGATCATTTCTTTAATGCTATTGTCGTGTTATCAATATTACGACATTAAAGATATCGTGTAATTAGTGACATGTCGTACAGGAAAGATATAATATTCATTGAAAGTCTTTTCTTATTATGTAATTGGTAACAAGTAAACCCTTTGGCCGTATTCCGATTGCATGATATGTATATATTATAGAATGTTTACAAACAAAAATCAAAAGATCGTGTTATCGACATCACGATCCTTAACTAGGTTGTGCTATCGATAACATGATGCATAAACAAAATCATGTTTCTAAGAACATGTATGTACAATGACATTTCCTCCAATCAGCTAAGAAAGAGGTGGAAAAGGCAACCTCGATCGGTGTTCACTTTCCTTATGTCATTTTCCTACTCTTTTATTCACCCTTCTTTGGCTTGTACTTGGACCATCAACCACATTTAGAGGGTCCTCTTGTGCACTAGTACAACATTTGTGGTTGTGACCCAATTGCCTGCATACTCCACATTTGCATGGGGATTTGACCTTTGGTTATCACTCTATCTGGTTTTTCCGTGGACACCCTTGTTGCTTGAGTAGGATAGGTGCATTGAATGTAGGAAAAAATTTAGTCATTGCCCACTAGTGCCTATCTATCGTTGGGTGTAAAGGCTCTCGATATCTCAGTTTATATATTTATGTGGAGTACCATTTTTTACAATAGTCAGACATATGGAAGTGTCCGTGATCAATGGTTGCAATTACATGTTTACATGGTAGCCCCAAATGCTGAAACTTTCCGCGTGTGTAGCTACGTTCAACCATATTTACAATATTTTGTTCAATGAATATCATGTAAATGAGAATACGATAAATTTTCAATGTCGTGTTATCGAAAACACGACCATCAACACTATCCTTACGATCACAACTATTGTGTTATTTTAACAGATAAACTTACATGAGATGAACAATAACATATGAACATACACATGATAGTAATTGCATTTTACTTGGTGATGTAGCGAGTTAACCTAGAATTCATACATTGATATCGGTAATACATGCACATTCCTTACTTCTTCTCTTCTACTTTTGATGTGTGTATGGGCAAATGGGGTTAGCTCTTCAGTCATATTTTGTCTATCTGTTTGACATTTCTCAAAGAGTGTGGCAATGTGCTCCCTTGTATATTCAATTAACTGAGTTATAGGCATCGACCTGCTTTTTCGAACATTGCATTAGAGTTCCATATTTTTTTCTTGAAAATGCAATATTGGCCCAGTGCTATGAACCTATCTATTTAGCCAAGCAAATGCTTCAGGATTATGTTCTTTAATATTGTTCATTATTTCATCATATACGTTATGTCTGAAAGTTTCAGCTACCACATGGAGCTGGTTCTTTAGGTAGTTATCTTTGAATATAACCAACATATTTGCTACCATGTGACGAATGCAATATTTGTGGTGTGTAGAGAGAAAATATTGCTTAACAGCATTTGCCAAGCCCTTCATTCTATTAGAAAAGATTGTATCCAACTTGGTTGGAGGATCAGAAAATAGATTATTTCTAAGAAATTCAAGAAACAAGCTCCATATTTTCTCACACTCGTTCTCGACCATTGCACATGTGACATATAGCATATTATTGTTCCCATCTAGTGTAGTTCCTATCAATAGTTGTCTAGGATACTTTCCCTTAAAAAAAGGCGCATCTACTGTTAGCAATGACCTCAATGTTATTCTGAAGGCTCTTGCAACCGGCCCAAAATTCCAAAAGACTTTTTAAAATTGTATGCCCCTATAGGTCTGGGAATATCACATGATTTGACTAGAATAATTACACTTCTTGGATTAATCCTTTCTATCTAAATTCCGTATGAAGGAAGTATGCGATAGGATTCGTCTGGGTCCCCATCTATTAAATCAGTCAATGCTTTACTTGCATGACCGAATATTAAGTTGTTAACATTTTAATATAGATTATAAGACAAGTTAATACATTGTGTTCTTGATAACACAACAAGATTAGTAGTCGTGTTTTTGTAAACCTGAACTGTGTAATTATTGTGTTCATGATAACACAATAGGTAATTAGGTCGTGTTGTAAGAAAATGTGACCGTAAGCGCCTCGTGTGCCTGATAATACATCATATTCAAATGTCGTGTTTCTAAACACATGATTCAAGGAATCTCATAAGTTTTCTTTACATGCACTCCAGTATTTCTTGTAGTTCACAGTTATACCCCAGTGCTTTGAAATATAACTTGTTATGATTTTCAATGTAAAGTCTACTAAATCTTTAAATCGCCCATAACATTTTCTCGCAATCCAAAGGTGTGATGGTAGAGGATGGTAAGTTGACTTCCTTTGCATTCCACATGAATGGTCGGGAACTAACCTCATTATAATCACATGATCTCCTATGTTTGAAGCCCTTATATACCAATTACAAGATTGATCGGAGCACTTTGCCAAGTACGTATTCCTATTCTCATCCACAACATGATATGTGAAATTTGTCATTATTTCTAGGTCGATTAAAACCCTCTTGAAATGTAAACAGGCTTAGGAAATGTGAGGCCATTTGGAGTAGATTCTCGTAGTCCTTTACTTGTAAACTTCTAGTCATTAGCTTGTCCTCATCAATATTCGGTTCCAATAGGTTGAGATCATCGACTGTCTCCCACTATGCCTCGGCCTCAACGTCAAAATTACTGGGTACCTTGTTGTGTCCAAATTCTTCGTGGTCAGACATACTTTCCATGTTAATTATATCATTCTCATTCCATTGATCATCACCCTACACTTCTTCAAATTCTTGGCCATCATAATTACAAGGGATGTACGGGGGTTCATAGTTATGATGTTATCAAATGGAGTCATCGCACCCATAGTTGGTGATATTTCTTCTAATCCAGTCTGATTAACTTCTATCATAGGTTCTTTAGGCATTTCATTGTTGTAAGAAGAATGACATGGATTTGTTGAGTTCAAATTTCTTGGTTCTCCCAATCTGTAATGGATATTAATGTGTTAATTAATATGCGATATAACTCAACATCGTGTATTCAGTTACACATTTACAAATCATATTGTGTTATCGCTAACACGATATGTATACAGGTCATCTTATTAGTGTTATATCACTTTTGTATTTCACATCATTAGTTATCTAATATTATAAATATCATGTTTTTTCTTCACATGATATTCTTTGAACTGAACACGATAGGTTAGATATCGTATGCTCGAGTACACGATAAAGTACACTATCATGTAAACTAAAATTCATTTTTACCTGATAGTTTCAAAAGTGAATTGCATATCATTGGCTCCCGAATGTAAATCTGAAGTTATAGCTGGGCTAAGCCATTATCACCTGTGATTTAGCTCAATTGAATGTCTAGTTCCTTTCTACTGATGGTGACTGTCATCATTGTCGGGCACTTTCATCTCGGCATACAATGATAGCACCTCCTTATTTCCCTTCTTATGAATGGAAAACATTGATTGCAGGTCCTCATCATCATCTAATTCGTATATACTGGATGATTGGGAAGATGAAATTAAATACTTCAAGGTCACATTACCATTGACAACAGGTTATTCTTTGACTTGAAGCAGCAACTCACCAAACCTCACTGATGAATCAATGTTCATCAACTGCACCGTTCCACCTATATACACGCCATCATTGCCTACCTCTCCGTTGTAATGTACGCAAATACCAATCCTATCCATTATGGAGGTTAAAGGGTGATCGGATCCACCGAAATGAAGCCTTTGGAGCACTAAATAACTTATGGAGTGTGAAAAAAGGGGTTTTTACTGAACAACAGAACTTTCCGCGAGTCACCACCGATCACCCCCGCCAGCGACTTTTGAATGCTACCGATCAATCCTCCCCTCTGGAACAGCCCCACATTGTTCCGATGTTCATTTATTATATTATGTATGGGTAGTGGGTTTATTTAAAACCTAAGGGCAGTTTCATCCTAAAATAAGTAATGTTGCATTTGTAATTAAAATCCAGGGAATATGGAATATTGGCTTCTTCGGCGAGGTAATATGAAAAAACCACTTTTAATTTTATCATTCTTATGTTTCTTATCACTTTCCTCATCTTCAAGACTTTCACATGAAAAGTGAATAGTTTTATTACAATTGAAGCATTGGACATCCTTCTTATTTTCCTTAGATTTTTTGTTTAACTCTAGATACTTTTTATGTGGCTTACTTTTCTAACTTTGTCTCTTATTGTTTAATTTTTCTTAGCAAGCAAAGGCCATCTCTGTTGATATTTGCTAGAGGAGTAAAGTCATCATCCTTAGTGATCGTTAAGACTATCTTCGTAGTTGAATTCATAGTTATTGTTACAACCCTAATCAAGAGGTTGCTAACTAAGATCACAATGCGGTGGTCTACCTAAGATCAAACTACCTGATAAATATAAACCAAATCATAATTATTAAAAAAAACTAAAGAAACTATAATGTACCTAAAAAACTAAAGAAACTGTTTCAAGTAGCAACATAACTAATTACATAGTTTGTCACCTACATTAACTGAAATGCAAACTAAATAGATCAATAGTTCCCTATTTAATGCTACTCTTGTTATCTCTCACAAGTTTTTATTTTTCCTACTTGACTCTTGCCCCAACAATGCATGCATTGATAAAACCAAGGCACTTGGGTGACACCCCATATTTGCTCAAGGAAAATCTATTCTTTTTTTATTAAAGAAAAACTTTTATTTAACCATCAATGGCCATTGACATGTTGATGAAGTTACCGATGTAAATATACTTTCACAGTCGGTAAGTATCAATGCGTCAATGGGTTTCCATTGATACATGCAATTATTTTGGAATAGGAAGCGGTTGAGCGGTTTTGAACTCTGAGAGTAGTTATCTCAGTATTTAAGGGAGTAGAAACCGACTTTAAGCGGGGGAAGGAGTCCATGGAGAGGCCAATCACTAGTGGGAGAGCACCCGAAGTCCATGTGGAAAGAACATATGCCGGAGAGAGAAGGGGATCATGCTTTGAGGTCTGATCGCTTTGTAAACTTAAAATTCTAAGTGAAATATTTTGTTTCTAATTTTCTTCAAGTTCTTTATACCCATAAACTTGTATTGTATTTATTTTTAAGAAATCCCAGAGTTTGAAGTGGTTTAGATGGATTATGGGGGGTTTTGGTGATTGACTGTTGGAATTATGGTTCAAGTAGCTTAATTGATCTTCATTATTGAAAGATTTCTACTTTATTTATTTCCATGCTATAAACATGTTTGAATTGAATTTTGAGCACTTGGTCATAATTTTTTTTAATACCAATAAAGACACTTGGAACAGGAGAAGCAAGCCTTAATTTAGAAACTTGAGTAGCAGAGTTAGAAACTTTGATATGAAACCATCATTAAAAACTATATCCATGTAAATTTGACCATGTGAACCTCATCAGAAATCCAAAGTTCCTGAAACTAAATATCTCATAAATGACTTGAGGCATTTCATGCTTCCATTTTTTATATCAACATGTGGTATTTGTTAGGCCTTCCAATCAGTTAAGATCTACTACCCTTGGGGGACACGCCCCATCCCCAATATTCTCCCTCCTATGGTGATTTCCCTTTTATAAGAGAGGTTTAATGTAGAAAAACAAAATAAAAACAAAAAGGGAACATATGGCATTGCACATACATTAGAAAACAATCTGATTTTTTAATTACCAAATTGCCAGTTCTTACAATGATAAAACAAATGTATGTTATTATGATGATTTTAAAAAAAAGTATATTGTTTTTCCTATCAATTGCTGTGATATGACAATCGCTAGGCCTAACACTCACATTTGGTCTCCTTTTTTCCACTCTACTAAATTGTGCCTCCACTCACTGTACTAGTACAACTACTCGCATCATTGCACCATACATAGGTGAACTTGCTAATATCTAAAACTTTACGATGTACACGATTAGCAAGTAGCTGCTAGCTACCTACCCTTAATTTGAAGCATTGACTAGAATAGAGTCCCCATGTCAAACTGGAAAACTATAAAATTTCCAACATGATAAATAATCTTCATACTGTAACATAAACTCATGCAACTTAAACTTCTACAACATAATTGATTTGTATACAACTAATGCCCAAAAATATATATTTGTAGATATAAAATGCCACTCATTTCATATAGAGTGAAAATGGAATTTGATACAATTGATGTCTCCAAAAAAGTAACATCAACAAAAAATTACTTTTCCAAATAATGTAAACTTGTCATATCAACAAAATTAGTTTTGTCTATAAAGATGTATCATATTTCAAACTCTGAATTGAAATATAGGAAATTGTCACCTCCAACATCCATTTTGTTTGGATGTGGCATATCTCATGCACTATGATTGCCTAAGGTCATCAACTTTGCTCATTTATGTAAGGACACTTATCTTTAAACCGGTTTTTGTTTTCTTTTAATTATCGGTTATCGTGAGGTTAACACGTTTTCTTATTTATTCGGTGGTTTCAAAGATAGATGGTGTTTATGATAGTTTTAATCAAAATAAACTTTAAGATTAGTGGTTTTAAGTGATTTTGAATCAAATGTGAATTTTCAGGATTTTTTGGAATTTATACTATTTTTCCAAAAATTAGGGTTTTGGCGGGACCCCTGTGGGCCCCACCATCGAAATTTTGATTTTTGTGTCAAATGGACCCAGACATCAACTTAAGCCTATACAAAAATCTTCATAATTTTCTTAGATTTAATTAGTGCTCAAATTTGTAAAAATACCCATATTTAGCCTATTTTTCTATTTATACCCCACAACTTACCCATACACACCCCAAAGCTTACTATAAAAGGCCAAACTTGAGTCATTCCCATTTTAGGAATAGGCTGAGGAGGAGAGGTCAGGTCTAATCCCTAATTAGGCCAGGATTAGAAGGTGTTTAAGGTAAGCCCATTCTAATTAAGCGCTAAATCCTAGCTTTCTTCTTAATCCCTTCTAAATCTACCATTTTCCCTTTGTTTCAATTTGCTCTTAAACATCAAAACTACTTATTTGTATTTTTACTACAAACCCTAGCTCTCAAAATCTGATTTTTATGTTCAACAAGCCCTAGATCTAAGTTTTTAATTAGGGTTTTCTTTGTTAAATTGGTTTTAATGGAGTTTAATTCAAACTCTATGTCTTTGTAAGGTTTTCAAGAAGGGTGACCATCAAATCCAAGCCTAATCAAGGGATAAGGTAATGGACTTTCGAAATTTTAGTCTTTCTATGGTAAAACTCTTGATTTTGTGGTTTATTTTAAATAGAGTTACTTGATTTAGTGTTCTAATGGCATGATTAGAAAATGGTAATCTTTAATCCCGATTTCATAGGGTTTTATCTTGTTATGATGCGGTTTAGTATTCTGGAAGTCATTGTGGACTTTTGATGGTATTTAGGTTGTTAGATGATGATTTGGAGTGTTATCAATGAAGTTTCGGTTTGAAAATTCAAAAGGAAGAAGAAGGTCGTTTCTGCCTTGTTGGCGTTCGAACGGCCCTTCTGGGCGTTTGAACGGCAACACTATCGGATCGACAGATTTCCAGTTTAGCCGATCGAACGGGCCTTCTGGGCGTTTAAACGACGAAACTGTGAATTTGAAAATTTCCTGTTTAACCGATCAAACGGCCTTCTGGGCGTTCGAACAGCTACACAACAGAATGTTGTTCAATTTGTATGATGTTTATTTCGGTGATTCCACTTTAACTTGCCAATTTCATATGAATGTGGAGTGTTTTGAGCTATAGTACGCTACTGGAAAGGCATGCCATTGAGGTTATGAAGTTGAGGTATACATTTAAGAGATTTGTGGAATGACTTGTGGTTTGTGGTATGATGTTGGAATTGTCATCTTGAAGTTATGAATGGTGGATTCTCTATGGTTAAGTATGTTTTCAGTAGGACTGCAACCTATTAATGGACTGATTTGTCATGATAGAATGTGGTTAGTTGATGTATGAATGTTGGTGAATGTCATGGCGTAAAGATGAAGTGAATCATCTTATATGTGTTTAGCCTTCGTGGTTGAACTTTGATTTGAGTTAGGATTTCAATGATTCTTCGTCTATGATTTTCACTGGAATTCATGATTAGATGTTAATTCACATGTGTAGTGTGGTAGTGTGTTAATTTCAAGTATGTTGAAATGCATTGAGTGAAGTGCTTCTACTAGGAACACACACACATGTGGGAATTTATGATGATGATGAAGCTTGATATTATGATTATGAATGATGCATTAGGGGCTGTTGAGAGCACTTATCATGAATTAGGATTCATGTATGCCTTGCCCACGTATGTACCATGCTGCATGCATCATGAAAATGGATTTTCAATTGAGGCTTTATCGAGGTTAATTGAGTTTGACGATTGGATGCAATGTGGGAAATTGTGTGCCGAATTGATTAGTCGTGGCTTAATCGAAACTTGATTGGTCCGAAAGGACATGTTTTGATTTGAGTTCCTATGTGGAACGAGTGCACTCCCCGGGTTGAGTCTAGTGGGGACGAGTTGTGTACTTGTCTTGTGGATGTGAGATTGTTATTATGAGTGTCATCTGGACCTTGAGAATCCAGTGTGGTATGCCGTGTGCACCCGCTACCACGTGTTCTAGGGTTCCCTGTGTGGGAACTCGGGCTCTCCCCTTCGCAGGAGATGTCCCTGGGTGAACACCCCTGCTCTATATTCTCTGTGTGAGAATGGGACATCCTTGGCCAGGATCGTCCAGGGCGAGCAGCTTTAGGGATTGACAACCCTGAACTTTCTTAAATTCTTGTGTAGAATTGTGGACCATGACACGCCTTTGTGGCCTTGTCCGTGTTCCCGTCTGTGTGACACTAAATTGTGATTTCTCCTTAATGGAGGTTGACATGATGTGATGCATGATATGACATGTATGTTAGAGATACATTCATGCAGGTTATTATGATGTGATGCATGATGGAATATGTATGTTAGAGATACAGTCATGCAGGTTGTTATAATGTGATGCATGATGGAATATGTATGTTAGAGATACATTTATGCAAGTTGTTATGATGAGATGCATGATGGGATATGTATGTTAGAGATACATTTCATGCAGGTGGTTATCGTGTGATGCATGATTTGATATGTATGTTAGATATACATTTCATGCAGGATGTTATGATGAGATTTTGACACTATGTGGATTATACACTATGATGCAGGTTTAGGTGATGTGTCCGTGAGATTAGAAAATGATACATCTTGTCAATCTTTGATCTGAATGAGTTTATTGCTATGCTATCGTATTTTCGATGATGATAGTTATATTAAAAACCATTGCTGAGTTTGTTAAACTCACCCCTCTTTCTTGTGTTTTGCTTTGGGGCTGCGTGGTGCGACACACAGATGGACAAGAACTCCTCTTTGAGGAAAGATCGGAGATGACTTGGATGTGATCGTGGAGACCTTTCTTTTGTGGATTGTTTCCCTTGTTTATGCTTTATGTTTAGAACCTTTGTGTAGGGTTCTCTATTGGATGTTTATACTACTTTATACAGTTGTGATGCTTAAGACCTATTTTGAGCCGGTGTGGGCTATGGCTGACTAAGCATGTGGGTTTGAGACTAGTTGTTTACTTTGTGTTAAGCAACTCTCTTTCTTTTCTTTTTATTTACTCTTGCTCAAAGTGGAATGTGCGTACTCCATAATTCTGTTAACTCGCCCGTGGTTAGGGTTAAGTCTTCCACTAAACCGTTTCTCAATTTCCCTTCGTCGCCCCCGCTTGCTTGACCGGCCCTTGGACCGGGTTCGGCTCGGGTCGGGCATCGCCGGGGCGTGACAGTTTAGGTGTGGGCCCAGACTTGTCCTTTTCTTCTTTGATGAAGGCACTTGTCTCTTCACTTTATGATTTGTGACCGATGGAACCTCTCCTATATCTATTTTACTCATGTCTTCATTGTCATTGCCATCATGATGCCTAACTGGGAATTGACAAGTAGCCCTATTATGTCCATACCCCTTACATTTACTGCACTTGAACGTTCTCTTTTCTTCATTGTGTGAGAGTACTCGTTTCTTCTTTTGTCGTCCTACAGGAATCCTTGAATGTGAAGACTTCAATTAAATTACTCTCACAAATTTAGGTGTATCCCATTGACTTTTATGTAGAACAAGGTATATGAGACACTTGTAAACCTCCTTATATGTATCAGCTATATAAAATGGGGAGCATTATGGATGACAATCAATATGTCTTTTTGAGCATGCAGCCAGAGCATATTCACATGGTAGGCCAATGGCCTGGAATTTCACACAAGTGCATATCCTACCTTCCAAATCAACCTTATCATCATATGGATACGACTTTGTAAAAAAACTCATGTACACTGATAGTATAGCACACACGTGCACGTGCTTCCTTAGCCATTGCCTCAATCTCCTTTTCTACCCACAAAGTTAATTCACTGGTCCAATTTCTTGCCATGTGATATGTTGATACCACATATCTTGTATCCTTGAGCGTATACCCTCTAATATTACCA
This sequence comes from Saururus chinensis, assembly GCA_035235625.1. Taxonomy (NCBI): domain Eukaryota; kingdom Viridiplantae; phylum Streptophyta; class Magnoliopsida; order Piperales; family Saururaceae; genus Saururus; species Saururus chinensis. The sequence goes on from CP141144.1 coordinate 24,299,756, forward strand.
CAATTGGATATTCCTGATGCACTTTAATCATAGAGTTACAACTCTTGCACCCATTAGAAGTCACAATGTTATACCTCTTCCCAGGGAAGTGTATCCCATTTGGCTACATTTACATCAATTAGCCACTTGTGAGCATCTAGATTAATTCGTTGTATGATGGACATACATTTTCATCAAATTCCTGCACACAGTTTGTCTTTGCTGCAATGTAGAAGTGGGGGGAGAGGCCTGGATCTTTGAATCTTGTATGCATATTGGACCATACATGATAAGCATAATACCAATGTAATCAATCGAGAAATACTTGTGGAACCTATGAAATAATTGAACAGTTTCTGTCAGATAGGATAACAAGCCCTTCAATATGGCCTAGGACATGGTTCAAACCTGTAAGTACCAATTGCATGCTTCGTTGTTTTCTGATTATCTGATTACCAATGCAATGGGGTACAAATGATTGTCACCATTCAAAGTTAATGAAACAAATAAGATGCCTCTATACCATCCTTTCAAATGTGTGTTGTCTATGGCAATGACTTTGTACATGTGATTCTTGAAATTCTCAACACACATGCCAAAGGATACAAAACACCTTTGGAATGATTTGTCTCTAAGGTCATATTTGATCTCTGTGGTAGTGCCTTGATTTATCCTTTCCAATTGGTGTAGATAGGCTCGAAGGTCTTCATAAGATGTTGTGCACGATGATCAGACTCTCTTTTTATTACTTTATTGCATTGAACTATTTAATTGTTATTTTAGTATTTTATTATCGTACTGTGTTGGTTCAGTTAGTGGCTTGGGATAGCCGACCCACTAACTAGGTTATATTGTAAGAACCGGACCAGTCTGTTTAGGTGGTTTGGTTCCCTAGGAGGGTCGTCTCCTATATGGGGCGGCCTTGACTTTTGGTTGGAGTTTATGCAAATTGAGATTTCTAGTTCCTCCCCTTTCTTCAATAATTCTCCCCTTTCCCTGCGCAATTCTTCTAGATACCGATCCTGCTAGCATGGGCACATCATTGGTATCGGAGCTCTTGCGATCCCCGGCCATGGCTCGTGGCAAACAAGTCGCTGTGCAAGAGGCGGCCTTAGAGAAGGAGGCGCCTGAGCCAGCGTCCGCAGACAGCCCGAAGGCCGATTCCACGCCAAGTGACGCCAAGTTGTTAGAATCATCATTGTGATGCGGGCTATGACTGCAGACATGGCCAGCATGAAGGCACAACTCCAGGCAGCGCGCGTCACTCCCATTCTTCCTGGACTAGTCGCTGCTACTCAGGAGAAGGGCGGGCCCTCCCAAGCCAACCCTTCCCGACCCCCTAGTTCCAGCCGGTGTCAACGTGGGTGTGTTGCCATACCCTGAGCGCTATGGCACTGGCAAGTCAGTGCTAGGAGGAAGACGCCAGTTCTGGGATATGCAAGGCACGCCAGGTGTTTGTGAAAATGCTCCTATGATGCCGCCCCATCCCAACCAGTTCCAGGACGTTGAAGAGGAGTGGGACGAGTACCCTAGACATAGTGGGGGACAACGAGGGGGCGCTGAACCTCGCCTGCAGTTTCCTCACTACAACGGGGATGACGATTCGGTGGAGTGGTTGTATAAGGCTGAAAAAATTTTCGCCTACCAAGGAACACATTCAGAGGCTGAGCGCTTGCGCATCGCAGCCTTCCACCTTGATGTTGACGCATCCGTGTGGTTCCAGAGCTTCGAGAAGGAGGTGCGCTACCCTACATGGGAGGCCTTTTCTGACGAACTCTGCATTCAGTTTGGGCCTAATGAGTTACAGGATTTTAATGAGATGCTATCATCCTTGTGCCAAACTACCACCGTCTGTGCATATTACACTAAATTCATGAAGGTGGCCAACCGGCTGCCCGAGTGGTCGGTGGCCGCCTTGGTGGGCACCTTTAAGCGCGGCCTCAAGCCTAAAATTTCGGAGGAGATGCGGCACTTTCTGTGTGCCAACATGCGGGACGTGGTGTGCCACGCTCGCATCGAAGAGGAAAAACTGGCCAGACAGCGCATAGGAGGGCGGCTTGGACCATTGGCTCAGTCTGTTCTTGGTGCCAATCCCTTGACCACGCCTTCTAGTAGTTCTGCAACCGGCTGCCCCAACCAGCCAGCCGCTCCTGCTGGTTCGATTGTACGACGTCTAACACCGGCTCAAATGGAGGAATGTCGTTCGAAGGGGTTATGCTTCCAATGTGACGAGAAATTTGTTCCCGGGCACCGCTGTTCTGTTAAGGGCAGTCTTCTGATGGAAGAGATTGATGACATGGAAGAGGGTTCCAATGGCTCTGCCCCATCCTTGATTGAAGAGCTCTTACTTGAGATATCAGTGCATGCATTTGCAGGGGCATTTACTCCTTGCACGATGCGCGTCCAGGGGTTCATCAAGCGCTAGCAACTAGCTATCCTGATCGACAGTGGTTCTACTCACAATTTTATTAATGACAAGGTTTCCCACAGGCTTGGTTGTTTTGTATCGGATTCGAAGCCCTTTGATGTACTGATTGGAGATGGCAAGCACCTTCGGAGCAATGGGGTGTGTGCGCAGGTCACTTTGTCTGTCCAGGGCCACTCATTCGTCACCGATCTCTTCCTGTTACCTACAAAAGGGGCAGATGTTGTGTTAGGCGTGCAGTGGCTACAGGAGCTCGGCGATGTCGTTTGGAACTTTCGGGAGATGTGGATGAACTTTGAGCTCTAGGGGCAGCGCATCTGGTTGGAAGGCTCTAGGCCGGACACTCTTCTCTCCGCCCTTCCTTCGAGCACTTTGTTCCGGTTCGCTTCCCAAGGGCTCCTATTGCAGCAGCGTGCAGCCCTTGAGGTGTCTCAGGACAGCATGCCCGCCGACCTCCAAGAGTTGCTCGATGAGTTGATAGGCGCCACAGTATTTAGTAAGCTTGACCTGCGTTCGGGCTATCATTAGATCCGAATGAATGCTGCCGATGCGCACAAGACTACCTTCCGGACTCACGACGGCCATTTTGAGTTCCTGCTTATGCCGTTTGGATTGACTAATGCCCCCTCCACATTTCAATGCCTCATGAACGACCTCTTCCCACCTTTCATGCGCCGTTATATATTGGTATTCTTCGACGATATTCTGGTGTACAATAGGTCCTGGACAGAGCACTTGGCACACCTCAAGTCAGTCTTCTCTATTTTACGTGACAATTCTTTATTTCTTAAGCGTTCAAAGTGCTCTTTTGGTAGCCAGCAGGTGGATTACTTAGGCCACATTTTCTCGGGAGATGGTGTCGCAACCGACCCAGTCAAGGTGGCCGCCATGCTGTCTTGGCCTACCCCCAAATGTTTTCGGGTGCTCCGTGGTTTTCTAGGCCTCACTGGGTACTATCGGCGGTTCATTAGTCGATATGGGGAGTTGGCTCGACCTCTAATAGTGCTGCTCAAACGGGGCGCATTTGATTGGACTACGAAGGCACAGGAGGCCTTTGAGGGGCTGAAGCTGGCCATGGCTTCTGCCCCAGTCTTGATTCTGCCTGATTTCAGCCGTCCATTTGTGGTCAAGATGGATACTTCGGACGCTGGACTGGGGGCGGTTCTATTATAGGACGAGTGTCCCATCGCCTATTTCAGCAAGGATCTGGCTGGCCAATCCTTGTCCCTGTCCAAATATGAGAAGGAAATGCTGGCCATCATCCATGCGGTTACCAAGTGGCGGCCATACCTATTGGGTCGTCGGTTCCTGATTCGCACTGACCATCAGCCACTGAAGTATTTCCTCGAACAACGGGTGTCCACTCCATCTCAGCAGCGGTGGGTTAGTAAACTTCTAGGTTATGATTATGAAGTTGTTTATAAGAAGGGGTCAGAGAACACAATGGGTGATGCTCTCTCTCGCATACCTGCCCAGGGTTCGTGCTTGACCCTCTCCACGTTATCATGTCCGTTTATTGAGGAGTTGAAGCAGGCCTACCGTAGTGATGCTTCGACGCAAACTTTGATCATTGCCCTCCAGACTGATCTTGCAGCCTGCCCATTTTATACTTGGCGGGATGATCTCTTGTTTTGGAAGGATCAGTTGTGGGTTCCTAATGTCGCTGATCTTCGCCGCCGCATTATGTCGCATTTCCATGATTCTCCAGTGGCCGCTCATGAGGGGACTTTCCACACCTATAAGAGGGTCAGCCAGAGTTTCTTATGGTTGGGGGTTCGTTGAACTGTGCATGAGTATGTGACCGCTTGTGATATTTGTCAGCGCACCAAGGCAGCTACCACTTATCCCGCCGGTTTGCTCCAACCCCTGCCCATTCCTGATAAAGTCTGGGAGGATATATCAATGGACTTTGTTGAGGCCTTGTCGCTGGTGCACGATAAGTCGGTGATAATGGTGGTGGTCGACCGTCTGTCTAAGTATGCTCATTTCTGTGCGTTGCGACATCCTTTCACTGCTAAGACTGTGGCTGACCTGTATGTCCGGGAGGTGGCGAAGCTTCATGGTATGCCTCACACCATTGTTTCTGATCGTGATCATATCTTCCTTTCTCAGTTTTGGCAGGAGTTCTTTGCTTTATAGGGTACGTCACTTCATATGAGCACTGCTTATCACCCGCAGATGGATGGGCAGATGGAAGTGGTTAATCGTTGTCTGGAGCAGTACCTGCGGTGTTTTACTATGACGCAGCCTCGCCGTTGGCTTCAGCTTCTTCCATGGGCGGAGTGGTCCTATAACACTGCATATCACACGCGTGCGGGTTTCACTCCTTTTGAGGTGCTGTATGGCCGACCCCCACCTACGATTTTGTCTTATGTCTCTCATCGCTCTTCTGTGGCTGAGGTAAATTATATGCTACAAACTCGCGATGAGGTCTTGCGTTAATTGAAGATGAATTTGGCTGAGGCTCAAAACCGGATGAAACAACTATATGATGGCCGCCGTACTGATTGGGAGTTCCAAGTGGGTGACTTGGTTTATGTCTCTGTTTTACCACAGCGCCAGACTTCTTTGTTTCAGCCCGAGCATTCCAAGCTCGCCCCCCGGTTCCATGGTCCTTATCCTGTGGAGGCGTGCGTTGGTCCGGTTGCTTACAACCTCACCTTGCCGCCTGACTCCTTGGTCCATCCTATGTTCCATGTGTCCCGTCTTCGCAGGATTATGGGTGACCGGACGTTGGCTGTGGGTGCTCCGCCTCCACCTTTGATGGGTCATGTTCCACCCTCCGACCCGGCCCCTGCGTTTGTGCTTGAGAAGAGGCGGGTTCGTCATTCGGGTCACATTGCTACTGAGGTTCTGGTTTCATGGCGGGGTCAGCCATTGGAGGATGCTGCATAGATGTCTGAGGACGATTTTTTGGCTCGTTATCCAGCATGGTCGCCTTTCGGACAAGGCAACTAGCGGAAGCGTGGTGGAGTGTTGTGCACGATGATCAAACTCTCTTTTTATTACTTTATTGCATTGAACTATTTAATTGTTATTGTAGTATTTTATTATCATACTGTGTTGGTTCAGTTAGTGGCCTGGGATAGCCGACTCACTAACTGGGTTATATTGTAAGAACCGGACCGGTCTGGTTCAGGTGGTTCGGTTCCCTAGGAGGGTCATCTCCTATATGGGGCAGCCTTGACTTTTGGTTGGAGTTTATGCAAATTGAGATTTCCAGTTCCTCCCCTTTCTTCAATACTTCTCCCCTTTCTCTGCACAATTCTTCTAGATACCGATCGTGCCTGCATCGGGCACATCATAAGACTCCTCAAATATTCTCCTCAACTTCTCCACAGATTCCTCTTTAGCCTTCCATGCCTTACGGTAACTTATGGAAACTCCATACTTTACATTGATATACTTTTTTAAATCGGATGGTGTGTCATGCCTCGGCATTTGCCCGACCCGAGCCGAACCCAGTCTAAGGGATAGTCGATGTGCATGGGGGTGACAAGGTTGGTTCGTATAACATAGCGGAAGACTTAAATCCATCTAATGGATAATTTACACATACGGAGTGCGCACCTTTAAATCTTTGTGCAAGAGAAATAAGGAGAATGAAAGAGGACTTTAACTATGAATTAGTCCACAAGTCTTATACCCACATACTTAGAATTCTGAGCCAATATACATGGCTCGAATAAGAAAGTTTTAAACAGATCTAAAAACATATGATATACACGAGTCTTAAACAAGAACTACCATACATGATGTTCTATTATCATAACAACATAAATCATAAAATATAACAAAGTCCAAAGGCATCCACACCTACTCCCATGCTCTCCCTGACCGTTCCTCATATAGAAGATCTTGGTTAATTGCATGTCACTTCATGCAGCCCAAAAATAAAACATAGAAAGAGGGGTGAGTAAAACTCAGTAAAGTTTTATATGTTGAGAGAGTAAACTCAAAATCATCACATATGTTTCACCTAGAATTCATCACATAAATCACATGCATTAATCATGATATACTAGCATAACATGTGCCTGACTACTCATAAGATCATCTACATATCTCCTACATATCATTTCACATGACATATCATAATGTCTTCTCATTCATGACTAATTTTCAAAACATCCATTCATCTTGCATACTATTTCACATAGTAGATCACAATATCATCTCATTCATGATCCATCATCATCGCATACATTCACCCTGCATAAGAGTGTCTCAACACACTAAACCATAATCATGCATATCAACCATATCCACATGTGTCCCATAATCTCAATTATCCCTACACAACCTGGGCATAAGATTATCTCATACACAAGCATTATCACAAAAGTGAATGTCTCCATCATGGAGAGAAATACAATCATACCACCTGTGTTGGACGTAGTCCGATTTCCACGAAGGAAACCTAGAGTGTTTGGGGTAGCAGCCCCTCATTGCTAGCCCTGGACAGTCCTGGCCAAGAACGTTAGAATCCCATACAGGGAACCTAGAGCAGTGTGTTCTCCATGGACATCTCTGCGGTGGAAGAGTTTGAATTCCCACACAAGAACCTAGAACACGTGGTAGCCAGTGCACGAAGGCGTACCATTTAGGATTCTTAGGGTCCAGATGACTATCTCAAGAAATCTCAACTGCATTTGAGTCAACTCAACATCGACTCAACTAGGGGAGGATCCATGTTCCACACAGGAAGTTAAATAGAAATCATGTCCTTTTGGACCAACCAATTTTTGATAAGCCAACGATCGATTAATCCGGCCCGCAATCTCACACCATTGCATCTAATCTATCAACCACGTCTAATCTCGCTAAAGTATCATTTGGAAATCAGTTTCATAATGCATGCAACATGGTACATATGTGGGCAATACATACATAAATCCTAATTCATGAGATGTGCTCCCATCAGCCCCACATGCATAATTTATAATCATAACATCAACCATTACCATAATCATCCCCCACATGTGTGTGTACATAGTAGAAACATTTAATTCTAAGCATATAAACAAGCATTGTAAATAACCCATCAACACACCACACATGCTCATTAATATTTAATCATGGTTTCTTATTGAAATCATGAGTGAAAATTGTCGGAAAACACAAAATCAATTTAAGTGCAGCCTAATGCTAGACCTATGTAAGCATATTCATACCACACTTAAAGCTAGACATGACACCATCATTCACCCATAATTTAATCATGATATGTGAATGCATATAATTCCATTCTCATGCTATAACTTTTTTGGAATCATATTAAATGTGAGGAATAATTCAACATGGATTCAAGTCAAGAGTTTGTAACATGTTTAACCGATTAACATTAAATCCACTTAACACTTAAGCATTAATCATAGCCTCCAACATCCAATTCGTACCCTTCCAGTAGCTTATCCCATCATGTATTATTCATCATAATCATAAGGAATGATATTTAGGAGTAAAAACACGAGAAAGGAGCAAAATACACAAAAATAGCCGAATTGCAGTGTTGGTGTTCGAATGCCCTGTAGGGCCGTTCAAACGCCTGGCCGTTCGATCGGCCTATCTGGCCATTCGAACACCTGGCCGTTTGATAGGCCCATCTGGCCATTCGAATGCCTGGCCGTTCGATCAACTTGTCTAGCCGTTTGATCGCCAGAACATACATTTCTAGTTCGTCTTCCCCACTTTGAATCTAAAACTGAAACTTCACACAAACATCATAGACCTTCAAATCTCACTCCCAAACATCATAATAATGAAATCCATACTTAGGAAATAATAAATCTAACTATTTACAACCAAAAATACCAAGAAATCACAAGAAAGATTAAGCTTTACTAAATTCGTCATTAAAGCTCAAATCCATGGAAACCCACTTCAAACTCCGTCAAAACTCAAATATGAAATCAAAGACACATTTAGGATGAAATCACTTACCTTCAATGAGCTTCTTGACTTGAAATCAATCCTCCAACACCTTCAAATACTACCCAAAATAGGGTTTTTGTTAATACCTTCATAAATCCGATTTAAAATACCTAAATCTCTTAAAAATTAGTAGATCTAGGGTTTACTGAGTTCAACAACGAAATCCCTTTCAAAAGGGTTTAAAATAGAAGTTCAAATTAGTAGCTTTTTGGGTAGAAATTGAGATTAAACTTTGTCAAAAGAAGGGATTTAAAAAGTTTAGGAGAAGCCCTAAGAAATTAGTGGAAAATTAAGTTATTCCTTACCTTAATAATCTTTCCTTCTTCTGAAATGGGGATCAGGGCTCCTAAGCTCCATATTTCTAGTCCTTCCTAATTGGGAAAGTTGTTGAGTCTTTCTATTTATAGAAAGCTTTGGGGTAAACCTAACAAATAGGTGGGGTGTAAATATAATATAACACTAAAAAAGGACACTTGCTTATTTTAAGCCCAAATTGATGGCTGAAAATTTTGAAACAATTAATTACTATCTTAAGAAGTTGTTAGGCTTATTTGGGACATATAATCCCAATTTTGCACGTGGGGCCCACATTGGGTCCCGCCCCCTAACTCTTCTGGAAAAATAATGAAAAATTCCAAACAAAATTCTATTGACTTACATTAACGTAAAAGCCATCTTAGTGAAGAAAATTTGATCCAAAACCATTGTTAACCACTTTAATTTAAAAAATAAGTCAAAACCAATTAAAATTAACATTAAACCACACAATAGCAATTAAATACAATTAATTAAACCGGTTAGAGTTTAGAGATCTTACATCCATCCCTCCTTTAGGATTTTTGGTCCCCAAATTTGCTAATGATCGGCATCAAATAGGTTGGAGTACTTCTCTCTTACTTCATCTTCCCACTCCCAAGTGGCTTCTTCAACTTCATGATTACGCAATAGAACCTTCAGTAGTGGAATCACCTTATGCCGGAGAGTCTTCTCCTTTCTATCCAAGATGCAAACCGGTGCTTCCACATAAGATAGGTCGAAGTCCAATATGTGAGAAGGACCAGGTTCGTACTTCTGAAGAAGTGACACGTGGAACACATTATGGATGTTCTTAAGCTGCGGAGGTAGAGCCACCCGATAAGCCATGGCGCCAATACGTTCCAAAATCTCGAATGGACTGATGAATCTAAGAGACAATTTGCCCCTTTGGCCAAATCATACCACACCATGGGATGAAGATATTTTGAGAAATACATGATCACCCACATGAAACTCCAACTCTCACTGTTGTTTCTCAGCATATCTCTTTTGCCAACTCTGCGCCGTTTGAAATCTCTCTAGAATAAGTAAGATCTTCTCCACCAATTGTTGCACAAGATCAAGACCGGTAAGAAGATGTTCCTCAACCACACTCCAACAAAGGGTAGATTGACACGGACGCCCATAAAGTGCCTCAAATGGTGCCATCTTAATGCTCACTTGAAAACTATTATTATATTCAAACTCCACCAAAGGTATGTGCTGCTCCAAAATGCCCTTCCACTCAAGTATGCACGCCCGAAGCATATCCTCAAGTGTTTGGATAGTCCTCTCTGATTGCCCATCGGTCTGAGGATGGTAGGCTGAACTAATATGCAATGATGTACACAAGGCTCTCTGAAAACTTTGCCAAAAATCTGGAAGTAAAGCGAGGATCACAGTTGGAAATAATAGACACTGAAATACCATGCAACCGTACAGCCTCCACATATAAGGTAGCCAGTACATCAAGAGTAGTAGTCATCCTCATCACAAGAAAGTGCGCGGACTTGGTGAGTCAATCAATGATAACCCACACCACGTCATTACCGCTCAACAATCTAAGGAGTTCGGAAACAAAGTCCATAGTCACATTTTTCCACTTTCACTCTTGGATATGAAGGGGTTGTAGCAAACCACTCGGATGACGATGTTCTGCCTTGACTTGTTGACAAATAAGGTGATGTGCCCGATGAGGCACAATCAGTACCTTGGAGTTTCATGTAGGGATAGGGAAGGAAGAAAGGGAAGAAGAAAGTGAATATCCAATTTCATACTCAAAACAAAGAAGGGTCGACCCATATAGGGAGACGACGACTCCCCTAGGGAGTCATGCCAGGTACGACCCACTCTCCTAGGGAGTCACGCCGACTAGTGGGCTAGGCTATCCCGGGGCCACGGTCCAATGACAATTTATCATTCAATAACATAAGAAAATACTAAGCTAATACATACGAAAATAGCCTAATGCCCTATAATAACAATGAGATAAAGGAAATAAAGTAGAGTCTGGTGAACGTGCACAACACTTCACCACGCTTCCGCAATTTGCCTTAACCTCAAGGCGACCAAGCTGGATATCGAGTTAGGAACTCGTTCTCAGAAATCCAAGTGGCATCCTCAAGGGGCTGACCCTGCCAAGAAACAAGCACATCGGTAGTGATCCAACCCGAACGGCGGACCCAACGCTTATCAAGCACCAAGGCCGGAATAGGATCTGAAAGTTGGACTGGTCCCATCAAAGGAGGTGGTGGAGCATCAATGGCCAAGGATGTGTCACCTATGCAACGATGCAGCCTGGAAACATGGAAGACTAGATGGACTAAGGAGTCAGGCGGTAGAGCAAGGCGGTAAGCTATCGGGCCGATACACTCCTCCACAACATAGGGACTATAGAAACGGGGGGTGAGCTTGGAATGCTTGGGCTGAAACATGGATGTCTGGAATTGAGGCAGAACAGAAACATAAACCAAGTCACCCACCACAAACTCCCTGTCAGTGTGTTGACCATCATAAATTTGCTTCATCCGGTTCTGAGCAAAGGACAAGTTCACCTTGAGTTGTCAAAGAACCTTGTCCCATGTCTGGAGCATATAGTCCACCTCCACCACAAGTGAGCGTACTTGGACAACCAGTCCACCACCACCATAATCACCGACTTGCCTTACACCACGAGCAAGGCCTCCACGAAGTCCATTGAAACATCCTCCCAAACCTTATCAGGGATAGGCAAGGGCAAAAGCAAACCTACAGGAGAGGTTGTGGCGGCCTTAGCTCTTTGACAGACATTGCAAGCGGCCACATACTCCTGGATTGCTTGTCGAATACCATGCCACAAAAAACTCTGGCTGACCCGCTTATAAGTGCGGAATGCTCCTTCATGACTAGCAACTAGAGTGTCATGGAAATGGGAGAGAACATGCCTGCAAAGATCATCAACATTTGGAACCCAAAGGCAGTCCTTCCAAAAGAGTAGGTCATCCCGCCACACAAAGAAAGGATGAGCAGCTGGGTCGGCCTAAAGAGTTGTAATCAGGGTCTGCATCTAAGAATCATCCATGTATGCCCGCCTCAACTCATCAATGAAGGGGCAGGACAGAGTAGAAAGGGCCAAGCACAATCCCGGGGTAGAGCTGCGAGACAGTGTGTTGGCCATGGTGTTTTCTGAACCTTTCTTGTACTCGACCTCATAATTATAGCCAAGTAACTTACTGGCCCACCACTGTTGAGAAGGAGTGGATACCCGCTACTCGAGGAAGTACTTTAGAGGCTGGTGGTCAGTACGAATCAAGAACATGCGGCCAAGTAAATAAGGTCTCCACTTGTCGACAGCAAGGACAATAGCCAGCATCTCCTTCTCATAAATGGACAGGGACAAAGAGCGGCCAACAAAAGCCTTTCTGAAGTAGGCAATGGGTCGCTCATCCTGCAGCAGAACCGCCCCTAGACCCGTCTCTGAAGCATTGGTTTCAACCACGAAGGGGCGGCTGAAATTGGGTAAAATTAGTACAGGGGCCGATGCCATAGCATGCTTCAGCTCGTCAAATGCTGCTTGAGCAACCTCATTCCAACCGAATGCCCCCTTCTTGAGGAGCTCTGTAAGTGGTTGAGCGATCTCCCCATACCGGCTGATAAACTGCCTATAATAGCCAGTGAGGCCTAGAAAGCCCCAAAGCGCACGAACACATGTGGGCGGCGGCCAAGAGCGGCCACCTTCAACGGGTTAGTGGCGACGCCATCCTGAGAGATTATATGTCCCAAGTAATCAACCTAGGGGCTGCCAAAGGAACACTTTGAATGCTTAAGAAATAACGAATTAGCTCTCAGAATAGAAAAGACCGACCTGAGATGCTCAAAGTGCTCTACCCACGACTGGTTGTAAGCTAGGATGTTGTCAAAGAAGACCAAGATGTGGCGGCAGAGGAACGTCCTAAAGAGATCGTTCATGAGACTTGAAATGCCATAGCGGTGGAGGGGGGGTCAGCCTGAATGGCATGACGAGGAACTCGAAATGGCTGTCATGAGTCTGGAAGGTGGTCTTGTGCAGGTTGGCTGCCTGCACTCGAATCTGATGGTAACCCAATCGAAGGTCGAGTTTATTGAAGACCTTTGCACTAGCTAGCTCATCCAAAAGCTCCTTGATCACGGGTATGGGATACTTGTCCTTGACAGTGATGACATTCAATGCTCGGTAGTCCACACAAAACTACCAAGTACCGTCTTTTTCGCAAACTAGCAACACCGGAGAAGAGTAGGAGCTCATGCTAGGGAGGATGATACCGGATTGAAGTATGTCAGCCATGAGATGCTCGATCTCGGACTTCTGGATGTGAGGATAATGGTAGGAGCGGACATTGGCGAGTGATGCCCCAGGAATGATGGAGATATGGTGGTCATGAGGCCGCACTCGAGGAAGTCCTTGTGGTTCAGCAAACACATCCTGATGCTCTGCCAATTACTCAAGAAGATCCTGGGGCTGCTCATCTTGAGGTACCTTGACTGTTGCCCATTGCTGCAGGATGAACCCTTAGGGTGTGAACAGGAAGAAAGAACTCACCGACTGGGTTGAGAGGAGGGTGCCCGGCTGGGACCCTTCAATCCGAACGCGTTGCCCCTGAACTTTGAAATCCATAACCATGTCCCTGAAGTTCCAAACCATGTCGCCTAGCTCCTGTAGCCATGGAACCCCTAACACCATGTTCGCCCCCTTTGTGGGCAATAGGAAGAGGTTAGTGATGAATGTGTGGCCCTAAATGGGGAGGGCAGCCTGAGCACAAATGCAAAAGCTCCTGAGATGCTTCCCATCTCCAATCAACACATCGAAGGGCTTTGAGTCCGACACGAAGCAGCCAAGACGCTAAGCCACCTTGTCATTAATGAAGTTGTGGGTAGACCCCACTGTCGACCAAGATGGCTACTTGTTGCTGCTTGAGGTGGCCTTGAACCCTCATTGTGTGATGCATGAATGCCCCTGAGAATGCAGAGACAGAAATCTCAGGCTGCACGTCGTCATAGTGGGACAAGTCCATCCTGTCCTCTGTGTCCTCCTCCTCCTCAATCTCCTCCACATGGAGGCTGCCCTTAATGGAACAGCGGTGTCCTAGAAGGAACTTCTCGTCACAACGGAAACATTGTCCCTTAGACCGACGCTCCTCCATCTGTGTCGGCGTAAGACGCCAGACAAACTGGCTGGCCAGGTCGGCCTGGAGCTGGGCTGTTGTTCGGGCCGGCAAGGGGGCTAGCGCTGACACTGGAATATGGGAAGGTCCCAAGCCACCCCCCTTGCCGTTGTCAAGCCAGCTTCTCTTCCTCAATTCGTGCATGGCACACGATGTCTCACATGCTGGAGCATAGGAAGTGGCACATCTCTTCAAAAATCTTGGGTTCGAGACCTCTCTTGAATGTGCCCACCAAGGTGGCCACCGGCCAGTCGGGAAGGCAGTTGGTGACCTTCATGAACTCCATGTAATAGGCCCGGACGGTAGTGGTTTGGCGCAGTGTAGAGAGCATCTCGTTGAAGTCTTGGAACTTGTTTGGGACAAACTAGATGCACAACTCGTCAAAGAAGGCGGCCCAAGTGTGGTAGCTCACCTCCTTTTCGAAACTTTGGAACCACACAGCAGCGTCCTCGTCGAGGTGGAAGGCCGCTATGCGCAGTCGTTCAGCCTTCGAATGTGTTCCTTGGTAGGCCAAGAACTTTTCAGCCTTGTACAGCCATTCCGCTGGGTCATTGTCCCCATTGTAGCATGGGAACTGTAGGCGGGCCAAAGAGGTTCAGCCCCTCCTCATGGTCCGCCGCGTGGTCCCAGGTACTCCTACCATTCGTCCTCCATCTCTGGAAAGAAGTTTCTAGGAGGCGGCATCATTGGGGCATTTTCCCGAACACCTGGCATGCCTCGTATATCCCAGGCCTGGCGCCTCCCATCCATGGCTTGGTCGACTGTGCCAAAGCGCACAGGACCTTGTGAAAAGTGCATATCCTTGTCCGACGGTGCTAAAAGGTCAGAGGTGTACAAATCGGGGCCTTGGGACGGACCCCCCTTCTCCATGATAGTAGTTGGTGGTGCTAAGCGCTCTGCCTGAAGTTGAGCCACGGTCAGGCTCAGAGCATCGACCTTGTCCATGCCCATGCTCAAGGACTGAGTTGCCACCATGATTTGCGCCATAGTAGGCTCGCCGGTTGTCTCTGGAATTGTCTTTGGGCTGTCCGCTGAGGCGAGAGCCTCTTTCTCAAGTAGAACTTTCGGGGCCGTGGCAACTTGCTTGCCTCATACCATGGTTGGGGATCGTAAAAACTCTGATACCAATGATGTGCTTGATGAGGCACAATCAGTACCATGGAGTTTAATGCATGGAAAGGGAAGGAAAAAGGAAGAAAGAGAAGAAGAAAGTGAATATCCAATTTCATACTCAAAACAAAGGAGAAGGGTCGACTCATATAGGGAGACGACCACTCCCCTAGGGAGTCATGCCAGGTACGACCCACACTCCTAGGGAGTCACGCCAGCTAGTGGGCCAGGCTATCCCGGGGCCACTAGTTGGTCCAATGAAAATTTATCATTCAATTACATAGGAAAATACTAAGCTAATACATAAGAAAATATGCCCTATAATAACAACGAGATAAAGGAAATAAAGTAAAGTCTGGTGAACGTGCACAACATAAGGCATTTGGACACAAAAGAAGCAATGTCCCTCTTCATACCACTCCACCAACAAGTACTCTTCACATCATGATACATCTTGGTTCCCTCTGGATGGATGAAAAAGCTAGAGTGATGTGCCTCCGATAAGATACACTCTTTAAGCTCTAAGGAGTTTGGCACACACAATCGACCTCTATAGGTCAAACTCGCATCAGATCTCTCCTCAAAGTCCATCACTGCCTTCTCCTTCAACTTTGCCTTAAAGGCTTGAGTTTCATTGTCCCTCTTTTGAGCTTCAACCATGTCATCAATCAAGCTAGAACTTATAGAAAGGTTGGCAAACGAACTACAAGTATCCTCCATAGCTAACTCTTGTTTAAGCTTAATGGCTTCCTCATACAAGAGCCATTCTTGCACACGCACACAAGCTATCGAAGTGGCTGATTTTCTACTCAAGGCATCTGCCACCACATTCGCTTTTTCGGGATGATAAGAGATACTAAAATCATAGTCCTTAAGGAACTCTAACCATCTTCTTTGCCTCATGTTCAAGTCCCATTGAGTGAATAGGTACTTCAAGCTCTTGTGATCAGTGAACACCTCAAACTTCTCACCATAGAGATAGTGCTGCCACGTTTGTAAATTAGGATGATGGGTCCCATAAGACCCTGAACCTCTCTTATTTAAGTAATTAACTGTTTCAAAATTTTTAAACTTCGTTTTGGACTCGAAATGAACAAATAATCCATTTTTAGTGTTAAATTTTATTCCTACCCGAATTTCTTATTATATATACCTCATGACTTACTATAAGTAGAAAGACAACTCCATTCTCATTTGGGAAAGACTGGAATCTAGAGGCTAAGAGACCCTAATCCCCATTCCAAAAGAGGAAAGGTTGATTAAGGTAAGATTAGCTTGATTTTCATTTTGGAACTAAACAAGCCTTAAATCTACAAGTTTTCAAGTGATTTAGGCTTTAATAATCGGATTTATCAAAGTATTAATAAAACCCTAAATGTTGGTAGGGATTTGAAGAGATTGGAGCTTCGATTTCGGACAAAGAACTCACTGAAGGTAAGGGTTTTCTTCAAAAAATGGGTTTATGTTTGGCATTTGAAGTTTGATATGGTTTTATGTGGGTTTTGCATGAAGTTGAGCTTTAATGGTAGATTATGTAAAACTTAATCTTTTTAGAGATTTCTTTGTGTTTTAGTTGATAAATGACTAGATCTACCATTTCCTAAGCTTAGATTTCATTATTATGATGTTTGGAAGTGAGATTTGAATGTTTATGGTGATTTGGTGGCCGATCGAACGCCTACATAGCAGTTCTGGTCATTTTGCCTATTTCTCACATTTACATGTTCTTCTTCTTAAATATCATTTATTATGATCATGTTGAGTGATATTTACTTGAAAATGCTATTGTGAGGACATGAATATGATGTTGAGAGTTATGATGATGTTCAAGTGTGAAGTGGATTACATGTTATTCATTTTAGCATGTTATGATTTTCTATCCTAAATTCATGTTGAGTGATTCTTAATGTTTTACTTATGATTCCAGCACGTTTATATCATGAGAATGGACTTGAATTCTTTCACATGTTACGTTAAAATTATGGGTGCATTATAGTTCCATGTCTAGCTTAAGCGTAGTAATGAGTATGCTTACCTAAGTCTAGCATGAAGTGGTATTGGACTTGGATTTGTGTTTTTCGATAGTTGTCACCCATGATTTTAGTAAGGAAAAACCATGATTAAATTATGAGAGCATGTGTGTAGTATGTCGAACGGGTTGTTCATAATGTATATACCTATGCTTAGAATTGAATGCTACTACCATGTACACACACATGTGGGGGGATAATTATGGTGATTGTTTGATCCATATGATTAGAAATGATGCATGCATGGCTGATGGGGAGCATGTTTCATGAATTAGGATTCATGTAGTATTGCTCATGTATGTAACATGTTGCATGTTGCATGCATCATGAAATGGATTTACGAATGAGATTTATCGAGATTAGCCATAGTTGATCGATTGGATGAAATTGAGTGATATTGTTTGCCAGATTAATTGATCGATGGCTTATCGGAATTAGTTGGTTCGAAAGGACATGATTTCAATTTAAGTTCCTACTTGGAACATGGATCCTCCCTGAGTTGAGTTGAGTTGAATGTGGTTGAGATTTCTTGATAGAGCCATCTGGACCCTGAGAATCCATAGTGGTATGCTTTTGTGCACCGGCTACCATGTATTTCAGGTTTCCTTTGTGGAAATCGGACTCTCCCCGCCGCAAGAGATGTCCAGGGCAAACACACTACTCTAGGTCTTCATGAGGAGATCGGACGTTCCTAGCCAGGATTGTCCAAGGCAAGTAGACTGCTCTAGGTTTCTATAAGGAAATTGGACCTCCCTTTGTGGATTGTCCAGGGCGAACAGAGGGGGTGAGACTACCCCCAGCACCCTAGGTTTTCGTTAGGAAATCGGATCATGTTCAGGGTGGGCTAAGGCCCTAGGTTTCCATTTAGAAAATCAAACAATATCCAGAGCGGGTGGTATGACTGTATGTCTCTCCATAATGGAGACATTCACCATTGTTGATGATGCATGTGTATGAGATAATATTATACCTAGTTGCACAGGTTGTGTAGGGATAATTGAGATGATGTGACACATGTGAATATGGTTTATACATGATTATGTATAATGTGTTTGAGACACTTGACATGCCACTACAACAACAAAAAACTATAAGCGTAGCTAATAATAGTAAAAGCGTCGCTAATGACTATTAGCAACGCTTAAAAATGTGTCGCTAAAACACGAGTCGCTATTGCTCATTAGCGACGCTTACAAAAAGCGTCGCTAATAGTGCACATTAGCGACGTTTATTCGTATGTCACTAATAATTTTAGTATTAGCGACGTACAGTAAAACATCACTAATAATAAATTATTAACGATGCATAATACGTAAGCATCGCTAATAATTGATTATTAGCAATGCTTTTGTACACGTCGCTAATATAAAAAATTATTTTTAAAAAATAAATAACAACTTATTAGTGACCCTTGTTTATGCATCGCTAATAAAAAATAATTTAAAATATAATAAAAATAATTTTTAAAGTGCCATTAATTAAAATCATATTTTTTGAAAAAAATTGTGTATTCGCAACACTTTCTTAAGCGTCGCTAATACTTAATAAAATTTTAAAAAATTTAAAAAAATTAAAAAAACCGTTAGTGATGCTTTTATAAGCGTTGCTAAAAACTTTAGAAAAAATAAAAAAAAAATGGCATTAGAATCGGGCGCCGATGGGAGGTTGTTCACAGAGGGGGCGATGTAGTGACCGCGAGCAGGGGAGAGGGAGGAGGTGGGGTGGATGGCCGGAATCCAGTCCCCCCCCTTCTCCCTCCCGCCCCCCTCCTCTGTTGAGGGGGGGCGTGAGCAGGAGGGAGGGGGTGGCAGACCAGGGGAAAGTGGGAGGGAGGCCAGGGAGGCCAGGGAGAGAAGGCCAGATTCCGGGTCACTGCCGGAATCCGACCCCCCGCAATCCCGGCCTCCCTCCCGCTTCCCCCTCTGCCCCAAATCCACCCCCCTCCTCTGAAATAGAGAAGGGAAGCAGGGGGCCAGGGGGCGGACTCGAGGAGAGAAGAGGGGGGAGGAGGGAGGCCGGCGGCAGATCCGGGGGAGAGGGGGCAGGGGCAGGATGGCCGGGCTTGTGGGCGCCGGGGCCAGATGCGGGCGATAGAAGGCGGCTACGGGGTGTGGCATAGGAGGGGAGGAGCGGCTAGGAGGGAGGTCGGAATTGTAAGTGCCTTGGAGAGAGGGCCGGGGGCGGATGCAGGGTGGTCGGGATATGAGTGGAGCGGGGTTGATGGGGATAGAGCGGATTGGGGTGGCCGCGGCCAGACACGAGCAGAAGATGGTGGCGAAGGGGTGGGGCACGGGATGGGAGGAGCCGCAGGGGTGAAGTGGGGCAGACGGAGGTACACGGGTGGCGGCCAAACGGTTGACGGCGGTAGAAGAAGGGCAGCGGCTAATGACGATGGAGTATAAGTGGCGGACAATAGAAGATGGCAGATGGCAGCGGGGGGAGGAGAGAAGGGGGAAGGGCGTTAAAGAAAAACACCCGCTTGGGTGATATAAATTCACCTGTGCTGGGTGAAAATTTTGCCCCGCGTGCGACATTTTTACATTGCGCGCGCACACACAATGTTTTCTATCGACGCTTAAAGAACGTCATTTGCGACGCTTCCTCTAAGCATCGAAAATATTAAATTTTAGCGACATTTACAATATGTCGTACTAAGTTTTCATTGGCGATGCTTATAAATAAGCGTCACAAAAACCGTATTACCCCCCTCTCTCTCCTCCCTCTTTCTCTCTCTCTCTCTCCCTCTCACCTCCCTCCCCCTCTCCACCCTCTCCACTCTCTCCTCTCTCGTCCCTTTCTCCTCTCTCTCTCCTCCCTATCTCTCTCTCCCTCTTCTCTCTCTCTCCTCCCTCCCTCTCTCTCCTCCCTCTCACATCCCTCTCTCAACACCCTCTCCTCTCTCCTCCCTCTCTCTCCACCCTCTCCTCTCTTTCTCTCTCCTCCTTATCTCTCTCTCCCTCTTCTAGCTCTCTCCTCCCTCTTTCCTCCCTCTTCTCTCTCCCTCTCTCCTCCCTCTCTCTCTCCTCTCTCTCTCCCCTCTCTCTCTATTTTATATATTTAAAACAAAATTAATTTAAAAAATAAACATGTATTAGCGACGTAGAGCCATATACGTCGCTAATCCCTTTTGAGTATTAGCGACGTATAGGCCTATCGTCGCTAATACGTGTGAGTATTAGCGACGTATAAGAGTATACATCGCTAATACCCTTAGTATTAGTGATGTATACTCCTATACGTCGCTAATACATATTTTTTATTTTTAATTAATTTTTATATAAAAAATAAAAAAATAAAAAAATTCATCTCTCCTCCCTCTCTCTCCATCCTCTCCTCCCTCTCTCAACACCCTCTCCTCTCTCCTCCCTCTCTCTCCATCCTCTCCTCCCTCTCTCAACACCCTCTCCTCTCTCCTCCCTCTCTCTCCTCTCTCTCTCTCCTTCTCGCCTCTCTCTCTCTACTCCCTCCTCTCTCTCTCCCTCTCCCTCCCCTCCCTCTTTCTCTCTCTCCCTCACTCCTCTCTCTCCCCCCTCTCACTCTTCTCTCCTCTCATTTCTCTCCCTCTGTCCTCTATTTCCTCCCTCTGTCCTCTCTCTCCTCACTTTCTCTCTCTCCTCCTTCTCTCTCTCCTCCCTCTCTCTCTCACCTCCCCCCATCTCTCCTCTCTCTTCAATCCCTCTCTCTCCTCACCTTCTCTCTCTCCTCACTCTCTCTCTCAATGCACTCTCTCTTTTATTATAAATTATATTTTAAAATTAATATAAAATTTAACAAATAAAATATATTATACATAAATAGTGAATTATTAACACTAGTTTTTATTGAAAATTTAATATTTATTTATTGTATATACAAATAGTAAATATTTAATAAAATATATTATATTTAAAAATTTATTATAATTTTTCTAATATTTATTTATTAAATAAAATCAATTAATAAAGCTATTAGTGACACTTGTTAACAAACATCGCTATTATAAATAGTATTTGTGACACTTATTTACAAGCATCGCTACTAATTTAAAATTTGTACTTTTTTTATTTTTAATTCAATACTATTAGTGACACTTTTGTAAGCGTCGCTAATAGTATCACTATTAGCGACACTTGTGTATATGCTTCGCTATTGAGAAAGCTATTAGCGACGCTTTATAGTTATATTTTTTTTATTTTTTTTATTTAAAATATGTATCTTTTAGCGATGGTTATATGAAGTGTCGCAAATAGAGGAACTATTAACGACGCTTATAACAAAGCGTTGCTAATATGATTAGTATTAGCGACGCTTTAAGCTAAGTGTCGCTAATATATAACTATTAGTGACGCATATGAAAATGCATTGCTAATAGTTCAATTTTTTGCGACGCTTTTTTATACGTCATAAATAGTTATTTTTAGCGACGCTTAGCTAAGCATCGCTAATATATGTATCGCTAATACTTCATTTTGTTATAATATACAGGGTGAATGTTTATGAATGAGAATGAATATGTATAGTGTGTTTGAGACACTTGTCATGCCTGATGAATGTGTATGAAGGAGAATGAACATGCATGAATATGTATAGTGTGTTTTAGGCACTTGTCATGCAGGATAAATGCTTATGATTGAGAATGAATATGCATGAGGATGGTTGTAATGAGACATTTTTCATGCAAAATGAATATTTATAGTTTAGTACAGTTATTCATGCTATGGATACTATGTTTTAAAAATACTCTCATGCAGGATGGTTATTTATGATTGAGTATGGTTAGGCATTGAGCAGGTGATCAGAAATGAGTTAATATGATGATATGTTTTCAGAAATGAGATGATATATGATATGTTTGATGTCATGCTATTTTTAGATTTATCGTCTCGAAGTTCAAAACCATATTGAGTTTTATACTAATCCCACTTTCTCTATGTTTTCTATTTTGGGGCTGCATGGTGCGACATGTAGATGATTAGGTCCCTCTTTATGTGGTGCGTGTGGCTGATGGTCGGGAGTAGGTGTGGGAGCCTAGAGACCTTACTATCTTTACTTGTTTATTTTGCTGGAGTGTTAGAATTTCATGTTTGGTGGGTTTTGTCTCATACTTTATTAGCCATTGTGGCTTTAGTCTTATTTCATATGTTATGACTTGAGCCATGATGACAACTTAGTGTTGAAGATTGTGGGTTAAGAGTTGAGGGCTAATTCAGATTTGATGTCCTTTATATTTTTTCTTTATTTTCTATTGCACAAAGATAAAGTGGTATGTTACTCCGTGTGTGTTACACCCATTTAACAGGTTAAGTCTTTCGCAAGTCATTACTTTGTTGCCTCCGTGTGCTTCAACCGTCCCTTGGACCAGGTTCGGCTTGGATTGGGTGGGTGCCAAGGCCTGACAGCCAAACTAAAAAACTACCAAATTTATAATGTTTCTATTACTTACATCCTTTTAAATGATGTATTTGGAATTGATATTTGTAGACAATCCATCATTTCCACTTTTTCATCTAAAGGCATAGGGTGACTACAATCGATTCCATCTGTTCTACATATTCTATCACAATAAATATTATGCCCACAATAATTTTTCCAGTCTTCTTAAACTCTTCCCATGTCAAATTCAAAGTTATCTAAAAGTGTGTTTGGGACATACTCATTAATGCTTGAATCGATCCCACACTCTTGCTTTACACTTGCTAGGTCATCATGTATTACTTTTGAATCAATGTCAATGCGGAATATAAGTGTTTTCTTCATCATACTCTCATCCTCTAAATGAAATAACTCATCTAATTGGAGTTTATCTTCGTCACAACTGAGATTGAGAGTTGTGTTGTATGGAACACTATAATAAGTGCCTTTCTCCTCCCACATTGCTCACATTCTTCCTATTTTCTCCTCCCACTTAACACTTTTTTTTCCCATCGCCTCCCACTTCATCACACTGACACTAATATTCCCATGAGTAATATTATCAATGGTATTCCATTCGATCTTAAACTTATTTTCTTAAAGGAAACAATGGAGACTTCCAGTATCATGTATTTTAGAAGGTGGAAGGTCAATACGATTTGCAATAGGATATATAAAACTTAACTTTAATGAGTACACTTTCTCGAACTGTCAACCCTCAATCCGAAGCCCTCAACCCTTAAGAATCATTCTTTATTAATTTTGATGCATTGATTCTCAAGATGCAACTATACACATAAAACAAATTAATAAAGTCTAGCAACTCACAAATAATTCAGCCATATTATTATTAGGGTTTAGGCTCAAACATCACTAAGAACCCCAGATTCACTCCCTGGGTAGGGCTCGGGCCAAAAGAACGGTTGAATTCCGCTTAAATTCTAAAAACAATTCATATGTACCATACTATACATCAATATACTAAACTGGCTCTTCTGTCCAGAGCCAATTCAGTTAGCTTAGTTGAGTTTTTTTTTGTTTGGTTTAGGCCCTTGAACCGGCCCTGGGCCCAGCCCAGCTGTTCGGTTCCGGGCCGGTCCACCATGAATTGACCACGGCTAAACAACCCGGTCTGGAACTAGGAGGATCGTCTTCAACCTCCAGATCTTCGTTTGTAGGAAGAAAATCTGCAACTTTGCAGCGGACCTCCAACTGGAGGCGGCGGGCTTCGTCGGACCATGGAGAGGCGACGACCACGGCACACCATCAAAGGCCCACTCAACCGGCCTCGCCTACTAGGACGTCCAACAACTTCGCCAAACCTTCAAAAGGTAGAGATCCACTCAGTGGCGCAAGCCAACTGAGGTGATCTCATTCCTTCAATCATTGGTCTCCGACCGGAGATTGTCTTGTGGTGGTTATTCGAATTTCCTCCGCTTAGCCACATAGTGATTTTCCAATTGTTTGCTGAAATTTTGCCGCCCATCGCCTAGGATTCCGCTGCCCATTCTGCCCATGTTGAGAGGCATCAAGCCGTTTTGGCCAGTGGTGAACGGCGGCCAGAGCCAGGATATGGCCAGTACCCTCATCTCTTCTCCTCTCACCGAGTACTGGCCGCCCTCAAGCCGTTCTCACCGGAACGGAGCAGAGTGACTAGAAAGCCCTTTTTTGTGCTTACAGTTTCCCTTTCGGCGACCAAAGTTTGGGTCAGAAGAAAATAGTGGACTGCTTGGTGTGAAAATAGAGCCGCGGACATTCCAGTGGAGAGGGGCCAGCCGGCGACAGTCAACAAGAATTAATTAGAAAATTTTCTGCAGATTCACTATTCTTTCAAATTACAAGAACAATGATCTCTACATTTAACTATTCAACTAATTAGAGGAACATTGCAAAGAGTTCAGTTTATTTACAAAACAGTAAAGTGCAAATTTTCATAATCATACAATCTACACATTAATTAACCAATAAACAGTCACTAATGTCGACTCGAAACTAAGGCAGCGAACCTAGCTTAAACGCCGGTTTGTCGTTGATCCAAAATCGCAGGAGCTCCACCTTCAATCACCTTCTTCTTCTTCTCTAATTTTTCTAGGACACAATTAGGGGAACACTCAAATATAATGAGAGGGGATTAAAGCTTAATTGGGTAAGGATTAAACCAAGTAGGATAGGGAATCCTAAGTGGTTTAGACCCTCCCAAATTAAGTGGTCCATCCACCACTTAATCGGGCCTGCAATGGACCCTGCAGATCTTTTTGCACAGCCCAAAAACTGTTTTGCATACCCCAAATTCTACAAATTTCCCAAAAATCCAAAAAAAAAGGAAAAAAATTAGGAAAAATTCTTAAAAATGCCTAAAATTTCATGGGCATTACATTCGTTCCCCCTAAAAAAAGAATTTTGTCCCCAAAATTTAGGTGGTCTCATCCTCGAACAACTCTAGATAGGAACGACACATCTCAGCCTCTGGCTCCTAAGTTTCTTCTTCGAAAGCCTAACTCTGCTACAAAACTTTGACCAATGGAATAGTCTTATTTCTTAAGACGTGATTCTTTTTATCCAGTACCTTCATAGGCCTTTCAGTAAAGGTAATATCAGGTTGCAACTCAACCAGATTGTGGTCCATTATATGCGACGGATCTTGCATATACTTCCTCAACATTGACACGTGAAAAACGTTATGAACTTCAACCAAGTTAGGGGGTAAAGCGAGCTTATAAGCAGCTGGACCAATCCGTTCAAGGATCTCAAAGGGTCCAACATAGTGAGGACTGAGCTTGCCCCTTTTTCCAAACCACATAACTCCCTTGGTTGGTGAGACCTTCAAGAATACATGATCTCCGGTCTGGAATTCTAACTCCCTCCTCTTCTGATCCGCATAATTTTTCTGCCTACCTTGTGCCATCAATAATTTACATTTGATTTCCTTAACCTTATCTGCACATTGTTGTATAATTTCAGACTTTAAAATCCTCCACTCACCTATTTCATCCTAGCATGTAGGAGAACAACATGGTCGTCCATAAAGGGTTTCATAAGGTGTCATGTCAATGTTAGAATGTTAGCTATTTGTAGGCAAACTCTATCAAGGGTAGGAACTCATCCCAATTACCTTTCCAGTCCAGGATGCATGCCTTGAGCATGTCCACAAGAATTTGGATGGTATGCTCTAACTGGCCATTAGTTTGAGGATGGAAAGCTGTGCTATAACTCAATTTTATCCCTAAGGCTTTTTGGACACTTTTCCAATACCTAGAAGTGAAATGTGGCTCCCTATCAGAGACAATCGATGTTGGGGTTCCATGGAGTCTCACAATTTTTCTAATATAAAGTTGAGCCAAATTCTCTGGTGACTGCTTCCACCTGATGGATAAGAAGTACGCATACTTTGTCAACCTATCCACCACAACCCATACTGCATCATGATGCTTCTATGTCTTAGGTAGTCCACGACAAAGTCCATTGTGATATGTTCCCATTTCCATTGAGGAATTTCTAAGGGATTCAGTAAACCTGTAGGCCTTTGATGCTCTGCCTTAACCTGTTGGCAAGCCAAATATTTTGACACGAATTCCCCGATGTCTCTCTTCATGCCTTCCCACAAAAAACTCTGCTTTAAGTTTTGATACATCTTATTTCCTCCTAGATGTATCGTGTATTTGGAATGATGATCTTCACATAGTAGTTCCTGCCATAAGTCAAGGATGGCAGGAACAACCAGCCTTCTACTAAAGCACACACATGCATCAATCCCTTGATAAAAGTTAGGTCTTTCTACAAATTTTAGAACCTCATCATCTGTTTGCTGGGCTACAATGATTTTCTCCGCAAGTATTGATTGGATAGAAAAGTTAGTCAACATTGGCCTTCCCCTTTTAGAAGGAACTTCTATATAAAGACTGGTCATACTTGTAACAATTCTCATTCTTTAATCATCATATGAGCAACTATGGTTTCAAATTTTCTACTTAGAGCATCTGCCACCACGTTAGCTTTTTCAGGGTGATACAAAATTGTAAAGTCATTGTTCTTCAAATACTTAAGCAATCTTCTTTGTCTCATATTTAAGTTCTTCTGAGAAAACACATACTTTAAGCTTTTGTGATCAGTATAAATTTTGAAGGTTTCGCCATAGAGGTAATGTCGCCATATCTTTAGAGATGTAGCAGCCAATTCTAAATCATGGGTGGGATAATTTTGCTCATGAACCTTCAGCTGTCGAGATGCATATGCTATGACCTTGCCTCGCTGCATTAACACGCAACCCAACCCCTTGCTAGATGCATCACTATAAATCACAAACCCCCCTTCACCTGAAGGTAAGGTAAAAATAGGGGCACTAGTCAATCTTCTCTTCAATTCCTGAAAATTATTTTCACATGTCTCATCCCATGTAAACTTAACACCCTTCCTAGTTAGCTTGGTCATGGGTAAGGCCAAAGTAGAAAATCCTTCAACGAACCTCGTATAATACCCTGCTAAACTAAGGAAACTATGAATTTCAGTAACAGATTTAAGTCTTTCCCATCTCATCACAGCCTCTCCTTTTGCAGGATCAACTGATACCCCCTCCTTGGATATGATATGCCCCAAGAAGTGGATGCTCTCTAGCCAAAAGTCACATTTGTTGAATTTGACATACAACTTATGCTCCATCAACACTTGTAATACTTGTCTTAAGTGTGACTTATGCTCTTGAATAGAATTATAATAGATAAGAATATCATCCACAAATACTATAACAAAATGATCTAACCATGGCTGACAGATTCTATTCATAAGGTCCATAAAAGTTGCAGGAGCATTGGTCAGTCCAAATGGCATCACAAAGAACTTATAATGACCATACCTTGTTCTGAAAGCAGTTTTAGGAATGTCCTCATCCCGAATTCTGAGTGGATGATAGCTAGATCGTAAGTCAATACGAGAGAAGATTTTCGTTGCATGTAGCTAGTTAAAAAGATCATCTATTCGAGGCAAAGGATATTTATTTTTAATTGTCACATGATTCAACATTTTTTAGTCAATGCACAATCTAAGGGACCCATCCTTCTTCTTGACAAACAAAATCGGTGCTCCCCAAGGAGAAACTGATAAGTATGAAATCTATATCTATTTTATATGCCTTTTTACCTTATTTGCTAGTATATATTAGGTTAATTTAGAGTTAATTATGGTTTATTTAGATTAAGATAGATATTATTATTTTAGTTTAATTATTAATAATTTTATAGTTATTAGTTGTTTAGACATGTATTTAAATCAAGATGGAATTTTAGTTACTTTCTACATGTCTAAAATATGGTATTTTATGTTTTGTAGGTAAAGTGCACTTATCGAGGTACTTGGACGATGTTTTGAATAGTTCAAAATAGTCTTCACATGCTTTAAAGTGATTTGGACAACTTTTCGGAGTTATAAACAAGTTGGAAATTAATATGGACACGAATGAAAGCTTAATTAACAGAATATGAACTGTCCAGGAAAACAGAAACACTGTAGCCGATCGAATGGGCTACAAGGTGATCGATCGGGATAATGTAAATTCAGACAAAAATACAGTTCAAGCGATCGATCGGGCATGCAGGGCGATCGATCGGCATAACGTGCAGTTTCCTAGTTTGACCCAAATTTCAATCCTTTTCATATTGGACTTCTTCCTACGGAACTTATGCCTATAAAAAGACATATTTGGCTTAAAATTGGGGGATTCCAGTAGATTTTAGGAAGAGAAAAAGGAAGAAGAAGATGGAAGAGAACTCAAAGCTTTCAATGGAGATTCAAGTGCTTTCTTCTACCATGGAAGGCTAAACTTTTCTTTTACTTAGGAGTTGATGAAGCTATAGATAAGTTTCAGTTTCTTTTCTTTTTAATTTAGATCTCAGTTGTGAATGATGACAATTGTATGATATGAATTTCCTTTTTAATGGAATAGCTTTTCATGTTTATTCAAGTCTATGTTGATTTATTGTCTTGTAGATGATAGATTGATGTAGTTTTGATATTTCCATCAATTCTAATTTCTGTGATTTAGATGAGATGTTCATACAATAGTTTTAATGTTCAGATAATTAATGACTTGGATGAGTTATACTAAGATTAGACGGGTCATGCCTATAGCTAGTTTATTGTAGATGATTCGTGCTATTGTCGAAGATAGTTCATGCCATGGAAGTTAATTAATGATTCTTTTTGAAGTAATTTTAGCTTGTAGCTGAGAATACTTGTTCATGTTCACACTAGATTTAGATTAAAAGTTAAGGAATTGTTATGGTTCTATAGTGGATTCAATTTCCTAAGTAAATTCCATCGAATTAATCTCTTGCTTTTAAATTAGTTGATTTCTTTCTTTTACTTAATTTAAGTTTAAGTTTGTTTTAATTTTCAATCAGCAAATTCTTCTTTAGATTTAGTGATAATCCATCCGTCCCTGAGGTTTGACAACCCTTAAATACTTATCCTAGTACAATTACCTTGTACACTTGCAAAGGGTTTAATTATAAACGACCAGAAACACTAGGGCGAATAAACCCCTTATCAAGCAATTCCTAAAGTTGCTCCATCAATACCTTCAATTCAATCAGTGCCATTCTGTATGAAGCCTTAGAAATTGGTGTAGCGCCAAGTACAAGTTCTATTGTGAAATCAACTTCCCTCCTTGGAGGTAAACTAGGCAACTTATCTAGAAACACATCCCCAAACTCAGAGATAACATCTATCTGCTCTAGGTTTGGTGTTATAGACTCTAAGGTAATAACACTTCCCAAGTAAGCAACACACCCTTTAACTAGGAGTTTATGAGCTTTCATGGCAAAGACAATACAAGAACTATTTCCCTGTTTGACTCCCTGGAAAATAATGGTGTTTTCCCCCGGTAGAGTGAAAGTAATTCTTTTCTTTTTACAATCTACTAATGCAGAGTAAGTAGACAACCAATTCGTCCCTAGGATTACATCAAAATCGACCATGTCCAAAAGAACAAGGTATGGAGGTAAAATTCTCTTACATACATAGATATGAACATTCTCAAAATAATCTCTTACATATATAGAGCTTCCTACCAGTGTCATTACAACTAATGGTGGTTCAAGTTTAGACCTTATGTCGATTCATAAATACAGAAAACTCAGGGGAAATAAAAGAATGAGTAGCACTAGGATCAATCAAAATCTTAGCATGAGTCCAAGATAGATATGGTACCTTCAATCACAACATTCTTCTGCGCATCTTCTAATGTAAGAGAAAAGACATGAGAAATCTTTTTACTAGAGTTACCTTGTCCTCCCTGGTTCTTCTTTTTAGGACAATCTCTGGCTAAATGACCTATCTTCCTGCAATTATAACAGATCTTGTCCTCCGGTTTGCAAGCCTTGCCTAGATGATGCTTGTCACATGATCGACAACTAAGCTTATCATTAGTCCTTCGTTGTTGCTGCTGATTTGAAGATGGCTACCTTGGACCCCTCTGAGTAAACTCTTTACTCTTCTGTTGTTGTCTGAATGACGAACCAAAATCCCTGGTAGCCCCTGGCCTGTTCTGACCCTCAAAAGCCTTTGGCTTCTTGCTTAAGTTCTGTCCTCGATGTCCCTGAAGTGAGTCTTTTCCTTTTATCTTTGCATCTATTAAAATCCTTCTCAAACCTACTTGCATACTCAACTGCATTTGTAAAGGTTTTTCGATTTGTGCTCATCACCTTAGCTCTAAGCCCATCCCTTAGCCCATAAATAAATTTTCTAATCCTCTTGACCTCAGTTGCACATACATCAGGTGCAAATCTCTACAGTCGAACAAAACTCATCTCATACTGATGTATTATTAGTTCAGGCAAGAATTTTTGCTCCTTTCTCTGCTGCACATGCTTAGGGAAGTATTGCTTATTGAACACTTCCAAAAAATCTGCCCACTGAATCTGACAACTCAGCTGATCTTCGAAATGTGTCCATCTAGCAGACTTCCACCAAAAATGAGCCTCGCCGGTGAGGTTAAAAGTGACCAATGTGACTTTATTATCCTTAGTCACAACCAATGTTTCAAATACCTTTTCGACCTCCTGTAGCCACTCTTCCCTCTTATCTGGATCATCTAGCCCAGTGAATGGTGAGGTTAGCATCTTGAAGCGCTGTACTAGGGAACCTTGATCCTTTTCTGCCTTTTTCTTAGGAACTGGGCGAAGACTAGCTTGAGTTTGTGCAACCTCCACAAACCTTGGATCATCTCCAACAAGCGGCCCTCATTGCTTCCCCTAGGGGTGTTGGAGGGGGAAGCAATACGAGCTTCTTCCACCTATCTCATCACCTCTACTCCCAAGGACTCAACACGTCGTGGAGATACAGGTGGATTAGGAGTTGCTTCATGATTCTCCTCAGCTTGGACTCCTCTTGCTCGGTTTCTAGCACGTCGATACACTAGTTTGTGACCTCCTTCCATTGATCTACAAGACAATGAGAAGAAAGTTACTTCTACCCATTCCCTCAACTCAAACCAGTTACATTTCCACACAACTTCAAACTTGCAGATAGATCATTGCCTCAGCTACCAACTATCACAACCCGGTTTTTTAAAACACATTTTTAAATGAAAAACAAACATGCGACAATTCACGAAAATTTTTTTTAAATCAAATCAAATCAACCGACTAAATATCCAAGTCATAATCATTGGGGTTGGTAAATACAGATAGAAAATTATATCATATCATAAGAGTATCCAAAAACCGACAAATAAGTAAACAATCCATCTAAGTGCAACTCTTACATCTGTCTGAAAATAAACAACTAATCAAAGTTGGCTCTCACACAATTATTACAATCATTCAAAATGTACTGAAATAATGAAGCTAAATCCTACTAGAGCTAAGTCATCCTCAAACTGATAGTCTGGTCTCGATCCTGCTAATCCTCACTAGAAGATCCTGCAAAACCAGGTCGCTCAGTATACTAATACCTAGTAGGAAAGTTGAATAACATGAATGCAAAACATTATTACATTTTATGCAAAGCTCTTACATTTCCACTTGAACCAATTATCAAATCAATTCTCATTATAATTCCCCATCAGTTTTCCCCTCTTAGGAAAACTAATAACCCACCTAACTTCATGACACAGTCACAATTTCACAACCCAATGATAACACTTCGAGTTGTAAAATTCAATGCTGCAAGACCAGAATTGTATCCAGAAAACTAAGGATGAAAATTTACTTGATAGAATTTACAGACAGATTTTCTTACAGCTCCATTCATTCAGCAAAACAACAGATTAACCAATTCTAATCTGAATTCAAACTAACAACAACAAATGACAAATGAAAACTAAACACTAGCAGGAATCCACCTGAGCTACTTGAATCCACAAGCAACAGAAGAAACCTTGCTGAATCCACGACAAGAACTTCTCAACTCCATGAGAATAGAGACTTCGAACTTCAGATCCAGAAGTTTCGGGAAAGAAATTTCATCAATTCGCCAAAAAAAAGGTCTCCAATTCAGCTTCACAAATTTATTTATACTGATTAGTTGTAGTCTTCCAGATCCGGATGATTCGGAGCACATTTAAAATTTCCCTGCCAGAAACCAAATTCTTCTTTTCCCTAGCACTCGCTAAATCCCCTGCTCGAGAAGATGACTAACGACATTACTGGTCATTTTGGTTAAACTAAGATGTCACAAATGCCCCTTCATTGTTTCACGTATTTACCCATCAAACCAACACCGCCAGAATTGAAATGTTAGTGATTACCAGAAATAGCCCTTCGTTTTAATACCTTGCAACGGGTGTTTGATCAAATGCTTCAGTGAACCTCTTTCATTACAGTTTTCACATGTCTCAATTCACATCACTGCTATGTGTCGCTTCATAAACAAACAAACATATCAAATGTCAACCAAAGTGACAAATGATACAATCACTATAAACCACCCACTAAAAAATTCCATGATGAACCCTGGAATCCACCAGGACCCTGGAATCCACCAAGAAGTGTCATCTCCCAACCTAACTCCTAAGGACCCGACCGGAGTGGAAGGGCATGGCCCACAACTGCACCTTAACAGAAGTGGTGAAAGATGCCAACCAAGCAAAATGTCAGTGACCCTAAATGTGTGGACACTAAGTGATCTTCAATAGACCAGTGTGAGCCCGGCTCACGCAGAGCTCCCTCTAATGGGGAGGTACAACTATACGGCAAAATCAAATACCTCATCAATAGAGCTTACACTCATAAGTCAACCCTAACCCAATTAGCCTCATCAAACTGAGTTAAGGCCCCCCAAAACCATCCTTGGTTCATCAACCA
This sequence comes from Saururus chinensis, assembly GCA_035235625.1. Taxonomy (NCBI): domain Eukaryota; kingdom Viridiplantae; phylum Streptophyta; class Magnoliopsida; order Piperales; family Saururaceae; genus Saururus; species Saururus chinensis. The sequence continues at coordinate 24,332,394 of CP141144.1, forward strand.
AGTCAATTGTTAGGTCAAAATCCCCATTCAATTCATAAATGAGTTTTTGACCCCTATAAGGGTAATTTAGTTTTTATCTTGATTAGGTGTTAACCCCCAATCCAAAGCCCTCTACCTCTAACAATTATTCTTTATTAATTTCGATGAATTGATTCTCAAGATGCAACTATTCACATAAAGCAAATTAATAAAGTCTAGCAACTCACAAATAATTCAGCTATATTATTATTAGGGTTTAGGCTCAAACATCACTAAGAAGCCCAGATTTACTCCCTGGGTAGGGCTCAGGCCGAAAGAACAATTGAATTCCGCTTAAATTCTAAAAATAGTTCATATGTACCATACTGTATATATATGTACTATACAGGATATACTATATCCCCTGTTACAATTGCATATACTAAATTGGCTTTCTATGCAGAGCCAATTCAGCTAGCTTAGTTGAGTTTTTTTTTTGGTTCGATTTAGGCCATAGAACCCGCCCACTGGGCCCAGCTCAGTTGTCCGGTTCCAGGCCGGTCCACCATGAACCGACCGCAGCCAGACAACCTAGTCTGGAATTGGGAGGATTGTCTTCAACCTCCATATCTTCGTCTGTAGGAAGAAAATCTGCAACTTTCCAGTGGATCTCCGGCCGGAGGTAGTGGGCTTCGTCGGACCACGAAGAGGCGACAACCACGGCACGCCATCAAAGGCCCACTCGACTGGCCTTGCCTCCTCCGACGTCCAACTGCATCATGGAACCTCCGGAAGGTAGAGATCCACCCGGTGGCGCAAGCTGACCGAGGTGATCTCATTCCTTCAATCGTTGGTCACCGGCCAGAGATTGTCTTGAGGCAGTTATTCAAATTGCCGCCACTTAGCCACACTGTGATTTTCCAAGCGTTTGCTGAAATTTTACCGCCCATCGCTTGGGATTCCACTGCCCGTTCCGCCCATGCTGAGGCGTCATGCCGTTTCGCCTAGTGGCAAATGGCGGCCATAGCCTGGATATGGCCAGTACCCTCATCTCTCCTCTCACCAAGTACTAGCTGTCATCAAGCCGCTCTGGCCAGAACGGAGCAAAGCAACCAGAAAGCCCTTTTTTCTGCTTACAGTTTCTCTTCCAACGACCAAAGTTTGGGTCAGAAGAAAATAGCGGATTGCCTAGTGTGAAAATAGGGCCGCAGACATTCTCGTGGAGAGGGGCTGACTGGTGGTAGTCAACCAAAATTAAACGAAAAATTTTCTGCAGATTCACTTTTCCTTGGAATTACAAGAATAGTGATCTCTGCACTTAACTGTTCGACTAATTGCAGGAACATTGCAAAGAGTTCAGTTTATTTACAAAACAGTAAAGTGCAAATTTCAATGATCATACAATCTACACATTGATTAACCAATAAACAGTGACTAATCTCGACTCAAAACTATGACAACGAACCCATCTCAAGCGTCGGTTTGCTGTCGATCCACAATTGTCGGAGCTCCACCTTCAATCACCTTTTTCTTCTCTAATTTTTGTAGGGCACAATTAAGGTTATAATTAAGGGAACACCCAAATATATAGAGAGATTAGGGCTTAATTGGGTAAGGATTAAACCAAGTAGGATAGAGAATCCTAAGTGGTTTAGACCCTCCCAAATTAAGTGGTCCGTCCACCACTTAATTGGGCCTGCAATGGGCCCTGTATATCTTTCTGCATAGCCTAAAAACTATTTTGCATACCCTAAATTTTGCAAATTCTCCAAAAATTCAAAAAAAAAAAAAATTTCTTGAAAAATACCTAAAATTTTCTGAACATTACACTTAGCATGCATTGCTTACTATGTTTTAGAGTTGCACTAGATGAGATGTAAAGACTTTCTAAATAAAGATTTAGAGGAGGAGATTTATATAAAACAACATGAGGGTTTTGTAGTTACTAGATAGGAACACAAGATGTGCAAGCTCATTAAATCATTGTATGACTTTAAATAATCTCCGAGGCAATGATATTTTACTTTTCACAAGGTTATTAGTGAGTATGGGTTCATAGTGAACGAACACAATCACTCTATTTATACCTTCTGAGATGGGGTAAGGTACATGATGTTGTCACTATGTGTTGACGACATACTCTTGATGAGAAATAACCTAAGTATGATTAATAGTTTAAAGAAATGGCTCAAAACCTAGTTTGAGATGAAAGACATGGGTGAGGTATCCTACATCCTCGGGATGAAAATTGACAAATATAGACATGCTAGAAAGCTTACTATATCTCAAGAGTCATACATAGGGAACATTTTCAAATGCTTCAATGTCATTGGTTGAAAAACCATTGAATCCCCTATTTATAAGGGTACGGTGTTTCTAAGAGTATGGCTCCTCGGACCAAGGAAGATCGACTCCAGAAGGAGTCCGTGCCATATGCACATGCTATTGACAGTTTGATGTATGTCATGACTTGTACGAGGCCTAGTTTGAAGTTTGTGGTAGGCTTGCTGAGCCGTTACCAAGCAAACTCTGGTCTTCAGCACTGGGAAGCAATGAAGAGAGTATTTCAGTACCTTTTAGGGTCTAAGAGTTTAAACCTCACCTATCAGGCGGAAAGTATGTCATTGGTTGGATATAGTGATTTACACTATGTGGGGATCCAGATGACAAGAAATTCACTGCTAGATTTGTCTTCATGTTTAAAAGCAGGGCTATATCATGGGTAAATAAGAAACAAAAGAGTATTTCTAAGTCTACAATGGAAGGTGAGTTTTATTGTGATAATCTGACAATGGTGTCGACACTTAAGAATGAGGAGATCAATGCATGAGGTAAGCACATTGAGGTGCATTACTATTACATCTTTGACATGGTACAAATGGGACAAGTGAATGTGAATCATATTTCTACTACTGATATGTTGACTGATCTGTTCACTAAGGCCTTGATAGCGGATCTATTTTCTAAGAATGCTCATAGCAATGGACAAGACTAGCGTAAGTCGTTGTTATACCATATGAGCTCTTCACCCATAGTGGGGGATGTTGGACCATGGTATGGGCTCGGGCCTGTTTCGGTCCAACGTTATCGCAGTTCGGGTGAGCTGGTATGGGCCACGGGGTCCAAGGATGGTGGGGGCGGTCACGCCGATCCCACATTTACCATCGTTACACTAATTTGGGACTCGCCTATGTTACACACACACACACACACTAGGCATGTGATTAGGCCATACATTAACACATGGGGCCAGACGCGCAAATTATGTGTCGATGGTGGGATCCGTGGTTAGCGATAGGTTGACCCTGTCGCAAGCTTAGCTATATACAGGGGGTTCAGGCCTCTGCGGGCTTTGCAATACAGAGCCCGGTCCAGTTGTGTATGACCCTCTTAATATAAACTAGAGATCTTAGCAGGGAAAGCCAATTATAAGAAAGACCAAGTATAAGCCCAAGCAAAGGAGGAAGGGTATACAAGGGAAAGAAGAGAGAGATGAGTGCCCAAAGTGGTTTGCCCCCTCCTTTCTCCTCCCCCTCTCCCAATCCGGCCCCCTCTCCCTCTTGTGGTGCAACCTCCTTAGGTTTTGGTGGAAAACCTTGTTGGCCGCCTTTCTACACCCTTCTCTCTCACTCCTTTGGCGAGCATAATCATGGAGAAGGCTCTCCTCCTTGTGTGGGTCAACTTGGTGGAGCATTGGGGCTTCATTCTTGCCAAAATTTGCATCCAAGAGTGAAGGCTTTGAGGGATCAACACATACAAGGTAATCCCCTTCTCTACTCTTGTTTTCTTGTGACTTTGGTGTGCAAGCTAATTGCTTTAAGGGCGTGCAAGGGGCTGGAAAGCTCAAGTTCAATACGCTATCACTTCTAATTTGATTTCCTATATGCATGATTCATGATGGATGATTTATATTAATTACTGATTTGAGTTTATGTGCATGATTGTGTAGATTAATTTGTAAAGCTTGAATTTTGATAGGTGTGCCACCCCCTACCCACCTTCTTTCCACTTGTCCGACCACTCAACACTGAACATTTGGAGAAATGTTAATGCACATAGGGGTAATTCTATCTCCCAAATAATGCTCCTTTTTGTTCTTTTTTTTTGTACATAAATAATGCTCCCTGATATTCAGTCACTTGTATTATATTTTCTTTAGTGCAATTTAACGCTAATTTACTCCCCCCTTCTTCATTGCTTGTTTCACTTCAGGGAGACTTTAGCTGCTTGTTTAGATAATGAAGCATTCTTTCATTGAGCAAGCAACAGTCCCTTCCAGTAGATCAGTAGATTTATAGATTTAGCGGATAACTTTCACTATACAGCACAAACTATAATTGAATTATCATTCAATGTTCATTTAAAAAAAGCACAAGTAAATGTCTATCTTACTTCATGACACTATGACAGCCTCAACGGAATTTTAATACACTACTTAGTTCACCTATTCAACTCTAGAGTGAACTTTCAACTAATCCAAGGATATCATTGCACATTTTAGCTTTTAACGTATGCCAACATGGAATCAGCAGAAAAATGAATATGGAAAATAGCAACGCAAAGAAGCAACATATGAAGTTCTAAATCAAGTTTATCGTTAATATTTCAAGGGCACTTATGTCAAACATATAATGGCACATTTGCAAAGGTAAAGGAAATCAATCTAGAACCTAGCCAGCAAATCCTGTACCTGGATCGCCGCCGAGACTTCTATTGGTGCCATTGACAACCTAGAGCTGGCAAGGAAGGTGTTGCTGTCCAGAAGGGAGGAAAGTTAAATTTGAACTCTGGAATGAAATCAAGCTACGCCCAACCAATTTGCAGTAGATAAAGCCTTGCATATAACAGATCTTATAGAAGGAAGCATTCAACTCAAAAGAAATCAAAGCGAGATTTTAAACGGCAAAAATCATTGCTTGGGAATACAACAACAAGAAAGAAAAAAGAAACGAAATTACTGAACTGCAAAAGCAAAACTCAGATTCATAGAAACCTTCGCTTAGCACATGACCAATGCCAATATCAAAGATTACTAAGAAGAGAAAACATTGCGCTAGAATACTTCAAAAATCAAATACAAAACAAGTTCTTTACATTGGAACCCGACAGAAATTAGACATGCAACATGTTCTTTAGAATTACCATTATGATCAGATCATTCGCACCGAAAAAATTAAGTTGAAGAATATGAGAACGAGCACCCAAAAAATTAAGTTGAAAAACCCAAGAAAAAAAATTCAAGAATGTGTCTCTTCGGAGTCACCCGATGAATCCGCACATTCATGAATTACCGTATTATTCTCACCAAGAAACAGATCCAACTTTCTCATTGGCTTGTCTTCCTCCTCCCTCAAAACATTTTCTTTCATCACAATAATGCGAGACAAGACTTGGGCCTGCAATGCCTCCAAATCCCCTTGCAGACCATCAACCCTTCCAATCCCCAAGAGCAAGAACTGCTCCCATCGTGGAATACGTGGTGGTTGGAATCGGATTGGTCAGTGAAGAAGCCATCAATGACGGAGTCCACGGAACTGGAGTAGGCGAAGGTGAAGAGCCTTCCGGATGAGGAGAAGACGACAATGGCAATCCGGAGGCCGGCCGAGACGCTGGCCTTGGATGCCTTCTTGAAGAGGCCGGTCCGCCACTTGGAGAATGTGACGTGCCGGCGGCTCTTGTCTTGCACGAATTCGATAGTAGACCACCTCTGCTCCCCCATAGTGGACCGAAGCAGATCAATTATTCTCGTGCTTTCTCTAGGCAAAGACAAAGCGGCTTCTCACTCTAGAGTCGAGAGGACGAGACAGGGAAGATTATGATGGCATACTGGAGAGTCAAGAGGACAACGAAGGCTTTAAATACGTCGATGGCGGTGTCTTCAAATCGCCGACATAGATATGGGCCCATTGTGTGTGGCCTCGTGGATCCGCCACGCCCACCAACGTGGTGAAAGGACGACGTAGGCATAAAGAGCGTGGATATGTGGCATGCAACAATAAGATAATAATTGTTTTATACTGTAGATGTGTTGCATGAAATAATAAGGAGGTCGTGGTAGTAGTAAAGGACTCCAAATATTGGAGAGGTTGAGGCCTAAAATCGGCAAAAGGTTTGACCACTTGGTTTAATATCTCACAACCACCGCCGCCATTGTCTGCCGACTTGCCTCCACCACCTAATCAAACCATGCATTTTTCATTAATATATCCCAAAAAATTTGCAGCCGAGCAACGAGAATGACATATGGGCCAGCATTTTATATATGGTATAGTTGGGCTTGGGCTATGGAGGATCTAAGTTGAGAAAATGGAGTTGAAATCTAAGTTAAGTTTGGCCAACTTCGTATTTTACAATGCTTAATGTGTCTGAATGCTAAACACTATTTTCATTGAAAGTTTTATCATGGTTCATGCTGAACACTGTTTTTGTAGAAGGTTTTACCAAAATTTACGTTGAACACTATTTTCATGGAAAGTTTTACCAAAACTGTTTTTGTAGAAGGTTTTACCAATGTTAAGGTCATTAAGTGAAGACTTCCAAATCTTCAATATCTTCCCAATGAATTTATATTTTTCATCTTTGCGTCTTTTTTAACTTTTTTTACTCTCACCCTCATGTTGTCTCTTTTTATTTGATCCCTAGTGTCAAGGCATTTTCTTTACAGCTCCTAAGGAATACTTTTGTGATATATTCTCCCACCCTCTCAACAAAAGAAGAGACTTCCACTTGCTTGTAGTGGCAATGCTTCCACGCTCTACCCCCTTTCGCCTCCTCTTCTATAGTCATACTCATTGTAAATCTCTCCCCTTCTCTTACCCCTACTATTCTTTAATATAAATCCAATCATCTCATTGCCAAGCTAGATTAGAGCAGGAGAAAAGGAACCGTGCATATGCCAACCTTGCTTCATGGTGGCCCTATGAGAGGTGGTGGTCAAGGTGGACCAAAGAAAAGAAATTTCAATAAAAAGTTGAAGCAACCTCAAGGTGGAGGTAACAACAACAACAACAAAAACTCAAGTAGGCTTGCTTTAAATGTAGCAAGATGGGTCATTTTTAAAGCAACTACCAAAATAGGGATCAAAGAATTGGTGAAAGGCAAATTAGAGAGAGAAGCACATAGTATGCATGATCTCTGAGGCACTGTAGCATAATCTAATGGAAAGAGCTCGCAGCTGGACTCTGCAGCTATTAAGCATGTGGCTATGGTCAAGGGAGACAATGGTTTATTTGATTTCATGACAATACAAGATTTATATGGGAAACAATACCTATTGTGATTTGGCTACTAGAGGCACTTATAGGATCCCACTTCCTCATAAGATGAACTTAGTGCATATTGATGTTTTGTTTGTCATTTCCATTAAAAAGAACATTTTCAATTCCTCTGGCCATTAGCAAGAGGTCTGTGACTAGGTTCAAGGGGAGCAAGCCCACAATTGGCAAGGATAGCAAAATCTTATTTTCAGTAATATTTTGTGATAATTTATTTAAACTTCACTCTTTAATTAATATAATGGCTAAATTTGATTATATAATAGCTTCGAGTAGAAACTCTTCAACACCATCGTTCAAGGCCAACAATATCCATGAATCCACCTGGTATGCTCTGGAAGTTGAAGATCGAACCGTTGAATCTTCGGAGCTTGGTGATGTCGCACAAACATATCCATGCACCACCTGGTTTGGAATTGGAGGGGGGCTAACTGGAGCCGGTGGCCCCAACCGGGGGGGTTGGGGCTGGTGTGGAGAACGTTGAATAAGGTCTCGTTCTTCATGAACTCAACGACCAGAAGCCGGTCATTGTTGTCGCCGGAGGTGGTGAAGCCAATGAGGTTGACCATGTAGGGGCTCTGGGTTTTGCTCTTCATCCTTGGTTTTGTCAGCGCCATCTCAGAGCTGTGTGGTGTAACGAGAATGCACAAGCAGTGGGGTCGGCGGAAAAAAACTTGTCCAGTGCATGGCGCTCCTATCCCCTCTCCCCGCTACTCCTTGAGGTTGTTGTTGCAGGATGAGCACTCGGTGGTTGTGCCGCTGTTGCCGGACATACCTACGCTAGGAGTGGTAGAGCACGAGAAGAGGATCCAGACCCATTCATCAAATGCAGTTGTGGGTTGCAACTAGGCCGGCGACCCAAGCTCTGATTGAGTTGGACCCAGACCTAGACACATTAGAAGTTCGAGCGAAGTAAAAAAGCATGATAGACCTATCTAACACTTTAAATTTAGCTAAATGGAGTAATTAATATGAATTAATATTTTTTTAGCTATTAATACAAGACGGAGGGACTGTTACTCTTTGATTAGACTTTTTTTGTCTAAATGCTACAAAATTTTATTTAGAACGTTGCTATTTGGACCCCGTTTTTCTTCTGTATCCCCCAAACAAAAGAAAAACTGTGTTTTTTTTTACTTCTATTTCCTATCTCCCCCATCCCTTTTACCCATATTTCCCCCAAAAAAATAAACTGCGCCCTCTTTCCCTTTCAACTTCAATGGCTTGTCACGGGGGTACCCGGGGAACGCCCACCGTGCGGCACTCACGAGGCTAAATAGCCAAGCGAGTAAGCCATTCTTTGTCAAGGTCATGGCCTCGTGCCATTCAACCAAGCGTCCAGCCACAAAGCCAAGCAATGAACCTGTCCCAAGGCAGATGTGCGAATGTGCCGAGACCTTTTCCAAGCAAGCTGGCCAAAGGGGGACACCTCCTTGCGATGCACAGATCTAACTTAGGCTACTTGGACATCCGGACAATCTATCTCAGCCAAGTGCATGCAAAGGTCTTTGTACCCAACATGGCCATAAGGCCGGACGGCCGCCTGACTGGTCGGAGAGCCCCATCCCCCAGCGGACAGGCTCCTGGCATGATTGCTAGCAAGGCAACAAGCCTTCATTGCCATCCGAGACAGCCCGTTGCAAGGCTAGGCATCATACCAACAACTTTTGTCATTTCAGCTCATGATGCCCCCCTATATAGCATAAGAGATTTTCTCCATACTCCAGGAGTGGTAGCCAAAGCGGCTGTACGGGCATGGTCCAACCAAACTTTGCCAAACATCCCAAAATCACTCCCAAGGACACTCTTAAGTATCCAAATATGTGCTAGTCGGCCATGTGTCCCAACATAGCCAACTATGTGTGCGCAGCGTTGCGTGCTTTCTATGGAATGTTGCGCACACATGTTGCGCAACATTGTGGGCCTTCCCTGCAACGTGTGCATACATGATATGTAACATTATGGGCAGTTCTCACAATGCATACACACCTAGTATACAACACTTCCACACGTGTGTGCACCCCAGCACATGTTACGGATAGTCCGCTTCACTACCCCGTGACACTCTCCCCCACTTGACTCGTCAACGCCCTCGTTGACGGTATGGCTCCAGGGTCTTGCTCTTGCATCCAACCTTGGCACAGAATTGCCAAGGGGACACCTCCTTGGGATGTACGGATCCAACTTAGGCAACCAGGACATCCGAAAAATCCATCTTAGCCAAGTGCATGCAAGGGTCTTTGTATCCAACACAGCCATAAGGCCGAATGGCCGCCTGACAGATCAGAGAGCCCCATCCCCCAACGGACGAGGCTCCTAGCATAATAGCTAGCAAGGCAACAAGCCTTCATTACTATCTGAGACATCCGGTTGCAAGGCTAGGCATCATACCAACAACTTTGTCATTTTAGCTTGTCATGTCTCCCCTATATAGCATAAGAGATTTTTTCCATTTTGCAGGAGTGGCAGCCAAAGTGGTTATACATGCATGGTCCGACCAAACTTTACCAAACGTCCCGAAATCACTCCCAAGGACACTCTAACACTATATAGGGGGAGGGGACATCTTAAGTATCCAAATATGTACTAGTTGGCCATCTATCCCAACATAGCCAACTATGTGTGTACATCGTTGCGTGCTTTCTGCGCAATGTTGGGCACACATGTTGCGGGCCTTCCCCGCAACACGTTCATACATGATATGTAACACTATGGGCAGTTCCCACAATGAATACACACCTAGTATACAACACTTCCACATATGTGTGCTCCCCAGCACGTGTTACAGATAGTCTACTTTGCTACCCTGTGACAGGCTGCCGGCACCAACTCCGGCGACCGCCGGCCAAATCCGGCTACTACTGGCTCAATCTGGCCAGCCGTGGCAGCCACGGCAGTTGCGACTAGCGCGAGGCTGCTGGTTGCTGTGACTAGCGTGCGGCTGCTAGTCGCTGTTGGCCAGATTTGGCTGGTGGCGGCGGCCATGACCAGCCCGTGACCAGTCAAATCTAGCCGGCCACTGGTCAAGTCCAGCGCGTAGCCGTGGCCTGCGTGCGCGGCCGTGGGACGCGACCAGCGTCCAACGGCCAACCACTGCAAGCTGAAACCAGCACATGACCACGACCAGCCGTGGTGGCAAGAAAAGGTCACCGGCATTGATGCCAATGCCAGAGAAGAATGAAGGGGAAGAAGGAAACTGGGGTAAAAATGGGGGATGTGGGTGATTTTAATAAAAATGGTGGGGTAAAAAAGCAATGGGGGACACAAGGAAAAAAGAGGGATTTAAATAGCCACGTTCTTTTATTTAATATAAAAATTAGTGTGAGAAAATTATTATCTTTTATTAATGATGGTCTGCAAAATGTAAACATGGTTCGTAGCAAGCAGGGGTTGTATTACGTTTCTACCTTCCGAGATGCTAATATGATTTCGCACTGAGGACCCAACTTTTGAGAATTAGAATTTGTTGAGCCCTCTGCAACGTTAGCCACAACTAAACAAATGCCACGAGTGAGTGAGAAAATTTTCAATGTGCGTCGCACACCCTATTCACCGTATATTTCACACTCATCAGTATAGTTGTGGGACATCATGGCAAGTGATAAATGCTGATGAGCCATGCCTTAAACGGTGAAATACACACCCAACAGGGTGTGCGTCGAAAAATTTCTCGGAGTAAGGGCTTCCCAGACGGAAAGCAGCAGATGCCCCGTTAGGATTCCATTTCCGGTTCGGATCTAACAATAGTGATAGGGTTGTTAACGAACCAAGTTGGCTCATTGAACAGGCCTACCTCGGCTCAGCTCAAACTCGATTCGAGCTCGAATAGGCTTGAGCTGAGTTTGATAAGACCCCTGTTTGACTCGGCTCGACTTGAATAAAACTTGAATTCGATGCTACTCGGCTCGAACTGGAACTCGAATATGATTTTAAAATTATATATAAATAATATATATATAATAAATAATACATATATATGCATATTTTATATAAACATAGTTATTAATGTAAATATATATTTATGACATACTCCCTCCGTTCTAGATTAGTAGCTCCATTTGATTAGTTCATTTTGAAAAATCAAATGGTGCTACTAATCTAGGATAGAATGAAATATATAAAATGACATATCACATATATGTATCAATATCATGTATCGTATATAATATATGAGACCCATTTAAATGAACCAAGGCTCACGATTGCGTGAGTCTCAATATCGTGCATCCTCAAATTACGATCCAACAACACATATAACTCAGGAGGCATATTAGTTTATGTCTTGCGCCCTTGGATCTCGATCTGATGGCCCATAATGTCTTGGCTCACGCTGATGTACGTGAGCCCAAACATATATAAATTTTTTTCATGATATATATCATTGTTAAATTGTAATGGATATATAATTTTTATATATGATATATATTTTATAAAAATAAAAATATTGGAGACACAAAGATTAATATACTTATTCTATCCCAAATTAATAGCTTTATTTGGTTTTTGAAGATGAACTAAAATTAGTTCAATTGAAAAACCAAATAGAGCTATAAGTATATGACGAGGGGTAAACATGATATCACATTAATATATTTAAAAATACTTTTAAAAGAAGCATGACATTAGGGGTACTAACCTTAGTTTAATAAAAAATTATTAGATATTCTTTTAAAAGTTGAAGCATGACCATCCTTAGCTTATAAAATGTATATCTTTTTACATGTATTTTAAAATTTTTTAGAGGCATACTAAGGCTAAAGAATAATTCCTTTATAAGTGATTTATAACTATGTAAAGAAAAGAAAATATGAAGAAGTAGATAGTAATGTTGCCTAAGTGAGTTTTTATTTTCTATAATTTTTTTAGTAATTATATATATAAAGAGAGGAAAATAGTAATGTTTATTTTAAACTTATGTAACTAAAACTTATTTGTCATAATTTTCTTCTTTCATAGTGACTATGATAAGATGTTCAATGTGTAGTTGTAATATTTGTTAAAATATATTTAGTAATATTTAATATGAAAAATATATTAATATGTGTAATAATTTATATACTTTATATATATATATATATATATTTATATTATTTTTATTTTTTTAGTTCGAGCCCGATTCGAGCTTAGGCTCATGATTCACTTACTTAAGTTCGACCTCGAATTCGAGCCAAGCTTTTGATTTCTAATTTGAGCCGAGCTCGAACTAAAAATTTTAAATTTATTCAAACTTCAAATCGAGCTCGAGCCAAATTTTAACCGTTCGAGATCGAACCGTAAAAGCCGAATACTTAGACTTACTCGTTAACACCCCCTACACAGTGATAACCCATTTTATGGGTTAACATCGCCGCTGACCTTTCTCCTGTCCTGACGTCTCTCTCTCCTCTACGGTCGACTTCGCTTCCTCCCCTGATGCCTCTCTCCCCGACGAGATGCGTACCTCTCTTAGAAGTGATGTGGGTGGTCATGCATCACCACATTGTAGGATATGCAAAATACAGAGATAGTCTCGGAATAATGAAAAGTTTGACATGGGAAACCAGGTTGACAGGAGGCACGGGTTTTCTACCAGAAAAATGGTACATCTAGTCAAAACGAACTCAAATCAATCTCATTGTAGGGGAAGATGGTCATGTGGGACGAACTCGCATACAAGACATTGTACATCTAGCATATTTTTTTCAACAGAAATGGGATTGCAGTGTGTTCCCAGACCATGTTAAATTTCGTATCCCTACTCTCGACATATGCAATTGGAGGGGGTATCCGATGGGAGGTGGCTGGCCGGAAAGAATATCGTCTGGCGAAAAGAGATGTCGTCAAGCAGAGAAGGCATCGAGGAGGAATGAATGGATGGGCAATTGGGGGTTGGGGGGCAGACCGGAAACGGGATACTAAGGGGGATTTTCTTTCGTTTCCGTCTGGTAGGGAGGGGAGCAGATTCGAGTTCAACTGATGAACCATGCTTGCAAGCTCCACGCGCAACTTATCAAATCGGGTCTCCACTGTGATCCCCTCCCGCTAAGGCCCATCCTCACTTTGTGTGCCAACAACGTCCTACTTGCGTTGCCATACCTCGTTTCCATCTTCGACTCCCTCCCCGCCCCAGACACGTTCGCATTTTGCGCCCACATAAACGTCGGCTCCTTTACCGAAGCCATAAAACTGTTTGTGAAAATGTGCCCGAGAGGCACTGCTCCCGACTATTATACCTTTCCTTTTGTCCTCAAAGCATGCGCTGGCGCTGCCCGAAGCCGGACGACAAGTTCATGGCGTGGCTATGAAGTTGGAAGTTGGGAGTTGGTAGTGATATCTTCGTTCAAAATGGTCTCATCAGCATATATGCCAATTGTGGCCTCGTCGTTGACGCTTTAGATTTGTTTGAAGGAATGCGCGATAGAGATTTGGTTTCATGGTCGACACTTATTGCCTGTTTCACGAATAATGGTCTCTTTGAGGAAGCTCTGGGGGCATTCAGAGACATGAAGATGAGGACCGAGATTGACCAGATATGGTGACAATGGTGGGCATAATTTCAGCTATTTCGAGCTTGGGAGCTATGGAATTGGGCAAGTGTATTGTATTGTTGAGAAGAGTGGGTTTGGTATCATCGCCTCTCTTGGCAGAGCTTTGATAACAATGTACTCAAAGTGCGGCTTCATGGAGGGGTCGGTTAAAGTGTTTGAGAAAATGGGTAAGAGAAACTTACTCACTTGGACTGAGCTAATTAAGGGGTTGGCGGAGCATGGCCGGAGTAGAGACATTGTGGTGGCATTTTATAAAATGAAAGAATCTGGTCTCCGGCTAGATTACATCACATTCATCGGAGTTCAGTCTGCTTGTAGTCATGGATGTTTTTTAGATGAAGGCTGGGATCTTTTCAACAACACTAAGAGAGATTATGGCTTTGAGCCAGGGTTTGAGCATTATGGATGTATGGTGGATCTTCTGGGGTGAAAAGGTTTGATAAATGAAGCTTTCGAGTTTATGGAGGGAATGGCCATTAGACCTACTTCAATCCTATGGAGAACTCTGCTTGGGGCATGTGTTGACCATGCTAATATCAAAATGGCTGTGCAAATAACTAGAAAAGTACAGGAGCTTGACCAGTACAGTTAGCCCTTTAACTTTTCCCATAGAGAAGGGGGCAGCTACCCCCTAAACTTGGCAGTAGACAGCCAAGTCAGCTAGGTGACAGACAGCCTTGGCGCAGCCCCTTTAGGCTTGGACAAATCGTTGGAGATGTTTTGGATGCTTCACTCACTTTGCAGAGCAGGCTGAAGAGTCCTTACGCGAGTAGGACTCTAAGTGGTGTGCTGGGCACCACTTCTACCCTAGGGACGGACCCCTACGACGGACAGGACTCATACAAGCAGTTTGGCTACACTCCTAGCTCGGGTAAGAGTCGAAGCAAGCAGGTTTCCCATAAGATAAAAATTAATTACTTTATTAGTTGTTTGATGAATGATGACCAGATCATTGTGCACAATATATCTCTTGATATATTCAATACTAATTAGAAGGTTGTGTTAAAGTATGCATGTTAAGTTATAAGAATGTAAGATGTAGAATATTTTTAAAGGATGGTTAATAATTGGCTCAACCTAGGTTCCCATGGTTATGACAAATTGTTTTTATCACTATCTATGGCTTTGTATACCTCTATTTTGACTTGTTACTTGTACTTTGTAAGTTCTTTTTCTTTTGTAAAGTGAATATACTTTTGTAAAGTGCATTGTAGTATCTATTTTTCAAAGTTTTATTTTAATTTTATTAGTCATGAGCACACTTATTGCAATTTGTCTTTTGAACATGAAAGTTCTATTTGGCAGATTGTGGCTATCTAGATAGACATAATTTTTTAGTATGATATCCTGCAACTTGTTATCATCTCAGCGAGTATAGTACACAAGCAAGGAGTTGTCCATGCAATCCAAATGAAGTATTTAATAATAGACATGCACCTTTGAGGAATGTTATTAAGAGGATTTTTGCGAGCTTAAAATGAGGTTTCAAATTTTTTAAAGATCATTCACCCTCATTTCCATATGAAACTCAAGTAAAGATTATTTTTTCTTTTTGTAGATTACATAATTACATTCGTAGGAAAAATAGTGAAGATGTATTTGATCTTGATCATGAAGAGGATGAAGCACCACGAAATGTCTCACTAGATCTTAATGTAGATTTTGATTCAGATGATATGACATCTCAAGCGGAACAAAGGGCAACAACTAATGCATGAAGTGATGAAATAGCTTTAGAAATGTGAAACGATGCAATGTTTATAACGATGGGCTTATAAATTGGGTCTTGCATATTTAGTGGTCTTAGGCATCATTGTATGTAATTTTTTTATGATAAAAGTTAATTTTATATTTTTAGTATTTTTATTTTGTGTTAATAACATGTTTGAAGTTACTAGATTAGTAGATTATGGATTAGTCACATTTGAAAATTGTAGAACAAATTTTTAAGAATTAATTATTTTGAAATCCAACAACTCAAATCTAAGAATTCTAGGAATACAAGATTTGGGCATCCAAATATTTTAAAGTCCAACAGTTCAAATCATAAAATTTGGATTATATTTTGAAATCTCATATTTCAAATACTATATTTTAAATTCTTGATTGACTAACCCTATCACACCTCGGCACACGCCACCCCCGACCTGAGCCCGGTCCAAAGAGTAAACGGTTATGCAGCACGACTAAGTGAAGTTGAAGTGAAGAAGACTTACCCATCATTGGGTGAACACATAATGGAGTAGCGCATGAATACTTTGTATGAAACAAAATAGAGCAAGAAAATGACTACTAATTAATGTCTTAGTCTACTCATACCCACATCAACTAGCCATCACATAAAAATAAGCTCATAATAGCTAAACAAGTCTAAGCCAATAATGGCTAACCAAAGTGTAAAGTAGAGTCAAATGTATAATCTCAACATAACATTGAATCAACTACATAAAACCAAGCATATATAAATCCTTCTCAATGTCTGGCATTGTCCTCATGCTCAACGTAGGGCCCATCTGAAGAACTTGAATGACACGAAATGCAACCCCAAAACAAAACTATAAAACAAAGAGGGGCGAGTCAATGCCCAGCAAGGGTTTTAATACTGAAAGTAAACTCATAATGATATCACATACATTATTAAGATAACATTCACCACATAACCATTTACCATACCCATGAATTATGGGATAAATCACATATCTCCATGCCACCTGTGCATCATATTATCATCCACATTCCATAAACATATACTTATGCCACATGTGCATCGTGTCAAATATATTTCATATACTCATAATCATGCTACCTCTATATCATAAGTATAACATATTCCATAAACACATAGTCATGCCACCTGCATATCATGTTATAACCCACATTTTATAAGTACATATCATGCCACCCATGCATTATGAGTTTATCCATAGCTCATAAAATATATACACATCATGTGTAAACATATGAATCTTATTATAACAATTACATCCTGTATGAATCAATTCTCAACATTTATATCATGCATAATCATTTATCAATATAAACATTTACCCTGCAAAATCAAGTGTATCAACCACACACCATCCTGCATATCCATGCAAATCTATATTATAATCACATGTATAATATAAGCTTCATTGTTCCTACACAACCTACATCAATGAGCATTATCTCCTATACACATGCAACAATCGATGGTCAATGTCTTACAATTGAGAAAAATAATCAAACCTGCTCGTCAAAGAAAATCCCTTACGGGGAAGGTCTAAATTTATATAAAAAGAAAAACTAGAGCGGTTTGGGCAGGTTCCTTAACTGGGAAGGTACCCCCTGCTCGCCAAGGATAATCCTGAGAAAGGAAGGTCTAAATTCTAAGAAGGAAAACTAGAACAACCTGCTCGGCAAAGATAAACCTTATTGAGAAAGTCTAAATTTTTATAAAGCAAAACTAGAGCAGTGTGGTAAGCCAGTGCACACGGGCATACTATCCTGGATTCTCAGGGTCTAGATAACTTAACAATTAACTCACATAGTATTCAACTTATCTCAACCCGAGGAGGCACAAAATCAAACCAGTCATTTCAAACGAAAAACCGATTTGATAAGCCTCTAAACGATCAATCACGACTAATCATGATTAACCTTGTTTATAAATCATTTTGATGATGCATTCCACATGATACATACATGAGCAAATAATAAATGAATCAAAGTATAATTGAACATGCTTAACTCAGTCCACATGTGCATGAAACATGGTCCATTTATATCAAATAAAATCATAAATGTTCATGCAAGAGTGCACATAAGTGATAGTGTTCAAATGTAAGCTAAAACATGTGAAGCATAAACGAACTATAATAAATGTTATATATGCAAGCATCTATAATTTTATCATAATCCTAACCAACTGAAATCATAGAGTAAATGTGTAAAAAATGTCAAAATGCGGGTTCAAAACAAGTATAACATCATGCTAGACTTAAACAAGTATAAACATATCCATACTTAAGCTAAAATATATGAAACATAAATCACCTAATATTAATATAACATGTACAAACATACATAAATTATCATGGTTAAGACCTACTAGAATCATTAAGAAATTATAAAGAAATAATCAAAAATAGATTTAAAAAGAACTAGAATATCATACTTTGACTAAACAAGTTTAGTCCTAATCATGCTTGAGCTAAATTATATTTCAAAGATGGTTCTCGTGCAATCACTATATATAGCTTTTATAGGTAATCATAACTTATTATGATTATAAAAAATTACATTTATGAGAAGAGAAAAAGAAATGGCAGAAAATACAAAAAATGGCCAAAAATTAGAATCTACCCTGTTGGGCTGTTTGAATTGCCAGACAGGCCATTCGAACGGATGGCCGTTGGAACGCCCTGTTAGTCCGTTCGAACTCCCTTAACAGTTCATTTTTTCTAGGTTTGTCTTTAACCTTCCGAAATTCAAACTAAAAATATTTTAAAATTCAAGATATATTCTAAAATCACCATAGAACATCATATAATCAAAATCTAAACCTAGAACATGATAGATCTAATCATTTCATACTTAATTATAAGAAAATTATCATAGATAACATGTTTTTAGTAATCATTAAACCTCAAAATAAAGCAAGAACCCACATAAATTCACAATCATGCATTCCAATGAACAAAACCACACAAGGAAAAACACCCTTATCTTTATGAAGCATTTGGATACATAAAAGAGTCTCAAGCTTCAAGAAATCCTACCCAAAAATTAGGGTTTTTTTTTAAAACTTAATTAAAATAAATTAAAAGGCTAAAATCAACTTGAAAATGGATAGATCTATGATTTCCTTTAGTTAAAAACAAAAATCACCAATTTAGAGTTTTAAATCAAAAATAAAAATAAGATTTTTTATGAAAGAAATCAAGAACCAAATTGAGAGAAATGAAGACAAAAATGATTAAGACCAAAATTGAAAGATTAGAGGTGATTAGAGCAAGAAAATGCACCTTAATCTATTTTTCTTCTTTAGGAAAAGGGGGTAGAGCACTTCATTTCTTCTAAAATAGATCTTTCCCATTTAGACAAATGGCTAGGGTTTTCTTTAAATAGTAAGAGTTTTAGGTTGGATAAATAAATTGTTGGGCTGTAAAATAGATTAAGAGTGTATTTTTTATCTAAAAAAGAATTTAATCACACCCAAACCCATTGAAATAAAATAATAAAAATTTAAAGGGTCAAGTCGGTCACACACCATCTAACATGGATATGGACCCTAGGTCGGGTCCGCACCCTTAATTAAGGAAAAATTATGATAAAATCTTATAAATTTCATAAAAATTGGATAGATCAAGTTTGACACTGATACTTATAAAAAATAAAATTAAACCTTTATTAAGTCATAATTACTAACCCTTAACCTCAAAATATAATCAAGCCGACAATTAAGCAAAACCACACAACCAACATACTAAAAATAGAAATTAAAAAGTGTTAAATTAGAGATCTTACAAACCCCCTCTTAGATATCTTCAATAGGTGTTTTCAAAAATAGCAATTTAGGGTTTTTTAAATGGAGACCCATTTAGGCAAAATAGAGACCCATGAATTTCAACTATGGATATTAAATTTTTTATTTTAATACTAAAAAGAGAAATAAAAAATAAGTGATAAAAGCAAGTACAAATTAGAGAAGGTAGGTATAATAAAAAAGTAAAAAAAATACAAATAGCATCCCCAAATAGAGAAGCCAAAAATAGTGTCCTAAAAGGGGGCACCATTTCTGCCTAAGGAAATGGCCATGGCATCCGGCATTGGAGATGCTCTTACACTCAATTACACTCCCTCTTCATCCTACTGATATTTGAATCTTATGTAGAGTTATTTACGTTTTTCAGCATTTTCAATCCTAGATAAGACTAAAAATACAAAATTGATAGTATATTTTCTAAAGAAAATGATGTTTATACATTAAAAATATATAACAAAAATTTTTACATGAGTTTTAATTGGAAAGTGAATTTTGTGTGAAGCCCACTTCTTAAGTCCAACTAAAATTCATGTGTAAACTTTTTATGTATTTTTGTTGTGAGAATATCACTAATATACTTTCGTACAGGTGATGCAATAACTTAGATATGTTAATGTATGCTAACTTATGTATTGTTGATCCTCATAATTGTGAAGGATAGATACCAGGTAGGAGCACAAACATTGTTTCCACCAGAGGGAGGTCTGCGTATTGGTATGCAAGTATGAAACTGATCTTAACGAGCTATGGGTGGATGAATATAGCCGCAGTGATATACAAAATTCCGGGACTGGTAGATTTCTTACCACCGAGTGTACAGTAGGGTTGTTGGCCAACGGGAACGGTTGAATTCATTTCAGTGCTATATGGCCATTAGGGTTGGTGGCCAACAGGGCCAGTGGAAGTTAAGAAAGAACATTTCCTAAGCATAAATTCGTCCATTTTGATAGTGTATAATTTCGCAAGTAATCAAACGTATGAGTGATCTTCGTATGCAAAAAGCCAAAAGGGTTTTCCTGTTAAAGAAAAGTTAAGAGCATTTCTGGGTTTGTACTTTGTATCACTCGTGATTGGAAAATCCAGTGATTGATTGCACAAATCGGCATTTGTGCAATCCTCTTTGCCTACTTTGACCCCCTGAAAATTCAATCATATAAGTTTGGAGAAGGTTTCACAAAATTTTTCAAAGGCGCATATCCGGCTAGCGTGTGTTCTCTTTCGTCGATCTCTTCTAGGTCCTACGTGAAGGAAAAACACTTTTATGCCCCCTCTACTCTGTTCAATAATCAACATGGAAGAGTTCTTTATGTTCCATTGTGCAAGGATTACATGAGAGTACTTTATCCATAAAATTGATAGTACACACGTTAATATATATTAGTGCTAGTGATATTAACATTAACATGTGGTAATTTACGTATATTGATCTCAAATATCAAGAGTGCTTATGTGTTTTTTACACTGGGCTCATTGTTAAAATAAAATATTAAAAATATTTCCCTCAAAGATGAGCCCGCCTAACACTTCAGATGTTCCCATTGCCTGTGACAGAGAGTCCTGTTAATTTTTTTATTAGTTGGCTGGCTATTGCTAGTATTTTTTCTACATGTTCTTTTACAATATCGTTTCATTTGTTAAAAGAGGGCCAGTTCAAAATTTGTCACATGGAGGCAACACTTCTTTTAGCTAAAAAACGGTGTGTCTTGACTAAGCACGATTATCAAAGTTGACAACGACGGTACCTAAGTCCTGACATAAAACATATAGGACTAAAATGGTAAACAACTATATTGTATGGTCTAGTAGTCATTTACTATGTTAGGCCCCTATGGAATATGTCAGAACTCCTATGTAGCATGCCATAAACTTTAGTCATGCTCGTTAGGAAAACATTTTTCAAATAAATGGTAACATTTCAAACGACCAGTCATACATAGATGCTTTAAAGTAATTAAAGATTGTACTAGTTGTAGAATTTCGAGCTGAAGAAATGCTAAATGCAAGTAGGTTTTAATATTTCCCTAATGCTGAAAAAATAAATTTGCTTGTGGTTGCTCGGGATCATATTGATAACTACACAATATTTTAAAGACCCTTGTAGCGAAATTAAGCAATCTAATTATCATCATGTACTAAAATCAACTATTAAATGAACCAATCAACTAAAGTAAAAGAGATATTATTTTTTTGAAAAAGCCCAAGTAGGGCAAAAAATGTGCCATCGACAATCAATGCACTAAAAAAAGAAATTTAGAAAACAATAACAATTATCGACAAAATAGTTTGAGTATTCTCCTAACCTAGCTCTCTAGTCAACACCTTTTGCTCCACTAACTCATGAAGCTTCACCCATTAAGAAATTCACCATTAGGAGAGTTTAGTAACTGACAAAATCCCTATATCAAATCATTACATTGCTTCTAAAACTATTACTTGAAATTAATAAGGTTGAGTTAATGCCTCTTTCTAATGCATTACTTTTATGTAATAAATACTAACATGAAATCCTAAGCAAAGCATACAATTAATCTATCAAGCAATCCACACAATCATGCAAACATTCAGACAATGATTTTATAGTGAAAAACCTCAACTTAGCGTAAAAACTATGATTACCTCTCTCGACCAAATGAATACACTAGCAAGCAACAACTTATAAGACCCAAAGAATAACCAACCTCTAGCAACTCAATACAAACAAAAACTCTTATTGTTTTCAGTCTTCTTGATTGTTGGTCTTCACGATTCTCTCTCCATTGAATCCTTGAAGTTTTCCCTCTTTGTGTTTCATCTTCATCTTCTTTTAGTTCTCAATCAAAGACTCCTTTTATTGTTGATTTTTCTTGAGTTTCTCTAATCCTCCTTGATGAAGAATTTACTACACCTCCTCAAGATATGTGTATGAAATGGCTGTGCATTCACCCAAATGAATTTTTTTACAAAGACTATGATAAAATTAAGACACTCTTAACAAGATCTCTTTTTTTCTCTTTTCAAACAATGGCTTTTTTGTATTATTTTGTCCATACATGGGACTTTTATAGAGTCTTAAGTTGGTTAGGGTTAAAGGAATCCAACTTGGAAAGGACTCTATATGGAAATCCTAAACTATGCAATTTTTTCACCAAACGATCAATCGTTTCAACATGCAATCAATCATTCACCTATTCAACTTGAATGAAATTCAGAAAATTGAGCCGCTAAGCGATCTATCGTTTAAACATTATGTTAAAAAATGATCAAGTACTTATGAACATTTGTTTGATTTTGAACCATCTTTTACCAAAATCACTTCTACGGATTATTTTTACTTAAATATAAGTGATTTGTATATATAAGTGTGTGTATCATACCCTTAAAGTCTAATACTCAATGTAGTCTTCAATTTTAAACTTTCAAAACGTGTCCATTCCTAATTTTCAAGTCCTTCAATTCCAAATCTAACTTGACCATAACACTAATCTAATTAGACATTAAGAGTAGCATTGTACATGAAGTTTTGACATAGTTTTCTTTACTGAAATAAACCAATTACAATACATATGTCATCATATGTTCTAACAATCTTCCCTATTGGCTATTTTATTACAAAACACTACAAGTATAAAAATAAAAAATTACAACTATGACAATTTAGTGAATTGACTTTCACTTGTACAAAATCTATACTTTGACTCGACTTAGTCTCAACTAAATCATTTAGAATTGATCTTGAAAAGCCATGAAACATATACTTACCCTGTACACTTAGAATATATGCAATCATATGTTCTAACAATTTCATTCTTTTTCTATTTCATGACAAAACATTTCAAGTATAAAAATAAAAAATTACAACTTTGACAATTTAGTGCATTGAATTTCACTTGTACAAATTTATACTTTAACTCAACTTTGTCTCAACTAAGACTATTTGGAATTGATTTTGAAAAGCCTTGAAACATGTACTTACCCTGCACACTTAACATTTTTTTTTGCACAGTATTGTTCAATTAAGTATGAAGTAAAGCACTTGATTTTTCATAATTTTTTCTCCTGCTTTTTGTTTGAAATAGGCAAAAGGTGAATCCAAAATTACAAAAATATTCACAATTAAAGATTATTAGTCAATCAAGTAAGTAATACATTAAATAAATAATCAGGAAACATCACATGTCATAATGTAATTTCAAGATAAACCACACACTTTCATAATACATCAAAATAAATAAAAAGATACATATCATGAACTGCTCTAGGCTTTAACAAGAATTTCATACCAAAAGATCATAAAAATAAAATTAAATCATGATTCTCCATCATTTGGATCGTTTGTATCGTTGTCCTCCCCCTCAACATCTGAATATAATGAATAACAACGAATAGGTTCACTAGCTAATCAAACTTGCCCTACATCTCACTACAAAAATCCATCAACTCAGCATAAGTAGTAGGTCATGAGTCATCATCATCATTTAATCACCGCCTTTGTGTAGGTCTCTACTCCTCGACAACATCGTTAGGCATCTTGTAATCATCCTATGGCTCCTAGAGCTATCCCTAGTGTGTAACCTACTTTGATATACGATTGCCTCGTTATTAGGACCCATGTAGGTTATCGTGGACTCTGTCTAGGTCATTCTCAGTCTCTGAGACAAGAAAATCCTAAATAGGATGTATGGATACGCCTACATCTTGTTGGCGTGGCTATGAATGAATGTGTCTATCCTACCAAAGATAGGGTAGATGGAGGTCAATGTTGGTCTCTGACATTATATATAGGATTTGGATCATTGTTTGATCTACTCTCTCCTTCTAAGCACTCCAAATGTGCTCAATTATGACATGCAAAAGTCTGAAGTCAAAAGTCATGGAATGAGCCTAGATCGTTGTGCCAAGCATGCACCCTCTCTCCAAGCTTGTGAGTCATCCAATAATGAAGTTGTCGTCCGAGAAAACATAGCCACCATATGTTGGATAACGAACATCTTGATGCTCTACATCTATGGCTCTAGCGATAATATTGGGTGTAACTTGGACTGAAGAAGCACTCACCATGCCTGAGGGTCTGCTTGCCGTCCTCCTATAATAATGAATATCATTGTCTAACTAGACAAGAGTATAGTGGCGTCTGGGATGTAGAGATCATTTGGAAGTACAGTACCCTATCTGCTCTATCAAATATCTAATCGAGAGTAAGATGTAAGGTATGTACACCACTGACTGCTCAAATCTAATCAGTCGTGCTCTCTCTGTTGGTGCATCGAATCATCCTGATCAAGGGCAGACTTCTTCCCCTGGAAATCATTTTCTTCCCCATCTAAAAGTTAAATCATAAAAGTTGGAGAAGGTTTCCCAAAATTTTCCAACTTGGCAATGCATCTCCGGCTAGCGCATGCTCTCCTTTGTCACTCTCTTTAAGTACCATGTGAAGGGAAAAACACTTTAGATGCTCCCTATAAGATCTTCTAAGTTCATACCTTTTTGATTTGTGTAAAATTGTTTGTACTACAACAAAATGTACTATTAGTGATGCAACACTAAGCGTCGCTAAAAACTAATAATAGCAACACATAAAAAGCGTTGCACAAAAATTCACTATTAGTGACGCTTAAAATTAAGCGTCGCTAATAGTCAGTGACGCATAATCTACAACGTCGCTAATACCAAACATATTAGTGACAATTTATACTATGTGTCGCTAATAGTTATGTTATTAGCGATGCTTTAACAAGTGTCACTAAAAGATATATTAATTTTTTTAAAAAGAATTAAAAACTATTAGCGATGCTTTTTCTTAAGCGTTGCTAATAGTTTTAACAATAGCGACTCTTGCGAAAAAACGTCACTAATAATTCTGAATTTAAAATAAGAAATTTAAAATTTATAACTAACAGCGACACTTTTAAGCATGTGTCGCTAATTAATACATAATTATTCAAAAAATATTAAAAACATTTAAAATAAAATTTTAAAATATAATATATTTTCTTCAATATTGACTATTTTTATAAATAATAAATAAATATTAAATTTTTAATAAAAGGGTAGTGTCAATAATAGATTAAAAGTTTTGAAATATAATGTATTTTATTTTTAAAATTTTCTTATTAATTTTAAGAAATAATTTATAATAAAAGAGAGAGAGTGAAAGGAGAGAGAGAAAGGAGGCAGGGATAGAGGGGAAGAGAGAGAGAGGAGCTAGGGAGAGCGAGAGAGAGACTGAGGGGAGAGAGGGGAGAGAGAAGAGAGAGAGGAGAGAGAGGGGAGAGAGAGATGGGGGAGATTATTTTTTATTATTTTTCAAAAGAGTATTAGTGATGCATACACGTCTGCGTCGCTAATATACTATAGTATTAGCGACGCATAAATATATGCTTCGCTAATACTATAGTATTTTAGCGACATATAGTTCTATATGTCACTAATAGACTATACTATTAGTGATGTATACATGTATGCATCCCTAATAGCATTTTTTTAAAAAAATAAAATTAAAACAGATAGAGAGAGAGTGAGGAGGGGGGAGAGAGAGGAGGAAGAGAGAGAGAGGAGAGTGAGGAGAGGGAGAGAGAGAGGAGGGGAGAGAGAGAGGAGAGAGGGGAGAGAGGGGGGAGAGAGGAGAGAGAGGGGAGAGAGAGGAGAGGGAAGAGAGAGAGAGAGGAGAGGAAGAAAGGGGGAGATTATTTTTTTTCTTTTAAAAAGAGTATTAGCGATGCATATTCATATGCGTCACTACTAACTCTAAGTATTAGCGACGCATACAGTATGGTAATACACTAACTCTAAGTATCCGTATAGATCTATACGTCATTAATACACTTTAGTATTAGTGACACGTACATTTATGCGTCACTAATACCATTTTTTTATTGAAAAAAAATAAATTAAAACAGATAGAGAGAGAGAGTGAGTAGAGAGGGGGAGAGTGAGGGCGAAGAGAGAGAGAAGAGGGAGGAGAGACAGAGATAAAGAGGGAGAGAGAGAGAGTGAGGAGATAGAGGAGAGCGAGGGGAAAGATAGGAGTGAGAGAAGGTGGAGAGAGGAGAGAGAGAGGGGAGAGAGAGGAGAGACATAGAGGAGGGGGAGAGAGAGAGGGAAGAGAGAGGAGAGGGAAGAGAGAGAGGAGTGAGGAGAGGGAGGGAGAGAGGAGAGACATAGAGGAGGGGGAGAGAGAGAGAGGAAAGTGGCGAGAGAGGAGAGGGAGGGAGGGTAGAGAGAGAGAGGAGAGGGATAGGGAGAGGGAGAGAGGGGGGAGATTATTTTTAATTTTTTTAAAAAAAGAGGATTAGCGACACATATATGTATGCATCGCAAAAAACTTTTTTTTTTGTTTAAAAAAATTAAAATTAAAATAGATAGAGAGAGAGAGTGAGGAGAGACTGGGGAGTGAGAGAGAGGAGAGGAAAGAGAGAAAGAGGAGAGGGAATAGAGAGAGAGGAAGGGTGAGACAGAGAGGAAAGACAAAGAGGAGGGGAAGAGAGAGAGAGAGAGGGGACAGGGAGGAAAGAGAGATGGAGGAGGGGAGAGAGAGGAGACAGAGATGGGGGATATTATTTTTATTATAAAAAGAAGAGTATTAGCGACGCATACACGTATGCATCTCTAATCACTCTAAGTACTAGCGACGCGAACACGTAGGCGTCGCTAATAACTCTAAGTATTAGCGACATACCTTTATGCATCGCTAATACTATAGTATATTAGAGACTTATAGAAATATACGTCGCTAACACATACATGTATGCGTCGCTAATAGCTATTTTTAAAAAAATAAAATTAAAACAGATAGAGAGAGAGGGAGGAGGGAGAGAGAAGAGAGAGAGATGGGAGGGAGAGAAAGGGAGGAGAGAGAGGGGAGAGGAGAGGGTAGAGAGAGAGGGAGAGGAGGGAGGGTAGACAGAGGGGGAAGAGAGAGAGGAGAGGGAAGAGAAAGAGAGAGAGAGAGAGAAAGAGGAAAGTGAAGAAAGAGAGTGAGAGGAGGGAGGGAGGGAGCGGGGAGGGAGGGAGCGTAGAGAGAGAGGTGAGGAGAGAGATGGAGGAAATAGAGAAGAGAGAGAGAGGAGAGATGGAGGGAGGGTAGAGAGAGAGGAGAGGAGATAGAAAAGAGAGAGAGGGAGGGAGAGAAGGATAAAATATATATATTATTAGCGACACATACTCTACGCGTCGCTACTATGTTGCTTATTAGCGACATATAGTTGTATACGTCGCTAATAATCAAGTAGTAGCGACGCATGTCATATGCGTCACTAATAGTTAGCGTATTAGCAACGCATAGATTATGCATCACAAATACTTTTATTCTTTTTAACCAGCGCGAGCAAGAAATTTTTACCTCACAGGCAAAAATCGCCCGGACGGTTCGTTTTATAACCCCCCCACCCCTCTCTCCTCTGGCTCCACTGCCCGCAACCACCCGCCAGCAACTGCACTCCGCCGGTCCCCCACCTCTACCCCCTCCTTCCCCTCCCAGTCACAGAGAGGGGCAGCAACCGGCACCCCCCTCCCCCTATCCCACACCCTGCGGCCGCCGCCGCTCCCCTTCCCTAGTCACCTTCTCCCACCCCCGCGGCCGCCGCCCCTCTCCACCCCCATTCCCCTGGTCCTCCTCTCCCCCCTCCCCAGTCTCCCTCTCCTCCCTCTCCCCCAGTCACCTTCTCCCTTGTCTCCCTCTCCCACCTCCCCCCCGATCCCCCACTCCCCCCTCCCCCCTCCCCCGGTCTCGCTATCCCACCCCCTTGTCACCCACCCACTCCCCTCTCTGTTACTCTATGTAACAAAGACGGGAAGGGGGGGGGGGGAGGGGATTGGGAGAGGGAGGAGTGGGGGCGGGCGTTGGAATCAGGCCACCTCTTTCTTCCCTGCAACTGGCGGGGTTTTTTTGTTTACATTTTTGGTTTTTAGCGACACATATATCATGTCTCGCTGATAATATATATTTTTTAAAAATATTTTTTCTAGTAGCGACGCATAGTATGCGTCACTAATAACTATTCATTAGCGAAGCATATATTATGCATCGCTAATAATATTTTTTTATTTTAAAAAAAATATTCTCGATCATTACCGACACATAAAATAAAAAAATATTAGCGACGCTTATAATTATGTGTCGCTAATAAGCTTCTTTTAATTTTTTTACATATTATAAAATTATTAGCGACACATTATTAAGTGTAGCTAATAATAAAGTATTCGCGACACTTTAAGTAAGTGTCACTAATATGTAGTAGTGACGGCAGTTTTATCGACGCATTTAGCGACACTTTGTATGTGTCGCTAATAACTATTAGTGATGCTAAAAAGCATCGCTAATAGTCAATTTTGTTGTAGTGTTGGTTCAGATTGATTTGATTTTTCTTGGGCTAATGGGTATCTAAATAATTAATTTCATAGGGTTTAATTTAATTTAGTTTGAAAATAGTAGTGTCTAGCTTAATCCATCTAATTTCCACAATTTGGTGTCAATTTTCCATTTTAAATTCCTTAAACAAGGAAACAAGACCTACCATAGGACCCATGTCTTTATCGAATAACGTGCTAATCTCTTCGGTCGTTACCTTCACTTGATTTATCCAAATTGGCTTTTGTTTGATTAAATTCATTTTTGGAGATAAATGTGCACTTGAATTGTCACTTAGGCTTTGGTCACCTATTTTTCAACCCAATAATTGATTTTTCCCACCTAGTAGTCACTTACTATAAAAGGAAAAATGCTAGTCCATTGCCAAATGGGGAAGGGTTCAGATTTGGAGGAGGTTAGGGCTCTACCCCCATTCCCAAAGAGGAAATCCCATTTTAAGGTAATTTTTCTCTTAATCCTTCCGATATTGTCTTAATGATATCATTTTTTACCTCTTCTAGTAGGATTCTTAGTTTATTTGCATCAAGTTCATCTCTTTAATCTTGATTCAAAACCCTAATCTATGTGATTTTCGTTTTTAACCCCATGGAATCCTATATCTATCATCTCCTTGTTGATTTGAGTCTATTTTGGTGGAAAAACATGGATTTTTGCTTAGGCTAATAAAAACCCTAATTTTGTGGGTAGGTGTTCTTCCAACATTGGAAGAGATCAAGCATCTCCCATCTTGTTTGAGTGAGCGGTTTTCTTTCTAAGAGGTATTATTGTATGTAACACCATGTAAGATGGTAGATTCATGTTCTTGAAGTTCATCGATAAGTAAATTTGATTTTTCTAAAATAGATGATTCGATGTTGTTTATGCATGTTTGACCATGAGAAATGTTAGATATGTCATGTTTGAAGCTTAGATAATAATTATATGAAGGTTTAGGAATTATTTTGGAATTGTGTGAATTTGTTGTTTGATGGTTTGATTTGATTGTTTTGAGGTTATGGGTTAGTTTAATTATTAATTTCTTAAGGTTCAATTTCATTTTATGAGTATTAGTGTCAAGCTTGATTTACCTAAAAAGTTTACCTATTTATAGGTAGTTTCTCTTAATTTTTCCTTCATTAAGGGAACGGACCCCACTGAAGGCCCCATGTCTGTGTTGAATGGTGGGCAACCCGTTTAAACCTACAATCTTCTAGTGATTTGTTTAAATTCTATTTTGTATCAAAAATACCCTTAATTAGGTACTTAGGGTATTTTCCCTATTTTTATCCTAATAGTTCATATTCCCATCCCAAAACCCTTACCCTAGCCATTTGCCAAATAAGGAAGAGCTGTGTTTAGAAGGGAGGTTTGCTCTATCCCCATTTTCTAAAGGAGAAACCTTGATTAAGGTGAGTTTTCTTCTATTAATCACCTTTAATCTTCTGATTTTTGTCTTAATTACCTCTATCTTCATTTCTCCTATTTTGAGTCTTGATTTTCTTCCATAAAAATCATGTTTTTAATTTCGGGTTAGAACCCTAATTAGGTGATTTTCGTTTTTAACTTAAGGATGCATTAGATTTATTTTCTTCCAAGTTTTTTTGAGTATAGTAGCTAATTTAAATTAGGTTCATCTAAAACCCTAAATTTTTGGGTAGGATTTCTTGAGGATTACAAGGGACTGTCAAGCTTGTTATAGGTAAGGGGTTTTTACCTTGTTTGATTTTCTTTATTGGAATGCATGATTATGGGTTCTATTTAAGTTTTTCTTCATCTTGATGTTTTATGGTGATTTGTTAAAAATATGTGATTTATGGTTATTTTGGTACGAATAAGCATGGAAATGATTAGATCCATCATGTTCTAGGCTTAGATTTTGATTATATAATGTTCTATGATGGTTTTTGAATTTATATGAAATTTTAGAATATTTTTGGTTTGAATTTTGAGAGGTTGAAGATGAATCAGAAAAGTGAACTGTTATTTGCGTTTGAACAAGTTAACAGACTATTCAAACGGCTAGGCGTTTGAACAAGTTGTCTGATTATTCGAACGGCTAGGTATTCGAACAACTTGTCTAGCAGATCGAATGGCCAAATGGCAATTTGATAAAATGGCTATATTTTGTGGATTTTTTGTCATTTCTTGTTCTTTTCTCATGATTCTAATTCTGTATGACTATGATGAGTTAGGAATATTTATAATTGTCACCCTAATTGCATATAAACTTCTTTAGATTATGATTTAGCTTATGTATGAAAATGACTATATTTATCAAAGTTTTTAAATGATGATCTACTTGTTTTAAATCCGTATTGTTGATGATTTCTTTTCATTTACTCCATGATTCCAGTAGGTTATGATCATGAGGAATTATGGATACTTGCACATATCACATTGATTATAGATGATTCATGTTCCACATGTTTTAGATCAAGTATGAATACTACCATGTATGTATATCCTCGCTTATGCTTATTTGATTCTATTTATCACAAATGGACCATGTCTCATGCATATTAGGACTTATTAGAGTATGTTTACCTATGTTTGGATTCATTTAGCATTTTTTAATGTATGTATCATGTTGCATGCATCATATTAATTGTAAGCGAAGATTATTCGTGTTTAACTGTGGTTAATCAGTTGGATGCATTGTTTTTTGGATTAGCCACTCGAAGGTTTATCAAATCGGTTTTACATCCGAAAGGTTAGGGTTTTACATCCCTTTGAGGATGGGCTTCCTCATCGAGTGAGAAAAGTGGATTTGCTATAATGAGTAATTGATGAGTATTAGGACTTAAAATCCAGGCTGGTTTGTCCAAATGCACTGGCTTACCAAGGGTATTTTCCCCCGTTAAAGAACTTACCCAAAGTGCTCTAGTTTTCGTTTTTAGGAATTCAGACCTTTCTTGTTAGGGATTGTCTTGGGTGAGCAAGTATGCTTAGGCTATGGCTAGGGTGAGTAGTATTATTTTTCTCAATTGTGAGACATTTACCAGTTGATTTATACAAGTGTATGAATTATAATGCTCATTGACACAAGTTGTATATGGACAATGAAGCTATCATTACACATGGTGCATATGAAATGGTTTGTGCTGGATGGAATGTGGAATTGATATATTTGATTATGCAAGGTAAATGTGGATATTGAAGCATTCTTATGTAGGATGTGAATAGTGATACTTGATTCATGCAAGATGTGAATGCTCTAATGAGATTTATATGGTTACACATGATGTGTATATGTGTTATGAATCTATGATGCACAGGTGGCACGAACGTGTTTATGGAATGCGATTTACATTATGATGCACATGTAGCATGAATGTGTATATGGAATGTGATTTACCTCATGATGCATAGGTGTAGGGAGTAGTTATGCGATGCATGTTTAAGAAGCTCAATCCTCCTAGCTTCCAAGGCAAGATAGATCCCTTAGAAGCTGATAATTCGAAGCTTCAAATGGAGAAGGACTAGGAGGAGTTCCACAAGAAGGAGTAACCTAAGTGTGCTAGGCAAGGTGACTTCCAAGCACAGCAGAATCAGAAGTCTCGTGGTAACAACTTTGGGAGGAACAACAGGAACCATGTGCAGTTTGGTCGCCGCAACACCCATACCAAAATTACTTGTTTTAAGTGTCATAAAAAGGGTACTATCGGAGTGAGTGTTATCATAACACTAAGGGTGATGGCCCAAGGCAATAAGAAAGGCAGCAAGAAGGGTAGCAAGGTGGACAATAAAAGAAGCTAGTTAACTAGGGAA
Source organism: Saururus chinensis (assembly GCA_035235625.1). Lineage (NCBI taxonomy): Eukaryota > Viridiplantae > Streptophyta > Magnoliopsida > Piperales > Saururaceae > Saururus > Saururus chinensis. The sequence continues at coordinate 24,364,773 of CP141144.1, forward strand.
AGGTCCTTGCCATTTCAGCTCATAAGGTGGCTAACGCTTCAACAGTGGAGTAAGGTATGCTTGAAATCATCTCCCACTATGTTAGAGTATTGTTTGATACCGGACCTTCACATTCTTTCATTTCACCTCTTTTTTCTCGTGAACTTGGTGTGTTTCCAAGGTTATTGTCAGTTCCTTTGTGTGTGTCTACACCTTCATCTTCTCTTCGGGCAGAGGCATATCTTGATAAGATCTCTATGTTGATTGAAGTGCATGAATTGCTTGCTGATTTGATTGTGTTGCCTATGATTGATTTTGATGTGATTTTGGGCATGGACATGATGTTAATTTATCATGGACATATTGATTGTCATGGGAAAAGGATTGTGTTTGTCTTGCTAGATGTCGAACCTTTTGTTTTGCAAGGCATGAGGTGGATTAGTGGCAAGTTTTTGGTGTCTTCTTCGAAGGCAAGGAAATATATCAATAGCGTGTGCATGGCTTTTCTTTCTAGCATCTTGGTGAAAGGTGCATCTTTACCTCCTATTAATTTTTTTCCTGTGGGGCCAGAGTATGCAAATATCTTTCCGAATGATTTGTCGGGATTGCCTCTTGAGAGAGAGATTGTGTTCAATATTGATCTTCTTCCAGGCACAATTTCTATCTCTAAAGCTCCTTACCGCATGGCCCCAGTGGAATTGAAAGAGCTCAACACTCACCTGCAAGACTTAATACACAAGCGATACATAAGGCCAAAGGCATCTCCTTTGGCCGCACTGGTTGAGATGACCTAGATTTTCTTGTGAGTTTTTTAAGCTAATGTTAGAGTTTTTAGAAATTTTTAATTAATTTAAATTTTGTATTAGAGCTCCAAAAGACGAGTATAATGGACCTTGAAACAATTGATTTGGATGTCGGGGACATAAGTTATGGGCCCGATAAATGTACCTCATAGGCGGGACCCATTGAAAAGTGTGGGATAACCTACCCATGAGTGGTCTTGTTTTGAAGAGCTCATTGATATGAATCAATCAGTACCAAGAATGTGCGATTCTGATTCATGGTTGAAAAGTTATCGCATTTTAAAGTTTTGAAAAAAATAATAAAATAATATTTTATTGAGAGCGAGCGCTACCGCGTGTGTGTCACATGAGGCCGGGCCTACATGACACACAGAGGGCCCCGCATCGCGCAAAACATCCACACGATGCGCATTGTGATTTGATAGCACATTCGCTCCACTCGCCGGGTGGTGCATGGACGTGCCTATAAATTTGAAATGTCATTTTTCCATTCTTCGTGCTTCCAGTTCTATTTCTCAAACTTTTTTTTCACTCATTTTAAAACATTCAAGAGGCATTTCCTAATAAATCAAGTGCGTCGGACGCTATGGTGGGGTCAATTTTGCTATTTGAAACCTCTTCAAGTGTGAATTTTCTACCCAAGGTTAAGGGTGAGGGTTTTAAACTCTATACTTATGCTCCGCCCGTATATGTTAATTTTTCTATGATATTTTATTTAACTTTGCTTAATAGCCATATGATGCACTGAAATTATGTTTAATAAAATATTTTCAAATTTCTATTTGCAATCTTATTTTGTGTTAATTCATTACTGATTTGGGCTATTTATGTTTTGAATAAGTTAGTTGGACTTTAATTGAGTTTACATGTCTAAACAGGCTTCAACAAGATACAACTGGAAGAGGAAGTTGAGCCCAACTACCCAAAGCTATTTAAAAGTCAAGAATGGGCTCATAATGGTCTAACATGCATGGAATGGTCGAACACAACCTTGTGGACCCATTTGATTTGAGATTTGTATGAATAGAACTAAATTATGAAAGAAGTTGATTCGGATAGATTGACACAGCCTTAGTATTTTGATCATATCTTTTTATGTATAATTCGGATTGATACGATTCTGGTGGCAATGGAAAGAAGACTTCCGTGGCTACAAGTGTTATTTCAGGAAGAAATTCTAAATTCCGAAGATATAGGGGTCTAATCAGGCAATCAATCAGGATGAAATCTGGAGATATGATTTGATTTTACCCTTTGAAGCAACCCTTTCTTTTCCTATAAATAGAGGGGTGGATGTGATAGATGGGGGATTCTCTCCTCTTTAGAGCTCTCTTCTCTTATTTCCTTCTCTTATTTTGCATCTTTGTTTTTAGTTTTATTGTAATGGCTTTCTAAATCTCTCAAGCTAAGGCTAGGAATGAAGCTTGTACTTGATGTTTAATGGATACTTTGATTCAAGTAAGTTCTTTATCATTTTAAATTGATGTTTCATATTTAAAGAGTTTATAATCTATACAATTATTTGATTCAGCGTTGACGAAAGGCACGTTGAATGCTTATAATTCCCTGTGATTATATACTTAATGCTTTCACGTAGTAAACAATCAATTACTATTGTTTTATTTCAAAGTTCTTTAAAAGATAAATTTTTCGATTAAGATAAATTTTCATTTGATCTTGATTGAGTTATCATTTGAATGAAGTAAACATTAGAGATTTATTGCAAGTGGATTTTTGATGCCTTAGCACTTTCTCTTTGAATTGTCTCTTATCATCTATTTCACTTTTCTTCTCTATTCGATTCTCTTCGTAATAGTTTTCTGTGTCACACAAGGCTTTCCCTGTGGATCGACCTTGTTTACTATAGTTGACAAGTAAAAAAAAGAAATCTGAACTAGACTCCTTCATAGTCTTAGTTTGGACGTAACACAAATTGGCGCCGTTGCCGGGGATTGCAACGTGTGGCAAGAATCCGTTACAAAAAACTCACTCTAACTTTACTAATTCTCTAACTTTTATTTTTGCACACTAACTCTTTAAATTCAGTCATTTACTTTATGTCATTTACTTTTAGTATTTAAATTCTGTAATTTTTCTTTTTTTTTTGAGACCGGAGGCACTACCCACGTTACTACCGAAAATTTTTCGGGATCAAACGTGTACCTTGATAGTGCCTTTGGCCTTATTTTTGCAATTTTAATTTTTGTCTATTAACTTCTAACCCTCTAACTTTTTAATATTTTGTCATTTAATTTTTGCACTTTTACTTTTTTTTGTTATTAAAAAAAAAAAAAATTGTTGTTGCATGTTTACATGGGTGCGTGATAATTCTGGACGATTGAAAAGAGTGAACAAATCTTTTGAAAATTGTCTTTATTTTGATACAATGGAGGATCTAAGAACTAATGAGGAACTAAGAAGTAATAATGGGGATAATAATGCACAAAATATTGAAGTTAAAACCTTGCGTGATTATTTGCAACCAACTAGATCAAGTTCTCCTTCTTGCATGATTTTTCCAACTAATGTAGGCGGTTTTGAACTCAAGCCGGGTGTAATTCAATTACTACCCAAATTTCATGGCCTAGATTCAGAAAGCCCATATTTGCATTTAAAAGAGTTTGAAGAGGTTTGTGCAACTTTGCCAAACCAAAATGTTTCAAATGATGCTATTAGATTAAAACTCTTTCCTTTTTCTTTAAAGGAAAAAGCAAAAAATTGGTTGAATTCTTTGAAGCCAAGATCCATTGGATCATGGCAAGAAATGCAAAGAGAATTTTTGAAAAAGTTTTTCCCCACTCATAAAACTAATATACTTCGAAAGAATATCATGAATTTTTCACAAAAAGAAAATGAGACTTTCTTTCAATGTTGGGAGAGATTTAAAGAACTTTTGTTGTTGTGCCCACATCATGGATATGAAACATGGCGTACAATAAGTTTCTTTTATAATGGTTTGACTTCTCAAATGAGGCAATTTGTTGAAATGATGTGTAATGGAGAGTTTTTGAGTAAAGAACCTGAGGAAGCATGGGACTATTTTGATGTGTTAGCTGAAAATGCTCAATCATGGGAAGATTCTAATGAATTTGAAAGTAGTAATAAAACCAAATCTAATGGGGCAACTAAGGGGGGCTTGTACATTCTTAAAGAAGAGGATGATGTAAAAGCAAAAATTACAAGTTTAACTAGAAAAGTTGAGGCTATGGAAATTAATAGGGAAAACATGTCTAAAGCTTCTCAAAAAGCACAAGATATTTGTAGTATATGTGAGAGTGATGGACACCAAACACAGGATTGTCCAACAATCCCTGCTTTCAAGAGGTGTTGCATACTCAAGCAAATGCTATGAATACCTACAAAAGGCCATTTTCTTCTCCTTATTCTGAAACTTATACTCCTAATTGGAGAAATCATCCCAACTTTAGTTGGAGAAATGAGTCTAATGTGCAGGTACCCCCTTCTTCCTCAAATTATGTTCCACCACATAAGAAGACTTTTGAAGACACATTGCAAACATTCATGCAAAGTCAAGCAACAATTAACAACCAAACAATGCAAGCCATCAATGACTTGAAGACTTCTATCACTCAATTGACCATAGCTTTGAGCACTCAAGAAAAAGGGAAGTTTCCTTCTCAACCTCAACCAAATCCTAAAGGTCAATTTGTAATTGAAAATTTAAATTCTTCAAGTTCACAAGAAGAGCATGCTAAGTCCATCACCACTTTGAGAAGTGGAAAAGTCATTAACAAAGACATTCCAATGAAGGTTGTTGAACCTAAGGAGTCTTTGAATTCTAAACATGGTGATGAACTTGACAACTCTAATTGTGTTTCTCCTATTCCTCCTCCTTTTCCTCAAAGATTACAATCTTCCTCTAAATTGGTGCCGAATGGTGACATTCTTGAAATTTTCAAACAAGTGAAGATTAACATTCCTCTCTTAGATGCCATTAAACAAATCCCATCTTATGCTAAATTTTTGAAAGACCTTTGTACAATCAAGCGTAAGCTACATGTACAAAAGAAGACATTTTTGACAGAACAAGTAAGTGCAATTTTGCAACAAAACACCCCACCCAAATATAAAGATCCTAGTTGTCCAATCATATCTTGTATAATTGGAAATTATAGAGTTGAAAAAGCTTTACTTGATCTTGGGGCAAGTGTTAATCTCTTACCTTATTCTGTTTATGAACAATTGGGACTTGGTGAATTGAAGCCCACAAGCATTACACTTCAACTTGCAGATCGCTCAGTTAAAACACCAAGAGGAATTGTTGAGGATGTGTTAGTACAAGTAGAAAAGTTTTACTTTCCTGTTGATTTTATTGTTTTGGACACACAACCAGTTTTGAATGCTTGTACTCAAATTCCTGTCATATTAGGCCATCCATTTCTTGCTACTTCTAATGCTCTTATTAATTGTAGAAATGGTGTTATGAAGCTTTCATTTGGAAATATGACTTTGGAACTGAACATTTTTAATATTTGCAGGCAACCAGGAGATGATGATGAGGATGTGCATGAAGTGAATCTTTTAGAAAGTCTTGTTGATGACATGTCTACTATTTCTTCATTTTCTGACCCTCTTGAAGCATGTCTTTCTTATTTTAACTTTGATGATGATGTTATGATTAATGATGTAAATTCCTTGTTGGAGTCAACTCCATTATTGGATACTGATAGGTGGAAGGCCCGCTTTGAGGAGTTACCTCCTTCTAATAGCGCTCCTCTCCCCTCAAGTGTCCAACCACCCAAGCTAGACTTGAAACCCCTCCCTACTGAACTTAAATATGCTTATCTTGGTGAGGGAGAGACATTTCCTGTGGTTGTCTCTTCAATGTTGGATAGGGAGCAAGAGCACAGGTTGCTCGAAGTCCTTAGAAATCACAAGAATGCCATTGGGTGGACCATTGCTGATATCAAGGGGATTAGTTCCCTGATTTGTACACATAGGATCTTCATGGAAGAAAATACAAAACCTGTGAGACAAATGCAACGGAGGTTAAACCCCAACATGAAAGAGGTAGTGAGAGCAGAGGTCCTAAAATTATTAGATGTGGGTATCATTTACCCCATTTCTGACAGTCCATGGGTGAGTCCCACCCAGGTTGTCCCCAAAAAGTCTGGAGTGACAGTGGTAAAGAATGCTAATGATGAGTTAATTCCCACTATAGTCACCACCGGTTGGCGGATGTGCATAGATTATAGAAAATTGAATTTTGTCACTAGGAAAGACCACTTCCCCTTGCCATTCATGGACCAAATCCTAGAGAGGGTGGCCGGTCATCAATTTTATTGTTTTCTAGATGGTTATTCAGGATACAACCAAATTGAGATTGCACTTGAAGATCAAGAAAAAACAACCTTTACATGTCCATTTGGTACCTTTGCATATCGAAGGATGCCGTTTGGATTATGTAATGCTCCTGCCACATTCCAAAGGTGCATGATGAGCATCTTTAGTGACATGGTGGAGCGGTTTTTGGAAGTTTTTATGGATGACTTTTCTGTTTTTGGTGATTCTTTTGATGATTGTCTTGATAACTTAGAAAAAGTTTTGGTGAGATGTGAAGAGAAAAATCTAGTTTTAAATTGGGAAAAGTGTCATTTTATGGTTACTACTGGAATAGTACTTGGTCACATTGTTTCGTGCAGGGAATTCAAGTGGACAAGGCAAAAATTGAATTGATTGCTAATTTGCCTAGTCCAAAGTCCATAAAAGATGTTAGATCCTTTCTAGGGCATGCCGGTTTTTATAGACGATTTATCAAGAATTTTAGTGTGATATCTAGACCATTGTGTAATCTTCTATCTAAAGAGCATTCTTTTGAGTGGTCGGATGCATGTGAAGAAGCTTTCACAAAGCTTAAGAACATGTTAGTGTCCGCACCCATCATGCAGCCCCCGGATTGGACCCTTCCTTTCGAAATTATGTGTGATGCAAGTGATTATGCCGTTGGGGCTGTTTTAGGGCAAAGGAAAGATAAGAAACCTTACGTAATTCATTATGCAAGTAGAACTTTAAATAGTGCCCAAATGAACTACTCCACCACTGAAAAAGAACTTCTTGCTGTAGTATTTGCACTTGACAAATTTAGATCTTACTTGATTGGCTCTCAAATTATCATTTTTACTGACCATGCAGCTTTGAAGTACCTTTTGAGCAAACAAGATACAAAACCCAGATTACTCCGATGGATACTCCTACTCCAAGAGTTTGATCTCACAATCAAAGACAAGAAGGGAGTAGAGAATGTGGTGGCGGATCATCTTTCTAGATTGGAATTTTTTGATTCTTCAGAAAACATTCCAATCCAAGACACATTCCCCGATGAACAACTTTTTGCCATCTCACATCCTCCATGGTATGCCGACATTGCCAACTACTTGGTAACAGGTAAAGTTCCCCACCATTGGTCTCCTCAAGATAAAAAGAGATTCTTCACCGAGGTAAAACATTTCTTTTGGGACGACCCCTATCTCTTTAAGTATTGTCCGGATCAAATAATAAGGAGATGTGTGCCTGATTCTGAACAAGTAAGTATCATCTCTTTTTGTCATTCTGAAGCATGTGGTGGTCACTTCTCCTCTAAAAAGACCACTGCTAAAATTTTGCAATGTGGTTTTTACTGGCCGACGCTTTTCAAAGATGTTCATGAATTTTGTAAAACTTGTGAAAGGTGTCAAAAGTTAGGAGCCATTTCTCGTCGATGCCCCTTAACCCCATATTGGTTATTGAGATTTTTGATTGTTGGGGCATTGATTTCATGGGACCTTTTCCTCCTTCTTTTGGCTATGTTTACATTTTAGTTGCTGTCGATTATGTTTCCAAGTGGATTGAGGCTGTTCCAAGCAAAACCAATGACCACAAAGTCGTTGTGCGCTTTTTAAAGGAAAATATATTTTCAAGGTTTGGAACACCTCGAGCCATTATAAGTGACGGGGGGTCACATTTTTGCAATAAGCCTTTTGAGGCTTTGATGAGGAAGTATGGGATTACCCATAAAGTAGCTACCCCCTATCACCCACAAACAAGTGGACAAGTTGAGATTTCTAATAGGGAAATTAAAAATATTTTGCAAAAAATGGTAAATCCAAATGGTAAAGATTGGTCTTTACAGCTAACCGATGCTCTTTGGGCTTATCGTACGGCTTTTAAAACCCCAATTGGCATGTCTCCTTACCGTTTGATTTTTGGAAAAGCTTGTCACTTACCTGTGGAGTTGGAACATAGGGCATATTGGGCAATCAAAGCTTTGAATTTTAACTTTGATAAGGCTGGCTTAAATAGACAATTGCAAATCAATGGGTTAGAAGAAATTCGACGTGATGCTTATGAGAGTTCAAAACTTTACAAAGAAAGAATGAAGGCTTTTCATGATAAAAATATTTTACTAAAAACTTTTGAGCCATTTCAAAAGGTTTTATTGTACAACTCTAGACTTCATCTTTTTCCAGGAAAATTAAGATCACGTTGGACAGGTCCTTTCATTGTAAAAACTCTTTTTCCTTATGGAACTGTTGAAATTGAGAACCCAAAAAATGGTGATGTTTTTAAAGTTAATGGCCAACGTTTGAAACCATTTTTAGACCATTTTGTCCCTGAAGTTGAGTCTACACCTCTTGAAAATCCAAATTATGAGGGTTGATTTTTTTTATGATTTTTCACAAAAAAAAAAATTACATTGAGGTCAATGTTTAGTTTAGGTTTGGGGGTGTAGAAAGATATTTTTCTTTATGTTTTTAGTTTTACTTAAAAAATGAAAAATTAAAAAAAAATTAATTAGATTTATTTTATTTTATATTTTTGCTTATTTACATTGATTCTTATTCTAGATATGTGACTTTGTTTAATGATATCATATTATTCAGAATATGACTTGACAGATTTAATGATTTTGAGTTCTGATTACTTCATATTGGTTTCTTGTGCTCTTATTTTAAAAAAAAAATAACAAACAAAGCAAGACATTTGCCTAAGTGAGAATTCGAGCCCTTGATTATGGTCTTACATCTTGGTGGATATCATTGAATCTAAGTAATTATTTTCTTATGAGAGTAAAACTTTGGCATGATCTAGTAGTATTCATGTTATCATGATAGAGTTTTGCGCTTCACTATTCTTGGTTTGTAGAACAATTGAGGACTTGTTGTCAACACAATTCAAGTTGATTGTATAATGTGCTCAAGAAAAGAAAAAAAAAGCAAAAAAAAATGTGAAAAAAAAGAATGAAAAAAAAAATTAAAGTCACTCTATTGAGTAGACCGGGACTCGGCGTGCCTCACTAAGCATAGGGTGTTCGAGTCAAAAGGTAGAGTTGACTAATTTATGACATGCATAGCCTTGAAGCCTATTTGGTTCAAGTTATTAAGCCTGAGGGGTGCTTTAACACCTAGTGCCCTGAGCCAACTGGATTGGGAGTCACTGGCCTAACACTTGTTACATGGATCTTATAGAAAGCTAAAAAGGCTAAGCCTTACACATGTCATGTGAGATGAGCATAAAATTCTAGTAGGACACTATGCAATTATATCTTAAATGTGTTGGTAAGTGATCTAGGGTGTTTTATTTTTCAAGGAAGGTTTTGCATGATTCTCTATTATGATCTCTTGAAGATGAATAGATGCCAATGCCTATTTAGTATTAAAATTGAAATTGCTGAGTGGACATGAGACACATTGAGTTGTTCGATTCATAAGAATGGGATTGTATAATTACTTGGCAATGTCTGTTTTTCTAAAACTATTATGTATGTATGAATAATTGCCACCAATATGAAGTTGTTAGAATGAATTATTGTTTCAGAAGATAAGTTATATTATTCATGATTGATTTTACTAAATGAAGTTACATGTTTAGGAGGAGTTGATTTGTAAATTTGACGTGGTTTTAATTTTTATTTTCTTTTAACATTCTAGTTTTGAATTTTGTGGGTATATTCACTGCAAACCCTCACGAGACACAACTCGTCCACTAGTGTAAGCTAGGGGTTTAAAGGCTTATTGCATATGCTAAATGCAATCGAGATTTCCTGCGGAAGTGGAGTAGTTAGTTTTGTTTTCTATTGTTTTAATTTTTGTTTTGCTCGAGGACTAGCAAAAAGTAGGTTTGGGGGTATTTGATGCACTGAAATTATGTTTAATAAAATATTTTCAAATTTCTATTTGCAATCCTATTTTGTGTTAATTCATTACTGATTTGGGCTATTTATGTTTTGAATAAGTTAGTTGGACCTTAATTGAGTTTACATGTCTAAACAGGCTTCAACAAGATACAACTGGAAGAGGAAGTTGAGCCCAACTACCCAAAGCTATTTAAAAGTCAAGAATGGGCTCATAATGGTCTAACATGCATGGAATGGTCGAACACAACCTTGTGGACCCATTTGATTTGAGATTTGTATGAATAGAACTAAATTATGAAAGAAGTTGATTCGGATAGATTGACACAGCCTTAGTATTTTGATCATATCTTTTTATGTATAATTCGGATTGATACGATTCTGGTGGCAATGGAAAGAAGACTTCCGTGGCTACAAGTGTTATTTCAGGAAGAAATTCTAAATTCCGAAGATATAGGGGTCTAATCAGGCAATCAATCAGGATGAAATCTGGAGATATGATTTGATTTTACCCTTTGAAGCAACCCTTTCTTTTCCTATAAATAGAGGGGTGGATGTGATAGATGGGGGATTCTCTCCTCTTTAGAGCTCTCTTCTCTTATTTCCTTCTCTTATTTTGCATCTTTGTTTTTAGTTTTATTGTAATGGCTTTCTAAATCTCTCAAGCTAAGGCTAGGAATGAAGCTTGTACTTGATGTTTAATGGATACTTTGATTCAAGTAAGTTCTTTATCATTTTAAATTGATGTTTCATATTTAAAGAGTTTATAATCTATACAATTATTTGATTCAGCGTTGACGAAAGGCACGTTGAATGCTTATAATTCCCTGTGATTATATACTTAATGCTTTCACGTAGTAAACAATCAATTACTATTGTTTTATTTCAAAGTTCTTTAAAAGATAAATTTTTCGATTAAGATAAATTTTCATTTGATCTTGATTGAGTTATCATTTGAATGAAGTAAACATTAGAGATTTATTGCAAGTGGATTTTTGATGCCTTAGCACTTTCTCTTTGAATTGTCTCTTATCATCTATTTCACTTTTCTTCTCTATTCGATTCTCTTCGTAATAGTTTTCTGTGTCACACAAGGCTTTCCCTGTGGATCGACCTTGTTTACTATAGTTGACAAGTAAAAAAAAAGAAATCTGAACTAGACTCCTTCATAGTCTTAGTTTGGACGTAACACCATATTTATGTGGAAACAATTTTTATCCACTACTCCATGTTTTTTGGATGCATGTATTATCTGGATAGTTCTAGGATAAAACCTAGAATTATCAAATTTCTGTTTGGAAACCTATTGAGAAAAATAATCAATATCTGGCATGCGCATATTGGTGTGGAGCATCATGGGAAAGCCCCTACCTTTTTGAGCCTCTTGTTGTCGCATGAGCATAGGGAGAACACCATTCAATATCACGGCTTCTGATTTTATTGCCATCGGACGAACCGACGATTTCTGAATTTATTTCTTACTATTTTTGAAATAATTCATTTCCAGAAAAGATGTTACAAAAAGATTGTGTTTATTTCATGAATTTTCTGCTTAGCATTGCTTAAGATGTTCACAGCCTACTGATATAAATATACTCACCCACCCCGTGATTTTGCACGTAATGAAGCAATGATGGAGGTGAAAGCGGAAGCGATTTCCCATTAAATTATCTTATTGTTGGTTTTGATATTTTTGTAATTATTCGTGCGATTGATGTTTAAAAGCATGCTTGCCTGGAGATTATAAATGTTGTATAACTATCAGCTCTATGCATAGTGGTCCCTGGGCATATTTAATATTTTTTTTGTCCAATTGAAATTGTAAAATTTATTATGCATATATCATTTATTATCTTAAGGTTGTTCAATGACTATTATTCTAAATTTTGCATTTGATTTGCACTGACAGCCGTCACGTTCAGTCACATGTGTGATAATTGCACATGACAAATGGGAGTTTTATGATTATTATTATCACTTTAAATGGCGGCTGTCACATTTGGTATTGGAGCCCAAGTTTTCACTAATCCTAGAACTATAGTTTTAATTAGTCACACAAATAACTAATGTGTTTTTTATGATTTGACTAATAATATATTTGTTTGAAAATATAAAGGCAGATGACTGGAAAGTCAAGAATGACACATATAATAGGCTCTTTGTATCATTCGTGTCACACCCTGCCACACCCCCCTTGACCTGAACCCAGTCTAAGAGAGTGGGATGAGGCATGATGCGTACAGAAGATTTAACCATCCTTGGTTTTGTTCAATGGAGTGCATAGCATGTACCCTTTGTGAAAAGCAAAAAGAGGAAGATAAAAGAGATTGACTAACAATCTTAGTTCAACACAATACCCACAATATCTAAATAATAGCATATGGTCTTAAGCCTTAGGGCCACACATATCAAAAGCCATCACTGGCTAACCAAAGTATTTGATAAAGTCAAGTGTAAGTTCATCCTATCACATCACAAGTCTATAACAGTCTAAACATCTAGCCCCCTCCTCTTATGGCGCAAGTCCATCCTCAAGCTCTATGTATAGACCATATGGAGCACCTACATGACACAGTATACAACCCCAAAACAAAAACCACAAACAAAAGAGTGGTGAGCTTACCTCAGTAATGGTTTTGAATCGAAATATAAGATCATGAAAACACTGCATGCATTCTAAATTTAAACATGCATCATATATCCATTCTCTACACCTGTGCATCATGAAATAAATCACAATCTATACACACATTCGCACCACCTGTGGATCATAGTTTCATTCATAAGTCATAATACATATGCACACCCTATGCAATAATTTAAGTTTTCATGTTCCATTGACATCTTTTATGAAGCCAGTATCAATATTCACATTCACCCTACATAATCAACTGTATAAAACCACATTCCATCTTGCATGTTCAAATATACTCATGCCATATGTACCATGTGTAACATAAGCATCATTATTCCTATATAAATTGTGTCAATGAGCATTATAATTCATACACATGTATAAACCATTTGGTGAATGTCTCATAATTGACAAAACAATCCTGCTTATCTTGGTCGAAGCACAAGCATACCTACTCACCCTGGAAATCCTAAAAAGGAAGTCCTAAGCAGTTTGGGTAAATACCTAATAGGGAAGTACCCCCTAGTAAGACGGTGTACACAGACAAACCAGCCTGGATTCCCCTGTCCAGATAACACATCAATTTAACTCATAGCAAATATGTTCTTACCCGGGGAGGAAACCCATCAAAGGGATGTAAAATCTCGTCCAATAGATGTAAAACCCCATCCTTTCGGATGTAAAACTGATTCAATAAACCTCCAATGCAGCTAATCCAAAAAACTATGATACCCAAAGGATTAATCACAATTAAACACGAGTAATCTTCGCTTACAAATCATTCTTATGATGCATGCGACATGATACATACATGAGAAAATGTTAAATGAATGCAATCATAGGTAAACATAGTCTAATCAGTCCTAATATGCACGAAGCATGGTCTATTTGTGACAAATAAAATCATATAAGCATAAACAAGAATATACATACATGGTCGTGTTCATATATGAGCTAAAACATGTGAAACATAAATCTTCTATAATCAATGTGACATGTACAAGTATCTATAATTCATCGAGGTTATAACCTACTGGAATGATGAAGTAAATGCAAAGAAATCATCGAAATACAGATTTAAAACAAGTAGAGCATCATGCAAAACTTAGACAAGTATATTTATATTCATGCTTAAGCTAAATCACATTTAAGAAAGGTTCATATGCAATTAAGGTGACAATTATAAGTATTCATAACTCAACATAGCCAAAGAAAATTAGAATCATGAGAAAAGAACAAAAAATTAACTAAAATCCACAAAATAGCTATTTTCACAAAACTGCCATTTGGCCATCGAACGGATGCTAGCCATTCAAACACCTGTCCATTCGAATGGCTAGACACCCCGTTCAAACACTTGGCCATTTGAACAGTCTGTTAGCCCATTTGAACAGTCAAAATGGTTCAATTTCTTGGTTCATCTTCAACCTCTCAAAATTCAAACCCAAAATATTCCTAACATATAAATTCTAAAATTACCATAAAATATTATATAATCAAAATCTAAGCCTAGAACATGATGGATCTAATCATTTTCATGCTTAATCATACTAATATAACCATAAGTTGCATTCTTTTAATAAATCACCATTATACATTAAGATGAAGTAAAAGCTCAAATAAACTTACAATTTTTGGCATTTCAAAAATGAAAAGCACTCATGGTAAAAACCTCTTACCTCTAACAAGCTTAGAAATCCCCTGAACGTGGTTCAACCTCAAGAAATCCTACCCAAAAATTAGGGCTTTCAGTTAAACCTAATTAAAACTAACTAATAGACTCAAATCAACTTGGAAAAAGATAGATCTAAGACATCCTTAGGTTAAAAATGAATTTAACCTAATTAGGGTTCTAAATCAAAATTAAAAACTTGATTTTCATGGAAAAAACTAAGAATCAAAATAGAAGTGAAGATAGAGGTGATTAAGACATGGATCTAAAGATTATTGGGTAATTAAGGGTAAAAGTATGCCTTAATAAGAGTTTCTCTTTTGGGAAAATGGGGGTAGAGCTAGCCTCCCTCCTATTCTTAGTCCTTCCCCATTTGGCAAATGGTTAGGGCTTTTCTTTATATATCAAGGCTTATGGGATGGGAATTAAATTGTTGGGCTGGAAAATAGGTGATTACGCATTAAGTGATCAATTAAGGGTATTTTGGCTCAAAAATGAATTTACTCACACCCAAACCCACTTAGACAAATCAATAGAAGGTTGGAGGCTAAAATGGGTAGCACGTCATCCCACACAAACGTGGGTCCCATGGTGGGGTCCACTCCCTTGACTAAGGAAAAATAAGAGAAAATGCCTTTAAATAGGTAAATATTTGGATAAATCAAGCTTGACACTAATACTCATAAAAGAAAATTAAACCTTAAGAAATCCATAATTAAACTAACCCATTACCCCAAAAATCAAATCAAACTGACAAATAAACAAATTCACACAAACAAAAATGAAATAAATTTGATATCTTACAATTCAACTGCAAAGAAATTGCTCTTTCCGTCATGAGCAAGGAGAGATAGGGGTCAGATGTCAGGTGGAACTATCACAGCAGAGACCTCAGCTTCTTTGAGTGATTCCAAAACAATTACTGCCTTTGTTTCATCACCAAGCTATGATGATGTTCATGAAGTGATAAATGTTCTTGACTCCCAGATTATGATCAAGGATTCCGAAAACGACCCATCTTAGAAGAACCTATATGAGGAGGATCAATCTAAAGAGGACTCATTAGAGGAGGAATCGTAGGACAAGGAAGATGTAGTTCTGAGCATGGTTCATTGTCTCGGGGAGATCTTTCTCTCGGGACATCTATCGAGCTGTGAGATTGGGTAGAACTATGTTTACACAATCTTGGCGAGATCTTGCTAGGATAGCAGAGATCCGATGAGACTAGTTGTTTACCACAGTACTGCTGTGCGGAGGTCAATTATCCAAATCCGAAAGCAGTTATCTATGGCGTTGCCATCTCAAAAGACTTGTTAGTATCCACCGGCAGTTGGGGACCTCATCGAGTGAGTCTTCTTTTTTGTTTTACCCAATTTTATCTGCACTGTAGCTTTTCCTCACTCATCACGAATTTATTCACAAATCGCAAACAAATCGCAATTCGCAAGTGTGATGAACCTTTCTTCCATGGTGGCATAGTGCTGCTTCCTTTCCAAGTTCCAAGTTGGATTGGAACTTCCAACCAACCAAAAAAGGGGAATCATGATGTATCCTCGCCTCTGTAAATTTGTAATAATAAGAGTCGAGAATGAACACAGAAGAGGGAACTATTTAAAAAAGGTATGCTTAACACTTCAACCTCAACAAGGACTCTTTCCAAATTCCAATCCTATAAAAGATTCATCAACGGAAATTAAAATCAGACTATCACTGGGAGAAAAGTAGCCACACATGGGCAGCCACAAAAGTTGTCTGTTGACATTGGCCAGCAAGAGGTTTGATTCTTCTTCTTCCTCTGTTCATCTCTATTTTCAAGATTGTGTAATAAAATTCATCTTTGTGATGACTGATGACTGGTGAGTGATGAGAAATTAAGTAATTTGGAGCTATCAAAACTTCCAAAATCTAGACACGATGAGTCCATCCAAAATCTAAGCTAACCAAGAAAGAATTGTTTCCCAGCTAACCCCTTCGATTTACTACCAACCTTAAACACAAAAACCCCCTAAATAGTTAAAAGAGAAGTCGATCTCAGCCATTAGATTATGTATATGCTTATTTTTTAGCTCATAACCAGGACCAATAAGAAATTTCTCCAAATTATTCAGTATGACAATCTAAACATTTGATTTCTGGCTCACAACTGAGAGTTACAATACATCATAGAGTAATCAATAATGATGCCTGTTGTAATTCTTTTCAGGTTTTTCATTAATTCTAGATTTAGCACAAGCTAATAATTGACAGTTGGTTGTCATATATTTTATTTTGGAACCACCCACGTCAACTAACACAATACTAGTAAACTTGAAATGTAGTATAGCAAATAAGGCATAGTGGAACGTAATTTATTAAGTGAAATATAAAATTGCTAATCCATTTATGCCATCACTCATAATGTGTTGGAATAAAATTTAGTTGAACTACAGGGCTTTTAGATGATCTGGGGTCATAAATCTTCATAAGAAAGCTATTATTCGGGACACATGACGACAAGCGACAGTCCTGATAGATTTTAGACAATTAGTAAAAACTAATAGCTTTTGGTAGTTCTCTATCAGCATGACAGAAAAAAGGTAAATACAAGCCTTGCAAATCTCCTTCAATTACTAATTTTTTTATTTTATGAGTTGTTCTTTATAGTAGTCAGTGTAAAGCCAGGGAAAGGAAAGCATAAACCTGACAAACTTGACAAAGAGTTAAACAACTGAACATCCTACTTGATTTACTTTTATGCTCTACAATAACCACTAGAGCAAGGCACAGTTAACTAGTTATTGAAAGAATAATCACCCCCTACAACTCTCAAATTCACTTTGGAATTGTACACTTGTTAAGTTAATGAAAGAATCAATTCAAAGTCAAAAGATTATATCTCTAACAAGAGATGCCAGTAAGACATAAATATATATACATATACCATATTGGAAAATGATACTCCACCCTTAACAATATCATTATCTCATATAACTGTAGAAACAAAAGAATAGGAAAACAAAAATATAATTGGGTGTCATTAGAACCATGAAAGAATAAATTAAATTATATTAATTAGCCTTCTAGACTTCTGTTGCTATAGTTGAATGGGATCTGGAATTTGATTAATGGTGAAGAAAATTGTTACTAAGAACTGGTAACAGGAAATTGTGCTTCTAGATGCCTCTTCCCATTTGATGGGACTTTCTATTTTTTGGGAGATTGCTGGTTTATATGAAACTGATATAACTAAACCATCCTTATTTAGTTCTTATATGTGTTCTTACTTGCATCTCTCTACCATAAATGGAGATAGAATTAGTTTCTAGTTAGTGTGAAAATTTGGAAGCTAAATAGCATGCAATGGTTCAATGGTTGAATCTCTGTTGATATTTCATTGGGCATTCCTTATTAATGGGGCATATTAATCAGTTCTTTTGTAGTCAGTTTTTTGCTACAGAAGTCTAGGTTTAGCTACGCCTTTGTAAATCACAGAAATTCCAATCTATTTTTTTTCAGCTGTGGCACTTTAAAGTTTTCTTCTTCTCAGTTCATTAATTTGCATAACCCAAATTACATTTTAACATAGAATTTTTAATGTTTAACACAAATCCTCCTTCACAACATCTTTCAGCTATCAATTTTGTCTTTTCCTCTAACCATTTAAGTTATTTTACAAGACACATTTTGTGAGCAAAATACTGAAATGTAGCTCTCAACTAAAATATTACAGCTTTCATCAAAATGTTCTAGTTAAATCCCTTCCAATGTAGTTCTTTTGTAGTCATCCTTGGCTCTGTGATGATGGCCTTCGGTTGATGCGCTAGTAAAACGAGCAATTATTCATAGGGGTTTCATTGTGTCACAATTTTTTGTAGCTTGCACCACGTCAATTCCTAATCTATGTGTGGAAAATTTACTCCAAATATTAGTCAAAACATGATTTATAGGATTTAGAACCTTAATGAAATAAGTTGAGAGTGCTATAGACTTTACTTACTAAAGGTTTTGTACCAAAACACCTGAAGTGTCAATCCGGAAGTGAGATTGAAGTATACAGGTTTGCACAATGTTTCACATGTAGCCTTTATATTAACAAAGATCTTGACACTTTAGCTTCTTGGTTGATTAAGTTAACATATACTCTGTTATGACAATCCCATTTGTAGAGAGCTAATTATTTTTATGTGCATTTTATGCATAAATCATAGCAACAGAAGGGTTGGGAGCGTGGAATGCTAGTGTGTGTCAGGGGATCATTTGATAGGTGGTAAAGATGTTGCAAGGTGAAAAAAGTGTCCTTAGAATGTGCGAAATGAACTGAAAGACCTCAAGGAGAAAAATAAGAAAAAAATGATTGATTCGAGAGACAAAAAAGAAAAGATGCATGTAGAAATTGGTCTCCTTGGGTATGAACCAGAGGTTCAAATTGAAACATCAGATTAGGATGAGCCTGAAGAAGCTAGGGTTGTATTGACTGGCATAGGTGGTTCTAATAGTGGGCACATGCAGAGAGCAAAAAAGTTGGTGTGTCAAACCAACAAACCATTACAAATATAGTCATACCTAGCTTGAGAGAAAGAGTTGGTAGGATGATTTCCAAGTTTTTCATCTTCAACCATATTCTTGCTCATGTTGCATATGATCCTCATTTTCTAAACATGACATCTGAAGCACAAGCAGTTGGAAAAGGAGTACGTACTCCCACTGCCAAGGATATATTGGGAACATATTTAGACAAAGAGGTAGAATAAAGGATATGCAACCCATATAGAATGAATATGGATGCTCCATTTTGTGTGATGGACGGACGGGGCCGACAAAAATGTTTATCATCAACTTCATGGTTTATAGCAATCAAAGAATTTGTTTTTAAGACTCGGTTGATGCTTCGGGAAAGGAGAAGAATGCTTACTACATCATGAACTTAATTGAAGAACAAACTAAGAGAATTGGAAGAAAAAATATAGTTCAAATGGTCACAAACAATGCTAGCAATTATAAGAAAGTTGGCAAGATGTTGATGCAAAGGTATGCATTATATTGGACACCTGGTGTAGCTCATTGTATAGACCTCATGTTTGAAGTTGCAAAGCATGGCTTTGAGGAAAATGTAGTTAAAAATTAAGAATGGTGACAAGATTTATATATAACCATGACAAACTTATTCACCATATACAATAGGCTTATGGTTATGATTTAGTTTGTCCAGGGGCAACATGGTTCGCAACAAACTTCATTGCACTAGAGAGCTTGCAAAGGGAGAAGAGCACACTACGATCATTCTTCTCAAATCAACAGTGGCTAGATTCTGACCTTCAAAGTCATCCATGTGCTATAGATGAGGAGAAATTGTTATTGATAACAAGTTTTGGGAAGAAGTGAGGGATTCAATTAAGATCATGGATCCAATGCATGAGGTTCTACGAGTCATTGACAGCGAAAAATTTCCAACTATAGGATTTGTTTATGAGGCTATTGACAGAATGAAGATGGCCATTGAAGTCTCATCTCCAAGGTCTCACGTATGCGTTAATAAAATTATTGACAAGAGGTGGGTAAGATCAATGGATGAACCCATCTACAAGGCAAGTAAGCATCTCTTACAATTGTTACTTTTAGGAAATATGTTGAACTTTTCTTAATTATTATGCAATTTTTTATGTAGCGTACTAACTCGATCCCAAGTACCATTATAGTAAAAAACTTGGGCACATACCATATTTAATCAAGGCGGTGCATGACATATTTGATAAGTTGTTCCCAATGTCAAATGATGCAAGTAATATAGGCAGTGAGGTAATTACCTAAAACATTAAGTGGACACAATTTATCCTTCATTTTCTTACATAAGGTCATTGACACAAAAGAACTTGTATAAATATTGTCATTTAATTAAGGAAAACAATGTGGGTAGGTAACTTGAACATGAAGATAAAAAATTTTACCCAGATATTGATTAATTAATCTATACAAAGATGTTACTTGCTCTCTTTATTTTCCAGGGGAATGGTGGTCATTGTGTGGGATCGATTGCCATACGTTAAGCTAGTTGGCTTCTTCATATACTGGCACAAACTGCCTATGCATCTCCATGTGAGAGAAATTGGAGCACATTTTCCCTCATTCACACGAAGCCTAGGAATAGATTGTCTTACAAGAAGTTGAAGAAATTGGTCTTTTGTCAATACAATATGAAGTTGATGAAGGACATAGAAGACAATTATAAAAATTGTGACAAACAAGAGGATGACCCCTTAGACCACTTTGAGTTAGTGGTTGAAGCATATTTGGATGAGAGAGAGAAAATCCTTATGCTGAGTGGGTAGCAACAAACTCTATGGACTTGGATGATGAACAACCTGATCCCTTGATTACTGTTGTGGCAAAAGAAGTCAGAATTAATGTTGAAATATTTAGAGAAGAAATCGTAACATCTTCCATAACCAAGGGATCTCACATTCATGTAGATGATCCACTGTTCAATGATGATAGTGCTACTAATGATGGAGACAACAATAGTGGAAGAGATTATGTTGAAAATGATAGTGGCAGACACATTCTCGAAGGGAATGAGGCTAATCAAAATGAAGTATTTAACATAACTCCTTTGACCTTCACTGAGTAAGATGGTTTTACTCATGCTACACAGGATTCTGATCACGGGTCACGACCAATTAAGAAAAACAACCTTCGTAAAGGAAAGTATGAGACATAGGAGAAATTAGTATATCATTAGATGCTCTACTTAAATCAATTCTTAGTCTTGTCATTAGTTTTACTAATTCTTAGATCTTATATCTAAATAGGTTTTGATTTTCTACATAAACAATACCTCTATTCAGTCTCATTTTACATCATCAATAAATATTATTATTTTTACTTATTTTTCATAATTTTTGTTATAGTTTCATAAGTTTATAATTTTTTAATATTTATATCAATATTTGTCAATGATAGAATGTACCCACATTGAGAAATGTGTTGACAATTTTTTTTAAGATCACCTAGACGGTTGCTATTGTTTTACACGATCTGTCTGAGTTCTCTCTAGATCTCATCTCTTTGGCTCACCAAGATGAGACCGAGATCAAAGACGGCAAACCAAGGTTATGGGAGAATTTGACCGAAACAAGTTACCCCCTAATGAAAAAGAAGGGGAAGAGAATGATTATGAAGCTCACAGATGACGCAAGGGCAAGGGACTGTCATGGTACACAGAGCACCTTCTAGACATTTGTGTTTTCTGTAGACAGTAGGGGCACTATTTATTTTAGTACCCATCAAGGAAAATATTTCCTTCGATTCCTTTAGACATGAAGAATGTGTGTTTTTTAGGAGAAAAAAGTTTTGCTTCCGCTTTTATGTAAAATTAAGTAGTTTAGTTGTTTTGTAAATATTCGGTCAAGGTGTCAGAGACACCTCTTTTTGCAAATATGTTTAATTATGTGAGTATAAATGAAAATGTTGATAAATAAATATTGTTAGTAAAAAATTTCTTCTAGATTTAAGGCTGTTATAATATGTTAGCACCTTGAAATGACTTCTGAAAATGGTAGAGAGGTACAACTGTTTTATGAATCCACACCCAAGCGGAAATTGTAGCTCATGGTGTAGTAGCACCAAAAAATCATATAGAAAATTTCTTTGATTTGATGATACAAAGGATGACCCAATATCTGCAAGCTCAAGGATTTCAGCCTAGTTTAGTAATTCTATGGAAACGGCTCAAAATAGTCATAGCGAAAAAGACAATTTGTTGAGTGATTTAAAAAAAATTCTTTGGATTTCTCGGGAGAGGACGGATCAAAAGCAGCCAAGAAATGGACATTCGAAGTTGAGAGGATATTTAAGGGTATGAAAGTTCCTGAAGATAGGAAAGTGGACGTAGCTACTTTTGCTATGACAGGAGAAGAGGCTTTCTAGTGGCCATCTACAAAAAGAAACTTCTTCCATGATAAGGATAATATTAAGTGGGAAGAATTTAGAGAACTATCATATAATAAATATTTCCCTCATGTTCAGGAGAAGAAAGAAAAAAAATTTATGGTCCTTCAACAAGGAAATATGATAGTGATTCAGTATCAAAATAAGTTTGTACAGTTACAGAGCTTCGCACCTGAAATCTGCCCTACAAAGCTTGAAAGTTTGTCACTGGCCTAAATAACATACTCCACAGTGGAATAGTAGGATTTCAACCTACTTTGTTAAAGCTATGGAATTGGCCTCTCTATTAGAGCAATAATATCAAGAGTTCTTCGCAAAATGAAAGGACCACATGCAAAATAGCGGTTCTAAGATTGAAGATAGAAAGAGGAAAGTAATGTTCCCTAACTAGAACAATAACTAAAAATTTCATAGGCCCTCTGGACCATCAACCCATGCCCATAGGGAGAAAAAATTAAAAAAGTGCTACAAATGAAATCAAATTCATTTACCTGGAGTTTGTTATTTCTCCGAGGGATGATGCTTCGCTTGCAGGAAACTTGGACACCAGATTAAGGAATGCACCTAGAAGAAGAACCAAGAGGAGGTCAAGATGGAGCAAAAGCCTAAGGCTCAGGGTTGGGTTTATGCTATTATTGTAGAAGAAGCTCAAACTTCAATAGGAGTTATACAAGATACACTTCTAATTATGGAAAAGATTGCTAAAGTTTTAATAGATTCAGGATCGACACATTCTTTTATATCCTATGATTTTGCTTTTAATACTGGTTATCTGGTTATGGAACTAGGATATATTTTAGAAGCATTATCTCCTATGGGAAAAACTTTTATAGCCTAGAAGTTTTGACAAGATGTGTTGATGTTGATAGAAAGCCAAAAATTGGAAGCTAATCTTATACTCTTAAGTATGAGAGACTTTGATGTTATATTACGAATGGATTTTTTAGCTGAGAATGAGGCTTTAGTAGACTATAAAAGGAAAAGAGTTAGGTTCCACAAACAAGGAGAGAAAAACATTACCTTTTATGGAAACAAGGATCCTTCAGGAGTGTCTATCATTTATGTCCTTAAGGTTCAATGGTTGATATCTAAGGGATGTCACACATATCTTGCCACTATGATTTCCAACACTATCATCTAGGTTAGAAGATATAAATATGATAAGAGACTTTCCCGACATTTTTCCTAATGATCTTCTAGGAGTGCCTCCAAGAAGAGAGATAGATTTTTACATTGTTTTACTATCAAGATCAGGTCCTATTTCTAAGGCGCCCTACCGTATGTCTCCTGCAAAATTGAAGGACTTAAAGAGTCAATTACAAGAGCTATTAGATAAAGAATTTATCAGACCCAATGTCTCACCTTGGGGAGCTCCATTCCTATTTGTGCAGAAGAAGGACAAATCCTTAAGACTTTGTATAGATTATAGGATGTTAACTGCGTGAACATAAAGAATAAGTATCCTTTACCCCGGATCAATGATTTGTTTGACTAGTTATAGAAAGCTAAAGTATTTTCAAAAATAGATTTGAGGTCGGGGTATCATCAGTTGAGAATATAGAATGAAGACATTTCGAAAATAGCTTTTCGTACCCGATATGGCCACTATGAATTTTTACTGATGCCATTAGGATTGACAAATGCTCCTACAGCATTCATGGATCTTATGAATCGAGTTTTATTTCAATACCATGGTAGAATTAATTGTAGAGTCTTCCACAAGCAACTAGTGTCCCATACCACAGGCGTTTGGTGGTTACTCCTTAGTAATTCTATCGTTGGTTAAAACATATTCGAATTACTGTTGTTACGTCAAAACCAAGATTATGAAGTATTCTAATTCGGATTTATTTTTTTACTTCTCAACTATAGTAAACAAGGTCAATCCATAGGGAAAGCCTTGTGTGACAAAGAAAACTATTACGAAGAGAATAAAATAGAGAAGGAAGGTAAAATAGAGAATAAGAGATAATCAAAGAGAAAGTGTTAAAGGATCAGAATCCACTTGTAATAAATCTCTAATGTATATTTGATTTAAATGATAACTCAATTAAGATCAAATGAAAATTCATCTCAATCGGAAAATTTATCTCTTAAAGAACTTTG
This sequence comes from Saururus chinensis, assembly GCA_035235625.1. Classification (NCBI taxonomy): domain Eukaryota; kingdom Viridiplantae; phylum Streptophyta; class Magnoliopsida; order Piperales; family Saururaceae; genus Saururus; species Saururus chinensis. Next base: position 24,389,021 of record CP141144.1, read on the forward strand.
AAATAGAACAATAGTAATTAATTGTTTACTACGTGAAATCATTAAGTATATAATCACAGGGAATTATAAGCATTTCATGTGCCTTTCGTCAATGCTGAATTAAATAATTATATAGATTATAAACTCCTTAAATATGAAACATCAATTTAAAATGATAAAAAACTTACTTGAATCAAAGTAGCCATTAAACATCAAGTACAAGCTTTATCCTTAACCTTAGCTTGAGAGCTTAGAAAGCCATTACAATAAAACTAAAAGGGGAAGGTCCAATCATATCCCTTAACCTTACTTGGAGGGGATGATGCCTCTGCCACATCCACCCCTCTATTTATAAGAGTAGAAGGGGTTGCTTCAAAGGGGAAGGTCCAATCATATCCCTTGATTACATCCTGATTCATTACTTGATTGGTTGCTTCTTTAGCAATGATTAGATTCTAAATCAATTAAATAAATCAATGATTTATTTAGCAAATAAGTATCTTTGAGTCTTCCTTTAGTTATCTAATCAGCCTCATTGTCTTTCCTTATGTGTATCAATCATAACCAATAAAAATATTCTCCATGTGTTGGCCTCGGGTTAGTTAACTAGTTGCCCCTTTGCATGCTGGATTTGACCCATAAATCTTTGGAATTATAAATTTCTTCCTGAAATAGCAATTGTAGCACGACAGTATTCTTTCCAATGCCACCAGAAGCATATCAATCCAAATTACACATAGGAAGATATGGTCGAAATACTATGGTTGTATCAATCTGTCCAAATTGGCTTCTTCCCAAATTTAGTTCTCTTGATGTAAATCTCAAATCCAACGGGTCCAAAAGGTTGTGTTCAACCATTTAATACATGTTTAGACCATTAGGAGCTCATTCTTGACTTTTAAATAGCTTTGGGTAGTTGGGCTTCCCTTCTTCGTCTACTTGGATCTTGTTGAAGCTCATTTAAACATGTAAACACGACCAAGGTCCAACTAACATATTCAAAACAAAAATAGCCCAAATAAGCAATGAATTAACACAAAATAGGATTGCAATTCAAAATTTGAAAACATTTAATTGAACATTATTTCAGTGCATCAATTACCTCCCAACAAATTTTTAATTAACATACTATTTGAAACTGAAGTTGCCTAAATTATTTTAAAAAAATTATGTAACAAACTTCGAGCAGATATTTCCGATTGATTCAAATTAAAAATTGGAATTCGTAAAATCAAACTTCAGATGAAATCCGATGCCACACATGCAAACAATATTTCAAATAATTCCGATTTAAAATCAAAATTCACAAAATCGGAATCCATCTTAAATATGTTGTAACACATGCAAAATAGAATTTTAAATCAAATCTGCTACAACTTATTCATAATGGAATTTTAAAATTACTTTCAATTAAAAATTAGAATTTTTGAAATTGGAGTTCATATTAAAATCTGATGTCACAATCAAAACAAAATTTCGGATGAATTCAAATTTTAAAAGGTATTAAACCCGATGCAAAATATTTCGATAGAAATTTTAAATAATTTCATATTCAAATTCAAAATTCATAAAATTGATGTTGGTGTCAAATCCATGACAACACAGTTAAAATAATGTCTCAAATTACTTTAGATTCAAAGTGAGAATTCATATCAAATCCATATTCAAAGAAGAAATTTTCATTAATATCCGATTCAAAAGTGGAATTTGTAAAATTAGAGTTTATATCAATCCAATACAATAGTCCGAACAAATTTTTTAGATTAATTATGATTTTAAAATTAAAATTCTAATCAAATAAGTATATATTTCTTAAAATATTTTCCTTTCGTAGACAGAGCAAAGCTCCAATACCATTTGAAACACCGCAAACAAAAACAAACCTGAGCCGAGGGTTAGGAATACAAAAATGGAGTAATTTAATTTTGAACGATAAACCAGGAGCGACAAAGTTTGAGTGCGAGAGCTATAACATTCCCCTACACACTACTAAGATTAAGCTCTCCATTGCACGTAGGTTAGAACAAAATTAATTTTGATCTTATTTTGGACTGGGCCAACATTGTGGAGTCATTAGATGCCTATGTATGTATTTGATAAGATCTAACATGTTATTCCAATATGATCAGATCCGAATGTAGTTACGCCTAATAGCTAATTCATGCATTCGGCAATATATAAAAAAATATGCATATCCAAATATTTAATCGGAGTCATATTGAAACTTGTAAGTCATCGGAGTCAAATGGAAACCAACAAATCAGTAAAAACACATATCTTGCTCTATCTCAGAGTAGATTGATCATATTAGATCAGATCAGAGCATATCAGATCAAAACAAAGCACATCAGAGCTGATTAGATCATATTAGATCAAAGTATATTAAAACACATTGAATCAGAACATAGCATATATCTTAATTAGCACATGCATTCATATAATCATATATTAAATCAGAACATTAGAACTCCGCTGTAATTTCGGAAGTAGCAGCGTCCGGAGTTACTCCTTCCTTCAGGGCATCCTCCCCTTACTTGGGGACGCTTCTCACATTCTACGCCGGTAGGTAGGTAGCGGACAAAACCTCTACTTACCCGGGAGAGCTTCAAATATTCCATGCCCGTAGGAGGCGGACAGAACCTCCCCTTACCTAGGGACAATTCTCTCCCTGCGTGGCCCATTGGTAAAGGATGGAGCCTCCTCTTATTCAAGGCTACATCTCTTGATGCAGCCTAGAGCCTCCTCTTGCTCCTAGACACTTCTCTCAATTTCGGCCTGAAGGCGTCGGGAGAGCCTCCTCATGCCCTGGACTGAGCAGTCCAGGGCATGAGGAGGCTCTCCCTCTCTAGATTCACCAAATCGAGGAATGGACACTTCCATGCATCACGCGGATGGCCCACATTTTTGTGGGCCCCGCACCTCATGGTGGGGCACGGCTCTAGCCCCTGGAGTCATCATGACACTAGTAGTTTCGTCTTTTTTGCCCTTTTTTATTATTATTTTAATCAAATATTATTCCAACTTCAAAACACAATATCTTCTTACCCCAAAGTCAAAATCGGGCGTTCTTAATACCAATGAACTCATATTGACAAGCCCTTCAAAACTACATCACATATGACTAGCTTATCCCGAACTTTTAAAGTGAGTCCCACCCATGTGGCATGCTTTCTGAGGTCGTAACTTTCTCTCTTGATCTCCATTTTACATGTTCTTAGAGTTGTTATGCTCGTTACTTTGAGTTCTACTTATATGTAGGAATTTTATCCCGTAAAAACTCATAAATTTTTTCCATAAATTATAAAATTACCCCTAACTCCTTTGGTAAGATGTAATCGAAAAATGGGTCGTTACAATTTATCCGACTGATGTTTAAAGGCATCTATGCCTAGAGATTATAAATGTTGTATAACTATTAGCACTATGCACAGTGGTCCCTGGGCATATGTAACAATTTTTTGTCCAACTAAATCTCTAAATTTACTATGCATATATCATTTATTATATTAAGGTTGTGCAATGACTTTGTATTCTGCTATAACTATTATTTTGAATATTGCGTTTGATTTGCACCGATGGTCGTCATGTTCAGTCACATGTATGATAATTGCACATGATGAATGGGAGTTTATGATTATTATTATCACTTTAAATGATAGCAGTCACATCGGTTCTCTTCTTCAAGAAAAAGGATGGCACCCTTAGGCGTTGTATTGATTACTGGATGTTGAATCAAGTGACCATCAAGAACAAGTATTATTTGTCATGAAGTGATGATTTATTTGATCAATTACAACAAGCTCAAGTGTTCTCCAAGATTTATCTGAGGACGAGCTACCATCGACTCTATATTAGACCTGATGATGTGTCTAAGACTGCTTTTAGGACATGTTATGGGCATTATGAGTTCTTGGTTATGCCCTTTGGTCTCACTAATACACCGACATCTTTCATGGACTTGATGAATAGGGTTATCATGTCTTATTTAGATTGGTTTTTTATTATTTTTGTGGATGACATATTGTTCTATTCAACTAAAAATCATGAGAAGCACTTGAGGATTGTCTTGCAAACTTTGAGAGACCAAAAGCTCTATGCAAAGTTTGACAAGTGTGAGTTTTGGTTAGAGGAAGTAAACTTTCTAGATCATGTCATATCTAATGATGGTGTAGATGTGGGCCCATCTAAGGTGGAGACAGCCTTAAAGTGGGAGCAACTAAATGCTTTCGAAGTCCAAAGTTTCCTAGGTCTAGCAAGAAACTATTGGAGGTTCATTGAAGGCTTCTCTGACATTGCTACTCCTATGTCAAAGTTGACAAGGAAGAGTGAGAAGTTTAAATGGAGTCAAGCATACGAAGAATATTTTCAAGAGTTGAAGAAGAGGCTAACTTCAGCACTGGTCTTGACCTCCTTTGAGGAGTGGAGGATTCATTGTCTATAGTGATGCTTCCCATAAAGGCTTCGGTTGTGTGTTGATGCAGCATGGGAAAAGCTAATGTGGTGGCAAATGCCTTGAGTAGAAAATTAGCCACTTAGGTAGCTTGTGTTTGTGTGCAAGAATGACTTTTATATGAAGAGGCTATTAAACTCAAACCAGAGTTAGCTTTAGAAGATATAAGCAAGTGGTTTGATAATTTCTCCATAAGCCCTGATTGGGTGGATAAGGTGGTGGAAGCACAAAAGGTTGGTAAGGAAATTAAAGCGATGAAAGCCAAGTTGAATGGGAAAGGGGTGATTGATTTTGAAGAAAGAGTCGATGGAAGCTTAACATTTTGAGGGTGGTTGTGTATGTAAACTCCTTGGAGTTGAAGAAGCATATTCTTTTGGAGGCACATCACTCTACGTTTTCCATCTATCCAGGAGACACCAAGATGTATCATAATGTGAAGTGGACATTTTGGTGAAGCAATATGAAGAAGGATATTGCTTCATTTGCATCTAAGTACTTGGTGTATCAGCAAGTAAAAGCAGAGCATCGTCATCCAAGAGGCAATCTACAACCTCTACCTATTCCAGAGTAGAAGTAGGAGAATGTGGCCATAGACTTAATTTCATGGCTTCCTAGATCGTCAAGTACCAACGATGCAATGTGGGTTATCATTGATTGAATCACTAAGTCTGTACACTTCATTGCCATGAGGATGACTACTTCCTTAGATGTGTTGGCAATGCTTTATGTAAAGGAAATTATTCTGTTACATGGAGTTCCCATCTCTATAGTTTTCGATTGAGAACCTTGATTGGCATCCAGGTTTTGACATAGTTTTTCAAAAGTTGGGGACAATGACTCACCTCAACTTAGCTTATCATCCTCATACATATGGGCAATCCGAGAGGACTATCCAGGCATTAGAAGATATGCTTCTGGCATGCATCCTCGAGTGGAAGGGTAGTTGGGAACAACACTTACTATTGGTAGAGTTTGCCTACAATAAAAATTACCAATTTAGCATCAAGATGGCTCCTTTCGAAGTGTTGTATGCGCGCCCTTGCCAATATCCTCTTTGTTGGAGTGAGGTTGGTGAGCATCTCTTAAGCGGGCCAAAGATTGTGCAACAGTCGGTGGAGAAGATTCTACTCATTTGGGATTGACTGCAGACAGCACAAAGTCGACAAAAGAGTTATGGAGATAAGCAATGGAGAGCTCTAGAATTCCAAGTTGGAGACCATGTTTTCTTGAAGATCTCACCTTCTTGAGGGAATTTATCTCCTAGGTTCATTGAACCTTTTGAAGTTCTTGAGTAGATTGGAGCGATGGTGTATCAAGTGGCTCTACCTCTACAGCTTACTAACATCTATGATGGGTTCCATGTTTTTCTTTTGTAGATGTATGAGCCGATCCATCCCATGTTATTTATTTCGAGCCATTGGATCTAAGGACTGGCCTTTCATACATCAAGGCGACAGTGCAAATCTTGGACAAGAATGAGAAGACCCTCAAAAACAAGGTAATTCTATTGGTGAAAGTCTTATGGCTGAATTACAACGTAGAGGAGGCAATGTGGGAGTGCGAGGATGAAGTCAAGGTAAAGTACCCTCACCTTTTCACTGCAAGTGAATAGCGAATTTTGAGGACAAAATTCCTATAAGGTGGGTAGGATGTAAGATCTTCTAATTTTATAACTTTTTTGTTTTGTGTGAAACTGTTTGGTTCGGATTGATTTGATTTTTCTTGGGGCAATAAGTTAGTTAATTAAAAAATTCATAATGTTTAACTTAATTTAGTTTAGAAATATTAGTGTCTAGCTTATAATCTATCTAATTTCCAAAATTTTGTGTCAATTTTCAATTTTAAATTCCTTAAACAAGGAAGTGGGCCTCACCATGGGACCCACATCTTTATGGAATGACCATCTTTATCGAATGATCATTTGGGTCAATTCACCTATTTTTCAGCCCAATAATTGATTTTTCCCGCCCAATAGTCACTTACTATAAAAGGAAAACTCTTAGTCCATCCCCAAATGGGGAAGGACTGATATTTGGAGAAGGCTAGAGCTCTACCCCCATTCCCAAAGAGGAAATCTCATTTTAAGGTAATTTTTCTCTTAATCCTTTCGATTTTGTCTTCATGATCCAATTTTCACCTCTTCTAGTAGGATTCTTAGTTTATTTCTATTAAGTTCATATCTTAAATCTTGATTTGAAATCCTAATCTATGTGAATTTCGTTTTTAACCCCATGGAGTCTTGGATCTATCATCTCCTTGTTGATTTGTGTCTATTTTGGTAGGAAAACATGGATTTTTGCTTAGGCTAATAAAAACCCTAATTTGTGGGTAGGTGTTATTTGGGCTTTGGAAGAGTTCAAGTGTCTTTGATCTTGTTTGAGGTAAGGGGTTTTCTTTCTAAGAGGTTTTATTGTATGTAACACCATGTAAATGGTAGGTTCATGTTCTTCAAGTTTATGGATGGGTAAATTCAATTTTTCTAAAATAGATAATTCGATGTTGTTTATGCATGTTTGACTATGAGAAATGTCAGCCGGTGCTGATGCCAATGCGTCAGCTCCCCCTACCACGTTGCGGTAGGACATGGCCTGCCTCATTGCAGCTGGTCAAAGCCTACTGTGGCAGGCTAGGCCTGCCACTGCAGGCCCATCTCAGGCTAGCCTGCTTTGTCAACCCATACCATGGGTTGACGGTTGGATGCGCCCCACGTGGCGCGCATCCAACAATGGCATTCCCCTATTTAAGGAGAGTGAGAAGGGGGTGCCCAACTCGCCCCTACCCCCTTTCTCCTCCCTTTTCCCCATGTGTTACACCATTTACAAACTTTAAACGAGCATTTATTCACCATCCCTTACACGTTTTTACTTGTTCAAAAACATATTTTACCTAATTTGAGGGTGTCCGACATCATGAGAGGGTTCATTCTTAGAGATAGCCTCTCTAAAAGGTGGAAACGACTCAGGGCACTCTCGAGCCGAAAATGAAGACTATCCCAGTGCTAGGGGAAGTTCTGCCAGCCTCACCCGAGCCAGACAAGGAGACTATCCTAGCGCTAGGGAAGGTTCTTCCCGCCTCACTCGAGCCAAATAAGGTGACTATCTCCGCGCAAGGGGAGGTGCCACACACCATATTTAAGTCAACTACGAGCGAAAGCCTCACAAGATTAGGTGGTTCTAAATCCTATTTTCATGTTAGGGCTAAGTTCTGTTCTTTTTCTTTATTACTTCAAGTCATACACTAAAGATTACTTTTAAAGGGTTTAAAATATCGTTAGGGGCTGGGCAAAGGTTTGTCCTTACAAGATTATTTTAGTAGCAATTATTTGAATATTATTTGATTATTCCGTTTATTTTAAAATTTTAGAATTCAAAGGGTAGTTCTTCAGCACAAAACTCCAAGAATTATCAGAGTTTATTACTCCTAGATACTACCTAAGGAGGCTTTTAGCGCGCTCAGGAGTTTGGGTATCATGGTAAAAACCCTCTTCTTCTGATCCTGTTGCCCCATGAGCACGGGTGTATGTCATTTTAGTATCGACGACATTCTGCGAATGAAAAGTACTTGTTTTAAGCTATGTAATTGATTTAATAATAAATTCTAAGTTATGAGTTTATTATACGATTTATTTTACCTTTGCATGTTAGTAGAATTTAATGCCACCTACTGGGTATAAAATTTTATATTTACCCACCCCCAGATATTGCAGGTGTGGATACCAGTTTGGGGCTATAGCAGATCGGTCCAAAGAAAAATGGGTCAATACGCCAGATTTTGTTTAATTATATTTTTGTATGCATTGTTTATTTATGCTAACATAATTTTATGGCATGTATAGCCCTAACTTCTAGAATTTTTTACTTATGCACTTTAATATTATTAAGGCTTTCTTGTTTATACATGGTCGATCTGGGCCCTCTTTGCTTACAAATTTTATGAAACTCTGACTTTTGAGTTGATCTAAAAGGTCAGCGCATAACAATTGGAATCAAGGCCCGAGGTGCGGCTATCTATAAACGAGTAACTAAATTGGTCTCTATAAATATAAGTGTCATACATATTTTATTTTAAATTACTTAAATAACTTTGCGTGTTTTGTTTAAAATAAATCAAATGGGTAAGTCAAGAATGAGACACATCACGGCTTCTTGTTTAACTACCCGGGGCACAAATTGCCCTTACCAACAAGGGGAAGGGGTAGAAAGGATCCTATGATTATTGAGATTTTGGACTCCGATGACTCCACGATCCCGTACTCTCCTACTACGTCTGCAGATAGTGGCAAGGAAGAAAGTCGGGCCGACATCCTGATTGTGATATTGACCGACACTGATGTAACCTACATCACCGAGCAACATAGTAGAGGTGTACCCTTCCCCTACACCTTGTGATGTAGTGGATGAATATGTTTCCTACACCCCTTCCATGCCCCATGATGATAGAAGAGTAGAACTACACACCATATCCAACTCATCCATGACTCCTTTTATGGTAGAGGAGTTGGAAGAAGAGCCCTTTGAAGATGATGAGGCGGAGAGTCGAGTGGATGGACCTAGGAGGGAATGGTCCTTCGTCGAGGAGGAAGAACTCCCATCCTGGGAGTTGCAGGTACCCATGATGGCAGTGGATGCATTTGAAGAGGGTGAAAATGAGGCCCAACAACACCTTAGGGTTTTGGCACCTTCGCAAGATAGGTACCTCGGGGGCAATAGATGCCTACTTTGTGGGCATCCAAACCACTCTGTCTTCACTTGCCCAAAGTAAAAAATGAGCAATGGTAGTCACTTGGTTATATGAGTGACCTTGACAACTTTTAGAATGAAGTTGTGATCTTTTGCTAATCTCTATTAGTTAGTTTAACCAACTACTGTTTTATGTATGTGTCTTTTGGCTTGTTTACCTAACATCTTTTGTAGTAGAAAAATTGTTAAGTTTGTATCAAACTTTGAAGCATTTATGAAAAAAACTTTTTGTGGTGGTCACTCAAAAATTTTCTTTATTTTGAACATGTGTTTAGATGTCACCTACTAGTGGAGATGATGTACTTCCATCAAACAATTCCACCCTCATAGATACTACAAATCAAGGGATGGTAGCAATGGAGGACACTATGTCCAACCTCCTTGAATTAATAATGCAAAGAATGACGGAACGTCTTCAGACTTAGGGATATCAAAGCACCCCAACTGACAAGACGGGAGAAAGTAGTCAGGGTGAGAGGAATTTACCCGAGTGATTTAAAAAGCTTGCACCAGCCTTCACCGGAGAGAAGGGCCCTGAGGCCGCAAAAAAGTGGACCTTCGAATGCGAGAGAATTTTTAATGAATTGAAGGTCCTAGATGATCGAAAAGTGTCGTAGCCACCTTCGCCATGATAGGAGAAGCTACTTTTTGGTGGCCAATTGCATAGAGGAATTTCTTCCCTGACAGTCATAATATCATGTGGGAGGATTTTCACAAGGTATTGTATGACAAGTACTTTCCCCCGCATGTCAAAGACAAAAAGAGTCTCTAGACCACCAGAAAGGAGAAATGACAATGGGGCAATATGAAAATAAGTTCATCCAGTTGCAAACTTCGGACGCTTGCCCCACTGAAGTAAAAAGAGTAAAGAAGCTTGTAAGAGGGCTGAACAGTAGCCTGAGGAACCAGGTTGTCGGGTTTCAACCTACCACATTCACTAATGTAAATAGCTAAAAATACATTCACTAATGTAAATTGCTAGAATTTCTATGTACCATGCCAGATTTCAAAAAGGCCGCAGCCGTTTTAGCTGCGGTCAGTTGGTCGCGGCATAAAAACTGCGAAACACGTGAGACGCACCACACACAGCGAACTTTCTACCCTTTATGTCCAGAGGGCTACACCAGAAACAGAGTAGGTACAAGCCGTTCTGGCCGCTGAAAAAGTCCACGGAACCAGTGAGATCGCACCAGACACAGTGGCCATTCTGGCTGATTCCTTTCTAGTTTCTACTGCAGTCTTTCTGGCATGAGAGTTGCACCAACAGCAAATAAACCAACAACTGAGAATTGTATACCACACCAGACACATCAGGCAAGCCATGTGTTGTTTCCTACAGAATTAGAGTTGCAGGTCACGCCAGTGAGAGTTGCACTAAGGAGGGAGTTCGCACGACCATTAAGAATTCTGAAAAAGACGCAGAACCAGTGAACCAAAGAGAAATAGAGTACCAGAGGATCAGTTCTGCGTTGTTTTGTTGTATCAAGAAGGCTAGTTTGCACAAGGAAGAGCAACCAACCAATGACCATCAGAGAAAGAAACAACGAACAGAAGAAAAAAAAGACCACAAACAACAAAAGAGAAAAACCAACGAACTGAAGCTGAGAAAGGAAAGAGCAAAACAGAGTCCAGAACTGGTCGCGGCTGGCCGCACCACACTGGTCGCCGCTGGTTTGGTTCTGGTTGTGACTTGAGGGTCTCAACGGCCATTGTTGATGTAAAATAGGTTTGGACTTTCGTTATCACCGGCGGGGTCACCGACACCTATGTCGGAGAAGAAAGGGAAGGGGCAAGTAAAAAAAATCAGATGACATGAGATAAAATTGAGAAATTTTAAAAATTAGTACATGGCTGTGCAGGAAATAGGGTATCGAGGGGGTGCCCAGGTTCCCCTCATCACTTTGCTCATACTTCTCCATTCCATAAATCCCACCCTTTCTCTTTCGGCCTCCGGCAATAGTGGCGACCCCGGTAGTAGCTCTAACGACGACAACTTCTTCTCCCCTCCGGCACTAGCGCACACAGCCCACCGGGGCCAAATCTGCTGGCCACATATATAGGTCCACTGAGGCCAGATTTGGCAGCGATGGCTACCCGGTCCCGCGTACAGGTCAGTCGCATAGGCCAGTTCCAGCCAGATATGACTGTAGCAACGAGCAAGTCACGCCCACGAGTCCACGACTATCAGATTTGACTCCGACGGCACAATAACTGTGTACACAGGCTTGCCGCAGCAACGCGCTGGCTGCATGCACAGGCCAGCCTCCGCACAGTGCGGCCACAACCAAGGGTGTGACGCTGAGGGCAAGCCGTTGGTGCCCACGACCAAACCCAAGCTGAAATAGAAGAGAGGCAAAAGTAAGGTAAAAAATTTTAACAAGCTAAAAAAAAAGGAGAGGGAAAAGTAAGGTAAAAATTTTTAACATCATCTTAATTATGAGAGGTATCAGGTAAGCCAGAGATTTTAATAATAGAGGGTAAGGGTAAACCAAAAACTGGGGACATTAAAAAATCTAAGTTCAGCCACGTTTGCTTTTATTCGACAATCAATGCACGGAAACAAGAAACTCAGACAACAATTATTGGTTGTGAATTACAATCCTTTTGCTCCACTAATTCACGAGGCTTCACCCTTTAAGAAATGCACCATTACTTGGTTTGTGGCAAGCATCATAAACCTAACGCTGTAATTTTTCACGTAAACTGGTTGTTGTTGACCAATAATACGTGCAAGTTCGACGCGGAGACATCGACGGAGAGAGCGTTACAGGATAAGTCCAGCAGCCACACAAGGGGCTAGCTCCATAGCCCCTCTGGTACTTTGCCGGAGAGCTTGTTACCCTGCAAAAGGAGTCTGACCAAGCTCCGGCACTCGCCCAGAGATTCTGGGATTGGCCCCTCGAACGAATTGTCGATGAGCACAAGCAGCTCCAACTTCCCGTTATCGCATAGCCCAGGCCGAATATTGCCAGAGAGCTGGTTCACTGATAAATCGACCCACCGGAGCGGTGAATTCCTCCCGAGATCGCTTGGGAGCAGCCCTGTAAGGCGGTTATTGGCAGCAGAAAATTCTTCCAGATTCCCCACCGAGCCAATCTCCGACGGAATTTTTCCCGTGAACTGGTTGTTGTTGACGATTAAATTGGTCAAGTTCGACGCACTGGAGATCAAAGGAGAGATCTCGCCGAAGAGAGAGTTCCAGGAGAGATCGAGCAGCCGCACACGGGGCAAGCCCCATAACCCCTCTGGTACCTTGCCGGAGAGCTTGTTACTCCGGAAACGGACTCTGAGCAAGCTCCGGCATTCGCCCAGCGATTCTGGAATCGGCCCCTCGAGCGAATTGTTGATGAGCAGAAGCTCCTCCAACTCCCCTTTGTCGCAGAGCCCAGGCGGAATATTACCCGAGAGCCGGTTCACTGATAAATCAACCCACCGGAGCGGTGAATTCCTCCCGAGATCGCTTGGGAGCGGCCCGGTAAGGCGGTTCTCGAATAGCCTCAGTTCGTACAAATTCGGGGACTTGGAAATAGAGTCCGGCAGGCCTCCGGTGAATTGATTGGTATAGAGATTGAGGGATTCCAGCTGCAATTCACAGAGGTCGGTTGGGATTTCGCCTTTCAAGAGATTCATGGAGGCGTCCAAACGCTTGAGGGAAGTGAGCTTCGACCACCCACTTGGGAGCTGGCCGGAGAGGGAGTTGTTGTAGAGTTCGATTTGCACGAGGGAGTAAAGGGAAGTGAGGGCCTCCGGGACTGGACCCGTCAGATTGTTCACCGAGACGTCCAAGCTTGTGAGCTTTTTGAGGCCCCCCAGGCTGGCCGGAATGCCGCCCACCAGACTGCATCCTGCAAGCCAGAGGATTTCCAAGTTCTGGAGCTTCCCCAGCTGCGGCGGAATCTCGCCATGGGCAAAGGGGTTGTAAGCGAGATTGAGCTGGCGGAGTGTAGAGATGTTGGACAAGAAGGCCGGTATAGTATCGTTGAGAAGGTTGGAGAAGAGGGAAAGGACCTCCAAGCGGGGGAAGTTGGCAAAGGAGGCGGGAATGGAGCCGGAGAAATTGTTGCCGGAGAGGTCGAGGTGGAGGAGGGCAGGCAGGGTGGAGAGTGAGGAAGGCAAGTTGCCAACGAGGAGGTTCTTGGAGAGGTCAAGGAAGGTGAGGTTGCGGCAGCGGGAGATGGAGGCGGGCAGGGAGCCGGAGATGAGGTTGTCGGCGAGGGAGAGGAAGGAGAGGGCGGGCAGGCGGCAGAGAAGGTCCGGGGAGGGAAACGGCCCGCCGAGGAAGAGCGAGGAGAGGTTCACCGACGCGACGGAGCCGGCCGAGTTGCAGCTGACGCCCACCCAGCTGCAGGGGGACGAGTTCCGCTCGTCCCAGTTAGCGAGTCGGGAGTCCGGGTCTGAGAGGCCAAGCCTTATTTGCTGCAGGAAGAGGCCGTCTTGGGTGAGTGAGGAGACAGCAACGAAGAAGCAGAAGCACCAGCAGCAGAACAGAAGAGCGCGAGACATGGCTGAGGAAGGCAGTGAAGTTCTGAGGAAGGAGGAGGGAGGCTCATATGGTGGCTCAGCTCGGGAAAGCGAGAAGGGACAAAGGAGAAGACCTGAGTCGCGTCTGTCTATTCATGCTTCCAGTCCAAGTGAAGGTAGGGGACTGTCGAATCTTGATGGTGGGGAGGGATATCTTGTCTCCATTCTCTAAGACGGTGGCTTTAGCTTAACGGGTGGTTTTTTTATTTTGCCAGTGAAGGACGGGGGATGGTTTCCTCTCTTTCTGTTAGTAAAAACTGAAACATATATTGAGCTCTATTATTCAAGCTTAACGGTTGACTTTAGGATTACGGGCGGGTTTTTGCATTGAAAAATGCTTTCGCAAGCTTAATGGGTGACTTGACCCGACTCGCGTCTGGCTATTAAGTTTAATGGGTGACTTGACCCGAGTCGCGTCTGTCTATTATTTAAACGGATAATGAGTGGTCCTACTCGTTAATAGTTTGAAAATAATAAAATAAACTTTTAACGTATGAAAATTGACGTCGCCTTTATATTACCGTTTGCATTGAAAAATATTTTTGCGATGTCAACGTTTACACGTTAAAAATTTATTTTATTATTTAAAACTATTGATGAGAAAATGATGAAATAGGCTTTTTGACGTATGAAAATTGACGTCGCCATAGCATTACTCTTTTGCATTTTTCTAGTTTGATGGGATTTTGACAATGAAGGATGGGATGGTTTCCGATCTTTTCGATAGTGAATAAACATATATTGAGCTGGCTTCTTTTGTAAAAGGACAATAGCATACCTCGAACAAGCATCGAGAAGGCCATGTGGGCCGAGCCCATATTGGTCGATACGGATCTGTATCAATTGAGACCGATATATATAAGGAGTGTTATGTCCCTTGTACCAAAATTTAATATATATTGACTATACCATATTGGTATAGTTAATACATATCAATATAGTATTAAAAAATAAACTTTTTTATTTTAAAATATAATTTAAAAAAAGTTATTTTTTTCTTAAAATCAAAAATATAATTTAATCTCAACCTCTTTGAAAATTTAAAGATGAAATTTTTTTTATATATTTAAAATAATATGTTTAAAATTATATGAGATCAATACGGGTAGGTCTATACAATTTATATAATTATTTATTAATTATAGTACTCTACAATTATGTATTTATTTAAACATATAACTATGGCTCATATTAAGGATATTATTTGGTTCTAAAATAAGCTAATTTCATAGCACTTAATATGGTAAAGAGAGAGCAATAATTTGTTTAGGACGGAGAGTGTAATAGTGTAGGATTCCAAAATGAAATAATTTTAGAATATATGTATCGGTTGATATGGCATTCAACAATCTTATTATGCTCTAAAATAAGTATTATAATGATATATGATAAGTTATAATATTTTTTTATATTTATAAAAGGGTTCACGCCCGTTTCGGCACGTACCAAGCATATCATTGGCACATACTGGTATCTATAGTCATCGATATTGTCTTTCATATTGATACAACCTTCCTTGTTGACAAGCCAGCAATCTTAATAGTATTGATTTGCTCACATATTTTTCATCGTTTTTCATTCTCGTGGTGATCCAAAACAGAATTTTTTTCATATTACCTAGCCAAAAAATACAAAATTCTATATTCCTTAAATTTGTTTTAAGAAATACCAACAAATCTAGACTTATACGATATAAAAAAAATTTAGACAAAAAATATCCTTGGTCACGGTTTAAGGTTTTATAAAGTGTAAACACTTTACACAGTCGCATTTACACACAAACAACTTCACAGACCGACAATTTCTCAGTGAAAAGAGAATATGCTACCTGAGTTCTGATTTCTGACCCATCCCATCGGTGATTTAGAAAAAACTACAATCTAGTTTTTCTTGTTTCCAAAAGGCAATTTCAAAAAAACTCCAATGTGAGTTCCAATGTTGCAAAGTCCAGTTTTTCTTATTTCTGAAAGGCAATTTTGAACTTTTTCGGCCCAAAGTGAGTTTCGGCCGTGAAGTGACATTCTGTTCGACTCTATACTGGCACGATCCTGGTAAAGCAGTGAACTTTGGTGAAAATCACCTACTGATCGAGGGGTTAATCCAGCTTAAATCAATTTTGTGGTAAGGCCTTTCTCTAACTCCAAATCGTATGTTCGTATACACAAATTTTAATATTTTGTGATATGAAATACACAAAGTAGTTGCTACTTTTATCTCCTCAGTTGGGGGAGGTACAATTGGGTTGGGGTCATTCATGATATGTTGATTTGAGGCCCATTATCAGCCCACAAAATCATTACGAGTAGACAAGATGAGCGCTTCGCCACCACAAGAGTTCTCGTTGGGGCTTCATTTGTGCTCCAGGTAAATGTCGTATTATACATAACACGATAGGATCGATTAGCATAGTATGAATAACACGGTATTATAAACACACTTTAGGTATATCGTAATATAAATCACATGATAGTTTGCGTATCATATGTACGAAAACATGATATGTAACATGAAAGTATATGTATCATGTTATCAGTAAGACGATGTAGTACTCTATCATGTATACACAATTACACAAACCAAAACTTTCTTGTAATCGATAACACAATGAGTTAAATAAACGTGTTATCAATGACACGACATACATGACATTTGTATACTATTGACCAGATTGTTTTGCCTTGTCCATTAGGTGCGGTTTTTTTAACATACCTCTATATGGGCTCCAAGTGCTCCTCCATGTAGCCCGAGGTGCAAGAGGTGGCCCCGGTTTACACAACTGTTGACCGACATAGAGAATGCCGCAAAACATGACCCGACCGATGAAAAGGTGAGAAAGAAGTTGTTGGCTCATCATAGGATGAGGAAGTGGTATGAGGAGGCTCAAGCCATATTCACAAGTGGTTACACAAATAACTCCAATTGTCGAAGAGGCCCACTTGACCAATGGCCAAAGGGCAGCCCCGAAGGCGAAGAAGGCGGTCATGCAGACCACGATACATAGGACAACGATACCCGTTCAACCCATTGTGGCCAAATGTCAGGGTATATAATTCCAGTCCGGCAAAGATGTCATTGACAGCTTCGTCATGCTAGTAGATGTCATGAAAGGATTTGTGACTTAGTTTTGGAGGTCATTCTGTACGAGGAGCGGGGTTGGAGCATCGACAGTGTGCAAGTTGCAATCTAGAAGGTTAAAAATGCTTTGGAGGTGGCAACAAGCTTAATGGAACAAATGCAACACCCACCTGAACTAGTGACCGAGCAGCTGCAAGAAACCCCTCAACCGGAAGTCCGGCATGCAGCAACTCCTCCACCAACAACCAAAGGAGAAACATTGGTTTGGGTTAAGGCTAGAGCTTCCAAATCAAGTAAAGTTGTTCACCGATCTGCTTGTGAAGAGCAAAGGAATTATGTCCCTTAGTTTGTTGACGAGGATTTCATTTTGCAAAAGTATATTTTCAATTACACAACATTTTTCAGTTATCGTGTTAGTGTGATGATGATTGTTTCATCGATCACACGCAAACACACAAAGTCATTTTATAAGAAAACGAAATAGTAGTGGTCGTGTGATCGATAGCATGGTCATTTATATTAACGTTTTAATTTCAATACGATAGGTGGACAAGTCGTGTCAGACATAATGCGCATGCTTCGCATGTCGTGCATTTACTAATACAAATTGTTACTTGTTATATGCAAAGAAAAGGGAACGGAAAGTTGGCTCCCCATTAATGAAGAAGAGTCTAAAGGTTGAAAGGACTATAATAACAAGATTCCTCAAGAAAATAAACAAGGAAGTTGTTCAATCCTGGGAGAGCAAGGAACAATCCCAGGAGGAAAAAGAAGTATAAAGCGAAAATAAGACTAAAAATAAAGAAGAGGTGCCTCAAAAGTAAATAAAGTTGAAAATAAAGAAGAGGAAAGTTTCAGATGTTGGCCCTATTGCATCCCTCTACTCCCATGCCTACAAGGACAAGGTACACAGTGGCTAATCCACTGGCTCATGTATCTAAGGGGGAGGAACAAGCCAAGAAGGTGGCCACTAAAGGCTTGAAGAAGTCACAACGATACAACAGCTACATTGAAGAGAAGATTGCAAATATGGGATGCCTAGAAAGTGAGGCACATAAGGCAAAACCAGATGATGAAGTTCCATTGGCATCTGTCCCTGCCCCATATGATATCCCTCCACCACAGGCAAAGTCTCCGATCCCAAAAATGGTGGGCTCAAATGTTGCTTCCAGTAGTGCCAATATATCAGATACCCCTCTAGTTGATAAGGAACTACAAGAGAGTATCCGACAAGTGATAGACATAGAAGAGCACAATGAGCAATAGAAGGACAAGGAGGAGGTCGCTTTGGTGCCACACAACTTCCTTGATCTACATATGGTGTTCCACATGGACATTCAATGGGTTGAGGATCAGGAGACCACCCAGGATCTTTTGGACCACCAATACAAGGAATGGCCCTTAGTGACGCTTCTCCACAGTACTATGTGTCTCTGCTTAGGCAGGAGTGCATAATGAATGAGGTAATATCATATTCTTGAACATGCATTTTATTACATAGCATGTTATTAAGCACATAATGAGTGAAAAGTGGCAAAGGCCACTTATGTTTATCGCTTTATTAATAATACGAAATGTCCACATATCATTGTATCAATAACACGCTAAGTTTCAAATGATATTATTGTGTGTCACTACCATATTTGTGATTACACAACATAAGTTACATCGTGTTATTGGTTACACGATGTATTCACATGTCGTATTTTTAGTGATATGATGTGTCGTTCGTCGTGTTATCACTAACACGATCATTTTGTTGATGATTCTAGGTAATAGATGTCTTTAGCCAACTTTTGGAGGAGTGCAATGCTAGAAATCCCATCCTTTATTCCAACTATTTTTTTGGGAGGTTTGCGATCCAGCAGTTACAACGTTGGGATGCAGCATGGCCCAGAGGAGGTGCTCCCCAAAATCGTTGGCAACTTGATGAGGAGGCTAAATGTTAACACCGTGGTTTCATTTCGATCTACGTTACTAGCCATTTTCTTCTGCTAATTATCTGCTATAGGGAGAAGAGATTTTGGTAGTATAACCCATGAAAGGGTAACCAAAATCACCACTTTGCAGAGGTGGAATACATTCAGAAACGTGTAGCCCATGAAATAGAGAGGATCTTGCACATAAAGGATGCAACGAAGTGGCCAATGACGAAGATCAACAAATGCCCATATCAAGAGACGAATGAAGACTGTGGTGTGTTCCTCATATATTATATATCAAAGTTGGCCGGATGAGTCCTTCAACTGGATTTTACCCAAGTGGAGATCACAAATTTGGTCAGGCCTCAGATCTGTGAGGCAATTCTTCGTGGGCGAATCAATTTAGAATCCGATCTAGAAGTGAATGAATTGTAATAAGGCAATACACAATACACAATTATACTAAGACAATACACAATTTGTAAATACACAATTGTTATTGACAATACACAATTTATAAATAGACTCAATTGTTTTATTTTGATTCCCTATCATGTAATATGTGATAGCCTATCGTAGCTGATTACACGACTCATGTATGTGTCGTTAATATAAGATTCATATTGTGTAATTTGTGATAGCCGATCGTGTAATAAACTACACGACTTTACTTCAGTCGTCTAACTGATAACACGACTTATGTATGTTTCTTGTTTGTACGATTCACATCATGTAAGCAGCAAGACGCATATAAGTAAGCTGTGTTACTAATAACAAGAAGACTAGTTAAGCCATCTAAATTGGATGACATCTTGTGTAAGCAACAACACGTCAAGGGTTATGTCGTGTCATCATTCAGTCGATCATTGTTGACATCGTTGTTGTGCACAATTGTGCACACGATGATCATACTCTCCTTTATTATTTTATTTGCATTGAACTATTTATTCATTATTGTAATGCTTTATTGTTCGTACTGTGTTGGTTCAGTTAGTGGCCCGGGCTAGCCGACCCACTAACTGGGTTATTTTGTAAGAACCGGACCGGTCTGGTTTAGGTGGCCCAGTTCCCTAGGTGGTCGTCTCCTATATGGGGCGGCCCTTGCTTTTGGTTGGAGTTTATGCAATTAAAGTATTCCAGTTTCTCCCCTTTATTCATTACTTCTCCCCTTTCCCTGCGTAATTCTCTTAGGTACAGATTGTGCCTGCATCGAGCACATCATTGGTATCAGAGCTTTACCATCCTCGGACATGGCTCGAGGAAAGCAATTTGCGGCAGTTCCTGAGGTTACTCCGGAGAAGGAGGTACCAGCATCAGTGCCTGCTTCTGCAGACAGCCCGAAGGCTGATCCTCCTGCAACAGCCAGCGATATCAAACAAATCATGGCTGAGCTGGAGAAGCTGACATCCTATATGGCGGTGAGCACAGTCAAGGGCGAAGCATTGGGGTGCACAACGCCCATCCTTCCAGGACCACCTCCTGCTGTCCTGGATGAGGGTGGTCCGTCCAATATCTCCGAGCCAACCTTCTCCTGTCTGCCAACGGTCGTGGGCATCGACATGAGCGTCTTCCCTGGTCCAGCATGATTCAGCACTGGCGTCTCAGCGCCAGATGGGAGATGCTAGGCCTGGGACATGCAAGGCACATTAGGTGTTCGAGAGAATGCCCCTATGATGCTGCCCCCCCCCGCAATCAGTTTTAGGACGCAGAGGAGGAATGGGACGAGTATCCAGGGCCCGCGGTGGGGCCCAAGGGGGGGCTGAACCTCGCCTCGCTCGTCTACAGTTTCCCAGTTATAATGGTGATGATGACCCTGTGAAATGGCTGTATAAAGCAGAGAAGTTCTTCTCCTACTAGGGAACGCGCTCCGAGACTGAGCGGCTGCGCATCATTGCCTTTAACCTGGATGGTGACACATCGGTTTGGTTCCAGAACTTTGAGAAAGAAGTGTGTTACCCCACCTGGGTAGCCTTCTCCAACGAGCTCTGCATCTAGTTTGGGCCAAATGAATTTCAAGACTTCAATGAGATGTTGTCTACCTTGTTCCAGACCACTGCCGTTCGTGCCTACTATACCGACTTCATGAAGATCGCCAATAGACTCCCAGACTGGCCGATGGCCGCTTTGGTGGGCACGTTCAAACGGGGGTTAAAGCCTGAAATTTTGGAGGAAATGCGCCACTTCCCATGTGCAAGCATGCGAGACATGTTGCGTCATGCCCGGATTGAAGAAGAGAAAGTGAACCGACAGCGGAGGGGAGGACGGCTGGGACCTCCACCCCGGTCTGTATCGAGCTCCAATCCTGTGATAGCTACCTCCAGTAGCCCAGCCAATGGACGCCTTGGTCAACAGGCCGTTGCTCCCACTCAGATTGCCCAGCGCCTCACGCCCGCCTAGATGGATGAACGCAGAGCCAAAGTGCTGTGCTTTTGCTGTGATGAGAAATTTGTTCCTGGACACCGATGTGCTGTTAAGGGCACTTTGCTAGTGGAGGAAATTGATGATGATGGCGAGGGTACGGAGGGTTCCGCAGCCCTGGCGACGGAGGAGGTCTTACCTGAGATTTCAATTCATGCTTTTTCAGGGGCCTTTACTCCTCGCACAATGCTAGTACAGGGGTACCTCAAGCGGCAACAGGTAGCTATCTTGATCGACAGTGGTTCTACTCACAATTTTATTAATGATAAGGTCGCCCACCGGCTTGGTTGTTTTGTATCGGATTCAAAGCCCTTTGACATGCTAATTGGAGATGGCAAGCACCTCAAGAGCAATGGGGTGTGTGTGCAGGTCACCTTGTCTGTCCAAGGCCACTAATTTGTCACTGATCTCTTCTTGTTACCTACCAAAGGGGCGGACATTGTGTTGGGTGTACAGTGGCTACAAGAGCTCGACGATGTCATTTGGAACTTTTGTGAGATGTGGATGGATTTTGAGCTCCAGGGATAGCGTGTCCGGTTGGAAGGCTCTAGGCCGGGCACTCTCCTCTCCACTCTTCCTTCGAGCACTTTGTTCCAGTTCGCCCCCCAAGGGCTCCTGTTGCAGCAGCGTGCAGTCCTTGAGGTGCCTCAGGACAGCATGCCGGCCGATCTCCAGGAGTTATTGACCAACCACCAGGACTTATTCACTGAGCCGCAAGGTCTTCCTCCTGCCCGCTCTCATGACCATCAGATTACTATCACACCTGGAACAACCCCGACCAATGTGCGACCTTATCGGTACCCACACATACAGAAGTTTGAGATTGAGCGACTAGTGGTAGATATGCTTCAGGCAGGGATTATCAGGCCTAGTATGAGTTCCTACTCGTCGCTGGTGTTGCTCATACGGAAGAAGGATGGTACATGACGTTTCTGTGTTGACTACCGCGCCAAGAATGCCATCACTGTTAAAGACAAATATCCCATTCCGGTGATTGAGGAGTTGTTGAATGAGTTGACAGGAGCCACAATATTCAGTAAGCTCGACCTTCGTTTGGGTTATCATCAGATCTGAATGAAGGCTGACGATGTGCACAAGACTGCCTTCCGAACTCATGACGGCCATTTCGAGTTCCTTGTTATGCCATTTGGATTGACCAATGCCCCCTCCACATTCCAGTGCCTTATGAACGATCTCTTCTTACCCTTCCTACGCTGTTATATATTGGTATTCTTTGATGATATTCTGGTGTACAGCCGGTCATGGACGGAGCACTTGACACACCTCAGGTCTGTCTTCTCTATTCTACGAGATAACTCTTTATTTCTTAAACGTTCGAAGTGCTCTTTTGGCAGTCAGCAGGTGGATTATTTGGGCCATATTATCTTGGGGAATGGTGTCGCCACTGATCCAGCCAAGGTGGCCGCCATGCTGTCTTGGCCCACACCCCAATGCGTTCGGGCGCTCCGTGGTTTTCTAGGCCTCACTGGGTACTATCGGCGGTTCATTAGTAGATATGGGGAGTTGGCTCGACCGCTGACAGCACTGCTAAAAAGGGGGGCCTTTGCTTGGATTGCGGCTACTCAAGAGGCCTTCGATGGACTGAAGCAAGCCATGGCCTCTGCCCCAGTCTTGATCCTGCCTGATTTCAGCCGCCCTTTTGTGGTCGAGACGGACGCATCGGATGTGGGGCTGGGGGCAGCTCTCATACAGGATGAGCATCCCATCGCCTATTTCAGCAAGGCTCTGGCTGGCCACTCCTTGTCCCTGTCCGTGTATGGGAAGGAAATGCTGGCCATCATCCATGCGGTTACCAAGTGGTGGCTTTACTTATTGGGTCGTTGGTTCCTAATTTGCACAGACCATCAGCCACTAAAGTATTTCTTGGAATGGCGGGTGTCAACTCCATCTCAGCAGCAGTGGGTCAGTAAACTTCTGGGCTATGATTATGAGGTTGTTTATAAGAAGGGGTTGGAGAACACAGTGGTCGATGCTCTCTCCCGTATACCTTCACTGAGTTCTTGCTTGACCTTCTCCACGTTATCCTGTCCATTTATTGAGGAGTTGAAGCAGTCCTACATTGATGATGCTTCGACGTAGGCTCTGATCATTGCCCTCCAAAGTCATCCAGCGGCCCGTCCATTTTATACTTGGTGGGATGACCTCTTGTTTTGGAAGGACCAGTTGTGGGTTCCCGATGTTGCTGATCTTCGCCGCCACATTATCTCTCATTTCCATGACTCTCCAGTGGCCGGTCACGAGGGCACTTTCCGCACCTATAAGAGGGTCAGCCAGAGTTTCTTATGGTTGGGGGTTCGTCGGGCAGTACATGAGTATGTGACCGCTTGTGATATTTGTCAGCTAGCCAAGGCAGCCATGACTTCTCCTGCCAGGTTGCTCCAACCCCTGCCAATTCCTGATAAGGTCTGGGAGGATATCTCGATGGACTTTGTAGAGGCCTTGCCGCTTGTGCACGGCAAGTCGGTGATAATGGTGGTGGTCGATTATCTATCAAAGTATGCTCATTTCTGTGCGTTGGGACATCCTTTCACTGCTAAGACCGTGGCTGACCTTTATGTATGGGAAGTGGCGAAACTTCATGGTATGCCTCGCACTATTGTTTCTGATTGTGATCGTATATTCATTTCTCAGTTTTGGCGGGAGTTCTTTGCTTTACAAGGTACTTTGCTTCATATGAACACTACTTATCACCTGTAGACAGACGGGCAGACTGAAGTGGTTAATCGCTGTCTGGAGCACTACCTACGGTGTTTTACGATGACGCAGCCTCACCGTTGGCTTCAGCTTCTTCCATGGGCGGAATGGTCCTATAACACCGCGTACCACACGCGTGCGGGCTTCACTCCTTTTGAGGTGCTATATGGCGGCCCCCCACCAACGATCTTGTCTTATGTCCCTCATCGCTCTTATGTGGCTGAGGTGGACTATATGCTCCAAACTAGTTATGAGGTCTTGCGTCAGCTGAAGATGAATTTGGCTTAGGCTCAAAACCGGATGAAACAGCTCTCTGATGGTCGTCGTACTGATTGGGAGTTTCAAGTGGGTGACTTGGTTTATGTTTCTGTTTTGCCACAGCGCCAGACTTCTTTGTTTCAGCCCGAGCACTCCAAGCTCGCCCCCCAGTTCCACGGTCCCTATCCCGTGGAGGCGCGCGTTGGTGTGGTTGCTTACCACCTCATATGGCCTTGTCCTGTCCTCGTAGGTTTGTGGGTGCTCCTCCTCCGCCCTTGATGGGTCCTGTTACGCCATCAGACTCGGCTCCTGCGTCTATGCTTCAAAAATGGTGGGTCCATCGTTTGGGTCGCCTTGTTACTGAGGTTTTGATTTCCTGGCAGGGTCAGCCGTTGGAGGATGCTACATGGATGTCCGAGGACGAGTTTTTGGCTCATTTTCCAGCATGGTCGCCTTGCGGACAAGGCGAATAGCGGAAGCATGGTGGAGTGTTGTGTACGATTGTGCACACGATGATCATACTCTCCTTTATTATTTTATTTGCATTGAACTATTTATTCATTATTGTAATGCTTTATTGTTCGTACTGTGTTGGTTTAGTTAGTGGCCCGGGCTAGCCGACCCACTAACTGGGTTATTTTGTAAGAACCGGACCGGTCTGGTCGTCTCCTATATGGGGCGGCCCTTGCTTTTGGTTGGAGTTTATGCAATTGAAGTATTCCAGTTTCTCCCCTTTCTTCATTACTTCTCCCCTTTCCTTGCGTAATTCTCTTAGGTACCGATTGTGCCTGCATCAGTCACATCAATCGTGTTACTAATCACACGAGCAGCCCCTTAGTTGTGTATTCGATCAGATGACCTACATTTATGTTGTGCCATATTATTGTGATGAGTCGTCATCATAACCACGACTATCCGTTTATCGTGTCACAGATAACATGAGAAGGCTGATTTTGCAAAAATAAAAATTTGGAAGACAACGTTGTATGGGGAAAATGTTCTAACTTTTATTAATAATTTTCCTTACATTACAGGGGTCAATGATACTATTCTTTATAGAGCTTAAAAAATACAAAGAATCCCTCAATCGACCACCATCTGTGTTCCCCTTCCACACTATGTCTGTAAATTTTAGCATCTGTCTCTTGGAGATTGTCCACCACCAACTGCAAGGAAGAGAGAGAACATAGTCAATAGAATAAAAAATTAAATGAGGTGTCTACAAAAGAATTGTACACCAAGTGTCCTTATGGCCAAGCCTAGTCAGCCGCCAAATAAAATGTGATTAGACATCGGGAAATTAAAATTACACCCGACTATGAACCGTCCTCCCTAGAGGTGGATGAGGACCGAACGGGTTTACTCATCCACAACTGAGGTTGACGAATTCATGCTTGGGCATAATTTAATTGGCTAGATCAATCCACTTTTTATTTGGTCAACTGACCATGTTGTGCTTATGGAGACAGATGGTGTTCAATATGTCCCGAGAATTATCCCGGCTGTCTTCCGACAATCTCACCGATTCATGTCTTGATCTAACTGGTAGTCCAGATTTATAATGACCGATTAGAGTAGAGTCCAGCATCGGAAATTGGAAACAAATGCATGTTTAATGCAAGCAAATTGGAAATAGATGTGTGTTTAATGCTATCGAAATGGATTGACTCTTTGATATTTAATTTAATGTTATTGTCATGTTATCGATATCACAAAGTTAAGGATATCATGTAATTGGTGAGACACAATGCAGAAAAAATATTATATTTATTGAATCTCTTATCATGTAATGGGTAACACATAAAGCCATTCGGTGTGATATCTATCGCACGATATGTATACAGTGTAAAATGTTTACAAACAAGAAAATCAAAATATCATGTGATTGACAACATGATTATTTAGTAAATCATGTAGCTCAGAACACAACTATACAATGGCATTTCCTTCAATCAGCTAAAGAAAGGGGGTGGAAAAGACAACCACCCCGATCAGTGTTCCCATTCCTTCCATCATTTTCCTACTCTTTTAGTTGGCTTCCTTCAGCTTGTAGTTGGGCCATCGGCCACACTCGGAGGGTCCTCTTGTGCACTGGTATATCGTATGCGGTTGTGACCCAACTGCCTATATGCTCCACATTTTTGTGGGGCTTTGACCTCTGCTTGATTGGGATAGGTGGGTTGAATGTAGGCAAAACTCCAGTCAGTGCCCATTGGTGCCTATCTATTGTTGGGTATACTGGCTCTCTATATGTCAATTTATATATTTCTATAGAGTACCATTTTTCGTAGTAGTTAAACACATAGAAGTGTCTTGTGATCAATTGCAGTGATTGCATATTTACACGGTTGCCCCAGTTGCTGAAACTTTCCGTATGTGCAACTACATTCAGACCTATTTAAGTTGAGGATTCCATATCTTTTTCCTGGAAATGCAACATTAGCCTAGTGCTCTAAACCTATCTTATTTAGCCAAGCAAATGCTTCAGGATTATGTTCTTTAATGTTGTTCATTATTTCATCATACACATTTTGTTTGAAAGTTTTGGCTGCCACATAGAGCTAGTTCTTTAGGTAGTTGTCCTTGAATCTATCCAGCATATTTGTTGTCATGTGACGAATGTGATATATGTGGTGTGTAGAGAGGAAAAAACTACTTAATAGCATTTGCCAAGCCCTTCATTCTTTCAGAAACGGTTGTATCCAACTCGGCTAGAGGATAAAAAAGTAGATTATTTCTAAGAAATTCAAGAAACCAACACCATGTCTTCTCACACTCTTTCCTAACCACGACAAATGCAATGCATAGTATATTATTGTTCTCATCTAGTGTAATTGTGATCAATAGCTATCTAGGATACTTCATTTCAAGAAAGTCGCATCTACCATTAGCAATGACCTCAATGTTGTTCTAAACGCTCTTACAACAGGCCTAAACATCCAAAATATCTTTGAAAATCATACCCCCCTATAGGTCAGAGAATATCAAATGATCTAATTGGAACAACTACACTTCCTGTATTTATCCTTTCTATCTAAATTTTGTAGGTTAGTGCTTTACCTAAACGACTGAATATTAAGTTGTTAACATTCTAATAAAGGTTATATGACAAGTTCAATCATTGTGTTCCCGATAACACTACAATGTTCGTAGTCGTGATATTGTAAACCTGAACTGATTAAGCATTGTGTTCATTTTAACACGATAGGTAATTAGTTCGTGTTGTAAGAAAATGTGACTGGATGATTATTGTGTGCCCGATAACACGTCATATTTAAATTTCTTGTTACTGATCACAAGATGCAAGGGGTCTCATAAGTTTATTTTACCCACGCACCAGCATTGCTTGTAGTTTGTAGTTATACCCCAGTGCTTTGAAATATAACTTGCTATGATTTTCGTGTAATGTCTATTGAATCTTTAATACATTTTCTCGCAATCCAAAGGTGTGATGCTAGAGGATGGTTAGTTGACTTCCTTTGCATTCCACATGAATGGTTGGGCACTAACCTCGTCACAGTCACATGATCTCCTATATTTGAAGCCATTATGTACCAGTTACTAGACTGATCAGAGTACTTTATGGCATACGTATTCCTATTCTCATTCACAACACAATAAGTGAAATTAACCTTTATTGCTAGATCGATCAAAACCCTCTTAAAATGCAACAGGGTTAGAAAATGTGCGCCCATTTCGAGTAGATTTTGGTAGTCATTTGTTTGCAAACTGCTAGTAATTGCTCGCCCTCACCAAATATTTGTTTCCAACAGGTTGAGATCATTGAATGTCTCCCACTCTGCCTCTGCCTCAATGTCAAAGTTACTGGGTACCTCGCTGTATCCGAATTCTTCATGAACAAACACACTTTCCATGTTAACTATATCATTCTCGTTCCATTGATCATCACCTCGCACTTCTTCAAATTCTTTGCCATCGTAAATACAAAGGTTGTATAGGGGTTCATAGTTATCAAATGAAGTCCTTGTTGCACCCATCATTGGCAAAAATTCTTCTAATCTAGTTTGATTGATGTGAAAGAATGACATGGATTTGTTGAGGGTAAATTTCCCGATTCTCCCAATCTGCATTGGATATTAACGTGTTAATCAATATGTGATATGACTTGACATCGTGTATTTGGTTACACACTTACAATTCATATCGTGTGAATGTTAACACGATAGGAATATAGGTTGTGTTATTACATCTATGCTGAAAATCATTTGTGTTATATCACATGTGTAGGTCGCATCATTACTTACGTGATCGAATAAAAATTCTATTTTTCTTCACACGACATGCTTTGAACTGAAAACGATATGTTTGATATCGTGTGCTCGAGTACACGATAAAGTACATTCTTGTGCAATCTAAAAATTCATTGTTACTTGAAAGTTTCAAAAGTGAACTGTGTATCATTGGCTTTTGTATGCAATTTGACATTAGAGATGAGCTAAGCCATTGATTAGCTCTATTGAATATCTGGTTCCTTTCCACAGATGGTGATTTGTCACTGTTGTTGGGCTCTTTCATCTCGGCATACAATGATAACACCTCCTTATTTGCCTTCTTATGAACAGAAAACACTGATTGTAGGTCCTCGTCGTCTGCTAATTCATATATAATGGATGATTGGGAAGATGAAATTAAATACTTCAAAGTCACATTACCATTGACGACAAGTCCTTTGACCTGAAGCGACAACTCACCAAACCTCACCGACGGATCAATGTTCATCAACCATGCCTTTCCACCTATATACACACCATCATTGCCTACCTCTTCGTTGTAATGTATGCAAATACCAATCCTATCCATAATGGGGGTCAAAGGGTGATCGAATCTTCCAAAATGAAGCCTTTGGAGCCCTCAAAAGCTTCTGGAGTGTAAAAAAATGGTTTTTTACTGAACAACAACACTTGTCAGTGAGTCACTACTGATCACCTCCCGCCAACTACTTTTGACTGCCGCCACTTAATCTTTGCCCACCGGAACGGAGCCGCACTATTTCAGTGTTCATTTATTATAATATATTGAGTAGTGGGTTTATTTAAAACCTAATGGTAGTTTCATCCATAAACAAGTAATATGGCATATGTGTTTAAAATCTATGGAATATGGAATTTTGGTATCTTCAGCAAGGAAATATGGAAAAAACTCTAAAAAGTAAGGGAGAGTGTGCTTAGGATAGTGTAAAATTTGGGTAGAACACAGTTAGCTCCTTCCAATTTGGATTTTCTCAAGCTCGGTTCTTTTGAACCGCTGAAGAATTAATTGAAGGCACTCTCATTCATAGGTTGCACTAGAATACACTTAGAGTATCTCCAATAGGAGTCTTCAAAAATATCAATGAGGGGTCTTTAAAATGGAGACCCATTTACCTATATAGCAAAAATATAGACCCATAAATTCCAACCATGGACGTTAAATTTTTTATTTTAATATTAAAAAGAGAAGTAAGAAAATAAGTGAAAGAAAATAGTACAAATTAAAGAAGACATGTAAAATAAAAAAGTAAAAAAAATACAAACGGTGTCCGCAAATGGATATGCCAAAAATGGTGTCCCAAATGGAGGTACCATTTTTGCTAGTCGAAATGGCCATGCGGGATGCCATAGCGATTTGGCATCCCTCATTGGAGATGCTCTTACACTCAATTACACTCCCTCTTCATCCCACTCATATTTGAATCCTATGTACAATTATTTACATTTTTCAGCATTTTCAATCCTAGATAAGACTAAAAACACAAAATTGACAGCATTTTTTCAAAGGAAAATGATATTTATACTAAAAATACACAACAAAAACTTGAGCAATTGACCAAAGTAGAATCCTACTTTGGTCAATTAACCAAAATGTAACCAACCATCCAATATTTACCAAAGTAGATTTACTCATGTGAGAGGTTACAAATGTGATGGAAATTGACATATATACTTCTCCTTCATTATATGACAAGCCAACGGGGAAAAAACTCTAGACGATCACTCACTCAAGGAAAAAGATGTCTTCTTCTCCTGTATGACTTCATCTCAATGGTTTTATCTCTCGTATGGTTTCCTTCTCCTGGGTAGGTTTTCTTCCTTGTGGTTTTGTTTACCCAGTTGCTTCCTCTTCCCTGCTTCCTTTCTCTAGCACTTCATATCTTCCAACTCCAAATGCAAAGTAGTTTATTTCCCTTCCACCCAGTAGATTGATTCAAGTTATTTTCGATGATGAAAAAGGTGTCATCAGATGAAATTGTTATTTTTGGATGGCTATATCGAGAAGATTACGTAGTTTCTGCTAGTATGATTTTCTAGGTAACTAGAAAATTGGAACACTGGATCACTGGAAAATTAGAAAAGTAGAAAAGTAGATTACTTATATGATATGAGAAGATCATGGAAAGGGACACACAAGGTTTGTTGTGTGTTTGGGACGTCCATTGGGATTCAAGTGGTAGGAAATATAATTGCGACAATGCAAAAATGAAACTAATTGAAGTTTCATGCAAAGTCACTTATGATTCTCTCTTAGAGGGGTCGAAAACCCATTTATGAATTGAATGGGGGTTTTGACCTGGCAATTGACTTGGTTGATGAATCAATGATGGTTTTGGGGGGCCTTAACTCAGTCTAATGAGGCTAATGGGGTTAGGGTTGACTTATGAGTCTAAGCTCTATTGATGAGCCATTTGATTTGACCGTGTAGTTGCACCTCCCTATTGGAGGGAGCTCTACGTGACCCGAGCTCACACTGATCTATTGAAGATCACTTAGTGTACATGCATTTAGGGCCGCTGACATCCTGCTTAGTTGGCATCTTTCACCACTTCTGTTAAGGTGTAGTTGTGGGTCATGCCCTTCCACTCCGATCGGGTCCTTAGGGGCTAGGTTGGGAGATGACACTTCCTGGTGGATTCTAGGGTTTCATCATGGATTATCCTTAGTGGGTGGTTAATGGTGATTGTATCATTTGTCACTTAGGTTGACATCTGATGTGTTTGTTTGTCTATGAAGTTAGGCGGGTCATTAATTTTCCTAAGAAGAGAAAACTGATGGGGAATTATAATGAGAATTGATTTGATAATTGGTTCAAGTGGAAACCTAAGAGATTTGCGTAAAATGTAATAACATTTTGCATTCTTATTATTCAGCTTTCCTACTAGGTATTAGTTTACTGAGCGGCCTGGTTTTGCAGGATCTTCTGGTGCGGATTAGCGGGATCGGGACCAGACTATCAGATTGAGGACGACTTAGCTCTAGTAGGATTTAGCTCCATTATTTTAGTACATTTTGAATGATTGTAATAATGGTTTGAGAGCCAACTTTGATTAGTTGCTTATTTTCAAACAGATGTAAGAGTTGCACTTAGATGGATTGTTTACTTATTTGTTGGTTTTTGGATGCTCTTATGATATGATAGATTTGCTATCCGTATTTATGAACCCCAACGATTGTAACTTGGATATTTAGTCGGCTAATTTGATTTGACTTTTAAAAAAAAATTCGTGAATTGTCACATGTTTATTTTCATTTAAAAATGTGTTTTAAAAAATTGGGCCGTGACACTAAGAAACATCTAATCGAGTCAAATCTTGACACTAGTGAGTATGACTCTTTAAAGTCCATCCCATACACCTAGATGAACCTTTTGGCCACTAATCTCGCTTTGTACTCATCTATAGACTCATCAGCCTTAAGCTTCATTTTAAAGATCTATTTACACCCAATGGGCTTCCACCCTTTAAGTTGATCTACTATCTCCCAGACCTTATTCTTTAGGATAGAATCCATCTCTTCCTTAATAGCCTTATACCATTCTTGAGCGTCTAGGAGACTTAAAGCTTGCTCAAGGGTAATCGGGTCATCTAGAACGGGTTCATCTAATGTGACGTTGTCTTCCCATGTCATTGTATAGAAGTCTCTTAATTGTGTTGAAGGTCTTCTTTCCCTTAATGTTTTGGGTTCTGGTTTGGGTTGGTTTCGATCTAATCGAATTACATCCTCTTCAGAAGTGCTGGGACCAACCTCGTTTACAACCTCAAATAAATTGACTCTTTTATTAGGTATTTTATGGTTTAATTTTTCCACTAAGAAATAAGCATCTCTAGACTCAATTATCCCCACTGTCCCATCCATGCGGTAAACCACGAATTAGTACTTCTTAGAGTGGTCACAGTAACTAATAAAGTTTCACTCTATGGTCTTGGGGTCTAGCTTTGACCTATGCTGGTCAGACACCATTACATATGCCCTGGACCCCCACACTCTAAGATGCCCTAAGTTTAGATGTCGACCTTTCCATAACTCATAAGGTATCCGTTGAATTACCTTTGTCGGTACACAATTTAGGATGTACACAACGGTGTCTAAATCCTCACCCTAAAAGTTAGTTTCTAACTTAGAGTAATTTAACATGGACCTTACCAAGTCCATAAGCATTCCATTGCACCTTTCTGCCACTCCATTTTGCTGTGGAGTGTACGGTAGGATTTTTACTGTCATACTTAACTGAGTCTTTACCTCTGCTTTAAATTCCTTGAATTTATCTAAGGCTTTAGATTTTCTATTTATTAGATACATGTACCCATATCTTGAGTCATCTATAAACGTGATGAGGTATGACATCCCTATGTAGGTCTGAACATTCAGGGGCCCACAGATATCAAAATGAACCACCTCTAACAGTTCATTTGCCCTTTATCCCTTTTGGAAGGATTGTCTGCTTATCTTTCCCGATAAGAAATCCTCATACACATGTAGATCATTGGATATTTTCGGTAACAGCCTAGCATTCGACATCCTATATAGCTTATCTACATTCACGTGACACAAACGCATATGCCACAGCAAGGCATCATCCACAGACAATACAATCAACTCAGAAGCACTTATTTCATTAGATTTAGAAGAGTTCATTACATCTAAACAATATAAACCATCTACCAAAGAAGTAGTAAAAAGTATCGTCAGATCAGGGATTGAAATCAGGTTCCTTCTAATAGAGGGAACAAAGAGCACATTAGTGAGCACTAATATAGACCCATCCATCAGAGGAATCCTGTAGTTCCCCATAGCCTCCACCTTGCAGCAAGTGTTGTTGCCCATGGAAACTTTATTCTGGCGAGGCATCAGGTTAATCACCTCTCCCCCGGTTCCCTTGGAGTGATAAACATGAACTGTAGCCCTGAAATCCAGCCACCAAGTCTTCTCCTTGATGTCAGCAATCATCACCATTGAGCCAACACACACGATCTCCTTGTTCTTGCCCTTGTTGTTGTTGCTTGATTAGTCATCTTTCTAGAGACAATTAGCCTTGAAGTGGCCCACCTGGCCACACTTGAAGCATGCACCTTGGGTTTTGTTATTCCCCTTTCCAGTGCTCTTGTTTTAAAAATTTTTCCCCTTCTTCTTAAAAGGTCTCTTGTTAAAAGGACCAGGCCCCTGTCCACTCTTCTACCATCCACCAGAGGTCTGTTCAGGTTGGAAGTAGCAACACTACTAGAAGCATTCACATGGTTCCTCCTTTCCTGCTCAAGCCTAAGCTTTGCAGTCAGAACCTCTATTGTGATCTTCTAGTTACTTATGTTGAGGTAGACAGCCACACTCTCTCAAGACTTGAGGAGGTTGTTCAACACTGCAGACATTTGGACTCCCTCATATATGGGGTCCTTTAGTGTCTCCAGGTCATCAGTAATGGTGGACATGGCACTCAAGTGCTCATTCACATCATCTCCCTCCCTCATCGTGATGTTCTAGTACTTAGAGTGTACCATCCTCTTCTGAGCTTCTGTTTGCTCCTCATACCTAACAGAAACAGCTTCCAGAATCTCTCTGGAAGTCTTGTACTTCTCAAAGAGCTTTTCCATCTTTGGCTCTATGTAAGTCAATATGGTGAACCTAGCCTTTTTGTCATCATCCCTCAGCTTTTCATAAGCTTTCCTCTAAGTAGCTGAAGCACCCTTTAGCAATGGCTTAATGATCTGCTCAATGACATGAACAAGATCAGAAAGAGTTAGGATATGGTGTATCATTCTCTTCCACACCAGATAGTTGTGAGCATTCAGCTTCTTAGTCTTTCATAATTTTAATGTGATTATCTTGGAAGACATTGTGCAACTATAAAGGAAAAAGGTAGAGAACAAGAAATTAATACTATGGAAGGCTAATAGCTTCTTAAGGAATAATTGACTCACTTAATCTAATAATAAGGTAAATGGACAATTGAGTATATTATTCTGAGTTACTTAATTTAGGTGCACTTTAATTAGGGTTTGGCTCACTTTCCAGTGTAAACCCTAACTACCCTTTAACCCCCTAAGGAAGTTGCCCTAAATAGACTTTTTTAGGTGTTTATGATTTTTAGAATCCCCTAAACACCCAACTCAGCATATAAAGCAACAAATAAACAATATTAGAGGCTGCTAGAAATTTTATTTTCTGTCCAAAAAATTTTTGGTGTAAAATTACCAAAAATAGCCCTATTTTAGTCTTTTCATCCTTAAAGACACACCAAACCTTTGCACCCAGCAATAGTTCAAGGAGTATTCAACACAATGAAAAACAATTTAGGATAGAAAATAGTAGCGCACACACAGCCCGTGTGAATTGACCAAAATGCCCCTAGGGATCCCAAGTTCCATGTTTCAAAGCCAGTGGTTACGGCTAAAGGCAAGGAGAATGAAGAAGGGATCTCAGCATCTATTCCATGTAAGAACCACCAAAGCGATGCCTTTTTTCCCTGCATTGCAAGAAACATGCAGAGCAAGAAAGAAAGATAATGTTTTTTATTAATTTAACAATTACATGGCAGGGAAATGTAAAAGCTCTCTTATCGCCGGAATCCATGGAGCTTCTTGAATAACCCCTCAGTGAAGAAGTGCAAGTGCAAGGGTTCGGTAAATTGCTGAGCATCTCTGGTCAGGGATTGATCTGGCCAAAGGAGGACTGCCAAAGGCGATGGACCTTTGGCCAGAGGCGGCTCTGGCCAAAGCACTGGTGTTGGCTATAGATTGATTCTGGCTAGAGGTCACAAGAGGCCAGAGATCACCTCTAGTAGACCTCTCTTCTGGCCAGAGGTTGCCTTTGGCTATATCAATCCCTGGCCAAAGGCCAAACATCGGTGCTGGCCAGAGATTGCCTTTAGATATAGGTTTCTGGCCAGAGGCCACCTTTGGCCAACGCCGTCATCTGGTGAGAGCTGCCTCTAGCCAGAGGTTTGCTAGAGGCCGTACTAGAAGGTTGTCCACGGGTACCGGAAGTTGATATCGCTCGTCCCGATGCAAGAAAAGGAAAATTTTATTTTTAGGTTTACAATATTATTGGGGTGGGGGTGGGGTATACATGAGTAATATTATAATTTTTATTGAAGTGTATAAAGTATGGGGGGTATTGAGATTTTATTGGGGGGAAATAGACGCGTTCAAATTTTTATTACGCAAATCGTCATGCTCATTAGATATCTCACCGTATAAATTTTTATTGTCCTATTAGTCACGTGAATCTTAGCAATAAAAATGACAAAAAACTAGAAATAGAGCTATTAATATAAGATAGAGGGAGTATAAGAATTTGTTGCGTAAAAAGTGATGGAGGATTATCAACATCTTTAAAAACATTATTATTATACATTTTTAAAGGATAAAAATATATTTTAATATTTAATCCTTTAAAATTTTATAGGATTACACTTACATCGTATCATGTTTGAAAAATTGTACTTACACCCATTGATGATGCAAATGAAGAAGGTTGTGTGTGTGTGTATGTATGTATATATATATATATATATATATATATATATATATATATATATATATATATATATATATATATATATATATATATTTCTCATTGTCATTCCTTAGCAACTAATTCGCCGGAGCTGCTATTGGAAATTTTTCTTTGGATGATGAGTTTACCACCCTTAATTTTAGTCAACCTATCCCACATATACACAGACAATAAATATCTACCTTTTGTGCTAATAGGAGTGGGGTGGCTGAAAGAAGGGGTAGGAAACTTTTCATCCTTTTTCTTTGTATGCCTTATTTTTTTCTTGTACTTCTTTTTAATTTTACCATTCTTATGTTTCTTATCACTTCCCTCATCTTCTAGACTTTCACAAGAAAAGTGAATTGTTTTATTACAATTGAAGCATTGGACATCCTTCTTATTTTCCTTAGATTTTCTATTTAACTCTAGATACTTTTCATGTGGCTTACTTTTTCTAGCTTTGTCCCTTATTTTTTAATTTCTTACTTTTTTTAATGTATTCATATATTTCTTAAAAGGCAAAGCCCATCATTGCTCATGTTTGCTAGAGGAGTAACTTAGTGACTGTTAACACTATCTTCATAGTTGAATTCATACTTATTGTCACAACCCTAATCAAGGGGTTGCAAGCCAAGATCACAATGTGGTGGTATATGTGAGAAAACTACATGGTAAATATAAACTAGATCACAATCATGCAAAAAAAAAAAACTAAAGAAATTATAATGTACCTAAAAAAACTAATGAAACTGTTTCAAGTAGCAACATAACCGATTACATAGTTTGTCACCTACATTAACTGAAATGCAAACTAAATAGCTCAATAGTATCCAATTTAATGCTACTCTTGTTATCTCTCACAAGTCTTTATTTTTCCTACTTTACTCTTGCCCCAACAATGTATGCATTGATAAAATCAAGGCACTTGTGTGACACCCCATATTTTCTCAAGGAAAATCTATTCTTTTTATATTAAAAAAACTTTTATTTGGTCATTAGTGATCATTGACACGTTGATGAAGTTACCAATGAAAATATACTTTCACTGTCGGCAAACATCGACGCATCAGTGGGTTGCCAATGCAGTTATTTAAGAATACGAAGCGGTTGAGCATGAAGTTACCACCCTTTGTTTTCATAGAATACAAGGGATTTTGGTGATTGGCAGTTGAAATTATGGTTCAAGTAGCTTAATTGATCTTCATTATTGAAATATTTCTACTGGATTCATTTCCATACTAAAAATGTGTTTGAATTGAATTTTGAGTACTTGGTCATAATTTTTTTGATACTAATAAAGACACTGATGTGTCGGTGAATGCATCAGCAAGTGGAAGACAATGAACAATACTCTTTCATGCATGCAGTGGCATGTACTATATTTTGGTAATCGACAGTGGGGTCAACACACCAGTGATACATAGACGAGGAAGGTAGTATGACAACCTTCTTACTATCGGTAAGGTAGATAAACCCATTGGTGGTAATCAATGAGGTTACCAATGGTACCTCTATTCCATTATCGGTATGCGTTTGACATGTCGACGAACCTACCAATGGCCATTAGCAAGGTAGACGACCTATGGGTAAGGTAATTGATGCTAATGCAGATTTTGGATTTTCAATAGATTTTGTAGTCATGCTAAGCTATGATTATTATTGTAACAACCGCGGACTTTTGGTATGATTTCTTACCTCTAATAAAATTATTTTATAAGTTTTTAATTATTTTAAATTAATTAGAGGCATATTTGGAGAGTTTTTATATGAGTATGATAGAGCTCGGGGAGATGAGCATAACGAACCTAAGAACGCACAAAATGGAGGTTAGGAGTAAAAGTTATGACCTTGGGAAATGTGCCACATGGGTGGGACCCACTTTAAAAGTGTGAGATAAACTACCCATGTGGGGTCTAGTTTCGAAGGGCTTGTTGATACGAGTCCATCAATAATAAGAATGTGTGATTTCGACTTTGGGATAAGAAGTTATCACGTTTAGAAGTTAGATTGGTATTTGATTAAAATATTATTAAAAAAATAAGAAACGGACAAAATAGCTAGCGTCATTGATGATGCCAGCAGCTTACGCCGAGCCCCC
Source organism: Saururus chinensis (assembly GCA_035235625.1). Taxonomy (NCBI): domain Eukaryota; kingdom Viridiplantae; phylum Streptophyta; class Magnoliopsida; order Piperales; family Saururaceae; genus Saururus; species Saururus chinensis. The sequence continues at coordinate 24,426,961 of CP141144.1, forward strand.
GCTTGTGACCCATGCCACGTGAAGCGACACGCATTTGACACGCGTCGGACGCACAATGGACGTGCAGTGTCGCCACATGGTGCGTGGTTCGCGCGCGCCATGCATGCGTAAAGCGCGGTGGTGCCACGGTTTCTTCCAGTCAATGTGCAATGCGAGTCACACACATGTGCGCGCGACACGCCATCAGCTCGCAGGTCTTTCCTTTAAATTGAGGTTTACGTTCATTCTTCCGAATATGTTTCTGGAGTCATTCTGAGTCCGTTTTCTTCCATTCAAAAAGCATTCTTAGCTAATTTGAGGGTGTTCTACACAATGGAAGTGTCCATTTCTCAAGTTAGCAACCCTATATAGAGGAAATACCCTGGTGCAAGGGGAGGTTCTATCTACCGCCTACGGCCATGTGAAGGGTAAAGTGTCTCTGGGCAAGGGGAGATTCTGTCCGTTGCCTACGGGCGTGTTGTGAGAAAAGTGTCCCAGGCCAAGGGGAGGTTCTATCCACTGCCTACAGGTGCATGAAGGATAAAGTATCTCAGGGGAAGGGGAAATTATGTCTATTCCCTACGGGCGTGTTGTGAGAAAAGTGTCCTAGGCCAAAGGGAGGTTCTGTCTGTAGCCTATGGGTAAGAAAAGAGAAAAGTGTTTTGGGTCAAGGGGAGGTTATGTCTGTAGCCGACGGGCATGGAAAGAGTTTCTAGTGTCGTTATGAGTCCATTTTCTTCAATTTAAGAGGCATTCTTACCTAAATCGAGTGTGTCGGATGTCGTGGCGGGGTTATTTTTCTAGTTAGAGACCTCCAGAATCCCAAAAATGGACATTCAATTTCATGGTGTCCGGTTTATCTACTTCGAACTCACGCGGAGAGTGAGGTAGGGGCTTTTATCCTTTCTTAAGGCATGATTATAAACTTTGGTTGTGTTTTGAACTTATTATTATATGACTTTCGCATGCTATGCATTAGAGATTACTTTCACATTATGATTTATGATTTACGCACATATATTCGATCTGTCGAATGGTTAATCGTTGAGATAGAATATAATTTATACATTGCATGTTTATAATGCTATTATGTATATTCATTTAGTCGAATGATTTGCCACTGGAAGCGGTTGCCCCATATATAATAGTTTGATTGAATATTTATCCATGGATTTTGATATAAATTATACACATTGGAGCATGTGAGATAGAGACAAACTAGCTTCGCCATTATTTTCATTGCGAATGAATACAATATGTTTGATAGACGGTTTTAGAGGACTCGTCCTTATTGAAAGGAGGATTCTCAAGATTATTTTTGAAAAGACGTATAAGCATGGTGATCGAGTCACTAAAGCAAGACAAAGAAGGGGTAACTGTCTCATTAGAATGAGCAATCAACCTTGCCTTTGTAGTCATTGATAGTGACGCTCCCATGGCTTGTAGAGGTAGAGCTAGGGTTTTTAAAAGGATAAACATTGGGATAGAGTGTTTTAAAAGAAAATAGCCCTTTTGGAGTATGGGAACTCTAGGATATTTTGATTGAGTCTGGGACTCAAGAGTGTTTTGGTTATCCAGAGCTATTGTTGGGCGCCCCAATAGAGCTCCGTTGACTAGTTAAGGGCACAATTAATCTAGTTCGGAATTTGATCCATGGTACCTATTTTAGCCTGGTGAGCCCCTAACGAAGGGCAAAACCCCGATTAGCCCCTAATGAATGGCACCTATCAAGGCTATGCACGCTAGGGTAGAGAGTATCATAGGAAGACTCTCTACTCTCTAGATCCTGACACCCCATGAGCACAGGTGGCTCTTCTATCTACAAATACGAAATATTTTGAAATGATTTGTGGAGAAGTAAGAGATTGTTTCTTTGTACCCGCAGCAAATTCCTATTAATAATATATGTTTGGGACATTAGTAGTAAGTCATGAGAGCTTACAAACCCTAAAAGCATCTTCGATACGTAGGAAGAAGCACTAGGGGTGGTTTTAGGTGAGAGGCACACCCTATTTTCATAAAAAATATTATATATGATATGTGATGTGAAACTGCCATGTGTTTATTCATGCCTAATAGTATAAACTCCCTTACTAAGTATTTTAAAATACTCACGACCCCCCCAGACTTTGCAAGACTCGACGAAGCTTAGTGTGCGGGTAGAAGGGCCTACTTTGAGTTTTATCGATGTGATTTCTAGGATTTCAACCGCACCAAAACGAGTAAGAACTCTCCTTATTTTTTTTCTCTTGTGTGTTTGTACATGGACCATGGTTCATGAGGAAATGATTATTATATTATCACATAAGGCGAGTGACTCTTTTATATTATCTAGTTGCGGGCTAGGTAATCTTTTATATTTTTGTAAAAAGAAATTTTATATGCTTCCAAAAATCCCTGGGTGTGACAATTATGTATGTAAATGTATGATTTGAAGCATTTGATGATTAACTAAAGTGTCAATTATGCATTATTTAATAAGGGTTAATGAACCATAATGCATGTGTATAAGTCCATTTGATGTGATGGATGGGTACTTGAAAATGATGCATTTGGCACATAAGGTCAGAGATTCATTAGTGCCTTACGTTTTTAGCTATGTAGATAAAAAGAGTTTGATTTGAAATAGGACTAAGGTCTTCTAGCTCTCAAAGGATGAGAATCATGTAGAATCGCTTCCTTGACTTGAGAGTCATGTTTAAATAGATTATAACATTAAACGATGATTGGTCTCGCGTAATGTAATACTAGAGGTTTCGATGATTGTGGAAGTCAAAATTTTAACACTACGGTTCATGAGGAACTGAGGTCGTATTTTGATGACCTAATATCTAGTTGAGTGAAGCTCTTAGATGAGGTCATTGTGTTTAGAGAACCTTGAAATGAGATTGCTCTATGAAAAATTCTTACTTACTAATGAAATGTATGTTTAAATGTGATTTTATACATTCATTTAAGGATTTTCCAACAAGCATTTCTTAGTATGTTGTTTGGAATTGGTTTTTATTTAGATAGTTAGCCCACTGAGTATACTTGTATACTCAGCATCCTTTGTAGTGTAGGTTTCCATGACGAAATAAGAGGTAATAGGAAAAGGTCGTAAATATAGTTTGACATTCCTTCCAACCTATGGAGGCATTTCTTTTGATAAGTTTGATTAGGCATGAGAGTATGACATTTTAATTTTATTAGCTTTGATATGATCAACATACAATTATGTAGTTGTAGCTCCTATAAATATTTTAACTTATTAGATATGTAGATTATTATTTAAAGTTATGAATATGTGTCAATGGTTTTTGAAATGTAGTTATTCTCATGCCACTAATCCATTATTTCAATGGATTTTGTTTAATGATTTAATTGTTTGATCAAATATGAGGATAAATATTTTCCGTATAAAGTGATGTGAAATTGGGGCATGACAATATGTGCATACATATACGTGTAACATAAATTCCATGCAAATGGAGAAACCACTCATGAGCAAAGCTCAATGAGTAATAAGAAGCACAATCCATGGTACATACTCATATACATGCATTATCTAAAATACGATATACACAATCACCATTTACCTGTGTTCTTGTGATTCAATAACAAGAACTGAAAATACACCAAACCAGCCTCCATTCATTATATTCATTGAGCAATTACCCATTGCACCTACTGCACATTCAAGAATTTCCCATATCTTTTTGGCATAATATAGCTTTTGCTCTTCAAACATCTCAGATATATCCATTGCCATATTTTTTATTTTTATTTGTATTTTCTTCAATTGCATCCTCTCTTCCTTTTTTTTCGCTCCATCTTCTCTTTATCTTACTCTATCCTCTCTCTATCTTGCATGTTTTCCTAAAAAAATATGATCTTTCTTTCACCTCTTTCTTTTTCATCTTCCCACATTTTTAGGATAAGATCCACAACATGTGCAAATTCAATGCTAGTTGTTTCTTTCTTTTTTCTTTTCTCAACCTTCCTCTCAGGTAGTCTCAGCAAGATCATACATACTAGTGTGGGAGTTATCTTCCTTGATGTTTATGGGAGAGATTAGGATACAAGGCAAAGAGGAGTTGAAAGAGGAAGAAGTTTTTGATCTTTTCGAAGGTGCCTTGTTCACCACATATTCTTGTAATTTCACCCACTTCGGTTGATGTCTCAAAAGAATTCAAACATGGTCCAAGTTGAATTTTGATTTGTATAATTCTTCTTACATTTTTTTTGCATTCAAAATCAAAAAATTAGTATATCTCAATTAAATTTAGAGAAGATACTACAATAACTGCTATGTAACATCTAAATGTAACCTTTCCTTGTCTTTTTATTTGTGCAACTTTAGTTTCTAGCATTAATTTACAGATAACCATCAAATTGCTTCTTAGCATAATAGCATTTGCCAATCGATCCCAAAAAGTCTTTGCTCATTTCCATGCATGATCCATCCACTTTAACGTTGAGCCACACACTTATCATAGGTGTGTCTTCTTTTACATTTAAGCCAACACATCAAGTAGAAGTGTTTTATTTTTGGAGCTTGGGATATACTTGTTTTCCAAAACTTCCTTGAAGAAATGAGTATACAAGGAATCCATGTGTTGAGTAGAAGAATTTTGGAGGAGAAGAACAAAGGAGGCGCCCATAATAAAAAAAGGAAACTGCTAGTTGAGGTGGATGATAAATAGAATTGATTAATCATGAATTTATAGAAGAAGAGAAATGCTAATTGCGGTGAAAGTGAAAAAAATGAAAGTAAAACTAAATCCAACCGTCAATTTTTGAAGTGAGTTATGAAACATTGAAATAAAATAATAATAATAATAATAATAATAATAATAATAATGTCATACACCTTTCTAAATAATGTCTCAAAAAGGGTATACCAAGTTTACCATATCTACACATTTGATCTCTCCAATTGGGTTCTTTAATGTGGTGGTAAATGAAGACCACGAGTTTACTAGTCTTTAGGGCAAATATTCGTGATATGAACTAATATGGTTCACCTATTATACATGCCAAATGAGTATCGTCTCTTGTGATTACACCTATACATGCTCACTGCATGCTTGCCATGATGTACAGTGTCATGCCCCCGACCACACACGGCAATCCAATCAAGCTCAGTGTGGCTTGTAGAAAATTAAACTTTACTGCTCGTCTCTGCGGGTCTTTTGATTTGGAAGTGATTTTTCAAAGCCAATCAAGTGTGTGGCTTCCGCGCTTGAATGGCGTCCTCGATTAATAGCGTTGAGTGGGATGGCATCCGTGATCCTAGTTGAGTGGCGTCTCGAGCCATCATTTCCCCTCTTTGCAGGTTGTGGGCTGCATCACCTAGCGAGTCTAATATTCGGCTGGGTTAATTTGTTATCATTTTTTAAGGTGACTAAGTGTCAAAGTTACAATAAGACACGGTTCAGCTGGTTAACACCCATAGATTAAATATCAAAGTTATAGTCAAATATTATTTTAAAAAGGGCCTGAGAAAAAAAAACCAAACGGTGTGACTTTACTTCTTTCATATCAGATTATTATTTGAAATTCAATCTCTTATTGAATTTCATAAAATGCTGATTTCAAATTCTTCAGTTCATGGAGAAAATGTTTCCTTTCATTGTAATACACAAGTTACAACTGTCATAAGTTAATAAGGAATTCATGGCAATATAGAAATGATTAATGAAAAGCCTTTATGAATTTTAGTATATAGATTGTAGTCTAGTAAATAATCTAAAACAAAACAATAAGTTTTAACTTAAAAAATGCTTTGCGTTACATGAATTGGCATCAACATTCTTTGTTACTGGCTTACTGCAAAAATTGAACTGAATTTTCATGGTTTAGAAATTGGATTTGAGGGAAATATCAAAGACCCTAACTTCGTCCTTAGCCCATGGTTTTTTCCGAGACAACTCATGTTAAAACATCTAACGTCCTTCCGACTGCACTGATCTTATATCAGCTGAGACAACCCAAGTTGAAAACACTAGCTGTTAGAGTATAGACTTGAGTAGTGGACAAACCGGCTGTGACCATCCACACCACATTAACTTTCAAGTTTTAACACATTCATTTTTTTCTCTATAAGACACCTTTCATTAACTTATCGTCAGGCTTATGATGCGTTTAATACTAATTTTTTTGTACCAAGTCTAGAAGGGGCATGACAACCACGTCTCATAGTGCACCTATCCCGGCACCAATCTCTTCTAGCATGTACAAGGCTCACATATTATTTGCTCATGAGTTGTTGTACTGGTCATCTAATATATATTTTACTAGATCATTCGAGCGATGTTAATTAAGTAAGCATTCTGACAGAAACTTGTGCCAGATTAGGTGGCTTAATTGATCATGTGGATGGTCTTAAATCGATCAACCCTTTTTTGTTGTTGTGATGGCGAAATCGATCAACATGCATGCCCATTAATAAGACGTCTTTTTCTTATTTCTATTCTTTTGAGAGTTCATACTTTTTTAAGATATCATATTTGCAAGCTGTAATCACGTCAAATCAAGTAAATAAATACACTGGACAATTGACTGCCCAAATGACTAATTGGTCCCCGCTGCCAAAATCTCGTTGCCTAGCTTAAAATGAACTCAAATCCACGAAGCATCTCATGCGTGAAGTTTTACTAGCCGTAAATTCACAAAATTAATGGGGAACTTGCTAACATATGTGATGCTATATGCGTCGTCTACTAACTTGCACTAGCGTGCACTGACATGCACACTTAATTTCGATAAATTTATGGCCCGTTTAACTTTTGCCAGGGAAATTCGATTCCTCAAACTGTCAGAGGTGACCACCACTCATAAGTAATTGGTCTCATCAATTATTCGATTGGCAGCTAATTAATAGATGTCTAATGTACATAGCCTCCTTTCTTTATAACTCAGGACTAATTAGAATGAAGGTAAGCTAATAATTGGTAGTTTGTGAGTAAAGAATTACCAAAATTTTTTTAAATTGGGTGTATATTTTTAAGCCCGTTGTATTTAAAGAGAGTTTTAATCAACTTAGTAATAAAGGCGAAATTCACTTACCGTGTTGTGGGTGAAAACATGAATACACACACTGTAAAATGCTCCAATTATTCTTATGATTGGCATATAAGGGCTTTAAATATTAGAAAGCATGTGACTGTCACAAGGTTAGTGCCGAACCATTAATGTGGAACCCAAAGGAAGTTAATTGACCATTCCCTAGCATAGTAACTTTCGATTACGAGAAAATATTATTGGTTGTTTAAAGATTCAGTAGATATTATACCTAAGATCATAGCAAGTTATATTTTGAAGCACTGGGGCATAACTATAAACTACAAGAAATGCTAGTGCGCATGTAATATAAACTTAGGAGACTCCTTAAAGTATGTGTTCCATAACATAACGTTTAAGAATAACGTGTTATCGAGCACACAATAAGAATACAGTGGCATTTTCGTATCATACGACTTAATTGCATATCATGTTAACATGAGCACGATGAGTAATCAGTTCTGGTTTACGATTTCACAACTACAAACATTATCGTGTGATCAAGAACATGATAAATGTACTTATCGTAAAACCATGATGGTCTGCTGATCTTCAGCCCACTCAATCTCCGTGTGGAACACCATCTTTATGTCAAGATAGTCGTATGGCACCAAAGAAACCTCATCCTTATTCTTCTACTGCTCAGTATGCTCTTCCATGTCTATCGATTTGCAGACACTTTCTAGTATTTCCTGATTAATAGGAGGGGCATCCAATATAGTAGCACAACTAGAGGCAGCATTTGAGCCCATAGCTTACGGGGTGGGAGACTTTGGCTATGGTGGAGAGATAACATATAGGCCAGGGTCGGATGCAAGAGGAACTTCATCCTCTGGTTTTGCCTTTGCCTTTGCCTTTTGATCTACACTTTATGTGTGCCCCAACTTGGCTATATTCTCTTCAATGTAGCTGCTGAAATACTTTGGCTTCTTTGAGCCCTCAGCAGCCACCTTTTGGGATGGCTCCTCACCTTTAGATACTTGAGTTTGTGGATCAACAACCATGTATCTCAACTTCTGGGGCAGCAGAGGTAGGAGGGGTTTTATGGGGTTAGTATCTAAAGCTTTTCGCTTTTTTATTGTTAGCTTTATTTGCTTTGGAGAAACTGCTTCTTTATTTTGAGATGTATTTATGCTTACCTCTTCTTTATTTGCTTCTCGGGATTGTTCCTTGTCCTCCGGGGTTTGTTCCTTAACGGGTCTAGATTGAACAATTTTGTTTATTTTCTCGAGGAATCTTATTATTATGGTCATTTTAACCTTTAGACCATTCTTCTTCTTTATTGGGGATGCAACTTTTGGCTCCATTTTCTTTGCATATAAGAAGTAAGCAATAGTACTAGTACATAAACGATATGCAAATCAATCGTGTTTGGTATGACACGATGTGTCACCCTTATTGACTGAAACACGCAGATATGTACCGCCATGTTATCGATCACACAACCAAAACCAGATCATTTTCTTAACTAACGGCTATTTCACTAATCTTGTGATCGATAACATAATTATCCCCAAATGAACATAATAGCTGAAAATGTTCTTCCAATTGTACTTACTTAAAATAAAGTCCTCATCAATAGAATGAGGGATAGGTACTCGTTGCTCTTCAATAGCCTATTGGTGAACAACTTCTCTCAATTTGGAAGCTCTAGACTCAACCCGAACCAATGGTGATCTTTTGGTTCTTGGCGAAGGGGTTGCAACATGAGGGACTTCGGGTTGAGAGGGTTCATGCAAATGCTCTGTCTCTAGTTCTGGTGGGGGTTGCATTTGTTCTATAAGGCTTGTTGCCACCTTTAGATAGTTTTAACCCACTGGAGTGCAACTTAAACAGTGTCAATGCTCTAACCCCTCTCCTTGTACAGAATTGCCTTCTCCAAAACAATGTCACAAATCCCGGTCATGACATCCACTGGCATGACAAAGGATTCAATAACGTCCTGGCCGGACTTAAAATGCCCTAACATCTGGCCATGGTGAGCGTGAATGGGTTTCATTGTCTTGTGAATTATTGTCTACATGCCCACTTTCTTCGCCTTTGGGGCCACCTTTCAGCCATTAGTCAAGTGGGCTTCTTTGGAAATCGAGCAATTTTGAGGATAATTTATGAATCTGGCTTTAGACGCATGAACACCTCCTCATACCACTTCCTCATCCGGTGATGAGCCAGCAGCTTCTTCATCGCCTTGTCGTCGACCGGGTCAAGTTTTGCGGCCTTCTTTGTGTCGGTCAATAGTTGGGAAAACCTGGGCCACCACTTGCACCTCGGGCTACATGGAGGACCACTTGGAGCCCATATAGAGGTATGCTAAAAAAACCATACCTAGTGAACAAGGCAAAACAAACTGGTCAGTAGTGTACGAATATCACGTATGTTGTGTTATGGATAACACAATTCACTACATCATCTTGTCATCGCTTACACAATATGCTATTATCGTGTAATGCAATATACACGATATAGTACTAAGTCGTCTTACCGACAACATGATATGTATACTTGCGTGTTATACATAGTGTTTTTGACCTCGCGATACACATGATATCGTGTGAGTAAGACGGCGATATACATGAGTGTGATGAAACTATCATTCCATTAGTACTACACTAATCGAAGACATCGTGTTATTGATAAGACTAGATTACCTAGAGCATAATGAAGCCCCAACAAGAATTTTGATGGTGGCAGAGCGCTCATTCTGTCTACTCCTATTATTTTTGTGGGTAGATGATATGCCTCGAATCAACATACCATGTATGGGCCTAGCTCAATTGTAACTCCCCACAACTGTCAGGTCTTCTATGAAATCATGTAGAGATGGGGATACGGATTTGTTGCTCAATAAGACTAGGATCCCCATGTGCACAATAGCCAACCATGCTAAGTCCTCGTCAGAGACTGTCTGTTTCTTGTCAGCCACTTCTTTCAACATGTGTTCAATCAAATTATTCTCCGGCCACTTCCTTGGGAAGAACTTCTTGAAGAATTGCCCCTTGCCTTGGGCAGCCTTCTCCTTGTCACTTTCCAATTTAAATGGGTTCCCTTTTGCACTCAAACACATTATCAGTGCCACTTCATCCACCATAAGGGGTAGTATTTCCCCCTAATATTGAACAACTCTTGTGAGTCATCCCAACACTAACCAATTAGAACGTCCAGGAGCAGCCTAGAGATAATGATTGGCTCACAATCATAAACTGGGTAGAACCAATCTCCACGAAGATTGCATTGCATCCCAGCCATGAATCAACATGGTCTTTTGAAAGTCAAAGTCTGACGGGAAAACTATTCATTCCCATTCCCATCCCCAATCTACTCCCGTAGATTCTCTTCTTCTTCTCTTCTAATGCCCTCATTGATTCCGCCTGCTGTATTATTCTAGTTTTATGTATGCAAAATTGGATATATATATATATATATATATATATATATATATCAACAATGGGTCATGACCATAATCAATAGTCACGTTGATTCACATTATGTAACTAACTTGCTTATATACACTAAGTTCTATTGAGTTATCGGATACATGATATGATGCCTTCTCAGACACGATAGCACAACACTTGAATGTCGTGTTTCGATTGTCATGTTATTAATGACACATTATGTATGTTATGCATGTAAGATCCCTAAACTTGAACCAGTATAATTTCATTATGTTTAATTGCTTTTGTGTGGTTTAATGTCAATTCTGATCGATTCTGGACTATTTTTAAAATTTAAGTATTTTCCTAAGGTTTTAACCAAAACCAGCTTCACATTTATGGGTTTTAAATGAATTTAAGTAAATTTTAAATTTTTGGAAATTTTTCTCAAAATTTTTAAAAATTAGGGTTTGGGGGGACCCCTGTAGGCCCCACGGTTAAATTGGGGGTTTTTGGTCCAAAACATCCTTGACATTAAAACAAGTTATTAGAAAATTACCCACTTTTAGTTATGAATTCTATTTGTACCCCTAATTTTAAATAAGTCTAACCCCTTCCTTACTATATAAGGAAAGGCTAGCCTCTTTCCTATTTGGGAAAGGGTTAAGCTTGGGATCAAGAGGCCTAATCCCCATTAGCCCAAAGTGGAAGGTGATTTGAGGTGAGATTTTCCTAATCTTTCTTTAATCATTAGGGTTTTTCATAAACTTCTTCTAATCTCTTCTTTCTCCATTAGTTAATTTAGTTTTCAAGTCATTAAGTCACTTATTTGCATTTCTACTTCAAACCCTAGCTTTTAAATTTTTGTTTTTTAGTCCCTAAAGCTCTAGATCTAAGATTTTTTCAATGATTTTCAAGTTCTAAGTCAGATTTAGGTGGGTTTTAACAAAAATCACATTTTTGGGTAGGTTTCAGAGGAGACTAAGGAGATAATCCAACCCAAAAAGAGGTGAAAGGTAATGGGTTTAGTCCTTAAGCTTGTTATGTTTTAAATCCTTATTTTGGTGTATTTTCTTGAATGGATTCCATGTTTAGTGCTCTAATGGTAGATTAGTAAAAACTTAATCTTTCATGTTAATTTCTTAGGGCTTTGATTGAAAATGGTTAGATTTAACATTTTGGAAGGTTTGATTAAATTTTTATGATGCTCGAGGCTTTGAATGGAGGTTTTAAATTTGATTAATGTTGTCTCGGTTTGGTTTTAAAAATGGAGAAGACAAATCAAATCTACCATTATGGCGATCAATCATCCTTACAGGCCGATTGATTGGCCAAACGACATTAGAGGCCGATTTCAAGGTCAGCCTATTAAACGCCCTTGTAGGCCAATCGATCAGCTAAATAGCAAATTTGGGCATTTTATTTCCTATGCTTATTTCGGTATTTTTACTCCCAAACGATGTTTCTAATATTCATATGGGGTGTTTTGAGTGGAAAAGGGTGCTATTTATATTAGGAATTATGGAGCATATTTAAGTATTATATGGAAATACATATTGATGATTAGTCATGTTAGTATGATTTATCTTGAATCTATAGTTGATGATTTTCTTATGTTTAAGCATGCTTCCAGCAAGGTTATTGTATGACAATGATATGATGTGCCTCCTTGTCGTATGAGTAAATTGTGGGTGAATGGTGATACTATATTCTAGTTTCATACGTGGATTACATATGCTTGTTGGAGTTGGGCATTAGAATTCACTTGATTGAAATGATGGTTTTGAGTGGATTTTCCCCATGATTTCAGTTAAGAAAATATGTTTAGATTTTTATTAAAGCACGTGTGTATTGCCTAAGAAGCTATGGTCAAAGCATGGTCATGTGCTTAGGAATGTATGAGCACACACATGTGGTGAATTCATTATAAAATCGTAGTTGTTTATTACTCAAATATGATGAATGTGGGGTCTGATGGGGAGCACATTCCATGTGTTGGAATTCATGTAGATCTTGCTCACGTATGTATCATGATTGCGTGCATCATGAAACGGACTTCATGAATGAGACTTTACCGATGTTTAGCCATGATTGATCAATTGGATGCAATGATGTGAGATTGCGTGCTGAATTAGTCGATCGTTGGCTTAATCAGAACTTGGTTGGTCCGAAAGGACATGATTTCGATTAGAGTTCCTGTGTGGAACATGGATACTCCTCGGGTTGATTTGATTTCAATTGAGTTGAGATGAATGGGGATGAGTTGTGTACTTGTCTTGCAGTTGAGATTTCTTGAGATAATTATATGGACCTTGAGAATCTAGAGTGGTATGCCTTTGTGCATCGGCTACCATGTGTTCTAGGTTTCCTGTGTAGAATTTAGACTATTCCCACTGCAGAAGTTGTTCCAGGGCGAACACACTTGTTCTAGGTTCTTTGTGTGAGATTCGGACATTCCTTGGCCAGGATTGTCCAAGGCGAGCAGACATAGGGGCTGACTACCCCCGACACTTTATATTTCCTGTGTGAAAATCGGACTATGTCCCGCCTGTGTGGCAATGATTGTATTCACTTCTTGATGGAGGCATTTACCTTTTGTTAATGATGAATGTGTATGAGATTATATTATGCTCAGGATAGCACAGGTTGTGTAGGGATAATGTGACACGTGTGGATATGATTTATTATGCATGATTGTGTATCATGTGTTTGACATATTTATCATGTAGGGTGAATGAGTTATGAAATGGTTTATGTGATATGAATGCATCCTATGAATTGTGTGATTGAGACATTATCATGCAAGTTTATGTGATATGGTTGTATAATCAGAAAATGTGTGAGAGATACTTCTCTTGTGGATTATGTGTGATATTATGCTTGATTGTGATTGGACAAGGATTACTACCTATGCAGGATTGATGCTAAGTTGTAACATAATCATGTATGCCCTAACTTGATTTATGTGTTATATGCATGCTAGATCTTTTACTTATGACGGACGACATGGGTGCTCGTGGGATTAGCCTTCTGGCATTCTGATGACGTTTTATTTTCTGATCTTCTCATTTTTTATAGTAGAGAACACTATATGGTGGATTATATATTATGCTCGAGGTTATCTATTGTTCTTAGACTTGTCTAAACTTCTGTTATTTTGAGCCATATGTAGGCTATGGAGTTGACTATTATGTGGGTTTGTGTGAGGATTATGATAGTTTATGATTCTCTTTGTTTGTCCTTATTACTCTTACTCAAAGGACATTAAGTGTGCTACTTTGTTATGCGAATCACCCATTCGATGGGCTAAGTCTTCCGCTATACGTTAATCCGTTAAATTCTGTAGTAGTGCTTGACCGGCCCTTAGACCGGGTTCAACTCTGGTCGGGCGGTGCTAGGGCATGACAATGCATACATGATAGGATGACATCTATATCAATTATCATATTATCGAACATACGATATATTACTTATTGTATATTTGAGAACACGATAAGCAATGGTGAAGACCTACTTCGTGTTTTCTATAACACGAAGTACAAAAAATCGTGCATACAAATAAACAAACTAGAGTTTGAGAAAGGCCTTACCACGAACTTGATCCAATCCTGATTAACCCCTCGATTGGCCAGTGATTTTCTCCAAAGTTCACAGCTTTTTCGGGATCACGTCAGTATACTGTCCTACGAAACCTTGCTTCATGGCCAAAACTTAAGTGTTCCATTGCGCGTAGGTCAGAACAAACTTAATTTTATAACTAATTTGGATCAGGCCAATGTTGTCTTATCATTGGTTGACTATGTACGTATTAGATAACATCCATGATCTTATTCTAATACGACCGGATCCAAACATAGCTATGCCTAACAGCTAATACATGCATCAGGCATCACAATTTGTATACATTAAAATACATATATCCTTATATCTGAATAAATCATTTGAGTCGAACATAAGCCAATAAATCAGTGGAAACGCATGACCCACTCTATCACAGAGCGGGGTAGAACACACAATATAGCAAATTGGATCATATCATATCCCATCAGATAATATTAGATTTCAAGCGACCATAATAGATCATATCGGAGTATATCATATTAAAATAGAGCATTTCGTAGCAGATTAGATCAAAACAAAGCATATCAAAGTAGATCAAATTAGAACGTATAAAAATCCATTAGATCATAGAAAATCATGTCTTCATTAGTATATTAATATTACTAATTAAGATACGCATGCATATAATTCATATTAAATCGGAAAGTTAGAAACGCTTTCTCCCCTATAGTTCTAAAACTAGCGGTGTTCGGAGTTACTCGCTTCTTCAGTGTGTCCTCCCTTTCAAGTCTGGAGACGGTGGGCAAAACCTCCTCTTTCTCTATAGCGTTTCTCTTATTGCATCCCAAAGGCGACAAAAACTTAACCTAGGATACTTTACACTTCTTGTGCCCATAGGCAATGGTCAGAACCTCCCCTACATGGAGACACTTTTCTATTTAGGCATCCTTAGGCGACAGACAAGCCTTCCCCTTATGTGGAGACTCCTTCCTCTTTCTGCTCCTGTAAGTTGTGGACATAACCTCCCCTTATATATCACTCTTTGTATGTTCGAAGGTTGCAAATAGAACCTCCCCTTATCTTGACACACTTCCTATGCCTGTAGGCGGTAGACAGAACCTCCCCTACCCGAAGACATTTCTAGAATGACTCAAATTGGAGTTAAAACTAGTGAGAAACGAAGAAACAAAGTTTATGAACATGTGAGAGTCTTAAGAATAAGAAAACTGAATACTATTTATAGGGAAAACAGATAGACATGAAGCTGGCACGTGGTAGATAGGACTAACATGTGTGAGTCCTATTTGACACATTATCAATCCTATTCGACACATCACCAGTCCTATTCGATACATCATCAGTCCTATCCGATACATCATTAAATTTGTCTTTTCTTCATTATTTTTTTATTATTTAACTCAAATATTATCTTAAATTCAAAACGTGAAAACTTTCTACTCCAAAGTCGGAATCGTGCATTTTTAGTATTGATGGACTCATATCAACGAGCCCTTTCAAACTAGACCCTACATAGGTAGGTTATCATATACTTTTTAAATGAGTCCTGCCCATGTGTTATGTTTTTAGATGTCATAACATTCATTATTGACCTTCGTTTCTCATGTTCTTCGAATTGTTACGCTTATTACTTCAAGATCTACCCATAAACAAGATTTTATCCCTTTAAACCCTTTAAAACTTTACTAAAAATTATATAATTACACCTAACCCTCAATTTAGGTGTAACTGGAACATGAGATACTAAAATCATATATGTTTCTGAATAACATCTCAAAGAGGGTATACCATGTTTACCATATCTACACATTTGATGTCTCCAATTCGGTTCTCTAATGTGGTGGTAAATGAATACTTGACTTTAGGGCAAATATTTGTGACATGAACTAATACACTTCACCTATTCTATATGCCATATGATTATTATCTGATGTGATTACACCTATGTGTGCTCACTGCATGCATGCCAATGTCGTGCCCCCGACCATGCACGACCATCCAATCATGCTCAATGTGGCTCGTAGAAAATTAACTTTATTGTTCCTGGATCTTTTGCCTTGGTAGTGATTTTTCAAAGCCAATTAAGTATGTGGCTTCCTCGCTTGAATGGTGTCCTCGATTAATAGCATTGAGTAGCATTCGTGATCCCAGTTGAGTGGCGTCTCAAGATATCATTTCCCCTCTTTGCAGGTTGTGGGCTCCATTTAGGAGGGTTAATGAGTCAAGTATTGTTGAGCTTTAGAGTGTTTAAGCTTGATCTTGAAATTTCAATTTTGAGCTCCAGTCGATTTTCAAGCCAAATCGAGTTTTTATGTCTTGTGATTATTACTTAGTTTTGTAATTGGTGACCTAGTGGTATTTTGAGAAAAATCACTAAAACGAACATAATTAGTAAGTAGTCCGATATGTTAGATTAGAAAAACAAATAAACTATTTTTTATTGATTTTAATTTTCTAATTTAGACAATTAATGCATGACGAAAGGAGTAAAGTTTCATAAAAAATATTTTTCGATCTCATAAGATATATTAGATAATTCCTCTAATAAAAAGCCTTATGTAATTGTACATGAAAAGGTTCAAAAGATATATTAAATAAAAAAGTTAAAATTTTGGAGACATGAAATTTATATATAATGTGTAATATATATATATATATATATATATATATATATATATATATATATATATATATATATATATATAAAATATCTATGTGTGCGTGTATTTAAAAAAATGTACTTAATGTGAATTTAAGTTTTTATCGACCTTTGAGCCGAGATAAGCCAAACACATGTATGTTTGAGCTTAGCTTGACCACCCTCGAATTCAAGCTCGAACGCGAGTTGAGCTGCGTCAAACTTACTCTAACACCCCTAGCTACATTACATAGCGAGTCTAATATTCGGCTCAGTTTGTTAACACTCTTAAGGTGACTAAGTGTCAAAGTTACAATAAGACACAGTCCAGCTCGTTAAACCTCTACAGTGAGCAAATGTCAAAGTTATAATTAAACATTATTTCAGAAAGGGCCTGAGATAAAAAAAAAACAAACGAGTGGCATTACTTCATTCATATCATGTTATTATTTGAAATTCTATCTTTTATTGAATTTTATAAAATGCTGATTTTATAATTCTTATGGAGAATATTTTCTTTCATTGTAATACACAAGTTACGACTTTCATCAGTTAATAGGGAATTCATGGCAATATAGAAATGATTAATGAAAAGATTTTATGAATTTTAGTATATAGATTGCAGTCTAGAAAATAATCTCAAAAAATACAATAAGTTTTTAGCTTAAAAAATGCTTTGCGTTGCATGTAACATCCAACGTCCTTCCGACCGCACTCTTATATTGGCTGAGACAACCCATCTTGAAAACACTAGCTGTTAAGAATATAGACTTGAGTAGTGGAGAAATCGGCTGCGTCCATCCACCACCCATAAACTTTCAAGTTTTAACGCGTTCGCTTTTTTTCTCTATAAGACAACTTTCATTAACTTATCCTCAAGTTAGTGATGCGTTTAATACTCATTTTTTTGTACTAAGTCTAGAAGGGGCATGAAACCCACGTCTCATATATAGAGCACCTATCCCGGCACCAATCTCTTCTAGCATGTACAAGGCTCACATGTTATTTGCATCCAATAAATTGGGGTATAAAGTCGTATAAATGGCCAACATAGTAGGGATTCAAACTTAGGACTTCATGTGAGTTGTTGTACTGCTCATCTAATATTTGTTATTTTACTTGATCATTCGATCGATGTTAATTAAGTAAGCATTCTGACAGAAACTAGTGCCAGATTAGGTGGCTTAATTGACCATGTGGATGGCCTTAAATCCATCAACCCTCTTTTTGTTGTTGTTGTGATGGCAAAATCGATCAACATGCACACCCAGTAATCAGACGTCTTTTCCTTATTTCTATTCTTTTGAGAGTTCATCCTTTTTTAAGATATCATATTTGCAAGCTATGATCACGTCAAATCAAGTAAATAAACATACTAGACCATTGACTGCTCAAATGACTAATTGGTCCCCGCTGCCAAAATCTCGTTGTCTAGCTTAAAATGAACTCAAATCCATGAAGCTTCTCATGCGTGAAGTTTTACTAGCCGTAAATTCACAAAATTAATGGGGACCTTGCTAACATATGTGAGGCTATATGCGTCGTCTACTAACTTGCATTAGCGTGCACTAACATGCACGCTTAATTTCGATAAATTGATGGCCCGTTTAACTTTTGCCAGGGAAATTCGATTCCTCAAACTGTGAGAGGTAACCACCACTCATAAGTAATTGGTCTCATCAATAATTCGATTGGCTGATAATTAATAGATGTCTAATGTACACAGACTCCTTTATTTATAACTCAGGACTAATTAGAGGGATCCATGTCCGTCAAAAGCAAACTAGGACCAATCTTTCAGCTCAGGATATGAACGAAGCTGCCAACAACTAGATATGCAATAACCACGTACATTCAATGTAAGATTTCAGTATCTGATTCATTCAACACCTAGAAGAGGAAAAGCATAGTTACGTCTGGCTGGTCATTAGCTAAGTGCGAGTCCTTTTCGCCGACTACACTCATGTTTTACCATCTGATCAGACGATGAAAAGCGACTCATGATTTGTGCGTGAAGTTAATCTCTATTATGTTCGAAGTTATTACGTGAAAAGGACCCGAATGTCTTCCTCACCTCTTGTCAGCTGAATTAGCCCGACTGCTCTCTAACGAGCTTTATTAGGATTTGCCTCCCAGGCCACCATCATCAAATCCCCTGTGTTTGGATGTATCTTTGGTGGATAGATAAAATGAGAAAATTACAATAGTGGTCATGTTTAGTTTTTTTTAGGGAAAATTATTTAAATAATATTAAAAAAATAATTATCAAAATTACGAAGAGTGGAAATAATTTTCAAAGTGGTGTCCATTTTGACCACGTAGGTGTTAGCCAAACATTGGTGCCTGTGTGACATTTTTTTTATCTTTTTTAAATTCTGTCCTTAAGAAGGATGAAATCATGTGCAAATTGATTTCATCATTCTAAAGAGTGATAAAGACGAAATCACTTAACTTGACATTTCTCGAATTTTTGGCTAAAGCAGACTAGGTTTAAGTTGATTTTATCATTTCAAAGGACAAAATCAAGTAAAACCTAATTTCATCCTTCGTAAGGACAAAATCATCTTAAAGTTGATTTCGTCCTTCTAAATGATAAAATTCATGGCCATTTCTTCTGCGCCCGTGCCCGTCCCCCCTCTCGACTGTTTCATTTGAGAGAGTCCAACACAGCGTCTATTGTCACTGTCTGCCACTGCATCTGTTGTCTCTGTCTGCTGCCATGTTTGTTTTCGCCATCCACCGCCATCTAAATGTGCCTCAGCTCGAAGCTCCTCCCCCTGGACCCCTCAACATAGATCTTCTCCACCTACGGCCCCTCTGCCCGGAGTTCCTCCAGACTTCTGCCCAAATTTGTTCGCCCTTCGCCATCAAGCCACATATCCGTATGCCCTTTACCATGGGGCCCCAAATCTGTCCGTCCAAAGGTATTTTTTGATTACATATTTTATAATCAAGATGTTAAGACTACATGATAAATTGGTTGTGTTTTTGGTGATTTAAGGTTTTGTTTTTTGATTTCGTGGTCTGTAATCAAGACATCAAGTTAGCATGATAGATTGGTTGAAATTTTGTTCCTTTAAGGGTCTATTTCTTTTATTTCGTGTGCTATAATCAAGACATCAAAACAGAATGATAGATTAGTTTTTTTTGGTGATTTAAGGTTTTATTTTTTTTATTTCATGGTCTGTAATCAAGACAGCAAGAAAGAGTTAACAGATTGGTTGAATTTTTGACGATTTAAGGGTATGTGTTTTTATTTCTTATTCTATAATCTAGATGGCAATTTGGTGTGTGATTTTGTTTTCTCTGTTTTTTTAAGTTCGTATGTTAAGGGAGTGGAATTGAGCTATGAAATTGTTCTATGGAATTGTGCTATGATTTTTGTTGTTTGAGTGGAATTGCTTGATTAAGTTCAAGTAAGATATTAATCTCATATTTCATTAAGTAAAGTAGTTATTTTGAATAATTATTTAATGTATTATTGGCATTGAATTAAGTGAATAAAGATGGCAGAAGAAATTGTTAGTTATATGCTTCACCATGAAGGGGTAGCCGTAAGGACTCTCATTTTTGAACCGGTTTATTTTAATGTTATTTATCGGTTATCGTGTGGTTTAAGCGTTTTCTAATAAAATTCACTAGTTTTCAAAAATAAATGGGGTTTCTAAAAGTTTTAAGTAAAACTAACTCTACATTAATGAGTTTTAAGTAGTTTTTGGTTAATTTTGAATTTTTAGAATTTTTCTAATTTTTAATTAATTTTTTAAAAATTCAGGTTTGGCGGGATCCCCCTGTGGGCTCTACTAACGAAATTAAGGTTTTTAAACCAAAATGCCCTAGACATCAATTGAAGACACTATAAAAATCTTTAGAATTTTTCTAGACCTAATTTTGGGTTAAATTGCCAAAATTTCTAATTTTAGTTAAAAAACTCTATTTCTACCCCACATTTCTATTAAGTATAGCCCAACCCCTCCTATAAAAGGCAAGGGCTGTGCCATTTCCCATTTGGGAATAGGCTTAGCTAGGAGATTTGGAGCCGAATCCCCGATCAGGCCCAGAAAGGAAACGATTAGAGGTGAGTTTAGCTTAATCTTGGCTTAATCTCTAGGTTTTTCTTAAACTCTTCTTAATTTTGACTTCCCCCATCATTTCAATTCATTTTGAGAGCATAAAACTAATGTTTTAGCTCTATTCTCCAAGCCTTAATATTCAAAATCACATTTTTAGGCTTCTAAAACCCTAGATTTAATATTTACTTTTGATTTTTCAAAGCTAAATTGAGATTAGTTGTATGTTAACTTAAAATCGTGTTTTTGGAAGAAGTTGGAGGAGATTAAAGGTTTATTCCGACCCAAATGAACAAGGAAAGGTAATGGGTTCTTCAATCAAAATTTTGGTAGTAAAAATCTTTGTTTTTATGATGTTATTTGAAGTGGATTTGCTTGATTTAGGGTCTAATGGTAGGTTTAGTAAATGTTAATATTTTACTTCAATTTCTTAAGGTTTTGACTTAGAATGGTTTGGATTAGTATTCTGGAAGGTTTGATGTGTTTTTGATAGTGTTTGATACCATGGGTGAAGATTTTAAGGTGTTTTCATGGTGTCTTGATTTTTATTTTTGAAATGAAGAAGAAAATTAAAATTGCTTTGTTAGCGATTGAACGGCCTATTAGGCCGACCGATAGGCAACACTACATTTTTGACAAATTTTTAGTTTAGCTAATTGAACAGCCTTGTAGGGCGATAGAACGGCTACACGGCAGTTTTGCTATTTTTGAAACTTATGCTCATTTTAATGTTTTACTCTATCTAATGATTATAATGGTTATGAGAAGTGTGTTATGTTGAAATTAAGCTAATGGAGGTGTGGAATTGATGATGAAAGTCTATGAATTATGTTTATGTGTTGTCATGTGGTATTATATTATATGTTGATAATTGTTCTTGTTGATATTGAAGTAACTTGAACCCTTGAATGTTGAAATTCTTGTGATTAGAATATGTTCCAGTAGGGATGTTATATAGAAAATGGTGAGATGTGTTCTCTTATAATGAGGATGCTTTATGGGTAATTGATGTGATCATGTTGTGGCTTAATGTGTGGAAAAATTATATTTGTGGGAATGACTGTTCAATTTCACAAGGATGGATTTAAGCTTTATGGCGGATTTTGCTTTGATTTCAGTTGGGAATCATTGTTTTGAATGTGTTTAAGCATGCATATATTGTCTTATGAGTTTATGCCAAACATTGGTCATGTGCTTAGATATGCATGAACACACACACATACGGGGAATCTACTATGAAATTGTTGTTTATTATGCCTTGATTATGATGTATGAGGGGACTGATTGGGAGCACGTTCCATGTGTTGGAACCCACGTAGGTCTTCTCACGGATCTATTATGCTATCATGCATCATGGATCGGTATTTATTTACGATGTTTTACCGGTGTTTAACTAGAATTAATCGATTATATGCAATGGTTGAGATTGCTTGCCGAATTAATCGCTTAGTGAATTTATCGGAACTTGGTTAGTTCGGAAGGACATATTTTTTATTTAAGTTCCTATGTGGAATATGTATACTCGTCGGGTTGAGTCTAGTTAAATTGAGATATGTGGGGATGAGTTGTGTACTTTTCTTGCGGATGAGATTATTGAGATTGTCATTTGGACCCTGAGAATCCAGAGTGGTATGCCTTCGTGCACAGGCTACCACGTGTTCTAGGGTTCCCTGTGTGGGAATTCGGGCTCTCCCCACTGCAGGAGATGTCCCGGGGCGAACACACCTACTCGAGGTTCTCTGTGTGAGATTCGGACTTTACTGTGTGTACTATCATTGCGAACTACATTACGGGCTGACAACCCCGACCTCTTATCTTTCCTGTGTGGAAAACAGACCGTGTCTCGCCTTTGTGGCCTTGACCGTGTCCTGCCTATGTGTCAATACTTGTGTTTACTCCTTGATGGAGGCATTCACTATTTGTATTGATGCATGTTTATTATGAATATTATGCATGATTGTGTATCATGTGTTTGACATGTTTGTCATGCAGGGTGAATGAAGTCGATGTGATATGAATGCATAAGTAGAAATGGTGTAATTGAGACACTATTATGAAGGTTTATGTGATATGAATACCTGATCAGAAATGGTGTGATTGAGACACTATTATGCAGGTTTATGTGATATGAATGCATGATCAGAAAGTGTGTGATTGAGACACTATTATGTAGGTTTATGTGATATAAATGTATGATCAGAAATGATGTGATTGAGACACTATATGCAGGTTTATGTGATATAAATGCATGATAAAAAATGATGTGATTGAGACATTATTATGCAGGTTTATGTGATATAAATGCATGATCAGAAAGTGTGTGATTGAGACACTATTATGCAGATTTATGTGATATGAATACATAATCATAAAAGGGTGTGAAAGACACTTCTTATGTGATTTATAGGATTATCATGTTTGATTTGAGTAAATATGAACCAATACCTATGTGGGATGCATGTTAGGTTATAATTTTGAATATTTATGATTTGACTTAATAGGTAGGTCTCATGCAAGCTAGTTCTTACGTTTATGGTTAAATAAGGGTTTTAGCTAGTAAATGATCAGAAAGTGGTATAACATGTTGATTTTGGATATGAATTGCTACATTGTCATGCCGTCGTGTTTTCTTATTATTATAGTTGTATTCAAACTATTATTGAGTTTTTATACTCACCCCACTTTCCTTGTTTTGTTTTGGGGCTGCTTGGCATGACATGTAGTCGGACAGGATCCTCTTCATGAGGAAAGATCAGGGAGAGCTTGGGAGTAGGAGTGGAGGCCACTAGTTTTTGTATCTCTCTCATTATTTTGTTTTGATGTTAGAACCCTGGTGGAGTGGTTCTCATTTTTAAACTTGTGATATATTATATCTTTAGTTTTGTTTGAGACCTTGTTTTGGAGCCAAGTGTGTTGGCTATGGACTATTAGTATGTGGGTTTGAGATTTAAAGTTTAATTTAGGGTTTAAGTAACTCTTTTGGTTCTGCCTATTTACTCGTGCTCAAAGTAGTGCGTAACTCCGTTAATTAGACCACCCGTGGTAAGGGTATCAGTCTTCTGCTATTTCTTTAACCGTTTTTAATACCGTCACCCCCGTGTACTGGACTAGCCCTTGGGCCAGGTTCGGCCCGGTCGGATAGTGTCGGGGTGTGACAGTAGCAGATGGATTATTCATCAAGAAACCATCTAGGTATGATGAACTTGAGATGCAATTAGCTAGCAAAGTTGGGTAGGATTGAAGGAGATGGAAAATTATTATAAAATTTAACCTTCTGATATTTGGATCGAGATCAGGACTACTATGTGTAGATGATGAAGCATCATTCACACAAATGTTTCACCATTCGTCTTACGTATTTATATTTGAGCTATTTCTTGAAAAAGAGGCCAGAGTGCCTAGTGAAGGGTGCAATGTAAGTAGGAGTTCACACATGAGCTCTCAAAGAAATGTGAATAGTGGAAGGCACATGCAAATGCTAATGGATGATAATGAGGAGGGAAATTTGTCCATGATAGTAGTATCAAACAAACACCATAGGTTGTCTGCACCTATTGATGATGAAAGTGGACCTAATTGGAGGTAAGGTTTCTTAAGATGCGAATCTTTTGTGAATCTTATAATTGTCGATGAAAATTAGGATACTGAATGATGAATCGAGCAAGCTGGATTTGGATATTTTATCCATTTATAGTACATTTGACTCGATAGGCCTTTGCTAAAGCTCTCATCAAAAGATGGAGGAGGAGACACAAACTTTTCACCTACCTTATGGGGAGATGTTCATCACTCTTATGGATGTGGCAGTTCTTCTTGGACTTCCCATCAATGAATAGGCAGTGATAGGCACGACAAGAGGAGGAGGTTAGATTTATTAGTCGAACCCCTTGACAGAGCACCTCCTCTTTTAGTGATGGGTTGTAGCGAAGTGAGCCTTAGATGGCTATTAGGTGAGTTTCATGCGCTCCCAGCAGATACCATCAAGATAGTCATAGAGTAGCATGCACACACATATTTGTTACATTTACTTGGGACAACAATATTTGTGGATAACACCAGTATCCATGTTCATGTTACGTATCTCTCCCTCCTAGCGGATTTCGACATGGTGGGCACTTACGCATGGGGCAGTGCCACCCTTGCATTTTTATACTGAGAGTTAGGCAAAACTTATCAGGCTATGACCTCAAGGATTGCAAGATGTCTAACCCTTCTTCAGGTAAATATATTTGTTGAAATT
This sequence comes from Saururus chinensis, assembly GCA_035235625.1. NCBI lineage: Eukaryota > Viridiplantae > Streptophyta > Magnoliopsida > Piperales > Saururaceae > Saururus > Saururus chinensis. The sequence continues at coordinate 24,451,885 of CP141144.1, forward strand.
AATATTTTCTACACGGAAAATTAATTCGCGTTTTGTAATAACTTTTATGATATTTTGTGACACAACTATGGTCATGGGGTCACGTAGTCGAGGGTGCTCCATTAGCAGCCAGGTAAATATGTTTTTATACTTATAGTTTTAACATAGTTTTATATGGATGTGTTGAATTTATGTGTTAAATTTGACTCTTTAAAGTGACTTTTCGGAGAAGAAAAACCAAAAATTCACAAGGAGTCCTTTGTTTGAATATAGGAGAGTTAGACCACCAGCCTTATCAGGTAATTTCATTTCATTATCACATTTAATATAATAAATATAAACTATGTAAGATTATTAAAAACTAATTATGCTTATAAATTGTGCAAGTCATTTGGCAGTCATACTCGCTGGAGGCATTGGCTGAGTTACTTCCTCTTTGTACAAGAGGGAAGAGATGAGACTGTCGAGCTACATGTGCCTGATCATGTGATGCTCCAAATTAACTTGGAGCAAGAGGTCCCTCCTCGTACCTTAGAGTTTGTCCATTGGATCACTCGACAAGGCCGCCATATAACCGATTGGGCTCTACATCATGCAGCATATATCGCTTGATGAGATAATATGAGAACCACTATTATCCAAGGGGAGATGGCTACAACATTGCGAGATGTTCATAGCTTGTATATGTGGTGGTATTTACCCATTACACGCATATATATTTTACCACGCGATGATGCAAAGGAGATGACTTATCAACCTAGGGGCACGTCTGAGGCAACTTTGGTAAGTATATCTTAATTAATTATATGATGATATTTTCTTATTTCTCATTTATTATGTATATGACTTTTATTTTAAATTTTTTATAGCTTGGTTTAGCGCAACAGACATATACCCATTTGACTAACGCACTTAACACCTTTACTTTGAGTGAGGGCTTAGTAGCATCATGTTAAGTCGATAGTCAGGCACCATGAGCATGTCCTTCGTAGCTTGCCACTACTTCATTTAGTTATTACAAACATTCATGGGCATTATCCCACTAACAAGGCAGCTCAAACACCGCCATGGCACGCTCCATTCATGAATATTCCATCTTCATTTGCAACACCTGGCTCTCCTCCACATTCATCCTTTGGTTACTCTAGATCTAGCCTATCCCCAGCTAGATTCAATAGTATATCATAGACAACAGTGGGCAGCTCGTGTGGATCCTATCCCAATTTAACTTGGAGCCATATGTTATTTTTGGTGAGCCATATGTTACTTATGCGGAGTAAGAGGAGTCGATACAGCACCGTCGGAGTCAGGGTTGTGGTCGAGGTCGATGTGGTAGGGGTAGGAGAGGTAGAGCAACTTAGAGCTGTTATATGCTTACTTTGTAAACCAAACATTTTGAGAACATTGTATCTAATTTATATATTACTCGTAGACTTTCTAATCACTTGATGTGTTAATATTATTATGATTTATATGTTGGTTTTGTGAATTATATGTTGCGTCTGATTTTAATTAATCTACCCTGAAGTCGAAATCGTGCATTTTTAGTACTGATGGACTCATATCAACGAGCCCTTTAAAACTAGACCCTACATAGGTAGGTTATCCTATAATTTTTAAATGAGTCCTGCCCATGTGTTATGTTTTTAGATGTCATAACATTCATTCTTGACCTCCGTTTCTCGTGTTCTTCGAATTGTTACGCTTATTACTTCAAGATCTACCCATAAACAAGATTTTATCCCTTTAAACCCTTTAAAACTTTACTAAAAATTATATAATTACACCTAACCCTCAATTTAGGTGTAACTGGAACGTGAGATACTAAAATCATACACCTTTCTAAATAACATCTCAAAGAGGGTATACCATGTTTACCATATCTACACATTTGATGTCTCCAATTCGGTTTTCTAATGTGGTGGTAAATGAATACTTGTCTTTAGGGCAAATATTTGTGACATGAACTAATACACTTCACCTATTCTATATGCCATATGATTATTATCTGATGTGATTACACCTATGTGTGCTCACTGCATGCATGCCAATGTCGTGCCCCCGACCATGCGCAACAATCCAATCATGCTCAATGTGGCTCGTAGAAAATTAACTTTATTGCTCCTGGGTCTTATGCTTTGGTAGTTATTTTTCAAAGGCAATTAAGTATGTGGCTTCCTCGCTTGAATGGTGTCCTCGATTAATAGCATTGAGTAGCATTCGTGATCCCAATTGAGTGGCGTCTGATCAAGATATCATTTCCCCTCTTTGCAGGTTGTGGGCTCCATTTAGGAGGGTTAATGAGTCGAGTATTGTTGAGCTTTAGAGTGTTTAAGCTTGATCTTGAAACTTCAATTTTGAGCTCTAGTTGATTTCAAGCCAAATCTAGTTTCTATGTCTTGTGATTATTACTTAGTTTTGTAATTGGTGACCTAGTGGTATTTTGAAAAAAATCACTAAAACGAACATAATTAGTAAGTAGTCCAATATGTTAAATTAGAAAAATAAATAAACTATTTTTTATTGATTTTAATTTTCTAATTTAGACAATTAATGCATGACGAAGGGAGTAAAGTTTCATAAAAAATATTTTTTGATCTCATGAGATATTACATAATTCCTCTAACAAAAAGCCTTATGTAATTGTACATGAAAATGTTCAAAAGATATATTAAATAAAAAAGTTAAAATTTTGGAGACATGAAATTTATATATAATGTGTAATATATATATATCTATGTGTGCGTGTATTTAATAAAATATACTTAACGTGAATTTAAGTTTTTATCGAGGTTTGAGCCAAGATAAGCTGAACACATATATGTTTGAGCTTGGCTTGACCACCCTTACATTCAAGCTCGAACGCGAGTTGAGCTAAGTTAAACTTACTTTAACACCCCTAGCTACATTACATAGCGAGTCTAGTATTCGGTTCGGTTTGTTAACACTCTTAAGGTGACTAAGTGTCAAAGTTACAATAAGACACAGTCCAGCTCGTTAACACCTCTACAGTGAGCAAATGTCAAAGTTATAATCAAACATTATTTCAGAAAGGGCTTGAGATAAAAAAAAACAAACAAACATGTGGCATTACTTCATTCATATCATATTATTATTTGAAATTCTATCTTTTATTGAATTTCATAAAATGCTGATTTTATAATTCTTATGGAGAATATTTTCTTTCATTGTAATACACAAGTTACGACTTTCATCAGTTAATAGGGAATTCATGACAATATCGAAATGATTAATGAAAAGATTTTATGAATTTTAGTATATAGATTGCAGTCTAGAAAATAATCTCAAAAAATACAAGAAGTTTTTAGCTTAAAAAATGCTTTGCGTTACATGTAATAGGCATCAACATTCTTTGTTACTGGCTTACTGCAAAAAATTGAACGAAATTTTCATGGCTTAGAATTTGGATTGAGGGAAATATCAAGACCCTAACTTCGTCCCTAGCCCATGTTTTTCCAAAACAGTCCATGTTAAAACATCCAACGTCCTTCCGACCGCACTCTATGTTGAAAACACTAGCTGTTAAGAGTATAGACTTGAGTAGTGTTGAAATCGGCTGTGTCCATCCACCACCCATAAACTTTCAAGTTTTAACGCGTTCGCTTTTTTTCTCTATAAGACAACTTTCATTAACTTACCCTCAAGCTAGTGATGCGTTTAATACTCATTTTTTTGTACTAAGTCTACAAGGGGCATGAAACCCAAGTCTCATATATATATATATATAGCACCTATCCCGGAACCAATCTCTTCTAGCATGTACAAGGCTCACATATTATTTGCATCCAATAAATTGGGGTATAAACTCGTATAAATGGTCAACATAGTAGGGATTCAAACTTAGGACTTCATGTGAGTTGTTGTACTGCTCATCTAATATTTGTTATTTTACTTGATCATTCGAGCGAAGTTAATTAAGTAAGCATTCTGACAGGAACTAGTGCCAGATTAGGTGGCTTAATTGACCATGTGGATGGCCTTAAATCGATCAACCCTTTTTTTGTTGTTGTTGTGATGGCGAAATCGATCAACATGCATGCCAGTAATCAGACGTCTTTTTTTTATTTCTATTCTTTTGAGAGTTCATACTTTTCTAAGATATCATATTTGCAAGCTCTGATCACGTCAAATCAAGTAAATAAACATACTGAACCATTGACCGCTCAAATGACTAATTGGCCCCCGCTGCCAAAATCTCGTTGCCTAGCTTAAAATGAACTCAAATCCATGAAGCTTCTCATGCGTGAAGTTTTACTAGCCGTAAATTCACAAAATTAAGGGGGACCTTGCTAACATATGTGAAGCTATATGCGTCGTCTACTAACTTGCATTAGCGTGCACTAACATGCACGCTTAATTTCGATAAATTGATGGCCCGTTTAACTTTTGCCAGGGAAATTCGATTCCTCAAACTGTGAGAGGTAACCACCACTCATAAGTAATTGGTCTCATCAATAATTCGATTGGCTGATAATTAATAGATGTCTAATGTACACAGACTCCTTTATTTATAACTCAGGACTAATTAGAGGGATCCATGTCCGTCAAAAGCAAACTAGGACCAATCTTTCAGCTCAGGATATGAACGAAGCTGCCAACAACTAGATATGCAATAACCACGTACATTCAATGTAAGATTTCAGTATCTGATTCATTCAACACCTAGAAGAGGAAAAGCATAGTTACGTCTGGCTGGTCATTAGCTAAGTGCGAGTCCTTTTCGCCGACTACACTCATGTTTTACCATCTGATCAGACGATGAAAAGCGACTCATGATTTGTGCGTGAAGTTAATCTCTATTATGTTCGAAGTTATTACGTGAAAAGGACCCGAATGTCTTCCTCACCTCTTGTCAGCTGAATTAGCCCGACTGCTCTCTAACGAGCTTTATTAGGATTTGCCTCCCAGGCCACCATCATCAAATCCCCTGTGTTTGGATGTATCTTTGGTGGATAGATAAAATGAGAAAATTATAATAGTGGTCATGTTTAGTATTTTTTAGGGAAAATTATTTAAATAATATTAAAAAAATAATTACCAAAATTACGAAGAGTGGAAATAATTTTCAAAGTGGTGTCCATTTTGACCACGTAGGTGTTAGCCAAACATTGGTGCCTGTGTGACATTTTTTTTATCTTTTTTAAATTCTGTCCTTAAGAAGGATGAAATCATGTGCAAATTGATTTCATCATTCTAAAGAGTGATAAAGACGAAATCACTTAACTTGACATTTCTCGAATTTTTGGCTAAAGCAGACTAGGTTTAAGTTGATTTTATCATTTCAAAGGACAAAATCAAGTAAAACCTAATTTCATCCTTCGCAAGGACAAAATCATCTTAAAGTTAATTTCGTCCTTCTAAATGATAAAATTCATGGCCATTTCTTCTGCGCCCGTGCCCGTCCCCCCTCTCGACTGTTTCATTTGAGAGAGTCCAACACAGCGTCTATTGTCACTGTCTGCCACTGCATCTGTTGTCTCTGTCTGCTGCCATGTTTGTTTTCGCCATCCACCGCCATCTAAATGTGCCTCAGCTCGAAGCTCCTCCCCCTGGACCCCTCAACATAGATCTTCTCCACCTACGGCCCCTCTGCCCGGAGTTCCTCCAGACTTCTGCCCAAATCTGTTCGCCCTTCCCCATCAAGCCACATATCCGTATGCCCTTTACCATGGGGCCCCAAATCTGTCCGTCCAAAGGTATTTTTTGATTACATATTTTATAATCAAGATGTTAAGACTACATGATAAATTGGTTGTGTTTTTGGTGATTTAAGGTTTTGTTTTTTGATTTCGTGGTCTGTAATCAAGACATCAAGTTAGCATGATAGATTGGTTGAAATTTTGTTCCTTTAAGGGTCTATTTCTTTTATTTCGTGTGCTATAATCAAGACATCAAAACAGAATGATAGATTAGTTTTTTTTGGTGATTTAAGGTTTTATTTTTTTTATTTCATGGTCTGTAATCAAGACAGCAAGAAAGAGTTAACAGATTGGTTGAATTTTTGACGATTTAAGGGTATGTGTTTTTATTTCTTATTCTATAATCTAGATGGCAATTTGGTGTGTGATTTTGTTTTCTCTGTTTTTTTAAGTTCGTATGTTAAGGGAGTGGAATTGTGCTATGAAATTGTTCTATGGAATTGTGCTATGATTTTTGTTGTTTGAGTGGAATTGCTTGATTAAGTTCAAGTAAGATATTAATCTCATATTTCATTAAGTAAAGTAGTTATTTTGAATAATTATTTAATGTATTATTGGCATTGAATTAAGTGAATAAAGATGGCAGAAGAAATTGTTAGTTATATGCTTCACCATGAAGGGGTAGCCGTAAGGACTCTCATTTTTGAACCGGTTTATTTTAATGTTATTTATCGGTTATCGTGTGGTTTAAGCGTTTTCTAATAAAATTCACTAGTTTTCAAAAATAAATGGGGTTTCTAAAAGTTTTAAGTAAAACTAACTCTACATTAATGAGTTTTAAGTAGTTTTTGGTTAATTTTGAATTTTTAGAATTTTTCTAATTTTTAATTAATTTTTTAAAAATTCAGGTTTGGCGGGATCCCCCTGTGGGCTCTACTAACGAAATTAAGGTTTTTAAACCAAAATGCCCTAGACATCAATTGAAGACACTATAAAAATCTTTAGAATTTTTCTAGACCTAATTTTGGGTTAAATTGCCAAAATTTCTAATTTTAGTTAAAAAACTCTATTTCTACCCCACATTTCTATTAAGTATAGCCCAACCCCTCCTATAAAAGGAAAGGGCTGTGTCATTTCCCATTTGGGAATAGGCTTAGCTAGGAGATTTGGAGCCGAATCCCCGATCAGGCCCAGAAAGGAAACGATTAGAGGTGAGTTTAGCTTAATCTTGGCTTAATCTCTAGGTTTTTCTTAAACTCTTCTTAATTTTGACTTCCCCCATCATTTCAATTCATTTTGAGAGCATAAAACTAATGTTTTACCTCTATTCTCCAAGCCTTAATATTCAAAATCACATTTTTAGGCTTCTAAAACCCTAGATTTAATATTTACTTTTGATTTTTCAAAGCTAAATTGAGATTAGTTGTATGTTAACTTAAAATCGTGTTTTTGGAAGAAGTTTGAGGAGATTAAAGGTTTATTCCGACCCAAATGAACAAGGAAAGGTAATGGGTTCTTCAATCAAAATTTTGGTAGTAAAAATCTCTGTTTTTATGATGTTATTTGAAGTGGATTTGCTTGATTTAGGGTCTAATGGTAGGTTTAGTAAATGTTAATATTTTACTTCAATTTCTTAAGGTTTTGACTTAGAATGGTTTGGATTAGTATTCTGGAAGGTTTGATGTGTTTTTGATAGTGTTTGATACCATGGGTGAAGATTTTAAGGTGTTTTCATGGTGTCTTGATTTTTATTTTTGAAATGAAGAAGAAAATTAAAATTGCTTTGTTAGCGATTGAACGGCCTATTAGGCCGACCGATAGGCAACACTACATTTTTGACAAATTTTCAGTTTAGCTAATTGAACAGCCTTGTAGGGCGATAGAACGGCTACACGGCAGTTTTGCTATTTTTGAAACTTATGCTCATTTTAATGTTTTACTCTATCTAATGATTATAATGGTTATGAGAAGTGTGTTATGTTGAAATTAGGCTACTGGAGGTGTGGAATTGATGATGAAAGTCTATGAATTATGTTTATGTGTTGTCATGTGGTATTATATTATATGTTGATAATTGTTCATGTTGATATTGAAGTAACTTGAACCCTTGAATTTTGAAATTCTTGTGATTAGAATATGTTCCAGTAGGGATGTTATATAGAAAATGGTGAGATGTGTTTTCTTATAATGAGGATGCTTTATGGGTAATTGATGTGATCGTGTTGTGGCTTAATGTGTGAAAAAATTATATTTGTGGGAGTGAATGTTCAATTTCACAAGGATGGATTTAAGCTTTATGGCGGATTTTGCTTTGATTTCAGTTGGGAATCATTGTTTTGAATGTGTTTAAGCATGCATATATTGTCCTATGAGTTTATGCCAAACATTGGTCATGTGCTTGATATGCATGAACACACACACATACGGGGAATCTACTATGAAATTGTCGTTTATTATACCTTGATTATGATGTATGAGGGGACCGATTGGGAGCACGTTCCATGTGTTGGAACCCACGTAGGTCTTCTCACGGATCTATTATGCTATCATGCACCATGGATCGGTATTTATTGACGAAGTTTTACCGGTGTTTAACCGGAATTAATCGATTGTATGCAATGGTTGAGATTGCTTGCCGAATTAATCGCTCGGTGAATTTATCAGAACTTGGTTAGTCCGGAAGGACATATTTTTTATTTAAGTTCCTATGTGGAACATGTATACTCCTCGGGTTGAGTCTAGTTAAATTGAGATATGTGGGGATGAGTTGTGTATTTTTCTTGCAGATGAGATTATTGAGATTGTCATTTAGACCCTGAGAATCCAGAGTGGTATGCCTTCGTGCACAGGCTACCACGTGTTCTAGGGTTCCCTGTGTGGGAATTCGGGCTCTCCCCACTGCAGGAGATGTCCCGGGGCGAACACACCTACTCGAGGTTCTCTGTGTGAGATTCGGACTTTACTGTGTGTACTATCATTGCGAACTACATTACGGGCTGACAACCCCGACCTCTTATCTTTCCTGTGTGGAAAACGGACCGCGTCTCGCCTTTGTGGCCTTGACCGTGTCCTGCCTATGTGGCAATACTTGTGTTTACTCCTTGATGGAGGCATTCACTATTTGTATTCATGCATGTTTATTATGAATGCTATGCATGATTGTGTATCATGTGTTTGACACGTTTGTCATGCAGGCTGAATGAAGTCGATGTGATATGAATGCATAAGTAGAAATGGTGTAATTGAGACACTATTATGAAGGTTTATGTGATATGAATACCTGATCAGAAATGGTGTGATTGAGACACTATTATGCAGGTTTATGTGATATGAATGCATGATCAGAAAGTGTGTGATTGAGACACTATTATGTAGGTTTATGTGATATAAATGTATGATCAGAAATGATGTGATTGAGACACTATATGCAGGTTTATGTGATATAAATGCATGATAAAAAATGATGTGATTGAGACATTATTATGCAGGTTTATGTGATATAAATGCATGATCAGAAAGTGTGTGATTGAGACACTATTATGCAGATTTATGTGATATGAATACATAATCATAAAAGGGTGTGAAAGACACTTCTTATGTGATTTATAGGATTATCATGTTTGATTTGAGTAAATATGAACCAATACCTATGTGGGATGCATGTTAGGTTATAATTTTGAATATTTATGATTTGACTTAATAGGTAGGTCTCATGCAAGCTAGTTCTTACGTTTATGGTTAAATAAGGGTTTTAGCTAGTAAATGATCAAAAAGTGGTATAACATGTTGATTTTGGATATGAATTGCTACATTGTCATGCCGTCGTGTTTTCTTATTATTATAGTTGTATTCAAACTATTATTGAGTTTTTATACTCACCCCACTTTCCTTGTTTTGTTTTGGGGCTGCATGGCATGACATGTAGTCGGACAGGATCCTCTTCATGAGGAAAGATCAGGGAGAGCTTGGGAGTAGGAGTGGAGGCCACTAGTTTTTGTATCTCTCTCATTATTTTGTTTTGATGTTAGAACCCTGGTGGAGTGGTTCTCATTTTTAAACTTGTGATATATTATATCTTTAGTTTTGTTTGAGACCTTGTTTTGGAGCCAAGTGTGTTGGCTATGGACTATTAGTATGTGGGTTTGAGATTTAAAGTTTAATTTAGGGTTTAAGTAACTCTTTTGGTTCTGCCTATTTACTCGTGCTCAAAGTAATGCGTAACTCCGTTAATTAGACCACCCGTGGTAAGGGTATCAGTCTTCTGCTATTTCTTTAACCGTTTTTAATACTGTCACCCCCGTGTACTGGACTAGCCCTTGGGCCAGGTTCGGCCCGGTCGGGTAGTGTCGGGGTGTGACAGTAGCAGATGGATTATTCATCAAGAAACCATCTAGGTATGATGAACTTGAGATGCAATTAGCTAGCAAAGTTGGGTCGGATTGAAGGAGATGGAAAATTATTATAAAATTTAACCTTCTGATATTTGGATCGAGATCAGGACTACTATGTGTAGATGATGAAGCATCATTCACACAAATGTTTCACCATTTGTCTTACGTATTTATATTTGAGTTATTTCTTGAAAAAGAGGCCAGAGTGCCTAGTGAAGGGTGCAATGTAAGTAGGAGTTCACACATGAGCTCTCAAAGAAATGTGAATAGTGGAAGGCACATGCAAATGCTAATGGATGATAATGAGGAGGGAAATTTGTCCATGATAGTAGTATCAAACAAACACCATAGGTTGTCTGCACCTATTGATGATGAAAGTGGACCTAATTGGAGGTAAGGTTTCTTAAGATGCGAATCTTTTGTGAATCTTATAATTGTCGATGAAAATTAGGATACTGAATGATGAATCGAGCAAGCTGGATTTGGATATTTTATCCATTTATAGTACATTTGACTCGATAGGCCTTTGCTAAAGCTCTCATCAAAAGATGGAGGAGGAGACACAAACTTTTCACCTACCTTATGGGGAGATGTTCATCACTCTTATGGATGTGGCAGTTCTTCTTGGACTTCCCATCAATGAATAGGCAGTGATAGGCACGACAAGAGGAGGAGGTTAGATTTATTAGTCGAACCCCTTGACAGAGCACCTCCTCCTTTAGTGATGGGTTGTAGCGAAGTGAGCCTTAGATGGCTATTAGGTGAGTTTCATGCGCTCCCAGCTGATACCATCAAGATAGTCATAGAGTAGCATGCACACACATATTTGTTACATTTACTTGGGACAACAATATTTGTGGATAACACCAGTATCCATGTTCATGTTACGTATCTCTCCCTCCTAGCGGATTTCGACATGGTGGGCACTTACGCATGGGGCAGTGCCACCCTTGCATTTTTATACTGAGAGTTAGGCAAAACTTATCAGGCTATGACCTCAAGGATTGCAAGATGTCTAACCCTTCTTCAGGTAAATATATTTGTTGAAATTAATATTTTCTACACGGAAAATTAATTCGCGTTTTGTAATAACTTTTATGATATTTTGTGACACAACTATGGTCATGGGGTCACGTAGTCGGGGGTGCTCCATTAGGAGCCAGGTAAATATGTTTTTATACTTATAGTTTTAACATAGTTTTATATGGATGTGTTGAATTTATGTGTTAAATTTGACTCTTTAAAGTGACTTTTCGGAGAAGAAAAACCAGAAATTCACAAGGAGTCCTTTGTTTGAATAGAGGAGAGTTAGACCACCAGCCTTATCAGGTAATTTCATTTCATTATCACATTTAATATAATAAATATAAACTATGTAAGATTATTAAAAACTAATTATGCTTATAAATTGTGCAAGTCATTTGGCAGCCATACTCGCCGGAGGCATTGGCTGAGTTACTTCCTCTTCGTACAAGAGGGAAGAGATCAGACTGTCGAGCTACATGTGCCTGATCATGTGATGCTCCAAATTTACTTGGAGCAAGAGGTCCCTCCTCGTACCGTAGAGTTTGTCCATTGGATCACTCGATAAGGCCGCCATATAACCGATTGGGCTCTACATCATGCAGCATATATCGCTTGATGAGATAATATGAGAACCACTATTATCCAAGGGGAGATGGCTACAACATTGCGAGATGTTCATAGCTTGTATATGTGGTGGTATTTACCCATTACACGCATATATATTTTACCACGCGATGATGCAAAGGAGATGACTTATCAACCTAGGGGCACGTCTGAGGCAACTTTGGTAAGTATATCTTAATTAATTATATGATGATATTTTTTTATTTCTCATTTATTATGTATATGACTTTTATTTTAAATTTTTTATAGCTTGGTTTAGCGCAACAGACATATACCCATTTGACTAACACACTTAACAACTTTACTTTGAGTGAGGGCTTAGTAGCATCATGTTAAGTCGATAGTCAGGCACCATGAGCATGTCCTTCATAGCTTGCCACTATTTCATTTGGTTATTACAAACATTCATGGGCATTATCCCACTAACAAGGCAGCTCAAACACCGCCATGGCATGCTCCATTCATGAATATTCCATCTTCATTCGCAACACCTGGCTCTCCTCCACATTCATCCTTTGGTTACTCTAGATCTAGCCTATCCCCAGCTAGATTCAATAGTATATCATAGACAACAGTGGGCAGCTCGTGTGGATCCTATCCCAATTTAACTTGGAGCCATATGTTATTTTTGGTGAGCCATATGTTACTTATGCGGAGTAAGAGGAGTCGATACAGCACCGTCGGAGTCAGGGTTGTGATCGAGGTCGATGTGGTAGGGGTAGGAGAGGTAGAGCAACTTAGAGCTGTTATATGCTTACTTTGTAAACCAAACATTTTGAGAACATTGTATCTAATTTATATATTACTCGTAGACTTTCTAATCACTTGATGTGTTGATATTATTATGATTTATATGTTGGTTTTGTGAATTATATGTTGCTTCTGATTTTAATTAATCTACCCTGAAGTCGAAATCGTGCATTTTTAGTACTGATGGACTCATATCAACGAGCCCTTTAAAACTAGACCCTACATAGGTAGGTTATCCTATAATTTTTAAATGAGTCCTGCCCATGTGTTATGTTTTTAGATGTCATAACATTCATTCTTGACCTCCGTTTCTCGTGTTCTTCGAATTGTTACGCTTATTACTTCAAGATCTACCCATAAACAGGATTTTATCCCTTTAAACCCTTTAAAACTTTACTAAAAATTATATAATTACAGCTAACCCTCAATTTAGGTGTAACTGGAACATGAGATACTAAAATCATACACCTTTCTAAATAACATCTCAAAGAGGGTATACCATGTTTACCATATCTACACATTTGATGTCTCCAATTCGGTTCTCTAATGTGGTGGTAAATGAATACTTGTCTTTAGGGCAAATATTTGTGACATGAACTAATACACTTCACCTATTCTATATGCCATATGATTATTATCTGATGTGATTACACCTATGTGTGCTCACTGCATGCATGCCAATGTCATGCCCCCGACCATGCGCTACAATCCAATCATGCTCAATGTGGCTCGTAGAAAATTAACTTTATTGCTCCTGGGTCTTTTGCTTTGGTAGTGATTTTTCAAAGGCAATTAAGTATGTGGCTTCCTCGCTTAAATGGTGTCCTCGATTAATAGCATTGAGTAGCATTCGTGATCCCAATTGAGTGGCGTCTAATCAAGATATCATTTCCCCTCTTTGCAGGTTGTGGGCTCCATTTAGGAGGGTTAATGAGTCAAATATTGTTGAGCTTTAGAGTGTTTAAGCTTGATCTTGAAACTTCAATTTTGAGCTCCAGTTGATTTCAAGCCAAATCTAGTTTTTATGTCTTGTGATTATTACTTAGTTTTGTAATTGGTGACCTAGTGGTATTTTGAGAAAAATCACTAAAACGAACATAATTAGTAAGTAGTCCAATATGTTAAATTAGAAAAATAAACTATTTTTTATTGATTTTAATTTTCTAATTTAGACAATTAATGCATGACGAAGGGAGTAAAGTTTCATAAAAAATATTTTTTCGATCTCATGAGATATATTACATAATTCCTCTAACAAAAAGCCTTATGTAATTGTACATGAAAATGTTCAAAAGATATATTAAATAAAAAAGTTAATTTTGGAGACATGAAATTTATATATAATGTGTAATATATATATATATATATATATATATATATATATATATATATATATATAATATCTATGTGTGCGTGTATTTAAAAAAATATACTTAATGTGAATTTAAGTTTTTATCGAGGTTTGAGCTAAGATAAGCTGAACACATATATGTTTGAGCTTAGCTTGACCACCCTCAAATTCAAGCTCAAATGCGAGTTGAGCTAAGTCAAACTTACTTTAACACCCCTAGCTACATTACATAGCGAGTCTAGTATTCGGCTCGGTTTGTTAACACTCTTAAAGTGACTAACTGTCAAAGTTACAATAAGACACAGTCCAGCTCGTTAACACTTCTACAATGAGCAAATGTCAAAGTTATAATCAAACATTATTTCTGAATGGGCCTGAGATAAAAACAAAAAACAAAAACAAACGTGTGGCATTACTTCATTCATATCATATTATTATTTGAAATTCTATCTTTTATTGAATTTCATAAAATGCTGATTTTATAATTCTTATGGAGAATATTTTCTTTCATTGTAATACACAAGTTACGACTTTCATCAGTTAATAGGGAATTCATGGCAATATAGAAATGATTAATGAAAAGGTTTTATGAATTTTAGTATATAGATTGCAGTCTAGAAAATAATCTCAAAAAATACAAGAAGTTTTTAGCTTAAAAAATGCTTTGCGTTACATGTAATAGGCATCAACATTCTTTGTTACTGGCTTACTGCAAAAAATTGAACGAAAATTTCATGGCTTAGAATTTGGATTGAGGGAAATATCAAGACCCTAACTTCGTCCCTAGCCCATTTTTTTCCGAAACAGTCCATGTTAAAACATCCAACGTCCTTCCGACCGCACTCTATGTTGAAAACACTAGCTGTTAAGAGTATAGACTTGAGTAGTGTTGAAATCGGCTGTGTCCATCCACCACCCATAAACTTTCAAGTTTTAACGCGTTCGCTTTTTTTCTCTATAAGACAACTTTCATTAACTTACCCTCAAGCTAGTGATGCGTTTAATACTCATTTTTTTGTACTAAGTCTACAAGGGGCATGAAACCCAAGTCTTATATATATATATATATATATATATATATATATATATATATATATATATATATATATATATAGAGAGAGAGAGAGAGAGAGAGAGAGAGAGAGAGAGAGCACCTATCCCGAAACCAATCTCTTCTAGCATGTACAAGGCTCACATATTATTTGCATCCAATAAACTGGGGTATAAATTCGTATAAATGGTCAACATAGTAGGGATTCAAACTTAGGACTTCATGTGAGTTGTTGTACTGCTCATCTAATATTTGTTATTTTACTTGATCATTCGAGCGAAGTTAATTAAGTAAGCATTCTGACAGGAACTAGTGCCAGATTAGGTGGCTTAATTGACCATGTGGATGGCCTTAAATCGATCAACCCTTTTTTCGTTGTTGTTGTGATTGCGAAATCGATCAACATGCATGCCCAGTAATCAGACGTCTTTTTTTTATTTCTATTCTTTTGCGAAAAGCGACTCATGATTTGTGCGTGAAGTTAATCTCTATTATGTTCGAAGTTATTACGTGAAAAGGACCCGAATGTCTTCCTCACCTCTTGTCAGCTGAATTAGCCCGACTGCTCTCTAACGAGCTTTGTTAGGATTTGCCTCCCAGGCCACCATCATCAAATCCCCTATGTTTGGATGTATCTTTGGTGGATAAATAAAATGAGAAACTACAAATGTTTAGTTTTTTGTAGGAAAAATTATTAAAAAAATAATTACCAAAATTACGAAGAGAGGAAATAATTTTCAAAGTGGTGTCCATTTTGACCATATAGGTGCCAGCCAAGTATTGGTGCCTGCGTGATATTTTTTTTATTTTTTTTAAATTTCATCCTTGAGAAGGATGAAATTATGTTTAAGTTGATTTTGTCATTCTGAAGAGTGATAAGGATGAAATCACTTAACTTGACATTTCTCGACTTTTCGGCTAAAGCAAATTAGGTTTAAGTTGATTTTGTCATTTCAAAGGACGAAATCAAGTAAAACCTAATTTCATCCTTCGCAAGGACAAAATCATCTTAAAGTTGATTTCGTCCTTCTGAATGATAAAATTCATGGCTATTTCTTCCGCACCCGCGCCCGTGCCCATCCCCCCTCCCGACCGTTTCATTTGAGAATGTCCGACAACGCGTCTATTGTCATTGTCCGCCACTGCATCTGTTGTCTCTGTCTGCTGCCGTGTTTGTTTTTGCCATCCACCGCCGTCTAACCGTCCCTCAGCTCGAAGCTCCTCCCCCTGGACTCCTCAACATAGATCTTCTCTGCCTAGAGTCTCTCTGCCCAGAGTTCCTCCAGACTTTTGCCCAAATCTGTTCGCCCTTCGCCATCAGGCTACATATCCGTATGCCCTTTGCCATGAGGCCCCAAATCCATCCGTCCAAAGGTATTTTTTATTTCATGTTTTATAATCAAGATGTTAAGACTGCATGATAAATTGGTTGTGTTTTTGGTGATTTAAGGTTTCATTTTTTGATTTCGTGGTCTGTAATCAAGACATCAAGTTAGCATGATAGATTGGTTGAAATTTTGTTGCTTTAAGGGTCTAATTTTTTATTTCGTGTGCTATAATCAAGACATCAAAATAGAATGATAGATTAGTTTTTTTTGGTGATTTAAGGTTTTATTTTTTTTTATTTCATGGTTTGTAATCAAGACAGCAAGAAAGAGTTAAAAGATTGGTTGAATTTTTGACGATTTAAGGGTCTGTGTTTTTTTTTCTTATTCTGTAATCTAGATGGCAATTTGGTGTGTGATTTTGTTTTCTCAGTTTTTTTAAGTTCGTTTGTTAAGGGAGTGGAATTCTGCTATGGAATTGTTCTATGGAATTGTGTTATGATTTTTGTTGTTTGAGTGGAATTGCTTGATTAAGTTCAAGTAAGATATTAATCTCATATTTTATTAAGTAAAGTAGTTATTTTGAATAATTATTTAATGTATTATTGGCATTGAATTATGTGAATAAAGATGGCAGAAGAAATTGTTAGTTATATGCTTCACCATAAAGGGGTAGCCATAAGGACTCTCATTTTTGAACCAGTTTATTTTAATGTTATTTATCGGTTATCGTGTGGTTTAAACATTTTCTAATTAAATTCGGTTGTTTTAAAAAATAAATGGGGTTTCTAAAGGTTTTAAGTAAAACTAACTCTACATTAATGAGTTTTAAGTAGTTTTTGGTCAATTTTGAATTTTTAGAATTTTTTTAATTTTTCACTAATTTTTCAAAAATTAGAGTTTGGCAGGATCCCCCTGTGGACTCCACTAATGAAATTAAGGTTTTTAAACCAAAATACCCCAGACATCAATGGAAGACACTATAAAAATTTTCAGAAATTTTCTAGACTTAATTTTGGGTTAAATTGCCAAAATTTCTAATTTTAGTTAAAAAACTCTATTTCTACCCCACATTTCTATTAAGTATACCCCAATCCCTCCTATAAAAGGAAAGGGCTATGCCATTTCCCATTTAGGAATAGGCTTAGCTAGGAGATTTGGAGCCGAATCCCCGATCAGGCCCAGAAAGGAAACGATTAGAGGTGAGTTTAGCTTAATCTTGGCTTAATCTCTAGGTTTTTCTTAAATACTTCTTAATTTTGACTTCCCCCATCATTTCAATCCATTTTGAGAGCATAAAACTAATGTTTTACCTCTATTCTCCAAGCCTTAATATTCAAAATCTCATTTTTAGGCTTCTAAAACCCTAGATTTAATATTTACTTTTGATTTTTCAAAGCTAAATTGAGATTAGTTGTATGTTAACTTAAAATCATGTTTTTGGAAGAAGTTGGAGGAGATTAAAGGTTTATTCCGACCCAAATGAACAAGGAAAGGTAATGGGTTCTTCAATCAAAATTTTGGTAGTAAAAATCTCGGTTTTTATGATGTTATTTGAAGTGGATTTGCTTGATTTAGGGTCTAATGGTGGGTTTAGTAAATGTTAATATTTTACTTCAATTTCTTAAGGTTTTGACTTAGAATGGTTTGGATTAGTATTCTGGAAGGTTTGATGTGTTTTTGATAGTGTTTGATACCATGGGTGAAGATTTTAAGGTGTTTTCATGGTGTCTCGATTTTCATTTTCAAAATGAAGAAGAAAATCAATACTTCTTTGTTGGCGATCGAACGGCCTATTAGGATGATCGATAGGCAACACTACATTTTTGGAAAATTTTCAATTTAGCTGATCGAATGGCCTTGTAAGGCGATCGAACGGCTACACGGCAGTTTTGCTATTTTTGAAACATGATCATTTCAATGTTTTACTCCATCTAATGATTATAATGGTTATGAGAAGTGTGTTATGTTGAAATTAGGCTACTAGAGGTGTGGAATTGATGATAAAAGTCTATGAATTATGTTTATGTGTTGTCATGTGGTATTATATTATATGTTGATAATTGTTCTTATTGATATTGAAGTAACTTGAACCCTTGAATTTTGAAATTCTTGTGATTAGAATATGTTCTAGCAGGGATGTTATATAGAAAATGGTGAGATGTGTTCTCTTATAATAAGGATGCTTTATGGGTAATTGATGTGATCATGTTGTGGCTTAATGCGTGAAAAAATCATGTTTGTGGGAGTGAATGTTCAATTTCACAAGGATGGATTTAAGCTTTATAGCGGATTTTGCTTTGATTTCAGTTGGGAATCATTGTTTTGAATGTGTTTAAGCATGCATATATTGTCTTATGAGTTTATGCCAAACATTGGTCATGTGCTTGATATGCATGAACACACACATATACCGGGAATCTACTATGAAATTGTCGTTTATTATGCCTTGATTATGATGTATGAGGGGACTAATTGGGAGCACGTTTCATGTGTTGGAACCCACGTAGGTCTTCTCACGGATCTATTATGCTATCATGCATCATGGATCGGTATTTATTGACGAAGTTTTACCGGTGTTTAACCGGAATTAATCGATTGTATGCAATGGTTGAGATTGCTTGCCGAATTAATCGCTCGGTGAATTTATCAGAACTTGGTTAGTCCGGAAGGACATATTTTTTATTTAAGTTCCTGTGTGGAACATGTATACTCCTCGGGTTGAGTTTAGTTAAATTGAGATATGTGGGGATGAGTTGTGTATTGTTCTTGCAGATGAGATTATTGAGATTGTCATTTAGACCCTGAGAATCCAGAGTGGTATGCCTTCGTGCACAGGCTACCACGTGTTCTAGGGTTCCCTGTGTGGGAATTCGGGCTCTCCCCACTGCAGGAGATGTCCCGGGGCGAACACACCTACTCGAGGTTCTCTGTGTGAGATTCGGACTTTACTGTGTGTACTATCAAGGCGAACTACATTACGGGCTGACAACCCCGACCTCTTATCTTTCCTGTGTGGAAAACGGACCGCGTCTCGCCTTTGTGGCCTTGACCGTGTCCTGCCTATGTGGCAATACTTGTGTTTACTCCTTGATGGAGGCATTCACTATTTGTATTTATGCATGTTTATTATGAATGCTATGCATGATTGTGTATCATGTGTTTGACACGTTTGTCGTGCAGGGTGAATGAAGTCGATGTGATATGAATGCATAAGTAGAAAATGAGTTTTGAAGGAGAGAAAAACCAAAGAAAAGTTCGGTACATTGTGGATGTGCAAAGAGGACATGGCGGCGGTCATAGCCGGTACCGACGGACTCGTGGTAGTTAGGTGAAGTGGATCCCGGCAAGAACCAACAATATTCGGCGATGGAGGAGGGACAACGGAGGGACCGAAAATGCATTTGGGTTTTCTCATCTTACTGGATGCGAAATTTTTTTGGACATCTATAGGTTTATGCAATGTGTCGACCATTCCATACTTATATTATTTTTTATTTTTCTATTTATGTCCCCAACACGCATTAACCTCCTTTTTACTCGTCATACCTCCAAAATTTGCGCTAAAAGCGCGCAGCGAGGCCCGCGGCTTGCAACTAAGCCCCACACCCAACTCTACAGATATAAATACTGTGGTAAATATACAAATACAAATGCACCAAAGTGTTACATTTTTTTACCAAAAATTATCAGAAAAATAGCAAGAAAATCATAGAAAAATCAAGGACATTACAGTAAGAGATGTAAGATTATATGCGTTTGTACATAATTGTCATATTATCTGACTCTGTTATGATTTGCATGCTTTATGCTTCATAATTGAGTACATGAATGCATCTATATATGGACTTTCATAGTTCACTATTTAGATTTCCCCTACTAAGTATTTTCCTACTTAGTATAAAAATATTCATTTCCCCCATATTTAGCCTTGATGTTCTTGAGGCTTATAGGTTTGTGACAGAGAACTCCTAATGATTGATGTTTGTTTCTGTGAGTGGATTGTATTCCATTGGCTTAGGTATACCCTCTGACTCACTGCAAGTCTTTATTTTATGTCATGATTTGATGTATTAGGTGAGATAATAATTAAAGTTTTATATTTTTTTGGACTTGAAATTTGGATTAGACTGTGGACTATTTTTGGTACTTGTACTCATGGTTGCATGGGAGAGACTTGTATTTAAAGTCCATGATCATGGTAATTTCTTTCATGCGTTTATTTTTAGTAGTGTCTGAGAATGATTCGTTTGGTCGTATGATATTTAATTAAAAAGAAAATTTTGTATGGGAAAATTCGATATGTGATGTAATAAATTATAAAACTGCTTTCATAGGTTTTATATTTCATCATTTTTCCCGATTTACTAACGTTATGTTGTAAAAATAATTCAGAAATTTGAAGAAAATGTGTTAAAAATTCTCTGGCATTATATTTGTAACACCAAAAAAAATTCTAAATTCTATATATTTGGTCACGTAAAAATAAATGAGTATAACCTTTAGGTTTTCTTGGTATGATAAATTCTTCTATACATAGAATTTAGATATGAAATTTTATTATTAAAAAGTAGACAAAAAAATCTTCAAAGAGCTTCCATGAGTGCACAAATTGAAGCTCGGATGAGTAAGTTATTATAGATGTAACCTCATGGAAGTTTCGGAGTACATGTGGAAAATAGTGAATTTGACCTTTGAGAAATTTCAATAGAATAACCTATCATGTAATTTCTAAAACTTTATAGCTAAAAACTCGTCATACATAGCTTCCAAATTACTCTAAGAATGCACAAATTGGAGTTTGGAGGAAGGAGTTATGATTGTCTTAATTTGGACCTGAGGCATTGTCCATAACTTGCAGATTCATGCCAATCTAACTCTTGGTAATTCTTAAGATTTTAACTTTTTTTACTATATGAGTTTTGATATGTAATTTTAATATTATAAAGTAGACATAAATATCTTTATAACTCCTCAAAGAATGTGTTAATCGAAGTTTGTCTCAGAAATTAACGGCCACCTAAATTTGGGATAAAATATTGTTACAACCATAAATGTCGATGGGCTTCTCGATGGTTTGGGTAGTTTTGTGGTTTAGCTCAAAAACCATCCAATTTGACGGTTTTAAACTAGAATTTTATCCTCTTTCCCTTATAAGTGACTGTTAAGGCCCTCAGACTACATTTCTCTTTGAAAAACTTCTAAAAATGAAGAGAGAGAATATCAAGGGCTCACCAAATCAAGAGATTGAATAATTTTCTTTGGGGATTGGCAAGCATTGTGCGCGAGGAAAGATTTTTATACTGTGAAATAGGTTAGATTGCTAACCTTGTTACTGTGATTTAACATAAAATATGAATGTATGATTTTAATTATAAAATTATTAGATATAAAAGCATGAAAATATGAATCTTTATGAAGTTCATGTTGCGATGATGATGAATCGTGAGTTTTATCTTAATTGAGTATTGAACTACATAAAATCACTTTATGGCATTGTTATGAGATAGTATAAGTGATGAAATATGTTTCAACATGCCTTTGGGATAATTGGAATAGGTTGTGATAGTATTTGTTGTTTTTCCCGACATTGTCACGTTTATCAATATGTCGGTGACGTTGTCGAAGTAACGGAGAAGATGATGGTACTAGCACTAATGAGAATTGGCACGTCAATGTACTACTGACGGGTTGCCGACAATGAGGTTGAAGCATCGACGAAGCATTGATGAGGAAGGTTTTCCTTGTCATCCCACTGTCAACAAGGGCTCAAAGCATCAGTGGGTTACTTATGAGCATGAGTGACCTGGCCGACACATTGATGAGTCCACGACAGCAAGTTAGTTTTGGGTAATTTTTAGTAATAAATTATATGTGTTAGACTATTATTATGAGACATAATAGAATGATATTGAATACATGAAATACAACTATATGTGATACTGTGATTGATGGTGTTCGGGTATATGTGCCCTTGTGTATAAAAATCCTTGTAATGGATTGCACCCAAGAATATTGGATAAAGGGACTTAAGGACCAAGGATCTTTGTGTCTAAATGTCTCCTCAAGTGAGTCTTTAGCCATGTAGATATAAAGAGTTTGGTATGAAATAGGGCAAAGGTCTTCCAGCTATTTAAGGATAAGAGTTATATAGAACTGCTTCCTTGGCCTGTGAGATAAGTTCGAAAGGACAAGAACATTAAAAGATTACTATCTCATGTAGCACAATATAGGAGGTATCGATGATCATGAAAGTTAGAATCTCAACCACTTGGGTCCATGAGCCCATGTGAGCCTTAATTTCATGGCATAGATGGAGCGGTACTTGAGGTCTGATTATGAGTAATTCATGGTCTAGTGAGGTGAGGTTGTACTCCTAGACATAACAACCATGTCATAATGATCCTTTTGTCTTACACTTTAGGTGTAAGGGACTCCTAAGTGAGGTCACGTTATGGATTTAGAATCATGTGAAAGAATTTGTGAATGGTATGCTTATTCTACTTATGTTTGATTATGATGATGTTTACTATTGAATATAGTAGTTGTTGACCTTGTCATGATGTATTGTATTTATGTGCATTGTCATTTCATAGTACTAGTTTAGCTATCCTACTGGGTATATTCGTATACTTAGCATTTGTATGATGTAGGCTACTAACTGGGTTAAAGTTACTTTAGAACTCTTGATGTACGGCGAGGACTATGTTGCAGGCCACTTGACATGTTTAATGTTTGCTTACTTAAAGGTAGATAACTTTAGGCATGTGAGTGACAATCTATTTGTATTTATGTATATCAAGATATTCAGACATGTACTTGGGCAAGACCATGTTTAATTTAAGATGTGATTTGACTTGGATTACTATTTTACTATGATTTAGTACTTGTATGTTAGAAAAATGGTTTGCTCATACCTCGAGATAACTTGTCAAAGGTTTGATAAAAAGAATTTTGAAAATTTTGTGTATGTTATTTTAATTATAAAAATGAGTTTAACTTGCCAATTTTGTATAAGAAAATAAGGCTAATCCATCTACATTAGGTAGAATACTATCTTATGCACTTATGTTGAGTAGATTAGATTATAATAGATAGAATACTATCTTGTAAATTCTTGATACTTGTTGATGCAAATAGGGTTGGCTCCAAGTGTCTTAAATCAAAGAAAACAAGATGTAGTTGAACAAAATGGGGCTGAAGATCTTTTAGCTACCAATACTATTGTTGATGCTTCAACCTCTATTTTAACTAGAGGAGTTTGACTTATGAACTAATGAGTAGTGCCGATGTTATATCTCAAGAGTAGATGTTTTAGTATAAGTGAGCCTCTAGAAAAAGACTAAGATAGAATTTGAAGAGGGAAAACCTCAAGGATTCAACGGAGGGAGAAACTTGAAGGCCAATAACAAATAGGATTGAATAAAGAAAATGAGTTTTTGTTTGTGTTGAGTCAAAGAGGTTGGTTGATTGTTATTTGGTCTTGTAAGTTCATGCTTGTTAGTTCATTGATTTCACCTTTTGAGGTTATTGTGGTTTTTTACCCTAGTAGGGTTTTTTTAGTAAAAATCCTTGTGTATTTTTGCATGATTGGTTTGATTTTTTATTGATAGATAAATCATAAATGTACATAGTCATTAGGTTCTTATTGTTTCTGCTGTAGAAAATATTTCTGCATATAGAGGCTAAAACTCTTAATTCCTTCTTGTCGAAATATTAGTTTTATGAACAATTTAGTGATTCCTAGGTTAATTAGACGGATATTAAACTCTTAAATAGTTAAACATTGTTGGTTTCTTTAAAAATTAAATAAAATATAATTAAAACGTTAAAATGAAGATTGAAAATCGTGAACCAATGCAAACTAATCTAAGGGAAGCTATAATTGACCATTATCTATTGATGCACTTAGATTAAGACTCAAACTAATCAAAATTAACAAGAGAGCTCAACATATTTTACTTTGAGTGTTTAAATTTGAATTTGAGTTCTAGAGGTCAAATTGAAGAGATTTAAGTTGCAAATGATCGTTTTGAATTAATGGTAATTGTGATTTTTTTAGAATTTTCTAGATTTTTGAAAAAAATAAAAAATTCACAATGATCAATGATAGTCACTGGTTCTAAGAATGAACTATTTAAAATTGGTCGATGCCTCATTTCACTGTAAAATGCTTAAGGAAGCTCCACTAAGATGGAAAAAGGCAATTTTGGGAGGATTTGTTTGATCATGCTTGCGCACAAGGTAAGAACTAAAACTAATATATTATTTTTTGGAGTTTTTCACATTGATTTCATTGAATTTGAACCGGTAGGAATGTTTAGAATAGCTATATCTATAATCCTTTCAATCTTCACCCAATTTCATTTGTTAAATGTTGAGTTTTCAAAGATTTTACTTATCGGTTCTTTGAAAAATGCCCAAAAGTAGGCATTTGTTGTGGATTGGATGTAGGTGTAGTTATAAAACTTGTTTTACTCATTGAGATCTACCTTGGGTTAAATTTGGGATAAATTGAGATTGGTTTTTGATAGGGGTATTTTGGGTATTTAAAAAATTAGGCTAATCTTCTTAATTTTAATTTTTTTGAAATTTTCTAAGAGCTTTTATTGTTTACTTTACTTCCTAGTCTTTGTGTTAGCCCTAAGATTTTCTTTGAAATTTAGATGGGGAAGAAGAAAATGATTTTTAGGAGAAGTTTGCCCCTGATCTAGATGAGTCGAGTGGTTCTACAGCACTCGAGAGAGCGCAATCAATTAGATTTAAGTGGTCAGTGGGGTACATACCCCTACATCCTGCTCTCGATTGGATATTTGATAGAGCAGATTAGGTATCGTATTTCTAGACGATCTCTACATCCTAAAAACCAGTATTCTCTCGTCTAATTAGCCAATGGTATTCAACATTAATGGAGGAGGACGAGCATACCCTCATAGGCATGCTGAGGGCTACCTCAGTCCGAGTTACACCTAATATTATTGCTAGATCCATAGATGTAGAGCATCGATATATTCATTGTCCGACATATGGTGGCTATGTTTTTTTGGACGACAATGCCATTACTGGATGACTCATAGGCTTGGAGAAAGGATGCACACTTGATACAATGATCCAATCTCATTCCATCACTCCTGACTTTAGACTTTTGCATGTTAATACTTGTACAACATCTAGAGTGCTTAGAAGGGGAGAGAAGATCAGATGATGACCCAAATCCTATATCTATTGTCAGAGACCGACATTGATCTCGATCTGTCCTATCTTAATTGGTAGGATGAGACATTCGTTCATGGCCACACCCATAATATCTTGGTGTATTCATACATCCTATCTAGAATTATCTTGTCTCATAGAATGAGCGTGACCCGAATAGAGCCCACAATGACCTACATGGGTCCTATTGACAAGGCGGTTGTAGGATAGGCTCCAGGAGCCATAGGATGATTAGGAGATGCTTGAAGATACTACCGAGGAGTAGAGACCTGCAAAGAGGTGGAGATTAGATGATGGTAACTCACGACTTGCTATGTATGCTAAGTTGATGGATTTTTGCAGTGAGATGGAATGCAAGTTTGATCAGCCAGTGGACCTATTGTTGTTGTTCATTCTATTTAGATGTTGAGTCTGATGTTGAGGGGGGGGGCAATGATACTGACGATCTAGAGTCCTGATTTTAATTTCTTTCTATGATCTTTTGATATGTATTTCTTGTTAAAACCTTGAGTAATTCATGATATGTATCTTTCTATTTATTTTGATGTATTTTGAAACCGTGTGGTTTACCTCGAGATTACTTTATGACATGTGATGTTTCATGATTATTTATTTTGTGTCTTACTTACTTGTTTGACTCATAAGCTTTAATTGTGTATTTTTTTGTAATTTTGGATTCACCTTTTGCATATTTCTAACATAAAGGGGGAGAAAAGATTATAAAAAATCAAGTGCTTTACTTCATACTTAATTGAATAATATATGCAAAAAAATTTGTTAGGTGTGAAGGTTAAGTACAAGTTTCAAGGCTTTTAAAGATCAATTTTAAATGGTCTTAGTTAAGTCTAATTTGAGTCAAATTATAAATTTTGTACAATTAAAAGTCAATGCACTAAATTGTGAGAGGTATAATTTTTTATTTTTGTATTTATAGTAGTTTGTCATAAAATAGCAAAAGGGGGAGATTGCTATAAAATATAATGACATATGTATTATAATTGGATGACTTAGATGAATAAAACTATGTTAAAACTTCATGTATGTTATTAGTCTTAAGGCCTAATTAAATAAGTAGTGTGATCGAGACAAATTTAGAATAGAAGGACTTAAAAAATAGCAACAAACGCATTTTGATGGTTCAAGGTTGAAGACTAGATTGGGTGTTAGAGTTTAAAGGTATGAGACACGCATTCTCATACACAAATCACTTAGATTTAAGTAAAAATAATCCTTAGAAGTGATTTTGGGAGTTTTTGTTAAAGATTGTTCAAAATCGAAAAACTGTTTATAAGTAATTGATCATTTTTTAACATACTATTTAAAGGATTGATCACTTAGAGGCTCAGTTTTATTTATTTTCTAACCAAGGGATCAAACAATCGATCATTTAGGAATTTCGTTCAAACTGAATAGGTGAACGGCTGATTACCTATTGAAACAATCAATTATTTGGTGAAAAAATTACCTAATTCATGATTCCGGAATAGAGTCTTTTCAAGTTGGGTTCCTTTAACCCTATCCGACTTAGGACTTTATAAAAGCCTTAAGTATGGAAAAATAAGAGAAAGAAAAACCATTATTTGAGAAGAGAAAAAAGGAGAGATCTTGTTAAGAGTTTTCCTAAATTCTCCATAGTCTTTGTGAAAAATCATATGGGTGAATGATCAAAGAGTAAATATACAAGCACTTGATTCATAAATCTTGAGGAGATGTAACAAATTCTTCATCAAGGAGGATTGAAGAAACTTAAGGAGAATCAATAATCACAGAAGGAATCTTTGAATGAGGAACTAAAAGAAGATGAAGACGAAACATACAAAGGGAAAACTTCAAGGATATAATGGAGGGAGAATCGTGAAGGCTAACAACAAAAAGGACTAAACAAAGAAAAGAGTTTTCATTTATATCGAGTCGACAGAGGTTAGTTGGTTATTTTTTGGGTCTTGTGAGTTTTTGCTTGCTAGTGCATTCATTTGGTCAAGAGAGGTTGTCGTAGTTTTTACCCTTATTGAGGTTTTTTATGAAAAAATAATTTTGTGAATGCTTACATGATTGTGTGGATTTCTTGATAAATTAATTGTATACTTTGCTTAGGATTTTATGTTAATATCTAATATATAAAAATTCCATGTTAGAAATAGGCCTTAGCTTTTAATCCTGCTTTAGAAAGAGGCCTTAATTCTTGGTCCTTACTTAATTTTAAGTTCTAGTATTAGGAGCTATGTGGTGATTTGATTTAGGGGTTTTGTCGGATACTAAATTCTCAGTACACTATCTGGATGCCTAATTAATTATTTGTATACTCAATTGGATTGAAGTCTATAAATAAACACAAGAGTCCAACATTAGGTTTATGATGCTTGCCACAAACCAAGTAATGGTGCATTTCTTAAAGGGTGAGGCCTCATGAATTAGTGGAGCAAAAGGAGTATAATTCACAACCGGCAAGTGTTAACTAAAGAGCTAGGTTAGGAGAATACAAAAACTATTTTATCAATAATTGTTATTGTTGTCTGAATTTAATATTTTAGTGCATTGATTGTTGATCAATGTAGGTTGCATGTTTTTTGCCCTACTCAGGGCTTTTCCACAAAAAAACTCTCTTACTTTAGTTAATTGGTTCATTTAATAGTTGGCTTTAGTATATAATGATAATTAGATTGCTTAATTTTGCTACAAGGGTCTTTAAAATATTGTATAGTTATCAATATGATCCATAGCAACCACAAGCAATTTTTTTTTTTCAACATCAGGGAAATATTAAAACCTACTTGCATTTGGCATTTCTTTTGCTGAAAATTCAACAACTAGCACAATTTTTAATTATTTTAAAACATCTATGCATGACTGGTCTTTTGAAATGTTACCATTTATTTAAAAAATATTTTCTTGACAAGCATATAACATAGGGGCCTAACACATTAAATAACTACTAGTCCCTACAATGGGGCTGTTTACCATTTTAATCATATATGTTTTATGTCAGGACGTGACGTGTTTTATGTCACGACGGATAACCCCTAGGTATCATGCTTGTCAACTTTGATCATCGAGCTTTAGTCCTGTTTTTTCAGCTAAAAGAAGTGTTAGGAGGAATGAGAACATCTAAAAGTGTTGAGCGGAGTCACGAAGGGGAGCACGCGCTCGCCGAAGATGCGCCGCCGAGTTGGAAAATTTTGGGAAACCTTCTCCAACTTCTATGATTGAGCTTTCGAAGTAGTCAAAATAGCCAACAAGGATTGCACGATCCTCGTGAGTAATTACAAAACTCGTTGCACCGAAAAGCATAATAACAAAACTTCGTTTGTTGCTGCTTTTGGGTAGTTTATTCAGGAGAAGCTTACACACTTCACTAGAGTGGAACTTTCAGGACACTCATCTCGCAGTTTACTCCCTGGTCTCCACCTTCTTTACTCTATTCGGACTCCGTGGACTCACCGTTCTGCACATCATAATTACATCACGTGAGCAAACCAGCCTTGTTCCCCTAAGCTTCCAGATAATGTAAGATTCCTCCCAGCCGTCCATCACTAAGGTGGTCTCAGGAATGATTAAGTTGATGGTCAAAAAGAAGGCAAAGATGATTTTGAAATCTGGGCCAAAGCTCATCTGGGTCTAGTTGATAAGACCTGAATAAGTGGCTGAATTTCGATAGGTTGATTTGAGCATCCAATCACTGGATTTTCCTATCACGAGTGGCACAAAGTACAAACCCACAAATACCCTTCGAAAACCCTTTTGGCGTTTTGCATACGAAGATCACTTTTGATTACTTGCGAAATTATACGCTAGCAAAATGGACGAATTTATGCTTATGAATAAGAAATGTTCTTTAGCATCCACTGGACCTGTTGGCCACCAACCCTACTGGCCATAAGGCACTGAAATGAATTCAACTGTTCCCGTTGGCCAACAACCCTACTGTCCACTTGGTAGTAAGAAATCCACCAGTCCGGGAATTTTGTATCACTGCGGCTATATTCATCCACCCATAGCTCGTTAAGGTCACTTTTATACTTGCATACCAATGCGCAGACCTCCCTCTGGTGGAAACAATGTTTGTGCTGCTACCTGGTATCTATCCTTCACAATTATAAGGATCAACAATGCATAAGTTAGCCTACATTAACACATCTAAGTTACTTACATCACCTGCACTAAAGTATATTAGTGATATTCTCACAATAAAAATATTTAAAAATTTTATGCATGAATTTTAGTTGGACTTAAAAAGTGAGTTTCACATAAAGTTCACTTAAGCTTACTTATCCAATCAAATCAAAACTCATGTAAAAGGTTTTATTATATATTTTTAATTTACAAATTTTATTTTCCTTAGAAAATATATTGTCAAATTTGTATATTTAGTCCTATCTGGGATTGAAAATGCTAAAAAATATAAATAACTCTACGTAGGATTCAAATATCAGTAAGATGGAGAGGGAGTGTAAGTATATTAAGTGCAACCTATGAATAAGTGTCTTCAAATAATTCTTCAGCGCGCGGTCCAAAAGAACGGAGCTCGGGAAAAATCGAATGGTCGACAGCGATAAACTCACCTTTAGCCGCCGGAAGAACTGGAAGGAGCTGACGGTGTTCTACGCAATTTTTACAGTATCCTAAGCAGACACTTTCCTTTATTTTGGATACGAAAACCGATCAAAATATGTGAGCAAATCAATACTATAAGATTGCTGGCTTGTCCGAGGTGCATTATTGCCCTTTGACCAAAGAGGCGAGCTCAATATATGTTTCAGTTTTTACTAACAGAAAGAGAGGAAACCATCCCCCGTCCTTCACTGGCAAAATGCAAAAAACCACCCGTTAAGCTAAAGCCACCGTCTTAGAGAATGGAGACAAGATGTCCCTCCCCACCATCAAGATTCGACAGTCCCCTACCTTCACTTGGACTGGAAGCATGAATAGACAGACGCGACTCAGGTCTTCCCCTTTGTCCCTTCTCGCTTTCCCGAGCTGAGCCACCATATGAGCCTCCCTCCTCCTTCCTCAGAACTTCACTGCCTTCCTCAGCCATGTCTCGCGCTCTTCTGTTCTTCTGCTGGTGCTTCTGCTTCTTCGTTGCTGTCTCCTCACTCACCCAAGACGGCCTCTTCCTGCAGCAAATAAAGCTTGGCCTCTCAGACCCGGATTCCCGACTCGCTAACTGGGACGAGCGGAACTCGTCCCCCTGCAGCTGGGTGGGCGTCAGCTGCAACTCGGCCGGCTCCGTCGCGTCGGTAAACCTCTCCTCGCTCTTCCTCGGCGGGCCGTTTCCCTCCCCGGACCTTCTCTGCCGCCTGCCCGCCCTCTCCTTCCTCTCCCTCGCCGACAACCTCATCTCCGGTTCCCTGCCCGCCTCCATCTCCCGCTGCCGCAACCTCACCTTCCTTGACCTCTCCCAGAACCTCCTCGTTGGCAACTTGCCTTCCTCACTCTCCACCCTGCCTGCCCTCTTCCACCTCAACCTCTCCGGCAACAATTTCTCCGGCTCCATTCCCGCCTCCTTTGCCAACTTCCCCCGCTTGGGGGTCCTTTCCCTCTTCTCCAACCTTCTCAACGATACTATACCGGCCTTCTTGTCCAACATCTCTACACTCCGCCAGCTCAATCTCGCTTACAACCCCTTTGCCCATGGCGAGATTCCGCCGCAGCTGGGGAAGCTCCAGAACTTGGAAATCCTCTGGCTTGCAGGATGCAGTCTGGTGGGCAGCATTCCGGCCAGCCTGGGGGGCCTCAAAAAGCTCACAAACTTGGACGTCTCGGTGAACAATCTGACGGGTCCAGTCCCGGAGGCCCTCACTTCCCTTTACTCCCTCGTGCAAATCGAACTCTACAACAACTCCCTCTCCGGCCAGCTCCCAAGTGGGTGGTCGAAGCTCACTTCCCTCAAGCGTTTGGACGCCTCCATGAATCTCTTGAAAGGCGAAATCCCAACCGACCTCTGTGAATTGCCGCTTGAATCCCTCAATCTCTATACCAATCAATTCACCGGAGGCCTGCCGGACTCTATTTCCAAGTCCCCGAATTTGTACGAACTGAGGCTATTCGAGAACCGCCTTACCGGGCCGCTCCCAAGCGATCTCGGGAGGAATTCACCGCTCCGGTGGGTTGATTTATCAGTGAACCGGCTCTCGGGTAATATTCCGCCTGGGCTCTGCGACAAAGGGGAGTTGGAGGAGCTTCTGCTCATCAACAATTCGCTCGAGGGGCCGATTCCAGAATCGCTGGGCGAATGCCGGAGCTTGCTCAGAGTCCGTTTCCGGAGTAACAAGCTCTCCGGCAAGGTACCAGAGGGGTTATGGGGCTTGCCCCGTGTGCGGCTGCTCGATCTCTCCTGGAACTCTCTCTTCGGTGAGATCTCTCCTTTGATCTCCAGTGCGTCGAACTTGACCAAATTAATCGTCAACAACAACCAGTTCACGGGAAAAATTCCGTCGGAGATTGGCTCGGTGGGGAATCTGGAAGAATTTTCTGCTGCCAATAACCGATTCTCGGGTCCAATTCCGGTGGCATTGAGCCGCTTGTCCGAGCTTGCTACGCTTGACCTCCACGGCAACGAGTTCTCTGGCGAGTTTCCTGAGGGCATCGATTTATGTAAGAAGCTCAGCGATCTCAACTTTGCCGACAACCATTTGTCCGGAAAAATCCCGAGGGAAATCGGTTCTTTGCTGGTGCTCAACTATTTGGATCTCTCAAACAATCGTCTTACGGGGGAAATCCCAATTGAGCTGCAGAACCTGAAGCTCAATCGCTTCAACCTTTCCAACAATCTCTTGTCTGGGAAGATCCCACCTCTGTACGCCAACCAGAACTACCGTGAGAGCTTCCTGAACAATCCGGGCCTATGCGGCGACCTCACAGGGCTCTGTAGCCCTGCCAGCCGGACCCCAGGGTGGCGCCGCTGGAGCGCGTGGCTGCTTGCTACGATTTTCGGACTCGCCGGACTGGTTCTCGTGTGCGGGGTGGGGTGCGTCTACTGGAGGTACAGGAAATTCAAGAAGGGGAAGAATGGCTGGGGCAAGACAAAATGGACTCTGACTTCCTTCCACAAGCTGGGCTTCAGCGAGTACGATATCTTCGACAGTCTTGATGAAGACAACGCGATTGGAAGTGGGTCATCCGGCAAGGTTTACAAGGCTGTTCTCAGCAACGGGGAGGTCGTTGCAGTGAAGAAGCTTTGGGGTGGATCAAAGGACGGAGACAGCCATTTACAACCGAGGATTCTGGATGACGGGTTTGAAGCAGAGGTGGAGACACTAGGCAAGATTCGGCACAAGAACATTGTGAAGCTCTGGTGCGCCTGTACCACAAAGGATTGCAAGCTTCTGGTTTACGAATACATGCCGAATGGGAGCTTGGGGGATCTGCTGCACAGCGGCAAGGGCGGGCTGTTGGACTGGCCGGCCAGGTTCAAGATTGCTCTGGATGCTGCAGAGGGACTGTCCTATCTCCACAATGACTGTGTGCCTCCAATTGTTCACAGGGATGTCAAGTCCAACAATATCCTGCTGGATGGTGATTTCAGGGCCCGGGTTGCAGACTTTGGGGTCGCCAAGATGGTGGAGGCAATTGGGAATGACCCCAAATCCATGTCTGTGATTGCTGGTTCTTGTGGGTACATTGCCCCAGGTCAGTGCTATTTCCACTGTTACAGATGATCTTTTCTCCTCTATATTTAGTTTTTCTCTCATGATTCAAATTGGTTTTCTTCATATCTTTTAACTTACAAACCTTCAAACTCTAGGACTGATCAAATTTCAGGATTCAGAAGTGTGTTTGATGAATTTGAATTGTACGAATACAAATTTGCTCAGCAACATCAAACTGCCATTCTGACTGTGTAATGCTGCTGACAATTTATTCAACTTGGTTGACGCAGAGTATGCGTACACACTGAGAGTGGACGAAAAGAGTGACATATACAGCTTTGGAGTTGTCATCTTAGAGCTGCTGACCGGAAGGCGTCCCATAGATCCTGAGTTTGGAGAGAAGGACCTGGTGAAGTGGGTCTGCTTTATCCTGGAAAACAAAGGTGTGGAGAATGTGCTTGATCCCAAAATTGATACCTGCTATAGGGAAGAGATGTGCAAGGTCCTCAATATTGGCCTAATGTGCACGGCCACCCTCCCCGTGAATCGCCCTACCATGCGAAGAGTAGTGAAGATGCTGCAGGAGATCAGGCCCAGTGGTAAGACGAAGCCCGCGAAGGAGGATGAAAGGCCATCGCCATATTACAATGATGATGGATCAGATCAGAGCTCTATTCTCTGAGGCCGAAGGTCTGTTAGAAGAAATTTTTCATGGTGCTCCCCTGGTCGTGATCAGCTAGTGAAGTTTCCCCAGCTTTACTCGATGGGGAAGCTGTGTCAGCCGCTTATAATGAGATCAATGGCACTGACATGCGAAAACATAAACTATGCTAAATCACCTCGTATCTATTAGGATATCCTGTAAGGGGTGGGAGCCATTAGAGTTGACGATGGACGACGCACATGTTAGTGTATATTAGTATAGATGCATTTTTGCACATCACTTATATTAAGATATACTAATACGTACACTATTAATTCTCATGAGCAATGGGTCCCATCCACGGATTTTACCCTAGAAGGTTTAGATTTTTATGTGTATTTCGTTCCCTGTTAAAGAAAAAACTGAGGTTTTTGCCATCCCAGGGTTGGTGGTGAGCATGAAATTTGCTTATACTTTTGCGTACCTAATGATTTCTTTCTGTATGGACCACACATTCATAAACTACATTTGGCACTCACATCATCCTCATCATTATTACTATTTTCCTTAATTCATCCATCGCCAAATGCTAAGCATTCGCCTTGTCGATTTCATATTATTCTTGGAGGGGCTTTTATATACTATTGACCATGTATAATATCTTTCAAGCATTGTGTGCTTCTTTAATTAAGAAGTATTTTTTTATGGTCCATGTTTATTGCGAGCCGTGCGCAAGGCACGCTTAGGAGGCATTGATTTTAAGATCGATGGTGCACACGGTAGTGTATGTTAGCGTGTGTAATCCTTTTACTAATGTGCGTTTTCACTAATGTGTGTTACCTTGTGCGCTATCATTCTTAAAAATCAACACCTTGTAGGCATTCTTTATGCCCTGCTTACATTCTTTATGGAGCATAAACAACGCTTCTATTCAATTAAGCAGCACCATTTCATTTTTGGTTGTGTTTGAACAACATCGAATATCTTATGCATGCTAGAATTTACGGACAATGATGTCAATAAATGTTATAAACAAAGCACACACAAAAAACCTGAAGTTCAACGGTCATATTTGGATCATCATTATTTAACCATAACCAATACTGCACTATAATTCCAAATAACCATATCAAAATATTGAATTTAAAAAAGAAAATAAATTTATGGTGTTCTAGCTCTAGTTGTCATTGTTGCACTGGCTTCACTTGGCTGCAGGAAGTTATTAAATCAAGTAAGAACTAACACAACGTTAGGTTCAGTTTGATAACTCACGGGGGCTAGAATCTAAGAAGTATGCCAAAAGCGGGCTGACTTTTTATTTATTTATAATTTTATATATTTTATTTAAAAATTATTTTTTATTAAAAAATCTAAAATATTTGTGCTACTAGTTAACCCAATATTCTTTCTACCTTTGGGTGGGGTTTTTTATAATTAATTATAATACAACTAACTATAATGACTTGCAATCTTAAAATCTCCTAAATTTCTATAAAATATATAACTTTATCTATTTTTTTCTTTATTTTTGCTATAAGTGGAATTATTAAAAAAAATAAAATTTTTAAGTTCAACTTTCTGCCTCCCAACCATATTTAAGATTGGCTTCAAATTTTTAAGTTCAACTTTCTGCCCTAACTCATTTACAAGCCACCTCTTAAAATTTCATCCCTACTCGTACACTTTTTCAGAACATTTGGAAAGGCCAAAAAACTGGCTGAATAACTGATATCATTAGCCATTTTAAAAGCATTGTGTCTAACCGTGCCAAACCCAAACATAAGACTGGCCAAGTCAGCAACCTATCGAGACTTATTTTTAGAAACAAAGTACATAGCCTTAGTGGAGAACTATACATAAATATGAACACGCATAAACCTACCTTTCCATTTATAAAGCATAGACTTACATACAAAATAAACACCAACCTATCGTATCAAAATGACCAAGACATTGTGAAAGTTGTAGTCCTTTCATATTAATTTTATAAACTAAAAATTTCCATATATCACAACCCGAGGAATCAAAACTACTCTAAAAATTCTCCATACCTTTTTTTTGTAAGTGTAGAATCTAAAAAAAACAATAGTAATTTTCAAAGTAGGAGGAGAAGAGAACAAGAGATTGTTGGAGTGGAGGGGTCCGTTGACACAGGATTTGACATGTGGATCTTGCAAGGGAGAAGACGTATTGACAGGCTTACAAAGCTTTCTGGTTGATATTTATCACGAACACAGCTTACCCTTCAATTACACACGAGGTATGGCATGTCGACCATTTGGGCAATTGGTGTTAATAAGCACGTTGACTAACTTGAACGTAGTGATGCTTATCCTTAGTGTCGCTTCAAATGTTTTTCAGATAAGTTTGTAAACTTTGATTGTAGACAACAAGCATTCACAGAGAAAGAGAAATAGGAGGGGGTTTATTCTTCAAAGTAGTGTTTATTTTTTTAAACGAGCCTTATATTTGAGTTCATTACTCTAGAAAATAAATTGCCCAAATTATTTTTCATTAGTTTTTATATTTTAATATTGCACCTTAATGATATATTTAAATATTTAATATTTTTAAAGTAATTAAGCTTATCTCTTAGAAGTATTTTGGTAAAAAATATTTGCCTCTTAATCTTGTCTCCTCAAAATGTGCTTCTCTATATGTACTTTTTACTAGCTTCATCAAGTTTGAGTCTCACTTCTTTTAGGACATCAGCAAAATAAATAGAGCCAAATACTTTTATGTAATTCACCAAAGGTTTTCTTCCACTCCAAGCTTTAAATGGTGTTTCATTTTTAACACCTTTGTTAGACATCTATTCATCAAATAGATCGTTGTATACACCGTTTCTCCCCAAAATGATTTAGGCATTTCTTTCTCATGGAGCATTGATTTTGCCATTTCAAAAATAGTTCTATTTTTTATTTTCGCCACCCCATTTTGTTGAGAGGCATATCCAACACTCAATTGTTTATTCAAGCCAATATCATCACAAAATTTATCAAAGTTATGATAATTGTATTCTCCACCTCTAGTACTTCTTAACACTTTCATGAGATATCTATTTTACCTTTCAACAAACTTTTGAAACTTCTTAAAACTAACAAAGACATCCAATTTTTGTCTCATAAAATAAATCAAAATCATTCAAGAAAAATCATCAATGAAATGTGATAAAGTACTTGTTACCTCTATTAGTTGGGGTGACCATTAGCCCACACACATTGGTATAAACAAGCTCTAAGGGTGCTTTAGCTCTCCATGCCTTTTTGTTTTGGAAATAGCTCTCAGTGTTGCTTTCCAAGAGCACAACCTTCACATACTTCATTCACTTTTTGAATAGGTGGAAACCCAAGTTATTTTGTTGTCAATTCTTCAAACTTTGAACATTCGAGTGCCCAAGCCTTTTGTGCCAAAGCCACGATTCATCAACACATCCATCTTGAATGTTACATTCACTTAATATCAAAAAGTGAGTGAAAAACTTATACTTTTCTCCATCTTAATTTTTGCCATAATTTATCTTCTATTACCTTTATCATAAACATTACAATGATTATCTTCAAATTAAATGGAAAACCCATGTTTAACAAGTTGGCTGACACTCAAACAAGTTTTGCTCCAAATCTAGAACCAACACGACATCTTTAATGTATTTCCACCTTATCTTTATTTCTATGGCAATATTCCTCTTGCCTTTTTCTTAGACCATGGCACCATGTCCCATATGTACTAAAAACTTTAGGAACCATCTATGTCAACAAATATGCTCTTGTAACCGGTCATATGATTACTACACCTACTATCAAAGAATCATATATCATTCTTTTGTATAGATGCCAAATATAAGTATGAAACATGGTCTCATTACGTTTTGCTCTTTAGAGTAATTAGCTTATTGATTATTTTTGATCCTACACTTCTTTTGAACATGTCAAAATTTCTTACAATTGTAACATTGAAGTTTCCCCTTAAACCAACATTCATCATCAATATGTCTACTTTTTTTGCAAATTCCATATTTTTGTTGAGTGGAATTATTTTCCATTCTTGTAAAATTATTTCTTCCCTTTCCTATTGCATTTCTTCCTCTTCATCTTCTTTGCCCATCACCTCTAGAAGAGTCACTTTTGTGTTGAGTACTACTAGATGACATTTTTCCTTAATAATCAACTTTGATCTTGGATTTGAAAGCACTCTCAATTAATTTTTCAGAACACCTACATAATCTTTTATCAAAAGTAATAATAGATCCCATCATTTCTTTCAAAATCCTTTCTAAGAGCTTGAAGTTTAATAGATCTTACCCTTAATTTGCCTCTATATTCCTTTTGTAGAATGTCTCATGCTTCCTTTCCCTTTGTAGCATTGATGATTTTGAGGAAGATTGTGTTGGCAATCCCTTGTTTAATCAAGAAAGGGCTTTTGCATCTTTCTTCTAATTCTTTTTCAAGAGTTGCTTTTGGGCATTTGTCAAGTTTTCCACATTATTAGGTTCTTTAAACCCATCATCAATAACATCCCATAGATCATGAAAAACAAGAAAAAAAATCATCTTTACACACCAAAAATCATAATTTTCTTCATGAAAAATGGTAGTTGGTAGATTTTAGACGCCACTTACAAATTGCTTGAACTGTTGAAGATAACTCAACCTCACTTGGATACTACTTGTTGGCTTAAGACAAGAGGCTATGCATAATTTTGGGAGGAAGTAAAATGGATTTTCCTAAGAAAGTTGCAAACTTTGATGGAGGACAACAAACATTCATAGAGAAGAGGAGGGGTTGTTCACTGTTCAAAACAGAGCACCCTTTTTTTGCCAATCGAGCCTTACATTTGAGTGCATTATCCTAGAAAATAAACAACCCAAATTGCCCTTAATTAGTCATTACATTTTAATATCATTTGAAATGACCTTTTTTATTTCAGTTGTAAAATGAGGGGAATCAAAAGTACCTCTTTAATGTATTCCTTTTCTTAAGACTAAGAGAAGCCCTTTGTTCTTTAGAAAATTTGTTGAGAATATTAGTTTGAGAGTACTTGAAGGAAGATTAAGACAGAGAGAAGTGAGAACCTTACTTCTACATGCTAAACACTTGAAGAAGATTGACCTCTTAGTTCATCACACACACAGGATAAAAAGTTTCTACCTTTTTTGCCTTTTCAAGTTTTTTCATACAATCTCTTTTTTTATTGCTCATGTGAAGGGAGAGTTATATATGTCTCCCACTCTCCCATTCTCCCCCGTCTCCCAGTCTCCCTCTATCTGGTTTCATATTAGGATAGGCCTATCAAAGTCATATACTATGAATAAGGCATAAAAACTGATCCGTCGTTAAGACTTTAGTTAATGGATTTGGCAACATCTTAGAAGTAAGAAGATAGTTTACCACCAACATTTCTTTATGTAGCATGTCAAGCACAAAGTAGTAATGTATTTTGATGTGTTTATCTTTGACACTGATTTCTCTATTCTTAAATAGTTACACAGTTGCTAGATTATCATAAAACATCTGGATGGGAGAATCAACCTAGCTCTCTAGCATAAGCTTGACTAGAATATCATTAATCCACCCTACTTCTGAGGCTACTAAACTATATTCATAACATTCAACTTCTATGTTGGACTTTGATGCACTCTTTTACTTCTTACTTGCCCAAACTATATCACCACCTCCATACATGAAGACAAAATCTATAATGGATTTTTTGTTATCTGATTCCCTAATATAGTCCAAATCACTATACCTACACAATGAAGGTTCCTCAGTATGATAGGTAAGTTTCATAGCCTTGGTTCTTAGGAGATACCTAAAAACTCACTTCATTGCTTGTTAGTGAGACATACCTTGGTTTGCCTTATATCTACTCAAAAGCCATACAACATAGATCAAATCAAATCAAGTATAGGTTGTGACATATATTAAGCTACCAATAGCTTGCAAATAAGGCACTGACTCCATTTTGAGTATATCCTTATTAGATTGTAATGCCCGAGATTTTTTCTCACATTTTCTTTAAAATTCACAAAATTTTTTTGCAATATAACGGCTGTAAATTAGAAAAAATGACAAATACAAAACTTGTAAAAGCAGTTTTATAATTTAAAACATCACAAACAAGTTTTTCCCATCCAAATTTTTACTCATTCGATCAAACATCGTATGGCCAAACCAAACATCCTCAGGCGCTACTCGAAAATAAACATACGAATAAATTGCTATGATCATAGACTTTAAATACAAATCTCTCCCATGCATCCTTGAGTGCAAGTCCCATAACAGTCCACAGTCTAATCCAAATTAAAAGTCCAAATTACATAAACATGTTACTCCTCATCTCACCCAATGCATTAGATCGTGGCATAAAGTAATACTCGTAGTAAGTCAAGTATATACTTGAGTCCAAGGGAATCAATCCATCAACAAAATAAGCATCCATCTCTAGGAGTTCTCCATCACAATCCTGCAAAAGTTTCCTGAACAATGGGGCTAAAAAATAGGATACAAAGTATTTTCATACTCAATAGGAAAATACCTAGTAGGGGAATCTAACCAATGAACTTAGTAAGTTCATAAATAGATGCGTTCAAGCAACTCAAACATGAGGCAATAAGGCATATAATAATCATATACATATGCATATAATCATGCATAACACACCATTAAACTAAACTTAAACACTCTTAATCAGGGTCTTACAAACTTATTCGTACAATCGTACGCTTACTCATATAACTTAC
The DNA here is from genome assembly GCA_035235625.1 of Saururus chinensis. NCBI lineage: Eukaryota > Viridiplantae > Streptophyta > Magnoliopsida > Piperales > Saururaceae > Saururus > Saururus chinensis. Next base: position 24,492,229 of record CP141144.1, read on the forward strand.
ATATACTTATATGATCTTACTTGTATAATACACATATGACCTTACTTGTATAGTCTTACTTGTACAACCTTACTCGTACAATCTTACTCGTAAACATACACTTACAGTCGTGCTCATACTCATACTCTTACAATTGTGCTCATACTCATACTCTTACAATCATGCTCATATACTCTTAAAGTCGTACTCATACTCATGCAGTCGTGCTCATACTCATACTCTTACAGTCGTACTCATACTCAAATACTTACAGTCGTACACATACTATCAACCACTGTAGCTCATTACAACTAATAAGCTCCAGAGTCGAAAAGGAAAGGATTGCCACTGGGGCATCACCTTAACCTCCGAGGAGTGACCAGACACCATGGACTTTTTCGAAGGCAAGGCACACCAATGCTCATGGGGCACATGATCAAACAGGTAAGAGCAGGTCCATGATACTACTTACCTGAGCAAGCAAACATAAACACAAATGCCTAGACTTTAGAGGCCATACAGTTACCCACCATTATGGGTCTTATAGTGCCATACAATTGCCCAACATTATGGGTCTGATAGTATTAATGCCACTCTTGGGTAGAATCATATAATGCTCTCAATAGAGCATCAAATGTCTAGGCTTAATACAACACGTAGACCAAATCGAAAACATGCATCGCTCTCAACAGAGCATCGACATCTATGGGCTCAATACAACATAGACAACATCCCGTAGGATAAACACCTCGGCAAGACACATGAAATGCTCAGCCGACTTATTATCGGCTATCTCTAACTCGAAACTTAATCCGTCGAACCCTCAGGTCTCAAACTCACAATGCTATCATTAGCTTTTCTTATAATTCAAGTTTGAATTAAGTTATACGATACAATTATGTCACAAAGACTCTCAAATATACAATGCTCCACTGAACAAATCGAAGCTGAGCCCGATCCAAAACCCTAGTTTGTCAGGGTACCAGACTTCACTTAACCCATCCATCTCATGATCAAAACTCACCGTACAATGAATCCTTACAGTCTTACATACTCCTCCATCCACCTTATGGCCAAAATATTTTACACAAACATCATCAATCTGAGCTTTTCAGAGCCAACCCCAGTTATCACCCTCTTACTTATGATCGTTTATAATCAAACCCTTTGCAAGTGTACAAGGTAATGGTACTAGGATAAGTATTTAAGGGTTGTCGAACCTCATGGATGGATAAATTATTACTAAATCTAAAGAGAGGAATTTGTTGATTAAAAACTAAAAAGAACTTAAACTAAAATTATGTAAAAGAAGGAATAAACTATATAAAAAATAAGAGATCAATATGATGAAATTTACTTAGGAAATCGAATCCACTATAGAACCATAACAATTCCTTAACTTTTAATCTAAATCTAGTGTGAATATGAACAAGTATTCTCAGCAACAAGCTGAAATTACTTCAGAAAGAATCATTAATTAAATTCATGGCATGAATTATCTTCGACAATAGCACGAATCATTTACATTAAACTAGCTATAGGCATGACTCATCTAATCTTAGTATAACTCATCCAATTCATTAATTATATAAGCATTAAAAGTATTGCATGACCATCTCATCTAAATCACAAAAATTAGATCAATGTAAATATCAAAACTACATCAATCTATCATCTATAAGAGAATAAATCAATATAGAATTAAATAAACATTAAAAGCCCTTCCATTAAAAAGAAAATCCTTATCATACAATTGTCATTATTCACAACTAAGATCTAAATTAAAAAGAAAAGAAACTGAAACTTATTTATAACTTCATCAACTCCTAAGTAAAAGAAAATTTTAGCTTTCTATTGTAGAATAAAGCTCTTGAATATCTCTTGAAATCTTGGAGTAATCTTCCATCTTCTTCGTTTTTCTCTTTAGAAAATCCATTAGAATCCCTCAATTTCGAGCCAAATATGTATTTATATAGGCATAAGAACCATAAGAAGAAGTCCAATATAAAAATGAATCGAAATTGGCTTAAACTAGGAAATTGCGCTTTATCCCAATCGATCGCCTTGCATTCCCGTTCGATCACCTGTACTGTCTTTTTCTTCAAAATCACTTTTAGCCGATCAAATGCTATGTGACCCTGATCGAACGCAAATGAAGAATCTGCACAAAATTAATATAAGTAAGCCAATTTACTTCAAAACATCATAAAATTTTTTTCTAACCTAATTAAATTTAATTTCTAATTATTTAAACTATATTAACTCATAAATAAGACTAGACAATAAAATAATTAAGGGTAAAATAACATACAAATTATACTTATCAACTACCCCCAAACCTATATTTAGCTAGTCCTCGAGAAAAATAAAATAAAACAAAACAACTAATCTAGAAAACTAAATAAATGCCACTTTTGTAGGGAGTCACGATTGCATTTAGCGTATGCAACATGCCTTTAAAACCCTAGGTGTCCCTAGTTGGACGAGTTGTATCTCGTGAGGGTTTGCAGTAATGATACCCACAAACATATAAACCTAAGAAAAGAAATAAAACAAAACATGAAAATAAAAATTCTAAAAACTATCTTCTCTTAAAAACACACAACTATTTATAAAAAGAACCAACCACAAATACTTGATGCAAGTAAATAATTTCAATCTGATCACTTTCAAGTAAGGAATAATACATTCTATAACCCCATCTTAGAAATAATTGTGAAACTACATATATACATTTCAAAAACATGAAGTGTAGAAACTTTGTACTCATACAATTCTATTTTTTATTAACAAGCATATCTTATGTGACCCATTAACCAAGCTTATTAAAGTTTACTATCTCAAAAATATAATAATGACAATCTTTCATCTTTAACATCTCACAATAAAACCACATGTGATAACCTTCAATTTCAACTAAATTCAGGGAATAAGAGCATAATAAATAGTCCATGTAACAAGCGTTAGACTAGTGTCCCCAATCCAGTTGGCTCAAGGCACTAGGTGTTGAAACACCCCTTAGGCTTAATAACTCGAACTATAAAGGCTACAGAACCAAATAAGTCATAAAATAATTTATCTCAACTTTTCACCTTTTGACGTGATCCCACTTAGGTGCAAGGCCCGGTTACTCAGTGAAAAGAGAAACAAACCTTTACTATTTTTTTTCATCATCAATTTTTTTCAATCAATCTATTTTTTCATCTTTTTTTATATTTTTTCATAATTTTTTTCATTTTTTTCTTCATTATACACTTATCCCAAATTTTGTTTTCAAATAAAACTAAGCATAAAGATCTATCATAAAACATTAAAAAATACTTAATTGTCAAGTTCTAAAAAATATGCTTAGTTGAAGATATCCCACAAGATTACAAGTAATAAATCATAAAATTATATTCCTACAAGTTTCAAGTGTGTGAAATGTGTTTTAAATATATTAGCACAATTATCCAAGATAAAGAAAATAAAATAGAAATTACTCACTTAATCATTTTCATCACTTAATTAAGTACTTGAACTGTCTTCATGAAATTGATATCTTTAAAAATAGACATATGCTTTGAAAAGAAAACAAGTGATAAAAACCACATAAAAGAAAAGAAAACAAAAGTAAAAACAAAAAAAAATACTCGAAAGCATCCTAAAAGAAAAATAAGAAAGAAGAATATCTTTCTACACCCTCAAACCTAAATTGAACATTGTCCTCAATGTTAAAGAAAGTATACACTACAATGACAATAATAAGTTAGAGAGAGAGAGAAAGATATCACCTGATTATAGAACTAATCTACTAATTTGAAAGTGAAGTACATAGGATTGAGAAAGCTTGAGAAACATACAAGTAAAGAGCAATGTCCCAGACCTAAAATACGAAGCTCCCAGAAGAGAGATAACAACAAAAAAACAAAGAAAAGAAAAGATAAGAAAAGAAAAAAATAGACCCTGCATAGCTAAGTATCAGCATCATCAGAATCATTTGCATCAGTAGAACTCTAGTCACTATCATCTGCATCTGCCAGAGCTGATTGGCTATGAATCAAATCAGCCAGTCCCTGGATAAGTCCCCTCATCTCAGTCATCTGAGCATCTTTATGTGAAGTAAGCCTCGTCTGAAGCTGTGCCTGAGAAGAATCGATATGTGCTCGAAGACAAAGCTCTATCTAAAGGAAAGAGTCGTTAGCATGTGCTGGAATGCGCTGCTTAGCTGCAACCTCTGGTGTGCCCTATGTGGCTGGCTCCTCCTCGTTCTCCTCGTCTAATGTTGGTCGAGGGGGACAATGTGTGATCATCCGGTTTAGGGCCGCCTGGGAAATGACCCCTAAACCTCAGCTCATGATTGCACATGAAGGAAAATCCAACTGAAAGTGAACAAAAATCCGCTCCAAAAGGAAAGGAAAAGCTAATCGAGCATCCACTAGTCCAGAGACTATATCCGCCATCCGTACAAAGACAAAGGAGGGAAAATCGATGTAAATCCGCTCCGCATGACCCAAAACATACAAAAGGCGAGGTAAGGTGTAGTTAACCTTCTCATGACACTGGAACCATATGTCATACTCCAATATCAAATGTGCAAAATGATAGTCCCGCATCATGAGAGAAGCTGGCAATCCATATGTGAAGGATGGGCCTCGCTCCTACCCCATAAGAGTCCCTGTGATAGTATACTCATTAGAAAAAGCAAAGTCAGCAAAAGAGGGATTGGTGAAGTTGGAGCTCATCAGACCCATCATTGTAGCTATGAGATCTAGTGTAATGGTGATTGTAATATCTCCAATGGTTCTAACAATATATCCTCTCATTAAGAAAGGCAGATGCATAGAAAGATCGGACGTGCTCATGATGTACATGAGCATCAGGGGCTGCAATCTGTGAGAAAAAGGAACTCCAATCCTCGCACTCCATAAGCCATGACTGGGCAGAACTAATGGTGGGTACAAACTCCAATTGTCGCTCGTAAACAATAGCACAAAGAGGTAGATCGACAGCGGCAGTAGTAGAAGATGAAGCACGCGAAGTAGAAGGGGCGCCCTTCCTCTTCTTCGGGGCTTTAGAATGAGAACCATGCATCATAGATCTACAAAAAGCTCAAATAGAAGTGCTAAAAGTGATAGGGAAGCGATTGAAAAGCAGAAAAAAAATTGTACATGCCCAATAATGTCAAATTATGAAAATACCCCTAGAAAAAATGAGCAGAAATGTCCCAAATCAGAGTATAATATGTACAAATGAAAATTGAGCATCTTTAGTAAAAGCAATTACATATAAATTGATTCATTAAAGCCTCAAAAATTGGAATTTGTGACAAAAATAGTGCGGAATGAAAATTTTGAAATCCACCGTACACAAGGCATCATTCATTCAAACAAACTATACCAAATCATGAACATGGAATATCCAAGTCGATTCTAACAAATGTCCACAAAAAATTTCATCTGATTTGGTCAAAATTGAAAGAAAAATTCAAAAATCAAATTTGGGGCTTACTAGAGAAACAGAGTAATAGCGTGAAATAGAGGCTGGTTCAGCTCAAATTGTCTCCGAAAATTATTTATATGCGAAAAATCGGAGGGGTGGGACAATTTTCGGACCAAAAAGCTCGCCGGAAGATGTATAGAGGACAACAGAAAGGAGAGATGATGCGGCGGAGGAAAACATGGTGCCGGCCGAAATGGATGTTCTAAATGACGACCCAACCGTTCGAACATCATGCTTGTCGATTGATCTGACTAATCGATCGGGTATAAACCCGATCGAATGATTAAACACAAATTTGTTTTTGAAAAATAAAAATAAAATAAAAATCCAGTTAATTAACTAAAACTACTAAATAAAAAAATCACTACATGGATTAAATAAAGTAAATTTAACTAAAACTAAAGAAAAAGAGATAAAATAAACATAAAAACAAACCGAATAAAACAAGGGTTGCCTCCCTAGAAGCTTTAAGTTTATTATCTTCAGCCAGACGGTGTGCACTCCGTTAATGTATTAGTGGATCAATCAAATCAATGAAGTCAATGTCACGCCTTTCAATATCTCTCTCGATGACATGCTTAAGTCTCTGAACATTAACTTTAAAAACCTAATTATCTCGTGGATCAGAAATTTCAGTTGCTCCATGAGGGAAAACCTAAGTAACAACATCGGGGCCATGCCAGCGAGATCTAAGCTTACCTGGGAAGAGGCGTAATTTAGAATTAAAACGCCAAACTTTCTGGTTAGGTTCAAAGGACTTTCGATGGATTAAGTGGTCATATAAAGCCTTAGTCCTTTGTTTATATAATTTGGCACTCTCGTAAGCTTCATGGCGCATATCTTCCAATTCATTAAGTTGGAGTTTGCGGTGGGAACCTACTTTGTCCATATCAAAATTAAATGATTTAATGGCCCAAAAAGCATGGTGCTCCAACTCAACGGGCAAGTGACATGCCTTATAGTAAACAAGACGGTAAGGGGACATGCCAATGGGGGCTTTATATGTAGTCCGATATGCCCATAAGGCATCATTAGGATGCATGGGCTAATCTTTTCGATCAGGGCACACTATTTTCTCAAGGATTCTCTTAATCTCACGATTAGACACCTCTACTTGACCACTGGTCTGAGGATGGTAGGGGGTGCAAACTTTTTGTGTGACAGAATATCTTCGAAAAGGAGATTCAAAAGAATGGTTACAAAAGTGGCTACCCCCATCACTAATAATTTCCCTAGTTGTACCAAATAGACAAAAAATATGTTCCTTGAGAAATGCCACCACAACCTTATGGTCATTGGTTTTCGTCGCTATGGCTTCAATCCATTTGGAGACATAATCGACGGTGACCAAAATGTAAGTGTAGCCAAAAGAAGGAGGAAATGGTCCCATGAAATTGATTCCCCAAACATAAAAAATCTCAACAATAAGGATGGGTTGGAGAGGCATCATGTCTATCCAAGAAAGGGTCCCTAGTCGCTGACATCTATCACGACTTACAAAACTCATGAGCATCCCTAAACAAGGTGGGCCAGTAGAATCCACTTTGAAGAACCTTAGCAGCTGTTTTCTCCCCCAAAATGACCGCCATAGGCATGAGAGTGACAAAATGTGAGAATACTATAGAATTCACTATCAGGCACACATCGGTGAATAATCTGTTCAGAACAAAACTTGAAAGGATCGGGGTCATCCTAATAATAGTGCTTAACATGAGAAAAGAATAAATCTTGTCTTATTTAGTCCAATTAGAGGGAATGCGACCCACAACAAGATAATTAACAATATGGGCAAACCAGGGGGTGAATTGGTAGAGATAACAAAGAGTTTCTCATCGGGGAAAGAATCATGAAGTGGTTCAGGGTTGGAAGGTTCCTTAAGTAAGATCCTAGACAAATGATCAGCCATGACATTCAAAACACCCTTTTTGTCTTTAATTTCATAATCGAGCTATTGAAGGTGCAAAATCCATCGAATGAGCCTAGGCTTGCTATCCTTCTTAGAAAGAAGGTAGCGTAAGGTTGCATGGTTAGAAAAGATAATGTGTTTAGACCCTAAAAGGTATGATCGAAATTTATCAAAGGCATAGACAATAGCTAGCAATTCTTTTTTTGTAGCGGTATAGTTCAATTGGGCATCAGAAAGGGTCTTACTAGCGTAATAAATGACATGAAGGACTTTGTTCACTCTTTAGCCAAGGATTGCGCCCAAAGCATAGTTGGAGGCATCACACATAATCTCAAAGGGTAGGGAGTAATTAGGGTGCTGAATGATATGGTAGAGAGGAGTGTACGAAGCATGGTGAAAGCTTTCATACAGGCATCATCAAACTCAAAGGGAACATCCTGAGCCAATAAGTGACACAATGGCTGGGAAATCTTACTAAAGTCCTTGATGAATCGCCTATAGAAACCGGCATGGCCAAAAAATGAATGAATTTGTCATACTGTGGTGGGTGGAGGCAACTTAGCTATAAGGTCAACTTTGGCCTTGTCTGCTTCAATACCACGTTTGGAAACAACATGACCTAAAACAATGCCCTCTTGAACCATAAAATGGCTCTTTTCCCAACTCAAAACCAAATTAGTCTCCTCACAACGTTTAAGCACAAGAGATAAATTATGGAGACACTCATCAAACAAAGCACCAAAAATAGAAAAATCATCCATAAAAACTTCCAAAATTTTATCAATCATATTAGAAAATATGGACATCATACAATGCTGAAATGTAGTAGGAGCATTACACAAACAAAATGGTTTACGTCTATAAGAAAAAGTACCAAATGGACAAGTGAAGGTGGTCTTCTCTTGATCCCTCAAAAACACTGGTACCTGATTATACCCTGAGTAGCCATCTAGAAAACAATAGAAGTCTTAACTTGCTAGTTTCTCTAAGATTTGGATAATGAATGGCAAGGTAAAATGGTCCTTTCGGCTCATGGAATTCAACTTCCGTAGTCTATACACACTCTCCACCCTGTGGTTTCCCTAGTAGGGACTAATTCTCCTGACGAATTTGACTTAATAGTGAATTCAGACTTCTTGGGAACAACCTAGGTAGGACTCACCCACTCACTATCAGAGATAGGGTATATGATACCTACATCTAAAAGCTTAACTTCCTCCTTCATGACTAACTCCCCCATGTTAGGGTTCAACCTCCATTGTCCCTCTCTTGAGGGTTTGGCCTTATCCTCGAAGTGGATCCTGTGCATACAAATGGATGGGTTAATCCCCCTAAGGTCAGCTACTGTCAATCCTATAGCTCTCCTATGTGTGACAAGGATGGTAAGCAATCTACTCTCTTGGACACTAGTCAAACTAGAGGAAATAATGACGGGTAGAGTATCCTTGGTTCCCAAGAAGGCATACTTGAGAGAGCTGGGTAAGTTTTTTAATTCAAGCTTAGGTGGCAACTCTATGGAGGGCTTAAGAGGTGGGGAGGTTGATATAGGTAAGGGCTCGACCTAGAGCTTCCAAGAGGAAGACTCGGGAACACTAGTACCCGCTAGTTGGCTATGGGCCTCCGCCAAAGATGGGTCAATAGTGAACTCCTCTAACCCAGGGTGTAGTAAAGTCGTTTCAAGAGCATCTCTCATTAGGGTAAGGGGGAGGACTTCCTTGACTAGGTCATCTAAATTGTGAACCATTAAACACTCAAGAGTCACACTCAACAGGTGGCTGGTTAGATGCATTGTAGCATCCAAGATTTTTAAGGTAATTTTCTGAATTTTTGGCATTTTTTCTATTTTTTTTAGAATTAATTGATGAAGAATTAGCACAGTTAGGGTTATTTATTTATTAAGAGCTTAAATTGGGTAGGGTCACCTAGTGGGGACCACTTAGGGGTGACTTGGCGTAGGGGTAATTGGCATCATGTACCACTACCTTTTCCGTATAGAACAAGGCTTCTCCCCTCCTCTTATTTAAACCCACCTTAAACAAACCCTAGCCTCCATCTCCTTCTTCATAAGCTGTGAGAAAGGCATTAAGGCCGAGGGATGTTTCCGTTGCTGTCCACAAATCACCGATTCACCTTTGGTATGCCACCTCGAGCCGAAAATGACAAGGCACTGAGGTTTGGCCTCCCTTACCCCAATCGGTCTCATTTTGCTCGACCGGTGGACCCATGCTAGAGAAAGATCTGCCATTTTCTCTAGTGGGGTCTACTCTCCATTGTAGACGTCATCACACTAATGTCCATATGACTTGCCACAATCCGGCAACTGCCAGGTGTCGTCTTCTTCTAGGTGTAACCCTCGGCCATGCTTGGCAAGTCGTAGCTCAGCGTTGCATGTCTGCCACCCCAACTCGGCGCATTGTCGCCCCAGTTGAATCAGGTCTCTTCAATTCTTTGATCGGCTGCTCTACTGCAGACAGCTATGGGTGTTGGCTTGACCCAATAATAGCAAGGGGCCTCCACTCCTGGCCTCCTTTGCACGTCTTCTTCACACACTAGATGCCCCTGAACTTTGGGGTAAACCTCTGACCGCTGTCGAGTGATCCACCCTAGCCTAAGGCCAACCTGGTGCCCCGCCTGACGTTGCGTGGACTTGGGCCATATGTCCGATGGACGTGGGCTTTGCCCCAACCCAATGACATCAAGGGCCAATAATTGTGACCCGATTCTAGCTCTGCATCCCACTTTTGTTTTGCATGACCCAAAACATACAGGAAAGAATTCCCGAATTCTGATTCTTCCAAAGGGAAGTATTATTATAAGCCAATAGACTCAGCCATTGAAGGCTCGACTGATGTCGTGCCCATATCCCCCATCGTAAGCCGTGCTTGATACATGACCATCCGTACAATATTTTGGTTGTGGGTAGTGTTTAGAATTGACGCCGCCTTTGTCGGCCACCTACGCAGGGCCTTAGTGCCTCAACGTGTGTTTATGGAATAACTCCACCACTAGGCAATATGACCGTTAAAACTCTCCTTTGTCCATCCTATGTTCGTGAGTACGCAACCAAGTCCACTGCCATGTTGTGAGGCTTTGACAATGCGGAATTGTTACCGCTAGATGTAGTCTATGGTCTACTTTAACGTTTGTGGCCAACAAGTATTTTAAACCATTTGCTGACCTCCAATTAGTCACCTCCTATTCTGTGGTTGCTTTTGCCATCCTTAGTGGCACAACCTTGTGTCCGGCCACCCTAGTGCGCCCAGTCTTATGCTTTGAGTGAAATTAATCTAACCTTATCGAGATTAATTCCAGCATCTCTGAAAATCCTCGGGACAACGACTCTCTCAGTGCAATGCTTTTGGCCGCTTATTCCACCATCGACACTACCACCGTCGTTTGCTTGCCATCAAACTCCTATAGATTACGAGGTAGGGGACCTTGAACTCGTAATTTCATTATAACATGCTTTGATTGTGTAGTAGCATGCTAGGAGTTTATAATTTAATGTTGCATGATTGTGCTGATTATAAAAGCATGTAGTATGTATGTGAATTGTGTGCATATGTTAGTGTAGACTAAGGGCATGTAGTAAGTTACTGTGAATCGTATGTATGTGACCAGAGCGTGTGATCTTCGTTGTGGACTGGTGGTATGTGATCAGTGGGCACGAGTAGAAGTGTTTGATTGTATGTTTGGCGAAGGGGTACTTTGTAAGCTATGATGTGGAAACTGTGATTTTATGTCGGGTGAGGAAAGACAAGGTTGAAAGACGAATGTTGGATTTGATAAGATTGGAGAATTTGTTCAGTTTGAGTCAGATGGCAAGTTGGAGCGACGAGTAGGAGACGTGGGGGATGCAAGGAATTGAAGACTTAAGATTTGGAGCACTTTTGGGGGATTGTGAGTTAGTAAGAGATAACGATATAATTGTACATGCATAATATACGTAATATGAATCGTAACGAAAGAATAATGAGTAAGGAATTAGTAAGGGTTTGATGACGTGACTTAGGTCTAAAGGGTTTCATTGAGGAGTTCGAGTAAGATGATTTGATTTTAAGGCGAATGGTGTAAGATGTAAGGTCGTAAGTATTTGATGGTAAGAGTGCGAGTATGGAATTCGAGTTCGACAAGTAAGACCATGTAGAAATCAGAAAGGTTGTAAATGTAAGGGTGAGGGATGAGTTAAGTAAAGAATGCTACCTTTGTGGATTGGAACTTCTGAACGGGCATATTTCTAGCCTTGTTGGCTGAAGAATGTAAGATGGAAGTAGTTCCAAACATAATTGTATATGCATAAGTTACCTAATATGAACTTGAATGATAAGACACCCTAATTTGATAACGATGTGAGTTTGAGACTAAGGGTTTCGACGGATTAAGTTCTGTTTTGTGTCAGTCGATGAGTAATTGACTGAGCATCTTTCCTAGTATAGCCATGGTGTCATCCTGCAGGATTTAGTCTTGGTACTGTATTTCGGCCCAGACATTTGATGCTCTGTTGAAAGCGCTGTAAGTTTTCACCCTTGGTGGGCTCTGTATGTTTTTTGCCTATAGATGGCACTGTATATTATGCCCAAGAGTGGCACTGTAAGATTCCTGCCCAATAGTGGCAGTGTATGTTTTCTGCCCTTGGTTGGCATTGTATGGCCCTTATTGGCACTGTATGGCCCCAAAGAGTGGGCATTTGCGTGCTTAGGTAAGAAGTATCATGGACCTACACTTACCTGTTTGATCCTGTGCCCTATGAACATAGGTGTGCCTTGCCTTAGAAAAAGTCCATGCCGTCTAGTTGCTCCCTGAAGGTTAAGTTGACGCCCCAGTGGCATTCTCTTCCTTTCCGACACTGGAGCTTATTAATCGTAATGAGCTTCAGTTGTCAGTAGTATGTGTACGATAGTAAGAGTAAGTTTATGCATCAGATTTTGAGTAAGCATTAAGTATAAGATTTAGAGTAAGTGTGTGAGCTTCTAAGGCTGACGTAAGAGTACATCTTTGCATAAGAGTGTACGTTTAAGCATAAGAGTAAGATTATACGAGTAAGGTTGTACAAGTAAGTTTGTATGAATAAGGTTGTACGAGTATGTATATGTTGTAAGTGTAAGTGTACGATTGTATGAATAAGTTGATAAGACTGATTCAGAGTGTAAGTGTAAGAGTATGATATATGAGTAAGTGTAAGTTCAGCTTGTACGATGATTTGTATGTGTTACCATATTTATGTTTCTTACTCTGTTTACTTCATGGGTGATTGAATGAAAGCATCTATGTATAAACTTATGAAGTTCATTAATTTATTTCCCTTACTGGGTATTTTACTACTAAGTATGAAAATACTCACTCTATTTTTTTAGCCCATTTGTTCGGAGGTTTTTGCAGGTCGAACAACAACTTTTTGTATGGGACTATTCCCGGGGGTAGACTCTTCTTCCTCAACTGGGAGTGCAGCGAAATCATTGTGAGGTTTCGTGGATTTTAGTGCCACGATTTCATGTATTAATTAAGGTGAGAGAAATGTATTATTTACTGGACTTGTGTATGTATGTATGATTCATTTTTAGACTGTGAAAGAACTTGTACTCAGAGATGCCTGAGAGGTTTTTGTTTTCAATACCCATGGCCATGGTAGGTTTTATTTGTATGCTTTTGTTTTAGGACATGCCTGAGAATATGGGTTTTCTTTAAGATGATTTAATTTATGAAAGTTGTTTTCACACGTTTTGAATTTTGTTGGTTCTTTTGATTTATGTCAATATTTTGAAATAAAATATTAGCAATTTTTTTAAAGTAAATGTGTGGAAAAACCTTGGGCTCGGCTCCAACTCGGCACAGTTTGCTAGTGTCATCTATTCCTTCTTTCCTTTATATTTTATTATTATTTTATTCAAGTACAATTCTAAATTCAAAACACGATAACTTCTTATCCCAAAGTTGGAGTGCATTCTTGGTACCGATGGGTTGTATTGATGAGCTTTTCAAAACTAAGACCCCACATGGGTTGGTTATTCTGTACATTTTAAGTGGCACCCATGTGGCACATTTTTCGAAGTTATAACTTTTGCTCTCGACCTCCATTTTCTGTGTTCCTTAGTTCATTGCGCTCATTACGTTGAGCTCTACTCATACACTAGGATTCTATCCCTTGAATTTCCTTATAATTTAACTAAAATTTATGTAATTATCTTAATCCTCTAGTTTAAGCACAATCAGAACACAAGGTGTGACAAAAAACCCTTGCTAGTGAGGAGGGGAATTGAGATAAGATTCCTCCTAGTGGTAGGGGCAAAAAGACATCGTTTAGTACTAAGTTCATTCCCTAAGGAAGAAGAATCATGTAGGTGCTTGTAGTTGTCACATCACAAAAAGTGTTATTCCTTAAGTAGATATTGTGCTGCCCTGAAGATAAATCAATCATCCTATCACCCCTAAACAATCATAACCTTTGAGATCGTACAAACTATATCTTTTTCCATCTTCCTAATCCCCATTGTGGCAGTTGTTCTTAAAACCCATCTAGCAATATTCAAAATAAGCCCATTTGGGTTTATTGCCATTGTTGCCCTTTCCACCACCTTTGGGTTTCTTGCTCCTCTTGAAGTTCCTCTTACTATGACCTTGACCACCACCTCCACCACCCCTCTTTGAACAATTAAAGGGAGTGAACTTTACAAATAATGATAATGTATATTTTTTCCAAAAATTAAAAGTGTGAAGTTATTAAATTGCCCTTAGGCTAGTTAAGCACAAAAAATCACATACAACAATTGAGCAATTTATATCATGCATCAATCATTTCACAAACATGAGAATAGGCATGCAAACACTTCTTAATATTAAATCTCTAAGCCTAAAAAATTAAATCCAGTAGGGTGAATTTACTCTAATGCAATTGAAATTGAATTTTACAAAACAAATCCCTTTTAGGGCAAAATCTAATTATAGAATAATTCTGCAATCTCAAATAACCTAGTCAAAGTTAGTTCCAGCCAATTAGATCCTAAAGAACCCATGAAAAAAGCTGAAAAAATTCAATTAAGATATGGATAAATTTGATCAAAATTAACCAACATACCCATGATCTTGGGAACCTCATTTGGTAGCTTCCTAAGATCAGCTCGCTCCCAAATTTCATACAAAGCTACTTTAAATAGTAAATAAAAGTCCCATTTAATTATAAATTTAATTACTATTGTGATGAGCGAGATGGATCAAACCTATGCACGACCTATCTAGCAGCTGTAAGGGGCATAATAGTCATTTTGAACACCCAATCTATGAACAAGAGCTCTGATACCACAGTTGGGTGATAGCAGCGGAATCTTGGTGGTGAGCCCAAACTATAGATGTGAAAAAATTAAAATTTTATATCCCTCGTAATCAATTTACATACATTCAAAACAAGAACTTGCAAATAAGTAGTAAATCAATTCAAAAATATTTAAAATTAACAATACTTGAAGTATGAATTAAGAATTAGTAACCTTTAGAAGGTCGGCCCCAAAGACGTAGCTAATTATCCAATATTAAACACAACTTTTTTATTTTAATTATAAATAAAAAATTAAATTTACCTCTTTAATATATTTATTTTTTAGAAAACTAATTTAAGAGGACTTTAGGATAGAGAGAAAAGAAACTCTTACTAAAAAACTTGAAAAAGATCCACCTCTCCTTTGATTTATAACACACATAGAAAAAAGAAAAAGGTTTTGCCTTTCCTACCTTTTTAATCGTTTTACCCAACCTCTTTTTTTCAACTCAAGTAAACTGAGAGTTATACAAGGATGAGAGTGGGAGACAGGGCCAACTCAATGTAATTGGGGGCCTTAGGCAAAATATCAAACATTAATTTTTAATATCTAATGTAATATTAATATGTTAATTAAATAATTTTACTTAAAATTTATTCTTCTTGTTTTTTGAGTGGAAAATTTATTAATTGAATTTTTATTGTCAAGTTTTGCTAACATATCATTTTCAATAGATAAAATTGCTAACCTACTTAATCTTTCTTGTGACATTGTCTATCATAAGTAAGATTTTATTAATTTTATTTTTGAAAAGTTTCTTTCTGCAAAAGCAACAATTACAGATATTGTCAATAATATCATATAAGCAATACATGCATTTGGAAAAGAATCTAATTTTTTAATATAATTTAGAGTTTCAATTGGAATAAGTGTTTGTATTTGCACAATTTCTTTTAAAACATTTAATTTCGAAAACAAATCTAAACCATCAATATTAGCAAATATGTCATATTTTAAATAATGTTCAAGATTAAGACAACTTTTCTTCAAACTATCATCATCTAATGATTTCAATTTTTCAAGGTAAATAAAAAATCAAAAATACCCTAATATTTGAAATTGTTCGAACCTACTCTTAATGGAAGAAATAGTTTGGTCTACTATATATATAAAACAATTAATCCTAAAAGATTCTTGTGGTGATTTCATTACCTCATTATTATCATTTTGATCAAATTATTTTTTCCTATGAATTACACGTTTAACATTAAATATAGGTTCTATTTCCATTCCACTTGCAATATCTTTAGTTGAAATCATAGTAGACGTGAAACCATTTTCTCTATATTTTTCTAAAACAGAAATAGGTCCCTATAATTGATTTATAGCAACATCAATGTGCATGTCTTCAAATAGTAAGTTTTTACTAATAGAGTTAACTGCAAATAATATATCGTACCAAATAATCATGCCTAACATGAACTCAAAATTTTCAAACTCATATGTTGCTAAACATTTAGCTTCACTTTTTATCTTAAGGATCTTCACTTATTTCTACTAACATAATTAAAACATCTCTTAATTCTTGAGTTTGAAATTTTATTGCTTTAACACTGTCAACACGACTTTCCCATCGTGTTTGCGACAATGATTTAACAGTTAAGACCGAAACATTATCTTGTAAAATTTTCCATCTCTTTATATGTTGTACTACTCTGAAAAAAGATATAGCCTTAGGACAAGAATTTGCCATATCACAAAGTACTACATTAAGATTATGACAACTACATGGTATATAAAATGCTCTACGATTTATTTCTAATAGTCTTTTTTATACACCTTGTTGTTTTCCTTTCATACTAGATCCATTATCATATCTTTATCCTCTTATATTATCAATATCAAGTTCAAGATATTTTATAGCACTTATAAGTTCATTAAAAAGTCTATTTCCAGCGGTATTATCTACTTTTAAAAACTCTATAAAATATTCTTCTATTTTTATTGGACTAGTTGAAATATCAACACATTGCAATATAAGAGTCATTTGTTCTTTACGACTAACATATGGAGTACAATCAAGTATAACAGAAAAATATTTAGCTTCTTTAATTTTACTAATTATTTTATTTTTTATTTCGAATGCTAACATTTGTATTAATTCATTTTGTATATTATGCCAAAGCTAATGATTATGAATTTCACCATGTTGAATGCTTCGAATATGTTCTTGCATAATTGGATCAAATTCAGCAATCATTTCAATTAGACTTAAAAAATTTCCATTATTATCTTGATAGATCTTCTCATTTTTTCCACGAAATGCCACAAGTTATTGTTTGCAAGATTCTTAACCACAACAATAATTCTTAATAATATTTTTTTGGGAAAATTATTAAAAAAATAATAAAAAAAAATATTTACCAAAATATACCACTTTGGGAAATATTTCCCAAAGTGGTGTTTGTTTTTGCCACGCAGGTGCCAGCCAAGTAGCTGGCGCCAGCGTGGCTTTTTTTTATATTTTTTAAGTTGATTTCGTCGTTTAGAATGACGAAATTGGTTTTTATACGATTTCGTCGTTCTAAACGATAAAACCTTTTATTACTTGACCCGGTTTCGTCGTTCAGAATGACGAAATCAACTTAAGCTGATTTCGTCGTTCTGAACGACGAAACTGCCACGCTTACCTAATTTCGACCGCCAGTTCTGGAACAACACTGATTTCGTCGTTCTGAACGACGAAATCATCGTGGTTATATCCGCGACTCCGCTCCCCCTCCAGTCGCGTTTCAGTCGCTCGTTTTTCGCTCCACCGCTTCTGCCGACTTCCGGACACCGCCATTCTCGCCGCCGACGTCCAGCCCGCCGCCGCCGACCTCAGTCCACCGCCGGCTAGACCAGTCGCGTTCCAGTCAGTAGTTTTTCGCTCCACCACTTCTGCCGACGTCCAGACGCCGCCATTCTCGCCGCAGCCGCCTAGGTCTAGCCCGCCGCTGCCCACGTTGAGCCGCTCCCGTTTCATTTTTCTGGTGCGTGTCCTTCTATTTTTTTTATTTACCTTTTTTTCAATCGTTGTAATATATCTTTTGTATGTTACATTGAAAAAATTTATCTTTTGTATATTACATCGAAAAAATTTGAAGTTTTGATTGTCCCGTCATTGAGCCCTAGTTTTAGAAGTATTGTTCTAAGTCATTTTGTGTGTTTCTTTTTGTTTAAGATTATTGAATTGAGATGAATTTTTAATTAATGAGTTTTTGTTTTTTAAGATGACAAGTCTCTCAAATTTTGGAAAATGAGGAGGATTTGAGTTTTTGAACATGTTTTTATATGATTTGTGACATTGTATGCGTTATTGCATCAATTGTGTAATTATATTAATTAGAAAATTTACTCATTAATATAAAGTATTAATGATATGCTGATATATTTGGTAAAGTTATTAGTTTCTATGCGTATATATTTTGAAAATATATTTGTTAAGGTAGATATTAGTATTAGTTTGTTTAATCTAATATTAATTTAATTTATTATTTATGAATTAATTGAATAGAAATGGCAGAAGAAATGGTTAGTTTTTTCATTAACTACGACGGACGCATAGAAGGATTATTAATGAAGAAACCGTCTACATTTGATGAATTTGAGATGCACGTAGCAAGTAAGGTTGGGTTGGATCGAAGAAGATGGAAAATTACTATCAAATGTAATCTTCCGTCCTATGGATCGAGAATGATACTAATGAACATAAATGATGATTCATCAATGGCTTTTATGTTTCACCACTCGCGTCACATAATTTCTTTCGAGTTATTTCTCGAAAAGAGGCCCGAGTGACTAATGAAAGGCGAAGTAGTTCACATAGGAGCTCTCACGGAAGCTCACAAAGGAGCTCGGATAGAAATGTGAACAATGAAAGTCATATGCAAGTGCTAGTGGACGACGAAGAAGAGGGAAATTTATCTATGACAGTAGCTTCAAATGAACTTCATAGGTCGTCTGCCCCTATTTACGATGGAAGTGGACCTACTTGGAGGTAAGGGTTGATTTAGTTGTGAATATGTTTTCAATCTTATTATCTTTTAATAAAAATACGTTTAGCTAAATTTTGAGATTTTGTGTGTAATATGGAAGGTCTACGACGCATGCACACGAGCCATTTAGCATTCAAATGTCTCAAGGCGGTGCATGGTATGAAACTCAAAGTTCGATGGGCCTTCATTACCCCTACACGTATGTTGGTCATACCGATGCTGGACCATCTAATCAAAGGTGAAATATATATTTATAAATGAATTCAACTTTTTTAGGCTTACGAAATTTAATACATATGCGATGTTTATATGTAGGGGGGATATGTCTACGGTGAAGATATTGATGAAAATGAGGATAATGAAGGTGAAGATAATATTGATGAAGTAAGTGGAGAAGATTCTGATATGAATGTAGAAGGGGTTAGAGGTGAAGAAAGTGCTCAACAGATGGTTGGCGGCGAGGGGGATGATGCGGTAGACAATGCCATTGCTGGGAATGATATGAATGTAGATGATGAAGAGCCGCCGTACTGTGAAGTGGAGCCACTTTATGCACACATCACAGATGAGGAGATAGATGCGGCAGTGAATTCTACAATGGATTTGGACCAACAAAATGAAGATAAGTTATACGTTGGCCGCATCTTTGAGAATAAAGAAGCATTCGTTACAGCCTTGCAGGAGTTTTCCATTCAAAATCATGTCGAATACAAGGTTGTACGAACAAATCCGGCGGAGTATACAGTGAAGTGCATTGATAGCACTTGCCCTTGGAGAGTGCATGGCTCAATCAAAAGGGGTGGTGGGTTCTTTAAATTGAAGACGTACAAAGGTGACCACACATGCCAGAATGCCCAGCTTAGCACAGATCATAGGCAGTGCAGTGCCTCCTTTATTTCGAAGGTCATAATGCCCGCTATCCAAGCCGAATTAACTCTCACACCAGGGGATATTATTCAAAGAATGAAGGAGAAGTATCATGTTGACATATCTTATAAGAAAGCATCGGCAGCAAGGAATATGGCGACCAAGGCCATTTATGGAGATTGGGTAGAATCATATAAATTGTTGCCAATGTACCTAAGGGTGGTGCAAGAAGCCAATCCTGACACCTACTACCGCTTAGAGGATGATGTAGTACCTCGTGCAGATGGTGGCACTTGTAGGAGATTTAGACGGTTGTTTTGGGCGTTTGGGCCGTCTATAGCTGGGTTTCGACATTGCATCCCTGTGATTGGCATTGATGCCACTCACTTGTACGGCAGATATCCTGGTGCTCTTATGGTTGCAACGGCTACAGATGGAAATAATGGGTTATTTCCTCTTGCATTCGGGCTTGTCGGGAAGGAAGACGGAGACAATTGGAAATGGTTTCTAATGGAATTGAGGGATCATGTACTGATGGGCATGACGAACATCGTCATTATTTCAGATCGACATAAGGGGCTTCAGAAGGCAGCGCCTGAGATTCTTCCAGAGCCGGATTACCACCATCGTTATTGCATCCGTCACATGAAAGCAAATTTTAAGAAGGAGTTCAAAAATGATACACTGACGGACTTGATTGGGGCAGCAGCTTGTGCACTCACAGTAGAAAAGTTTGATGCTAAAATGGACTTGATTGGTCAAGAGAGTCCTAGGGCAAAACATCTCCTCTTAGGAGGAGAATTGCATCTTGCACAGTGGTCCCTTGCACACGGTGGTTTTATGACATTTGGCATGACAACTACAAATATGGCTGAAAGTTTAAATAGCGTCTTGAAGGGGGCACGAGGGTTTCCCATGCAGGCTTTAGTGTCAGCTATCTTTTATCGGCTCATAAAATTTTTTGTTAAACGATCTTCTGCCACCTCTGCCATAGCCACCCCATATACTCCTAGAGTGGAAGCCATATTGAGAGAGCAAAAAAGAAAAATTGGGGAGTATATAGTTAATAGGATCAACAGGAGTCGCATTTAAGTGACATCAATTCGTGCCCGCAAGGTTATGGTAAATGCTGCGATGCATACTTGTACATGCAACATCCCTCAGGTTTATGGTTATCCTTGCTCGCACCTTATCGCCGTGTGGGCAAAGCGGCGGGAGCCAATAAATGCATCACTGTTTTACACATCTTCTACTTATAGAAATGTGCACTCTGCAGAATTTTATTCTCCTCGTGGTTGGGAGTATTGGGAGAGGGATATACCGTTTGTGTTATACCCACCGATAGCAACAAGGCAACCCGGTCGCCCACGGTCTGTTCGCATTAGGAATACCATGAACCGCAGAACAATGGAAAGAGATGGTAGAGGAGGATATAAATGCGGGAGGTGTAAACAAAGTGGGCATAATAGTAAATCATGTAGAAACCCTCCTGTTGATTGGTAAACATATAATCAACCTCTGTATTTATTATATTTTTTTAGTTACGTACGCATGTATTCCTTACGATTAATAATATGATCTTCATCTTCCACAGATATATGGATCATGCAGAGCCTTGTTACGGGCCAGGCCCGAGTGACGCTTCTTTACTCGTAGAGCAGGAGTCACATAGGTCTGCTGCTATTTGGAGAGGAGAGGTATGATAACTTTTTTTAAAATTTGTTTCATTGTTTTTTGGTTGATATAGTACGACATGTTATAATTTTAAAATTTATTGTAGGACCCCGGGTGCCTTGAGTGCACTGAACATTTTAAATATCTCCGCCATTGGCCTATAGATGAGCGTATATTACCTTATATCGAGCGAGCGGGATTCGGCCATTTCATTCATCTACAGTATGTTCATCTCGATCGGCCTCTATTGATAGCTCTTGTTGAGAGATGGAGGAGGGAAACACAGACATTTCATTTGTCATATGGAGAGATGTCCATCACGCTCATGGATGTGGCAGTTCTATTAGGACTCCGTATTGATGGACGTTCAGTGACAGGCACGACAGGAGGAGCTCATATGGATATATTAGTTAGACTTCTTGGTAGAGCTCCTCCTCCTACAGTGAGGCGTGGTAGCCGAGTGAGCCTACGATGGCTCTTACAGGAGTTTCGTGAGCTCCCAGCGGATGCTACAGAGATAGTTATTGAGCAGCATGCATGAGCCTACATATTGCATTTACTTAGAGCCACCATATTTGCGGATACCACGAGCAGCCACGTGCATGTTTCGTATCTCTCTCTCCTTGCCGACTTTGACATGGCTGGCACTTATTCATGGGGCAGTGCTACTCTTGCATTCTTATACCGAGAGTTAGGAAAGGCATGCCAGGCCATGACCTTGGGGATTGCGGGCTGTTTGACTCTTCTTCAGGTAAATTATTGTGTAACTTTACTTGGAGTTTTAGTCACGTATAATTTTTTAATTCTAATATTTGTTATCACTATTTTATGACATAGTTATGGTCGTGGGAGCACTTACAAGTCAGCCGACCAACTGCTGAGATGGGTCGCTTGGTCGAGGGTGCTTCATTAGGGGCAAGGTAGGTTGTATTTATATTTACCACATTACTTTTTAAGCAACGTTTTATGAACATATGCTGAACTCATTTCTTAAATTTAACTCCTTAAGGTGGAATGTTCGGAAGAAGAGAACCGAAAATCCACAAGGAGTCCTCCGTTTGTATAGAGGGGAGTTAGACCACCAGCGGCCATACCAGGTAATTTTATTACCGTGTTGAACTTTTTTATGTAATGATTTTAAAAAATTTTGTCGTTATTTAAACTAACGTATCTTTATATATTATATAGATTATTTGGCAGCCGTACT
Organism: Saururus chinensis; assembly: GCA_035235625.1. NCBI lineage: Eukaryota > Viridiplantae > Streptophyta > Magnoliopsida > Piperales > Saururaceae > Saururus > Saururus chinensis. The sequence goes on from CP141144.1 coordinate 24,514,630, forward strand.
CGGAGGACTTATTGGCTGTGATACCTCCACTCTGCACTGAAGGTCGAGAGGTGTGGCTTTCTCGAACCCCTCTCATATGTTATGAGATTATAGAGATGTATGTGCCAGATCGTGTAATGCTCCAGTTTAACCTAGAGCAAGGGGTCCCACCTTCTACTGTCGAGTTTGTCCATCGCATCACTCGACAGGGCCGCCATATTACTGACTGGGCTATATATCATGCGTCGTATATTGCTTGATGGGAGGATAGGAGAGCCACTATTATTAGAGGGGAGCTGGCTACGACATTGCGAGATGTTCGTAGTATTTATATGCACTGGTATTTACCGAATACATGGCGATATATTTTACCACACGATGATGTAGAGGAGATGACATATCAGCCTAAGGGAGCATCTGAGGCAGCTCTAGTAAGTACAACTTTGTTAATTAAGGCATATATTATTTTCTTATTTTGTTTTAATTATTTATCTAATATTTAATTTATTTTTTTATAGCTTTGTCAGATTTGACATACTAATGCGTATTTGAGTGATGCACTTGTCACCTGTACTTCGCACGAGGACTTAGCAGCAGCATGTGAGTCGGTGATTAGAGCGTCTAATGATGTCCTTCGTAGCTTGCCACTACTTCATTCAATGATCACGGATGTTCATCGAGATTATCCTGTCGACGAGGCCGCTCAGACGCAGCTGATGCACTCTTCATGCCCTGATATTCCATCATCATCAGCGGCATATAGCTCTCCTCCAGGTTCATCATTTCCAGACACTACACATGTCACTCAGCCAGATCCGATTTTATATTATAGACGACATCGGCCAACTTGTATTGTACCATCTATTACTTATGCTGAACCGGAGCCCGAGTAGGAGCCTGACATGGAGTCGCAGCCGGAGCTGGAGCCCCAGCCCCAGTCGAAGCCCCAGCCCCAGTCAGAGCCAGAGCTAGAGCCACAGCCAGAAGTAGATCATGAGGAGCTCGTACACCACCGTCGAGGACGAGGGCAAGGACGAGGACGCAGGAGATTATGATATTACTTGTGATGTATTATATTTGTTACTCGTATATGATGTACTTATATTTGTTATGGTGATATTCGTGATAGTGATATTTGTTATGGGTGGAATGAATGAAGTCGTGCATATACATCTGTGTTCTGTGTTCTGTGTTTTGAATGAATGAACAGGGACATGTGATAAAATTAGTTTTAAATAGTAATTTTAAAAAAATTTAATTTGATTTCGTCGTTTAGAACGACGAAATCAGTGTTGTTCCGGAACCGGCGGTCGAAAATAGATAAGTGCGGCAGTTTCATCCTTCAGAATGATGAAATCATGATTTCGTCGTTCTGAACGACGAAACCGGGTCAAGTAATAAAAGGTTTCGTCGTTTAGAACGACGAAATCGTATGAAAACTAATTTCGTCGTTCTAAACGATGAAATCAACTTAAAAAATATAAAAAAAAAGCCACGCTAGCGCCACTGCTTTGGTCAAGCGCCGCATGGCAAAAACGAACACCACTTTGGGAAATATTTCCCAAAGTGGTATATTTTGGTAAATATTTTTTTATTATTATTATTTTAATAATTTTCCCTTTCTAATGTTCTTTCTCTTTATTAATTTGTTCTTGGATGTCCTTATCAATTGTTTTATTTTTAAATAATCTTATTTCTAAATCCACCCAAGTATTCATGTTAGTTATATGTTCATTAGTTATCACATTATTTTTAAGCTTAATACTAAGATTTTTCCAATCGTTTGTTCCTTCATTGACTAATTGGCTTCTGCTAGGTGTTGAATTAAATAACTTATAACAAAAACACTATCCTTGATCTAAATCTTTTGAATACACTAGCCATTTTCTATCATATTTTTCTCCATTTTGTAGTTTACGACTGTAATGTGTAGTTGAAAAATGCCTAAAGTCTTTATCTTTAGGAAAAAATATATCCTTTTCTCGAATCGGACCGCTTTCTACTAATAAATTTCTTAACTTTGTATCAATTTCCATTCTCCTAGATCATAAATGTTAATAAGAGTAGAATGAGATATTTTATTAAAGTCTTCATCTTGTTTATCTATTTGAGTAAGATTTTTACTTTATTCTAATTTTTTTTATTTTCTTCATTAGGAATAGAACTTGATGGTTTATTATGCTCATTGGTATCATTTCCATTTGCTAATTCATTATCTTCCATTTCAATTACTAAATTGTAGCTTAAGCTTCCTCTTAAATCTCATTTATTACTTGTTACAAATTTATCAAGGGCTCATTTTTTAGATTGAATGAATTTATCTACTCTTCTTTTTTTTTAGTTTTTCATATGTGGATTTATATTTTCTATTAGACATATTTGTTATTATATATTTGCAAACAAAACAAAGGCCTTGAAATATAAAACTATGATAAAATTATAAGAAAAGAGCAATATTTTTGAAAAAGTAATATAAACTAAAATTAAAAAATAAAATATCAAGAAAAGATTGATGTGACCAGCAATCTCCAAATTTGTAAGAGATGAGGGAGCACAAGAGATGAGATGAGAGCTTTTGTCCTTGACACTTGAAAATTGAGTTAGATTTAAAATCAAAATAGGTGAGAGGTGAGAGGAGTTTGACTTATTTATAATATGCACATAAAAAAGACCCTTGGCTCAATGGATCGTTATGGGCTTTGGAATATTGGAATTAACGATGAAAAGTGGAGCTTAGTTTCCTTTGGGCCTTGGAAATTGAAATATTCTAAGGAATAAATTAAAGCAAGTAACCTTTGGCTATATGTAATTTCCTTTGGACTTAGAATAGAAATTTTCAAACTCATTAATTATTATAAAGGATGTTAAATGACTTTGTGATTTTTTAAAACTATTTAAGTCTGATTTTCATAGGCTACTAGGTAAGGAAAGAAGTACACTAATTAAGGGGATGAAACATAAAGAAAATATAATTTCTCATCAATACATTAAAATTTAATCTACTAAATAATATATATATATATATATATATATATATATATATATATATATATATATATATAATATTAGGGCCTTGATTTTAGATAAGGTCTTAAGGAGCTGCCTAATGGTCAAGACGCCCCTGGTGGGAGAGTACGTCCATATCCATCTTGGTTCCAACTAATCAAATGGGGCTTAAAGAACCTTGCATAATCAAATATCATTCACATTCACCCTCATAATCGGCAACCACTGCAAAAAAAAAAGAAACTCAGATAACAATAGCAATTGAATGTTGCTATACAGACCCCGTTTTTTTCCTTTTATCCCCCAAGCAAAAGAAAAATTCTAATTTTTTTTTACTCTTCTTTCCCCCAATTCCTTTTACCCATGCTTCCCTAACCCGACATTCTTTCCCTTCTCTTCCGGCACTAACTTCGCAGCCGCTGGCACTCCGACCACCCACACTCTGGCAACGGTCGTCCAGATCTGGCCGCGGCGAACAGTGGTAGCGCAGTGCGTCAGGCGACCAAGACCAGTGGCCGCACGACGCGTCAGGCAACCAAGACCAACGGCCACGCGGCACATCAAGCGACCAAGACTAGTAGCCGCTGATCGCGCCTAGAGACCACCGCATTGGTTGCGACTGGCGACCGTGTGGCGTGGCCTCCTATCGCAAGCCGCTGGTCTCGCTACAGGCATCCACGGCCATTGGTCGCATCCAATGGCCAGCGCACGGTAGCTGGTTGCATTAGGCTTGCCGCGGCTGATGCTAGCCGTGGTCGCAACCAGCTCGCCACGGCTAGTGCGTGACCACGACCGACTGTTGCAAGCCGCAACCAGTGGTCACGGCCTGCTTGCCGTAGCCGCTGCTACCTGCGGTGAGCAACTGCAATTAGCATCGGCAGTGAAAAAAGTCACCGATATTGCCAATGCTGGAGAACAAAGAATAGCGAGGAAAAAAAGGGGGAAGAAAAAAAGTAAAATAAATTGAAAGAAGTAAGAGATTTTAATAAAAGATGGTGAAGTAAGAGAGCATTGAGGGACATAACTAAAAAAGACGAGTCTAAATAGCCACATTCATAGCGATTATTGGTTGTGAATTATACTCCATTTGCTCGACTAATTCACGAGGATTCACTCAGTAAGAAATGCACAAGTACACTTGCTTTGTGGCAAGCATCGTAAACCTAATGCTGGAATTTTTCACGTGAACTGGTTGTTGTTGACTAAAAATACGTGCAAGTTCGATGCACCGGAGATCAAAGGAGAGACCTCGGCGGAGAGAGAGTTCCAGGATAGGTCCAGCAGCCACACAAGGGGCTAGCTCCATAACCCCTCTGGTACCTTGCCGGAGAGCTTGTTACCCCGCAAACTGAGTCTGGCCAAGCTCCGGCACTCGCCCAGAGATTCTGGGATTGGCCCCTCGAGCGAATTGTCGATGAGAAAAAGCAGCTCCAACTCCCCTTGGTCGCAGAGCCCAGGCGGAATCTGGCCAGAGAGCCGGTTCACTGATAAATTCACCCACCGGAGCGGTGAATACCTCCGGAGATCGCTTGGGATGGGCCCAGTAAGGCCGTTCTCGGATAGCCGCAGTTCGTACAAATTGGGTGACTTAGAAATAGAGGCCGGCAGGCCTCCGGTGAATCGATTGGTATAGAGGTTGAGGGATTCGAGCGGCAATTCACAGAGGTCGGTTGGGATTTCGCCTGTCAAGTGATTCCTGGAGGCGTCCAAAAGCTTGAGGGAAGTGAGCTTAGACCATCCACTTGGGAGCTGGCCGGAGAGGGAGTTGTTGTAGAGCTCGATTTGCACGAGGGAGTAAAGGGAAGTGAGGGCCTCCGGGACTGGACCCGTCAGATTGTTCCCCGAGAGGTCCAAGTCTGTGAGCTTTTTGAGGCCCCCCAGGCTGGCTGGAATGTCGCCCACCAGACTGCATCTTGTAAGCCAAAGGATTTCCAAGTTCTGGAGCTTCCCCAGCTGGGGCGGAATCTCGCCAGGGGCAAAGGGGTTGTAAGAGAGATTGAGCTGGCGGAGTGTAGAGATGTTGGACAAGAAGGCCGGTACAGTATCGTTGAGAAGGTTGGAGAAGAGGGAAAGGACCTCCAAGCGGGGGAAGTTGGCAAAGGAGGAGGGAATGGAGCCGGAGAAATTGTTGCCGGAGAGGTCGAGGTGGAGGAGGGCAGGCAGGGTGGAGAGTGAGGAAGGCAAGTTGCCAACGAGGAGGTTCTGGGAGAGGTCAAGGAAGGTGAGGTTTCGGCAGCGGGAGATGGAGGCGGGCAGGGAGCCGGAGATGAGGTTGTCGGCGAGAGAGAGGAAGGAGAGGGCGGGCAGGCGGCAGAGAAGGTCCGGGGAGGGAAACGACCCTCCGAGGGAGAGCGAGGCGAGGTTCACCGACACGACGGAGCCGGCCGAGTTGCAGCTGACGCCCACCCAGCTGCAGGGGGACGAGTTCCGCTCGTCCCAGTTAGCTAGTAGGGAGTCCGGGTCTGAGAGGCCAAGCTTTATTTGCTGCAGCAAGAGGCCGTCTTGGGTGAGTGAAGAGACAACAATCAAGAAGCAGAAGCACCAGCAGGAGCAGCAGAAGAGAGGAGCGTGAGACATGGCTGAGTAAGGCAGTGAAGTTCTGAGGAAGGAGGAGGGAGACTCGTATGGTGGCTCTGCTCGGGAGAGCGAGAAGGGAAAAAGGAGGAGACCCGAGTCGCTTCCGTCTATTCGAGCAACTTTAGCTTTACGGTTGACTTGACCCGACTCGAATCTTGGTGGTTGGTGGTGGTTGGGAAGACATTCATACATAGGTTGTACGTAATACACTTAACACTTCTCCATCTTACTGATAATTGAATCCTACGTACAGTTATTTATATTTTTTAGTATGAGTTGTTTTTATATTACGGGGCCGATAAAGCTAATTTTTCATATTTCTAATTTTTAAATAAAAATGTCACTCAATTAGGACTTACATAATATTATAAAAAAGTTAAACTAAAATATCTCAATTGTATGGTTTAGGATTTTATATCATATCAACCTGTCAAACTGTCCTATGAACGATCTATCCGACTGGTAATTTCTAAAGTCAAATTAGTGAGAAGCGAAAATGTAATTAGAGGCCTGATGTTTTACTCATTTGACTGACGATTTCTAAAAATAGACAAGTGAGATGCAAAAATGTCATAAGAAGTCCAGTTTTTGTTGTCTTTGACAGACAATTTTTAAAGTTTTCACCGTGAAGCTAGTTTTGGCCATGAAGTGAGGTTCAGTCCAAATGTATACTAACACGCTCTTGGTAAAGAAGTAATTTTTGGCAATTATTAATGGCCCATCAAGGAGTTAATCTGACAAGGCTCATTGGCATCAACTAGTCATCAACTACATAGTAATGACCTATTCCAGCTCAAAATCATATATTTGTATACATGATATTTTATATATCGTGTCATAGAACACACGATAGTTGGTACTTCCATTCCATCAATACATTGTTGTGTTATCAATTATACGATATTTATTGTATCGTGTTATTGATAACATGATATACGACTAAGAAGTTGTCTTATCGTGTATGTGTAGCATACATAAGATGTTATTAATAACAAAATATGTGATAGATGACATATAATGGTTATGCTATTGTGTATGAGAAGGCACTATATTGTGTAACCGATACCGCAATATATAGCATGTATTTGTATGTTAGTTATAATGTGAATCAACGCGACTCTTCGATTTTTTATCATGACCCATTGTTTATATACATATATATAACATTTTTTTACGGACGAAAGCTACAAGAATATATACATTCAAATGGTAGACTAGTGAAGGTTTCTGAAGAGAAGAAGAAGAGAATTTATAGGAGAAGACCGAGTATGGGAATAACAGTTTCCCTGCTCAACTTCAACTATCAAAAGACCTTGTTAAATCAAGGCCGGGCTTCAAGAAAAATTTAGAGGAGACTGGGTTCTACCCAATATACAATTACAAGCAAATTATTATTTCTGGGCCACTCTTAGACATTCTAATAGGTGAGTGCTTGGACAACTCACAAGAGGCGTTCAATATTTGGTGCAAAATATTTCCCCTTGCAGTGGAAGAAGTCGTACTAATCATTGGTTTGAGGGCAAAAGAAAACCTATTGAAGTTGGTCAGTAGCGTTGAGAAGGTTGCCTTAGGCAAGAGGCAATTCTTTAAAAGGTTCTTTGCAGTGTAGTAGCTGGGGAAGAATCTTATTGGAGAAATTTTGAAGAAAGTGGCAAACAACAGGCGTGTTATCTCTGATGAATACTTAGCATGATTTGACATCATGAACATGGGGGGTAAATGTATTATTCATATAGAGTAATAGATCTGTCTCCCCATTTTATGTGACTTCATTGATGACCTGGCTATTGTGGGGAGATACACTGAGCTAAAACCATGCATGACATGTTGCATTGAGGCATATCATCAGCCAACCGAACATAAGGAGCAAAGAAGATGAGTGCTCCACCATAACCAGTATTCTCATTGAGGCTTCATTTGTGTTATAGGTGAATTTTGTATAATCAATAACTCGATTACTCATATGAGTGTAGAATCGATAACACGACAACATATTAACATTTTAGGTATATAGTCTTATAATAACATGAGTGTAATTAACTTGGTTTAGATAACATGCTATTTTGATTTCCATGTTATTGATCACATGCTCGTTAGGATGCGTGTTATCAATAGAAAATAAATTACTATATCGTATATCTTCAACTACACAATGTGAGTATTTTGTGTAATTGATGACACAATTAGTTTAATAAGTGTTATCAATAACATGACATACATGATATAGGATCACTATTAACATAATTGTTTTGCCCACATAGGTATAGTTTTTTTTAGCATACTTTTATATGAACCCAAGTTCTCCTCTCTATAGCCCAAGGTGTAGGAGGTGGTCTGGGTTTACAAAATTGCTGACAGATGTGGAGAAGGCAACTAAACTTGACCTGACCTATGAAAAGTTGAGGAAGAAGTTATTGGCTCAAGGTAGATTCAGAAGTGGCTATGCAAACAACTCTAACTGCCAAAGAGGCCCCCTTGATCGATGGCCAAAGGACAACCTAGATGGCAAAGAAGACAACCACACATTCTACGATACAAAGGAAAATAGTTTATATTCAAGCACATTGTGGCCAAACGTCATGACAATCTCAATTCGGCAAAGGCATCATTAATAACTTTATCATGCCATTAAATGTCATGACTAGGATCATTGATGTCATTTTGGAGAAGGCCATTTTGTACAAGGAGCAGGCTGGAGCTACAGCAGTGTGTAAATTGTTTTGTAGAGAGTTAAAAACACTCTCGAGGTGGCTACAAAGTTATTCAATGAGATGCAACCCCCACTTGAAGGATTATCTCATTCAGAGACAGAGAAGCTGCACGAACCCCCTCAACTGGAGAAACGTCATGCAACAACCCCTCCATCAATAATTGAAGGAGACACGTCGATTAGGGTAAAGGCATGAGCTTCCAAATTAAGTGAAGTTCATCATTCTGCTCATGAAAAGCAAATAAAATTTGTTCCTCAATCTGTTGAAGGGGATTTTATTTTTTGTAAGTATATATTCAATGATACGACCTTTTATATTATCATGTGATCGATAACAAAACCTTTTATATTATTGTGCTAGTTTCAAGACAACTTCTAGATTGTTGTGTCATCGATAATACACAAACATACAATATTATTTTATATAAAAATGACTTGGTAGTAGTCATGTGATCATTGACACGGTCGTTTGTATTAGCATATTAGATTCAATACTACAGTTAGAATAGTCATGTCCTCAATAAAATGCTTTATTTGACTATAGTGCATATACTTATATGACTTATTACATATATTATGAGAGAAAAGACAATTCGTGGGTGAATTGATCAGGACTTTGATGCTTCAACAAATGAGTTGTAGTAGTTTGCTTTTGTTCTCCCTATGGTTGCAAATCATGTAATTTATGGTCATGCAATTAGATTTATAAAGTAAATAAATATTGTTTTAAATTCATTCAATGTCATGTAAAGTATGGTTGCAAATCATTTAATAAACAACACACCCAGATGTAAGTCGTGTCACCTATAACACAAATTCATGTTTGGTCATCTAATATAGGTTACATATCGTTTAATCAACAACACACTTAGATGTAGGTCATGTCATCGATAACACAAAGTCATATTATGTCTTCTAATATAGGTTATATATCATGTAATCAGCAACACACCTAGATGTAGGTCATGTATTCAATAACATTAAGATAATAAGGTCATATATTATAGTTTGCAGATTGTGTTAGCAAAAACACGATCACCCAGGAGGTCATGTCACCGAAAGCATGCCCATATGTTGTAACACCCGAGATTTTTCATCATATTTTTTAAAAAAATTCACAAATTATTTTTTGCAATATAACAACTGTAAATCAAGAAAAAATGATGAAATAAAAAACCTATAAAAATAGTTTATAATTTAAAATATCACACATCAATTTCCCATCCAAAATTTTCCTCATTTGATCAAACGTCGTACGGCCAAACCAAATATACTCAGGTGCTACTCGAAAATAAATATATGAATAAATTACCATGATCATGGATTTTTAAATACAAATCTCTCTTAGGCATCCTTGAGTGCAAGTCCTATAAACTGTCTGCTGTCTAATCCAAATTACAAGTCCAGAAAATATAAGATCTTAATTCTCATCTCACTCAATACATCAGATCGTGACACAAATGATACTTGTAGTGAGTCAAATATACTTGAGTCAAAGGAAAAACAATCCACCGTAGAATAAAGCATCCATCTCTAGAAGCTCTCCGTCACAAACCTAGAAAAGCCTCCCGAACAACAGGGCTAAAAAAATAGGGTAATGAGTATTTTCATACTCAGTAAGAAAATACCAAGTAGGAATATACTCAGTATGGGAGTTTTAAACAGTGAATTCACTAAGTCCATAAATAGATGTGTTCATGTAACTCAAACATGAAGTGGAAATGCATATAATAATTATGCACATATGCATACAATCATGCCAAACACACCATTAAACTAATCTTACATATACACTCTTAATCAGAGTCTTACAACTTACTCGTACAATAGTACACTTACTCAAATAATTTACACATATTTATACGACCTTACTCGTATAATCTTACTCATATACATACACTTATAATCTTACTCAGAATTATATTCTTGCAGTTTTGCTCACAATCATACTCTAAAGTCAATCTCTTCTTCAAGTCTTGGAAGCTCTCTTCATAAGCTTGACTCCACTCAAACTTCTCATTCTTCCTAGTCAACTTGGTCATAGGACTCGCAATGCTAGAAAAGCCCTAAATGAAACAATGGTAGTATTTGGCATGTCCTAAGAAACTGCAAACCTCTGATGCACTCTTAATGCACCTTCTTGAGCTAAAATTCACACTTATCAAACTTCACAAAGAGTTGATGCTCCTGTAAAGTTTGCAAAATAACTCTCAAATGTGCCTCATGTTCCTCTTCGTTGGCCGAATAGATCAGAGTATCATCCATGAATATAATCACAGATTGATCAAGATAAGGCCAGAAGACTCGGTTCATCAAATCCAAGAACAAGGTTGGTGCATTGGTGAGACCAAAAGGTATCATTAGAACTTATAATACCCGTATTGAGTATGGAAAGCTGTCTTTGCCACATCATCTGGACGGATCCAAAGTTGGTGATAACCCGATCTCAGATCTATCTTAAAGAAGACCTATGTTTGCTGCAATTTATCAAATAAATCATAAATTCTAGTAAAGGGTGATTGCTTTTATGGTTACCTAATTTAGCATTCGGTAGTCGATGTACAATTGAAGAGAACTATCCTTGTTCCGTACAAATAAGACCAATGCACCCCAAGGAGATATACTTAGTCTGATATAACCCTTATTAATAAGATCTTGCACATGAGCCTTGAACTCTTTAAGTTCAGCTGGAGCCATATGATAGGGAGCTTTATAAATAGGAGTTGTGCCTGGAATCATATCAATGCAGAGCTCTATCTCCCTCTCTGGTGGCAAACCCGACAAGTCACTAAGGAAGACATTAAAAAACTCTGCTACAACTCAAATGAAATCCAAAGAAGGTAACTTCATGTTCATTCCTAAGACACTCACAAGGAAAATCTTACATCCCTTATCGATCCACTTCTTGGCTTTGGATGATGATACCAAGAACTTGCCATTAGGACGCTTAACCCCTTAGAAAGATGAAAGGCTTAGCTCCTGGCAAACCGAACATCACCTTCCTCCCTCGATAGTCTACATGAACATGGTACTTGGACATCATGTCCATGTATAGGATCACATCGAAGTCAATCATCGGAAATATAATCATATCTAAAATGTAGTACATGCCTATCAATCACCATAGAAACCATCTCAATATACTCATTCACCCGAAGTGAAGACGAAGGTGTAGACACTTGCAAAGGAACAGACAATAGTTTGTGATCGACACCAATCTCATTAGCAAAATGTGAGGAGATAATAGAATGAGAGGAACCGGCATCAAATAATACTCTAGCATAGTGGGAGGTAATGAGAATCATACCTTCCACCATGCCCGAGGAGTTGGCTACCTCCTGGGCCAATATCGTGAACACTCTCCCACCGTTAACCAGCTTCTTCCCCTTGGCATCCTACTGCTTGGTAGATGGTCACGCCTAGGACCACGCCTGTGGTGCTCCTTGCTATCTAAGACTTGCATTAGGTGGCACTAGTGGACGCCTCTATGCACCACCCTGAGTGTTACGAGGACACTCCCGCTTATAATGTCCTTGCTGCCAGCAGAGATAGCAAGTGACATTAGCCCTCTAGCCCTGGCCGTCTCACTACACATGGTGGATATTATGCCTCACATGATGACCATTTTCCGCTTATGGCTCCGGTGCACCTATGCATCATCCTGTCTCGGCCTCTTAGGCTACTGCTCCTTCTTCCGCATATACTCCTCCGAGTTCCATTCCACGACGATAGTGGTCTCCAACACCACTGCTAAGGTCTTATGTCGGAAGGGTACCACTTGATCTTTCATGAAGGGCCTCAAAACATCCTCGAACACTCGTACTCATAGCCAAAGAAGCGAGGTGCAAAGAGCTCGAGCTCCACAAACTTAGTCTCAGAGGCCAAGACTGACATTGATCCCTACTGAAGGCTCAAGAACTCCTCCTTCTCTTCCCGTACAAAGACAGGAAAGTACTTGTTATTGAAGGTAGACAAGAACTCCTCCCAAAGAATATTTATGCGACCCTGGAACCTCTGTCGCTCCATTGATAACCACCATCTCTGAGCTTCGCCCTCGAATGTGATGACTGCAAGTTGAGTCTTCTCCTCCTCCGAACAATGTCAGGCACTGAAGATCTTCTCCATATGGAGTCTCTAGTTATCCGCCTTCAAAACATCTAACCCGCCATTAAAGCTAGGAGGGTTAAGCTTCTTGAATCCCTCAAGAGAAAGAGATTCAGATCCGCTACCACCAATGTGGGTTAACGCTTCAATGGTGGTCAACACATCATCCACCCTCAAATCTTGTAAGGTCCCTGATTTTTCTACGATTTTTTGGGATTTTCCTGCTATTTTTTTGGTCAATTTCGGTTAGAAAATGTGACGCTTTAACGTATTTATATTTGTGTATTTTCCCCTATATTTTTACCCGTAGGGCTTAGTCGTGGGCTGCGGGCCTCACTGCGTGCTTTCGGCGCGAGTGTTGGACTTATAACGGGTAAACAGTGAGTTAACGCATGATGGGGATAGAAGTGGAAAAAAATTAGAAAGATCGGGCTCGGCCGAGCCCGATCCTGAAAATTTTGGACAGAGACTACCCCCCCAGTCTGATTCCTTGTGCCCGGACACCTCCAGTCGTCGGTGGGCCACAGGGCCGCTGCCATCGGCTCCGCCCCGGTGGTGCGACGCCAAGGGGCCACCACCCCGGCCGCCTACGATCATGCTGCCTCCTCCCCGGTTTGCCCTCTCCCCTCTCTGTTTCATTTGTACCGCCACCGTCGTGGGCTGGCAAGGGCCGGTTGGCCGCCCATGGTTCTGCCCTGGGCCACCGACGGCGGGAGGACACCCCTCCCGGCCCCACAGGACCTCTCCTCCGCTGCCACGTCCTCTTTCCTCCTTCTGCCCTGTATTCGCCAGAGTTCTGTTTTGGACGAATTGGTGGCCGCCGACAATGAGCCACGGCCGACGAACCTCCATCCGGCCAGCCTTGGTCTGGCGACGGCGATGGGCCATCTCTCCCAGCCCCGGTTGGCCTCCCTGCGACTCCATCGTTCTCCCCATCTCCTCCCCTGTTTGCCGCCAGTGCACTGCCTTGATCAAATAGTGGCCGGCGGCTGTGAGACACGACCATCGGGACCTTCTTTCGACTCCTCCATGGCCTGGCAAAGTCAGAGGGACACCCCACCCGATGTGGTTCCATCTCCTCCGTCGTCCCCTACTCCAGCCATTACATTTTGCCGTACAATTTTCCAGTGGGTTGTTGCCGCCGCCGTTGGTTGGTGAGGGCAGCCCGGCTGCTGTGGGCTCTGCCGCGGCCTGGCGATGGCCAGAGACGGCCCCACCCGGACCGGTTCAGCCTCCGTCCCCTCTGTATCTCCTCTACTCAGATCGGTTGTCCCCTATTTTTGGTCTACGTCTGTTTTGGACAGTGTGGTTGTCGCTATCAGTCGGACGCCAGATTTGATTTAGCGGATCTTTGCCCGGCTCCGCCCCGGCCAGTGACACTAGTGGGCAACCCCTTAGGGTCACCCTAGCCTGGCCCCAGCTAACCCAGTGTTATCGCCTCTAACATGTGCTCTTCCTTGTGGCCCATAGCCACAACTAGTTTCATCTCACCGGCATGCTTGCCTGTTGACCCCCCTTGCCCATTTTACGCCATCGGTATTGAACGGCCTCAGGCAAGAATTTGTATGACTTACCTTGACAGAAGGTGGACCAGTTCACCTGCACAGGCCTTGGCTAGTGACGGCCTCGTGGCCTTTGCTCAACCCTGAACCCTCCCCCTCCTCTCTGTCGTGCGAGATGCACAGCTACCCGCACCATTAGTTTTGGTTGTGGGTAGTGATCGGCAACGTCTCCATTTAGTTTGGCCACAACTACGGCCTTAGCCCTGTTGGCCTTGGTTCGCCTCCTTTCAGCCCTCTCCCCCGCCCCTTTGGGTCGCGTGTGCATGTGGCCACGCATGTGCATGTAGCCACGCGTGTGCTTTTGGGTTTAGGCACCGCATTCGCGCCGCCTGACCATCGGTTGGCTTTGCCACCAAGTGGAGTTGACACATAGCCCTCCTCCACCTCTCCTATGTCCTCGAGTGTTGCCCCATGCTCTCCGCCCTTATGTGGACCTTTGTAGACCGAAATCATTGCCGTTGGGTGCTGTCCACGGCCAATTTCGACGTTTTCTGGCCAGCTGAGCATGTCTTAGCCATCGGCTGTTCTTCAGTGAGTACACCATCGACTTCTAGTCGCACTGCCACTTCTGTTGGCATGACATTTCTCCCAGCCGCCCTAGTGTGCCGCCGTGGATCGCGGGTTTTGCCGCATTGATTTCTGACACCTTGTTTGGCCATGATTGTTTCCGACACTTCCTAAAATCCTCGGGACAACAGCTCTCTCAGCCAAGCAACGGTTTTGATCGTAACTCCACCGCTGCCACCGCCACCGTCATGTACTCGCCATCGAACATCATGATTATGAGGTAGGGGAGCTTTGAACTCATAATTTCATGATAGCATGCTTTGAATGAGTAGCAGCATTCTAGGATTGTATGATTTCATGCTTTGGATGTTAAGTAACGATCCGATTGCATGATATGCATGCAAGCATGATTATATGGTATGTTGAAATGCATATGACATGCTTGTTGGCTATAAGTATGTTGGATGTAAGAGTATGTGCTAGTGATGACTAGCGTGTTTGTTGGTAAGTTTCATATGTTGATTGAGTATGTGCTAGTGATGGCTAGCATGTATGTTGATGTATGCATGCATGTGCTAGTGATGGCTAGCGTGCGTGTTTGGAGTATGTATGGATTCTGCATGTGCTAGTGATGGCTAGCGTGCATGTTTGGAGTATGTATGGATTATGCATGTGCTACTGATGGCTAGCGTATATGTTTGACGTATGTATGCATGTGCTAGTGATAGCTAGCGTGTATGTTTGACGTATGTATAAATGTGTATGTATGCACTAGTGATGACTAGTGAGCATGGTTGTAAGCTTCGTATGTATGACAGTATGTGTATGTTATATGTATGTGTGATAGACATACGTATGTATGATGACTATTTGACTATGCTATGGATATGCGCATGTGGGCAGTGGTATGGCTATGGATGGTATGAAGTGACAATGTTTGGTATGGATTTAGATATGGATGTGTAAGCATATGACGGATGACAGAGGATATGGGTATGACGGGTGAGGTTTGTTAGACAGTAAAAGTGTGCATAATTGTGCAAACATAACGTACAGATTATGAAGTGAAAAGTAAGCATAATAAGTGAGATATAAGTAAGAGGGCGACAACTGGGTTGGCTCTGAGGAGCTTCATTTGATGATGTCAGTGTAAGATGATTTGGCCATAAGATGGATGACAAAGTATGTAAGACTGTAAGGGTTTGATGTACGATGTATTATGATCATGATGTGGATGAATTAAGTGAAGTTTGTTGCCCTGACAAACTTGGGTTTCAGATTGGGCTTAGCTTCGGTTTGATCATTGAAGCACGGTATGCTTGAGAGTTTGTGTGACATAATTGTACCGCATAATGTACTTAATTCAAACTTGAATTATAAGCACAGCTAATGATAGCATTGTGAGTTTGAGACTTGAGGGTTCAACGGATTAAGTTCCATGTTTGAGCTAGCCGATAATGAGTCGGCTGAGCATTTCTCATGTCTTGCCATGGTGTTTATCCTACGGGATGTTGTCTATGTGCTGTATAGAGCACCAGATGTCTGATGCTCTACTGAGAGCGACATATGTTTCTGATTTGGTCAGCATGCTGTATAAGCCCAGACGTTTGATGCTCTGTTGAGAGTGATGTACATTTCTGACTTTGTCTGTGTGTTGTATAAAACCCAAACGTCTAATGCTCTGTTGAGAGCGAAGTATGTTTTTAATTTGGTCTGTACCCTGTGTAAGCCTAGACGTTTGATGCTCTGTTGAGAGCGTTGTATGATACCGCCCAAGAGTGGCACTGTATGTTTCTGCCCAAGTGGCACTGTATGTTTTCTGCCCAAGAGCGGAAATGGCACTATAAGACCCATTATGGTGGGCAATTCTCTGGCACTATAAGACCCATTATGGTGGGCAACTGTATGACCCCTTATGTGTGGGTGTTTATGTTTGCGCGCTCAAGTAAGTAGTATCATGGATCTACTCTTACCTATTTGATCCAGTGCCCCATGAGCATTGGTGTGCCTTACCTTTGGAAAAGTCCATGGCGTCTAGTCACTCCCTGGAGGTTAAGGTGTTGCCCCAGTGGCATTCTTTTCCATTCGACGTTGGAGCTTATTAGTTATAATGAGCTTCAGTGGTAGATAGTATGGGTACGATTATGAGTATGAGCACGATTGTAAGCATATGAGTATGAGTATGAGCATGATTGTAAGTGTATGAGTATGAGTACTGTAAGAGTATGTGTATGAGCACGACTGTAAGAGTATGAGTACGATTGTGAGAGTATGTTTCTAAGTAAGACAGTAAGTGTGATTTTGCGTAAGCTATACAAGTAAGGTCATACGAGTATGATTGTACGAGTAAGCTTGTACAAGTATGCATATGTTGCATGAGTATGTGTACGGTGGTACGAGTAAGTTTGTAAGACCCTAGATAAGGGTGTTTGTGTAAGTTTGATTTGATAGTATGATTTTGGCACGATGGTGCCTTTGGTATGATTTTGGCACGATGGTGCCTTTGGTATGTTTGTATGCATATGAGCATGATATTGATATGCCTATATGCTTCATGTTTGAGTTGCATGAACGCATGTATTTATGAACTTAGTGAGTTCACTGTTTTGGATTCCCCTACTTAGTATTTTCCTATTGAGTATGAAAATACACATTACCCTACTTTTTAGCCCCGTTGTACGGGAGGTTTTGCAGGTTGTGCGGAGAGCTCCTAGAGATGGATGCTCATTTCAGCGGTGGTTTGATTCCCTTGGACTCAGGTATATGCTTCACTCACTGCGAGTTTATTTGTGCCACAATCTGATGTATTGGGTGAGACGAGACATTAGATGTTTATATTCTAGACTTTCGGTTGGATTAGATTGTGGACTGTTATGGGACTTTCACTTAGGGATGCCTGGGAGAGATTTGTATTTAAAGTCAATGATCATAGCAATTTATTCGTACGTGTGTTTTCGAGTAGCGCATGATCATATTTGCTTTGACCGTACGATGTTTGACCGTATGATGAAAATATTTAGATGGAAAATGGATGTTTAGTGTTTTAAATTATAAACTATTTTATCAGGTTTTGATTTTGTCATTTTTCCTCTGATTTATAGACGTTATATTGCAAAAAATTTCTGTGAATTTTAAGGAAAATGTGTGAAAAATCTCGGGCGTTACAAATCTCTAGCACTAAGATGGTTATTAGCACCTGGATGATTAGAGTCAACCATCTACACAACAACCAGACATTAATCATACAACCTAACCACTCAAAGCAACACAAGCAATCAAGCAAAACAAACAACACAATCAAGCAAGCAACATTCAAGACAAATAACTAATGGAATTTCTCATCGCTAGTCATGTCTAGACCTTGATCATCTCATAACCCATTAATCCTTAAGCATCATCACTCATTCCTTATTTACTCTTGGATAAAGAGGTGTTCCGATACCAAAAACATTTTGTCACGCCCTGGCACCCATTGAACCTAGTCTAAGGGCGAGTCAAGCACACGGGGGCGACAAGATTGATGATTTAATGCATCAAGGAAGTCTCAACCCCTCTAATGGGTGATTAATATACACGAAGTTGCACACCTTAATGTCCTTTGAGCAACAGAAATAAGAAAAGTACAAGAGGATAGTAACTCTGTAATTAATCTTCACTCAACCACATACATAATATCTTGAGCTGACACGTGGATCCAATTAGAAAAGTTTAAAAGCAAAAGATATATTTGAGTTTGAATCATAATCATCTATACAAAGTGTTCTATGATCATGATAGCATAAATCAGAAGACAAAAATAACATCCAGAAGCATTCATGCCTAATCCCACATATATCTCGGTCGTCCCTCATAAAGAGAATCCTGATCAATTACACGTCATACCATGCATCCCCAAAACAAAACACGGAAAGAGGGGTGAGTAAAACTCAGTAGGTTTGAAATACGGTAACTTAATCAGAAAACACCTATGGCACATGAACATGGTAATTCAGATCCACATCTCACATGATATACCCATTTCTAAATAATTTCTTTGCCATACCCCTACTTACCGTAAGTAATGATCTTGCATACAAGCATCACATATATCATAATCAGGGCATAAATAATCACATTGTGACCTAGCATCCATCCTACATAAATAGTGATTCTCACCCAATCACGTCACGCATAATATCACATATAACCTGCATGAGAATTGTCTCTACCACACATTCTGATCATGCATAAACCTGCATCAGTAGTGTCTCTAACACACATTTCACATCATGCATCTATATCACATAAACCTGCATAAGTAGTATCTCTAATATACATTTTAGATCATGTATAAATATCACATACCAACCTATATGAGTAGTGTCTCTAACACACATTTTAGATCATGCATCCATATCACATAAATCTGCATGAGTATTGTCATTAGCACACATTTCAGATCACATATAAATATCACATACCAACCTGCATGAGTAGTGTTTCTAACACACATTTTAGATCATGCATCTATATCACAAAAACCTACATGAGTGGTGTCTCTAACACACATTTCAGATCATGCATAGATATCACATATCAACCTGCATATAAGTGTCTCTAACACATATCACAACTATCCAAGTTGATAAAAACAACCCTGCTTAATCGGCCGAAGTTAAGCAGTCTCTACACACTTTAAACAATCCCCAACATGAAAGTCTGAAGGATTCCCACAATTTGGGTAAATTCCCTAATAGGGAAAACTACCCCCTGGTGAGCTGGTGCACACGGCAACACTAGCCTCAATTCTCAAGGTCCAAATGGTCTCAATAATTTGTCTCCTTATAGTATTGCTGCTCTGCTTGTCCTGGGGAGGAACCGTCCTCGAGGGACGTAAAACCCTGTCCTTTTGGATGTATAATCGAATCAATTTAAGCCTCCAATCGATTAATCCGACAAGCAAGTCTCACATAATTGCATATCAATTGACCAACATCGGCTAAACATTGGTAAAGTCTCATTCATGAAATCCGTTTCATGATGCATGCAACATGATACTTACGTGAGCAATCTCCACATGACTCTAATTCATACAATGTGCTTCCATCAGACCCTCATGCATCATATCAAGTCATAAATAACAATGATTAATCCCCACATGTGTGTTTGTGTATTCAAGATAGAATGTTCATTTCTAAGCATATGACCATGCATTGAAGGTAATCTACACAACACTATGCACATGCTCTTTAACTTCTAATCATAGCTCCTAACTAAAATCATGATTGAAAACCACGGAAAACATCATTCAAATCAAGTGCAACCTCATGCTCAACTCATATAAGCATACTTATAACATACTTAAGCTAGACATGGCACCATCATTCACCCACAATTTAATCATACTATAAGAAGACATATCAGTCCATCTACTTTAACATCTAATCATGGATCCTAACTGAAATCATTATTGAAAACCATCGGAAAACATCATTCAAATCAAGTGCAACCTCATGCTCAACTCATATAAGCATACTTATACCACACTTAAACTAGACATGACACCATCATTCACCCACAATTTAATTACACTATAAGAAGACATATAAGTCCATTCCCATGCAATAATCTTACTGAAAACATCCTTAAAACAAAAGGAATCCTTCAACCATAGGATTAAGACAAGCAATACTAACATGTATATCCAACAACATGCAATTCCACCTAATACTTAAATACTCTTTATAATTTCTAACACCAATACCATACCCTTTGTCATGGGCACGAAGCTTTGCCTAGCATTCACGCATGTGATGGCCTAGCTACACCCCGCAACCAGCAGCCACACTCTTCCCTTCCCACTAGTATGCGCAAGGGAAACACAAGAAAAATAGCACAAACACAGCACAAGTCCGTCCTAGTGCAAGGGTCTCCGCCCAAGCTATATTTTTGTCCGCTGAAATAGAAAGTAGGGAGAAGGCTAGGGTTGATCCACAAGGCTGAAAGCTTTCCTCTCACTCCCTGGTTCATTGTGCATAAGCAAATTTGTCACAACCAGCCATGGCCGCTTTGCTCTCCCCCTTTCATAGACTCAGCCTGAAATTGGCCGACCAAGTGCTACTAGGAATACAAAAATCCACCCATACAAGAGTCCTCAACCTGACCAACTCTCAGCCCATAAGCAATCCTCCCCTAGCCTAAATTAGGAAGCCTATAAGTGTTCCGTCTTCAGCTAGGAATCCAACTCCATGCTGCCTCCAAGAGTCCTCCCATCCAAGGAAACCAAAAGCTTTGACTCCTATCCGACCTAGGAATATAGCCAACCTGCCTGTGTGAGTCTTGTCTGTCCTAGGAACTTGCTACTCGGACTCCTACTCAAGCTAGGAGTGCAACAATTCTGCACAAGTGAATCCCGTCCACCTTAGGAATCCTCCCCTAAGTCCAAGTAGCGCCCGCTTCACTGCTAGAGTCCCTCCCGCACAAGGACTCCTACTCAGCCTGCTCCGCAAGGTGAGTAGCTCGTCCAGAACACCTCCAGCGCTGTCCCAGCATCCATCCATGCCCAAGACACTGCCTAGGCTATCCGTTGCCTAGGCAAACTTGGTTGTCCACTGCGAAGTAAGGGTGCAGCTGCCCCCTTTTAGCATCCATCAAGTTAAGGGGCCAATAGGCCTCCCACACTTGATTCTTCGATGCCCTCATTGAAGCCCCAACTTTTTTGGTACACCGATTGAATCTCTAAAGCCATCCTCCTCACTGAACCTGCCAGCAAGTAGCCAACACTTCCCATCACACCGCGGCCAAGTCATCTTCCGCCCAACCTAAGTCATCCTTCAGCTAGGTTTGAGCAACACCTGCTGCCCATCATCATGCAAACCTCTGCATCAGTCCGCCCCTTAGCTTCTTCGATCAGCCAAGGCTTGGGGAGTCCACTCCCCTCCATCCTTTGAATGCTCAATGACCTGAAGCTACCCCCTCAAGCGGGGACTCCAGCAACCGAACACATCCCATTCGCTACAAGGGACTCATCCGGGCTACCTCCTCGTGCTCAGATTCCTCCTTTTCCTCTTCAGTGACAAGTGCATTCAGCCTTTCCCGTTTTGGACATTCTTTGGCACGGTGCGGCCCATCACATATGAAACAGCAACCACCCTTGTTAGGCCAGCCAGACTACTTGCTACCCTCCGCTTTGCCATCGTTGCCACCCTTGCTTGCCCTCCTTGTTGGATGACTTCACTTCCCCATTCTTCTTTGCTGGCTCAGTGGAAGTTTGTTTGAAATCCACCAAGCTATCAACCGCTGCAATAGCTGCGGGAAGGTCCTCCACTTCCCTCCATCTCAGCTCATTTTGAGTCCATGTTTGCAAGCCCACCATGAAGTAGAACAGCTTGTCATCCTCCGTCATGTTTGTCACGCCCAAGATCAGTGACTAAAACTCCATAACATAGTCCTCGACTGCCCCCGTATGCCTGAGGTTCCTCAGCGCCTATCAAGCCATCCAAGACACGTTTTTGGGAAGGAACTGCACCTGCAACTCCCACTTGAATGTATCCCACGTCCCTATCTTTGGCCGACCTGCAGCTGCATCATCATCCAACCACGTCCACCACCACAACTTTGCATCCCCTTCAAGGTACATCGCTACCACAGTAACCTTCTCCCCTCTTGGGTATGGATCAGCATGAAATAGCTCTCCATATCCCAAAGGAAGTTCTCGATCTCCTTGGCGCCTCGCGTCACGCCTTCAATTCAAGGACCTTTGTCTTCTTTGTAACAGCTGAGATGAGGACTCGCCCCCGTCTCGGGATTGAGTGTTGATGACTGCCCTCTTTAGCACCAACACTTCATCCGCTAGTTCTCTAACCTTCGCTATCGCTGCCTCCTCTACCTCTTGTACTTGTTGCCTAAGATAGTCCGTAGTCGCAGCCACATCAGCAGCTAGTGTGGTGAGACAGGCTGCCTCTTCAGCCATGCTGCCATCTTCCTGAAATTCGTCAAGGTGTGCTGCGACTTCAAGCAGGGACATTTTCTAGTCAAATAGGGCAAAACACTCGTTGATGTTGCGCAACGAGGTCTGGACTTCATCCAATGTCCCATTCGTTGTGGCCATTGCATCCACCTTCGCCTCGAGCTCAGTAATGCGCATCAACATCAAGCCTACCATCAAAGCTCTCTGTTTTCCAGCAACTCATCAAGAAAAGGGGTGCACGCAGCAAGGCTCTCCAATCTATCCAGCAACAAACCGTCAAGGACTTCACCTCCTCTGGGTATCCCAGAGACTCAGCAACCTTCAGCCAACTCCTTCTGTATCTCGGCAATGGAACCAACTGTTACGGGTGTGAAGTTTTGCCTAGCATTCGTGCACGTGATGGTCTAGCTACGTTGCGCAACCAACAACCACTCTCTTCCCTTCCCACTCATATGTGCAAGGGAAGGACAAGCAAAACAACACAAATACAGCACAAGTCCATCCTGGTGCAAGGGTCTCCGCCCAAGCTATATTTCTATCCGTTGAAATACAAAGTAGGGAGAGGGCAAGGGCTGATCCACTAGGCTGAAAGCTTTCCTCTCAGCTCCCTAGTTCGCTGTGCATGAGCAAATTCGTCACCAACCAGCCATGGCCGCCCTGCTCTCCCTCTTTTATAGACTCAGCCTAAAACTGGCCTACCTAGTGCTACTAGGAGTACAAAAATCCATGCATACAAGAGTCCTCACCCTGACCAACTCTCAGCCCATAATCAATCCTCCCCTAGCCTAAATTAGGAAGCCTATAAGTGTTCCGTCTTCAGCTAGGAGTCCAACTCCATGCTGCCTCCAAGAGTCTGCCCATCTAAGGAAACCAGCAACTTCGACTCCTATCCGACCTAGGGGTGTAGCCAGCCTACTTGTGTGAGTCTTGTCTGCCCTAGGAACTTGCTACCCAAACTCCTACTCAAGCTAGGAGTGCAACAATCTTGCACAAGTGAATCTCGTCCACCTTAGGAATCCTCCCCTAAGTCCAAGTAGAGCCCAACTTCACTGCTAGAGTCCCGCCCATGCAAGGACTCCTACTCAGCCTGCTCCGCAAGGCAAGTAGCTTGTCTGGAACACCTCCCACGCTGTCCCAGTATCCGTCCATGCCCAAGGGGCTGCCTAGGCTGTTCGTCACCCAAGTGAACTTGGTTGTCCGCAGCCAAGTAAGGGGGTAGCCACTGTAAGGACTCTCATTTCTAAATTGGTTTTCGTTTCTTTTTAATTATCGGTTATTGCATGGTTAACTCATTTTCTTATTAATTCGGTGGTTTCGTAAATAAATAGTGTTTATGATGGTTTTAATCAAATAAACTTTAAAATTAGTGGTTTTAAGTGATTTGAATCAAATGCGAATTTTTGAAATTTTTCTGAATTTTTACTATTTTTTTCGAAAATTAGGCTTTGGCGGGACCCCCTGTGGGCCCCACCGTCAAAATTTGGGTTTTTATGTCAAATTAACCCAGACATCAACACAAGCCCTTAAAAAAAATTTCATAATTTTTTCAGGTTTTATTAGTGCTCAAATAACTAAATTACCCATTTTTAGCCTATTTTTCTATTCATACCCCACAATTTACCCATACACACTCCAAAACTTACTATAAAAAGCCAGACCTGAGCCATTTCCATTTTGGGAATAGGCTGAGAAGGAGAGGTTAGGCCTAATCCCTAATTAGGCCCGAATTGGAAGGTGTTTAAGGTAAGTTCTTTCTAATTAAGCACCAAATCCTAGCTTTCCTCTTAATCCCTTCTAGATCTACCATTTTCCCTTTGTTTTGATTTATTTTTAAACATCAAAATTACTTATTTGCATCTTTACTTCAAACTCTAGTTCTAAAAATCCGATTTTTATGTTCAACAAGCCCTAGATCTAAGTTTTTAATTAGGGTTTTCTATGTTAAATCAGTTTTAATGGAGTTTAATTCAAACTCTATGTCTTTGTAAGGTTTTCAAGAACGGTGACCATCAAATCCAAGCCTAATCAAGGGTTAAGGTAATGGACTTTCAAAATTTCAATCTTCCTATGGTAAAACTCTTAATTTTGTGGTTTATTTTGAATGGATTTACTTGATTTAGTGCTTTAATGACATAATTAGTAAATGGTAATTTTTAATCCCGATTTCATAGGGTTTCATCTTGTTATGATGTAGATTAGCTTTCTGGAAGTTATGGTAGAATTTTATTGGCATTTAAGTTGTTAGATGGAGATTCTAAGGTTTATCAATGGAGTTTCAGTTTGAAAATTCGAAATGAAGAAGAAGGTCAATTCTGCCTTGTTGGCATTCAAACGGTCCTCCTGGGTGTTCGAACGGCAACACTGTCAGTTCGACAGATTTCTAGTTTAGCCGATTGAACGGCCCTCCTGGGTGTTCAGATGGCTATATAGCATATTTTTGTATTAGGTTCATGATGTTTATTTAGGTGATTCTACTTTAATATGCCAATTTTATATGAATGTGGAGTGTTTTGAGCTATAGTATGCTACTGGAAAGCCATACCATTGAGGTTATGAAGTTGAGGTACGTATTTAGAGTTATGTGGAATGACTTATGGTTAGAGGTATGATGTTGGTATTGCCATCTTGAAGTTATGAATGGTTGATTCTCTATGGATAATTATATTTTCAATAGAGCTATAGCCTACTAATGGACTGATATATCATGTTAGGACGTGGTTAATTGATGTGTGAATGTTAGTGAATGTCATGGCTTAAGGATGAAGTGAATGATCTTATATGTGTTTAGCTTATGGTTGAGCTTTGATTTGAGTTATGATTTCAATGATTCTTCTCCTATGATTTCCGTTGGAATTCATGATTAGATGTTAATTCAGATGTGTAGTGTGGTACTGAGTTAATTTCAAGCATGTTGATATATATTGAGTGAAGTGCTTCTACTAGGTACATACACATACATGTGGGGTTTAATGATGATGTTGAAGCTTAATTTTATAATTATGAATGATGCATTAGGGGCTTATGAGAGCACTTATCATGAATTAGGATTCATATATGCCTTGCCCACATATGTACCATGTTGCATGCATCATGAAAATGGATTTCCAATTGAGGCTTTATTGAGGTTAATCGAATTTGATCAATTGGATGCAATGTGGTGAAATTACGTGCCGGATTGATTGGTCATGGATTAATCGAAACTTGATTGGTCCGAAAGGACATGTTTTGATTTGAGTTCCTGTGTGGAACGAGTGCACTCCCCGGGTTGAGTCTAGAGAAATAGAATTATGTGGGGACGAATTGTGTACTTGTCTTGCGGTTTTGAGATTATTATTATGAGTGTCATCTGGACCCTGAGAATCCAGTGTGGTATGTCGTGTGCACCCGCTACCACATGTTTTAGGGTTCCCTGTGTGGGAATTCGGGTTCTCCCCTCCGCATAAGATATCCCAAAACGAACACCCCTGCTCTAGGTTCTCTTCGTGAGAATGTGGCATCCTTGGCCAGGATTGTCTGGGGCGAGCAGCCTTAAGGATTGACAACCCCGAATTTCTTAAATTATTGTGTAGAATTTTGGACCATGACACGCCTTCGTGGCCTTGTCTGTGTCCCCGTATGTGTGACACTAAATTGTGATTACTCCTTGATGGAGGTTGATATGATGTGATGCATGATTTGATATGTATGTTAGAGATACATTTCATGCAAGTTGATATGATGTGATGCATGATTGGATATGTATATTAGATATACATATTATGCAGGTTGATATGATGTGATGCATGGTTGGATATGTATGTTAGAGATACATTTCATGCAGGTTGATATGATGTTGAGGTATGATTTGATATGTATGTTAGAGATACATTTCATGCAGGTTGATATAATGTGATGCATGGTTGGATATGTATGTTAGGGATACATTTCATGCAGATGATATGATGTTGAGGCATGATTTGATATGTATGTTAGAGATACATTTCATGCAGGTTGGTATGATGTGAATGGCACTATGTGGATTATACACTATGATGCAGGTTTAGGTGATGTGTATGTGTGATCAGAAAATGTTACATCTTGTCAATCTTTGATTGGAATGATTATATTGTTATGTTGTCGTGTTGCCGATGCTGATAGTATATTAGAAAAACCATTGCTGAGTTTGTTTAAACTCACCCCTCTTTATTGTGTTTTGCTTTGGTGCATGGCGCCACACGCAGACAGACAGGATCTCCTCTTTGAGGAAAAATTGGAGACGACTTGGATGTGATCGTGGAGACTCTTATGTGACTTACTTTCCTTGGTTTATGCTTTATGTTTAGAACCTTTGTGTATGGTTCTCTATGGGATTTATGTTACTTTATACAGTTGTGTTGTCTAAGACCTATTTTAGAGCCAAAGTGGGCTATGGTTGACTAAACATGTGGGTTTGAGACTAGTCGTTTATTTTGAGTTATGCAACTCCCTTTCTTTTCTACTTATTTACTCTTACTCAAAGTGGTGTGCATACTCCAAAATTTTGTTAGGTCGCCCGTATTTAGGGTTAAGTCTTCCGCTAAACCTTATCTCAATTCCCCTCGTCGCCCCCTTGTGCTTGACCGGCCCCTAGACCGGGTTCGGCTCGGGTCAGGCAGCGCCGGGGCGTGACAGCCACCCCCTTTCAGCATTCGTAAAGTTTAAGGGGCTAACTCCCTTCCAGTAGCTTATTCTAACTCAAATTACTCAACATGAATATAGGAAATAATACTTAAGCATAAAAATAAAAAAATGAATCAAAATACACAAAACAGCCAAAACTGTTGTATTGCCATATGAAATCTCAGCAAGGTTTAAGACCCAAAACCCTTACCTTTTAGAAACTTCTTGATTCAAAATGGCTCCTCTACCAACTTCAAAACCTACCCAAAACATGATTTTTATCGATGCCCTCTTAAATCCTATTTAAAATATCTAAATCTCTTGAAAAACCTTAAATCTAGGGTTCAAGAAACTCAAAAACAAAATTCCCAATATTAGGGTTTGAAATAAAACTTCAAATCAGTAGCTTTTAACTTTGAAATCGAGATTAAACCATAGGAGAAGAAGTGATTTGAATAGATTTAAGAAATCCCTTATGGATTAAGGAAATATTAAGCAAATCATACCTTAGTCTCTTCCCTTTTTGGCAAATGGGGGAATAGGCTTCTGACTCCATGTCTCAGCCCTTTCCCAATTGGGAAAATAGTTGTGTCTTTTCGTTCATAATAAAGGGTGGGGTAGACCTAATTAATTAGTGGGGAACAAATAGAATTTACTACTAAAAATGGATAAACTTACTTATTTAAACCCAAATTAAAATTTAAAAAATTCTTAAATAATTACCTAGGGTCTTAAGTTGATGTTAGGGATATTTATGGCTAATAATTCTAATTTTACCCGTGGGCCCACAATGGGTCCTGTCAACCCTAACTTTTGGGGAAAATAGTAAAAAATTTAAAAATTCTTGAAAAATCCCAAATGACTTAAATTAACTTAAAAATCATAAATATGAAGATAATTTTGGCTACAACCTTTGGTAACCGCTTTAATTTTGAAAATAGTCAAAACCGATCAAAATTGACTTTAAACCACATAATGGTAATTAAATAATAAATAAAAAATAAAAGTAAACCGGTTTAAGTTAAGGGATCTTACAGTTTATATAAGGACAATTATGCTTATGTTATACATGATGCATATGGAATGATTATACTTGAACATACAAGATGAAATGTGGTTTGATAAACTTGATTATGCAAGGTGAATGTGAATATTGATACTCGCTTCATACACAATGTAAATGAACCATGAAACTTAAATAATTGCATAGGGTATATATGTGTTATGAATTATGAATGAACCTATAATACACATGTGGTATGAATGTGTATATAAAATGTGATTTATCTTATGATGCACAAGTGTAGAGAATAGATATATGATGTATGTTTCAATTGACTTTTATGGAAAGAATGTATGTAGTTTTATCATGAGCTTATTTTTGTTTTAAAACCCTTATTGAGCCAAGTTCACCTCTCTTTTGTTTATGGATTTGTTTTGGGGCTATATGTTGTATCATGCAGGTGTTCCGGATTGTCCTTATATCAAACTCGAGGATGGGCATGTTCCATAAGAAAGAGCTAGAGGCTTGGGCTGTTTTAGACTTGTCATGTGTGATGATCTGAGACTTAACTTTATTTTATACTTTAGATAGCCAATATGTTGCAGCCTTAGGGCTTAAAACTATGTTTATTATAGAGTTTGTGGGTGTCATGTTGGACTAAGATAGTTAATTAATCTCTTTTATTTTCCGTTATTTACTTTTGCACAAAGGGCATGTATTGCATACTTCAATGAGAACCCATGATGGGTTAGTCTTATGCTTCGTCACGCCATATCTCACCATTCTAGATTGGGTTTAGGTCAAGTGGGGTGTAGTAGACATGACACACTGGGCAAATTGATTGATTGTTTATGAACTGTAGCACAGAAGAGATGAATCAATCAATTGCATCAGCAAAAGATCAATTGAAATTTGAATTAGCCCTTTGTAAAATGAAGTTGAGAGTTTGTCAATTGATCGCTTAGTTGATAAATCAATCACTCTAAGTATCATACCCTAAGGAAATAATGAACGATCAATCACTTCGCCAATAGATCAATCGCTCAAAGTATCATGTCCTAAAGAAAAAGAGAATGATTGATCGTACTTTGGAATGATCGATTGCTATCAGTTTTAATTGCCTAAGATAAGCCTTTTTGAAAGAGATTTTATTTCTAGTTGGAGTCAATGACTTAAATCGACTTAGAGACCTATATAAAGGTTAAATTATGAAAATTTTGAAGAGGAAAAAATTTAAAAAATATTAGAGAAGAAAAGAGAGATCTTTAATCATTATTTTCTTATAGAGTCGACAAAAAGCTTTAAGCATATGTTATTGGTGGGTTCATGAAGATGCTTAACTAATAGAGAAAATTCTTACATAAAAATAAAAGAGGAGATACAATAAATTTTTTAAAGGACCTGAAGAATCTCAAAGGAAGATCAATAATAAAAGAATGAGTCTTTCATTAAGTTATTAGAATAAGAAGAAAAATAAAACACAAAGAAGAAAAACTTCAAGAATTATAAGAAAGAAGAATTAGAGGCCAACAACAAAAGAGATTGAATAATGAAAAAATGTTCTTGTTTGTGTCAAGTCTAGAAGTTTGTTAATTGCTTTATATCTTACAAATTTTGTCTTGCTAGTGTATTAATTCGGCTTTGTTGAGGTTATTGTAGTTTTTTACCCTAGTTAGGGTTTTTATATTAAATCTTTGTTTGATTTTATATGTTTTATGATTTGATTATTGATAAATTAATCATGATGCATATATATGAAGTTTTAATTATTTCTATTATATAAGAAAATTTTGTGTATAGAGCCTAAAATGAGAGGGAAACTTACCATACTCCCCCTCCACATGTGTATTAGTTATGTAGTGTAATTATACAATTTAGTTTAGAAAATATTTACATTTCCTATCCGTTTTGCATAGGCGAACCGCGAATGGGCTCTGAAAAAACGATAACATTGAGCCCGGCCGACAGAGGGCCGAGGAAAGAACAACATAGTGCCCTGCTTCTCGAACCTTCCACATCCTTCGCCATCTTCCCAGACTCGTCGTCCCCATCTCCCATCTTCACTTCCTTTCCTTCCTCAAATCACCCACCCCAGCATCACCATTCTGATCTGAGCAAAGGACAAATTCAAGAAGATAGACGGTTGTCAGAGGAAGACAGACACTTCAAGAAGCTAACGCAATCTTGAGAGAGGAACTGCTGAATAAGCGGCACAGACCCAGCAAGGAGATAGACGGTTTTGTGAAGGAGGAGAGGAGATGGGTGTTGATTACTACAAGATCCTAGATGTCGACAAGAACGCCAAAGACGACGACTTGAAGAAGGCGTACCGGAAGCTGGCCATGAAGTGGCACCCGGACAAGAATCCCACAAACAAGAAGGAAGCCGAAGCCAAATTCAAGCAGATTTCGGAGGCTTACGAGGTTGGTATCCTCTCCATCTGATCCCTAAGCATTGATTTTGGAATACCCATTTGTTTTCTTCATCTCTTCTGCAACTTCCTTATATGTAATTCCAAAATCTGTTCTTGTTGTAATGGCAAAATTGTCGATTTTAATTTTTTTCTTTGATTCTCTATTGGGTTAGCTGAATTGAACTTGAACTTGTTCCTGAGTTTTCAGCTGTGGAGTGGTATTTTGTTTGATTGTTACCTCAATTTCTTCATGAGTTTTCTGATTTCTGACAAGTTGTTGTTGCCTTATCGAAGCTCAGGTTCTCAGTGATCCCGAGAAGCGGGCAATCTACGACCAGTATGGAGAAGAAGGCCTCAAGGGCCAAGTCCCGCCGCCCGGCGCTGGGGCTGGTGGTCCGGGCGGTGCCACCTTCTTCCACACGGGAGACGGCCCGACAATGTTCAGATTCAATCCCCGTAACGCAAATGATATATTCGCGGAGTTCTTTGGCTCATCCAGCCCGTTTGGTGGCATGGGAGGTGGGGGCGGAATGAGGCGGGGATCGATGTTCCCAGGCGGGATGTTTGGCGATGACTTATTTGGTTCATCTTTCGGGGAGGCGTCTATGAATCAGCCAAGGAAAGCGCCGCCCATTGTGAATCATCTGCCTTGTAGTCTGGAGGAGCTATACAAGGGGACTACCAAGAAGATGAAGATCTCGAGGGAAATTGCTGATATGAGTGGGTGAGTTTCACTGTCCTCTTATAGCTTCTATTTCTTGTGCATTTCTCGAATATCATTATTTATGTGCATCTTTCTTTCTTTGCCATCTGTTAGTGGGTTGTTGGGTTTTTTCTTAGATTAGTAAGCATTTGGTGGTAACCTTTCTGTTTGTAATTGCTGATACGAGCGGTTGGGTTCTACAGTCCTAATCTGAATATCTGATAGCTTCTATTTCTCATGGATGTGATATTGTTTACGTGCATCATTCTCACTTAAGGGTTGGTTGGCGAGTCATAACATTGTTTGATTGTTAATTTTGGTCATTTTTTCTTTTGGGTTGGTTGATGGATTGGTAAATTTTTTCTTAAATTAGTATGCATTTGATGGTTACCTATCTCTGTTTATAATTGGTATTCGTTCCCTGTATTGTCTGTGGAGTTTATGTCACCTATTGGTTAAGGGAAGCCAAACTGGTATGTGAAAACTGTGTCAAGCAATTAGTAGTTTTGATATTTTTGTATGTAAATGCTACGTTGCAGCACGCTTTCAATGACGCACGGGCCCAATGTGTGGCCTCTGCCTCACTGCCCGGGTTCCACACATTGTTGTGTGCATGCTGTGAATGTATGTAGCATTAGTCTTCTGGGGTAGGTTCAGTTTTGTTATTTGATCGACAGAGTTAGAATTTCACCTGTTCTAGCTGGTGGCCAAACGGGCTAAAATTTCCCTTGATGTGGAATGTTGTGTTTTGATTGTTTGTTGCAAAATGGTTTCTTTAAACCTTTTTTCTTTCCACTACATCTGTGCTGTAGTCTTTTAGTAACGAAATAGTCTCAAGGAATCATCAATTCTTTTTTAGATAAAGTTGTGTCATTTTCTTTATAAGAAAAATTATTATTTTTTATTTTTCTTGTTATTTTGTGATAGTTTCCCCGAGTACACTACATGAACTTCTATTCTGTTGATTGCTAAAATGATTTCCCATGTTTCACTGTGCTTCATATTTGCATGCCAGCATAAATTTATTTACCGACATCGAACTGTGTGTTTTGATCTTAGATGCTTGTCCTTAGTATTTTGTGTATCGAACACTAAATCATTGTAGTGATGAATAAATTCAACTTGTAGACTGGTTTCTCTTCCTTAGTTTTACTAACCAGATTGACAATTTATGACTTACCTTAATCATCTTGGCTGTAGGAAGACAATGCCTGTGGAGGAGATTCTCACAATTGAGGTGAAACCAGGCTGGAAAAAGGGTACGAAAATTACATTTCCGGAGAAGGGAAATGAACAGCCAAACGTTGTTCCTTCTGATCTTGTCTTCGTTATCGATGAAAAGCCCCATGATGTCTTTACAAGGGATGGGAACGACCTTGTAGTCACCCTGAAAATTCCTCTAGCCGATGCTCTTTCAGGCTATACTGTTCATCTGACAACTCTTGACGGCAGGAATCTAACGATTCCCATCAATAGCGTAATTCACCCAACCTATGAGGAGATTGTGCCTCGGGAGGGCATGCCCATATCGAAAGATCCTTCCAAAAAAGGAAATCTGAGGATCAAGTTCAATATCAAATTCCCGACCAGGTTATCTGCAGAACAGAAAGCTGGCATCAGGAGGCTTTTGGCACCTTGAGGTATGGATTCAGCAGTATGAGCAAGTTGGCACCAGCATTGAGGTGTCCAGTGGGACAAGGAAAACGAGTTTTTGTGAATATGCTCTCACCGATAGTTGTTTGTATTAGTTTGCAAGGAAATCTGTAATTTAGAGTCTGAGGTAAATAGATTTACTGTTACAAAATATTGCACCACCTTCAAATTTGTAAGTTCATATGTTTATTTCTATTTGCCTTTCTCGATGAATCAATGTTTTAAAAATAAAGCGGGCAGGTTCCTCGTTAGTTCTCAATGTTTCTCAGGTAAGAGTGTACGCTACATTTCATGACGGCATCAGTGTCTCAATGTTTTCAGAAGATGTTAAGGTAATATAGAAATTGTAAACGAATTGTATATGCCATGGGGCTGTAGGGCTGGGTTTTGGCCAAATAGTAGGTGGATAAGGGTTTTTTATGCCAATGTTTGTTAACAATTTTTTTGTCTACGGATAAAGTTTTTTTTTTGTGGACACGGTTTTTTTTTTGTGAACACGGTCTTGGACATAGTTTCTCAGGTAATTGGACGAGGATGGTCGGAAACAATGAGAGTAATGTTAATGACTTTAACTAAATAGAGCAGTTTCGGTGAGGATCTCTACATTAAGTAATTTAGTACATAATAATAATTTTTAAATATATATATATATATATATATATATATATATATATATATATATATATATATTATCTGTAGTATTATTATTAGATAAATTAGTTTATTTTGAAAAGCCAAATAGAGTTATTAATACGGGATAAAAGAAATAATTAATAACTAGCTTTAAAGAAGAACTTAAATATAATATTAATATTATTGTATTTAAATTATTAAAAATTTAAGTATAAGAAAATAATGCTTAAAAATAATTAGAGGAGAACACGGCCTAGACATCGGACAATAGACATCTATGACCAGCCTTAATTGTAGCGTACAATTTCCATTCTTATTTGATGTTGGCCCTTATCGTTTGCAACTTCAGGATTATGACAGCCACTAAAAGATTAAAAATGATATTTTTACTTTATTTTTTTAAAGTTTATTCCAGTCTCTTTGATGGACAAAAGTGAATGTTTTTTTTATAAAAAATAATAATTACACAAAAAATTTACATAAAAAACTTACACATAAGTTTTAATTTAATACAATAAATAAGGCCAAATAGCCTTATGTATTGTAATGTCCTTAATTTTTGTACGATTTTTTGTGATTTTTTTGCTATTTTTTGGTCATTTTCAGCGGGAAAATATAACGCTTTGGCATATTCATATTTGTGTATTTTTCCTAATATTTATACCCGTAGAGTTGGGGGTAGGGCTTAGTCGTAGGCCGTAGGCTTCACTGCGTGCTTATGACGCAAATTTTGGAGCTACAACATGTAACTAGGAGGTGAACGCATACTAAGAATATAGATAGAAAAATTAAAAAGAAGTTATATATATATATATATATATATATATATATATATATATATATATATATATATATATATATATATATATATATATATATATATATATATATATATATGAATCCATCGATTGGATTCCAAAACATGAGTCAATAACTTTTTACATCCAGTGACTTTTGTGAGAACCCGAATGAGATTTCGGTCGCTCCGTTCTCCCTCCTCCATCATTGAATTTCATTAATTCTTATTAGGATCCACTTTGCCTCACCACCACAAGTCCGTAGGTACCGGCTATGACCGCAGTCATGGCCTCTTTGCTCATCCACAAGGTACCAAACTTTTCTTCAGTTTTTCTCTCCTTCAAATCCCGTTTTTGAGCCATGGGGGTGCAATTTTGATGTCGTTTGTGGCCGCCCTCAACTAGACTTATGTTTAGTTGGTCTCTAGGAACTCATGGCACTAGCTAAAGCCGCCACCATGCTTTCTTCGCTCCGCTGTGAGCTACCGGTACTTTGGTCGGTTTTTATTCACATTTTCATTTCACTGCCCGTGATGTTTTTTTGATACCGGTGTGTTTCTGGCCACCGGACGGACTCCATCCAGACTACTTCCACCCGATGTTGGTTGGGGGTTACTATTTTCGATCCCACTTCACCCCTATTGTCTTGCTATGTCCGATTAGACGCTTTGGGTGCATCTCGGGTCGTTGTCATCGGCTAGTTGTGGGCTATTTGGCCATCATGGGCCCTGCCCCGGCTTGGCGACAGTGAGGGTCAACCCCACTTGGCCCGATTATACCTCCGCTCAGAATGGGCCGCTTGCCTTTGCCCTATACCGTGCAAGATGCAAAGCTGCCCACACCAAATGTGTTGGTTGTGGATGGCGATCGGCGATGTTGCCGCTTCGATCAGCCACCACCTCCTTGCCATAGCTCAGTTGCCCTTTTATGGGCCTTGGGCAGCGATGATTTCATGTCAACAAGGGCCCACATATGGGCGGAGAGCTTGGGGCAATGCTCAAGGACAGAGGAGAGGTGGTGGACGGTTCTAGTGTCAACTCATTCAGTGGCAAAGCCAACCTACGGTCAGGCGGCACAAATTCAGTGCCTAAACCTAAAAGCACACGCGTGGCCACATGCACATGCGGCCAAAAAGGACCACTCTAGGGGGAGGTGCTGTCCACAGCCGATTTCGACTTCTTACGGCCGATTGAGTACGTCTTAGCCACCGGCTGACCTTCTGTGAGTACACCCTAGACTTATAGTCGCACTGCCACTTATGTTGGCTTGACATTTCTCCCAGCTGCCCTAGTGTGCTATCGTGGATCGCAAATTTTGCCACATTGACTTCTGACACCTCGTTTGGCCATGACTATTTTCAGTACTTCCTAAAATCCTCAGGACAGTAGCTCTCTCAAATTGGCAATGCTTTTGGCTGCCAACTCTGCCGCCGATGCCACCACCATCGTATGCTCACCATCAAATGTCATAATTACGAGGTAGGGGAGCTTTGAAATCGTAATTTCATGATGCTAGGATTGTATGATTCAATGCTTTGGATGCTAAATCATGATCCGTTTGTATGATGTAAGAGGATATATTATGCCATGTTGAAATGCATATGACATGGCATTTGAGTTGTATGTATATTTGAAGTATGTTGGTAAGCTTCATATGTGGATTGAGTATGTGCTAGTGATGGCTAGTGTTTTTGTTGGTAAACTTCGTATGTGTATGCATGTGCTAGTGATGGCTAGCGTATTTGTTGGTAAGCTTCATATGTTGATTGAGTATGTGCTAGTGATGGTTAGCATGTTTGTTGGTAAGCTTTGTATGTGTATGTATGTGCTAGTGATGGCTAGCATATTTGTTGGTAAGCTTTATATGTGTATGTATGTGCTAGTGATGGCTAGCATATTTGTTGGTAAGCCATGTGTATGGATGCGTATGTATGTGCTAGTGATGGCTAGCGAATATGTTACTACATATGTGGATTATGTGTACACTAGTGATAGCTAAAGAGGATGTTTTTATGAATATGGATTATCCATGTGCTAGTGATGGCTAGCGTGCATGTTTGAAGTATATATGAAGTGTATGTATGTGTTAGTAATGGCTAGTAAGCATGTTTGTAAGCTACATATGTATGATGGCTATTTGTCTATGCTATGGATATGTGTATGTGCATGTAGGTAGAGGTATGGGTGATTGATGGTAAGAAGTGACCGTGTTTGGTATGGATTTGGATATGGATGTATAAGCGTATGACGGATGATAGTAGCTTCAGAATAAAGATGCTCCAGTAGGCTTTCCCCAACATTGCAAATTACAGCAGGAGGCTGTTTCAAATTCAAATTAAACGGAATTGACCTGAATGAAGAGGATATGAGTATGAAGGGCGAGGATTGGAGTGGATTATTTTAGATCAGAGCGTATGTTGGGGGATTGTCAGACAATAAGAGTGTGCATAATTGTACAAGAATAATGTATACATTATAAAGTAAAAAGTAAGGATAATAAGTGAGATATAAGTAAGAGGGTGATAATTGGGTTTGGCTCTTAGGAGCTTAGTTTGATGACGTTTCTGTAAGATGTTTTGGCCATAAGGTGGATAGCAGAGTATGTAAGACTATAAGGATTTGATGTATGATGAGTTAATCATGATATGGACGGGTTAAGTGAAGTCTGCTGCCCTACGAACTAGGGTTTCGGATCGGGCTTAGCTTCGGTTTGATCAGTGGAGCACAAGAGTGGCACTGTATGTTTCTTCCCAAGAGTGACACTGACACTATAAGACCCATAATAGTGGGCAATTCTATCGCATTATAAGACCCATTATGGTGGGCAATTGTATGACCCCTTCTGTGTAGGTGTTTATGTTTACGCGCTCAGGTAAGTAGTATCATGAACCTGCTCTTACCTGTTTGATCTTGTGCCCCATGAGCATAGGTGTGTCTTACCTTCAAAAAAGTTCATGGCGTCTAGTCACTCCCTAAAGGTTAAGGTGATACTCCAGTGACATTCTTTTCTTTTTTCACGCTGGAGCTTATTAGTTGTAATGAGCTTCAGTGGTTGATAGTATGTATACAATTATGAGTATGAGCACGACATTAAGAGTATGAGTATGAGCACGACTGTAAGAGTATAAGTATGAGCACGACTGTAAGAGTATGAATATGAGTAAGACTGTAAGAGTATGACTACGATTATAAGAGTATGTTTTGAGTAAGATAGTAAGTGTGTGATTTTGAGTAAGATTGTACGAGTAAGGTTGTACAAGTATGTGTAAGTTATATGAGTGAGCATATAATTGTACAAGTAAGGTCGTACAAGTATGCGTATGTTGTATGAGAGTATACGTTGGTACGAGTAAGTTTGTAAGACCCTGAATAAGGGTGTTTGTGTAAGTTTGATTCAATGGTTTGTTTGGCATGTTTGTATGCATATGAGCATGTTTATGATATGCCTATTTGTTCATGTTTAAGTTGCATGAACGTATCTATGTATAGATTTACTGAGTTCACTGCTTAGAACTCCCCTACTGAGTATTTTCCTACTCATTACCCTATTTTTTAGCCCCGTTATTCAGAGGGCTTTTGCAGGATTGTGACGAAGAGCCCCTGGAGATGGATGCTCATTTCCGAGGTATATTGATTCCCTTTGACTTAAGTATACACTTGACTTACTGCGAGTATTTTTGTGCCACGATCTGATATATTGGGTGAGACGATAATTAAGATGTTTATGTATTCTGGACTTTTAGTTTGGATTAGACTGTGGACTGTTATGGGACTTGTACTCAAAGATGCCTGGGAGAGATTTATATTTAAAGTCTACGATCATAGCAATTTATTCGTATGGTTATTTTCGAATAGCACCTGTGAATGTTTGTTTTGGCCATACAATATTTGATCGAATGAGTAATAATTTAGATGAGAAAAATTGATGTATTATTTTTAAAATTATAAAATTATTTTTACGGGTTTTGTATTTGTCATTTTTCCTGATTTATAATAATTATATTACAAAAATATTTTATAAATTTTAAAATATATATATATAAATCACAAGCATTATATGTACAACATACATGTTTTGTCTAATTATGTGAATTTTTGGGATGTGAATATTGCTATCTTTTTCCTATTGTCGTCTTCCTTACACGTTTTTTGTAGTGCCTCGTTACTTGTCTAGATTATAATGGAAATTGTGAAAGAGAGAGGCACACAACAAAAGTCCTGTTTCGCAGCACACATGTGCCCATTTGAGGCCCATTTAAGGTGTCCTTAAATGTCCATATTCTATCTAGATGAATGTCCTCGTGAGGACATTTCCTTCCAAAGGTTGTTTACGGAGAAGACGCTCACCTTGACCCTGCTGACCGTCATCAATGTTTCTTCTCTCTCCATTTCACTTCCCCCTTTTATTTCCACTAGTAGGAATGCAGGGCATCCATAACCCTTTAGACAATAGGGACCTGATTTTGAATGTGTGCATGAGCATTTCTCTTATGGGTAAGAAATCTCCTACCCTTGTTTTAGCCAGCCACCTCTCTTTAACACAGCGAGGGATATCTACAGTTTATGTTTATGTATAGATGGGGTGGGAGGGATATCTACAGTTTATGTTTATGTATAGATGGGGTGGGTTAGCTAAAGCATGGGCTGACAAATTGCTCATTCTTCTTTTATTTATTAATAAATACTCTTTTTGACGTAATATTTCTGCAGCTACCATTCTTTCATGTTATTAGCTTTAAGAAAGTCATTTATAAATATTAGATAACTTTTATTTAATATGCATTGGTTATAATTTCTTAGGTGTTCAAAATATAATTCTAATTTCATCACAAAAATGAAAACAGAATGATTAATTGTGTATATAAATTAACTATCTATCTAAATTCAATTTGCTATTTTCGGACTATGAGTCATGCCAAGTTCTATATGCTTTGTTCATTTTCTTATTTTAATATCTATAAAAGAAACCTATAATGTCATCCAAATCAAGCATCTTGATACTTCAATACAAGTAAAACAACACACTGAATTAAGATTTAAATGTCTACATTGACCAAGTATACTTCATATGATTCTTATGCAAGTATGAATCATTTTAAGTTTTGTTGTTTCTATATGCCTTTGGGAGAGGATTTATTAAATGATTCTTACTTTCAAAAGTTTTCTTCAAAAGTAAAACACAACATATTATTTTATTTATCTAATATTGATAATTTGAAGTGATATTTACTTAATATTATTATTTTTTTATATCTTTATCATCTTAATACATAGGGTATTTAAAACTTCTCCTAGATCTTTTGTGGTTTTGATATATAAAACTTTTAAAGAAATAATTTCTTTGATTATCCATCTATCCAAAGCATTATTTATTTTTATTTTTACTTCTATTGTTCACATCATCTAGTTGAATAGAGTCATGATTTAATTTTAACTAAGATAATATAACACTTAAATAACATAATTAGATTTTATAATGACACTCAATACCTTAGTGAATTAACTTATTAATTTTTATTTTAACACTTTTATTTTCTTTCTCTCACTTATTTTTTTTGTATGTTTACTTTGTAACCATTCTTATAGTTGCACAAGGGCAATCCTTGTGAATTTAACAATCCAAAACTACAACCATTTATACACTTCCAAGTAGTACAACCTCAAACACTTAGTCAATCTCAAAAAGTATTATTCTAGGTGTAACACTTACTACCATCTTATCCCTCTCCTCCTCTTGGTCCTTTGGCCTTGTATCATGCCCACCATATGTTGACTCGTCTCCACCTAAAGCCTACAAATAAAGCTACAATGACTTTCATCATTACCTCCTCTAAATTAGCTTTTGCCTGTTCGTTATCTAATGGCCACTACACAAGCCCACCTCTAGTTAGGGGTGAAACTTTTAAGGGACGTATAAAAATTCAAGTTATGGCCAAAAAATTTAGGCATGATTTTAGGGTCGGGCCTTAAATTTTTTAACATGCCTTAAATAGAGCTAGGCCCGGGCTAAGGGGCAAAAAACTGTAGGCCCACATTTAAGTATTAAAAATAATTATTCTCATATTTTTCAATAGTCCAATATAGATTAAAAGGGAAAGAAAAATAAAGGAGGTTGCATGCTTTATAGAAATTTAGAAGAATTTAAATTTACCTGTCATGATTAATTGTGAATGACCCTACCTAAAAATTAAATATATATTAACTTGTGTCTGATGGGGTCAACTAATCGGGACCCCACCAAAAAATTATAAATTAATTTATTAAAAAATATTTTTTAATTAAAATATATAAAAGAAAAAAGGAAAAAATTTGTAACTTAGGTGGCCTGCTTAGGGACGGACTTTTGAAAGCCCTCTTACGGCTAGGGTCGGGGCTAGGAAATAGGCTAACATGCTAGGACCAAGGCTCTAGCCCTACATCTGGATACCTGCACTCACTTACCCCTATTCTTCACCCTTGCCCGTGCAGCCTACGGATATGTTAGTCCTAGGGCATTGTTTAAAATGTGTCTATGATTTTAGGATTTTAGATTATAAGTTTGGATTGCGTTTTACTATTGTCGTCTTCCTTACACGTTTTTTGTAGTGCCTCGTTACTTGTCTAGATTATAATGGAAATTGTGAAAGAGAGAGGCACACAACAAAAGTCCTGTTTCGCAGCACACATGTGCCCATTTGAGGCCCATTTAAGGTGTCCTTAAATGTCCATATTCTATCTAGATGAATGTCCTCGTGAGGACATTTCCTTGCAAAGGTTGTTTACGGAGAAGACGCTCACCTTGACCCTGCTGACCGTCATCAATGTTTCTTCTCTCTCCATTCCACTTCCCCCTTTTATTTCCACTAGTATGAATGCATGGCATCCATAACCCTTTAGACAATAGGGACCTGATTTTGAATGTGTGCATGAGCATTTCTCTTATGGGTAAGAAATCTCCTACCCTTGTTTTAGCCAGCCACCTCTCTTTAACACAGCGAGGGATATCTACAGTTTATGTTTATGTATAGATAGGGTGGGAGGGATACCTACAGTTTGTGTATAGATGGGGTGGGTTAGCTAAAGCATGGGCTGACAAATTGCTCATTCTTCTTTAATTTATTAATAAATACTCTTTTTTGACGTAATATTTCTGCAGCTACTATTCTTTCATGTTATTAGCTTTAAGAAAGTCATTTATAAATATTAGATAACTTTTATTTAATATGCATTGGTTATAATTTCTTAGATGTTCAAAATATAATTCTAATTTCATCACAAAAATGAAAACAGAATGATTAATTGTGTATATAAATTAACTATCTATCTAAATTCAATTTGCTATTTTCGGACTAGGAGTCATGCCAAGTTCTGTATGCTTTGTACATTTTCTTATTTTAATATCTATAAAAGAAACCCTATAATGTCATCCAAATCAACCATCTTGATACTTCAATACAAGTAAAACAACACACTGAATTAAGACTTAAAATGATTCTTATGCAAGTATGAATCATTTTAAGTTTTGTTGTTTTTATGTCTTTGGGAGAGAATTTATTAAATGATTTTTACTTTCAAAAGTTTTCTTCAAAAGTAAAGCACAACAACACATTGTTTTATTTATCTAATATTGATTATTTGAAGTGATATTTATTTAATATTATTATTCTTCTTATATCTTTATCATCTTATTACATAGGGTATTTAAAACTTTTTTTGGATCTTTTGTAGTTTTAATATATAAAACTTTTGAAGAAACAATTTCTATCATCCATCTATCCAAAGCATTATTTATTTTTATTTTTACTTCTATTATCCACATCATCTAGTTGAATAGAATCATAATTTAATTTTAGCTGAGATAATATAGCACATAGATAACATAATTAGATTTTATAATGACACTACCTTAGTGTTTTAACTTATTCATTTTTATTTTAACACTTTTATTTTCTTTCTCTCTCACTCTTATTTTTTTAGTATGTTTACTTTATAACCATTCTCATAGTCGCACAAGGGCAATCCTTTTGAATTTAACAATCCAAAATTACAACCATTTATACACTTGCAAGTAGTACAACCTTAAACGCTTAGTCAATCTCATAAAGTATTAGTCTAGGTGTAACACTTACTACCATCTTATCCCTCTCCTCCTCTTAGTCCTTTGGCCTTGTATCATGCCCACCATATGTCGACTCATCTCCACCTAAAGCCTACAAATGAAGCTACAATGACTTTCATCTCACCTCCTCTAAATTAGCTTCTACGTGCTCGTTATCTAACCTACTGGCCACTACACAAGCCCACCTCTAGTCAGGGGTGAAACATTTAAGGGTCGACATGTATAAAAATTCAAGTTATGGCCAAAAAACTTAGGCATGATTTTAGGGTTAGGCCTTAAATTTTCTAATTTGCCTTAAATAGAGCTAGGCTCGGGCCAAGGGGCAAAAAACGGTAGGCCCACATTTAAGTATTAAAAAAATAATTATTCTCATATTTTTCAATAGTTTAATATAGGCTAAAAGGGAAAGAAAAATAAAGGAGGTTGCATACTTTATAGAAGTTTATGAGAATTTAAACTTGCGTGTCATCATGATTAATTGTGAATGACCCTACCTAAAAGTTAAATGTATATTAACTTGTGTCTAGTGGAGTCAACTAATCGGGACCCCACCAAAAAGTTATAAATTAGTTTATTAAAAAATATATTTTTAATAAAAAATATATAAAAGAAAAAAAAAATGTGTAACTTGGCGGCCTGCTTAGGGACGGGCTTTTGAAAGCCCTCTTAAGGCTAGGGTCAGGACTAGGAAATAGGCTAGCATACTAGGACCAAGGCTCTGGCCCTACATCTGGCAACCTGCACTCACTTACCCCTATTCATCACCCTTGCCTGTGCAGCCTACGGATATGTTAGTCCTAGGGCATTGTTTAAAATGTGTCTATGATTTTAGGATTTTAGATTATAAGTTTGGATTGCGTTTTAGATTACATGGCAGTAGGATATATTTTATTTATATACAGCTTCATGTTTTCCTCCAGTTCCATCACATGAACCAAACCAAACAAGGATTTCAGCTTCACATTACTTCTTTAAGTGGTAAAAAGGGATTCCGGGATATATATGTCTCTGCCACTACCAAACAATGGTCTCTTTGTCGCCTGGACTGGCTCTCTCTTTCCCCATATTTTTCTAATCTAAATCCAAATAGAGCCTAAACGAAATGTGAAACAAGGTGACCAAAGCGCATATTTGCTCTTAATCTTCAAATTTGTAATATGACGAGAATTTATTATAACGTATTAAATTGTTAAACAAACTAAAGAGACGTAATTGAGGACACAAAAACTGCGTGAAAAGCTGAAAGAATTTGCAGGAACTTGAGTCGGGCAGCAGACAAAGGCTACATGCCAGCCACAGTTGGAGGTAAAATGGGGGAGACGCTAGAGTGGGCAGTGGGTAAGCAACGAGAACCTGCTAGCCTGGAAAAATAAAAATGCATACATAAAAGAACA
Organism: Saururus chinensis; assembly: GCA_035235625.1. NCBI lineage: Eukaryota > Viridiplantae > Streptophyta > Magnoliopsida > Piperales > Saururaceae > Saururus > Saururus chinensis. Next base: position 24,558,354 of record CP141144.1, read on the forward strand.
ATAGCAATTACAAAGTTAAATTGTTACATTATACCAGTGACGATTCTCTCAATTATCTCATAAGCATAAGCCGACACTGTGACAACCATGTCATCCCACAGTAACAACTCGATTAGAAAATGAACACCTAGTGTCTATATTGGCTGAATATGCTACCTCTACAATCTGCTCCATTTTCTAATTCTCTTCAGTTTCACATGACCAAAAGATAACACACTAGTGCCACAACATGATCAAGTGAGAGGAAAGAACCCCGTGTAACCTCTGCAGCTAAAAGAACGGTGGTTGCCATTCATAACAAAATACAATTATCTCATTGGTCACTGTACTCAGATGACATGGATGCTGTTCCCTCATCTTCGTCCATGTTTCCCTCTCCATCATCAAGTTCATTACCTTCAATGTCCTCGTCCATATCATCCAATCCATCTTCATCTCCATCATCGTCACCGTCTTCATCTTCATCTCCTTCCCCTCCATCATACGCTCCTTCATCCCCCTCACCCTCCTCATCTTCATCCCCATTGCCATCACCATCAACATCAACATCCTCTTCACTGTCATTCATCAGAACGTTCATTTTCCCATTGTAAGAAACAGCATAATCATCAGCACCTTGATCATCATCTTCATATTCGTCATCAACAGATGCTTGACCATTCTCATCAGAATCATAAATTCCTCCACCATTATCATTGTCACCCCCCTCCTCCACATACACCCTCCCACTTTCTTCTTCCCATTCCTCCCCCCCACCGGAACTTCTTGGAGACTCTTGCACATCAATTTTCATGGAATTACTAGCTTTTTCAAAAAATGTGTCTACAACAACCTCTTTTGGTGCTGCCCTACTACCAAATCTTTGTTGCCTTTTCCTCACAGTACGACGGCCCCTTCTACGTCCCCGTCCACGTGAACGGCCTCTACGCACCTGGGCTTGTGTCCGTTTATCATTACCACTAGCCAAAACCCTGCTAAATTCAGGCCTGCGACCTCTGCCTCCCCGACTTCGGCCACGCCCTCTACCTCGACCACCACCTCGTCCTCTTGACAAGATGCTGCCATACCCCATCCCGGGATCAGCCCATCGGTCTGGCTGCAGATAATCAAATCTACCTGAGGCTTCAGTAATATCAAGCTCTTGCATATTCTTACCAACAGCATATCTTGTAGATGGCATTTTCTGTAGGGGAAAAAAAAGTTGTCAATGCACAGTGTTTTCATGAATATACAACAAATTTAAATTTCTTAGTAATAAGGTGCTCACAATAAATTCTCCAGCTTCTCGCTCTTTTTGAGAATCCAACTTCTGTTGTAGCATGTAAGACATGGAAGCATCAAACTCCATTATCCTTAAGGCAACAGCTGCTGTGGTTGCTGGTACCCATGGGAGTACAGGAACAGTTTCAAGGGGAAGAGAAATGTCCTCAGCCCCAAAACCCTGAGTACATGTGCCCAGAAGTTCTTTCGTCGTCTCATAATTTGTGGACAAGTAGTCCGGGTTAATGGCAAACTCTAACTGCGTCAACAACTGCAGTGAACAAAGTTCCAAGTCAACCAAACAGTACAAGAAAATTCATGACGACAGCAGGTAAATAAACCAATAAGATTATCAAAGTTGAAACACATGGCTGAAGCTCGCAAGCCAAACACTAAGGATCTTTGCTAATCAGCCCACAAAAGTGCAGAATTTCAACTTGAAAAGAGATATTTTAAAAGATAGAGCAGAGTGTAAGGAGCCAATTAAAACATGCTAACCTGGAAAATGGCTTCTGCTGATATTGTTGTATGCAACTTTGAACCCCAAATTTTCCTATAGGTCTCTGTCCAGTAAGGCCGAAGAGCTTCTGCTGGAATGGAAGCCTTTGAAGTATCCCCAAAAGAAAACAAAATCAGAAACTTATAGTATTTTGAAGGAAACACCTATCAGAGATGAAACTAGTAACAGGACACAAATAGATAAGCAAATATAGAACATCAAATGCTCCCACCTCAATTGATGCCAGCTGTGCCTTTAGTAGCTCAATCCTCGTAGGAGCGGAGTTTGCACTGTAAAGGTTGACCTTCTCCGCTCTCATCTTTCGTCTCTTTTCTTCACTATAAATCATACGTTCAGAAAAGTTCAAATCAAAATTTGACCCCTCCAATGTCTGAGAGCAGAAAGGGCAGTGGTTATCATCACATAAGTAGGTGATGTTACAGGTCATGCAAATGCCCAGCAACTCAGAGGATCTCTTCTTTCCATATTTCATCGCACATATTACTGATGGATTAAAGCACTCTTTCCAAAACCATTTTTGCATGTCATGATATCTCTTCAAAGCATTTTTCTGCTCCTTCTCATTGCCTCCAAACTCAATTCTAAACGAATCTGATTTCTCCAGGGCATCAGCGTTTACCCCACAAATAGTACTTTCAGGGCTATCACTATCAACACTGCAATCAAAACTGGAAGTTTCAGCTGCTCCTTTAATGTCAACTAATTTCTGAGTAGCAGCTTGGCTGGTTTTCTTGCTTATAGTCTCTTTAAAAATTGTTTCAACTCTTTGCAGCATTGAATGCAAATGAGATTCTCTAATCCCCCGTGTATCTAGAGATGAGAGAAGAGCATCAAAAGCCTGCATACACGTGAAATGTAAGGAAAAAGAACATTAAACAAATCGTCCATATAGACAAGTTTAGAAATACAGAACTTCCACAGAACATGTTTACCTCAACTGTATCAATAAGCCTCCAAAAACCATCTTGAGACTCGAAAAAGATCCGCCCAGACCCCGGATCATTCTTAGAAGATGTGACAAACTGCCAGTAACGGTTACGCCTGCGGTCCTGACCAAGAGGCAATGACCTGTACACATACATTTCTTCTGCCTTGTAACTAATATAAGATTTTAACTGAGATCGAGACCTCTCAGCAGCAACATACCCATATTGCTGAATCTGAACATTTTCAAGCCCCAAGTCTGGCCCGCTCATATTAGCTTGATAATTATTGACAATGAGTGGATCAGTCAAAGGTTCTTGTTTTGATAAAGGGGTTAATGAAAGGTCGTTAGCTCTGCCATCTACACCAAGCAATGGACTTTGACCACCGCCTTCTGCTATGCCACCACCTACACTTGTGTCATTTTTATAATAAGAAGAATATGGAGTCCTACTTGTAAACTCTTCTTTCATGCGCCTTTTATCTAATTGTGCTTCAGCCCATATTTGCTTTTTGAGACAATTAGCTGCCTCCAATCGCTCCTACATAATTCAATTGTTACCATTAAAAATGTACAGACTAAAATATTACAAAAAAATTCACATATCCTTACCTCTAATACAACTCGGATAGAGTTTCCTTCAATTGCCACACCAACTAATGCAACAAGAGCATTAAGGCGCTCCTCAACTGTCAGATCAGAATATTCTCCTTCCATCAGTCCTTGAACCCATGGCTCACCAGCATTGCTCTCATCAATTTCAGCTCCTTCTAAATCAGTATGGCTTTCTTCCTGAAAGTTTTCCACAGCATCGACAGCCTGACTATTGCCAGCATGTGAAGTGCTTGCACCATTGGACCCTCCAACAGGAGATGAAGATGGACCTTTTCCAAATGCTTCCCTCTTTTCATTCTGAGGAGATGCTTCAATGTGCGAAGTTCTTATTTTTTTATTTGGATCTGCCCCTTGAACTGCATCATCAACTTCCGGATCTTCAGCACCATCACATTCAGAATCTTCCTCCCTATCCACATCATCAGCGAATTCAGTATCCTTTTCAGCTTCTTCAGAATCTGATAGCCCATTTTGAAAAATCTGTACTTTCTCTCTGGCAGCTGCCAGAATAGCTTCAGAGTCTGCAGGATCCTTTCTGTATGGAGCACGCACACAATATGTGGAAGGGGCTGTTCTTTCAAAAAGAAGTGAATCTCTTGAAAGTGCTGCAGCAATTGACGCCTCTGGTGTTTTGCTTGTGGTCAAGTCCCGAAGTCCAGATTTCTTAAACAAGAAAAAAACAAATACTATGTAATGCAGGTTTTCCACCTTTGATGCTCATTACCATGAAAAATTAGCATTGTACACTTCAGAGAAAATAAACATGAAAATGATGGTTAAATAAATATCATAATACCTGGATTTTATCCGCAACTTCCAATATAGTTAGTCCTTTACCGCCCTCAAGAGATAAAACATAAAATGCTGCAAATTTTACAGTGCCAGGAGTCAACCTGTGCCTAGATCTGCGTTGATGAGTATACCCTTTTTCATGCATCAGGGCAACTGCATTTTCAGCAGCAGCACCATTACGCAAAGTCGAGATGATGTCTTCACCATCGTGACCCTGCAGCATTGAAATGATAAAAAAACCATAAAGAAAACCATAAAAAAATAAATAAGAAAGCAGTCAGCATATGCTAAGACATAGTCTTAGAAGATGTTCAGTTTAAAAGAATTAAAGTGTCAAAAGAATTGTTTGCACACTTTAGATAAATTCCAATGCACCATTTACATTAGTTTCATTCTCACAAATTACAGTGGAAGAGAACTAAAAATATAAGATAATTAAAAGGTGGGCAAGGGTGCAGAAATTATGGTGTGAAGGATATCCAGACTCAAACAGATCTGATACAAGGAGATTCCTCCGTTCTCCCTTGGTGAAATAAGTCTGAACTAAGCACCTTTTACATTTGAAGAGCACTGCAGCAGGCTGAATTTGACTCTTCTCTCTAGATCCCATCCATGGTGGCCTTGTTAGCTTTACAGGTGAGGGAGAAGAGCCCTCCACTTCACTTCTTAAATGCCTCTCCACTCTCAAGAAAGTGGGAGTATATGCAAGGGTGTGGCGCTCCTTTTAATGGCCATGACCCTCGATTTTTGTTTAAGAAAGCGCCCTCCTTTTAATGGCCATGACCATTGATTTTTGTTTAAGAGCCAAAATTGCCGCCCATTTACCTAATGGACGAGGACTAGTTATGGCCTTCCAACCAAGGCAAATCAAATGTGGTCAATGGGCTTAAAATCAGCCCTCCCACTTACCTTGTATAAACCTGGCAGAAACAAATGGGAAAAGTGCCCAGTTGGCCACTGGGTTTCCTTGACTGAAGGAGGAAAAAAACAGAAAAGTAAGAAATGCAATGGGGCACGAGGAATCTGCCAGCACCTAGGCCCACTACCTTCTCCTTTTGTCCTAAAAGACCCTCAACTCTTCAATGAAATTGTCCAGCTCCCTTTTCTATTTTTTTCCAGTTTTATTATGTGTCAACAAAAATAGTGGACCAAACTAATCTCACCTCATTCTCATCACGGAAATATACCCTCTCGGCCGATCTTTTCTTCAACTGTGGCCCAAATCCAGCAGAAAGTGCAAGCTGTCTTAATATTTCAGGCCAGGTTGCAGGGCTCAAGTGATGCTGCCAGCTCCGTATATTGAAACCCCACGCATATGCCTGTCAAAAAGATGAAGATATAAACCACATTAACAAGGAAGTCAGCCCATTAATAAAACTAAGTGCAAAGCATAACTAAAAAAATTACCCCTTCAACAATTTGTGGGTGTCCACCTCCAGGGTTAGCAGCACTATTTTGATTGGCTCCCAGACCAACAGAAGGTGTTCTAGCAACATCTTCAATATCTTTTATAATGGATTTCAGAAGAGAAATATGTATTTCACCCAGCAATCTTGGATCCTGCAAAAAGCAATACTTGTAAGAAATCTAGAAATTATATTCCACAGTCCACACAGATGACATGGTGCGATAAAGCAGAATTATTTAACCAGACTACAATGTGGAACATACATAATCATGCAATGCTTGAACAAACTCATCAAGCGTGAATGGCCACAGCTCCAGAACATCTGTAAATGTGATTAAAAATCTCCAAACCTGTAAATTCCATCTTCAAATATTAGAGACCCAAGAAAAGAGTAAAAAAATCCATATCAAAAGACAAATGAATATCAAATGAAAGAGAAAAATACACATCCACAAGAGATAGAGACAGAGACAAAGGAGAAGCCAGAGACAAAGAAATTGATAAATACCATAAGCAGACTCCCAACATTTCCCTCAGAATCAGTCCAAGGCTTGACCTCAAAAGGTTTCTTTAACTGGATTGACAGGGGAGGAAACACTGGCAACACATCTGAAAAAGCAAAGGGGCGTTAGACTTTTCATTCTATTAAATCCCCATAAAAGTAGTTTAATCCTAGTGTAGGAAACAACCTACCAGCAAAGAAGTAAATTAACTGATAGTCTAAGATACCAAATACTCCACCTACCTTTAAATGAGTCGAGATTCTGAAGTGTTTCACTATCAATTGAGAGTATCGATGGCAGCCCCTTGTTTGAAGCAGCCAACTCCATGAGTTCTAGCCGTTCATCCTCGATGAGCTCCATAGATTCTCTAGCTATCCTGCGAGCAGTGGCCCTCTCATTAGCCGCTTTTTGCCTTGCTGCTTCTTTCTCTCTTCTCTGTTCTTCCTTCAATCTCATTTTCTCAGCCTGAAAGCAAAAGAAGCATCTTTAATAAAAAACCAGAAAAATCACATAGAAGTACAAATTTTCCACAAGTTAACCGTGTTTACTCTGCGATTTTCCTTCTGCAAAAACTTCTCCCTTCTCTCAAGTTCACGCCTCTGTTCCCTCTGGGATCTTTCCTTCTCTCGTTGCATTTCACGCATTAACCTTTCTCCCTCCTTCCGTTTTTCACGCTCATGCCTTTCCATTTGTCTTCGCATTTGCTCTTCTTCCTACAAATTCAATAATTTAGATGACAGGAGCACTTTTAAATATAAGAATCTCAAATCTATATTTTATCATACTTGAATGACTACCTTTCGCCTCAAAATATCTTGCCTCTCAATCTCTTTCCTTATTCTTTTTTCATGAGCTTCAACTTCCTTTAACATCCTTGCTTCTTCACTCTGCACAGACAACTATTGTTAACTGGGGCACCAATCAGAATGAAAACAACAGAATCAAATATAATGAGAGATCTGACATAGCAAACACTTATAAAATACCTTTCGCTTCCTCTCCACTCGAGAAGAATCCTCATCATGGTGCACCCGCCTATCAGATGGTACAAAAGGAGTCTCCACACTCATGAGTTGGTGGGAAGCAAAGTGTGGATCTGTTCCCATACTGGAAAAGGAGTTTCTATGTGGAATTGGTTCATATTCGGATGATACCGAGGTAAAAACATGGCCTTGTCGGCCATGTTGAGGCAGAACAACATTGGATGCTGGAGTTTGGTAGCCATAGCCCATGACCATTTGGTCGTTTCCTTGGAAATAGGGCCCTCCAGAAGACAGCGAAGAGGCCCTTGGAGCCAGAGGCTCAACTGGAGAGTCATATATGTGAGATGCACTTACTCTCTCATATGCATCAGATCTGACACTTGGCTGCTCCGGAAGGAACTGATATTCGTGAAGTGCCCTGTTAGAGTTCTGAGGATGAGCCATTCCCACCGGTAGTTTCCTTTTCACACCTGAACCCAATACATAACCTGTGTTTGGTAAGAAAGATGGTGCCTGGAAACCAGATATTATGCATTAGATATGACAGAAGATCACTCCTACAGATAAGAAAAGCAATTTTCCAAGACTAAGAACGTGGAACAAACTTTGCTCAATTTCGGGTCCTGTCGTTCATACAGTTTGCTGTCATAAGGCCTTCCAACTTGCTTTGGCTGGGCTGATATTGGTGCTGTGGATACAAACTCAAGAACATTAGTGTGACAGGGTTTGCACTTCAAGACCCAACTAAAACACGAAACATAATATTACAAAGTAGAGCTATAATGGTCATTGTATCTCATGCTAAGTAACATTCTGAAACCATATTCTAAATCCTAACTCGACCTAAATCCAAGCAAATATAGTTCATAGAATGTCAATAGCATCAATACTCTTAAAGTCGAGACTTTCAGCAACTTCAGTAAAGTATTACTAGCAACGACACTATCAATCAAGCCAACTAATCAGTACCAAGAGTTTAGGGGCAGATATCATATTACAGAAACAAGCAAAAGCAGATAAAGATGGCAAGAAAAAAAACTAATGAACAGCTCTAAACATTGAAAAGCCTGCAATACCTATAGGAGCCCCAAATGCATCCGGCGGCAACGGATCAAACTCAACCCCCAGTATAGGTCCGTCCTCCCTCAATGGCTCCCCAAGCTGAGACTCCACAAACGAAATGGCCCGTCGCTCCGATATTGACTGCGGTGGCTCATAGTACCTCTTCACCAACGGCACCTCCACTCCCATCCTCCCCATTCCCCCCACAGCCGGAGGCTGCAGAGATAGGGGCAACCGGGAAACCGCCTTCCTCCCCCTTCCCTTAATCAAATGCCCCGACCCAGAACTCGAACCGACCTCATTATTCTCCGCCTCCCCCGCCTCGCCATCGCTTTGCCCCATCACCGCCGCAGGGTCGTCCGTCCGCTCCCTGGGGCGCCTGGGAGGGTTATCCTTTCTGTCCTTGAGCCGCCGGTGGCAGAACCACATCTGCAGCTGCCGATCCGTCAGGTTCAATCTCCTCGACAGCTCCGCCCGCAGCGATTCAGACGGGTACGTCTCCCCTGCGCCGGAATCGATCGCAAACACCAAAACCAAACAAAACCCATATCAGAAAACACCACCAAACACCCAACAACCCTCCCCTTCAGATCAATCACCACCCACAACAACAAAAAAACCCCAAAACAACACCAACAAAAAACAACCCACAAATCAAAAACACAAACAACAACAAAAAATCAGAAAAAGTCACGAACTTGCATAGGTCTGCTCGAGGATCGTCAACTGGTACGGCGTCTTCATCTTCCGCTTGCACGATTTCTCCCCCTCCCCGTTCTCCATCGCGCCGAAACCACCCCAAAACCGCCCCCCCAAGGCCTCCTATAAAGTCGACCAAGAACGGGCGTAGACTTGTCGTCTCATACGCGATGAACGAGCGCGGTTAGGAAAGCGCTGGAGAACCAGCGGTGAGATTTGGCCAAGAAATGGCATTAACAACAATAACAACAAGAATATTAGGAATAAGAATAATCGGAAACTTGGAAGCAACTCAGTTGGGCGGGCGCCCAAAATCATTAATAATAATACGAGCAATAATAAAGCAGCAGCTGCAGCAACAACAACAACAGCAGCAATAACAGTAGAAGCGGATCATATCCATCTCAGCAGCTCTGCCTTTGGGTCCTCCTCTCTTTTGTTTTTCTTTTCCGCCTTTGTTTTCCCAAAACGTTACGTGATGTATGTAACTCATGTGATGTGGTGTTGTTGTTTTTGGGGGAAAAATAAAAAATCCGAAAGAGGTTTTTTTGCGTTGGGTCGTTTTTGTCTTTGTGGCGAGGATTGGAATTGGAGTTGGAATGGATGGATGCGGGCGTGTGTGTGCGTGCTCTTGGGGATTGCGAAGAACGCGATTCCGCGACTTCTCTCGCTTTTGTTCTGCGCACAGCGGAGCCTGATTTTTGATCCGCCCGCCCAGCAGGGGGTTTGTGTAGGTGCGGACCGGCCGGTCCGCGATGCCTGCCTCTGCCGAAGCCGGTTCGCTTGTTGGACCGCCTTCTCGGGTGGTCCCTCGCTCCTATTATTCATGCGAGATTTGTTTAGAAATTTGCGGCTTCTGATTTTCCAAATTGGATTCGGACTTTACGCCGGGCTTTACAAGTTTTGACCAGATTCGTTGTGAAATTTTGTTGTTGATCTCCTTATTGGAAGGCTGGAATTTTGCACGACAACTGGCTATTTATGTATACCTAGAATTTGGATTCAATTGAATTAGAACTCACAATGCAAAGTAGATCCACCAAAAGGTAAGCAATGTCAAAGACGACCATACGGAAAAGATGCGATATAAAGAACCGTTATTAATTTGGTCAACGGGAACAGAAAGATTATTTTTCTTCGAAAATTTAGAATATGAAGTAGATATCCTTTTTCAATGGAGGAATATAAAGCCTCTTTATTTTCGTTATTTCTTTAATTTCGTGCTTTCATTAGCTTTTGTTAGTTAAATATTAATTCACATTAAAACTTTGATTGGATGTGCGATTGACATAGTACATAGGGCATTTAATTGATTGCTTACATTGTAGTAAGGCTGTTATTTTTTTATATCATCCACATTAGTCGACAGTCTAAACAGCTTCATCCACTCCAACCTCATGGGTAGGGCATGCACTACTCATATTTCTTTTGTGTTAAATATGTAGAAATAAGACAAAGGTGAGGGCTCCCAAAACATGGTGTGTCACCCAACCATTTAAGAAAAACACCTTAAAGTACCTTTATGGAGAATTTTTTTAAACTTTTAGGGCAAAATGTGTTTTTTGACACATCCCTCGAAGTGTTGATATCATGAAAATAATCTATCAACAATCTAGCAAACAACTTAGGAAAAAAACTTACTTTAGTAACTAAGTTTTCCTCATCCTATATAAGGGTTCCTTTGTTGAATGTTATGAGCCTTCCTTAAGAGGTTTATAATGAAATATATCTAAAACCCATATGTTGGATAAGAAAATTACAAAAAAAATAACTTTATTTAGTAAAGAATTAAATGACAAAAAGTAAAGTCACACATAAGTGATTTTTATCGAAAAAACCCCAACTCGGGTAGAAAATCATAGACCACTATAGGTCGAGTAACAGATGTACTGGAAAAGCAAATTTTAGACTACATATACAATTTCCAAATCAATTGTTCATACTCCCTCACCCAACTATTTTCTCCATACAAGTACTCCGTAAATTGTGTTCTTATCTATCATTGCTCCTTTGTGGTTGTATTTTTAATATGTGTGTAAAAGAATTTTTTCTTCAACTCCAATTGCAAATCACTTCCTTAGTGTGAATTTTGTATTGTGTGGTAAAAGCTAATGCAAATATGATAATCTAACCCTTAGAAAAAATGCATTAAGTTCTCAAATTAATGTTTAAATAAATAGATATAAGAAAACAATTTTTTTAACCAAATAGCAAAACTTCTCTCAATAACAAAAACATATGATTTTCTATCATAATAATGAGAAGCTCTTATGTTTCTTATGTCCAAAAAGTCATTACATAGCTGAGTAAGTTAGTGGCACTAAAAAAAAATTATTTTTAGTAGTCGTTTCTAAACCATTGGTAAAGCCTCTTAAACCACCACTATTTCCTTTAGGTGGCTTAAGGACTCTTGCTAAAAAACTGCCCCATAGCAAACTTTCGCAGGGAGCATAGTCACAGCTAATAAATATATTTATTGTTTTAAGAAAACTAGAGGCGGTCGAATAGATGTCGCGAAAACAAATTAGCAGCGGTTACAAGACCGTTACAAAAAAGTCAGACTAGACCGAAGATTTTTTATTTTATTTTAGCCACATTTAAGACCATCGCTAAAAAATTTAGCAATAGTTTTGAGGTTGTTGCTAAAGCTTTTAGTAATGGTTTTAAGACCGCTGCTAAAAATTACTTTCTAATTTAACAAATTTTTGTTTGTTTTTTCTTCATTAGATGTACTTCTTTGCATTTTCAAATACATTCTTCACAACATAACATATTCAACCTTATATAAATTGCATTAATTTGCAAATGTAACAAAAGTCACTAGATTAATAATAACAAAGTAAAAGATCTTAAAACAACAAAATTTATTTAAAACAAGTATCTAGATACAATAAGTGTTGAAATAGAAGTTTGTAAGTACAATAGTTCCAAATATCCACCGAGTCTAAGTACTTATAACAAGATTACTTAATATAAATAAAGAAGCAAAAGCCTTCTATAAAACTTGATCCATCGATACAACTTGACATTTTAGAATCATTCACCATAGCCCTACACAAATTGAAAATAAGCAAAGATGGTACATTGAATCGTTGAAAGAAACTCATCATTTGATCCCTTTGATAATAATTCTACATGTCAATCTCTAAGTTGATATATTTCCTCCTTGTACTTTTAGCTCTCCTCCTTTAAAATTAAATTACCCTCCTCTATATTTGACAATTTATCTTTCATGAAATTGCATTCAACTACTAAGGAGGTTGTTGCATGTTTAGATGATGCCCCACCCACCATAAGCTAGTTGGAGTCACTCTGTGACCAAAACCCAAAACACATCTTGATTTCTCAACTCCCATAGCCTTAGAAAATATATCATTGGGTGAAGGAAGTGACAACTCTTGCATATGCTTTGTTTTTATGCTATAAGGTCCCTGATTTTTCTATGATTTTCTAGGATTTTTTTGCTATTTTTCTGGTCATTTTCGGCAGGAAAATGTGACGCTTCGGCATATTCATATTTATGTATATATACCTCATATTTATACCCGTAGAGTCGGGTGTGGGGCTTAGTCGCAGGCCGCGGGCCTCGCTGCGCGCTTACGGTGCAAACTTTGGAGCTACAACGCTTAACCAGTGGGTGAACGCATGTTAAAGACATAGATGTAAAAATAAAAAAGATGAATAATAAAATGACGGCTTTTTAAGCCTGAATCCAATAAGTTTTCCGGAACCGACTTGCAGAAGAAAAAATTTCACGTCCACAGAGAAGAGAAAACCCGAGCCTATTTCCGGTTACTTCGTTCTCCCTCCTCCGATGTTGGATTCTGACGGTTCTTGTCAAGATCTGCTTTACCTCACCGCCATGAGTTCGTAGGTACCGGCTATGACCGCCGCCACGGCCTCTTCGCTCCTTCACGAGGTACCGAACCTTTTTTCAGGTTTTTCTCTCCTTCAATCTGTTACGTCCAAACTAAGACTATGAAGGAGTCTAGTTCAGATTTCTTTTTTTTTACTTGTCAACTATAGTAAACAAGGTCGATCCACAGGGAAAGCCTTGTGTGACACAGAAAACTATTACGAAGAGAATCGAATAGAGAAGAAAAGTGAAATAGATGATAAGAAACAATTCAAAGAGAAAGTGCTAAGGCATCAAAAATCCACTTGCAATAAATCTCTAATGTTTACTTCATTCAAATGATAACTCAATCAAGATCAAATGAAAATTTATCTTAATCGGAAAATTTATCTTTTAAAGAACTTTGAAATAAAACAATAGTAATTGATTGTTTACTACGTGAAAGCATTAAGTATATAATCACAGGGAATTATAAGCATTCAACGTGCCTTTCGTCAACGCTGAATCAAATAATTGTATAGATTATAAACTCTTTAAATATGAAACATCAATTTAAAATGATAAAGAACTTACTTGAATCAAAGTATCCATTAAACATCAAGTACAAGCTTCATTCCTAGCCTTAGCTTGAGAGATTTAGAAAGCCATTACAATAAAACTAAAAACAAAGATGCAAAATAAGAGAAGGAAATAGGAGAAGAGAGCTCTAAAGAGGAGAGAATGCCCCATCTATTACGTCCACCCCTCTATTTATAGGAAAAGAAAGGGTTGCTTCAAAGGGTAAAATCAAATCATATCTCCAGATTTCATCCTGATTGACTGCCTGATTCGACCCCTATATCTTCGGAATTTGGAATTTCTTCCTGAAATAACACTTGTAGCCACGGAAGTCTTCTTTCCATTGCCACCAGAATCGTATCAATCCGAATTATACATAAAAAGATATGATCAAAATACTAAGGCTGTGTCAATCTATCCGAATCAACTTCTTTCATAATTTAGTTCTATTCATACAAATCTCAAATCAAATGGGTCCACAAGGTTGTGTTCGACCATTCCATGCATGTTAGACCATTATGAGCCCATTCTTGACTTTTAAATAGCTTTGGGTAGTTGGGCTCAACTTCCTCTTCCAGTTGTATCTTGTTGAAGCCTGTTTAGACATGTAAACTCAATTAAGGTCCAACTAACTTATTCAAAACATAAATAGCCCAAATCAGTAATGAATTAACACAAAATAGGATTGCAAATAGAAATTTGATAATATTTTATTAGACTTATGTTTAGTTGGCCGCTAAGAACCCATAGGCGCTGGCTAGAGCCGCCACTATGCTTTCTTCGCTCCGTAGTGAGCTACCGGCACTTTGGTCGGGTTTTGTTTCTACTATTCCATCTCATTGTCCGTGGGATTTTTTGGACGCCAGTGGGTTTCCAGTTATCGTCCGGCCACCCGTAGGACTCCGTCCAGCCTACCTTGACCCAGTGTCAGTAGGGGTTTGTCGTTTCCGACCCCGCCTCACCCCTATTGCCTTGCTCCGCCCGATTAGACGCTTTGGGTGCATCTCGGGTCATTGGCATCGGCAAGCCGTGGGCCATTTGGCCATCGTGGGCTCTGCCCCGGCTCAGCGATAGTGAGGGCCAGCCCCGATTGGCCTGATTATATTACCGCTTGGAATGGGCAGCTTGTCATTTGTCCTATACCGTGCGAGATGCCCAGCTTCCCTCACCGTGGGTTTTGGTTGTGGGTGGCTATCGGCGATGTCGCCACTTTGATTGGCCACAGCTAGGGCCTTGGCCCTGTTGGCTTTTGTGGGCCTTGGGTCGCCCCCTTTCAGCCCTCTCCCCCGCCCCTTTGGGCCGCGTGTGCATGTGGCCACACATGTGCTTTTCGGTTTAGGCGCCGCATTCGCGCCGCCTGACCATCGGTTGGCTTTGCCACCGAGTGGAGTTGACACAGAGCCATCCTCCACCTCTCATTTGTCCTCGAGCGTTGCCCCACGCTCTCCGCCCTTATGTGGGCCCATGTTGACACGAAATCGTCACCGTTGGGTGCTGTCCACGGCCGATTTCGACGTCTTTGTGGCCGGCTGAGTACGTCTTAGCCACTGGCCGATCTTTAGCGAGTACACCATCAACTTTTGGTCGCACCGCCACATATGTTGGCATGATATTTCTCCCAGCCACCCTAGTGTGCCGCCGTGGATCGCGGGTTTTGCCGCATTGACTTCTGACACCCTGTTTGGCCGTGATAGTTTCGGCGCTTCCTAAAATCCTCGGGACAGCAACTCTCTCATCCAGGCAATGGTTTTGACTGCCAACTCCGCCACCGACACCGACACCGCCACCGTCGTGTGCTCGCCATCGAACGTCATGATTACGAGGTAGGGGAGCTTTGAACTCGTAATTTCATGAAGCATGCCTTGAATGAGTAGCAGCATGCTAGGATTGTATGATTCCATGCTTTGGATGTTAAGTAACGATCCGATTGCATGATATGCATGTAAGCACGATTATATGGCATGTTGAAATGTATATGACATGCATGTTGGTCGTAAGTATATTGGATGTAAGTATGTGCTAGTGATGGCTAGCGTGTATGTTTGACTTATGTATGCATGTGCTAGTGATGGCTAGCATGCATGTTTGGGGTTGTAAGTATGTTGGATGTAAGTATGTGCTAGTGATAGCTAGCGTATATGTTTGATTTATGTATGCATGTGCTAGTGATGGCTAGCGTGCATGTTTGGAATATGTATGGATTATGCATGTGCTAGTGATGGCTAGCGTGCATGTTTAGAGTATGTATGAATTATGCATGTGCTAGTGATGGCTAGCGTGCATGTTTAGAGTATGTATGAATTATTCATGTGCTAGTGATGGCTAGCGTGTATGTTTGACATATATATGTATGCACTAGTGATGGCTAGTGAGCATGTTTGTAAGATGTGGATGTATGATAGTATGTGTATGTTATACGTATGTGTGAGACACACGTATGTGATGGCTTTTTGCCTATGATATGGATATGTGTAAGTGTATGTGGGAAGAGGTATGGGCGATGGACAGTAAGAGGTGACAGAGATTTTGTCTGGATTTGGATATGGATGTGTAAGTGTATGACGGATGACAAAGGATATGGGTATGACGGGTGAGGTTTGTCAGACAGTGAGAGTGTTCATAATTGTACAGGCATAATGTACATATTATGAAGTGAAAAGTAAGCATAATAAGTGAGATATAAGTAAGAGGGCGACAACTAGGTTGGTTCTAAGAAGCTTCATTTGATGAGGTCAGTGTAAGATGATTTGGCCATAAGATGGATGGCGAAGTATGTAAGACTGTAAGGGTTTGATGTACGATGAGTTTTGTCCATGATGTGGACGGGTAAGTGAAGTCTGCTACCCTGACGAACTAGGGTTTCGATCGGGCTCAGCTTCGGTTTGTTTAGTCGAGGACTATGAGTTTGTGTGGTATAATTGTACCGCATAATTTACTTAATTCAAACTTAAATTATAATCACATCTAATGATAGCATTGTGAGTTTGAGACTTGAGGGTTCGACGGATTAAGTTCCGTGTTGAGCTAGCCAATAATGAGTCGGCCAAGCATTTCTCATGTCTTGCCATGGTGTTTATCCTGCGGGATGTTGTATGTGTGCTGTATAGAGCACCGGACGTCTGATGCTCTGCTGAGAGCGACATATGTTTCTGATTTGGTCTGCGTGCTGTATAAGCCCAGACGTTTGATGCTCTGTTGAGAGCGATGTGCGTTTATGACTTTGTCTGTGTGCTGTATGAAGCCCAGACATTTGATGCTCTGTTGAGAGCGAAGTATATTTTCGATTTGGTCTGTGTGCTGTGTAAGCCTAGACGTTTGATGCTCTATTGAGAGCGTTGTATATTTCTGCCCAAGAGTGGCACTGTACATTTCTGCCCAAGTAGCACTAAATGTTTTCTGCCCAAGTGTGGCATTGGCACTATAAGACCCATTATGGTGGGCAATTCTATGGCACTATAAGACCCATTATGGTGGGCGATTCTATGGCACTATAAGACCCATTATGGTGGGCAACTGTATGACCCCTTATGTGTGGGTGTTTATGTTTGCACGCTCAAGTAAGTAGTATCATGGATCTACTCTTACTTGTTTGATCCAGTGCCCCATGAGCATTGGTGTGCCTTACCTTCGGAAAAGTCCATGACGTCTAGAGGTTAAGGTGTTGCCATAGTGGCATTCTTTTCCATTCGACGCTGGAGCTTATTAGTTGTAATAAGCTTCAGCGGTCGTTGATATGTGTACGATTATGAGTATGACTGTAAGAGTATGAGTATGAGTATGAGCACGACTGTAAGAGTATGAGTATGAGCACGACTGTAAGAGTATGAGTATGAGCACGACTGTAAGCGTATGAGTTTGAGCATGACTGTAAGCGTATGAGTTTGAGCACGATTATAAGAGTATGTGGATGAGCACGACTGTAAGAGTATTTGTACGAGCATATGATTGTACGAGTAAGGTCGTACAAGTATGCGTATGTTGTATGAGTAAGCGTACGGTGGTATGAGTAAGTTTGTAAGACCCTGGATAAGGGTGTTTGTGTAAGTTTGATTTGATAGTATGATTTTGGCATGATGGTGCCTTTGGTATGATTTTGGCACGATGGTGCCTTTGGCATGATGGTGCATTTGGTATGACTTTGGCATGATGGTGCATTTGGTATGTTTGTATGCGTTTGAGCATGATATTGATATGCCTATCTGCTTCATGTTTGAGTTGCATGAACGCATGTATTTATGAACTTATTGAGTTCACCGTTTGGGATTTCCCCTACTGGGTATTTTCCTACTGAGTATGAAAATACTCATTACCCTACTTTTTAGCCCCGTTGTACGGGAGGTTTTGCAGGTTGTGCGGAGAGCTCCTAGAGATGGATGCTCGCTTCCGAGGTGGATTGATTCCCTTGGACTCAGGTATATGCTTGACTCACTGCGAGTTTATTTGTGCCACGATCTCCTGTATTGAGTGAGATGAGAAGTTAGATGTTTATTATTCTGAACTTTCATTTGGATTAGTCTATGGATTGTTATGGGACTTGCACTCAGGGATGCCTGAGATATTGATTTGTATTTAAAGTCTATGATCATAGCAATTTATTCGTATGTGTGTTTTCGAGTAGCGCCTGATGATATTTGCTTTGGTCGTACGATGTTTGACTATATGATGAAAATATTTAGATGGAAAATGGATGTTTATTGTTTTGAATTATAAACTGTTTTATCAGGTTTTGATTTTGTCATTTTTCCTCCGATTTATAAACGTTATATTGCAAAAAAATTTCGTGAATTTTAAGGAAAACGTGTGAAAAATCTCGGGCATTACATATGCATCCTCAATTTCTTTCTTCAATTCATTAATTTTTTAATAAGTAATATAATTTTTGAAGGGTTATATAAAATTAATAGGAAGCATACATACTGGTTAAAAAAAAGATAGTCCAAGTATAAAAATCATTTAACTTACAATATTATTTTGTGAATCTAGGCTAATATACTCACCATTCTTTTTTGTATGTGTTAAAATGAAAAAATCTTATCACTGTATTACGACATAAGTTTTCCTTTTCAATTGCTTCAAAAATAAATCAATGGATAATTTCATACTAAACAATAAAAACTAAAGTACAAAAAAATATATACATGTAACAAAAAAATAAAACAACTACCTCCTCAAACTGTATTTGCTTAAAGTTTTAGTGCTAAATGTGTAGAGGAATGTTTGTTTAACTATTATTTTTATTAGTAGTACTCCTTTCTTGTATTAAATCATTTAGTTTGGTTAGCTTATACCACAAAAGTAAATCTAAATTTAAGATCATTATCATTCACCATTATAGTGTTTACCTTTGCTTCTTCTATTTTCTAATAACTCAAAAGTATTTTCCATTGGTCCTCATTAACCTCAATAGGTGCCTCAATGTTCGTACACTCATTTTAAGGCTTATTATTATAATATTTAGTTTTCAACTTGCTAGAGAAGTCCACCCATTTCTTATTTAAAGATGACATAACATATTTCTTTGCATTAAATACAAGATCCTCATCAAATTCAAAATACTTGTTCATTATATAAGAATCAGTAGAATGACATTAGACATGGCCTCATGTATATGTCAATCTTATTTACAATTTAACGCTAAATTAAACATCAAACAACAAGTTACCTAAGACATTAAATTACCCAAAGATCTTTATCTTTATAATTTGCTCCATAATTTTTTTCCATTTGTATACTAATTTAGATCATACTAAATAGAAATTGAAAGGAGAATTTTTACTGGACCTTCTTCCCAAGCTTTATCTTTTTTATTTTTAGGCATCAATTTCCATGTAGTAATATTTATAAGAAATTTAGATTGATCCCTTGCGAAAGTACCCAAAATTTGGGTAAACTTTCTATCATGCTCTCCATAGGGTTGGTCCTTATCAAACCTCACATGATGTTTATCTTCATTTCCTTTTAACAGAAATTTACACATTATGGGTCATCTTCCATTCTTCCTTGGTGGTGACGGAACATCTTTGTCATGAAATATTTGTTGGTCATCCATCTTCATTATCTAAAAGTAGAAGGAGAACCAACTGTTTGGAAAAAAAGGAGTGATTGATTCAAAATTCAAGAGTAGCTTAGAGAACCAACCATTTGAAGAAAAAAAGCCTTTTGTCTTTGTAATAGGTAACTTTGTAATCTTAGGTTTACGTAGTGCATAGTTGATCAAGACAGAGTGTCCTGAGGTTTTGTGTTGGTGGGTTTCCACGTAAAAATCCTTGTGTGTTTGTTTGCTAATTTAATTGCAAAAATCTGGTTAGAATACATTGAAATTAGGTATTTTAATTTGAACAAAATTTGTGTTTATCTTGTTTAAAAATGGAAGATAAATCTTGTGACTTAATTGCGGGTTAGAGACACTTTATTTTTTTTAGTTTGTCTATGCCACATACATAATCCACAAACTAGCAGCGTCTTCCCTCCTGCACATTTAAAGTCCTAAAGTAGCTTTAACCCTATAAGGAACCTACATCACATAGATTTTGAGTATATGAATACACCTAAATGGGATAGCTAAACAAAAACCAAGTAATGACAACACATCGTATTAGTATACCATGATCATCATTTCATGAAGTACATTAAGTACGACATAAAAATATAAACAAACCATAACATATATAAGCATGCTCAAAAGCACAAAAACATAATCATTTTGTTAACATGATCACACTTATGAGTTACTAGCTCACTAAGTACAGATCATAAAAGTTTTCTATAACACAATAGCCACATATAGAGTTCAATCATGCCTCACTAAACCATGAACAACTCACAAACTTGACCTCAATTCTTTTGAAGCCTACCTGCTCCATCCATGCTATGAAGCGATGCCTACAAGGGCATATAAGCCCAAGTGGTTAAGATCTCAACTATCATGATCTTCAAAACCTCTTGTATTACGTTGCGCAGGACTAGTTATTTTTTAATGCTCTAGTCTGTTCGAACCTAACTCCCAAGCAAGGGGAGTGTTTCTACATAACTCCCTCCCTTGGGAAGCTAGAAGACCATGATCTTGTTTCATATCAAACCCTTATGTTCTATGTGGGTAAATGACACTCTTGAGGAGTCAACATGACACTAGGAGTCACCGGCCTTATGTGTCATTTACCATCAGTTTCGGGTACAATCTAATACAAGTATGTAAGAACATGTGTGTCATATATTAGGTTAATTGACTAATTTCTTTGTCAAAATTATATCAAAAGCCTTGAGTATGTACTTGGTCTTAAAACTTGATTAAATGTCGTTGTGGTCGAGTCAGATTTGGAATTGATGGACTTGAAAAATGAGAGTAGATATGTTTTTATGGCTCAAGCATGAAGACCAAAGGTTGCTGATGGTTTTTAAAGCTTATTTAGATCATATTCGCATATTAAAATCACTTAGAGAAGTTTCAAAAGTGAATTCAAGGGCTTCAGGAGGTTTTAGGGAAAGAAGGGAAAAACTATAATTTAACGGTCACATTGATCGATCACTGGACAATATGAAGAGAATGATTGATCAACACTTGAATCAAGCCTGTGTAAAACAAAACCAAGAGTTATTGATCGATCACTTCATAGACCGGTTGATCGCTTAAGGTATCATGTGTTAAGAAAATAGTGAATAATCTATCAGTTTCTAAAACGATTGATTGCTAATAATTTTGATTGCCCTAAATATGCTATACTGAATTCAATTTATTTCCTTGTTGAAGCCAAACACCAAAATTGTTTAGAAGAACTATATAAAGGATAAGAAGTGGCAAATTTGAAGAGAGAAAGACTAAGAAAAAATTAGAGAATGAAAAGACCTTTGCCTATTGTTTTCCTTAGGAATTCACATAGAGCTTGAAGAGAAGATTAATGGTGAATTCATTAAGTTATTCTACAATTAAGAGAAGAGATTTTTAACAAAAGCTTCAAAGAGGAGTGCAACAAATCTTCAATAGAAGATTCCAAAATACCAAAGTCAATACAATAAAAGAGCTTGTTGAAGGCTAGAAGAAGACAAAGACAAAGTAAGGAGGAAGAAAAGTTGCAAATGCTTGAAAGATAAGACTTGGAGGCCAACAACAATAATAATTTGTGATATAAAGAAAATAAGTTTGTGTTAGAGTCAAAACAAAGGTTGGTAGTTTGCTTATGTCATGTAATTGTCTTACTTACTAGTAGTACGTTGATTTGGTCCCTTGTTGGAACTGTTATAGTTTTTTTACCTGAGTTTGGGTTTTTCAAGTTAAATTATTGTGTGTTCATGTATGGATTGAATGGTTGATGGTTTGATAGATTGATACATCATGGGCATACATAGAGAGTAGTTTTACTTGGTTCCGCTATAGGAAAAAAATTATGTGCAAAGAGGCTAGAATTCTTAATGCTTACTTGTCGAAGTACTAATTTAAAGAGCAATCTAGTGATCCGCTAGGTTATTCTATGGATATTAAACTTTCAAGTGGTAGTTGAGGTTTATTTATTGAAAATTTGATTTTGCTCCATGATATCAATCTAATTTGACATGTTAGTGCATTATAATCTTGTTTAATCTTCCCTTAGTTTGATTTATAGTGCTAGATAACTTGTGCTAGGGTTTGATTTCTCAATTTTGCTTAGTTTACTTATTTTTTTTTTAGAATTACTTGTTTAAACTTGCTATTTGTATGCCCTAGATTGTTAGTTGTTTCTCTTATAATTTTTCTTACTTTAATTGCTTAAAGTGTGTTGTTTGGGTTATTTTTGTTGGACTAAAATTAATGGCTTGTTCAAATAACTCTATGAATGAACATGGGGATTTGGGTAATCCAATGACCACCCTTATTTGATGGTCAGCATTTCTCATATTGGAAAAATAGGATGAGAGCTTTTGTTCAAACACTTATTGGGAATGCCTAGAAAGCAGTGATTAAAGGTTGAAATCCTCAAATGACCAAAGATGAGTGCAAGATCTTCTAATTTTAATATTTTCAATTAGTAAAAAAATTGTGTATTTCAGTTTCATAGGGTTAGTTTAATTATAGATTTCTTAGGGTTTAATTTTTTTCCACATTAGAATTATTAGTATCTAGCTTAATCCAAATAATTTCCACAATTTTATGTCTTTTTTTTTCATTCAAATTCCTTAATCAAGGAAGTGAGCCCCGCCATGGGTCCCACTTCTATAACAGATGGTGTGATAACCCCTTCGGCTACCTAGCCTCCTCTTGATTTGTCTAACCAGACTTGGGTTTGATTAAATTCGTTTTTCAGGTCAAATGCACACTTATGGGGTTGTTAAGGCCTATTAGCATATTATTAGCCTAATAATTAATTTTCTAGCCCATAGGTCACTTACAATAAAAAAAAAAACCCTAGCCCATCCCCAAAGAGGAATCCTATTTTATGGTAAGAATTCCATTAGTCACTTCTTAATCTTTTCAATTTTGTCTTAATCACCCCATCCTTCACTTCTCCTATGAGGATTATTAATTTATTTCCATTAAGTCCATCTCTTAGATTTTAATTCAAAACTCTAATCCATATGATTTTCGTTCATAACCCAATAGAGTCTTGGATCTATCATCTCCTTGTTGATTTGAGTCTATATTGGTGGAAAAACATGGATTTTGCTTAGAACTAATAAAAACCCTAATTTGTGGGCAGAGATCTTTGAGCTTAGAGATCATTCAAGAGATTAACAATCTGATTAGAGCCAAGGGATTTTCATTATAAGTGGTTTTCTTCCATGTAACACCTTGATTATGGGTAGATTTTGGTTCTTGAAGCTTCTTGATGGTTTACGGTGATTCTTCAAAAATGGATGATTTGATGTTATTTTTGCATGTTTAAGTATGAAAAATGTTAAATCTATTGTGTTTTAGGCTTAGGTAATGATTATATAAAGTTTCATGGTGTTTTGGAAATTTTTATGAAATTTTAAAATGTTTTTGGTTCAAATTTTGAGAGAAGGAAGATGAACCATAAGTAAATTGTCTTGACTGCTCAAATGGGCTGACATGCCGTTCGAACAACTAGCCATTCAAATAGGCTATCTCGCCCTTTGAACGGCTATATAGGATTTTAGGTACATATGTAATTTAGCGAATTTTTGACCATTTCTTCTTATTTTTCTCATGATTCCACTATGTTATGACCATGATGAGCTATGGATACTTATACATGTCACCTTAATTGCATATGAACCTTCTTTGGATATGTTAGCATTAGTATGGAGATGATTATGCATGTTTAAGCCTAGTATGATACCTTTTTTTTATTTAAAGCCATATTTCGATTATTCCTTCATCTTTACTTCATGACTCCAATATCTTATGATCATGAGAGAGTATGAATGTTTGCACATGCCATTCTAATTATAAATGAACCGTGTTTCACATGTTTTAGTTCAATTAAGAGCATGTTCATGAATGTAACTCCTATCCATGTATACATGACCTTTTTTGTCACAAATGGACTATATTAAATGCATGTTAGGACATGATTAGAGTAGGTTTACCTATGCATGTGTCCATTAAATATTGCTCACATTTCAATTACATACCACATAAGAATGACTTGTAAAGTGAAGATTACTCGTGCTTCACCGTGATTAATCAATTGGATGTCATAGTTTATCATATTAGCTGCATCAAATGTTTCTTGAATCGGTTTTACATTCAAAAGGACGGGATTTTACGTTCCTTTGAGGACGAGTTTCCTCCCTGGGTGAGAAAAATAGAATACTATAATGAGTTAAATTTATAAGACCTTCTAGACTTAAGAATCCACACTAGTTTGTCCATGTTTACCAGCTTACAAGGGGTAATTCTCCTAGTTGGGATTTACCCAAACTACTTTAGTTTTTCTTTCTAGGAATTCAGATTTTCTTTTTAAGGATTTCTAGCACAAGCAAGTCTGCTTAGGTCTTGGCAAAGGTGAGCAAGATTGTTTGCCCTATTATGTGACATTCATTATGTTATTTATGCATATGTATGAATGATAATGCTCATTGACACAGGTTGTGTAGGGACAATAATACTTATATTTACATAGGAAGCTTATGGAATGATTACACTTGAACATGCAGGATGGATGTAGTTTGATACACTTGATTATGCAGAGTGAATGTGAATGATGATACTTGATTCATGTACAATGTGAATGAACCATGAGATTTGAATGAATGCACGGGTTGTGCATATGCATTTATGAATTATGATGGAGACTATGATGCACTGGTTTAGATGTGATACATAAATGAGTTGAATTCCATAGAATGAATGCTTGTGGTGTTAATATGAACTTATATTTTGATTAAATTTACCCCTATTTTGTTTGTGGTTTTGTTTTGATATTGATTGCTATGTCATGCAGGTGCTCTAGATGGATTGTATCACGAGCTTGAGGATGCGTAGATGTATGTTGTTACGTCTGAACCAAGACTATGAAGTAGTAAAATTCATATTTGTTTTACTTGCCAATTGTAGTAGGCAAGGTTGATCCATAGGTAAAGCCTTGTGCAACAAAGAAAATGATTATGAAAATTAGAGAAAATAAAAATTAAGAGAGAAAGAGTAGAAGAATATTGAGGCAATAAAGAGTTAAGAAGTCAATAAGAGAAAATACTAAGGTATTAAGGGTCATTATAACATCTAGTGATATTCTACATATGTCGTGTTATCTAAGTTAAAATCGAATGAAGATTCTAACTTTAAGATATGAACATTAAAAACAAAAACAAAGATAGGAAATACTTTGGATAGATGAAGGATAAAAATAATTGTTTCTTCAAGAGTTCTATGCATCAAAATCACAAAGAAACAAAAAGAAGAACAATATTAAATGAACATCACTTTAAATAACAAATACTTACTTGGAACCATATATGAAATATAAATAAAACTCCATTAGATTGTTACAAATTACCTCTAGCCTTAGCTAGAAAACTTAGAAATCCATTACAATAAAATAAAAAACAAAAGCTACAAAAGAAGAGAAGAAAAATAGGAGAAGAGAACTCCAAAGAGGTGAGGATGATACTTCTCCCACATCCGCCCTTCTATTTATATGAGTAGAAGGGGTTGCTTCAAAGGGGAAGGTCCGATCATATCCCTTGATTGCATCCTGATTAATTGTTTGATTGGTTGCTTCTTTGGTAATGATTAGATTTTAAATTAATCAAATAAATCAATGATTTATTTAGCAAATAAGTATCTTTTAGTCTTCTTTTAGTTATCTAATCAGCTTCATTGCCTTTCCTTATGTGTATCAATCACAACCAATGACTAGTTATCCATTTGCATGTCAGATTTAACCCATATATCTTCAAAATTATGAATTTCATCCTAAAATAGTGATTGTAGCCATGAAAGTCTTCTTTCTAATGACACCAGAATCATATCAATCCGAATTTTACATAGAAAGATATGACCAAAATACTAGGGATATATCAATCTGTCGAAATGAGCTTCTTCCAGAATTTGGTTCCTTTGATGCAAATATAAAATCCAATGACTCTACAAGGTTGTGTTTGACCTGCATTCTTAGACCATTAAGAGCTCATTCTTAACATGTAAATACAACGGAGGCCCAACTCACCTATTCAAGATATAAATAGTACATATAAGCAATGAATTAACAAAAAAATAGGATGGCAATTCAAGATTTTAAAATATTTAAGTGAACATTATTTTAGTGTCTCAATGCACTATAAGAGGGGGCTAGATACTTCAGGTTGTTTTAGGTTTATATCATGTTATGATGATGTTAGAACTTCATTATTTTCCATGTTTTGGATAGTATGTGTTGGCTTTAGACATGATGTAGCCTTTAGGCATGTGACTATTTGTTTTCTGATGTGATGATGAACTAAGTAAGACTTTAATTAATCCCCCTTTACCATCCATTATTTGCTTTTGTACAAAGGTCATGTGTTATGTACTACAATTAAGACTCCCTCAATGCATTGTTTAATGTCATAAGAAATTCACAACACAAGTTGATTTCTAACTACTTACTTGTCAAGGATGCATGAAAAAATTAGTGAAATATAATGAGGGAACTGAGGGTGTGAAAGTGTCTAGGATATAGATGCTTACCCTAGAGTTTGAAAATATGATAATGAGTGAAGAAGAGACTATTTTGAATACTATGCTAAAATTCCGGACATAGTAAATATATGTGATCAATTAGGGGACCCTAATCCTAATTACCTTTTTGTGAGGAAATTGTTAAGGTCCTTGTCGCCTAGTTTAAAAATTAAGGCGACAACAATTGATGAATCTAAAAAGATAAACACTTTAGACATTGTGGAGTAATTAGTTAGGAACCTTAAAACTTTTGAGATGCAAGAAGACTCATATAAAAACAAAAACTAGTTTGAAAAGTCTAAGGGAAAATAGAATACCCTAAATCATCTAAAAGAACTTACAAGAAGAATAAAGTCTAAACACCTTAGAAGAATATAAAGATCATGAAGAACAAATGCTTTTGTTGGCTAAACACTTCAAAAAATTCATGAAATCTTAGAACTTTAAGTTTGGAAATAAGGGTCAAAATTTTGGGAAGAGACAAGGTGATAAGAGAGATGAGAGGCAAAACAAACAAGATAAGAATAATTTAAAATGTTTTGAATGTGGCAAGTTAGGTCACTTTGTTGTTGTTTGTCATAACATTAATTCTAACAGTTCTTCAGATGATAAGCCTAAGAAATCAAAGGGGTTTTATCGTAAGAAAAATGGCAAGGTGGTTCAAGAAACTTACTTTGATGAGAGTTCTTCAGAAGAAGATAAATTGTGCAACTATACAGTCTTCCATGTAAATGTTAAAGAAGATAGTTCTCAAGAAGATTCTCATGGGTCTACTTCTCTTGAAGAGAACTCAGAGTTTGACTTTGATTATGATGAATGCAAAGGATTCCTCCAACAAATCTTTGTTTTAACAAATCTTCGTTTTGCTAAGAAAACCAAAAGCCTTGAGAGAGAATTGAAGAAGAAAGAGGATGAATGAGTTTTGTCATCTCAAGAGGCAATATAAATTAGTGGAGTTGAATATCAAACTTGAGAGAGAAATGCATGACCTTAAGAAGCCTAGAGAGTGAAAAAGAGAAGTCTAATGCTCTCAAATAGAGAAGTCATGTCCTCTAAAGAGAGATTAGATGAATTTAAGATTGGAAGAAGTCATTTAAAATTCATAATTTTGATTTTTAATGTGCATTTCAAGAATTTTTGAAATTATAGGATATTTATTACTGTAATTTCTTTTATTCCTAGTTTATGCATGGCCCTAGGTTGTTTATTTGTAATTTATTTAGATGGGGAGAGCAAAGAAGCAGAATATTGTTGTGTCTAGGTTAGGGGATCCATAGTCTTCGAGTAGCAGAGTAGATAGGGTTAGACGTATCATATGTGAGCTTAACTTAGTGCACATTCCCTTAGAGATTGCCAATGGTTGGATTGAGGCTCAACTATATTGGATGGATGATTTCCAATCTATTTCTACTTCCAATCAGTCGGTCTTTCCCTATCTACTTAGACAGTAATGTTCATCTCTCTGCTTGGTGGTGGATGATTCTTTAGTAGGTGTTGTACGAGGGGTACAAACGAGAGTTACACATGATATTATTGCTGACATCATTAGATGTGAGCGGAGACCACTCACTTTTCCACAGTTTGTCGGTTATGAGTTTCCACCGACAGTGAGCTTGGGGTCATTGATTAGTCTACCTAGAGGTCTCAAGCTAGATATTTCACTACTTGCTCATTCCATGATCCCTGATTATTGTATGCTACATGTCATTGCTCAGTATGACATCTGGAGTGCATGTAAGGAGAGAATGGATCACATGATGACACACATACTTCATCTCCTTGACCAACCTGAGTTTCAGCTGGGTCTACCCTCTATCATATTAGGGAGGATCATGACTTTCTCACATGGCCACACACATGAGAGGTTTCCCTACCCTTACATTTTGCATAGGATTTTTACATTGGCACATGTTCGGATTCCTCGTGGAGAGCCTACTATGATCGGTGTGGGACCAATTGATGCTACAGCGGTTAGATGGATGCTAGCTCCCCACAGAGGTTAGGATGGAGATGCATAGGAACCACATGGACTAGGACATGCACCACATGATGATCCGGATAGACTTGTTACTATTGCTAAGTTCAGAGTCTATTAGGATGTAGTGATGCCGAGTCTCACAAACATCAGATGCATGCTGAAAGCCCAATTTCCACGTGTTGACAGTGAGGGGGAGTAGTCTGATGATGATGATGCTAAAGCTAATTGATTGTTTTTTATATCTTTGTGTATCACTTTTTCATGTATTCCTTTGTTTAAACTCGTTTCAATTCAGTTTATATTTCATGCGACTATGAGATGTAGTTTGAAATTGATTTTGTGATGGACATGGTTATCTAATGATTTTTTATATTTATTTTCTTATCTTTTGGAGATAATGATAATTTGATTGTGCTCAAAAGATTATTTTTGTTGATTATTGCTTTGCATTTTTGTCTGTTTATATTAAAAAGGAGGAGAAATGATTAATGAAAATAAAAGTGCTTATCTTTACTTGATTGAATAGTACTATGAAAATCTTTTTGATTTTAAGCATGCAAGATAAATACAAGGATAAATAAGGCTTTTTAAGATCAATTCCAAATGTGTCTATGTTAAGTCTTTGTTTGTTAAGTTATTTTGTACAATTTGAAAGTCAATGCACTATGTTTAGAGTTGTAATTATATTTTGATTTTCAAATGTGTAGTGTTTTGACAAAAAATAGCCAAAAGGCAATATTGTAAGAACATATGTGTCATATGTTAGGTTAATGGGCAAATTTCTTTGTCAAAATTATATCAAAAACCTTAAGTATATACTTAGCCTTAAAATATAATTAGATATAGTAGTGGTTGAGTCAGATTTGAAATTGATGGACTTGAAAAATAGGAGCAAACATGTTCTTATGGCTTAAGAATGAAGACTAAAGGTTGTTGTTGGTTTTTTAAGCTTATTTAGATGATATTCGTATACCAAAATCACTTAGAGAAGTTTTAGAAGTGATTTCAGAGGTTTCAGGATGTTTTAGGGCAAAAAGGGAAAAAATATAATTTAATAGTCACATCAATCTATTGCTAGACAATATGAAGAAGAGAACTATCAATAGGTACTTAAATTAACCCTGTGTAAAATAAAGCCAAGAGTTATTGACCAAACACTTCATAGATTAATTGATCGCTTAAGGTATTGTGTGTTCAAAAAATAGGGAATGATCGATCGCTATCTGAAATGATCGATTGCTAATAGTTCTAGTTACCCTAAATAAGCTATTCCGAATTAAATTTCTTTCATTGTTGAAGTCAAATACCAAAATCATTTTGGTGAACTATATGAAGGATAAGAAGTAACGAATTTGAACAGAGAAAAACCTTAAAAAAAATTAGAGAAGAAGGGAGAGACATTTGCATATTATTTTCCTTGGGAATTCACATAGAGCTTGAAGGGAAGATAAATGGTGAATTGATGAAGCTATTCCACAACTAAGAGAAGATATTTCACACGGAAGTTTCAAGGAGTTGCAGCAAATTGTCAATGGACAATTGAAGATTCTAAAAAGCCAAAATCAATACAACAAACAGATACAACAAACGGAGCTTGTTGAAGGCTATAAGAAGATAAAGATTAAACAAGGAAGAAAAAAGTTTCAAGTGCATGATGACTTGAAGGCCAGCAACGATAAGAATTTGTAGAGATCTAAACAAAAGGAGTTTGTGTTAAGAGTCAAAATAAAGGTTAGAGGTTTGCTTATGTCATGTAATTGTCTTGCTTACTAGTTGTTCATTGATTTGGTTCTTTGTTGGAATTGCCGTGGTTTTTTACCTGACTTTGAGTTTTTCATGTTAAATTATTGTGTGTTCATGTGTAGATTGGATGCTTGATGATTTGATAGATTGATACATTGTGAGTACTCATAGAGAGTATTTTTACTTGATTCCGCACAGAAAAA
Source organism: Saururus chinensis (assembly GCA_035235625.1). NCBI lineage: Eukaryota > Viridiplantae > Streptophyta > Magnoliopsida > Piperales > Saururaceae > Saururus > Saururus chinensis. The sequence goes on from CP141144.1 coordinate 24,588,552, forward strand.
AAAATTTGTACTAGTTTTATGAGCAATTTAGTGATCTACTAAGTTATTAAATGAATATTAAACTCTCAAAGTTTTCATACAGAAAATCAAGCACATATACTCATGTATCGTGAAGCTCATCGTCACATATAAATGCAATTTTATGCACATAACTCATATCATTACAATACTTAATAATATAATATTTCATATCTAACTTATTCTAAAAAATTACCCAATACTAAATCACTACTGGTAGCTCACTGACATGTTGGCCAGGTAACCGATGCCCATTGGTGACCCATCAACATGCTAAGCCCTCACCGATAGTGGTGTAGCATAGATCAACCTACCTTGTTAGTGCTCCACTATTGCGTCAATCACACTGCCGATAAATGACCAGTTGCACATCAAGCATTGATGCATGTATGTGTTAGTACTTCATCTCTTTCCTTTCACTTACGCCATTACCAATGTTTCGGTGGTCATACTGATGATCAAGAAGAAACAACAGAGACTGTTCCTAGTTCCCAATTTCACTCCAAAACATGTCATAATGCACTAATGATGATTAATCTTTCTCATGATCAATATAAAGTGGGAAAAACATGATTTCAAATATCTTCAATACATAAATATAAGAAATCATTCTCTATCATGCTTTCATATCAAGAAATAATCATAATTCATTTCATACAATCACTTCAAAACTAACTCATAATGTCAAGATTAGGAATCTAACATAGAATCATAAATTCACAATGATTTGAGAAACCCACAATTCCTAAATCATGCATTTTCTAAGTTTTAAAACCATAGAAGGTTCAAGATTAGCAATATGACCTATTTTACAATATAAAAAACCTCTCTCATGCACAATGCCGACCAATATAATTAGAAAACTACTTTTTCCCTTGACTTTTCTTAATTTAAAGAGCCCTTAATCTTTTTCCTCTTCATTTTGAGAAGTTTTTCCAAGAAAAATGGATATAAGGGCCTCAAAAATCACTTATAAGGGAAATAGAACCGAATTCTAGTATAAATCTGTCAAACCAAGTAGTTTTTTAGCAAAACCACAAAATTGCCCGAAGCCATCAACAACCCACTAACAAGTTGGTGGTCTACCGATAGTAACCACTGATGGTACCAAGTCCCAACTTTGGTGGCCATAACTTCAAATTTTCATATTAAAACTCCATTCGTAGAAAAAATTATACAATTAAGAATGCCCAAGGGTTAGATCGCCAGGCGTAAGTAAGTCACTGATAGTACCTCACGTCCAACTTCAAACAATCATAAATCCTTTATTCAAATTCTGATTTGAGAATTCTTAGAGGCATTTTGAAGCTATCTTTCTAGTTTATATCCCCAATGTTTTACACTTAAATTCATATCACATAATAAGTTATTCTATTGATAATATTTAAAGATCAAGTTTATTATTTTCCACATGTACTCCAAAACTTTCTTGATGCTACATCTATCATAACTTCCTCATCCAGGCTTCAATTTACACACTCTTGGTAGCTCTACAAAGCTCTTTATGTCTACTATTTAATAATAAAGTTTTATATAAAGCCCTATGTATAAAGCATGTTATTATACCAAGAAGACCTAAGGGTTAAACTTACTTATATCCATGAGGCTAAGTATAGAGAACTTAGAAAATTCTCAGGTGTTACAATACCATAATGTCAAGTGTGTTGAAACAAATGATTTGTCCATAGAGCTTGCATAACTCGTACTTTCTATTGTGATTGCAATACCACTATTTTGAGTTTTAACTCTCCTATCCTTATCTAAAATTTGAAACCTAAACTTAGATCTAGTGTTGTATATACTCAATCTCGTTGCAATAGGATGTGGACCTTCAGCGAGCAATTTGACTTCTTCCTCAATTCTTATATTTTCCAAGACCTTTCCTCAAACTTGCTTAAAGGGAAAAGTTAACCAAGTCCTATATATGAGTATAAAGATAAATATGTGTTCCATCATATGACTATTTTAAAATTTACCTCTTCCTTAAAACCATTGAATAAACTATTTATTATGCAATATTTAGATATTGTGTGGTCTTGATCACCAATATCAAAATGTAAGAAGATTAATGTGTTGTTCATTCATATTAAACATGGCATTTTCATAATAAAACATTAGTCTTTCAACTAAATGTGAAAAATAAACTTGCATGAGCTTATACAAACATACCTCACGTAAGATTTTATAAGATTATCATTTTTGAACAACACATTGATGTGATTGCTCCAATTCAAGTTTGTTTAGAAAAAATATTATCCCACCTGACATATCTTCATTGTGTAACCTTGGGGGTTATCTTAGCCTTGTTTCAACAATATTAAAATATCTTGAACAAAATGCAAGATATTTATCAATGATGCATGCTTTTGCAATAGACCCCTCGGGTTGAGCCTGTTACACTCATATAACTTTGAAGTACACAAGTACCTTAATACATCCAAAGTCAATATGTGTAACTGAACACATATAATTACATATCAAAATAAAAAGAAATTAAATAAATACCTTTCAATTTGGTACATCCATCGATAATGGGCTGGTCATCCCTATATAGCCTCTGAAGCTAAACATATAGGCACATGCCCATAACATCAAAAAATGTTGGAGGGAAAAGCCATTCTAAATGGCATGGAACTATTACAATATGTCGATCCAGGCATTTGAGCACATCAACCTTGCATTCTATAGAGCACAACTCACGAAAGAATATACTTGGTTCTATAAGTGCAATCTTTACCTCATTGGGCAATATTCTTCTAATGGCAAGAGGCACCAACTGTTGCATTATGACATGATAATCATGACTTTTAAGGCCAGCAATCTTACAGTCTTTAACATTGATGCACATCGATACATTTAATGAGTAACCATAAGGAGTTTTCAACACTCTAACAAAAAAATTGTTTTTCCTAATTCTCATGTCTACTAAATTAAGTTGCATATTTAAGTTATCCTTGAATTTTTTTCCAAGTTCAATAAAGTCTTTAGTATATTATCATAGAATTTTTTTTATGTGCATCATATCCTAATTATGGCTAATTCAATTATGCTCCAAGTATGGTAACTCAAAAAATATACTCTTCTTATTCCAAATTTTGTCAACATTGCTTCCTCGCTTTTGCTTCCTAGGTTGGCCCTCAGAACTAAGTGTAAGCTCAATACTTTCCAACTTATTCAAGATATTCAATCATGTCACTAGAATTAGGGCTTGTCTATCTTCTATTATTCCATTAGAAAATTGTTTGTCCTTCCAAATTTTATGTTTTGACAGCAAGAATTGATAATGACCCATATAACAATTTTTTTACTATGCTTCAAATATAAGGAGCAAATCTCCTCATGACCATCTTCATGGCCTTCTGTTGTCTTCTATAGAGGTGTCCCACATACATGACATATCTGTTGGTTAGATCTTCCCTTCTAGTACGACATGTAATTATTTAGGCGTGTATCAATCTTATTGTAGTCAAGTCCCAAAGCTAAAATAATTGTCTTACATTGTCCAAAAGTGGCAGGTATGCATACCCTTTAGGAACTTTTCCATGTAACAAGTCAAGCAACAAAGTAGCTAGCTTATTGCTCCATTCACCTAAACATTTGACATGCTATATAACCTGAGAATAGAAAACTTTGCATGTGTCATACACCATGGAACTATTTCTCTCTCAACATCTCCTATGAATTTGTAGAACCTTACAAAATCATCTACAGGTGTATTATTTGTCTCATTCGTAGAGATATCATCTGGATAATGGACTCCAAATGCATCATGCAACATAACCCTCATATTGTTATATGTATAATGGATAGTGTCACCACTCTCAACAACATTTTCATGTCTAGAAATCCCTATTTAACTAGATAATGACTCCCCATAATGAATCCATATGGTGTAGTTTTGTATAATGTCATAGCATATCAAGTGTTTAAAAGTTGTAAGGCTAGTATAATACCAAGTGCATATAAAGTTGCACTTGATGCATGGACATTTCAACTTTTCATTTATACTTCTCCCACATTCTATGACTAGGTCTATGAATATTTTTGATCAGTCAATGTACTCATAAGAAACTCTAAACTTTTTAATCCAACCCGTACCCATCATTTGCATTATATCTTTCTAGACAATAGTTTATTTAATATATGGTGTAAAAAAACATAAGCAACAAGTAAAAGATATAGCAACTTCAACAACATTAAAAAGCAAAGAACCAAAGCAAAAACAAAACCCAATATTGCAAATGTTAATTTATTACGCCATTTGTAGTGTTAAACCATGTCTAAAAATCTTTTGTTTTGTTATGATATGTCCTTGTAAATAAACACGAATTAGCTTCCATTCCATAGTTGCTTAGCTTTAGCAACCCTAAAAGAGAATCTCATCTCCTACTGTATTAATTTGGCATAACTTCAATAAAGAAAATGAATATGAAAAGAAAGTTCACTATATCCAGCTTTCTTGGCCTCTTAAGCACTAATCATTTTTGAAGACCGTAGCGTGTAGAATAAGTATAATTCAATCCATCAAACAACGAGTAAATGATCAATTTGACATAGCTATCACTCATTCTTTTTCCAAAAAATAAAAAACTACACAAAATGAGAGAGAAAGGCCAATCATATTTGGAAACATTGTTCTAGTTTTGATGGTTTAGTGGAGTCAAACTGTAACATAGGGTGCACACCAAGAAGTTCAAGTACTGAACTTCAATTGCTGGAAGTGATAGATTTATTTAGGAAAAGAATTTAATACAATCTTATCAGAGTAAATTGGAGATAGGGCAACTTTCAAGCCTTCTAAAATTTTGTTTTAGTTCTTGATATAATCTATCAATATAGATAATTATCACCTAAAAGTTATTGGAGTAATGAAACATTAAATTATGGTTTATTGGAAAATTATAGTGCATGTTGTGTAAATCTCTTAATTAATGGAAAATTTAAGAATAAAAAATTGGATTCAATTAACACCAAACCATTAACATGGTTCAACCTATTTGAACCATGTGTCTAATATCTTACCAACAGTTAACATACTAAATCATGCTAAAATGTTCCATCAAGAATATGCCTTTGTGTATGAACCACCAACAAATTTGCTAATTCTTGTATAATGCTCCATTCACAATGGTTATGGTATATATCTTCAAATACTATTTTATCTAGATCATTAATGGTTGTGGATATATGCAACAAAAACCTTGAGTTTCAGTGAGGACCCATGAGTATATTTGGATAGAAAGAATCTCCAGAATCATGATGTTTAGCATAAAACAGCCTTGAAAAACTTTGTTGTATCTTTCACTCATGGACTTTCATCCATTGAGTAACAAGTTTATGTTAAATGGTTCAAGTGTATTATCTGCCACATACTAATAGTATAATCATGAAATTATGTTAGACAAACATGTCAAATTTTTCTATGGAGTGTCAAAGACCTTGCCTTCGGATATGGGTATCAGGTCGACAAGCCAATTGTTGTTAAATTTTAATTATTTACTAGCAAGCGCACGAATCTATAATAATTAAGCGGCTAAATCGAGTGTTAATCCCACAAAGACTTAAAATTGGAAAAGCAAATTTAATCTAACTCAAGTAAAATCTAATCTAGTTAACAACTAATAACAAAAATAAACAATCTAATTAAGAAGAATTAAAGCAAATAATAAACAAGAATAAACTAAATCATAAAAGAAAGAAAAATTCAAGGGAAAATATTTAAAAATATATATTTACCAAATCAACCCACTTTGAGAAATATTTCCCAAAGTGGTGTTGCTTTTTGCCACGTAGGCACATGCCCAGCCGCTGGCGCCTGCGTGGATTTTTTTTAAAACGAAATCAAGTTTAAGTTAATTTCGTCCTTCTAAAAGACGAAACTAGTTTAAACAAACTTAATATGATTTTGTCCTTTAGAAGGACGAAATCACCTAAAGGCAATTTCGTCCTTCTAAAAGATGAAATCACCTTATGAAGGACAAAATCTGATTTTGTCCTTAAATCACCATACTTTGCAACTTCAAACTATGCGGGCGACTCTTAAGTGATTTCGTCCTTCTAAAGGACGAAATCTAATTAAAAGTTTTTAAAAAAATTCTTTTAAACTAACTTTAACACCTATCCCTGTTCATTCATTCAACACATTCACATTAAACAATCGTTCATTCAATCCACATCTTCCATGAATATGTTTATAGTTATTGACATTTAACATCTACAAAACATCAAACTTATCTACATTAATCACATAACATTAAAGTTATTGACATCAACCATCATCTACATAAAATAAAAATAAGCATAAGATATAAATATTTATAAAATATATTACACCACATGGTAATAAAATGTTTAGTTTAAAAGAAACACATAACAAATGTAATACACTCAATGTCACGATCTCCTACGTCCTCGACCACATCCTTGACCTCGGCCTCGACCCCAACCCCGATGGTGTTGTACGAGCTCCTCCTCATGATCTGCCTGCTCTGGCTCCAGCTCCAGCTCTAGCTCTAGCTCCTGCTGTGGCTCTCGCTCCAGCTCCGGCTCTGGATGCAGCTTTAGCTCTGGCTCCACATAAGTAACAGATGGCTCAACACGAGCTGGCCAATGTTGTCTATAATATAATATCGGATCTGGCTGAGCTACACGTGGAGTGACCAAAAATGATGAATGAGGAGGAGAGCTATGCGCTGCTAATGAAGATGAAATATCAGGAAATAAATCATGCCTTGGCTATGTCTAAGTGGCCTCGCTGTCAAGATAATGTCTATAAACATCTGTAATCACCGAGTGAAGCAGTGGCAAGCTACGAAGGACATCATCATGCTTCCTAAGTATTGACTGACATGATGCTTTATAGTCCTCACTCGAAGTACAGGTATTAATTATGTCAGTCAAATGCGCATACATATGTTGCACTAAACAAAGCTATAAGAAAAATAAATTAAAGATTAGATAACTAATAAATAAGAAGTAAAATAATATTATTATATAATTAACAAAATTATACTTACAAAGCTGCCTCAGACGCACCCCTAGGCTGATATGTCATCTTCTCTACATCATCGCGCAGTAAAATATATCACCATGTAATTGATAAATACCACTACATAGATGCGCTATGAACATCTCACGATGTTGTAGCCATCTCCCCATGGATAACAGTGGCTCTCCTATCATCCTATTGAGCGATATATGATGCATGATGTAAACCCCAATCGGTAATATGGCGGCCCTATCGAGTGATGCGATGGACAAACTCGACAGTAGAAGGTGGGACCACTTGCTTCAGGTTAAACTGGAGTATTACATAATTCAGCACATACATCTCCACAATCTCATAACATATTAGTGGTGTTTGCGATGGCCACACCTCTCGACTATCGGCGCATAAAGGAGGTAACGCAACCAATACTTCTGGTGAGTACGGCTACGAAATTACCTATACAATATATAAAGATAATTAAGTTTAAATAACCTTACATATCTTATAAACATTGTAAACAAATTTAATAATAAAATAAAATTACCTGATAGAGCAGCTGGTGGTCTAACTCCCCTCTGTATATTCGGAGGACTCTTTGTGGATTGTCAGTTCTCTTTTTCTGAACATTCCACCTTAAGGAGTTAAATTTTAAAAATGAGTTCAACATATGTAAATAAAACCTTCGTACAATAATTTAAGTGTTAAAAATATATATACCCTACCTCGCTCCTAATAGAGCACCCTCGACTAAGTGACCCATCACAATACTTGGTCGACCGACGTGTAAATGCTCCCACAACCATAACTATGTCACAAAATATGATAAAAGTTATTAAAAAAGTAAGGAATTATATGTGCATATAAATATTTAAAGTGACGAAATCATTTACCTGAAGAAGGGTCAGACAGCTTGCAATCCCTGAGGCCATGGCCTGACATTCTTTCCCTAACTCTTGATATAAAAATACAAAAGTATCACTGCCCCATGAATAAGCACCCGCTATGTCGAAGTCAGCACTGAGGGTGAGATATGCCACATGTAGATGGCTACTCGTGGTATCCGCAAGTATTGTGGCCCCAAGTAAATGTAATAAATATGCTCGTACATGCTACTCGATAACTATCTCCGTAGCCTCCATTCGGAGCTCACGAAACTCACCTAAGAGCCATCGAAGGCTCACTCGGCTACCACACATCACTGTAGCAAGAGGAGCTCTACCAAGGAGTCTGACGAATAAATCTAAATGACCTCCTCCTGTCATGCCCGTCACAGGAGGTCCATCGATGCAAAGTCCTAAGAGAACTGCCACATCCATAAGTGTGATTGTCATCTCTTCATAGGACAGGTGAAATGTCTATGTCTCTCTCCTCCATCTCTCAACAAGAGCTGTAAGTAAAGGCCGATCTAGACGGACGTACTGTAGATGAATAAAATGTCTAAATCCGGCTCGCTAAATATACGGTAACATCCGCTCATCTTCCAGCCAATGGCAAAGATATGTAAAATGTTCAGCACACTCAAGGCACCCGGGGTCCTATAATAAAGTTTAAAATTATAACCTAATGTAATTTATAATCTAAAAAAATAAAACAAAATTTATAAAAAGTTATCATACCTCTCCTCGCCAAATAGAAGCCAACCTATGTGACTCCTGCTGTACAAGTACACTCTCATCAATCGGGCATGACACATAAAAAGGTCCTACATGATCCATATGATCTGCGGAGAATTACGAACATATCATCAATCATTAGGAACATATAATCATACCTAAAATAGAGAATAAATAAAAAGATTGATTATATATTTACCAATCAACAGGAGGGTTTCAACATGATTTACTATTATGCCCACTTTGTTTGCACCTCCTGCATTTATATCCTCCTTGACCATCTCTCTCCACGGTCATACAGTCCATTGTATTCCTAATGTGTACAAACTGTGGGCGACCTGGTTGTCTTGTTGCTCTCGGAGGGAATAACACATAAGATATATCCCTTTCCCAATACTCCCGACCACGATGAGAATAGATTGTGCCAAGTACACATTTTTGTAAGTAGTAGATGTGTAAAAAAGTCTTGCCTGTATAGGCCCCCGCCGCTTTCCCCACATGGCAATAAGATGCGAGTAAGGATACAAATAGACCTGAGGGATATTGCATGTACAAGTATGAACCCTCGCATCCACCACAACCTTCTGGCCACGAATTGACATCACTTTGTAGTCGTTGTTGTTGATCCTATTAACTATATACTCCCTAATTTTTCTTGTTTGTTCTTTAATTATCTCTTCCACTTTGGGAGTATATGGGGTGGCCATGGTGGATGTGACAGAAGATTGTTTAACAAAAAATTTTACTACCCGATAAAAAGTAGCTGACACTAGAGGCTGCATGGGTAATCCTCATGCCCCCTTCAAGACGCTATTTAAACTGTCAGCCATATTTGTAGTCATCATGTCAAATCTCCTAAAACCATCGTGAGCAAGAGACCATTGTGCAAGATGCAATTCTCCTCCTAAGAGGAGATGTTTTTCCCTAGGATTCTCTTGACCAATCAAGTCCATTTTAGCATCAAACTTTTCTACTGTAAGTGCACAAGCTGCTGCCCCAATCAAGTCCATCAGTGTATCATTTTTAAACTCCTTAAAATTTTGCCCCAATCAAGTCCCTCTCTCTCAACCCTTTCTCTCTCCTCTCTGTCTCTCTTCCCTCTCCTCTCTCTCTCTTCCCTCCCCCTCTCTCCTCTAATTTCAAATTTTTTACAATTTTTTATTAAAATTAATTTTAAAAATAAAAAATTTAAATAAAAATAGTAATAGTGACGTATACATTAATTCATCCATATTAGTATTTTATTTTAATTTTTTTTTAAATAAAAAATTCATCAAAATTTTAAAAAAATCAAAATAAAATTGTCCTCTCTTTCTTCCTCTCCTCTCTCTTCCCTCCCCCTCTCTCTCCTCTAATTTCAAAATTTTTAATATTTTTTATTCTTTAAAATTAATTTTACAAATAAAAAAAATTAAATAAAAATACTAATAGCGACATATAGTTATAGACGTCGCTATTAAGACATGTATTAGCGACGTATAAATATATACGTCGCTAATACATGTACTAATAGCGACGTAAAATGTTATACATCGCAATTAGTATTTTATTTTAAATTAATTTTTTTATTTTTAAAATAAAAAAATTCATAAATTTTTTTAAAAAAATCAAAATAAAATTCATCTCTCTCCCCTCCCCCCTCTCCTCTCTCTCTCTCTTGCCTCCCCCCTCTCCTCTCTCTCTCTCTTCCCTCCCCTATCCTCACTCTCTCTCTTTCTCTCTCCTCCCTCTCCCTCTCTCTCTCCACCCTTTCTCTCTCCTCTCTCTCCCCTCCCTCACTCCACCCTTTCTCTCTCCTCTCTCTCCCCTCCCTCTCTCCACCCTTTCTCTCTCCTCTCTTTCTCTCTCTTCCCACTCCTCTCTCTCTCTTCCCTCCCCCTCTCTCCTCTAATTTCAAAATTTTAAAGATTTTTTATTATTTAAAATTAATTTAAAAAATAAATAAAAATACTAATAGCGACGTATACATTTATATGTCACTATTAGTATTTTATTTTAATTTTATTTGTTTATTTTTAAAATAAAAAACTTTATAAAAATTTAAAAAAATCAAAATAAAATTGTCCTCTCTCTCTCTCACTTCCCTCCCCCTCTCCTCTCCTCTTTCTCTCTCTTCCCTCCCCTATCCCCTCTCTCTCTCTTTCTCTCTCCTGTCTCTCTTCCCTCCCCTATCCTCTCTCTCTCTCTTTCTCTCTCCTCCCCCTCTCTCTCCTCCCTCTCTCTCGACCCGGATTTTTAAAACCCTTTTTAAATAAAAGACACGCGATAAATCATGATAATTTTTTTTCTTAAACACAAGACAAATCATCTGATTAAATATCCAGGTCGTGATAACTGGGGTTCATAAATACGAATATCAAAACATATGATATTATTACACGTGTTAAATTCTGTAAATAGCAGGTTAACCCTCTAATGTACAAGCCTGTCATCTGTCCGAAAATAAACAACCAAGTAAAGCTGGCTCTCACACTAGTAATTACAATTACTTACAAGATTGCAGATGGAAGAAACTAGATCCCACTAATGCAACATCGTCCTCAAATGCCCACCAGCATCATGATCTCGCAACATCCCCATCTAAAGAACCTGCAAGCATACAAGACCAAATAGGCAACAAAACAACTCCTCCCCTTGGAGGAGCATTCAAAAGAACAAAAGTATTATTTAATATTTTTTGGATCGGGCCAACATCACCCGATATTAGTTGCCTACGTACTCATTAGACAACATCTCCAATGTTTCCAACAAGATCGGATCCAGACATAGTTCTGCCAAATACTATACTAAGAAACATAGCATCACACATGCAATGCTTAAGTATTTTCTAGCAACCTATATTTTATGCAAGTCCTCTAATCATTCTACTTTTTCTAATTAAACAAGTAATATCAATCAATGTTATTAGTTATCTCTCAAACCATTGTTTGATAATTAATATCCCTATCTAATCCCAATGACAGACAGACTCATCAGTTGTCAACCTAAGTGACAAATGATAACGAAACACCCTGGAATCCACCAGGCCTCTAGAATCCATCAGGAAGTACCATTACCCCTCCTAGCCCAAGAAGGACCTGATCGGAGTGGAAGGGCATGGCCCACAACTGCACCTGAACAGAAGTGGATGGAAAAGCCAACTAAGCAGGATGCCAGCTAATCCAATTGCGTGTATACTAAAAGATCCTCAATAGATCTGTGGTGAGCCCGGCTTACACAGAGCTCCCTCCAATAGGGAGGTGCAACTACACGATCAAATCAACGGCTCCTCAATAGAGCTAAAACTCAAGATTCCATACTGAACCCTATCTTGCTCATCTATAAGCCAGGATTACGAATGACTATCCCAAACCCTATTAGTCCCTTCTAGACTAAGGTTTAAAACTCGAAACTATCATCAGTTCATCAACCAAGACTTATCATCAGGTCAAAGGCTTTGTTCACTGTATTAACTAGTCCCAGACCCCTCTGAGGTATTTTAGTCTTTATCTTGATTAGGTGTTCTCACCCAATCCAAAGCTATCCACCCAAACAATTATTCTTTCAATAATCTTCAAATAGTGATAAGTTACTATCACAACATCAATATCAAAAATCGAAACAAAGAACAATATAAACAATTCGAACCACAAAGGTCTAAGCAGATCATAATATCAATAATCAAAATCAATAATGATATTATAATTACTCGAGCCCTCGTGCCCTAACCCTCCTTGGGTTAACTTATTAAATCTCTTAAAAAAACTCATCATAATGCACCTGAGGGCATTAAGGTAATTATCCAACATTGAATATGATCCTCTCTACTCTCGAGTAAGTCATTAACCTCTCAAAAGGTTTCAATATCACATTGGCCCGTTAATAACATCTACATGAATACGGGCCGATTTGCATAGGGGTATTTTTGTTATTTGGTATAAGGCCTTAATGACATCTTACGGGTCCAAAATTGAACACATGCATACTACTTGACTTCATGGACTCTGTGTAATTTTCCTGGCATGTGACGGGGTTGTGTACCCCTTTAACTGACCTAGGTTGACTTTATGGTTTACGACTAGCCCTAGGGGCAAGAAGGTCAATTACCCACTCACTGGGATTTTTCCTCACTAAAAGGTTTGACCCATAATTATGTTACCCATTAAACTCTCACTGAGAATTTCCCCAATTTTTAGATCCACTCATAGGCCCTTGAACCAGAGCCTCGAACTCGGGTAAGTTAATATTATACGATAATTAACTAATAGGGGTAAAAAGGTTATTTTACAGTCTTTGGGATTTCCCCCCCAGCGAAAACATGGTCAGAATAATCCCTAACCTCTCCAGGTACATGAGTATTTTTCAAGAATTTGTTTGAAACTTTTATCTCCATGAACCGGACCCGGTTCACTCCCCTCCTCAATTCTCTTTATTTTGAACCGGACCGGGGATTAAATCCCCTTGGACCAAAGGTCGTCTCCCTCGCGGAAATGACTGTGGAAACAGCAACAGCTGGACTACGCGTGTAACACCCCACTTTTTGATTACATCTAACTAAGGGAGTTAAAGGTAATTAGTGATTTTTATAATAAATTATAGACAATTTTAATAGTTCAAACCTCTGTATTTGAGTAGAGCTCGAAGAAACGAGCGTAACGAATCAAAGAACGGGCGAAACGAAAGTCGGGACCGGAAGTTATGACCTCCAAGAATCATAGAAAATAGGCGGGACCCACTTAGAAAGAGCACGATTTATTATTTAAAGTGGGTTGGTATCGAAGGGCTCGTCGATACGAGTCCAACAGTACCTAGAACGCGCGAATCTGAATTCGAGGTAGGGAGATACGCGTGGCTGGCTCGCGACTGGCGCGCCATGGTGCAAGTCGACATGAGGCACGGTGCACCGTGGAACCACGGGCACCACGGGCATCGCGGTTTCGGTGGGCGCCATCGCCAAATTTGGCAGCACGGCGCCACAATTTCGGCACGCCGGGGGTCTATAAAACCCCCATTTGTTTCATTTTTCAAACAAAACTTCTCCTATCCCGTTTTTGACCGTTCTGAGTCCGATTAAGGCCGTTCAAGACCCGTTTCCTACTAAATCGAGTGTGCTCTATGCGATGGAGGGTTCCGTTTTCTATGTTGGTGATCGTATAAGGAGAAAACACCCCAAAACAAAGAGAGGTTCTGCCCATTTTCTTCAAGAACAGACCAACTTCGTTTTCTCTGTTTCTAGCCATCCTAATTCCGATTTAGTCGATTCAAGAGGCGTTCTTAACTAAATCAAATCTGTTCTACGCGATGGGGGATTCCGTTTTCTGAGTTGGCATCATATGAGGAGAAAATGCCCCAAGACTAGGAGAAGCCCTGCCCGTCATCCTCGAACACTAAAGTATGAAAAAGAGGCCTAGAGCAAGACGGGGTTCTGTCCATAGTTATTGAGCCTCAACAAGAGAAACAATCTAGAGTAGGGGAGGTTCAGTCCACCACTCACGGGCACGGAAAATGAAAAGAGTCTCCGGTAAGAAGAATGTTTGTACATAGTCTTTCAGTGTAAGACGAGGAACATATAAAGGCTAGAAGAAGCTCTATCTACTACCTCCGAATTTGAACGGGAGGACGCTCAGAAGGAACGAGTAACTCCGAATATCGGTACCTTATGAGACATGGTGGGAGTAAGCATTTCTAATCTTTTGTTTTAATTATAGAACGATATGTGCTAGTTATGATGTGTGCTATGCTACAATTCATATGCTTGATATGCTTATATGCCATGATGTGTGCTTCTATGCCATGATGTGTGCTTCTATGCCATGATGTGTGCTTTATATGCCATGATGTACGCTTATATGCTATGACGTGTGTGGTCTCGCTATAGGGTAGAGCGAGACGTGTAATCTGTGTTTTCGGTCTCGGCTCAGTGAAAGAGCGAGACGTATATATGTGATTATGATCCCGTTTAGTGGTACAGTAGGATGTACGATTTCGTTGATTTATTAATTTCCGCTTTACTCCGATAGATTATGAGTTTCAGTATGATTTCGACTCAATTTTAGTATATACATATTTTAACATATATGATTTTGTGATATGTGATGCATGTAGTAGCCAGTAGGCAGAACTACATTCGGATCTGATCGTGTTGGAATAATATCCAATACGTACGTAGGCAACCAACGACAAGGCAACATTGGCCCGATCCAAATTAATTATAAATATATGTTTTATTCTATTTTACACGCGATGAACTATGAAGCTTCATTGTGTGTATGCGTTCGTTACAACCTAAGTCTACGTACGGGGAAGCCTTGAAGTTCCGTAGTGCATAGACGAACGTTGTACCTCTCGCACACAAATGATGATTCCTAGTTCAAGAAAAGAAAAATTTTCTATTGGTGATTTTGTGGGCCCAGCTCAGGTCGGGTCATTACAACGCGTCTAGCTGCCGCCGGCAACCTGTCTTCCCTAACCGTCAGCTGAAGGGGAGGAGATTCTTGGCGGAAGGACGAGATGGAGTCAATCGCCGTCCAGCGGCTCATGCGGTCGGCTAAAATCTGTCCCCGGGATTGTCTGCCATAGATCTGTTCCATGTCAAATTGCTTGGCCGCAGTTGCAAATGCCTCATCTGGCCGCCAGGCAAGCCGGGGATGGATCACCGACGAGTGGCGATCCCCACGGCATTGGCCCCACCACCGGTGGATGGTTACCCAGCCTGAGCCATAGACCAAAACCCCTATTTCCCTCTGTTCACTAAACCGAGAAGAAAGCTGTTACCCATTGCGGGCAGTGGTCGGCAGAAGTTCAACTGCAACCTGAGTGACAGACGATGGCGGCCGAAGATCGCCGGCAGATGCTGGGCACCGCTTGACAGAGACCAGTGAGCCGATGCCCTTAGCCATCTCTACCTGGTCTCCTTAATTAATTAAGACTAACAATAATTTCATTGGTAATCATTCAATAAACTAATTCATTCGAGATAAGATTGTGATCCTACCTTAAACGTTGGGTTGTTGTTGATCTACCGCCCCTAAGCTTCATTGGAAAATTCTTCCTCCTTTTTCCTTAACCGTACAAAAGCTCCTCAAAAAAGCCCTAATTCTTTATTTTTATAGGCATGGGATTAAGGCTCGTAATCCCATTAGAAATTAGGCCAAAATCTCTTCAATTCAGCAACCAAATTGGGCCCAAAAACACAATTTCAAAATACTAATTGATCGGGTACAGTGACTTAAATGGACAATTTGCGCATCCAATTCGGGTAAATGGGCCCTACATGATATGTTTAACTTCGAACGGTCGTATCTCCTTCATCCGAACTCCGATTCGCACAATCTTGGTGGCATTTCAAAGCTCTATCTGTCTACTTTCTAATAGAATTAGCTTCAGCCACAAATTCTATCTAGGGAAGAATTTATTTTACTAAGAATGTTAATAGCTCAAACACCCTATTTTTTACGTATTTAATTTTTGAAACCTAGGAAAATTAGGGATATTACACTCTCCCCCTCTCTCTCCTCCCTCTCTCCACCCTTTCTCTCTCCTCCCTCTCTCTCTCTCCTCCCTCTCTCCACCCTTTCTCTCTCCCTCTCTCCTCCCTCTCTCCACCCTTTCTCTCTCCTCTCTCTCTTCCCTCTCCTCTAATTTCAAAATTTTTAAGATTTTTTATTATTTAAAATTAATTTTAAAAATAAAAAAATTTAAATAAAAATATTAATAGCGACATATAGTTATAGACGTCACTATTAGGACATGTATTAGTGACGTATAAATATATATGTCGCTAAATATGTGTACTAATAGCGATGTAAAATGCTATACATTGCAATTAGTATTTTATTTTAAATTAATTTTTTTATTTTTAAAATAAAAAAAATTCATAAAAATTTTAAAAAAATCAAAATAAAATTCATCTCTCTCTTCCCTTTCTCTCTCTCTCTTTCTCTCTCCTCTCTCTCTCCCCCTCTCCACCCTCTCTCTCTCTTCACTCTCTCTCCTCTCTCTCTCTTCCCTCCCCCTCTCCTCTCCTCTCCTCTCTCTCTTCCCTCTCTTCTCTCTCTTCCCTCCCCTCTCTATCTCTTCCCTTCCCTGTTGTGCATGATTGTGCACGATGATCAAACTCTTTTTTTATTACTTTATTGCATTGAACTATTTAATTGTTATTGTAGTATTTTATTATCGTCCTGTGTTGGTTCAGTTAGTGGCCTGGGATAGCTGACCCACTAACTGGGTTATATTGTAAGAACCAGACTGGTCTGGTTCAGGTGGTTCGGTTCCCTAGGAGGGTCGTCTCCTATATGGGGCGGCCTTGACTTTTGGTTGGGGTTTTATGCAAATTGAGATTTTCAGTTCCTCCCCTTTCTTCAATACTTCTCCCCTTTCCCTGCACAATTCTCCTAGATATCGATCGTGCCTACATCGGGCACATCATTGGTATCACAGCTCTTGCGATCCCCGGCCATGGCTCGTGGCAAACAAGTCGCTGTGCAAGAGACGGCCTCAGAGAAGGAGGCACCTGAGCCAGAGTCCGCGGACAGCCCAAAGGCCAATTCCACGCCAAGTTGTCAGAACTCATCGTAGAGATGCATGCTATGACTGCAGACATGGCCAGCGTGAAGGCACAACTCCAAGCAGCACGCGTCACCCCATTCTTCCTGGACCAGTCGCTGCTACTCAGGAGAAAGGCAAGCCCTTGCAACCTCTTGAGCCGATCCTTCCCTACCCCCCAGTTCCGGCCGGCATCAACATGGGCGTGTTGCCATACCCTGTGCGCTATGGCGCTGGCTAGTCAGCGCTGGGAGGAAGACGCCAGACCTGGGACATGCGAGGCACGCCAAGTGTTCGTAAAAATGCTCCTATGATGCCGTCCCATCCCAACTAGTTCCAAGACGCTGAAGAGGAGTGGGACGAGTATCCTAGGCATGGTGGGGGACAACGAGGGGGTGCTGAACCTCGCCTTGCTCGCCTGCAGTTTCCTCGCTACAACGGGGATGACGATCCAGTGGAGTGGTTGTATAAGGCTGAAAATTTTTTTGCCTACCAAGGAACAAATTCAGAGGCTGAGCGCTTGCACATCGTAGCCTTCCACCTTGATGGTGACGCATCCGTGTGGTTCCAGAGCTTCGAGAAGGAGGTGCGCTACCCTACATGGGTGGCCTTTTCCAACGAACTCTATGTTCAGTTTGGGCCTAATGAGTTCTAGGATTTTAATGAGATGTTGTCATCCCTGCGCCAGACTACCACCGTCCGTGCATATTACACTGAAATCATGAAGGTGGCCAACCGGCTGCCCGATTAGCCGGTGGCTGCCTTGATGGGCACCTTCAAGCGCGGCCTCAAGCCTAAAATTTCGGAGGAGATGCAGCACTTTCCGTGTGCCAACATGCGGGACGTGGTGCGCCACGCTCGCATCGAAGAGCAAAAACTGGCTAGACAGCGCAGAGGAGGGCGGCTTGGACCATTGGCTCGGTCTGTTCTTGGTGCCAATCCCTTGACCACGCCTTCTAGTAGTTCTGTAACCGGCTGCCCCAACCAGCCGCCCGCTCCTGCCGGTCCAATTGTACGACATCTCACACCGGCTCAAATGGAGGAACGTCGTTTGAAGGGGTTATGCTTCCGATGTGACGAGAAATTTGTTCTTGGGCACCACTGTTCTGTTAAGGGCAGTCTTCTGGTAGAAGAGATTGACGACGTGGAAGGGGGTTCCGATGGCTTTGCCCCATCCACGATTGAAGAGCTCTTACCTGAGACATCAGTGCATGCATTTTCAGAGGCATTTACTCCTCGCACGATGCGCGTCTAGGGGTTCCTCAAGCGCCAACAGGTAGCTATTCTGATCGACAGTGGTTCTACTCACAATTTTATTAATGACAGGGTTGCCCACAGGCTTGGTTGTTTTGTATCGGATTCCAAGCCCTTTGACGTACTGATTGAAGATGGCAAGCACCTCCGGAGCAATGAGGTGAGTGCGCAAGTCACTTTGTCTGTCTAGGGCCACTCATTCGTCACCGATCTCTTCCTATTACCTACAAAAGGGGCGGACATTGTGTTAGGCGTGCAGTGGCTACAGGGGCTCGGCGATGTCATTTGGAACTTTCGGGAGATGTGGATGGACTTTGAGCTTCAGGGGCAGCGTGTTCGGTTGGAAGGCTCCAGGCCGGGCACTCTTCTCTCCGCCCTTCCTTCGAGCACTTTGTTCCGGTTCGCCCCCCAAGGGCTCCTGTTGCAGCAGCGTGCAACCCTTGAGGTGTCTTAGGATAGCATGCCGGCCGACCTCCAAGAGTTATTGACAGATCACCAGGAGTTATTCGCTGAGCCGTAAGGTCTTCCTCTTGCCCGCTCTCATGATCATTAGATTCCTATCACACCTGGAACAGCCCCAACCAATGTGCGTCCTTATCAGTACCCACATATCTTGAAAGCAGAAATCGAGCAGCTGGTGGCAGATATGCTTCAGGCGGGGATCATCAAGCCTAGTATAAGTTCCTACTCGTCGCCGGTGTTACTCGTGTGGAAGGACGGTACATGGCATTTCTGTGTTGACTACCGCGCCCTAAATGTCGTCACTGTGAAAGACAAGTATCAAATTCCGGTGATTGAGGAGTTGCTCGATGAGTTGGCAGGCACCACAGTATTTAGTAAGCTCAACCTGCGTTTGGGCTATCATCAGATCTGAATGAATGCCGCCGATGTGCACAAGACTGCCTTCCAGACTCACGACGGCCATTTTGAGTTCCTGGTTATGCCGTTTGGATTGACTAATGCCCCTTCCACATTTCAATGCCTCAAGAACGACCACTTCTGACCCTTCCTGCGCCGTTATATATTGGTATTCTTCGACGAAATTCTAGTGTACAGCAGGTCTTGGACAGAGCACTTGGCACACCTCAGGTCGGTCTTCTCTATTTTACGTGACAATTCCTTATTTCTTAAGCATTCGAAATGCTCTTTTGGCAGCCAGCTCGTGGATTACTTAGGCCACATTATCTCGGGGAATGGTGTCGCCACTGACCCAGCCAAGGTGGCCGCCATGCTGTCTTGGCCTACCCCCAAATGTGTTCGGGTGCTCCGTGGTTTTCTAGGCCTCACCAGGTACTATCGGCGGTTCATTAGTCGATATGGGGAGTTGGCTCGACCTCTGACAGCGCTGCTCAAACGGGGCGCATTTGATTGGACTATGGAGGCACAGGAGGCCTTTGAGGGGCTAAAGCAGGCCATGGCTTCTGCCCCAGTCTTGATTCTACCTGATTTCAGCCGTCCATTTGTGGTTGAGACGGACGCCTCGGATGCTGGATTGGGGGCGGTTCTATTATAGGACAAGCGTCCCATCGCCTATTTCAGCAAGGCTCTGGCGGGTCGATCCTTGTCCCTGTCCGTATATGAGAAGGAAATGCTGGCCATCATCCATGCGGTTACCAAGTGGCGGCCGTACCTATTGGGTCGTCGGTTCCTGATTCGCACTGACCATTAGCCACTGAAGTATTTCCTCGAACAACGAGTGTCCACTCCATCTCAGCAGCGGTGGGTTAGTAAACTTCTGGGTTATGATTATGAAGTTGTTTATAAGAAGGGGTCAGAGAACACAGTGGATGACGCTCTCTCTCGCATACCTGCCCGGGGTTCGTGCTTGACCCTCTCCACGTTATCATGTCCATTTATTGAGGAGTTGAAGCAGGCCTACCGTAGTGATGCTTCAACGCCGACTTTGATCGTTGCCCTCCAGACTGATCCTGCAGCCCGTCCATTTTATACTTGGCGGGATGATCTCTTGTTTTGGAAGGATCGGTTGTGGGTTCCTGAGGTTGCTGATCTTCGCCGCCGCATTATATCACATTTCCATGATTCTCCAGTGGCCGGTCATGAGGGGACTTTCCGCACCTATAAGAGGGTCAGCTAGAGTTTCTTATAGTTGTGGGTTCGTCGGGTTGTGCATGAGTATGTGACCGCTTGTGATATTTGTCAGCGCGCCAAGGTAGCTACCAATTCTCCCGCCGGTTTGCTCCAACCCTTGCCCATTCCTGATCAAGTCTGGGAGGATATATCGATGGACTTTGTTGAGGCCTTGCCGCTGGTGCATGGTAAGTCAGTGATAATGGTGGTGGTCGACAGTCTATCTAAGTATGCTCATTTATGTGCATTGGGACATCCTTTCACTACTAAGACTGTGGCTGACCTATATGTCCGGGAGGTGGTGGAGCTTCATGGTATGCCTCGCACCATTGTTTCTGATCGTGATTGTATCTTCCTTTCTCAGTTTTGGTAGGAGTTCTTTGCTTTACAGGGTACGTCACTTCATATGAGCACTACTTATCACCTGCAGACGGATGGGCAGACGGAAGTGGTTAATCGTTGTCTGGAGCAGTACCTGCGGTGTTTTACGATGACACAGCCTCGCCGTTGGCTTCAACTTCTTCCATGGGCGGAGTGGTCCTATAACACTGCGTATCACACGCGTGCGGGCTTCACTCCTTTTGAGGTGCTGTATGGCCGCCCCCCACCTACGATCTTGTCTTATGTTCCTCATCGCTCTTCAGTGGCTGAGGTGGACTATATGCTCCAAACTCGCGATGAGGTCTTGCGTTAGTTGAAGATGAATTTGGCTGAGGCTCAAAACCGGATGAAACAACTATATGATGGTCGCCGTACTGATCGGGAGTTCCAAGTGGGTGACTTGGTTTATGTCTCTGTTTTACCATAGCGCCAGACTTCTTTGTTTCAGCCCGAGCATTCCAAGCTCGCCCCCCTGTTCGATGGTCCTTATCCTGTGGAGGCGCGCATTGGTCCGGTTGCTTACCGCCTCACCTTGCCGCCTGACTCCTTAGTCCATCCTGTGTTCCATGTGTCCCATCTTCGTAGGTTTGTGGGTGACCGGACATTGCCTATGGGTGCTCCCCCTCCGTCTTTGATGGGTCCTGTTCCGCCCTCCGACCCGGCCCTTGCGTCTGTGCTTGAGAAGAGGCGGGTTCGTCGTTCTGGTCGCATTGTTACTGAGGTTTTGGTTTCATGTCGGGGTCAGCCGTTGGAGGATGCTATGTGGATGTCTGAGGATGATTTTTTGGCTCGTTATCCAGCATGGTCGCCTTGCGGACAAGGCAACTAGCAGAAGCGTGGTGGAGTGTTGTGCACGATGATCAGACTCTCTTTTTTTTACTTTATTGCATTGAACTATTTAATTGTTATTGTAGTATTTTATTATCGTCATGTGTTGGTTCAGTTAGTGGCATGGGATAGCCGACCCACTAACTGAGTTATATTGTAAGAACCGGACCGGTCTGGTTCAGGTGATTCGGTTCCCTAGGAGGGTCATCTCCTATATGGGGCGGCCTTGACTTTTGGTTGGGGTTTTATGCAAATTAAAATTTCCAGTTCCTCCCCTTTCTTCAATACTTCTCCCCTTTCCCTGCGCAATTCTCCTAGATACCGATCGTGCCTACATCGAGCACATCATCCCCCCTCTCTCCTCTAATTTCAAATTTATTATTTTTAAAAGTTAATTTTAAAAATAAAAAAAATAAATAAAAATACTAATAGCAACATATAGTTAAATAAAAATTAGAAAAAAATCAAAATAAAACTCCTCTCTCTCTTCCCTCTGCTCTCTCTATCTCTCTCTGTCTTATTCCTCTCTCTCTTCCCTCTCCTCTCCTCTCTCTCTCAATCTCCTCTCTCTATCTCGATCTCTCCTCTTCCTCTCTATGTCTTATCCCTCTCTCTCTCTTCCGTCCCCTCCCCTCTCCTCTCTTTCTCTCCCTTCCCTCCCCTCTCTCTCTATCCTCCCTCTCCTCCCTCTCTCCACCCTTTCTCTCTCCTCCCTCTCTCTCTCACCTCAGTACTCTCTCTCCTCTCTCTCTCTTCAATCCCTCTCTCTCGTGACCTTCTCAATCTCCCTCTCTCTCTCTCACCTCACTCTCTCCTTTATTATAAATTATATTTTAAAATTAATAATAAAATTTAACAAATAAAATATATTATATATAAATAGTGAAAGTTTAATCTATTATATTGTTAACACTAGTTTTAATTGAAAATTTAATATTTATTTTTTGTATTTACAAATAGTAAATATTAAATAAAATATATTATATCTAGGAAATTTATTATAATTTTTTAATAGTTATTTATTAAATAAAATTAATTAATAAAGCTATTAGCAACGGTTGATAATAAACGTCGCTATTAGAAATGGTATTTGCAACGCTTCTTCAAAAGCGTTGCTAATAATTTAAAATTTTTATTTTTATTTATTTTTAATTGATAACTATTACTATTAGCGACGCTTTTGTATAAGCGTCGCTATTGATAAAGCTATTAGCGACGTTTACCAAAAGCATCGCTAATGGTTATATATATTTTCTTTTTTTATTTAAAATATATATCTTTTAGCACCGGTTTTACTAAGTGTCGCAAATAGATAAACTATTAGCGACTCTTGTAATAAAGCATTGCTAATAGGGTTAGTATTAGCGACACATATGAAAATGCGTCGCTAATAGTTCATTTTTTTGTGACACTTTTATATATGTTGCAAATAGTTATTTTTAGTGTCGCTAATAAAATGCATCGCTAATAAATGCGTCGCTAATACTACATTTTGTTGTAGTGTGTATTAAATTTCATATGACTTAACCCCATCTTTGAAGCCTAAAAATGTTATATTCATTTATGAATATATATTTCACCTTTGATTAGATGGTTTAGTATCGGTATGACCAACATCTGTGTAGGGGTAATGAATGCCCATCAAACTTTGAGTTTCATACCATGCACCGCCTTGAGACATTTGAAAGCTAAATGGCCATGTGCATGTGTTGTGTACCTTCCATATTACACCAAAATTCAAAATTCAGCGTCATATATCTCATTGATAATTATAAAATTCAAAAAGGATTTACAACTAAATAAACCTTACCTCCAATTAGGTCCACTTCCATCATCAATAGGGGCAGATGACCTATGATGTTTATTTGAAGCTACTGTCATAGATAAATTTCATTCTTCTTCATCGTCCACCAGCATTTGCATATGCCTTTCAATGTTCACATTTCTTTTAGAGCTCCTGTGAGAGCTCTTATGAGAGCTCCTGTGAGAGCTCTTATGAGAGCTCCTATGTGAGCTCATGTGTGAACTACTTTGCCTTTCACTAGGCACTCGAGCCTCTTTGTCGAGAAATAAGTTGAAACAAATTATGTGACGCGAGAGGTCAAACATAAAACTCATTGATGCATCATCATTTATACATATTTGTCTTGAACTCAATCCATATGTCGGAATAACACATTTTATAGTGATTTTTCATCTTCTTTGATCCCACCCAGCTTTGCTAGCTACTTACATCTCAAATTCATCATATGTAGATGGTTTTTTAATTAATAATCATTTTGTGCATCTGTCATAGTTAAGTAAAAATCTAACCATTTCTTCTGCCATCTCTACTCAATTCATAAACAATAGATTAAATTATTATTGGATTAAGCAATTGACTCAAAATAACTACTTTACTTAACGTAACATGAGATTATCAACTCAGCAATTATATATATAAGCTAACAAACATATGCAATACCAAACAATAAAATACTAAACCACACATTTCACTCTAATTATTGATCGATAAAAACTCAGCAAATTCAACCAATTTTCTATCTTGGAAAAAAAACCCAACAATTATTAACTAAATCACCATTTCAAAGAAAACCCACACTAACCTAGGCAAATTACAAGAAAAAAAAATCACATACCTGAGAGCTAGCTAACTAAGCCTGGGACTTGCCCGAATATATGCCCAACGGTTGAAATTTCCTCCTAAACATTAGAATCAAAGTGGTCGAGATATTGAGAGAAGCACACACTAAAGTTACGGAAGCTATAGAAAATGGTGAGATTCCAAGTGGGTAGGGACTCAATCAAGAAACTAATCTCTAAAGGGCTTGTAATACTCATTGGTGATTGCATTAATCTATCTAATTCAGAAGGGAAGAACTTATGGGACGATTGTCATATTGAAAGTTACGTTTTCTTTTGTACTTGATGTGCTTGAGCTTGTTGCAAAAGATGGTTTGCACTAAAAAAAAAGTTGATGCTTCTATTCTATTGGATGCAATTCATTCATTTTATTTTTCATTTAACCTACATCTCATAAAATCCATACAGGGAATTACAAATGAATTATCACAAGCATTGCAATGAAAAGATCCAAACATTGTTAATTCCTTGAACCTAGTGAAGGTGTCTAAACATTAGCTTCAAATAATGAGAGATGATGGGTGGAATTCTCTCATTAAGGTTGCTTAATTTTTCGTTGAACACAATAGTGTTGCTTGTACTGTGGAAGACAAATTTTAGCTAGGGATCGAGTAAGATGTGGAGCTCAAGATTTCTCAAATTTACATCACTATTGTGTTGGATTATTCTATAGTGTCATTGATATGCAATTTTAAGAGCTCAACAACCGCTTTGATGAAATAAATACTGAGTTGCTTCCTTGTGTGGCATGTCTTGATCCATCTGAGTCATTTTTTGCTTTTGATAAGGAAAAATTGATCTGCCTAGCTCAATTTCATCAATATGATTTTTCTACAATGGACTCTATGGTACTAGATAATTAGCTTGAGACTTACATTATTAATGTACAGTCCAACAGTGAGTTTTTGGAGTAAAAAGGAATTGGTAGCCTTGCTGAAAGATTGCCAAAAATAAATTAGATATCATATGTCCATTGTTCTATATGCTTTTGAAGTTAGCACTTATTTTACCAGTTGCAACAGCTATAGTTGAAAAAACATTTTATGCAATGAATATTATCAAGAATTGACTTTAAAATCAAATGGGAGATCAGCTTATGAATGATTGCTTAAGCCCATATATCGAAAATGATGCATTTACTAGTATTGAAAATGAGGTTACTTTGGAATAGTTCCAAAACATGAAAACTTGTTGTGGACAATTGTGAGCATGTTTTTTTATTTAAAATTATTTTATGATATATTTAATGAAATTAATAGTTAATTTTTTTGTGAACAAAAATGTTAATCTTTAAATCTATTGTTGTTTATATGTTTCCCGCCCCCTTGGGAACTCCCTGGATCCACCCTTGCATGCACCCCTAGACCAACGGTCAAACGGAGAGCATCAATGCCATCCTTGAAGAGTATATTCGACACTTTATCAGTGCCAACCAAAAGAACTAGGTGAACTCCTCGATGTTGTACAATTCTCCTACAATCTATAACAGAGTTTGAACACCAATCAAATCTCTTTGAGTTGGCCACTAGCCGCCAATCGCCAATGCCACATTCTCTAGCTATTGGATACATGGGAAATAGTCCACCACTTTCCACTTGGATAAGATTGGTACCTCCAAGTAAATATTGCCAAAGCCTATCTTGAGAAGGTCACCCGTGAGGCAAAGAAGTGGGCAGACAAAGGCCAAAAACCCTACACATTCCATGTTAGGGATTTGGTTCTTATCAAGCTGAATCCGACCCAACTAAAAATATTTTGACAACTCCATCGGGGTCTTGTTCGCAAGTATGAAGGTCTTATTCCCATCACTCGGAGGGTCGGTATCATGCCCCAAGATTTTTAAACTCATTTTTATAAATAAAATAGTGATAACAAAAAATTTAAAACTTTTTTGTCAAACATTTGACAAGTTATCTCGGGGCATGAGCCAACTATTTTTAGAACATACATGTACTAAATAAAAGTACAATAATAAGCAAAGTCGAATCATATCTTTAATCACATGGAATCTTGCCCAAGTACATGTCTATATATCTTGATATGTAGAAATACAAACAAATTGACATGTGCCTAAAGTCATTTACCTAAAGTAGAAGACATTAACCATGCCAAGTTCCCAAGCAACATTGCCCTTGTAGTACATCAAAGGTCCTAAAGTTACTTTAACCTTGGAAGGAACCTGCATTACATGGATACTGAGTATACTAGTATACATAGTGGGATGACTAAACAAGTAATATGTAATTACAATGTACATAATTACTTTACATTATCACAAAATTAATAAATATCATAACCAATAGCAACATCATCATCATCACACATAAGTGGAATAAACATAACATTTACTAATGCATTTCACATGATTTCAAAATCATAACATGACTCTAACTCAGAAGTCTCCAACTTCATAAGTGCAAGTTAAATGCTTTTATGTAACATGGTAGCCACGTCTAGGAGAACAACCTCACCTCACTAGACCATGACCTACTCACATTCGGACTTCAGGTATTCTAAAGTTTGCCCACCCCAACCACACTATGAAACTAAGACCCATAGGGGCTCATGAACCCAAGTGGTTAAAGTTTCAACTTCTTTGATCATCGAAACCTCCTGCATTTCACTGCATAGTATTAGTCATCTTTTAATACTCTAGTCCATTTGAACACGACTCCTGGGTCAGGGAAGCAGTTCTACATAATGCCTATTTTTAGAGAGCTGGAAGACTCTAGTCCTTTTTCATACCAACCCCATGCCGTCTACATGGCTAAAGACTTGAGGAGCCAGGGTTTCTTCGACCTCAGTTGCCCGAAGACATCAGTCTTGGGGTACAATCCATTACGAGGATATTCACTCACAAAAGTACATACATCCAAACATAATTCATCACATCATCATAGATAATTGCAATTTAAGCATCAAATAAATGTTATTATCTCTTATATTAATACCCTAATATTCCTAGAAATTCTTGTTAAAAATACCTAAAACCGATTTAATGTCGGTGACTCATCGTCATGCTAACTAAGTCGCTGATGACCATTAGTAACTATCGACGTGTCAAACCTCTTGCCTAAGTGTGATGCCAAGGACAACTATCTTCATCAACACCTCACCGACGTGATGAACTCATTGTCATGACCCGCCTATAACACACTAACGTGCCGTTTGCTGTCAGTCAACTCATTGATGTGTTGACCAAGTCACCAATGACCATTGGTAACTTATCGACGTGTCGAACCCCTTGTAAACAGTGGGATGACAAGGACAATCATCCTCATTGATGCCTCACCAATGTGTCAACCTCATTGTTGGGGACCCACTATTAACACCCGATCTGCCAATGCCCATCAATAGTAGTATTGTCATCTCCTTTGTGACATCGGCGACATCATCGACTTGCCAATGGACATGTAGACGGTCGGGAAGAAATAATAAAAACTATCCTAACTACCTAAAATGACTCTATATCATGACATATCATAATCTTTCCGACACATAACCTTCACATAATAACAAATGATGATTCTTACTATCAATTAATTAGTAAATATGGGGAAAACATGATATCATAACAAAATCCCATAAATTATCCTTTACATGCTTTCATGTCATGTAAGTAGTTAAAACATATCTCATACAATCACTTCAAAACCAAATCATGAAATAAGGTTTGCAATCCAATATAAAATCATGAATTCCTCAATATTACCATCACAAGAATTCACAAAGAATTATATTTTCATGCTTTCATATTTAATAATTTTATAATTCAAATTCTATATACATATTTCATGTTAAATCAAAGTGCAAGGTTAGCAATTTGACCTACTTCATGACATAAAAGCCTTTCTTACATGCGATGCTAACTAATCCCTGCAAAAAAATACTCCTTCACTTAGATTCTCTTGATTTAGAGAGCCTTTGATCTTCTATTTCTTTATTTTAAGATGTTTTTTTTAAAAAATAGAGTCTAAAGGCCTTAAAAGTCACTTATAAGGGAAATGAGACAAATTTCTGATTTAAAACTATTAAACTAGGTAGCTTTTGAGTCAAAACCGCAAAACTGTATAAACCATCGGCAAGGTCATGGACAAGTCAATGAGCTTGCTGATAGTAACTTCTAACTACACCAAGTCCCAATTTTGGACAACTATAATTTCCTCATACAAACTCTGATTAATGCATTCTTGGTGGTGTTATGAAGATATTTATGTCTACTTTCTAAACCCAAAATTTTGAATCAGAACTTATCATATACAAAAGTTATAACCTTAAGAATGATTATACTTCAAGTCCAGCTTTAGACAATCATAACTCCTTCATCCAAACTCTAATTTATGCATTCATAGATATGTTTTGAAGCTATATCTATCTTGTTTTTATAGTTAAAGTTTCACACTTAAATTCAACCCACATAATAAACTATTGTACTTAGAATGACTAAAGGTCAAATTTACTATTTTCCACATGTACTCCAAAATTTCCTTGATGTTTCATCTATGATAACTTCTTAATCCGAGCTTCAAGTTGTGCACTCTTAGAAGATCTACAAAACTCTTTATGTCTACTATTCAATAATAAAACTTCATACCGAAACTCTATATATAGAGGAAATTATTATACCAAGAAGATCTAAAGGTCAAACTAAACTATTACATTCAAGAAACCCTCTTACATGTTTAGTTACCCGCCGCCCAGTTGTAGGTACACCCAACCTTTCAGGCAAGTTGTTTCAAACCATACCATGCTAATGCAGAAGGCCCTTCCAAAAACTAAATTGATTGTGGCAATTTAAAGGTTACGATCAATGTTCAAATTCTAGAAGAAATCATGGTAGATCGTGAAGTTATCAGTGGCAAAGAGAAAGTTCATGAATTCCCCATCAAGTAAAGGAGCCTTCTACAAAATTGGGAGCCCAAAGAAGAGCTCACCCTACAACATGCCAACTAAGTCAAAGCCTACCCCTTAAAGCAACGTTAATGAGGATGTCGACAAAAGTGAGTGGGGGAGCATGTCATGGACGAGGTCCGACACCTCACACAAGCTTACAACTTTTGTAATCCTTTGAAAACGCTTTTTAATGTCTTTTTTTATGTTTTTATATATTTTTCTTTATTTTTATATAACTATGCTTATATATCCACTTTAGTTGTTACTCTAATAATATGTAAGAAATCTTTTATATTATATAGAAAGATGTGAAACTTTAATATTGTTGGCTGATGTAATTTATATTCATTGCTTTATAAACTCGTTGATAACGAATACAATATATTTTCATGCTCGTGTTTATTTATTTCCTTGCATTGTGCCAGTCTCATTCTCTTTACCTCTTGCTTTGTAATGCCTGTTACAAGTGATCCGCGCAGTACCTTCCCAAGTAAAAACACTCGTTGTACTCAAAAGACTGACCTATTGGATGTGAAACCTTATAAGTGCTGCATAATAGCCTATCCATTGAGTAGAGTCGTGACAAGCGATAGTGGTAGTAGCAAAATGGGACGTAAAAGATGTTAAACATAGCTGTTTAACTATGTACAAGCCTATTCCTGCCATCAAACAAATTTGGCACACATTTGAAGCAATACTTAATGGTTGGATTCTATTTATATTAAATGGCATGTCCTATACAGACTTGGTATCCTAAATTATTGCAAAAGCTAGCGACAAGATTCCCGTACGTGTTTCAGCTTGCTACAACCTAAAAACAGTTACAAAAGTAAGGATATAATCGAATCGCACATCATTTGTTCGTATGCACCAGTTGTCAAACTAGCAATGATACTTCTACTGAAAGTAATACTTAGAATTTTTGGCTTAAATCCACTTGGTTTCCGACTTGGTGCAAATCAAAACCATCGTTCCGTACACACACACACTTGCACTCATACCACGATGAAGCATGGGAACAAGCAGATGGGAGGCGTTTAACTCAAAGACGTTGGCATCATACTTCAATCGATCAGGGGGCGACAAAAATGTACATTACCACCCAAAGCGCAGGCGCCAGATCGTTTCCTCGGCACAAGCAGTGATAGCATTTTCACTTCAACTAAGTAAAAAAGGCATAAGTTACAACACGAGCTCACATGCTCCACTCAATTCAAACACTAATCTTCCGCAACAATTACATGACATCTATCTGGTGAGTTTAGCATTTCCCTCTCATTAGCAACACAAACATTTTCACTAAGTGAATACAAAAGAGCCATATCGAGAACTATTTTACCTCCTCAGCTTTGATTTCTTCTGAGGTGGAGCCCTGAAGTCTCTCCTATCAGGAACGCGTGCTTTCCCAAAGGCCTTGATTTTTCTCCTTTTCCTCTCCTCCTCACTGTCCGATTCAGCGCCTTTCTCCCTGTCAGCATTGCTTGCTTCCCTCTCCAACTCCTCCCACGTCTTCCCTTTATCCTCCTCCGACTGCTCTTCAGAGTCCTCTTCATCCTCATCTGACTCCACCAGTGATTCACTATCATCAGCTTCGTCCTCTGATCCTGATTCAGGTTCAATATCCGACGGCTCATATCCCTGGTCCGACTCTGTGTTCTCTGAGTCCGAATCACTTGCCTCCATGTTCAAGAACTCCCATCCACCATCTTCAATGAACTTTTCTGGATCATCAGTTATTGTTTTCAGGATTGGACGCCAGTTCAAATTGAGTCTACTCTCATAATACTTCAGGTCTGTTGTGTCTAGCCATTCTTTTATGCCATCTAGAGAGGATGATGGAATAGAATCAATCCGAAGAACATCTCGTTTGAAATCCTTGAATACAATGGTCATATCAAAATTTTTCTGTCCTAGTCCCACTCTCTCCAGGTTTACAATCTCAATCTCACTTAATGTGATGACCAACCAAGGAACTTCAACCAGTTCCACTAAGCAGGTCGAGGTTGGAATGATGAAAGCAGACACCTTATATGGGACGCCATGGAAACCAAGCTCCCTGACAGGTTGGTCAAACTCAAGCAATAGCTCCCTGAGCTGTGGCTGGCCCCATAAGTCGGTAACCCTGTTGACAAAGTTCTGAAAGTCCATATTTATCCTGTTTTTACGCTCCCTCTCCCGCTGCTCTTCCTCTATCTCATCAGGATCATTGGCTGATCTCTTCCCACCACCCAATGTCTGTACTGCATCCATAACTTCAACATAAAATTGGACATCCTTCGTCTTCTTGTTACCCACCATTATGTGATTGTGGAGGTGGAAGTGCAAAAGAGTAATCATTTCCTTCTCAGCTGGCTGAAAAAAAACATGCTTAATGTTCCTATACATGACATCAACAGTCTCATTAGGTCTGCTGGTTGAATATCTGAATCCATTAACATGGGCTTCTAGAGAGCCTGGCAACTTCCTTGCCCGTCCACCAAATGCTGGACGTATCCACAACTCTAACAACTTTATGGGCTTAAATTTGGACCCTGCAAGCTGCAATTTTTCTTGTGAGACCAAAGTAGCCCTCTCTGCTCTCTCAGATTCTCTTAATGCAACTTGGCGCCTAAGAGTTTTAATCACATGAACCACTTCAGTGCAGTGTCTTGGGTCCTTTGAGCGGAAAGATACCTCTTTCAGATAAATAGCACTCTGGTGCTTCAGAGTATTTGCATCATGAGGATTGAACGGTGTCCCAGGCACATTAAAAATTATACGAACATAACATGTTTTGTTGTCTTGCTGGCTATTAACACTCTTGACCATAGCAATGTGGAAAGGTACCATGCTTCCACAAATAGGAAGAAGAATAGCTTCATTCTTTTGGTCAATTTGTATTGCTAGCTCCTTTGGTGGGGGCATATCCACAACAGATTTGTAGGCAATCAAATCACTTGAATCTTTCACATTCCCACGCCCTTCCCCACTTGTGGACCCATGACCAGCCAGCCGTCGTGCAGTTTCTTCATTTTTCTGTCGTGCAAGTTCTGCCTGATGCTGTCTCCGCAATTCCTCCTTATTCATCTCCTGGTTGTCAGATCTCAAAGTAGCTTTTGATTTTAAAGCCTCCATTCTAGTAGCTTCAGGTTTAACCTTGGAGGTTTCTTTCTCATCCTCGTCATCTTCGTTGAAGGAGTAAGCCACATCCTTAACTGCTTTAGAACTAAGCGATGTCACAACTTCAGGAGCAGCCGCCTCCTTAACAATAACTGTGTCAGCGAGCAGCAGAGAGAATTTCTGAGTCTTTGGATTGCTGGTTTCAGCTTGCAAGTTCTGGAATCCCAGGGAGACATTAAACACCATGCCAGACTTCAATACCCAGTCATTTCGAGCATTTAAGCTCAATCCAGATTCCCGAAACTCTAGCCCAATCCCAGTCCCTGCTGATTTGGTCAAATGTGGAACAAGCTCTGGAGAATTTTTTTCAACCACTGAAAATGCAGATTGGTAAACAGTGCTGATTTTATTGCCTGGCTTCAGTGCACTTATTGCTGCTTCATGTGCCCGCAGGAGAATCTCGTATGCTTTACTCTGCATTGCATTAGCATCTATCAAAAAGGTCCTAGCAACATTTGAGCAATAACTGTTATACCGAGACCCAATGGCACAGATGATCACACTTGTTGAGTCATAATATAGATTCTCATCATTACTAGATGCACTTGGCTTGAGATCAAACTCACCCCCACTTTGGAAGATGGGAGGATAGCAGATATCTACATTTTCAGCTTTCAGCTTTAGTTTAACCTTGCTCGGATCAAGTACAGCCTTCTCAGTTTCATCCATAAGAGACGAATGGGTAACCTTCTTCTCCTCATCTATGATTTTCTCAAGCAAAGGGACAACAAAATGCTTCACTACAGAAGATGTCAAATACGATGCCTTCTTCACATTTGTAAGCTCAGTGGGATCCTTGACAGCAAAAAGATCAGAGAAACCGTTAGTTATATCAGCAAGCTGGAATTTAGCATTCTTCAGCTTATCATCCCATATCTCTAAAAGCTTCCCCTCTGGGGCCTCCTTTGCAATGTACCCAACAATGAGCCCATCCTGACCATCAGCTTTTGGCAGTTCATGGATTGCATGGAATATCTCATCCATAAATGTAGTCCCAATATCACTCTTGGCCTTCACATGTATCACAACTTCGGCACCAACCGCTTCTTTTGTAACCTTCTTAAGGGGAGCTAGTAGGGTCGCCCTCTTCTGCCCACACAAGAAATGAATCTGCTTTTTCATAAAAACCATCACTGTTTCAGGAAATTCATACCCAAGTAACCATATGTTTAATGCAGATGATTTCAAATATCTCAGGTCCTCAGAAGCGGGAGGTGTAGCAATCGCTAAAGCATCTGAAGCACCCCAAAGATCACCTTTGTGTTCCCTCCAATGTGAATATAGCATCTTCAGCCGTTTCTGGAAAGTTTCAAGATTAATGGTGTAAACCCCAGCTGCTCCACTGACCCTTCCTTCTGATGGCTTGACATTTCCATTTCGATGCTCTGCCATGATGAAATCCTAAAACAAACTGCTGACAATGTGTTCAGAGATGACCATGAAGTGCAGAAAAAAGACTTCTCCTCTTGTAGAAGTTATTATGACATTTAACCTGCAAAACAACAACCGAAACTCAAAAACACAGAAAATTAAGCATTAATTTTTAATGAACTAATCAACTAGACTTCCCATTACACAAGATAATGTAAGAAGATCTTCCGTAAAACAACATATAAAACTATTAAAAATTTGCATACAGAACTTGGAAATAAAAAAATTGATAAATACTCCCTCTGTCCGTTATTAATAGTCCAACTTGGAAAAAAATGATATTCAAGAAAGCCAATTAATTAACCTTTATACTCCCTCCACTAACCCTTTTTACTCCATCCATTAATTATTATGAGAAGGATAACATAATATAGGACTACTAATGTGGGACAATTTTTTTAAAACTGGGCCTGTTAAAATGGGACATAGAGAGTGTAAAATAAAGAGAGCAGAATGATTTTTCCATTACCTCATGAAGAGGGTTTGGCAATGCCCTACTTCAAATATCTGGTTTTAGACCTCGAAAAAGAAATCTGAGAACTATCAACACACAAAACAAAAGGAAACTTAAATAAGAAAATACCAAACAAATGTACTTATGAGTTTGTAAAAGAGTAAAAATGGAAAACTTAACCAACCACTATGCCCTGACCAAATTAAAAAGAGAAGGAAGTAAGATGTCCGTTTAGAGAAAAAAATATAAAAAACCAATAGCCCATTTGGCAGCATTTTCTATTTTGAGGCGTTTTTGTCCCCAAGATAGAGAGTATTGAATTTTTTGTCCTAGGTTTTTAAGCTGTTATATTTCAGGTTTTGGATTTTTTGGAATATCAAAACTAATTTTCAGAAAATATAAAGCACCTATTTAGCAGAATACTCAATGATTTAAGAGGATCAAATGAAAACAATTTTAGTACGGTAAAAAATGAAAATAATTTTATGAAGTGATGTAAATAAGACAACTTTACAACACAATACTCAAAGGAGAAATATCAAACTTAGAACTTACACAACATGTAAAGATTGTCTTCTGCTTCTTATTCTTCTTCTCAATCTACTCCCCTTCTTATCTCTGTCTTCTTTTTCCTTCTGCAATACAATCAGCAATTAAGAAAACAAATTCGAACCTCATGTAAAAAAAGCAAACGCTAGCAATTAAGACATGATTTTGATATGAATTCAGGCTGTAACCTGCACGGAAAGAAACAGCAAGGCATTTACTCTATACTTAAAATATCAGCTCAGATATTTAGCATTGTCTACAGTTGCAATATAGTGGCAAATCATTGGAAAAAAAAAAGGGAAAACAATCTAGATGAGAATCATCACCTCAACAAACCAATTCCAAGTTTTATTTGCCTAACAGAAAGAATGAAATCAAGTCCACATTAACTAGCAGAAAAATAATGAACCACAACACCTTAACCATTTGTTTAGAATTGGTGATGCAAATACAGCTAACCTGTTTGACTAATGGCTACGTCCTGATCAGTGTCTATCAGAAGTCTGTTCAGATTAATAGGCATCTAGGTTGTTTCTTCATTCCTTTTAGGACACACAATAAGCTTTTCAGTTAGTATGAGGCCGTACTGTCTACATGATTGCAATTTCATCTTTCCAACTAAGTATATTATCTCAATGCTTCACAAATAGAGTTGAACCACCTTTTTCTACTTCAACAATTTTTATACGTAATATAACTAACTGGACCACAGTTATTTTCATGCTTCTGCAATGAAATTCAAAGAAAAAAAATAACCAAAGAAAAAAACCTATTTTTATATCCACGTTTATAACCATATTAAAAAAAATAACCAAAGAAGAAATTGATCCAGCAATGGAAACAAATTTATACACGTAATGGAGAAAAGACTGATTTTTTTAGCAACGCATTCATAAACCTATTTCGGAGACCTTCTTAAAAAATGTAGATGTAAATTAAAACCTTGGCACCACCACTAACCTAAAGAGAGCACGCCTGTAATAGCCTAGGCCAGCCTACACCTCATTCACTTCCTGGAGAAACATGCAACTCATAGAATGAGTACTCTGCAAAACTGGGCATTTCGTTTTTATAGAAGACAGCCCCTTTTTCTTCTCTTATAGTGTTCTTTCACACAGTAAACTCCTGCTTTATCTTTTGAGCTATTGATTGCAGGCTTGATTTCTTTGATATTATGGAAATAAGATAAAAATAAAAACCGTTTCTTTCTAAATCAAGTATACAAAAACAACTATGGGGAGTCTTTGATTCAGAATGATCAAAACAAAGACGAAACAGGACGGAAATTGAGCTCCAAAGCCAAAACTGAAAAGGAGAAAAGAAATGAAATTGGGGATCCACCGTTGACTGCTAATTCTGGGTAGTAAAAGGCGACGGGAGACAGAGGCAGCGACTGGTGAGGAGTCAGCCAACGGGAGAGGAGGTACCGTCAGGGATAGAAGGCGGCGTGGGAGAGTAGCTCGAGTGGAGAGGGAAGAGGGGAGGACGGGCCGACCCGCCGTGTTTTTTTATATAAAATCATACAATCCGGAAGGTGTATTTGTTTTCGAAAACGTTTTACAAAGCAAACCGGGCCACTTAAGCGTCCATTTTCGAGATCGATGGCGCACTGAGCCCATGTACATTAGCAGTGTAAAGTGTAAACACTTCGTAGACGTTTCTTTAAGTTCGGCTTAGGATGAACAAGAAACCCTATGCCCCGTCCTTAATCTTAATTTTAATTATTTAGTATTAAAAAAAAAATAAAAAATACCGTAAAACATTAAAACTTATATTAAAAAGTGATTATATGTCCCTTTGAGTAAAGAAGTAAAATTAGGGAACAATAAAATCATTTTAATTTAAAATGAAAATCTTGCAGAGGTGCATTATGAGTTGTTTGTCGAGATTAGATGGCAAGCAGGATTTAAAATTTTCATCAACCCCATGTATTAAGAGGATCACACGACCGATATTACGTAGCCCCCAGCCGCTCAGAGGATGTGCCAAATTGCTCATTTTAAATTATGACTATGCACTATTACCCACTAAAATTTGTCCATAACATTTTTTCTACTCTTGCAATGAAAATGACACTAAAGTCTAAAATTTTACATGAATAAATTACATGTGATGTGATTGGAGGAAACAACGAGTTAAGGAAAGAATGATGTTTGATTGCATAAAAAATAAGAAAAAAAAGTCAAAATACCATGTTGGAACATGTTGAAAGACATCACTTCCACGGAATGGTAGTTCAAAATTTTCAAAATGAAAGTGGAGGATTTGAAAAAGATTAAAAGCATAAGGAAGAGAGAGACAAGAAAGAGAAGTTATAAAACAAAACGATATGAAAATACCTATGGAAGAGTTAGTTAGCAAGTTTATAACTAAGGGGTTGTTTGCATACTAAAATGTAAGAAGATTCAATCGATTTAGTTGATTCAGCCTCAATTTAGTACTGAATTTTTAGAATTCTGTCTATGTGCAGAAGTTGTGCTAAATTAAAAATTCAATACTAAAGTTAGATTTAGGTCATTTCAAACCTGAATCGGCCTCAGTTGATTTAGTCTCCTAATCACCGTTTTAAAAATTATAGATTCTATATTTTTTAATAGTTATCGTTCATATCAATCTGAACCTCAAAAAATGTGTTATATAAGTAGGGCTCACTTTAAAAATTCAAAATTACTTGCCCTTGTGGGATCTTATTTGATAGAGCTTGAATTTAGAAGCATAATGATATAAAGAACATGCATATCCAAGTTTGAGAGAGATAGTTATATTAGTTTAAAGTTTTAAAATTGGGTTTGACGCGACATCTAAATTTATTCTAACAAATTCTCTTACCAAACGTAATTTACTTTTGGCGGTGAATTTTTTGAATTAATTCGCTACTGAATTAATTCAATACCCAAACGACCCCTAAATAGTGGAGGAGGCAGAAAGTATTTGGCAGAACCTAACAAAAGAACACTCGGAGATGGCCATTTCTAGTGACGACAAAAGGAGAGTATGGGTGGAGAATGGAGGGGGAAGACAAAGGGCAAGGAAAGTGTTGTGGATTATAGTGGCCACTAGAAATGATCTAGCCTATAATTTACTTAGCGTTGAGAATCCTTGTGAGGAACAAAACTAAGTAACAATGACAATCAACAAGGAGCAATTGATTACAAGCAAAATAGTGCCTACATTTACAATTTCACACAGTTTTTACTATTTAGCAATGAGAATAGTCCCATATGATTACAAGTTTTTCTAAACTCTTTTAATGGTCAACTACTTTCTCCTAAAAAAGAAGAAGGGCCTTTTATAACTTTTAGTGATGTACAAGTTTGTATCTCATTATTTAGGGAATAGAATCTTGAAGTAGCCAAACAAGAAGAGTACAAACCGGGACGTTCCAAAATTTGTTATGCCAATTGATTGATCCTTGTGAACTCGCTATCAATTGCTCTTCGCCTCGCCTGGTTCTCAACCTTACGAACTAGAAATTGGGGGTATGAATAAAATTTTGAATTAAAAATAGGCAATTTACTTATTTTAGGTCTAAAATAAATTTTAAAAATTTTAAAACACTTTAATGATCAAATAATTCAAGTTTAGGGTCTCGTGGGACCCATCACCCAAAATTACAAAGTGGGGCCCACAATGGGACCTACGCCTTACTTTTTCAAAAAATTACCAAAAAATTCCTAAAAATTCTAGAAAATTTTGGACAAATTTAGTTTAACATAAAAACCAATAAAATAAAGAAAATATTGACTAAAACCATCGTTAACCATCTTTAATCCCAAAACAAGACAAACTAGCCAAATTAATACTAAAATCACATAATAATAACATCATTAACTAAAATAAACCGGTTTAGGGTTAGGGATCTTACATGCCTCCTCAAGTAGCTCCCTACTGACACCTACTACTTGTCTGGGCAAGGGTAATTTTTGAGCCGTTGAATGATACAAGGACCCAAAGATATGTATCATGCAGATCTTTTTATCCATCTGCTTTAGTTTTTCAATGACAAAAATTTGTTTAGATCATAAAACAATAACTTATGAGAAAAAATCCTAATTATTTCTATTAACTAGATTAAATTACCTCTCTATGAACAATATAATCTTGGGCTTTGATACCAACTGGGATCCCCCACATGCGTAAATTTTTTTTTAACTATTTAATATTCAAACAAGGATAGTCCAATAAACTCACTCATACATATAACATAATATATCAAAAGTGTACTACAACAGACATTTATTATAACAAGTCCCTAGAATGATTGTGCATATAGTTGATAATTTATACAAATCATTGTCTAGGCATTACTTGCCTTGAAACATAGTCAAAATATAAACTAAAGTTCATTGCAATAGACAACAGATAATTTCATTTAGAAACTTTTCTCTCTTCTTTTACATCTACCTTGGTTGTAGTCCCTACAGAATATGGGGTTGGGTGAGTATATTTATACTTAATAAGTTGTGCTAAATTCTATAGGCATATTATTCCAGAGTTTGTAAAAAAAAAAATCATAATCATAGCATAATATTTTTTCTTTAAATAAATCATTTAACAGACAACAAATTATCTTAGAACAAACAAAAATCAGAAATCAAATCTTTTGAGCCATGATACCTAATAGCCTACTTCTGTCCTCATGAGTTTTCTCATTATACTCTGCACTTGTACATGCCAGAGCCTTTATATGGTAGGTATCCATATTATAATTCCTCATGAAATTATAAAGAGGGTTTGAGAACCCAAAGCAAAGTGGATGACATTAAATCAATTCATGGACAATATTTTTATCTAGAAATTTGTGCCAAAAGGCTTGTACTAACACGAGATTTCAAAATAATAAGAAACTCATAAAACAACATCAATTAGAAGTTAAAACTCCCTACCTCAACCTTTGAAGGTAATTTTCTTGACTTTAGAGGATTCATATGAAGCAAATAACCATGCCGCTGCATTCAACATGCTTGATTTATTGAGAAATGCCTCTTGAATTGTCAGAATTGACCTGCAAACCAAAGAGAAATGAGAAAAAGAAATTTCTGGGGTGTGTAGGGGAAAAATTGACGTGCTGGCCTATTTATAGGCTTGGCATGCCAATTGGCATGTGACGTGTCAATGGACGCTTGTTGTGCACCCATTGGTGTGTGATTCTCGGCATGATGTTCATCGTGCAATTTGTTACGCGCCGCATTGCATGGCAGCCATTATAATGTGGATGTGCGTCCAATGCGCTTTCGCACATGGGGCGCATGGCCTCAATTATTCTAATATTTTTTCATACAAATCTAAAATTTCAAAACTCTTTTTTTACCTTGACATCTTATTTGTGCATTCCATGCACCATTGGGCTTGTTTTGACTAGCCCTACAAAACTAGATCCCACATTAGTATGTTATCTCATACTTTTAAAGCAGGTCATACCCATCTGGTATGCTTCCCAAGGTCATAACTTTCAACCTCTTTGTCCGATTTACATGATTCAAGTACCATTGTGTTCAATTTTTAAAGCTCTAATATAAACTCGAGACAAATATAAAAAATATAATAAAAAATTACTAAAACTCAATATAGAATTTTACTGGAATTTTAGTATCGTTACAATTTTATTGAAATATTCAAAATATTTCCCATTGTGTGGTTTAAATTGCTAAAATTTTGCAAAAATTGTGACTATGAGCTACATCCCTATGCATATTTCTCCTATTATTATATGGAGAGAAAAAAGGAGACCAGAATAGCAATCGTCTTGTTGTAGCTATAATTGCCTACTACACCATATTCGTCTTACTATAGTTGTAATTGCCTACTACACCATTAACACGGAAGAGTTTTTCATGCTCCTTGCTTACCATGAGACTAGTGTAAGGAATGCCAAAGGATCATTCATTTTTAAGATCTACGACGCACACACTAACCACTGATCTCATGGATGACGAATAGTTCCAAGACATTCCTTATGTTGGGCTCATGGTGAGTGGGGAACATTGAACTCTTCTCATTAACTAGTGGTATATCATGCTATAATATAAAGCAAATTGCTATACTATAGAACTTTTAAAATCGACCAGTTTAACAAATATTTTGTACCATTGATTTCTATTTTACCCCTATTTGAATTATTTAAATCCTAAAAAATTCAAAGATATTATAATCATAATCCATATTTTTTGAATTATGTTAATTGTAACTTTATAATATTGTATCTTGCACTTCTAAACTCGGATTCTCGCAATCTTATTATCGTTAGAAAGCTCTCAACGAGCTCTATTAAATGAGATCCTACATGACTAGTTTTTCTCAAATTTTTTTTATAGACCACAAATACATGACATGATTATCAATAATATTATATATATATATATATATATATATATATATATATATATATATTAAAATTTACGTATTTTTTATATCTTTGTAAAACCCTCAAAGAGCTCTATTTGATGAGACTTGTTGCCAAATTGGTCTGAAATATGAATAACATGCTCCAGACACAGTCCTTTGACACCATTGTCATCTTTGCCAATCTATGAAATAATATTTAACCTATATAATTTAAATTTATAATTGTCTACTATAAGTATATATAAGTTAATATAAAGTGTGTGTATATAAATAATGATCATTGTCATCATCAAAATAATATAATATAACTATATCATGCAAGAGAGACCTTTATCTAATACTCCCTCCGTCTTAAATTAATAGCTTCATTTCACACAAAAAATTATTCTATATTAATAGCTCAATTTTATTGAAATTAAGTAATTAGATACTAAAAATATAGTACCATAAACTTATTTTTCATTCTCAAAGAAGTGGATTTCACCTTTTAATAAAAAATATTAATTTTTTAAATATAGCTATTAATATAAAAAGAGAGAATATATATTTTATTTCCATCTTATTTTATTCTATTTAATCTGTAATTACAAGTACGTGAGCACTCATGCTCAGCAGAGTAGCCAACACTGCCCAAGACAACGGTGACACTCATAATGGGGAACATTGCAAAAGCAATATCACATTTCTTGCAAAGGGGATAATGACCATCATTCTTATTAGCTCTCATAGCATCCTTCTAATAGTCTCTGACACCATCCGTTGGTAGAAATGAGAGGAGGGCAGGGCTGATAAGGAGGGGTTCAGATAGGCTGTGCCCTTTTACACCAAATCTGATGTGAGTCGCCGATCAGCCCGTACCAGCTCGAAAAAAAACATGTATATATAGCCGATCTGAACAGGATAAGGAGGGCTAATAAGGGGAAGGTTTAAGCTAAACTCGAGCAATTCGATATACATATTTTGGTTGTAATATCACGAATCCTATTCGATTGTCTGCAATAAGAAGAAGAATTTGCCTGCTATAATGCAGGGAGTGTACTGGCCGTCTACTTATCTACGAGTTTTACCAAAACTCAGTCCATTTACGCGTTTCATCGAACAGTTAAGAGTCACAACGATTATCCGGCATAGCGATCAAGAACAGGAGCTGGATCCCTCGCCGGCGGATCCTGCCCTCTTCCTTAAGATGTAAACGTCCGTCTCCTCGTAAGCGTAGTCCGGGTGCAGATCCTCGTGTGGAATCTTTTCCACCAGAAAGACCCTCTCGCAGACGTCCCAGAACTGGCGGTGAGCCTCTGGCGAACGGAGCTGGTAGCCCAGCAGTATCACCCCGGTGGGCGCCACCAGCGCCTCCATTGCGGAGATGAGGTGGCCCACCGACTCCTCAATGTAGACGACGTCCGCGGCGATGACGAAATCGAAGGGCGGCCGCAGGGCCTCCAACTGTTTCGGGTTTTGCCAGTACAAGACGGCAGTTTTGGGGAGTGGTCGGCCTAGGAGATTGGGCCGGTTGCGCTTGAGGTTGCGCTTCAGGGCGGGCATGACGGGGGAGATGTCAGTGAGGACCATGTCCAGGCCCAGGAGATGGAGGGCCATCCCGGCCGGCCCGCAGCCGGAACCCAGCTCGACCCCCCGGTTGCCGGGAAAGCGGAGGAGATTGGAATAGGTGTTGGGAGGGGAGGAGTGAGCCCAGCGGTCGACGAACTTGGCGAGGACGAGGGAGCAGGGCCAGACGGAGGTGCCCACATGCATGGAGCCATTGTCTTGCTCGATGGCTAGGTGTGACCCACCCACCTCCAGGCTGATTACCGGCGAGTCCGTGAACTTCATTCCCCGCTGGCCACGACGGCTGGGAAATGGGAAAGGTTGTTCCAAGGAGAAGGGCCGAAACGAGGGTTTAGACTTTTAGATGGGAGCCTAAGGAACGGGAATATCCTCCTTAAGCGCAAGGAGGTGCTCGAGCCTATATACAGAGGAATGGACCAAAAGTAGATTTTTATTTTGGCCTGTAAGTAAGTTTTTACTTTTTATTAAAATAAATTTATTCATATGAGAACTTATAGATATATAAATTTTTTTTACTTAATTACCTTTTTTATTATATAATAAGTTGATAAAAAAATATGTCAGATCGGTCTTCTCTTGTAAGACTTTATCTCATAGTAATTTTTCTTCCTAGGTAGGTTCTTCTTTTTTATATTTTTATTTTTTCAGTTTGTTTCATCTTCTATGCTTCTTTTCTCCGAGTTTTCACATCTTCGAGCTGCTTTATTTTCTCTCCTTTTTTTCTCTGGGTCTTTACATCTTCGAGCTGCTTCATCTCCTCTGCTTCTTTTTTCTAGGTCTTCAATTTTTTAAGATTTACATTTTTTAGTGTTTTAGTTTTCCAATTTTTCAGTTTAACAGTGTGTCAGTTTTCTTGTTTTCCCTTTAACAAATGAATTATTCTAATCGATGCAGGCATATATATATAGGGTTCCTCCCATTTTTCTTCCTATATTGTGAAGCTAATTTAGGCCTTTTTAGGGTTTTTGTTCATATATTGTTACCAAAATTATCTAGTTTTTAATTATCCAATTTTTTAGTTTTATAATTATTCAGTTTTATAATTTTTTAGTTTTTTAGTTCTCCAGTTTTTTAGAAATGTTATATCTATAGGATATGAAACAAGAGTCATATGCTATCACAAAAAATAACTAATCTAATCACCAACCCTAATTCACAAAAATATCTATTGAGCCCAATGTGAGTACCCCACTATCAACAAGCAAATATAAGATTCAATTCTCACATGGATAAGTTTAGTTAGGTAAATCTTTGAAACTTCCCCACATTTTGGTTATACGACCAAACTAGGAGTCTTGCAATATGAAGCAGCAAAATTTATTTTAGGTTTTAAAATTTGTAACTTGCAAATGACCAATTATCCAGTTTTATAGTTAACTAGTAAATTTATTTGTTAGGTTAAGAACCGTACATTCCACTTAATTTATTTCCTGATAAGTCTTTTTTTTTTCATACAAAAAACTATGAACTGTCAACTGAATAACTATCAATAGGATAACTATGAAGTGGATAAGTGTCAATTGAATCTTGTGAAGCTTAGGTACATACTAATGTGCTTGCAAATACTACTTGTGCATGACTGCAAGGATGCATTGGATAAATGAATTACATTTAAACATGAACATGGCAAGCTACCAGAGTTAGAGCAATGGGCAACCCAGTTTGTTTCATCTTCTCTGTTTCTTTTCTCTGGGTCTTCAATTCTTCCAGCTCTGAAGACCTATTGGTTTATTTCCCTTCCACCAAGTAGATTGGTTTAGGTTATTTCAGATGATGAAAAAGGTGTTATTTGATGAAAATGTTATTTTTGATTGGTTATATTTTGGACATTACATAGTTTTTGCTAGTAAGATTTTTTGGGTAGCTGGAAAACTGGAAACTGGAATATTGGAACATTGGATCATTGAAATACTGAAAAAGTAGAAAACTGCATTACTGATATGATATGAGAATAATATGGAAAGGAACACAAAAGGTTTGTTGTGTGTTTAGGACGTCCATTGGGATGAAAGGGTAGGAAATATAATTTTGACAAAGCGGAAACAAAACTAATTTAATCACCTTTCAAGTTTTTCATTTCAGTTTTTCAGGATTTACATTTTCTAGTTTTTTAGT
The DNA here is from genome assembly GCA_035235625.1 of Saururus chinensis. Taxonomy (NCBI): domain Eukaryota; kingdom Viridiplantae; phylum Streptophyta; class Magnoliopsida; order Piperales; family Saururaceae; genus Saururus; species Saururus chinensis. The sequence goes on from CP141144.1 coordinate 24,633,400, forward strand.
TTTCCAGTTTTCCAGTTTTCTGGTTTTCCAGTTTAACAGTATGTCAGTTTTCCAGCTTGACAATATGTTAGTTTTCCAATTTTCCCTTTAACACATGGATCAATCTAGTCGATGGAGGCATATATATAGGGTTCCTCCCATTTTTCTTCTTATGTTGTGAAATATGATTTTTCCTCTCACCATTCCCGAAATTGCTCATTTGTGCCAAAATATGAGATAATTCTTTTAGAAAAAAATAATAAATATGTGAGTAAATAAGACAATAGTAATTTAACAATAATTCCCCGATTATCGTCGCTTAGGTTCCCTACTACATCTCTAGAATTTAACATATCACTACCAAATTCAGATCAATTATCATCTCACTTCCTAATCAAATTGCATCATGCCCATCCTTCATCAATCTTTAACACATGACATCCTTGATTTATTAGGCTCGCTTCTCCTATTTCGGAAGGGCATTGTCATCCTCTGAAAAAAAAGGATTCAACAACTCTATTAATTATGACTCCAATTAAGTGATATGAAAAGAAAACATATGATCAGTGACTAAGTCATCCTATCATGTACAACATATAAATTCATACTATAAAAGTTTTTTTTATCAATAACTGGTAAGCTATTAATTTCCTTAGCCAGTGCACGTCCTCACCTGTGAAGTCAAAAACATAGCGGTGTGACAAATACCACATGTATAAGCACCACGAACCCCACAGTCATCACAATTAAAATATGGCATTCCCATATATGAAATACAGCCAAAATCCAATGATTATTGTTAACATGGAGTGGGAAGTGATGAGCTTAAAATTCTGAAAATTGTGTTTCATTCACACTCAATAAGCTCTTCAATGATTCTAGAATTGTTAGCTTGCTATGTTCATGTTTAAATGTAATCCATTTATCTAATGCATCCTTGCAGTCGTGCACAAGTAGTATTTGCAAGAACATTACTATGTACCTAAGCTTCACAAGATTCAATTGACACTTATCCACTTCATAGTTATCCTATTGATAGTTATTCAGTTGACAGTTCATAGTTTTTTGTATGAAAAAAAAAGACTTATCAGGAAATAAATTGAGTGGAATGTATGGTTCTTAACCTACCAAATAAATTTACTAGTTAACTATAAAACTGGATAATTGGTCATTTGCAAGTTACAAATTTTAAAACCTAAAATAAATATTGCTGCTTCATGTTGCGAGACTCCTAGTCTGGTCGTATAACCAAAATGTGGGGAACTTTCAAAGATTTACCTAACTAAACTTATCCATTTGAGAATTGAATCTTATATTTGCTTGTTGATAGTGGGGTACTCACATTGGGCTCAGTAGATATTTTTGTGAATTAGGGTTGGTGATTAGATTAGTTATTTTTTGTGATAGCATATGACTCTTGTTTCATATCCTATAGATGTAACATTTCTAAAAAACTGGAGAACTAAAAAACTAAAAAACTGAATAACTATAAAACTGAAAAGTCGGATAATTAAAAACTAGATAATCTTGGAAACAATATATGAACAAAAACCCTAAAAAGGTCTAAATTAGCTTCACAACATAGGAAGAAAAATGGGAGGAACCCTATATATATATGCCTGCATCAACTAGAATAATTCATTTGTTAAAGGGAAAATAGGAAAACTGAATACTGTCAAACTGGAAAACTAAAAAACTAGAAAACGTAAATCCTGAAAAATTGAAGACCCAGAGAAAAGAAGCAAAAGAGATGAAGTAGCTCACGGATGTGAAGACTCAGAGAAAAGAAGCAGAGAAGATGAAACAACTCGAAGATGTGAAGACCCAGAGAAAAGAAGCATAGAAGATGAAGCAAACTGAAAAAACGAAAAATATGAGGAAGAAGAACCTACCTAGGAGGAGGAAAAATCACTGTGAGATGAAGTCTTATAGAAGAAGAATACATCTTTTTTCTGGGATGAGCAACCGATCTGGCATATTTTTTAGGTCAGCTTGTCATATAATAAAGAAGAAGGTAATTAAGTAAAATTCTTTCACATGCTTACAAATTCGCACGTGAGCAAGTCTACTTTGGTAAAAAGTAGAAACTTGCTCACATTTTGGTTATTTGACCAAAGTAGGAGTCTACTTTGGTCAATTCCTCTAGATGTAATTGCAATGCATAAACACGAACCGTCAATTTTTTTTTCTTTATTTTCTCAAGGAAATCTTGCACGCATTCACCTGCGCGGGGGGTTGTAGGGGGTGAAATTCCTCCAAGATTTTTAGGATTCTACTAAATTAATAGAATACTAGTTGGACACGCAAGTCGTAGAGCTAAAAAAAGCTTGTGGGGAGGAGATTGGACTCAATTTCGACTTCATGATCTTGTAATTTCTCATTTTGGAGTTTTAATTTTTTTTTAAACTTTTATTTTTCAATATTAATCTAAACTTAAATAAATATATCATAAATATAAGTTATATTTAAAAAGTTTAAGATAACTTATTCATGTGGAGTTTTATTTGATAAAATTTATTAATATAAGTGCAATAGTACCAAGAACATGTATATCAACTTTAAGACAAAACATTATATTCATTTAAAGTTTTAGAAATGACTTTAAAGTTTCAACTGAATTTTAAAATTTTATTACCAACTTTAATTCTAATTTTATTAAATTAATTCTAAATTTTTTTACTTTCATTTCAAAAAAAATTTAAATTCAAATAGCCCCGTCTAAGAACCTGGGCTTGACCCAATGACTTGGTTGCAAGCTATTAATTACAACTTATAAAAAAAAAACATACATTAGCAGATTTACAAAAGAAAGAACTCACAAAGATTCAATATTTTCTCAGCAAATTTGTGGAAGGGCTCATAGGACTATTTTTAAGATGAAACAAGAACATCACAAGATAAAAAAGAAACAATGTGAGCTTAGTAAAAACCACCACCTTTTGAATTAACAAGAGGAGGAGGCACAAGCAACTTCACTTAATTAAGATGCTCACCCTAGAGGGCAATTGATCTATACAACTAGCGCATGGAACTTTGGAAAAGAAGAGAATAGACATAGATTTTATTTTGAATGGAGTTGCAGGGGTTGAAGACAATCAACTATAAAGACCTGTCCAAGGTTATGTACTTGATAATGTTAAATATATCTATTTATACATCTTTTTACCTTATTTGATAGTAAAATATTAGGTTAATTTAAGATTAATTATGATTGATTTATATTAAAATAGATATTAATATTTTATTAATTATTAATTAATTTGGGAATTATTAATAATTCAGGCGTGTATTTGAATTAGGTCGGGATTTTATTTATGTATTACATGTTTAAAATGCTAATTTTTTATGTGCGAAATATTTGAAAATGCTCTTGATATGCTTTAAAATGATTTGGATAACTCTTTGGAGTTATAAATTTGTTGAAAATTTAATATAGACATTAATGAAAGAGCTTAAAGAACAAAGTAAAAAATTAAATAAGAATATGGATTGTCCAACAAAAACTAGACATAAAACTTAATAAAAATGTCTAGATTACAGAAATAATATAGCCGTTTGAATGGGCATGTAGGGCTTTCGAATGAGATAACATGCAAGTTCCTATTTTAAGCCGATTTTGAGTCTTTTTTCTAATTGGACTTCCTCCTATGGTTGTTATGACTATATAAAGCCATATAAAGCTCGAAATTGAGGAATTGTAATAAATTTTTTGAAGAGAAAAAGGGAGAAGAAGACGGAGAAGCATTCAAAGCTTTCAATAGAGATTTAAGAGCCTTCTTCTACCATGCAAGGCTAGGTTTTTCTTTTACTTAAGAGTTGATGAAGCTAAAGATAAATATCATTTTTTTTAATTTAGATCTCAGTTGTGAATAATGACAACTGTATGACAAATATTTTCTTTTTAATGGAATTGTTTTCAAGTTTATTCAAGTCTATGTTGATTTATTGTCTTGGAGATGATAGATTGATGTAGTTTTGAGATTTACATTAATTCTAATTTCTGAGGTTTAGATAAGATGGTCATGTAATAGTTTTAATATTCATATGATTAATGAAGTAGATGAGTTATATTAAGATTATACAAGTCGTGCCTATAATTTAGTTTAGTATAGATGATTTGTTCTATTGTCGAAGATACTTCATGCCATGGATTTAATTAATAATTCTTTCTAAAGTAATTCTAGCTTGTAGTTGAGAATAATTGTTCATATTCACATGGGATTTGGATTAGAGATTAAATAATTGTTATGATTTTATAGTGGATTCGATTTCCTAAGTAATTGTCATCGTATTGATCTCTTCCCTTTATTTTAGTTTGACTACTTTCTTTGTTAAATTCAAGTTTAAGTTTAAGTTTTAGTAATTAATTCATCTTCCCTTGAGGTTCAACAACCCTTAAATACTTATCCTAATACAATTACCTTGTACACTTACAAATGGTTTAATTATAAGTGATCAAGTTTTTGGCGTCGTTGTTAGGGACGGTGACGAATTGTTACTTAATTCGTAGTTATGATAGTTCTAGTTAGTTTTAGTTTAGTTTCACTTTACTTTTTAGGTTAATTCTTAGTTACTTTTTTTTTAATTGTGATCTTGTAGGTTGAGTTGAGGACCGTGCTCTCTACTCTTGTGGCCACAAGGCGATACCGGTAAGTATAGTTCTTGTCTTCGATTTGCAAGATCATCTTTGTTGTGAACGTTCACCCGGGTTGTTGTGCATGTTTACCTTGGCTCTCTTTCCGCTGCGTTGGTCTGCTATTTGATTGCATTAGGCTATTTAGTTTTGTATTTGCTTATATAATAAGTAGTTTAGTTGAATATTTTGATTAGCGGGCCAGCTAGTGTCCCCGCGAATTAGTCGGGCCCACTAGCTGGTGCGACCCCCAAGGAGAGAGGTCGGCTTCCCTATATGGGCTGTCTTCATCCTTGCTTATTTGCTTATGCAATAGAAAACTCAGTTCTTCTCCCCTTTCTTCTTCCTTCTTTCCCCTTTCTTGCGTGATTGTCCGAGATACCGATTGTGCCCAAACCGAGCACAACAATGGTATCAAAGCCATCATGATCTCCGGCCATGGCACGAGGCAAGCAACTAGCTGCGGCCCCTGAAGTTCAGCACGAGAAGGAGGCCGAAGTCTCAGCGAACAGTCCAAAAACCACACCTGAGACCCTCAACGCTCCTACACTCGCACAAATCCTTGCCAAGATTGAGTCCTTGACTCTGGCCGTCACGTAGTTACAGGAGGCTCCTCAGCACCATTGTTGCCCAGGCCACAACCAGTCAGTGTGGAGAAGGGGGAGCCATCCCACACCCCCGAATTACATTGCCCCGGCCCTCAGGTGACAGCAGACAAGGATGTACGCTTTCTCCAAGCCCCCGTGCGCTTTGGCACAGTCGACTAGGCTGTAGAAGGGAGACGCCAGGCCTGGGATATGCGAGGGCCGCTAGGTGTTCAGGAAAATGTCCCAATGATGTTGCCACCCATAAACTTGTTTAAGAAGATGGAGGATGATTGGGAGGAGTACTCGGGTTCTTGCAGAGGGCAACGGGGAGGAGCTGAGCCCCATTTAGCTAGCCTGTAGTTCCCACGCTATAATAGGGATGAAGATCCCATCAGTGGCTGTACAAGGCGGAGAGGTTCTTCGCCTACCAAGGGATGCACTCTGAGGCTGAACAGTTGCGAATAGCCGCATTCCACTTGGACAACGACGTTTCCGTTTGGTTTCAGAGCTTCGAGAAGGAGGTTCATTAACCCACTTGGGCTGCCTTCTCTGATGAATTGTGCATCCAGTTCGGCCCCAATGAGTTCCAAGACTTCAACAAGATGCTCTCCACCTTGCGCCAAACCACCACCATCCGGGCCTATTATACGGAATTCATGAAGGTTGCCAACCCCCTTCCAGATTGGCCGGTGGCAGCCTTGGTGGGAACATTTAAGAGAGGGCTCAAACTGGAGATATCAAAGGTGATACGCCATTTTCCATGCTCTAGTATGCTGGAGGTCGTACAACATGCACGAATTGAGGAGGAGAAATTTGCTAGACAGCGGAGGGGGCGGGGGCGGCTTGGACCCTTCTCACGACCTCCTCTTGGTGCTAGCCCCCTGTCCACCCCAGCCTGCAGCTCAGTCTCAGGCCGACCTGGCCAACAGCCCCCTCCACTAGGTCAGCTTGTTCGTCGTCTCACACTGGCACAGATGGAGGAACATTAGTCCAAGGGGCTATGCTTCAGATGTGACAAGAAGTTCGTTCCTAGGCATCGTTGTTCTATCAAAGGCAGCCTTCTCGTGGAGGAGGTCGAAGAAGAGGAGAATGTGGTGGACATGGCTGATTCCTCCCACTACAACGACATGCTGCCCGAGATCTCAGTCCATGCCTTTTTGGGGGCATTCGCTCCTTGCATGATGCGGGTCCAAGGCCACCTCAAACGTCAGCAAGTGGTCATCCTTATCGATAGTGGCTCCACCCACAACTTTATTAACAATAAGGTGGCCCAGAGACTAGGCTGTTTTGTGTCCAATTCGAAGCCATTCGGTGTCTTGATTGGTGATGGTAAACATGTAAGGAGCTTCGGAGTGTGTGCTCAGGCCGCCATCTCTATCTAGGACCACACCTTTATCATCGACCTCTTCTTGCTACCCACAAAAGGAGTGGACATGGTGTTAGAGGTTCAGTGGCTACAAGAGCTTGGGGACATGGTGTGAAACTTCAGAGAGATGATTATGGATTTTGAGGTTCAGGGACAACGGGTACGGATTCAAGGGTCTTAGTTGGGCACCTTTCTTTCTGCCCAATCAGCGAGCTCCTTCTTCCAGTTAGAACCCTAGGGATTCTTCTTGCAACAATGGGCAGCGGTCGAGGTACACCAAGATGAGCTGCCTAATGATCTTCTTGATTTTTTGATAGGCCACAGTGATGTGTTTGCCGAGCCCAGTGGCCTTCCACCAGTGCAGCCTCATGACCACCACATTCCCATCATTCCTGGGGCATCTCCGGCCAATGTCTGCCCTTACTGCTATCCTCACATCCAAGTGGTGGAGATCGAGTGCCTCAGGCCCTTCCTTCGCCACTTCATCTTGGTCTTCTTCGATGACATCCTTGTCTATAGCAAGTCATGGGTGGAGCACTTGGAACATCTCAGGTTTGTCTTTTCCATTCTGAGAGATCATTCCTTATTTCTTAAGCGTTCGAAGTGTTCTTTTGGCAGCCCATAGGTTGACTATCTAGGCAGATGTTGATGGCCTTTGCCGGGGCATTCTCTCCCACTTCCATGATACTCCCTTGGCCGGTCATGAAGGAGCCTTCTGCACCTATAAGAGAGTCACCCAGATCTTTATGTGGCATGGCATTCGACGAGCTGTTTAGGATTATGTTGCCGCTTGCGACTTATGTTAGAGAGCCAAGGCTGCCACAACATCCCCTGCCGGATTACTCAAGCCCTTACCCATTCCCGACAAGGTTTGGGAGGATGTTCCGATGGACTTTGTGGAGGCCTTGCCCTTGGTGCAAGGCAAATCGGTGGTCCTTGTGGTGGTGGATCGACTATCCAAGTATGCGCACTTCTGCGCCCTGGGGCACCCCTTCACCACCAAGACGATGGAAACGATATATGTTAGGGAGGTGGATAAGCTCCATGGCATGCCTCATACTATTGTGTTCGACCGTGAAAAGATCTTTATATCTTTGTTTTGGTGGGAATTCTTTGCATTACAGAGGACTACTCTCCACATGAGCATAGCCTATCATCCATAAATGGATGGCCAAACCGAGGTAGGAAACCGCTGCTTGGAACAGTACCTCCGCTATTTCGCCTTGTCTCAGCTCCGCCGGTGGCTTCAGCTTCTTCCTTGGGTGGAATGGTCATATAACACTACCTATCACACTCGCACAAGGTTCACTCCATTTGAGGAATTGTATGGCCGGCCACCTCCAACTGTGTTATCATATGTTCCTCACCGCTCTTCTGTTGCCAAGGTAGATTACATGCAACAAACACGGGATGAGGTTCTTCGACAGCTTAAGCTAAACCTTGCCTTTGCTCAAAATCGGATGTAATTGGTCTATGACAGAAAGCACGCTGATTGGGAGCTTGACATGGGCGACTTGGTTTATATCTTCGTCCTTCCTCAATGTTAGACCACCTTGTTCCAGTCGTAGCATACCAAGCTTGCCCCCCATTTACCATGGGTCGTATGCTATTGTCGAGCGCATTGGTTTGGTGGCCTACCGTCTCACCCTACCGCCTGGCTCATTGGTCCACCCCATCTTCCATGTCTCCAGACTCCGCCAATGTGTGGGTGATACCTCTCTAGCTACCGATGCTCCACCACCTCCTTTGATGGGGCCGGACCCTCCTGCAGAACCCATTCCCACCTCAGTGCTTGATAAGCGTTGTGTCCGTCATTCTGGACGCATTATTATAGAGGTGCTCGTGTCTTGGCAAGGCCAGCCACTTGAGGACGCCACTTATATGTTAGAGGATGAGTTGATGGCTCACTACCCAGCATGGTCTCCTTGAGGTCAAGGCGAATACCAAAAGCGTGGTGGAGTGTTGTGCACGTTCACCTGGGCTGTTGTGCACCTTCACCTGAGCTCTCTTTCCGCTGCGTTGGTCTGCTATTTGATTACATTAGGCTATTTAGTTTCATATTTGCTTATGTAATAAGTAGTTTAGTTGAATATTTTGATTAGTAAGTTGTAACGGGCTAACTAGTGTCCCTGCAGATTAGTCGGGCCCACTAGCTGGTGCGGCCCCCAAGGAGAGAGGTCGGCTTCCCTATATGGGACGTCTTCCTCCTTGCTTATTTTCTTATGCAGTAGAAAACCTAGTTGTTCTTCCCTTTCTTCTTACTTCTTTCTCCTTTCTTGCGTGATTGTGCGAAGTATCGATTGTGCCCAAACTGGGCATAACAATCTTCTCTCTCTATTTTTAGCTTCTTTTCCCCGTAGTTGGTTTTTGCTACTCTATCCCTTTTTATTTCATTGTGTGGTGTGCTTGTGGTGTATGCATGGTCGTCTCTCCTTACTCCCCTATTAGCACTACTTATAAACCCTGAGTTCAAGCAAATGCCTAGGAGAGCTAAGTTTCCCTCGGTTTCCCTCTCTACACACTCTCCCACCAATTCAACCAAATCTACCAGTACTTCTCTCACCACTCCTACTATCACCATGGATGAAAATCAGTTAGTAGATGCACCTCTCAAATCCCTAAGGGAGTATTACACTCCCAATGAGTACACCTCTTCATCATACATTAGGTTGCCGGCAGGCACTTCTCAAAAGCATAAAATTAAGCCCAATGTCAATCAAATGCTTCCATTTTTTTATAGGCTTAATAATGAAAACCCGCATAGGCACTTAAACGACTTCTTGGAACTATGCACAACTTTCAAGCTCTCTAACTTAACCGATGAGGCCGTTAGACTTCAGCTTTTCCCTTTCACATTGAAAGATAAGGCTAAAGAATGGCTCCACTCATTAGAACTGAACACAATCACAACATGGACACAAACACCACAAGTGTTCCTCAAAAAGTACTTCCCTATAGTTAAGACCAACCAAATGAGAAAGGCCATAACCACTTAATCTCAACTTCCCATCGAACAGTTCCATGAGAGTTGGGATAAACTTAAGGACCTCTTTAGGAGGTGTCTCCATCATGTTATCCCTATGTGGCAATTAATGCAATACTTCTATGAGGGTCTTACTGAACAAAATTTCCACCTTGTCGATGCGAGTTGTGGGGGTACTTTTTGTTAAAAAATAAAAATGAGGCTTGGAAACTTTTTAAGGACTTGGTGAAAATTTTCTTCAACATGCCGCGTTGAATAGAAATGAGTGCAAACCATCCACCTTGAACAATGTCCCCTTTAAGGGTGGCTTATATGAAGTCAAAAACCCATTAGACCTTACCTCCAAAGTTGATACTTTGAGTATGAAGTTGGGCCTCCATATGACTTCAACTCATCAACATGCTCCCCTCACTCAACACATATGTGTGATATGCCTTGGTCCAACCCATATAGTCCTTAAGTGCCCTTCTGCCTCTCAGTTCCCTGATCTTGTCTAACATCATGTGAACACTACCCAATCCCTTCCCTAGGGTTAAGATCAATCCATTTTTAAACAATAAAACCATGGGTGGAGGAATCACCGTAACTTCTCTTTGCGGAACCCTAACCAAGGGGCAAGTGATAACTAACCCCCTAGGCAACCATTCCATGCTCCATTACCCCTTTCCATCAACCTCAGGTGCCACTAGCCCCTGCCTATCAACCCTAAGTGCAACCCCCATATGCCCAACCAAGTCGGGATATGAGTTTTGAAGAGAAGGTCTTGACTGCATTACAAGAGTTACAATCTCATTCCCAAATCCTTCACTCTCATACCCAATCCATTACGAAGCTAGAAGCCCAAATAAGACAACTTGCTAATGCTATCAATAAGTGAGAGACAAGTACATTGTCAAGTCAGCCCCTACAAAACCCTAAAGGTCAGTTTGGAGTAGTAGGAGTTCATTCCCCTAATGAACAAGTTCAGTCCATAAGTACCCTTAGGAGTGGGAGACACATTGACAATCAGGTTGGGGATGATTCCTTGGGTCCGGTGAATGAGGAGTTAGAGAAGCATGCCCTAATGAGCCTCATGAGTTAGAGAGTGAGCCAAAAGCAAAGGAGTCTATCTCTCCTTCCCCTTCCTCAGAGCCATAGTCCAAGACTACTTCTGAGGGATCTTATATCCCTACAACACCTTTTCCCCACTGTCTTAACATAGCCCCACCCTTTGGCAAGTGCTCAACTAAGATGAACGAAATTCTAGAAACCTTCAAAGAAGTTAAGATTAATCTTTCTCTCCTTGAGGCTATCATTCAAGTCCCCGTGTATGCTAAATTCGTTAAAGTCATTTATACCCAAAAACACAAATCTAGACCACACGTGTCTAGAAAGGTCTTTCTAGAAAATATGACACACCACCTAAATTCAAGGACCTTGACATCCCTACCATTTCTTTTGTCATAGGTGATTCACTATCAACAAGGCACTCCTTGATCTTGTTGCAAGTGTTATCCTCCTTCCTTGGTGTATGAGAAACTAGGGTTAGGAGACTTGCAGCCTATGTCAGTTACCTTGCAGCTAGCTAATTGTTCTGTTCGTAAACCTGGAGGAGTCATTGAGGATGTCTTAGTGAGGGTTAACCAGTTCTTTTTCCCCGTTGATTTTATTGTCTTAGATATGAAACCTATTGTCAACTTCACAAATCAGATCCATGTCATTCTAGGTCGTCCTTTCCTTGCCATAGGTAATGCATACATTAATTGTCAGATGGGGGTAATGGAGATGTCCTTTAGTAACATGAAAGTGCAACTAAATATTTTTGATGCGTCTTACCATTTACCTGCGACTTGTGATGTTGAATGTTTTATGGTAGGCAATTTTATATTCAATGCTTTTGATAGATGTCCATCTTTTGCAGCATTAGCCCATAATCAAGTCGTGCCTTCTAATTTTCCTGAGTCAACCTCTTGGAGACTTAACAGCTTATGCCAATCTCTTCCACCTGCCCTGACATATTTGAGAGTGTTGCCATTGTCTGGCTAAAAATAATAAACTTAGTGCTTCTTGGGAGGTAACCCATGTTTTTAATATATTTCTTTTCCTTCATTTTGTTTATCTTATTTGCTTCATTTAGGTTTTATTTACTTCTTTTTCTGTACTTTTGTTTCTTTTCTCATTATAGTTTTTGTTTCTTTTGTGGGATATAGTACTTTAGATTTGGAGGAATGCTCATCACTTGTATTTATCACGTTTTCTCAAATCTTGTGTACTTCACTTTCAAATTAGTGATTTAGTTGTTGCAATCAGGTGATATCTTTCTTTTTCTCTCTTACTTATTTTTGTCACTGTAGTTATATTTATTTTAACATTGTGGACAATGTTCTATTTAGGTTTGGGGGTGTAGAACAATATTTTCTTTCTATTTTTTCTTTCTTATTTTTATTTTATGATGATTTAGAATATTTTTGGATATCTCTATCAATTTTTTATGTTATTTTTATTGCTTATTTTCTTTTAAAAGCATATGTCTATTTTTAAGGAGATCAATTTCATGTAGAAAGTTCAAATAAATTAATTAAGGGATGAAAGGTATTTTGTAAGTAACTTATGTTCTATTTTCATTATCTTGGATAGTCGTGTTTATATTTTTAAATCACATTTCACATACGTGAAACTTGTAGGAATATAATTTTATAATTTATTGCTTGTAATCTTAGTGGGATATCTTTAACTAAGCATACTTTTGTAAACATGGCATTCGAGTAATTTTTAATATGTCATGATAGATCTTTATGCATGGCTATTATTTGAAAAAAAAATTGTGATAAGTATGTAATGCAAAAAATGAATGAGAAAAAAAGGTTGATAAAAAAGAAAAAAAGATTGATTGATTGAAAAAATAATGATTAAAAAAAGAAGAAAAAAAAGGTTTCTTTCTCTTTTCACTGAGTAACCAGTCCTTGTGCCTAGGCAAGCATAGGGGTTCCTGTCAAAAGGTAAAAAGTGGAGTTAAAATTCTTTTTATGAATTAGTTTTGTAGCATTTATAGTTTGAGCTATTAAGCCCGAGGGGTGTCTCAACACCTAGTTCTTTGAGCCAACAAGATTAGGGATATTGGTCCAACACTTGCTACATGGACTATTTAGAAAGCTTAATAGAACTAAGTATTGCATGAGCCATATTTTGTGGTATATTGTGTTCTTATTCCCTGAAGTTAATTGAAATTTAAAGGCCATTACATGAGGTTTTATTATGAGATGTTAAGGATGAAAGATTGTCATTGTCATATTTTTGAGTTAGTGAACTTTAATGAGCTCAGTGAATGGGTCACATAAGACATGCTAGTTAATGAAAATTGAAATTGTATGATTACATGTTTCTACACTTTATGTTTTTGAAATGCATATATATAGTTGCATAGTTATTTCAAAGATGAAGTTATAGAAAGGATGATTCGTTACTTAAAAGTGACATGATCGAAATCATTAACTTGTGTTAAGTATTCGTGGTTAGTTCTTTTTAAAAATAGTTATTTGTTTTTAAGAGAATATTATTTTTCAGAATTTTTGTTTTCATGTTTTTATTTTATTTCTTTTCTTAGGTTTAGATGTTTGTGGGTATCATTGTTGCAAACCCTTAGGAGACACAACTCATCTAACTAGAGACACCTAGGGGTTTAAAGGTTTGTTTCATATGCTCAATGCAATCGTGATTCCATATGAAAATGACATTTATTTTTCTAGATTAGTTTGTTTTGTTTTGCTTGAGGACTTGAAAAATATAGGTTTGGGGCTATTTGATAAGTGTGAAATATGTCTATTTTATACGCCTTTTTACCTTATTTGTTAGTATAGTATTAGGTTAATATAAAATTAATTATGATTTATTTTTATTAAGATAGATATTAATATTTTAGTTTATTAATTAGTTCGGGAGTTATTAGTAATTTAGGCATGTATTTGAATCAAAACAAGATTTTATTTATATACAACACATCTAAAATGCAATTTTTTTTATGTTTTGTTGGTAAGGTACACTTATCAAGGTCCTTGGATGATGTGCGAAATATTTAAAAATACTCTTAATATGCTTTAAAATGATTTAGATAACTTTTTGGAGTTACAACTTTGTTGAAAATAAATATGAACATTAATAAAAGAGCTTAATGAACAGAGTAGAAAATTGGACAGGAATATGGACTATCTAGTGAACAAACTTAGCTTCATGAATAAAAATTGGGCACAAAACTGAATTGAATTATCCATATTTAAGAAATAGTATAGTCGTTTGAATGGGCATGGATGACATTCGAATGGAATAACATGTAGTTTCCTATTATAAGCCAATTTTGAGTTTTTTTCCAATTGGACTTACTCCTGTGAATCTTATACCTATATAAAGCCATATGGAGCTTGAAATTGAGGAATTATAGTAGATTTTCTGATGAGAAAAATTGGACAAGAAGATGAACAAGCATTCAAAGCTTTTAATGTTGATTCAATAACCTTCTTCTACCATGTAAGGCTAGGTTTTTCTTTTACTTAGAAGTTGATGAAGCTATAGATAAGTTTTAGTTTCTTTTTCTTTATAATTTAGATCTCAGTTGTGAATAATAACAATTGTATAACAAAGATTTTTTTTTTAATGGAAGAGTTTTCAAGTTTATTCATGTCTATGTTGATTTATTATCTTGTAGATGATAGATTGATGTAATTTTGAGATTTACATTGATTCTAATATTTGTGATTTAGATGAGATGGTCATGTAATAGTTTTAATGTTCATATGATTAATGAGTTGGATGAGTTATACCAAGATTAGACAAGTCATGCCTATAGTTTAGTTTAGTACAAATGATTCGTGCTATTGTTGAAGAGAGTTCATGTTATGGATTTAATTAATTATTCTTTCTAAGTCAAATCTAGCTTGTAGCTGTGAATACTTGTTCATATTCACATGGGATTTAGATTAAAGATTAAAGAATTGTTATAGTTCTATAGTAGATTTTATTTTCTAAGTAATTGTCATCATATTGATCTCTTCCCTTTAGTTTAATTTGATTACTTTGTTAAATTTAAGTTTAAGTTCTTTTAATTTTCAATCAATAAATTCTTTCTTAGATTTAGTAATTAATAAATCCATCTTTGAGGTTTGACAACCCTTAAATAATTATCCTAGTATAATTACTTTATACACTTACAAATGGTTTAATTATAAATGATTAATACTTCATTCTGAAGTTGAAGGGGGATTGGAGTGGAAGCCAATGATTGAGCAGAACACATGTTACAAGATGCAGTGGGGCTTGGTGTAGTGGTGCGAGGGGTGAAAATTGAAAGCTGGTGAAGAAATTAGTATGTCAATATCCTTCTAGTGCATCTTTTGTTTTTTACAGTAATATTTTCATGTGGTTAGTTGTTGCTGCTCTATGATGGTAGCTATAAATGCAAACTGTTTGGTTTTATAAGTTGCAGTAGGAGGAGGACTTCTATGTAATCATGCACAACAAAGACTTTGCGTGGATATGTTTTTTGTGTAAGAGGGTTAATTTAGGTAATATAAAAATATGCCCCCCCATCTGACTTCAATAATAGTGTAGATATAGATTCCAATGAGGAAAAAACTGGCTAGAGCTACTCCTTGGCTATTATGCACGTTCTTTATTATGCACGTTCAAATAATTGGCTCACCCTCTATTCCTCCTCTCTTAAGTGGGCTCTTAAACATGGGCCTATTGCTATATTCTACATGGATTAACCGACGGTCAAATACAATGGATGTGGGCTCTTTGCCACCTCACCCATGGAGGCCTAATCCCCTCACTAACCAAGTGGGTCCTACCACTAACACACGTTCAAGGTTGGGCCCCCACAATGTGAATGTGCACACCCTAACCTCAAGTCTAGTGTATGTGTGTGTATTAAATGTAGGTCCCATAATGAATGTGTCTAAGCGGTTCTTGTGGTGTCAGTACAATTGCCTCCACTGTCCTTGGACCCAGCTACGCATATTAGCTCACTTGAACCATAAACAAGGTAGATGGACTACATGGAGCTGAGCCCATACCATAGTCCAACAATCCTCAGCCCATATCCCTACATCACCTCCTTCAAAATTGATGCTAGTGGGTTAGCCTTCACCCAAGATGAAAATGTTTCTCTCGATGAACCCATGTGGGTTTTCTCTGTTTCTGGTTTAAAACCCTTTCATCTTTGGTTTCACTCCATTGATCCTCCTTTGTCTTGCCACTAGATACACCCTCCCTTACTTACACATTGTCTTTCTACTTGATGACACAAAGAGCTTTCCCTTGTTGGAACCTATGTATCTAGAAAGCCATCAAATTGACCATTAGAGACATGACTTGAGTTAAACTAGATTGATTCTTGAAGCAAATGTCAAGCCCCACTCCTCTTACTCGGGGGGAGATATGGCTAGTTATCATGGGGACAAACTAGCGTACACAAATCTACCCCATGATGGCCAGATTGCACAACACAACTAGTAACCAACCCACCTTGCTTTCACCCAACTTTTCTCACACCAAGCACAAGTAAGAAGTAGGAAAAAGAGGCTCCACCCCAAAACCTTTATTCCAACAACCTTTGCTTTGATTTACAATGAACAAGGCCCTCTACCTTACTCCCAAACTAAAAGAACAACTTTGCACCAGCAAGGCAACACCCCTTTGGCAAACTTCATCCCTAGTCAAGCTTCTCTCAACTCTCATGGTCATGCTTGAGAATTTTACAAATTTTTTTCTTCTAAAAGTCACACTTTTTTTTTGCAATATAACATCTATAAATCGGGGAAAATGACGAAATCCAAAACCTATGAAAATATTTTTTTATAAATTTAAATAATTATACATCCATTTCCCACATATTTTTTTCCTAAATCATAGTACGACCAAACCAAACATTCTCAGGTGTAAATAAAAAACCAAAGCATATAAAACAACTCGCCATGGCTATGGGTTTAATCACAAATACATCTCAGGCATCTTTGAGTACAAGCCTCACAAATAATCCAATGTTTAATCCAATATACAAGTCGATAAAAAAATAACATCTGGTCTCACCCAATACATAAGATCGTGAAAAAATAATAAAGATTTACAATGAGAGAAAAATATACCTGAATCCACAGAAATAAGTCAACCAACAAAAACAAGAGTAACTCTCGGACCTCTTAATCAAAAACTTGCTAAAGCCTCTCTATTAAGGGGGCTAAAAAGAATGGGAAAAATGAGTATTTTCATACTTAGTAGGAGATTTCTAATCATTTAACTCTGTCAGTTCATACATAGATACGTCCATGACAACTTTAACATGAAGCAGGTAGACATATAATGATCAAAGTTTCACCATACGACAAAACCATGCACATACATATACTATGATACCAAATAATCTTACACTTACATCTATACTCATATCATTGTACTCAAATTCGTACGCTCACAGTGTTAAGAAACTTACACTTTCAATCTTCCCTCAGAATCTTACAATTACAATCTTATTCAATGTCTTACACTTATAGTCTTACAATCTTACTCTTACTCAAAATCTTACAAACTCACCCTTGCAGCCATATGCATACTCGTATAATCTTATACTCAACAACTAGAGCTTATTACAATTTAATTAGCTCTAGCGTCGAAGGAAAGGAATGCCATTGGGGCGTCACCTTAACCTCCGGGGAGAAACTAGATGCCATGGTCTTTTTCGAAGACAAGGCACACCTATGCTCATCGGGTATAAGAACAAACAAGTAATAGTAGATCCATGATAATACTTACCTGAGCGTGCAAATGTCCAATCTCATGTGGCTATATAGTGCCAACTAAGAGTGGAAATCATACAGTGCCACTTTTTTGCCAAAACTTATAGTGCCACACATGGGCGGAATCATACATGCCAATTAAAGGCAGAAACATATAGAGCATCAAATGTCTGAGCTTAAATACAACATCAAGACAAGACTAATAAAACATACAATGCTCTCAACAAAGCATCGAACATTTGGGCTTAAATACAACACCAAGACAACATTCCATGGCTAGATAAGGAAAATGCACAACTAACTAATTAACGGCTGGTACAAACATAGAAGTGAATCTGTCAAAACCCTCAGGTCTCAAACTCACAAGGTTATCATATTATATTTACTTACAATTCAAGTTTAAATTTATGCCAAGGAATCCTTCAGTCTTACAATCCTCTGCTAACCTATCCAAAGCTAAGCCCGCTCTGAAATTGTAGTCCGTCAGGGCAACATGCTTCATTTAACACATCCATCTCCTAACCATACTCATCATACAACATATCCTTACATATCCATATGTTCTCTACCATCCACCTTATGATTACGTTATCTTACTTGAAAATTATCAACTTAAGCTCTTCTGATCTTACTCCAATCATCAAAGTCTTTCTAAAACCTTACTTAATTGTTCTTATGTTCCAATTCATGATATGTATATTATACTTGTACAATTATGCTATCAAATATTACTATCTTATAATCCCCAAAAAACTCTAAGTCTGCTCACTTACTGAACCCCCAACATACGATCCTAACCAAACCAATCGAATCTAATTCTCGCTCATCAAACTTTCACCCTCTTCCATTAGACATACTGATAGAAATCTATCTCCAAATTCATATAAAGGCTCTCCGTCACCACTTACATTCCATTGCACAAATACATATCCATCACCCATACATTTGTCCAACACACATAACCATATCAGTCATTCATACGCATCACATTTCCGTACGTCATCATAAAGCTTACCCTCACACTCTGTAGTCACCAAACTAGCATACACATTGTCACACCTCGACACATGCTTTCCCCCGAGCCTTGGTTCAAGGAGGAAGAGGCATGCAACGCGATGAAGTATTGTTGGAACCCATCCTTGGGTGAGTTTTGGAATGATTAAACTCATTTTTTTAGCCCTAAAAGAACCCTAATTAGCTACTTAATGTGTTTTAACCTATTTTACAGCCCAGCAGTTTGTAAACACAGCCCAAACATTTGCTATTTAAGGAAAAACCCTAGCCACTTTCCCAATTAGGGAAGGGTTGTGCAAAAAAGAAGGAGGTGCTCTAACCCCCATTTCCCAAAGAGGAAAATCCGATTTAGGTGAGTTTTCTAGCCCTAATCACCCCGAATCTCTTGATTTTAGTCTTAATCTTATTATCTTCATTTCCCCCAAATAGATTCTTGATTTCTTCCATTAAAAATTTTGTTTTAAATTATGATTTCAAACCCTAAATGCGTGATTTTTATTTTTTAACCAAAGAAAATCATAGATCTACCTATTTTTAAGTTGATTTAAGCTTATTAGTTAATTTTAATTAAATTTTAACAAAAACCCAAATTTTAGGTAGGATTTCTTGATGAGTAAACCTTCTTTGTTGATCCAAGGACTTCATAGATGTAAGAGGATTTCATCTTGTGTGGTTTTACCCATTGGATTGTTTGTTTGAAGGTTTATGTTGGTTCTTACTTCGTTTTGTACTTTAATGGTGATTTATTAAAAACATGTTATTTATGACAATTTTCTTATTATTATGCATGAGAATGATTTGAGCTATCATGTCTTAGGGTTATATTTTGATATTATGAAGTCCTATAGTGATTCTAGAATTTATCTCAAAATTTTGGATATTTTTGATTTGACTTTCGGAAGGTTAAAGATGAACCGGAAAATGGGCAAAAAGTGAATTGTTAAGGGCGTTCGAACTGACCAACAAGCGTTCGAATGGCTGATAGTTCGAACGCTTGTCTAGCCGATCGAATGGCCTGGCATTTGAATGGCCCCACGGGGCATTCAAATGGTCAAATGGAAGATTTTGTGATTTTAGTCATTTTCTTTTATTATGGCCATTTCTTGTTCCCTTCTCATAAACCCAATTCCTTATGATTAAAATGAGTTATTATTACCTATGAATGTTGTTGTGATTGCATGAAGACCATCTTGGAAATTATCATTTAGGTTAAGCATGATTTAGGCTAAAATTGTTTAATTCTAGCATAATATTCTCCTTGTCTTAAATTCATGTTTGAGGACTACATTATTTCTTGATGATTCCAGTAAGTTAAACCATGAATGCCACTGGGGCAACACCTTAACCTTCGGGGAGTGACTAGATGCCATGGACTTTTCCGAAGGTAAGGCACACCAATGCTCATGGGGCACTGGATCAAACAGGTAAGAGTAGATCCATAATACTACTTACCTGAGCGCGCAAACATAAACACCCACACATAAGGGGTCATACAGTTGCCCACCACAATGGGTCTTATAGTGCCAGAGAATCACCCACCATAATGGGTCTTATAGTGCCAGAGAATTGCCCACCATAATGGGTCTTATAGTGCCAGAGAATTGCCCACCATAATGGGTCTTATAGTGCCATTGCCACTCTTGGGCAGAAAACATACAGTGCCACTCTTGGGTGGAAACATACAGTGCCACTCTTGGGCAGAATCATACAACGCTATCAACAGAGCATCAAATGTCTGGGCTTACACAGCACACAAACCAAATCAGAAACATATATCGCTCTCAGCAGAGCATCAGACGTCTGGGCTTCATACAGCATGCAGACAAAGTCAGAAACGTACATCGCTCTCAACAGAGCATCAAACGTTTAGGCTTATACAGCACACAGACAAAATTAGAAACGACGTCGCTCTCAGCAGAGCATCAGACGTCCAGTGCCCTATACAGCACACAAACGACATCCCGCAGGATAAACACCATGGCAAGACATGAGAATGCTCGGCCGACTCACTAGCGGCCAGCTCAAACATGGAACTTAATCCGTCGAACCCTCAGGTCTCAAACTCACAACGCTATCATTAGCTGTGCTTATAATTCAAGTTTGAATCAAGTAAATTATGCGGTACAATTATGCCACACAAACTCACAGTCCTCGACTGAACAAACTGAAGCTGAGCCCGATCTGAAACCCAAGTTCGTCAGGGCAGCAGACTTCACTTACCCGTCCACATCATGGACCAAACTCATCGTACAACCAACCCTTACAGTCTTACGTACTTCGCCATCCATCTTATGGCCAAATCAGCTTACACTGACATCCTCAAATAACGCTCCTCAGAGCCAACCCAGTTATTGCCCTTTTACTTATATCTCACTTATTATTATACTTACTTTCCACTTCATAATCTGTACGTTATGCTTGTACAATTATGAACACTCTTACTATCTGACAATCGCCCAACATACAATCCAACCCAAACTGATCCATTCTAATCCTTGCCTGTCATACTCTTATCCTCTGTCATATGCTTACACAACCGTATCCAAAACCAGACTAAGCATCTGTCATCTCTTACTGTCCATCGCCCATACCTCTGCCCACATACACTTACGCATAACCAAATCATAGGCAAAAGCCATCATACACACGTATGTCTCACACATACATACAACATACACATACGGTCATACATACATAACTTACAAACATGCACGCTAGCCATCACTAGCACATGCATATATTCATACATACGTCAAACATGCACGCTAGCCATCACTAGCACATGCATACATCAAACGTACATGCTAGCCATCACTAGTACATGCACACACATTCATACATACTTGAAACATGCACGCTAGCCATCACTAGCACATGCATAACACATACATAGCATACTGACATATTTGCTAGCCATCGCCAGCGCATACATAATCCACATCCATAAAACATGCATACGTCTCATGCATATCAATCATACCATACAATCAAGCTTACACGCACATCATGCAATCAGATCGTTACTTAACATCCAAGCATGGAATCATACAATCCTAGCATGCTGCTACTCATTCAAAGCATGCTTCATGAAATTACGAGTTCAAAGCTCCCCTACCTCGTAATCATGACGTTCGATGGCGAGCACACGACGGTGGCTGCGTCGGCGGCGGAGTTGGCGGTCAAAACCGTTGCCTGGCTGAGAGAGCTGCTGTCCCGAGGATTTTAGGATGCGCCGGAACTATCACTGCCAAACAGAGTGTCAGAACTCAATGCGGTAAAACCCGCGATCCATGGCAGCACACTAGGGCAGCCGGGAGAAATATCGTGCCAACATAAGTGGCGGTGCGATCAGATGTCAAGGGTGTACACTTTGAAGATCAGCCGGTGGCTAAGACGTGCACAACCGGCCACAAGACGTCAAAATCGGCCGTGGACAGCACCCAACGGCAATGATTCTGGTCAACAAAGGCCCACATAAGGGCGGAGAGCGTGGGGCAATGCTCGAGAATCAAAGGAGAGGTGGTGGAGGGCTCTAGTGGTCAACTCCACTCGGTGGCAAAGCCAATTGATGGTCAAGCGGCACGAATGCGGTGCCTAAACCCAAAAGTACATGCGTGGCTACATGCGCATGCGGCCCAAAAGGGGCGGGGGAGAGGGCTGACATGAGGAGAACCAAGGCCCACAAAAGCCAACAGGGCTAAGGCCCTTAGCTGTGGCCAATTAAAGCGGCGACATCGCCGATCGCCACCCACAACCAAAACTAATGGTGCGGGTAGCTGTGCATCTCGCACGGTATAGGGCAAGGGGTTCACGGTTGAGCAAAGGCCATGAGGCCGTCACTGGCCAAGGCCTGAGCAGGTGAACTCATCCACCTTCAGTCACAGTAAGTCATACAAATTCTTGCCCGAGGCCGTTCGGTACCAACGGCGTAAAATGGGCAAGAAGGGTCAACGGCACACTTGCCGGTAAGGCGGAACTAGCTGCAGCTATGGGCTGCAAGGCTGAACAAGGCCCGGAAGGGTGGCCCATTGGCATCACCGGGCCGGGGCGGAGCCCACGGTGGTCAAGTCACCCTCACCCGCCAACGATGGCGGCGCCAGCCCACTGGAAAATCCACCCACAGTACCGCGCAAATCGGACTGGGCGGAGCAGAGGACGGCAGAGGGGATGGAACCGGGCTGGGTAGGGTGGTCCACAGCCCTTCGCCAGACCAAGGCGAGGCTGGATGGGGGTCGTGTCGGCCACAGATCATCGCCGGCGGCCTTCGTTTCACGAAACAGATCGCCGGCGGAAAATAGGGCAGGGGAAACATCCACTGGGCGGCGGTGCAGAGGCCCCCTACGGCCGGGAGGAGTGACTCCTCGCCATCGCCGGATCAAGGCGGTGCCGAATCGGGGTCTGGATGGCCGTTGTCAGCCCACGATGGTGACTGACACAGGGAACCAACAGAATGGAGCTCGGAACAGTGAAAAAGGGAGAGGCCGAAACTGTGTGGGCTGGGCGGAGGCAAAATCGGCCAGGGAGGGGTGGCTCAATCACTTCGCTGGACCAAGGCCGGGCCGGACGGAGCACAGCCGGTCGTGGCTCGCCGCCGGCGGCCACGAAATCGTCCAAACACAGCTTCGGCGAAAACAGAGTAGAGAGGGGGAATTGGGACGGGGCAGCGGAGCGGAGGCTCACCGGGCCGGGAGGGGTGTCCTCCCACCGTCACCGGCCCTCGCCGGCCCACGGCGGCGGCGGAATCGCAATTCACAGAGAGGGGAGAGTCTAACCGGGAAAACAGGGGCAGACGGCGGAGCGGCCGTGGAGCCGGGACGGCGGCTCCCCTGCTGTCACACAGCCGGGGCGGCGGTCTAGCGGCCTGCTGGCGACGGCCGAACACAGGGATCAGACGGAAATGGGGGGGGCGGCGCACTGTTCACCCAGATCCGGGTTCTGGATCGGGCGATCCCGATCCAAATTTTTTTCTTTTTATTTATTTTTTCTTTTTCTTTTTCCAAACGTACGCTCAACGCGCGTTAACCCACTGGTTACGCGTCGAACCTCCAAAATTTGCGCCGTAAGCGCGCAGCGAGACCCTTGGCCCGCGACTAAGCCCCACACCCGACTCTATGGGTATAAATACGGGGAAAATATATAAATATATATACGCTGAAACGTCACATTTTCCTGCAGAAAATGACTAGGAAAATGGCAAAAAAATCTCAGAAAATAGTAGAAAAATCAGGGACCTTACAATCTTTGAGAGGGGATAGCTTTGATATCACGTTATGATGAGATCTTTATATACTTGATTATACTTCACACTTCTATGTAGCCATTATTGGCTTAGACCCTTATTAGCCATTGTTGGCTTAGACTATTTTCGCCATATGTGGGCTGTTTATAACTAAGTATATGGGTATGTGTGGACTAATATTTATAATTAGTAGTCCTTTATTTCTCATTTTGCTTTTGTGCAAAGTATATATGTGCAACTCCGTAGTGTTCTACTGAAATGAATTAATAATAGTTGAGAAGGTCGAGTGGGTCACGCGCCATCAAACGTGGACGTGGGGCCCATGGTGGGGTCCACACCCATAATTAAGGAAAATTACCATAAATTCCCATAAAATTCTTAAAAATTAGATAATTAAGTTTGATATTAATACTTATTAAAATGTAATTAAACCTTGTTGAAACAATAATTACCTACCCTTAACCCCAAAATTAAGTCAAACTGTCACTTTATGCAAAACCACACAATATCACATAATTAAAAAGAAAGTTAAACCGGGTTAAAGTTAGAGATTATACACACATAACCCACAAACATATATCATACTCATAACTTACATGCACGCCATATACATAATTAAACATACTATATTTCATTATATTTCCCTCTTACAACATGAAAATTGATCATTTTTTAGTCTCAATAGCATTAAATCACACATTCCACGCATGCTACTAAATATTTAAAGCACGCTATCATGAAATTATAAGTTTAAAGTCCCCTACCTCGTAATCCATGCGATATCAATGTCATGTACATGACGCTGGCGGCGTCGGTTACCAAAGGCATCACCTAGCCTATAGAGCTACTGTCCCGAGGATTTAAAAAATGCCAAAAATAATTACAATAAGGAGGGGTAACTGCACTCCAAGCATAGACTTTTAGGTGCACGGTGGCTTATTAGGATGGCCGAGAGCAAGGTAATGCCAAAGAGAAGAGGCATGTGTGACCGGAAATGAGGTTGGTCAAATGGAGGTTAGATGGTAGCTGAAAAATACTCAATCGACCACAAGACACTAAAATTGGACTCAAATAACATCCTACACCAATGATTTGATGTTGTCGATGACCAACAAGATGGGCGAAGGATGTGGGTTGGTACTAAAGGTTGGAGAAGAGGTGGATGAGGGTGCTATTGGTCATATCTAGTCAGGGCGGTGCTAACTGACAATTAGGAGGCACAAAAGCAGAGCATATACCCGAAAACACATGCGTTGCTACTTGCACAAGGCCAAAAGGGCAAAAAGAGGGGGCTATAGAGTCGTGTCTAGCTGGTGGTGGTCTATAAAAGGTGACAGCGGCTCCAACAACCCCCCCTACAACCAAAACAGTTCGTGCAGAACGGATTGTGCATCTAGCACAACTGAGGGTGACAAAGCTACGACCAAGCAAGGGTGGCCGGGAAGAGTCCAACAACTAGCAACAGTTGTCGTAAATAATAATTAGGAAGGGAGGGTCTCATAGTGAATGGCTGATACCGGTTCTTTGACGACCAAAACACACAAAGATCCCAAAAATAGGGGACACAACTATGCACACGAGGGTCTGGGAGAGGCTGGCAGAGTTGGACCGGAAGGGGTGTCTCCCCACTGACATTGGGCCATGGAGGAGTTAACAAGAGGTGGGCTGGAGGCCAGTTGGCTGCTATCGGAGCTCCAGTGGCTCAAAATGGCAAAACGAAACAGAAAATGGGGGAGGATGGTGAAACTCGTGGAGGAGTAGGGAGGGGCTGGTGGTGGATTTGGTCGGCTCTACTATGGCAGCTGGGGGGAGCTAGATCTAGCCAAAGGCAGTGATGGTGCACTAGAAAGGCAAAACAGAGAATGGAGAAAAGGCTCTATTTTGCAGTCTGAGTAGAACAAGAGAGTGGAGGAGAGGAGTGGGCCAAGAACAAAGGGCCCCTTCCCCACAACGGAAGGTTGGCTGCTATTGGCTAGTGTCGGCAGTGGCAGAACCCAAAAACAAAATGGGAGAGGGGGGTGTGCCTACCAAGGTGAGGCAGAGCGGAAATGGATTGGGGGTGGTTCGGGCTGGGCTGGCTAGCGGCAGTGCCTCCTTCGAGCTCACACAAAGAAGGGGGGGAGTTCTCATCCACACCACATAGTTATATTTTTTTTTGAAATTTTCTTTTTTTTCTTTTCTCCTTTCTCTTATTTCTTTTCTCACCATTCTTCTTTTGATTTTCTTCCTTTTTTGTGCCAAAAGTCTATGCATCACTGCCTTTGACTAAGCCCCACATGTGACTATGGGTATGAATACCAGTATAAAATAAGAAAAAACAAATACATAGTAGTGTCAAATTTCCCCGATGAAAAATTAGTAAAAAGTTTAAGAAATTGTAGAAAAATTATGGATGTTACACTCATAGCCCTCCTGAACTGTTTACAATGATATTGAATGTTATTTTAACTAGCCACACACACATATATAAAGGATGGTCTAGGAAGTCTAGTACTACTAGAACCTCCCCAGCCCTTGATAAGAACTCATCACCCAAGTGTCCCAGCCCATTACACTAAGGAAAATTTCTCACAATCCTACCCAAAACATTTTCTTAGAGTCCTACACCGGCTCGAAGTCTTCCACTTGCATACCTCTGGACTCAGCAAACTCTTGGTTGTGTCCACCGCTCGCACAGAGTCCTATTTTTGCAAGGATTTGGTCTTCTTAAATAGTTTTGCTTGAATCCATCTCTGTCATTGAGTTCCCATTTGAGATAGGCGTCGGGGCGCACTCCTAGTCATGCAAGGACTCTTGCCAACTAATCAGCAACCAACCAAGCATTCGTCTCCTACTCCAAGTAGGAGTCTTCTGCATGAGTCCAACGTGCATAGGACTCTCCATATGTTGTTGGCGCCCGGCCTGCCCTCAAATCTGACTCCTAATTGGACTAGGAAACCTATCCACCAAAGCTCCAAAGTTGTTTCAACTTAACATACTCACCTCTCAGCATGCATTCATTGGCTGTTTACATGACAATACTGAGAAGTTGTCTAGTCCCTTAGCCTTTCCAATGGCTAAGGGTCTATCAAGCCTCCTCCACTTGAAGTCTTCGATGCCCTTGTTGAAGCCCCAAACCTTCGTCTTGTTTGAACTTGTCAAGAAGATAACCAACTCTTCCCATCACACTAGGCTAAGTATGAAAACACATTGGCCAAAGTCCATGTCAGCCTTCATCTTCATTGTTGGTACCCAATACCTTAGTTTCTTTTGCACCTTGCCCTTGACTGATTCGATTAGCCTAGTAGTTTGGGAGACTGCTACCCATGTGAAAGTCACTTCAATGACCCACAGAAGTCCCCTTTGTAGAGAAATCTAACACTTGAATGCTCCCAATGCGCTACAAAGGATTCATACAAACTAAGTCTTCAACATCAGACTCAGCCTTCTCCTCTTCAATGATGATTTCATTCAACTTCTCCTTCTTCACGCAATCCCTCACATGGTGATGGCCATTGCATATGAAACAACTAACACCTTTAATTGGCTTGTGTGAATGCTTGCTGCCCTTGTCATTTCCACCATTTCAGCCTTTATTACCTTCCTTGGTAGATGACTCGTCGATTTTCTTCCCTTGCTCAACAGAATTCTGCTTGAAGTTTGTCAAGTTGTCTGCTGTTGAAATGGCCTAAGAAGGTCCTCCACTTCCCTTCTTTGCAACTTGTTTTGTGCCCATATGTACAAGCCTGAGATGAAGTAGAACAACTTGTCATCCTCCGTCATGTTCGTCCCTCCCAACATAAGTTAATGAAATTCCTTCACATAGTCCAGGACTGCCCTTGTATGTTTGAGGTTTTTCAGTGCCAGTAGGCAATCCAAACCACTTTTTTGGAAGGAACTATGCTTGAAACTCCTTGAACAAGTAACATGTCTCGATCCCTGGCCGACCCTTTGTCGCATCATCATCCAGCCACGTCCACCACCAAAGCTTTTCATCCCCCTTAAGATGCATCGCTATCATAGTGACTTTGATCTGCTCTAAGCTATGAATTAGCTTGAAATAACTTTTCATGTCCCAAAGTAGTTGCCAATCTCATTGGTGCCTCGCTTCCCCTAGTACTCCTTTTGCTCAGGCACCTTTGCCTTCTTTGTTGTCTACTGAGATGAGCTTTTGCCCCCATCTCATGGAGTGTTGTTGATGACTGCCACATTGAACACCAACACTTTATCCATCATCACCTTGAATTTCCCTGCGCATCATCTGTAACTTGTTGTTAAGGTCATTCCTAAAAGTTGTATTTTCCACCTTGTATTTTGTCAATTTTTGCGTCAAAACTATTAAGGCGTCCCAGAAGATTAGAAGTGAAAAGCAACAAGCTCAATTCGCCTACAAGTGTCTTGCTAAGGAAATTGGAAGTGAAGATCACAAAGAACAAGCTCATGCTCCATTTCTCCACAACCATCCCACACATTTTTACTTTCAAAGGTATAAATCTAATTAATGTAGATATCTAGTTGGCCCCTAGGACCCTATCCTAAATAGTTCAATTCTTTGGGTCACTTTGGTTGAAAAGAATTCCCCCTAAAGTCTCTTCTTGGAAACACTCAGCCACCCACGTGTGACCACCCACCCTTGGTAACTACCCACCAATGGGTGAGCCACCCATGGAGAACTTAAGTGATCTAATCATTCTCTCTATAAAATACTCTTGGTTGGATGAGTTCTAGGTAAATTGTCCTTTTCAATTGCTCCTAGCTCTTCCCCTAAAAGAATCTCTCTTATCCTTTGGGAAGCTTTGAGCTTCATGTCTTGAATATCCTTCCAACATTCATTGCAATATTTATAGAATCTTCTTAGAGACACATGGAAAGAATTCAAGCATGATGGCTTTGGCTTCTTGTTCCCTATAGATAAACCCTTAGAAACCCAAGCTTTTTTTCAAAACCTCTTGATCTTGTCCTATCATGCCCGAGGTTTTTACATACATTTACTTTAAATTTTACTAAAATTTTGCTTCAAAAATATGGATGTAAATCAAATGAAACAACGAAATTCAAAACATGTGAAAATAATTTTTTTAATAAATTAAATTAATCCATCGTATGACCAAACCAATATTCTCATGTGTGACCCAAAGTGAAAACATAAAAGTTAAACTTGCAATGGCCATGGTCTACAAAAACAAATACATCACAAACATCTCTGAGTACAAATTCTTCAACGGTCTGAGTTCTAGATCATACATATATACATAATTCAAGAAAAATAACACAATGAACTCTCACCATGCTCAATACATGAGATTGTGGCAACAAAAATAAGATAGACTTTCTATAAGTCCATAGCACACCGGGGCCGAGGAATAGCAATCCACCATAGGGAACAAATCCATCCCAAAAAGTTCTTAGTCAAACCTGCAAAAGCCTATGGACCAAGGGGCTAAAAAAGTATTTTCATACCCAGTAGCGGAAATCAAATCAATGAACTTAGTAAGTTCATACAAAGATGCGTTCATGCAACTTAACATGAAGCAAGAAATACATACAACATAAACATAGTATCTCACAGACAAACCATATCACTAGTTGAACTTACTCTTACGTCATCCTCTTACACTTACACTCTGAATCAGAGTCTTACCAACTTACTCATACAATCATACGCTTACTCATAAAACTTACATATATTTGTACGACCTTACTTGTAAAATCTTACTCTTACTCAGAATTTGATATATATAACTTACTCTTACCTTCTTATGCATACTATCGATAACTGAATCTCATTATAATTAATGGGCTCCAGCGTTGAAAAGGAAAAAATACCACTGAGGCATCACCTTAACCTCTAGGGAGCAACTAGACTCCATGGACTTTTCTGAAGGCGAGGCACACCTATGCTTATGGGGCACAGGATCAAATAGGTAAGAGTAGGTACATGATACTACTTACTTGAGCATGCAAGTGCCAATTCTCTGGGGCCATAATTTGCCAACTAAGGGCGGAAATCTTACAGTGCCACTCTTGGGCAGAAATCTTACAGTGCCACTCTTGGGCAGAAATCTTACAGTGCCATCTATAGGCTGAAAGACATACAATGTTAACAAAGGGTAGAAACTTACAATGCTCTCAATAGAGCTTCAAATCATCTGGGTTTAAATACATTACCAAAAGAAGACTGAACAAACATATATTGCTCTCAACAGATCATCAAATATCTAGGCATAAATACAACACCAAGACAAAATCTCGCAGATAACACCATGGATAGACATGGAAGGATGCTCAGGGATTACTTATCGGCTAGCTCAAACAGGGAACTTAATATGTTGAAACACTCAGTCTCAAACTCGCAACATTATGGTATTAGGGTTACTTATAATTAATGTTCATATTATATAACTTGTGTACGTATAATTATCCTTGGAACAACTTCAGTCTTATATTCTTCAACCAACTTCACTTAAATCATCCATTCTAAAGCCCTAATCCGCAAAGGCAACATATTTCACTTAACTCATCCAATCCATACTCATAACTCATCTTTACTCTTACACTCTTACGGATCTCCACATAACCTTACTTTGTCATACTCAAACTTCATACCAGCATACTCTTACCATCATTAACTTACAACCTTACCTCCTACACCATCCACATTAAAACCAAATCATCTTACTCAAACTCCTCAAATAAAACCCTTCATATCTAAGTCTAATCATCAAACCTTACTAATTCCTTACTCAATGTTCTTACGTTACAATTCATATTATGTACATTACTCGTGTACAATTATGCAGTCAACTCTTACTAACTCATAGTCCCCCATAGACTCTCCGAACCTTTAAGTCTTCTTAAACCCCGAATCTCCCAACTCTCTTGCTCATTGCTCCAATGTACCATCTGATTTAATACAAACCAATCCCCCAATCTCATCAAGTATGACCTTCACCTATCAATCTTATGCCTTTTGACACCCAACACACTACAATTTTTGTATCATTATCCACAAAATACCCCTTCGATAAACTTACAATCAAATGCACATACTCATGCCCATCAACCACACACAATAAGCCCACATACAAAGATTTATCACACACACTGATCACCTACATATAACTCATCAAACAACTTTCTATCATACTTAGTCTTCTCTAGCATACGCATAGTTCACATACATAGAACATGCTCATGGTTTACATGTATTTCATAAGCATAATCTAACTTACCATATTTCTCATTTCTCCCGCATACATTATGTCATTGTATCATCATTTATCACACAAAGCATTAAGTTATAAAGTCTTAACATACTGTTAGACAATCAAAGCATGCTATCATGAAATTATAAGTTTAAGGTCCCCTACCGCATAATCCATGTGAATTCGATGGCGAGCACATGACGGTGGTGGCATCGATTGTAGAACCGGCAGCCAAAAGCATCACATTGAGAGACTTGATGTCTCGAGGATTTTTAGAGACATAGGAATTAATCTTGGCAAGGTTGGGCTAATTTTTCTCAAATAAATTAATTTGGAGCGCTAGGGCAGCCGGGCACAAGGTCATGCCACAAGAAATGGAAAATGTGACCACACAATGGTAGGGTGTCTAATTAAAGTTTAACCAACTCCTAAAACCACTTTGTTGGCCACAAAACACTAAAATCAGCTGCAAACCACATCCAGTAGCAACAATTTTGCATTGTCGAAGCCTAAAAAAATGGCGGAAGGCTTGGTTGCATACTCACAGACATAGGAGAGGCGGAGGAGAGCTTTGGCAGTCATATTTGACTAGTGGTGGTGCTGGCCAATCATTAAACGACATGCATGACTGCAAGCGCGAGCGGCAGAAGGGCAACCACAGAGGAGGACAGGTTGTCGATGCATCCCGATGCGACTCCGGCTGGTGGGAATTGGATGCAGCCACTAGCGGGCAGGATCGGCTGTCGAATAGTATAAGCACAAGCTATCATGGACAAACCCTAAAAAGGGTGGTCTTTTAGGGGGTTGGGGTGGTCAGACATAGAAGAGGTAAGGATCGCCAGTGGCTATCCCCCAAACAAAAGTTGAAGCAGTAAGGCCCAGAGAAGGTGGCCAACAAAGGTGGCAACATCTCCAATAGCCACCCACAACCAAAAATCATTGGTGCTGGCGGCTATGCATCAAGCACGACTTAGTGCGGAGGATCTGGGCATGGTAGCGGCCAAGCCTTTGCTGGCCAGAGGCTAGTGGCCGACAATGCTACTTCCCCTAAGAAGGACCAGGAACCAGGGCCTACAATAGCAATCAAAGACGTACCTTGAAGTTTCGGGGCATCTGGTTTGAGCAGAATGAGTGCAGGGTAGAGGAGAGGAGCATGGGATGCTGGGAATGGTGGCCCCTTGTCGTTGTTGGGTCAAGCCGGTGACCGCAACTATCCATTGGTCGACATCGGTGGCGGCAAAACTACCAGTCAAATGGAATGAAAGAAGGGGATTCTATCTGGTCGGGGGCAACAACATGCTGGTCTGAGGTAGCGAACATGCTGTTGCTGGTCCAAGAAGATCCAAATGGGGGCCGGGGGCCAGACTTCAAAGAAGGCGGTGATCCAGCAGTCACTAGACCACGGCAAGTCGAATGGATGTTGGCCTGATGTTGTCCAATGTCCGACAATAGAGAATGGATGACACCAAAAAAATAGGGGAGATAAGAGATCAATCCGAAATAAGGATAAGGCAGAAGGAGGTGAGGGGTCGGGCCAGAAAAAAGGATGCCGCCGGCCCAAAGCAGGCCGAAGGCTAGCCAGCAGTGGCCGACAACTTGTGGATATCACGCCCTGGCACACGCCACCCTTGAGCTGTACCCGGTCCAAGGAGAAGCAGCACATAACATGACGAAGTATAGTCAAATTGCAAAAGACTTAACCCATCCTTGGGTACTATGGAGTTGCACACGTATACTTTGTAAAAAAGCTGAATGAGCAATAAAGGACTACTAATTAGACATTAGTCCATACACATACCCACATACTTAGTCATAAATAGCCCATGTATAGCTAAAGTATGAGTCTAAGCCTACAGTGGCTAATAAGAGTCTAAGCCAACATTGGCTAATAGATGTGTGAAGTATAGTTAAGTATATAAAAATCTCAACATAACATGCTATCAAAGCTATCATAAAACATACAATCTACAAGCATCCCCTCTAAAAGATCATCGCCAACCATGTGCTTTATATAGTGCCCATCCGAACAACCTGTATGACACGACATGCAACCTCAAAATAAAAATAAAGAGGGGTGAGCCACAAGCTCAATAAGGGTTTTTAATACATAAAGTAAATCCAAAATGACAACACAGGCATAATCACATAATCAACCACAATGCTTAATCATCATTGGATAACGACATAAATGTGCATTCATGTCATAATTTACAATCTATAAACATATACTTTTGCCACATGCATGCCATGCTATGTATAACATATCTTATCAAGACATCCTAATGCCACCTGCATATCATGCTATGTGCATATCTCATCAACACATATTCATACCACATGCATGTTATGCTGTATGACATATCTCATTATCACATATTCATGCCATCTGCATATCATGTTATATATAACATATCTCATCATCATATATTCATGCCACCTACATATCATGCTATATATAACATATCTCATCATCACATATTCATGTCACCTACATATCATACTATATATAACATATCTCATCATCATATAGCCATGCTACCTACATATCATGCTTAACATATATTATCTCATCATCACATACTCATGCCTCCTGCCTATCATGGGTTCAAATATAACTCATAACACACATACACCTCATGTGTAAACATGTGAAATTCATTATCATAATTACATCCTGCATGAATCATTTCTTAACATAAACATATCATGCATATCCATTTCTCAAGAAAATCATTCACCCTACAACATCAAGTGTATCAACCATATACACAATCCTGCATAACCATGCAAATCATACCATAATCCCATGTGTAACATAAGCTCCATTGTCCCTACACAAACTATATTAGTGAGCATTATTTTTCATACATATATAATAATAAATGGTGAATATCTCACAAATTGAGAAATATAAACATGCTCATCAGGGTTGAACCCCGAGTAAACTGCTCATCAAGGTTGTAAACCTTGAGCACAATTTCTCATCAAGGCCAAAGCCCCAAGCACACATGTTCATCAAGACCAAAGTTCTAAGCACTATTGCTCATCAAGATTGATGTCTCAAGCACTATACATTGTAAGCCGGTGCACACAGACATACCATCCTGGATTCTTAAGGTCCATATAACTAATTAAATAACACACATATAACATTCTATTACACCCACCCCGTGTTTCGATTACGCTTAACCACAGAAGGTTAGGGGTAATTATATAATTTTAATTAACTTTTAAAGGGTTTTAAGAGATGAAATTCCCGTATTTGGTTAGAGCTCGAAGTAATGAGCACAATGCATCCAAGAACACTCAAAACAGAGGTCAGGAACAAAAGTTACAACCTCGGGAAGTGTGTCATATGGGCGGGGCCCACTTTAAAAGTATAAGATAACCTACCCATGTGCAGTCTAGTTTTGAAGGTTCATCGATACGAGTCCATCGGTACCAAGATCGTGCAATTCCGACTTCGAGATAAAAAGTTTTTGCGTTTTGAACTTGGAATTGTATTTGATTGAAATAATAATAAAATATTCATGAAAGGACGAAATAGTTGACATCAGCCAGCCGAGCCGCCACGCCATGACTGTGTCACGTGATAACGGCCGTCTGTATGATGCGGGTCCTGCGCGATCACACGGCTGACCACGCGACACATGCGGGACGTGCGTCAGACGCGCAGTGCAGGCGCGCGTGCCACACACGTAACGCGTGCGTCACACGCACTGACCATGCGGTCGGTCCATTCAGCACATGCCATGTGGTGCAAGCACGTGCGCATGCATTCCATCTTCCTCCGTTCGCTCGCATGCTAATTCCTTATAAATAGTCTGTCGGTACGTAGGAGTACTACGCAGTGAAAGGGGAGAATTGGAGAAGAAAGGGAAGAAGCTGAGATTCAATATTTTGCATAACTCTGAAAAGAAAAGGGATCGCCCCATATAGGGGACGACCAGTCCCCTAGGGACTCGCGCCAACCCAACCAAGGCCGGCCCACTTCCCTAGGGACGCATGCCAGTCAGTGGTTCGGCTAACCCGGGCCACTGACTTAACCAACCCAAAATACATCTAAATATCCATTATACTAACTGTTACAATAGCAAATCGTATGGAAATAATAAAGTAAAGTCTAAGCAACTGGTCGAGTCTGGTCATCTAGTCACTGTGCACAACACTCCACCATGCTTCTGCTATTCACCTTGTCCTCAAGGTGACCAATCTGGAAAACAGGCTAGAAAGTCATCTTCAGGCATCCACGTGGCATCCTCCAGAGGCTGACCTTGCCAAGACAGCAAAACCTCAGTGATAATACGGCCCGAGCATTGAACCCGACGCTTTTGGAGAACAGCGGCAGGAACAGGATCAGCGGACATAGGTGGCCCCATCAAGGGAGGCGGAAGAACGGTCCGCGCCATAGCAACATCACCCACAAATCGTTGCAGACGAGAGACATGAAACACCGGATGAACTAAAGAATCAGGAGGAAGAGTAAGGCGGTAGGCCACCAGTCCAATATGCTCCTCAATAACATACGGGCCATGGAAGCGGGGGGCCAGCTTGGAGTGTGTCGGCTGAAACAGAGAGGTCTGACGCTGGGGAAGAACCGAGACATA
Source organism: Saururus chinensis (assembly GCA_035235625.1). Classification (NCBI taxonomy): domain Eukaryota; kingdom Viridiplantae; phylum Streptophyta; class Magnoliopsida; order Piperales; family Saururaceae; genus Saururus; species Saururus chinensis. The sequence continues at coordinate 24,668,758 of CP141144.1, forward strand.
GACCAAATCTCCAACAACAAATTCCCTATCCGTATGATGACGATCATAAACCTGCTTCATCCGGTTCTGGGCAGCCGAAAGATTCTCCTTAAGCTGGCGTAAGACCTCATCTTGCGTCTGAAACATATAATCCACCTCGGCAACGGAGGAGCGACTCGGCACATAAGATAAAACAGTCTTTGGCAGCCGCCCATAAAGCACCTCAAACGGGGCAAACCCAACACGAGTATGATAAGCCGTATTATAAGACCACTCAGCCCAGTGAAGGAGCTGAAGCCATTTACAAGGCTACAGCATGGTGAAACAACGGAGGTATTGTTCCAAGCAACGATTAACCACCTCCGTCTGGCCATCTGTCTGAGGATGATATGTGGTGCTCATATGTAAAGAAGACCCCTACAATAGAAAAAACTCCTGCAAAAACTGTGAGAGAAATACCCGGTCCCGGTTAGAAACAATAGTGCGCGGCATACCATGCAAGCACACCACCTCGTGAACAAAGAGCTCGGCAACCATCTTCGCAGTGAAGGGATGGCCAAGCGCGCAAAAATGCGCATACTTTGACAATCTATCCACCACAACCATGATGACGGACTTACCCTGCACGACCGGTAAAGCCTCCACGAAATCCATCGAAATGTCATCCCAAACCTTCTTTGGAATAGGCAGCGGATGTAGCAACCTGGCTGGGGAGGTGGTCGTGGCTTTAGCCCGCTGACAAACATCACAAGCAGCGACATAATCGTGGACGGCATGACAAACGCCCCTCCATAAGAAACTCTGGCTAACCCTCTTATATGTACGGAAGGACCCCTTGTGGCCAGCCACCGGAGTGTCATGGAAATGTGAAATGATACGGCTGTGCAGATCAGAAACCTCCGGTACCCACAAACGGTCTTTCCAGAAGAGAAGACCATCTCGCCACACAAAGAAAGGCCGGGCTGCTGGGTCGGCCTGAATGGCGTCAATAACTCCCTGTGCCCACGCATCCAACCCATACGCTCGCTGGAGCTCCTCAATAAATGGACAAGAAAGGGTGGAGATGGTGAAGCAGGAACCGGGGACTGGACTATGAGAGAGCACATCAGCAACGATATTTTCGGACCCTTTTTGTACACTAACTCATAGTCATAGCCAAGCAACTTACTCACCCACCTCTGCTGAGCCGGAGTAGACACACGCTGATCCAAAAAATATTTCAGTGGCTGATGATCGGTGCGAATCAAAAAATGACAGCCCAATAGATATGGGCTCCATTTGGTAATGGCGAGAATGATACCCAACATTTCCTTCTCATACACGGACAAAGACAATGAACAACCAGCGAGTGCTTTGCTGAAATAAGCTAGGGGGCGGTCATCCTGCAAGAGGACAACACCCAAGCCTTTCTCCGATGCATCCATCTCCACCACAAACGGCTGACTAAAATCTGGTAAGAGCAAGACCGGGGCAGTCGCCATGGCCTGCTTTAACTCATCAAGGGCTGTTTGGGCCACTGGCGACCATATGAATGCCCCCTTCTTCAAAAGTTCTGTATGAGGACAAGCCAATTCGCCATACCGCTGGATAAACCGACGATAATAGCCGGTAAGACCAAGGAAACCCCGCAGCCCCCGGACACATGTTGGGGTCGGCCATGAAAGCATAGCAGCCACTTTGGCCGGGTCAGTAGCAACACTGTTCTGGGAAATTATGTGACCCAAATACTCAACCTGCGGGCTGCCAAATGAACACTTCGAACGCTTCAGAAATAAGGAATTAGCACGCAATATAGAGAAAACCGACCTGAGATGCGTCAAGTGTTCTTCCCATGACCGGCTGTAAACCAGAATATCGTCAAAGAAGACCAATATGTGGCGACGAAGAAAGGGCCGAAAAATATCATTCATAAGAGACTGGAACGTGGAGGGGGCATTGGTCAAACCAAAAGGCATGACCAAGAACTCGAAGTGGCCATCTTGAGTCCGGAATGCTGTCATGTGTACATCAGATGGCTGCACACAAATCTAGTGATACCTGGAACGAAGATCAAGCTTATTAAAGACGCTGGCACCTGTCAATTCATCCAACAATTCTTCAATCACAAGAATGGGGTACTTATCTTTGACGGTGATGGCGTTCAGAGCACGGTAATCCACACAAAACCACCACAATCCATCTTTCTTGCGAACCAACAGCACAGGAGACGAATAAGAGCTCGTGCTAGGACGAATGATGCCAGACTGTAGCATGTCCGCTACCAATCGTTCGATCTCAGACTTCTAGATGTGATGATAACGGTATGGGTGGACATTGGCTGGTGCCGCCCCTGGAAGAATGGAAATCCGGTGGTCATGAGGCCAGATGGGAGGCAGCCCTTGCGGCTCAGCAAATAAATCTTCATGTTTTGTCAATAGCACCTGCAAATCAGAGGGAATCCGATCCTGTGGGACGCCCATAATAGCCCGCTGCTGCAAAAGAATTCCCTGAGCAGCAAACCTGAAGAAGGACCCCATGTCCTGGGCCAAAAGAAGAGTGCCAGGCCGTGACCCCTCCAACCGAACCTGCTGTCCCTGATGCTCGAATTCCATCACCATATCCCAAAAATTCCACACCACGTCACCCAATTCCTGCAACCACTGTACTCCCAAAATGACATCCGCCCCTTTTGTGGGCAGCAAGAAAAGGTCGGTGACAAATACGGTACCCTGGATCGAGAGAGTAATATGAGCGCACACACTGGTACTCCGAAGATGCTTACCATCACCAATCAATACATCGAACGGTTTCGAGTCCGACATCAAACACCCGAGGCGATGAACTACCTTATCATTAATAAAATTATGAGTGGAACCACTATCGATCAAGATAGCTACCTATTCCCGCTTCAGGAATCCCTGCACCCGCAAAGTGCGTGGAGTGAAAGTGCCAGCGAATGCATGAACTGAAATCTTAGGCAGCGCGTCCTCAGCTACCAATGATGTAGAATTTTTCATCACAACGAAAGCACAATCCCTTGGCCCGATGCTCGTCCATCTGGGCAGGCGTGAGGCAACGAACAATGGGAGCGGTCACTGCAGCCGGTTGGCTCAGGCGGCCAGTGGCCGGACTGCTGGAAGAAGTCGCCATAGGAGTAGAGCTCAGCCCAGGCTGGGGTGTAGGTCCCAAGCTGCTGCCCCTGAGCTGATGGGCCAGCTTTTCCTCTTCGATGCGTGCATGTCGCACCACATCCTGCATACTTGTGCAAGGGAAGTGACGCATTTCCTCTGAAATTTCTGGTTTCAACCCCCACTTGAACGTACCCACCATGGCGGCCATCGGCCATTCCGGAAGTCTATTGGTGATCTTCATGAATTCGGTATAATAGGCTCACACAGTAGTGGTCTGGCGCAGGGCAAACAACATCTCATTGAAATTCTGAAATTCGTTTGGGCCGAACTGTGTGCAGATCTCATCAAAGAATGCTGCCCAAGTAGGATAGCGCACCTCTTTCTCAAAGTTCTGGAACCAAACCGATGCATTGCCATCCAAATGAAAGGCCTCTATGCGCAGACGCTCTGCCTCAGAGTGCGTGCCTTGATAGGAGAAGAACTTCTCTGCCTTGTACAACCATTCCACCAGGTCATCATCCCCATTATAGCGAGGGAACTGTAAATGAGCAAGACGAGGTTCAGCCCCCCACGGGCTCTGCCGCGATGCTCTGGACAATCGTCCCAATCATCCTCTGCGTCCGGAAACTGGTTGTGGGCGGGTGGCACCATCTGTGCATTATCTCGAACACCTGGTGTGCCTCACGTGTCCCAGGCCTGGTGGTGCCCCTCTGGGGCAGGAATTCCAGGAGGGAAGAGCGTTGGGCCAAGGAAGACTCGTGTGTCGACGTCCACGGGTGCCGGAGGGCAAGAGAAGGCTGGCTCAGTAGTTTGGGACGAGCCGCCCTTCTCCATGACCACAGGAGGCGGCCCTGGCAGGATGGGCACTGTGCGCCCTAGAACTTTGCCCTTGACCATATTCGCCATGTACGATGTCAGAGCCTCTAGCGCGGCTATGATTTTGTCGAGTTTAGCATCATTGGCTGTGGCAGGAAGATCGTCCTTCGGGCTGTCCGCAGAAGCAGGCGCTGACGCTGGTACCTCCTTCTCCGGCTGAACCTCCGGAACAACAGCAAATTGCTTTCCTCAAGCCATGTCCGAGAATCGTAATTCTCCGATACCAATGTTGTGCCCAATGCAGGCACAATCGGTACCTAGGAGTATTACGCAGTGAAAGGGGAGAATTGGAGAAGAAAGGGAAGAAGCTGAGATTCAATATTTTGCATAACTCTGAAAAGAAAAGGGATCACCCCATATAGGGGACGACCAGTCCCCTAGGGACTCGCGCCAACCCAACCCAGGCCGGTCCACTTCCCTAGGGACGCATGCCAGTTAGTGGTTCGGCTAACCCGGGCCACTGACTTAACCAACCCAAAATACATCTAAATATCCATTATAGTAACTGTTATAATAGCAAATCGTAAGGAAATAATAAAGTAAAGTCTAAGCAACTGGTCGAGTCTGGTCATCTAGTCATCGTGCACAACATAGTCATTTTGTTCATTCTTCTGGGGGAGTTTTTGGAGTCATTCTATGTCTGTTTCCTTCCATTCAAAAAGCGTTCTTAACTAATTCGAGGATGCTCTACGCAATGGAAGCGTCTATTCTTCAATTTAGCAATGTTATATAAAGGAAATGTACCGGGGCAAGGAGAGATTATGTCCGCTGCCTACGGGCGCAAAATAGGTAAAGTATCTCCGGATGAGGGGAGACTCTCCCACGTTTTCTCATCTTCTGTTCTTCGTTTCTTACTCATTTTAAGCCCGATTCAAGTCGTTCAAGAGGCGTTCTTAGCTAATTCGAGGGTGATCAACACAATGGAAGCGTCCATTCCTTGATTTAGTAATGCTATATAAGGGAAACATCCCGGGGGTAAGGGGTGGTTCTGCCCGCTGCCTACGGGGCATGGGAAGGGAAAAGTGTCTTGGGCAAGGGGAGGTTCTACCCGTCGCCTACGGGCGTGGGAAGGGAAAAGTGTCTCCGGGTAAGGGGAGTTTTTTTCCGCCGCCTACGGGCGCGGTGAGGAAAAAGTGTCTCCGGGCAAGGGGAAGTTCTGGCCGCCGCCTACAGGCGCGGGAAGGAAAAAGTGTTCCCGGGTTAAGGGGAGGTTTTGTCCATAGCTTACGGGCACGAAAAGAGAAAGTATTTCGGAGTTAGAGGACATTCTGCTCACAATCTTCGGACCTAAAAGACAAGATGCTCTGAGAAAATGAGCAACTTTAAATGTCGTCATTTCTGAAACTGTAAGGGAGTACGCTTTTTTGATCTTCTAATTTAATATAAGTTATATGCATGCATATCTTAATTAGTAATATACTAATTAAGATATATACTTTGTTATGGTATGATATATGCTTATATGTTTCTATTTGATCTACATTGATATATTCTGTGGTGATCCGAATTACACTAAAATGCTCTATTGTGATCTGATATACTCCAATCTGATCTGATGTGATCAGTATGGTCGGATCAAATCTAATATTATCTGATAGGATCCAACATGCTTCGTTGTGTGTTCTGCTCCACTCTATCATAGATTAGAATGTGTGGTTTTGCTCACCTACATGAGATGTCACTGCTTTATTGACTTTTGTTTGACTCCGATGATTTATAAGATTTTTGTCTGATTTTGAATAATTATTCAGAAATAAAGTATACGTATTTTATCGTATATGATTTTTTGATGTCTGATGAATGTAGTAACTATTAGGCAGAACTACATTCGGATCCGATCGTATTGGAATAACGTCAGAGATGGTATCCAATACGTACGTAGGCAACCAATGATTAAATAACGTTGGCCCGATCCAAATTAGTTATAAAATTAAGTTTGTTCTTATCTGCGCACAACGGAATGTTAAAGCTCCACAGTGCATGGATGAACGTTATGACTCTCGCACTCAGAGTTTGCAGTTCCTGGTCAGTTGATTTTTAATTTTTCTGCTTAATTTATGTCTTCCAAACTAACCCCCAGTCCAGGTCAAGTTTTTCGGGTCGGGGAGTTACACATTCCACTCTTCTCAACCCCGGGTTTCCATCCTCAAAGGGACATAAAACCCGTCCATTTGACGTAAAACCCGTCCATTGGACATAAAACCTGTCCATTGGATGTAAAACCCGTCCATTGGACATAAAACCCGTCCATTGGACGTAAACCTTGTCCTTTTGGACATAAATCCAATTAAATAAGCCTCTGATCGATTAATCTGACAATCAATAGCATCCAAATGCATCCAATTGATCAAACACAGTTAATCATGATTATTCTCATTTATAAATTATTTTTCATGATGCATGCAACATGGTACATACATGAGCAATGCTACATGAGTCCAAATACAAGAGCATGCTTAAATCAGTCCACATGTGCATTAAACATGGTCCATAGGTGTCAAATAACATCATAATTATCTACACAAGTGTGTGTACATAAGTGGTAGTGTTTAGGCCTAAGCGAAGACATGTGAAACATGATAAAGCCATAATCAATGTTATATACATGCATTGATAATTTTATCATAGTCCTACCCTACTGGAATCTTGAAGCAAGTAATGAAAACATCGAAATATGAGCTCAAGAAAAGTATAACATCATACTAGACTCAAATAAGGATAAACATTACCAAACTTAAGTTAGAACTTGGGAACATGATTAACCAAGAATTAATATAATATGTACAAGTATATATATATATATATATATACATCATCATCATTGTTAAACCTATTGTAATCATCATGAAAGCATGAAGTAGTTATCAAACATGAATTTAAGACAAGTAAAATATCATGCTAAAATTAAACAAATATAGCCAAAATTATGCTTTAGCTAAATCATAAATTCCAAGATGGTCTTCATGCATTTACAGTAACATTTATAGGCAATAATAACTCATTTTAATCATAAGGAGTTAAATTAATGGAAAGAGAACAAGAAATGACCAAACTATACAAAAAATGGTAAAAACTGTCGTTTGGCCATTCGAACACCTTATTGGGTCATTCGAACGCCAGGCCATTCGATTGGCCAGATAGGCTATTCGAACGCTAGGCTATTCAAACACCCTTAATAGTTCACTTTATGCCCATTTCTAGTTCGTCTTCAACCTCACAAAAATCGAACCGAAAATACTTAAAAATTCTAGGTAAATTATAAAATTACCCTAAAACTTTATGATATCTAAATACAAACCTACAACATAACTGATCTAACCATTCTTAAGCTTAATTACAAGAAAATCAACATAAATGACATGCTTTCAATAATCCACCATTAAAGTACATAAATAAGCAAGAACCCACTTAAACCTTTCAAATATGCAATCCAATGCATAAAACCACACGAGATAAAATCCCCTTACCTCTAAGAAGTCCTTATATTGAAAATGAAGCTTTTACCCCTCAAGAAACCCTACCCAAAATTAAGGTTTTAGTTAATACTTAATTAAAATTGACTATTAAGCTTAAATAACCATGAAAATAAGTAGATATATGATTCCCTTTGTTTAAATATTAAAATTCACCCATCTAAGGTTTTAAATTGAAATTAAAAATAGTATTTTTAATGGAAGAAATTAAGAATCTATTGGGGGGAAAGTGAAGATAAGAGAGATTAAGAGTAAAACTGGGAGATTAGGGATGATTAGGGCTAAAAACTCACCTAAATCGAATTTTCCTCTTTGGGCAATGGGGTTAGGGCACCACCTTGCCCAAATGTGCGCAAATGGGCTAAGGTTTTTCCTTATATAGTAAGTTATTGGGTTATGTATACAAACTATTGGGCTGTAAATATGAATCAAAATACCCTAACTGGCTAATTTGGGTCATTTTAGGGCTAAAAATGAGTTTAATTAAAATAATTAAAGTTTAGAGTCATGTGGAACACACACCATCCAATCGTGGATGTGGGGACCACGGTGGGGTCCACACCCTTAATTAAGGAAAATTTTCTATGAAATCCCTAAAAATGGGATAAATCAAGTTTGATATTAATGCTTATAAGAATGAAATTAAACCTTGTTAAAACCATAATTATTAACCCTTAACCTCAAAATCAAGTCAAACTGGTAAATTTAAGCAAAACCACACAATAGCACACAATTAAATAGAAATTAAACTGGGTTAAAGTTAGAGATCTTAAAGTGGCACTACCTTTGGTCGCAACACATACGAAATAGAAACAAAAGGGTTTGGGCCATTTATTACCTCATGCGGGCAGAGGAGGCTAGGATAGTGGTGCCTCGTCATCGTCCTGGCCGAGGTGGAGCCATAATGGTGGCCTGGAGTTCATCCGACAGACGGTAGTGGTGGATTGGGTGAAGGAAGGGGAGGGCGGTTTGATTGGGCCAAAATGGGAAAATAGTAGAGAGAGGGCGAGTGGCCGATAGGGCCAGGCAAGGGTGGCGGCGGAAGTTGCACCATTCTCGGCCTCACAGAGGAAGGGGGATTCCCCTCCTCCGTTTGGCTCATGGGTCCGATCCCATTTTGTTTTGTTTTTTTCTCTCTCTCACTTCTTTTCCTTTTAAATATGCCAAAATGTCAAATTTCCTAGTCAAAATTACGAGCAGAAAATAGCAAAAAAATCAGGGACATTACATGTCCTTAAGTAAAAAATGCCCCCATGGACTTGTGTGTTTGATTCTCTTCCCATGACCATAAGCAAATCTATGGATTATTAACTTGATCCATTGGTAAGAGATTAAATATGTGTTGTCCTTGTTTTCCTTCACACCCATAAGAATATCCCTAGTGAAACCGTATCCCTTGTCCAAAAAGCCTCAAGAGCTTCATAGAACCTATCAAATTCATGGATAGACGTGGGAAGATCAAAAGCTTGAAGAATGCATTTAAGCAAGTGTGTAGGATTATTCAATCCTCACAATGAGAGTAAGTAGTCCCAAACTAATTTTCCATATATTTCTATTTAGTGGAGTAAACCAAGTGGTTGAAACACTAGGCGAGGGAGACTGGTTTTGCATAACCCATTAAGTGTGTTGATTCACTAAAGTGTGTGTATGGTTACCGATGAACCAAGGAAAACTGGCTTTGTTGATGGTTGTAGGATAGCCCAAGTCCTCACTTAGTGGATGTTGGCGGTGTCTTGGATTAGGTGTACCCGTCGATGCAAATTACTTGGATGTGAACCAATATAAATTATTGTGTGCTTGTCTTGTATGCCTAACTTATATGTGATTGTATGTTTATTAAAATCTTAGGCCCACATTGTAAGGACCCTCATCTTTAAACCAGTTTTTTTGGTTTTCTTTAATTGTTGGTTATCGTGAGATTAACGCGTTTTCTGATCTTATTCGGTGATTTCATAAAATAAATAGTGTTTGTGGTGGTTTTAACCAAAATTAACTTCAATATTAGTGGTTTTAAGTGATTTTGGACCAAATGTGAATTTTTGGGATTTTTCGGAATTTTCACTATTTTCCCAAAAATTAGGGTTTTGGCGGGACCCCTGTGGGCCCCACCGTCGAAAATTTTATTTTTGGGTCAAATGAACCTTGACATATACTTAAGGTCGTACAAAAATTTTTAGAATTTTATTAGGCTTAATCAGTGTTTAAATTTTGTAAAATATCCATTTTTAGCCTACTTTTCCTATTTACACCCCAAAACTTACCTATGCATACCCTAACCCTTACTATAAAAGGACAGACCTGAGCCATTTCTATTTTTGGGAATAGGCTAAGGAAGGAGGGCTGGCCTAATCCCCACTTAGGCCCGAATTAGAAGCCGATTAAGGTAAGCTTACTCTAATTAAGCACTAATCCTTGACTTTCTTCTTAATTTCTTCCAAATCTACCATTTTCCCCTTGATTCAATTCATTTTTGGGCATAAAAAACTACTGATTTGTGTTTTACTACAAACCCTAACATTCAAATTTTGATTTTTACTACCAACAAGCCCTAGATTTAAGATTTAATTAGGGATTTCTTGAGTAAATCGATTTTTATTGGGGTTTAATTCAAACTCATTGTGTTTTCAAGGATTTCAAGAAGGGTGACTCTTCAATCCGAGCTTAATCAAGTGCTGAGGTAATGAGTCTTCAAAATCCCTGTTTATCCATGGTAAAACTTTTTATTTTTGGCTTATTTCGAAATGGTTTGCTTGATTTGGTGTGTTAATGGTAAGATTAGAAAATGGAATTATTTAATCCCGATTTCTTAGGGTTTTTCATTATTATGGTATGGTTTGATGTTCTAGAAGTCAAGAAGGACTTTTGATGATGATTAGGGTGTTAGATGTGGATTTGAAGTGTTATCAATGGTGTTTCGGTTTGGATTTGCGAAAGGAAGAAGATGACTATTCTGCCATGTTGGCAATCGATCGGCCCTGCAGGGCGTTCTATCGGCAACACTGCTGGAACGACACTTTTTCAGTTCAGCCGATCGAACGGCCTGCTGGGCGATTGAATGGCCGAACTGTAAATTTCAAAATTTCACGTTTAACCGATCGAACGGCCTGAAGGGCGATCGATCGGCTACACAGTAAAATGTATGTTGTGCATATGATGTCTATTTTGATGATTCCACTTTAGCTTGCCAATTTTATATGAATGTGGAGTGTTTTAAGCTATGTTAGGCTACTGGAAATGCATGCTATTAAGTTTATGGAGTTGAGATATATGCTTAGAGATGGTGGAATGACTTATGTTTTGTGGCATGATGTTAGAATCGTTATCTTGAAATTATGAATGGTTGTTTCCCTTTGGTTAAGTATATTGTCAGTAGGACTACAATCATTGTTGGACTGATTTGTCATGATAGATTGTGGTTAGTGGTGTGTGGATGTTGGTGAATGTCATGACTCAATGATGAAATGAGTGATGTTATATGTGTTTAGCCTTTGTGGTTGAGTTTTGAATTTAGATACGATTTCAACGATTCTTCTTCTATGATTTCTGCTGGAATTCATGTTTGGGTAGAAATTCACATGTGTAGTGTGGTAGTGAGTTGAATTTCAAGCATGTTGGCATGCATTATGTGAAACGCTTCTACTAGATACACACACACATGTGGGGTTAAATGACAATGTTGAAGCTTGATATTGTGATTATGAATGATGCATTAGGGGCTGATGAGAGCACTTATCATGGATTAGGACTTATGTATGCATTGCCCACGCATGTACCATGCTGCACGCATCATGAAAATGGATTTCCAATTGTGGCTTCATCGTGATTAAATGAATTTGACTGATTGGATGCAATGTGATGAAATTGTGTGCCGGGTTCATCGGTCGAGGATTAATCGCCAATTGATTGGTCCGAAAGGACATATTTTGATTTGAGTTCCTGTGTGGAACGAGTTCACTCCCCGGGTTGAGTCTAATTAAATGGGATTATGTGGGGACGAATTGTGTACTTGTCTTGCGGATTTGTGAGATGTTATTATGAGTGTCATCTGGACCCTGAGAATCCAGTGTGGTATGCTGTGTGCACCCCGCTACCACGTGTTCTAGGGTTCTCTGTGTGAGAACTCAGGCTCTTCCCTCCGCAGGAGATGTCCCTGGGCGAACACTCCTGCTCTAGATTCTCTGTGTGAGAATGGGACATCCTGGGCCAGGATCGTCCAGGGCGAGCAGTATTAGGGATTGACAACCCCGATCTTTCTTTAATTCTTGTGTAGAATTTTGGACCATGACACGCCTTTGTGGCCTTGTCTATGCTCCCGTCTGTGTGACATTAATGTGTGGTTACTCCTTGATGGAGGTTGTTTTTGATGTGATGCATGTGGAATATGTATGTTAGAGATACATCCATGCAGGTTGTTTTTGATGTTATGCATGTGGAATATGTATGTTAGAGATACATCCATGCAGGTTGATTTTGATGTTATGCATGTGGAATATGTATGTTAGAGATACATCCATGCATGTTGATTTTGATGTTATGCATGTGGAATATGTATGTTAGAGATACATCCATGCAGGTTGAATTATGCATTATGATGCAGTGTTAGGTGATATGAATGTGTGATCAGAAAGTGATGCACCATGTAAATCTTTGATCTGAATGATCTCATTACTATGCTATCGTATTTTCAACGTTGACAGTGATATTAAAACCATTGTTGGGTTTGTTAAACTCACCCCTCTTTGTGTGTTTTGATTTGGGGCTACATGGTGCGACACGTAAACGGGCAGGATCTCCTCTTCGAGGAAAGGTCGGAGGTGGCTTGGATATGATCATGGAGATCGTTGTGTGACTTACCTTCTTTTGTTTCATGCTTTATGTTAGAACCTTTGTGTAGGGTTCTTGTTTTGGATTTATGTCATATTTTACAGTTGTGATGCTTATGACTTATTTTGAACCATGTGGGCTTTACTTAACTAAGCTTGTAGGTTTGAGATTGTTGTTTACTTTATGATAAGCAATACTCTTTATCTCCCTTTTATTTACTCTTGCTTAAAAGATTGTGCGCACTCCGTTTTTCTGTAATTCGCCCGTGGTTAGGGTTAAGTCTTCCGCTACATCGTTTCTCAATCTTCACTTCGTCGCCTCCCGCGCGCTTGACCGGCCCTTGGACCAGGTTCGGCTCGGGTCGGGCATCACCGGGGCGTGACACACATGGCTTAAGTCTCTCTCACCAGTGCACAATCTTTATTCCGTATGTATGTTTATTGTATGTGTATGATAATGATGAGTTCATTGAATGCATGGCGTATATAGATCATCATTATTATCCTATTGTGATTTGGCTATTGGATTCTTAGCTTCCATAGTTTTTAGTGGTAGTCCTATACATTTACCCCCTCTAGGACTCATTCTCTTTAGCCACTTTCACTTGTTGCATCCACTGCCTAAGTACACATCAGTGAACAACATTGTGATATGGCTACCTCTTCAGCCGAACTACCTTCCCTGAGACTCGTCCAAGTGGGGAATGATTTCTAGGATGGACACACTCTAGTTGAATGCCCCCAAACACTCTTAAATTTGATGCAGGGAGGCTTGAACTTCAGCTAGCATTCTATTCATTGTAGTCATTGCATCCGCCTTCACTTTGAGCTCTAACATACTGGTTAACATCAAGCCTATCATTGATCAATAAATTGTCTGCCTTCAGTAACCCGCCAAGTCTTTAGGACCTCAATGAAATTTTTTACCCTTTTCGTGTTGAGCCCTTCAAGAGCCCTCAAACTCTTTCAAGGATCCCAACAATGGAACCAATTATCACGGGGACAAACTAGCATACACAAATCTACCCCGTGATGGTCTGATTGCACAATGCCATCAGCAGCCAACTCGCCTTACTTTCATCGAACTTTTCACACACCAAGCACAAGTAAGAAGTAGGAAATAGAGGATCCATCCCAAAATCTTTTATTCCAATAAACTTTGTTTCATTTTACAATGAACAAGGCCCTCTAACTTACTCCCAAACCCGAGGAAACCTACTCACAGTCCTACCCAAAACATATTTTCAGAGTCCTAACCCAGCTAGAAACTAAGTTATGCACTCTTTCAAGAGTCCTGCCTCGTCCAGTGGGCTTTAGGTCTCCAACTCTAGTTTGAAGTCCTCATCTCATGTGCCTCTTGCCTCAGTAAAGTCTTGGTTGCATCCACCCCTCACATGGAGTTCTTGTTATGCTAAGAATTGACGTCTTGAGCAGTCTTGCTTGCATCCATCTTTGTTTTCGGGTCCCACTTGCTCTAGGTCTCTAGGCATACTCCTAGTCGTGTGATGAAACTTGCCAACAAATCAACAACCAACCAAGCATCCATCTCCTACTCCAAGTAGGAGTCTTCCGCTTGAGTCCAATGTGTATAGGACTCTCCCCATGTTGATGGCGCACAACTCACCATTGAGTCCCACTATTAGAAGGACTAGGAAATCTATCTACAAATGCTCCAACACTGCCGCAACTTAACATTCTCCCCCTTAATCATGAGTTCCTTGGCTATCTGCATTCCAAAGCTGAGAAGTTGTTTGGCCTTTCACCTATTTAGCAACTAAGAGTCTAACACTAACCTTATAGCTAACAAGGGGCCGAACTTGCATATAGTGAACATAAGGAGGAAAAGGGTGAGAGCTTTCCACTTTTCCCTAGTGACCCCAGTCTCTCCTACTAGTGCACTAGAGATGTTGGTCTGGGAAGTGGGATCATAAGCGAGGTTGAAGGTGGCGGTGGCGGCGTATTATGAGGATGGGGCAAGTGTCACCTATGCCTAGGGAGGAGGGTGATTGTTTTGTGCGTGGCAATGATGAAATGGTTTACAGTTAGTAAAGGTTATGGATTTTATTTAGGAAAAATAGGAAAAGTAACTTATGGGGTAAAGGGGAGGATATTGAGATCATAATAGAAGTGTTCTTAGTTGAAACCGACTTAGATTGCACAAAATGAGTTGAGTTAAATGTCGTGCTAAAATTCAACACAAAAAAAAAGTGTTGTAGCATATAGTGAAATCGAGCTCCAACAAACAAAAATTTTGAAATGTTTGTTTCCCACTTGCTATGCAAATTTTTGAGTTGTTTTTTCTTCAATCTAGCCATGGTGTGGTCCTTCATAAAAAGGAGTCTCAGGAATTCGATTTCCACATGTGGCACCTAGGGAAGAGGGGGTTAATATGTTGTACTTACTAGTTATATGTTGTACTCCCTCTATTTTAAATTAATAGCTATATTTAATTTTTTTTAAATAAATAAATTTTAATTTATTTTAAAAAATAAAACATAATTATTAATATAAGACAAAGAGTATAAAAAATCTTTTTATTTACTAATAATGACCCTGGCTAAAAACAAATTAAGTGAATGGCCTTACACATGCGTAGCTGCATAACTCCTGTACCAATTAAACTACTGCTTGTCAAAATAAACAATAAAAAATGATAAACTACAGCTAGTATTCAACTCCTCAAATGTGCTTAAAGCCTCAAACATAAAGATAGAGAAGGAGATGGGCCAGATGCCAGCAATGGAGCACATGCCCAGTCTACGACCAGCTCGGAGTTATTAACCAAATTTCCTTCTTAATTGTAGTATGTAATGCAAGAGACAATGTGGTCTGCGTCGAAGACACGGCGGATATGGACAATGAGGGCCCAAGATGACAGACGGAAGAGAATGAAAATGGGGCCTACAATAGCATCTCGCACCTACATCCTCCAGCCTGGATAGTTTTGGGATAAGTAGGTCGCCTCCAAACTGTCGTAGGGTGCATGGCATTGCAAACCGATAATAGCCGGTTAACTTTTACCTCTTTTATTAGATCACCCGTTATTGCCATTTGGATTGTCATGCACCCCTATTAGATGATGCACTCTTCTACAGTAGGGGTTGCCATCTTACTCTCTTTGTCTCATGTTAATAGTTTCATTTTAAAATTATTAACCATCTTACTCTCTTTGTTTCATATTAATAATTTTATTTTAAAATATAATAATTTTATTAAATGGTAAAATATATATTTAAAATTTTTTATACCTAATTAATTAAATTAAGTAAATTAAAATTATTAATATAAAATAATTTTTTTATTAAACAAAACTATTAATTTATAAGAAATATATATATATATATATATATATATGAATTGTTATGATTTAATATAATAATAGATGTAATGTCAAAAAAGAAATGAAAAAGAGAAAACAACAACTAGAGCTTTTTAGATCAATACTTCTTAAATAAATAAATGAACAAACTGGTGATAGGGGGCTTTATCTGATGCAAAGGTCTTAAATGTCTGCCAAATACATTTAATGTTCACGTGATATTAATTTTGGAATAAATTTACCCTCCTTCTTTGTTCGCCTTCTTACTTTCCTTTTACAACCTTCTTTTTATATTCATCATTCTCCACCAGTTCATCTCCCTTTAGTTTGTTCACTACTCCAAGCTTAACCCCGTCTGAAATGAGCCCCTCGAGTTCCTCCTCAATGACGAAGCTAAAGTCGCATCCCAACTTGCCCTCGATTCCGGCTTTCATAAGGTAGAGGTCATCCATGATTGCCGTGTTGCTACCACCCTCTGGAACAACTTTCTCGGCCGAGTTCGCATCGGGTCCTCCCAGTTTGTAAGCCAGAGCAAAGAGGCCCTTGTCTACTTCTCACTAATTTGCCACAGCGTCTTCAGCTGGGTACGTAGGGAGATCGGGCTACGGATCTACAATGTCGATGAGGTTGCAGGACACACTAACCCAACCCTGCCGACCGTTGCTCCTGATCCGACTCCAACTCCAACTTCCCTTGAACTGTTCTAATAGCAACTGGCTGTGGCTGAGAATCAAGACCCTCTTAAAGATCTGCCTCCTCCATTGGCTATAGAGGAAGCTTCGGCAATGCCAGTGCTGTCGGTTCTAGCGGAGACACCTCAGCATGCAGCAAAGGCTGTCGAGCAGCCGGCTTCCCTGCCTTCGGTTGTTGAACTGGACCTGAAATCTCCGAAGCCGACGGACCTATTGACCGAGATAGAAAAGATGTCCACTTCTTGTGCTATCATCACCCCTGAAGCCGATGATTAGATCGCGCACATTACATGACCGGGTTTGGCCGCAGGCAAAGGGTTCTCTTTTGATACTAAATATTTACTCTCTTTTTATATAATATAAAAAGTAATTTATTCTCTTTATACATAACAAAGAGAGTAAATATTTATTCTCCACCACAACTCAGTATCCTACGACCCCTGGCACTAGATTCGGCCAAAGGCTTCTTCAGTGGGTTGACTGAGCATAAGTCAGCATCTTCATCGAACTTCTAGCGGAGGAGATGAGTGGCAAGCCTGCTCCACTTCCCAGTTCCCGGAGAGGCTCGATCCCTCTGGAACTTACCCGAAGTGTCGAGGCTCCTAAGTTTTCGGTGAGGGGTGGCTTTTGGTCAATTTTCGGCTTCGGCGTGGGATCAGGAGCCAAAGACAGGGGTTGGGTGAGGCTTTTAGCGGTCGGGGAGTAGGCCGCACCGGTGCTCATGATGTCGGACAAGATGTATCTGCCATCTGCGTAGGAAGCAATTAGAGTGCGAAGGAGATTGGAGGTACAAAGGGCCAAAGGAGTGGGGGAGTGGTTAACTCGGATATGAGAAGTGAGAACAGACTATAGAGTGAGATCAGAGAGAGAGGGAGAATGAGGGCGGAGACAGAGGAGGGGCATCTGGTATGTGCTTACTGGCCAGAAGATTAAGACCATGCAGATGTAAATCAGAAATGCGGCCGGTGGTGCAAGAGGTCTGCCACCAGGTGAAGCGGATGAAGTTAGAGAATGATGAAGGATGACGAAGGATGGGCTCGATATTGGGAGTAAAATAGCTAAAGTTGGAGAATGATGAAGGACAATGAACGATGGACTCGATATTGAAAGTGAGAATGAGGGCAATTAGGGGTATTTATATCTTAATATAAATTTTAGAGTTAATGATAGATTAATAATTTTTTTTGCAGTTAACATCTAAAACTCCTAAATAACTTCAAAAAATATATATTGCGTACATAGCATATTGTCTTCTAATCAGGAAATTTAAATTGATCTATAATTCCCCACAAAATCTCTACAGCTGTTAGTTGTGCTGATTGCAATAGAACAACCATGACATTAGGCCAATTAATTTCATAATGCATATAATGACTTTCATTCCTACAAGTCTTTTTCATGTAGAAGTTCATTATATATAGTTAAAAAATGAATGAAAGAATAGACCTGCCAATCGGTGACAAGCTGTCTTTTGGTAGTTTTCCAATTGAATATATATGGTTGGACCTAAACCTGTGACCCAAATTAAAATTTGAAATCTTATTACAAAATTTTGGATACTGATACATTCGAATGATGGAACGTGCCGGGTCTAAAATAAATTAGCAAACGAATGCAGTTTCGATCAAATTTGACAATGCCCAAGTTAAAGCCTCGATGTGCCTTAACTATACGTTGATTGGAGTGATAATTTTTTAAAATGTGTAGCAGGAAGAAATCCGTCGAAGTTGTATAATAGTACGTATGCAGTAGTTGGTAGTAGAAAAACCCTAGCTTTAACATACTAAACAAAATCATGTCTCACTGTCATATCATAATATGAGCACGAGGCAGGTAATTAAATGCCAATTATGAATTAGAGTCTTGTTAATATAAGTCCACGGTTATGCCGGACTATGTTCTTCAGGACTGTCGGATCTCGATCGGATGACTTGCAACGCTCAGACTCACGTTGACATGTGTAAACTCTAAGGTTTGAATTGACCTTTTCCCATTAATTAACCACTTCTTCTAATTAGATCAAATCACTCCTCCACGTGAACACACTAATTTAGGAGACTAATGGGACGTCCGGCTAAGTAAACTTACAAATTGAATATGAAAAAAAGTTGATCCAAAAACGAAGTAAAATACAACGCCAACGTGTTGAGCTGTTTTAGATTCCGAACTCAAATTCAGCCAGTCATCTGACCAGCTCATACACATCTTCCCTTATATATCCGACAAATCTCTCCATCGCCTTCCTCATCCCCACTCTCACCACCACCACACCAGCCATGGCGTCTCCCTGTCCCCTACTGTTCCTCCTTCTCCTAGCCATTGCAGCAACAGCCAATGCGCAGTCAGCGCCAGCGCCGTCCCCTTCACCCGTCAACCTTACGGACACACTTGTGAAGGGCGGGCAGTACACTACCCTCCTCCGCCTCCTCGCGGCCACCCAGGTCGACAAGCAGATCGAGAACCAGGTCAACAGCTCCAGCCAAGGTCTTACCCTCCTCGCCCCCACCGACAACGCGTTCAACAACCTCAAGGCAGGCACCATCAACGATCTGAACCCACAGCAGCAGGTGGCCCTTATCCTGTACCACGTCCTTCCCCAGTTCTATACCCTCCAGGACTTCCAGACCATCAGCAACCCCGTCCGGACCCAGGCCACCGGCAACGACGGTGGCATCTACACCCTCAACTTCACCACCTCCGCCAACCAGGTGAACGTCTCCAGCGGCCTCACGGAGACCCAGCTCAACAATGCACTTCGCTCCGTGCGGCCCCTGGCCGTGTTCGAGGTCGACAAGGTCCTCCTGCCGTTGGACCTCTTCGGTGCCAAGCCTCCAGCCTCGTCCCCGCCGTCTTCACCAACCACCCCGGCGTCAAAGAAGTCCCCGCCCTCTGCTGCTTCTGGGCCTTCGAAGGGCAAGTCACCCGATCAAAATAACGCTGGGATCAGAGCAGAGAACACGAGATGGACTCTACCGATTGGATTTGGCTTCATGCTCGCATACACCCTTCTTTGAGACATTGTGCTCAGGCTCCATGTGCGCTTTTCACGAATAGCTAGCCTTTGTGTGTGGCTGTTGCTTTCTAATTTCATTGTATCTATGATTCATGGCCGCTATATTTGCTCTTCATCATTGTACCTTTTTTTTGGCCACATTATTACACTTATCAGTTCCCCACCACTGTATGTTTATAACAGTGCGCATTTGTTTGAAGGATTTTTTTATGGTTATCAAGTTTCAAACTCATGATAATGAATGTGATGGTCATCCACATACCGGAGACGTCATCAGCAGGTGAAAACTCACCAATGGTGCTAATGAAGCTTTTTTAGCTGTCCATCATAAGAAATTAACAGAAATTAAGGGCATAGCGCACATATTTTACATAATTATAAGTGTCGTCGATTTGCAAGAAAAAATTAACGAAAACTTCACCTGATTATATCCCGTTTGGATGTACACCCTCTCTGTCCTACTTAATAGCTTTATTTAGCTTTTTAAAATAAATTAATTTTAATTTTTTTTATAATTATTTTTGTAAACTACATATAGTTATTAATAAGGCAGAGATAGTACATAACTGAGCCAACTATTTGCATCAAAGGACAAACAACTTCAAACGGGAAAAATTAGCAAATATAACAGCGAAGTAAATAATGTGGATGAAGAAGTCTTAAATGTTTTTGCTCTCTAAAACTCTTTCTTTGAGGGCGACTTCACACCAAGATTGAAGTTGAACCGTCATGGACCTAAAGCAATTGTTGTTCTAGGACATAATTGCAAGTAGGTGCATCGAACGTGGTCGTCCTCGTAAGCAAATTTGACTCTTGGAGCAAAGCACACAACATGACATCCAACTCATCTGCATGGAAGATTGGGTAAAATGTCAGACGAGAAACGTGATCATGCATCGTTCAGTAAGGAAAGGGTTTGACTTTGCTCGAATAGAAGCAATTGAATATGCACCGCAAAATATTGCTCATCACGATGTTTTTACTTCAAAAATAAACAAGCGCTCAACTAAGTCACTTCAATAAAAAACGACTAAGACGTTAATAATGCGATAACACTGGGACCCAGCCAGATCGGTATATTAACCAATGGGTACATGATATGGTTTGATAAACCATGGAGCCTTAACAAATACCCTTGCAATTGTGAATTATTTTTTAAGAGAAAAATGTTGAGAGAGAAATTTGAGAATGGATGACATGTTCTCCCCCTCGGCATGTTCATTGGTGAGGAAAATAAATTTTTTTAAGCCACCTTAAGTTTGAAAAAGCCAATATTAGCTCATTTTACTTCTCTCTTCTTATCTTCTTTTTTCTTCTATATGTCTCCCCCACCTAGGTCACCCCCTCCTCCAATTTACTAATGTTTTTGTTACTATTACGGTTGCCTCCCATGTTGGCACCCAACCATCATCACTACCTCCACCCTACCACCTCCTCCTCTGCCATGTTAGTGCCACCAACTACATATAAATAAAGCGGTAAGTGCTTTGTTATTGTGATTAGTCATTTTCCACTCAATATCATCCTATTCAAATTTAGGCTTAACAATTTCTGCTTAATTATAGTCCTTAGTTATTAAAAGATTCTATACATTAACCACTACTTTTAAGGTGTTGTCATCTAAATCCTGGATAAAAGCTATCATCTTATTTTTCTCAACAATAAATTTTTTTTATCATAAACAAAGAACTATTTGTTGAATTCCCCGAAGAAAACATATGCAACACTTTTTTCTTCTCTTGTGTTCTCATTTTTCTCTTTTGTTTTTAAACACAAATTTTAGTCACATTCTTATACAGTTTTAAGGATAGTTCAGGGAGAATTCTTTAGCATTGCTAGTTTCAAATTTTCAAAGGTTTTGTTGTATCCTAGGAGGAATTTTATCATGTAGCCCGTCAACAACTTAGATTTATCTAAAGGGACAAATAATTTCTTAAAGAAAATTGTACTTGTATGTGCCTCAGAGCCTAAAAGCAAAGTGTTCATCCACTTTTCAATTTTGAGTTCTTGAATCCATCTCCAACTTCCGTCCGTTTGTGAAGAACAACCTTAATCCATCTCCAACTGCAATCCATTTGTGAAGAACAACCTTAATCTATCTCCAACCGCCGTCCATTGTGAAGATCAACCATCATCTATCCTTTAAAGACAATTTCTGCAGATATGACAAGCGAATCTCAACAACTAAAATTTCAACATCATAAAATTGTGTCATTTGTAGTCACTTACTCTTTAAAGACACCGAGGAAACTGAAGGACAAATATAATTTGAGGATGTGGGTCATGCTCACATCACTCCATGTACATTATCTAAAACTATGTACTCTCTAATCTACGACCTAAAAAAACAACAATCATTTACACTAAAACCAGGGGGATTATTAAACTTAAGGTCCTCAGGTTTGGTTGGGTCAAATTGGGTCTTGTAAGAGTAACCTTTAAAGGGTTAAACATACAAACTTTAATGTTATTTGGGTCAGGTTGTGTCGAGTCGGGTTTTAAAATATTACTTTAATAATTTCATAACGATCACATTTTCAAAATATATTGAGAGTATTTTGTATATATTTCTTTTAGATTATGAGACATTAATAACCCAAAGCACCATTTAATAACCCCTTTGAAAAAAAAATGACATTAAAGTGTCATAATGTAATATTTTATATTTATAGGAGAAATCTATTTCTCTTTCAAAGAGGCTGCCAAACAGCCCCCAAAAATGCACATTGAACACCATAACAATCCAAAAAATTCAAATTAGGAAAAATATCTCATGTGTCCTTGTCACCCATAATTCTTAAATTAAACATATTAGATATATAAATGTAACCGATTAGGTGGGTTCATTGTGTAATAACCCGAACTAACCTTTAAATTAATTGTAAGATACATTTTAAAACCTGAAATGTTGTTTGCAAATAAAAAAGGAAACTGAACTTAGAATTCACAACCTTGATCTAACACAAATAAAGGAAACCTAAAAAAAAGTTTGGTTGTGAAATTCTCAAGATAAACTTTCCATCTACCCAAGAGCAAATACATACGTACATAAATGACAAAAACTAAATAAAAAAAAAGAAATAATTTTACCTAGTTCCAGTTGTAGTGATTTTAAAATAAATCCACCTAAGAAACAAGGGAGACCGATCACTAGGAGGACAATGGCATTAGGAAAACCAAAAAGGCAGGACAGTGGAAAACCGAAAAGGCAAGATAGTGTAACTGTAATAAATTTGAACGATGATGAAAAGGTAGGAAATGCTTTGTAAACAATTCAAAACTACCACGCACATATATACCAAATAAAAATGGATTGCAATAAATTTGACAGCATAACCAAGTTAATTAGGTATGAAAAGAATTTAGATACATTCACCTACCAAATAAAAATGGGCCACAATCTAATTACCAAATCTATCACTACACAATTGTCCATTTTACGATCCAAATCACATAAAAATAAAGCACAAGCTTTGTGGATACTTTTGTCCAAAAGTGGCAAAATGTCTCGTCCCCTCATAAAGTTTTGCCCGAAAAACCTGGGATACCCCTATGAACCCACAATATTTGTAGTCACACTCAATTAGAACAACACATAAATAGAAACTGTTCAATGGAGTCATTGGTCTTTTTTCCACAAAAAGTAAACTTGGTCAAACTTGGGCCGGTGCTTTATAGAGTTTATAGATTTGAGAAGAAGATTGAGCGGATGACATGTTTTGCCCCTCCGCATGTTCATTGGTGAGGAAAATATTTTTTTAAGCTACCATAAGTTTGAAAAAGCCAATATTAGCTCATTTTACTTCTCTCTTCTTATCTTCTTTTTTCTTCTATGTGTTTCCCCCACCTAGGTCACCCCCTCCTCCATTTCACTAATGGTTTCGTCACTATTACGGTTGCCTCCCATGTTGGCACCTGGACATCATCACCACCACCTCCTCTGCCATGTTAGAGCCACCAACTACATATAAATAAAGCGGTAAGAGCTTTGTTATTATGATTAGTCATTATTCACTCAGTATAATCCTATTTCGATTAAGGCTTAACAATTTCTACTTAATTATAGTCCTTAGTTATTAAAAGGTTTTATCCATTAACCACTACTTTTAAGGTGTTGTCATCTAAATCCTAGATAAAAGCTCTCATTTTATTTTTTTTAACAATAAATTTTTTGACCATTAACAAAGGAGAACTATTTGTTGAATTTCCCATATCCCAACAATCATTAAAAGACAACTCATCCATGGTGAAACAAAAAAAAAATCAATAGTTGGCCACTAAAGCATGACTATTGGCCTTGCATTGTCCTGGGTAATGTTGAAATAAAATCCATGAAATGTGTTCCCATTTCCACTTAGTAATCTCTTTTGGTTGAAGGGTTCTTGAAGGTTTTTGGTATTCAACTTTAACTTGCTAACAAGTTAAATATTTTAAGACATACTCTCCTATATCCATCTTTATCCCATTCCACCAAAAATTTCTCCTTAGATCTTGGTATATTTTAGTTCCTCTAGAGTGTATGGTATATCGAGACAGATGTGCTTCATATAATAAATCATTCCTTAGCTCGGGTATTTCTAGGATCACTAATAATTCTCAAAATCAAATACCTCCATCTGAACCTTTCATAAATTCAGGTCTTTTGAGTAATGTTTGTACTTCCTCATTTTCTTTTTGGCCCTCCAAGATGCGCTCAATCAATACTGATTTCACTTCTAAGTTGGCAGTGAAAGTTATCCTATTTCAAGGTTGTAATTTAGGTTGGAAAATTATTGTTTTCTCAAAATTTCCAACCCTTGACGAGCATATAGGCAATTACTCCTTCTGACTTGCGGCTCAAGGCATCAACTAATACATTGGCTTTTTTCAAGTGGTATTTAATGGAGAATTTATAATCCTTAATATATTTAATTCACTGTTTTTGCCTCATGTTGAGGTCACTTTAGAAAAATATATACTTTAAACTTTGGTGATTCGTAAAAACTTTAAAATTTTCCCTGTATAGGTAGTGTCTCCAAATTTTTAGTGCTAAAACTACTACTACCAATTGTAAATCGTGAGTAGGGTAGTTGCCTTCATGTCTCTTCAATTGTTGTGAAGCGTATGTTATCACTTTCCCGTTATGCATTAGCACACATCCTAGGCCTCTTCCCAAGGCATCACTATACAAAACAAATCCTCCGCTCCTAGTTGGTAGTGCTAAGACTGGTACAATCATTAATTTTTTTTTTAGTTCTTGAAAGCTCCTTTCACATGACTTTTCCCAAATAAATGTACTCCTTTTCTTGTCAATTTGTCAAAGGTAAGACAATGCTTAAAAATACATGGATGAATCCCCAGTAATAACCTGCAAGGCTTAGAAAACTTCATATATCTGTGACTGTCTTGGGCCCTTTCTATTTTATCATTGCTTCTATCCTAATTGGATCTATAGATACTCCATCCTTAGAAATAACATGACCTAAGAAAACCTCTCGTTCCATCCAAAGTCCACACTTACTAAATTTGGCATATAGCTTACGAGTTTTCAAAGTTTGTAAAAATAATTTGTAAGTGTTCTTGGTGTTCCTCTAAACTACTAGAGTAAATTAGGATGTCATCAACAAACACAATAAAAAAATTTCTCCAAATAGGCTAAAAAAACCCTATTCATGAGGTTGATAAAGGCTGCATGTGCATTTGTTAATCCAAATGACATTTCTAAAACCTCATAATGACCATATTAGGTGCAAAATGTTGTTTTAGAAATATCCTCTTCCCATATTCTCAATTAATGATAACTTGACAACAAATCTATTTTCGAGAAGACTCTGGCCGTTTGTAATTGATCGAATAAGTCATCAATACGATGCAGAGGGAACTTGTTTTTTATAGTGATGGAGTTGAGCAATCTATAATCGATGCACAATCTCATAGATCCTTCCTTTCTCACAAAAAGAACAAGTGCTCCCCAAGGGGAGACACTAGGTCGGATAAATCTCTTATCCAAAAAATCTTGCAGTTGATTTTTTAATTCTTTTGAATCTTATGGAGCCATGTGGTAGAGCGCCTTAGAGATAGGGCTTATTCCAAGCATCAACTCAATACAAAAATCTCTCTATTTTTGGTGGTATCCCAGGAAGATCATCAGAGAATTCTTGTAATTCTTCAATATTTTCTAACGCATTGAAGTCTCTGTAGTTTCTACACTAGCAAGATATGTTCAACATCCTTTAGCCAATAGTTGGTGGGCCTTAGTTGATGAAAGAACACATGTTTTGAAATGGTTCTTCAATCCATGAAAGGTAAAACTCTTTTCTCCCTACTTTTTGAAAATAACCTTCATATTTTTACAATCTACTAAGGCCTCATTATGAACTTAGGATAATAAGGTCATCATTCGAACAATGTTTTTCTAAAGAAATAAGTACCCCTTGAATAAATTCATGAGCTAGAAAGGTTTTTCCAATTGGAGTTGGCACTTCCAAAATATATCCTAATTTATAGTATTGAAAGCCAAATTATACAATATAAAAAAATATGTTGACCCTAGATCTATCAAAACTTTAGCTATTTTATCCAAGATTAGGAGTGTACCTTGAATAACTGCAGTCGATGTCTAAGCCTCTTCAGCTGTGATGGCAAAGACTCGAACTTGAACTTTAGGTTTTTGATCCGGCTTCAACTCTTTCTGACTTTTCTTCTTGGGCTAATCTTTAATTAGGTAACCACATTCACCACAAGAAAAACATTTTCCTTTAGTGAAATAGCATGATCCAGACAGGTGGAATCGGTTACACTGGGAACATTTTTCTAATGTTTTCTCTCCCTTCAATTGTGGTTGTGGTTCTGAGGACTTCTAAAACTTGTGATTATTATTTTGGTTGTTGGACATGATTTTTTTTCTCTTTTCATCATGTTTGAAGCCACTATTTTGTGTTCAATCCTTACATCTTACTATAAATTTTTGATAATCATGTTCTAGGATGGAGGCCAGTTCTACTGCTTTGACAAAAGTGGTAGGTTGAAAGCCAACAATCCTGCTTAGCAAACCATTGTTTAAGCCTCTTACAAATTTTAGAGCTTTCTTTAATTTCATCATACAAAAATCTGGAGCGGAACATTATAGTTGTACGAACTTATTTTCATACTATTCCACCGTCAAGCTTCTTTGCGGCAAGTCTAGAAACTCTTTGTCCTTCCTCTTTTGGACATGAGGAGGAAAGTATTTATTGTATAACACTTCTTTAAACTCCTCCCACTTGATGTGATCACTATCTAACTGGTCATTGCAAAAGTTGCTAATGATACATTTTCTTCTTTTGGGATTTTCATTGCTTTGAAAATCCTCTCCACCTCAAAAGTCCATTTTTTAGCGGCTTTGGGGCCATTCTCCCTTGTAAATGTTGGCATGAGCTTCTTAAATCGTTCCAGCAAATTATCTTTCCACCAAATTATTAGAATTATTTGAATGATTTAATTGGAATCCTTCCCCTTGAAGATGCTAAGTCATTCTCTACATCATCAAGTCAAGGAAATGTGTCATAGGGTCCCCTGTTGCCAATGAGACCAAAATTGCAATATTTGCTTGGATCAAGATATTTGCCAATTCTACATCCTTGTCACTGGTAGGCATCATCTAAACATAGATTGATAAGATAAGGCATTTTTTTAAACAAAGTTAGTACATGTTCAACCTAACAACTTGCTTACATAACCAGAAACTAAGTCAAACTATTTATATATCAGCACATACAAAAGTATAGTTAAACACTACCATTCACATGTTAACACAACTAAAAACTATTTACTTGAGGCATGTAAGAACCCTTTCCCAAGCAGTTGAAACTCATTAGAAAAGAAAGGTCTTCCCTTTTGGGCACTCAAAGAAAAAGTGAGACTTAAACCCGCAAAAGATGCACTATCCAAGCATATTATTTCTATGCCCTATGAGTTCTTTCTCTTTGAGGCAAGTTGGGCCTCTTCATCTTCCTTTTCTACCCAGTCTACATTAGGCGCAGGTAACTCATTTAGATCAAAGCCCCTCTTCCATATAGCACTGAATTATCCTCTTCAACGCTTTCCACCTCTTCTTCCATTGAGGGGTCTTCCGGAGACTCTTCCATCTCTTCTTCCATTGAGAGGTCTTCCTGAGACTCTTCACCTCGATGGGTGAGTCTGGAATGACAATCACTTCCTCAACATCACTACTTGAAGGTGAACCAGGGATGTAGGAGATGTTAGAATCATCTGAATTCAAGACTTCAATCGGTTTCTTACACTCAAACTCTTCATTAGTATTACAACTTCCCTTCTTTGGAAGTGGCGACTTATGGGCTGCAGAATGGTATAAAGAGCCTCATGAGGGTATCTTCTTAGGCCTTAGCAGTGACAACTATGTTTTATTTCACATAAAATAATTTAAGTAACTACAAAAACACATGCTGTCATGCACTAATATTTGTATTGGCTGATTTAATTACTCTTCAGTAGACAGTAGAACCTTGGCTCTGAAAACAACTATGACATCCTGTGAAAATTCATAATAAAAAATAAAATAAAATTAAACACACATTGATATAATTCTAAATGACAAGGATCACCAAGTATGGAAGAGTAACTCTAGCATACATTGTATTATACAAAGTTTCAAAATATGGCATAACATGCCTTTGTACACAAGTCATTACAATTATTACATAACTTTAACAAAAAATATATATTTTAAACAACAAAAATCTTTTCTTCCACTTCTTCCTGTTTTTTAGCTATACTTGCAAAGTCTGAGGGTGGATGAGTATATTTATACTCACTAGATTCAATTATGTTCTATAAGTATGCTTCATAAACACTATAGTATTTTTCACGCTTCCAAATAGTTTTTTAGAAAATAATAAATTTCAATAATAAATAATCACAAAACATCGTGATACCAAACGACTTACACATATGCTTATGAGGCAATGGCAATAGAAGGAAAGGTATTTCCGATAATATTCTAGTTCATGTGCACACCAAAGCCAAGTATGGTGATATCGAGAATCTTCATCATGATAATTCGTAGTTCCGAGAAACAAGGAACTACCCAGAGGGTGCGAGTACCCAAAACACGAAAAGTTTCTTCAAAAGAACGTAAATTTTCAAAACATAGTTTCTTTAAAATAAGTTGAAAAGGGTCTTTAATAAAACCCCAGTGGTTTAAAATCAAAGTATAAGTTTATAAATTAAGACCACCAACCTCTAACAAGCTTGTGTAGTAGTGAAAGCCACTCCTCAAGGCTTTCTTGGCTCTAGAGTAGTTAACCCACAAAAATACTTCCTCAAGTGCATAGAACATCCTCGATTTAGTTAGGAACAGGTTTTGAATAGATTAAAATTAGTTTAAAAAAACCCAAAAATATTTCAACCACCTCCCCCATTTATAGAGCGTGGCACGACCTTCCGAGTGGTGCCTGAACATCCTGACCTGAAAAACCAACCCGGATCGGGATTTGTTCAGAAAAAATTAGAGTTTAATAAATTAAAATGAGACCAACCAAAACGGCAGACTCTGTGTGAGAATGTCATAATGTTCTTCTACACACTACAAAGCTTTAATGTTCCATTGTGTATAGATCAGAACAACCCTAATTTTATAACTAATTTGAATTGGGCCAATGTTGTTGTATCGTTGGTTGCCTACGTACTTATTGGATAACATGTATGATATTATTCTAATACGGTCAGATCGAAACGTAGTTCTGCCTAATGGCTATTACATGCATCAAGCGTCACAAAATTATATACGTTAAAATACGTATATCCTTATATCTGCATAAATTATCTGAAATCAGATAGAAATCTAATAACTCATCGGAGTCAAATGGAAGTTCATAAATCAATAGAATCACAACTATCACAGAGGTGAACAAAACACTAGCAAAATCACATGTGGCACTCAATCATAGAGCAAAGCATAATACACAATAGAGCAAATTGGATCGTCTTAGATCCCATCAAACCATATCAGATTTCATCCAACCATAACCAATCATATAAGATTAGATCAGAGCATATTAGATCACAACAGAGCATTTCAAAGCATATCGGATCACAACAGAGTATATAAAAGCAGATCGAATCAGAACATATCAGCATATATCAGATCATAGCAAATCATATATCTTAATTAATATATTAATAATACTAAGTAAGATGTGCATGCATATAAATCATATTAAATTGGAAGGTCATAAATGCTTACCCCCCTATAGTTCCAAAAGTAGCCACATTTAGAGTTGCTCGTGTCCTCATAGTGACCTCCCTTTAGGCTTGAAGATGGTGGGCAAAACCTCCTCTAACTTCAAACATCTTTTTCATTACGTTTGAAGGTGGCATACAAACACTTCCTTTAACCTAGGGCATTTCCCTCATTGTGGCCCGAAGGCGACAAACATAACCTCCACTCAACCCGACTACTTCACACTTCCCATAGCCAATAGAACCTCCCCTACATGGAAATACTTTTCTCTCTACTTATCCGTAGGTGATGAACAGACCTTCCCCTTACCTTGAGATTCTTTTCTCTTTTTGTGCCCGTAAGCTATGGATAGAATCTCTCCTTGATCCGGGGATGTACCTCACACTACGTGGCCTTTCGGTGGAGGACGAAGCCTCCCCTACTTGGGGCCACTTCCCTCGTTGTGGCTAGACGATGAAGGACGAAGCCTCCTCTTACTCCAGGCCAATTCTCTCTCTTCGGGGCTCGAGGGTGATGGGCAAAGTATCCTCTTTCCCCGTAGAATTTTTGCCTTATGGAGTATCTAAATCAAGGAATGCACACTTCCATTGCATAGAACACCCTCGAATTAATTAAGAACGCCTTTTAAATGGAAGAAAACGAACTTAGAACAACCATGAAAACTCCTCTGGAAGTTTAGACTGAAATCAGAATTTATAGAAGCCTCCCCTACTTGGGGCCACTTCCCTTGTTGTGGCTAGACGATGAAGGACGGAGCCTCCTCTTACTCCAGGCCAATTCTCTCTCTTCGGGGCTTGAGGGTGATGGGCAAAATCTCCTCTTTCCCCATGGGATTTCTGCCTTATGGAGTATCTAAAACAAGGAATGCACAGTTCCATTACATATAACACCCTCAAATTAATTAAGAACGCCTTTTAAATGGAAGAAAACAGACTTAGAATGACCACGAAAAATCCTCCAAAAGTTTAGACTGAAATCAGAATTTATAGAAGCCTCCCCTACTTGGGGCCACTTCCCTTGTTGTGGCTAGATGACGAAGGACGGAGCCTCCTCTTACTCCAAGCCAATTCTCTCTCTTTGGGGCTCGAGGGTGATAAAGTCTCCTCCTTCCCCATGGAATTTCTGCCTTATGGAGTATCTAAAACAAGGAATACACAGTTCCATTGCATAGAACACCCTTGAATTAATTAAGAATGTCTTTTAAATAGAAGAAAACGGACTTAGAACGACCTCAAAAATTCTTCCGGAAGTTTAGACTAAAATCAGAATTTATAGAAGAAATTCGTGAGCCAACAACATGTGTGTGGCACACATCGCATGTTAACTAGACAAAGCATGTGGCACCGTGTGCTTGACGTGCATGTGGCATGCGGGTACGCACACTACCCAGCTATGCCACACATCGCGCAAGTCCATTCAGGACTGCCACATGTCAAGCAGATGTGACCCCACGTCGCTTGGCTCACAAGCCGCAGCTTATGCGGCGGCTTGGTGTTGCGCGGCTCAAGCCATTGGCGTCATCGATGAAGCCATCTATTTTGTCCTTTTCTCGTTTTTATTATTATTTTAGATCAAATACCATTCCAACTTCAAAATATGATAACTTCCTACCCCGAAGTCAGAATTGCGCGTTCTTGGTACCGATCAACTCATCTTGACGAACCCTTCCCTGTTTTACTTGTTTCTCAGTTCATTGTACTTGTTACTTTGAGCTCTACTTATACAATAGTATTCCATCCCTAGAATCCCCTTACAATTTTACTAAAATTTATATAATTACCCTTAACCCTCCAGATAAACATAATCGGAATTTGGGGTGTTACAGTGCCGCACCACCAAAAAATGGTAGAGCCCTGAGATGAAAGCACGTGCATCAAGTGCGTGATGCATGCGCAGCGGCACATGCATTTGTCTTGTGATGAGGTCTTTTTTATTTTATTTTTAACATTTCTAACTTCGAAAGGACATATCTTTCCTTCCCAAACTCATATTTGTGTGTTCCTAGTACTTTGGAGCTCATATTGATGAGCCCTACGAAATTAGACCACTCATGATATCTCATACTTTTCAAGTGGGTCCTACCCATGTGAAACATTTCTCGAGGTCATAACTTTAACTCCTAACTTCCGTTTTATGCGTTCTTCAGCTTGTTACACTAATCTCTTCGAACTCTAACAATTGCTTATGAAATCATTGAATAATAAATTAAACTTATATTAACTTTATTTGAAGATAGGGATAGTACTCAAAATTGAGTTGTTACACTATAGGACACAATTGATATAGGAGTTCCATGAAACCTAACAATTTCTTGAATATAGAGTTTTGCCAAACTTTTTGGTGATTTTGTCCACTTCATAGGTAAGAAGTGAGCAATATTTGTCAATCTATCTACTACAACCCAAATAGCACCATTCTTCTTTTGTGTCTTTGACAATCCAATAACAAAATCCATTAAAACAATCTCCTATTTCCATTGCAAAATGTCTAATGGTTTTAAAGTTCTTGCGGGTCTTTGATGTTCAGCCTTAACTTGTTGACAAACTAAACATTTAGACACAAATTTGCCAAAATCCCTTTTCATTCCATTCTACGAGAATCCCTTCTTTATATATATTTGTTTCTCGAGGATGTATAGTATATTGAGAGTGGTTTGCCATTTCTAGCAACTCCTTCAAGTCTCCTTCACTAGGAATGACCAAATAGTTCCTAAATCTTATTCCCCCATCTATTCTTCTTGAGAAGTCTCTCTTTCCTTCATACTCCTGAATTTCTTTATCCAATAGTTAAGCCTCTAAAATTTTCTGCACTAATATTCGTATGACTCTAGCATGCTATGCCTTAGAGTTAGTTTCAAACTATGATTTATTATTTTGTACATATATGATTTATTAAATGATTATCCTTTGAAGTAGGATATGATTTATATGCTGTGATTTTATGACTACCTCGTATATTCATTTTATCAAATGGTTTATCCTTAAATTTTGATAGATTATTCTACATGCTAAAGCAAGTGAGATAGAAAAAATCTAGCATCGTCACTATTTTAATTAGAAATAACTAGTACATTTGAAAAGAGATTTTAGATAATCATTCTTTGTAGAAGGATGACTCTAAAAAATAGTTTATAATATACGTACAAGCATGGTGATCGACTCACTTGAACAGGATAAAGAGAGAGTAATTGTCTCATTGTAATGAGCGACTAACCCTATCTTTATAGCCGTAATAGTGATACTCCCATGGCTTGTAAAGGCGAGGCTAAGGTTATAAAAGGGATAAACATTGGGATAGAATATGTTGAAAGAAAAACTGCCCTTTTATAAGTATGGAAACTCATGCTTGAATTGTTTATTTTGAGCTATTGTTGGGCTTTCCAATAGAGCTCTATGGATTAGATGAGGGCAAAATTATAATTCAATTTGGAATCACATGCATGGTACCTATTTTAACTTGGTAAGCCCCTTTTTTGATTGACCACTAAATAAAGGGCACCTATCAAGGCTACACACGTTAAGGTGGAGAGTGTCATAGAAATACTCTCTACTCTCTTGATCCCAGTGCCCTATGAGCACAGGTCTCTTCTCTCCACTAGCACGAGGTGTTTTGTGATGATTCATGGAGGAGTAAGAGGAGGCTTCTTTGTACCTGTAGAAAATCCATAGGATGGAGTAGATGTCTGGGATACTTGAAGCAAGATATGAGAGCTTGTAAACCCCAAGAACATCTTTGATTCATAGGAAAAAGCTCTAGGGGTAGTTTTGGGTGAGAGGCACACACTATTTTTATGAAAGTAATATCTATATTACTTATGTCTGATAGTATAAATTCTCCTACTGAGTATTTTAAAATATACTCACTAGCCCCTAAACCTTGAAGGACATGTCGAAACGTAGTGTGCAGGTAGAAGGGCCTACTTGGGAATTGTCTAGATGATTTTAGGACTTTTAATCACATGATAAATCTAAATTAAGCATTTTATTACTTTTCTCCTTGTGTGTTTGTACACAGAGTGAGTAGCTCTAGTTATGGGCCCGGGTAAACTTTGATATTTTTATTAAACCTTTTATGTATGCTTCCAAAATCATCGGGCATGACAATAAATATAACATACGACAGTTTTTAAATCACGCAATTAAGTAAATAGATAATACTTTTCAAAAACTAGGGTGTGCCTCTCACCCAAAACCTCCTCTAGAGCTCCTTCCTATGTATTGAAGATGCTACTAGGGTATGTAAGCATTCACGGCTTTCTACTAGTATCTCAGACACTTATTCCATCCTATGGACTTCGCTACTGGTACAAAACAACCTCCTTTTACTCCTCCACGGATCATCAAAAAACACATAGTGCTTGTAAAGAGAAAAGATACCAATGCTCATAGGGCGCTGGGATCATGAGAGTAGAGAGTCTTACTATGATACTCTCTACCCTAGCGTTGTGTCATGGATGTGCCCCATGGGCAGCCAACCATGTGATGCTTATAGGCTTGAGGCCCAACAAGCAAGCCATTTTTTGGGACAAACGACTTGCCTTGCACGGATGCATTAGCCAAATCACTTGCGGGTGCTCATGCAAAGAAAAAGGTAGGGGGCAAAAGCTAGTCACATTGGAAGAAAACGGATGAACACAAACACGAAAGATGGTTGCATTCACTATCAACATGTTTAGAAGCAATGGGTGCAACAACACTACAACCAACAATACTACTGACTCACTCCCCCATATATAGCATAAGAGATTTTCTACTTGAGGTTGGAGTGGCAGCCAAAGTGGTTGTACCGATATGGTAGCACCTTAAAGCATAAATAAAAAAAATACAAGGAAATAAAGAAAAGTACATGTAACTAAAGCAAAATTGGAATTGGTAGGGTGCCCGAAATGCAGTCCATGACATGCTCCCCCACTCAATTATGTAGACATTCTCATTGACGCTGCTCCAAGAGGTAGGCTTTGACTTGATCAGCATGGCGGTTGAGAAGTTCTTCTTCTAGCTCCCAACTATGTGGAAGGTCCCTCCATTTGATGAGGAATTCAAGAACTTTCTCCTTGCCACATTTAATGTGACACCCCGACACAAAAAACTAACCTGGACTGGGGGTTATTCAAAAAATAAAATCAGAGTTTATATTGAATTAAATAGAAAATTTTAAATCGAGACCAACTAGGAGCATCAGATTTTGTGTGCAAGAGCCATAATGTTTCTCTATGCACTATGGAGCCTTAGTGCTTCATTGTGCGTAGGCTTGAACAAACCTAATTTTATAACTAAATTGGATCGGGCCCACGTTATTATACTGTTGGTTGCCTATGTACATAATAAATAACATCTATGACATTACTCCAATACGATCGGATCCAAACATAGTTCAGCCTAATGGCTATTAAATGTATCAAGCATCACAAAATTATACACGTTAAAATACATAAATCCTTATATTAGAATAAATCATCCAAAATCATATAGAAATCTAATAACTCATCGGAGTTGGACAAAAGCCAATAAATCAGTGGAATCACAACTATAACAAAGATGAACCAAACACTAGTAGAATTACATGTGCCACTCTATTACAGAATGGAGCAGAATACATAGCAAAACAGATTGGATCATATCATATCCTATCCGATCATATCAAATTTCATCCGACCATACCGATTATATTGGATCAGATCGGAGCATATGAGATCACCACAAAGCATTTTAGAGCAAATCGGATCAACACAGAGTATATCAAAGTAGATCAAATTAGAACATATCAGAATATTTCATATCATAGCAAATCATACATCTTAATTAGTATATTAATAATTTTAAAATGTGTATGCATATAAAACATATTAAATCGAAAGATAAAAAATGCTTACTCCCTAGTAGTTCTGAAAGTAGCAACATTCAGACTTGTTCATTTCCTTAGAGCATCCTCCCTTTCAGGTCCAGAGATGGCTAACAGAACCTCCTCTAGCTCCATAACATCTTCATCATTATGTCTGAACGTGGTAGATAGACATTCCCTTTAAAATGGTTCGAAGGAGATGGACATAACCTCACCTTAACTCGGGACACTTCACATTTCCCACGTCCGTAGGTGGCAAAACAAAACCTCCCTTTCCCAGAGATACTTTTCTCTCAACGTGCCCATAGGCGACGGGCAAGCCGTCTTCTTACCCAGAGACTTTTTCTCTTTCTATGCTCGTAAGCTGTAAACAAAACCTCCGAGGATGTATCTCACACTACATAGCCCATTTGGTGGAGGATGGAGCCTCCCATACTTGGGGCCACTTCCTTCGTTGTGGCCTGACGACAGAAGATAGAGCCTTCTCTTACTCCAGACCACTTCTCTCTCTTCGGGGCTCGAGAGCGATGGTCAAAGTCTCCTCTTGTCCTGGGATGTACTCGATGCATGGATGCTTCTTTTGTGTAGAACACCCTCAAATGAGCTAAGAACTATCTTTGAACAGATGAAAATAGACTTAGAATGACTCCAAACACTCCTCTCTTGGTATTTGAGGGTGACTGGCAGAATCTCTTCTTACTTTGAGGCGTTTCTACCTTATAGAGTCACCAACTTTAGCAATGGACACTTTCATTATATAGAACACCCTTGAGTTAGCTAAGAACTCCTTTTGAATGACTCAAATCGAATTTAAAATGAGTGAGAAATGAAGAAAAGAAGTTTCAAAAACTTTTTGAATGAGAATAATAGACGGTTTATATAGAAATGGAGGATTAACACACGCTTGATGCATGTCTAACATGTCACACACGTGTTAGACATGCTTCAATTTCTAACGTGCCACTACGTGGCACGCGCGTTGTCACGTGGCAACAAAATAAAATTATTTTATTTTTTTCTTTTCAAAATTAAAAAATGCGATATCTTCTTACCCTGTAGTAGAAATCACGCATTCTTTGTACCGATGGACTCATATCAACGAGCCATTCAAAAATGGACCCCACATGGGTAGGTTATTCCACACTTTTATATGTGCATCCCGCCCATGTGGCATGCTTCTCAAAGTTGTAACTTTCACTCGCAACCTCGGCTTCACATTGTCACGGACGGAGTTTTTGGGCAGCCGGCGTGTAGTGCTTGTAAACTGAAAGCCCACTAAGCAAGCCTTTGTTTGGGACGAATGGCTTGCCTTGCACTTGATGCGTTGCGCAATCACTTGCGGGCACTCATGCAAAGCAAAAGGGTAGGGGGCAAAAGCGAGTCACATTGCAAGGAAACGAATGAACACAAGCACAAAAGATGAATGCATTCACTATCAACATGTTTACAAGCAATGGGTGCAACAACACAAGCCAACTTGTACAACTAGTCACTCCCCCTTATATAGAACAAGAGATTTCTTGCATATTGCTGGAGTGGCAGCCAAAGTGGCTGTACGGGCATGGTTGCACTCTAAAACATAAATAAGAAAAATACATGAAAATAAAGAAAAGTACATGTAAGGAGAGTAAAAGGGAAGTTGGTGGGGTATCCGGAATGCAGTCCGTGATAGCGTGTTCCTCGGTTCCTTACACTCGTTGCTTCGAGCTCTACTTATATAGTAGGATTCCATCCTTTGAATCCCCTTAAAATTTAACTAAATTGACATAATTACTCTTAACCCTCTGGGTTAAACGTAATCAGAACATAGGGTGTTGTATTCTATCCCACTTAAACGAATTGCGTCCTCGAAATTCTCCCAAAAATACTTTTGAAAATACAACAAAATTACAATACAATCCAACTTTTAGTCAGATAGCAATTACTATCATGAATCTAGTTGATTTAGAATCTGACACAACATTCAAAAGCGCCATCTAATAAGTGATAATTAGATCACATTATCTAATAACTACTTGGATAAAATACATAATCCGATAGTCTAAACTCGGATATCACATAACGAAATCCAATAAGTTATAATTGGATTAAACACTCGTAAATAGAATATGATAAAAAATTGGATTTCACATTCATAAGCAAGATCTAGTAATAGAAGATCAGATAGAACCTTCTTAAACATAATCCAATAGTTTCTATTCGGATTAAACACTTAAAACACAATTTTGATTATGACTTTAACAGTAGATAGATAATTATTTAGAGTCAAAACTCAATATAGCAAAGCAAGGTTAATGAAATCTATAGACACAATTCAAAAACCCTTTAGAAAAATAATCCCATAATTTACGATTGGATAGAACACTTAAAACAAAATCCGACTAATTTAAATTCGGATAAATCATATCATCAAAAATCTGATTATGGACTTTTAAAATTGGAGAAATCAATTTTAAAAATAAAAAAAGAGTAGATCAAATCATTGCAAAGCAAGTCAGAGCAGTGTAGACAGATTAATAAAAAAAAATTTGGAATTAAATCATTAGATAAATCACATAATTTAAGATCAGATAACCAAATCTAATTAGTATTTTTAAAATCAGATAAAATTTCAGAATCATGACAAAATACTCAGGTCAGAGTCATGATACCAAACAGCGTTCCCCCAACACTCATGGTGCATCAGAGGCTCAGCAAGTGAGGAGTTTTCCCATGATGCTCTACCCTCAATCATGTGCTATATCGATTATTTTTTTAAGTGGGTATCTAAATAGTAATCCCAGGTTTTACCCTGGAACTACCTAGAAAGTGCTCATATTCAAAACATAATACGGTGCATGTAGATCATTTCAAAAATATGATATTTTTCTAGAAAACATGGCTAATAAGCATAAATTTAAATTTTAAATCACCCTACACCCTAGATTGAGTTAAAATCTAAAATAATGCTAAGCAAAAATATATGAAAATGATTATGATCTTTTTTAGGAAATTATTTGGCAAAAAATAAATTATTTTAGAAACAATTTGATGTAGAAACATATGCACAAATTATCGGTTCGTCCAAGTGACAAGAAAACTAGAGCCGTAAAACCAAACGGTGTTCCTCCCGACACTCATGAGGTAGCATGAGGCTCAATAAGTAAGGAGTTTTCCCATGATTCACTAATCCCCATGTCCCATACCACGGGCGTTTGATAGTTTCACTGTAGTAATTCTACTGTCCATTGAGACACTATTACAAATTCAAATCCCCTTTTCAAAACACAGAGGATTTGAACTCAATGTTTATGTCAAATTCACTAGTAGACTCAACCTTTGAGTAGTCCACAATACCGCGTGTCCCATACCATGGGTATTTGACGATTCCTCTTAAGGAATGCTACTATCATTGAAACAATTGAATTTAATTTCAACACACCATCATAAATAGCTCGAGAGTGATCCACTATGGGGATTTAGTGGTTCTTCATAGGTAGTTCCACTTTTTTTCTAAAAGCAAACTTTCAAAATGTAGATATTTCAAAAGTAAATCT
The DNA here is from genome assembly GCA_035235625.1 of Saururus chinensis. Classification (NCBI taxonomy): domain Eukaryota; kingdom Viridiplantae; phylum Streptophyta; class Magnoliopsida; order Piperales; family Saururaceae; genus Saururus; species Saururus chinensis. Next base: position 24,707,639 of record CP141144.1, read on the forward strand.
TGTGTCAAGATATTGCCATAGAGCTATCCACCAACACCTCACATCCTATTCCATAGTGTGTAGTGGTTGATCCTTGGCAACTCTACCGCTTTTCAAAATAAAGTCATTTTATAAACAAATAATTTTCTTTTCAATACACCAGCAGAAGTAACGCTAGAGCTACCCACGAACACCTCACGTCCCATACCATGGGTGTTTGCGGTTTCTTCTAGGTGGTTCTACCGTCTTGCAAAATAGATCTTTTGAACTTTCAAATTTTAGATATTTCAAAGTTGATTTTTTTTATTTCAATATATCGGTAGAACTAACTATAGAGTTTTCCACTAACACTCATGTCCCATACCGCAAGTGTTTGGTGGTTAATGTGAGATAGTTCCACCATCTTTTGAAAATAGATTGATTTCTTAATCAAATGAATTTTTTTAAACAAACAATTAGAAATTGAATTTTATTTTAATACCCTAGTAACATTATTCATAGAGTCTTCCACTAATGCCTCATGTCCCATACCACAAGCATTTGGTGGTTACTCCTTGGTAATTCTACTATCGTAAATTTGACATACTATCTAAAATTAAAGTCATTAAAATAAAATCATGTAATAGATTCAAAATAAATATTTTTGATTGTTTAAAAATCAAAATTTGAAAAATCAGAGTTCATATTAGATTTGACACCACGCATACAAAACAAAAGTACAAATCATTCCTAAATTATAAATCAGAATTCAGAGAATCGGAATCCATCGGGGATCTGATGTAACACATGCAAAATAAAATTTCAAATCAAATTCGATACAAAATCAGAATAGAATTGTCAAATCACTTTCGATTAAAAAAGATTAGAATTCATAACATCCTAGTTCGTATTAAATCTGATGTCATACATATCGAACAAAAAGTTCAAACATGAAATTCATATTAAATCCACTATCATAGTTGAAACAAAATTTCAAATTAATTTCTATAAAAAATAGGAATTTCTATCAAATCAAGATTCGGAACAATAATTTTAAAAAACAACTGTTTCAAAAGCGAAATTCATAAAATCGACATTTATATCAATCTGATACAAAACAAATTACTTCTATTTAAATAAATCAAAATTCATAAATATCAGAGTTAAGAGCAATTCCGATGTCACTCTAACAAAACAAAATTACAAATCAAAACTCGATGCGACTTATTCATAAAAAAATTTCTTCCATTTAGATTCAAGATCAAATTTTATAAAATTGATCTTTGTATCAAATCCATTGTAATAGAATGTTCAAATCTTAAATTCGAGGTAACAAAATTAGAATAACATTCAAGATTAATTGCTGATTAAAATTTGGATTCGAAAGTAATCAATATATATATTTAAAACAGCTCCCTCTCGCAAATAAAGAAACACTTTGAGACCATTTGTAACACACCGACCCGGGAAACTTACCTGGGCTGGGGGTTATTCGAAAAACAAAATTGGAGTTTATATCGAATTAAATAAAAAATTTTAATTTGAGACTAACTAGGAGGGCAAACTCTATGTGCAAGAGCCATAGCATTCCTCTACGCACTATGGAGCCTTAGTGCTTCGTTGTGCTTAGGCTAGAACATACCTAGTTTTATAACTAATTTGGATTAGGCCAACGTTATTGTACCATTGGTTGCTAACGTACATAATGAATAACATCTACAACGTTACTCCAATACAATCCAATATGAATCTAGTTCTATCTAATGGCTATTAAATGCTGCAAGCATCACAAAATTATACACGTTAAAAGATGTATATCCTTATATCATAATAAATTATTTGAAATCAGACATAAATCTAATAACTCATCGGAGTCAGATGGAAGCCAATAAATTAGTGGAATCACAAGTATCAAAAAATGACCAAAACACTAGTAGAATCATACATGCCACTCTATTACTGAGTGGAGCATAATACACAGTAGAGCAGATTGGATCATATCATATCTTTTTAGATCATATCAGATCGGAGCATATCAGATCACCATAGAGAATTTTAGAGAAAATCGGATCACAACAATATATCAAAGTAGATTAAATCAGAATGTATCAACATATTTCATATCATAGCAAATCATATATCTTAATTAGTATATTAATAATACTAAGTAAGATGTGCATGCGTATAAATCATATTAAATTGAAAGGTTAGAAACACTTACTCCACTTTAGTTCCGGAAGTAGCGACATTTGGAATTGCTTGTTTCCTCATATCATCCTCCCTTTTAGGATCGGAGATGGTGGGTAGAGCTTCCTCTAGCTCCATAACGTCTTTCTCATTATGTCTGAAGGCGGCAGACAAACACTCCCTTTAAACCAAGACGCTTTCCTAATTTTGGCCTGAAGGCAACAAACATAACCTCCTCTCAATTTGGGACACTTCACATTTCCCACAGCCATAGGTTGTAGATAAAGCCTCCCTTACCCGGAGTTACTTTTCTCTCAATGTACCTGTTGGCAACGGACATACCTTCTTCTTACCTAGAGACTCTTTTCTCTTTCCGTGCTCATAAGCTATGGACAGAACCTCCCCTTAACCCGAGGATATATCTCACACTACATGGCTCTTCGGTGGAGGATGGAGCCTCACCTACTCAGGGCCACTTTTCTAGTTGCAGCCTGACGACAAAAGATGGAGCCACCTCTTACTCCGGTCCATATATCTGTCTTGCGGGCTGAAGTGCCACGAGTGGAATCTCCTCTTGTCCCAAGGCATTTCTCCCATATAAGGTTACCAACTCGAGGAATTGACATTTCCATTTCGTAAATCACCCTTGACTTAGCTAAGAATACCTTTTGAATAGACAAAAATAGAATTAGAACAAGTCTAGAAACTCCTCCCTTGGTATTTAAGGGTAACTGGCAAAGTCTCATCTTACTCTGAGGAGTTTCCTCCTTTTGGAGTCACCAAATCGAGAAATAAATACTTCCATTGCATAAAACACCCTCAAATTATCTAAGAACACCTTTTGAACGACTTGATTCAAATTTAAAACAAGTAAGAAATGAAGAAAAGAAGTTTTAAAATATTTTTGATTGTGAATAACGGACGATTTATATAGAAACAAAGGATTAGCCCGCGTTTGATGCATATCTAATACATGCCATACATACATCCATTTTTGACATGCCACCGTGTGGCGCGCGAGCAGCTCGCACACTGCCACATGGCAACAAAATAAAATTATTTAATTTTTTCTTTTTAAAACTTAAAACACGATATATACTTACCCCGAAGTCGGAATCGCATGTTGTTATACCAAAGGACTGATATGATGAGCCATTCAAAACTAGACCCCACGTGGGTAGGTTATTCCGCACTTTTATATGTGGGTCCCGCCCATGTGGCACGCTTCCTAAGGTTGTAAGTTTCGCTCCCAAACTCCGTTTCACATTTTCCTTGGTTTGTTATGCTCGTTACTTTGAGCTATATTATATACTAGGATTTCATCCTTTGAATCCCCTTAAAATTTAATTAAAATTACATAATTACCCTTAACCATCTGGGTTAAGTGTAATCGAGACATAGGGTGTTATATTTAACTTCACGATCGAGGATGATTTTGTCCAAAACTATGACATTAGTGGTGACTTTGGAATTGCTACAAGTGAGGTGGTTTCTTGAGAGGTCCTCAACATTGGCATGGTATGGCTTCAAACAGTTGGTGTGGAAGACGGGATGGATCTGCATCTGGGGTGATAATTGCACTTTGTAAGAGACCTTCCTGACCTGTTAGAGGATGGGTATAGAGCCTCCATACTTGCGAATAAGGCCTTTATGAAGTTGGTGGAAGAGCTTGAGTTGGGCAGGATTTAGTTTTATGGGCACGAGATCCCCCACACTAAAGGTAGAAGGTTGGCGGCCATGGTCTGCCCACTTATTTTCTCGAGTAGTGGCCTTCTCAAGATATGCATGGACAATGTTGGAGGTGATATTCCAATTTGTGCAAGGTGTGGAGCATGGCAGGTTGGCGGCTAGTGTCTAACTCAAATGGGCTCTTGTTGGTGGCGGAGCTATCTCCAAGTTATAGGAGAACTGGGCAATGTCAAGGAGATTGATTCAATTCTTCTGGTTGGCACTAATGAAGTGGTGTAGATACTCTTTAAGGATAACATTCACTTACTCTATTTAGCCATTTGTTTGAGGATGCATGCTCAAAGAAAAACTCAACTTGGAACCAAGCAGTTTAAATAGTTATGTCTAGAAGTGGCTTGTGAACGTCCATCTCGATCACTTACAATTGTTTGGGACACACCTTAATACTTAGCAATGTTCTTTAGAATGAGGCGGGCAAATTCTTCAGTTGTACAATGCTTGGGAGCTGGCATGAAGGTAGCATATTTATAGAAACAATCGAAGACCACCAAGATCAATCCTTATCCATCAACTTTGAGTAATGCCTAGATGAAGTCAAGAGAAACACTCTCCCAAGGTCCTTACGGTACTAGCAGTGGTTCAAGGAGGCCCCATGGTTTGCCATGTTCCACTTTGTCTTGTTGGCAAGTAAGACAAGTTTGAATATATGCCTCAACGTCATTGCCCATGTGAGGCCAGAAATATACCTGCTCCAAAAGGGCCATTGTGCAATGGATACCCATATGGACATTCCAAGGAGTGTCATGACACTCGTGGAGTTCTTTCTTCAAGTAATCCGCTTTTGAAACATAGAGTCTTCATCCTTGGTCATTAGTAACCTATTGTCAGTCTAAAACTTATGATTCTTGCATTCTTCACTTGCTAGAGGAGGGTGCACACTAAGGGATCTTTCTCCCTTCCTGCTCGAATGTGATGTTGAAGATCATTAGAGCATGAACTGATGCTAGTAAGATGGAGTGAAGCCAGTTTAGTTAATTTGGCCTACCAACTAAGTGTATCAACTACGACATTATTCCACCCAGGTTTGTACTCCAATATGTAGTCAAATTCAGCCAAAAAATCTTGCCTCCTAGCTTGTTTAGGAGATAACTTGTGTTGAGATTGAAAGTAACTAGCAGCATCATAATCTATTTTGACGACAAAGCGAGAACCCAATAAGTAGTGGTGCTAGGTGTGCATGAAATGTATTACAGTTGTCAACTCTTTCTCTTGTACAATGTAGTGTCATTTCGTTTCATTGAGTTTGCAACTTTCAAAGGCACCAGGGTGGTCTTCTTGTGAGAGAATGCCCCCGATGGCATAATCAGAAGCATCTGTTTGAACTTCAAATGACTTGGAGTAGTCCAGGATTCGAAGGACCAATTCTTGTGTGATTGTTGCCTTCAATTCAGCAAAGGCTTTCTAACAGTATTTTGACCAACACTAAGGTCGATTCTTCTTTGGCAAGTTTGTTAAAGGGGCTTCTTTTTTAGAATATCCTTTGATAAAATGCAGGTAGTAGTTTGAGAGACCCAAGAAAGCTCACATTTGTTTTACTTTGGTAGGTGCCGGTCAATCATCAATGGCACGTACATTTTCTTGATCCATTTTAACTTGTTAGCCTCCAATATGTTGCCCCAAAAAGAAAATTTCCTATTATGCAAATGAGCACTTCTCCAACTTGACATATAGTTTTTTCTGTCGTAGGATCTTGAACATAGTTCTCAAGTGAGTAATATGTTCAACAAGTATATTTCTATAGACCACAATGTCATCGAGGTAGACGATAACAAAGCAATCAAGGAAGCCATGGAAGATATTGTTCATGAGTGTGTAGAAGGTGGCTTGGGCATTAGTCATACCAAATGGTATGACCAAGAACTCAAACACACCATAACGAGTAACACATGTAGTCTTGGCTTCATCACCATGGGCAATCTGCACTTGGTAGTAACATGACCGGAGATCCAATTTCATGAAGTAATGAGCACTGCCAAGTTAGTCAAAAAGATTAGTGATTAGCAGGAGGGGATATTTGTTCTTCACTTTCAGTTTCTTTAATGCTTGACAGTCGATACAAAGGAGTAAGCTCCCATTGTGTTTCTTTTGGAATAGAAACAGGCTTCAAAGGGGGCTTTGGAGGAGAGAATGAAGCCTACATCAAGTAATTCATCAAGTTGTCTTCACAATTCTGCAAGTTCAGGGAGTGCAATCCGGTAGGGAGTGTGGGCTGGTGGTTTTGCATCAGGCTCCAATTCAATTTAGTGGACAATGGGTCTCTGCGGAAGGAGATATTTTGGTAAGGCTTTGGGCATAACATCAGTATAGTCAATCAAAACAACTTGGACTTTTGTCAGCATGGGTTGATCTCCCTGTGGTTGGTCTTCCATGCGGAGAGCCACAAGGTATGTTGGATCACCTTTCTTCAACTCGTTGTCTAGTTGGAGTGCAGATAGATGTGTTGTTTCAGTCCTACTCTTTTGAATAACTGGCACCATGCAGAGATTTGTGGTTTCAAATCTGCAGACTGAACCCAAATGTGGCATAGGGACAATATTCACTTTCTGCAAGAATTTCATCCCAAGGATACTTGGAAGTCATCCAAGGGGATCGCCATGAGATTTGTTATGCCAAACCAATTGACAATCCGAATAGCAACATCCTTGGCCAACCCAGTGATAGGGCGGGCTTCAGAGTTCACTACCTTCATTCAACGAGAATCTTTGACGAGCCTTAGCCTTATGTGTCTTGCTTCATTATCCTAGATAAAGGTGTGGGTGGATCCTATGTCGATCGTTGCTCTTGTTAGAATGCCATTTAAGTAGATCTCAATATATATTAGACCCTTTCTTGAGATGATTGTTTTTTCTTAGTATCCTTAATGGTGTTGAGCAGTCTTAATGCTCCCATATTAGGTGCTAATGACCCAAATCAGATATCAAACAACTCAGAATTTTGAAAATAAAGTTTGAGGAGTGTGGGAGTGAAAAAACTAGAAAAGATAAAGGTAGTTCTGCATGTCACGTGGAATGTAGAACATGCATCGTGTGCAGCCGAAACTTGTCACATCACACGTGGTCTATTGTGCCTGACCGGCAACAATTTTTTTTCTTTTCTATTTTGTCTATATTTAAAAACCAAAATTCAAAAATTCAAACTGGCATATCTCCCTACCCTGTTGAAATTGTGCATTCTTGGTACCGTTGAGCTTATATCAATGACCTCTATGATACTAGACCCCCACATGGGTATGTTATCCCTCACTTTGTAAGTAGGTCCTACTTATATGGCATGCTTCCCGATGCAATAACTTACAACCCCGGTGTTCAAGTTAGCCATTCTTGGATTCACTATGCTCGTCTCACAAAGCTCTACTCAACACTCTTAACTTATACCATAAAAATATTCTAAAAAGTTATTTAAAAACTACAGTTGTTACATTCTTCCCTCCTTAAAGAAATTTTGACCTCAAAAATTTCTTCTTAGTTGTCAAATAACTTAAGATACTTCCTTCTTATTTCCACTTCAGTTTCCCACATTGCTTCCTCCAAGGAGTGGTGCTCCCAAAAGATCTTCACTAATAAAATTTTCTTGGTTCTAAGGACCTGCTTCTTTATATCCATGATCTGAATTGGCTTCTCTTCAATGGTTAAGCTTGGTCTCAACTCCATCAGTATCACATTTGGGATATGGGAGGGATCCCAAACATACTTTCTAATCATGGAGACATGAAACACATCCTGAACATCTTCAAGTTAAGGAGGTAGTGCAACCTATACACTACGAGTCCAATCTTTTCCAAGATCTCCATTGGACCCATATAGTGAGGGCTTAATTTGCCTTTCACTCCAAACTGCATAATTTCTTTGGTAAGGATTTCAAGAAGAAGTGATTACCTACTTCAAACTCAAGATCTCAACGTCTTTGTTTTGCATAACTTTATGTCGACATTGAGTTGTAAACATTCATTCCTTGATGAACTTAACTTTATTGGCACACTATTGGATCAACTCTAATTTGATCAAATGAAGCACTCCAACCTCACTCCAACATGTCAGTAATCGATAAGGTTGTCTATATAGTGCTTCATAAAGCGCCATACCAATGCTAGAGTGGTAGTTATTGTTATAAGCAAATTCTACAAGCATCAAGTACTCATTCCAATTACCTTTCCATCTAAGGTGCAGGCTCGCAACATATCTTACAATATTTTGATGGTTCTTTCTGATTGCCCATTAGTTTGCAGGTCAAAAGTTGTGCTGAAATTCAGCATAGTGCCCAATGACTCTTGTAAACTCTACCAAAAGCGTGAAGTAAATCAAGGCACTCCATGTAAGCTGACTATCTCCTTAATATATACCTGTGTCAAACTATCCAATGAGTGCTTCTTTCAGAGTGGAATAAAATGAGAGGACTCAGTAAGCCAATCTACTATGACCAAGATTATTTCGTCACAGCTTGAAGTCCAAGGTAGTCTTGATACAAAATCCATCGTTATATGCTCCCACTTCTACTTATGAATTTCAAGAGGTTGAAGCAATCTAGAAGGTCTATGATGCTTTTCCTTAACTTGTTTGCCAATTAAGCTTTAGCCACGTCTAGCTTCATCCTGTCCTCTAGAAATTTCTTTTAAAATCTTGATACATCTTGGTTCCTCTGGATGAATTATGCACTTCTTCTAATATTCTACGCCTTAGCTATGGAATGGCAGGAACAACTAATTTTCCATGAAAGCCTATACCTTCATCATTTCCTTTAGTGAAACCCGGCTTTTCTATCAAGGCTTGAGTCTCCATATCTGTCTTTTGGGCCTCCAATACTCATTCTACTACCATGGAATATACTAACATGTGAGCGAAGAATGACCTTCCTTGTCCCCTTTCAGTTCAGGCCTAACAATTATTACTTCTTCAAGTAACTTTCATTCTCTCATCATTAAATGAACCATAAGCCCATGAGATTTTTGACTCAAAGCATCAACTACTATATTCATCTTTCTAGGATGGTTCTGGAGGTCAAATCATAGTCTTTCAAGTACTCCATCCAATGTCTATGATGCATATTCAGGTCTAGTTAGGAGAAGATATTTATTAAACTCTTATGGTCAAGAAATATGTCAAATGCTTCTCCATAAAGATAATGCTTCCATATCTTTAATGTGAAGACTACTGCAGCAAGTTCTAAATCATCAGTAGGGTGATTAGTTTCATGGGTCTTCAACTGTTGCAAGGCATTGGCAACAACATTTCCATATTGCATCAGCACATAACCTAAACCTTCTCACGAAGCATCACAATACACCAAAAATTCACCATTTCCAAAAGGTAGGGATAGCACTGGGGCGGTGGTGAGCCTCTCCTGGAGGCATGCTACAACCTCTACCTATTCCAGAGTGGAAGTGAGAGAATATAGCCAAGAATTTCGTTCATGACTTCCTTGGTTGCCAAGTGGCATTGACTCCATGTGAGTTATCATTGATCAACTCTCCAAGTCAGTGCACTGCATTGTTATTAGGAAAACCACATCCCTAGATGCCTTGGCAGCAATTTATGTGAAAGAGATTGTTCAATTGCATGCACTTCTTGTGCCAATTGTATTTGATCAGGATCCTCATTTTACATCGATGTTTTGGCAAAGTTTTCATAAAGCTTTGGGCACAACAACTTACCTTAGTTCAATATCATCCTCAAATAGATGAAAGATTTGAGAGAACTATACAGATTTTAGAGGACATGCTTAGAGCATGCATCCTTGAGTTGAAGGATGATTGGGTGCAATGTTTATCCTTAGTGGAGTTTGCCTACAACAAAAGTTTCCAAGCTAGAATTCAAATGGCACCTTTTAAATCATTATATGGAAGTCCATATAGATCACCGCCTTGTTGGGATGAAGTGGGAGAGCATCTTTTGACGGGGCCAGAAATAGGAGAAAGTGTCTAGTGGAACCGCTCTACCTTGTGTCCATACATATGTCTATTCATCTTTAAACAGGTAATCCAAAATTTGTGCCTCATCTTACTCAATTTTAAACACATATAAATTCATCAAACGTGTCACTTAATCAAAAGGCATATCTACCATGTGTCCCATACAACTGTTCCACTAGATAACTTTTCCAGAAATAGTGCAACTTTGTAGTAATTAAATATGGCATAAGAACCTTAATTAGAAATTTTAGAAATTTTTAGATTTGGCTGAGAATTTGTTCTCCCTAGCCTCCCTCAAGGTGAGTAATTTAATTATTTTCTCCTTAATCCTTTGATACTTAACGGGGAATTTAAAGTATTTCATGCTAAATTATAATTCACATGTCTTCTTTTATCAAAACCCCCAAAATTTCCTTATTCCATGAACCCTATAACCCTGGTTTTGATGTAAAATCTTGTGTTTCATGGTTAGGAGTCATTGGACTCGAGGAAACACTTGAAATTACATGGTAATTGTAGTTATAAACCTCTAGTGGGTAGAGATTATGTTTCATACCTAGATCTAATGAAAAACCCTAATTTTGTTGAATAAGGATAATTCAATTTATGAAGATTTGGGGAGTTTCTTTGCCCTAGAGGTAAGGGGGTTTTGTTTGATGAGGTTTTAGTTACATTAACATCATATTTGTGGATGAAATAATGTTTTTGAATAATGGATTTGACATGAATCATTTTTAGTCTAAATTTTGGATTCACAAACTATGTTTCTAATACTTGTACTATGAGTTTTTCTCTCACATTTTTCTGGAGTCGATTATCATGTCTAAATCATATTCCTAATTTTTCATAATAATATGTATACATGTTGTACAATAAAATAGTTCTATGTATATGTTTAGAAGTATATTTAGGGATGAAAACATATGATTTTTTGGGTCCTTATTTTGATGGATTGATTTACCTATTATGAGCATGTTGTAAGAATTTCAACACGTTTGGAGCATGATAAGTCAAGGGCATAGTCATAAATTTATAGGTCAACAATTCTAGTAGAACTGCACATTCACATTAATCAAATAATAAATAATTTTTTGTGCTTATTTTTATATGATATTTATTTATAATATAATTAAGACTATGATGTAGATTTCTGCAAAGTTTTATTGTGATTGGAGTTTATTTGCTATTTTTTCTAAAATGTACAAGTTATATGTTGTGATTATGCTAAAACATATATTTAAGGTAGTATGAGAATAAATGAGATACTGTATTATTGATTGTGTTACTTTGGTACTTTTAGTATGTTTAACTTTATTAAGGATATGCATGCATATATCTAATGTTAATTTAAAAAATTTCTATTTTATGCATGGCTTAGTACATATGATCTTATATACTGAATTATCCATACTTAAGATAGTATGATTACTTAGGGTTACCAATAACTATACTTATACTCCATACATCATGAAAATAATTTGTAAACTATAGATTAATCGTGGTTAGGCAAGGTTTCTATGGTTGTTGGATTAGTCGTATCTGATGTTTATCAAATCGGTTTTACGTCTAAAAAGGCGGGGTTTTACGTCTAAAAGGACGGATTATTCCTCCCCAGATTGAGATGATTGAGGCTATTTATTTATTAAGACCTTTAGATTTTTCCATTGTACACCGGCATGACAAGGGATTTCTAGTACTTTTTGGTATTTGGGATGCCAAGTGACAAGTAACAAATAAGCAACAGGCAACATGTAATAGAATTTGATTGGTTGCACTATTTTATTACCTTGTGATAATTTTTTATATTTATTTACTCCAAATTGTCATGTAAGACTTTTATGATGAAAGATTGAGGTTTATTTGGATAGTTTTTGTGTAAAAACATTGCTTTGAAGGACTCATGTGTTAGGGTGTTAATGCAAGTGTTTTTAAAGTTCTACTAAGTTTATGCTCACCCTTTCTTATTTTTGGAAATCCTTTAGGATCCCCTGAGTGATGGTGTCATCCAGGGGGTCAAGACAGCTTATTTTGTTAGCAGAATGATAATTAAGGAGTAACTAAGAGGGAGATTATGATTTACTAAGGGATAATTAGTAAGAAATATATGAAGAGACATTATGAAACTTCATATTACTTTATAGTGTTTCATTTTTAGTTAGTAGTTTCTTTTCTTTAGTTTGAGGCATATGTTTATGCATTGCACTGTGACTCTAGTAGATTAATGTTTAATCATAAGTATGATAAAAGTAGTTAATTTTCTTTTTTATATTATTCTTTGGGTTATTTTTAAGCAAAGCGATGGCTCAACTATACAATTCTGATCTAATCTAGGGTTGAGTTAGGAATTGTTGTGTCCTCTAACCGATTTTGGGTCAAGGGGCATGACAAGAACTATTAGTGATCAATCATTTCAAATAAGAGTCAATAATTCACTATTTTCTAAACACACAATTCCTTAAGCAATCATTGGTCCATGAAGCGATCAAATCAATTGACAAACTCTTAGCTTTCTTTTACACAAGGCTGATTCAGGTGGTGATAGATCATTCTCTTCGTCTTTATGTCCAACGATCAATCAATTGACAAACTCTACACAAGGCTGATTCAGGTGGTGATCAATCATTCTCTTCTTCCTTATATCCAATGACCGATCAATGTGACTATATAATTATAATTTTTCCCTAAAATCTCCTGAAACCTCTAAAATCACTTATAAAACTTCTCCAAGTGATTTTAGTATGCAAAAGTGACCTAAATAAGCTTTATAACCCATCAACATCCTTTAGTCTTTTTGTCTTGAGCTATAAGAACACGTCATCTCTTATTTTTAAAGTCCATCAATTCTAAATCTAAGTCAACCACAACTACATCTATTAGATTTTAAGACTAAGTATATACGTAAGGTTTCTAACATAATTTTGACAAAGAAATTAGTCAATTAACCTAACATATGATACATATGTTCTTATATTTTTAAGTGTTTGATATATATTTCTAACACTTTATGATTTATTGGGAAGCTAGAATATAATATGTGTAACATGGAAAATGACTAGAATTTACCTTCTAAGAGGTATTGATCTACAAATTATATGTTTCTTGGTAGAATTTTCACATATGACTTTAACTTGAATTCCTTTATCTTGAATCTTCAATATTTCTTCGGAATTTGAAATAATTAGATGTTCACTTTTCCTTCTTAGAAAATCCTATCAAATTTAAGATAAAAAGTGAATTATCCTTCCACATATAATAGTGCTTTTGTCATGAGATTTGTCAATATATATAATCCTCTACATGAGCTACTTGGTTGACTTCTAAGGAGATTGTGTATTAGTAAGAATAGAAGGTGAAGGACACACCATGGAGCTTGGATTCGCATGAAGTAGAGCTGAGGCCATTGAGTAAATTATTGGAAAGTGATTATACTTGAGAAAATATGACCTTTGTACTAAATCTATTCTATATTGCATTAAACTTAGGTGGCTAGATTGGTTTTGTAGTTTTCACCCTAGTCTGGTTTTCAATGCCAACATCATGTGTTTGGCTTATGTATGCTTATTTCTCTATTTGATCCAAATATCATGATTAAGGGTTTAATTTATTTATAATTGCTTGTTAATTAAATATTAATTCAGTGCAAAGTTTCATTATCATTGAGGGTTGATGATCTAATGAAGTTGTTTTATAAATGGCTAAGCACATTCCAGATGCTTAGTGCACTTTAACAAACCCTCAATTAATTGGTAGCTGAGCTTTGAATTTCAGTATCTTAATTTCAATTTCTTGCATAAATGCTTCTTTGCTAAATAGTAAGTGATTGCTCCATTAATTGCTCTAAATTTTTTATTTGATTTGTCTAGAATTTTTCTTAAGAGTCAAGTTAAATAACAAGCTGAATGTAGTTCAATTGTGAGACCACTACTATTTGATGAGACTACTTTTCTCTATTAGAAAACCAAGATGAGAGTCTTTTTCTCTTTATTGATGACTGAGTTTGGAACTCACAAAAATTGGGTGCACATGCACCTCCCATCTCGATTGGTGATAGTAGAAAACTCATGTATATCATTTCATATTTGTATAGGTACAGACTTGTCTATACTGTTGTCATACCCATCTACACGTATGATCATCATATGCCTCTACCTATTATTTCTAAATGTTATATATATTTTATATGGTTTTCTTTACATCAAATAGTATGTATCTATAAGGTGAGTACAGTATTATCTTAGGTTAGTCAAGCACACAGTTTGTCGAGCTTCTATTATGTGTATACGTACAATCATTGTATCAGGGGATGTAGACATCCGGTGGATCCCAAACATCATGAGAGGACAAAAATGCCTTTCTCAATGTCACGGTATTACCGCAGGAACATTTTCATCTTAAGTTGCTGCAAATTCTAGAATCATAAAAAAGTAAACAAGCTAGTAATGCTTTCCAACCTAGAGTTCCCATTGCAAGACGGAATTTAACAGTTATAGAACTTCAGAACCATGTGGTTCGTTTGTCCACAGATTTTGCATAGAAAGTGTGGAAAAATAGATTGAGATGACGATGGCTGACTGAAAATTCGGACACGGAATCATAGAAACAAACAAGTAATTAAAAACTTGTCTAGATTGTTCAATTTTCATGACAAAAGGCTAGGTGACCAAATGAAAAAACTGTCACATCACTCACAAATAGTAAAACAAAAACTTAGAAACTCACGGAATATAACAGTGATAGCACTTCAGAGCAACGAGGTTCTTGTGCCCACAGATTTCGTAGAATGCGTGGCAAAATTGCCTGAGTTGATGATGCCTGAGAGGCTAAGACTGAAAATTCGGACACGGAATATTTTGAAGAAAGTCAGCTGGCAGAACTATTCTCTCCACTGGCAGCCAAATCAGTACTAGAGGTTGAAGAAGAGCCTCCTGAATCAACAGTACAACAGAAGATGCACGAAATGCTGCAAGAGTAGCTTCTTTTCTAAGAAGCAAATTTTAGATCTCTTGAACTTAAACAGTGGAGGAAGAATCGATCTGAATTGAAGTACTAAAATCTTAATAAGCATATGTTTAAACAAACCGTCATTAATTAATTGTGATGCAACTGAAACCAATTGATCTGATAAATCCATTAGTTTATCAAGTCCCAAAATAAGCAATATTAATGGAAGCAACAAGATGAACATCATGAACTTTCCAATCAGATAAGGACTAGGAACAAACTAGCTGAAACAACATTCTGAAGAAGCTAATGAATTGTATTCACTCCTTAATAAGTACAAAGCTCTTGGGTCAGTATTTAAGTATATTTCCATTTACATATAAAACAAACTCGATCAGAAACTCCTTAATAAAAAAAGCCAGCAGCGTGGGAGGAGAAAGAACGTCGTGCATATGCAATAGTCCCGGCGGGGCTCGAACCCGCGACCTTCGGCTCATAAGACCAACGCTCTAACCAACTGAGCTACGGGACTGATTGCTTTAAAATGTCACTAATTTACATGACATAATTCTCATAGGTTTAATGCACCTAAATCACTCTTTTACGTTAGATTAGCGATTTGGGACATTATTAAATAAAAATTTCAAATTTTTGGTAAAGAATCAAATAAATCAAGCATCTCAGTCTAGGTACATCTTTTGTTATTTATGACTATTATTTCAGATTAGGTAATCTTACAGTCTTGCAAGTAAGGTCAGCGAGAAACCAACCTAGATTTCTCGTGTTCACACTACACTACTGCATCTACCGGGCAGAATTAGACAACGCAAATTTATTTTATTGAACAAGAAATCAATGAGCGTTGAAAACAATTAACAAACTAGTGGTCTTTGGTACCGCGCTGTACGAACTATTGTCCTCCGTCTCCATTTGTCAAGCCATGCCTTGTCCTCATGTTTGTGTAAGTCGTCTACTCGTTTATTTTGATTGGTCAGGATTCAATTTGTATGGATTGGGATGAGTTGGATGTGCCTGGTTTTTGTAGTGGGAGTGCCCCTAATTAATGTATTGTTATATTGGGCTTATGCAGGAGTATATAAATGTATTTTATATTCCTTTAAAAACTTATTTTATTAAAGATTTAAGACTCCGTAAAAGTGTGATAATGTCTTCGAAAACGGAGTCCAAACTCGTAATTATGTATTTTGATTAGTCGCCCAAGCCTGCAACTAGGTACGCAGGAAAAAGACCCTGCAACGTATCTCAGTCAATTGAAAGAAATTTCTGCCTAATCTCCGCCCTGGTTCATCTACCCAGCCTGGAAGGAAAGCCACAGCCTTCACCGCACGGCACCCACTTGTAACCACTCTTTCTCATGACCTCATCACTGGGACCATCTCATCTTTGAATTCCTTCCCCGAGCTTGCAATTACTCTCCCCTTCATCTTCAAAGCGGTTGACTAAATTGTAACCTGCATATATTTGGATCACCGCCATCAGGATTGGGAACTAGTCCAGTGCGTTGGCAGAGCCCAGTTCTCGTCTTCCCTTGGCACCCACCGGCACCATGTCGGACGATGACCGGGAATCCAAGAACCACCAGTACAAGGTGAGTGCCCGGGTCATGATCACGGCCTTGACCTGCTTGTTCTTCATTGTCGTGCTGGTCATCCTCCTCCATCTCTATGCAAGGCGTAAGCTCAGGCAGCAAGCCCGGCACCTGGCCATGAACCGCCAATTGGCCGTCGGAGTTGCAGCGGTGCAGGCGCTGCAGGTTCCGCAGGAGCAGCCCAAGGCCGGCCTAGACCCTGCTGTCATAGAGACACTGCCGATATTCGCCTATCAAAGTGGCGGCGCAACCGCGGGCAGCTGCGAGTGCTCGGTGTGCTTGAGTGGCATGGAGGAAGGGGAGATCGCGAGGATTCTGCCCAACTGTAAGCACACCTTCCATCAGGAGTGCATAGACATGTGGTTGCACTCCCACTCGACGTGCCCGATTTGCAGGGCAGAGGCCCAACCCCGAACACCAGTTGCGGCGGGCAAAGCGGTGGCGCCGTCGGCACCGCCGTTGGACCCAGAAAATTCCGCTTTTCCGGTGGTTGCAGAGGGTGGAGCATCAGGCACAGTGGGTCAGACAGCCAAGGCAGGAGGGTCCTCCAGCCTGCGGTTGAGCTCGTTTAGAAGGATGCTCAGTAGGGAGAGATCGAGTAGAAGAATGCAAGCATGCGGACAAGAGGAAGCCATGGAAGATCTTGAGAGACAGTAAATTGCTTTCTATTTCGAACAATTCAAGTTATTGTGCACTGAGATACATATAAATCTTTCACTAGAAGGTTTTGTCTTTAGAACACAATTGTTATTCACGTTCTGCATAGATAATTCTTTGTACAGTCAATTTCTAGGTTCAGTCACACGATGAGATCAATGTTTTTTTTCTTTTTTTGACGACTTCAGTCATGAGATGCTGGAACTTGAGATTGTCAATGGTTGTTCTTTCTAGCCTTTTCCGCCTCATGTTCTACTCAGGGATCAGGATGTGGTGCGGCTTGAATTTGTGATATTTGTAGCTTATAAATCATGTGTTTCGGAGAATAAAGCACGTCTCCTTTATGATGGTTGCTTGTAGCATGCAAATGCTTGGTGCGGAATGTTACTAGAAACAAACAACTAGAAAAGAGTTACGAGAACTAATCGAAATAAGAACAAACTGGCGTCTGGTTTTGTCACCAGCCTTGATCTGACGCTGGTCCTAACAAAGTTGCCGCCTGACGTCTAAGTCACGTGATTTTCTTTCTATAAATTTACCAATTTTTTTTTTATTTTCTTTTCTTCTTCCTTTTTGTTCTATACTCTTTCTTCTTCCTTTAACCTTCTTTGGTCAGGCCAACCTTCTCTATCTTTGCTTAACCCTTCTCCTTCACCAAGGTCTTTAATAACTTCACCTACATCCAAGGAGGCAAGGTTGCTACCTTCTTAAAGATCCACCTCCTCCATCGGCTGTAGAAGAAGCTCCGCCAATGCCAGTGCTGCCGGTTTCAGCAGAGACACCTTAGCTTGTAGCAAAGGTTGCCGAGCAGCCGTCTCCCCCGCCTCCGATTATTAAACTCGACCTGAAATCTCCGGAGCCGATGGACCTACTGCCCAATATAAAAAAGTTGGCCACTCTTGTGTTGTCACTGCCCCCGAAGCCGATAATTAGATCACCTTATATGACTGGGTTTGGCCGCGGGTAGAAGGTACTCCTTTGATAGTAAATATTTACTTAATAGTAAATATTTACTCTATTTTTATATAACATAAAAAATAATTTACTCTCTTTGTACATAACAAAGAGAGTAAATATTTATTCTCCACCATAACTCAGTTTCTTGTTACCCCGGCCCTGACGCTAGATTCGGCCGGAGGCTTCTTCGGTGGGTTGACGGAGCACAAGTCAGCATCTTCATCAAACTTCTAGCGGAGGAGTGGAGTGGTAGGCATGCTCCTCCTCCCAGTTCCCAAAGAGACTCAGTCCCTTTGGAACTTACCCAAAGCGCCGAGGCTCCTAAGTTTCTGGCTAGAGGGCGGCTTTTGGTCAATTTTCGGCTTCAGCGTGGGATTTGGAACCAAAGATAGGGGTTGGGCGAGGCTTCTAGCAGCCGGGAAGTAGGCTGCACCGGTGCTCATGATGCCGGATAAGATGTATTTGTCATTTGCACATGAAGCAATCAGAGTGCGAAAGAGATTAGAGTTGCGAAGGGCCAAAGGAGTGGGGGAGTGGTTGACTCGGATATGAGAAGTGAGAACAAACTACATAGTGAGATCAGAGAGAGGGAGAATAGGGGTGGAGACAGAGATGGGGCATCTTGTATGTGCTTACTGGGCCGGTGAGAGGGAGAAGGGGCGGTGACCTGTGGCGCGAGGTGAGGTGAACGGAGATGAATGTAAGGACAATAGAATTGGAATAGAAGATGAGAAGATTGTGGCTGGGGGTATTTTTGTCTCAATATAAATTTTAGAGTTAATGGCAGATTAACAAAAAAAATTGTAGTTAACGTCAATAAACCCTTGAAATAAACCATCAAAGAAAAAAAAGAGGTAAAAGAGAGACTGAAAGAAGCCTCCTATATAACATGCTTGATTTTTAACCCTTGATTTTCAAAGGCATTTAGGCAGTCGCCTTGCTCCTTTCACAAGTTGACTAGAGAACTTGTTTATATGCACCTCAATAATCTTCTTAATACCCTATTTCTTATTTAGTTCATCAAAAGTCTTGAAATCACTATTCTATACCCTATAAAACCTTTTTTTTCTACCCTTCCTTCTTTTCCGGCGTTGGTGCTGGCTCTGACGCTGGCTACCAGCGTACCATAAAATACAAACGGACATGGACCCCCCTCCTCCTTCCCCCTCCCCTTCTCTCTCTCTCTCTCTCTCTCCCCCCCCCCCTTCACAAATGAGGGGGAAGGGGGGAGGGACTCAAAGAGAGGGGTCTGGATTCTGACCCCTCAGCCCCCCCACCAACAGAGCCGAGGAAGGGGGAGGACCCGGGGAGAGAGAGGTGAGGAGGGGTCGGAATCCCGTTCCCCGCCGGAACCACCACCAGCGAGCTTTATTTTTTAAAAAAATGTTAAGCTTTTTAGCGACGCTTTGAGAAGCATCGGTAATACACAAAATAACTTTTTAATATATTAAATCATTAGCGTGGCTAAATAATATTTTTTTATTTTTTTAGCGACACTTAAATAAGCGTGGCTAATAAGCAGTTTTAATATTTTTTTAAGTTATTTTTAGTAGCGACTCTTGTTAAAGTGTTGCTAATAACAACTTATTAGCGACACTTATTATTATGCGTCACTAATTAACTATTTTTATTTCTTTTAAAATTATTTTTTACACTTTAATTTAACCGATTATTAGCGACGCTTATGATTATGCATCACTAATAATTTAATATTATTGATGCTTTAATATGTGTCCTAAAAGTAAAATCATTAGCGACATATAGATAAATGTCACTAATGGCATACTATTAGCGACGCTTTGTGCTAAGTGTCACTAATGAGAAGTAGTGACTGCAGTTTTATCGATGCATGTAGCGACGTTTTTTATGTGTCGCTAATAACTATTAGCAGCACTTATAGTACTATTAGCAATGCTTTTAAGTGTCACTAATAGTCTTTTTTGTTATAGTGGAGCGCCAATTTGTAGATTGGTCCGAAGAAGTTCTGAAGTGGTAGCTCAAATATTGTTCATGATGGGCGCAACAAAAGTGCCTAGCCAGAGAATAGTTGTTACTCATGTAATGGTAGAGCGCCTTGGGTGGTGTAAAATCGGCAATTCTTTTTACAAATATGTAATAAAAATAATTTATAGTGAACAATATAATCAATTTATAAAACTAGCATATATATTCAATGAATCTTAGAATAATATACTCACCTTCACGGTCTAGCCCTGACACATAGAGAATTGATTATTATTTCACCAAAATGGCCCCTTGAATCAAGAATCAATATAAACACACTTATAAGCTTAGGGTTACCTCTTTGGAATGTTTCATAAAACCAGTGAAGAAATCCTTCTCTTTACACCAAAGAGAAGCCCTTTCTTACTTTGCCAAATCGCTGATAAACTTTGGCTTCGAGAGGGCTTGAAGGAAGATGGAATATGAAGATGATGGAAGAGATCAACTATGCTTTCTAAGATGTATTTGTCATTTGCACATGAAGCAATCAGAGTGCGAAAGAGATTAGAGTTGCGAAGGGCCAAAGGAGTGGGGGAGTGGTTGACTCGGATATGAGAAGTGAGAACAAACTACATAGTGAGATCAGAGAGAGGGAGAATAGGGGTGGAGACAGAGATGGGGCATCTTGTATGTGCTTACTGGGCCGGTGAGAGGGAGAAGGGGCGGTGACCGGTGGCGCGAGGTGAGGTGAACGGAGATGAATGTAAGGACAATAGAATTGGAATAGAAGATGAGAAGATTGTGGCTGGGGGTATTTTTGTCTCAATATAAATTTTAGAGTTAATGGCAGATTAACAAAAAAATTTGTAGTTAACGTCAATAAACCCTTGAAATAAACCATCAAAGAAAAAAAAGAGGTAAAAGAGAGACTGAAAGAAGCCTCCTATATAACATGCTTGATTTTTAACCCTTGATTTTCAAAGGCATTTAGGCAGTCGCCTTGCTCCTTTCACAAGTTGACTAGAGAACTTGTTTATATGCACCTCAATAATCTTCTTAATACCCTATTTCTTATTTAGTTCATCAAAAGACTTGAAATCACTATTCTATACCCTATAAAACCTTTTTTTTCTACCCTTCCTTCTTTTCCGGTGTTGGTGCTGGCTCTGACGCTGGCTACCAGCGTACCATAAAATACAAACGGACATGGACCCCCCTCCTCCTTCCCCCTCCCCTTCTCTCTCTCTCTCTCTCTCTCTCTCTCTCTCTCTCTCTCTCTCCCCCCCCCCTCCCCTTCACAAATGAGGGGGAAGGGGGGAGGGACTCGAAGAGAGGGGTCTGGATTCTGACCCCTCAGCCCCCCCACCAACAGAGCCGAGGAAGGGGGAGGACCCGGGGAGAGAGAGGTGAGGAGGGGTCGGAATCCCGTTCCCCGCCGGAACCACCACCAGCGAGCTTTATTTTTTTAAAAAATGTTAAGCTTTTTAGCGACGCTTTGAGAAGCATCGGTAATACACAAAATAACTTTTTAATATATTAAATCATTAGCGTGGCTAAATAATATTTTTTTATTTTTTTAGCGACGCTTAAATAAGCGTGGCTAATAAGCAGTTTTAATATTTTTTTAAGTTATTTTTAGTAGCGACTCTTGTTAAAGTGTTGCTAATAACAACTTATTAGCGACACTTATTATTATGCGTCACTAATTAACTATTTTTATTTCTTTTAAAATTATTTTTTACACTTTAATTTAACCAATTATTAGCGACGCTTATGATTATGCATCACTAATAATTTAATATTATTGATGCTTTAATATGTGTCCCAAAAGTAAAATCATTAGCGACATATAGATAAATGTCACTAATGGCATACTATTAGCGACGCTTTGTGCTAAGTGTCACTAATGAGAAGTAGTGACTGCAGTTTTATCGATGCATGTAGCGACGTTTTTTATGTGTCGCTAATAACTATTAGCAGCACTTATAGTACTATTAGCAATGCTTTTAAGTGTCACTAATAGTCTTTTTTGTTATAGTGGAGCGCCAATTTGTAGACTGGTCCGAAGAAGTTCTGAAGTGGTATCTCAAATATTGTTCATGATGGGCGCAACAAAAGTGCCTAGCCGGAGAATAGTTGTTACTCATGTAATGGTAGAGCGCCTTGGGTGGTGTAAAATCGGCAATTCTTTTTACAAATATGTAATAAAAATAATTTATAGTGAACAATATAATCAATTTATAAAACTAGCATATATATTCAATGAATCTTAGAATAATATACTCACCTTCACGGTCTAGCCCTGACACATAGAGAATTGATTATTATTTCACCAAAATGGCCCCTTGAATCAAGAATCAATATAAACACACTTATAAGCTTAGGGTTACCTCTTTGGAATGTTTCATAAAACCAGTGAAGAAATCCTTCTCTTTACACCAAAGAGAAGCCCTTTCTTACTTTGCCAAATCGCTGATAAACTTTGGCTTCGAGAGGGCTTGAAGGAAGATGGAATATGAAGATGATGGAAGAGATCAACTATGCTTTCTAAGTACAAAGACCTTGAAGGTTTCCTTTCACCTAGATCGTCATGCACCAAAAAAGGAAGGAAAACCTTCTACCTTGTCTCAATTTTTCTCCACAGGTGTGTAGCTCTTGATAACACATGAGAGAGGAAGAAGATGTCAATGGTTAAGAGTGTTTGTCCCTCCCTAATACATATAACTGCCAAATGTCTAATTTTACGAAAGGATAGGACTGACCAAGTCCTATCCTCAACAAAATTTACATGTGGGGTTCACCAATCCTCTTTTACAAAAATCTTTCAAACTCCCAATTTCAGGTCTCTTTTGGGTTATTTTTATGCGGGTTACAAACCACACCCAGCATCCCCAACTTGGGTGAAGTGCCCACAGACCGAACAACAACTAATATTTCCTACAATTGTCATAGTCCAATGTGTAGGCAAAATGTTCATACTGAACTCAACAAGAGCTGACACCTTAGCCCTTTCGAAGTCCTATACTATGAATAATATGTACAAATTGATCTGTTGTTAACGGATCTACCAACATCTCAGAAGTAGGAATATGTTTTACCACCAACTTTTTTCTATAGCATGTCAAATATAAAGTAGTGATGCACATCAAGTGCTTATCCTCTAAGTGTCAACATGGTCACGAGAATATCACAAATGATCTGGATAGGGGAATTAGCCTAGCTCTCTAGCTTGAGCCTGACTAGAAAGTCTTTTATTTACACTGCTTCCAAAGCTACTAAACTGTATGCATAAAATTCAACTTCCATGGTTGACTTTGCTATGCTATTTTACTTCTTACTAGCCTAAGCTATCATATCTCATCCAAACATAAAGAAAAAACATGCAGTAGATTTCTTGTCATCTGTGTCCCCAGCATAGTCTGAATCACTAAACCCAACCAATGCAATTCCTCAGTAAGATAGGTGAGTTCTACATCCTTGGTTTTTAGAAGGTACCTAAAAACTCATTGCACTGCTTGCAGTGAGAAATATATGGGTTTGTGTGATATCTACTCAAGAGCCATACAACATAGCTCCAATATGATCGAATATAGGTCATGACATACATTACGCTGCCAATAGCCTATCAAAAGGTATTGACTCCATCTTGAGTCTATCCTTGTCAGAGGATGGTGTCTGATTATTAGTTAGAACTATACCCTTATAGATAGGAGACTATTGTTTTCCAACCAATCACATCAAAATGTTTCAAGACACTTAGTATATATGATTCTTGAGATATACTAAGTAGTCTAGTTTTTCTATCTCTATCAATTTTTATACCGAGTATGTAGGAGACCTCACCCATGTATTTCATCTCAAACTAGGTTTTAAGATATTTTTTTAAACTAACAATCGAGCTCAAGTCATTTCCCATTAAAAGGATATCATCTATATACAATGATTGTATCATAAATCTACTTTCCTCTCTCAATGGATTGACACAATGATCACACTCAATAGCAATGAATTCATACACCCTGTGAACTATCTAGGAGATTGCTTAAACCATATAATGACTTTATGAGTCTACACATCTTATGTTCCTCTCTAGGAACAACAAATCCTTTTGGTTAAACTATGCACATCTCCTCCTCTAAATCTTCATTTAAGAAAGTAGTCTTTAGATCCATTTGGTGTAACTCTAAGTCATAATGTGCAATTAGGGCCAACAAGCTCCTAATAGAATTAAATCAAGTTATAGGTAAACAAGTCTCCTTAAAATCAATTCCGCTTACTTGAGTGAATTCCTTGGCCACTAATCTAGATTTATACTTGTAAATTAATCCATTTTCCTTAAGTTTTTTCTTGAATATCCATTTGCAACCAATGAGTTTTCTATCTTTAGGCAAGTCAACAACTTCTTAAACTTTATTCTTTAAGATTGAGTCCATTTCTTCTTGAATAGCAGCCTACTATTCCTTAGAATATAAACCTTTCATAGCCCGCTCAAAAGTTGATAGATCATCAAGTATAGGTTTATCAATAGAAACCTCATCTTTCCCAAGTATTGCATAGAAATCCCTCAGCAAAGTAGAATGTAAAATTTGTAAGTTTTACTGTTCTTTTATTAGTGAAAAGTTTTTTTTTGGTTTATGATGATTTGGTTTAATCATGAATTTTTGTGGGTTTATTTTAATTTTTAGTTAGAAAATATTAGTGTCTAGCTTAATCCACCAAGTGCCACACTAATTATTATTATTATTTTCTATTTAATTCATTTCATTAAGAAAGTGGACCCCACCCTATGACCCATGTTCATCTCGGGTAATGTGCTTCTTGGGTCGTCGACCCTCCCTTGCCATTTTAAAAGGGCTTAGGCCTTGTCAAATTCATTTTTAGGTCCATTCCATAAAAGTGGGTTCACACATTTCCTTATGAGGCCCATTCTAGACCCATTTACTTAACTTACCTATAAATATATATAAACCTAAGCCATTTTCCCATTTAAGGTAGGTTGAGATTGAGAAGTTTTGAAAAATTCTACCTTCATCTCAAGAAGGAAAATCTTCATCTAAGTTATAATCACTTAATTTCTACCATGTTTTTTTTATCTTTTCCCTAAATCCCATGTTCTTCTCATATTAAATGGGATTCTAGGTTTTCTTTTTCTCAAGTTCATTCTTTGACCCATGTTTAGATACCCTATATATTGGATTTCTTGCTCTTACTCTTGTAATTTTCGTTTTGGACACAAGAAAGTATTATATTTATCATCTATTAGTGATTTTGAGTCTCTTTTCGGCGGAAAGGTTGGATTTTTTCTTAGGGCTAATGTAAACTAATTTGTTGGGTAGGGTTTCTTAAACGTTGGAGGTGATTCAAGGATCTACAATTTGATTTAAGGTAAGGGGTTTTTATTTGATGAAGTTTCTTGAAGCTTGTAGATGGGTGAATTTGAATTTCTTAAATGAATGATATATTTCGCACAAGTTGTAAGTGTGAGGGGATGATGTTCTCTTGTGTTGTTAACACCTGTTTGCATGAGGTTTATGCTATAATTCTTCAGGATTATGTATTGGTGTTAGTGTGAGCTTCAAGTTTTCAAATCCTTTACTGAGGTAAGCTCACCCCATGTGTGTTGTTTTGTTTTGGGGCTACATGGTTGTGTCATACATGTGCTCAGGATGAAATGGAGGCGAATAGATGCATAGAGTTTGGGATAGTTCATTTGTGATGGGATATCCTTATGTTTACTTTTATGTAACTTGTGATACTTAACATGTTTATGGAGAGCCTTGTTGATGGCTTAGGCATGTTGTTACCTTTAAGGTTTGAGACTTATTATGCTATTTTGAGAACTTATGCAGGCATGTGAATGACTTAGAGACTTTCATTAATTTTATTTGCATGAAGGGTCTTCTTTCCCTCAACCCTCGAGTTTCATTTTCATTCTCAGTCACAAGCTAAGAACCAATCACTTCCTCATAAATAGAGGTAACTCCACATTTTCCTTCAAATAATTCTACCCCTCTTACTAGGAGTTATGGGATCTAAATTTTCCTAAAGAAAATATGCATCTCTGGACTCTATTACCTGCATTGTCCCATTGGCATGATGAATGACAAACTTGTACCCCTTAGAGTGTTCATTGTACCATATATAGTTATATTTTATTGTCTTAGGGTCTCCCTTGCCCCTGTATTGATCTAGCACCTTAACAAGTGCCTTTGACCCCACACTTTTAGGTAACCTAAGTTTGGGCATATACTTGTTCATAACTCAAAAGGTGTCCTTTGGACAACCTTAGTTAGTACCTGGTTTAGCATATAAACAACAGTGTCTAGAGCCTCTCCCTAAAACTATGTTCCTAGATCATAGTGATTAAGCATGGACCTGACCTATGTCCATTAAAATCCTATTACGCCTTCCAGTAATACCATTTTGTTGTGGGCATATAAGGTTAAGTATACACATGAACTATTTCATGGTCAGTAAAATAGTTTTTCAACTTATCTAAGGTATATTTACCACCTCTTTCAGTTCTAAGAACTTTAATAGTTCTACCTAGCTGAGTTTCTACTTCAACCTTAGTCTCTTTGAATTTGTCAAAGGCATCTAACTTTCTTTTCAAGAGATAAACATACCCAAACCTTGAAAAACCATCAATGAATGTGATGAAATATGTCATACCCTTTGGATGTTTAAAGGACCGCATTTGTGGGAATGAATTACTTCTAAGAAGTTAAGAACCCTCTTACCTTGAGGGAAGAGTTGTCTACTCATTTTGCTTGAGAGATAATCCTCACACGCACAAAGGTTCTTAGATATTTTAGGGAATAGTCATTGGGAAGACATCTTATGCATTTTGTTTGAGTTTACATGACACAATCGCATATGACAAATAAATGCATCACCATTACAAACACACACAAGATAATCAAAATTACTCATATCATTAATTAAAGCAGAGTTATCTACATCTAATTTGTAAAGTTCATCTAATAAACAAGCAGAAAATAATTTTTTTTTGTCTTTTCTATAGTGGCCTTACTCCTCTTCAACCTTATTTTAGATCCCTTTACTGCCATGAGAGAGACTGAAATCAGGTTCCTCGTAATGTTATGAGTATATAGGACATCTGTTAGCACCAGTGTATTCCCCTTGAGAGGAATCATGTATATCCCAAAAATAACTACCTTGCAATAAGTATTATTCCCCATGAAAATCTTGTGTTGTCAAGAAGGAAACTCAGTTAAGTCAGCACTCCTCACCAAGAAACATGTCTAGTAGCTACAAAACCCAACCACCAAGCCTTACCATGAGTATCAACTATCAATACCTCTATTACTATGTACACAACATCCTTGCTCTTTTTAGCTGCTTTGCTTCTACCTTCCTGATCCTTGTTGCCTTGACTCTTGTTAGGATAATTGGCTTTGAAATGATCCATCTGGCACAATTGAAGCATGCTTCCTTAGGTTTGGAGTTACCCCCTTTGCCTTGAGGATTCTTGCCCTTCATCTGGAAATTCTTGTTCTTGGATGGTTCTGGACGACCCTTTTGAGCCATGCTGAACCATGTTGGTTGATGCATCTAAGCCCTTCATGTGAAATCTTCTCTCCTGCTCTAAGCCAAGCTTAGTAGTGAGATCGTTCATAGTCAACATTTTATCAGTCAAGGCGAAAGCCATCGCCCAAAGGGTTGTTAAGCATTTCCAAGTCTCTCGCAATGAAGGACATAGCATTATGTTATCTAGCACGTTATCGAAGTTCTTCAGCTTCATATTTTGATACTTCCTTTGTAACATACTGATATGGGCTTCAATATGCTCCCATCCCTTTTAGCAACTGCCTCAAGCATGTCCTTGGTAGTTAAGTGCTTTTCGAAAAGCATCTCAATCATTGGCTCTACAAAAATGAGTATCATGGTCCCAGCCTTAAGGTCATCCTCCTTAAACATATCCTAGGCTCTTTTTAAAGCTACAAAATAGTTCTCAGGGGGGCAAACCTCTACTTTGTCCAAGACATGTGAGAGTCTCTTTAGCTACAGAATGAGGTGAATTCTTCTCTTCCATGTAACATTATTGGTGTTGTTGAGTTTTTCAGTCTCACTCAACTTAGCAGCAATCATTCTAGAAGTCAATATGCTTAAGAAACCCAATAGCAAAGTAATGAGGTTGTGAAATACTCAAGGTCAAGATAAGATTTACTAGTAAATAAGATGGAATAAGATAGGACTCTTTAGCAACTAATAATCTAACCCAAGATATTATGTTGCAACATATATGAGAAAAGGTATCACTTAGGGTTTGGATTAGTAGAAAGTAAGGAAAAGAAAAATAATCTTTTAAAAATACCCCTATTTCCATTGTTTGTTGCAATGGGGAAAGAAAAACTAGAGTGGAAACTAGGAAAAAATTGGCCCAACAACTTTCCACCCCTCAACACATGGATTTTGGTAGAAAATTTGCATATTAAAGACTTATGCCTTTAATATGTCTAGTGTCAACCTTGTCGCCAACACAACTACTACCACCACCACCGTCATTGTCATCACTACCGCTACCACCGCCACTGCCATGGCCATCACAACCCCCACTGCTACCTCTACCACTGTCGCCGCCACCACCATCACTACTGCCACTCCTACCACCTTCGCCATTGCTGTCATCTCAGCTACCACCACTATTCCCACTGCCACCATCACTATCACCACTGCCGCTACCACCACCACCGCTGCCGCCAGTGCCACTACCACTACCGTCATCGCTATCATCACTGCCACCACTAACACCTCTGCCACCACCATAGCTGCCACCTCTACAACCACTATCACCCACAACACCATGGCTAATTCCACCACCACTACCACCATTGGTGGATTCAAGTTTCAATTTTCTATAGCAACATTAGTGCAACCAACTAGTAAATTTTGTTTAGGAATCTTCTACTTTCTCTTTCACCTAGATTCACTTTCCCTTTCTCCCGGTTCCTACTAATCCAAACAAACCCTTAGTATGTTCAAAACTTGTGAAATTACCAAAATGCTCCTCAAGAAATTTAAGGTTAATCTCACTTGATATAGACTAAACAAATATCTAATTAATGAGATGATGAAAAGGAAGGTCACACTTGGGTCAATATAAATGACTATAATTGTCTAGACTAAATTCCCAAAAATGAAAATTTAGTCATAGTTGAAGATCACTTACTAGTTGATCAACTGCCTATTCTTGACAGAAGATAGAAAGATTATCAATCGATTACCTGAGCAACTGATTGATTGATTTGCCCTAAAATTGGAAAAAAAATAGTAAGTCATTGATCGTAAGACCAAACGATTGATCGCATGAAATCTCGGCCTAAATTTAAGTTTTAAAAGAAAGTGTGTCAATCGATTGCAGAGTGCCTCGGCCAAAAATTAGATTGAAATAGTGTGTATACCGATGATTGCTTGTGTCATGGCCCGGATTTTTAAAAGCATTTTTTCAAAAGCACGAACGGTAGGTAGCAAAATTTGTTTTTCCTTTAAATACAAAACAAACCATTCGATTAAATATCCAGGTCATGATAATTGGGGTTCACAAATACGAATATCAAATCATATGATATTATTTAACATCTAAAAATTCATAAAGACCAGCTCATCCATCTAAGTACAAGTCTGTCACCCGTCTGAAAATAAATAACAAGTTGACTCTCACGCTTAAGGTACACTTACGTATCGGAGTTTCAAAAATGCAGAATCTTCTTCTTGTGCTCACCTTTCTTGATCTCACCTGTTGTCGCCTAGAGAATCTGCAACAAACCAAATGAAACAACCACAACAACAACAATGGAATCTCTCCGCTTTCAGGAGAAGAGCTTCCAAAGGACAAATGGTTTTATTAATATTTTTCAGATCGGGCCAACATCACCCGATGTTAGTTGCCTACGTACTCATCAGACAACATCTCCAATGTTTCCAACAAGATCGGATCCAAAAGTAGTTCTGCCTAAAAACTACTCTATCCTAAGAAGCATAACATCACACATGCAATGCTTAGATATTTTCAACCTACATTTTAGTAAATCCTTTAACTGTTCCACTTGTCTAATTAACAAGCAATATCAAACAATGTTATTAATTATCTCACAACTCTTGTTCAATAATTAATACTATAAAATCTGTAACTTAGAGATAACTCACCCCTCGAGAAACCTCCAAATAAGGTACTCCAACCTTGGACTAGACTGCTTAACAGCAGCTTGACCTAAATCCCCAGGGCTCTCAATAGCCTGCCACGAATCTGGAGAAGAGGATCCCAACTGTGCTCATGGACACAGATTGGCGAGAAGCACAAGCCTTCCATGATGCTCATACAACTCCGCTTTTCGTACGTACTAAATAGTCCTAGGAAGACCTGCGAGAGACCCGCGGTAAAGACCCTCTGGTCAATACCCAAACCGTCGTGACGATGAAGATGCATATTGCAATCTCCACCTTCCCAACGCTAGGAGAAAATGTCTTATAAGACATTACTAATGTATCAATAGAAGCCTTAGGTCCTTATGACCATTGACTTCCCCCAAACATCTGAAACTTAGACTAAATTATTTTCATCCAATCAAGTAACCACTTAACCTTGTGGGTCCTCTTCACCTTGTGAATCGGCCCACAAAATAGCTCATCCACTGAGCTATGACTCAGAGAACATCCCATAGCCACCATCGGTTCATTAACCAAGGTAAGATCTATGTCAAGGCCCCGTTCACTCCATGAACTGGTCCCAACCCTAAAGAGGGTATTTTAGTCATTATCTTTATTAGGTATTCTCCCCTCAAACCAACAACAACCCATGGCTCTTGATTAATCTTGATTAATCTTAAATTACTAATATAACTTAAAACATCAATATCAAAAGCATGCATCAGCATAAATAATCATGCAATTATACAAACGTATAAATAATAAACGGAGGCCCATTGCATTCATTCGCAAGGCCAGGGCTCAGAGACTTCAAGCCTGATAAGTAAATTAACATATTCCACGAGTGACGTATAAAATGCCATAGCGGATTTCTGCGTTGTGTTACGGACACATGCAATACACTGCCCTAAACCCTGAGAATTAGGATTTTCCATTAGTTTCCCATGACACTGTGACCTGTCAAGGTCTTCGTGTCACCAACCAGTCACACCCCTTCCTTTTGAAGTCATTTATAGGGTACCTTAACTCTTGATTCCTAGGTCATCTGTTTCATCAGAAACAGAACATATTGCCCCTAAGGGCATTAGGGTAATTTTACCACCTAAGGTATGATACCCTCCCTTGGATCATTCTAGTCATTTTACTACACCTCTATTGATTTAAGTCATTGACCTCTCACAAGGCTCCACTCTCAGACCGACTCACGCTTCCATTCACACGAATGTGGGCAGCTCCGCTCAAAGGGTATTTTTGTCATTTGGTTTAAGGCCTTAATGACATCCAATGGGTGTAAAATTAAAACCAAGGGTACTACTGGCCTTCATGGACTCTGTGTAATTTTCCTGGCATGTGACGTGGTCGTGAACTCCTTGAACCGACCCAGGTTTTGACTAACAGTTTATAATTAACCTAGGGGCAAAAGGGTCAATTATCCACTCACTGGGATTTTTCCTCATTTATTGGTTTGGCATATAATCAGGTTACTCATTAAACTCTCACTGATAATTTTCCCAAGTTTTAACCCAATTCATAGGCCCTTGAACCGGAGCCCCGAAGTTGGGTAAATGGTTTTCACACAATGATTTAACTACTAGGGGTAAAAAGGTCATTTCACAGTCTCTGGGATTTTTCCCCAAGTTGAAACTTGGTTAGAACACTCCCACACTTCTTGGGGTCCTCGAGTATTTTTCTAAAATATTTTTGACAGTTTTATCCCCTTGAACCGGACCCGGTTCAAAATCCCCTTTTTTTTAAAAAAAAACCAACCCGAGCCAGGTCAGCGGTTCAGCCCGAAATCGGGCCAGATTCGCTGACCCACTTGTGGGTCGTCTTCCTCACGGAGACGCCCGCAGGGTCGCGGGCGACGGCTGGACTGAGCGTCCACCACCGCCGGTCCGGCTTTCCGGCATGGGCAAAGTCGCCCACGCCAGGGCTGCCGAGGCGGAAGCCCAATATCTAGTGCTCCGTCCGGCGGCGCCCAGATTGGATCTGGATCCCTCAACTTGGCCGTGTCCTCCGGCCGCATCTTCTGACCGCTGTCGGCGTAACACCAGCCTCAGGGCCAGGCCGGGATGAATTTCCGTCAAGCGGCGATTCTATTGGCTCTGGCCCCGCTGGCGGTTGGTGGCTATTCCCTTTCTGTCCGGTGGCCCAAAGGCTCCGCCTTCCCACAAATTACTGCCGGCTGTTCTAGCCGCCGCCTCGGCTGGCCGCAGGGCCGGGACTGGTCGGCCCGCCATCCAACGGCGATTCTAACCATTTTGGCCCTGAGTCCAGCTGGTGACCGGCCGGTCTCCACCGAGAAAGAAGCAGCCGGTGAACGGAAAGATCACTGATTTAGATAAATTTAGGAACAGTCGCTGCAACGTTAAAACTAATGAAATAAAAATTGCAGAAATCATCCTTTCCATTCAGATTTAATGAACTAAAACCTCTGCCAAGTTCGACTTCGAGCCTAATATAAGAATCCTACCTCAATTTGTCGATTTGTCGTCGATCCATCGCCGCTGGAGCATCACCGGAATTTCGCCGGAAAATTCTAATGGCGGCTCATCCTCCATCCCAAAAAGCTCCTCTTCTATTAGCCCTAATTCGCCTTTTATAGGTATGGGATTAGGGCTCCTAATCCCATGAAAAATTAGGCCTCAAAAACCCAATTTCATAATAGTAATTAAACGGGTCCATATAGTGACTTAAACGGATAATTTGCACGTTTAATTCGGGTAAACGGGTCCTACACGATATGTTCAACTTCAGACAGTCGTATCTCCTTCATCCAGACTCCGATTCGTGCGTTCATGGTGGTGTTTCAAAGCTCTTTACTTTAGCCACCACTTCCAACTGATGATCAAGTTATTCCAACAAAAAGATCAAGGGGTCTAGCACCCTAATTTCCACGTGTACGACTTCGGAAATTTAGAAAATTCCCGGACGTTACAGCTTGTACTAGCGATCAATCATTGGTAAAACTGTAAATAAATTTCTAAAGTCTTTCATGTGAAAACACAAGTAAAAATATCGTATAAATTTACCACAACATCAACCAAAATATAAGAATTGATAAATTGCTAAAAAGATGAATCTTTCTGCTCTATGACATCCACCAAATTGGGCTTTGATACCACTAATGGGCACAGCGGGAGGGGCTGAACTGGCCGTTGCCCACATGATGGTAGAGAGCCTTTGGTGGTACCAAAGGAGCAATTCCTCACACAAACATGCAATAAAAACAATTTATAGTGAGTAATATAATCAATTCATAAAACTAGCACATATATATTCAATGAATCTTAGAATAACACGCACTCACCTCTGGGATCTAGC
Organism: Saururus chinensis; assembly: GCA_035235625.1. Lineage (NCBI taxonomy): Eukaryota > Viridiplantae > Streptophyta > Magnoliopsida > Piperales > Saururaceae > Saururus > Saururus chinensis. Next base: position 24,741,040 of record CP141144.1, read on the forward strand.
CCCTCGATGCAAAGAATTGATAATTATTTTACCAAAATGCGCTTTTAAATCAATATAAACACACTCATAAAGTTAGGGTTACCCCTTTGGCGTGTTTTATAAAACTGGTTAAAATTTCCTTCTCTTTACACCAAAGAGAAGCCCTTCCTTACTTTGCCAAATTGCTGGGAAAACTCATGGCTTTGAGAGGGCTTGAAGGAAGATAGAATATAAGAGATGATGGGAGAGATAGACTATGCTTTCTAAGTGCAAAGTCCTTGAAGAAGGTCTCCTTTCACCTAGATCATCACACACCAGAAAGGGAAGGAAAACATTCTGCCTTGTCTCAGTTTTTCTCCCCAGTTATGTAGCCCTTGATAACACATGACAGACGAAGAAGATGATGGTCGATAAGAGAGTCCTTCCCTCCCTCATGCATATAATTTCCCATGTCTAAATCCATGTGAGGATACATGGGGCCCACCAATTTTCTCTTAGGTAAATCTTTCAAACTCTCCGATTTCAGGTCTCTTCTGGGTTATTTTTACGTGGGTTAGGAACTTACACCCAACAATTCCAACTCTAGGAAGAAGAGCTCGAGATGAATCTGGTGGTAGAACTTGAAATCTATCAAGGCCGGCCTGATTTGGGCACAATCAGATCTGACTTGCCTAGGCCTCAGCGAAGTTATTACCGCTACCACCAATGGAGCCGCAACTACCAATGTTGTCACTGTCTTTACCGGGGTTGGAGAATGGGATAAAGGGTAATTTTGGGTTGGGGTAGTAAGTAAGAAAAAGAAGGGTTTATGAGGTTTGAGGAGTAAAAAATGTGGAAATTTTTAGTAAAACAGGGTATTAAGCAGATTTTTTAGGGTGCATAAAGACACGTTCTTGACTAAAACGCGGAAAATACTACTCCATATGTCCTAAAAATAACTCCATTTGACTTTTCAAAACAAATTAAATTTAATTTATTTTAAAAAATTAAATAAAATTATTAATATAAAATGGATGAAATATTTTAAAGTTCAATTAGCACTAGATTCTAATATTAAAATGTTTCGAACTGAGAGAAGGTTTGATTATGCAACCTTCAAGATAAGGAACTCAAATGCTCTAATGATTCACCAGGGGAAAGCACACATAATCTACCCACCAAATTATAATTTCCGTGTTCTTTGTGCATTTTCGTGTACGCCATTGATCCAGGGCGGGACATAGACAGCTGGGAAGCTTCAGCAACACCAATGGATTTGAATTATAACATATGTGTTATTACCTCTTCCGCTATGTAAACATATCATTCTACTTACATAAAGTGTCAAGGGTGACCATTGGTTGTTCACAAATTTTCTATACTACACTCAAATTTTCTATAATACCTATAAATATGAGTTTAAATTGGTATTTAGTTTGGGTGTATTTTAGTAAAAAAATTTAAGTAGATTTCAAAATTATCATATGATGCCATGTGTAAGTTAGGTACTCATTGAACCTCACTTTTAATATTGTGTTATATTCAATTTTGTAAGGCAATATCCAGTGCTCTCGACCTCAGATTTTCATGTTTTTATTAGTGTTTAAAAGTTCTTAACTAGCTCTATCAAATGAGATGCCCTATAGATATCTTTTTTTTTAAGTTTTTAGTGAATCTTATGCATACGATGGCAATATATTTTTTGTATTTTTTTCCTATATCACATATGTGCAAAGACAAATTAAATGATATATACACTATTGGAGTATTGACTATTTTTCACATCAAGATTATAGATGAGAGGTCACATTCTTCTGTATTATATATCTATTAATATCTTATCAAGTTCTTATATTGGCTAAGATTAATATCATAAAATTTTATGTCAAAATATTTTACATCCAAAGTGCACATACATTTTTGCTAATTCGTTTTATAACATTGAGGCCTTCTCAAGCCTGGAATAATCTAGGCAATAAACATCTGATAGCGCCACGGAGATCTCTAGAACATTAGCCCATAGTTAACAAATTTTGGTTGCATTGGAACCAGAATACCTCACAAGTTCAATTGATTTCTAGCTTATCAAATCATTAAAGTGATATACTCTCCCATCTTAAATTAATAGCTTTATTTGACAAAAATATTTGTTCCATATTAATATCTCTACTTTGTTAAATTTAAAAAATTGAGTATATAAAAAAGAGTAATATAAGCTTATTTTTTTCTCTTAGATGTAGGTTTTATTATTTAATAATATTTAATATTTTTTTAAATATAATTATTAATATAATACGGAGGGAGAATTTAAATAGATGGGGAGCCATTGAAAAGTAGAAGGTTCGGGAGAACCGCTTGACCTTTTTGTATCACATGACTCACGCCTCCGACAAAGTGAATTTTCACCCAATACGCTTGATAGAATATGAGGCAGAGACTTGATAAATTTCTAAATGTCTCTATCTTCGCAGGGCCTTGAATACAAGTTTCATTATCATTCCTTAGTTGATTATGTTATATAAAATGATAAAAATCAGTTCAAATAAGCCATCTTACAAATGAAAGAAGGGCAGCAAAGGAAGATATTAACAGCCATTTCAGCGTCATGCACGATTTTCTTCCATTGTTCTTTTCCCACCTTCTGGACTTTAGCTCCGGGAATCTAATCAAATCAGCGAAGTACATCTGCATAGAGAGTGAGCCATACAAAAAGTATGGGCTGGAGAAAGACGACTTGTTTGTCACATTGAACTTTCATCAAACGTTCCAGGCAGGGACTTGAGAAGAGTCAAAGGTGCGGCTGTGTCTCCACAGAGCTGCAAGCCCACCACCACAAGATTTATTCGTGTAGATCAGTGACAAGGAGCTAGGGCTGCAAGAAATATGGGCAGGCCCGAAGCCCGGCCCGACCTGGCCCGAAATTTTATATAATTGGGCTTTAAATTTTATTCAATCAAACGGGCCGGTCTTGAAAGTTTAGAGTTTATAACATTTTGGGCTGGGCTCGGGCCTGGGCTAAAAATTCTTAAAAACCCGGCCCGGCCCTTTCTAGCCCGTTTAACCATATCCATTTTAATCATGCGGTCCTGTGTGTGTGTAGTTTGGTATCATCGGATAAATGCCAGCAGAGAAGCCCATCGTCTCCGCCGCTCTGCAGCCCTAAATTTCCTCGCCGCTCTCCTACTTCGTCCATTGTTTCCCGATTCTTCCGCCGTTGTGCCTGTGCAACCTAATTTCTCCCCATTTGCAGTTGCAGCCAGCAGAGAAGACCATCGCCGCTCTGCAGCCCTAATTCCTCACCGCTCTCCTGCTTCGTTCATCGTTTCCCAATTCTTCCGCCATTGATTTATTTTTGTAAAAGGAAAAGATGGGATGGGGGATTTTTCTCGTTGTTCTATCTTCTATCACCCTAGATCCTGAATTCACTTCTTTGTTTATTTACTTCCTCTCATGTTTTAAGGTTGTAGCAGCGTGGTATTGGTCTTTTCTACCTCTTTCCTTTGGATTTAAACACTCCTATGGAGTTTATATATGTTGGCAGTACCACCTGAATTCAATATCCGTAAGTGGTTGTTTAGCTGCTTAAAATGTGGTCCCTTTGTTGGATCTAGTTCTCTGGAAATTGATTGAAGGAAGATCGCCCACCCGATTTGCTGAGAGTAGTAGGTAACGTCATTCTTGCAACATTTTTTCCCCAGTTTCTTGGACAGTTTTTATGTTTATGTTCACTGGAATTTACTTGTGTATGTTTTGTGTCCAGTGATAGTTCAATGAATCCTGAAGTGGTCAGTCTGTTGTCACCATGAAGGTAAGTGGGTATCTTATTGCTTTAAGTCCTGACGAGGAGGATGAATCCTATCATTTCTCTGTTTATGGTAGTTTAGGTGTTAATTAACGAGAAGTATTTGCTCTTAAATGATTGGGGCTTTCTGTAAGTACTATGAGGTGAGGAACCAGCTGATTAAGCTAGCATATTATTATCTGGAAGTTGTTTATGTTTCATCAACCCCATGATCGTCTATCCCAGAAAGCCCTAGCACCAGATGATCATCACATAAAGCCCCAGCACCAGATGATCATCACATAGTTCCAAGAAAGATTGTTATTACCTAGTCTGTGAAAGATGTTCAGAGTTTAATGGATGATGACCTTGTTTTAAAAGACAAGATTGGCACATTTGTGAGTATCTCCTTTAAGTTTAGAGTAATGAAAACTTAACGCTGACTTGCTAATTTAATGAATCTACTGCCTTTGACATGTGGTTAATATCTAACCTACTTGGGATATGTCGGCTCAAGGAAAAAGTTTTAAATATGCATATCAAGGCTCGTGGCTTAAATGTGCAGAATTATCTCTTATTTTTGGCATTTATATGTCATTGAATTATTTGTCATTTTGTCTTCCTTAGCAAGTTTACTTTTGGAGTCTTCCTAGTTGTGCTGGGAGCTAGGTAGAAATTTCTGTTTGTATTTAATATATAATTGAAGGCAGTATATGATTTTTCTTTGGAAATACTTTTATCTATATTATCTTTGTTCTGCCATACTATATGTAGTTTAGATATGCATGGAATCGGATCTCTTAATCAGTAAGGAGCGCTTGGCAGAACTAATGGAACAAATAGATGCACTACAGAAGGGCAGAGAAGAATCTGTAAGTGTGTTTGAGTTTATGCCGATTAGTTTATTGTATTAACACTCATGATCAAATTTCTTTTGGCATTTGACTTGGGTTCTCCTATAGCTTGTAATGGAAATTAATTTCTTTTTTATCTAATAATGTCTCTTAATATCTCATTTGAACAGGGAGACCAAAGGCTAATAAGCACAACCTAAGCCTGAAGCTAACAGGGAAAATGCAACTAAACCTGAACCTTCATCTGCAAAGCCAAAAGCTCAAGAAGGACCAAGTAAAAAAGAAAAGCTAATTGAAGATGGAGGTGAAGATGATGATTCCGATGAGGATGACTCATATGCATATGATTCTAATGAGGTGCTTTTACTCATTCTTCTTTATAATACTCAGTCGATAAAACCATGTATGCTTCTCTTGAACTAAATAATTTATTACATCTTTAGACCATGCTAGGAGTTTACTTTTTGATTCTTTTGTTTTGGCACTTGTACCTTATGAATGTCCTAACATGGAAGTTTTGTGAGTTTGTGTTTTTTGGTTTGCAGTCACCTTGTTCTTTTATTCCTCTCTATTCCATGTCTTGTGTTCAGTCTTGTTATTAATCAATAGAAGCTTCATGGAAATATAGTTTGCTACCTCCCAAACAGGCAGTTTCAGTTGTCAATTCAGGATTGCTGCTAATGGCTTATGGCTGTGATGGGTATAATGTTTCCAGCAGTGCTTCATTTCACACATTCAGAGGTGCAAGAGTTACAATCTGAGCTGTCACTTTCGAGGTTTAGCAGTTGCATTATGCTTGTTGCTTACGCAGGCAATCTTTACTTCGAGTTGAAGACTCAACAAAGCCAATATAGTCCCATTGATGAGGTGAAATGTGCTTTTGCACAGATTTTGATTTTTTTTCCCCTTAAGTTGGTTGAATAATTTCTAGTCTTAACATTTTGATGAGGTGATATGTACTTTTTTGCTGCTAAACACACTGTCCTTCACCATTATCCTATGTGTCACTTCCTCAATGTCCTCATGTAGTGAATAAATTTGAGCCCAATTTGTGTCACTCCCTGCCCTTAATGGAGACATCTACAAGTTGTCAATCAGATATTCCACTAGTGATGTAGTAAGATTCTTGTTATGTACTGAGCTGCTCTTTTGCCATTGCTATAGTTTAAAATGGTCTATAAACTGGTTTTCTATTTCCCAACTTGTGATTGAGCTGAAATTTATGTCTTCACTGATGACTACGTGGCAGACCTCTGGGCACATATAAAGGTTCCCTCCCTTTCTGTCTGTGTGTGTCTCTAGGTGAATATGCATGTTCGTTCTGGGTAAAAGCATACAAAGTTATCTCCAAAATATGGTTATGCTTTTTTGTAGTATAATAATTTCATATACTAACTTTGTTTTATTTTAATTTTGTGTAGGCTAATGGTGAAGATTGTCAAGATGCACCGAGGGATCAAGTCTAATCGAAGACTTTTTCTTCTTTATTTATCCTAAATAATCTCACAATTTGTACTTAGATAATGTAAACAATTGGAACTATTATAATTGCAAACTTCGTTTTCAACACTTAAATGTATTAGATACTTTGATTTAAATAATTTTTTGTTATTATAAGAAAAAAATTTATATCAAGTCAATTTCGGCCCAAAAGCCCGTGGCCCGGCCCGAGCCCATTGAAATTTTGGATTGGGCCGAAATTTTAAACTCAGTTACGAGCTTTGGGCCCATTTTTTTAAAAGAAAAATTTTATGGGCCGGGCTTGGGTTTGCCCTAGCCCGTTAGGGCCCGGCCCGTTTGCAGCCCTAGTGACAAGGCCACAAGATAAAAAAAGGGTGCTGATAGCCCTATATTGATGATGAATAGTTTGCAATTGATGGAGGAGTCCTCGTGGCATGGGACATGAGTTCAATAGTTGGATGAATGTTGGGCTGAAGTGGGTATTAGAACAATTAGATTTCCTACATGGTGAGTTCCTGCAACAGAGAGAGAAGACAGAAAGCAGAAAGATGGGAAAAAGAAACTGTTTCTTAAATCACTTTGATCTGCCTTATGGCTTCTATTCTAGATGTTTTAAAGCCAAAGAGAAAGCAAGTAGGGCAATCCCTTATTACATCTAGAAAAAGAAATCCAAAATATGAGTAGTTTTCCCTTATTTTAATCCTACTCCATCTAGGTAAATTCCTAAAATTAAGAGATTCCACATCTATTCCTTCCTGGCCACTTCACATGATTTGCTCCTTGTACCTTTTGGGTGATTCCACCATGAATCACACTGGGCAACTATCTCCTTTGTCACGATTTGCTCTGCATTTGGCTCTCCTTCTTGGAAAGAATTCATCCTCGAGTTCTCGCTGTCGTGCCCCCCATAATATGAAGAAAGGTTCTTAACATTAAAAGTGTCACTGAAGTTCATCGTAGGCGGTGGTAATTTGACCTTGTAATCATTGTTATTAATATTCAAAACAATATCGCATGGACCAATTTTATGAGGCTTCAACTTTTGATACTTGCCAGGGTTACATTCCTTAGAAAGATAAACTCATACTTCATTGCCTTCAACAAAAGAGAGCTCCCCTGGATCCACCTATATATTCATTATATTTTACATAATTAGCCTCTATATTAGCACCGACTTGTTCATGAATAGCTTGTAAGTCCACCAACAATGTGTCCTTGTTAGGATTACCATTTGACCCTTATCCACTTGATAGGAAGAACGGCCACAATCCCCTCAGTTTTAGCTTGAGGTTTGCCAAGGCATGCACACTTCATGGCAGGTGTACATGTCGCTAGTATTGAAGCTTTCGCAGACTCACTTGCGAAAGTCTTACTCATAGTGAGATTCAATGGCAAGCTTGGTGCCATCAGCATAGGGGGAGTCCTGTACATACAGGACGAATGTAGAGACTCCTACTTGGAGTAGGAATCAAATGTGAGGCCGGATTCATGGCCACACTCAGATGTGCAGGTATCATGCTTTGTTCTAGATAGATGGCTGAGTGCACACTGATGAAGGCTTGGCTAGTAGCTGGTTTGTTGGCGAGTGTCCTAGCATGACTAGGACTATGCGCAGAGGCCTAGTGCAAGTGGGGAATTTTGTGGCAGCAGCTGTATGCGAGAGGAGTACTCAAGGCAGATAAATCCTAGCTAAACTTAAACTTCAAGCAATAAGTGGATGTAATGTGGACTTTGCATAAGCAAGAGGCATGTGAGCTAAGGACTTCAAGCTAGAATAGGAGGCCTTAAGGCTAATGGATAAAGGTAGGACTCTAAAAAGAGAGTGCAAGCTCATTCCTACCTAGGTTGTGACTCTGGATAGATGTCTTTGGTAGGACTGTGCGTAGGTTTCCTAGTTGTAATGGGGTAGCATCATTTGTATGACAAATTTGTAAAGCAGTGACATTAAGGTTGTGGCAGAGCTTACTGGCAATTTCTAGTTGTGAATATGTCCAATGATAGTTGGGAAGGCAAAGGCAGCAGAGTTTGTGGGGGAGACTCAAGGTTAGAGTGATTTAGGGATTTTGGAAATGAATCCACAACTGCATTGGCTATGGCTTTTTATAAAAGTGTGGCTTTTGACATGTTGATAACCTTCAGCATGTGTTGATGTGTAAAATTTTTGTTGACATGGGTCTTGATGTGTCAAGAATAGGGTTTTTAAATGCATATAAAATTTAAAAACCAATATCAAAGTTCGTTCAGGCCGCGACCTGCAAGATTTACCATGATCATAGCATAAAAAATTCATTTCCTAGGAAATATATTGTTTATGTACAAACACACAAGGATAAAAATAAACAAGGTTTCTTACTGAACACTTATAGTGTGGTTGAAAATCTTCATAAATTTTTCGAAAGCTCAAAAAATGTTTCTTTTACCCGCGCACTACGCTTTGCCAAAACCTGCAATGCCTAGGGGGTAGTGAGTATTTTAAAATACTCAGTAGGAGAATCTTTATTATCAGACATAATTATTACATATGGCAGTTTCAAATCACATAAAATAGATAATATTTTTAATAAAACAAAGGTGCGTCTCTCATCCAAAACTTCATCTATAGCTTCATCTTACGTATTGCACACACTATCAGGGTTTGCAAGCTCTCATGGCTACTACTAATGTCCTAGACACCTACACCATCTTATGGAGTTTGCTACAAGTACAAAGTAATTGCCTCTTACTCTTCCATGAATCATCTGCAAATCACTTTGTGATAGTGGAGAGAAGAGATACCTATGCTCATGGGGCTTCAGGATCATGAGAACTGAGAGTTCCCATGATACTCTCTACACTAGTTCATGTAGCCTTCTTAAAGGTTCGTGTCATTCATGAGGGGCTAACCAAGGTTCCTGCCCTTTGTTAAGGGCGAATTAGGCTAATGTGAGTACCGTGCATCTAATTTCAAATAAAATTATAGTTGTGCACTCTTCTATCCATAGAGGGCTATTGGGATGTCATCCAACTAAATCTCCGAATAAACAAATCAATCTTAAGTTCTCTAACTCATAATGGGAATTTTTCCTTAAAAAATAATTTGCCCCAATGTTTAGCCTTCCAAAACTCTACCCTCTCCTCTACAAGCCTTGGACTTGTTACTAATAATAAATATAAAGATGGGGTTGGTTGCTTATTCCAATGAGATAATTATTATTTATTTACCCCATCCCAGTAACTTGAGCAACATGCTTGAACGTATTTTTTAAAAATATTTATGACAATCATCCTTTTGAAAAAGAAATAATTCTCTAAAACCATATATCAAACATATTGCACTCATTTATAATTAAAATAGTGGTGAAACAAGATTTTTTCTATCTCAAATGAATCACAATATATAATTTATAGCCTACTTTAATCTATCTCACATGAATCACAAAAATTACAGTGCATAATTCATACCTTACTTCAAAAAATAATCATTAAATAAAACCAATATATGAAGAAATCATAAATCATATATTGAAAGTAACTCCAACACTTAGTATACTAGAGTCATATAGATATTAGGTTCAAAAGATAACCTATGTAAACATTTAAGTTTTAGGAAATTATGAAAACCCTTGCCTAATTCTTTGTGTGAATTTGAAGGTAATGTGCATGATTCTCCTTATTTAGATGATGAATTTCACCCTTCTAGAGTCTTTAAATCCTTCAAATAATTCTGCCATCACATTGATGTACTGAAATAATATTTAATAAAATATTTTTAAATTTCTATTTGTAATCCTATTTTGTGTTAATTCATTGCTGATTTGGGCTATTTATGTTTTGAATAAGTTAGTTGGACCTTAATTGAGTTTACATGTCTAAACAGGCTTCAACAAGATACAACTGGAAGAGGAAGTTAAGCCCAACTACCCAAAGCTATTTAAAAGTCAAGAATGGGCTCATAATGGTCTAACATGCATGGAATGGTCGAACACAACCTTGTGGACCCATTTGATTTGACATTTGTATGAATATAGAACTAAATTATGAAAGAAGTTGATTCGGATAGATTGACACAGCCTTAGTATTTCGATCATATCTTTTTATGTATAATTCGGATTGATACGACTCTGGTGGCAATGGAAAGAAGACTTCCGTGGCTACAAGTGTTATTTCAGGAAGAAATTCCAAATTTCGAAGATATCAGGCAATCAATCAGGATGAAATCTGGAGATATGATTTGATTTTCCCCTTTGAAACAACCCTTTCTTTTCTTATAAATAGAGGGGTGGACGTGATAGATGGGGCATTCTCTCCTCTTTGGAGCTCTCTTCTCCTATTTCCTTCTCTTATTTTGCATTTTTGTTTTTATTTTTATTGTAATGGCTTTCTAAAGCTCTCAAGCTAAGGCTAGGAATGAAGCTTGTACTTGATGTTTAATAGATACTTTGATTCAAGTAAGTTCTTTATCATTTTAAATTGATGTTTTATATTTAAGGAGTTTATAATCTATATAATTATTTGATTCAACGTTGACGAAAGGCACGCTGAATGCTTATAATTCCCTATGATTATATACTTAATACTTTCACGTAGTAAACAATCAATTACTATTGTTCTATTTCAAAGTTCTTTAAAAGATAAATTTTCCGATTGAGACAAATTTTCATTTGATCTTAATTGAGTTATCATTTGAATAAAGTATATATTAGAGATTTATTACAAGTGGATTTTTGATGCCTTAGCACTTTCTCTTTGAATTGTCTCTTATTATCTATTTTACTTTTCTTCTCTATTTTATTCTCTTCGTAATAGTTTTCTGTGTCACACAAGCCTTTCCTGTAGATCGACCTTGTGTACTATAGTTGACAAGTAAAAAAAAAGAAATCTGAACTAGACTCCTTCATAGTCTTAGTTTGGACATAACACAAATTGGCGCCGTTGCCGGGGATTGCAACGTGTGACAAGAATCCGTTACAAAAAACTCACTCTAACTTTACTAATTCTCTAACTTTTATTTTTGCACACTAACTCTCTAAATTCAGTCATTTACTTTATGTCATTTACTTTTAGTATTTAAATTCTGTAATTTTTCTTTTTTTTTGAGACCGGAGGCACTACCCACGTTACTACCAAAAAATTTTTGTGATCAAACGTGTACCTTGATAGTGCCTTTAGCCTTATTTTTGTAATTTTAATTTTTGTCTATTAACTTCTAACCCTCTAACTTTTAATATTTTGTCATTTAATTTTTGCACTTTTATTTTCGTTTGTTATTAAAAAAAAAAATTGTTGTTGCATGTTCACATGGGTGCGTGATAATTCTGGACGATTGAAAAAAGTGAAGAAATCTTTTAAAAATTATCTTTATTTTGATATAATGGAGGATCTAAGAACTAATGAGGAACTAAGAAGTAATAATGGGGATAATAATGCACAAAATATTGAAGTTAAAACCTTGCGTGATTATTTACAACCAACTAGATCAAGTTCTCCTTTCATGATTTTTCCAATAATGTAGGCGGTTTTGAACTCAAGCCAGGTGTAATTCAATTACTACCCAAATTTCATGGCCTAGATTCAGAAAGCCCATATTTGCATTTAAAAGAGTTTGAAGAGGTTTGTGAAACTTTGCCAAACCAAAATATTTCAAATGATGCTATTAGATTAAAACTCTTTCCTTTTTCTTTAAAGGAAAAGGCAAAAAATTGGTTGAATTCTTTGAAGCCAAGATCTAGTGGATCATGGCAAGAAATGCAAAGAGAATTTTTGAAAAAGTTTTTCCCCACCCATAAAACTAATACACTTCGAAAGAATATCATGAATTTTTCACAAAAAGAAAATGAGACTTTCTTTCAATGTTGGGAGAGATTTAAAGAACTTTTGTTGTTGTGCCCACATCATGGATATGAAACATGGCGTACAATTAGTTTCTTTTATAAGGGCTTATCTTCTCAAATGAGGCAATTTGTTGAAATGATGTGTAATGGAGAGTTTTTGAGTAAAGAACTTGAGTAAGCATGGGACTATTTTGATGTGTTAGCTGAAAATGCTCAATCATGGGAAGATTCTAATAAATTTGAAAGTAGTAATAAAACCAAATCTAATGGGGCAACTAAGGGGGGCTTGTACCTTCTTAAAGAAGAGGATGATGTAAAAGCAAAAATTACAAGTTTAACTAGAAAAGTTGAGGCTATGGAAATTAATAGGGAAAACATGTCTAAAGCTTCTCAAAAAGCATAAGATATTTGTAGTATATGTGAGAGTGATGGACACCAAACACAGGATTGTCCAACAATCACTACTTTTCAAGAGGTGTTGCATACTCAAGCAAATGCTATGAATACCTACAAAAGGCCATTTTCTTCTCCTTATTCTGAAACTTATACTCCTAATTGGAGAAATTATTCCAACTTTAGTTGGAGAAATAAGTCTAATGTGCAGGTACCCCCTTCTTCCTCAAATTATGTTCCACCACATAAGAAGACTTTGAAGACACATTGCAAACATTCATGCAAAGTCAAGCAACAATCAACAGCCAAATAATGCAAGCCATCAATGACTTGAAGACTTCTATCACTCAATTGACCACAACTTTGAGCACTCAAGAAAAAGGGAAGTTTCCTTCTCAACCTCAACCAAATCCTAAAGGTCAATTTGTAATTGAAAATTTAAATTCTTCAAGTTCACAAGAAGAGCATGCTAAGTCCATCACCACTTTGAGAAGTGGAAAAGTTATTAACAAAGACATTCCAATGAAGGTTGTTGAACCTAAGGAGTCTTTGAATTCTAAACATGGTGATGAACTTGACAACTTTAATTGTGTTGCTCCAATTCCTCCTCCTTTTCCTCAAAGGTTACAATCTTCTTCTAAATTGGTGCCAAATGGTGACATTCTTGAAACTTTCAAACAAGTGAAGATTAACATTCCTCTCTTAGATGCCATTAAATAAATTCCATCTTATGCTAAATTTTTGAAAGATCTTTGTACAATTAAGCGTAAGCTAAATGTACAAAAGAAGGCATTTTTGACAGAACAAGTGCAATTTTGCAACACAACACCCCACCCAAATATAAAGATCCTGGTTGTCCAACCATATCTTGTATGATTGGGAATTATAGAGTTGAAAAAGCTTTGCTTGATCTTGGGCCAAGTGTTAATCTCTTACCTTATTCTGTTTATGAACAATTGGGACTTGGTGAATTGAAGCCCACAAGCATTACACTTCAACTTACAGATCGCTCAGTTAAAACACCAAGAGGAATTGTTGAGGATGTGCTAGTACAAGTAGAAAAGTTTTACTTTCCTGTTGATTTTATTGTTTTGGACACACAACCAGTTTTGAATGCTTGTACTCAAATTCCTGTCATATTAGGCCGCCCATTTCTTGCTACTTCTAATGCTCTTATTAATTGTAGAAATGGTGTTATGAATCTTTCATTTTGAAATATGACTTTGGAACTGAACATTTTTAATATTTGCAGGCAACCAGAAGATGATGATGAGGATGTGCATGAAGTGAATCTTTTAGAAAGTCTTGTTGATGACATGTCTACTATTTCTTCATTTTATGACCCTCTTGAAGCATGTCTTTCTTATTTTAACTTTGATGATGATGTTATGATTAATTATGTAAATTCCTTGTTGGAGTCAACTCCATTATTGGATACTGATAGGTGGAAGGCCCGCTTTGAGGAGTTACCTCCCTCTAATAGCGCTCCTCTCCCCTCAAGTGTCCAACCACCCAAGCTAGACTTGAAACCCCTCCCTACTGAACTTAAATATGCTTATCTTGGTGAGGGAGAGACATTTCCTGTGGTTGTCTCTTCAATGTTGGATAGGGAGCAAGAGCACAGGTTGCTCGAAGTCCTTAGAAATCACAAGAATGTCATTAGGTGGACCATTGCTGATATCAAGGGGATTAGTTCCCTGATTTGTACACATAGGATCTTCATGGAAGAAAATGCAAAACCTGTGAGACAAATGCAACGGAGGTTAAACCCCAACGTGAAAGAGGTAGTGAGAGCAAAGGTTCTAAAATTATTGGATGTTAGTATCATTTACCCCATTTCTGACAGTCCATGGGTGAGTCCCACCCAAGTTGTCCCCAAAAAGTCTAAAGTGACAGTGGTAAAGAATGCTAATGATGAGTTAATTCCCACTAGAGTCACCACCGGTTGGCGTATGTGCATAGATTATAGGAAATTAAATTCTGTCACTAGGAAAGACCACTTCCCCTTGCCATTCATGGACCAAATCCTAGAGAGGGTAGCCGGTCATCAATTTTATTGTTTTTTAGATTGTTGTTCAGGATACAACCAAATTAAGATTGCACTTGAAGATCAAGAAAAAATAACCTTTACATGTCCATTTGGTACCTTTGCATATCGAAGGATGCCGTTTGGATTATGTAATGCCCCTGCCACATTCCAAAGGTGCATGATGAGCATCTTTAGTGACATGGTGGAGTGGTTTTTGGAAGTTTTTATGGATGACTTTTCTGTTTTTGGTGATTCTTTTGATGATTGTCTTGATAACTTAGAAAAAGTTTTGGTGAGATGTGAAGAGAAAAATCTAGTTTTAAATTGGGAAAAGTGTCATTTTATGGTTACTACTGGAATAGTACTTGGTCACATTGTTTTACGTGCAGGGGAATTCAAGTAGACAAGGCAAAAATTGAATTGATTGCTAATTTGCCTAGTCCAAAGTCCATAAAAGATGTTAGATCCTTTCTAGGGCATGCAGGTTTTTATCGAAGATTTATCAAGAATTTTAGTGTGATATCTAGACCATTGTGTAATCTTCTATCTAAAGAGCATTCTTTTGAGTGGTCGGATGCATGTGAAGAAGCTTTCACAAAGCTTAAGAACATGTTCGTGTCTGCACCCATCATGCAACCCCCAGATTGGAACGTTCCTTTTGAAATTATGTGTGATGCAAGTGATTATGCCGTTGGGGTTGTTTTAGGGCAAAGGAAAGATAATATACCTTGCGTAATTCATTAGGCAAGTAGAACTTTAAATAGTGCCCAAATGAACTACTCCACCACTGAAAAAGAACTTCTTGCTGTAGTATTTGCACTTGACAAATTTAGATCCTACTTGATCTCTCAAATTATCATTTTTACTGATCATGCAGCTTTGAAGTACCTTTTGAGCAAACAAGATACAAAGCCCAGATTGCTCCGATGGATACTCCTACTCCAAGAGTTTGATCTCACAATCAAAGACAAGAAGGGAGTAGAGAATGTGGTGGCAGATCATCTTTCAAGATTGGAATTTTCTGATTCTTCGGACAACATTCCAATCCAAGACACATTCCCAGATAAACAACTTTTTGCCATCTCACATCCTCCATGGTATGCCGACATTGCCAACTACTTGGTGACAGGTAAAGTTCCCCACCATTGGTCTCCTCAAGATAAAAAGAGATTCTTCACTGAAGTAAAGCATTTCTTTTGGGACGACCCCTATCTCTTTAAGTACTGTCCGGATCAAATAATCAGGAGATGTGTGCCTGATTCTGAACAAGTAAGTATCATCTCTTTTTGTCATTCTGAAGCATGTGGTGGTCACTTCTCCTCTAAAAAGACCACCGCTAAAATTTTGCAATATGGTTTTTACTGGCCGACGCTTTTCAAAGATGTTCATGAATTTTGCAAAACTTGTGAAAGGTGTCAAAAGTTAGGAGCTATTTCTCATCGAAATATGATGCCCCTTAACCCCATATTGGTTATTGAGATTTTTTATTGTTGGGGCATTGATTTCATGAGACATTTTCCTTCTTCTTTTGGCTATGTTTACATTTTAGTTGTTGTCAATTATGTTTCCAAGTGGATTGAGGTTGTTCCAAGCAAAACCAATGACCACAAAGTCATTGTGCGCTTTTTAAAAGAAAATATATTTTCAAGGTTTGGAACACCTCGAGCCATTATAAGTGACGGGGGGTCACATTTTTGCAATAGGCCTTTTGAGGCTTTGATGAGGAAGTATGGGATTACCCATAAAGTAGCTACCCCCTATCACCCACAAACAAGTGGACAAGTTGAAATTTCTAATATGGAAATTAAATATATTTTATAGAAAATGGTAAATCCAAATGGTAAAGATTGGTCTTTACGGCTAACCGATGCTCTTTGGGCTTACCGTACGTCTTTTAAAACCCCAATTGGCATGTCTCCTTACCGTTTGATTTTTGGAAAAGCTTGTCACTTGCCTGTGGAGTTGGAACATAGGGCATATTGGGCAATCAAAGCTTTGAATTTTAACTTTGATAAGGCTAGCTTAAATAGACAATTGTAAATAAATGAGTTAGAGGAAATTCGATGTGATGCTTATGAGAGTAAAACTTTGGCATGATCTAGTAGTATTCATGTTATCATGATGGAGTTTTGAGCTTCACTATTCTTGGTTTGTAGAACAATCGAGGACTTGTTGTCAACACAATTCAAGTTAATTGTATAATGTGCTCAAGAAAATTAAAAAAAAGCAAAAAAATGTAAAAAAAAAGAATGAAAAAATTAAAGTCACTCTATTGAGTAGACCGGGACTCGGCGTGCCTCACTAAGCATAGGGTGTTCGAGTCAAAAGGTAGAGTTGACTAATTTATGACATGCATAGCCTTGAAGCCTATTTGGTTCAAGTTATTAAGCCTGAGGGGTGCTTTAACACCTAGTGCCCTGAGCCAACTGGATTGGGAGTCACTGGCCTAACACTTGTTACATAGATCTTATAGAAAGCTAAAAAGGCTAAGCCTTACACATGTCATGTGAGATGAGCATAAAATTCTAGTAGGATACTATGCAATTATATCTTGAATGAGTTGGTAGGTGATCTAGGGTGTTTTACTTTTCAATGAAGGTTTTGCATGATTCTCTATTATGATCTCTTGAAAATGAATGGATGTCAATGCCTATTTAGTATTAAAATTAAAATTGCTAAGTGGACATGAAACACATGGAGTTGTTCAATTCATAAGAATGGGATTGTATAATTACTTGGCAATGTCTGTTTTCTAAAACTATTATGTATGTATGAGTACATGCCACCAATATGAAGTTCTAAGAATGAATTATTGTTTCAGAAGACAAGTTATATTATGCATGATTGATTTTACTAAATGAAGTTACATGTTTAGGAGGAGTTGATTTGTAAATTTGACGTGGTTTTAATTTTTATTTTCTTTTTACATTCTAGTTTTGAATTTTATGGGTATATTTACTGCAAACTCTCACGAGACACAACTCGTCCACTAGTGTAAGCTAGGGGTTTAAAGGCTTGTTGCATATGCTAAATGCAATCGAGATTTCCTGCGGAAGTGGAGTAGTTAGTTTTGTTTTCTATTGTTTTAATTTTTGTTTTGCTCGAGGACTAGCAAAAAGTAGGTTTGGGGGTATTTGATGTACTGAATTAATGTTTAATAAAATATTTTTAAATTTTTATTTGCAATCCTATTTTGTGTTAATTCATTGCTGATTTGGACTATTTATGTTTTGAATAAGTTAGTTGGACGTTAATTGAGTTTACATGTCTAAACAGGCTTCAACAAGATACAACTGGAAGAGGAAGTTAAGCCCAACTACCCAAAGCTATTTAAAAGTCAAGAATGGGCTCATAATGGTCTAACATGCATGGAATGGTCGAACACAACCTTGTGGACCCATTTGATTTGACATTTGTATGAATATAGAACTAAATTATGAAAGAAGTTGATTCGGATAGATTGACACAGCCTTAGTATTTCGATCATATCTTTTTATGTATAATTCGGATTGATACGACTCTGGTGGCAATGGAAAGAAGACTTCCGTGGCTACAAGTGTTATTTCAGGAAGAAATTCCAAATTCCGAAGATATCAGGCAATCAATCAGGATGAAATCTGGAGATATGATTTGATTTTCCCCTTTGAAACAACCCTTTCTTTTCTTATAAATAGAGGGGTGGACGTGATAGATGAGGCATTCTCTCCTCTTTGGAGCTCTCTTCTCCTATTTCCTTCTCTTATTTTGCATTTTTGTTTTTATTTTTATTGTAATGGCTTTCTAAAGCTCTCAAGCTAAGGCTAGGAATGAAGCTTGTACTTGATGTTTAATAGATACTTTGATTCAAGTAAGTTCTTTATCATTTTAAATTGATGTTTTATATTTAAGGAGTTTATAATCTATATAATTATTTGATTCAACGTTGACGAAAGGCACGCTGAATGCTTATAATTCCCTATGATTATATACTTAATACTTTCACGTAGTAAACAATCAATTACTATTGTTCTATTTCAAAGTTCTTTAAAAGATAAATTTTCCGATTGAGACAAATTTTCATTTGATCTTAATTGAGTTATCATTTGAATAAAGTATACATTAGAAATTTATTACAAGTGGATTTTTGATGCCTTAGCACTTTCTCTTTGAATTGTCTCTTATTATCTATTTTACTTTTCTTCTCTATTTTATTCTCTTCGTAATAGTTTTCTGTGTCACACAAGGCTTTCCCTGTAGATCGACCTTGTTTACTATAGTTGACAAGTAAAAAAAAAGAAATCTAAACTAGACTCCTTCATAGTCTTAGTTTGGACGTAACACACATAGATCATGCTCGACTTATGTAAAAATGTCTCTTGAATGATCGAACTTAGAATGACTTTATAAACTAAAAAATGAAGTTTGAGGAGCATGGGAAATTGGAAACTCCCCTAGCTGTTTATAGTCCGAAATGCGCCATGTCAGAGGCGGCTGAGCCGCATCAGCTATCTTGTGTAGCCTCGCACCACAGTGGCTTGCTACTAATCGGCACGGCCTTGTGTCACCGCACATCCCTCTGGCTCTTGCACCACCATGTGTTTGCCCAATATTTTAATATATACTTTTTTCTTTTTCAAAAACACTCAAAATTTTAAAACACCGTAACTTTTTACCTCAAAGTCTAATTTGTGCTTTCTTGTTACCCTTGAGCTTATATTGATGAGCCCTACGAAACTAGACCCCGCATAGGTAGTTTATCCTATACTTTTTAAGTGAGTCCTGACCATGTGATATATTTCTCAAGGTCATGACTTACCACCCCAATGCTTGATTTGCACGTTTCGAAATTTGTTACGCTCGTTTTTTAGAGCTCTTTCACATCCCCATAAAAACTCTCTGAATAAAAATTTTAAATAATTTAAAATTATTAAAAACTCTAATATTAAATTTATCAGAGCAAGGAAATTATACCGAAAATTCAGAGTCATTACATAATTTGTCGAAGAAGATATTAATGTCAAAAGTGGTAATCCCTTTTAGTTTGAATTTGGAACAATTTCTTAGATTTAGGGCAAGGAGATTTGGAGATTTTGGGTTGAGGGGATTGTGGATACAGTGTTTAACATGAAAGTCACGGAGAATGGTGTCGACATGTTAATGTCATAGGGAATGGTGTCGATACCTCAGGAAGCTTTCGAGTGATGCTTATCACTTGCACCACTAAACTCCACTGGTTCAATATGAGGTGCAACATTTCGAATTCTTGGATAGTTGGTGTTGATGTGCACCCACTTAGCACGTGGTGAATCTTAGTGCCACTTATGATGATTCTAGGGTTGGGAAAACTCTGTTCCTTTGCATTAGAGATAGTAGGCAAAAAGGAGAGGATTTTGTGGAAGGAGGAAGGGTCTCCATGCGAGTTACTCGTGACCGGAAGTTAAGTCACGATGAGGACTGTATGCTAGCATGAAGACTTTCGGCCTATTAGGGGTTATGGAAAAAATAGTTAAAAAATAAGTTTTCTTAAAAAATATATTTGTACATTGTTAGGGTTTATAAAAAAATAAAATATAAAAAAAATTTATTTTCCGACCCATGGAAATAAGGGGGAAAGTGGGATTTATTTCCCTAAACCCCCCTTGCCCTCTGGAAATAAAATTTCTTATAGTTGTCGGGTTGCTACTCTCCGCTTCAATCTAACGGAGTTAGCCACCTTCCACCAGGTCACGGCCATGGCCGCTCGCTATCTCCCCTTCGCCGCCACTGACCCTCCCAGCTCCACCGTGCCTTCACTTCCCTCCAATCGGCCCACCACTACCTCTCCGCCTTCCTCTCCCGCTTCCTGCAGCCCGCCGACCAGTGGCGCAACCGCCCCCCAATCCGCCGCGCACCATCCTCTGCAAGCCCGACGCCGACATCTTTCTCAGGGTTTAGCTCGCCAGGGCTATCGAGGAGGATGAAAACGCCAGGGGCGGCGGGTACCAGAAGTGACAGGTGGGTTCGATCCATTTCCATGGCGTTTTGTGATTTCAATTTGTTTCATTATATGCTGCTTTTCATTTGTTCAATTTTATGTCATTTGATTGGATTTGGAATTGTGGGTATGAGACTTCTGGTGTTTCGGTGTTTTGGATTATTTTCCTGATTATTGGCAATTGAATAGATTTTGACTGTATTTGGTAATTCGAAACTTTTCTGTAACAAATTACTATTGTAGGTTGAACTTGCATTTGATATTTTATCTTTCTCCTATTTCATAAAAGAACTGCGTGTAATTTGGATATTTGTGATTTTTCTTTTTCAGATCAAATTGTTGATGTCGAGCGAAACTCACTTGCAGTCACCTGGTTTAGAGGAAATCACAAGATGGAGTATAACAGCAATCTTCCTGCAGAGGAGGCAGCTCATATCGTATACTTCTTTCTTTCTTCCTTTAAATGTGGAGTGTTCTTCCTACTGGATTCCAGGTAATCCTTGTAATGAGTTGCTGAGATTCTATAAAATTTTAGTGTTTTTCGACTAGTTTCTCTTTTTTGTTCTTTCAATTTGCTATCTCTTCGTTCTGGTGTGAATTTTTCTTTTGGAAGATCCTGCACTGCATCAGCTTGCTGTACTTCATTCTGGTTGAACTGCATTTTAATGGGAACATGAGTTAATATATAACAATTTTTTATTCAGCTTTCTTCTATTGAATTGTGGACAGTAAATCACTGTGAAGAGTTCATGAGTATTTTGGTTCCTCTATCATATCTAGGAAAGGGATCACATTGCTGAGTTTTGCAAATGGGCGTGGATTTCGTGTTATGTTTGCAGTTGTGAAGAAAAATGGGATCATTGTAGTTGCAAGACCTAAATTTCCGTTGGCTGGCTATCCTATCACCCACAAAATCTGTAGGGTGCAAAAACCGAGTTGGTTTACATGCTCTTAGTTTATGTGTGGAAGACATTGGAATAGTCTATTGGGATTTAGACATGGTGAGCTTTCAACTGGAAAGTATCTCTTTATGCTGATAATTAGCTGGTACCACTTAAAATTATGTCAGTTATATATTTGTATTGCTTATATTGCTTTTCTAAATTTAGTTAGTACCACTTAAATGTGGGCAAACGAGAATGTAAATTTAGATAGTGCATACTTACGACTTTGTGAGGAACCACTTTGATCTGGACTGCTAACAATATTTTTTCTGTGAGTCTGAGATAGGTAAAAGCAGAAGGGTCTTTGATTTGTGATTTAGATTTGCCTCAATGCTAGACCTATCAGTGGTAAACTGAATGTCAGGAGGAAACTGATTTAAATTAGCAATATAGTATTTTTCCCTTTTTCGGTCTATTTAATTAGTGGCTGACTCTGTTTCTAAACATTGGGGATTGAAAATGGACAGAGAGTTGATATAGGTTTTTACTTGTCTTCTGCTAGCAATTGCAATCGCCAATATCAATCTCCTGACTGTCAATCTAACATTCCATTTAATATTTCAATTTTTTTTACAATTCATGTGATTCATGTGGAATCTGGATGTGTTAATTCAGTTTCTGAACGTGTTTCTGAACTAATTTGTGAACATTGGTATTGATTGAACATAGAGCATATATGTAATTTGATTTGTCTGCTGCTGGAAGTTAAGAAATAAATTCCCGAATATAGATAAGTGTTATGATTCCTTTTTCCTTTGTTCGTTTGGTAAACATGTACATCGTGTTGAAAGATGTTATTAGCTTGAATTCTGCCATTTTCTACTTGTTAAAGATTTCATGCATAACATTAGTAAGAGTGTCTGAAATCAAATTGTTATGCGTGAAAGTAATAGTGTCTGTTTTTGTCAATCCAATTATGCTATCTGTTATGCATATTTTTGTAGATCTAATGAAACATTAGGAGGCTTCTTATTATAACTAATATTTCAAATGTAAACATTTCGAGGCTGCCTGAACTTAACTTTTTGTGTTCAAATTGTTTTGCTCGTGTGACCTTTAGCAATTGTCTATTTTGTTCTTGTTGCATCATCGGTTCACAAAATTACTACTGCTGTTCAGTGCTATCTGTTGTGTAATTTTCAATGGTCTTGAATTCAAGGTTGTCACCTTATGTTATGCAGGGGAAAGAAGATATCTGAATTCCGAGCTGTGGCATGCATGTGCTGGTTACCTTGTGTCTCTGGTGGCTGTTGGAAGCCGTGTAAAGGTGGTTCACTTCTTTCTGGTGATGAATTAGCCATGGGCCTTTGGGGGGTTATTGAATTGTATAAAACTGGTGACGATGTACGATCAGCTACTAATATTATTTTGACTCTATAGATGAGTGGCGTGTTAGCATATTTGGTTTAGATTAAATAAATAGAATCTTTCTTTAAGTTGTAGGTAAGTTATTGAGACGATGGGAAAACATTCTCTCTCATAGATATAACATAAATATTTTTTATTTTTATGTAATATACAAAATAGCTCTATACACATGGTAAAGCCTGCACAAGAATTGCATAAAAGATTATACTCATATGGAGGGGACGAGAATATAAATTAGTCATCAAACCCAAATTATTGTTTATCATATTTTTTAATAAAATTAAAATTATTATATATTAAATTAATTTTTTACCCACAATCGTGCAAATGACTTGACTAAAAATGATCCCTTAACCAAATAAAAAATAAGTATCAAAGGACTTAAATATGATATTATTTATAAATATGATTTTTTAGCTAGTTTATTTTTAAAAATATACATTAATAAAAAATTTCAGGAACATTTTTCAAATGAACCCCTAACCATGGAAATATCTATTTCTATGGAAATTTGTTGTCTTAGAAATATAATTTTCCTAGAAAAGTTACTTTTCTTGGAAATGTTTTTTTTCCATATCCCCTAAGGAAATTAAAATAGGCACTCTCGGCCTGGGAAGTAACTTAATCGCTCCTTTGTTTGTGGTTCCATTATTAAAATTATTTACTTACTTCTTTGGAGTTTGATTAATTTTGAAAATAAATTTAAAATCCTGAGTTGTAACATAATCAACAAAGGCTAATAAGGTCGTATGGCCATTAAACATAATATAAATAACTAAGTCCTAATTTGTTGTTAAGCAAATGTTATAATTAAAATCTCTAATAGAATTCTTAATGAGCCATAAGAGAATAAGGGTGGACATAAAATATGTCCCACATCTCGCATAATTTTGACAAATAAGTTGGCCCACAATATCAACTAGTGGTTCCACACTACATAGTCTAATTTTGTGTGCATCCTAACCTAGATTTGGCTGCCATGGTCAGTTCTTGGCCATGTTGGCCATGGATGCCAGATCTGAGAATGACTACAACCACAACCATCATTGCCTAGACCCGCCCCATTCCCCCAATTAGAAAACCAAGCCAAAAACAGATAGGGGACGAGGTAAGGGAGATATGATCATTCAAAATTGAACATTGTGTGTAAGGCCTGCTTACTTGAATTAGAAGCGTGAATGGGCCATTTAATGTGCTTTGTGGGCCCAGTTAATTGAAGTTACTGAAATTAGCAAAAAATTAGCCAAGTAGGCAACCGAGTAGGGTAGTGTTTGACCCAACTTATAAGAGGATTAGGAACCTTAATTTTTATTATTATAAAAAGGCTATAGGGCTTATGTAGGGGAGGAGGAGCATTTTATCTTAGAAGGGAGGGTGAGAAGGAGCCATCGAAAGAATTTATGGCAAGTCTGGCCAACGATGGTAGTGGGAGGAGCTCGCACGAAGACCGTAGACTAGAGAGGTAAGATCATTGAATAAACACAGCTAGCGTGAGTTAAAATTGAATGAATTAAATTAAGGTTGGGCAATAAAATTAGATGTTCCTAATTTGATAAAATTAGGAGCGTGGGGGGTGAAGGAGATGGGTAGGCTGCTCCCTAACTGTCAGTCATTGCCTGTTGGCTGGCCGCTGCTCATTGCCAGTTTGTAGCAATTGCAAGAGTCAGTCGGCCAACGGTAGAGAAGAGATATGTGCTTCTCTTCCGTCTTCCCTCCGCCTTCCTCTTCTTCTCTAGCAAGACTCACTAGATGCAGTCCTGCTGAAGGTTGGGCCGCACCCAGATCACTCTAGCGAAGGTGGTATAGTCATCGTGACTATCAAACCCTTGCAACCACTTTTTCGGCTATCAAAGACAGCCAAGCATGTGAGTAGGGCCACTACGGCCACTCCCCTTGTCACATCCACAATTTCTGCATAATTTTCTTTTGTGAAATACATGTTTTTCCTCCCTTTTAATAGTAAATATCACAAATCCCATCAATCAATCTTGTCAATTGCAACGGCAAAAAGTACAAAATAAATATTTGAAAAAAAGAATTAGGGGTATCAGTATCATCAACTTTCACAATCATTTTGATGTGATAATAATAACTCTAATAAAAATCTATGTAACTATTTATATTAAAATATTCACATGATCAACAAGTTCATAATTATCTGTAAACAACACATGAACCAATGAAAGAGAAATGACACACTCATGTGCCTAGTCAAAACTAGCTGAAGAGTCTCTAATATACATAGTGGAACTTCACTATAGCTACAGCCTTTCCATACTTTTGAGTCTAGACCTGAACACCTACATCACAAAGGATGTTGAGTATACAAGAATAATGAGTGGGATAACAATCTTAAATAATCACAAATGTTTAATCAACATACCATGAAATTCTTGTTAAAAAAGGATGAGAAGTCTGTCACCCCCCACTTTATCCAGCCCACCCCACTTCTATATAATAGGTAGATATCCACCAGCCCGATATACATAGGCGGTGGATATCAACCGACTGTGTTAAGGGGGTGGGCTGGATAAAGTGGGGGGTGGGAGACTTCTCATTCGTTAAAAAACTAGTCAATTCATCACAAAAGAAAGAATACATATATTTCATATTAATCATTGCATTCATAAGCAAAGCTCTTCCTGAAGGTTTTCTAAACACAATGACCTTATCTAAGAGCTCCACACTACTATATATTGGGTCATCACATAATGACTTCAGTGCTTTAAAGTTTGCCTCCTCCCCATCCACGCTATGAAGTAAAAGCTCACTAGGGCTCATGGACCCTAGTGTTGAGATTCTGACTTCCCATGATCTTTAAAACCTCCTATATTGTGTTACACGAGACCAATTATTTTTTAATGCTCTAGTCCATTCAAGCATGACTCCCAAGATATAGGGAAGTGGTTATACATAACTCCCATGTTTAGAGAGCTAAAAGACCTTGGTCATATTAAGCCCCTTCCATCTACGTAGCTAACAACTCATTTTTTGGGCCAAGCCATCAAAGGTTCCTTCGACCTTGGTTGGCATATACATAATCTTTTGCGTGCTCATTCATCACAATCAAGAGTCTCATATACATGCATTGGGGATTACTAGCTCCTAAGTAAAATGTGCACAAATGATTCTTCATGTACATCACATATCATATCAAAAGCTATGCAATATAATTATAATTATTATAGAATATGCTAGATATAATCACAAGGAAATACACAAATCATATGTTCCATCGGCAGCCATGATGACATGTTGGTTACCTCCACCGATGACAATTGGTGAGTTTATTTACACGTCAAACCTTGCCGACAGTGACTATGAGGCCCATCGGTAACCTCATGGATGGGTCGATGAGCTTGCCGATAACTATCAGTGAGCTCACTAAAAACCATTGGTGAGCTCACTGACATATCAAACCTTATGGATGGAATATATCGGTCACCTTAAAATGGGTCAGCATCCTCAGCAACAGCCATCAATGAGTTCACTAACGCATTGACCATCACCCACAAAGATATTAGGCACCCTCACCAATAACCATCAACGAGTTCACCAACACGTCAAACCCTACCGACAGTGGGATAACATTTTTGTGTCACTCTCACTGACATCACATCAACACGTCATTCACACTGCCGATGATAAAAAAACAAATGCCTACAACACATGCATGTTTGAACACTATTCATCTTTCTCCTTTTGTAGGTGCAACCACTGACATGTCAGTAACCCACCAACGATCAGAACCATGCCCAGATGCTATCTTTCATTTCAAAAAAATGTATTTACATATATTCTTCTTGAAAATCTTTCTCATAAGAAGAAATCATCGACCTAATCATTATTTTACTTCTTAGTACAATAAAAACCATGAATTTGACTCTGCAGACCGAAAAATTAAGGATTTTACTTCAATCAACAATATATCCAACACAAATCATGAAGAAGATCAAGGAAATATGAAACTACACTAATTCAGCAAAACCTCAAGTTCCAAAAGTCATCTGACCTTGAAACACGAGTGTCACCCTCTTTTCTTGCGTTTGCTTCCTTCTGAGTCTTTCAATGCTCTCTCCTCAGGCTGCAAGTCTCCTTTTGGACTCATTTTCCTCTCCTCAAATTGTTCCTAAGCCTTGAATACCATCATAACTACCCACAAAAGCTAAAACTGATTAGCTGCCTTGTATTCTAGAGTAACGGCATGCATGTAGTTACCATCGACAACTTCATTGATATATCGTTGACTCTATCGATGGAAATTTCCTAAGTTGCATTGGTAAGTCCATCAACACATCGATGGTTATCGATGACTAATAATTTATAATATCTTCTTTAGAAAATATGGGTGTTACAACCCTCCCATTCCACTTTTAGTCGGGAAGACACAGAGGGAAGGAGCCTTTGGTGTGGGTAACCAAGAGAGGGTTGGTTGAGCCACCACCTTTCATTAGTGGAGTTCAATTCTAGGAAGTTGGTGCCATCTGCCACTTTGCGGGCCACCGGGTGGGCTATCAAATAAAAAAATGGCCGATTGGCCCCCAGTTGGTCGCCGAATGACATTAGGGCCTGACCCACCAAATTCGCTGCATAGAGACAATCTGTCCAAGTCGGCCTTTGCCCCGCAATGGCGTCCAGGGTTAATGCCGCTAGAGACCAACATGCCTTTGGCAAGCTACGAGGAAGATGACCTGTGTTGTGGGTCACCTAGCCCATTTTGACTAGGACCCAGTTTGATGAGGCTAGTTTGATAAAAAAAAAATTGAACCATGGCCAGTTTAGGGTAATAAAAATATTAAAAAAATATAAAAATTATCATTGGACCAAGTAAGTGTCACAAGTATCCTGACCAAGTTTCAAGTTTTGAAAAAATCTCAGTGGCTATGAAATAACTATTTTACCCTTATAAGGGAGCTATTATAATATTTAATTACTCGACTCAAGCTCCGATTCAATGGCCTATGAAAGGAGTTAAAAGTTGGGGGAAATCCTAGTGAGAGGTTAATATTTACCCTAAATTTAATCAAAGCCACATAGTGGGGGAAAATCCAAATAAATAGGTAATTGACCATTTTAGCCCTAAGGTTAAGGGTGAAGCATAGTACAACCAAAGTCGGTTCAAGGGGTTTACAACCCAATAAAATGTCTAGAAAATTACCTCTAGTCCATGACATCAAGGAGTACTCTTAAGATCAGTTTTGGACCCATTGGTGTTTAGGAAACCTTGAACAAAATGATAGAAATACACCTATAAGTGGACTGGCCCACACTCTCGTGAATGGAATTAATGGGCCAATTTGAGAGTGAAAATTCTTGAGGAGTAAAGGACTTACCCAATAATGGAGAGGGGACCGTGTGTTCCATGTGAGAAAATTATCTTAATGCCCTTAGAAGCATTATAACCCATTTTTTATATAAAAAATGCTCCTAATTTGAGGAGAGTTTTTCTAAGTCTTAGCTCTATTGATGAGCTATTAATTTGACCGAGTTGTTGCACCTCCCCATTGGAGGGAGCTCTACATGAGCCTTTACTAACAACCAATCTATTCAAGATCATTTAGTGTAGACGCAATCTGAGTCACTAACATCCTGCTTGGTTGGTGTCTCTCACCACTTTTATTTAGGTGCAGTTGTGGGTCATGTCTTTCCACTCCAGTCAGGTCATTAGGGGCTAGGTTAGGAGATGACACTTCCTAGTGGATTTTATGGCATGATTATAAATTATACATTTTGTAGGTGGTTTATGTGGTGTATCATTTGTCACTTAAGTTGACATTTGATGAGTTTGTCTATCTTTGGGATTAGTTAGGGATATTAATTATTGAACAAAGGTTTGTATGTTAATTAATATGATTGTTTGTTATTGATTGTTTAATTAAAACAAGTAGAACAACTAAAGGACTTGCATTAAATGCATGCTACTTTAGTATACTTAAGCATTGTATAATCGATATTATGCTTCTTGAGATATTATAGTTTCTAAGTAGAATTACGTCTAGATCTTATCTTGTTGGAAGTAACATTAGAAATGTTGTTCAATGAGTACGTATGCAACTAACATCCTGGTAATGTTACTCTAATCCAAACAAAATTAATTAAATATTTTTGTTCTTTTGGAAACTTTCCTCCAAATAAAAGAGATGTTCTGTTGTTGTTTGGTCTTGTTGGTTGCAAGCTCTTTGGGCGAGGACTAGCACGATAAGGATGTAGATGGGGGATTGAGGACAATGTTGCACTAGTTGGATCTAATTTCTTACTTCTATAATTATGTAAGTAATTTAATTTATTAGCGTGAGAGTCAACTTTACTTAGTTATTTATTTTGGGACGAATGATAGACTTTTACTTAGAGGGTTAACCTGTTATTTATAGAGTTTTGATACGTGCAGTAATATCATATATTTTGATATCCATATTTGTGAACCCCAATTATAATGACATGGATATTTAATCATAATTCGGGTCATGACAAACACCATCTTGGGGGTGGAGGAGGTAGATTTTTTTGGGTAATTATAAAAAGAAAAAACTTAACATGTGTTTGATTGCGATTGAGAATTGCATTGATTTTAGGGGCAAGTAATAATTTAAAAACACACTACCCACTTTTTACGGGCACCAAGTATAACATCGCCCAAGGGGGGATCCTTAAAAAAAGAGTCTTATTAGTATGCGCTCTAGCGGATGCTTGTTGGCATGTGTCATAACATTACTAGCTAACATATGGGCATATAGGTTGGAATTACTCATCCGCCCCTTGTTTAACATGGCACCTCAAAGCATGCTAATGCAGGTGAGGCACTGTGGCATATTTTAAGGCATCATTTGGATGACGCTTTGTGTCCACTTGTCATTGCTTTACATGTTATTTGTTTGGTTGGACAATTTAGACCAAAAACTTCACTTTGTCTCCAAAATATCTTTAAGCCCACTTTTAACCCACTTTTGCTTCTTCACCTACTTTCTGCTTGACTCTCCTCTTAAAGAGGGTTAAGCAAAAAGCATGTCGGAAAAAAGGTAAAAATGCCACGAGTTAACCTTTTTACCCTTCTTCTCTCCCATCCCATAACACTCCCTTTTATATTTTTTCCTTTTTGCCCTTGCAACTTTTCCTCTCCGGTGGACTCCTTCTCTCACTATGACACCCTCACACACCTTATTTTCTTTTCTTCTGTGCTAACTCCCTCTCCTCTTCTTCCAACTCCCACCATGCAACCCGTGTATACCATTAATGACCACCCTTGTCATGCTTTTCCTCTAGTTATTTAGAGGGCAAAGCAAATGTTTTTTATAATTGATATGCTATGGAATGCAATAGCCCTCCAAACAAAAATTCTAGAATTTTTTTAAAAAAAGTTAAATTTAATATTATACATCTAAACATAACCTATTTTTACTTTATTTTTTTTTAAAAGTTATTTTAATCAATAGCAACTTTTCGGATGACACAATGCGCCATCCAAACAACGCTTAACTTTATCCTTTAAAATGTTTACAAAATTTTTAAATATTTGATGGACGGGGAATTTCTCGTTTGCGATACCACCTTTTGTGTGTGTAGATTTGCAAAGGACCCTTTGAGTGTACACGCTTTGCCCGGACACTGTTTATTTTAACGAGTGCTAATCGATTTCACAGATGGACGGTCCCAGCTGGCGTTCCTCAAGTGCTTTAGGAGAAGCCTACTTGTTTTGTTTGAGTGCATCTTGAATACGGGAGATCAAGAAGACTCAAGAAAGCTCTTTGTGGCAGTTCCTTCTTCAGTTCATTTGAACCCAGGTTTGAATTTGTATCAAGAAAGGTTCATAGTCGTGGCCATTTGAATCGCTCCGACTTTAACAGTCGACTCAGGTTGCCCAAAACCGCCCATACCCGTTGCAATTTCAAATTCAATTAATAGCCGTTCCGCTCCTGTATCAAATATATAAGCCTGGGAAGCTTTATAAGCTATTCCTCCATGGAGAGTCTGGGAAGCTCTGCAACGGAGAAAGGGAGAAGAGGAGTAAGGCTAAAGAAATCTGGAGACCGATAATAATCTTCCCTTAGAACTTTTATTCTGATTTCCTGTTGAGGTAATCTCTTGTCCTTTTTTATTTGTCTTCTGTTTAAAATTCCTGCCTTTATTTTTTCTGATGCTTGCTTTTCTAATTGGATTGGTTTCAATTCGTCACGACATGCGCCTCCTACCCACTCCCAGTTGGAAAATTATACAAATTCCAGGTTAAAACCAATTTAGCAAACACCATAACCACAAACTATCAATAATCGTAAATTGTTTAGATAATCATATACGTAAACTGTTAGATTACTTCAACTTATTATGCTTCCGTATAAAATGCAAATTGGTCTGCATTATACCACTTTCAGCTGTGGAATATGATGTTGATGATAAGGTCGAACTTTGTGTTTTTTTGCATGCATTCATATTGAGTATAGCATGGTCAATTTGTTGATTTCAAGACCGTATTGCTGATGTAATTAGCTGCAATGGTACTTATATGGTGATTGTGATGCTAAGTAAATTCCGATGCGTGTTTTCTACTCATGCATTGAGTTTAGCAATTGTTTTGCCACATTTGTTTTGACAATAAGCTTGATTATCATGTTCTGGCCAAGTGCAATTTCTTTTGTTTAATTTGGTTTTGTAGTTCTGATGCAGAAGTATAATGACATTATTACAAGTCAAGGAGTGCAAGAATTTCATTACAAGTTACTATGACATGGAGTTGGCTAATTATTTCATTACAAGTTTTTATTCAATGTGAGCAGGGTCTTGAGGAAGAAGTTCTCTCCATGTAACAAGAATTTCTGAAACGATTAGGGCAACATTAGTATTCTTTAGCTTCTCCTGTTTGGAATAGGGAATCTTACGATATTCAATGAAGGTTTTTAACGCAAGGGAAATTGTGAATTGTACAAATGCAACAGATGCCAATCTTTAGAATATGGGAAGCAGATGAGGGGCTTGTGTGGTATATGGTTTGTAATTACATTTTTTAGTCGTTTAGACTTATGTGCCATGTATTAGCTAGCTCATTAATGAAGTCACTATTGCTATTTCGTAATATTATTTTCTTGGCTGGTGGTACATGAAATAATTTCATTCTCTAGGACTATACAAATTATAGATGAGAACATAAATTTTAGTATTCTTTTGGGTAAAGTACTTTAAAGAGCAATCTTGAGATGATGAATAATGACGAGTTTAATTATAAGTTGAAGTGATACTGAGAACAAAATTATAATTAGTTTAGTTTGGCTTGCAGCTCCTAATTTTAGGCTCTGATGGTATATTTGGAGGGTGGAAGATTGTTGACGTTGATCAGAGTTTAGTACCAATCCTTTCAAGATCAAATATGTGAGGCAAGATATTCATCTGACTGTGATGATTTCCTTCAATCTTGTTGATGGAAAAGAAGTGGCATCTGTGTGTGTAAGTGTGTTTGAAAAAATTTGCTAAGCTTTTGGAATTTCTTTTTTTTTTAGAAGAAAAATCTTCTTTTTCAGCTTGATCATTAATATTTATTGAGTTGACTTCTTTTTCTATGGAATTTTCAGATTCTACTGACAGTTGATGTAATCTTAAAGTTTGAGCTTCTGTACGCTTCAATTCTAGAAATGGGTGAGTTGGAACGTGCAACCCTTGGCTCTTACCATATCCTTCCATCTGATTAATCTTTTATATAGATGAATCAGTTTTTCTAGTATGTATTTCCTATTATATATGATGTTTACCTTGTTCAACATTGGCTATTAAAATGCTTTACACTGATCACCATACTTACTGAGTGTGTTCTTTGACTTAGAATTTTGTTCTTAGAGTTCTCTTTACTCTTCTTTTCTTTTTCCAATGAAAATATTTTTGGCTTGCTGAAAAGGTTTCGGCTATTGCATATATTAAGCAATGATTGTTACCCTGTTTTGATTTTCCTTTGTAGTAGTGCCTATCTTTTTGTTCTCTTTTTTCCTACAATGCCTAGTGCCTACTTGCTTCATTGTGTCTGATAGTAACGAGTGTTGCCTGATATGTGCAGGTACTTGATTTCATATCTGTCATTGTAATTGGTATATTCTTGTCATTTGTGGTTTATTTGTATATTTCGCTCACATGGCAATAGATGTTGATGATTTGGCTTACTTTTCCCCTGTTGGACAACAAAGGTTTGTATGTAATTACTAGTTGTCAGTTTCACATATATATGCTAATTTATCTCATGCCTTATTGAAGGCCAAAAAATCAATATGGATACGAACTCCTGTTTTTTTCTACAATTTCTAATACTTACTTGCTTCACTTTGTTTGTGAAAATAATTTGGTCTTTTTATAATTTGGTGCAGGTACATTAATCATATGGCAACAATTGGATGTGGTTTGGATTATTTCCTTGTTGGAAGTCATTTATACATGCCCTTCTTGACAAGTTCTGGGTTCTATAGATTTCCTCATTTATATATGCCATTCTATTCAAGCCATACTAAAGCATTGGCTTAACTTCTGGATCTATCTCAATTATATCTTCATATAAATTGTACGCATCTTTGTATCGAGATATCTATTGCCATCAATCTAAATCAGTCTTCTATGTGTCAATATTATCAGATCAGCATTGGTCATAATCCCTTCGATTCTATCTCTAGTTTCACATATGTTTCTCCACATCTGAATGTATCTGGTGTTTCTTCATTGGCCATAGCACTTTCTCTTCAAAGTTGATAATTATATAAATTTGATATCTACCATCAACCGTGATCTTGTTTGGATATTCTGTAACCTCACAAGGAAGTATTTTCTGATGATGTGGTTAAGTCAATATATCTACATGGAAAGATCATGACTTTGTCTTATTCTTCAGACAGAATTCATTTCTATTGCATTTAGGTACACATTTTTTAGTTGTATTTTATATACTATGATGAGTTACTAAAATATGTCTACATTCTGTTGCAGGAGACTCCATTATGAGCACCTATTCTTCTTTTTCTGTTTTTGTTTTTTGTGTGCCTTTTCAGTGCAGAAGCTAAAGATAGCATAGTTGAAGGCACGATCATGCCAAGAAGGATCTCTCTCTCTCTCTCTCTCTCTCTCTCTCTCTCTCTCTCTCTCTCTCTCCCAATCCCTCTCCCTCTCTGCCTCTCTCTCTCTCTCCCTCCCTCCCTCCCTCCCCTCCCTCCCTCTCCCATGTGTGTCTATATGTACCTTGTAAAGCCAAAAATTACTAGTGAAACATGCAACACTCATACATGCACACACAGTTGATAGTTGCCAATTTTCCGTATGTTCATGTTATCAACGTGTTTTTGGGAACTGCGATATTGCACTATATCTGGCTCCGCCATTAAGTAATTGATTACAACCTTTCCGTCATAACAATATAACTGCGTCGCCTTTATATGGCTCTCTTGTACACACTATGATAATATTTTTTGGTTACGCGTACTCCAACCAAGTAACATATTTGGGGGAGTGTGCTTTGGTCTTTGAAATTTTTTTTTGCTTGATGCTTGCATGATTGGCCCATGAAAGGTCATCGTTTTAGGTTCCACAGAAAAAATTATTCTTATTCAATTTTTTTATAAATTATATGAGAACATCCTTATTCAATTTTTTTTATAAATTCTTACTCAATTTATATGAGAACATCCTTTCTTATTCAATTTTTTTTATAAATTATTTTGGCTAAAAGAGCTTGGGATGAATGAAATGAAAGGTTTGTTATGTGTTAAATCAACATCTTGCATAAAAGAAAATTATCATGAACAACTATATTGCTCTGCCATTAGGCTAGACTTCCTGTTTTATTATTACGAGTGATTCATTTCATTAACAAACAAGAATGAAGTAGAGGAATTTGTGATTACTAGTGACATTTACTACACCAACAACCTCCTGTTAGAAGAGGGTTTTTTTTCCTGTGATGTTTCATTTATTTCCTTTATTATCTTATCTTTTCATTTCCTATTCGTTTCTCCTTTCCTAAACTTTTCATTTCCTACTGTCATTCCTTTCCTTCTCATTTTCCCTTTCCTATCCTTTATTTTCTCTCGTTTTCTTTTCTTTTTCTTTTCCTTTTTTTTTCTGTCTTTCCTGTTCCTTCCTCTCCTTTTTTGTGGGTATTGTTCAATCCATGTGACATGCACACAATTGCATCAAATATATATACACCAGATTAGGGGCATCATAACATCTCTGATTTTTTGTGCGTGCATGTGTATGCACCATTGTGTAATGTTAGAACTTCTTTATAAATGTTGTGCACATGTTTGTTTGCATGTGCATGTGCATGTGCATGTGCATATGCATGGAGTGAATATTCTCTTGTGTATATGTAAATGGATGGTGATGGGCGTGCGTATGTGTGAACACGTGCTGGTTGCATGGGTGGGCCTATTCATGTGTGTGCACAAGTGGTGTGTGTGTGTGTGTGAGCATTGTGTCGGCACGTGCATGCCAGTGCCACATACATACGGTTTTACTCGAGGCAACAACTCCTTCTGAACACAATGAATCATGAAAATATGTGTTTAAAATGGGTTGTTTGTTTGTGTAGGGTGCCTTAGATATGGGTTAGAAGATCAAGTTATGCATTGCATTGTTAGGCAGTAATTGTAAGTTCAACATTAGGCAAACAACTCTCTTGTTCACAAGGGAATAAAACTTTGTGTATGGAAATTGGTTATTTGATTTGTAGGGCCTTAGACATTGAAAACAAGAGAAGATGGAGCCATGTGCATTGTTAGGAGATAGGAGCAAGTATGGTTGAAGTGGTAAAAAATGGCTGAGGTGGTTGAATTGGGTTTCATGTAACATTGTATATAGTGCTGTAACCTACTTAGCTACCAACTGTTGCAGTTGTTTGGTCTGAGTTAGTTGAACCATGTTAGATTGGCGAGGTCCCCACCCCTCTCATGGTTCTCCTACCTTTTCTTATTATCCTCTATCTCTGCCTTTGCCTCCCCTTTGTCCCGTCATCTTCTGCACCTCCTCTTACCTTTTATTTTGCCTCCTTCCTTTTTTTTCCTTTTGTTGTTTTTTTAACTTTGCCACCTCTGTAAAACAAAGACATGTCAATTATCATGCATATGGTGGACACAAATAAGAGGTACCTTGTAGAAGGTGTAAAGGAGATGTAATGTAGAGGAGTAGTAGGAGACAAAAAAAGGAGTAAGCCGAGGAGGCGACGGTGGAGATGAATGAGGAAAATCAAATGAGTATGAGGAGCTCCGCAAAGGAGGGGGAAGAGGCGAAGAGTAAGTAGGCAATGGCACACTCCACCTTAGGGAGAGGAGGGGGCATAGAAACTAGATGCAAAAGTGTAGGATGTTAGCCCCTCAACCCATTGCATAGCTATAGGGGCCGGTAACCCCTTAAGCTTGGTGACGGACACCCAAGTCCCCTTGGTAGCAGAAATCTATGGACGCTCTTGAGCACTTGGGCAGTAACATCAAATACATTGGAGCATCACTCAGCACATTGGACAACATAGGTTGCATGCTAATAACACAAGTCCTAGTACTGGTTTAGGTGGCGAGTTGGGCGCCACTTCCACATGGGGACAAACTCCTATGATAGGGACTCATTCATTCAAATTCGGCAATCTCTTAGCTCGATCGAGTAGGAGACGGGGCCATAGCTCCCCTTCAGCCGCAGGACTCTTGGAGGTATTGGTGCACAAACTTCTAAGGATTGTGCTAAACAATTAAGGGAACACAACCTCTTTTTGAAGCTCAAGGAGGTGCAGCTTTGCCTAGAAGGAAGTAATGTTCCTTTGGGCACTGCATTTTTTAAGGAAGGGTACGAATAGAGAGAAAGAAGGTTAGAGCCATTGCAAAAATGGCTAGCCCCTACGAATGTCATTAAGATTGTTCTTAGGACTCACCAACTATTACAGATGGTTCATTAAGAACTACTCTAACAAAGTTGTCGCACTAACTAATCTCTTGAAAAAGCCTTGGTGTTAGGCCGAGGCATACCAGACGGTGTTCGAGTAGTTTAAGGAGGCCATATCCTCTGAGTCAGTCTTCAAATTCCATGAGTTTGATGCTTGATGTGCATATCAATGTTTGAGGTGTTTGAGGTGCAGATCGTTACTTCCAATCGGGTAATTGGAGGTGTCTTGATCCACTCAGGTCATCCCCTTGCATACAAGAGCCACAACCTTAACAAAATTGAACAAAGGTACTCAGTCCACGAGAAGGAGATGATGACAGTCATCTATTGCCTTAGGTGTGGAGGTACTACTTGCTATGCGGTAAGTTTCTACCCTGGACTGATAACATAGCCACAAACAGGCAAGATGGCAGGAGTTCCTTGCTGAGTTTTAAGTGAAGGTGGTCGTCGATGCCCTCAATCGACGAACGGACCTTGAGGCAACGATGGCGGCATTAGTGCAAGTAGGGTATATGCTTGATCGGATACGAGAAACAACAGTGAAGCCTTCTTTAGGCTGATTCAATTTGTGAAGGATAGGTCTACTTGGAAATTTGGTTGGAGGAGGGGGTGTTGTATGCAAAGGCTGCCTTTACATCCCCTCGACGAACGGGTTGAGGCATCAATTGCTGAAGGAGACTCATGGGCAAGTCATCTAGGGCAAGAGCAGACTCACACACTCTTAGCTGCATATGCTAGAAGATGTGGAGTAGTATGTGAGAACGTGCATGGTATGTCAACAGGACAAGACGGAGAGACATAAGGAAGCGGGGCCCTTCCCATTCCAAACAGACCGTGGGTACCATGGACTTTATCACTAGTTTTTGCCTCTGGTGCAGGGTTATGGATCTATCATGGTCATGGTGGATCACTTCTCAAAGTACTGCACATTCATAATAAAATTGCAGCGTAGAGAGACAGCGGCAGACTTGTTCTTTCATAATGTTGTGAAGTTTTGGGGCCTACTAGAAGATATTGTAAGCGATTGAGACACCCTTTTCATAAGAAGGTTCTGGACATAGCTTTTTGAGTTGCAAGCACTTAGCTCAACTTTTTAACTAGCAAGCATCCTCAAATAGACGGAGAGGGTGAATGCCATTTTAGAGGAGTACCTGAGGCACTATGTGATGACTAATCAGAAAAATTGGGTCGACTTGATAGAAATTGCCCAACTTGCATAAAAAGCTAGGCGAAGAGTAGCATTCCTTTTGAGTCGGTGATGAGCCAACAACCTCTCACTCCAGTGGATGTTGCTTTGCAACGAACAAAAGGTAGGTGTCCCACCGCTTTCAAAAAGGAGCGGACAGAGAGGATGAATGAGGCGCAAGATTGCTTGGCCACTAACATACAAAGCGGATGAAGAAATATGTGGATAGAGATCGCAGACCGCTTGAGTTCCAAGTCAAGGACAAAGTTATGCTAAAGCTAACTCCCCAACTTTGGAAGAAATTACAAAGGGCTCATTCAGTGATATGACAGACCCTTTTATGTAATGCGTATTCACCATGTTTTTCATGTAAGTTTTTTGAAGCCTTTTCATGACGACTTAGAGGATTCCAGCAGAAACACTTCACCGCCTATGATCAGAACCTCTTTTAAGAAGGAGATTGAGCCATCCTAGACCGAAGGGATTAGGGGATGAGCAAGAATAATTGAAGAGTCTTCTATTTTGTTAAGTGGAAGGACCTTCTTGCGTCAACAGTTGGGAGTGAGACATTGCATTGTGGAAGTTCAAAGACAAAGTCAACAAGTACTTAGCCTCGATGGGGATGCCAAGCGGATCGGTTGGGGGAGGCATACTAGCCCCTCAACCCATTGTAGGCCGGAAACCCCTTGGCAACAAAAGGCCAAGGACACCCTTGAGCACTTGGGCAACAATGTTGGATACGTTGGAGCATCATTGGTGCATTAGACAACATAGCGGAACATGCTAAGACAAGTCCTAGTACTAGTTTGGGTGGCGAGCTAGGCGCCACTACCACATGGGGACAAATCCATTCATATTCGGCAGTCTCTTAGCTCGAGTAGGAGATGGGGCAGCAACTCCCCTTCAGGTGCAGGACTCTTGGAGGTATTGGCAACCTTCCTTAACTTAGGTTGGGTCAGTTTGCTAGAGAGGGAGGGAACCTCTTCTGTAGATGGGATTTGTAATGCCTAGTTGTATTCGGACTTAGCATGGGCTAAGTCTTTATAAAGGGAGGGGCATCAGGCAGGCTAGTTACCTAGATTTTCAACCAACCTCTCTCTCTCTCTCTGCCATTTTTACAATGGATTGTAGTAATAAGCTTAAGGTGGAGCCCCGTTGCACATAGACGGTTTTGTGTTGCTTAGATCATCTTCCCCCCGTGCATATGTAAGAGTGAAAATTTTAGCTGATGAACAAATTGGCTACTAGATTTTCACACCCATGAGTAGGCAAGGGCACACTGCAAAGGAGGGAGAGGAAGCTAGGAAGTGGATGTAAGTGGCTAAGGAGCAGCAACATAAGAAGTGATGTGGACAAAGAACAAGGGGGGGGGGTCTTTAATTGACTCAACCACACCTAAACAGTTTTGGTGAAAATTAGGTTACCACTATATATGAAACCCGGTTCAACCAACCCAGTTGGTGGCCAGGTAGGTTAACACCCTAAGGTAAACCATGTAGGATGTTAACAAATGGAGTTCTAGTAGACCTTACCATTTTTTTTGTAACCCAAAGAACCTATTTAACGCGCACAAGGTTGCATGATTAAATTGCTGCCTCGTGCTAACAAAGAACCTTGAATGAACTCCCATCTCATTTTTGTTCTCTTTCTTTGTGCGCACATGCATGATGCCCACTTGCATTTGCATATGGACACGACAACACACATGCACAATGTGCAAGCACACATATAGGGAAAACCTTCTTATAATGAGCCCAATGTAAGCTAGCATAGGAATCGATCAACACTAACATTAAGGTCCCCATGCATAGCTTATACTGGGCTAATGGGCTAATTGTTAGGGAGGAGCATGAAAAAGTCTTCTTCCCACATACAGTGCACCCACTCAACCTGCATGCCTATAGTCACACCCACACGCACCTACTCTCCAGGCACATACACATGTGTTTATAAACATATATACAAGGGAGGATAACACAACATTCACGAAGAAGCACACACTTGTGCACACACACATACACCACTATGCGCACCTTCTTTTTCATGCCCCGCAGATGATGTGATATCCCAATCTAGTGTTGTAGTAGCCTCATTTACACAAAATGCCTATTTTTCATTTGGCTGGTTATAAAGTGAATTTAGTTTTGTCAAGGTAAATGAAATGAGATTAAGGAATGAAAAAGAAAATAAAGATAGGTGAAAATAAAATAAAGGAAAATGCAAGATAGGAAAAAAGAAGGTGAACAAAAACACCTAAGGAAGAAGGGAAAATAAAGAGAAAATAAAGAAAAGAAAGGAAATGGGAAATGAAAAATTTAGGAGAACGAAGGAAAAGAAATGGAATAAAAAGAAAGTGAAATGAAACTATTCGTAGCTCATGGTCCAGAAGATAATCTTACAAATTCGTCTGCTTGTTTCCCTCTTCAAAGTAATTCACCCCAAGCCCTTTTTGCAAAGTAATTCATAAAAAAATGCATGAGAAGGATGTTCTCACATAAAAACAATAAATTTTTCTGCCAAACCTAACAACGTTTCATTGGCCAATCCTGCAATCATTAAGCACAGATTTTCTTTCCAAAACCAAATGTCACTTGGTTAAAGAGTGGACAAGATTGCCTTATAATATAGGAGCAGTTATAGCGTATTGACTGAAAGGTTGTAACCAGTTAATGGAGCCAGTTATAGTCAAGCCTCACACCGTCAAAAAACACTTTGATAAGATGTAAATACGACAAATTGGCAATGCAATCAACACGGTGTGTGTGTATGTGAGTACTTGTAATTTTCGGCTTTACAAGGTACAATATCCACAAATGGGAGGGTAGAGAGAGATTCTTCTGTGCATGATTGCCTTCAACTATGTATCTTCTAATGAAAAGACAGACAAAAACGAAAGGAAAAAAAGGTTCTCATAATGGCAATTCCTGCTACCAGAATCTAGACATATTTCAATAACTCATCAAAGTATATAGAATTGAATGACTAAAAGTTGTGTACCTGAAAGGATGCAATAGAAATAAATTTTGTCTGAAAGGTCATGATCTTTTCATGTAGATATATTTACTTAATAACATTTTCAGAAGACACTTCTTTGTGAGGTGTGAGGATACATAATATCCAACCAAGATCAGGTTGATGGCGGATATCAATTTGTATGATTCTCATTTTTTGAAGCGACTTTGAAGAGAAAGTGCAAACACAATAAAGAAACACCAGATAACATTCAGATGTGGAGAAAGAAATCTTTGCATCAATAAAAATATATATCAATTTGCTGGCAGAAGAGCTTTTATTATCACAGATATTTGTATTTTCAAAGATATTCGAACTAGATATAGAATCAAAGGCTGGATTTGCGGCATTAGAGATAATGACCAATAGACAATAGTAACCAGAGTTTACCAATGCTGATCTGAAACTAGGTGACTGATTTAGATTGATGGCAATAGATGTCTCAATAAAAAGATGCGTACAATATAGAAACAATCTAAAGTGTGTGAAACTTGAAGGATAGAGAAGAGATAATAGATCCAGAAGTTAAAACCATGCTTATTTTGTGGCCCATAATATGGCTTGAATAGAATAGCATATACAACCCAGAATATGTCAACACATACAAATTTGATGTCCAACACGGAAACAATCCAAACCACGTCCACTTGTTGCCATATGATTAAAAATAAGAAATATACCTGCACCATATTATAAAAAGACCAAATTATTGTCACAGGCAAAGAAGCAAGTAGGTATTGTAGAAAAAAAAAGGAGTTTTTATCTTTATTGATTTTGTGCCCTTCAACAAGGCTTGAGATAATAAATTAGCATACACAAGTGAAACCCACAACTTGAAATTTCATACACAAATTTGTTGTCCAACAAGGAAAGTAAGCTAAATCATGAACACTTGTTGCCGTATTGAGTGAAATATATAAATAAATCATAAATGACATGAATATTACAATGACAGATATGAATCAAGCACCTGCACTAAATATCAGGCAACACTCATTATGCTACCAGACACAATGAAGCAAGTAGGCACTGGGCATTATAGGAAAAAAGAAAACAAAAAAGATAGGCACAACACGGAAATCAAAACAGGGTAACACTAATTTCCTAATATATGCAATAATCAAAACCTTTTCAGCAAACCAATAGCATTATCATTGCATAAAGAAGAGAGAGAGAGATGGGGGAAGACTGAAGAGAGAGAGAGAGAGAGTAAAGAGACTCTAAGACCCAAATTCTATCCCACAGAACACTTTCAGTAGATATTGTGATCAGTGTAAAGCACTTTAATAGTCAATGTTGAACAAGGTAAACATCATATATAATTGGAAATACATACAAGAAAAAGCAATTCATCTAATTAAAAGCTTAATCAGATCAAAGGATATGCCTTAAAAGCAAAGGGTTGCGAGTTCCAACTCTCCCATTTTCTAGAATTGAAGTGTACACAAGCTCAAACTTTAAGATTACAACAGCTATTGTTAGAATCTGAAAATTCCAGAGAAAGAGAAATTAACACAATAAAAGACATAGAGAGAGAGAGAGAGAGTGAGTGAGATATGCCTTTTCATTTTCTAATAGCCAGAATCTTGCCTCACATATTTCATCTTGAAAGCTTTGGTACTAAACTATGATCTATGTCATCAATCTTCCACCCTCCAACCATATCATCAGAGCCCGAAATTAGGAGCTGCAAAGCCAGACTAAACTGATCTATAACTTTGTTCTCAGTATGACTTCAACTTAATTAAACTCGTCATTATTCATTATCTCATATTGCTCTTTACCCAAAAAAATTCTAAAATTTCTGTTCTCATTGTAACTTGTATAGTCCTAGAGAATCAAACCAATTCATGTACCACCAGTCAAGAAAATAATGTTACGAAATACAAATTAAAATGTCCCTTGATTGACTGGCAAGAGGATTTATGGTACTGTAGATGCAAGATTTAAAACACTGCTGCATCCAACATAATGTTGTCATGTGTAGCTGCTGCTGGACACAAAAACTTTACTATGGGGAGGTTGAGAGTTTTGTCAGGATAAGCCTAAGGCAAGATAGACCAGAATGACAACAATAGACATACACATCAGACATACTTGAGAGTTCACTCTAAGAACTTAGCAGGCAGAAAACGGTAAGGAGTAAAACTAAGAAAGTACAGGATTCCATCTTCTATATCTGAAGATTTCAAGGACAAAATAAACTAAGAAAGCTATTGCAAATGTTCTTTCCATTTAAGAGAAGCATTGCAAACATGCTCACAAGGCGCACATTAAGAATATGACCAATAATGATTTCATTAGAGACCTATCTGATACTCCCTCTGTCCCACATTAATAGCTCATATTTCATTTTGAAAAACCAAATGGAGATATGAATATGGGACATAGGGAGTATATGGCACATAGTTCTCAACAACTAAAATATATAGAGGGCACCTGACACTAATACCTATTTCCTATTCTCTGAATATTGTTATCTATTCCTTCAATGAATATCATTAGATTCAATGAATATCATTAGATTCCCTAATCTAAACAGGAGAAACTAAAGTTGACCAATGTTGCCCTAATTTTTTCAGAAATTCTAGCTATACGGAAAGAACTTCGTTTCTCAGTACCTTGCTCACATTGAATAAAAACTTGTAATGATATACCAATTCCATGCCACAGTAGCTTGACAAATAAAAAAAGGCTGCACTCCTTGACTTGCAATAATGTCATTTTGCTCCTGCATCAGAACCATAAAACAAAAATAAACGAAAGAAATTGTTCAAATAAGGCTTTTCTAGTTAACCAGTAACTTGCACTTGGCCAGAACAAAATAATGAGCTTATTGTCAAAATAAATGTAGCAAAAACGCTTGCCCAACTCAAAGCATGGGTAGAAAACATGCATCGGAATGTACTTAGCATGACAATCACCATATAAGTATCATTTCAGCTAATTACATCAGTGTTATGATTTTAATATCACCAAATTGGCCATGATATACTCAAGATGGGAACAATGAATGCATGCAAAAACACAATGGCAAGGTTTTAAAGTAGATAACCTTTCTCAACAAACCTGTGATCAGAATTATGCAACAAAGTTCCACCTTATCATCAACATCATATTCCAAAGCTAAAAGTGGTTTAATGCTGACCATATTTCATAATAAATTGAAGTAATTTAACAGTTTACATATATGATTATCTGTACAATTTATTATTAACGATAGTTTTGTGGTTATGGTGTTTGCTAACTATGTTTTAACCTGGTAGTGACCAATATAACAATAAATTTATTTTTCTTATCGTATAGGACACTTGTATATTTTCCAGCGGGGAGTAGGGAGGAAGCGCATGTGGTGACGAATTGAAACCAATCTATCCAGAAAAGTTAGCATCTCAACCCAAAATTTCTATTACCAAAACCTTTCTTTTGTTGAGATGCAGAAAAAATGAAAAGAGGAAATAGGACAAGCGATTACCACCGCAGGAAATCAGAATAGAATTTCTAAGAGAAGACTATTTTCCGCCTCCAGATTTCTTCAGCCATTCTCCTTTTCTCCGCCCATGGAGGAAACGGTTGCAGAGCTTCCCAGGATCTCCATGACGGAAAGACTTACAGAGCTTCTCAGGCTTCTATATATATCGCCCTGGAGAGGATATTCTAGCCGAAACAACGGCTATTAATTGAATTTGAAATTGCAACGGGTATGAGCGGTTTTGGTCAACCTGAGTCAACTGTTACAGTCGGAGCGATTCAAATGGCGAAGGCCTCGAACCTTTCTTGATACAAATTGAAACCTGGGTTCAAATGAAAAAGGGAAGCTGACTGTGAAGACTTGAAAGCTTATGTTTTCAAGTCATTCACCAGGTATAAGTAGTGTTACATAGTATAACTGTAGTAAGTTACAACAATTAAGGAATCTATGTTTCCCAGAATCACAACAAATCCTCCAGTGGATCTCTGTCCATATCTTTGCTTGTGGTGATGATATCGCCCATACTGCCAACGGCCACAAAGAGGTTTCTTGAGCCTTGTTCATCTCCCAAATTCAAACTTCGGTCCAGCTGAAGAAGGTGATATTGAATCTCCCAAATTCAACGGACCGACCAAAATGGTGGTCTCGCAAACAATAAGTTCTTCTATTGTTTAAAATTTTTGGAAGGATAGAAGTTAATATATGCCGTCGCTCACTGCTCCCGAGCATTCACCTTTAATTACGTGATTTAGAGAGTAATGCTCGGATTATGGGCAAGAAAGGAAGCTGGCTATCTGCTCTGAAAAGGGTCTTTGCATCCGGTT
The DNA here is from genome assembly GCA_035235625.1 of Saururus chinensis. Classification (NCBI taxonomy): domain Eukaryota; kingdom Viridiplantae; phylum Streptophyta; class Magnoliopsida; order Piperales; family Saururaceae; genus Saururus; species Saururus chinensis. The sequence goes on from CP141144.1 coordinate 24,785,972, forward strand.
CCAAAGACAAGCCACCACCACCTGTAAGCCACAACGACAGCTTCTAAGCTATTTAACCTGATACAGCATCCCCATCAGCTCTAATACTGAGATTTCTGTCATAATCTGTTTTTAGTTCCAGGGAACAGAGAGAGAATTCCAAGGAGAAAAAGAAATGGGGACTGGGGAAGCTGAGGCATGGAGAGACGAATTCCTTCATCCCACTTAACAGAGAGCCCAGCAGTGTTGAGAAGATACTAGGAGATGCTGACAAAGAGTACAAACGCCTGGGCGATCACCTGCAACTATCAGATGGGCACCAGAGGACACCCTCCTTTTCCACTAAACAGCACCAGAGGGCCCATGATTTGCCTCCACCAAAGGTGGTGGCTTAGAAGCCAAACTCTTCATTACCCACCAAAATTCATATTCAGCAACCCAACAAAGCGCCCATTTACAGTCCAAAGCTTGTTACTCCCAGTTACCATCGGATTTCTGCCATTAGAATACAAGCAGCCTACAGGGGGTATGCAGCAAGGAGGAGCTACAGGGCGCGGCCTGGTGAGGCTTCAGGGAGTGATGAGGGGGCAGAGCGTGAAGCGGCAGACCATGAACGCCATGAGGTGTATGCAGAGGCTGGTGAGGGTGCAGACGAAGATCCACTCCAGAAGGGTGCAGATGATGGAGGGCCAGGCTGCCCAGAGGCATCACAGGGGCCATCCCAGGGAGCAGGAGAGCAGCTTGAGTGGGTGGACACTTACTCCCCCTGTAAGATGTCCTTTAATTCATCCAGTAGTGAAGCTGAGTTTGATTTGGTCTCAAAACTCTTAAAACGAGTTGGATTTAAGCTTGTTGCAGTCAGAGAACGAGCAGCAGCAGCTGCATGAAGACTGGGATGACAGCATGCTGCCCAAGGAGGAGATTGATGCAAGGCTGCAGGTGGAGGCTGTGATCAAGAGCACTGGCCTATGCCTACTCTCACCAGGTACTCAACCAAATTTATAAATTTTCACACATTATAATACCAATGCTAATTAGGTGAAGTTTAATCTTAGGCAGGCTTTTTTATTACCTAATTAGTGATGCCCACATTGCTAATCTATAATTTTAAGAACGGTAATTTAAGCAAACAGTGGGTGTTGTCACTAGGTAATTAACCGTTTATTAGAATGCTAGATTGTGTACGTACATCAAATTTCAACATATTATAGATTATAATGTTAATGGCAATTAAGAGAAGCTTAAGTTTAAAGGTTACCAAATTAGGGAGGCCAACATTGCTGATCTATACAAAATTAATTATCCTACCAAATTCTGATTAATTTGCTTTAGACCACTCAAGGTTGCTGTTAATCATATTCTTACTATTAATTACTCCTATGATAAAACATTCCAGTCATCATTCACATTATTTGAAGCATGTATCTGGAGCACCGACTAGGATTGTATCCTACTTTTATGTTTATAGAATCTCGTTTTAAGCGCGCTCTTAGCGCACGTCGACCTAGTTTAGCGCCCGGACAAAGCCGAGACCGGCGCACTTCGATCACCAAAGCTCTACCCGGCATTGACTAAAACGAAGCTGGCAAAGCAAGTCAAGTAGAAGTCCGGTGCTGCCGAGTTCTCACGGAGGACTCCGGTGAGGGACGACGAGAGCCTGACGAGCTGCCCCACCGTCTCGGCCAAGGCCAAGGTGAAAGCCTATGGTGGCTGTCAGAAGGAGAGGTCATCGGCGGCGGCGACGCCAAAGGCACAGCCGAGGAAGCGGATGTCCCTGAGCCAGAGGATTGGGTCCTTCAGGTGGAGCAAGGGCTCCTCCGGGCTGTTCTCAGGGAAGGATTCAGCTTCACAGAATCGCAGAGGATGAGTGGGACCCCCAAGCCCATGCATGCAATAGGAAATATCAGTGTGGACTCTACGCTCTCCTTGCCTGCTGGTCTTGGATGGAAGCCATTCACGTTCAAATGAGTGTCTTGACTCTTTTTTGGTTTTTTTTTTTGGGTGAATGAAATGATTTGTTTGTGGATTGTGATGTGGAGGTACTAGTGCTTGGTCACGTCCATAAAAGAGGAGTGATACAATTATAGTATCTAATAAAAATCATTGGGATTTTGAGCTTTCTTGGAATTTTTTGGGTACTCAACTATACAAAAAAAACAGTCACCTAAATTAGCATCAATAATAGGTGCATTATGGGTGTTAACTAGCTGAGTTTTAGGAAGTTGGGCCGGTTTAACTTGCTAGATGGCAGTGACTTGAGTATTGGATTGCTTTCAACTTCTCTATTTACTTCCCAATGAATAAAGTAAGGTTTAAGTAATTTGCCTAATTAAACCTTTGTTTACATTTCCACCATAGTGATTATGTTGGGCCATTTTTTTCTTAGAACTTCACACTTTTTAGTGGGGCCTGAGGGTGGTTTATGTATAAAATAAACTAGTTAAGGGGAAAATAAATTAACTCAATCATTGGATGTAGGGTTTTGTGATTGGTAACCAAGAGCTACAATATATACACATAATTATACTATTATTAAAGTGAAAACGGGGGACGACATTTTTTGTTGTAGAAGTCATAAATTACCCCTAATACAAGTAAAGTATTATTTCTCGACTCTTATTTACAGATAAGGTAAAATTGCTATATAGATTAATTTATATATGGCAATAAGACTCTAAATCTCTCAAGTGTAGCAGGTGCATGCGGCATATGCACTTCTACTAGTTATATACAATAGAGAGAAGTAAATGTTAGGACTTCTAACATTATATCTTGTATTTATGAATGTATTATATTTTACATACTCCTTCCCTCCCATATTAATGGTATGATTTAGGAAATAGTTTATTTTGGTTTTCTAATTTGGACTAAATATATAATTATCAAAATTTATAAATATAGAGCCAAGGTAGCCATAAGTTGAGTTCAAGATTTTCTTGAGCCTAGAACAACTTCCAATTCGAGTTAAGATTGAGTCAATTCAGCTTTTAAACCAGTTTGGTGTTACGCCCTAACCCCGCCCCCCCCCCGGTGTGCAACGGCAATGCTAATGATGACAAACCAATCAATTTTCCTCCACTAATTGAGCTCAAATCCACAAGAGTTGTCTCCAAGGGTCAAGTAATTGCCAAAGCACACCCCTTTCAAACGCTTTCTAAACCTTTTTAAATAATTATATTAGGCTTATTATTCATTTAGTGTTTAAATCTATATATATACTATATTAAAAGTAAAATGGGGGGCCAAAATTTTTTGTTTTGGACTTAGTTGTCCTTGTATTTTAATAAAAAAAAATAGTTCATTAATAGGGATAAAAAAAGTAATATAATAATCTAAATTATTTTAAATTTACTACATTATTAAAATTAGTTTAGTAGGTTATCAAGTGTTATGCAATTTTATAGTTTCCAATTAACTCAAACTCTAGCCAATAGTGCAATTTGATTGGTCTCATGGTTGAATTAAATGGCTTGAAAAGATCTTAACAGTGCTGATTTGTTGCACATACTTATTCTAGGGAAGATAGGGACTCTAAAGTCCATCATAAGCTGGACAATCATAGTATTCAAGGTGCAGCACAATGGAAGCCCTTCGACAAGCCCATAAATACCTTACAATAGTGGATCCTATTACAAGTATGTAGTGTAACCAATGTTACTGGTAGTCTACACTTTTCTCTTGGCAAAAAAAATATTTAATTCTCTAAGAAATTAATAGGCCATTTTTATTTTTTGGATAAATAAATTTTATTTTTCTACAACTTCATCTTTAAGATATGGTTGCCCAAATTCATTTTAGTGAAGCTATTTTTCAGGGTGATATATCACACAATTTTGCACATATTCATGCATACTTAGTACCTACAAGAAAGAGCTATATTAATATTCCCTTTATCTCATATTAATAGTTTATTTTTCTCCATTATTAGTGAATAAGACTGGCAAAAAATGTGATAGAACAAAATGGTTGTTAAATACTCCCTCAGTCCCATAATGTCTTCAATTTAGAAAATATTTTTTCTCATTTTAAGTGTCCAATTAGGAACTTGCACCTTAAAAATTACAATTTTAAAGGGATCTCACAATGTCATGGTTTCACCTACTTAATAGCACCTCATTCTCCTAGAAGTAGACAAAGCCGTCCAAGCATAAGTAGAGGAGCGAAGAATTTTTCCTACTCCCTTGTGACATTGTGCCGAGCATAAGCTCCGCATGAGAGTTATTGATATTTATGATTGACTACGCACATGATAGTGCACATTAGCGTCTGATATTGACGCTAATGTGTGCTAGCATGTGCGTTGATGATCTCGTGGATGAATGACTCCCATGCAGAGCTTATGCTCGGCTCATTGTCAAAAGGGAGGAGGGAGAAACTCTTCCTAATAGGAGATGGTTAGAATCTAAGAGTCATGGTAAGGGTGTGGGAGTTGTATCCACTCCACTCACCTCCATATCTTTGCCAACCCGAGGTAACAATGAAGATGTAGTCATCCTCCTAGTTGATGGCAAGGCTTTCATGTGGTCGTAGGCGGCAATTGCCGTGATGAATGAAGAGGAGGTCATCAAGGGCAAAGATGGTAGAGACATTTCCAGAGCTTGTCCTTACCTTGTTATACTCTATGTACTCTGGCGATTGGGAGAGCATGTGATTACAATGCCTTTAGTGATGACAATGGCAAAGATGTTGCCACCAAGGCAATAGAGGAAAGTAAGGCAGTGGTAGAGGAGAGACGAGGAGGGAGTGAGGCGGGGAGAGGACCCATTATTTCTTAAATATCACAATTGAAACATGTGTCTCCATTTTGCATGTGAGCCCCATGTTTCCTTGAAAATCATGATCGTTACAAATCAATCACTTATTTTCATATAGAGGGATTGTTTAACAAAAGTGCCTTTTGTAACCATTAAGAGAAGATTCTACAATCCTATGCATAGGATTTATTGTCTTCAAAAACAATATCTTGTTGGTGCTTGATTTCAATTTAAAGTTCCTTGTTTTGGCATAGATTACAAGTCACATCATACAAAATTGCAAAGTCTACCAGGGTAGGGATGATACTTCTAAGGGGATAGACATGTTAATGAATGTTCACGATGATCATGTGGTGTTCATCAATAGATGTTAATAGTATTTAAATATGCCTAAAAAGGACAAATTAATTGTAGATAAGGGTTCTAAAATTTAAATCACATCTTTAATGAATTAGATGGAAAAGTTAGATTCAATTACCACATAGAAAAAGGTTCACTATGTCTAAGATGACATTGTTTGCACACACAATACCTACTTTTTTCTACTTTAAATTAAGAGTTTTCATCAAATAAGTTCTACTTTTATAATAAATATTTGTGTTAGTATGTGCATTTGTATGTGCACTTTTGCTAATATCATGAAAAATAAAAAGGATTGCTAAGATTCCTCAATGTTACTAAGATTCCTCAGTGTTACTAATCAAGTATTGCTCTCTTGTCAAACATTAGAAGCCCTCTTTGCCATATTTAGGGTTATTTGAGTGTTGAATTCAACAAAGATTCTATCGATTAAGTTTCAATTCCAACCTAAATTATTAAAATCACATTTGTGTGTAAAAGGCAGACGGAATTAAAAATTTCACCCGATTAATTCTAAGCCGTTTCGAGTCGGAATAACCAAATCACCTTATAAGGTAATTCTAACTCCCACACCCCATTTTAAAATTCTAATTTTTATTATTTTTTAACGATTACTTCTCATATCAATTTGAGTCTTGATAAATATATTATATAAGTAAAATTTATTTCAAATATTTAAAATTACTTACCCTTATAAGATCCTATTTGATAAGGGTCGAATTTAAGAACATAATAATATAAAGAACGTGCATATCCAAGTTCGAAAAAAAAAATTATGTTAGTTTAAAAAGTTTAAATATAAACTTGATGTGACATCTAAATTTATTCTAAATTTTTTTATTACAAATTATAATTTACATGCGGCAATGAATTTTTAAAATTAATTTTAAAAGATTTCACTTTCGTTTCTAAATAATTCAATACCTAAACAACCCACGTATATAATAAAATTCTCTAAAATGCAAGAATGTGTGTTGCAACTACAATTGTAGAGACAATGGGATGCATTTGTTCTGCCAAATGCAAACTAGGGAAGTTTCAATGAGAACACACCCTCAACGGGACCTACAGGTGGGAATGGGGGTGCAAAAGGAACTCCACAAAGAAAGGGGTCCACAAAATTTCAACAGCGATAAGTGGGCCCCTTCATCTACCCATTTAAAAGTAATTGGCAGAGATTTTTAATATTTTCAAAAGGGCAAATGAAGGGGCTCATATAACTTGACGGCTTGTGGGCCTTCTTGATGTTGAGCCTCCTCTGTATCACCTAGATCCGACCTCTTTATCAACTCAGATAGTTAAATGCGGCTTGCGTCGAATTCACCTCTGCTCCGCATCAGCTGGCGAAATAACGGGGCCAATGGCATAAAAAGAATGTGAATAAAGAATGCGAACAAAGAATGGGCAAAGTACAGAAGAAATATGAATTAGGAACAAATATCCGACTCTCTCGTCAGTTGTCAGAATCTATCTATGCGCAGAACTTAGTTGTATGATCTGTTGAAACTTGGTACAAAGGGTACCCTGGATTCCACTGCACGTTGGCAATATGCAGAATTTAGAAGCGTGGTAGCCACTTTTCGTCCCTTCGTCCCTGCAGTTTTTGGCAGATACTCTGAATTGTGATACAGATCGCTGAGTGTGTTTGAAACTTTGCTAACCAATCCATGATTGAGCCTGTATTAGCTTAAATTGTCTGCTTCTTTTTCGACCTTAGCTGATGAATTACCTCTTATTGCCACAAATTTGATCTACTTCGTCGTCTTGCATAAATAGCTCCGTGCAAAACTCTACTTCCAGCATGCCCCACAGTTGTTCAATGGCAAGAGAAATGGGTTAGGAAAAAGGACATAATAGTAGGAATCTATTTTTGTTACCAGTTTTACCAAGTGGAACCTTTCTGACTTCGTGAAATATAATCACTTCTTGTTGATTCTAGAACAAAGCTTGTCTCCATATAGCGTAATCTTCCAGCATGAAGCTTGAAGCATAAAGACGGAGCCTCTTTTTGGCACAACTAGAGCATCAAAAGACTAATAATTAGTTCCGGAAGATGATTTCCCTTTCTTGCAAGAAAACAAGTTCTCATCTACATAAGATGTGCGACAAATAAGGTATTAATACATGATCTGTGATAACTGATATGATACAGAAAATTAACTTGCATACCTCGAAACTTGTTCTCTTGCGTGATTATTCCAAAAGTTTCAGCTGTTTCTCGTATCATAATACCACTTGTTCTGATGAAATCATTTACCTTGCATTCAACAACTATAAAAATCAGTTAGCAATAATATCCATTTTTGAGAGATGGCCTTAGGCAACATCATAAGGATTTTAAGAGAGAAGGGGTGAGGAAGAGCAGATCATAAAAACAGAAGGCAAGCGTGGGTAGAATGAAAAAGAAAGAAGATGAGGCTTTCTCTTCATGTTGTCATCAAACCCACACCAATTTTGAGCAGGAAACGGGCTCTCTTCATCCAAACAGAACTCCTCATGTTAAACATAACTCGCATTAAACCATTAACACCTGTCTGGCCTAACGAAGTTTCTTTTTCTTTCCCTTGTGATTACAAGGCCAAGGAGGCCATGAAGATAAATTGCACCTGCATTTCCCTCACCAGACCATTTAATTATGCAAATAGTAATTACCTAAAAGAATAGCACCATGTAAATCTGCATCTAGGAGGGATTGAGGCAACTGGTCGTTCCTGAAAGAAAGCATTTAAATGTTGGGATGACAACTAAATAGTAAACAAAAAATGCGTGCTTTGATTAATGGTAAATGTCATGGCAGCAATAAAATTAAGCCTCCAAGTACCAGGAATCGGATTGCAATTGTCATGTAAAAAAGACAGGATAAACCATTGGTACATAATTAGAAATGAACATAAAAAGCTCAATGAAAGAGTCGTAGTTTTCAGCTACCCCAGCAAAAGATTAGGCTCAAGAAGAGTTCAATAGTAGGTCATAATAATCATAACTAAGAAGCGCCTTTTCCCAACAATTTGAGTTTGGCGACATAGATCTTACATCTCCACTATAGTCGGTTTTGTGCTAACTCTTTTGTAAGATATAGCATAATCCTATTCTTCCTCATCATCTTCATCCAAGTCCTCTTAGGTTTCCCTCTCCCTCTTTTGGCCTCCTTAACTTCATTCCCTCTAACCTTCTTACCAAGGCCTCCCTTGATCTCTTTTGAGCATGCTCGTACCAACGCAACCAACATTCCCTAAGATTCTCCCTTGAACGTGTTACCTCTAAGTTCTCACAAATATACTCATTTCTTATCCTATCTCTAAGTTCTCTTAAGGCCCAACACTCCACTCCATAGGGTATCACAAACCTAACTGTTGTCCTACAGAATTTTCCTTAAAGACTTGTCTATCACACATCACCCGTCACAGCTCTCCACTTTGCCACCCAACATTAATCATATAGAACACATCACTATCTATATCACCCCCTTCGTGTATAATGGAGCCTAAATAGCATAATTGCTCACCTTTTGGCGGTTCTTGCCCTTCTATTTCAATTGTATCCACCTATAGTTCTACCTCTTATTTTAAAAGTTTTTGATTCTAAGGCTTCCCTCCACATTTCTAACTTAACGTTTAATCCTACTTCAATCTCATCAACTAAAACCACATATCTGCAAAAAAATTATGCACCAAGGAACCTTATCTTCATTATATGGACTTAGTTCATCCATAACTAAGGCAAAAAGTAAAAGGCTTAAGGCAAATCCTTAATGAAGACCTAGTAACGGAGAACTCCTCAGCTTCTCCCCAAACCATTCTTACACCAATCACCACCCATTATACATATCCTTTATGATGTCTATGTATCCTCTTATAACCCTTTTCCTCTTCAGCATGCTCCAAATAGGCTCTCTGGGCATTCTAACATATGCCTTCTCTAAATCTATAAATGCCATATAAAGGTTTTTTCGTTTATCCCTATAATTCTCTACTAATTGTCATAATAAAAAGATTGCTTCAATAGTTTATCACACCAGCATAAAACCAAATTAGTTCTCCGTAACTTTAGTCACTTTCCGCAAATGACCTACCACTCTCTCCCATAGCTTCACAATATGGTTCATAAGTTTGATACCCATATAATTTGAACAATTTTAAATGTCCCCCTTATTTTTATATAAAGGTATAAGGGCATTTATAGTTCAATAGTAGGGTCAACTATAAATATTTTGCATGGTTATCTTTTGGCCAGAAAAATCAAAAGACTTAAGGGAATGATAAAATTGCAGGATATTAAGAGAAAATCAGGGAAATTTATGGACTCTTGAGTGATCTGGTTCATGGCTGCATAGGCCGGGTAAAGGGACTCATTGAGTATGAAGAAGAAAAAGGAGATAAACCACAGGCTCAACATCCAAAACCCTAGCTTTAATTGAGGAATAATGAGAAAGTTTTAAGTTATATGACCATATGAAGTCAAACAAAAATTTGCCCTTTAAAATTATACTTCTTGCTTGCACAAAAACTGCAATTCATTAAATCTACAATAACTATTTTTAGCAAGCTCTTAAGATGGGATGCTAATTGCAAAACATGATAAAAAAAAAGATTCCCATATATTTTGGTCCAATAGGAAGATCCTAAATGGGTTCAATTACAGCACTTATGTAGCACAAGGAGGTCAAGAGGAAAACTTAAAAGGTGTGTATATATATGTGTCTGTATGTAAATAAAGCAGGAGAAAAAGTGATTTACCTGGTATTGTTGAGAAGTTTAATTATATAGTCATTCCACATCTCGTTCATTGGCATAAATAGGTCAAATCTGGAAGTTAAGCCAAAGATATGAACCCAAAAGAAGATGAATGCGCACACACATCATTACAATTATACATTAAGTCAAGAAATTTCTAGTAGGCATATGAAATCTTAACCTTTGAAAACAAATAAAAGTGCGAATTCAAATTTGACAAGATGTACAAATATGCAATCTATGACATAAAAAGTATGTGGCACTAAATAGACTAAAACAAATGATGCCCTTACTTATGGAACTTTTGTGGCATATGAAATGACCAACATTTACGATGTTGTTGCAACGACAAATGCCTTTTAGATCGCTTCGATTGTTGTTGCAAAGCCTTTTTCCAGCCATCCACTAAAGCGTTTTGTCTGCTTACAACACTATCAAGAAGCATCCAGCTATCAAATTTGACACTTTTTGATCCCTGCAAATATTTTTTAGCAGAGTCTCCTCTTTGGAAAAGTTCACGAACTATCTTGTTTGATGTGCTTTCCTTTTGACTTGAAAACTGCCGAATAGGGCAAAATGTGTAACATAAGAAATGCTAGCCATTCATTGTTTAATGTGTCAATTGTGGAGCAAACCAAAATCAGTACCTTGAAATTAGTTTCTAATAAGCTACTATTAACAGGATGAGTAAGCTGAAAATATGCAGGACCTTGTGTTTCAACATCTGCATAAGCACACCAGAAGTCACTGACTAAGTTCCAATGTGCTCGAATGGACTATACCAGTTTGCAGTATAATTACCAGATAGTCGAAGATGTCCAGGTAGGTGGTCAGAACCTTGGAGAACTGCATTTCCAGGATGTTGGGCAAAATCAAAATGACAAGGGTTAGCTTTCCAGAAGAATAAAATGACAATAAACTGTGTCAAATAAACACACACAAAAAATGACTAAGTTCAAAAAAGTCGCAAGGCCTCTAGAGTGTTTTGTTTGGGAAGCCAATATCAAACACAGTACTCCTATATACCTATGATCAAAATGCCTACGGCGCTATGACTACAACAAAAGAATCACACTTTCACATAACTGCTCCAGCAATATTATCTCGGGAATAAGGCAAAATTCCAATGGTACACAATATGTCGAATCAATATGGATTTGCAAGTACCAATAGCGCAATCCAAAATGGACTAGTGAGTAAACTTAAGAACTAATGACAACAAATTCTCTCCAACAAGATGGACATGTACATAAATTTTACAACTAGACTGAAACGCATACATAGGAGAAACAAATTGAGATGAGTCTTTATATATTTAAGCCATAAGCAAGCACGCCATAGACATTCTAAATGTTCATAATCATCTTGATTATGATTCAATTGATAAATAGACAGAAATACAACAAAATTATCATAGGCACTTTCATACATTATCTATAGCATCAACGCAGTCATTCCAGAAATTTCGATTTGCAGTCAAAACATCCAAGTTCCGCATTCTGTTTGACTAGATCAGTATTTGAGCAATATTCTTCAAAAGTCCAACAACATAACTAAATCCTGAGAGAGTCAGGTATCTAAAACAAGATAACAAAAAACAAAAAACAAAAAAACATACTTCTACTAAGTGATCTTCATCATATTGGTGGGGAGTAATCCTACCTCTGCTGGAAGGCAGCATGCCTGGGGGTTGAGGCCGTAGGAACGAAGGAGAAGAAGGGTCCCCGCGCTGCAAGGAACCCTCCTGAGTCGGGGTGCCCTCCTGTTGGTTCAGCTGGCTCCGCTGCTTCTGGAGGAGATATGAGGTTTTGGTGGCAGCAAAGCGCCGTTCTAGGGCATCTAAGGCACGTCTTTTGGGGTCTGAAACATGGTTCGCCGTCTCGGATGTAGGACTCATCTTGATGAGCAAAAAAGACGAAAACATGAACTCGGAGAGAAAGCACATATATTTTGACAATTTAATTATATATTATCATTAGTGATGCCACCGGGTCGGGTTTGGGTCGGGTTTTGGTAAACCCTACGCCGATACCATTTAAATAATCAAAACCCGTATCCTATACCAAACCCGTCATGGGTTAAAAAATTTATACCAAACCCAACTACTGATGGTAAAATCAAAACCTGAACCCGACCCGAATAATTTACCACACCTAACCCGACCCGAATCTGAAAAAATCACATTAATGAGATAAAACCTCTGCTCACACCACATTGGTAACGATTCAGTACGCAAATTCCACACTACCAACTATCCATGATCATCCAGAACAGCACAAAAACAACAAAAAACACAATAATTTAGTATTGAAAAATCCACCAAAAGAAAATTTTGCCTCCTTCAACCGAAACACGGTTGCAGCACTTCAAATCCACAATCCAGCCAAACTAGCATTCTATCTTAAGCAAATCACAGAATTGAAAACTCACAGCGCGGGTTTCCTAGAGTCGGAACTTCTCGAGGGAGTAAGAAATCCGATCGAGGTCCAGATCGCTAGGTGCAGAGCTTTTGGACGATAGAGGGGCGATCTTAGGCTTCGGAATATCTGACTTCGCCATCCGACCCGCCCACAACACGTTCGACTAAACAACACGTTCGACTAAACGCCTCCCAAAAAGAACTAGAAGAACAAAAATCACAAAATCCCAACTCCCACCACTTTCAGTCCTCAAAATAGCAAAATTCGAACAATCAACATAGTCAAAAATTCATCAAAGTTAGCCTAATCTGTTTATGCACCAATATTTAAATACGACGATGTTGTTAATGCAATATCCAGAAGGTCGTCCTTCACAAAAAATTATATTGTTCACACATTTACTACTTAAGAAATCCAAAAACACAACGAAGAATAAGAACAGTCAAGTGGAAACAACGCAAAACCGCAACAATGTACGCAACGAAAAAAACAACAGTGAGAGAAACAGAGTAGAAAAACTGCAAAACAACGACAATGTATGCAACAAAAAAGCCAAACAAAATCGAAACAAATCCGCTGCGACGAACCCTAAAAACCTTCTAGACTCCGGACACGGCTGAGTAAAAAATACCCAGAGAGGCCCAGGCGCGGAGGCGAAAGGTAGATCCAGACACAACTTGAGTAAAAGAAGCACCTTTAACTTCGAATCACAGAAGAGGGAGGAGGATTGAAGCGGATTCAGTGCGGAAAACTTGCTTCCTCCGGCAGCAAAGGCCGTCAGAAGCCGGCAATTGCAGCGAGCCGCCGGTGAGATGGAGAGGAGGGACGACTGGAGTCTGGAATCGGCGAGACGGAGAGGAGGCGCCGACGAGATGGAGAAGAGGCACCGGAAAAATGGAGAGGAGGCGCCGGCTGCGGCGAGATGGAAAGGACCAGTCGACGAGATCCGGAGCGGCGGATTGGTCGACCGTGAAATTGAAACCGGGTCCAGGAGAGAATTAGGGTATGGATAGTATATACGGGGTCGGGTCGGGTTCCAGAAAACCCGAATCCGATCCGACCCGAATGTCCGGGTCAAAATTTAAACCCGAACCTGATTCATTTTATCATTTAGCATATTCAAACCCGACCCAAGTGACATCCCTAATTATCATTTATTAGTAGAATCAATATTTTAAAACCTGACGCAAAACGGTAAAGGGAAGATCTCGTGACTGCGGATTTAGTTGTCTCCGCCTCATGACTTGGGCGCGCTCTGAGGTAGCCTGCCACGACAACTCAGGAAGATCCAGTGATGGCAAGAGGGGACTTGGGCGATGGTAGACAACTGGCTTCACCCTCTAGGGGGAACTCAGGGACCGGTGAGGCGGAAGAAGTGCCAAGCGGAGCAAAAGATGATGACCCCCGATTTGGTACCAGCATCAGAGGTCTATGAGGCGGCACTTTCAACTAGTGGTGCATACGGTCGACGGTTGGCTAGTTGCTGGTGGAGGTGGTAAGAGAGTCGCATCGGTCAGTCAACACAGCCAAGTAGTCTTATTGGACTTTCACAGGCGTAGCAACCTCACATTGTGACTGTCCGACAACCGCGAGGGTGTCCGAGAGATTCTGAAATTGCTCTCCCCACTATCAATGTTTGTCTTCTGTTCTAGGGCTAGGGAGTTAGGTTTACATTGGAGCTCGACAACATCCGTCTGAAGTTGGGAGATGGCCGCATCTAAGGGCTAGACAGTAGAACCGCATCCATGGCGGTGATGAAGTGATGGCACAGAAAAGGTACTCTCTCATGACAATGTTGTAACCCCTAGGTTAATAAAGTAAAATTAAGGGGAAAAGTGAATATAGGAAAGGAGTAAAAGGGGAAGAGAGTTAGGGAAGGACATAGATAAATAAACTAGACTAACTTACTACTCAAAATTCGTAACTAATAACTGTGGAGGAGTACATGATTTATAAGCTTCAGTTATCTAGGAAGCAAATCTAAACTAGGAAAGCAAGAATAATGAGAATCCTACCTTTAATAAGAAATTCTAAACTAAGACATACTTATATAAAGAAAGTCAGAACTAAATCCTAATTTGAAATCATAATAGTAAGTTCAAGTAAGTCACAAGGCCTCTAGAGAGTTTTATTTGGGAAGCCAGTATCAAACATGTACTCCTATAAACCTATGATCAAAATGCCTAAGGCGATATGACTACAACAAAAGAATCACACTTTCACATAATTGTTGTCAATTCTATTTAGTCTAAGACTCTGATAACACAAACTTGGCATCTTAATAACTCATGGGATACCTGCTCCAGCAGTTTGATCTACGGCGCAATTCCAATGGTACAGAGCATGTCGAATAATATGGATTTACAAGTGCCAATAGAGGACTCTAGAGTGGACTGGTAAGTAAACTCTGGAACAAATGACAACAAATTTCCTCCAACAAGCTAGATGTATACATAAATTTTGCAACAAAAGATTAAAGATTTTACATAACTGCTACGTCAATTCTATTTAATCTAAAACTCTAATAACACAGACTTGGGATCTTAGTGACTCATGGCGTACCTGCTCCAGCAATATTATCTAAGGACTAGGGCGAAATTCAAATGGCACACAACATGTCGAATCAATATGGATTTGCAAGTAACAATAGCACAATCCAAAATGGACTCGAAAGTAAACTTAGGAACTAATGACAACAAATTTTCTCCAACAAGATGGGCATGTAAATTTTACAACTGGACTCAAACACAAACATTGGAAAAACAAATTGAGCTCAGTCTTTATATATTTGAGCCATAAGCAAGCACGCCATGGACATTCTAAATTTTCATAATCTTCTTGATGATGATTTAATTGATAAATGGACAGAATTACAGCAAAATTATCATAGGCGCTTTCATACATTATTTGTAGCATCAACACGGTAATTCCAAAAATTTTGATATGCAGTTAAAACTTCCAAGTTCTGCATAATGTTTGACTAGATCAGTATCTGAGCAATATACTTCAAAAGTCCAACAACATAACTAAATCCTGAGAGTCACGTATCTAAAAAAAGATAACAAAAAACAAAAAAACATTCTTCTACTAAGTGATTTTCATCATATTGGTGGGGGAGCAATCCTACCTCTCCTGGAAGGCAGCAAGGAAGAGGGCATGCCTGGGGGTTGAGGTTGTAGGAACAAAGGAGAAGAAGGGTCCTCGCACTGCAAGGGACCCTCCTGAGGTGGGGTGCCCTACTGTTTGTTCAGCTAGGTCCGCTGCTTCTGGACGAGATATGAGGTTTTGGCGGCAGCAAAGCGCCATTCTAGGGCATCCAAGGCACATCTTTTAGGGTCTGAAACATGGTTCACCATCTTGGATCTAGGTATCATCTTGATGAGCTAAAGAGACGAAAACATGAACTCAGAGAGAAAGCACATATATTTTGACAATTTAAATATATATTATCATTTACTAGTAGAATCAATGTTTTAAAACAAGGCGCAAAACGGCGAAGCGAAGATCTAGCGATGGCGGATTCAAATGTCTCCACCTCATGGACCTGGCCGCACTCTGAGGTCAATGAATGGAGCTAAGGAGGTGGACGCAACCAAGGATGAAGGTGGTCAGAGAGTCGCATCGGCCAGTGAATGCAACCAAGGAGTCTTGTTGGGCTTTCACGGGAGTTGCAATCTCACACTGTGACTCTGCGACAACCGCAAGGGTGTCCAAGTGTAACGCCCGAGATTTTTCATACATTTTCCTTAAAATTCATGAAAATTTTTTGCAATATAACGTCTATAAATCGGAGGAAAAATGACAAAATTAAAACCTGATAAAACAGTTTATAATTTAAAACACTAAACATCCATTTTCCATCTAAATATTTTCATCATACGGTCAAACCTCGTACGGCCAAAGCAAATATCATCAGGCGCTACTCGAAAACACACATACGAATGAATTGCTATGATCATAGACTTTAAATACAAATCTCTCTCAGGCATCCCTGAGTACAAGTCCCATAACAGTCCACTGTCTAATCCAACCGAAAGTCCAGAATATAAACATCTTAACGTCTCGTCTCACCAAATACATCAGATCGTGGCACAAATAAACTCACAGTGAGTGAAGCATATACCTAAGTCAACGGGAATCAATCCACCACTAAAATGAGCATCCATCTCCAGGAACTCTCTGCACAAACCTGCAAAACCTCCCATACAATGGGGCTAAAAAGTAGGGTAATGAGTATTTTCATACTCAATAGGAAAATACCCAGTAGGGGAAACTAACACAGTGAACTCACTAAGTTCATAAATACATGCGTTCATAAATACATGCGTTCATGCAACTCAAACATGAAGCAATCAACAATATAATCATAATTATGCACATATGCATACAGTCATACCAAATGCACCATCGTGCCAAAATCATACTAAATGCACCATCGTGCCAAAGTCATACCATCAAATTAAACTTACACAAACACCCTTATCTAGGGTCATACAAACTTACTCGTACCACTGTACGCATACTCGTACAACATACGCATACTTGTACGACCTTACTCGTACAATCATACTCGTACGACCTTACTCGTACAGCTTACACAAAATCACACTTACTGTCTTACTTAGAAACATACTCTCACAATCGTACTCATACACATACTCTTACAATCATGCTCATACACATACTCTTATAGTCTTACTCATACTCTTACAGTCGTACTCATACTCTTACAGTCATGCTCATACTCATAATTGTACACATACTATCGACCACTGAAGCTCATTACAACTAATAAACTCCAATGTCGAATGGAAAAGAATGCCACTGGGGCAACACCTTAACCTCCGGGGAGTGACTAGACGCCATGGACTTTTTTGAAGGTAAGGCACACCAATGCTCATGGGGCACTGGATCAAATAGGTAAGAGTAGATCCATGATACTACTTACCTGAGTGTGCAAACATAAACACCCACACATAAGGGGTCATACAGTTGCCCACCATAATGGGTCTTATAGTGCTAGAGAATCGCCCACCATAATGGGTCTTATAGTGCCAGAGAATTGCCCACCATAATGGGTCTTATAGTGCCATGCCACTCTTGGGCAGAAAATATACAGTGCCACTTGGGCAGAAACGTGCAGTGCCACTCTTGGGTGGAAACATACAACACTCTCAACAGAGCATCAACGTCTGGGCTTATACAACACATAGACCAAATCGAAAACATATGTCGCTCTCAACAGAGCATCAGACGTCTGGGCTTCATACAACACACAAACAAAGTCGGAAACGTACATTGCTCTCAACAGAGCATTAAATGTCTCGGCTTATACAGCACACAGACCAAATCAGAAACATACGTCGCTCTCAGCAGAGCATCAAACGTCCAGTGCTCTATACAGCACATAGACAACATCCCGCAGGATAAACACCATGGCAAGACATGAGAAATGCTCGGCCGACTCATTATCGGCCAGCTCAAACATGGAACTTAATCCGTCGAACCCTCAGGTCTCAAACTCACAACACTATCATTAGCTGTGCTTATAATTCAAGTTTGAATTAAGTAAATTATGCAGTACAATTATGCCACACAAACTCACAGTCCTCAATTGATCAAACTGAAGCTGAGCCCAATCGAAACCCTAGTCCGTCAAGGCAGCAGACTTCACTTACCCGTCCACATTATGGACAAAACTCATTGTACATCAAACCCTTACAGTCTTACATACTTCGACATCCATCTTATTGCCAAATCATCTTACACTAACATCATCAAATGAAGCTCCTCAGAACCAACCCAGTTGTCGCCCTCTTACTTATATCTCACTTATTATGCTTAATTTTTCACTTCATAATTTGTACGTTATGCCTGTACAATTATGAACACTCTTACTGTCTGACAAACCTCACCCGTCATACCCATATCCTCTGTCATCTGTTATACGCTTACACATCCATATCCAAATCCAGACAAAACTTCTGTCGCCTCTGATTGTCCATCGCCCATACTTCTGCCCACATACACTTACACATATCCATATCATAGGCAAAAAGCCATCATACATACGTGTGTCTCACACATACGTATAACATACACATACTATCATACATACGCAGCTTACAAACATGATCACTAGTCATCACTAGTGCATACATACACATTTATACATACGTCAAACCTACATGCTAGCCATCACTAGCACATGCATACATACGTCAAACATACACGCTAGCCATCACTAGCACATACATAATCCATACATACTCCAAACATGCACGCTAGCCATCACTAGCACATGCATAAACCAAACATACTCCAAACATGCATGCTAGCCATCACTAGCACATGCATAAACCAAACATACTTCAAACATGTACGCTAGCCATCACTAGCACATACTCAATCAACATAAGAAACTTACCAACAAACACGCTAGTCATCACTAGCACATACTTACATCCAACATACTTACAGCCAACATGCATGTCATATGCATTTCAACATACCATATAATCGTGCTTACATGCATATCATGCAATCGGATCGTTACTTAACATCCAAAGCATGGAATCATACAATCCTAGCATGCTGCTACTCATTCAAAGCATGCTATCATGAAATTACGAGTTCAAAGCTCCCCTACCTCGTAATCATGACGTTCGATGGTGAGCACATGACGATGGCGGCATCGGCAGCGGAGTTGGCGGCCAAAAGCTTTGCCTGGCTGAGAGAGCTGCTATCCCGAGGATTTAGGAAGTGCCGGAAACAATCAAGACCAAACAAGGTGTCATAAATCAATGCGGCAAAACTCGTTCTCCACGGCGGCACACTAGGGCGGCCGGGAGAAATATCATGCCAATAGAAGTGGCGGTACGACCAGAAGTCGATGGTGTACTCACTGAAGATGGGCCGGTGGCTAAGACGTGCTCAGCCAGCCACAAGACATCGAAATCGGTCGTGGACAGCACCCAACGGCGACGATTTCGGTCAACAAAGGCCCACATATGGGCAGAGAGCATGGGGCAACGCTCGAGGATAGAGGAGAGGTGGAGGAGGGCTATGTGTCAACTCCACTCGGTGGCAAAGCCAACTGATGGTCAGGCGGGGCGAATGCAGCACCTAAACCCAAAAGCACACGCGTGGCCACATGCACACACGACCCAAAGGGGCGGGGGAGAGGGCTGAAAGGAGGCAAACCAAGGCTCACAAAAGGCCAACAGGGCTAAGGCCCTAGCTGTGGCCAATCAAAGCGGAGACATCGCCGATAGCCACCCACAATCAATACCCATGGTGCAAGCGGCTGTGCATCTCGCACGGTATAGAGCAAACAACAAGCGGTCCATTCCGAGTGGTAATATAATTAGGCCAAGTGGGGCTGACCCTCACTGTCGCCGAGGCAGAGCCCATAATGCCAAATGGCCCATAACTCGCCGATGGCAACGACCCGAGATGCACCCAAAGCATCTAATCGGGCGGAGCAAGGCAATAGGGGTGAGGCGGGGTCGGAAACGGCAAACCCCTACCGACACCGGGTCGAGGTAGGCTGGATGGAGTCCTACCGGTGGCCGGACGATGACCGGAAACACACTGGCGTCCAAAAAATCCCACGGACAGTGAGATAGAAATAGAAACAAAACCCGACCAAAGTGCCGGTAGCTCACCACATAGCGAAGAAAGCATGGCGGCAGCTCTAGCCAGCGCCTATGGGTTCCTAGCGGCCAACTAAACATAAGTCTAGTTGAGGGCGGCCGCAAACGACGTCAAAATCGTACACCCACAGTTCAAAAACGGGATTGAAGGAGAGAAAAACCAGAAGAAAAGTTTGGTACCTCGTGGAGGAGCGAAGAGGCCGTGGCGGTGGTCATGGCCAGTACCTACGGACTCGTGGCGGTAAGGCAAAGCAGATCCTGACAAGAATCGAAGGAATCCGACGATGGAGGAGGGAGAACGGAGTGACCGGAATTAAGCTCGGGTTCTCACAAAAACTACTGGATGTCAAATTTTTTACTCGAAGTCGTTCTGTAGAATCCGATGGATGGATTTCTTATATATAGTTAATCTTTTTAATTTTTACATCCATGTCCCCAATACACGTTCACCTCCTAGTTATGTGGCGTACCTCCAAAATTCGCGCCGTAAGCGCGTAGCGAGGCCCGCGGCCTGCGACTAAGCCCCACAACCGACTCTACATGTATAAATATGGGGTATGTATACATAAATATGAATACGCCATAGCATCACATTTTCTCGCCAAAAATGACCAGAAAAATAGCAGGAAAATCATAGAAAATCGTAGAAAAATCAGGGACCTTACACCGAGAGATTTTGAAATTACTCCTCCCTACTATCAGTGTCCATCTTCTGCTCTAGGGCTTGGGTGTCCGGTTCACATTGGAGCTCAACAACATCCGTTTGAAGTTGGGAGACAGCCGTATCATAGGGCTCGACAGTTGAACCGGAAACCACTTTCTTTGGGCATCCATGGCGGTGATGAAGTGATCGTGCAGGAAAGGTACTCTCTGATGCCAATGTTGTAAACCCTAAGTTAAAAAAGTGAAATTAAGGGGAAAAGTGAACATAGGAAAGGAGAAAGGGGGGAAGAGAGTTAGGGAGGGACAGAGATAAATAAATTGGACTAACTTACTACTCAAAATTCATAACTAATAATTGTGGAGGAGTACATGATTTATAGGCTTCAGCCTTCTCTAACTAGGAAGCAAATCTAAACAAGGAAAGCAAGAATATTGAGAAGCCTACCTTTAATAAGCAATTCTAAACTACGAAAGCAAACCTAAACTAAGGCATTATATAAAGAAAGTCCTAACTAAATCCTAGTTCAAAATCATAACAGTAAGTTTAAGTCACAAGGCCTCTAGAGAGTTTTGTTTGGGAAGCCAGTATCAAACATAGTACTCCTATAAACCTATGATCAAAATGCCTAGGCTCTATGACTACAACAAAAGAATCACACATTCACATAACTGCTGTAAATTCAATTTAGTCTAAGACTCCGATAACACAAACTTGGCATCTTAATAACTCATGGGGTACCTACTCTAGCAATTTTTATCTACAACGCAATTCCAATGGTACAGAGAATGTCGAATAATATGGATTTTCAAGTGCCAATAGAGGAGTCCATAGTGGACTGGTTAGTAAACTATAGAACAAATGACAACAAATTTCCTCCAACAAGCTAGATATATACATAAATTTTGCAACAAAAGATTAAAGATTTCACATAACTGCTACGTCAATTCTATTTAATCTAAAACTCCAATAACACAAACTTGGGATCTGAGTGACTCATGGCATGCCTGCTTCAGCAATATTATCTAGGGACTAAGGCAAAATTCAAAAGGTACACAACATGTCAAATAAATATGGATTTGCAAGTACCAATAGCGCAATCCAAAATGGACTGGAAAGTAACCTTAGGAACTAATAACAACAAATTTTCTCCAACAAGATGGATAAGTATATTTTACAACTGGACTGAAACGCATACATAGGAGAAACAAATTGAGCTTAGTCTTTATATATATCATCCATAAGCAAGCACGCCATGGACATTCTAAATATTCAAAATCATCTTGATCATGATTCAAATTATAAATGGACAAAAATACAGCAAAATTATCATAGGCGCTTTCATACATTATCTATAACATCAACACAATCATTCCAGAAATTTCGATATGCAATCAAAACATCCAAGTTCTGCATTCTGTTTGACTAGATTAGTATTTGAGCAATATACTTCAAAAGTCCAACAACATAACTAAATCTTGAGAGAGTCACGTATCTAAAAAGGATAACAAAAAACAAAAAATCATACTTCTACTAAGTGATTTTCGCCATATTGGTGGGGGAGCAACCCTACCTCTGCTCAAAAGCAGCAAGGAAGACAACATGCCTAGGGGTTGAGGCCATATAAACGAAGGAGAAGAAGGGTACTCGCACTGCAAGGGACCCTCCTAAGGCAGGGTGCCTTGCTATTTGTTTAGCCGGCTCCGCTGCTTCTAGAAGAGATCTGAGGTTTTGGTGGTAGCAAAGCGCCATTCTAGGGCATCCAAGGCACGTCTATTGAGGTCTGAAACATGGTTCGCCATCTTAGATCTATGTCTCATCTTGATGAGCCAAATAGACAAAAAATGAATTCGAAGAGAAAACACACATATTTTGATAATTTAAATATATATTATCATTTACTAGTAGAATCAATGTTTTAAAACCCGGCATGATACTGCGAAGGGAGGATCTGGCAATGACGAATTCAATTGTCTCCACCTCAGGACCTGGCTGCTCTCTAAAGTCAGTGAACACAACCAAGGATGGAGGTGGTCAGAGAGTCGCATCGGCCAATGAACGCAACCAAGGAGTCTTGTTGGACTTTCACGGGCGTTGCAACCTCACACTGTGACTGTGCAACAACCGCGAGGGTGTCCGAGAGATTCTGAAATTGCTCTGCCCAACTATCAGTGTCCGTCTTCTGCTCTTGGGCTTGGGTGACCGATTCACATTTGAGCTCAACAACAATCATCAGAAGTTGGGAGACAGCAGCATCCGAGGGCTCGATAGTAGAACCGGAAACCACTTTCTTTGGGCGTTCGTGACGGTGATGAAGTGATGGCGTGGGAAAGGTACTCTTTGATGTCAATGTTGTTACCCCTCGGTTAAAAAAGTGAAATTAAGGGGAAAAGTGAACATAGAAAAGGACAAGAAGGGGAAGAGAGTTAGGGAGGGACTGAGATAAATAAATTAGACTAACCTACTGCTCAAAATTCGTAACTAATAATTGTGGAGGAGTACATGATTTAAAAGGCTTAGGCCTTCTCTAACTAGGAAAGCAAGAATAATGAGAATCTTACCTTTATAAAGCAATTAAAACTAGGTAAGCAAACCTAAACTAAGGCATACTTATATAATGAAAGTCCTAACTAAATCCTAATTCGAAATCATAACAGTAAGTTCAAGTAAGTCACAAGGCCTCTAGAGAGTTTGTTTGGGAAGCCAATATCAAACACAATACTCCTATAAACCTATAATGAAAATGCCTAAGGCGCTACGCCAACAACAAAAGAATCACACATTCACATAACTGCTATCAATTCTATTTAGTCTAAGACTTCAATAACACAAACTTGGCATCTTAATAACTCATGGGGTACCTACTCCAGCAGTTTTATCCAAGGCACAATTCCAATGGTACAGAGCATGTCGAATAATATGAATTTACAAGTAACACTGACTTGGGATTTGAGTGACTCATGGTGTACCTCCTCCATCAATATTATCTAGGGACTAAGGCGAAATTCAAATGGTACACAACAAGTCGAATCAATATGGATTTGCAAGTACCAATAGCGCAATCCAAAATGTACTGGAAAGTAAAGTTAGGAACTAATGACAACAAATTTTCTCCAATAAGATGGACATGTAAATTTTACAACTACTGAAACGCAAACATAGGAGAAACAAATTGAGGTCAGTGTTTATATATTTGAGCCATAAGCAAGCATGTCATGGACCTTCTTAATTTTCATAATCATCTTGATCATGATTCAATTGATAAATGGACAGAAATACAACAAAATTATCATAGGCACTTTCATACATTATCTGTAGCATCAACATGGTAATTCCAAAAATTTCAATATGCAGTTAAAACTTCCAACTTCCTCATTCTGTTTGACTAGATCAGTATTTGAGCAATATACTTCAAAAGTCCAACAACATAACTAAATCCTGAGAGAATCACGTCTCTAAAAAAGATAACAAAAAATAAACAAAAACATACTTCTACTAAGTGATTTTCACTATATTGGTGGGGGAACAATCCTACCTTTGCTGCAAGGCAGCAAGGAAGACAACGTGCCTAAGGGTTAAGGCCGTAGGAACGAAGGAGAAGAAGGGTCCTCGCACTGCAAGGGACTCTCCTGAGGCAGGGTGCCCTGTTGTTTATTCAGCTGGCTCCACTGCTTCTAGAGGAGATCTGAGGTTTTGGCGATAGCAAAGTGCCGTTCTAGGGCATCCAAAGCACGTCTTTTGGGGTCTGAAACATGGTTCGCCATCTCGGATCTAGGTATCATCTTGATGAGGCAAAGAGACGAAAACATGAACTCGGAGAGAGAACACATATATTTTGACAATTTAAATATATATTATCATTTACTAGTAGAATCCATGTTTTAAAACCCGGCGCAATACGGCGAAGGGAAGATCTCGTGACGGTAGATTCAGTTGTCTCTGCCTCATGGACTTGGCCATGCTCTGTGGTCAGTGAATGGCGCCAAGGAGGTGGACGCTTCCAAGGATGGAGGTGGTCAGAGAGTCGCATCGACCAGTGAACGCAACCAAGGAGTCTGGTTGGGCTTTCACGGGCATTGCAACCTCACACTATGACTGTGCGACAACCGCGAGGGTGTCCGTGAAATTCTGAAATTGCTACACCCAACTATGAGTGTATGTCTTCTACTCTAGGTCATTGGCGTCCTGTTCATATTGGAACTAGACAACATCCGTATGAAGTTGGCAGATGGCCGCATCTGAGGGCTTGACAGTAAAATTGGAAACCACTTTCTTTGGGCGTCCATGGCGGTGATGAAGTGATGGCACAAAAAAGGTACTCTCTGATGCCAATGTTGTAACCCCTAGGTTACAAAGTGAAATTAAGGGGACAAGTGAACATAGGAAAGGAGAAGAAGGGGAAGAGACTTAGGGTGGGACAGAGATAATTAAATTGGACTAACTTATTGCTCAAAATTCGTAACTAATAATTGTGGAGTATAGGCTTCAACCTTCTCTAACTAAGAAGCAAATCTGAACTTGGAAAGCTAGAATAATGAAAATATTACCTTTAATAAGCAATTCTAAACTAGGAAATCAAACCAAAACTAAGGCATACTTATATAAAGAAAGTCCATACTAAATCCTAATTCAAAATCATAACAGTAAGTTCGAGTAAGTCACAAGGCCTCTAGAGAGTTTTGTTTGGGAGGCCAGTATCAAACACAGTACTCCTATAAACCTATGATGAAAAAGCCTAAGGCACTATGACTACAACAAAAGAATCACACTTTCACATAACTGCTATCAATTCTAATTAGTCTAAGACTCCGATAGCACAAACTTGGCATCTTAATAACTCATGGGATACCTGCTCCAGCAGTTTTGTCTATGGCGCAATTCCAATGGTAGAGAGAACGTCAAATAATATGGATTTGCAAGTGCCAATAGAGGAGTCCAGAGTGGACTGGTAAGTAAACTTTGGAACAAATGACAACAAATTTCCTCCAACAAGGAAGATATCTACATAATTTTGCAACAAAGGATTAAAGATTTTATATAACTACTCCGTCAATTCTATTTAATCTAAAACTCTGAGTGACTCATGATGTACCTGCTCCAGCAATAGTATAAAAGGACTAAGGCGAAATTCAAATGGCACACAACATGTCGAATCAATATGGATTTGCAAGTAACAATAGCACAATCCAAAATGGTCTCGAAAGTAAACTTAGGAACTAATAACAACAAATTTTCTCCAACAAGATGGACATGTAAATTTTACAACTGGACTCCAACGCGAACATAGGAGAAACAAATTGAGCTCAGTCTTTATATATTTGAGCCATAAGCAAGCATGCCATGGACATTCTAAATTTTCATAATCTTCTTGTTGATGATTCAATTGAGAAATTACAACAAAATTATCATAGGCACTTTCATACATTATCTGTAGAATGAACACGGTAATTCCAGAAATTTTGATATGCAGTTAAACTTCCAAGTACCGCATTATGTTTGACTAGATCAGTATTTGAACAATATACTTCAAAAGTCCAACAACATAACTAAATCCTTAGAGAGTCATGTATTTAAAAAAAGATAACAGAAAACAAATAAAACATACTTCTACTAAGTGATTTTCATCATAATGGTGGGGGAGCAATCCTACCTCTGCTAGAAGACAACAAGGAAGAGGGCATGCTTGGGGGTTGAGGCTGTAGGAACGAAGGAGAAGAAGGGTCCTCGCGCTGTAAGGGACCCTCCTGAGGCGGGGTGCCCTACTGTTTGTTTAGCTGGCTCCGCTGCTTCTGGAGGAGATCTGAGGTTTTGGCAACACCAAAGCTCCGTTCGTGGGCATCGAAGGCACGTCTTTTGGGGTCTGAAACATGGTTTGCCGTCTCGGATCTAGGTCTCATCTGGATGAGCCAAAGAGACAAAACCATGAACTTGGAGAGAAAACACATATATTTTGACAATTTTAATATATATTATCATTTACTAGTAGAATCAATGTTTTAAAACCCGGCATGATACAACGAAGGGAAGATTTGGTGATGGCAAATTTAGTTGTCTCCGCCTCATGGACCTGTCCATGCTCTGAGGTTAGTGAACACAGCCAAGGAGGTGGACACAACCAAAAATGGAGGTGGTCAGAGAGTCACTTTGGCCAGTGAATGCAGCCAAGGAGTCTTGGTGGGCTTTCAAGGGCATTGCAACCTCACACTGTGACTGTGCGACAACCGCGAGGGTGTTCGTTAGATTCTAAAATTGCTCCGCCCAACTATCTGTGTCCGTCTTCTGCTCTAGGTGTTGGGCTTTCGGTTCACATTGGAGCTCAACAGCATCCGTCTGATGTTGGGAGATGATCGCATCCGAGGGCTCGACAGTAGAATCGGAAACCACTTTCTTTTGGCGTCCATGGCGGTGATGAAGTGATGGCGTAGGAAAAGTACTCTCTGATGCTAATGTTGTAACCCTAGGTTACAAAAGTGAAATTAAGGTGAAAAGTGAACATTTGAAAGGAGAAGAAGGGGAATAGAGTTAGGGAGGGACAAAGATAAATAAATTGGATTAACTTACTACTCAAAATTCTTAAATAATAATTGTGGAGGAGTACATGATTTATAGGCTTCAGCCTTCTCTAACTAGGAAGCAAATCTGAACTAGGAAAGCAAGAATAATGAGAATCTTACATTTAATAAGCAATTCTAAACTAGGAAAGCAAACCTAAACTAATGCATACTTATATAAAGAAAGTCCTAACTAAATCCTAATTTGAAACCATAACAGTAAGTTCATGTAAGTCACAAGGCCTCTAGAGGGTTTTGTTTGGGAAGCCAGTATCAAACACAATGCTCCTATAAACCTATGATGAAAAAGCCTAAGGTGCTATGACTATAACTAAAGAATCACCCTTTCACATAACTGCTGTCAATTCTATTTAGTCTAAAACTCTGATAACACTAACTTGGTATCTTAATAACTCATGGGGTACCTGCTCAAGCAGTTTTATCTACGATGCAATTCCAATGGTACACAACATGTCGAATAATATGGATTTGCAAGTGCCAGTAGAGGAGTCCAGAGTGGACCGGTAAGTACAAATTGGAACAAATGACAACAAATTTCCTCCAACAAGCTAGATATATACATAAATTTTGCAACAAAAGATTAATGATTTCACATAATTGCTCTGTCAATTCTATTTAATCTAAAACTCTAATAACACGGACTTGGGATCTGAGTGACTCATGGCGTACCCGCTCCAACAATATTATCTAGGGAATAAGGCAAAATTCCAATGGTACACAACATGTCGAATCAATATGGATTTCGAAGTACCAATAACGCAGTCGAAAATGGACTGGTAAGTAAACTTAGGAACTAATGACAACAAATTTTCTCCAACAAAATGGACATGTACATACATTTTACAAGTGGACTGAAACACATAGATAGGAGAAACAAATTGAGATCAGTCTTTTTATATTTCAACCATAAGCAAGCACGCCATGGACATTCTAAATGTTCATAATCATCTTGATCATGATTCAATCTATAAATGCATAGAAAAACAACAAAATTATCATAGGCACTTTCATACATTATTTGTAGCATCAACATTGTCATTCAAGAAAATTCGATATGCTATCAAAACTTCCAAGTCTCGCATTCTATTTGACTAAATCAGAATTTGAACAATATACTTCAAAAGTTCAACAACGTAACTAAATCTCGAGAGAGTTACGTATCTAAAAAAAGATAACAAAAAACAATCAAAGAATAGAGCATGCATGTGGGTTGAGGCCATAGGAATGAAGGAGAAGAAGGGTCCCCACGCTGCAAGGGACCTTCCGGAGGTGGTGTACCTTGCTGTTTGTTCAGCTAGCTCCTCTACTTCTGGAGGAGATCTGAGGTTTTGGCAACAACAAAGAGCCTTTCTAGGGCATCCAAGGCACGTTTTCTTGGGTTTGAAACATGGTTTGCCGTCTAGGATCTAGGTCTCATCTTGATCAGCCAAAGAGACGAAAACATGAACTTGGAGAGAAAACACATATATTTTGACAATTTAAATATATATTATCATTTACTAGTAGAGTCAATGTTTTAAAACCCGGCGCGAATACGGACTCGGATTGGTTTTCGGCCAGTTTAACTAGTTTCATCACGGGGTCAACCTCATTCCTATAAAACCTATTATCCCCCGCCCCCCACCCCCCAAGCCCTACTCTATGTGGTGGCACCCTACCCTTTCCCCTACCTCTCCTCCCCAGCAACCTATAGACGATGACCCAGCGAGAATAACCTGGTGACGACGACATAGCTCAAGCCACCTTCCTTCCCCTTTCCCCCTTCTCCCTTCCCTTACTACAGCTCTCTGCCTCCCTCTACCCCTTTCTATCGTCTATCTTCACCTTCATCTCCTCCCTTCCCCTCCCTCTCCTCCTCGGCAACCAAGCCACTAACGCAACAACCCCCTTCCTCCTTTCCCCTTCCTCCTTTCCCCCTTCCCCTCCCTCTCCTCCCCGGCGCCCAGGCCACAAACCAACCATCCTTCCTCCTTTCCCTCTTCCCCTTTCCTCCTTCCCCTCTTCCTCCTTCCCCTTCCTCTCCTCCCCGGTGGCCTGGCCACGAACCCGACCTAGGACCAGGAACAACCCCCTCTCTAACTTCCCTAGTCCCAATCCCTCCATCCCCCTTCCTCCATCCCCTTTCTTTTAGAAAATATCTCAAAAAAAAACCAGAGGCTAAGTGACATGCATTGGACAATCGAAGCGGGAAGATCCGGTGAGTCGACGAACGTGGGAGCACTAAAAAAGCCCCACTTTTACAATTCTGGTGAGGTTTTGTCAAGCAGAGAGAGGTTTGAGATGGAAACCCGGTCCCTCCCTAGCCTGCCTCCCCCCTTCCCCCTCCCTCTCTTCCCCCTTTCGCTCTTCCAGTGTTCAGAATTATTTTATTTAATTTTATTTTTGTTTAAACTTGAACCAGCCTGGTCGTCCGGGTGAGCTAAAGTGAACCTCATAACTCGACAACTCAGCCCAAATTTTCGACCAGCCCAGTCAAACCAAGTTAAACCGGCTGGCTGGTCTGGTTTTAAAACATTGGTATAAATATTAATATTAGATAATTATAATTTTATTATATAGCATAAATTACATAAAATCTGTAGAATATATGATATATAATGAAGATATAAAATGAGAATGAATATAATCATTGTTTATCCAGAAAACCTAATAAGATACAAAATTTAGGCATTAGTAAATCTAATTAAATAAGACAATAAATTATTTAAATAGAAATTTTAATGATATATTAATGTCTCTTTTATTTTATTTCTCATCTTGTCCTGACTATGGCAATCTCGGCCATATTGTCACAATCTTAGCAATCTCACCAATTATTTTTACATAGTTTCGAGTCTCAACAAAGGCCCCAAGAGCGAGATCTCGCTGAGACAACATATCATGGTCTGAAACATAGTTTGTAATATCGATTATCGGAGACAATAGGTGAATTAAATATAAGATAAATCAAAGATATATCATACTTTAGGTAAAATAATATCGACAACCTAAAAATAATGTTTTCACATATATCTTTAATCTCAACATATATTATCAAAATCCCTATAACTAATCTCAAACAATGGTAACACTAGAGGTGACAAAGGTTTTGGCCAGCTTGGCCCTTTACTAACGGGTCACGCATGAACCCGACATGTTCACAACAGGGCTCGGGCCTGGGCCCATATGTGGCCCATGCCATGCCTGGCCTTGAATTGAGGCCCATGGGCTTTATCAGGCATGGCCTGGCCCTGGCTAGACCCAAGACCCTTACCAAGCTTATTAAGGCCCATAAGGCATTATAGGCTTATGATGGGTCATGCCCATAAGGCCTTATGGGCTCACAACATAGCCCATCCTGCTATCATGGGGTAGTAAGTGTACTATCCGTGACACATGCTAGGGCACACACACATGTGAAAGTTTTGTATGCTAAGTGTGTATGCATTGCAAGAACTGCCAACAACATTGCACACCATGTATGCAGGCATTGCGGGGAAGGCTTGCAACGTTGTGCAACATTCCGCAGAATGCTGCACACAACAATGCACACACATAGTTGGTCATGTTGGGACACTTGGTCGGCTAGCACATATTCGGAGTCTTAAGATGTTCCCTTCCCCCTAAATAGTGTTAGAGAGTATTGTGGAATGTTTTGGGGCCGTTTGGCAAATTTTGAAGGGACCATGCCCATGCAACTACTTTGGCTGTCACTCTAGCAGAATGCAAGAAATCTATTATGCTATATAGGGGGGACTTAGTGAGCTGAAATGTATAAGCTATTGATATGATGCCTAGCCTTGAAACCGGCTGTCATGAATGACAAGGAAGGCTTGTTAGGTTGCTAGCCATCTTGCCAAGATGTTGGGTTTGCTAGGGGATGTGGCTCTCTAACCTACAGGTCGGCTTTTCGGCTTTATGGCCTTGTTGGAAAGAATGACCCTTGCGTGCACATAGCTGAGATGGAATGTTCAGATGTCCGAGTCGCCTAAGTTGGATCGATACATCACAAAGTTGCGTCCCCCTCCAGATAGCTAGCTTGGGAAATGTCCTGGTACGTCCGCACATCTGCCTTGGGATGGGCTAGTTGCTTGGCTTTGTGAGCTAAACGCTCGGTCGAATGGTATGAGGCCATGACCTTGACGAAGAAGTCTTACTCGCTTGGCATTTGGCCTTGCCACACAGACGATGCTTCTTGGGCACCTTCGTGACAAGTGGTATCAGAACCAAGGTTCCATCTTGTTGGGCAACCAAGATGAACATTTGGATAAAGAGTTGGAAAGTGCTGAATGCGATGTCCTTCGACCTCGACTGTGCAAGGCGAGTGGCTAAACATGAGACATACAAGCTGATGGAAATGTGGGCTAAAATGGATGTGTATAGATGATGGCTGATCGGGTTCCCTTCTTGTTTTGGACTGAGTGAAGGGTATTTGCCATCACAGGCACAATTTTTATAAGGACCTCATGTAGTAGTGTTCTTGTTCCCTGGCCGTTGGTGCAACAATGTTACTGAAGCAATGTAGAGTCATGCTGTGACTCGAAAATGGTGCAAATGTCAGCAAGCTCTTGCTAATGGTGTGGTATGGGACATATAAGTGGCATGAAGCCTAGTGATTCTTGAGACATCTCTACCCAACAATGTTGTGGGTAGAAAAGCATATTGAAACCAAGTTGATGGGTATGCAGCCAGTCATCTTTACAAATGAAATGTGAGACTCCTCGATGTCAGGATGGGCTAAGATTGATCCCAATAATGTTGTGGGTAGAAAAGCATATTGAAACCAAGTTGATGGGTATGCAGCTAGTCATCTTTACAAATGAAATGTGAGACTCCTCGATGTCAGGATGGGCTAAGATTAATCCCCAAGTGGGGCAGTCATGTTGTGAATGGACGTGTAGCCCGTTTGAAGATAAAGTGTACAACCAAGGTCAGTTGGGTTTTCTTGCTAACAAGGTATAGGGCTCATTGGTGGGTGGTTTCAGACTAAACTTGGCACTGAAAGAAAAAATGTGTTTGAAGCCATAGATTATGGGAAAGGAACTTCATGGGCAGACAAATTGAGGAATGTTGGACATGAGCATAGTGGAACCTATCCAGCCCAAGTGATGAGAATGGAAATAGAAATGGGTAAAATATATCTCATTCGGCATGCAAGTGTGCATCTGATATATGTACCTGAGGAAAACAAAAACAAAAACAAAAAGAAAAGGACTTGGGGATGGACAATCGTGTCTTTGATTGGGAGCTGTTGCAGCAAGAGGCAGCGTAGTTTTTTGGGGTGAATAGGAGTAAAACACTCCTACCCTTGGGTTCTTTGGGTTGTCAAGGTGGCACCCATGGTGGTTTACTAGTTTTAGGTAGTGGCCTAACTAGCTAGGTGAAAGTGGCCCTCATCCGCCGGCGGGCAACATATGCAAAGAGATTGTTGCATCATGACAGTGTAGTAGTTTGGTGACCATGTCGGTTACATGAAGCTTATGCAAAGTTGCTGCTCCTAGGGTGGAATAAACCTCTAGAGGGGATCACGAAAGGAAACTTGATGGTATGCTGCATTAAGAGTGGTGTAGTAGTTTGGTGACGATACGGGTCACGCGAAGCTTGAACAAAGTTGCCGCTCCTAGGGTAGAGTAGACCTATAGAGGGGATCACAAGAGGAAACTTGATGGTATGCTGCATCAAGAGTGGTGTAATAGTTTGGTGACCATATTGATTACGTAAAGCTCGATCAAAGTTGTTGCTCCTAGGGTGGATTAGGCCTCTAGAGGGGATTGCGAGGGGAAACTTGATCGAATCGGATGGCTGGAACTTTGTAAGCGGTGGTGACCTAGAAGTTACTGGAGACAATGAGGATGTCATTTTGCTAGACTCTTGGTTGGTGAAGGTCTAGTCCAAGGCTAGTACTACAATACATCATCGAGCTTTGATATAGCGACATTACATCATCAAGCAAACAAGAGTGTTGAAGTCTGATGTCATGGTGTCAGCTTGTCAGTGGGAGCTGCAAGGTGCGGCTGAAGTTTAGGCAAAAATTGTCCAAAGTGTAGGCAACTTACCAATGTCTCAAGTGCAGGGCCGGCTTCAAGAGAGGAAGTTGAGCATCATTTGGTTTATACTTTCCCAATTGATGTGCAACAACAACTCAAATGGAGTAGTTGGGAGCACCTTCTTATCGAAGCAATCTTATAGCAGAGTACTTTTGCCTTTGCCGATGTGGGCAAGGTGCATTGAGCGACAATGTTTCGTCATGCAATGGTTTAACCGAGTTAAGGGCCCGATGGGTGGAAGTTGGTTTTTTCAAAGCATGCAATTCATGAGATTATCCAAGCCGTGGTGTGAACAGATTTCAAGCATCCCAAGACAAGAGTCAATCATTCGTTGTAATCTCGTGCCATGGTTGGAAACAAGAGTAAGACTCCCTGGAGGCGCACCATCGACTAGGGCATAGAAGAATCAAGTGGGGGAGAGTGTCATGGGGTAGTGAAGCATACTATCTGTGGCACGCACTAGGGCACACATATGTGTAGAAGTGTTGTATACTAAGTGTGCATGTGTTGTGGGAATTTCCTGCAACATTGCACACC
Organism: Saururus chinensis; assembly: GCA_035235625.1. Taxonomy (NCBI): domain Eukaryota; kingdom Viridiplantae; phylum Streptophyta; class Magnoliopsida; order Piperales; family Saururaceae; genus Saururus; species Saururus chinensis. The sequence goes on from CP141144.1 coordinate 24,819,669, forward strand.
ATGTATGCAAGCGTTGTGGGGAAGGACAGCAACGTTGCACAACATTGCTCATAATGCTGCACGTAACGATGTGCGCACATAGTTTGCCATGTTGGGACACTTGGTCGGCTAGCACATATTTGGAGTCTGAAGATGTCCCCTCCCCCTTAAAGAGTGTTGGAGAGTCTTATAGAGTATTTTGGGGCTGCTTGGCAAACTTTGAAGGGACCATACCTGCATAACCACTTTGGCTACCACTCCAGTAGTATGCAAGAAATCTCTTATGCTATATAGGGGAGGACTTGGTGAGCTGAAATGTATGAGCTATTGGTATGATGCTTAGCTTCGTAACCAGCTATCTTGCATGACAAGGAATGCTTGTTAAGTTGCTAGCCACATGCTAGGAGCCTTGTCCACTGGGAGATGGGGCTCTCTGACCCACGGGTCGACTGTCCTGCCTTATCGCCTTGTTGGAAAGAATGACCCTTGTGTGCACATGTCTGAGATGGAATGTTTGGATGTTTGAGCTACCTAATGGATCGGTGGATCGTAAGGGTGCATCCCCCTCTAGCTAGTTCACTTGGGAAATGTCCCTGCATGTCCGCCCGCCCACCTTGGGACGGGTTTGTTGCTTGACTTAATGGGCTAGACACTCGGTTGAATGACACGAGATCATGACCTTGACGAAGAAGGTTTGCTCGATTAGCAAATTGGCCTTGTGAGTACCCTCACAGACAATGCTTATTGGGCACCTTCGTGACACTGTAACCCGGTCCTAGCCCATATGTGGCACAAGCCATGTCAAGCCTTGAATTGAGGCTCATGGGCCTTATCAGGCCCAGCCCGAGCCTTATCAAGGCCTGACCCAAGCCCCTAACCAAGCCTATTAAGGCCTTATGGGCTTATGAGCATGGCCCATAAGGCCTTATGGACTTAATTTAAAAAAAAATTATTTATTTATTTTTAGGTGGGCTCGTAGGCCGTGTGAGACCTCCGAGATGCAGGTCGGGCCCTTTGCCATCACTAGGTAACACAATTTGCCTTAAATTATACTCATGACATAAAAAACCCACGATCAATGATAAAGAAGAATAAGTTTGATGAAACTAAGCTCACTGATGACTACTTCTTGGTGGGTTTTCACAATCATAATATAAAATTACAAACATATGAGATTAACTCTGCAATTTAATAGAAAAAGTTCTAAATAATACATGGAAAGATGTGTGGAATTCAAAATGGTGAGCTGCGTTGAAATAATAGACAAAATGGAATGAATTGCTAGGTCCTTGATGGAACAAATTGTAAGATCAAGAATATTTCATAGAGGGCACTAGGGTTGGAGAACAGAGTACCAAAGAAAAACTACGATTAAGCGGCCAGAGAGAATATATATATATATATATATATATATATATATATATATATATATATATATATATATATATATATATATATATATATATATATATATATATATATATATATATATATATATATATATATATATATATATGAAAAAAAATTATATGAGCCCGAGCTCTTTGGGCCGTCGGATTTACATCTGGTGGCCCATAATACGTACTCACGGGTTTCAATGCCCCGTGAGTATTATGAGCCATCGAATGTAAATCCGACGGCCTATAGAGCCCGAGCTCATGTAGGTGAGCGTGAGCCCAGGCTCATATACACTATTGTAAAGCACTCAACGAGTTTGATCAAATGAAACCTACTGCCAAATTGGTCCTAAATATTAAGGGCGCGCTTCATAGCATAAAGTTCTTCACCATTATCCTCTCCAACATATTACTTAATATTAAGCTTATGAGATTTGAATTCACAGTTGCCTACGAAAAATATTTTTGGGTTAACATAGTACTTATAATTATATGTACGTATAATTTATAATTATTATGATCCTCGAAGTATGTATTGTAATTGTAATATGCAAGGGGGACCTTTGTTTGATACATACTTTATTTATTTATTTATATAATATGTATTAACATGAGTAAGATGTGTGCATTCTTGCTAGTTGTCAATAATTTAAAACTAGTTACCGACTTGGTTTGGTGGGCCAATCATCTTGACAAGTGGGTCAATCTGGGTCAACCCTGATGATGCCATAATAGTTAAAAAACCACCCAAAAATATAGAAAAATTATTTGCAGCTCTAAAAATTAGAAAAAATGCACCGGTCCTCTATATAACATATAAAACCTTAACTAGTCTCCTGTAAATAAAACGGCATATTCCTAAATCTCAAAATAGCAACTTTTACACATTATTAAATCATAAGAGCCCAATTTTTTATAAAACCAAAACGAATATCATATTCTCCCATAGACTTATAGATAAAAAATCTAAATTCTATACTTACACTCTCATACAATAAAAAAATTTATGCAAATAACTGAGTTGCAACTTTTATGGAAGGAGAAAAGCCAGTTCAATCTCAAATTCTCTCTCTACCCTGTCTTTCTGCTTTCTATGTTATGCATTATGTCATATTAGGAAATTATAGGTTATTTCATTGCTTAGGTTGACCCATAAGGCTTTTTGTTAGTTGGTTGGCCATTTAAAAGTCTAATAAATCATTATGCTAATGTTAGGAAATAAGGCCCACGCCCATTAAGGCTAAGACTTTATGTATGAGGCAAGAGTAGCATATCCTCGTAAGGCCTTTGTCCCCTTCATCCATTATTTCTCTTACAATGTGAACGTGGCTATTTCCACTTCAAAAAATACTTAGAACCCCCCACCACTAAAAAATAACTGGCATTTTTTAACTACTTAGTACCCCCACACCCCCTATAATTTTACTTATGTCATCCCAACACCCCAAAACTTCTAGAGGTTTTTTGGTAGGTGGTACCCTCTGCCAAATAAAATTGATTTGGACGAAGGCCTTAAGTCTCCATCAAATTTTACATATTGTGGCAATGACCACCCCCCGCTAGAAGTTTTCTAGAAGTTTTTTAAACTTCTAGAAGTTTCATGACAAGGGGTACCTCCCGACAAATTAAACTGCATTATATAGGAAACAAATGTCTCTGTCAATATTTGCATATTGTGGCGGTGACCTCTCCCCACTAGAAACCATCAAAGGTTTCTTGTTATAAGATATTATCCGCCAAATAAAACTTATTTAGATGGAAACCTTAGTTCCCTATCAAATTTTACATATTTTGGTGGTACCCACCTCCTGCCAGAAACCATCTAGAAGTTTTCTAAATGAGCAGTAAGGCGAGGGAAAGAGGGTAAAAGATCGTGGAAGAAGAGTCACACATGAGGGGGAAGAAGAAAAATGGTCAGGAAAGACGAACCACAAGCGATGGGGAAATAGAAGAGCTTACGCTGAAGGAGAAAGATTGTGAATAGGTCATGAAAGAGCAAAAATAGAATTAAAAAGAAGTAATAAGAAGTGGGGGGTATTTAGTAATTTATTAAATTTTGTTGGGGTGGGTAAAATATGAGGTATTTGAGTAAATTTTAGGGAGTGGTATTCTATAATCTTTAGAGGCAATTCTATATAACTCTAAGGGATTCTAACATTTGGTATCAAAGCAACCACTTTCCTGGGCAGTAGTCAATGGTGCAGACGAAAAGCATGGTGGCCAAGGAGAAATAGGGCCAGGCAGAGCCTTCCAACCATAACCCTGGCGCTGCCACTAAAGGAGGATCCATGGAGGCCGCCGACCCAACAGCCACTGATCCAGCCTTCTCAAGTTCTTCACTGACCTTCTCAACGAGTTTCAAGCCCTCTGCGCTAAACAACATGCACCATTTGTGCATCTCACAAATAGCTGTACCGACACCTCAGCTCAGGCGCCGACGGATGGTTGTGAAGCCAACATCGTAGAGGGCAATCTCGGCTGAGGCCGGGGCTTGCTGACAATCACCGCAGCCACCCCCTTTGCCCTAACCTCTCAGCGTCCAGTAGCCATGCCGAGCACTGGCCCCCTTGACCGAGTTCCACTGGCCAACCACTCCGCCACTGGACCTCCTCTGCGACTTTCGGCTGAGATTGCTACCGGACTTAATCTTGGACAGCCCTATATGATGCGTACTGCAGAACCGTAGGGAATTTCCCCAGATGATGCGTACTGTAGAACCCAGGCTAGCACGAATGCAATTTCCTAAATATACTGGGGAAGATAACTTGATTGATTGGGTCTACCCAAGGGTGCATCTCGGTTCGGTTTCAGGCGGTTCTGGTAGGAACCGAACTGAACCGAAAAACCGAACCGAGATATAGGAACCGAACCGAACCGAGATATGAAAACCGATTCGAACTGACATGAGAACCGAAACCGAACCGAAACCAAATAAAAACCGAATATTTTAATTAAATTACTTAAATTAATCAAAATCAGATAAAAATAATACAAATTTGTCAAAGTTGCAACCTAAGCAATTTTTATTGTTTCATGTACATGACTTCACAGTCAAATAAAACAGCAAACCATGTATCCATTTCTTAGACAAACAAACTGAACTAATCTCTCTGTAGCAGAATTTAATAATTTATCCACTGGTCAAGTACATTTGAAGGATTTTGAAGAGTGATCAAATCAATTGGCAGAAAGATCTTCAACCTCAATTCTCTTAGCATTCTGAAGAAGGAACCTCTACAAATTGTACGTGGGCAGGAAAACATCCTTAACCTGCAAAAATATATAGATGTAAAGGCCTAAGGATAGTTCTATACTGGAATAGTACAAAGTAATGGTTGAGTAAATAGAAACTAACAGACTGTTGGATCCAATCCAACGATTCCAATTTGTTACTGGTTTAATGGATCCAGTCCCGCAATTCCAATTTGTTATTTAGCCATTTGTCCAGAATGTTGACTTACATTTGTCTAGAATTTGTTGCTGGTTTGATGGATCCAATCCCGCACATGGCCATACCATTCGTAGGAAAGATAACTGACAGCCCCATAATCACCAACAACTTCTAGTTCTTCAACCTCTGGCTCATTTTTTTTCCATCCTCAGCAAGGACAAGACCATTGCAAATAAGATTACTGAATGCAGGTTTCTTAAATAATGCAGTTGATAATACCATCAGCGTATAAAACCTGAGAAACCAGACAAAGATGGCACAAGCAAGAAGATGAATAAAAAAACAACAAATTAATCACTACAGAGACTGATGCATACAAAAAATAAACCTAAGAAGACTCTAGCTGTTAGAAACAAGGCGGAGGGATAAATAAATACTAACCATCCACGAGTTTGATCTATCCCTTTAGCGAGAAACTGCCCAGGAAAAATTTTGTCAAATAGTTCCCTGTTCTCAAGTGGATAATGTATATATAGTCTAGAAAATAAACTATATATCCAAATAAACTATACGGAGATATGGCCTAAGAGTACAATAGCTTAACCTGCTAAATACATTGTATATCTAAATAAGTTATATCCAAATTACCTACTAAATAAAGCTTAACCTGCCTTTGGTTGGTCCAGTCTTTGTCACTGCACTTTGAGTTTGCTACATCTTAGCAGTCCAGAACCTTTTTGGTAATATTTCCCTAAGGCATCTCAGTATTTAAATTTTACACTAAAGCAACCAGCCACTGAACTTGCATGTACAAATCTGCTCATAGATATATGAAAAAACTGCATATATTTTCGTTGATCATGTTCATGGCTGAAGATATACCCATTGGAAAATCTCATATAATCACATAAAGTTGAGAGTAACTTAACTAATGTAATAACCATCAAAACCATCTAAATAAAATCCTTACTTAAATAGAGAGACAACCAGCACAAGATTCACAACCATCTAAATAACCATTTAAATAGAACATCTAAACAAAGTCTTTACTTAAAAATAAAACATCTAAACAAAGTCTATGAAAACATTGTACTTCCTATGAAAAAATGAAGAAGCAATATCTTTATTACATATTGGACAATTTTCAAGACAAAATTTTCTGTTGATCAGTTAGATTATTAGCATATTGAATGATTTTTTTTGTGCGGAACTGATTACTAGAGTGAATAGGATGAAGTAATTAATTTTCCCAAGATTAGTAGATATTAGAATCTTTTACTCCAACAGGCCTGTGCATATTCCCTTTGTTCTAAATCAATAGCTCCATCATTTGGCAAAAAAAAAGAACATACAAGAACACCATGGGTCATAACAACCATATCACTTTCATTAAACATACAAGAACACGAAGAAATGGTCCAAATGGATAGTCTCTTCCCGGAATACACTCAAAACCCCCAACATACAGATTCATCTTCCTCCCCACCGACCCCCACCACATTCCCCCAGAGAATCGACCTAGACCCACAAACAAAAATTCACAGAGGACAAGCAGGAAATTTTTTAAAAAAAGAAACCTTTTTTCCAAGCAACAAAAACAAAAACACACTTCACCAAACAAAGTGCAAACTGCATAAACTTCAAAACAAGTTGAGAGAGCAAACCGGGGCGCAGGGAAGGTGTTACACACCTAGCGAAAGAGGACCCTCCCACTTGTGCGTGATTCGAATCAAACAATAAGCAAAGAAGACGAAGAGAACGACGAGCAAAATGGGGCGGCGATGCAGCGTTGGTGGGCTAACGAGGGAGGCATTGGTGGGATAATGAAGGAGGAGTTGGAGCCTTGGAGGAAACTGGAAAGGAAGATCGGCCGAATGGGGGGAAGGAGGATCGCTGAGTGAAATATGAAATTGGGGTTAGGGAGGAGTGAAAACGAGGGATTTTATATGGGTTGATATCTCGGTTCGGTTCAGTTCCAGTTTCGATTATTTTTTTCTCAAAACCGAACCGAACCGAAATACACTCAGTTTTTTTTTTCAAGAACCGAACTGGAACCGAATAAGGAACCAAACCGAACCAAACCACTAAATTTCGGTTCGGTTTTACCCGGTTCAGTTCAGTTCCGGTTTTCTGGTGCAGCCCTAGGTCTACCAAGAAGAAAAATTCTTTGCTTATCAGAATACAAAGGAGGATGTGGAAAGTTTGCGTGTGACAGCTTTTCACTTATAAGGGGATGCCCTCGTATGGTTTCAGTATTTTGAGCGTGAGGTTCTGCACCCTACATGACAAATATTTACAGAAGTGATGTGTGCCTAGTTTGGCCGGAATAATTTTGCTAATTGTAACGCAATCTTATCCTCCATGTCTCATACTACTTCGGTGTGTGCTTTATCAAATAGATTTTACTTGTCTACCCCACTAGACACTGGAGACCTTAGGTCGGAACTTTTCAGAGATGCCTTAAGCCGAAGATAATTGATGAGATCCGCCATTTTGATTGCCCAACCATGCATGATATCATCCGACATGATTGTAATCAGGAAGAGATATTGAGCAGACACTGTTGAACTCCACAACCGCTAGTCCAGTGCCCCAACTGTCTTGTTTCAAAATCAACCCTTTTTGTTGTTCTCATCGGGGATGACAAATATCTCCGCAACAAGGGATTTTCCCTCATACTAAACTACATATCCAAGGGCATTTATTTGTTATGGATCTTTATTTACTACACACAAGGGGGAGGAAATCGTTTTAGGCATTTAGTGGCTACAAGAGTTTGAGGATGTTACCTAATACTTTTGGCAAATGATTATGGACTAAATGCTTGCGAGGCAGCGGGTCCGCATCCAAGGAACCTCTAGTACCCCTTTCCGTGGGCGATAAACCACTGACACTATTCTTGACACTTATGTTCCTATCCTCAGACTCTCTTATGATCAGATAAAGGTGCGTCACTTGAAGGAATTATGCTTCAATTGCAACCAGCATTAAACTTTGGGCCACCGATGCAAAACTCTCCCATTGCATTAATTTTGGAGGAGTTCTGGGCAGAGTTAGCAGAGTGGGATACAAATAACTTCACTTCTGGGGACACTGAGTAATTACCAGAGATATCTCTGTATGCTTTTTCGGGTATTTATGCACCTCATACTATGTGCGTTCAAAGCTTTATTAAACTTCAGAAGGTAGTCGTACTCATTGATAGCTGTAGTACACAACTTCATTAATGACCATGTTGCCCAGTGCCCTAGTTGTCCGCAACAAGGGATTTTTTCTCATGCTGAACTACATATTCAAGGGCATTCATTCGTTATGGATCTCTACTTACTACACATAAAGGGGGTGAAAATCATTCTAGGCGTTCAGTGGCTACAAGAGTTGGGAGATATCACTTGAAACTTTTGACAGATGATTATGGACTAAATGCTTGCGGGGCAGTGGGTGCGCATCTAAGGGTCCCCCACATGCACTTTGCGCTCCACTCAGGACTTGGGCTCTTTCTTTTGCTACACTCGTCAGGTATTTTATTACAATTACTATCTCATGCGGCTCCTTCTCAGCCGGATCTTCTTTTTTTATGGCCACTTCCCTAACTTTGCACCGTGAGGTCAAGGCAATAACGAAGTGTGGTGGATTATTATATTAGGAAATTATAGGTTATTTCCTTGCTTAGGTTGACCATAAGGCTTTTTGTTAGTTTGGATGGCCATTTAATAGTCATTAGGCTAATGTTAGGAAATATGGCCCAAGCCCATTAGGGCCAAGACTTTATATATGAGGTGTAGCCTCCACTTAACAATCAATCAGAAAGTTACTTCTTTTCAAGTTTCCTCACTTCTTTGTCATATGCCTCTCTGCCTCTCTCCCTCGTCTAAGGAATGAGCAATAGATCGTCCGCCCCCTTCATCTATTATTTCTCTTACAATATTTTGTAATCTTTAGTGGCAATTTTATAGAACTCTAGGGATTATAACATTTGATTAAAGGACATATGTGAGATATCCCATCTGTCTAATATTGAGGAAAGACAAAAGACCCAATTCAAGAAATAACAATTTTATATAGTTGTATAAAATATAGCAATACTAACCTTTTTCTCTACTTCTCATTGCATTCCGTTTTGAAAAATAAAACTAAGCAACCTCCTAAATCAAACTAATGTGCCTAAAGTAATAAAATCCTAAATCAAATCAAAGCATCAAAAGCGACATTCTTGTTCCTGAGATTATTACATTGAGCGCCAAAGTGGGCAACTTTCTCACCACAGTATGCAACATGATCTACTTCAAAGCCTAGGCAAGAGGATTTGCCAGAAGAGGGAGGATGCTTGAGGTACGAAAATCCATCGGGGAGATGGGCGGGATAACAACTGAAATAAGAGTCTGCCATCCAACATTGATCGCACTGCAAAAGAGCGGTTGGAAGGACTTAGGTGTTATTTCTCTTCTTCTTCAATATTGAACATAACTTTTGATATACCTCAGACATGGCCAAGTAACTTGACCCTGGGGAGGTTGTAGCATTAGGTCGTGCTAGTGGAGGGTATGTGAATTTCCAAAGCTTATTGCACCTAGACATGTCCAGTTATATCGGTAATCCTTTATCTAATAAAAAAAAACAAGTGTTCAGTGGTAACTAGAACCTAAACCCATTTTTAATTGAATAAGAATCACACATGTTAATTGGTTGAAGGTTATGAATAATCCCACATCGCCTAAAAAATGTGATGGTGTTGGTATATATAAGACATAAGTTTGGCATTTCAAGTTAGGCCATTGGGCTACCCCACTTTTGTAAGGGAGATTGTTGGACCCATGCACTTAGGTGGGCTAACCCACATGCATGCGCCACCGTCCGGCCAGCTCGGTTCGAGTTCCGGGCAGGCCGGGTTGGGTTGGGCTGCGTCAACAAAAATTATTTTGGGGACAAATTCAATTGGTTTTCTCTTAACCCAAATTAAGTCCAGTTTTCTTTTCACCAAAATGTGTCCACTAACGGACAGACGTGTCCGTTTGAACAGGATGGGTTATCTTCAACGAAATTTCTTATGAAACACTAAAAATTATTTTTTGGATCATCCTTTATGAGAGCAATTCCATAACATTGGTTGCGTGTGGTGGATCATCTTATCATGGGAGACAGAGCCCAAGAGATTCCTAAGCACCAATAGGGAGGGCGAATTCTGTCTTAAGGACAGAGCGTATACGTTTGATTCGATCATCTTTCTTTTGTGAGCTTCTTTCATCGCAACAATTACTAAGGATGAAATTAACAATCTTAAGACATAATTTATATTTTTTTTTCATACTTTAGTGTTGTGACTAGAATTTTAAAAGTGTGTAAACTGAGATTATCGTCTGTTCATTGTAATAGAAATGGGTACAAAGGGAACCAATATGACTCCAGTCATAATTCTCACTATGATGAATGCTCCTTTTCAAGTCATAGGGGAAAAACAAAAAAAATTCAGTGGTTTTAATTTAAAAGATAGCAACAAAAGATGTTGTTTGGTCTTGTTGGTTGCAAGCTTTTGGGCGAGGACTAGCATGATCAGGATGTCAATGGGGGGTTGAGGACAATGTTGCACTAGTTGGATCTAGTTTATTAATTCTGCAATTATATAAACAATTCAATTTACTGGTGTAAGAGCCAACTTTATTTAGTTATTTATTTTGGGACAAATGACAAGACTTTTACTTAGAGGGTTAACCTGCTATTTATGGACTTTTGATACTTGTTGTAATATTATATATTTTGATATTCATATTCATGAACTCTAATTATTATGACATATATATTTAATTGGAATTCGGGTCATGACAAACGCCATCTTGGAGTGGAGGACGTAGCGTGTTTTTGGGTATTAAATTATTTATAAAAAGGAAAAAGGTTAACATGTGTTTGACTGTGATCAAGCATTGAATTGATTTTAGGGGCAATCAATAATTTAAAAACACACCTACACACTTTTTACAGGCGAAAAGTATAGCATTGCCCGGTCTAAGACCCTGCAAAAAATAGTCTTATTAGTATGCGCTCTAGCTCATGCTTGTTGGCCAGTGAACGCAGCCAAGGAGTCTTGGTGGGCTTTCAAGGGCATTGCAACCTCGCACTGTGACTGTGCGACAACCGCGAGGGTGTCCGTTAGATTCTAAAATTGCTCCGCCCAACTATCTGTGTCCGTCTTCTACTCTAGGTGTTGGGCTTTCCGTTCACATTGGAGCTCAACAACATCCGTCTCATGTTGGGAGATAATCGCATCCAAGGGCTCGACAGTAGAATCGGAAACCACTTTCTTTTGGCATCCATGGCGGTGATGAAGTGATGGTGTAGGAAAAGTACTCTCTGATGCCAATGTTGTAACCCCTAGGTTACAAAAGTGAAATTAAGGTGAAAAGTGAACATTTGAAAGGAGAAGAAGGGGAATAGAGTTAGGGAGGGACAAAGATAAATAAATTGGACTAACTTACTACTCAAAATTCTTAAATAATAATTGTGGAGGAGTACATGATTTATAGGCTTCAGCCTTCTCTAACTAGGAAGCAAATCTGAACTAGAAATGCAAGAATAATGAGAATCTTACATTTAATAAGCAATTCTAAACTAGAAAAGCAAACCTAAACTAATGCATACTTATATAAAGAAAGTCCTAACTAAATCCTAATTCGAAACCATAACAGTAAGTTCATGTAAGTCACAAGGCCTCTAGAGGGTTTTGTTTGGGAAGCCAGTATCAAACACAATGCTCCTATAAACCTATGATGAAAAAGCCTAAGGCGCTATGACTATAACTAAAGAATCACCCTTTCACATAACTGCTGTCAATTCTATTTAGTCTAAGACTCCGATAACACAAACTTGGTATCTTAATAACTTATGGGGTACCTGCTCAAGCAGTTTTATCTACGATGCAATTCCAATGGTACACAACATGTCGAATAATATGGATTTGTGATCATTTATAATTAAACTCTTTGTAAGTGTACAAGGTAATTGTAGTAGGATGATTATTTAAGGGTTGTCGAACCTCATGAACGGATGAATTATTACTAAATCTAAAGAGGAATTTGCTGATTGAAAACTAAAACAACTTAAACTTTAATTAAGTAAAGGAAAAGAATCAACTAGTTGAAAAGCAAAAGATTAATATGATAGAATTTACTTAGGAAATCGAATCCACTATAGAACCATAACAATTCTTTAACTTTTATTCTAAATCTAGTGTGAATATGAACAAGTATTCTCGGCTACAAGCTAGAATTACTTTAGAAATAATCATTAATTAAATTCTATGGCATGAACTATCTTCGACAATAGCACTAATCATCTACACTAAACTAGCTATAGGCATGACCCGTCTAATCTTAGTATAACTCATCCAAGTCATTAATTATCTGAACATTAAAACTATTGTATGACCATCTCATCTAAATCACAGAAATTAGAATTGATGCAAATATCAAAACCATATCAATCTATCATCTACAAGACAATAAATCAACATAGGTTTGAATAAACATGAAAAACTCTTCCATTAAAAAGGAAATCCTTACCATACAATTGTTATAATTCACAACTGAGATCTAAATTAAAAAGAAAAGAAATTGAAACTTATCTATAGCTTTATCAACTCCTAAGTAAAAGAAAAGTTTAGCCTTCCATTGTAGAAGAAAGCACTTGAATCTCCATTGAAAGCTTTGAGTTCTCTTCCATCTTCTTCTTCCTTCTTCTCTTCAGAAAATCTACTTGCTAACCCTCAATTTTGAGCCAAATATGTCTTTATATAGGCACAAGAACCGTAGGAAGAAGTTGTATATAAAATGACTCAAAATTGGCTGAAATAAGGAAACTGCACGTTATCCCATTCGAATGCCCTGCATTCCCGTTCGAACGCCTATACTACATTTTTCTCCAAAATTACGTTATCCCGTTTGATCCTTAAAAATGCCCCGTTCGAACGGCTACACTATTTCTGCAATCTGGACAGTCCATATTCTTGTTGATTAAGCTCTTTCTTTCATGTCCATATTAGTTTCTAACATGTTTATAATTTCAAAAAATTGTCCAAATCACTTTAATGCATATCAAGACTATTTTGAATTATTCCAAACATCGTCTAAGTACTTCGATAAGCGCATTTTACCTACAAAGCATTAAAACATCACATTTTAAACGTGTAGAACATAACTAAAATTCCAACTTGATTTAAATACATGCCTAAACTACTAATAACTATAAAATTATTAATAATTAAACTAAAATATCAATATCTATCTTAATCTAAATAAACCATAACTAACTCTAAATTAACCTAATCTATACTAACAAATAAGGTAAAAAGGCATATAAGATATATATATATATATATATATATATATATATATATATATATATATATATATATATATATTTCATACTTATCAAATACCCCCAAACCTATATTTTGCTAGTCCTCGAGCAAAACAAAAACAAAACAAAACAACTAATCTAGAAAATAAATAAATGTCACTTTCGTAGGGAATCACGATTGCATTTAGCGTATGCAACAAGCCTTTAAACCCCTAGGTGTCCCTAGTTGGACGAGTTGTGTCTCATGAGGGTTTGCAGCAATGATACCCACAAACATCTAAACCTAAGAAAAATAAAATAAAATAAAATAAGAAAACAAAATTTCTAAAAATAATCTTTTCTTAAAAACACATAACTAATTTTAAAAAGAACCAACCATAAATACTTGAAACAAGTAAATAATTTTGATCTGATCACTTTCAAGTAAGGAATCATCCATTCTATAACCTCATCTTAGAACTAATTGTGCAACTACATATATACATTTCAAAAACATAAAGTATAGAAACTTTGTAGTCAGACAATTTCATTCTTTATTAACAAGCATATCTTATGTGACCCATTAACTAGGCTCATTAAAGTTCACTAACTCAAAGATATAACAATGGCAATCTTTCATCTTTAACATCTCATAATAAACCCTCATGTAATAGCCTTCCAATTTTAATTAAATTCATGGAATAAGAGCATAATATACTTCAAAATATGATTTGTGCAATACTTAGTTCTATTAAGCTTTCTAAATAGTCCATGTAGAAAGCGTTAGGCCAGTGTCCTTAATCCAGTTAATTTAGAGTTAGTTATGATTTATTTAGATTGCTATATGGTTTGTAATTACATATTTTTATCGTTTAGACTTATGTGCCATGTATTAGCTAACTCACTAATGAAGTCATTATTGGTATTTCGTAACATTATTTTCTTGGCTGGTGGTACATGAAATAATTTCTTTCTCTAGGACTATAAAAATTACAGATGAGAACATAAAATTTGGTATTCTTTAAAGTACTTTAAAGAGCAATCTAAGATGATGAATAATGACGAGTTTAATTATAAGTTGAAGTCATACTGAGAACAAAATTATAATTAGTTTAGTTTGGCTTGCAGCTCCTAATTTTTGGCTCTGATGGTATTGTTGGAGGGTGGAAGATTGTTGACGTTGATCAGAGTTTAGTACCAATCCTTTCAAGATCAAATATGTGAGGCAAGATATTCTTCTGACTGTGATGATTTACTTCAATCTTGCTGTTGGAAAAGAAGTCGCATGTGTGTGTGTGTTTGAAAAAAATTGCTAAGCTTTTTGATTTTTTTTTTAAGAAGAAAAATATTCTTTTTCAGCTTGATCATTGATATTTATTGAGTTGACTTCTTTTCTATGGAATTTTCAGATTATTCAGTTGATGTAATCTTAAAGTTTGAGCTTCTGTACACTTCAATTCTTGAAATGGGTGAGCTGGAATGTGCAACCCTTGGCTCTTACCATATCCTTTCCATCTTATTAAGCTTTTTATATAGATGAATTAGTTTTTCTAGTATGTATTTCCTATTATATATGATGTTTACCTTGTTCAACATTGACTATTAAAATGCTTTACACTGATCACCATACTTACTGAGTGTGTTATTTGACTCAAAATTTCGTTCTTAGAGTTCTCTTTACTCTCTCTCCCCATCTCCCTCTCTTCTTTTCCCAATGAAAATGTTTTTAGCTTGCTGAAAAGGTTTCCGCTATTGCATATATAAAGAAATGATTATTACCCTGTTTTGATTTCCCTGTGTAGTGTCTTATCTTTTTGTTCTCTTTTTTCTATGCCTAGTGCCTACTTGCATCATTGTGTCTGATAGCGATGAGTGTTGCCTGATATGGTGCAGGTTTCATATTTTTTATTGTAATTGGTATATTCTTGGCATTCGTGGTTTATTTGTATATTTCACTCACATGGCAATAGATGTTGATGATTTGGCTTACTTTTCCCCTGTTGGACAACAAATTTGTATATGTAATTTGTCATCATGCCTTATTAAAGGCCAATAAATCAATATGGATATGAACTCCTGCTTTTTCCTACAATTTCTAATATCTACTTCTTACTTCACTTTGTCTGTGAAAATAATTTGGTCTTTTTATAATTTGGTGCAGGTACATTAATCATATGGCAATAAGTGGATGTGGTTTGGATTATTTCCGTGTTGGACGTCAAAAAAATTTATATGTATTGATAAGTTTTGGGTTCTATAGATTTCCTCATTTATATATACCATTCTATTCAAGCCATACTAAGAGCCACAAAATCAGCATTGGCTTAACTTCTGGATCTATCTCAATTATATCTTCATATAAATTACGCATCTTTATATCGAGATATCTATTGCCATCAATCTATATCAGTCTTCTATGTGTCAATATTATCAGATCAGCATTGTTCATCCCTGCCACAAATCCAACCTTTGATTCTATCTCTAGTTTCACATATGTTTCTCCACATCTGAATGCTTCTGGTGTTTCTTCATTGGCCATGGCACTTTCTCTTCAGAGTTGCTTCAAAGATGATAATTATATAAATTTGATATCTACCATCAACCGTGATCTTGTTTGGATATTCTGTAACCTCACAAAAAAGTGTTTTCTGATGATGTGGTTAAGTAAGTATATCTACATGGAAAGATGATGACTGGTTCTTATTCTTCTGACAGAATTCATTTCTATTGCATTCTTTTAGTTACACATTTTTTAGTTGTATTTTATATACTATGATGAGTTACTAAAATATGTTAAGATTCTGTTGCAGGAGACTCCATTATAAGCACATATTCTTCTTTTTCTGTTTTTGTTTTTTGTGTGCCTTTTCAATGCAGAAGCTAAAGATAGGACAGTTGAAGGCACGATCATGCCAAGAAGGATCTCTCTCTCTCTCTCCGTATTCTTCTTTTACTATTTTTGTTTTTTGTGCTAAAGATAGCATAGTAGAAGGCACGATCATGCCAAGAAGGATCTCTCTTCCCTCTCCCTTCCATTTGTACATATGTACCTTGTAAAGCCAAAAATTATTAGTGAAACTTGCAACACTCAAACATGCACATACAATTGATAGCATTGCCAATTTTCCATATATTCATGTTATCAATGTATTTTTTGGCATTGCGATGTTGCATTATACCTGGCTCCTCCATTGAGCTCCACCATTAAGTAATTGGTTACAACCTTTACGTCAGAACAATATAACTGCTCCGCCTTTATATGGCTCTCTTGTACACACTATGATAATATTTCTTGGTTATGCGGACTCTAACCAAGTAACATATATAGTTGGGGCAGTGTGCTTTGGTCTTTGAAAAAAAAAATTGCTTGATGCTTGCATGATTGGCCTATGAAAAGTCATTGTTTTATGTTC
This sequence comes from Saururus chinensis, assembly GCA_035235625.1. Lineage (NCBI taxonomy): Eukaryota > Viridiplantae > Streptophyta > Magnoliopsida > Piperales > Saururaceae > Saururus > Saururus chinensis. Next base: position 24,836,177 of record CP141144.1, read on the forward strand.
AGTAGAAAAAAAATATTCTTTTTAGAGTTTTTTCATATTACTTGGCCTAAAATATAAATATTTCATATTCCCTCGTTTTTTAAAAAATATTTGATAGAACTTGGGTTTACACGATATTTAAAAAAATTTGGACCAAAATACCCTTACAACAAGGGTTATGGTGTAAAATCGTGTAAACAAGTTGTGACGGCGCATAAATAAAGCGGAGATTGGAGCTCAATAATAATTTGTGATTTTCACCCGGTGGTGATTGTCAGCCTCCCTCACTTCATCGGCGATCGTTCTTCTCTGATTTTTATCCAAATTTTTTTAACTAAATAAACTATTTATCCCAAAAAGGAAGATCAAGATGACACTGTAACTCCAAAAAATGAATCTTAAGAGACTATCCAAGGAGAATAAGGCTATATAAGAATAGAGAATGATGTAAATGTTAAGAAAGGACACTGTAGAATAGGATTGTAGAGGTTTTCATCCCTGGTTTGATGAACAATTGTATCAATAATAAATATTGGTGAATATCGTGTTATTGATAACACGTTATGACGAATATCGTGTTATCAATAACACGCTATGACAAATATTGTATTATAGTATATGCGATATATCATATATCATTAATAAGTATTGTTGGCATATCATGTTATCGATAACACGCTATGACAAATATCATGTTATCGATAACACGCTATGACAAATATCTTGTTATTGATAACACGCTATGGCGAATATCGTGTTATCGGTAACACGCTATGCCAAATATTGTGTTATCCATAACACATTATTTCAAATATCGTGTTATTGATAACACACTATGTGCGAATATCATGTTATTGATAATACACTATAGCAAATATTGTGTTATCAATAACACGCTTTGGTGAATATCATATATGAGATATATATGATATTGTAGCATATTGTATTATCAATAACATGTATTGTTGGCATATCGTGTTATCGATAACACACTATGACGAATATCGTATTAACGTATATGCGATATAGAGGATATCATAGCATATTGTATTATCAATAACACATATTATTGGCATATCATATTATCAATAACTCGCATTGTTGGCATATTGTGTTATCGATAACACACTATGACAAATATCGTGTTATCGATAATATGTTATACCGAATATCGTGTTATCGTATATGCGATATAGAAGATATTATATTATGAGTTGTCGGCTCAAAGAGTACATATTGTATTATCAATAATACGTTTTATTGACATATCGTGCTATTGTATATGCGATATGGATTAAGTGTTGGACACAGGCCATGTGGAGAGTGAGATATTTTGTCCGTTTAGTGGGAGCCATCCTCTCGTTCTCGCATTCTTAGAAGTCTCGCGAGTTATGCAGAGTGGATGTACTCCACCCGATTTCCTTTGGATTCGTTGTACTCCAAAAAATCCTTTCTTTTTGCCGCGTCCAATCCCCATTTGTGGTAAGTCTCTAGAGTCCTTCAATCCATTCTAAATACAACCCAATTTCCTAGATTGTTGTCGAAACAATCTGTTTGTTCTAATTCAGGAAGCACTAAAGTGACTTCCTTTGATTCCCCGTTTTGAATTATGCTATTTTCGTATTATTTTAACTAGGAACCAATTTTTAGATTGAAACCGGGAGGTGGCTCGGTTCTGGTTCATTCTCTGGAACACAAGATTGAGGAAGGTGAAATTTTTTGCTTTCTATCGATCATCTTTAGGTGAGTATTTTGTTTTCTATATGTTGTATGTTTTGATTTTGCTCATACAAATCTGTACCATTGTGCGTAATTCTTCACCAATAATGAGATAAGAACTTGGGTATGAGTTTATTTGTAGAGTCCCGTTTATATGAGCCCGGGCTCATATTCGCCTACGTGAGCCCGGGCTCTATGGGCCATCAGATTTACATCCGGCGGCCCATAATACTCATGGGTTTAAATGCCCATGAGTATTATGGGCCGCCGGATGTAAATCCGACGGCCCATAGAGCCCGGGCTCACGTAGGCAAATATGAGCCCAGGCTCATATAAACTTTTCCCTTATTTGTGACCTAAAGGTATATTTATCTTAAACTAGGTCATATGAGATTAAGTGTTAAAATCCAGAGAATATGAAATATTTGTATATCCAGCCAGGTAATATGAAAAAAACTCTTCTTTTTATATGAGAACATCCTTATTCAATTTTTTTATATCTTAATTTTGGCTAAAAGGGCTTTGGAAGAATGCAATGAAAGGTTTGTCATGTTTTAAATAAACATCTTGCATGAATTTTTGCTAAAAGAAAATTGTCATGAACAGGTATATTGTTCGGCCATTAGGCTAGACTTCGTGTTTTATTTTAACGAGTGATTCATTTCATTAACAAACAAGAAACAAGTAGAGGAATTTGTGACTACTAGTGACTTCTAGTTACTACACCAAGATCTTGTTAGAAGAGGGTTTTTTTTTCCTGTTTCAGTTATTTCCTTTATTCTCTTATCTTTTCATTTCCCATTCGTTTCTCCTTTCCTCAACTTTTCATTCCCTACTTCCATTCCATTCCTTTCCTTTTCCTCTTCTCTTTCCTATCCTTTCTTTTCTCTCTTTTTATTTTATTTCTCTTTTCCATTTTTTCCCTTTCTTTCCTTCCTCTCCTTCTCTGTGAGTGTTGTTTAATCCATGTGACATGCACATAATTGCATCAAATATATACACCACACTGGGGCATCATAACATCTCTGATTTTTTGTGCGTGCTGTGTGTACACCATTGTGTAATGTTATGACTTCTTTATAAATGTTGTGTGCACATGCTTGTGTGTGCATGTGCATGGAGTGAATATTCTCGTGCGTAGGTGATGAGTGTACGTAGGTGTGGTTGTGCGCACGTGCTGGTTGGATGGGTGGGCCTATTCATGTGTGTGCACAAGTGGGGGTGTGTCTGCACGATGTGTGTGTTAGTGAGCATTGCATTGGCACGTGCATGCTAGTGCCACATGCATATGGTTCTACTCATGAGGCAACAACTCCCCCTTCTGAACACAATGAATCATGAAAATCTATGTAAAATGGGTTATTTATTTGTGTAGTAGGGTGCCTTAGACATGGGTTACAAGAGAAGATCAAGTTATGCATTGTATTGTTAGGCGGTAATTGCAAGTTGGGTTCCAAGTGTAAGTGAGGGTAACATTTTTATTAGGCAAAACAACTCTCTTGTTCACAAGGATTAAAACTTTGCATTTGCAAATGGGTTATTTGATATGTAGTGCCTTCGACATAGATGACAAGAGAAGATGGAGCCTTGTGCATTGCTAGGAGATGGGAGCAAGTTTGGTCGAAGTGGTAAAAAATGGCTGAGTTGGTTGAACTGGGTTTTATGTAACATTGTATATAGTGCCTTAACCTACTTAGCTACCAACCGTTATAGTTGGGTCTGAGTTAGTTGTCCCCACCCCTCTCATGATCCTCCTCCCTTTTTCTTATCATCCTCTACCTTTGCCTTTGCATCCCTTCTTACTTTTGTTGTCTTTTAAACTTTGCCTCTACCATAGATGCAAGGTTCCAATAAAAAACAATACATTGTATGAAGGTGCAAAGGAGAAGGATGTGATGTAGAGGAGTAGTAGGAGACAAAAAAGGAGTAGTAGGAGACGAGGAGGCGATGAATGAGGAAAATCAAAAGAGTATGAGGAGCTCCATAAAGGAGGGGGAGGAGGCAAAAAGTAAGTTGGCATATGACACACTGCACCTTAGGGAGAGGAGGCATAGAAAGTAGATGCAAAAGTGTAGGATGTTAGCCCCTCAATCCATTGCATAGCTATAGGGGCCGACAACCCCTAAGGCTTGGCGACGAACAACCAAGTCCCCTTAGCAGTTGACAGCCAGGGATGTCCTTGAGCACTTGGACAATAGTGTCAGATAAATTGGAGCATCACTTAGTGCATTGGACAGCATAATGGAGCATGCTGAGACAAGTCCTATCATGGGTACGACTTAGGTGGTGGGCTAGGCGCCACTACTACATAGGGACGAACTCTTATGATGGTCGGGACTCATCCATTCATATTCAGTAGTCTCCTAGCTTGAGTAGGAGATGGGGTAGCAGCTCCCCTTCAGCCGCAGGACTCTTGGTGGCATTGGCGCATAGACTTCTAGCAGGACAAGGTTTTTGCAACCTTTCTAACTTAGGCTGGGTTGGTTTGCCTTAGTTGGAGAGGGAATGAACCTCTTGTATAGGTGGGATTTGTAATGCCTAGTTTGTATTTGGACTCAGCCACTTGGATTTTTAGCCAACCTCTCCTTGCCATTGTTATGATGGATTTTAGCAATAAAGCTTAGGTTGGAGTCCCTTTTCACAGACACAGTTTTGTGTTGCTGAAATATCTCCCCCCTGCAAGTACGAGTGAGTGGGAAAGACAGTGGTTGCACGGTGCATCCCGACCATCATGTGAGTGAACAATAGGCACAACTTTTCCACCGTGATAGTTGGTTCCATTGCCGGGATACGAATAGGACCAACGGGATTTGGAGGCGTTATGAAGGTTTTCGGCAAACTGAGACATAGAAGATCCTTAGTGGCTCGACAGCAGACGAGTTGCTGCCATGGCGGGTTCTATGTTGCTTGCCTTTTGGAGCTTGAAGGCAACTGGGACACGATGCATATGGCGAATGAAACTATGGCCAAAGTGCAGTCTTCCTCGTGTTTTGTTCAGGAAAGCTTGGCTTCCTTCTACCAATGCCTCTCTTTTGTGGAGATCATGCCCTATGGTGATGACTCAGGAGAAGGCAGCTTTGCTGAAAGTGCTGTCCATTACAACGCGTCGACTACAGACATGGCTGCTACCATGGACTTCCTAAGGGATGAAACCGTGGGAAAGATCCAAGAGTTGGCAAACAAGATGGCTGTTGTTAAATTTTAATTGTTTACTCGCAAGTGCATGAATCTATAATATGTAGTCAAGTGGCTAAATCGAGTGTTGATCCCATAGAGACTTGAAATCGGAAAATCAAATTTAACCTAACTCAAGTAAGCCCTAATATAGTTAGCAAATATAAAGAGAATAACTTGACTAAAGTAACTAATGAAAAAAAATAAGAATTTAAAGGCAATTAAACTATCCAAATTAAATTTTAAAGCTTTAATCTAAGAAATAAGAAAGCAATGCAAACTAACTAAACTATCAAATAAACAAAACACTAGGGCAAAGGAATCCACATTCATTGAATCATAGAAACTCATAAGTATGATCATTAATCATTTTTTTCACATTTATCTTATAATAATCTAGAATTCAATCTTCATTATTATGGAAAATATCATTAACAAAAATACATTGTTCCTCCCCACTTCAAAAGATTAAAATCAAGTCAATAATTGTATCGGCAATTTGCAAATCACAACTAATACCCAATTTTAATATTAAACAAGGCAAAACCAAGTAAGAAACTAATGAGAACCAATTTAAATTAGGAGAGAAGCATGACTAAACTTATTTCCAAATCAATCTCATCAATTAAAGAGATAAAAACAATTAACATTAAATCCACCATTAAGAAAAATTAATCAAGTCCTATAATCATGAAATTCTACAATTTAATGAAGCTTCATCCCCCTAGCAAAGAGTTTTAGGTACTCATTAACCTAAGAAATAAAATTTCCATTTTAAAAACTAAAATAAGACTTACAAGATGTGAAAAAGAGGGAAAAGTTTCAAAAATTACTACAGTACCATGAACAGTAACCATGGATAATCATCGTCTCCAACCTTTAGCTTGTGAACAGTATTGTTATAGTAACCATGGATGTGCTTTTTTTTTTCTCGCTTCTTCTTCACTCCTCTAGCTTGGTACTTCAATTCTCTAACTTTCAAAGTGTTTTCTCATCAATTTCAGAGGATGGGATTGAAGGATTTTGCTGCTGGTTCGTTGTATTCTCCTCCCTCCTCCTTTGCAATTCTCCGCTGTGGTTTTTTAATAAATTTCTAGACAATACCTCTTTCCTTGTTTAAGTACCCAATTCCAACCCAAAATAAGAGCTTCTTGCAATGTTTAACCTTTCCCTTTATAAGCTTTTCTTTCTGCCCAATTCTTTTCTAGTTTAAGTCTTCTTTCTTTTTATAAGCTCTGATTCAAACTCAGCTCTACAACCACAAAAATCCCCTCTTTTCAATCAAAATCAGTTCACATTCTTTGATTTTAGACTTCAAACTTGTTCTTCATTGACTTAATTGAAATAGGTTTTGAAATGACCAATTTATCTTGGCAAATTTGCCCTTATTTTCGTCCAAAATAAAATCTCTGTAATCTGGACGTTTCTGTCTAGTAAAGTGTCCAAAAACTCGTCAAGGAAGATGTTCACTAGACAGTCCACATTACTATTTAGTTTTCTTCTCTATTCATTAAACTCTTCTGTTTATGTCTATATATATTTCTAACATGTCTGCGTTTCTAGAAAGTTGTCCAAGTCACTTGGTAAGCATGTCAAGAGTATTATGAATTTTTTCGAACATCATCCACATGCCCCGGGAAGGCTAAGATGAGTACTACATTTCTCTTTTCCTAAGTGATATTGAATAGAAAAAACATTGTCCTTATCATATTCTATCCCCTGACTTTGTTTCCTGTTAAAATCACTTTGTCATTCTACATCAGCACACATTCGAGGACTGTTATGGAAACATTACTATCCTCTACTGTTAGTCGGAAAGGCTAAGACGAGTACTACAGTTAGCTTCCTTCTTGAAATCCATTCTCACATTCCTTATCCCACATCCTCATTGTTTTGATCTTGGTTGGTTTGAATGATACTCCATTTTCAGGAGGCACCGGTGTCGGGATTGGTGTTAGGCTGTTGAAAAGACGGTGGAGAAGTCGGGGACAAGGCCAAGGTCAGGCAGCCGAGGAGGTGACTGCTTGACTGGGTTGTCAGGAGGGAGATGGAGGTGAAGGGGGAATCCGGGAAGGGAGTCGCTCATCATTTGTTGGTTGGGATCATGGCCGGGGCGCACAATGGGTGTGAAGGAGAGGGAGATGAAGGGGGAAGAGGGAAGAGTGAAGAGGGGAAGGGGGATGACGACCGCCGGGAGTCGGTTGGCTAGGGTTGTGGCTAGAGAGTCGGGGAGGGGAAGAAAATCTACTGCCGCCGGAGAGTCGGGGAGGGGAAAGAAAATCTCCTACCACTACACCAGTCGCCACTTTCATCTCACGTATTTAGGGTTTGGAGAGGGAAAGAAACTATGATTTTATGGTACTGGGTCAACCTGGGTTGGCTCCCGGTTGAACCCGGTTAGATTGGCCCGAACACGATTCCGGGTCAGTGTCATGGCAAGGTTTTAAAACACTGATCGAAACCCATATGCCACATGTATTAGCTTGCAATGCCTCTTTGCGTGTTGACAAGCATGTGATAAGGTGCATGCTGTTCAGGACCTCCCAAACATCCCCTAAAGCTCTTTTCTAAACGGTCCCGACCCTAATGCATACATGTAAAAAAATGGGCAAGTGTGTTTTTTAATTTTTTTTCTTGCCCCTTAAAATTTGTGAGATGTTGGATCATAATCATAATCTAAATGATGTATTGTGTCTTTCAACTAAGGGTGCTAACGAGCCAAGTCGAACTGGGTTTTGGGGTTTTTGACTCGAGCTCAATTTTTAAAATTTCAGCTCGCGGTCGATCAAACATTTAAATGCTTAGCTCGAGCTCGGTTCGGCCAAGGAACTCGAAACTCGACTTAAGCTCGAGCTTGGTTCAGCCAAGGAACTCGAAACTCGACTTAAGCTCAAGCTTGAAAATATACTATAGTAGTTTGAACCTATGTTCGAATTGAGCTTGAATCCCATTTACAACCCAAATATCCCCCCCCCCCCCCCCCCCCATAAAAATCTATATTAATTTATAAAATCACATCAAAATTACAAAAATAAAAATATTATTACAACCACAATTCCATTCTATTAAAGTTGTAAATATTACTTCAAAATCTATGGTTAAAATAAGAGTAAATAATTACCCCGTAAAAAATTTTCACTGGTCACCAAAAATTTAACTAATGCTTTTCAAACATCTCATATAATAAGCCACAAAAAATTGAACTAGTCACCAAAGCTATGATAACTCCTATTTATAGATTTTAGATTTGATTACTATAGTGAACACAAAAAAGTTCATGATGAGAGCACTATCTGGACCTCAGGAGTAACATATTTGAGAGTGTATACATTGCCTATAAAAATAAAAATCAACATAATTGGATATCATTAGTAAAATCTAGACTTGGTTCACTGGATATATTTGTTGGAAAAATCTAGATATAGTTTACTAGATCTCTAATTCTAAACTAATATGATTGATTGAATTAAGAATGTTTATTATGCAAGTAAAATTACATATTTTTATTTGTTAGGTTAAAATGATTAAAGGTAGAATTTAAAAATTAAATTAGTAGTAGGATTTATATCTGTTTGAAATATAATAGCATAATATGGGCATTATATACCATATATATATATTATGTATATATATATATATTATATATATATATATATATATATATATATATATATAACAAATTGAGTCGAGTTCGAGCCGAGCTTTGGGTTGATCTCGAATCGAACCAATCAGGTTTCGAGTCAATTCAAGCTAGCCTTTGTTCTAGATCGAACCAAGCTCGAGTTGAGCCAAATTTGAGTTGAACCGAGCCGAGCATGTTCAGCTCAACTCGTTAGCAGCCTTACTTTCAACACACATGTTTTAACATTTTTTTAAAATAATTTATTACCTAAAAAACCCTACTTCCTGCTTTGGCTCAACTTTTTTTATGGGGGAGGAGGGGAGTTAGGCAAGGTAGGCCTGGCCAAAGATGGTTGTGTTCGTGGCCATTCTGAGATGAGTGTGTTTGGTGACCAACAATGGGAACCTACCACATCAACAAGAAGTAGTGAAAGAGTCATGGTAAGTAGTCAGGAGAACAATTTTCTTATGAGATCTTGTATTCATGCCATGATTTGATCATGTGAGCCAAATATAGGATAGACCACAACTATAAATTAAACTATGTAGTGAGGAGGTACTTGTTATTGTGGCCAACTTATTTGTCAAAATTCTGGGAGGAACATATCTCATGTGTTCTGCCCTTACTCATTGAATAATTTTATTAAATATTTTAATTATTATTTAGTTAACAACACATTAGGACTTAGTTATCTATATAATGTTTAATAATTGTATCGCCCTTGAAGCTTTGGTTGATTATGTCATAGCCATTTATTTTCAAAATTGATTGGAGTGAAGGAAAGAAAGTAAATAATTTTAAGAGATTTTTTCATATTACCTAGCCCAAGATACAAATATTCCCTTAATTTTAATACTTAATCTCATATAACCTAGTTTAGGATAAATATACCCTTAGGTTATAAATGAACTTATACCAAAGTTCTTATCTTATTAATGAATAGTTAAAGGGGATAGTAGTGTTCTAGTGGGGAGGTGTCATTAGTGACGAATTACTGACAATGGCTCACCGGAGGTAGATCACCAAGGGCAACTCATTGCTGGGTGGCTGGAGGTAGTAAAGCCCTCATTTTTTTCTCCTATGCAAAAGCTTTCCTATTTGGAAAAAGTCATCCTTTCTCCGGCATCGACGACCTATCCTCCAGCATAATCGACAAAAATGACCTATGTGGCTCATATTGCATCAACGATAATACGATATGTCAATAATATGTTTTATTAATTATACAATATGTGCCATAGTGTGTTAAAGATAATAAGTTATGTTCTTTGCATTAGCGATTCATAATACGGTGTGGTTCATATCACATATATGATAACATAATATGTCAACAGTATGTTTATTGATAATACAATATGCTTCATATTACATATAAGATAACACAATATTCACCATATTGTGTTAACAATAACATAATATGTATTCTTTGAGCTAACAACCCATAATACGGTATCCTCCATATCGTCGATAACACACTATTCTCCATATCATGTTAATGATAACATGATATGTGTTCTTTGAGTCAGCGACCCATAATATGATATGCTCCCTATTGCATATATGATAACACAATATTTGTCATATAGTGTTAACGATAACACGATATGTGTGTTCTTTTAGCCAACGACCCATAATACGATATACTCTATATCGCATAAACGATAACACATGTCAACAATATGTATTATTGATAATACGATATGCTCCATATTGCGTATACGATAACACAATATTCACCATATTGTGTTAATGATAACATGATATGTGTCTTTTGAGTCAACGACCCATAATACGATATGCTCTATATCACATATAAGATAACACAATGTTTGCCATATAATGTTAACGATAACACGATATGTGTTCTTTGAACCAGTAACCCATAATATAATATACTCCATATTGCATATACGATAACATGACATGTCAACAATATGTGTTGTTGATAATACGATATGCTCCATATCACATATATGATAACACAATATGTATTTTTTGCATGTATTGGGAAATATGGTATTCACGACATTTGCCAATATGTGCTATTGATACCAGTGTTCATGAAGTAGGGGATGAAAGTTTTGAAGATCATGTACATGCTTATATCAGATGTTATAAACCATAAAACTTGCATACAAAAAACCATACTAGAGTCCCTCTTTACATAGTAGGGTAGGAGGCCATCTGTAACACCCCGACCCCCACCACCTGACTCGGACCGGGGGTTAGATCGGAAGACACAATCGGAGTGTCGAAAATTAGCGGAAAAATTAAAACGACTGACCAGGAGCTGCAGACTCTGAGTGCGAGAGTCGTAACGTTCATATGCGCACTATGGAGCTTTAACGTTCCATTGTGCGTAGATCAGAATAAACCTAATTTTATAACTAATTTGGATCGGGCCAATGTTATTTTATCGTTGGTTGCCTACGTACATATTGGATACCATCTCTGACGTTATTCCAATACGATCGGATCCGAACGTAGTTCTGCCTAATGGCTAATACATTTACCAAACATCAGAAAATCATATACGATAAAATACGTATACGTTATATCTGAATGATTCATCCGGAATCCTAACGGAAATCTTATCAGTCGTCGGAGTTAAATGAAAGCCAATAAATCAAAAAACACACATCTCACGTAGGTGAGAAGAAGACTAACAAAACACATATCCCACTCTATCATAGAGCGGAGCAGAACACATTACAGAATCTGTTGGATCATATCAGATCATATCAGATTTTACCCGACCATACTGGTCATATCAGATCAGAGTATGTCACGTCATAGCAGAGAGCATTTCATATCACAACAAAATAAATCAAGATGTGCAGTCATATAAAGCATATTAAACTAGAAGGTCAGGAAAGCGTACTCCCCTCCAATTTCGAAAGTGGCGATGTTCGGAGTTGCTCGTTTCCTCAGAGCGTCCGCCCTTTCCGATCCGGAGGCTGGGGCCAGAACCTCATGTAACTTCGGAATACTTTACCCTTCTTGTGTCCGTAGACGGAAGACAGAACCTCCCCTTACCTGGAGACATTTTACCCTCACAGCGCCAGTAGGCAGCGGACAGAACCTCCCCTTGTCCGAGACACTTTTCCCTTCCCGTGCCCATAGGCAACGGGCAGAACCTCCCCTTACCCTTGGGATGTTTCTCACACAAAACATTGATAATTCGAGGAGTGGATGCTTCCATTGCATTACTCACCATCGAATTAGCTAGGAAGGCCTCTTAAACGACTCTAATCGGATTTAAAATGAGTAATAAATGAAGAACGGAAGATGAGAAAACGTGGGAGAATTTCCCCTTACCCGGAGATATTTTACCCTTTTCGCGCCCATAGGCGGCAGACATAACCTCCCCTTAGCCCGGGACGTTTCCCCTATATAGAGTTGATAACTTGAAAAATTGACGCTTCCATTGCGTAGAGCACCCTCGATTTAGCTAGGAACGCATTTTGAACGGAAGAAAACGGACGCAGAATGACTCCAGAAACTCCTCCAGAATAATGAACGAAATGAGCTATTTATAGGAAACTGGCGTGTGAGCGTATGGGAGAAAGAGAATACGCGCGCACAGACGCGCGCCATGTGGCGCGACATAAATGGCCGAGAAATGATGTCGGCACGCGCGGCGCGCGCGACACACGCGGCGCGCGCGTCACGCGCGCCGCATCGCGTCGCGCACGGCGGGCGCGATTGCGCCGCGCGTCTGACGCGCGACGCGCGCATTTGCCGCGCGTCCCCGCGCGACGCGCACGTTCGCCGCGGGATGCGCGCATTCGCCGTGCGACGCGCGCGTTCGCCGCGCGTCCCCCGCGCGTCGCGATGTCAGCCGCGCGATCACGCAGGACCCGCGTCGCGCGGACGGCCGCGATCGCGCGCCGCCGCGCGGCGCGCGGCTCCCCGGCGCGGCTCAGGCGCGGCTCGGCTCCGGCTCGGCTCGACTCGGCTGATGACGTCAGCTATTCTGTCTTTTTCTGAATATTTTATTATTATTTTAATTAAACACAATTCCAACTTCAAAATGCGATAACTTTTTATCCCGAAGTCGGAATCGTACGTTCTTAGTACCGATGGACTCGTATTGACGAGCCCTTCAAAACTAGACCCCACATGGGTAGGTTATCTCGCACTTTTAAAGTGGGTCCCGCCCATGTGGCACATTTCCCGAGGTCGTAACTTTCGTTCCCGACCTCCGTTTTGAGTGTTCTTGGGTGCGTTTTGTTCGTTACTTCAAGCTCTACCCAGATACAGAGATTTTATCTAATAAAACCCTGTAACCCTGATCTTAAATTACCAAATTACCCTTAACCCCCCCGGGTTAAGCATAACCGGAAGACGGGTCGTTACACCATCATGGCTATTCAACAGTGTCATTCTTTAGCATCCACATCCCTCTTCATTCTTATATAAACATGTTTTCCCCGGATGATCCTCCATTATTCATTTTTGGAGTTGCGGGTGTCATCCTCTCCTTTGTAGGGATAAGTGGCTTATGTGGTCAGAAATGTTTGGACAAAAATAAGAAAAGAGCTATCGTCGATGAAGTGACAGAGGCCGACAATCACTAGACAAAAATCATAATTCATTGCTCATGGGAATTGTTGGGCGAGAAACACAAATTGTTGGTAAGCTCTAACTCCTCTTTGCTTATGCATCGTCGCGACTGGTTTACACGATTTTAACCCCTAATCCTTTTTGTAGGGGTATTTGGTCTAATTTTTTCAAAATGTCATGTAAACCCATGTTTTATGGAATGTTTTTTAAAAAACCAGGGAATATAGTATATTCGTATCTTAGGCCAGGTAATATGAAAAAATCTCTAATATTAATTATGAAACCATAAAACAAAATAGCGATGAAGCTATTACTTAGGCTGAGACTAATGTTTTTCACATATGCGAATAATAAATAATATATTTAATTTACATAATGCAAAATATATTTAACAAGCAGAAGTTGACAGTACAAACATTGTCATGTCATAAGTATACAAATATCTTAAAAGAAATTGCATTATCAAGCCTACAATTTATACCACAATAGGGATTATATACATTGGTGTAGCCAAGCTCTCCATGCATCAAACCAAGAAGCCACCAACCTCTCCTAGTAGAACTTGCACCACAAGGATTTAACTCCAAAAAAGTCATGTTGAGTAATCTCTAGTTTCAGTCCAACATTCCTAATAGCCCATTTGTGAGTGTTTTTGTTTTTGATGCATTTTTGTCCCCAAGATTGAGTAAATTTTAATTTTTTTCTCATTTTTGAAATTGTTGTATTTCAAGTGTTGACTTATTCGGCAAAATTGCGCTAAATTTCAAAAGCTATGAAGGGTCTATTTGGCAAAAAAACCAAGTTTAAAAAAGATATATATAAGGAGATTCTATGCAAGTCAAGAACCCATAAAATATTTATGAACCTCAATACTCAAATTACAAATATCAATTTATAGAATACACAATATATAAATATCCCTTACAATCAAATGTCTCCTAAAATTTGGCAGATTCATAATTCAAGCGATTGAAATAGCCATGAGCTCAAAGGATCAGCGCCCCAAAACTTCAAAACAAGAGTTCATATTAGAGAAGTTTGGCTAGTTAGATAGTAGATAACCTCTTTATTCTCTTTGCCTATATTAATTTTGTACATGAATTTATAGCTTGTCAAAGACTACTTCAATTTTGTTGCAAAGTTTTCACAATAGGCTATTAGAATTATAATTGATGACAATACAAAAATCATATACTTTTGTGTAGTCCCATATGCACTACATCTTCTTAAAAGAGGTTTTGAGCAATCAGCTGGTAATTTTCAAGTCTCAATTTTGTTCCATTGAAATGGCAACTCTTGTACTGTGTGATAGACAACATATTAGGTGAATTGATGAATAGCTACTAGCTACAAGGAGTTGCAAATTAGTAGTTCTTCTTTCTATGCTTAAAATCATCATATATGCAGTCACATAGATTAAACGAGAAACAACATTTGGGCTTGTATTCATATGAATGTTATCTCCTCAAGAAAAAAAGCAAGAATATACTTTGATCATTTCAATGATATGAAGATCCAATCTCCATTTTGGACATTGGCTTTCCAACATGTTTCACAATGAGAAGTAGACCTTGGCCTAATTTGGCTTCAAACTTATCCTATATATTGACCCTTATCACAAAAACCACTAACTTTTAGGTTGTTTACACCATGTAGATAAAATTTACAATAACTACGACACCCAATTGATTAACCACGGTTAAACATGAATAATTTTTGCTTATAAATCATTCTTATGATGCATGCGACATGATACATACGTGAGAAGTGTTAAATGAATGTGAACATAGGTAAACATACTCTAATTAGTCCTAATACGCATAAAACAAGGTCCATTAGTGGAAAATAAATCATATAAGCATAATCAAGAATATACATACATGGTCATGTTCATATTTGAACTAAAACATGTGGAACATAGTTATCTATAATTAATGTGACATGTAAAAGTATTTATAATTCATCATGGTTATAATATACTAGAATCATGGAGTAACTACGAAGAAATCATCGAAATACATATTTAAAACAAGTATAACATCATGCTAAACCTAGACAAGTATAGTCATTTTCATGCTTAAGCTAGATCACATTGAAGGAAAGTTCATATGTAATTAAGGTGATAATTATAGGGTTTTATAACTATTCATAGCCATATAGAATTAGAATCATGAGAAAAGAGCAAGAAATAGCCAAAAATCTACAAAAATAACCATTTTTTCTAAAATTATTTTTTGGCCATTCGAATGGCCCTACTGCTTCTTCAAACAGCTGGTCGTTCTAACGGTTTGTTAGCCCATTAGAACGGTCGGAACAGTTCACTTTTCTAGTTTGTCTTCAACCTCTTGAAATTCAAGCCAAAAAATTCTAAAATTCCGTATAAATTCAAAATCATCATGAATATTATATAATCAAAATATAAGCTTAGAACATGATGGATCTAATATCTTTCATGCTTAATCATACAAAATAACCATAAATTGCATGTTTTTAATAAATCACCATTACATATTAAGATGAATCAAAAGCTCAAATAAACCCATAATCATGGTATTTCAAGAAAGAAAACCACTCAAGGTAAAAAACCCTTACTTCTATCGAGCTTGTAAATCCTTTAAATGAGCTTCGACTTCAAGAAATTATATCCAAAAAATAGGGCTTTTAGTTAAACCTAATTAAAATTAACTAATAGACTCAAATCAACTTGGAAAAAAATAGATCTAAATCAAAATTAAAAATATGATTTTGATGGAAAAAAATTAGGAATCAAAATATGAGAAGTGAAGATAGAGGTGATTAAGAGAAAGATCTAAAGATTAGTGAGGTGATTAAGGTTAAAACCTTACCTTAAGAAGGGTTTCTCCTTTGAGAAATAGGGGTAGAGCTAGCCTCCCTCTTATTCTCAGTCATTCCCCATTTGGCAAATGACTAAGGTTTTTCTTTATATATAGTAAGGCTTATGAGTTGAGAATTAAATTATTAGGCTAAAAAATACAAGAATATGCCCTAAGTGACAATTCAAGTGTACTATTGATTCAAAAAGGAATTTAATTATACCTAAACCCACTTAGATAAATCAATAGAAGGTTGAAGGCTAAAATGGGTAACACGCCCTCCCAACTAGTGTAGGTCCCATTGTGGGGCCCACTCCTTTGACCAAAGAAAATAAAAGAAAATGCCTTAAAATGGTAAAAAATTGGGTAAATCAAGCTTGACACTAATGAAACTAAACCTTAAGAAATTTATAATTAAACTAACCCATCCACTTAATAATAAAAAAGAATAAAAAATATAAATGATGCAAGTTGAGAGGATTCAAAAAAGCAAAGCCCGAGAAAATTGATTTGAGGGAAAATACCATTACTAAGAAAAAAGCATGGGCATATTCTTTATGTGCTTTTATTTTTCTATTTTTCTATAAAGTAGAATTAAGTCACTTTGACCATCAAACAACAAAATCCCAAGTATACTATAAAAGAAATGTCAAACTCCAAGATTCCTTAAAAGTAACTAAAACACAAGTTATAATGAAAAACTTGAAGAAAATGAGAAATCTAATTTAACTTAGAATTTAAAGTTTAGAAAGCGATCTGACCTCAAATCGCAACCCTCCTCTATATGGCATACGCTCTTTCTGAATAGATTTCGAACACTCTCCCACAACGATTGTTCTCTCTGAAGATTCATGTTCTCCTTCAAAGTTGGTTTTCACTCCCTTAAATAATGAGATAACCAAAACTGCTCAACTGCTTTGTATACCGAAATAACTACATGCATGCAGTTATCATCGGCAACCCATCTATACATCATTGCTTGCCAACAATGAAAGTACAATTTCATCAGTGGCTTCATCGACGTGTCGGTGGTTACTAATGACTAAAATAAAAAAATCTCTTTAATATAAAAAGGATGGATTTTCCTTAAGAAAAATATGGGGTGTCACAAGTTGTCCCCATTGAAGAATTAGAAATAAACCAATGTAATAAAAGAGATCAACTTTACAACCTGCCCTTCCCTTGTTGTAAATGGCGTCCACCTACAACACCTGCACCATGAGGATACTAAATATACAAATATATCCAGTGGGATGGCTAAAAAAGAACTTTTTGGTTTCTATTGAAAAGCATAACAAACAAATCAAGAAAGATAAATTTCTTCTAACTCATAATTAAGTTACAAGATATATTCTCCCCTTTAAACAAAAATCAAAACTTTAACTTTGCTTAAGCTAGTGTGCCACATTCCTATGTCTTCTAAAGAAGAATATGCAAAGCAATCCTCAGCAAACACATAAGAATTTTTTTTATGTAGAAATCCTTTGAAGGAAAAAACTACGGGGTATTCTGTCCAAATTAATTATGCACTATGTAAACTTGAGACTACAGAGTACCAGTTTACAAAGACAAGAGACTTCTCTTTTGCTTTACTCGGTTGGCTGTTCACACTACTCTAAACTCCAAATCAACCCCTCCTTGGTTGTTTACTTGCATTAGCTTGGTCTTAGCGCCTCGTTGTGCTTCCAACAAATACAAATCTTCATGTCTACTCTCTTTAGCATGAATCTCCTTTCCACTTAGTCTTTTCAGCAACAATATTTAGCAAACACCTTATTTTCACAAGTGTTTTGTGCTCTCAACTCACCACTAATCACTTTATTTTATTATGGTAGACAAAATCATGAGCAAGAAGACTAATTCTCTCTAAAAACCATTAAAGAAGCTTCACCATTTTTCTCTTAATTTTCTAAGTCTTCTTTTCTTCTATTCTTATGTTCTAAATCCCTTATATATAATCCCCAACTATAATAAAGAACTTTGCTTTTAGCGCTTTGCCGTCACAAAATTCAGACCTTGTTGTCGAGTGTTCCCTAAAACGACGGTGATTGAGGGCTGAACGTGGAGGAGCTCCGGGCTTGCGTCGACGTCGAGGAAGATCAGGCCGGATAGCGACTGAGGACCAAAGGCAGCTGAAACCGAGAGGGAGCGAGATAGAGAGGACGAGAGGCGGAGCAGAGAGAAACAACCCGACAGTTAGGAAATATTATTTATAGAGGGTGGAGGGGTGGGGAAATAAATCTCACTTTTCCACCCTTATTTCCAGGGGTCGGAAAACAAAATTTTCCCATGTTTAGTTTTTCTATATCCCCTAACCGCATGCAATATCCTTTCCTAGGAAAACATGTTTTCCGACTATTTTTTCCATAACCCCTAACAAGCCCTTAGGAAAACGAATCTTTCTTTCGATTGATTTTCAACTCAATGAGCTTCCAAAAATGAATTTGTTCTTTAGTGAAGCACTTCCAAAGGGTTCCTCGACTTAAAATTATATCAATTTACATCAGCACTTCCAAAGGGTTCCTCGACTTAAAATTATATCAATTTACATCACCTTTGAATAAATTTGCTTGTTACTTAGACTGTAGACATTTGGCCAGGCCAATGTGGCCTGGGCTCCATGACCTGCACTCGTAATCGGGGTTCCAAACACAGCCTCTATATGTTATATAAAATCAAATGTCTAACATAGCACATAGAGGGTGCATTACATTGTGGCTGCTATATACGATGTTAAGTGCCCCATGTAGCAATGGTTATGGGCATAGTAAAAAAATGGCATAGTCAAAAAAAATTTTTATTTAAATGTGACAATAAGCTCGATGTAAAAAAAAAATGAGAATCCTTAATATTTGAGATCAACGGCACATATGATAACATATATTAATGTCACTTATGCTAATATACAATAATATGTGCACCGTCGATCTTATAGATGAAAGGTTCTCATATGTTTGGTTCATTCTTAGAGTGAAATATTAAAAATGCTTCTGCTCGAAAAAGGGTTTTGTGCAAACTTTTATCGCCGATTTCAACTATGAACAAACTCATTAGCTCGTGAAACTTCTCTGATGACCAAACGAATCTCTCCTCATATCATTCGTCTTCTCTGTGATTTTCTTCATGGTGGACGGCATATTTGCTCTCTTCCGCATTCCTCTTTCTTCTGTTTCCTTCTCTGTGGCATAGGCTTCATCTTCCAATGGCATCATTAACAACTACTCTATAATAAATCAGGGCAAAGTCAAGTCCCCTAGACAAAGTTCAGAAAAACTCTTTTCCCCCCTTCTTTTTATGGTCTTATTGGAAAGAGGTACATCCCAGACATACATGAATGTGCTAAAATAATAACATGAAGCCAATTAACCACAAAGGTAACATAAACATCTCTAAAGGAAAAGAGGAAACTACAGAAAATGAACTATTTTTCTTTCCGTCACTTTCATTATTTTAGTGGAAAGCACAGTGTATACTTGCGGCCAAAAGAACCAAGGCAAGAGGCAGGTGCCACTGCGAATGCTGCCTTTTAGCACCATTCACGTCTGCTCCAGGGAACCCACTGCCAGATTTAGATGGTGTTGACACACCAAAGTTTGCGTTCATCGTCAACGTGCTGCATCAGCCAACAAGATTACCCCATGTCAGAGCAACTATCACCTTTGATATCTCATACGGGTGTCAAACGCAAATGTTCGACGAAATGCCTCTCAGATTTCAAAAGACGAAGCACCATTAAATTGTTCGACTAAATGCCTCAACCAAGCCAAGCAAAACAATTTTAAGACCAGCTACGTCCAAAGAAGTAAGCAGCAAGATCTGAAGGATCCAGCCATTGGGGACCACAAGGTATTTTCCCATTATATCTTGAACAGCATTGCTACCCTTCATCACTCTCTCAGCCAGATATGGAAGTCACTGCAGGGTTTGAATCTAACTGTTCTCTAGACAAACTTACAAAGCCGGGTCGTAAATCATATTGAAATATTAAATGATTTGCAAAATTTGACTTACCTCGATCGGAAGATGCAATTTCCATGGCCTGCAAGCAGAAAACAGACGAAATTTTCATACACAAAAATCATTCAAGATCCAGAACGCCATTAAAACACTCAAATGAAACCACCGATTCAGCCTAGCGTCAAATATTTTCTCATGTTGCATCATTTATTGGTGGGTGTGGGTGTTGATCGTACTTGGGTTCAAGGAGGTGAGGGCGGCGGAGTGACTGAAGTCACAGCTGTCGGGAGTCATCCCGCTCTTGAGGAAATAGGAATTGAAGGCATAAGAGGCCAGCAACTGAATGTCGGTTGCATCGTAGCAGGCCCCGCCGGGCTGGATGAGTGAGCAGTCAGTGCCACCTGGCCCGCAGGCCCAGTCGATCGCCGCCTGCAGGGCCGCGTCATCCGCATTGTTCTTGGCCACACACCACAGTTCCTGCACGCCGCTGCTTCCCTCCTTGGAGGTGTCCACAGCTACCCTTCTAGGGTCTGAACTCCGAACATCCGATCCGGTGGCGAGAGGCAGCAGAAGGGTCAGGAGGAGGAAGAAGGTGGACATGTGTTTGAGGACGGAAGTGACGCTATGGATCTACACTAGTTTCCATTTTGCGAGGGACAAAATTGCAGAGTGAGTGGTGATTTTAGAGGCTCGAATCTGCTTGATTAAATTCGCCTTAGAACGGATAAGAATTGGAGGAGACCGGCGGGAGATTGCGGGTGAACGGTGGGGACGGGTCGACGGCGAGGACTGGCGGACTGAGGAAGACGCCAGGTGAGTGACTCACAGCTCCGCATGTGGAAGAATCGAAAACGAAAAAAGGAAAAAGAAAATGAACGATGCTATTTAGACCCAGGATTTTTCCCAGCGTCCCCCAAAAAGTGTAAAAAAGTGAGTTATTTTTTTTCTTTATTTTCCCCTATTTTTTTTCCTTTTTATTTTTTTTCCCTCTTTTTTCTATTTTTTCTTGCAACTTTGACACCGGCGGCCGGCAACTTCAACACTGGTGGCTGGCGACTTTGACACCGGTGGCCGGCGACTTCGACACCGACGGCCGGCGACTTGAGGCCACGACCAAATTTGGCCGTGGCCGGCTACCTGGCCGCTGGCCGGTGTCTCCCGCAGCTAGATCTGGCCGCCAGACTGGCCGGCTGTGACCAGGTCGCAGCCAGCCTGTGGCTACGGCCAGTGCGCGGCCTGCGCCACCGCGGCTAGATCTGGCCACCACACTAGCCGACCGCGACCAGGTCGCAGCCAGCCCGTGGCTGCGGCCTATGCCGCCGCAGCCAATGCGCGGCCTGCGCGGCTGCAGCTAGTGCGCAGCCGCGGCCACTGCGTAGCCGCACGCGGTCTCGGCCGCAGCCAGCGCATAGCTGTAGTCTATGCAGCTGTGGCCACTATGCGGCCGCAGCCAGTGCATGGCCGCGGCCACTGCGCAGCCGCAGCCAGCGCATGGCTGCGACCTGTGCGGCCGTGGCTACAGTGCGGCTGCGGCCACTACGCAGCAACGTGCGGCCGCGGCCGCAGTAGTGGCCACAGCCAGCGCGTGGCCGCGGCCTGTGCGATCGTGGCCACTGCACGACCTGCGCAGTCGCGGCCAGCGCGTGGCCGCGCCACTGCGTGGCATGTGTGGCCGTGGCCACTGCGCAGCCAGCGTGTGGCCGCTGCTGGCTGCACGGCCGGTCACCAGCATTGATGCTGGCTCGCCGGCATTAATACCAGCTCGCCGGCGTCGGAGAAGAAGGAGGGGGGAGGGGAAGTAAGAAAATAGAAAGTGGGGTAAAAATAGGGGATATGAGATATTTCAAGAAAAGAAGGCGGGGTATAAGAGCAATGGGGGACACAGAAAAAAAACAGGGTATATATAGCCACGTTCAAAGAAAATATAGCAAAAGTTGGTAGTACAATGAAAGCAAGTTCAAGGTGTATGGCTCAGACCGAGAGTTGGCCCATTATGTACAAAAAAAAAAAAAAAAAAGACAAAAGTTGCCCATGAAGAGAAGCCCAATAGCTTCATCAATCTACTCACTACACAACACAACTTCTAGAACTACACAAATACAAAGGCAAGGCAAAAGGCTAAAATTACGTTTTGGAAATAAAAAAGACAAAATCACTTCTTTGAGAGAGGAGCATGCTTGTGTAGATATTAATTTTTTAAAAAATATTACATGCAATTGATTGAGGAGGTCTTAGAGGTATCTACTTTCTTAAGAAAAATATTTTAGCGATGTGAAGGTTTATATGTTTTTTGACTAGGTTCATCAGGCATGAATGTTCATGTTCATGTCACTGTAGTATTACTCTTTTCTTAAATACATTAGAGGGGTGATGCTTTTGTAGGTTTCTTTTTAAATTAGTATATCAGACCTTTTAGACAAAAAGCCCCTATGTTGTTCTTTATAAGCCATATTTTCCACGTTTGCCCAAACCTTTAATATGTGCCACCTTCTTGGCATCTTAGAATAGTTCTTGTGTTGCCTCCATTTTGCTGGATCAGTTAGTTGAACCATTCCAATAGAGATTTCATCTGGTTGTAGCTGCAATAATTGAACCAAGAGATTTTAGTAGCTAGCTTACTCTCTGGCATGGTCCAATCCATTGGTGGCACATTGCCCCTATATTAAGATGTATATGGAATATAAGATGTGTCAGCCTTTGAGAATTCAGTAAACCTATTTTACTGGCGTGTGGGATTTCTACATAGTTATTTTGAGTGATCGTGACCGTTAGGGGCTAAATTAAGTGATTAATATCTAATTAGTCCCGACCAAATTATATTATACCAATTTTACAATATTACCCGTGTCTTAAAAATGTGATCAATCACTCTTAAGTATATCAACGCTCTTCAGACATTACATTTAAGCCGGGTCGAACTAGGTCATCTCCAAGCCTATGACTTCCAAACTCAAAAATCCTTGCCAGAAACAAGCTTCGCTTTCGAAAATCAAGTTCTATCACAGCAACCTCTATTCTTCAAAAGAGCATTCGAAGAAGATCTTGTAATGCCCAAAATTTCTTATAGGTAGCAGGTTTTCCCCTTTTCTACTTTTTTAATTTTTTGTTGACCAATTGATTGTGCGTTCTTATGTTGATCTGTCTTTGTTTATTCTCTTTTTCATTGTGTAGATTGTGATGAGAGAAGACTAAAAGAGCTTGTTCTACCGGAGAGAAAGAGATTCGTGTCGAGCTTTCAATGACCAACCTCCTTCAATAACAAAAATCAACAAGTGTTTGTTTGTAGAAATGGCTAAACATAGTTTCATTTATGAAGATCGAGCTCCTTTACCAAATCTGACTATCACTGCTCCTCCTTATGGCAGTTTTTCTTTTTAATCATTGTTTTGCTCTCTTATTTACCTATGTTTTTTAAGGGCGATTTTGATTTATGTTAAAGGTTTATTTATCTTGGTTTTTAAATTTTTTTCTGCTTGGTAATTTTTGTTGTTTAAAAGTAAAAAATCTATATAACTTGGTTAGCTATTTATTTTTTATTTAGTTTATTAGCTATTGTATCCTTTTTTTTTTCCTTTTCTAATTACTGAACATGCAATGAGAGTAAGAATATTATTATTTAGGGCTTTAAATATTTTTAAAGTATGAATATATTTAGGTTTATAATTGTATAAGTATATTAGTGAGTGTAAAAGTTTTTTAATATTTTACTTTAGATTGTTGATATGAAATTACAAGAGTATAATTTTATTGTACATGTATGTTGATCATACATTTAATTTGCACTATATCGTTATACTTTTTGTTATTTAGAAGTATATACTTTATTTTAAAATGATTGGTTTGGTTTGTCACTATAGGATTGTTACAGATTGATTAATGTATCATATTTTTTAAAATTATTATTATCCTTTAGTTGTATAATGATAGTTTTAGGTCCTAATAGTAATATTTGCATGCTATAATTATACTTAAATTTTATAATAGTAATATTTTTGTTGAAAAGAATCATTGTAGCATAAATTATTATTATAATTTAATTTTTTTATAATGACAAGTTAATACCTTAAAGTATTAATAAAGAGAGGTTAAGTTGGGGGTGAAAGATAAAGAGAAGAATTTAGAAAAAAGAGATGATCTTGGTTTAAAAAAGATATGGTCTTGTTTATTTGATTGCAATTTTTCTTTTTAATCTTTGTTCTGCACTCTTATTAAATTAAGTTTTTTAACTGTGATTTTGATTTATGATTGATTTATTTTGTTTTTTTTGGTAATTTTTTATCTTTAGAAGTAAAAAATTATATAACTTAATTAGTTATTCATTTTTTAACAAGAATGTTAATATGGAATTACAAGAGTATAATTTTATTGTGCATGTATGTGACATTTATTTATTTATTTATTTTAGAATACATTAAATTTGCAGTGTATTGTTATACTTTTTGTTATTTTGAAGAATATACTTTTAATTTAAAATGATTGGTTTGGTTTGTCACTTTAGTTTTGTTACAAATTGATTAATGTATCATATTATTGAAAATTATTATTATACTTTAGTTCTATAATAATATTTTTAGGTCCTTTAGGTCCTAATAGTAATATTTGCATGCTATAATTATTTATGTTTGAGATTGTAAAATATAATTATACTTTATGTTATTTTGGTTAAAAGTATCATTATAGCATAAAGTATAATTATACTTCAAAGTATCATTATACTAGTTGTATTAGAGCCGTATTTAAGTATTAATTAGCATTTAAAGATATAATTAAATATTAAGGACTATAGTTACTTGTACCTTTTGATTATAATCATGGTTTGTGATTTAAGTTTGGTATTACTTATAATTCCAAATGTTTAAATATGTTCACAAATATTTTATTATGACTTTATGATTGCAGGAAAGACTTCAGGATCTACATTGTGTGCTCTCTCCAATTTTTTTGAAAAGAACAGAAAATATTTTGATAGAGATAAGATAGATGTTTTGGAGAGAACATCATTTTGGTGTATTTTTAGGGTTTTTTTAGATAATAAAATTATCTTTGCTGATTGCAAAAAGATAGATGAAAATTGCTTATAATTAATCAAACTCTATGACAAGAATGTTCATAAATTTATGATAACATCGAAGTATGTTGAAGTTATAGACATGAACATTTCAGTTATTTTGTGATTCTCATTGGGAGAAGTTACTATAGTACTTAAACCTAGTAAAATGAAGCTTGATTCATGTTTTGCAGAAAGGAGATTAAAGATGAAGCATTTGGAAAAAATTCTATATAAGAGTCACTTGAAGAAGCAGTCAAACATAAAAGTAAACTTGACAATGAGGATGTAGCTAGACTAGTAACCCTTTATACTGTTGTCACACTTTTATGTCCTACAAAGGCTTTTTCAATTCTATGGTCTCATATAGAATTTGTGGAGGATATAGATAGGATGACTACATATGCTTGGCCGCAGCATTTTAGAATCAATTTGATGTCATCTATTAAAAGAGCCAAATCCTAGAGATGTGACAGGCTGTGTTGCAACTTTCTTGGTAAAAAAATATCTCTTTTTATTTACTTTTTAGAATCATTAACATTCAAATGTTAACAACTGTTTTTTTTTAGTTTTTTTTCTGTAAACATTCAAATATAGTTGAAAGAAAAGCCACAACAAATTCATTTCCAAGATTCGTGAAGTGGAGTATGCACGAAGTAAAGAAAGCATTCTCCAGTGGCAAATTTAGTGATATTACAGATGATATGGTAATAGTTGTTTTCAAAAGTAAGATTTTGTTTTTGTATTTGACATGTTCTTCCTAATATTTAATTTCATATTATGAAAATAATGTGTGTTTGGCCCCTGAGGTGAGGGTTTTTTCAACAAGATTAGACGCATAGAGGTGCAAGAAGAAGGGCTAATTATGTAATTACTTACATTTTATTAATTGTTAATATTTTTAAAATATGATTGTACTTGAATATTGTGATTATACTTTATATTATTTGTAAATAGTATAATGCAACTGTAGGTAAGTGGTTCATTTATAACTTTATTTTTTTACTTATAAATTAATGTATCAACTTTTTTAAAGTATTTCTACTTCTGTCCTAAAGAATTTAGGTCGGACAGGGTGAGTGTTCTACTCTAGTATAACAACTATAATTATATACGAGTTGTTATCATTTCAGGTCATTCATAGGAAACACAAGAATCAAGAGGAAATATTTTAAAAAGAAGATGAAGATAATTGATGTAGATGGTGAAAGCCTAGGTTGTATTCTGTTTCTTTATTTATTTTAAATATATGAATTTCTTTTTTTTGA
The DNA here is from genome assembly GCA_035235625.1 of Saururus chinensis. NCBI lineage: Eukaryota > Viridiplantae > Streptophyta > Magnoliopsida > Piperales > Saururaceae > Saururus > Saururus chinensis. Next base: position 24,862,343 of record CP141144.1, read on the forward strand.
GAATGTGATTTATATTTCAATTATTTTTTTGTATCAAATATATTTATAGAATTGTTTATAAGGTGATTACGAGTAAAATTATACTTTATTATGATTTTACTATGACAAAATTATACTTTACAATTTACATTTCCCCAACTTTATTTGTTCTCTTCATTGCCATAAATTATATAGTCTCAAGGGAGAAAACTGCAAAAAGTCATGGATGAGGTTGATTGAAGCAATTATGTTCCAAACAACTTGGTAAGTTGATCTATAATATGGTAATTTTAATAGAATTTAATTATAGTATATATAGTAAATTTTTAATATATTATTTATATATTCATGTTCTTAATCATTGGATTAATTTTTAATATATAGAAAAAATTTGGTAATTCTTTTTATGTTATATTTATTTATATAGAATAATATTATGTAAGAGCATATTTATACTAAATTACTTTATGATTGTTTGGTAGAGGACTCACCCCTAACTACTTTAAAAATTGAGGTTGAGACACTCAAAACAGAACTTGAGCTTGTGAAAAAGCAAAAATATTTGCTTGAAGACAAACTTTTAGAAGAAAAAGAAGCAAAAGACAAGCTAGAAATGCATTTCAAAAAATAATGTAATGTACAATTTTCATTTTTGAAATTAGTATCATTTTATTTCATTTTACAAAGTATCATTTGATTACCATATTACCTTATACAATTGAATAATTGCATTTGTAGAATATAATCTTAATATAGATTTTATTATGATATCATATTTTATATTTCTTAGTTTTCTATAATGATAACAATCTTTTTTGCTTTTGTAGATGAAGAAATAGCTGGCACAAGCAAAGTGTCAATTGCATTTAATGTTGAAGTTGATTTACTTCGCGAGCAATTGGAAGAAGAGAAAAGACATCAAAATATTCTTGAAGAACAACTTCAAAAACTAGAAGAGAAAAAGAATGAGATGGAGTTGAATCACATCAATGAAATGCGATTGAAACATGAAGAAATAAAATGTTTAAGGAAAAAAGATAGATTTATTGGAGAAAGAAAAATTGGATTTGGATGACAATTTATTATCTTTGGCAGCTTAACATGCAGAAGAAAATGTTGGAATGAAAGATAGTGTTAGTACAAAAGGACCAAAAGAATGTCTTCTTATTGAAACACCCATGTTAAGGCTATCTCCAACAACAATAGATGAGGTATAAACAAGGAAAGAAAAGAGAAAGATGGACAAGGAACATCAAATGGAAAGTTCTTTAGTTAAAGGTGTGAAGACAAGGAGTAAAGCATATGGGAAAGCTAAAAGGGATGACTCTGTTCATAAATATGAAAAAGTAGTCAAAGGAGAAATGATATAAAAAAAATGGGTCCATTGGAAGAAGAGATATCTAAGAAAGTAAAGATAAATAAAGGCAAAGTGTGGTCAAGCTTGTCAAAAGATGACCAAAAGAAATTTTTGTACGCAGAGAGAAATCGAGAGCGGTAAGCATTACAAAATATATTATGATTATATTTTTTATTATAAATTTACTATAGCTTTAACTGTGTAATATGATCATTTATAGAAATTTACTGTAATTGTAAATGTGCACTATAAGTTGTAGTATAAATGTACTCTACCTTTATATATGTTAGTAGTGAAGCATAGTTTATTTTTATTTTTATTATTTTGTTTTGCCTACTGAGAGTATATTTTGGCTTTTATATATGTGCTATATGAGTTACTTTATACTTTAGGTTTTTGAATTACTTATTTAAATGTAAAAACATACTTGTGGAGTATAGTTTTCTTTAGACTATCGACAATTTATATGTTTAGTCTGAACTGTACAATTATACTCATGTTGTTTGCCATTTTGTGCATTTTCAGTTTCTCTTTTGGAATGAAGAAGATAAGAAAGAAAATGTATACATTTCTAATATGTGTAAATTGATTAATGAAATGGAAGTAAACTTCAATGTGAGTATTTACATTCAGATTTTAATTTTATTTTTCAAATTTTAGAATTTAAATTTACTTTTTAAATCTACTAACTTGAAAAATACACATATCATAAATGCATATAAAATTATCTTGTATCAACAATTGAAAATTGATCTAGAAGAGCATAGAATTGTCTTACAGAATGCAACATATTACTTCCACAATACCATATGTTTTGTAAGTGTGCTTCCTACAATTAATATGTTCTATATTATTTATCTATAATATATTTCAGTACTAACAAAATAAATATCTTATTGAACTAGAACAAAGTCATGAATACAATGCAAAGAGAAGACCTTTGCAAAAATATTATAAAGAGAAAATGTTCATCAAGGTATCAAATATTCCTAATTGCATCAAAATCGGACAATAACAAAGAAGGAAATTTTCATTGGCACTTGCTAGTGTATGATGACGAGGAAGGTTGTAGTCATTATGATTCTCTTCTGTCTCAGTCTAATTTTGCCGACAAATATGAAGAAGATGCGAGAAAATGATAATTCTTTTCATGCACATTATAAATTTATAATTTATTTAAAAATTTATTCAAATTAATTGTTCTTTCTCTCTCTTTTAACTGAAATATACATTGTCAAATTATGGAAAAGGTGTAATTGGAATGAAAGAAAACCTTGGTTTATGCACTCTAGAATTTGAAGGACCATTTTTCAAAATTAAGGATATTCTCAAACAAACTATAATTTTGTAAGTTTATAATATGCAAAGAATATTTAAATAAAAACATCAAATTTTTTATTGTGTTGATATTATTTTTTTCTTTGCAAGGATAAATCTGAAATATTTCTTTGTTACTACATGCATCATGTAACAAGAAAAACTAAAATAACCAAAAAAATTGATAAGAAAAGCCTTCAAATTTTTTTAGCTTCAAGGATATCTGTATTGCTAAGTAGTAAAGAAGCTACAAATTACTAGATCATGTGAGTTTATTTTCTTTTCTTACATAATCTTGTAAAACTTTATTATACTTTATGTTTTGCCATAATCTTGTATAATATAATATGTTAAGTAGCTTATTTCAATGTGGCCATGATCACTAAATGTAAAAAATATGTAGAAATACGTTGCCTATAATATTTTAATGCAATTGCTTAAACTTTATTTTTCTTAATGAATTGCCTCGGTAATAATTTTTCACAAGTTTTTGATTTATTGTAAGTTTCAGTAAAACCATAGGGGTTTTCGTTTCTTTTGGTTAATATTTTGGATGTTTCTTATGAAGTATAATCAAGCTTCATGAGATTATTAAAAAGTTAAAATTTGTTGCATCTTTAAGACTTCCTTTTACCACCATTTTTAACAATTTATTGCATTGTAATAAATTACTATCATGATTTTATTTTATCTCATAATTCATGAACATGTGTGTATAAAATAAAAAATTACTATTATGATTATGACTTTCTATTTTTTTTAAAAAAAGTGGATCCTATCATTTACGTATCACAACAAGATATGGGCATTTCAACTTTTCCTAATCATGGTCCTTTTTTACTTTTGGCACTCTAGTCTGCCTTATGGTAGTTATGAGAACATAACATGTAGTCTCTTTGAGTTGGAAGAAGCAGAAGCATCTTGGCTTTCTAGATGTTTAACCAAAATCATATATGTTTCTCCTAGCATTTGAAGGCTATATTGATTAACCAATTTGTTGCATCTTGTCTTTTTGTATGTTTCATATTGACTACATTAACCAAAAGAAGAAGAAATGTGGTGGAGGGTTTCAAGTTTAGAAGAGAAAGGTGAAGACTAAGTTATTAGCAAAGGCCAAAGTAGACATCTATTGGGACCATTGTGCTGCAAAGATTAAATCAAAGCCAGAAGAAGTGGAGGGTTTTTATCTAGCAACAATATCACCAAATGTTCTCTTTGTGGGTGATGTTGTCAAAGAGGCTTCTAAGAAGATTAATGTTACACCCCCTCCTTGTAGTGCTGCATTCATGTCGAGGGAAAATATATATGGCAAAACGTCTTACTATACTAAGGCTCAATTTTTGATTATGTACTTGTTCATGATATAGTGTTTTCAGTGTAAAAGATCATGGCTCAAAGATCCATTTCTACATCTGAACCTAGCTTTTTCGTTTTCAACCTTGATGCTCTCTCACTATCTCAATTGCCTATGTATATGAACCTAGTTTGTTGGTTTTCAACCTTGATGCTTTCTCACTATCTTAATTGCTTATTGGTTTTTCTTTGTGCTTTATATATTTGGTTTGAGCTACTTTTTATCTATATCATTGCTTGATGAATTTTGGTTTTGTAACAATATGGTTTTTTATTGTTAGCCTGCTTGCATGCTATGTTTAAATCAAATACAAGGGTTAGATTAATTTGAAGAGTCAAAGCGTGAGACCTTTCTTAAATGTCCAGAAATATAGTGGCATGGTTTTGCTTGTTTGCACCTTGTCATTTGTATCAAATCTCATTGAAATTGATGCTTTATGACACCCGTCTTGTGTAAATTTTATCCATTTTGAAATTTATATTTTATTATATATGACAGTTTTGATTGAGCTTCATAGTTCAAACAAATTGTTTCACAAGAACTAATGCTTGTTCTTTTTGAACGTATATATCTTTGGATTTTGATTTTCATTCCATCGCTAATAAAACATTTATTGTATTTACCTCGTAAGAGCTAGTGATTTTTATTAGTAGTTGTTGTGTTGCTTACTTGCTCTAGTCGTGAATTTTTATTTACAATTATTTTCTTCATCTAATTATCCTTTATGGTATAATTATACTTTTCAACAAAATAACATAAAAGTATAATTGCAACATACAAATATTACTACTAATACCTAAAGGACACAATTAAAGTATAATAAGACTTTTTAAAAACATGATATATTAATCAATATATAACAAACCTAATGTGCCTTATTGTTCAATTGTGGACAAATTAAAATTAGTTTTCACATGACAATTTGCAAAGGATTCTAGAAAAAAAGGGTAGTAAAAGGACGTGCAATTATTTCCTTTGCTATGGTGCAGTAACTTCACCGTGGAGTCAGGGAGTTGGGTATTAAGTAAGCTAAATAGCCAATACAGTACATAGACACTGTTCGAGTCCTTTAAGAGGCCACCATATATATCATATATGCTCATTGTTGTCCATTATGGGTGTGTGTGTGGGGGGGGGGGGGGTTCAGTCAGAATTAAAAGCAGAGATATATGTAATTAAATAATCATGCAACACCCTCTAAGAACTCCCATGCTACTATCAAGAGGATATTCAAGGGTGCCCCTTAGTTTATAACATTTCAAAAACATGTATACCTGGTATATGTGAAATGAAAAGATATGAAACCTAGTTTATAAGAATTATTTTAAAAGCACAACCACATGGACCTATTTCATTGGCAAAATGTGAAAGTTAGCAGAGTAAGAAAAGAATTGTTTATTTACATCTTATAACCGGGCATAGCCCAACTCACGTAGTGCGCCACATAACACTATATGCTCAAACATGAGTAAAAGATGTTCTGCTATAGATTAATCCTCTTTCTAGATAAAGGTAATTTTGTTTTATAGAGAGACGAGGTCTTCATGGTATCCAGGTTTTCTAGGGTCCTGATCCTACCACCATATCCTCCACCTATTCTAAATCAGAGTCATTTTTATTTAGATGTTCAAAGTGAACATTGATCAAATAAGAAAATTGAATAGGCTATGAAGGTGTGAACATTTAGAACCTTTGTGCAATACATTCCAAGCTTTAATTGAACTTTTTATAATTATCCCCATAAACTTTACCTAAGCATTAATAAGAAATTCCCTGTAGAGCTTCCTTTCGCATGTGTTTGGGTTTCTAGTGAATAGAATACCACTTCTTAAAGTTTCCCTGTGTTCTTGAAGACCGTGCATTGAATTCTAACAGTAGTCCCTTACAAGCTAGTTATTTGATTAATCAAAAATTGCTAGCACAACCAAATATAACTATTTTTTTGGATCTTTACTAATAATTCTTTTTAACAATCACAATTGGGAGAAGCTGCTTACAGGGCCTAAATATTTGATGCACTATTGCTCAAGTTTGGACCCGACACATTCATGAAGGTTATAACCCAGCCTGGAAATCCAAAAGATTAAAAGATTAGTTTGTAACAGTTGGATGTATAATTAGTCTAAAAAATGAAAACATGAAGCTGAAGGGCTAGAATTAAACATCATTTATCTTCCCAATTGGAAACGAGTTGCCAACTATCACAAATAAGCCCTAGTTCTTAGTCTTGACTAATGAGAAATAGCTGTCCCTCGTTTGACAATGTTAAAAAAACATTAAACACTGTTTGAGTACTACAAAATCTAGTAACTTCCACCTACAACAAATATCAAGAATAAACATACAATGCCTCAACACAATGTATAATTTATAGTAAAAACAATATTATACTTGAGGTACCATTTGCATAAATAATTTTAAAATTGAATGTGTGTATCTAGCTATAGCTGTTGAGAAAACACCAAAATTACTTCGAATTACTAAAGTTGGTATGGTTGTTGTAGCAGTGGCCATTGGAGATATACATCCTACATGTTATCAGATGATTCATTTAGGTAAAAACAAAGTTCTTGAATTCAGCCAGAACTTCCTGAAGTGCCCCCACCAGGAACATGCTCAAAATTTTCTTAAGAAATGAGTCAAGTCCAAGCTTCCATTTTCTATTAGTATTTCATAGGACAACCAAAGTTTAGGTTACCGCAGAATAAGGCAGTGAACATTGTTTAAATAATATACAGTAAAAGTAATATTATACTTATAATTTATGTAAAATAATAATATTATGCTCATATATCACCATTTAAAGATAAGTTGAGAAAAGAACAATCAAAGACCAAAAATATAATGCTAAAAAGTGTGAAGAAGCAACTAATATATAAATATGAGGAAAACATGGAAAGTTTCATACCTAGTCATAACCACCATTGCATAATTTTGAATGAGCTTCACATAATATTATTTTACTATGGATACTGAATAACATGAAATACAAGGTAATATTTATTGTAGAAAAAACAACAACATCAAATATACTCAATACCTTTTGCATCTTTTCTATGGTCATGTCTGGGTCAAGACAATCAATTGTAAAGAACTCATATATATCCTGAGGCACTTCAATTCTCATTTTTGGATGTAAAGAAAAAGTTCCATGATGTCATCATTTGCATAATCAAGATAGAGAACATTGTTTAAAAATAATTTATAACAATACTAATTTTGTATTATATATATATCCAATAGTAGTAATCTACTCAAAATATATCACCATTTAAAAATAAGACTAAAATAGACTAATAAAAGTTAATCCTACTACACAAGCACTTTCAAGTCTAAATAGAAGATGTAAACTTCATATAAACTATATAATAACTAAATACTTGGAATTATACTATCTTCTTCATAATCACTGAATACAACATCTAAATGATAAGCCTTCAAACACTAACAACCAAAATAAAAATACTAATAAACTCAAAATAATGCTGATAGTCTAGAAATTCAAATATTGTAATGCATCTTTACAAGTCTTCTTGTTGTGATGTCTAACTTTGCCACATTGGCCACATTTCACTGGCCTTGTCAACTTTTCACCACAAGATGGAATTCTAGTAGACTTTGGTCTACCAGGTGGTCTTCTTGACAATGGAGGCAAGACTATAACTTCTTTTGAAGAAACTTCAGGATTTTCATAAGAAAGAATATGCAATATAGGCTGAGAGTAAAAAATTTCAAATGCCACTCAATTAGTCCATTTCTGGAGAACTAAATCATCAGGGTAAGCATAACAAAATAGTTGAGCAAGGAGAACCTTTATTAAAATATGATTATGAAATATGTTTTACACACATTGACATTTATTACATAATTAAAGGTAGCATAATTAAAACAAGTTCTTGAAACATATGAAACTAACCATCCTAGAAAATGTTAAATTCAAATCCCAAGTGCACCCCATCATTACTACCCAATCTCATTTACATTTGCTCCTAAGTCTTTGGGATGCTCTATCTCTTCTGCATATAGATGGATCTAAGGAATAATTATGAAAGCAAACAAACAACAAAAAATGAGCTTATGCGTAGTAAAGTAATAAAACCAATCATCACCATGACTTGACCTGATTTCAGTGTAGGTCAAGGCCAACTTGACCCATTTTGACCTAACTCGACCCGATTCCCAGCCCTAGAGACACCTCTCTTTTTACGCCCATAGGCCGCGGACAAAACCTCCCCTTTCCTGGGGTGTTTCTCTCTCTTTGCTCCCGAAGGCAGCGTATATAATCTCCCCTTACCCGGAGGCACTTCTCTCTTTTTACATTTGTAGGTTGTGGACAAAACCTCCCCTTACCAAGGGCATTTTGCTCTTTCTACTCTCGAATGTGATGAACAGAACTTCCCCTTACTCAGGGGTGTTTCTTTCATTGTGTGGCCCATAATTGGAGGACAGAGCCTCCTCTTACTCCAGGTCACTTCTCTCGATGCGGCCTAACTGCGGGGGATGGAGCAGGTAATGGGCTAGTTTAGTTATAAATTTCTTAAGGTTTAATTTTAGTTTAGTTTAAAAAGTAACATTTGTAACATTGTGAATTCATCAACATTAGGATAACATAATTCTATTGAGATTTCTATGGCATGCTCAATGGATTAATAATGTGGGGATCTTGGGACAATGCTACGGGTTTTGCACATGTGTATTGTATCGCATCAAGCCTCTCAATCACATGTAAGTTCAAACCCTTAAAATAATAAACCCAATCTATAAAAATAATCTAATTAACAAGATCAATTTATATTACTTAACTAATGCACAATATTTCTATTACCCTCAACTTTCGTATACAAATACAAACCAAATCATAAAATCACACAAGCATATAAAGATTTTATGTGGAAAACCCTATTGAAAAAAACTATAGGAACCAAGTTTATGTAAAGATTTCACTATGAAAAATCAATTATAAAGATTTCCCTTCCATACAATGGAATCCAACATAGTACTCTAGTAACACCCTTGATTTTTCCTTAATTTAGAAAATTTTAATGTGAATTTTTTGTTTAAAAGGGCAAGAGACCTAAAAAGTGGTTAATCTAGTGCGTGAACATGAGCGAGGTGAGATGCGCTCTGGGAAGGTCTGTCGGGCCATCCGCCGGATAGTCACGTGGCTGCAAGTTGGAGATTTACTCAAGATGGTTGATTTTGACATGACTATCAGCTTGGAATGATTTGATTGGAGACCACCATAGAGGGTCATAGGATAGTTGAAAGCTTCCCAACAAAGGACTTTCCCTCTCTCCCTAAAACCCCTCTCCTCTCTCTTGAGCTGCCACCCCCTTCATGTTGCTTTCTCCCTTTCTCTCCCAACTCATACCCTCTCGTATCCCTTCTCCTCTCCCCCTAATCTCTCTTTCTCCTCTCTTATTTATCCACCATCTCCTTGCTTGTGAGTTTTGTGAAGACCTCCATTAAAGAGACATTAAAAAACCTTGAACCCCTACCATTGGAATATCATATTGAAGGTTTTCTACTACTTTCATGCTACACAAGGATTTTTTTTTTAGCATAGAATTCGCATCAAGGTAAGAGGGTTCATGTTAATTTGGGGGTTTTGAAACAAGGGAAATTTGGATGTTTTGAAAGAAGAAGACATTAGCATTATAATTAAGCATGAAGAAAATTAAATTTCTCATTAAGTATCAAAGGATTAAGGAGAAAATAATCAAATTACTCACCTTGAAGGAGGCAAGGGACCACAAAATTTAATCCAAATTTTAAAAGTTCAAAAACTCTCTAATTAAGGCTCTTATGACCAATTTATAGAGGGTGGAGATTAAGGTTCTTAATACTCCTATAGTTTGGGCTACTAAACCAACCTTGGGCCACCCAAATTGGCATTTAAAATACTATTCCTGTAACTTACTTTAAATGGGCCCAAAAGGCAAAGTAAAATGCCCAATTTTAGGTCTAAATCGGGTAATCAAGTATGCATCTAGTACAACTTTGACCAGTCATATATTACTCATCTGAACCCCGATTTACACATTCTTAATGGTGTTTCGAAGCTCTTTTTATTAGTTTCTAACATACAAGTATGAGCCCTAAATTCAACCTATTTAGAGAGTTATCTAAATTGCGAGGCTAAAAGATCAAACTCCTTAAATTTCTTTAAGACAACCACAAATAAGATAATTGAAAAACAAAAATTACCAGATCTTACAAAAATTGTCAAAACTTATCTCCCCCCAAAAAGAGTCACATGTTTTTTATTTGGGTGGGGAGTCGTACTTGAGGTGGAAAGAATATCACAGTCCAATATAGACTATGATATATGAACCGACTTAAACCATATATAAAAGCCCATCACGTGGCCAAGTTTTTGAGAGGAATTTTTTTTGGTTTTTTCAGAAAGAGAAGCTTTACAATGAGAGAAGGGGTTACATGTGGGAGAAGGTTTTTTCTTTTTCTTTCTAAGAATATTAAAGAGTTTTCTTAAGGGTAAAATAGTGACTATTTGTAACTAAATTTTCTTATATTGTGGATTTGTTGTTGTTGCTCATGAAGGTAGGCAATGTTGAACATTGGGGTAAATCTCGTTGTCTCTTCTATCTCTATTTTTCTATTACTTGTGCATTGTTATGCGGTTTGTTCATGTTAATGGGGGGATGTGATACATTTTGCAAAGTGACTTTTAAAGGAAGTATTGAGGAACTCCTCACCACCATCACTTTGAAAATATTAAAATTTTCTATCAAACAAGTTTTCTACAAGAGCTTGAAATGTGAGAAATTGGGAGTAAACATCATACTTCCAATAGAGGGGATAAAACCAAGAAAATCGACTGAACTCATCAATGAAAATCACATAATAGCGGTAGCCTTCAATAGACGGTAGCATTGAGGGTCCCCATAGATTACAATGAATAACATCTAATAAGCTAGCACTTTCAGTTATAATACGAGGAGAAAATAGTACTTTAGTACTTTTTCCCAAAGGATAACTTTTACAAAATTGGCCATAAGAAGCCTTATGTGATAAATATAAAGTAGAGGCCATAGACTGAAGAACCATATCTAAGGGATGACCTAGTCTAGCATGCCACATGTAAGGAGTCACTTGACACCTAGAAGGCATAGAGATGAGACACCAAACGGCTTACTCACCAAGCGGGCTGGAAGAGTGTAGGAATCACCATCAACTAGACCCCGAAGGAGGACCTTCCCTATCTTCATTTCCTTGATAAAGAAACCAGAAGGAGTGAAAACAAATAAAAAATTGTTAGTCCCTTGTATATTGGGTCACAAATAATAAATTCTTGCACAAAGCAAGAACAACATAAACATTCTTCAACTATAACGAACCAGTCTTGGAAGAGAGAGAGGAAGTCCCAACATGAGAAATAGGTAATAGAGAGTCATTTCCGACCATAATATGATCAAGGCCATGATAGGGATGCATACCAAATAAAAAAGAGTAAAAAAAAGTCATATGGTGGGTGGCACCAGTATCAACAACCCAGTCCTCACGGGTGGAATCATTCAGATGCATGGTGTTGAAGGCATGATTGGCATCAGGCGAGGAATCATCATCCGGTGTTTCACAGACCAAAGCATGATGATTGGGACCACCAGATTTGAAGCAAGTGATGTGCTTTAAGGAGGCGGACATGTTGCTACGTCGAGGGTATGACATGGGATGGTGGTTGGTATTGGAGGAGGGGGTGGAATTGCTGTGAGGAGGTCCATGACCCTGGCCATTGGAAGATTCACGAGAGCCACCCCGGCCATGAGGCTGGGATTGAGAGAGATTATTTGGCTGAGTACGAGTATTGAAAGCGCCGGAAACTGCAATAGTATTAGAGGAATCCAAATGGAGTTCAAAGTCAAGAAGTAAACCAATAATTTCTTCAAGAGAAGGAACAATGCATTGAGCATTGATGGCAGCCACCATGGGATCGGGTTAACTTGCGGGCAATATCATGTTGAATTGATTTGATAACTGGGAAGGCAGAGGAAGATGACATGATGGTGGAGGCTACAATGGTGGAGGATGCAGAAGCCATGGTGGAGGGGACGTTCGGGCCTACTGATACCATGTGAGAGATTGGAACCCGCCAATCTGATCTGGTGATTTTCTTGCATTATATATGATAGGAACTTTACAAGAGGGGAGAGCATGACTCATCCCAGTATGTAAGTTACAGAAATGAGGGATTTTCTCTTTAATTAGTTACACACTATAGATAGTATACATTCATTTGAATTAGTCAATGAATGGGGGTAAAAGGTTGGCGCCCAAGAGGAGAGGATCACGTATCCTCTACAAGAGGATTACGAATCCTCTAACAAAGGATCACATATCCTCTAACACTTTGAGCTCTCCTTCCTCTTCTTCCATTGGTTCTTCTTCATCATTTTTAATTTATTTAGGTATGAAGCTTTTCACTTCAACATTGCTATCCTTAAAGACTTCATCTCAATATGTCTATCTATTGTACCCTTAATACTTTTTCTCTAGCCCTTTTCTCCCTCAAAATCCTTTTATCTCAACGAGAATCCCTGAATTTTTGTTATCAGGTTCAAAAGACTTCACTCCTTTGTATTAATTTGTTTATCCTATACTTTAAAAGTGTAGAGGACATACTTAACACATTATGGGTGTGAAAGTAGGTTATTTTATTGTGTTCTTTGGCTTGCACAAAAGAGAGAAATAGTGAGATTTTACCAACACTTTCCTGTCCTGCCTGTTAGTTGGCCAATACATTGTACCATTCCCTCTCCACCATTGGGTTGGCTATCACGCTGGAAAACTACCTTTGCTCGACATAGTGTTAAACGCATATAATCTACTTGTAATTGTTTCCATACTAGATATATCCATTTATTAATCTCACAAATAACGTCATCGGAGTATTATTTTCAAAATAAAAATAAATCTTATTTTCCCAAATTTTGGCGAATGAATATTAGTTCAATATAAAGATAGCTAATTAGAATGTGTGTCCAGACAATTTTACCAGCAACTGCAATCATGACCATCCAGGTGACCAGCAAAAGACAATCCTTCTCTCCACTATCCTGATCAAGTAGATCAGCCCTGCTTCACATATGGTTAAGGTGTACTAATGAGTTTGATTTTAGTTCTTTTCAGCTTTCCAAACCAGACCAACAATGGCTTATGGCCTGGGAGTCATTCAATTTGGCCAAACCATCTTCTAACAGTTACCTACTGCCACTGGAGGCTGGATCCCTTAGTGCATGAATCAAGTGAAATGCCTTGGCTTTTTTGCACTTAGTGCCCAGTAAAAAAAATTGCAAAAGCGTCGCAGATCTACCCACCTTCATTCATTGCTAAGGAGGGAAATGATGCCATGGGGACCAATCTCCTGGCAACAATTAGAAAAATCAACTGCACTTCTCCATCAAAGGCTGAGATAATGTGATTTCGCACTTCCCATTTCCATGTCCCACCAATAAATGAAGCCATATCTAATTACAGCGAATCTCTCTCTTCCCAAAATTGGGGATCAAGCTCTGTATTTGAGCTCAAGTGGCTGAAAACCCCACATGGCTTCTCTGCAAACCTGGACCCTCTGCAACTTCCAGTCATACTCTTGACCTACCCCCACCCCCCACCTCTTTGGCCTATCAGGAATCTGCTTAGAACCTGTGAGCATACCATAATAAGCTGGACTCTCAGCTCAAACTTTCATGTGATTGATATGATGTGGTGGTTGTTAAGTTCTGGAATATGTCCCAGGAAATGTCCCCATCCCTCCAATTTTCCAAAGAAAAAAGAAACCAACCTGGTGAAAATAGAATATTACAACTGTGATGGGGTTGCTTGGAGTGCTTCCACTACCCACTTGCATACTAAAGCCCAAACATCATGAGTGCCCTCATGCACACACCATGGCTGCATACTAAATCAGAACAGAGCAATGGAAGGTCCTCCATCAATTGCAAGTTATTTCTGCAAGAATTCCATATTTCACATGTATTCGTCTTATCTTATCTTCAACTTTTAGCCCAAAAGATTTGCGGGCACCACTCAACCAGACCAGTATGTTTACTTTGTCTGGTTATGCTAACCCATGAGAATCAAAGAATTTTTGGTCCTCTTACCTTTTAGATGGCTTAGTTTTTAATGCTTCCTTCTAACAATGAGCACAGCTTAAATTATGCATGAGAATAGTTTATCCACAAGATTGAGGGTGTACCTTAGTGTTAGTATTGATGCTAGTGTGTATTAACATATGCCCCATTGATATTAAATATTAACGGTTTTCATGCGTAATGTCATAAGGAAACATAAAAATCTCTTCCCCACTAGATATCCTCCGTTAGGTAAGAGTCATCTATCATGTGAATCAACAGTAGCACAATGCACTAAGTATGAACACTGTTGATTCTCATGATGGACGGCCCCTTTTAATGGAAGACAGGAGGACAAAAACTCTTCCCAGAGCTTTCCTCGAGGCTCTATCTAATTTCACCATGGATACAAAGTGTTTGTTGCTTCCAGGTATTTAATATCTTCGTAGACAGTTTCATATGGCACAGCACGTCAGTAAGGTTCTACGTCGCCATCCAGGTGACAAGGCTGAATTTAGGGATGTATGTGCGGTCCACCAGGACTTACTGTTTTGTTTGCCAAAGTTTCATGAATATGGCTGGTGTGGAGGGGACCCGGCGAAAGGCAGACTGATTCAGCTTGTTTAAGCTCCGGATACGCTCATGGGTTCGCATGATGGAGCCAGCATCTTTTGCGTAGGGTTGGTTGGATCCTAAAGCCAAGTCACAGTTGTATTTGTCGGCCGCTCGGATCTGGCCTACTTACCAGTTCAACAGTCGCAATCCATTGCAGAGGAGCCATTTCATCAGTATTCAAGGCAACACACCATTGTGTTGGTGCATAAGCGCGTACAACTTTATGGTCCGGATATGCTCTAGAAATGAGAACCGTTGATCATGAAAATTAATGAGGCACAAGCTAACCCAACTAACATGTTAGTACGCTAATATTAATATGTGCTAGCCTATGTAACTCTATGACTCCTACCTTAGAGAGGATTACTGAGCGGATAATAGACAGAAGGAACGCTTCTCAAAATCTCAGCATGGTTGGTCGCAAATGCTTGTTATTTTGTGCTATCTAAGCGGTTTGTAGACTTTGAAATGGTGTATGACTTACAGTGCCTGGCAGCTTCTGCCGTAATGAAAGAGTAACATGGAGGAGAGTGGACGATGGATGGCAGACAGGTGAAGCAATATTTCTAGATTTCAGAATGCCTGCTCTTTATGAATTAAGATTAAGAATAGTGTTTGCAATTTAAAATAGACTTGAGTAAATTAGCATAGGAAGGCTTGCGCATCCATGAGTAGTAATCAATCTACTCAAACCTGATTAGAAGTGGTCAAATGGCATTCTGTTGAATGGACGGACAATGCAAATTCAGAAGTGAAACAAAGGTGCAATAAAGCCAAACCGCACCATAATAGTAAGTTGAATGATCGAAGTCTTTGATCCGTCTTCACACTAATTGCCCTCATCAACACAGATCTTAAACGCGTAATGAACACTTAAGGCGAGAGAGAGAGAGAGAGATTTGGAAGTGTGAAAACGAAAATGAAGAGTACGGGGTGGAGCCCGCCTGACGCAGGAGGAAGATTACGAAAAGCCGACACTCATGGCTGCTTTTGCAGAAGCGGTAAAGATGCCTCGACTGGGACTGTGGCCAAAATTCCGGATTTAGTACAAGAAAGGAGGACCCTCTCTTGTGTACCCAGATATGCACATATAGATGTAGAGATTTGGTCTGCAATCTGCACTGATTTAGCCATCTTCTGCAACTCACAAGAAAACAAAAAGAAGAACACATTTTACGAATTTTTGAAGTGGGTTGGTGTTCTGCTATTTGTTATGTTGATCCACGATATCGCAGGCGAGATGGTGGGGGTGCTGATGCTGCTGCTGGATTTGGGGGGGCTTGGGGTGAGGGGCGAGGATCTATAGAGAGTCGGTCACAGGTGAGGAAGGCGTGTGGGCGAGGATTTGGGCGAGGATCTTTCCACGCTTTGGCTTCTTTCTCTCAGACATGGAGCAAATGCTTGGACTGAATAGGGAGAGAGATCTGCGCCGAGCGATTCTCTATCAATCTTTTTGACTCTCTGGGATTTTGCTGTTCCATTGATCCACCCTCCCGCCGTTTTTGTTGCCGTTTTGGTTGGCTCAATCAGATTCAGATTCAGATTGGCAATAATCCCCAACGTGTTTGAGACTTCTGCGCAGTTCTTATTTCTACAATTCAGAGGTTAGAATCGATTCTAAGAGAGAGGGAAAAAAAAATCCTTGTGACTGCTGCTTCATTGTCAGACATTCAAGTAATCACTGTATTGTTTTTTATCTATGGTTTTCAGGGCCCTGTTGATGGCAGTATACCCATAGACGACAAGAACTTGAATTGGGTGCCAAAATTCCAAGGGATTTTCTGAGAGGAAGTAGAGAACATCCAGTTATCCAGGCACCCATTTGCAGGTTTTGGAGAAAACCGATCATGGATTGCTCTAATGGATATTCTTGTTCCCTACCCAAGGAAAACAAATGGTATAACACATCTCTGAACTGAGTAACTGACAAGAATGGTACAAGAGGATCTGCGGCAACAAGAGGACGGTCGGAAATGCGCAAGTAGCAGAAATGGTAAAAAGCCCAAGCAGAAGAAGATCCCACAGCGGGGCCTTGGGGTGGCGCAGCTGGAGAAGATGAGGATTGAAGAACAGCAGAAGAAGCAGGCTCTTGGGGGGCCGTCTTCATGTTTCATGTTTCCTTTCCAGTCCACCCCCAACTCTGATTTCAAGCCGGCACTTCCTGTCCCAAGCTTTGAGTTCTTCAACCCGCTGACACCCGCACCCCCTCCCCCTCCTGCCCCGCCATACCCATCAGGGGACGCTAGTTTGCTGTCCGTGGCGTGGAATGGAATGGATTACAGCAACCATGATCCTGATGCTCGGACATTACGCCCTCCTTTGAATGATGGGACTACTTGGCCGGGTTTTGAGTCTTCACAGGCGAAGCAGCTGCCACAGCTACAGCCACAACCACCATCTTTCCAAGTCTCATCAATGGTGAGTCTGCTGCATTATTGAATCCGTCTGCTCTTCTTCATCGTAATGGTGACATTCCGATCTAGGATGCTTTTCTGCTTTGACATGATTTAATGCGTTGTAGGCGAGTGTTTCATCATCACCGTCATTGTCGTCTGGAGTTCATCTTCAGATAGAGCCCCCTTCAAACCAAATGTATCCGAGTAGCAACTCGGCACTTCCATGGCCTGATGAAGAGAAGGTATGTACTTGTCTCATGGAGCTTCTCATCTCTTTCAACTACTAAACTCGGCTAATCGGTTTCCTCATTTCTTTCTTCAAAAGCTCGATCTTCCTGGTGTGATTGCTCTGTTATCGTAAATATATTCCTGCGATTTGGTTATAAATTAGAAGGCACAGATTAATCATATTGCTTAATTGTCTGGAGGCTATTCAACATAGTAACGGTGCAAATGCATGTCTGTTAGGAGGTGCCATTGTCCTGTCAAAATGGTCATAAAGGAGAAACCTTAAAGAGGCTAATCAATAAGCTAATGGCTTTGTTCCCCTGATGATTTCCTTTGAATTTGAGTTTTTAAAAGCATAACCCTGTTGATCCAGAGTCAAAGTCCAGAGACACCAGTGCTGTCCTTTGAATTCATTACTGAACACAAGTTGACTAATTCTAGTTCTATTTGTTTATTGAACCTCATATGTTACGGCTTAACTGGTAGTTCTTTAGTTTGCTGTTTATGTTGGAGTAAGATATGATGGATTCTGAATGTGGATCTGGTTAGAATGTAGTAGATGGTTGGCATGAAGCGTCCCTGGCCCTTTTCATTGAACAACCCACCTGGTGGCCATGCCTTCTCACCATGCAAAATGCCCCCGCTCTCCTCATCCTTGCGCAGATGGGATGATTCATCTCACTGGCATGACAAGCCCAAATTTGAACCTGGGGCTAGAAGCTCAAGGTGCCTTTACTTCCCATATGTAAATCGTTTGTTGTTTCCCATCAGTGGACTGATTCTTGGTTGTTGATTCACAGGGATAGCCAGGGTCCCAGTTCAAGCAGTGTTCACTGCAATGAACAAAAACCCATAATTAGTGGCAAGCAACATGCATCTCTTGATGGTGGGTTTCTCACACTAGCCCCGCCTCATGCCCCTGTGACACCCAGACCAGAGCAGCCTATGCCTAATAGACTCTTTCAGAATGAGGAGCTCAGCTGTGTCTCATATCAAGTAACAAAAAGCTCAGAACTATTTATTACTTCTTAGCACTTGAAAAGCACTAGATTTGTAACATGTTTTTATGAATTGATGGTATGAATCCAGGGAAGCATAGAAGATACGAAATTCTTTGTTGATGGGTCTGTACAACCACTACCACCACCTCAAACAGGGCCACAACAAGAGAGACAAGTGCTCCTCTACAGTTTTTTGCCGGTCGGGCCCATCGGAACCTCGGGGACTTTAAGTGACCGCAGAGGAGACGAAATTGAAGGTGTTGATCTAAGACTGAAGCTATAATGTGTCAATGGCTGCAACTTGCACCGGCGAATTCACCGGATTTGATGACTTCAACCATATGATATGGAGAGAGTGAAAATGAAGAAAGGGAGAGTGGTAAATCGATGGCTACACATGTGTGCTTGTTTTGTCTTCCACTCTTTTTATTGAATACGATGATAGTGGTACTTTTTATGTCACTAGTAAGAATGTGCTCGCATTGCGAGTAGCATCCATTAATGCTAGCATTAGGTTTAGATAAACCATGAAATTACACAAAGAACTTGTGATATATTCCCTCCATTCTTCATTAATAACTTTATTTAGTTTTTTAAAATAAACTACAATGAAATTACGAAAAGATCTTGCAATATATGCTCTTTGTGTTATATTAATAGCTTAATTCAATATTTTTAAAATGAACTACAATGAAATTGTACAAAGATCTTGCGATATACTTTAGCCCAATGGCTAATCCCCACAAAATCTATCAT
Source organism: Saururus chinensis (assembly GCA_035235625.1). NCBI lineage: Eukaryota > Viridiplantae > Streptophyta > Magnoliopsida > Piperales > Saururaceae > Saururus > Saururus chinensis. The sequence continues at coordinate 24,881,437 of CP141144.1, forward strand.
ACTACAAAGGAATAGAAATAGTTGGGCAGCTCCAACGAACCCCATCATCTAGAACCCCGCCATGCAAGTGACTGAGGGTGTTCTAGCTCAGGCGCTTGGCAAATATTTTCACTCTTTGAAGGACCAACAAGTTCCATATCTTATTCTAACAACCCTTCTCGCCTATTCTCTTAGAGCTTTCTCTATACTCCCCATGGCTTGATCTTTTTCTTTCTTTCATTTTTATCACGAAGGCCCTATGCTGGCATTAACCATCAAGCTACATACAACCAAAACAAAGAAGGTAACACAACCACCAAGATAATAGGCACCTAAGAACACATCTATGAAACAAGACCTCAAACTCTAACCTTGCAAAAGCATACCATAAGGTCGGCCAAATGCTGATTAGATAATCAGGCTCCAGGACCATCCAATGGTGACTTTGAGCACCAGGAAAACTCCAGGGGAGAGCTTAATCGCCATCATATCATTGATCCTCAAGCACCCCTATGAGAGAAAAGTCGTTGCCACCTTGGGCAGATAAACCACTGCCACCTTGGACAAACCACGCATGTCGCTACAATTGAAAGAGCATGTTCCCATTGAGGAAGCCATTGGAGATAGAACCCCTGGACCTCTACTCATCCGCACAAGAGGATGGGGCATGCCCATAAGGAAGACCGCCAAAAACCCGCAATCACTAGCAAAAGATATGTCCCATTTTCACAAGGATGGGCAGAATTCCTTGTATCAAAAGTGAAACAACATAAACACACATAAGTAAACATAACTAAGTCCATCCATATGTTGGTGATCAAGATCGGAGATGTGCAAATTGAATGAACTCGAGAATGGAGTGGGGGTGTGGGAAGATAAGAGGTGGGAGGGAGGAAGGGGCAGAATGGTTGAGGCTGTGGAGAAAGGAAACCATGAATGTGAAGAAAAAGGTGACTTTATAGGCTAGAGGGGAGGGGAATGTTAGAATATATGGGCATATGTATTGTAATTGGTTGATTTCGTTGAACAAAACTATGTCAAAACACCTTATATGTTTTAGTCTTTAAGGTGTGATGAGATTAGTGATGTGATCGAATCAGATATGGAATTGCAAGACAAAAAATTGGAGCAGACACATTCTAAAAATTAAAGGTTAATTGAGTGTATGCTTCAAGGTAAAGTTTACATTTATTCACGTGACAAAACACAAGTTTTCATTGAAATAATAAGCATAAGGAATCACTACAAAAAGAAGTTTAGACTTTGAAGAACGAACTTGAGAAAGAGAGAAAGAAATCCAGATTTTTAGAGGATAAACTTGTGTCTACTAATGAAAATGTTAATGAACTCAAATATGAAAAAATAAATTTGGTTGAAAAGATAAGATTTTTAGAGAATGAAGTTCATGAGTCATTAGAGACAAATAAGGTTTATTTGAAGAAGATTGAAGATCTAGGAAATGAATCATAAGTTTCTCAAGAAAAGTTAAAATCCTACATTTTAGGGCAAGAGAAGTTGGATAAGATTTTGTACATGGGATGAAATAGTAGTAATAAACGAGGACTAAGGTTTAGAGAGTCAAATTCTTCTAGTTCAAAGGGCATCACTAAGTTTGTCGAAGTTAAAGATCTCATGCACACTAGGAAAGGTGTTTTACAAGTTGACAATGTGTCAAAACCTAGAAATCCTTCTAGGAACCAAAGTCTTAAGTATAACTATAGGAAGAGATATTACAAGACTAAAAATTGTAAGTCCTTAATTAGACAAATTCAAGCCATGAAGTAGACTATGAATCACCTTAATCAATGTGTTATGAGAAAATGTGAAACTAAGAAAAGTTACGGTGATTTATACTTTAATAATTGCCTAAGAAGAGGAAAAGAATCAATTCATACCATAGGGAACCTCAAGCCAAAGGCACAGAGATTAGAAAGTGCACACTAAAGAAGGTTACTCAAGTCAATGAAAAGAAAAATTTTGTGAATTTGGACTAGAAAAGATCTCTTAGAGAACTTTAGATTCCAAGTTGATGGAATAAACAATATTATCTTAGATTATCTTAGGATCGGATGGCTAGGCAAGGCTAAGGAGGAAAAATTATATACTTATAGATTTTAATTTTTGTGTCCATGAGTCAATACTTCCTATATTTTGGACATTCACATGCTTTATGTTTTTTTTTCAATTTATTTGTTTTTCATGTCTGCCTTTAATTCATAATTTTGAATGAAAAAATAAAAATATGGGAAAATTTCAAAAATACAAAAAAGCTAGTAGTTGCTAGTTTTGTAGGTTTTTGAAATGTTCAACTCTTGAATTAAAGTTCATTAATTAACTTTCAACCTGAAACACCATGAGTATGTGGTCAACAAACTTTAGTGAAGAGAGGAATGCACCAAGGAGAGTGAATATCAATTTGATTTTCTTTTAATTGATCTTATAATTCTCTATTTTTAAAAACTTCACACACATATAGTTAAACTCAAGTCAATTTCGTGAATAGAGATAAAAAAAGAATTCTTAGACATTAGTTGACTTAAGATTTATGATTCTAGTGGAGTCTTAGTGATCTAATTAGAGAAACTTTGCTAGACTTCCATCTAGGATTCAATGGTAAAATTCATTGTAATGAGTCTTGATATCAAAGCTTGTACTTTTTTACTTCTTTTCTTTTACAAAGGAATTCTCCTTGTAAAGATGATGAGGAAGGGCAACCTAATGAGGTCGGCCTAGGCTAGTGTGAAGCTCCCATCCATATAACATAAAAGAGGAAAAATGTCATAGAAGATAAAAAACAATTGATAATGCAAATTGAGAGGTTTCAGAAATAACCAAGCCCTATAAAAATGAATTGAAGAAAAATGTCATAACTCAAAAAAAGGCAAGGACAAAAGATTGGGTGTGAAACTTGTGATTTTTTAGTGTTATTAAGATGCATTATATTAATTATTAATCTATTAGTAGTTTGCTTGTGATTCTAGAGTTTTGTTGGTGTTGCTTCCGACAAGTCAATAAACTCCTTTGATAATTATAGTATTACTGAGTAATAATTGAAGAAAGTAGCAATGATGATAAATACAAATTAAATTTTAACTTTACAGAGACAAAAAGTTTTTGTCGGCAAGCGCTAACATGTAGGTTCCTCTACTGGTGAAGTTCTGGGTCACTGTCATTATGGTTCAACAAGTCAATTAGTTCTTGAATAAGTGCTAGATTCACTTTGGAAGGCCATCGACGCATGAGTGTTCTAAGTGTAGCTTACCCTCTAAACTACATAGAGAAATAGTTTTGTGCAGTTTTTGAGATAGTCAGGCACACAAATTTGGTTATTTCTCCCATATATAAATACCTTTAACAATCCTTGACCCAAATTCTTTGGAATCTCAAACTTGGTTCAAAGACAAAGGAATAGGGTGCGTCAAGTCTCAAGGAAGAGGGGAGATGGCCAAGTTTTTGGACACTTTATGTTTGATGAAGGAAAAAAGTCAGATTACTAACCTTGTTACCATGATTTGGTTTTGGAGTGAATGTATAGAATGAATCTTTACTATTTCTTAGTATAAAAGCATTTAAAGAGTGATTCCAAGATTCCTTCCATGAATATGATTGAGATCATGCACTTTACCACTTTTTATAAATCATATGATAAATAAACCATCATTAATCATTGTGGAAAGGTTTGTGTTATAACATGATTTGGAGTGATTTTAGGAAATTGAAAATCAGTCTCTTCCATCTTTCTTTATCATTAGCAAGATCACTGACACGTCGGTGATGGCGCCAATGAAAGGAGAGAGATGGCGGTACTAACATTGACACGCATCAACAGGTTGGTGGGCAATTGGTCAATCATCGGCAGAGAGATAAAAGCATTAGTGGAGCACTGATGAGGGAGGTTGTTGCATGCCAACCCACTATCATGAGGGTTCGATATGTCGGTGGGTTGCTGTTGGGCATCAGAACCAGGCCAATGGATTGGTGAGTCTACCGATAGTAAGACTGTATTGGGTATACCTCTAGCATGAGTTATGATATGATATATGCTATTATTAACTATTATAATGGCAGGGGTTTATGTGCAGAAGAATGCTTTATGTGATTATGAGCTTGATGATATATGGGTATATGTTCCTGATTGTTTGTATGAATTGAATCATACTCCAAATTGATGGTATCTGACACAAAAGTTCAGAGATTCCTAGGGTCATGTTGGCTCCTCAAGTGAGCCATTTAGCCATGTTAAATGTATGGGTATGGTATGAAAAATGATCATAGGATCGAATAGACTAGAGTATTAAAAAATGACTGCTCCCGTGTAATGCAATATAGGAGGTTTCAATGATCATAGTAATTGAGATATCAAACACCTGGGGTTCATGTGTCATTGTGGGCCATAGTTTCATGGAGTGGATAAAGAGGGTAGATTTTAGAAAAATTGAGGTCAAAATTGTGAATAGTTCATGGGATAGTGAATGATAATGACTCTTAAATGTGGATACCATGTCATGGAGGACCCTTATTGTAATGCCCGAGATTTTTCATCCATTTTTCTTAAAACTTATACAAATTTTTTTTATACGATAAATCGGAGTCAAAATGACAAAATCAGAACCTGTATAAACATTTTATAATTTAAAACATCATACGATTAAACATCGTACCGCCAAATCAAATATCCTCAGGCATTACTCGAAAACAAACGTATAACTAAATTACCATGATCATGGATTTTTAAATACAAATAACTCCCAGACGTCCCCGAGTACAAGTCCCATAAACAGTTTACTATCTGATCCAAATTAAAAGTCCAGAAGATATAAACACTTAAATCTCACCAAAAAATCAGATCGTGGCACCAACCATACTCTCAATGAGTCAAATATACTTGAGTCGAGAGGGAAACAATCCACCGCAGAAACGAGCGTCCATCTCCAGGAGATCACCAACACTACTTGCAAAAGCCTCCCGAACAACGGGGCTAAAAGAAGTAGGGTGGGTATTTTCATACTCAGTAGGAAAATACCCAGTAGGGGAATCCAAAGAGAACTCAATAAGTTCATAACTACATGCGTCATGCAACTCAACATGAAGCAAACAACATATAACAATCATATACAGAGGCATAAAAACACGCATAGCACACCATCAAACAAAACTTACATAAACACCCTTAATCAGGGTCTTACAACTTACTCGAACCATCAAAGGCATACTCATATAGCTTACACGTACTTGTACGACCTTACTCGTACAATCTTACACTTACAGTCCTTCTCAAAATCATATACTTACAATCGTGCTCAGAACCATACACTTACTGTCTTACTCAGAAACTTACACTTACATTCTTACTCAGAATCATCATCTTACAATTGTATCCATACTCGTACTCACACAACTTATACATACTTGTATGACCTTAAACGTACAATCATACGCTTACACATAAACATATTCTTACATTTTCCTTAGGAGCTTACACTTACACTTACTCTGGATCTTACACGTACAACTTACTCAGAATCTGAAGCATACAACATACTTTCACTATCGTACACATACTACCGACAGCTGAAGCACATTACAATTAACAAGCTCCAACGTCGGAAAGGAAGGGAGTGCCACAAGGGCGTCACCTTAACCTTCGGGGAGCAACTAGACACCATGGACTTTTCCGAAGGCAAGGCACACCTATGCTCATGGGGCACATGATCAAACAGGTAAGAGTAGATCCATGATACTACTTACCTAAGCTCGCAAATACCCACTCTCTGGGGCCATACAGTGCCAACTCAGGGCGGAAAATATACAGTGCTACTCTAGGGCAATAATCTTACAATGCCATTCTTGGGCAGAACATACAATGCCATCTAGGCAAAAACATACAGAGCCCACGAAGGGCGGAAACTTACAACGCTCTCAACAGAGCATCAAACGTCTGGGCTTAATACAACACACAGACCAAGTCAAAGCATACATTGCTCTCAATAGAGCATCAGACGTCTGGTGCACTATATAGTACACAGACAACATCCCGCAGGAATAACCACCATGGCAAGACACAAGAAATGCTTAGTCAATTCATTATCAGCTAGCTCAAACACGGAACTTAATCCGTCGAACCCTCTGGTCTCAAACTCACAACGCTATTATTAGTTTTCTCATAATTCAAGTTTGAATTAAGTATATTATGCGGTACAATTATGCCAAACTGACTCACAGTCCTTGACTGAACAAACTGAAGCTGAGCTCGATCGAAACCCTAGTTCGTCGGGGCAGCAGACTTCACTTACCCATCCAAGTCACAACATGGCTCACCGTACACAGATCCTTACATAATCATACAACCTCTGACATCCACCTTACGGTCAAAACATCTTACGTCGCCAAACTGAACTCACGATCCACGGCAGCACACTAGGGGCGGCTGGGAGAAAGATCATGCCAACGAGTGGCAGGTGCGATCGAAAGGCAGAATGTACTCATTAAAATTTGATCGGTGGTTGAACAATACCCAACCGGTCACAAAACGTCAAAATCGGCCGTGGACAACACCCAACGGCGTTTGATTTCGCGTTTACAAAGGCCCACATATGGGCGGAGGGCATAGGGCGACACTAAAGGATGGAGGAGAGGTGGAGGACTTCGATGTCAACTCCAAATGATGGCGGAGCCATCTGACGGTCAGGCGGCACCAAAGCGGCACCATAACCCTAACCCGCACGCTCGACTACTTGCACACGTGGCCAAAGGGAGGGGAGAGAGAGGTAGACGGTGTCGGCCCAAAACTCGGAAGGGCGGTAGGGCCATGCCCAAGGGTGGTGACCAACAAAGATGGCCTTTGCCATTGTCATGTCGAGGTAGGCCGACTAGAGGCCATACGATGCCCGGTGGATGTAGGACGGTAAGAGGGCGAAACATGGCACTCTCTATAGCGCGGTCAAACACATATCATCAGCAGAGGGGGAACCTACCTCATGACCAAGAAGAGGGGCGGTGCTGCACTAGGGCGGCCAGCCATCTCTAGGCTGAGACCCACCCAACTACAAGTGTCCAGAGGAGACGCTACAGTGGCCCAAAACGGGTGAAAAACCCTGGGGCACAAAGGAGCAGGGGTTACTGGCGGCTCTTGCCGACTCCATCGTGGCCCTAGCTACTAGGAGGAGCTATCTCCAGCCATAGTGACGGCCAAAATCAACGGCGACACGCCGGACAAATTGCACAGTGAGGAGCAAAGGCTTGGTTTTCTGTGGACGAACACATCAACCGGCGGGCGACAGATCTTGTTCTAGCAAAATGGATGGGACGAAGGCTAAACCGGGCTGGGTGGAAACATCCACCGTTGTTGCTAGGCCGGAGAGAAGCCGAACAAAGGTGTGGTGGGTCAAGTCCGACGTTCGGCTACCAGCAGCCGCTAGTGAACCCAGACACGACCAAAAATAGGGAAGATGAGGGACTGGCGGGGGGAACCCAATAAGGGCGGAGCGGCCAAGGGGGTGGTGGAGCTGGCTGGGGCTCACCATGCGGTCGCCGGCCTAAGGCTGGCTAGATGAATGTTGGGCGGAGCTGTCTTCAGCAAAAAAGGCAGCAACTTCCGGCATGTCCGGACTGAGCAAAGGAAGGATGGAGGGCGAGGAGGAACCAGGCAGGGAGGGGTGGTTCACCACCTTTGCCGGACCAAGGCGGGTCTGGATGGGGGTCGTGTCAGACACGAATCACCACCGGCGGCCTCCATTTCACCAAAACAGAGCGCCGAAGGAAAACAGGGTAGAGAGGGGGAAATGGGACGAGGCGGCGGAGCGGGGGCCCTTGGGCCGGGAGGGGTGGCCTCCCATCATCGCCGGCCCAGGGTGGAGCCATGGGCGGCCGGCCGGCCCTCGCCGGCGGCTCAAATCCAATCACAGTGAGAGAGGGCTTACCGAGACGATCTAGGTGGGGGAGCCGGCGGAACTGGCCAGGGCGGCGGCCCTGCTATCGCCAGCCTGAGGCTGGCCGGACGGAGCCCATCGGTCATCGCCGGTGCTACCACAGCACCAAATAGAGAGAGAGAGAGCAGAGAGATCGGCGGAACGGGGGAGGAGCACGGGGTGGGCGGCGGAGCGGCCGTGGGGCCGGAACAGCGGCCCCCCTTCCATCGTACGGCTGAGGTGGAGCCGAGGGGGGCGGCCCTATGGCCCACTGGCGGCCGGCGGCGGCTGGGACAGAGAGAAGCCGGAGAAGAGGGAAAAACACTGTTCCTCCTCCAGAATCATCTGGATCGAGCTCGGCCGAGCCCGAGCCCGTTTTCCTCTTCTTTTTTTCCAATCGTATCCCCATCACGCGTTAACTCACTGTTTATGCGTTATAAGTCCAACACTCGTGCCGAAAGTGCGCAGCGAGGCCTGCGGCCCACGATTAAGCCCTACGGGTAAAAATACAGTAGAAAAAAATACATAAATACAAATATGCTGAAATGTCACATTTTCCCGTCGAAAATAACCAAAAAAATAGCAGACAAATCACAAAAAATCGTAGAAAAATTAGGGACCTTACACTTATGACCTACACTTATGGAGCAAGTGAGTCATAAGTGTTGTTATGGTAATGGAATGTTTTTGTTCTAGCGCTTTTGAACATGTTATTATATTGTAATTAATTTCTATTTATCTGTTTTTTCTAATGTACTTGTAAAATAATGACGATCACTGGTTTATGTTGTGTATGATTTATGGATGTTTTACCATTACTTGGTACTTGCTTAGCCATCCCACTAGGTATATTCTTATAGTCAGCATCCTTGTGATATAAGTTCGCAGGAATAGTGGTGACCGGGTAGGGACTATGGTGCTAAGAAAATACAACCAACTTTCTTCGTAGTTTGATGTAAGATTTCTAGACTTTATTTGTAAACTTTTAGTATGTGTGTATTTGAACTTGGGTCTATGAATGCCAATTACTTATGGTTGTTGTATATTATGGATCTTTAACTTATACTCGAGCTAGACTTTGTGTGTTTGTAGTATGGTTTGACCTTGTCTAATATTTTATTTTCGTTTAAGTTTAAGTATATTTGAAAATAAGTAGATGGCCCCTAAGATAATTTTGTAGTAAGTTTGACAAAAGTTTTTGAAAAATTAGTTTCCATTGATTGATATATGAAAAATGTGTTTTAAAATCTCGGGGCGTGATAATTTGGAATTAGAGACAAGGTTTAGTCCATCTACATGTCTAGAACCATAGTGTATTACAACTATAAATGATTGGGTGGGGTAGAAGTAAGAACTTACTTAGTGTGTACCTCTGAACTTGCAAAATTTAAGAGCTCCGAACCCCTCAAACCGAGTAAGGCAAGTGGCGGCAGAATAAAATAGGACAAGAGACCCCCATTTTGGCTAGGGGTGTGTCGCAAGGGAACCATGAAAATAATTTTGCAAATGATTTTTCTGCATCTCCATCAGGAGCTGCTGATACTACTTGACCCTCACGAAATGATGAATATGTTCTATAATATGACTCAAACCCTCCAAGCCCAGACTGAGGCTATCCAAACAAAGCTTCAGATCCAAGTTGATTTGAACAACCTCAAGGAGAAGGAGATAATTGGAAATGAGAACCTAAATGCTGCTACCTTGGAAAAGTTCAAGAACATGACTCCAGTATTTAGTGGAGAAGGTAAAACAGAGAGGCGGCAGAAAAATGGATTGATGAATTGGATAAAATATTCAAACCTATGTTGGTGAAGCTAAACCATAAAGTGAGTATGACTACCTTTGTGATGAATGGAGGATCTTTCTTTTGGTGGAAAAATGGTAAGGAATACAATGTTCAAAGACAAGGAAGTGGTCATGTGGAAGGAGTTCCTAGAAGTATTCAATAAGCATTATTTTCCTCTCAACATTTAAAGATGTAAATAGATGGGATTCCTTGATCTCCAGTAGAAGGATTTATGTACGATTAAGTATAAAAATAAGTTTGTTCAACTTTAGCAATTCTCTCAATATGTTGTCCTGACCAATGAAAAGAAAGCAGAATGCTTTGTGTGTGGCTTGAAAAGTGGATTTAGGTCCAAAGTATTGGTCTTGAGACCTACTTCCTTTGTGGATGTGGTAGTTCAAGCTTTTATTTTGGAGGAAGACTTCAATCGCTCATGAGAACCTGCAAAGAATAATGATTGAAACAAGAACCATGGAAGAGGAGAAGAAAATAAAAGGGCCAAAGGTGACAATATGAATGATAATCGACGTTTTAAATAAATGAAGAATGTTGAACCGCTTGTGAAGAACTTTGTGCAATTTGAACACGAGGGGTGAATGAAGTGCAAAATGTGTGGACAAAATTACTCGGGCAAGAGTTGTGAAGGAGAATTCAAATTATGTTAACATGCAACCAGCTTGGACATATGGCATGTCATGGTACTCAAGGAACTCAAAGAAATTTGAGTGAAGATGGGAAGAAAAAGGCTAGTGAGAGGGTCTCTGCTTTGATTGCAGAAAATGCGAGGGACAATGCACTTCTTGAATTTACCCTCCCAATCATTAATCAAATATCTAGAATTTTGCATGACCTTCGCGCTGTACATTCATTCTTTTCTAAAGCATTTGTAGAGGATGTTGAACATCCTAAAACTAAAGTAGATGAGTTGCTTGCTGTTTTCATTCTAATAGGAAAAGTAATCTTAATAGATGAATGTTTGAAGGATGTGTCTTTTGAATTGGGAGAAAATACTTTTTTTGCTGATTTACTCATCTAGAGATGGTAAATTACGATATTATCTTTGGTATGGATTGGATTTTGGCTTACAATGAGATGGTGGATTGCAAGTAAAAAAGGTAGACTTATGTGTATCGGGGGATAGGACAATCAAAATTCAAGGAATGATTGGAAGAGAAATTCTTTTGTTATTTTCTCTATGAGAGCTCAATGAATAATATTGAATGGATGTATTTCCTTCTTAGCTAGTGTCATTGGAGTAAGTAAAGAGAAATGTAAGTTGGAAGAGATAGCAATAGTAAAAGAATTGTTGGATGTCTTTCCAGATGATCTACCAAGTCTACCTCTAAGGAGGGAAGTAGACTTCACTATAGATCTAATTCCTGGTACATTACCCATTTTGAAAGCTCCTTACAGGATAGCTCCGACAAAGTTAAAAAGAACTTAAGACTCAACTCCAAGAATTATTAGAGAAGAGGTTTATTGGACCAAGTGTCTCACCTTAGGGTGCACCATTTCTTTTTGTCAAGAAGGATGGGTTAATGAGGTTGTGCATTGATTATAGGATGATTAACCAAGTCATTATAAAAACAAGTACCCACTACCTTACATTGTTTATTTGTTTGAACAATTACAAGTGACAAAGGTCATCTCTCAGATTGATCTAAGTTTCATATATCACCAATTAAGGATTAAGGAGGAAGATATATCTAAGACCGCTTTTGGAACAAGATACAATCATTATGAATTATTGGTGTTGCCTTTTGGGCTCACCAATGCCCAACATGATTTATGGATTCAGTAAACCACATTTGTAGATTTGCATTGAATAAGTTTGTTATTTTACTTGCTGTCACTTGAGGAATGTGAGATTCATTTAAGTGAAACATTTGTTGTACTTCACAAGTACCAATTTTATGTGAAGTTTAGTAACTATGAATTTTTAGATGGGAAGTATTAATTTCTTGGGGCATATTATTTCTAAGGAATGGGTGTTGGTTGACTCTACAAAGGTAGAAGTAGTCATGAATTGGGAAAGGCCAATGAATATAACAATGGTAATGAGTCTCCTTGGATTAGATGGATATTACAAGAGATTCATTGAAGGATTCTCAGCTATTACTCTCTCAATGACTAAGTTGACTCGGAAGAATGCAAAGTTCAAATGGAGTAAGGAATGTGAGAAAAGTTTTAAAAATTGAAAGAAAAACTCACAAGTTGTAACACCCGTGGTATTTGAAAGGGTTATAAGAGCCTTTTTAATTATTATATTATAGAATAAATTAATTAAGAAAGTAATTATGACTATAGGTAAGGAAGTAAAGAAGTTATGGTGTATTTAGAAGGTAGGAATTCCGTCGGTGAACTTGTCAGTGAAAAGCATTTTCACAGTTGGCGACATTCGATGTGTCAATGGACTTACTGATGGAACAATAATACATTTGTTAGTGGCTTTTGACACATTGATGAAACTATAATGCCATTGTCAGTAAGGTTCGATGCGTCGGTGACGAAGGAACCAATTGGCCGATAGTTGTGAAACTATCAATAAAGTGGGTTTTGATAGTTTTAGAGTTGGTTTTGCACCAAAATTTGGTTTCTAGACTTCCTTATAAACCTTTGAAGAATCTTTGCCTCAAAGGGTACAAACTCTCCGAATTTACGGGAGAATGGTGGTATAGGGAGTGCCAAGGAAGCAAGAGCGAATTTGTGGAGATCTCTTTGTTATTATGAATCAGAGGTCAGATTGCTAATCTTACTATGATATTAAGTCAATAAAAGCATGTTTGGTGAACATTGAAAATTCTATATGAATAATTTGTGTTTAAGTAGCAAAACATGCTCATGTTCTCTTTATATGATAATTGATCAACCAATCTAATGAATTATATGGTTAGATTCCATGAAAGAAAGTTATTTCAATGATTATAGAAAAGTTCTGCAACTTTATATTCATCGGTTGAGTCATGGAAGAGTCGATGATGCTACTAATGCAAAAGGAAGAAGATGATAAAACAATACCAGTGAATCGATGATTACATCGGTGACTTACCAGTGGTCATTGATAGTGATGTCGACGTGTCAAAGAGAATAATTTTCCTCTTTCATTCTATTGTCGGTAAAGGGGGTTCGACACGTCAATGGGTTATCGATGGCCATCAGTGACCTTGTCTAGGTGTCAGTGAGTCCACTGACAATGTGTTATGAATATTAGTCTATTATTAAGAGTTTTAATAGCATGTTATTCTAAGCATAAAGTTGCAATTATATGTGATTATGAATGTATTTGGGTATATGAATATCCTTGCATTGGATCATACCCAAGATAGATGTCTTTTAGGCATTTGAGGTCAGAAGAAATCTTAATGCCTTGGCTCCTCAATTGAGTCTTTAGCAAAATCGACGTAAGGGTTTGGTATGTAAAAGGACCAGGGTCTTTTAGCTCTCTAAGAATGGGAGTTATGTAAAACTGCTTTCTTCGCTTGGGAGTCATGTTCAAATGGACTAAAACATTAAAGGATGAATGGTCCTGCGCATCGCAATATAGGAGGTTTCGGTGATCATGGAATTCAAAACTTTAACCACTTAGGTCCATGAGCCCTTGTGAGCCTTAGCTTCATAACATGGATGCCAAAAGACTTCAGAGTATCTTAAGTTGTAATGTAGGTAGCTCATAGTATTAGGAGGCAAGACTGTACTCCACGAATACAATTACCATTTCATAGAGGACCCATGACTCTCACTTAAGAAGATGGAGACTTCTGAGTGATTCTCATGTTATATTGAAAAGAATTTAAGATGCATGTTTATTTATTATGCTTTTAATGATTGAAGTATGATGTACTTGATGATGACTTTTCACTATATCTCCTATTTGGAATGCATTTAAGATGTGATTCATGAAGTATTATACTTCTTTTTTAGTCATCCCACTAGGTATATTTGTATACTTAACATCAGTTATCAATGCTGGTTCTTTAGAGGAATAGCGGGTGGGACACTTGTGAGAAGAAAGGACGTGAAGATCCTAGATCTATGTAGGATTTATTTCCTAAACTTATTAGTGATTTCTAGTTGATGTGTGTAATTCTTAAGACATAGGCACAAGAGTGCCAATTACTTATAGTTGTGTATATGATGTTGCTTGGTATATACACGACAAAGACCCTGTGAGATTTGGTTGTGATTTTTAATATGTTTTATATATATTTAAAGACATGGCAGTTGTTCGAAAACAAGTAAGTCACACCTTGGAATGCCATATTTGTCTAAGGATTTACAAATGATTCTATAAAAAAAAATTTCTGCTAGATTTCATTAGAAAATGAATTTGAGAAAATCCACGGTGTGACAACTTGGTATCGGATCACAAGGTTTAATCTATCTACATACTAAAAATTATGATATAGTATCATTATAAATAGTTGGATTAGGTAAAAGTAGAAGACTTATTAGTGCATATCTATGGTTGCAATATTCAATGGCTCATATTACCACAAATCGTGTGAGGCAGGTGACAACTGAGTTAAGCGGAGTAGGAGATCCATCAACTACCAATATAGTTGCTACAGCTGTTGCATCACCTATCTTGGGAGGAGGTGTTCAGGCAGGGAAATAACTCTACAACCTCATCAATTGAAGTCCCAGATGTCACTATGACCCCTATGGAGATGATGAATAAGTTTTAAAATATGACACAAACCTTGCAAGCCCAAACTGTGGCTATCCAAACTTAACTTCAGGCCCAAGATGACATGAATAGTCACAAGGAAAGAGAAAAAGGGGTAAATGATGGTATGAACTCTGCCATCTTGAAAATGTTTAAGAAGATGACGCCCACATTTAATGGAGAAGGTGAACCAGAAGAAGCAGAGAAATGAGTTGAGAAAATAGAGAAGGTCTTTGAGATAATGTTGGTTAAGGTAAATCAAAAAGTGAATACGGCCACATTCATGATGAATGGGGAGGCATTCTTCTGATGGAAAATGGTGAGGAATTCTTTGTTTAAGGACAATGAAGTGATTATTTGGAAAGAATTCCTGAAAGCCTTCAACTAGTAGTATTTGCCTCCTCACATCAAACCATGCAAGGAGATGGAATTTCTTGATCTACAATAGAAAGATTTATCAATGATCATGTATGAAAATAAATTTGTACAACAGAAAGATTTATCAGTGATCAAGAATGGGATTTGATTGAGGAATTGACTAAGTTACACATTGAATAGATACCAAGAGAAGGAAAATCATTAATTGCCAACTTCAAGAATTAGTCGCATGTCAAAAGATTTTGGAAACACAACTTTTGGACAAAGAAGTTGAAAGCTTAGAAGGAGTGAAAGATTTCTTTGAATGAGTGATATACACATAATATAACGATTTGTATACCCTATTTTTATTCATTTTAGGTTTAATTTTATATTAATGTTGTCTTATTAGGGTTTAATTGTGTTTTCTAGGTTTTGACGAGCTTAATTCGTGAAGTGGCTATTTTGGATCTCTGTGGATGAATTTTTATGCAAATTGTCTCAATCTAGTTCGAGTTGGAAGTTGGTTGCACAAAGGGATTCAACAAAGAAAGGACCAGCAAGTTTCATGTGAAAATAAGGAGAAGAATCAAACATAGAAGGTCCAACAGAAAATTAAGAAAAAACAGAGAGCAACCAATGCGTATAAGACTTGAATTCCACGTCAAAAAACAATAGTAGGAGAGAACAATTCAAAATAGTTTTATTTGAACAAAGCATAGCCAGTTTGCACAAAAATAGCATCAAGAGTTCCAACTAGATAAGGGAGAAATAGCTAATGGAAAGAGAAGAAAATTCAGTAAAAAAAAAACAAGCAAGGAACGTCCAAAAATAACCAATTTGTGAGAGGAAAACATCACAAAGAAATAGAGTTACAAACTACAGAGAAAAGAAAAGGAAAGAATGAAGCTTAAACAAGGAAAGAATTGATAAGAAAGGAAGAAGGAAGAAAAGGAATCAATCAAACAACCGAAGGAAGCTTATTCATGGTCAGAATTAATGGCTTAAAGAAGGAAAGAGAGGGCTGTCCAGAATATATAAACAAAGGAACATAAATTTCAATTTACAGAAGAGGGAGAAGAACGAATAAGAGATGAAACCACTCATTCCCATCATCTAAAATCATCTAGAAAACAGTTTAAAAGTGAGAGAATCGAAACCCAAAGCCGGAGAATGAGAATAGGCAAGGAAAAAAAATTGTTCTCGCGGGTGCTATAGCAGTACAGTGGTAGAGCCGAGAGGTTGAAGACTAGAACAGTAACCCGCCTTATTGGTAATGTAGTACTTCAAAAATTTTCTAGTTTTCTTGATTTTCATCTAAACTTGTAAGTTTATTTCCACTTAATTTAATAGAGAATATGGTTTTAGTTCTTAGGTTAATGAGTAACTAAGTTTTTCATCTAAGGCGAGGATGAAGCCTTGTAAATTTCTAGGAAATTATTTGGCATGAGAGTTTATTAAATTTCTTGTACATGTGCTTCAATGTTTGATTGTTCTATCTATTTTCTATTGATAAACTCCATTTTAGATATAAGATTAATAATGTTCTTTATACGATTTGAGGTGTTTTTTTATTAGTTAGTTGCATGAATTTTTTAACTCTTGAATTTGGGTTGGGTATTAATTGTAATTTACATCTTGTGGATATAATTATGGACTTAGTCTTAATCTTATTAAGAAAAGGAGAACATAATTTTTACTCTTGAATATGTGCTTAAAGATGATATTTTCTATAATACATGGGATTGAATTATAAGCTGTTTTTAGATATTATCAAAACATAATCAATAATCATGAACATGACTCTTTACAAATTAATTTGTGTGGATTCCTATGCCGTAATATTTTGGTTAATTGGATATTTGAATAAGTTGATATTAGTTTTTTAGTTTAAATTGACTCTATCTTAGATTTAACTTTGATTTCTATTACTTGTTTTTGATAGTTTTGGTAACTTTTCTTATTTTATTTACTTCATTTTTTATTCTTACTTATTTTGGGTTTTTTAAAGTAGGTGATTACTTGATAATTCATTAACTATACTAGGGTCAGACACGATTAAATTAAAATTAAGTTTTTTATTTCAAGTCTCAGTAAGAACTACCTTGTTTAGCCGCTTTTCTACCTTTGATTCATGTGCTTGAAAGTAATATTTAAAATTTAACAAGTTTTTGGCACTGTTGTCGGGGACTTGCAAATGAAAACAAATTAAGTCTAAATTAAGTTTACCCTTCTACTAGTTTTAGTTTAGGGTTTAAAAATAAAAAATAAAAGCAAGGACAAAAATAAAAAACACTAAAGAAAATAAAGAAAAAGAGATAGACAGAGGAAGGGTTTAAAACTAGGAGCATTAGAGATTGGTTAGTTGTGTATGACCACGTAGCTACGTGATCAAACACACTGGTTAGTTCGAAATGATTTCCATCCCCTAGAGAGTTGTGAAATTGAAACTGACCTTCCATTGACATTGGGAGAGCAATGTAGAAGCTAAACCCCTTAGGGAGCTATTTTCACCAATCTCCATCAATCCTCCCTTGTCCATAGTGTTGCCTGCCATCGTTGCAACACACTTTGAGTTGAAGGCTAAAGTCATTCAACTTCTTCCCACCTTCCGTGGTCTTGATAAAGAGGATTCTTACATGCATGTAAAAGATTTTCTTTAAATATGTGCTACAATCAACTTTCAGAATTTTTCTGAGTCAATATGTTTATGCTTGTTTCCTTTTTCATTGTAGACAAAGCAAAGGCATGGTTGGATTCTCTGCCAGCAGGGTCTATGAATTTGTGGGAGGGACTTGTTAGCAAGTTCCTTTCCAAAACATTTCCAATGTCCAAAACCAATGACTTAAGAAGAGAAATAGTGGACTTTTGTCAAGAAGAGCATGAATAATTTTATGAGACTTGGGAGAGGCACTACAACAAAAAGTACTATTAGCGACACAAATAAAAGTGTCGCTAATAATTACTATTTGCAACGCATATCAAAGCGTCGCAAAAAATTTAACTATTAGCGACACTTTTTATAAAGCGTAGCAAATAGTAGTATTAATAGTGATGCTTTTTATAAGGCATCTCAAATATTAATACTGTAAGCGATTCTTGTATAAAACGTCGCTAATAATTATAATATTAATGACACTTTCTAAAAAGCTTCACTAATTGTTATAAGTTTTAAATAAAAAATTTAGAACTATTTGTGACGCTTTTATACAAGCGTTGCAAATAGTATTCATTCTAGCGATGCTTTTGTAAAAGTGTTGCTAATTCTTTGTACTATTAGCGAGACTTACAACAAAACATCACAAAAAAAATTAAACCCTTGTGAGATCATTACTTTCAACTAGTGTAATTTGGGGGTTTAAAGTCTTGTTGCATATGATATATGCAATATGGTATATATCATATGATATATGCAATATGGATTTCATGCAAAATTGGACTAGTTAAATATATTTTTATCGTTTGCTCTTTGTTTTGCACAAGGACTAGCTAATATAGGTTTAGGGGTACACAACTTGATCTAGTTCAGGCTGCGCAGGGGCTAATTCAATCACCATCACCACCTCTATTTAAATACACTACCAATCTCAAACAGGTTTGCCAGGACATCGAGTTGGTCTAGTACAAGGATACTCAATTTCTAATTAAGATCGAAAAATATATATGATGTTTGGAGTGGCATCTGCAATGTGGCATGGAGTATGAGGAGCATCTATGGGATTGAATTTTTAACAACATGGAATTTTAAATTTTTCTTTGAAATTTGTTGGGGTGAAGAGTAATAATAAATAATTTTAAAGATGCAAACAAAAAACAAGATAGGGATTAAACTACAATCCAAGTTAAGACTAATTCTTTTCACACATACAAATAATAAATGGAATAACTTAGTTTACATGATGAACAACATTTCATTAGCAAAAGACGATTTTACAAGCCAAGAATTATTAAAAGTGTCTGTTTGTTAAGGCCAAACCTTGGGCAAAATACAATGGCCCTAGTTCAAAATTTTACTTAAGAACTATGATATGTATTCCCTCCTTGTGTTGCAAAACTAAAAAATAAAAAAATATTCTTATACAAAGTGCCAAAATCCTATGTGTCTAGTGAATATGAAAAATCAATCAAACAACATCACAAGAGATTTTTACATGAAAAATACTCATAGGAAAAAACCACAGAACAGTCTATCTAGACCAATTAATGCACTATTGTAAACAAAATACAAAGTTACCGATTATAATGTATGAGTTATTCATTTCTTCTTTAGTTGGTCTTTAGATTACTTTAACCCTTGTATCACGACCCCAACAGTTTACTTGCATTGAATTGATCTTTACTGCGAGCTTGCTTCAAATGTTCTCGACCTTCAAATGTCCTTGAGATGATGAATATGCTTCAAACTATGACACAAGCCTTGCAAGCCCAAATTGTGGCAATCCAAACTTAATTTCAGGCCCTAGATGACATAAATAGTAACAAGGAAAGAAAAAAAAGGGGGAAATGATGGTATGAACTTTGCTATCCTGGAAAAGTTGAAGAAGGTGACACCCACTTCTAACGAAAAGGTGAACTAGAAGAAGTGGGGAAATGGGTTGAGGAAATAGAAAAGGTCTTTGAGATAAGGTCGGTTAAGCCAAATAAGAAAGTTAATATGGCCACATTCATCATGAATGGGGAGGCATTCTTCTAGTGAAAAATGGTGAGAAATTCTTTGTTTAAGGACAAGGAAGTGATTACTTGGAAAGAATTATTGAAAGCCTTTAACAAGTAGTATTTCCCTCCTCACATCCGACAATGCAAGGAGATCGAATTTCTTGATCAACAACAGAAAGATTTATTAGTGATCATGCACGAACATAAATTTGTACAATAGAAAGATTTATAAGTGATCAAGAATGGGATTTGATTGAGGAATTGGCTAAGTTACACATTGAATAGATACCAAGAGAAGGGAAATCATTAATTGCCAACATGAAGATTTAGTCTCACATGGAACAAAATATTTTGGAAACACAACTTTTGGACAAGGAAGTTGAAAGTTTAGAAGGAGTGATAGATTTCTTTGAATGAGTGATGTACACGTAATGTAACCATTTGTATACCCTATTCTTTTTCCTTTTATGTTTGATTTTATATTAATATTGTCTTATTAGGGTTTAACTGCATTTTATAGGTTTTGACGAGCTTAATTTGTGAAGAGGCTATTTTGGATAATTGAGGATGAATTTTTACGCAAGCTGTCTCAAGATTGTTACAGTTGGAAGTTGGTTGCACAAAGGGATTCAATGAAGAAAGTACCAGGAAGTTTCATGTGAAAATAAGGAGAAAAATCAAATATAGAAGATCTAACAGAAATTTAAGAAGAAACATAGAGCAGCCAATGCGAATAAGACTAGCATTCCACGTCCAAAAACAATAGTAGCAAAAAAGAGTTCACAACAATTTTCTTTGATAAAAAACAGAGCTGGTTTGCACCAAAAATAGCATCAAGAGTTACAACTAGATAAGGGAGGAATAGCTAATGGAAAGAGAAGCCAATGCAGTCAAAAAAATAAGCAAGGAACGTCCAAAAATGACCAATTTGTAAGAGCAAAAAAATCACAGAGATATAGATTAACAAACTGTAGAGAAAAGAGAAGGAAAGAATGAAGCTTAAACAAGGAAAGAATTGATAAGAAAGGAAGAAAAGGAATCAGTCAAACAACAAAAAGAAGCTTATTCATGGCCAGAATTAATGGCTTAAAGAAAGAAAGAGAGGGCTGTCTAGAATATATAAACAAAGCAACATAAATTTCAATTTTGAGAAGCGGGGAGAAGAATGAATCAGAGACAAAACCACTAATTCCCATAATCCAAAATCATCTCGAAAATAGTTTAAAAGTAAGAGAATCAAAGCCCAAAGCCAGAGAATGAAGAACAGCCAAGGAAAAAAATTTGTTCTCGCGGGTATTGAAGCAATACTGTGGTAGAGGCGATACGTAGAAGACAAGAATAGTAACCTGCCTTATCGGTAATGTAGTAGTTTAAAATTTTTCAAATTTTCTTGATTTTGTTCTAAATTTGTAAGTTTCTTCCACTTAATTTAATGGAGATAATGGTTTTAGTTCTTAGGTTAATGAGTATCTAAGTTTTTCATCTAAGGCTAGGATGAAGCCTTGTTAATTTGTATTAGATTAATGATCATGAAAGTTGATTAAATTTCTTGTACATATGATTCAGTGTTTGACTGTTCTACCTATTTTCAATTAATAAACTTTATCTTGGATATAATATTAATCATGTTTTTCTTTTGATTTGAAGTTGTTTTTATTAGTTAGTTGCATGAATTTTTTAACTTTCGAATTAGGGTTGGGTATTAATTTTGATTTGCATCTTGTGGATACAATTATGAATTTGATCTTCATCTTATTAAGATAAGGAGAACATAATTTTTACTCTTGAAAGTATGCTTAACAATGATATGTTCTGTAATACATTGGATTGAATTCTAATGTGTTATGAGATAGTATCGAAATTGAATCAATAATCATGGACATGACTCCTTACAAATTAATTCATGCGGATTCTCAGGCCTTATTAGTTTGGTTAATTGGATATTGAATCATTTAATATTAGTTTTTTGGTTTAAATTGATTTTAAGAGTTTTGATTCTTGTTAGTTCTTAGATTTAACTTCGATTTTTATTACTTGTTTTTTATAGTTTTGGTAACTTTGTTTTTTTTTATTTACTTCATTCTTTATTCTTACTTGTTTTAGGTTTTTTAAAGTAGGCGATTACTTCATAATTCATTAACTATACTAGGGTTAGACTCAATTAGATTAAAATTTAGTTATTCAATTTCAAGTCTCTGTGGTATCTACCTCGTTTAGCCGCTTTTCAACCTTTGATTCGTGCGCTTGCTAATAAGTCCCTCCCACGAATTAATAGACCGGGGACACGTAAAGGAAAACAAATTAAGTCTAAACTAAGTTTACCCTTCTACTAGTTTTAGTTTAGGCTTTAAAAATAAAAAATAAAAAAACAAACACAAAACCAAAAAGATTAAAAATTAAGAAATTAAAAATAGTTATTGAAAGGAAGGGTTGAAAAGAAGGGGGCATTAGAGATTGGTAGTCGTGTATGACCACGTGGCTACGTGATCAAAGACACCGATTAGTTCAAAATGATTTCAATCCCCAAGAGAGTTGTGAAATTGAAACTAATATTTCATTCCCATTGGGAGATAACTACGTAGAAGCCAAACCCCTTTGGAAGCTATTTTCACCAATCTCCATCAATCCTCCCTTGTGCAAGTGTTGCTTGCCATCACTGCCACACACTTTGAGTTGAAGGCTCAAGTCATTCAACTTCTTCCCACCTTTCATGGTCTTGATAGAGAGGATCTTTACATGCATGTAAAGAATTTTCTTTAAAAATATTCTACCTTCAAGTTTTAGAATTTTTCTGAGGAGTCAGTCCATTTACACTTGTTTCCTTTTTGATTGAATACAAAACAAAGGCATGGCTGGATTCTCTGCTAGCGGGGTCTATTAATTCGTGGGAGGGACTTATTAGCAAGTTCCTTTCCAAAATTTTCCCAGTGTCCAAAACCAATGCCTTAAGGAGAGAAATAGACGACTTTTGTCAAGAGGAGCATGAAAAATTTTATGAGAGTTGGGAGAGATTTAAGGACTTGATTTTGAAGTGTCCCAACCATGGTTTTAAAACATGGCGGATTGTACAATGCTTTTATAATAGTTAGACTCAAATACACCGTATTGTGATCGAATCCATGAATGGTGGGTGTTTCTTGAGTCTGAATGATTATGCAGCGTATAAGTTTCTAGAGGGTTTGTCTAAGAGTTCCCAGCAATGGGATTTTTTGAGCGATAGAGAAAAACCAACTAAAAACCCTAGAAAATGACACTTATATGAAGTAAGGGAAGATGACATAAAAGCTTGGTTAGACTAGCTAAGCGAAAAAATTGAAGCCATGACCTTTGCTAGAAATATGAATTTCGTCAAACAATTTCAAAATGAAGTGCGTTCTCTGTGTGCAAGTCCAATGCACACTGCTCAAACATTTCCTTCCACGCTAGGTTATTCTGAATGCTTCTCTGAGCAAGCTATTGTACTAAACAATTATGGGAAAATATTTGGAAGTCTATTCTCTTAGACATAAAATCCAAAGTGGTGGAATCATCCAAATTTCTCTTGGGGATAAAACCAACCTCCCATGAATGGAGGAGGGCTGGCAATGCAATAGATATCTATTCAATTTACGTAGCCCAGCCCCCCAATTAGCTCCTCAAGTTGTTGCACCACCACGTCAGAAGTTGTCACTTGAAGAGTCTCTCAAAGCATTCATGCAAACTACTAACCGGGCCATATTAGAATTAAAAAAATTTAGTCAAATGAACACTTCAGCCATAGATAAACTAGAAACTCAAATTGGCCGGTTAGCAACTCATGTAAGGGAGAGAGAGCAAGGCAAGTTTGATAGTGATCCTATACCCTGCCATAAAGGTCAATTTCATTTTAGTCTTCAAGTTCATCACATGACCAAGGTCATGTTATGCCAATCACCACTTTTATATCTTGGACACAGATTGACAATTATGTGAAAATGCGTGAAGTAGAGGGAACGAGTAATATTGAGTCACATAGTGATAAACAAGAACCCAATGCCTCCCCACATGTTTTACTTGACCCCCCCAGTTAGGATTTTTGTGCCAAAAGCCCCATTTCCTCATAGACTAGTTAATCCTAAAAAAGCTGCCCAATTTGGAGATATTTTAGAGGTGTTTAAGCAAGTATAGATAAGCATATCATTCCTTGATGCTATCCAACAAGTGCCCTCTTATGTTCACTTTTTAAATGACTTAGTCACAGTTAAAAGGAAAACAAATGTTCCTAAAAATGCATTCTTGATAGAGCAAGCCAGCTCTATCATTCAATGCAAATTCTCTATCAAATATTACGACCCTAGCTGTCCAACAATTTCATACAAGATAGGGGATCATCACATTGAGAGGGCTTCGTTAGATTTAGGGGCTACTGTGAATTTATTGTCACATTCTGTGCATGTGCAATTGGGATTAGGAAAGTAGAAACCCACATCAATGACACTTCAACTAGCTGATAAATTTGTAAAAATTCTTTGAAGTGTTGTTGAAGATGTTCTGAATAAGGTTGACACATTTTACTTTTGAGTGGACTTTGTTGTCCTTGATACTCAGCCTATTCAGAATATCTATAGGCAAATGCTTGTCATTTTAGGTCGTCCTTTCTTGGCCACATCTACTGCTCTAATAAATTATAGAAATGGGGTGATTAAAATATCCTTTGGTTACATGATGGTCAAGCTCATCATTTTTTACATGAGCAAATAGGCACTAGATATGGAAGATGGGAATGAAGTTAAATTGATTGATAGTTATGTTCACAATACATTCATCCAATTACATTCTAAGGATCTCTTAGAGATTTGTGAAGTACACTTTGGTTGTGGGTTTGACATTGACAATTGGTTGAGGTGGTTAATTTATTGCTAGATTTTGTTCCTCTGATGAATCTTAAAAGATGGCAACCTAAAGTGGCTTCTCTTTCATTATCATTACCACCCCTTCCATCCATTATAGAACCACCTAAGATGGATCTAAAACCATTACTTAACACCCTCCAGTATGTGTTTTTAGGTTCTTCTGAAATTTTACTAGTCATCATAGCCTCCAATATAGATGATAATCATGAGAGAAAATTAATTAATATCCTTAAAAATCACAAGGAGGCTATAGAGTAGACAATTGATGACATTAATGGTATTAGTTATTCTTTTGTTTTGCATAGAATTTACTTAGATGAAAATGTTAAACCTTCACGTGAATCTCAAAGGCGCTTAAACCCTGTTATGCAAGATGTGGATAGAGCAGATGTGTTGAAGATTCTTGATGTGGGTGTCATTTACTAAAATTCTAATAGTAGATGGGTGAGTCTTGTTCAAGTTGTGCCAAAGAAGTCTGGCATAATAGTAGTCAAGAATGGTTTTGATGAGTTAGTTCCAACCCTGTTCAAATGGGTTGGCATGTTTGTATTGACTACAGGAAGTTGAATGCCATGATAAGGAAAAATTACTTTCCTCTTCCTTTCATTGATTAGATGTTAGAAAGGTTAGCCAGTCATGCTTATTATTACTTTCTTGATGGGTATTGCAGTTATAATTAGATTCCCATAGCACTTGAGGATCAAGAGAATACTACATTCACTTGTCCTTTTGGGATAGGTGCCAACCGTTGCATGCCTTTTGTGGTATGCAATGCACCTGCCACTTTCCAACGGTGCATGATTAGCATTTTCTTAGACATAGTAGAAAAATTCTTAGTGATGTTTATAGATGATTTTTCCATCTTTGGCTCTACATTGGATAAGTATTTGCACTACCTATTCCTAGTGTTAGAGCGGTGTAAAGAGAAGAATCTTGTAGACTGGGAGAAATGTCATTTTATGGTACAAAAAGGGTTTGTTCTTGGGCTTGTCATATCACAAAGGGCATTGAGGTTGATAAAGCTAAAATTGATTTGATTTCTCATCATTCACCTCCACGAACTATAAAAGAAATTACATTATTTTTATGTCATGCAGGCATTTATAGGTGATTTATAAAAAAAAAATTGTAAAATTTCTAGACCTTTGAGGAATTTAATTGCCAAGGGTTCTCCATTTGTCTTTGATGATGAGTGTTTTCATGCTTTTGAAAGGTTGAAAACTGAATTGTCCTCTACACATATTATTCGAGCACTAGATTAGAGTATGCCTTTTAAGATTATGTGTGATGCCTTTTGATTATGCCATTGGTGCTATTTTAGGGCAACACATTGATAAACTTCCCCATGTGATCTGCTGCTTAATATATATGTAATATAACCATTAATACACCCTATTTTTATTCATTTTAATAATAATTTTATATTAATGTTAGCTTATTAGGGTTTAATTGTGCTTTATAGGTTTTGAAGAGCTTCATTCGTGAAGAGGCCATTTTAGATCATTGAGGGTGAACTTTCATGCAAGTTTTCTCAAGCTAGTTTGAGTTGGAAGTTTGTTGCACAGTGGGATTCAACATAGAAAGGACCAGCAAGTTTCATGTGATAATAAGGAGAAAAATCAAATATAGAAGGTCCAATAGCAAATTAAGAAGAAACGGAGAACAGCCAATGAGAATAAGACTAGCCTTCCACGCCAAAAACAATAGTAGCAGAGAATGGTTCACAACAATTTTCTTTGAACAAAGCAGAGCCAGTTTGCACCAAAAATAGCATCAAGAGTTCAAACTAGATAAGGAAGGAATAGCTATCGGAAAGAGAAGCCGATTCAATCAAAGAAAGAAGAAAGGAACATAAAAAAATAGCCAATTTATTAGAGCAAAAAATCATAAAGAAATAGGTAACAAACTGCTCGGAAAAGAAAAAGAAAGAATGAAGCTTATACAAGGAAAGAATTGATAAGTAAGGAAACAGGAAGAAAGATGAATGGGTCAAGCAAGAAAAAGATGCTTATTCATGGTTGGAAATAATGGCTTAAAGAAGGAAAGAGAGGACTGTTAAGAATTTCTAAATAAAGCAATATATTTGAGAAGAGAGGAAAAGAACAAATTAGAGATGAAACCACTCAGTCCCATCCTCCAAAATCATCTAAAAAATAGTTTGAAAGTGATAGAATTGGAGCCTAAAGCCAGAGAATGAAGAACATGCAAAGAAAAAAATGCTTCTCATGGGTACTGTAGCAGATGCGAGAGGTTGAAGACAAAGAATAGTAACATGTCTCATCAGTACCGTAGTAGTTCAAAATTTTTCAATTTTTCTTGATTTTCTTCTAAACTTGTAAGTTTTTTTCCACTTAATTTAATGGATATTATGGTTTTAGTTCTTAGGTTAATGAGTAACTAAGTTTTTTATCTAAGGCTAGGATAAATCCTTATTAATTTGTTTGGGGTTAATGATCATGAGAGTTGAATAAACTGCTTGTAAATGTGCTTCAATGTTTGATTGTTCTACCTATTTTCAATTGATAAACTCTACCTTGGATATAAAATTAATCACGTTCATCTTATGATTGGAGGGGGTTTTTGTTAGTTAGTTGCATGGATTTTTTAACTCTTGAATTAGGGTTGAGTATTAATTATGATTTGTATTTCATGGATACAATTATGGACTTAATCTTAATCTTATTAATCAGAGGAGAATATAATTTTTACTCTTAGAAGTATGCTTAATGATGATATTTTCTGTAATGCATAGGGTTTAATTCTAATGTGTTATGAGATAGTATGGAAATTGAATCAATAATCATGGACATGGCTTTTAACAAATTAGTGCGTGCGGATTCTCATGCCTTAGTAGTTTGGTTAATTGGATATTTAAATCGTATGATATTGTTTTTTAGTTTAAATCGATTCTCAATATTTTGATTATTGTTAGTTCTTAAATTTAACTTTAATTTCTATTACTTGTTTTTGATAGTTTTGGTAACTTTACTTCTTTTATTTATTTTGTTGTTCATTCCTACTTGTTTTAAGGTTTTTAAAGTAGGCCATTACTTGAAAATTTGTTAACTAGATAAGGGTTAGACTCAATTAGATTAAACTTTAAATTTCTGATTTCAAGTCTATGCGGGGTCAACCTCATTTAGCCGCTTTTCTACCTTTGATTTGTGTGCTTCCGAATAACAATTAAAATTTAACAACAAGGAGCAAATAGGGGAATAAGGTTTAGGAATCATTTTGTGGTTCCTAATAATGAAGAGCTAAAACTAGAATTATTGGAAACCACTCACCACTCCCAATATACTATCCACCTAGGATGAACCAATATGTATAGAGAATTAAAGGAAGGATTGTGATAGAATAGAATGAAGAAAGAAATTAAAAATTATTTGTTAAAATGCTTGACTTGTCAACAAGTGATTATAGAATATCAAAGGCCACAAGAACTCTTAATCCCCTAGAAATTCCTCAATGGAAATGAGAAGATGTTAGAATGGACTTTGTGGTCGAATTGATTAAAACTGAAAAGAAGAATGTTTCCATATGGGTAATGGTGGATAGATTAACTAAGTAGATAGATTAACCAAATCTACATGCTTCTTAGTAATTAGATGGACTTAATCACTCATGACCTTTTTAAGGCTATACATTCAAGAAATTGTAAGGCTAGAATGGAACACCATTGTCCATTGTCTATTGTCCATTTGAACGAATGATTCAAACTTTGGTGGGCATGCTTCGTGCTTGTATGCTAGAATGGAATGGAAATTGGGATGAAATTTTACCACTCAGAATTTTCTTACAATAATAGTTATATTCTAGTAATGACATGACACCTTTTGAAGCATTGTGTGGTTGACAAAGTCATTTTGGGAAAGACAATTATTAAAAGAGGAATTGATAAATCAATGTGAGGAGAAAATTTAAGACATCAAACAAAAGCTTTTTACATCTCAAATTCGACAGAAGAAATATGCTTATTTGAGAAGAAGAGAATTGGAATTCGAAAGGGGAGATCATTCATTTTTTAATGTTTTACCCACTAAAGGAGTAATGAGATTTGGGAATAAAGGAAAATTGATCCCAAGGTATGTTGGTTTATTTGAAATCTTGCAAACAATAAGACTGACAACCTACAAACTTGTTTTGTCTGCTAATCTTGCTTATGTGCATAACGTCTTTCATGTATCTATGTTGAGAAATTATATTCCCAATCCTGCATATGTTGTTGATATGTCAAGTGTGGAGCTTCAACCCACTCTTACGTACAAGGAAGAGTTTGTGATGCTATTGACATGAAAATAATGACCTTAAGGAATAAGGAAATACAAATGGTGAAAGTCTTATGGAGAAGTCAAGCTTTTGGAGGAAATAACTTGGAAGGTAGAAGCTGAGTCCAAAAAGGCTGATCCCCACCTATTTGTTGGTGAGTGAACAAATTTTGAGGATAAAATTTTCTTCAAAGGACGAAGGATTTGACACTTGTGATTTTTGAGTGTTATTCGTATGAATTATATTAATTATTAATCTATTAGTAGTTTACTTGTGATTCTTGAGTTTCGTTGGTGTTGCTTTCAGCAAGTCAACAGACTCCTTTGGTAATGATAGTATTATTGAGCAATAAACTGAAGAAAGTAGTAATGATGATAAATAAATATTATATTTCAACTTTTTATAGACAAAAAGTTTTTAGGTAGTCATCGACATGTTGGTGCCTCCACGGTTAATGTTCTAGATCACTGTCAGTAAGGATTGACACGTAGGTTGCTTTGCCGATGAAGTGCTTGATTTAATGTTAGCAGGCCATCAACGCATCGGTGTTGTGGGTGTAGCTTACTAACAGGTTTGAAACCACACATAGAAGTGGTTTCATATGGTTTTTGTGATCATTATGCAATACTAGAATTAAATTATTTCTCCTTCATATAAATATCTTTGACAATCCTTGACCCAAATTCTTTTGAATCACTTACTTCTAGTCAAAGAAGAAGAATTAGGGGGTGCCAAAGTTTGGGGGAAGAGGGAAGACGACCGAGTTTATAGAGACCTTTGTGTTTTTTGAAGGAAAAAGGTTGGATTGCTCACCTTGTTACCATGATTTGGTTTTAGAGTGAATGTATGGAATGAATCATGATTATCTCTTTGTATGAAAGCATGCAAAGAATGATTCTAAGATTCTTGCCATGAATATGACTATAATCATGTAATTGTCCACTTTTTATTTATCATGTGATTGAACATATATGGCCATATGTATTGTATTAGCTTGTTTTGGTGAACAAAACCATGTCAAATTGATGTGTAATTTGAGTCATAGAATAAAATGCTTACTACTCAAGATTACATGGTGAAGATGAAGCATATCAGAAGACTTAGAAGTGTTTTCGCGGGTTAAAACACACACACACTTCACATTCACACGCTAAGGATAAAGTTTTATTGTATTAGAGTGTAAGAAAGAATGAGTAGAAAATAAGTGACAAATTATATAGTATGTAAAGTTCTCATCTAAGAATAATCGGGATTAAAAAGAGGGTTAATAGGAAAAATTTTGAATTCTAGTATTGCAGCAGTTACTGTAGCAATGATAGATCGACGAACAATAGCTATCAACAAGTTACAATAGCAGTTTTTACAAAATTTCAATAAACGAAGCTAAAAGTTGGTGATAGGTCAATGAACAATAGTGATCTAACACTGGAGCTCATAATTTCCCAAAATAGGCCATTCCGAGTTGAATTTAATTTCTAATTGAGGTTTAACACCTAAACCAACTTAGTTATCTATATAAGAGGTGTTTTGGATGTGAAAAAATAAAGGGAAGCGATTGGTAGCATAGAGAGAGATTTTTTATCTACTCTATTGTGTTTTGAGACTATTGAGCTGTCCATTGGCTACATACTTTGAAGATCAATTTAATTAGCCAAAAGAAAAGAGTCTTTCACAACACAACATTACCAAGAGCTTAAGGAGTTGAAAAAAAGTTCTTCGTCAAGAAATGATGGAAGAAACTAAAAGGGAGATCAACAATCAAAGGAGTCTTTGATTGAGTTTCTAGAAGGAGATGAAGACGGAACACGAAGAGGGAAAGCTTCAAGGTTTTGACTGAAGGAAAATTTGAAGGCCAACAATGAAGAGGACTGAACAAAAAAAGATTTTTCATGTGTGTCGAGTTAAGAAGTTGGTTGGTTGTATTTGGGTATGGTAAGTACTTGCTTACTCTAGAATTGATTTTGCCAAGAGTGGCTACAGTGGTTTTTTTACCCTAGTTAGGGTTTTTCATGATTAATCCTTATGTCTTTTTGCATGCTTTCTGGTTTGATTGTTGATAGATTAATCATGAATGACACATAGACATTGGGCTTTTATTGTTTCAACTATGAAAGAAAATTTCTTAGTGTTGAGGCTAGAACTCTTATTTCTTACTCGTCAAAGTACTAGATTTAGGAACAATCTAGTGATCCACTAGGTTATTTGAAGGATATTAAACTCTTATTTATTAATTAACTTTTTGTATGTGTATTTGAACTTAGGCAAGTGAGTGTTAATTACTTATAGTTGTTGTATATTATGGATCTGAGACATGTACTTGGGCTCAACCCAGTGTGTTTGTAGTGTAGTTTGACCTTGTCTAATATATTATTCTAGTTTTATTATGAGTATATTAAAAAAATGAGTAGACCACCCCTGAGATAATTTTGCTGTAAGTTTGACAAAAGTTTTAAAAAAATTTGTTTCAACTGATTGATTTATGAAGAATTAGTTTTCTAAATCTTTGGACATAACATTTTGATCTTATTATTTTTTTCTCGTTAGAAAAATTGTTGTACATAAATTCTAACTAAAGTGAGTTGAAAATGATAATTTTTCTTTATTAAAGTCTAGATAAATTCGTCTTTTTTAAATAAGAAAGACGTTGAGCGATTAATAAGTGAAGGGTCAAGGGTTAAACATTGGTGGTTTCTTAAAAATAATAATAAAAGAGTGTTATAATGTTAAAATGAAGATTGAAAGTCACAAACTATTGGAATTGACTAATCTAAGCCAAGGTATACATAACCATAATTCTCTGGATTCACTCAGATCAAGTGTCAAACGAATGAAATTTAATAAGAGAGTTGAACATGTTATTTTTTATTTTTATTTATTTCAAAATCTGTAGGACCAAATGATTTGATTTCAACTGAAAATGGTTGTTTTTTAATTTTTGAATTGATTGAGGTTTTTTTTTATTTCGAAATCTGTAGGATCAATTGCTAGTGTCTAAGTATATGTGGGAACATTCAATTTAAAAAATGATGAATGCCTTACTTCTTATTTCATATCTAAACTCTTGGAGAAGCTAGAGAGAGGTGGCGGACTGTGATATTGACCAGATTTGCTTGGATTGTCATGAAATTTTCGCATGAATTTGGAATTTTTTTGTGGATGAAGAAAAACCCGAAACTCAAATGCTAAACTTTTAGTGTTTTACAAGGTTTTTTCAATGAATTTGAACTATAGGATACTAGGAATAACTAGATCACGATCCTTTCAAATTTCACGTGATTTCATTCATTAAAACTCAAGTCTTCAACAATTTTCATTATCTGTTTTTTTAAAATGCCCAGAATTGGGGATTTTGAAATTCATAGATTTATGATTCGAAAATGATTGTAGGTATAGTTATGAAAGTTGTTTAATTCATTGAGAACTACATCATATTAAATTTTGGGATTAATTGGGATATATTTTTGCTAGTATTTTTGGTATTTCAAATTTTCTTAATTTTAAAATTTTTAATATTAGTAGGAAAATTAATTTCTTAATTTTTGGTCTAGTCTTAGTCTTAGCCCTAGGATTTTTTTATCATACTTAAATGGACAAGAGTAAGAAGTGTGTGTCAAGGGGAAGAAGCCTGCCCCCAACCCCTGAGGAGCCTAGTTCCTCCACTCCCACACCGAAGGACAAGCCTATACGCTTCAAGTGTTTTGCCATTTATGTGCCTCTATATCCACCTCTGGACTAGATTTTTGATCGAGTACATTGGGTCACTTGCTGCCAGACTATATTGACATCTCAGAGCCCCGTATATCCATGACTGGTTTGTCACTGGTTTGTATCCATGAGTGAAGTGCACGAGAAGACCATCACTAGAGTGGTGAATGGGATGACTATCAACGTTACTCTAGATATGATTGCTATGGCTACTAGAGTTGAGCACAAAGGGATTCATTATTCGACTTTTTTTGGATATGAGTTTTCGGATGATAGCAGGATCATTGGATGTAAGACTCAGATTGAGAAAGGACAACCACTGGATACCTCCAATCAGGCTCATTTGGTGACTCCGAACTTCTGCCTTTTGCACATCATTGCATAGTATGACATATATATCATGAAGAAGGAGCGACTGGATTAGATGATGACCTATATACTTTATATATTGTCGGAGCCATAAGTTGAACCATATTCGCCCTCCATTATATTCATCAGATCATGACATTCCACCAAGGACACACGCATGAGATGTAACCCTATCCCTACATTCTGTCGAGAATATTTTTGGCACACCATGTTAGAGTGACCAGGACAAAAGCCTACTGTGATAGGTATGGATCTGATTGATGAGGCGGTGGTGCATCATATGCTCTCACACACTAGGGCAAGAGCATAGCATCCATGGGATGACATTGAGATGTCTGACGATTGTATAGATGATCGAAGACTTGTACAGAGGAGGAGAGTTAAGGCAAATGAATCACAACTGGCTTCGTATGTAGAATTGATGGGTTTTTGTTGTAAGATGCCAGACATATTTAATCAGTTAGTGGATCTCATTCATTGTCCTTCTTTCTATTCATATGCAAAGACTAACGTTGAGGAGGAGGATAACGAAATAGATGATGCTGAGTCCTGATTATGTTTTATTTTCCTTATCATTTTGATGTATTTCTTGTTAAAACTTTGATCAGTATATGACATGTACTTTTATGTTTACTTTGATGTATTATGAAACAAATGTGGTTGAACTAGAAAATACTTTGAGACATGTTTGGATAATTGTTTATTATTTTAATGTCTTTATGCTTGATTACTTAACATGCATTCTTTATTGTGATTTTCTATGTTCTAAAGTCATTTTTTGACTATTTTAGACAAAAAGGGGGAGAAATTTTTTGGAAAATCAATGAATGTGCTTATTCAAACTTAATTAAACAGTGCTATGAAAAATAATTTTTGTTTAAGTGTGCAGACTAAGTACAAGTTCAAGGCTTTTAAGATCAATTCCAAATGGTCCTAGTTAAGTCTTAGAGTGTCAAGTATATATTTTTGTATAAATGAAAGTCAATGCACTGAAATGTTAGAGGTTTAATATTTTTATAACTTATAGTGTTTTGTCATGAAAGAGGCAAAAGGGGTTGATTGTTAGAACATATAGGCATATGTATTCTAATTGGTTGATTTTGTTGAACAAATCAATTTCAAAACACTGTGTATGTTTTAGTCATTAAGGTTTGATGAGATTTGTGAGGTGATTGAGACGGATTTGGAATTGAAAGACATAAAAATAGGAGTGCAAGTTCTGAAATTTAAGGTTGAAGATTGAATTGAGTGTATGCTTCAAGGTAAAGTTTTGACACACTCACAAGCACAAGACGCTTATGTTTTCATTGAAATAATCTTAAAGATTGTTCATAAAATAGTTCATAGATGGATTGGTTTTGAACAGTTATATGAATAGATTGATAATTTGCTGAATGATTTCAAGATTTTCTACATGAGGATACAATCAATCAATTAGTTGACTAAGAGATTGATCAATGTGAGTTTCAGTCATATAGTAACAGGGAGCAACCGATCGCCCTGTGAAATGATTAATCATTTAATGAAATAGTTGTCTAGTTTAGGATTCCAAAATAAAATCCTTCCGAACATGGGTTGCATTAACCTTAGCCAGTTTGAAACTCTATATAAGGCTTAGGCATGGAAAAATTGAAGAGTGGAAAATCAATTTTTGAGGAGAAAAATTGAAACCTTTGAGAGCAAGTATTTTCCTTGTTTACCATAGATTTGTGAGAAAATTCGTATTGGTGAGAGATCTTTTATTCTAATGAATTAAAGAGAAGTTACTAAACAACTCATGACACACAAAAATGAGTTGCTGAGGTGTTCTTCATCAAGGAGTGTAAAAGAAGCTCAAAAGGAGATATACAATCAAAGTAGTCTTTAAGCGATCGTCTAGAAAAAGATGATGGAACATGGAAAGACAAACTTCAAGGGTATAAAGTAGAAGAAACTTGAAAGCCAACAATAAAGGATTGAAGAAAGAAAAATTGCTTTCTTGTGCATCTAGTTGAGGTTGGTTGTTCTGAGGACTTGTAAAATCTTTTTGTCTAGTGCATTGATTTAGCCATTTATCCGCTTTGGATTTTTCATGTTAAATCCATGTGTGATGCTTGCATGTTTTTACGTGGTTGATTGATAAATGGATCCATCTTAGGTTGAGCTTAATCTGGTTTCCGCTATATAAATGTTGTATGAAGAACAAGCCATATCACTTAATTATTAATTTGGCTAAGTGCAAGTTTTAAGAGCAATGTGGTGATCCTTTAGGTTTTAGTCTCTCATGGAAAAATGGAGTTTGGGAGAGGGGGGTGGAAGGTCTCTTGCAAGAGGTGGACTATGCCGTCGAAGTGGAGGATAGAGCAGGCTATTGGTGGAGCAAAGGTTCGCATACCGCTAGAAGCCACCATGTTAAGCAGACTCCCCACCCATGCCCATAAGCTATTCCTCCCATTGAAAACACTTTCCATGTCATCCTGACCAACTTGGGCATGAGGTTGCCAGTCAGCTAAACACACATTGCCACAAGATTTCTAAATGTGGTTGAAAATGAATTGGTTTTCTCAACTATTTTGTTTTTTTTTCTTATTTTCTTCTTTGTCTATTTGTGAAAAAAATTGGGGAGAAAAATTAGATATAAGGAGAGATATGAATGATTATTGATTATAGGGAGGAAACTAATATATTAAGCTTGTTGCAATACTTGAAAAATTCAATTTTGTATTTACTTGTTTTCTTTGACAACATTATGCAATTGTGTTTGTGTTTGTGATGTGTAGGTTAATTACAGGGTTGAAGACAACACCACACTAGGATATATTGGTCATAGGTTAAGGGAGAGAGGCATGGTGAAGTTGGACAATCTTATTAGTCATATTATTACACTATAGAGTTGTAAATGTTGTATCCAAATGATGGGATTTAGTGTTTTGTCACAAAATATTCAAATAGGGAGATTATAAAAACATATTATTATATTGACATATTTCAAAATAAAAATAATGTCATAATGTGTGTAATTTTATAGTCTGGGTTATAATTAATTATTAATGATGAAGAGTTAGATGAATTGAACTCAGAAGGTGCTTTCAAAGGTAAAGATATGCACACACATTATACACACTTAAGACTAATGAAAATTATTTTACAAGAGTGTGGTGGATAGATTGACAAAAAATTAGAGAAGTTTTGATTTGTGATTATCTATGATCGATCAACA
The DNA here is from genome assembly GCA_035235625.1 of Saururus chinensis. Lineage (NCBI taxonomy): Eukaryota > Viridiplantae > Streptophyta > Magnoliopsida > Piperales > Saururaceae > Saururus > Saururus chinensis. The sequence goes on from CP141144.1 coordinate 24,917,201, forward strand.
ATAAAAGAATGATCAATTGGCCTTGAATAATTTTCACAAGGAGCTCCAAGTCGCGGAACAATTGATCACTGAGAGAAACAATTGAGTGATGCTAGTCTCATAGATTCTAGTTACAGTGAACGATCCACTATAAGAAAAAAGACTATTAGCGATGCTTTTAAACGTCGCTAATAGTCATAAAAATGTTGCTAAATGCATAAAAAAAAAACGAGTCGCTATTGCTCATTAATGACGCATATGAAAAAGCATCGCTAATAGTACCCTATTAGTGACGCTTTTCTTTGTGTCAGTAACATTAATTTTTTTTCTAACACTTTATAATGCATTGCAAATAGTAAATTATTAGCGATGCTTACTTACATGCTTCGCTAATATTAAAATATTTAAAAACAATAATTTGTGACACTTGATTTTGTGTAGCTAAAAAGGAAAAATAAATTTTTTTATTAATGATGCTTTAAAAAGCATCACTAATAAAAATAAATAAATATAAAAAAATTATTAGACACTTGTGAAAGCGTAGCTGATAAATAAATCTAAATGGTTATTAGCGACACTTTTAAAAGCCCCTCCTCTGGCCGATGGGGGGCGGGGGAGGGGGAGAAGAAGGGGCTTTGGTGGGAGGAGCCGGAGCCCCTCCTCCCTCCTCCGGCTAGCTCTACCAGCCGGTGGGGGTTGAAGAAGGGGGTGAAGGGTGTCACGCCCCGGCGATGCCCGACCCGAGCCGAACCCGGTCCAAGGGCCGGTCAAACGCGCGGGGGCAACGAAGTGAAATTGAGAAACGATTCTAGCGGAAGACTTAATCCCTAACCACGGGCGATTAACAGCAACACGGAGTGCGCACAATCCTTTGAGCAAGAGTAAATAAAAGGGGAAGAAAAGGTGTTGCTTAACACAAAGTAAACAACAATCTCAAACCCACAAACTTAGTTAAGTAAAGCCCACACCGGCTCAAAATAAGTCATAAGCAAACATAACTGTAACATGTGACATAAATCCACAACAAAGAACCCTACACATAGGTTCTAACATAAAACATGAAACAAAATGAAGGAAAGTCACGCAACGATCTCCATCATCACACCCAAGCTACCTCTGACCTTTCCTCAAAAAGGCAATCCTGTCCGTCTGTGTGTCGTACCACGCAGCCCCAAATCAAAACACAAAAGAGGGGTGAGTTTTAACACTCAGCAATGGTTTTAATATCACTGTCAACGTAGAAAATACAATAGCTTAGAAATGAGATCGTTTCAGATCAAAGATTTACATGGTGCATCACTTTCTGATCACACATTCATATCACTTAACACTGCATAAAAATGCATAATTCAACCTGCATGGATGTATCTCTAGCATACATATTCCCACATGCATTCACATCATAACCAATCCCGCATGGATGTATCTCTAACATACATATTCCACATGCATAACATCAACATCAACATGCATGGATGTATCTCTAACATACATATTCCACATGCATAACATCAACATCAACATGCATGGATGTATCTCTAACATACATATTCCACATGCATAACATCAACATCAACATGCATGGATGTATCTCTAACATACATATTCCCACATGCATAATGTTATCACAATCAACCTCCATCAAGGAGTAATCACACATTGACGTCACACAGACGGGAGCATAGACAAGGCCACGAAGGCGTGTCATGGTACAAAATTCTACACAAGAATTCAAGAAAGATCGGGGTTGTCAATCCCTAATACTGCTCGCCCTGGACAATCCTGGCCAAGGATGTCCCATTCTCACACAGAGAATCTAGAGCAGGGGTGTTCGCCCAGGGACATCTCCTACGGAGGGAAGAGCCCGAGTTCTCACACAGAGAACCCTAGAACACGTGGTAGCGGGGTGCACACGGCATACCACACTGGATTCTCAGGGTCCAGATGACACACATAAAAATATTCTCACGTATCCGCAAGACAAGTACACAACTCGTCCCCACATCATTCCATTAAACAAGACTCAACCCGGGGAGTGCACTCGTTCCACACAGGAACTCCAAATCGTTCCACACAGGAACTTCAAATCGTTCCACACAGGAACTTCAAATCAAAATATGTCCTTTCGGACCAATCAACTTGCGATTAATCCACGACCGATAAACCCGGCATGCAATTCCATCACATTGCATCCAATCGGTCAAATTCGATTAATCACGATGAAGCCTCAATTGGAAATCCATTTTCATGATGCGTGCAACATGGTACATGCGTGGGCAAAGCATACATGAACCCTAATCATGATAAGTGCTCTCACCAGCCCCTAATGCATCATTCATAATCACGATATTAAGCTTCAAACATCATCATTTAACCCCCACATGTGTGTGTGTAACTAGTAAAAGCCTTTCACATGATGCATATTAACATGCTTGAAAATCAACTCACTACCACACTACACATGTGAATTTCTACCTAAACATGAATTCCAGCGGAAATCATAGTAGAAGAATCGTTGAAATCTTAGCTAGATTCAAAACTCAACCACAAAGGCTAAACACCTATAACATCACTCATTTCATCATTGAGTCATGGTATTCACCAACATTCACACACCATTAATCACAATTTATCATGACAAATCTGTCCAACAATGATTGTAGTCCTCTTGAAATATGCTTAACCAAAGGGAAACAACTATTCATAATTTCAAAATAACGATTCCAACATCATGCCACAAAACATAAGTCATTCCACCATCACTAAGCATATATCTCAACTCCATAAACTCAATAGCATGCATTTCCAGTAGCCTAACATAGCTTAAAACACTCCACATTCATATAAAATTGGCAAGCTAAAGTGGAATCATCAAAATAGGCATCATACACTCAACATGCAATTTTCTGTGTAGCCGATCGATCGCCCTTCAGGCCGTTCGATCGGTTACACGCAAAATTTTGAAATTTTCAGTTCAGCCGATCGATCGCCCTGCAAGGCCGATCGATCGCCAACACGGCAGAACAGTCATCTTCTTCCTTTCGCAAAATCAAACCGAAACATCATAGATAACACTTCAAATCCACATCTAGCACCCTAATCATCATCAAAAGTCCTCCTTGACTTCCAGAATATCAAACCAAACCATAATAATGCAAAACCCTAAGAAATCGGGATTAAATAATTCCATTTTCTAATCTTACCATTAACACACTAAATCAAGCAAACCATTTCGAAATAAGCCAAAAATGAAGAGTTTTACCATGGATAAACAGAGATTTCGAAGACCCATTACCTCAGCACTTGATTAAGCTCGGATTGAAGAGTCACCCTTCTTGAAATCCTTGAAAACACAATGAGTTTGAATCAAACACCAATAGAAATCGATTTACTTAAGAAATCCTTAATTAAATCTTAGATCTAGGGCTTGTTGGTAGTAAAAATCGAATTTTGAAAGTTAGGGTTTGTAGTAAAACACAAATCAGTAGCTTTTGATGGTCAAAAACGAATTGAATCAAGGGGAAAATGGTAGATTTAGAAGAAATTAAGAGAAAAGCCATGGATTAGTGCTTAATTAGAGCAAGCTTACCTTAATCGGTTTCTAATTCAGGCCTAAGTGGGGATTAGGCCAGACCTCCTTCCTTAGCCTATTCCCAAAAATGGAAATGGCTCTGGTTTGCCCTTTTATAGTAAGGGTTGGGGTAGGCATAGGTAAGTTTTGGGGTGTAAATATGAAAAGTAGGCTAAAAGTGGTTATTTTGCAAATTTAAGCACGAATTAAGCCTAATAAAATTCTGAAAATTTTTGTGTGACCTTAAGTATATGTCTAGGGTCATTTGACACAAAAATAAAATTTTCGACCGTGGGGCCCACAGGGGTCCCGCCAAAACCCTAATTTTTGGGAAAATAGTGAAAATTCCGAAAAATTCCAAAAATTCACATTTGGATTAAAATCACTTAAAACCACTAATATTGAAGTTAATTTTGGTTAAAACCATCACAAACTCTATTTATTTACAAAATCACAGAATAAGATCAGAAAACACGTAAATTGCACGATAACCCATAATTAAATAAAAATCAAAACCGGTTTAAAGATGAGGGTCCTTACAAAGGGGCTCCTGCCAACGGAGTCAGGGCCCCTCCTCCGGCCAGAGAAGCCTGTGGGCCAAAGGCAGGGGAGAGGATTTGAGAAGAAGGGGTGGTGGGGCAATGGATGGAAGGGGTAGGTGGTGGCTGAGGAAGCCGGGGCAGCGGGCTGAGCCAGGGGAGAGTGCAGCTAGAAGAAGAAGGGGGTGGGGGGGAAAGCGGTGGCTGGCAGAGCCTGGGCTCCGGGCTAAGCAGGGAAGAGTACGGTCGGAGGTTGAAAATGGCAGCCAGACATATGGACGGCGGCCGGATGCAAGGGAGAGGGCGAGGGGGAGAAGAAGAAGGGGGCGAGAGCAGAGCGAGGGGAGCGGTGAGCGGCAGCCAGTGGAGCATGGGAGAGTGCGGCCGGAGGTGGAAGACAACAACTAGAAGCAGGGACGACGGCCGAATGCAGGGGAGAGGGGGGAGAAGAAGAAGAGGGTCAGTGGTGGCTGGTGGAGCCGGGGATAGTGGCCGGAGGCAGGGACGGCGGGTGGGGACAGGAGGTGGCGGCTAGAAGCAAGGACGGCGGTCGTACGCAAGCTAGAGGCAGGGGTATGTAGACCACACACACAAAATTTTTGCCCACATGGATGAAAAAATCCAGCGCAGCGAAATTTAGTGTGCACACTATATTTATTTGTGACACTTCGTCAAAAGCGTCACAAATAGTAAATATTTGCGATGCTTTTGACTAAATGTTGCTAACAACTATACTTTTATGGCACTTATTAGGAAGAGTCGAAAATAGTGATACAATTGGCAATGCTAACCTATAAGCACTGGAAATAATATTATTTTCAAAAAATTGAAATCCGCTCACTCTACCCTCTCTCTTCCTATTCTCTCTGCCCTTTCTCTCCTCTCTCGACCTCTCTCTCTACCCTCTCCCGTCCCTCTCTCTCTATCTCTACGCTCTCTCTCCTCTCCCTCCTCCCTCTTCTCTCTCTCCTAGCTTTCCCTCTCTCCACTCTCCTCTCTCTACCCACTCTCTCCTATCTCTCTTTTCTCCCTCCTCTCTCTTTATGTCTCTTCCTCTCTATCTACCTATTTCCCTCTCTTCTCTCTCTCCCCTCTCTCCACTCTACTCTCTCTCTCCTCCTCTCTCCTCTCTATTCTCTCTATCTCTCCTCTCTCTGTTTTCTTTCTTCTCTCTCCCTTTCCCTCTGTCCTCTCTCTCTTCCTCTTCTCCCTATGCACTCTCTGTCTCTACTCTCTCTACACTCTCTCTCCTCTCTCCCTCTCTCCTCTTTCTACCATCCCTCTCCTCTCTCTCTCATTCTCTCCTCTCTCCCAACCCTCTTTCTCCTCTCTCTCCCACACGTGTTAGCATGAGCCCTGGGTCTGAGGAGGAGAGGGGAGCGAGTAGGGGTATTTAATATTATTTTATTAAGATATTTTTACTATATTTTATATACTTTTTATTATATTTTTTTATAATTTTAAAAATATAATACATAATAAAAAATAAAAAAATTTAAATTAAATTCCTCTCACCCTCTACTCTCCTCTCTCTACTTAATACATCCTCTTGTCTCTCTCTCTTTCCTCCTCTCTCATCCTCTTGTCTCTCTCTCTTCTCGCTCTCCTCTCACTCTCTTTCTCTTTCTCTTCTCTCTCTCTCGTCCTCTTCTCTCTCTCCCTCACCTAACTCTTCTATCTCCTCTCTCTTCCTCCATCTCTACCCTCTCTCTCTTCTCTCTCTCTCCTACCTTTCCCTCTCTCCTCTCTCTTTATATCCCTTCCTATCTATCCTGCTATTTCCCTCTATCCTCTCTTCTCTCTCTCTTTTCTCTTCTCTATCTCTCCTCTCTCCGTCTCCTCTCTTCGCTCTTTCTCTTCTTTCCCTTCCCCTTCTCTCTCTACAATCTCTCTTTTCTCTCTCTCCCTCTCCTCCATCTTCTCTCTCTCCTCTCTCACCTCCCTCTCTATCCTCTTTCTCTCTCTTTCTCTATTTGTCCTCTCTCTCTCCTCTCTATCTCAAGCATGTCATGGGCCCAAGCTCCGAGGAGAAGAGGGGAGAGTGTATTCGAATTTAACTTTATTTTTTAGAAAATTTTCATTAGATATTATATTTAAAAAGAATAAATATAAAATAAAATAAATGTATTAGCGACACATAAGAATATGCTTCACTAATACACTAGGTAGAAGCGATGCATAGATATATGGGTCGCTAATACCTATGGTATTAGTGACACAAATTCCTATACGTCACTAATACATTTTATTTTTAAATATAATATATAATAAAAGAACCAAAATAAAATTCCTTTATTTATACTCTCTATCTCTCTCTACACACACCACACTCTCCCCTCTTCTCTGTCTTCTCTCCCTCCATCCCTCTTCTCATTCTCTCTCTTCTCTCTCTCCTTTCTCTTTCTCATTCCTCTCTTTCCTATTTTTACCCTCTCTCTCCACACTCTTTCTCCCACACTCGTTGGCGTGAGCCCCGACTCTTAGGAAGAGAGGGGAGAGAGTAGGGGTATTTAATTTTATTTTATTAAGATATTTTTATTATATTTTATATTTTAAAAAGAATAAAATATAATGTATTAGCGACATATACTCTTATACCTCGCTAATACTAGAATATTAGTGACGCATGTGAGTTTGCGTCGCCAATATTTAGGGTATTATCGACGGCATATTCTGATGCATCACTAATTTATTTTATTTTATTTTATGATTTTTAAAATATAATAAATAAAAAAAACTAAAAAAATTAAAATTAAATTCCTCTCACTCTCTACTCTCCTCTCTCTACTCACTACACTCTTTCCTCTCTCTCCTCTCTCCCCTCTCTCTCCTCTCACTCTAGTTCTCCTCTATCTCACTTTCCTCTCTTTCTTCTTTCCCTCTCTCTTTACCTCTCTCTCCACTCTCGCTCTCCTCTTTCTCACACATGTTAACATGGGCCCTGGCTCTGAGGACGAGAAGGGAGAGAGTATGAAAATTTAATTTAAATTTTTTTGGAAAAAATTTATTAGATATTATATTTTAAAAATAATAAATAAAAATTAAATAAATTTATTAGTGACACATTAGAATAAGTGTTGCTAATACACTATGTAATAGCAACGCATAGGTATATGCATTGCTAACACTTAGAGTATTAGTGACAAACTCCTATCCATCACTAATACATTTTATTTTGAAATATAATATAAAATAAAAATTAAAAATTAAATTCCTCTCTCTTCTCCCTCTCTCTTCTTATTCTTTCTATGTTTCTCTCTCACCTCTCTCTCTCTCCTCTGTCTCTCCTTCCTCTCTCTCCTTCATCTATCTCTCCTCTCTCTCTCCTCTTTCTCTCTATCCTCTCTCTCTATCCTCTCTCTCTCATGCGTGTTAACATTAGCCCCAATTCTGAGGAGGAGAGGGGAGAGAGTAGGGTATTTAATTTAATTTTATTCGATTATTTTTATTATATTTTATATTTTAAAATAATAAAATGTCTATTCCTATATGTCACTAATAGTATTTATTTTATTTTATTTTATAATTTTTAAAATATAGTACATAATAAAAATTAAAAAAATTAAATTCATCTCGCTCTCTCTACTCTCTACCCTCTCTCTCCTTTCCCTCTCTCTCCCCTCCTCTCTCTTCCCTCTTCTCTCTCATCCTCTTTTCTCTATACTCTCACTCTCTCTCTTTCCTCTATATCTCTCTTCATTCCCTCTCTTGCTCTCCTCTATTTCTCACGTATGTCAACATGGGCCACGGCTTTGAGAATGAGAGGGGAGAGAGTATAGGAATTTAATTTTAATTTTTTAGAATTTTGTATTATTTATTTTATTTTTAAAATAATAAATATAAAATAAAATAAATTTATTAGCGACACATAAGAATATGTGTCGCTAATACACTAGGTAATAGCGATGCATGGGTATGTGTCCCTAATACAAAGGGTATTAGTGATGCATATTCCCATCCATTACTAATACATTTTATTTTAAAATATAATATATAATAAAAAAATAAAAATTAAATTTCTCTTTCTCTCTCTACACTCCCTTTCCTCTCTTTCTCTCTCTACACTCTCTTTCTCTCTCTCTCTCCTCTCTTTCTCTTGTCTCTCTCCTCTTTCTCTCTTTCCTCTCTCCTCTTTCTACCCTCTCCTCTCTCCATGTCATCTCTCTCTCTCCTCTCTCCATGTCATCTCTCTCTCTCCTTTTTCTCTCACGCACGTTAGCATGAGCCCTGACTCTGAGGAGGAGAGGGGAGAGAGTAGACGTATTTAATTTTATTTTATTAAGATATTTTGATTATATTTTATATTTTAAAATAATAAAATATAATATATTAGCAATGCATTCACCTATGCCATATAAAATACAAGGCGTCGCTAATACACTGGGTATTAGTGACGCATGTGAGTTTGTGTTGCTAATACTTATATAGGGTATTAGCGTATATTCTTATTAGTCACTAATTCCTTTTTAATTTTTGTTAATAATTTTTAAATTATAATACCTAAAAAATAAAAAAAATCATAATTAAATTCCTTTCGCTCTCTCTACTCTCCTTTGCCCTCTCTCTACATTCTCTCTCCTCTCTCTTTTTCTCTCCCTCCTCTCTCATCTCTCATCCTTTCCTCTCTCTTCTCTGACTCTCTCTCCTCTCTCTCTGTCTCTCTTTCTCCTTCCTCTTTCTCTCTTCTTTTGCTCTCTCTCCCCTCTCTCTCCTCTCTTTCTCACCCACACAATATGGGCCCCGGCTCCAAGGAGGAGAGGGGGAAAGAGTATGGAAATTTAATTTTAATCTTTTAGAATTTTTTTATTAGATATTATATTTTTAAAATGATGGATATAAATTAAAATAAATGTATTAGCAATTGATAAGAATATGCGTTGCTAATAAACTAGGTAATAGCAACGCATAGGTTAATGTATCGCTAATACCTAAGGTATTAGTTACTCATATTCCTATGTATCACTAATACATTTTATTTTTAAATATAATATATAGAAAAACATCTAAAAAAATAATAATTAAATTCATCTCTATACTCTCTTCTCTCATCCTCTTCTCTCTGTCCTCTCTCATCCTCTTTTCTCACTCTTCTCTCTCTCCTCTCTCTCACACACTCTCTCACCCTCTCCTCCTCTCTCATGCTCTTTTCTCTCTCTTTCTCTCTTCTCTCTCTCTTTTTCTCTCTCCTACTCTATATATCTCATTCTCTTTCTTTCTCGTCTCTCTATCTTCTCTCTATGTCCTCTCTCTCCTTTCACTCTCTCTATTCTCTTTTTCCCTCCTCCTCTCTCTCTCACACGAGCAGCGTGAGCCTCGGCTTTGACGAACAGAGGTGAGAGAGTAGGGGAATTTAAATTTTTTTGAATTTTTTTATTACATATTATATTTTTTAAATAATAAAAATAAATAAAAAGGTAATAGCGACACATAAGATTATGCTTCACTAATACTATACGTATAGAAAATTGTGTCGCTATGCATATGCCTATACATCGCTAATACCTACAGTATTAATGACATAATCCTATGTATCACTATTAGTACCACAATTTGCGACGCTTTTATAAAAGCATTGCAAATAGTCCTAAAGTTTTTTTATTTAAAACTTATAACTATTAGCAATGCTTTTTAAAAAGCATTGCTACCACTATTAGCGACACTTTTTAAAAAGTGTCACTAATAGATATTTTTTGCAACACTTTTATATATGTCGCAAATAGTCATTTTTAGTGACGCTTTGCATTGTGTTGCTAAGAAAAGTTTCCCTAATAGTCCTTTTGGTTGTAGTGATCAATTGGTCACAAGTTCGAGTTGAACAATAACATGTGACAATCGAACGTTTACAATCGATCAATCAAACATGGAGTTGCAAGAAATAGGAGTGTTCATGTAGAATTGATTTCCAATTCAAAGTCCAATTCCCAAACCTACTATGAAATCTAGAAAAAGGGGTTTTGGACATGGCAAAGAGAGGGAGGAAAACTAGAATATTTAGAACGAAATTAGAAAGACATCTCTATTGATTTGAGAAGAGTGCAAGATCCCATGACTATAAAATTGTGAGAGAACCGTCTATATAGTCATCAATCCTTGTAAATTCATGTTTGTGCCTTTAACTTCATGAATTTCTGAAGTGGATGAGTTGCACAAGTTCTTGAAGGACAAAGTGTTGGATGAAGAAAGGAAGACTGAGATTGAAAACATATTTCAAGTCCATAAACTGAAGAGTTGTTGAGATCAGGGGAAGATCATCCAAGGTAATGTACTTTCTCTGAAGATCAAGATCATTATGAGCAAAATTGGAGTGAAGACCAAAGTTGATGCAAGTAAATCGCCGGGGTGGTGATACGATAGTCTAGAAGTGGAATAGATGCCAGTCAAAGAAGAAAAGGACCAGTAACTCTATATTTTGTTTACATAGTGCATTAATTGGTTTGGACAGTGTCCCATTGTCTTTCCCACTTGGTTTTCCACATACAAATTCTCTTATGTCTTTGTTTCATTGTTTGAGCATATACATTAGACACATAGGAATTGGCGCTTTGTTAGAAAATCTAGTTTTCTAGTTTGTACAACATAGAAAGGGAGATATATCTTCTAGTTCTTAAACATATTTTTTGAACTAGAAGCACTATGCTAATCTAGGTTTGGCCATTAAAAACCGATACTAACTTCTCTAACCATGGTGAGCACCTCAGATGCTTTATGCACCTTGTGAGCTATGTGTTGAGTTGTTGCTACACCAAAGTATTCCACACTTGCTTCTGCGCTTGATGTAGCTCTTTGGAGCCTCTTGCAGTAGCTTCTATTACCCCATGTTCTACGCCTACTACTACACCTAAGTTTGGACAATATTGACCGAACCATCCAAATTAGCCCTAACTTATTCTATTTGCTATCCATTAGCAGTCGACTAAGAAGCAATGTTCCTCTAGTTCCCGCCATCAAGTCCTTCAAAAGAAAGTACGCTACTCAATACTAAAACACAACAGGCAAGGCAAACAAAGCTGATTCTAGTGCATCTCATGTCATAGAGATTGCTAAGTCTTTTATATTCAACTCATGCAAACCCTACCCCTAGGTTAGGTCATGTCTCTTTAAGTTTGACCAATTTCCTCAGCTACCATAAATTGTCACAACCCTGACCTGAGGATCCCCAAGACTACATTGCGACGAAAATGCAGTGTAGCCCACATAAGGATAATAGTCATCTAAAGTATAAATATTCATAACTAAAGAAAATCCCAGCGGAATACCACAAGTACCAAATGCCTCTGCAAATTGCAAGATTATTATAATCATGCAAACATATAAAATAACTAGAGTTCTCCTGTGGCAGCTACCCATGTTTCTCACATGTCAGGCATTTATTCATGGAAAAGCACTGAGATCTCCCAAAGTTGAGCATCAGCATACTCGAAGACATATGTGTGTAAGAACACCCGAGGTAGAAAATCCATGCAAAAGAAAAGGCACCCATGAGCTTACACCCAATAAGATTACTCACACATAACCTAGGCCGCAACTTATGTTAATTACTCAACTATGGAAGAAAGTACAAAACCCTGATTTTAACCTTTTGATTGATTCTAATTTTGGGCAAAATTCTTACAAATATCATATGAACACAAAATTCAAACCACAAAAAAATGAATGAGTTATTGACAAAATTAAATTGAAGGTTCAAGCTGAGTTAATAAAGTATCTAATTCAAAATTTTGAAATTCCTAATGCATAAAATCTTGAGCATTTGGAACCAAATAGCATAACTCAGTGACAAAACTCAACATTGAGAAGAGATTTATATGTTGAATAAATAACTAAAAAAAATTTACTCACAAGAAATTTGAGAGCAAAACGATACATTATGGATGCAAAAGACACATTTGAACAAAGAATTATTGAACTATAAACCCTAAACCCTAAGGAAATGAAACTAGTCACGTTAATGTAACTCAAGAAATATTCCTAAGGAAAAACAAAGAAGAAAAGTCTCAAAATGGAGTAAAAAATCTTGGCTAATGCTAACTGGAAGGAATCAAGCATTAGTAAAATATAGACACTTAGAAAAACTTGAAGAAAACATTTGAGAATTTTATCAGATCTACCTAAAGGTGTCATTTGTTTTTAGAGAAAATTATGATAAAAAACCCCACCGGATGGTCATGATTGGTTGCAACCATTCCAGGTGTGTTGAAAAACAAAAACAAAGGAATCAAGGAAAGAAAGACACTAAATAAGACCCAACAAACTTATCAGCCATCAAACACCATAAAACATGCAATATCATGACTCCATACCATCATAACAAACTCTAATCAGTCAAAAAAATTGAGAAAATTTGTTGCCATACACCATATAATAATGATTCATTAAAACATTTTTTAAAAATGACATCTTTGACATGTAAATAGAGACCCTAGATATCATGTTTTCAAGAAAAAAATTCAAAACAAACAAAGCATGCAAATCAATGGATGTGGATCACTCACGTCACAAGTAAATCCAAAAATCCCAACTTATAGTGAAGAAGGATTTTTCTTGTTCAATACATTAGTTCATATGACAAACACTTAGGCACCAACTTTACTCAAACCCAATTATCTTGAGTCAATCCCCAAATTGCCGCCACATGACTATTTGGCGGGCGGGCTGGGGGACATGCCTAGCGCACAACTTGGCTGACTCAGATTTGTGTACCTGATTACCCGCTTACCCAATTTCACACCTATTCAAACCGAAATCTGACTCTAAAAATTAAGGACTATGATCAAATCTTCTACATTTTTTACAAGAAGTTTTTTTCTATTCATAACTGTGGAAATTTCATATATGTTAGCCTTTTTCACCTTCTAATTCAACGTGTTCTAGATTACTTTGGGAATTTCATAACTTGTCGACAAAAATAGCTTTTTATTTGAATGGCTCTATTTACAAATTCCATCACTCCAATGAGATGTTAAGAAGTGTGCAAGAGTTTGATCAAAGACAAATGGAATTCAATTTCACAGCTTCTCATAGAATGGGTGCAATCGCTAGGATGTTGAGAAGTTCTCTACATTTGTAATAAGCCTTCTGCTCATGTATCAAGAGGAGGTTTTATAAGAAAGAATGTCTTATTCCGAAGAGCAGAAGTTTAAAAGATACATTGCCTGATTCATCTTGCAGACCTGTGCTGCTGAGCCCACCACCAGGGCTGCCAGAATCAGAGCAACCACGGCCATGTTTCTCCTGCTCTCCATTGTCTGCAGCTTGCTGTTGATGCTAACGGAAGGTGCTGAAGAATGTTGTAAGGTTTTTGGGTACTCAATGATGAAAAAATTGAGGATTATATAGGAACGTTTTAGCCATCTATGAATCCGGATATGCTAGACATGCACCAGCTTCAGTTGGTGGGCTACTAATGAATGGACGAGAAGATACAAATGAACGGAATTGTATAACGAAGACAGCCCCGTTGGAAACGCTAAAGGCATAGACTCGCTTATATCGTTCGCTGACTGACTGCTGATCTGTGACCACGCTACATGGGGCTGAATATAGTCTATATGTAGCATTTGAAAGGTGAACAGAACTACCACGGTACATAGAGGCAGTGCTTTCCTCTATGTACCATGTTATGAGCCCCATGTAACATGGTTGTGAGTTCTGGCCAGGCTAGACCAATACTACATTTCCAAATGCGCATATCAGCAAACATGTGAATTCGATGTATTTTTAGTCGAACACTCCATTGGCATATCGACAAGCAAACCTACTGCCAAAAGCTAACATGAGAGGAACAAAGCCAAAACGAGAAACACAAAAAAAAATTGGCATACTAAACCCTATCATGAGGGAAGACTTAACTCTATAAATTTTCAAGTAAAGAGCAACTTTGTAAGATTAGATTTTTCGTCCAAATATGTCTAGAATATGTCTAGTTTGTGCCAGTATAGTAGTTGGAATCGTAAGAGCCTTCATGTATTCCAAACAATTGAGTAACACTTTTATCACTTTTAAAAATAATAACTTTGAATTTTAGTCTGTTTTGTATGTAATATAGAGATTTAGTTGTATGTATTATTGTTTTCTTAAGGGACGTCCTTTGGATGCCCTTTGGGTGTGAAAGGAAAGTGAATCTACAACCCTTTTTTAAAAAAAGGCAGAGTATGTTTGAAGGATGGGGATGAGTCTTTAATACAAAAAGGGAAAAGTTCTCTTCTTGTGTAAGGTTTTGACAAAAATGTAAAATAGATTATAAAGGAAAAAATAGACTTTCTTCATCAAATTAATTATTCCCTTTTGGCTTGAAATTATTCAGTTTTCAGTTTTTTTTCTTTTAAAATTAGACCTTTTCTCTGCCAAAGTTGAATCTCAAACCTATTATTTCTAGAAGGTGCCTTTATGGGCAGTGAGGAAAAAGGCATCCAAATGCCCCCTAAAGAGAATGCATGAATTGTTGCATTTGACTTTTTGCACTTCACAATAGCCTCTAGTGAAATTTCTAGGTTGGAGATGAAACTCTAGGTTTAGAGATTTAGAAGGAGAATATGTGAGTACTCCGATTTTTGAAACATGACTCCGGTGTTCACTTGGTCAGTTGGGAAATGACTTATGTGTATACATTTTGGAAAATAACTAATGAAAAGTTGGTACATGAAAAGGGCTGCATATGAGAGATATAAAATAAAGAAAAAGAAAAAAGAATTCAAATATCTATCAAGAGTGGAGAAACCTTTGCAGTTAAAGTTTCAAATATATGATGGAAAAAAAAGAAAGGGAAAAAGTTACCCAAAAAAATAAAAAAATAGATACAAAATTCATGTGTCTTCAATGTCAAAATTTATTAAGATAGCGTGATAGACATCATGTTAAAGTGTAAGTAAGCTCGAATATTTATTAAAGTGAACATCAAAACTGCTTACAACCCCCTGACTAAGAATGGTTTTGACTTAGTCGTGAGTTCAAACAATAATTTTTTAGAGGTCTTTGGGGCTACATTTGAATCAAAGATTAAAAGCTTCACCCAGATTAACTATCTATATTGGCTTACACTTAACTACTACTTAATATTGTATTATTTCTAAACAATAGATAATTATGTGAACATGAAGCTTTTTTGGGTTGTATATGCATCACTGGATTGAGTTTGAATAATTGATGTTCTTGAGACATTTGTGGAATTCATCCAATGAGTTTTTATGAGTTTTCTTAGTTTTTGTTTTGTTTCTATCCAAATCACTTTTGAATTTTATGGGTATGATCACTTAAACCCTTATGAGATCATTACTTTCAACTAGTGTAATTTTGGGGGTTTAAAGTCTTGTTACATATGATATATGCAATATGGTATATATCATATATCATATGATATATGCAATATGGATTTCATGCAAAATTGGACTAGTTAAATATATTTTTATCGTTTGCTCTTAGTTTTGCACGAGGACTAGCTAATATAGGTTTAGGGATACACAACTTGATCTAGTTTGGGCTGCACAGGGGCTAATTCAATCACCATCACCACCTCTACTTAAATATGCAACCAATCTCAAACAGGTTTGCTAGGACATCGAGTTGGTCTAGAACATGGATACTCAATTTCTAATTAAGATCGAAAAATATATATGATGTTTGGAGTGGCATCTACAATGCAACATGGAATAAGAGGAGCATCTAAGCTATTGAATTTTTAACAACATGGGATTTTAAATTTTATCTTTGAAATTTGTTGGTGTGAAGAGAAATAATAAATAATTTTAATGACGCAAACAAAAAACAATATAGGGATTAAAGTACAATCCAAGTTAAGACTAATTCTTTTCACACACACTACAACAAATTACAGTATTAGCAACACATATAAGCGTCGCTAATGTGTATTAGCGACACATACAAATGTCGCTAAATACGTTGATAAAAGTACAGTCATTATTGCTTATTGCTGATACTTACCGTAAGCGTCGCTAATAGTTATTATTAGCGACGTATATTAAGTGTCGCTAATACGTTACTATTAGTGACACTTATGACTAAGCGTCGCTAATAGTTAGTTATTAGCGACGCTTAATATACGTCGCTAATTATAAAGAAATATTTAAAAAATAAGAAATAAAATAATGAAAATAAATTTCTAAAAAATGAAATAAAAAATTGTATTTTTATATTAGCAACGCTTACAAAAACATCGCTAATAATAAAAAAAATTTAAAAATAATAAATAAAATAAAATAAATGTTTTTGCAAAAAACAAAATAAAAAAAATTATTTTTCTATTTTTAAATTTTAAAAAATTTATTTTTCTATTATGAAATAAAAATAAAAAGTCTTTCTAAGCGTCGCTAATGTAAAATAAAAATAAAAAAAATAATAGTTAGTAGTGACGCTTTTATAAAAGCGTCGCTAATGACTTAATTAATTAATAAAAAAAACTCGTTGGCGGCATGAAGCCGCCGAAGGGGGATTGGAATACAATCTATCAACCGGATGAGAGGGGTGGGAGAACAGGGAGGGGAGAGGGGGAGTCCGGAGCCGGGTGGGGGGAGGGGAACAGGGGGGTCCGAAGCCGGGGACGTGCGGTGGGGGGGGGAGAGGGGAGCGGGGGGTCCGGAGCCAGGGAGGGGGGCAGAGTGGTGTAACGACCCTGAATTTTTAGTACGTTTTCTAATACGTTAATTTTGGAGTTGGTAGCATTATTTTAATTAGTTATAATTGTTACATGTTTAATCTTATTTGAGTATGGTAGAGTGCGGAAGAGTGAGTGTAATGGCTTTGGAAGCGCTTGATTCGGACACCGGGGCCAAAAGTTATAGCCTCGGGAAATGTGCCATAGGGGCGGGACCCACATTGAAGTGCGGGATAAGCTACCCGGTCTAGTTTTGTAGGGCTCGTCGATACGAGCCCAACGGTATAAAGAACGCGTAAATCGGAGTCCGTGTGACAAAGATACGCGCGTTTAAAGTTTTTGTGTTTTAAAAAAAAATTTATTATAAAAATGTTGGTTGACGCAAGCAGCCGGCGCCGCGTGGACCCCGGCCCGCAGGACCACAGGCCGGGTTCGCAACGTGCTGCGGGCCCGCGTGGCGGGTCCGCGTCGCGCGGGGCCGGGCCCGTGACGCGCGTCGTCGCGCCGAACGGCGCGACGGGCCCGGGCGTTACACGCGACGCGCGTGGGCCCCACGGGCGTGCGCCTTTAAATAGTGCGCCCAACCCCGTTTTTTTCCTGATTTTCTGTTTTCCACTTCTAAACTCGTTTTCCCTCCGTTCTTAACCATTTTAAGTCCGAATCAAGTGATTCAAAAGGTGTTTCCTATTGGATTCGACGTTCTGGACGTTGTGGTGGGGTCGGTTTATTTATTCGGGGCTTCTACAGTTACGAAATTGTATCTAAGGGTTAAGGTAGGGGACTTTAAACTCTAAGCGTGTGCTTAGTATAACTTCTTTATGCATGATTTAACATGATTAAGCGTATGTGATTGATTTATGTGAGACATGTTATGTGATGAACTGTTTTAGCATGAATATTGCTATATTTTGAACGATGTGATGATTATTTCCTAGGCTTAAGAACCCGGAATAATCATAGAGTGATGATGCCCGCCGAAAAAAATAATCGGCAAGTGGTGCACACAGGGTAGGGCATCATAGGAAAGCCCTGTCCCTAAGTGGCCCTCGTTTGCCCCACGAGCGTCGAGGGTAGGCCGTAGGGTGTCGCGGCTTGTGGTTTTGTGTTGATTTGGAACCGGTTGTTTTATGCATAATTTATTGTGGTAGAGGTTTTTAAAGAAAATGCGTAGGGTTTTCAAAGGGATTTCTGCTTAGCACCTCTATTAGATTTTAAATTAACCTGCTGAGTATTTTAAAATACTCACCCACCCCCAGATTCTGTAGGCAATGCAGCGAGGGCATAGGTGAAGGAAGAGTAGCGTTCCAATTATGTTGTCTGCTCTCTAATTTTGGAAAGTATGTAAATATTTATATGACTGCAGTTTAAGGGCATGATGTGCCCGAAGACTTGTAAGGCTTGTAACCTTTCAACTCTACGAACCTAAGTCCATGGTTGTGTGAAATATGTTTTTAAGCACATGTATAATATTTTTGCTCTGCCATGACTCCGTGATATGCTCATGTTTAATATAAAGCATATCTAACTGTGATCTGCACTGACGGCCGTCGTGTTCGGATGCGCATGTGTTGGAGGAGCGTGTCGAACATGGTGATGATATATTAATAATAATTAATATATATATATATAAAAAGCGGCCGTCACAGTTGGTATCGGAGCCCAAGGACTTAGAGTTGTGGAGAAGCAGTTTTAATCAGTCATATACATATTTACTAAATTCATTTCCGATATCTGACTAATGTTTTGATTATTTGTTTTCAATCATTAGTAGTGATGGGGAAATCAAAGATGAAACATATTTCAGGCTCACTGTACCATTCCACAGCAAGAAAATTGACCTTGCCGACCAGAAGAGAGGGGAGTAAAGGAGAGACGTTGAAGGAATCAATTACTGGAGGAACCTTGGGCGATTCTCAACCCATGACCACACCTTCTTCCCCCTCACATAGTGATGACGTGCAGGAGGTGATAAATATTCTGGAATCCCCAATCATGACGAAGAATGACGAGGAGGACCCAGAAGAAGAAGAAGAACCCTTTGAGGAAGAACCTTTCGAAGAAGAACCTTCTTCCCCCTCACACAGTGATGACGTGCAGGAGGTGATAAATATTCCGGAATCCCCAATCATGACGGAGAATGACAAGGAGGACCCCTATCAGGGAGACTCAGCCGAGGAAGACCCAGAAGAAGAAGAACCCTTGGAGGAAGAACCTTTTGAGGAAGAACCTTATGAGGAGGAGGGGAATCAGAACTTCCAGGAGGAGGTGGTTGTGAGAAATTTTAACTTAAACAAATTACCCCTTCCTGAAGAGAATGAGGAAGAAGAGAGGATGGAAGCTCTAGATCAGCGCGGGGGCAAAGGGTTGTCATGGTACACAGAGCATCTTCCTGAAATATGTATCTTCTGCGGAATTCGAGGGCACTTCTTCTTCGAGTGCCCGACAAGGAGGATCTTCAATTGACCGGTTTCTAAAATCTCTGAAAGTGTGTGTGTTGGCTTTTAAAGGTGTGGTTTGGCTTGTTTGTAAAATGAAGTAGTTTGAGTTGTTTTGAAAATGTTTGATCAAAGTGTGTCCTGACACACTTTTGTTTTGTAAAATGTAAACATATGAGTGTTTGTGACTATGTTCATAAATAAACTTGGTGTGTTTTAAATAACTTGTATGGAATCAAGGTCGTTACAATCTATTGGTTCCCTCGATATGACTTCCGATAGTGGTAAAGAAGTGCAGTTGTCTGATGATTCTACCCAAGCTGAATGATGTGCCCGATGCAGGCACGATCGATATCAAGGAGGATTGTGCAGGGAAAGGGGAGAATTGTAGAAGAAAGGGGAGAAGTCTGAATTACCAATTGCATAATCAAAACAAGAGTTCAGGCCGCCCCTTATGGGAGACGACCCTCCTAGTGAACCGGACCAGTTGAACCAACCCAACCCGCCCGGTTCATACAGTTTAATCTAAACCCAAAGTGAACCAATAAGTAAAAGGCTACTGTTCAACTAACTAATCAAAGCAGTAAAGTAATCAAAAGGAGTCTGAGCATCATGTACAGTCGTGCACAACACTCCACCATGCTTCCGCTAGTCGACTTGTCCTCAAGGCGACCATGCCGGATATCGAAGCAAGAAGTCATCCTCAAGCAGCCACGTCGCATCCTCCAAAGGCTGACCCTGCCAGGAAACCAAAACCTCAGTAACAATACGACCCGAACGACGCACCCGCCGCTTCTCCAGAACAGACGCAGGGATAGGATCAGAGGGCGACACAGGACCCATCAGTGGTGGAGGGGACACATCCACAGCCAGGCTCCGATCACCCACAAACCGACGAAGGCGGGACACATGGAACACTGGATGAACCAAGGAAGTAGGCGGCAAGGACAGCCGGTAAGCTACTGGTCCAACGCGAGCCTCCACCGGGTATGGACCATGAAACCTGGGAGCAAGCTTGGAGTGCTCGGGCTGAAATAAAGAAGACTGGCGCTGTGGTAAGACAGAAACATAGACCAAGTCACCAACTTGGAACTCCCGATCAGTTCGTCGGCCATCATAGAGCTGTTTCATCTGATTCTGGGCCTCAGCCAGATTCCTCTTCAATTGGCGCAAGACCTCATCACGAGTTTGGAGCGTATAATCCACCTCAGCCACCGAAGATCGATGCGGCACATACGACAAAATAGTAGGGGGAGGACGGCCATACAACACCTCGAATGGAGTGAAACCAGCATGCGTGTGATAAGCAGTATTATAGGACCACTCGGCCCACGGTAGAAGCTGCAACCACCGGCGGGGCTGTGTCATCGTGAAGCACCTCAAGTACTGCTCCAAACAGCGGTTGACGACTTCAGTCTGTCCATCCGTCTGAGGATGATATGCAGTGCTCATATGAAGCGACGTCCCCTGTAAGGTAAAGAACTCCTGCCGTAACTGAGAAAGGAAGATACGATCACGATCAGACACAATGGTACGAGGCATACCATGAAGCTTCGCCACCTCCCGAACATACAAGTCAGCCACCGTTTTAGCAGTAAAGGGGTGACCCAACGCACAAAAATGAGCATACTTAGAGAGGCGGTCAACCACCACCATGATCACTGACTTACCTTGCACCAGCGGCAAGGCTTCCACAAAATCCCTGGAGACATCCTCCCATACCTTGTCCGGAATCGGGAGGGGCTGGAGCAGCCCAGCGGGGGAAGTGGTGGCCGCCTTGGCGCGCTGACAAATATCACAAGCCGTAACATACTCATGCACAGCCCGACGAACGCCCAACCATAAGAAACTCTGACTGACCCGTTTGTAAGTGCGAAAAACCCCCTCATGGCCAGCAACCGGAGAGTCATGGAAATGAGATATGATACGGCGGCGCAGATCAGCTACATTAGGAACCCACAAACGGTCCGTCCAGAATAGTAAATCGTCCCGCCATGTGTAAAACGGCCGACCAGCCGGGTCCTGCTGAAGGGCAGCGATCAACGTCTGTGTCGAAGCATCAGAACAGTAGGCTTGCTTTAGCTCATCGATAAAAGGACAAGAAAGCATAGAGAATGTGTGGCACGACCCTGATGTCGGTATACGGGAAAGAGCGTCAGCCACTGTGTTGTCGGACCCCTTCTTATAAACCACTTCATAGTCATAACCCAGAAGTTTACTGACCCAACGCTGTTGAGATGGGGTGGACACCCGCTGTTCGAGGAAATACTTCAATGGTTGATGGTCAGTACGAATCAGGAACCGCCGACCCAATAGGTATGGCCGCCATTTGGTGACGGCATGGATGATAGCCAGCATCTCCTTCTCATAGACAGACAGTGACAAAGATCTGCCGGCCAAGGCCTTGCTGAAATATGCTATGGGACGTTCATCCTGTAACAAAACTGCCCCTAAGCCTGTGTCCGAAGCATCCGTCTCGACCACAAACGGGCGTCTGAAGTCAGGCAAGATCAAAACGGGGGCGGAAGCCATGGCGTGCTTCAGCCCGTCAAATGCTGTCTGCGCCTCTAGAGTCCAAGCAAAAGCGCCCCTCTTGAGCAGTGCTGTCAGCGGCTTAGCCATTTCCCCATAGCGACTGATGAAGCGCCTGTAGTACCCCGTGAGGCCTAGGAAACCACGAAGTGCTCGAACGCTGGTGGGAATAGGCCAGGATAGCATGGCGGTTACCTTGGCTGGGTCGGTGGCGACACCCTTTTCTGATATAATGTGGCCCAAGTAGTCCACCTGTCGACTGCCAAAGGAGCACTTCAAACGTTTCAAACATAAAGAGTTATCACGCAAAATTGAGAAAACTGACCTGAGGTGGGACAAATGCTCGGCCCATGATTTGCTGTATACCAGATGTCATCAAAGAAAACCAAGATATAACGGCGCAGGAATGGGCAGAAGAGGTCGTTCATAAGGCATTGGAAGGTGGATGGAGCATTAGTCAACCCAAACGGCATCACGAGAAACTCAAAGTGACCGTCATGAGTTCGAAAAGCTGTCTTGTGCACATCCGCAGCACTCATGCGAATCTGATGATAGGCCGAACGCAAATCGAGCTTACTAAACACTGTCGCGCCTGTCAATTCATCAAGTAACTCCTCAATCACTGGAATCGGGTACTTGTCTTTCACGGTCACAGCATTGAGGGCGCGGTAGTCCACACAGAAGCGCCATGTGCCATCCTTCTTGCGCACCAGCAGCACCGGCGAGGAATAAGAGCTTGTGCTGGGCCGAATAATTCCTGCCTGAAGCATATCGGCCACCAGCCGCTCGATCTCAGCTTTCTGTATATGGGGGTAGCGGTATGGCCTGACATTGGTTGCGGTACCCGGAGTAATCGGAATCTGATGATCATGGGTGCGGCTAGGCGGAAGGCCCTGGGGTTCAGTGAACAGTTCTTGATAATCGGACAACAACACACTGAGGTCGGGTGGCATGGTAGCTTGAGGAACTTCAATAACTGCACGCTGCTGTAAGAGGAGCCCTTGGGGGGCATACCGGTACAAGCTGCTCGACGAATGGCCGGAGAGAAGAGTGCCCGGCCTAGTACCTTCCAACCTGACGCGCTGACCCTGTAGTGCAAAATCCATCCACATTTCCCTGAAGTTCCACATGACATCGCCAAGCTCCTGGAGCCACTGGACACCCAACACAACATCTGCCCCTTTTGTCGGCAACAGGAAGAGATCAGTGACGAATGCATGGCCCTGGATAGATAAAGTAACTTGAGCACACACCCCATTGCTCCGAAGGTGCTTGCCATCACCGATCAGCACATCAAAAGGCTTGGAGTCTGATACGAAACACCCAAGACGGTTGGCAACCCTGTCATTAATAAAATTGTGAGTAGAACCACTGTCGATCAGGATAGCTACCTTTTGGCGCTTGAGAAGTCCTTCGACGCGCATCGTGCTGGGTGTAAAAGCCCCAGAGAACGCATGTACTGAGATCTCTGGCAAGAGCTCGTCACTGGCGGACAAGTCCGAACCATCACAAACTGCGTCGCCATCGTCCACTTCTTCCACTAGAAGGCTGCCCTTAACGGAGCAGCGGTGCCCAGGCACAAATTTCTCGTCGCAGCGGAAGCATAACCCCTTTGAACGGCGTTCCTCCATTTGAGCCGGAGTTAAATGCCGGACAATCGGACCTGCAGTAGAAGGGAGCGGAGTGGGTCGGCCAGAAATAGCGCTGCTGCCCGGCGGCTGAGTAAGAGTGGCGCTAGGGCTAGAGCGGCCCAATGGTCCCAGCCGGCCCCCTCTACGCTGCCTGGTCAGTTTCTCCTCTTCGATGCGAGCATGGCGTACCACGTCCCGCATATTGGCACAGGGAAAGTGACGCATCTCCTCGGAAATTTCGGGCTTGAGGCCACGCTTGAAGGTACCCACCAAGGCGGCGACCGGCCAGTCGGGCAGCCGGTTGGCCACCTTCATAAACTCAGTGTAGTATGCACGGACGGTGGTAGTCTGGCGCATGGAAGACAGCATCTCATTGAAATCCTGGAATTCGTTTGGTCCAAATTGCACGCAGAGCTCATCGGAAAAGGCCGCCCATGTTGGGTATCGTACCTCTTTCTCAAAACTCTGGAACCACACGGATGCATCGCCATCAAGGTGGAAGGCCGCGACGCGCAAGCGCTCTGCCTCTGAATGAGTGCCTTGGTAGGAGAAAAATTTGTCAGCCTTATACAACCATTCAACCGGGTCATCATCCCCGTTGTAGCGCGGGAACTGCAGTCGTGCCAGACGGGGTTCAGCGCCCGCTCTGTGACCCCCACCATGCTGAGGAAACTCGTCCCACTCGTCCTCAACATCTTGGAAGTGGTTAGGATGGGGCGGCCTCATAGGGGCATTTTCACAAACACCTGGTGTGCCTCGCGTGTCCCAGGTCTGGCGCCTCCCTCCCAGCGCTGTCTGGCCAGTGTCAAAGTCTGCAGGACAAGTTCGGCCCCCCAAATTGACGCCGGCGGGCACTGGGGTGGCTGTCAGAGTTGGCTCCAGGGCCTGCGAGGGCTCGCCCTTCTCCAAGTTGACAGCGGTCGGCGCAGACAGAACTGGCATGAAGCGCGCTGCCATGGCGTCCTGTTGAACCTTCACTCTGGCGAGATCGGCTGCAAGAGCTTGCACCGTTGTGAGGATTTCTGACAATCGGGCGTCGCTGACAAGAAGACCGGCCTGCGGACTGTCTGTGGAAGTCGGCGCTGGTGCCTCCTTCTCTGACGCCGCCTCCTGCACCATAGGCTGCTTGCCATGCGCCATGGTCAAGGATTGCACAGGCTCCGATACCAATGATGTACCCGATGCAGGCACGATCGATATCAAGGAGGATTGTGCAGGGAAAGGGGAGAATTGTAGAAGAAAGGGGAGAAGTCTGAATTACCAATTGCATAATCAAAACAAGAGTTCAGGCCGCCCCTTATGGGAGACGACCCTCCTAGTGAACCGGACCAGTTGAACCAACCCAACCCGCCCGGTTCATACAGTTTAATCTAAACCCAAAGTGAACCAATAAGTAAAAGGCTACTGTTCAACTAACTAATCAAAGCAGTAAAGTAATCAAAAGGAGTCTGAGCATTGTGTACAGTCGTGCACAACACTGAAGCAGTACCTCATGGTGTTGTAGCACCAGAGAATAAGATGGAAAATTTCTTCGATTTAATGATGAAGAGAATGACACAGCACCTGCAGAATCAAGGATTTCAGCCTAGCCCGAATCCTCTAAGTAACACAGTTGATTCGGCTGAAAGTAGCAGGCATGAGAAAGATAATCTGCTTGAACGGTTCAAGAAAATTGCTCCTACATTTACCGGAGAGGACGGTCCAGAGGCGGCCGAGAAATGGGTATTTGAGGTGGAAAGGATTTTCAAGGCCATGAAAGTTCCAGAATCTAGGAAGGTGGACATGGCCACTTTCTCAATGACAGGAGAAGCGGCTTTTTGGTGGCCATCTGCAGAGCGAAACGTTTTCTCTAACAAGGACAACATCAAGTGGGACGAGTTTAGAGAGGTTCTTTTTGACAAATATTTCCCTCTCCATATTCAAGAAAAGAAAGAGAAGGAATTTTTAGACCTGCAGCAGGGAAATATGACGGTTGTTCAGTACGAAAATAAATTCGTACAACTACAACGTTTTGCTCCCGATATCTGCCCTACAGCATTACGAAAAGCCAGGAAGTTCGTAAGAGGGCTGAACAATGGACTTCGTGGTAGAATAGTGGGTTTCCAACCTACTACTTTCGCCAAGGTAGTGGAGCTAGCCTCTTTATTAGAAACAGAATATCAAGAATTCCTGGCAGGACGGAATGACCATGGTCAGAACAGTAGTTCTAAAACTGATGAAAGAAAGAGAAAAGTCCAAAGTAACAACTGCACTTTTCAAAAGCCTTTTGGTGCACAAGCACAAGTTCAGAGGGGGAGGAAATTTGAAAGGTGTTCTAAGTGCGATCGGTTTCATCCTGCAGGAGGCTGTTTTTATAATGAAGGATGGTGCTTTGGCTGTGGTGAGTTGGGACATCAAATTAATAATTGTCCTAGGATGAAGAGCCAAGGGTCTGAGGTATGATGTTTCTCTTGTGGTGAGCTGGGACATAAGATTAAAGAATGTCCAAAGAAGCAGAAGCTGGAGGAGATCAAAATGGAGTCGAAGCCTAAGGCTCAGGGTCGGATCTATGCTATTACCGCTGAAGAAGCTCAAACTTCAGCAGACGTTATTCAAGATACACTTCTAATCTTAGACAAGATTGCTAAAGTTTTAATAGATCCAGGATCGACACATTCTTTTATATCCTGTGATTTCGCCTTAAGTACTAGTCGTTCGATTATGGAACTAGGATATATATTAGAAGTGTCAACTCCTATGGGAAAGACTGTCCTAGCTCAGGAGTTTCTGCAAGATGTGTCGGTGTCCTTAGGAAACCAAAAATGGGAGGTCAACCTTATACTTTTAGGTATGACTGATTTAAATGTCATCCTAGGAATGGACTAGTTAGCAGAGAATGAAGCGATGATAGATTGTAAGAGAAAAAGGGTTATGTTCTTTAAGAATGGAGAAAGAATTTGTACCTTTTATGGAAATAAGGAACATACAGGGGCATCTATCATTTCTTCTATTAAGGCTCAACATCTAATATCTAAAGGATGTCACGCGTATCTTGCCACCATGATTTCCAAAGAGCCTTTGACTCCTCGTTTAGAAAGTATTGATGTGATAAAAGACTTTCTAGATGTGTTTCCTGATGATCTCCCAGGGGTGCCACCGAGAAGAGAGATAGATTTTAACATAGACTTAATACCAGGGACAAGTCCTATCTCTAAGGCACCCTATCGGATGGCTCCTGCAGAACTAAAGGAATTAAAGAGTCAATTACAGGAGTTACTCGATAAAGGATTCATTAGACCCAGTGTCTCACCGTGGGGAGCTCCAGTCTTATTTGTAAGAAAGAAAGATGGGTCTTTAAGACTATGCATAGATTATAGGATGCCCAATTCAGTAACTGTAAAGAATAAGTATCCCTTACCCCGAATTGATGACCTGTTTGACCAGCTGCAAGAAGCTAGAGTATTCTCAAAAATAGATTTGAGATCGGGGTATCATCAGTTAAGAAATACGGGATGAGGACATTTCAAAAATAGCTTTCCGTACCTGCTATGGCCACTACGAATTTTTAGTGATGCCATTTGGATTAACGAATGCTCCTGCAGTTTTCATGGATCTTATGAATCGTGTCTTTCATGCACATCTGGACAAATTTGTAATCGTTTTTGTTGATGATATTTTGATTTATTCTTCTAGTCCAGAAGAGCATAGAGAACATCTACAGATTGTACTACAAGCCCTAAGGGATCATCGACTCTATGCTAAATTGAGTAAATGTGAGTTCTGGTTGGAACGGATGGTTTTCCTGGGTCATATTATTTCTAAAGATGGAGTATCAGTGGATCCAACCAAGATTGAGGCTGTGATGAAGTGGGAGAGACCTAAGACAGTTTCGGAAATAAGAAGTTTCCTAGGTCTAGCCGGCTATTATCGAAGATTCATTCAGGGATTCTCAAGTATAGCTCTGCCCTTAACCAAGCTAACTAGAAAAGGGGTGAAGTTTATATGGAATGAGGAATGCGAAAAAGGCTTTCAAGAATTAAAAAGGAAGTTAACTACCGCTCCAGTCTTATCCTTACCATCCAGTAGTGGAGGATATGTAGTGTATAGTGATGCTTCTGGTACAGGACTTGGATGCGTACTAATGCAGAATAAGAAAGTAATTGCTTATGCTTCAAGGCAGTTAAAGAGACACGAAAGTAATTACTCCACTCACGACCTCGAATTGGCGGCGGTAGTTTTTGCCTTAAAATTTTGGAGACATTACTTATACGGAGAAAAATTTGAAGTCTTTACAGATCATCAAAGCCTGAAGTATATATTCTCTCAACGCGAGCTTAATATGAGGCAGAGACATTGGATAGAGTATATAAAAGATTATGATTTTTTGATCCATTACCACCCTGGAAAAGCTAATGTGGTGGCGGATGCATTGAGTCGTAAAGCTGCAGGGAGGGTCGCTCATTTACTAGCCCAAAGATGGAAACTGATGGAGGAAGTGATAGAATTTCAACCTAGGTTGCAGTTGGGAAACAAGAGTTCCCTTGTGGCCAACTTGAAGGTGAAATCTAAACTAGTCGAGCGCATCCTTGAGGCGCAGGAAAAAGATGAAGAAACACAGGTTTTATTGAAACGACCTGACTTCAGCAAGGGCTCTGATGGAGGTATAAGATTTCGAGAAAGACTAGTGGTTCCGGCAATACCTGATTTAAGGCAAGATCTGCTATATGAAGCGCATAAATCTCAGTACACCATCCACCCCGGTGGAACGAAGATGTATCAAGACCTAAAAAGGAATTTTTGGTGGAATGGGATGAAAAGAGACATAGGAGAGTATGTCTCCAAGTGTTTAACATGCCAGCAGGTTAAAGCAGAACATCAAAAACCCTCTGGTACCTTGCAGTCAATTGAAATTCCAGAGTGGAAGTGAGATCATATATCCATGGATTTTGTTTCAGGGTTGCCTAGGACATCACAAGGTCACGAGGTTATTTGGGTAATAGTAGATCGACTCACTAAAAGTGCACATTTCTTGCCTCTAAGAAAGACTCAATCTTTAAATGGTTTGGCAAGGATGTATGTAAAAGAAATTGTGAGTCGGCACGGTGTGCCATTGTCCATAATCTCAGATCGGGACAGTCGTTTTACCTCTCAATTTTGGAAAGGATTCCAGGAAGAGATGGGTACTAATTTACGATTTAGTACAGCTTTCCACCCTCAAACAGATGGACAATCAGAGAGAACCATACAAACTTTGGAGGATATGTTGCAGGTTTGTGTCTTGGATTGGAAGGGCAACTGGGATGAGTATCTACCATTAATTGAGTTTGCCTATAATAATAGTCATCACTCCAGTATAGGTATGGCACCATATGAAGCTCTCTATGGCCGACCATGTCGATCCCTGACTAGTTGGAACGAAGTGGGAGAGCGAAAATTATTAAAGTCGGAAATTGTGCAGCAGTGTGCCGACAATGTGAAACTCATCAGAAAGCAGTTGATGACAACCCAGAGTCGTCAGAAGAACTATGCTGATCGAAGAAGGAAAGATCTCAGCTTTAGTGTGGGCGATCAAGTATTCTCAAAAGTCTCGCCAACCAAAGGAGTTATGAGGTTTGGAATTAAAGGTAAATTGAGTCCTCGTTTTATAGGACCGTTTGAAATATTGGATAAAGTGGGACCAGTAGCTTACAGGTTGGCCTTGCCTCCTCAGCTCGAAAACGTCCATAGTGTGTTCCATGTATCCATGCTTAGAAGGTATATGCGAGACCCTTCTCATGTTCTCGATCAGTCCATTTTGACTCTAGAACCTGACTTGTCTTTCGAAGAGAAACCGATCAGCATTCTGGACCATAGGGAACAAATTCTTCGGACAAAGAGAATTCCATTGGTAAAGGTGTTATGGCAACACCACTCTTCTGAGGAAGCAACATGGGAATTAGAAAGTGAAATGCTACAGAAATTTCCAGAGCTTTTTAAGGACGGAAAGGTATAATTTCGAGGACGAAATTTTCTTAAGGGGGGTAGAATGTAACGACCCTGAATTTTCAGTACGTTTTCTAATACGTTAATTTTGGAGTTGGTAGCATTATTTTAATTAGTTATAGTTGTTACATGTTTAATCTTATTAGAGTACGGTAGAGTGCGGAAGAGTGAGTGTAATGGCTTTGGAAGTGCTTGATTCGAACACCGGGACCGAAAGTTCCAGCCTCGGGAAATGTGCCATAGGGGCGGGACCTACATTGAAGTGCAGGATAACCTACCCATGTGGGGCCTAGTTTTGTAGGGCTCGTCGATACGAGCCCAACGGTATAAAGAACGCATAAATCGGAGTCCGGGTGACAAAGATAAGCACGTTTAAAGTTTTTGTGTTTTAAAAAAAAATTATTCTAAAAATGTTGGCTGACGCAAGCAGCCGGCGTCAGCCGGCGCCGCGTGGACCCGGGCCCGCGGGACTGCATGGCGGGTCCGCGTCGCGCGGGGCCGGGCCCGTGACGACACACATCATCGCGCCAAACGGCGCGATGGGCCCGGGTGTTACGCGCGACGCGGGTCACGCGCGTGTCACGACTGGAAGAGTGCGCGCAATGTGGCGCGCGTGGGCCCCATGGGCCCGCGCCTTTAAATAGTGCGCCCGACCCCATTTTTTTCCTAATTTTCCGTTTTCCACTTCTAAACCCGTTTTCCCTCCGTTCTTAACCATTTTAAGTCCGAATCAAGTGATTCAAAAGGCGTTTCCTACTGAATTCGACGTTCTGTACGCTGTGGTGGGGTCGGTTTCTTTATTCGGGGCTTCTACAATTACGAAATTGTATCCAAGGGTTAAGGTAGGGGACTTTAAACTCTAAGCGTGTGCTTAGTATAACTTCTTTATGCATGATTTAACATGATTAAGCATATGTGATTGATTTATGTGAGACATGTTATGTGATGAACTGTTTTAGCATGAATATTGCTATATTTTGAATGATGTGATGATTATTTCCTGGGCTTAAGAACCCGGAATAATCATAGAGTGATGATGCCCGCCGAGAAAAATAATCGGCAATTGGCGCACACAGGGTAGGGCATCGTCGGAAAGCCTTGTCCCTAAGTGGCCCTCGTTTGCCCCACGAGCGCCGAGGGTAGGCCGTAGGGTGTCGCGGCTTGTGGTTTTGTGTTGATTTGGAACCGGTTGTTTTATGCATAATTTATCGTGGTAGAGGTTTTTAAAGAAAATGCGTAGGGTTTTCAAAGGGATTTCTGCTTAGCACCTCTATTAGATTTTAAATTAACCTGCTGAGTATTTTAAAATACTCACCCACCCCCAGATTCTACAGGCAATGTAGCGAGGGCAAAGGTGAAGGAAGAGTAGCGTTCCAATTATGTTGTCTGCTCTCTAATTTTGGAAAGTATGTAAATATTTATATGACTGCAGTTTAAGGGCATGATGTGCCCGAAGACTTGTAAGGTTTGTAACCTTTCAACTCTACGAACATAAGTCCATGGTTGTGTGAAATATGTTTTTAAGCACATGTATAATATTTTTGCTCTGCCATGACTCCGTGATATGCTCATGTTTAATATAAAGCATATCTGACTGTGATCCACACTGACGGCCATCGTGTTCGGATGCGCATGTGTTGGACGAGCGTGTCGAACATTGTGATGATATATTAATAATAATTAATATATATATATAAAAAAGCGGCCGTCACAAGTGGGGAGCAGGAGGTCCGGAGCCGGGGAGGAGGGGAGAGAGAGAGGGGTCCGGGGGGAGGGCATAAAAGGCCCGCGGAGAAATTTCGCTGCACGGGGGAGTTCACCCACGCGCGAAATTTCGCCGCGTAGGGGAATTTCACCAGCGCGTGAAATTTCACCACGCGGGCGTTAGTTCGCCCGTAATTGTTAATTTTTTTAAAAAAAATTTAAATTAGCGACGCTTACAGCAAGCATCGCTAATATCAAATAATAACGACTTATACACTCTACATCGCTAATACAACTTAGTATTAGCGACGTATAAGCAAATACGTCGCCATTATTATACTAAATTAGTGATGTATAATCTATACATCGCTAATACTACATAAATATTAGCGATGTATAGGCTATACGTCGCTAATACGACATAGTATTAGCGACATATATGAATATACGTAGCTAATACATATTATATTTAAAAAAAATTTATATCCCTTCCCCTCCCTCCCTCCACCCTCTCTCTCCTCCCTCTTTCTCTCTCTACCCTATCTCCCTCCCCTCTCTCTCCTTTCTCTCTCTACCCTCTCTCCTCTCTCTCCTTTCTCTCTCTACCCTCTCTCCTCTCTCTCCCTCTCTCCTCCCTCTTTCTCTCTCTACCCTATCTCCCTCCCCTCTCTCCCTCTCTCTCCTCTCTTTCTCTCTCTACCCTATCTCCCTCCCCTCTCTCTCTCTCCTCTCTCTCCCTCTCTCCTCCCTCTTCTCTCTCTCTCCTCTCTCTCCCTCTCTCCTCCCTCCTCTCTCTCTCCCTCTATCTCCTCTCTCACTCTTCTCTCTCCTCCCTCTCCTCTCTCTCTCCCCTAGCTCTCTCTCCTCTCTCTCTCACCCCTATCTCTCTTTCTCCTCTCTCTCTCTCACCCCTGTCTCTCTCTCCTCTCTCTTCTCTCTTCCCTCCCCTCTCTCTCTCCCTCTCCTCTTCCTCTCTCTGTCTTATTCCTCTCTCTCTTCCCTCGCCTCTCCTCTCTCTCCATGCATTCTCTTCACTCTCTCTTTTATTGTTAATTATATTTTAAAATTAATAAAAAAAAGTGTTGCTACTAATCTTGATATTAGCGACACTTAGCTAAAAGCGTCGCTAATAGTTTAAATTTTTAATTTTTTATTATTTTTACTTCACAACAATTAGCGATGCTTAATGAAAGCGTCGCTAATAATCATATTTTTTTTATTTAAAATATATATTTTTTAGCGACGGTTGGCTAAAGCGTGGCAAATATAGGTTGGCCGGCCGCCCCCTCTCTCCCCTGCAAATATTTTATTCGCGACGCTTATGTAAGCGTCACTAATAAATGCGTCGCTAAACCTACATTTTGTTGTAGTGGTGGTGGTGGTGGGGGGGGGGCGCCCTCTCTCTCCCCTTGGTCCGCCCCCTCCTCTGGTTTCCAGAGGAAGGGAAGGAGGTGGGCGGACCCGAGGGAGAGAGGGGAAAGAGGAGGCCGGAGAGAGAGGGCCGGATTCCGGGTCCCTGCCGGAATCCGGGCCCCCATTGTCCCGCCTCCCTCGTGCTGCCCCATCTCCACCGGAACCGCCCTCCTCCTCTAAAACAGAGAAGGGGAAGGGAGGAGGACCCGGGTAGAGAAGAAGGGGGGGAGGAGGAGGGAGAGGGAGGACCAGACCGGAGCAGGGTGGCCGGGACCCGACGCTAGCAGCGGAAGGCAGCTAAGTGGTGGCGTAGAGGTGGGGAGCGGCCGGGACAGCGAGGGCAGGGGACGGTTGCAGAGGGGCCGGGACCTGATTTGAGCTGGGATGCCGGGGCTGTAGCGGATCAGGGTGACTGTGGCCGGACGCGGGCGGCGGAAGGCGTCTAAGGGGTGGAGGACGGGAGGGGAGGAGCGGCGGGGGGTGTGGGGCGGACGGAGGCAAACGAGCGGCGGAAGAGCGGGAGACGAGGGCGGAAGAGCGGGAGACGAGGGCGGAAGAGCTGGAGACGAGGGCAGAAGAAGGGAGACGGACGGCGGCGGTGGAACGTCGGCGGAAAAGGGCAGATGGCGGACGGCGGCAGGAAACGAGGGGAAGAAAAACACCCGCGCGGGCGGTATATATCGATCGTGCGAGGCGAACATTTTGCCCCGCGCGGTCCATTTTCTGCTGGCGCACGCATGAAAAATTTACGCGCGTTTAAAGACGCTTACTAAGCGTCGCAAATGGAAGTCATTTGCGATGCTTAGCTTAAACGTCGCATAAAGTAATTTTTATTGACATTTCCGAAATGTCACCATTATTTAATTAATTGCGACGCTTTCCAAAACGTTGCAAAAACCATAATTCCCCCCCTCTTCTCTCTACATATTTTCTCGCCCTCTCTCTTTCCTCTCTCACCCTCTCCTCTCTCTCTCTTCCCTCTCTTCTCTCTCTCTCTTCCCTATCCTCTCTCTCTCTCTCTCTCTTCCGATCCCTCCCCACTCTCTCTCTCTCTTCCCTCCCCTCTCTCTATGTCTTCTCTCTCCTCTCTCTCTCTTCCCTCCACCCTCTCTCTCTCCACCCTTTCTCTCTCTTCCCTCCCCCTCTCTCCTCTAATTTCAAATTTTTTTAAGATTTGTTATTTTTTAAATTAATTTAAAAAATAAAAAATTAATTTAAAATAAAATACTAATAGCGACGTATAGGATTATACGTCTCTATTAGTACCTATATTAGCGATGTATATGATTATACG
Organism: Saururus chinensis; assembly: GCA_035235625.1. Lineage (NCBI taxonomy): Eukaryota > Viridiplantae > Streptophyta > Magnoliopsida > Piperales > Saururaceae > Saururus > Saururus chinensis. The sequence goes on from CP141144.1 coordinate 24,950,867, forward strand.
TCGCTATTAGTATTTTATTTTAAATTAATTTTTTAATTTTTTTAAAATAAAAAAAAATTATAAAAATTTAAAAACAACATCAAAATAAAATCCCTCTCTCTCTCTTCCCTCCCTCTCTCTCCCTTCTTTCCCTCTCTCTCCTCCCTATCTCTCCCCCTCTCTCTCCTCCCTCCCTCTCTCCTCCCTCCCCCTCTCTCTCCTCCCTCCCCCTTATCTCCCCTCTCCCTCTCTCTCCCCCCTCTCTCTCTCCCTCTCCCTCTCTCTCCCCCCTCTCTCTCCTCTCTCTCCCTCTCTCCTCCCTCTTTCTCTCTCTACCCCCCTTCTCCCTCTCTCTCTCTCCTCCCTGCCCCCTCTCTCCCTTCCCCTCTCCCTCCTCTCTCTCCACCCTCCCTCTCTCCACCCTTTCTCTATCTTCCCTCCCCTCTCTCTCTTCTAATTTCAAAATTTCTACGATTTTTTATTTTAAAAATTAATTTAAAAAATAAAAAATTAATTTAAAATAAAATACTAATAGCGACGTATAGGATTATACCTCGCTATTAGTATTTTATTTTAAATTAATTTTTTATTTTTTTTAAATAAAAAAATTTATAAAAATTTAAAAACAACATCAAAATAAAATCCTTCTCTCTCTTCCCTCCCCCCTCTCTCTCCCTTCCCCCTCTCTCTCTCCTCCCTCCCCCTCTCTCCCATCTCTCTTTCCTCCCTTCCCCTCTCTCTCTCTCCTCCCTCCCCCTCTCTCCCATCTCTCTCTCCTCCCTTCCCCCTCTCTCTCTCCTCCCTCCCCTTTCTCTCTCACTCTCACTCTCTCCCCTCCTCCCTCTCACCTCCTCTCTCTCAACCCTCTCCCTCTCTCTCTCCCTTCTCTCTCACCTCCCTCTCCCTCGTCCCTCCCCTCTCTCTCTCTTCCCTCTCTCTCTTATTTTTTTAAATTTTTTATTTTTTAAAATAATTTTTTTCTCTCTCACCTCCTCCCTCTCTCTCTCTCTCTCACACTCTCCCCTCATCCTCTCTCTCTCCTTCCTCACCTCTCTCTCTCCTCCCTCTCCCTCTATCTCCTCCCTCTCACTCCTCTCTCTCGCCTCCCTCTCCTCTCTCTCTCCCCCCTCTCTCTTTGTCATTATATTTTTTATTTAAAAAATAGGTATTAGCGATGCATGTAACTATTCGTCGCTACTACCAAGGGTAATAGTGACGCATAGTTACATACGTTTAGTAGTAGCGATGTATATCTATGCGTCGCTATTAGTTCATAATTTTTATTTTTTTAATTAAAATTGATAAATATTAGCGACGCTTATTTATAAACATCGTTATTGTTGAACGTATTAGCGACGTTTGTAAAATGTGTCGTTAATAGTTTTAATTTTTAAAAAAAAAATTAATAGATATATTTTTTAGCGACACTTATGCAAGCATCGCTAATAACCTAAGTATTAGCGACGCATGAACTTAAGCGTCGCTAAAAGGTTATGTATTAGCGACGTTTTTACTAATGCGTCGCTAATAGGCTATCATTAGCGACGCATAATATTATGCGTCGCTAATATTAGTTTTTTTAACATTTTTTAATATGTCGTTATTAATACTTTATAGCGACGCATGTTATTGCGATGCTTATATAAGCGTCACTAATACCCTCTTTTGTTGTAGTGACACACAAATAGTAAATGGAATAATATAGTTTACATGATGAACAACATTTCATTAGCAGAAGACGATTTTACAATCCAAACCATATTAAAAGTGTCTGTTTGTTAAGGCCAAACCTAGGGCAAAATGCAATGGCCCTAGTTCAAAATTTTACTTAAGAACTACGATATGTATTTGTTCCTTGTCTAGCAAAACTAAATGATAAAAAACTATTCTTATACAAAGTGCCAAAATCTTATGTGTCTAGCGAATATGAAAAATCAATCAAACAACATCACAAGAGTTTTTTACATGCAAAACACTCGTAGGAAAAAACCATAGAATAGTCTATCCTGACCAATTAATGGACTATTGTAAACAAAATACAAAGTTACTGATTATAATGTATGAGTTATTCATTTCTTCTTTAGTTGGTCTTTACATCCTTTAACCCTTGTACCACGAACCCGACAGTTTACTTGCATTGAATTGATCTTTACTTTGAGCTTGCTTCAAATGTTCTTGATCTTCAAATGTCCTTGAGATGATGAATATGTTTCAAAATATGACACAAACCTTGCAAGCCCAAACTGTGGCTATCCAAACTTAACTTCAGGCTTAAGATGTCATGAATAGTAGTCATAAGGAAAGAGAAAAGGGGGGAAATGTTGGTATGAACTCCGCTATCTTCAAAAAGTTTAAGAAAATGACACCCACTTTTAATGGAGAAGGTAAACTAGAAGAAGTGGGGAAATGGGTTGAGGAAATACAAAAGGTCTTTGGGATAATGTCAGTTAAGGCAAATAAGAAAGTTAATATGGCCACATTCATCATGAACGGGAGGCATTCTTATGGTGGAAAATGGTGAGGAATTCTTTGATTAAGGACAAGGAAGTGATTACTTGGAAAGAATTCTCAAAAGCCTTTAACAAGTAGTATTTCCCTCCTCACATTTGACAATGCAAGGAGATGGAATTTCTTGATCTACAACAAAAAGGTTTATCAGTGATTTGTACAACATAAAGATTTATGAGTGATTAGGAATGAGATTTGATTGAGGAATTGGCTAAGCTACACATTGAATAGATACCAAGAGAAGGGAAATAATTAATTGCCAACTTCAAGATTTAGTTTCACATGGAACAAAAGATTTTGATATTTTATTTAGAGTTTAATATTTTATTATATATAATATATAAGTAAGAATAAATTAAATTAAATTTCCTACTTTCTCCCTTCTCAAAGCTACGGCTCATATCACGCACATGAGAGAGAGATAGGGAGAGAGAAAGAGAAATAAAAAAGGAGAGAGAGAATAAGAAAGATAGCCAAAAGAGAAAGGAGAGAGATTGAATAGAGATATAGAGAGGAGAGAATGAATAGAAAGAGTGTGTGAAGAGAAAGAAAGAGGAGAGAGATTGAATAGAGATATAGAGAGGAGAGAATGAATAGAAAGAGTGTGTGAAGAGAAAGAAAGAGGAGAGAGAAGAAAAGAGATAGTTGAAAGAGAGAGAATAGAGGAGAGAGAACATGAAGAGAGAGAATGTGTGTGGAGAGAGAGAGGAGAGAGTGAAGAGAGAGGAAATCATAAAGGAAAGAGGAGAGAGAAAAGATGACAAAATTATTTCATCATTGATTTCATCCTTCCAAATGATGAAATCAATACATTCATCTTTTAAAATAATAAAATTTTAAATATAAAGTCAGTACATTATATTGATTTTGTCCTTTAGAAAAATAAAATTATAAAATTTTTTGAAGAAAAAAAACCCACGTAAAGCACCAATGTTTTGCTAGCGCTTGCGTGGCAAAAATGAACACTATATTTGTAAATATTTTTCTCCCTGTTGTTTAGGTAATTATTTTTTAAATATTTTTTATATAATTATATCTATTATATGAGATATTTGAATAATATTAGTTAAATTTTTGGTGACCAATGAAAATTTTTTGTAGGGTAATTTATTAATTTTTATTTTAACCATAAATTTTGAAGTAATATTTAAAACTTTAATAAATAGAATTACAATTTTTATAATTTTTTTTATTTTTATAATGTTGGTGTGATTCTCTAAATTAATATAATTTTTTATAAGAAAAAATAGTTTCGGTTGTAAATATGATTCAAGCTCAATTTGAACATAGGTTCGAGTTGCTATATTATATTTTCGAGCTCGAACTAAAGTCGAGTTTTGAGTTTTTTGTCGAACTGAACTCGAGCTAGGTACATCGAATTCACATGTTTGCTGATGTGAGCATTTGCAAATGTAGTATTTGTCTAGCCTGACCAGAATTCACAACCATGTTAAATGGGGCTCCTAACATGGTACATAGAAGAAAGCACAGCCTCTATGTACCGTGGTGGTTCTGTTCACCTCCCAAATGCTACAATATAGACTATATTCAGCCCCATGTAGCATGGTCACAGATCAGCAGTCAGTCAGCGAACGTTATAAGCGAGTCTATGCCTTTGGCGCTTCCACCGGGGCTGTTAGTCTTCGTTAGACCATTCCGTTCATTTGTAAGTATCTTCTCGTCCATTCATTAGTAGCCCACCAACTGAAGCTGGTGCATGTCTAAGCATATCCGGATTCATGGCTAAAACGTTCCTATATAATCCTCAATTTTTTCATCATTGAGTACCCAAAAACCTTACAACATTCTTCAGCACCTTCCGTTAGCATCAACAGCAAGCTGCAGACAATGGAGAGCAGGAGAAACATGGCCGTGGTTGCTCTGATGCTAGTCGCCCTGGTGGTGGGCTCAGCAGCACAGGTCTGCAAGATGAATCAGGCGGGCCTTATGGCCTGCATGCCTGCGGTCTCCTGGCCTGTCCAGAACCCCTCGGATGCCTGTTGTGAGGCGCTCTCCCAGGCTGACTTATCTTGCTTCTGCTCCTTCAAAAACTCCATGCTTCTGCCTTCCCTGGGAATCGACCTCGACCTGGCCAAGCTGCTTCCCATCAAGTGCAACATCACCCCGCCCAGTCATTGCTAAGGACTAGAAAGTGTATTTTTTGTAGTCTCTCAAACAAAGAGACTGTTCTGCAAAGAGTGGCAATGTATCTTTTAAACTTCTGTTCTTCGGAATAAGACATTCTTCTTATAAAACCTCCTCTTGATACATGAGCAGAAGGATTATTAAAATGTAGAGAACTTCTCAACATCGATCCTAGCGATTGCACCCATTCATATGAACTAATGTATTGAGCAAGAAAAATCCTTCTTCACTATAAGTTAAGATTTTTGGATTTACTTGTGAGGTGAGTGATCCACATCCATTGATTTGCATACTTTGTTTGTTTTAATTTTTTTTCTTGAAAACATGATATCTAGGGTTTCTATTTGCATGTCACAAAGATGTGATTTTTAAAAAATGTTTTAATGAATCCTTATTATATGGTGTATGGCAACAAGTTTTCTCAATTTTTTTGACTGGTTCGAGTTTGTTATGATGGTATGGAGTCATGATATTGCATGTTTTATGGTGTTTGATGGTTGATCAGTTTGTTGGGTCTTATATAGAGTCTTTCTTTATTCCTTGATTCCTTGTTTTTGTTTTTCAACACACCTAAAATGGTTGGAACCAATCATGACCATCTGGTGGGATTTTTTATCATAATTTTCTCTAAAACCATATGACACCTTTAGGTAGATCTGATAAAATTCTCCAAGTTTTTCTAAGTGTCTATATTTTACTAAAGCTTGATTCCTTCCAGTTAGCATTATCCAAGATTTTTTACTCCATTTTTAGATTTTTCTTCTTTGTTTTTCCTTAGGAATATTTCTTGAGTTACATTAACATGACTAGTTTCATTTCCTATTTTTTGAAAATTTTCACTATTAACATTGAATTATTAGAATTTCTATAAGGCACGTGAATTGGATTTTATAGTTCAATAATTCTGTGTTCAAATGTGTCTTTTGCATCAATGTATCGTTTTGCTCACAAATTTCTTGTGAGTAAATTTTTTTTAGTTATTTATTCAACGTATAAATCTCTTCTCAATGTTGAGTCTTGTCACTGAGTTATGCTATTTGGTTCCAAATGCTCAACATTTTATGCATTGCACAGTAATTTCAAAATTTTGAATTAGATACTTTATTAACTCAGCTTGACCCATTTAAACACATCTGGATAACGAATTTGAAAATCTGAATAGTTTTTTTGGAGAATTGAAGAAGCATATAAGTTATTTTTTGTGTGGAAACATTGAGTGATTTCTCTATAGAAAATCCTTCATAATAAGAAAGATCTCCCTACAAGTCGTACATACAACTTTCATCGAATACGACTTTCCACATAATTCTATTGTATGTATAAGATCAAGTATGGAATTTTGTTTACTCACTTAAAATTGAGTATCTATTTCCCTCCCTTTCCTGCTACACTGCAACAAAAATATATTTTCGCAACACACAAATTTGTTGCAAAAAGATACTTTGTTGTTGCAAAAACGTTTATGCAACAAAAAAAAAATTGTTGCAAACAGCGTGTGTCAAAAAGCAATTTGTCGCAAATCCCATTTGTCGCAAATAGAAACCTTTTGCAATAATAATTTTTTTGGCATAAAACTAGATAATAAGTTGCAAAAAGTACTAATATGTTGCAAAAAGTATATGGAAAAAATTATTTTTTGTATTTTGTGCAACAATATTTGTTTGTCTCAAATAAAAATTAATTTTTAAATTATTTTTTTAATAATTGTTTCAATTTTGCAACAATAAAGTTTTGTCGCAAATGAAATTTCTCTTTCAAGAAAATTATTTAAATAATTTATTTTTGTAACAATATTTGTTCATCTCAAATTATATACATTTGCAACAAAAAGATTCATTGCTAAATCATATTATTTTGTTGCCAAAATAATTATTAAAAATAATATAAATTTGTTTTTGCAACAAAAATTTATTGTAAATAAAATTAATATATTTAATTTTGTATTTACGAAAAAATAAATTTATTACAAAAAACCGTTTTAAATTATGCTTATGTGGTATTTGCGACAAAAATTATCTCAAAAGGACAAAATATATTCGCCACAAACAACTTTTGTTGCAAGATATGCTTCTAATAAATTGTATCATGTAATTGCAACAAATAATTTTGTCTCAAAAGTGTATACATGACAATTTAGGATAAACAAATTTAGTAGCAAAAAATAGATCCTAAGATAGCTTGGTGTGTTATAGGTCGCTCTATCTTTGCCTCATATTTTCCTGAGTAAGTTGTCAATGATAGATCCCAAGATAGCTCGGTGCCCGGCTTATTTACTCCACAACCTTCACGAATTTCCATGGTCATTGATATTGAAACGACATCTCTGGATGCAAGATCCTTAGTGGTAAAGGCATATCATTCCATAAATCTTTCAACTTCACTGTTTCCAAGAATACCACCTTCACCCCAAGATCCTGTGTAGAATAAATAGTAAAGATGCAGAATTTACAAATCAAGTGACCAAGCATCAAATATATTCTATATAATCTGCAAACTTCGTACATCGTACATCAAACATGTGCATTTTGTGGTGCTCATGAAATATGCATCTCAGTTCCATATTTATTGTACAACTGCTCTGGTTTACCACTTATGGTTTCTAACTTTGACATCAACAGGAAGGGAGAGCATTTCATTTTACACCCATGCTACCATTTGACTGATAGTAAACTGGCAGTTAAAAAACCTCGTCTTGCACTTTTTTCTACCAACAAACAGACATCTGATAGTTCAAAAACAATTCATAAAAACATTCTCTCTGTGAGGGGAACTTCTGTTGGCAGCCAATTGGATTTGTCAAGAAAGGTTGGAAGTGGTTATGATTTCTCAGGAAATGAGAGAAGTAGAAAGGCTATGCCATGTATGTATTCTCCTCAGGACAGCTCCCCTGTAAGACAGCTCCCCTGTAAGTGAGTAGATGATTAGGCTGAGTGAATATGATGGTGGGCAAAATTCTTCTTGGTCTAGCACTTTTTTTCTTGTCTCGCCTGGTGGTCCAACTAGTGTTGCTATTCCCAAACCACATTGTAGTGGAGCATTTCTTGTATAAGTAACATCAAGCCTTATTACTGGGGTGCTTTCTGGGAGGACAAGAGCTCTAACTTTTCAACCCAGGTAAGGCTTTGTAATTGGTAAAGCTACTACTGATAACTACAAGGTGTTTGAGTCCATTATTTTTAATAGGTAACAGATCGTTTTCAATTTTTATTAGGCACCATTGCACTTTGCATATTATCACCCAAGAAGGGGAGCACATGCAGAACAGCGAACATTGCTTTGCCTGAGACTCAAACCCACAACCATATACCACTTTTTCGATAAGCTTTAGCTGTTTGGGAAGGAATTAACTAATTCATATTATCCACACTGACAATATATTTAAAAAAATGTCTAAACTCAGTCTGTTTGCCTTTATGCAGATTTGTGATAAGTAATGCTTGCAGGAATGAATTATGGTTCAGGCAGAAGTGTAGAGATAAAGCCCACCTTTTGGGCAATGGAGAACATTCTCATCTTCATTGGACAGATACGACAAGGCATGTGCCTCTTAACATTAATCTCTTCTGCATCGTCCTTTACAGTTTCATTATACTTATTTACTGGATGTTCTCTTTGTTCACGAGCACCACAGAGCAATTACAAAACTTCCACCAGGAGGGAGTTGAACATCACTTGCTCAGATGTGGTTGAAATCAATGAGCTCAGCAAATCCAGATTTTGCCATCACAGAAATTGCCTACAAAACCAGTAAAATAATTCAACGACTAAAATAAGTCCTTGAGGCAACTCAAGTTGAAATTTACCGATTACTGAATAAACAAATCTTAGTTGGAATTATATAGGATCTTACTAATGTTTATATCTAATAGATATACATGCTCTAAAGAAGGAGACAATAAACAAGGACTATCTACATCCATGTACACAAAAATCAACTGATATAATTAAATAAAAGATGCTACTAAAGAAGAGACAAACGATTAATGATATATTATACAAAATCAACTGACTTGAAAATGAGAATCATAAGACAATGAAGCAGGGTTGCACAAGCACGCACTGATTCTAAACTCTTCATGGCATTTTATGATATAAATCAGGAAAAGATAAAAATAGATTGCGTAGCACAACTCAAGAGAAAATTATAGTCATTTGCAAAAGCTCACACCCATATAAAATACAAACCTATCACAGACCTCAGCTATACTGGGCTCATATTTACCAGGAAGAGAAAACACAGTCCCTTTATTTCTAAAAGTTGGAGTTTGTCATACTTGTACTCCATTTTACTAGTTTCACAGTTATAGGATCCAAAATCACCCATAGCTGGTTCCATTTCGTCAACTGTCAAAAAGATTAAAGGAAAGAACCTGTCATAAGAAATTTGATTTGCTCACACACTCACAAACCTACCTTGACTAACAAAGTCATGCAGCATAGATGACGTCCTAAGATTGCCAAAACAAACAATATGGGTGAAATCCAGAATCTAACACTATAAGTAGTTCATGAGAAATTAAAACTTACAGAATAAAAAGTATTCTTTTATTTGGTAGTTTCTTTTTTTTTGTTGATTATTAATATTTGGTAGTTTTTTTTTTCTAAATATTAATTTAGGCCCACTATGTATGGGCCCAAATTAATGGGTCGGTTCGGGTTTTGCTATCTACAACGTGCAATAAGCTTTAGCCTATACTAGGCCCATGAAATTGGCGGGAGAGGAAAATAGTTGCTTAAGTGCATGCACGAGTGATCACTTTTTTATAAAAGCAACAGTTGATGTCCGTCCCACTAAACACAAGCCAAATCAGTAGGTCGGTCCACATTTTTTAACCCAAGGATGATAATATGCTCAACCCTAGCTATCCCTAGCCATTTTAATATAATATTATAAAAAATATTTAAAAAATTCTCATATAAATATATGCTTTAAAATTAAAATAATTATTTAGAAAAAGTTTCTATGAGCCTAAGCTCATGCTTGTTTGCATGAGCCCAAAAGTCAAAATCATCATATCAATATTTAATGGCACAAGGCAGAAATTAATCGGCCCCTTAGTTATGCGTAACATAATATCGAAATTCGAAAATGCACAATGTCTAGTCTCACACAATCGCTCGTGAACACGGGCTCATATATGTATATATCATACATTATTAATATAAAATTTTAATTCTTTTTAAATGTATTTATAACTTTATGATTGATCTATGGGTTGGCATAAGTCCTATGGGCATGGAAAGTCGTATCAACCAATATAGGCGTGTATCGGCATATACATACCAGCATCGGTCGATACCAATATGATACAAGGGGCGTTACACCCCCCACATGATTCTTCGATACTCATTGGTCGTATCGGTTGTATCATATCGATACGGCCGATACGTATCGATAAACTAATAATTTTTTATTTTTTATTTTAAAAAATATTTAATTTTTTTCTTAAAAACAAAAATATTATTTAAATTCAACCTCTTCAAATTTTAAAGATGACAATGTTCTTATTATATAAAAAATATTACATAAGATCAATACAAGTGGGTCCATACAATTTATATAATTTTTTTTTAAATATAATGTTCAACAATTATGCACTTAGTTAAACATCTAACATATAAATTTCTTCATAATATTTATGCAACTCATATTAAATATCTTATTTAGTTTCAAAATAAGATATTGCCTTCCATGCCTATGGGCCATGTAGGACGTGCATTATGAAGGTTTAGATCAACCCAGAAAGTGGTTGATGATCAAATATGGACCAAATACCATATCTATAATCAAACTTTTTTGCTATTTTAATATGGACCAAATACCTATTTTACAAAAAAAAAATTATATTTTAAACGAATATAATTATTTATGAGTTTAATAATAGTTCATTGTCCAAATGGGTTTATGCTCAAGCATATTGATTACTTTTGATCTAACTGTACACTTTACTCAAGGTCAAGGATGTCACTTATGTCAAATATATATGCAATCTAGGCCTGGCCTAATCAACCAAAATGGGTCATATTTATGTTCACAATTTATTTAGATAGAGTTTGAGTTTCATGTTACTTGACTCACCCTGAATTTGCTAAATTTTTAATATTATTCCTTTTGATTTCATAATATTACTTATAATTTTTTATTTATATTTTTATTTATAATATAATATTACTTAATTAACATTTAAAAAATTAATAATAAATAAAAATTTATATTGTAAAAGGGTCAGGTCATGTTCGTGTTTTTTAAAAATTGACCTTTACATGTACCAACCTGATTAGTGATTGGGTCCGATTTTTCCTGATCAACCGGCCACAAAATCATGTTGAACTGGGTAAAGCTTTGGCATATTTCATAAATGGGTAACACCAAATTAACTTACAAAGAATTTTAAAAAAATTATATAAAAATGTTACAAATACCGACTCTTTTACCACAACTTGCAATTGTCTTAAATAACACTTTTTTGACATTTTTTGAACAATGTGTTGCAAATATTATATTTTGAAGATCATCTCACTTTTTAAAATTATTCTTTTTTCATTATCACATTATTTTAGTAAAAATTATTGGCTACAATTTAATATTTTGTCACTAAATATCTTCAATTAAGAACTTTTTGTCACACCAATATTTATTTGTTGCAAACACCGTTTTAATAAATTTGATTATTATCGTAAAATATATATGTATATATTTTTTTCCATGATTAATCTATTTTGTTGCAAATGACTTCCACATTTTAGCGACAAAATAAAAACTTTGTTGCAGCAAACCTTACATTTTTCAAAATCGTAGAGTTATTGCATCGTTTTAAAAATTTTGTTGCAAAAGCTCACTTTTAGCAACAAAATAATTTACGTTGCACACAAATTTGTTGCAAAAAGTTATTTTTGTTGTAATGCTAGAATTGGAAATCTTGTATTTTGCATATCTTTTGTATCGGCTAAGGCCATGAGCTGGAGATAAGCGAACTCAAACCGTTGACATCCGTGACAGGGTAAACGGCTGCCTCTTGAGCCTTGGATCTTGAGAGTGTTTATCAAAAAAGAGGTGAACACTTGATTTATAGTTGTTCTATGAATTAAGGGGGTGGGTTATGAGTTGTGGGAACCATATAATCACAAGGTATCATCATATACAAAATCCAATGGTTAAAATTGGATATGAAGATGAGGTATGGTCAAGATGGACTTTAGTACAAACTTATGAACAAGGAATAGAATGTACTAAAAGAGGAAAACTAGACAAGGTTTGCAACTATCAAAAAGGACTTTGATAGCTGGGGAGAGTCTAGAAGGGAGTTCAAGAATCGGTAACATTTGAGCAAGTAAAGTTCATGTTCTAGTGCATTGCTTAGTCGACCTTGGTCAGTCGCGTGTTTTTCCCTAGGTTGAGTTTCTACATTAAAGAGTTTCCTGCATAATTTTTAGTGGTGTGATTGATTGCTTAGTAGTTTACAACTAGTAGTTCCAATTCCTGCAAATTAGTGATTAGTGAAAAGGTCAAATCTCGTAGTCCTTAATGGTCTTTTTGGACTAAGGCCACTGTAGTGATCTTTAAGAGGAAAGATATTAAACTCACAACATGTATATCGTGTTTATTTGCCCTAGTTGTATATTATGACTTAGAGTTACACTAAATAAATATAAAGATTACCTTCCTAAATAGATATATGGATGAGGAGTTTACATGGTCCAACTAGAGGGATTTATTCTTCCTGACAAAGAACATATGGCATGGAAACTCATAGTTATTATATGGTTTCAAATAGTATCCTAGGCAGTAGTACTTCACATTTCACATAGTGATTTGTGAGTATGGATTCACTGTTAATGACTAACTATGATCATAATGTCTACTCCTTCAAAGGGGAAAGTAGATATATTATCCTTTCAGTATATGTAGATGATATCATATTGATGAAAAATGACTTAAGTTTAACTGTCAATCTAAAGGAGTAGATCATGACCTAGTTTGAATGAAAGACATCGGTGAGTCATCTTTTATATTGGATATGAAGATTGATAGAGATAGAAAAGATTATCTACTCAATATTTCTCAAACATTATACATAGAACGTGTCTTGTAATGCTTCGATGTAAATGGCTAGAAATAAAGTGTCACCTATTTATAAGGGTACATTCTTATCAAATAATCAGGCACCTTCCTTTCACAAGGAAATATTCAAGATAGAGTTAGTGCCTTATGCATAAGCTATTGACAACAATGTATATCATGATCTATGTTCGAACTAATTTGAACTATATTGTAGGGCTCTTGAGTAAATACGAAGCAAACCCAAATATTTGTCATTGGTAAGCAATAAAAGAGAGTTTTAAGGTACCTAGTGGGCACAAAAGGTATGAAAAACACTTATTATGTTGAGGAGTTGTCACTGGGTGGGTATAGTGATTCAGACTATATTGAGGATTCAAATGTCAGGATATCCACCATTGGTTTTATCTCTTTATTTGGAGGCAGCATTATAGTTTGGGCTAGTAAAAAGCAAAAAAGAGTAACAAAGTCAACAATGGAAGTTGAATTTTGTGCGTTTATTTTAGTAGCTTCGAAAGTAGTATGGACAAAAGACTTTCTAGTCAGGCTTAGGTTGGAGAACTAGACTAATTCTCCTATCTAGATGTTTTATGAAAATCTAGCGCTCGTGTCAATACTTAGAAATGGAGATTTAAGTGTTAGGGGTAAGCACATAGCGGTGTTGCATTACTACTTTATTTTTGACATGCTACCATAAGGAAAGTTGGTGGTAAACCATCATCCTAATTTTCACATGTTGGTAGATCTATTAATGAAGGCCTTAACAATGGACCAATTTGTACATTATGTTCATAGTCTAGTCTTAACAAAGCTACAACGCCAAGTTTTGTTGAGTTCAATATGAGAAATTTGCCCATAGTTGGGGATGTTGTTTCTGACTAATGGGTTCACCCATATTGAACTAAATTTAAGGGAATACCTAATTAACTAGAGTTTTGTGGGCTTAAAGAGGAAGAGTTGGAGGATAGGGATGGAGATGTAACACATAGTAATATTAAGATAATTTCCATATAATTTGTGTTATTAAAAAGAATAGATGCATTTTCTTTTTGGAAGTTCATTGACATCAACATCAAGGTGTCCGTGGTGGTGTCAATGAAATTCCCGGTGCCATTGTCCGCAGACGACAACATGTTGACAATTTACCGATGGATTTTAGGTTTCATCAACATGGGCATTGACATGTCGATGGTTTGAATAGTTTCATCAATAAAATTAAAAAATGTGCATAATAAACAGTTACATATTGGGATTCAATTCCTTCTTTTAGTTAAGACTTCTCCAAAACTTCTATCCCTTCTAAAATCTTCATAGTCAATAGGGAGGAGGAATTAGAGTGAACTCAGCCCAGAATTGATGAGAGAATAATGAATTATACTGAGAATTAACATTCAATGTGCATGTAAGTGGAATTTTGACTTGCAAAAAAGGTTAAATCGTTAAACTTCAAACCTTATTGATTTTTTTATAGTATGGTGTCTAGAATTTACTTCAAAAGCATGTTGTATATATTAAATTCATGGTTTGGTGCATGCATGATTTTAGGGATTATTAATAAATGTGAATTCTTGGTTGAACTCCTGAATTTTCATGTATTGATGGCTTAATCGATGAATTTATGGAGGCTCACAAGTCAGACTTTACTAAAGTTGTGTTTTTTTCAAGAGGAATTAGAGTGCGTTCAGCCCGGAATTGAGAAAAGAATAATGAATTATAATGGACAATTGACATTCACTGTGCATGGATGGAAGTGGAATTTTGACTTGTGAAAAATGTTAAATCACTAAAAGTCAAACCTTATTGAATTTTTGATAGTTTGGTGTCTATGTTTTACTTGAAAAGCGTATTGTATTTATTAAAGTCATGATTTGATGCATATAAAATGGTAGGGACTATTAATAAATATGAATTTGTGGTTGAACTCCTAAATTTTCCTGTATTGATGGCTTAATCGATGAATTAGGGAGGTCCACAGGTCAGACTTCACTAAAGTTGTTTTTTTAAGAGGAATTAGAGTGTGTTCAGCCCGGAATTGCTAGGAGAATAATGAATTATATGGAGAATTGATAGTCAATGTGCATGCAAGTGGAATTTTGACTTGTGGAAAAGGTTAAATCGCTAAACTTCAAACTTTATTGAATTTTTGATAGTATGGTGTCTAGAATTTACTTGAAAAGCATGTTGCATTTATTAAATTCATGGTTTGATGCATGTATGATGTTAGGGACTATTAATAAATGCAAATTTGTGGTTCAACTCTAGAATTTTCGCTTTTTGATGGCTTAATCGATGAATTTATGGAGGTTCCACAGGTCAGACTTTACTAAAGTTGTTTTTTAATGCCCAATTGTTTGAGGACAATGATTTAGAGATAGTATCATGTTCATGTATCTAATAGTTATTAGAAGTAGAAATTTAAAATATAGCTTTCTTTACTAGCATACTATTTGGGTTATAATATAATGGTTGGAGTGAATTTTCAAGTTGTGATGAAGTTTGCTTTTCTCTACTGGTCATCAACACCAATGCTAACACATTGACAAGGAGTTGATGGAAGGGAGAAGATGATTTGTTACCAGCATCAGCATGCATGGATGCATCGATGACATATGTTAGCAATAGCCAAAGGTTCAACACATCGACAATGACATCAGTAAATTAGGTATTAAATTGCATTCAATTTATCCGCAAGGAGCAACGTGTCAATGGAGGTGTCGATGGACATTGACACCGACGCTGATATGTTGATGGTCTCCAACACCAAGGTTGGACTTGGAATTTCGAAACAACCTTTTTACTATGACTTTTAGTTGGTTAGTGAAGGGGTTTAGCATAATTTACTTTCATAATTAACATAAATAATCAAAGAAAAAACTTTATGAGTGGCATTAAAGGGGTAATATAAATCCTAGGTTGGAGCGCACCTAAGAGGCCTAAGACAAGACACCTGAAATCACGAGTACCCTGTTTCTAGACTCCGAGTGTGGGTTTTTCTTTTAGCAACATGAGGGGGTGCTTGGTCTTTGAAGGAACTTGGGCTTGGCCTCCTCCTCCCTTGCAATGAGGCTTGGGAATTTGTTTGGATCTTCATTGGATTATAACGCAACAAGAAATGGGGTTCTCGGCAATCATGGAAGGTCGAGAATTGATGCGAACTAGGTCCATGATCTCTTGTAAACCTTAGATCCATGGCGTGTATGGGGTAGGTAAAGTATTAAGTAAGAATCTAAATCTTATTCATGGAGTAGTATATATTTCAAGGAGTCAAAGGAACTTCCATGATGTTTCCGTAACATCAGACTATCTTCTTACCTCAAAGATGAAGAGAACGACAAATGTTTTCACTTATAAAAGCTAAATGTACAAGTTAAGCATATTGTAGAAAATCCATATTGTTTATTGCTCCCTCAACCTAAATTAAAAGCTCCATTTGGCAAAAAAATAGGTTCTATATTAATAGCTCAATCTTGTTAAATTTAAGTGGTTGGGTGCTTAAAAAAAAATATCATAAGCTTATTTTCCCTTTTCTTAGATGTAGATTTTATCGTTCAATAAAAACCTTTATTTTTTCAAATGTAACTATTAATATAGGATGAATGGAGTATTTAGCTATCTCCCTAGGTATACAAGTTATACTCAGCATCCTTGTAGTACAAGTTCCTTGTAGAGTTGAAAACTTTTAGGGTTTTGCGTGCATGGTAAGTGTCACACTCGAGGTTTTTTCCTTACATTTAATTGAAAACTTTATAAATATTTTATTTTAAAATACATATGTAAATAAAATGAAACCACAAAATTCAAAACATGTTAAAATAATTTTCATAAATTAATTCATCATACGACAAAACTAACATTCTCAGGCATGACCCGAAACGAAAATATAAAAGTAAAACATGCCATGCCCATGGTCTTTTGAAAATAAATAAATCTCAGGCCTTTCTGAGTACAAGTTCTTCAACATTCTGTGTTCTAATTCGTACATATATGCACAAGTTTAGAAGGATAACATATTTAACTCTCACCTTAATTAATACATGAGATCGTAGCACCAAAATCCACATAATCTCACTACGATTTTGCTACACTCCAGCTCGAGGAAGAATAATACACACTAGGAAATAGTCCAATCCAAACAGCTATTGATCAACCTGCAAAAGCCTCTGGACAAAGGGGCTAAAAAAATAGGGTGAGTATTTTCATACTCAATGGGAAAATACCCAGTAGGGGAAAATAAGTCAATGAACTTTGTAAGTTCATAAATAGATGCATTCATGCAATCACACATGAAGCAAAAAGTACATGCAACATAAATAAAGTATCTTAAACACATAGTCGTACTAGCTTAACTTACTTTTACCCTTGTAGCATACACTTACACCTACCATCTGAATCAAAGTCTCACCAACTTACTAGTACAATTATATACTTACACTTACAAAATACACATACTCATATGACCTTATTCATACGAACTTACTTATACGACCTTACTCGTATAATCTTACTCATACTCATAAACTTACTCTTACTATTTTCCTTAGAAGCTCACAGTTACTCTGGATCTTACATGTATAGCTTACTCAGAATCTGAAACATATAACTTACTCTTACTATCGTACACATACTACTGGCAATTGAAGCTCATTACAATTAATAAGCTCCAACATCGGAAAGGAAGGGAATGCCACTAGGGCATCACCTTAAACTTTGGGGAGCAACTAGACACCATGAACTTTTCCGAAGGCAAGGCACACCTATGCTCATGGGGCATAGGATCAAACAAGTAAGAGCAGATCAATAATACTGCTTACCTGAGCGTGCAAATGCCCACTCTCTGGGGCCATACAGTGCCAACTAAGGGCGGAAAAACATATGGTGCCACTCTTGGACAAGAATCTTACAATGTCTCTCTTAGGCAGAACATACAGTGCAATCTATAGGCAAAAAACATACAAATCCCATGAAGGGTGGAAACTTACAGTGCTCTTAACAGAGCATCAAACGTCTGGGCCAATAATATAGCACCAAGAGTAAATCCCGCAGGATAACACCATGGCTAGACCATAAAAGACGCTCAGTCGATTACTTATCGACTAGCTCAAAAATAGAACTAAATCCGTCGAAACCCTCAGTCTCAAACTCACAACGTTATCAAATTAGGGTTACTTACAATTCAAGTTCACATTAAGTAACTTATGCATGGATAATTATGTTCGGAATGACTTTCATCTTACATTCTTTAGCCAACCAATCTAGAACTACACCTGTCCTGAAGCTCTAATCCACAAAGGTAGCATCCTTTACTTTGCTCATCTCCCACCCTAACACCTTTAGTCTTATGAATCTCTGCACAGCCTTATTTAAACTCAAATTCTATACTAATACTCTTACCATCATACACTTACGGCCTTACATCTTACACCATCCGCCTTAAAACCGAATCATCTTACTCGAACTCCTCAAATGACACCCTTTAGACCTAAGTCTCGCATCAAACCCTTACTAATTCCTTACTCATTGTTTTTTGTTACAATTCACCTTACGTAAATTATGCGGTACAATTATGTTGTTATCTCTCACTAACTCACAGGCCCCCAAAAGCGCTCTGAATCTTAAGTCTTCAAAATTCCTTCATCCTGTAATTCTCTTGCTCGTAGCTCCATCGTACCCTCCAACTCAATCTAAACTAATCCTCCAATCTCATAAAGTCCAACCTTCACCTGTCATTCATAAGTCTTCCCTTGCCCAGCATACCGTTGTAATTTCCACATCCTAATCCTTCAAATACCCCTTCGACAAACTTACAATCAAATACCCATAATGCCCATTGATCACACACCACCAACCCACAACGAAGATCGATCACACGCTTTGATCACATACAAATAATCATAACTTACTGCCATGCCCTTAGTCTTCACTTACATATGCACAATTCACATACATATAACATGAGTATTTAATCAACATAATCATGCAAAGAATTAAGTTATAAACTCCTAGCATGCTACTACACAAACAAAGCATGCTATAATGTAATCCATAAGAGTTTGATGGTGAGCAAATGACGGTGGTGGCGTTGAGGGTGGAATCGATGGCCAGAAGCATCGCACTAACAGAGTTGTCGTTCTGAGGATTTACAAAGATGCTAGAATTAATCTCGATAAGGTTAGACTCATTTCACTCAAAGCATAAGACTGGGCACACTAGGGCAGCCAGACACAAGGTCGTGCCACGAATGATGGCAAGAGCGACCACAAAATAGGAGGCGACTAATTGAAGATCGGCCAACAACTAAAAACACTTCGTTGGCCACAAAACGTTAACATAGACTGCAGACCACATCCAGCAGCAACAACACCACATTGTCGAAGCCTCACAACATGGCGTAGGACTTGGTTTCGTACTCACGAACATAAGGGAGACAGAGGAGGGCTTTAACGGCCATATTGCCTAGCGGTGAAGTCATTCCATAACCTACATTGAGGCACTAAGGCCTAGTGTAGGTGGCTGACAAAGGCGGTGTCATTTCTAAACGCTACCCACAATCAAATCATCGTACGGACAATTGTGCTTCAAGCACGGCTTACAGTGGAGGATATGGGCACGACATCGGTCGAGCCTTCAATGGTTCAAGGCTAATGGCAGACAATTTAACTTCCCCTTGGAAGGAACGGAGTTCGGGAACTCTTTCTATGCAAGTTCTGGGCTATGCGTAACAAAAATGAGGGTTGCTGAGGTAGAATCAGGCTAGAAGTGTCGGCCCTTGTCGTCACCTGGCCAAGGCAAAGCCCAGTTGGTCAGGCATGCAACCCAAGTTCGTACGATATCAAGCTCCACAGGTTTGCTTGGGTTGGAGAGGGGCCCATCAGCGGCAGTCAGAGACGTACCCCAAAGTTTAAGGATGTCTGGTGTGTGCAGAAGACGTGCAAAGGATGCAGAGAGCAGCAGCCCCTTGCTGTTATTGGGTCAAGCCGGCATCCGCAGCTATCTGTGGCAGAACAGCTGATCAGAGAATTGAAAAGACCCAATTTAGCCGGATCAATAGTGTGCCAAGTTGGGGTGGGAGAATACACATCGCCGGGTCACAAACGGCCAGATGGGACGGGGCTAGATCTAGGAGAAGATGGAACCTGACAGTCGTCGAATTGTGGCAAGTCAAATGGATGTTGATGCAATGACATCTGACGTCTGATGATAGAGAATGGATGCCACTAAAGACAAAGACGGATCTTTCTCTAGCATGGACCAATTGGAGTAATGGAGGCTAGACCTCGCACCTTCTTGGTGGCAGCTTGAGGTGGCATACCAAAGCTGGATTGGTGGTTTGCGGACGACAGTAGAAACACAAGGCAGAAGACCACGGTGGAATTTCTATTCGGGTCGAAATTGGGCAGAGGGAGGGGGGTCAAAGAGAAACAGCGATTCAGGCCGGGGGGTGGCCAAAGGCAGCGGTATTTCCAGCACCATGCCAATGTAGGTCCATAGACCAAACACTAGCAGCCAGCCACCGGCGGCCACAATACAGAAATAAAACAAAACTAAAAATGGGAACATGCTCTGTCCGAATCAGAATTGAGAAGTGGCTGAGGGAGGCGGCAGCCGTGGCGGCAACCTTGCTATCTCTGGGCTAGAGGAAGGCCATTTGGTGGTGGCCTGCCACCAGTGGCACAGCCCGCGGCTGCAACACATAGACATAAACAAAATAGAAATGGGGAAACTGTTCTGTCCAGACCGGAAAATAGGAGGAGGGGTCACAGTCTGGGGAGGTGGCGGTCCAGGCCAAGGGGTGGTGGCCTTGTCATCGCCGGGCCAGAAGAGGGCCAAAAGGCGGGGGCAACCGGCAACCAGCAACCAGCAGCACAGCCGCAGCTCATATTGAACAAAAAATCAAAAAAATAGAGGCAAAATAGTTTTTACCTCATGGCGGCGAAGTGGGGACGGGGAGGCCAAGACGCCGAGGCCAATGACCTACAACTAAACACTACTCCCGACTCTTACGGTCATGAATATTACAAATATGGATACACTGAAGCATCAAATTTTTTTATCGAAAATACGAGCAAAAACAGTAGAACATGGCAGAAAATTGAAGAAAATAGCAAAAAATTACAAAACAAATCTGGGATGTTACAGTAATGATGACTTCATGCCACTTTACTATGTAGAACTTTATGTTAATTTTAAAGTTATCATACTTATGTGTGGATAGTTATAGACATTTGAGTGTCATTTTATTTTATATTGATATATATTGTGATTATCAGACATGTACTTGGGCATAACCCTCTTAAGTTTGTATGTTGTTTTTGTGGCAACTATTATTGTATTCTGATATAATGTGCTTAAGTTTCAAAAGAAAGTAATCTACACCCCAAGATAGTTTGATCGTTGATTTTAATATGAAAACAAAATACATGGTATTTTTTGTTGCAATATTTTAAAAAAAGATTTAAAACAATTGGTGTGTGATAGGAGAGTCATTTCCGTAAATAAAGAATGTATGATAGTTACAAGAGAGGGAACAAACTCCATGTAAGAACTCTTATCTTGAACTGGTTTACATTCAATTTTATTTATTATTTAATGATCATCGTGAGGTTTAAGCCATTTCTGATTGATTTTGAGGATTTTCAAAATAAAGGTGGTTTCCAAAGGTTTTAATCAAAACTAGCTTCATATTTATAAGTTTTAAGTGAATTTAGGATATTTGTAAAAAATTTACATTTTCTAACTCAAATCAACCCACATGAATATGAGAAATAATTTTTGGGAGTACAAATATCAAAATAAACAAAGAAATTAAAATGACCAACATTTATTGTACTATCGATCGATTGACCTACAAGGCCGTTCGATCTCCTGGCCTCAAAATCAGCCTACAATGTTGTTTAGCCGATTGATCGGCCTATAAGGGTGATCAATCACCATAACAGCTAATCTGGTTCGTCTTCTCTATTTTGAAAACCAAACCAAGACTCCATCAATCTAACTTAAAACTTCAAAACCAAGTTCTAAACTTCATAAAAATCTAATTAAAACTTCTAGAATGCTAAATCTATTCATTTTCAATCAAAGTCCTAAGAAATTAATATAAAAGATTATGTTTTTACTAATCTACCATTAGAGCACTAAACATGAAATCCATTGAAGAAAGCACATCAAAACAAAGATTCAAAAACACATCAAGATTGAGGCTTAAACCCATTACCTTTCACCACTCTTTGGGTTGGAATAACTCCTTAATCTCCACCAAAACCTACCCCAAAACATGATTTTCATTAATACTTACCTAAATCCAACTTAGAACATGAAAATCATTTGAAAACCCTTAGGTCTAAGGCTTTAGGGACTCAAAAATGAAATTAGGAAAATTAGGGTTTGAAATAGTGATACAAATCAGTGACTTTATGTCTTAAAAATGAGATTAATCCATGGGCAAAGATGAGATTTGAAGAGGTTTATGAAAACCCTAATAAATTAAGAAAATATTAAAAAAAATCGAACATTAAATCTCCTTCCACTTTGGGCTAATAGGGATTAGGCCTCTTGATCCCAGGCTCAACCCTTTCCCAAATAAGAAAGTGGCTGCCTCTTTCCTTATATAGTAAGGAAGAGGTTAGACCTAATCAAATATGGAGGTACAAATAAATTCATAACTAAAAATGGGTAATTTGGCTATTTAACCCAAAATTAAAATCTAAAAAATTCTAAAATAATTTCCAAAGGTCCTAGTTTAATGTTTGGGACATTTTGGGTTAAAAATTTTAATTTTGACTTGGGGCCTACAGTGAGTCCCGCCAAAACCTAATTTTTAAAAAATTAGTAAAATTTTTCAAAAATTCACAAATGACTTAAATAGACTTAAAACTTATGCATGTGAAGCTAGTTTTGGTTAAAACTATTGGAAATTACTTTAATTTTTGAAAATTATCAAAACCAATCAGAAATGGCTTAAACCACATAATGATGATTAAATAATAAATAAAAATGAAAGTAAACCTGTTCAAGATTAGAGTTCAGTTCTTGGTAAACTAACTTGTCAAGGTTGGAGAGATTCACAAGCTTGCATTGGAGACGACACTACACCACGCCGTCTACTAGACCGACCACTACCTTTCCAACAACACAATTCGCCTACCAAAGCTACAACTATTGGATGTCACCTGCTTGCTAATTTTTTGCCAAGTACAAGTAGCACAATGTACTCTCTATGAAAGACTGCTAATATCTCAAGGAGGAAGAGGAGGTCTTGCAAATGGAGGTAGCAGAGAAAAATAAGGCTCACACGTGTCGTCTGACAACAAGGGAAACAGAAAGTAAACTCCAATTAAGAACGGCGTATGTAAACAGGAGATTTATAGTCACGTGATCTCACTTGTTTTAAATACATGGTTGACTGTGGTTACTTCACCAGCGGCTACGCTAGTGAAGCTTCACCAGCCGATCACGATTCCACTTGGCCACATCATCCACCGTGAAAGAAACCCAACAAGTTAATCCGATTGTTACTAGAGAAGATTTATCCAGTGAGAATATTTTGACCCTAGCCGGCAGCAAGTCCATGGCAGCAGCTCTCTGCATAGGGGAGGGAAAAGAGGAGGGAGAAAGAAGTAGGAAGAGGCTTCAAGAGGAGAAGTGTTTTATTTTTGGTTTATTTTGGGGTAATGGGAGAGAGAATTGGTGGGGGAAGCATGGGTTAGGGAGCAATATAAATAATGCAGCTGGTTCTTTTTGAAGGAGAAGTGAGAATTTATTGGTGTGCAATAGGAGCATTTTATATCATATGCGTTATAAATCCTCTATATTCAACGGTATAGTTGCAAGAAGTAAAATGCTAAACCTATGTTGGTCCAAGATACCCACACTGACTCGCCCACAAATCCTTTGTGTATTCAAATTGTGGGCTCTGTTGATCAATGGCTGGAATTTATTGCTTGGGTTACCCAGTGTATGATCGAACAAAATCTAGGCATGCCAAATTGCAAGGATAATCACTATATTGTTGAATGATAAATATGAATCATCATGTGATAAATATAAATTATAGTATAAGTAGTATAATGTTAATGAAAATTCAACTTTTTAAGCTGACCTAGAAATCAATCGTGAATTGCATTTTCTAATTTTGGTCCCCGGAAGAATGAGATACGTGTGTCACAGCCCAAACCACAATTGTCTTGGAGTCACAGTTTCTTGGTGATTGACGCTAACTTGAAATAAAAAATTTTAACATACTTAGAGTTATGGATAAAGAAAAAAGTTTTTATTTAGAGCCTGACGATAGTTTTATTTTTATTTATTTGTTAAAGAGCCTTTTCGATTTGAATTACGTAATTTCATACATTTCCAGGATTCAGTAACACCATTTTGGATATAACAGTGATCCCGGATTTGTGGATTTTAAATTGGTCTGATTGTTGACAAAATTTTATAATCTAGATAGAGAATGACACCTTTGTTTCATTTCCAAGCAACAAGCAAAGGATGACTACCCACCAAGGCATGACATTATAGAAAGAAATCGGCATGTCATTGAATCATTAGATTAGGTGTCATTTTAAACTTTTTAATCACGTTACACATAAGAAAAAATTTTGATGTATGCTAACGACCACATTATAACGTCTACTGTCTATTTTCTTCTTAAAAAGGACGAGAAAAGGGTTATCCAGATAAAAGTGCTTATTATAAACCAAACTAATATTTGTACGACTGATTAATCATAAAGACTTCAGATGATGACTTACATAAGTTATAATGTGATCCAGAACTTCAACAGATGATAATGAACAAATCCAGGAGTCTAAAAACATACATTGATAATTGGAGGAAGAACCCCCTTCCGAAAGCTTTTCTATAAATTACTCTCTCTCTCTCTCTCCACCTAGACAGGCACATCTTAACTGATCACTGCTCATAAAAGATTATAGGGCCTGATCACTAGAATCTAATGGCATTAATGGAATTCAGTAAAGAGATCTCCAGCGGGTTTAAGAACCCAGCAAAATGCTGCAGTCAGTTAAGTCAACTAGGCAGCCTATGACCAGCCAAAAACATAGTCAAGAACATAAACCAGTGCCAGAGATAGAGGATATAGGATGTAAGCAACTAAGCTTGTCCACAGCGGGAACTTGGTGCGGAAGCTGGCGAAGAGACCCATTACAACTGTGACAATGAGAATAACTAGAACTTCAGCAGAGAAATCCCATGTCAAGTTCCGGAAATAAACGAGTGACAAGAAGACAGCTAAGCAGAGGGTATTGTTCATCGTCACTGAACCATAAATCTGCACCCATACAACAGCAAAAGGTCAATCCTAATAATTCTCATGGTCTGCATATTTGAATCAAGCTAAATGAGAAATTATCTGAAAAAAGCATGCCAAGATTTTAACATAGAACGTGAGAGAAATAAACCTCAGAAAAAGTTAAAGAGGTGCTCCTTTTCTTCTTATGGCTGGCAAAAATAAGTGCAGAAACAGCCTCACTGGAGTTAGTAGCCAACGGCATAGCTATGAATGATATGAAGAAAGAAGGTATGCTGGTGGCATCAGAGAAACTGTCAACTGCATCTACAAGTGGATCAGCCACAACTGCTGCAATTACAGTTCCAAGAAGTAATAATAATACCGCTTTAAAAACAACCATGGATGGATTATCAGCTGTCTGTACAACCTCATCACTTTCCCCGAGCAACATGTCATGTTCTTCCTTTACCAACTGCATATACATTGTTAAATAGTCATGAGTCCCAACCTCAGATATCTCACATTTGCCATCATATTTGTCTATTTTTTGTTGAAGTAAAGTTTGTCACATAATACAAACTAGCATTGGGTTAAAAGTCATTGAAAGGAGGGAAAAGTGTACCCGATGATACTCCTCCACAAACTTCATCGTGTAATTGCCAGGGTTTGAAACCTTAATCCGAGCATCATGAATCCATTTTGAAATTCCACGAGAAAACTCACCACAATCAAGATGTTTGTTGCTATCTGTATCAAAATCCTTCATTATTATTGCTACAGCTTCTTCTTTATCAAAATCAATATCTTCAAACCGCATTCCCATGACAAGGGCAGACAATTCAGCAAATGAAATAAACTTGTCGCCATCAACATCAATTCTCTGAAAGAAACTGCAATTTAGGGAACAACTGAGTAAGGATATGGGTCATTAAGTAAAATTCAATATCAGAAACAAGCCAAGTGCTAACACACTAACTTTTTTATGGCCAATTCATTAGGGTCACCATTAGGTAAAAGAAGTTTTCCCATCAGCTGCCTCTGCCAATGTTTCAAAAGTGTTGATCGAACGTGTTTGTGCTTTGCATATGCCAGCCTTGTGTTCTGAACCCAAGGGTCGATAACCTGCATGGTTTTGAAAGGATAAGCTGTTGGCTACAAGATAAAAAAAATAGAAAAAATAAAACTTGATTTATATGAGTATGCATTCAAAATTTTTAAGGATCGAAGTGAACCAAAGTGACTCTTTACGTGTATACATGGTCCTAAAGCTCAACGAGCACTTAGAACACCCCAAACTGCAGAGACCATGGGCCCAGAAACCAATGTATGTGGCTTGAATACAGCTAAAATAAGGCATATTAGCCATGATTCACATTATAAACTCACAATCAAGATTTTCAATTTCTCAATTGTTTAGCATATCAATCTTTGGTTTAATGCAAATGCTCAATTTATTATAAACAAGAAACTTTGCACTTACATAGTTCATGACCTATTGGACCTAGATAATTGTGATGCTTAGCTAATGTAAATAAATTATATTCTACCTGATAAAGACAGTAGGAAATTAAAGCAATAACTGCAGCAATGAGGGCTATCAAGACTGCTAAACGGCTTCCAGATGATAATTTTAATATTGTTGGCATTTGAACAATGATGAATGGAAGCACAGATATAACCATGATCCGTGCAGCATAGCTAGTTTGCTGATCTGTGGAAATGCCAGATCCTGCAAAACAAGGACATGTGATTAAGTGAACATTCATCAATAAATCATCAGAAAGACCATTACAACGGACATTATCCAAAGTTGAAAAGACACAATATCCATCTTCAGTTTCATATAATTGGAAACATATTTGTCTGAATCATATACATTATCTTCAATTTTATTAGATTTAATCTATTGTAAGCCAATGTAAGGCCTGTCTGTAGTAATTACCTCCCAAGGTATTAAGATATAGAACTATCTGTTACGTAGGTGGTGTGCCATACTCTATTTATACCATGGCCCAAATATGCTAGTAAGTTACCCTGCCCCACCAGCAAGAAAATAACTGACCACTTACATATCAAAAGCCAATTTTTGTTTTTCCAATTGTTCCTCCACATTCATCATAAAATTAAAATTTATGACTTAAAAATTTCACTTCAACTATGTCATTATGGGAGACTTAGTGATGAATTATCTAGAAAGATAATATATCTGGAACTAAGATCAATAGTCAAGTCATGAATAGTCGATGAAAGAAATTTTTCTGTAAAAAATTACTTCACTAGTTTCCAAATGGGCATTTTTTTTTCAAACAGAGAGTATGTAAACAATATTTCACAAGATCCCATCATGTTTGCAGGAGGTCAACAGCATTGAGAACAAAAAATCTCCAATGATCTATTATCAGCATTTAGTAAACTTCTATTTGTGAACGAAATGATCTGCTACCATGATTCAAGACCATCAAAAAAGAACAATAAACTCAGTTATATTCTATGCCAGTAATTAATCAATAATTATGCAGGAATTCAAATTACAACTAGTAGACTGGAAAAAGATGTGACCAGTAATACTGCAGCGGGCAGCTAGTGAATTATCTGAGAGATCAACTCTCCCAATCACAACACAAGAACCCCATAGCACCGTCAGAAGCATAACAGTTGACCCAGAAAGCAGGCCCATCCCAATTAACACCTGTTGTTGAGCTACTTCCTTGGTCCCAGAAAGTCCAGACACTGCAAATTAGCATAAAAAAGCTAGTTCAGAGGCTACCATTGTCTCAATAGTCAAAACAAACTGGAAAATTTAGCACTAACATGAATGGCCAACTATTAGATTTCTTACCAGTACATTATAATTTTCATATTACAAAAAAAAACCAAAAATTAAGAAGAAAACGAAATCAAGAGATAAATATCCACTGAGACATAACACCAGCAGCACAAAACAAAATCATCACATTCAGATCAGCTCAAAAATATATGAAAAAGGTTAAAAACCAAGAAAAAAAAAGACCTGCTATATGCAAGATATATCTAGAGATGAAAAGTTTCACATGTCAGAGATTCCCTTCCCACTCCGTTCATCAGACTTCTTAAGAAATAGACCGATGTCATTTACGTTGATATCCCAAATAACATGCCCCTTTATAAATCTGAAAGACTGATCTTACGAAATATGAACTGGAATATCAAAACCAGTAAAAGAAAGAACAAGTGGAGAAGGAGACCGAGGATAAGGAGAGCGTCGGGGAGGGCGCCGAGGAACGGTAAGAAGAGTCCGCCGATGATCCCGGGGCCGAGGACCTGGAGGAGGAGCTCACTCCCCGCGGAGAGGTAGGTGGCTGCCAGAAACATCAGGTAACCGTACACCACCACTAGGAAGAGGCTGCCGGCCACCGTTGTTGTGCAAGGCAGGAACCCGTATGTCTCCTCGCAGGCCTCCACCGAAGAGGGCCGGGCGAGGCGGAGGACGGACATCGGCCGCCAGGGGTGTCCAACTCCATCGGAGACCAGATCGGCGGAGGAATCCAATGAGCTGACGGGGCGGGCAAGTACTGGCCCGGTGAAGAGGAGGAGGACGAGGAAGAGAAGAGGCGGCGAGAGTTTCGGCATTCTTTCCGGCGAGAGGAGGTGGCGATATACCAGTGGCCAGCAAGAGTGGCGGAGACACTGCCTAGATTTGTCCTACGCTCTTTATGATACGGATAGAATTTTCATCTCATAGTTGAGTTGACCTGCGAGATGTACTCAAATCTATCTATCGTGGACACTCTGGAAAGTGGGAGTGGCGAATTCGAACGGACCGAGCGGTAACCGGACCAGGTTGATATTCGAATGTATGGGACGAGTGGGGAACAATTGAAACTACTACTAGTCTGAACGAAACTTCTATATTTTTGTGATAGAAGATTAGGTTTACTTTTTATTTTAGGGCTTACACTTTTTTACATTTTGTTAAAAATAGGAGTACTTAGGGTGTATTTAGAAACTTTGATTTGAATTTAAACGTATGCTTGTTAAATCATGTCATTGTAAATCATAAGTGATATTTGTGGTTTAAAATTGAGTGTTTAGGAATTGTGTAATTTTAAGAGTAAAATTTTAAATTCTCTCGTTTGAGAACTTGAAATTTGGTTGAGATTTGATTTTATTTTTGCATATAATTTATATTAATGACATAGATTACTATATGTATATATGAGCCTCGTTTATATGAGTCTGGGCTCACGCGCATCTACGTGAGCCTGAGCTCTATGGGCAGTTGGATTTATATCTGACAGCCCATAATACCCACTGGACATTTAAACCTTTGAGTATTATAGGTCATCATATGTAAATCCAATGGCCCATAAAGCTCAGGCTCACGTAGGCGCGTTTGAGCCACAATCCTCTGGCCTCCTTCCTTCCTCCCCCCACCCCTCCTCTAAACATCAGGGGGAGGGGGGGCGCGCGGGGACCGGAGCAGAGGGAGAGGGGGACGGGCCGTGGTTGAGAGGGGGGCGGAAAAGGGAGAGGGGGGACCGGAGAGGGTGGGCGGGTGGCAAAAGATGGTAGGCCGTGGGCGGAGGGCAGCGCGGCAACAGGCAACGGGGCTGAGTGAAAGAGGAAGGAGGACCGGATGGGGGAAGGGGGCACCAAAGGGGGTGGGGAACCGGAGGACGGCAGGCCGTAGGTGGAGAGCGAGAGGCAGCGGGGCGGCGGGAGGCGAAAGATGGGGAGGGGGAGTTAGTTATCAGCAGCGGGCGGAATTTCGCCCACGTAAAATTTTAAAAAAAATATTAGCGACGCTCCTGAAGAGCGTCACTATTAGTAATTTTGTAGCGAAGTATAAATTTATACGTCGCTACTTAATACTATATTTAGCGATGCTTATATAAAAGTGTCGCTAAAATAGTATTTTTTATTATTTTTCTCTCATCACTCTCTCTCTCTCTACACTACTCAATCACTCTCTCCCCTCATTCCCTCCCTCTCTCCTCCCTCCCTCCCCCTCTCTCTTTCATTGAATTTTTTATTTAAAAAATAGGTAGCAACGATGCATTGTTCTATGCATCACTACTACTCTTAGGTAGTAACAACGCATAGTGCTATGTGTTGCTACAACCTCTCTTTTTTTAATTTTTATATTTTTTAAAATAATTTTTAATTAAATTTTTTTTCTCCATCTCACTTCTCCCTCCCCTCTATCTCCTCTCTCTCCTCCCTCCCCTCTCTCTCCTCTCTCTCTCCTCCCTCCCCCTCCCTCTCCTCTCTCTCCACCCTCCATTCTCTCTCTCTCTCTCCTCCCTCCTCTCTCTCTTCTCCTCTCCTCCCTCTCTCTTTCCCCTCTCTCTCCCTCTCCTCTCTCTCTCTTTCCCCTCTCTCTCCCTCTCCTCTCTCTCTCTTTCCCCTCTCTCTCCCTCTCCTCTCTCTCTCCCCTCTCTCTCCCTCCCTCCCTCCTTTCTCTCCTCACTCTCTCTCTTTTATTATAAATTATATATTAATATTAATAAGAAAATTTTAGAAATAAAATATTATTTATCAAAAATTTTAATCTATTGTTGACACTGCCTTTTATTAAAATTTAATATTTATTTATTATTTATACAAATAGTCAATATTTAAGAAAGCATATTATAGTTAAAAAAGTTATTTTAAATGTTTTAATTTTTTTTAATAATTTCATTAATTATGATGCATGCTAAATAGTGTCGCTATTAGTTCTTATTTGAGAATTATTATAGGCACTTTTCCACAAACGTCACCATTGTTAAAACTAGTAGCGACGTTTTTAAAAAAGCGTCATTAATAGTTTTGAATTTTTTTAAAAATAATATATATATATCTTTTGCTGACGCTTGTTAAAGCATCACTAATAATATAATTATTAGCGGCACATAAATTAAAGCATCGCTAATAGTTTTGGTATTAGCAACACTTGAATTTATGTGTCGCTAATAGACCACTATTAGCGACGATTAAAATTAAACTTTGTTAATAGTGGAATTTTTGTGACGTTTTATTATATATCGCTATTAGCACTCTTTAGCGATGCTTAGTATTATGTCACTAATAGTACATTTTGTTGTAGGGTAGAGAGGATTTAGAAAAAGTCAATCCTAGAAAAATAAATTAAAGAAAAATATAATAACTCAGGAAAAGGCATCGGCATGTTGATTATGAGCTTTTCAATGTTTTTATCTTTTGAGAAAAATGATCTGTATAGATTCTATCTAAAGAGAGTTGAAAAATGTGAACTTAGACTTTACAAGGGTTTGAATAAATTTTTCACAATTTGGTTAAGAGTGATCTTGCGAGATTCAAGATTAAAGGAGACAAGAGATGACTACATTAGTGGTTTTTCTTCAAAAAATTAATAAATTAGGATTAATGTGTCAAATTGAAGAGAATAAAATTAACAATCACATACCAATAATGTTTACTAAAATAAAGCAAAGTATTAATGAACATAATTTGTGGATGCACTTAGATTAAAAGAGAGTTGATTATAAAATCATCAAAAAAAGCTCAACTTTCCTAATTTTCATTATTTGATTTTAATTTGAGTTTTATATGTCAAAAAAAATTTATTTTGATGAGAAATGACTTGAAATAGTTTTAGCAATTTATTTGAATTTTTTAAATTTTTGTAATTTTTTTTAAAACAAAAAATCACATTTATTTCAAGATCAATCGATCAACCCTAGTGATCAATCACTGCTTGGGTGTTTAAGGCCAAAGCTTTGTTTTAAATTTGAACTCATTTCATTTAAAGCCTCTTTCATTCCAAACTCTCCCAAATAGTTCTTAGAGGCGAATAGAGGAGATTTGAGGGGTTCTTACTTGATCAAAGACCTTTTTCCATATCAAAGATTTTCTCTGTGGCCAAGGTGAGTTCCAAAACAAAAAATATAATTTTTAGTGTTTTTTCAGTAGATTTTCATGAGATTTGAATAATATGATTGTTAGAAATGGGTAGATCTATCTTTGTTTAAAATTTCAAGCAATTTGATCCATTAAAATCGAGATTTCACAAAAAATCAATGGCAATTTCAAATTTTTGAACAAAATTGGGGAATTTTCAAAATCGAAAGTTTCTAATCGAAATGTATAGTTGGTCCAATTAGAAAGTTTGATCTACTCACTACAATCTACCTTAGGTTCAAACTTGGAGTCATTTTGACACAAAATGTTTTAGGGTTTATTTAAAAATTGAAATTAGAATTTTGGTGCGCATTTCAAGGAGTTTTTTTTAAGTTCTAGGATGTTTATTATTGTAATTTATTTATTCATAGTTTATGCTTAGACCTAGGTTATTTTATTTTCATTTAATATATATGGGGAGGGCTAAGAAATTGAAGATGAGTGAGTAAGGCTTGGGGACCCAGGAGCATCTAGTAGTAGGTCAAATAGATTGAGACTGATTATATGTGAGAGGAGTTTAGTACATGTACCCATAGAGACAGTTATAGGGTGGATTGAGGCTCATCTATATTGGGTGGAATACTTTAGCACTATATCTACATTGAGTTAGAATGTGTAATCTAGGTTGGTTAGGCACTAGTATGCATCACTCTGTTTGAAGGATGATGATGCACTCGTTGGAGTTGCAGGCAAATTCATGTGAGAGTGACACCTGACATCCTTGTTGATGTTATTGGTTGTGAGAGGAGATAACTTACATTTCTACATTTTGATGGATATGTATTTCCACCTAATATTGAGCTTACTGGGAGTATGCTTGGTTTGCTAAGAGGACCATAGTTGGAGGCATCCTTACTTGAACATTCTATGATATGGGATTTAAGGATGCTTCATGTCAATTCTCAATATGACATTTGGAGTTCCAGAAAGGAGATAGTAGTTAGGACGATGGCACGGCTTCTACACCTCCTCGCATAGCCACAACTACAATTGGATCTACCCTCTATTATTTTTGGTAGGATTATGACTTTTTTGCATATCCACACACAGAAGATGTTACTATATCCATACATTTTGTGTCAGATTTTCACTGTGGTACATGTTAGAGTACCTAGAGCATAGCCCACTATGATCGGCATGAGAGCGATTGACCTTGCCGTGGTTTATAGGATGTTACCTCACCATCAAGATGATGATCATGATCCACATAGAGCAGCAGAGGCACCAACATCAATGGATGATCCAAATCAACGAGTTTCTATTGCTGAATTTAGAGGATTTTAGGATGCGGTGTTTCATAGGCTTACAAACATTGATTGCTTACTCAAAGCCCAATTTCCATATGCAAACAATGAGGGGGAGTAGAGTGATGATGATGAGGCCACTCACTGACTTTTATCTTTATTTTGTATCACTTTTCATGTATTCCATTGGTGAAAACTTTTTCAGTTCATTTAGGTTTCATTTTGACTATGAGATGTATCAAGAAACTGATTGTATGTTGGGATATGTGATGGACATGTGATGTGTTGATAGTTCTATATATTTTCAAGACTTTTATTGATGGTTATAACTTTATCAAGCTTTAATGAGTATTTTATTAATTATTATTTTAACTTTTTGTCTATTTATGTCAAAAAGGGGAGAAGTGATTAATGAAAATCAAAGTGTTTATCTTTATTTGATTAAATATTACAATTTGAAAGTCAATGAACTATGTCAAGAGTTGTAATTTTATTTTGATTTTCAAATATGTAGTATTTTGACAAGAAATAGCCAAAGAGGGAATTATAAGAACATATGAGTCATTTGTCAAGGTTATTGATTGATTGCTTTATCGAAATTATGTCTAAAAACCATGTGTATGTATTGAATCTTAAAATCTAATTTGAGGTTATTGTGATCGAGTCAAATTTTGAAATGATAGACTTGAAAAATAGGACAGACATGTTCTTATTGATCAAGACAGAAGACTAAAGAAGAATATTATTCAAATCACATTCACATACCAAAATTACTTAGATAAGTTTCAAAAGTGATTTCATAGGTTTCAGAATGTTTTAGGGTAAAAAGGGCAAAATGATAAAAAATAGACATAAGATACCTCAAGCTCTGGTATTCTCTACAATTCAAGTAAACTAGCAGTCACCTAACTATCCAGCAGAAACTCATATTTATCAAACTATGAAAATGTGAACTCTCTCCTCTCACAACCAATCACATTAGCAATGATGTCAGGTGTCACTCTCACCTGAACTCCTCCAACAACTCCAACGAGTGCACCATCATCCTCTAAACAAAGTGATATATACCATTGCCTTACTAGCCAAAATGCACACTCTGATGTGATATAAAAATAGTAGAAAAATACTTCATCCAATATGAACGAGTCTCAGTCCACCCTACGGTTGTCTCTAGGGGTATATGTACTAAACTCCTCTCATCTAATCGGTCGCACCCTATCTGATCCACTGCAGGATGTCGTTGGTCCTTTGAGCCTAACTCAATAGTCTTTTTCTTAGCTCTCCCTATCTAGGTTAAATGACAATAAATCAACCTAGGGCTAAGCACAAACTAGGAATAATGAAATGACAATAATAAACATCCTAGAATTTCAAAAAGCAATGAAATGCATGCCAAAAATTTAAATTTTGAATTTATAATAAACCCTAAATTCTATGTTAGAATGACTCCAAGTTTTAACCCAAGGTAGATCTCAATGAGTAGATCAAACTTTCTAACTGGACCAATTGTCAATTTTGATCAGAAACATCCAATTTTGAAAAATCCCCAAATTTGTTCAAAAACATGAAATGGCCATTCATTTTTCATTAAATCTCAAGTTTTAACAAATCAAATTGTAAAAACTTTAACCAAATCTAGATCAGCCTATTTATAGCATTCCTATCAATTCAAATTACATGAAAAATAGTTGAAAAACAACTAAAAATCAAATATTCATTTCAAAACTCACCTTCCCGAAGTGAAAATCAAGAAATTGATGAGCAAATCCGATGTGGAATCAAGCAAGAACTTCCCAAATTACATTTTCTCTCACTCTTACTCTCTCTGGAAGAAGTTGGACTGAAATAAAAACAAATGGAGCCATGGCCAATTTTAAAACTGAGCTTTGTCATGAAAAAATTGACCAATAATTGATCGCTAGGGTCGATTGATCGATCGTTCTTAAAATAAATTTGATTTTTTATTTTCTAAAAAATAAAAAATTCAAAGATTCAAAAAAATCCAAGAAATTCCTAAAATTATTTCAAGACATTTCCCATCAAGATAAAAACTTTCCTATACTCAAAACTCATATTAAAAATCAAACACTTAAAATTAGCAAAGTTGAGCTTTCTATTGACTACATTCTTTAAAGATCATTTCAATTAGCCAACGAGGGATCGTTCAATTGTTCTTTTCATGAATAGTTGTTGAGGGTTTATTTATAACATCACACACAACTTGAGTTGTGGCAAAGTTATTCATCAAGGAGTTATTGAAGAAGCTCAAAGGTGAATCATCAATCAAAGAAGACGCTTTTGATTGTCTCTTGAAAAAGACAAAAATAAAGTAAGGAGGGAGAAAGCTTTAAGATATGCGAAGGATGACATGAAGGCCAATAACAAATAGAGAAGGATATCTAAATAAGAAGGAGTTGTGTTAGAGTCTTTACGAGATGTTGGTAGTTTGCTTGTGTCATATAAGGTCTTGCTTGTTAGTGCATCTATTTGGCCCTTTGAGGTTGTTGTAGTTTTTTACCCTACTTTTGGTTTTCCACACAAAAATCTTGTATGTTCTTGCTTGATTTGTAATTTGATTATCGATATATTAATCTTCAATGCACATAGATATAAGTTTTTTTTTGTTTTTCCTTAAAAAATAATTTTTTGCATGTAGAGGTTATAACTCTTACTTGCTGAAGTATTAGTTTTATGAGCAATCTAATAATCTGCTAGGTCTATTAGACGCATATTAAACTCTCAATTTATAGCTGAGGATTTTGATTGACAATTTGCTTTATGTCTTGCTATCTACCATGATTAGCATGCTTGCATCAATTGGGTGGTATTAGTTTTGATCAATTCTTCCTAGATTTGCTTACTTTCCAAAAGGTGTATTTTTGGTCATTTTATGGACTTGCTAGAATGTGTTTATTTGTGCTTGATTGATTCATCATGTCTAATTCTTCTTTTAGTGATAATGAGAATTTAGATGTTGAAAATCTTTTTAGATAAGTCATTGAAAGTAGTAAAAAATTGAAAAAACTTTGAGAAACTTGTCAAATTCAATGAGGAGAAAATTAAATCATCCATCAATGCTAGTGCTTATGTTGTTGCATCTGCTCCTCTCTATGGCACATGAGCATCATTCTGATGGTGAGATAACATCTTATGAACCACTACAATGTCAATCGCTCTCATGTCAATCATAGTGGGCTCTGCTCTAGGTATCCTCACATGTACCATAGTAAAAATCTAACACATGATGTACGAGTAAGGTAACATCTCATAGATGTGGCCATGTAGGAATGTCATAATCCTTCCAAAAATAATGGAGGGCAAATCCAACTCTAGTTGCGGTGTGATAGGAGATGTAGAAGTCGTGTCATCATCCTATCTAATCTCTCCTTCCTAGCACTCCAAATGTCATATTGAGCAATACCAGAAGCAACCTGGAATCATGTGTCATAGAGTGTGCCAACAATGAAACCTCAAGCTTTGGTCCTCTAGGTAAACCAAGCAAACGCCAAATCAACTCATTGACAAGTGGAAATACATATACATCAAAGTAAGGATATGTGAGCTTTATCCTCTCACAATCACTAACATCCACAATAATGTCAGGTGTCATTCTCACCTAACCTCTGCTTGTAACTCTAACTAGGGCACCATTATCCTTCAAATGGAGTGATGTGTACCACCACCTGACCAACTTATAGTACACACTCTAACCCGATGTAGAGATAATGCAAAAGTACTCCATCCAATATAGACGAGCCTCAATCTATCCTATAGTTATCTCTAGGGATACATGTACTAAACTTTACTTGCATCTAATAGGTCTGACTCTATCTAACCCACTACTAGGTGCCCCTGGGTCCCTTGAGCTTGTCTCAACAATATTCTATTTCTTAGCTCTCCCCATCTAGATTAAATGACAATAAAGCAACCTAGGCTAACCAAAAATAAGGAATAAGTATATGACAATAATAAACATCCTAGAATTTTTAAAAAAACTTGAAATACACACAAAAATTCAAGTTTTAAATTTTAAATAAACCCTAAAAAAAATTTGTGTCAAATTGACTCCAAATTTGAAACCAAAGTAGATTTCAGTGAGTAGATCAAACTTTATAACTAGCCTTACTGTCAATTTTGATCATAAACATCTAAATTTGAAAAATCCACAAATTGTGAAAAAACATTGAAACTGGACTTTATGTTTTTATGAAATCTCCATGTTGTGAATCTGTGTCCACAATAGCCTAGCTAGCCAATAACTAGAAGGGAGTGGCGTAGGAATGCCGGGAAAGATGGGAGGAGCGGCATGACCGCCGGACAGGGGAGAGAGGCAGGGGAGAAGAAAGGATTAGACACTAACCCTTACATTTAAATAGATAATCCCAATAGGCTCACTAACAGGCACCTAAGTCCCTGTAACATAATTAAAAGAAAGCACTAATATCCTAATTAACCTAATTACCAAAATGCCCTTATTACATAATTACCTAATTACCCTAGCACGTGGCCCTAGTGGTAGCCCCTAGGACATTCACAACATTCCATGCCGCTTCTGCATCACCTCATCCTTGAGGTGACCTAAAACTCCAAACATTGGGCCTACCATAGCTCCGTTGTGAACAGTCGGTGCGGAACCATAGATGAGACACGCAAAATGATGGAGTGGCTCACTACTCAAAAGCAGACGTGCAAAAGCCAGCACAAACATGAGGGGAGTGCAAGTAACTGAACCCAAGGGCAAGACATAGCTATGGGTGGAAGAGATGGAAGATGAAGGAGGCAGTAGAGCAAAGGAGCGGGCCCGACTTGTTGGGTACACAATAATGTGGAGTGCTTTCACGGGTCTCCAACAAGTGAGGTCACCGTAGGGACTATAGGGCACCACAAGACTGCCCACAGAGGGCATCAGACAACAGCAAGGTCTGCCCACAGAGAGCATCAGACAACATCAAGGTCAGACAAATACTAAAGGCAACAATTGGCATAGGCAGCAGCAACGCAACAACCTTAAACATGGGTGAAGGAATGGACCCAAGTGGCCACCCCCATGATAGAGCCAAAGAAGGCCCATCCCATGTACGAAGCTATGGCTAATAGATCCAAGTAGGGTCAGACACATGCAAAGCCCACCAAGAAGGACTGCCAAGTTTTAGTATAGCCCATGACACACACATATTGTGTGAGTGTCAAGCAAACAAAATAAGGCATGTATGTCTAGTATAACTCCTCGTGGAAACCTGGTGAAAAGAGGGATACAGGCAGACCCGTGGGAGGAGGGCCCAGTAGTGTGAAATTTAGGCAGCTGGCATAGATAAACAGGACAAGGTAACTTAATCCAGAGATTTCGGGCCTTCAAAGATTTATGATTCGACAGTTGAGCGGCATCTCCAAACCAGAAAAACAAATCCAGAAAATCCCATGTGAGGGAAAACTGCTGGCCCAAAGATTGCAACGACGACGGCTCCTCTGGCGCTACAACGGTGGCTACATTCGTGGTGGAGCTGAATGGGCAAAGGACGACGAGGCCAGGGTTCAAGTGAGGGGGCGACTGCTGGAAAGCCCCAACTTGGGCGATTTGGCCGCTCATCCACTATTTTAGACAGTGAAACAGGGAACAGATCTAGCAGAGGAGAAGAAGGGTACCGAGTTGCTAGCGATCGGGGCTCTGGCAAAAGGCGGAGCGCAGAAGGAGGTGGGCATTTTCTGGGCCTCGAGCCTTAGACAGTTCAGAGGATTCGTGAGGGAGATGGGCATGAAATCGACAGCGACAGACTCGATAGTGCTCGCAGAGGACCAGGTGGCTCTCGTTCGGCGCAGGCGTAGCCGGTCCTTGAACGACTTCCAGATGATCTTCTAGCTCTCTACAATGATGACGACATGAGCATCTTCGCCCATCGCTCTGCCAGACTCCTCTTCCCAGATGATGACGAGGAGGGTCCAGCTCGGGGCAGCCGGCTGCATGGGTGTCGGCGTGGATTTCTCGCAACAGATGATGGAGCCAAGAGTGAGGCTGTGGGCGCCATGTCTAGCAGGGGGCTGGTCGTCTCCCCAAAACCTTGCCTGGTTGCCCGGTAATGGAAAGACCACTGCCTTGCTCTCCTTCTCGACTAGATCCAGCGGCACGAACCTTCTCCCAAGTAGATTTTTGGAGTTGACCCCACAAGTGGTGCCCCACCGGCCAGTGTAAATCCCCATCTACACCCACAGCCACTTCCTCCCACTGGCAACGGACTTGAACGTGAGCCGCACAAGGTCAGCCTTGGAAAGGTGGAACGATGCTGCAGTGATAACAGACGTGGCCAGATCAGATTGCATGCCTTCTCACGCGAACAGCAGGAAGACAGTGGTCTGCGGGGGGGGAGTGCATGATTCTCACTTTGCAATCAGTCACAGATGGAGATAATTCCATTCGGCGACTGGCCGGAACCGGCAAGGGTGGTGGTGGTGGATCCAGAAATGGCGGTGGATGTGCATGTGGTACCCGCCGCCGTAACCTGGCTCTAACACCGATGTTGTGAACCGGTGTCCACAACGACCTAGCTAGCCGGTACCAAGAAAGGAGCAATGCAAGAAGGCCAAGAAAGGGGGGGACAGGGCAAAGAACAAAGGACTTGTGCAGGACAGCCTCGCTCAGTTGCACTCGCCCTGCGATTGAGCCACAGCTGATAGGGAGGGCGGTTAGGACGACAGTTGAGTGGAAAGGCAAAAGCTTTAGAAGCAAAATCCATAGCGGTGAGGAAGGGCTGCTGAGCCTTGAACTCTGTGCGGCAAGACATCAGCCCGGCCTTCTCGACCTCAACCAAATCTATCTCCTTGTGTCTAAAGTCCACCTAGGACATGTCCTTCACCTTGTACTCCCTCCACCAGCAATAACCTCGTTGGAATGGTAGAACTGTGGCCAACCACCATCGGTAGGCCAAGCCAGCAGCAGCAGGGCTTGTTTTGAAGAGGAGGCAGACTCAGATCCTTCGTCTATGCGGCAATGGTGGTGGTGGATCCAGGAATGGCAGTGGATGTGCACATGGTACCCGCCAAAGTTTGGCTCTTATACCAATGTTGTGAACTGGTGTTCACAATGGCCTGGCTAGCCAGTAATGAGAAGGGAGTGGCGCAAGAAGGCCAGGAAAGGGGGGAGAAGCGGCATGGCCGCCGGAAAGGGGAGAGAGGCAGGGGAGAAGAGGAGAGGATTAGACACTAATTGATTCATTCCATTAATCCACTTAGGGCGTAAATAAATAATCCTAATGGGCTCACTAACAGGCACTTGAGGCCCAATAACATAATTAAAAGAAAGCACTAATACCCTAATTAATTTAATTATCTAAATTCCCTTATTATATAATTACCTAATTACCCTAGCACATGGCCCCAGTGGCAGCCCGTAGGATGTTCACAACACTCCACATTTCCTTTTACTTTGCTTTTAAGTTGCTTTTCTTCATAATTTTTGAATAAAAAAAGAAAAAACTTCAAAGACAAAAAAAAAAATAGATGTTACTTTTGAGTTTCATTGCGAAGTTTTATAGTTTTTGTATATGTTCAACTCTTTAATTAAAGATCATTCATTTACTTTTAAGCTAAAAGCACCTTTATGTGTGGTTAACATGCTTTAATTAAGAGAATGATGCACCAAGGAAAGTGAAGATCAATATGATTTTCCTTTGCTTGTTGTTACAATTCTTGGCTTTCTAAAATTTTCGTACACTATGTTAAACTTGAGACAATTTATGAGTGAAAATCAAAACATAATTTTTTGACATAAGTTGACTTGAGAGTTTAGATTATAGTAAAGTTTTAGGGATAAAAATTAGATAAACTAATGCTAGACTTCTATCTATGATTCAATGGCACAAAAAAATCCTTGTAACAAGACATCGAATGTGTAATTTAAAACTTTATTTCTTCAAAATAAAGGAATTTTTCTCGTAAAGATGATGGGGTAGGGCTACCTACTTAGGTGAGTCCGGGCAAGTATGAAGCTCTCATCCACTTAACATAATAAAAACTAAAAAAATGAGAATAAAAAAACTATGAATGATGCAAGTTGAGAGGATTTAGAAAAGGCTAAGCTCTTAAAAATGAATCAAAGAAAAATATCATAACTTAGAAAAGGTCAATGGAAAAATAATTATGTATTTATTTTCATATATCTTTTAGAAAATGATGTAAATGGATTCTAGCTAAAGTGAGTAAAAATGAGAATTATTCTTTACTAGAATCTGAACAAATTTATCTCTTTCAAATAAGAAAGGCTTTAAGAGATTTATTAGTGAAGCAGACAAGAGTTAAACATTGGTAGTTTCTTTGAAAATTGTTAAAAGAGAGTTAAAATATTAAAATCAAGAAATGACAATCAAAAATCACAAACCAGTGGAGTAAACTAACTAACAACAAGGTATAAGAAGACCATAATGCATGGATGTCCTAAAGTTAAGACTTAAATTAATGAAAGTTGACAAGAGAGCACAACATGTTTTTATTTTATGAAGTCATTAATTTTTAGTCAATTCTGAAAGTTGAATATTCGTCTAATCGACCTAGTGGATCACTAGATTGCTTTTAAAAATAATATTTTCAATAAGTAGGAATTAAGAGTTCTAGCTTATATGCGCAAAAAAAATTTTATTAAGTAGAATGATTAAAACCTAATGTTCTCTCAAAATCTTAGTCATGAAATATCAATCGATCAACCACCAATCAATCCACACATGAACACAACGATTTACTTGGAAAACCCAAACTAGGGTAACAAACCACGATAATTCCAAAGGAACCAAATCAATACACTAGAAACCAAGAGTTTATATGGACACAAGCAAACCACCAACCTTGTTTAGACTCTAACATAAGCTCCTCTTGTTTAGATCATTATTGTTGTCTTTCAAGTCATAGTTAGCTCTATCCTAGGCAGTCCCACGTGTATCACTGTAAAGAATCGACAGAAGATGTAGGGGTATGGCAGCATCTCATGAGTGTGGTCATGCAAGAACTCCATAATCCTCCCAAAGATGACAGAGGGTAAATCAAGCTCTAAATGAGGTTGGGCTAGGAGATGTAGTAATCTAGTCATCGTCTTGCTCAGTTAAAGATATCCCACTAGGATTACAAGTAATAAATCATAAAATTATATTCCTGCAAGTTTCAAGTGTGTGAAATGTGATTTAAAAGTATAAGCATAACTTTCCAAGATAAAGAAAATTAAGCAGAAATTGCTGACACAATCATTTTCATCACTTAATTAATTACTTGAACTTTCTACGTGAAATTGATCTCTTTAAAAACAAACATGCTTTTAAAAGAGAATAAGCGACAAAACCACATAAAAGAAAAAAAAATGAAGGAAATACAAAAAATACTCTAAAACATCCTAAAAGAAAAATAAGAAAGAAAATATCATTCTACACCCCCCAACCTAAATTGAACATTGTCCACAATGTTAAAGAAAATATATACTACATTGACCAGAATAAGTAAGAGAGGAAAAGAAAGATATCACCTGAGAGTAGCAACGAAAGAAATAATCCATGAATTTGAAAGTGAAGTACATAAGATTGAGAGAAAAGAGATAAATATAAGTGACGAGCATTCCCCCAAACCTAAAGTACTACATCCCATAAAAGAAACAAAAACTATATTAAGAAAAGAAACAAAAGTAGAGAAAAATAAGTAAATAAAGCCTAAATGAAGCAAAGAAGATAAACAAAATGAAGTTAAAGATATATATCAAAAACATGGGTTGCCTCCCAAGAAATGCTAAGTTTATTATCTTCAGCTAGACAATGTCAACACTCACAAATATGTCTGGGTGGTTTGTAAATATTGGCATTGGCTCTTCTCTTAAAGTATCCAAAAGGATGACTCAATAAAACTAAAAGGCATGACTTGGTTATGGGTTTCTTCTACAAAAGATGGACCTCTAATCACAAGTATCAAATCTAAAATTATTAATTATAAAACATTCAGCATCACAAGTCACAGGTAAATGGTTACACGTATCAAAAATATTTAGTTGCACTTTCGTGTTCCCAAAAGACTTCTCCATTACCCCTGTCCTACAATTGATGCATGCATTAGTTGTGGCAAGGAAAGGATAACCTAGAATGACAGAATCTAATGTGTGGAGTTGGCAATGGGCTCCATATCTAAGACAATAAAATCAACAGTGAAAATGAACCTGTCAACCTTCACCAAGACATCCTCAAGGACTCCTCAAGGCTTATGCACGAAACTGTTGGCTAGCTACAAGGTAATTGACATAGGCTACAAGTCACCCAACCCTAGTTTCTCATACATCGTGTAAGGAAGGAGGTTAACACTTGCACCAAGGTCACGGAGTGCCTTGTTGATAGAGTGATCACCTATAACACAAGAAATAGTAGGGATTCCTGGGTCCTTGAATTTAGGTGGTGTGTAATATTTTAATAAAGAACTTGTTTGGTGAGAAAGACATTTTTAGATATATGTGGTCTACATTTGCACTTCTGGGTACAAAGGTCTTTAAGAAGTTTAGCATACACAAAGATTTGCTTGATAGCCTTGAGGAGGGGAAGATTAATCTTGACTTGTTTGAAGGTTTCTAGAATTTTCGTCCATCCTAGCCGAGCACTTCCCAAATGGAGGGGCCATGTCTAAGCATTGAGAAAATGGCGCCTTAGGGATATAGGATCATGAAGAAGTGGTCTTCAATTATGCTATGAAGAAGGGGGAGGAAAGATAGACTCCTTCTCATGTGGTGCACTCACTTATACGAAAGGCTTATTAGGGGATGCCCTCTCTAACTCCTCACTCCTATTGTCTGTCGCATGTGTGCCCCCAACCTTATTATCAACAATCCTCCCACTCCTAAAGGTCGTTAAGGACTGAATTTGTTCATTAGAGGGAGGAGCTCCCTCTATCCAAATTGACCTTTAGGGTTTTGTAGAGGTTGACTTGGCAATGTCTCCATCTCTCTCTTGTTAATAGCATTGGCTAGTTGACCGATTTAGGCTTCTATCTTTGCAACAGACTAGGTATGAGAGTGAAGGAATTGAGAATGAGATTGTAGCTCTTGCAATGCAATCAAGACCTTCTCTTCAAAACTCGAATCCCGACTAGGTTGGACATATGGAGGTTGCACTTGGGTTCAATAGATAGGGGCTAGTGGTACTTGGGATTGATGGTATGGGGCTGGTGGCACTTGAAAGGGTGGCCTAAGGGGTTGGTTACCACTTGCCCCTTAGTTAGGAAACCGACAAGAGAAGTTAGGGTGATTCCTCCAGCCAGGGTTATATGTGTTTGAAAATAAATTATTCTTAGCCCTAGGGAAGAATTAGGTGGCATTCACATAATTTTGTACAAGTTCTAGAAATTGAGAGGCAGAGGGGTGGTCCATGATAGTATGGGCTAGGATAAAGCATATCATGCATGCATCTTGAGTGAAGGGAGCGGGTTGATGGGTTGAAGTCTTAAGGAGGTCCAACTTCCTACTCAAAGTATTAACTTGGAGGAGAGGTCTAATAAATTTTTGACTTTATACAAGCCACCCCTAGAGGGGGGTATTGTTCAAGGTGGATGTTTCACCCTCGTTTCTATTCAATGTAGCATGTTGAAGGGAATTTTCACTCAAGTCTTCAAAAGGTTTCTATACCTCATTTTCATTTTTAAACAAAAAGGTACCACCACAACTCGCATCGACAAGGTCGTGGTTTTATTCGGTAAGACCCTCATAAAAGCGCTGCACTAATTACC
The DNA here is from genome assembly GCA_035235625.1 of Saururus chinensis. NCBI lineage: Eukaryota > Viridiplantae > Streptophyta > Magnoliopsida > Piperales > Saururaceae > Saururus > Saururus chinensis. The sequence goes on from CP141144.1 coordinate 24,995,679, forward strand.
ACTTAAGGACAACATGATGGGGACACCTCCTAAGAAGGTCCTTAAGTCTTATCCCAACTCTCATGGAACTGTTCGGTGGGAAGTTGCAAAAGTAGTTATGACTTTTCTCATTTGGTTGGTCTTGCCTATGGGGAAGTACTTTTTAAGGAACTCTTGTTGCATTTGGGCCCATGTTGTCATGGTGTCCGGTTCTAATAAGTAGAGTCATTCTTTAGCCTTATCTTTCAATGTGAAAGGGAAAAGCCGAAGTCTGATAGCCTTATAATCAAGTTAGAGAGCTTGAAAGTTGTGCATAGTTTCAAAAAGTAATTTAGGTTCCTATACGGGTTTTCATTATTAAGCAACCGCTAGCAACTTAATGTATGATGGAGAGGTGTACTCATTGGGATAGCATAATACTCCCTTAGGGCTTTGAGAGGTGAATCTACTAATTAATGTTCAACCATGGTGATGGTAAGAGTGGTGGTAGAAGTAGTGGTAGATGTGATGAAATTGGTGGAAGAGTGGGTAGGGATGAAAATCAGGGAAAACTAAGCTCTTCTAGGTGTTCGCTCAGGCTCAAGGTCAAGTGGTGCTAATAGGGGGAGCAAGGAGCGATGACCATGCATACACTACAAGCACACCATACAATGTAAAACATAAAAAGGCAAAGAGTAAGAAAAAACTAACAAAGAAGCTAAAAAGAAAGAGGGAATAGACTCATGCAAACCGAAGAGAAGAACTATACTTGCCGATGTTCACTTGCGGCCACAAGTGTAAAGAGCATGATCTTATACTCAACCTACAAGATCAAAATAAAAGAGAGTAAGTAACTAAGAATTAACCTAAAAACTAAAGTAAACTAAAACTAACTTGGACTATCCTAACTACAAATTTAGTAACAATGCGGCATTGTCCCCGGCAACAACGTCAGAAATTTAATAGTTTATAATTAAATACTTTGAAAGTGTACAAGGTAATTGTATTAGGATAAGTATTTAAGGGTTGTCAATCCTCAGGGATGGATGAATTAATTAGTAAATCTAAGAGAAGAATTTATTGAATGAAAACTAAAAGAACTTAACCTTAAATTTAACAAAGAAAATAAGCAACTAGTCTAAAAGAAAGAGATCAATATAATAAAAATTACTTTAAAAATTGAATCCACTATAGAACCATAACAATTATTTAACATTTAATCTAAATCTCGTGTGAATATGAAAAAGGTATTCTCAGCTACTATCTAGAATTACTTTAGAATTAATCATTAATTAAATCTATGGCATGAACTATCTTCGACAATAGCACGAATCATCCACATTAAACTAAACTATAGGCATGCCTCGTCTAATCTTAGTATAACTCATCTAATTTATTAATCATATAAACATTGAAACTATTACATGACCATCTCATCTAAATCACAGAAATTAAAATCAATGTAAATTTTAAAACTACATCAATTTGTCATCAACAAGACAATCAGAACTCTTCCATTAAAAAGGAAATTTTTATCATATAATTGTCATTAATCACAACTAAGATCTAAATTTATAAAAAAAATTAAAGCTTTTCTATAGTTTCATCAACTCCTAAGTAAAAAAAAAATTCTAACCTTGCATGGTAGAAGAAGGTTCTTCAATCTCCATTGAAAGCTTTACATGCTCCTCCATCTTCATATCCACTTTTCTCTTCAGAAAATTTACTAGAATTCATCAATTTCGAGCCTCATATAGCTTTATATAGCCATAAGAGTCATAAAAGGAAGTCTAATAAGATAAGGACTCAAAACTAGCCTAAAAAAAAAACTAAATATTTTTCCGTTCAAATGTCCTACATGCCCGTTCAAACGGTTATACTATTTCAACAATCTAGACAATTCAATTCAGTTTCGTGCCCAATTTTTGTTCAGAAAGCAAATAGCCTATTTGGGAGCATCTTTTTTGACATTTTTTCCCTAGTTTAAAATTTTGGGACGGGGATGGGCCTAAAAGTCATTTGGCATCAAGTTTTCTAAATTAAAATAACACCCCCTGGGTTGTTATTTTTCTTAGAAACACCAAGTCGGGGCATCGGGCCCTGTGATTTTTTCATAAGCAATCAACTGAGACAACTCTCTGAATAATTTGATGAAGAAACGGGCTTGGGCTTCATGTTGTGCTGCTGGATCATGTCAGTCTCCCCGTTGTCCATTGTTTAGGAGTAAATTTTGTTTTTCCTATTTTCTCCCAATATGGCTTTCCATTGTTCTTTCATATATATATGTCTAACAAAAAATATTCCCATTTACGGGTACTCTTCATAGTTAAATTTTGTTGGGCAGTGAAGCATGGATTAGTAATTGTTATGTGCATAGTTGTAATCCACTTAGTACAGGGTCATTGAATTTTTTGCCAAACAGGTAAATCAATTTTTTTGAAATTTAGTACAGTTTTGCCAAATAGGTCAAAACTTAAAATATAACAGCTTCAAAAGTTAGGACAAAACTTAAAATATACTATATTTTAGGGACAAAAAATGCTTAAAAAATTAAAATTCTCCCAAACAAGTTATAAGTCTATTCACTGAATAGGCCATATTCCTATCCAGTTTTCTACTATGTTCACTTAGTGGGGTAGCATAGGGGTACAGGAGGTAGTGTGCTTCTTCTTCTCATTCTTCTTAGACCTAATTAGCTTGAGGGGTAGTTCTTAAGATATTCTCTTCTAACATGGGCCTCACTACGGCAAAAATCACACACCCACAATGCTAGAACCTATCCTTCCTTCTTTTACTTTAGACCGAGGTGGGTTAAGCACTATCTTAAGCTCTTTTACACTCTCTTTTTTCTTCACAAAGATAGTAGGTTTTGCTAACGGAGTAGACAAGAAATTCCTAAACCCTAAGCTCATCTTGTTTGTTTAACCAGTTCTAAGCATAGTCTCCAACTTATTTTTCTCATTAGAGTACATGAGTTCTATATTTAGTACTAGCTTTTTCTTTTTCACTCTCTAGATCTTGTTTAAGGTCATTCACTTCTCTTTCCAGTTTGTTATTCAACTCTACTAACCTATTAGTGTCTTGGGAAGACACAACTTATTCATCTTCTTTCCTCTTCAACTCTCTCTCAAGATTTTTGGTTCTCTTAATCAAAACTAAGAGTTTTTGGAGGAACCCCTTAAACTCATTAGAATTAACTTCAAACTTTGAGTTCTCTTAAAGAGAAATAGACTCATGAGAATCTTCTTATGAACTATCATCTTTCACACTTTCATGGAAGACATAGTTCTTCTTCTTCAAAAGAGCTCTCATCAGAGTAAGTTATTTGAAGTATTTTTCCCTTTTTCTTATGATCAAATCCATTTTGCATTTAGGGCTTCTCATCATAAGAATTGTTAGAATTCAAAGTTAGGACAATAAGCAGCACAATGACCTAACTTGCCACATTCAAAGCACTTCAAATTCTTCTTATCATGTTTTGTTGGCTTCACATCTCTTTTTTCCCCTTGTTTCTTCCTAAAATTTTGACCCTTTTTTCCAAAATCAAAAGTTCTGAGTCCACATGAAGTTTTTTAACACATCTAATTTTTCTTTATAGAACATGAGTTCTACATTGAGAGTACTAGATTTTTCTTTCTTACTCTCTAGATCTTGCTTAAGAACATTTACTTCTCTTTCTAGTTTGTTATTCAACTCCACTAACCTATTAATCTCTTAAGAAAACACAATTAGTTCATCTTCTTTCTTCTTCAACTCTCTCCCCCTCTCTCAAGACTTGTGGTTCTCTTAGTAAAAAAAAAAGAGTTGTTAGAGGAACCCCTTAAACTCATCAAAATCAACCTCAAACTCTAAGTTCTCTTCAAGATAAGTGACCTATTATCTTTCACACTTGCATAGAAGGCCATATAGTTACACAATTCTTCTTCTTCAAAAGAGCTCTCATCAAAGTAAGTTGCTTGAAGCACATTTCTCTTTTTCTTATGATCAAACCCCTTTTACTTCTTAGGCTTCTCATCAAAAAAATTATCAAAATTCAAGTTAAGACAATCAACAGCAAAATGACCAAACTTACCACATTTAAAGCACTTAAAATTAATCTTATCTTGTTTTGTTGGCATCTCATCTCAATTTTCCCCTTGTTTCTTCTTAGAATCTTGACCCTTATTCCCAAATTAAAAGTTCCGAGTGTTCATGAATTTCTAACAGTTCTTAGCTAATAAAAGCATTAGTTCTTCATCATTTTTATATTCTTCATATTCATCTAAGGTATTTAATGCTTCGTTTTCCCTAGAAGTACTCCTAGATGCTTTTAGGGCATTCAATTTTCCCATGGTCTTGTCAATCATCTCCTTTTCATTCTCATATGACTCTTCTTGCATTTCAAATGTTCTAAGGTTCCCAACCAACTCCTCTATGTCTAACAAGTCAATCATTTTTTATTCATCATTGGCAGCTACATTAATTTTACATTTTGAGGATAAAGACCTTAAAAGCTTTCTCACAATGATCAGACATGTTGACTATGTTTAAAATTTTAGCATAATATTCTGATATTATTTCTTCTTCACTCATTATTATGTTTTCAAACTCTAAAGTCAATATTTGAAGCCTAGACACCTTCACAATCTCAGTTCCCTCATTATGTTTTACCAATTTTTCATAAGCTACTTTGGTAGACACACAATTAGAGATCAACCTATATTGTGATTTTTCTACAACATTAAATAATGCACTAAGGGTTTTACTATTAACAAGTCTAGTTTCATTCTCATTTCATTCAATTTCATCTTTCAGAATTAAGTTTACATCTTTATCTTATGTCATGGGAGGACTCTAGCCTTTAACAACTCGTTTCTAGGCATTCCCACAAGCACTTGTATAAATGCTCTCATTATATTCTTCCAATAAGAGAAGTTTTGCCCATCAAACAAAGGAGGTCTATTCATAGAAGTTCCCAAGTCCCCATGCTCATTCATTGAATCATTTAATCCAACCATTGAATTCAATTAACAGAAATCACCACAAGAACCACAAATTAAGCACTAAAGTCATTGAAATTTATGAGATAAACAATGATCAACCTAGGGCACACAATCGAGTATTTCTAAAAGAAAAACAATAAAACTTAAGCACAATTCAGCAATCAAACCCTAGAACAAGAATAAACTATTAAAATTTAAGCAAGTTTTGAAACAATATCATAGCAAATCTTATTGATAACAAGTAGCACAAAGTCAAAAAATTTAATAATTCTCCTCATCTACCAATTGAGAGTTTAATATTCGTCTAATCGACTTAGTGGATCACTAGATTGCTCTTAAAACTAATACTTCTAACAATTAATAATTAAGAGTTCTAGCCTTTATGCGCATAATTTTTTTATTAAGCGAAACAATTAAAACCTAATGTTCTCTAAAACTTTTACTCACAACAATTAACCACCAATTAATCCACACATGAACATAATAATTTACTTGGAAAACCCCAACTAGGATAAAAAAACCATGGTAGTTCAAAATGAACCAAATCAATGCACTAGAAACCAAGACTTTTAAATAGACATAAGCAAACCACTAGCGTTGTTTAGGCTCTAACACAAGCTCTTCTTGTTTAGATCGTTGTTGTTGGCCTTTAAGTCTTCTCCAAAAACTTAAAAATTTCTCCTCCTTGCCTTGTCTCTGTCTACTTCTAGTATTCAACAAGCACCTATTGTTGTTTTGACTTTGGCCTTAAAGAAATCTTCAATCTTCCATTGAAAATATGATGCAGTTCCTCTTTGAATACTCTGTGTAATAGCTCCTTTAGTTGTGGATTGTCTTCTTCAATTCACCATGGATCTTCAATAAAAAGCTCAAGTGAATTCTCCTTTGAAAAACAATAAACAAATGTGTAAAACCTCTTTTTATTTTCTCCTCTAGGTTTTCCTCTCTTTAATTTCATAACCCTTATATCGCTCAATAAGTCAATTTAGGACTTGTATTTAAATGAGGAATCAAATAAAAATTGGAAGGTCTTAATTTAGGTAAACTATTCTTGAACTGATAAATCATTCTAAACAGTGATCGATCGATCACTATTTTTAAGGTGCATGATTCTTCAACCAATCGATTGATTGCGAGAGTGATAGATCAATAACTCTCGACTTCAATTTGGAAAGGGCTGAATCAACATGCGATCAATTTTTCTCTCCTTCATAATTTGCAGTAATCGATCATTCTGCCTATTTTTTGACATTTTTTTATTTTTACCCTAAGACTTTTGACACCACTATAATCACTTTTTAACCTTTTCCAAGTCATTTATGCATGCCAAAGTCATCTGGATAAGCTTCAAAACCATTCAAATTCTTTATTTTTTCCACCTTAATCAACAAGAACATGTATGCTACTATTTTCAAGTCTTTTAATTCCAAATCTGACTTAACCACAACAACCTCAAATTAGACTCTAAGACTTGTTGCATACATATGGTTTCTTGACATAATTTTGACAAAGAAATTAGCCAATAAACTAGATATATAATCCATATCTTCTTACCAATTCTAGATTATTTTCTTTGTTAATTTTTGCATTAGGGTGTTATATGAGCCTAGATTTGCATAGTCTTTTCTTTTCATAAATTTCTATAGGTTAAACTTTGAGTTCTATAAATATAAATGCTTTGATTTGATTTGCAACTTAGTGAACTAAAAGAATTTTGAAGGGTGATGTAAAATTTGGCTCATTCTAAGAATGTTATTTTTCAAAACTTAATTTTGAACAATATTTATGAATTTGTGAAGAGTCTAAGCTTATTTCTATCTAATGAGACTTTAATTTCACAATTTCAAAGGTAGTAAAATTAATTAGCAAATTTTATGATGTTTCTACATGTTTGCATATGTTTCTATATTGATGATTGATCTTAGAATGTCTAAAATGAATGAGATAAAGACCCTTACATATGATGAGTTTATTAAAGTAAAATCTCTAGTTTTGACTTAGTTTGACATATGAACATTACATGCTGATTTTAGTATATTTTAAAACTAATGATTCTAAATAGACATAGTGTTAATTTCTTATATCTTTTCTGTCTAAGAGTCATATTAACATGATTTTTCTTAATTGTATGTGACAAATTTCTTAAGCATGGAGGAAATTTAATGGAACTTAAATGTCATATGTCACAAGTACTTAAACATTAAAATTTTATATTTACTTATTTTTGGAATAGTATTATATGGGTATATTCTTGTTTCTGATGTGTAGTATGCTTATAGGTTGAAGATCACCACACCACATTAGATATGAGTATCATAGGTTAAGAGGAGAGTCATTGTCAAAATTGAACAACTACATGAGTTTGATCAATGCATTATGAGTTATAATTTTCTTTTTCAAATGACGGGTTATAGTATTTTGTCACGAAATAGCTAAAGAGGGGTATTGTTAGAATATATGTAGCCATTTGTATTGTGTTAGTGTTGTGAATTCAATACTTGCATAACTCTGAAAAGAAAGGAGATCGCCCCATATCGGGGACGACCAGTCCCCTAGGGAGTTGCGCCAACCCAACCCAGGGCCGGCCCACTTCCCTAGGGACGCATGCCAGTCAGTGGTTTAGCTAACCCGGGCCATTGACTGAACTAACCCAAAATACATCTAAATATCCATAATATTAACTATTACAATAGCAAATCGTCCAAAGCAACTATGGAAATAATAAAGTAAAGGCTAAGCACTAATCCTTCACTAACTGGTCGTGTCCGGTCATCGTGCACAAAACTCCACCATGCTTCCGCTATTCGCCTTGTCGTCAAGGTGACCAATCTGGAAAACGGGCCAGAAAATCATCTTCAGGCATCCACGTGGCATCCTCAAGAGACTGACCCTGCCAAGAAAGCAAGACCCCAGTGATAATACAGCCAGAGCGTCGAACCCGACGCTTCTGCAGGACAGTAGCCGGGACAGGATCATCGGGCACAAGCAGCCCCATCAAGGGAGGAGGAGGAGTGTTCCACGCCAAAGCAGCATCACCCACAAAGTGTCGCAGACGAGAGACATGAAACACCGGATGAACTAAAGAATCAGGAGGAAGAGTCAGGCAGAAGGCCACCGGTCCAATACGCTCCTCAATAACATACGGACCATGGAAGTGTGGCGCAAGCTTGGAAGAACCGAGAGGTCTGGCGCTGAGGAAGAACCGAGACATAGACCAAATCACCAACAGCAAATTCCCGATCTGTATGACAACAATCATAAACCTGCTTCATCCAGTTTTGAGCAGCCGACAAATTCTCTTTAAGTTGGCGTAAGACCTCATTACGAGTCTGCAACATATAGTCCACCTCAGCAATGGAGGAGCGATGCAGCACATAAGATAAAATAGTCAGCGGCGGCCGCCCATAGAGCACCTCAGAAGGGGTGAAACCAATGCGCGTATGATAGGCCATATTATAAGACCACTCAGCCCATGGAAGGAGCTGAAGCCACCGGCGGGGCTGCATCATGATGAAGTTGCGGAGGTACTGCTCCAAGCAACGGTTAACCACCTCCGTCTGGCCATCCATCTGAGGATGATAAGTGGTGCTCATATGTAAAGAAGATCCCTGCAACATGAAAAACTCCTGCCAGAACTGTGAGAGAAATACCTGGTCTCAGTCAGAGACAATCATGCACGGCATACCATGCAGGCGCGCCACCTCGCGAACAAAGAGCTCAGCAACAATCTTAGCAGTGAAGGGATGGCCTAGCGCGCAAAAATGAGCATACTTCGACAATCTGTCCACCACAACCATGATGACTGACTTATCCTGCACCACCAGTAAAGCCTCCACGAAATCCATCGAAATGTCATCCCAAACCTTCGCTGGAATAGGCAAGGGTTGTAGCAACCCGGCTGGGGAGGTGGTCGTGGCTCTAGCCCGCTGACAAACATCACAAGCAGCGATGTAATCATGGATTGTACGACGGACGCCCCGCCATAAGAAACTCTAGCTAACCCTCTTATACATATGGAAGGACCCCTCGTGACCAGCCACAGGAGTGTCATGGAAATGCGAAATGATACGGCTGCGTAGATCAGAAACATCTGGAACCCACAAACAGTCTTTCCAGAAGAGAAGACTATCCCGCCACACAAAGAAAGGCCGGGCTGCTGGGTCGGCCTGAATGGCGGCAATAACCTCCTGTGTCCATGAATCCATACCATAAGCCTGCTATAGCTCCTCAATAAACAGGCAAGAAAGGGTGGACATGGCGAAGCAGGAGCCCGGGGCTGGACTACGAGAGAGCACATCAGCAATGATATTTTCGGACCCATTTTTGTACACTAACTCGTAGTCATAACCGAGCAACTTGCTCACCCACCGCTGCTGAGCCGGAGTAGACACTCGCTGATCCAAAAAATATTTCAGCGGTTGGTGGTCGGTGCGGATCTGAAAGCGACGACCGAACAAATACGGACGCCATTTGGAAACGGCGAGGATGATAGCCAACATTTCCTTCTCATACACTGACATAGACAAGGAACGACCAGCGAGAGCTTTACAGAAATAAGCTAGAGGGCGGTCATCCTGCAAGAAGACAACGCCCAAGCCTTTCTCGGACGCATCCGTCTCCACCACAAATGGCCGACTACAATCTAGTAAGAGCAAGACCAGGGCAGACGCCATGGCCTACTTGAGCCCTTCGAAGGCTGTTTGGGCCGCTGGCGACCATACGAATGCCCCCCTCTTCAACAGTTCTGTAAGAGGACGAGCCAACTCACCGTACCGAGGGATAAACCGACGATAATAACCTGTCAGGCCAAGAAAACCCCTGAGTGCCTGGACACATGAAGGAGTCAGCCAAGAGAGCATAGCGGCCACTTTGGCCAGATCAGTAGCGACACCGTTCTGGGAGATAATGTGACCCAAATACTTAACCTGTGGGCTACCAAAGGAACACTTCGAACACTTCAGAAATAAGGAATTAGCATGCAATATAGAAAAAACCGACCTGAGATGCGTCAAGTGTTCTTCCCACGATCGACTGTACACCAAGATATCGTCAAAGAAGACCAATATGTGGCGATGAAGAAAGGACCGGAAAATATCATTCATGAGAGACTGGAACATGGAGGGAGCGTTGGTCAAACCAAAAGGCATGACCAAAAACTCGAAATGGCCATCGTGAGTCCGGAATGCTATCTTGTGTACATCAGGAGGCTGCACACGAATCTGGTGATACCCGGAACGAAGATCGAGCTTACTAAAGACGCTGGCACCTGTCAATTCATCCAGCAGCTCTTCAATCACAGGGATGGGGTACTTATCTTTGATGGTGATAGCGTTCAAAGCACGGTAGTCCACACAAAACCGCCATGTGCCATCTTTCTTGCGAACCAACAGCACAGGAGACGAATAAGAGCTCGTACTAGGATGAATGATGTCATACTGTAGCATGTCCACCACCAGCCGTTCTATCTCAGATTTCTGGATGTGAGGGTAATGGTATGGGCGGACATTGGCTGGTGCCGCCTCTGGAATAATGGAAATCCGGTGGTCATGAGGCCAGACGGGAGGAAGCCCCTGCGGCTCTGCAAACAAATCCTTATGTTCTGTCAGTAGCACCTGTAAATCAGATGGGATCCGATCCTGTGTGATGCCCATAATAGCCCACTGCTGCAAAAGAAGTCCCTGAGGGGTGAACCGGAAGAAGGAGCTCATGTCCTGGGCCGAAAGAAGAGTGCTAGGTCGTGACCCCTCCAACCGAACCTGCTGGCCATGAAACTCGAAGTCCATCACCATATCCCGAAAATTCCACACCACATCACCCAATTCCTGCAGCCACTGTACTCCCAAGACGACATCTGCCCCTTTTGTGGGCAACAAGAAAAGGTCAGTAACAAATGTGTTACCCTGAATCGAGAGGGCAATCTGAGCGCACACACCGGCACTCCGAAGATGCTTACCATCGCCAATCAACACATCAAATGGTTTTGAGTCTGACACCAAACACCCTAGGCGATGAGCTACCTTATCATTAATAATATTATGAGTGGAACCACTGTCGATCAAGATAGCTACCTGCTCCCACTTCAGGAATCCCTGCACCCGCACAGTGCGTGGAGTGAAAGCGCCTGAAAATGCATGAACTGAAATTTCAAGCAGCACGTCCTCGATAGCAAGGGTTCAGCGCCGGTCTTGCTGTCCAAGCTGTCGTCTACCTCCTCCACGAGCAAGCTGCCCTTAACAGCACAACGGTGTTCGGGCACAAATTTTTCATCACAACGAAAGCACAACCCCTTGGCCCGGCGTTGGTCCATCTGGGCAGGGGTGAGACGGCGAACAATAGGAGTGGGCGCTGCGGCCTGTTGGCCAGGGCGGCCATTGGCCGGACTGCTGGAAGAAGCCGCCATAGGATTAGAGCTCAATACAGACTGGGGTGAAGGTCCCAGGCATCCGCCTCTGTGCTGTTGGTTCAACTTTTCCTCCTCAATGCGGGCATGACGCACCACATCCAGCATACTTGTGCAAGGGAAGTGGTGCATCTCCTCTGAGATTTCTGGTTTTAACCCCCATTTGAACATGCCCACCAGGGCGGCCATCAGCCATTCAGGGAGTCTGTTGGTGATCTTCATGAATTATATATAATAGGCACGCACAGTGGTGGTCTGGCGCAGCATGGACAACATCTCATTGAAGTCCTGAAATTCATTTGGGCTGAACTGGATGCAGAGCCCGTCGGAGAACGCTGCCCAGGTAGGATAGCACACTTCTTTCTCAAAGTTCTGGAACCAAACCGATGCAACGCCATCCAAGTGAAAGGCCGCGATGCACAAACGCTCTGTCTCAAAGTGTGTTCCCTGGTAGGAGAAGAACTTCTCCGCTTTGTACAGCCATTCCACCGGATCATCATCCCCATTATAGCGAGGAAACTGTAGGCAGGCCAAACGGGGTTCAGCCCCACCTCGTTGCCCACCACGATGTCCGAGATACTCGTCCCACTCTTCCTCAGTGTCCTGGAACCGGTTTGGAGGGGGCGGCATCACAGGGACATTTTCCCGAACACCTGGTGCTCCTCGCATGCCCCAGGCCTGGCGTCTCCCTTCCAGCGCTGGATTTCCAACGCCCAGGCGCATGGGACCTGGAAAGCCTTGCGCATCCACGTCTGCCGGCACTGGAGGACAGGGAACAGCTGGCTCAAAAGGCTGAGATGGCCCTCCCCGCTCTGGAGCAGTGTGGGGCGGACCTGGTGGGACAGCTGTTGCTCGCGCAATTTCCACATTCATCAAACGAATGTTCATGGCCTGCAGCAATGCCATGAGCTCGGACATGGTGGGTTCGCTGGCTGCCGCAGGAGATTCCTTCGAATTGTCTATGGGCGCTGACACCAAAACTTCCTTCTCTGAGGGAACCTCAGGAACTGCTGCAGCTTGCTTACCTTTGGCCATGGCCAAGGATCGTAATTGCTCCAATACCAATGATGTGCCCGATGCAGGCACGATCGATATCTAAGAGAATTACACAGGGAAAGGGGAGAAGTAATGGAGAAAGGGGAGAAACTGGAATTCAATACTTGCATAACTCAGAAAAGAAAGGAGATCGCCCCATATAGGGGACGACCAATCCCCTAGGGAGTCACGCCAACCCAACCCAGGGCCGAACCACTTCCCTAGGGATGCATGCCAATCAGTGGTTCTGCTAACCCGGGCCACTGACTGAACCAACCCAAAATACATCTAAATATTCATAATACTAACTATTATAATAGCAAATCGTCCAAAGCAACTATGGAAATAATAAAGTAAAGGCTAAGTACTAATCCTTCACTAATTGGTCGCGTCCGGTCATCGTGCACAACAGTTAGCTTATTTTTGTGAACAAAACAATGTCAAATTGATGTGTAATTTGAGTCATAAGATAAATTTATTGCTACTCAAGACCACATGGTGATGATGATGCATATCATAAGATATCAATTTACTTAGGATAAAGGATTTATCACATTAAAATATGAGAAAAATGATGAGTGGAAAATAAGTGAAAATTACATATATAAAATCTTCATCCAAGATCATTTGGGATTGAAAAGATATCAATTTAGGAAAAAATGGCTTTCAATACTACAACAGTACTATAGCAAATCATTGTAGCAATATTATAACAATTCACCTAGAAGGTGAAGAAGTGAGATGCAACAAAATATTTTTAATTAATTGAATATGGGGTTTAACTACATTTAATTCATCTTGAACAAATAGATTAGTTATGTGACATGCACACCTAATATGATATGTAAGGGACTCTATTGTAATAATATGATCACAATGAGATTTTAAAAGTTCTACAACGGAATTATTATTAGAAAAATAATCTAAATTAATAGACATAATTTAATCTTAATAGAAAATTCATTTAAAACAGAAAGCCATGAGTTTTCAATAATTGAGGCAAAATGGGGATATTCTATCATATTGAAATGAATTATTCTCTTATGTAATTTTAATTTTTCATCTATAAAGTGAGTTGTAACACATACATATTCTAGATCTTGGTTACTAGTCCAAATATCATAAGTTAGAAAAATCTTACCCTGAATTGTGAGTAGAGTATTCATAAGTTATACCTTGTACTCTTTGTATAGCTTGAAAATGGCATTCCTTAAAGTGTTACATGAGAGTTTGTTGAATGCCAGATTGAGAGCTTGCCTCACATAGTTCTCGAAAAGCTCACCATCGGCAAGAAAGAAGGGTTACTTGGCATGTACAGCACATCATGAGCTCCCTTCAATTTACATCTTAAATAAAAGTTAAAGTGCTAAGAGAGGTAGAGGATGTGCTCATGGTACTTAGCTGGGCTTGTTTGAGGTTCATCAAACCGTACTAGGCGAAGCATATTCTATCATGTCAGACAAGATTTCTAGTACCCCCACTTCCAATGCTTAGGATTGCTTTGCAGTAGTTTCATTCAACCTTTGTGATTTTCACTTCAGGTTATAATGTGCTTCCATAGCTGCAATTGGACTTTTATCGACGCTTTTATGACTATTTGTGATGCTTAAAAGCATCTCTAGTCTTTTTTCTTGTAGTGCTATTTTTTATGCTTCTCTTCTAACCTTAATATAAATCTCCCAACTCTCTCTACTTAATTTTACATTTTTGACGCTCCTTAAAAGACTAATTTTTTTCCTTAAGAACTCTTTGCACTTCCTCACACTACCACCATGTTTCCTTCTTTACATCCTTTCTCCTCCTCGCTTCCCCAAGCACTTCTTTTTTCAACATTTTAGTACAATTAACCATGTTACCCCACATTATTGTTGGTTCTTCATCCAACTACTAGTTCCCTTCCATTCTCAATCTCTCCACAAAGGTATTGAGTAAATTCCACCACTTTATCCTAGGCTCTACTTTGTCATTTCTTTGCTTCCTCCACCCCTTCATGTGGACATCTAAAATAACTAATATATGTTATAGTGCTAAATGTTCACGGGGGATAACTAAAAATAAAAAGTACTTACTCTATGCTTGATGCTTGAATAAAAATAAAAAGGAAGAGGCTTGAGAGTTAAAACTTGAGTCTCTTTGCTTGAGCTTGAGATAAAGTTCTTATTCTCAAGACTTGAGAGCAAGAGAGTTTAATCTTAAATTTTAATTAAAAATAAAAATTAGAGCAATTGAGAGCTTGAGAGTTGAGAGTATGGAGGAGATAATTAAAGAGTAGATGAAAGGGTGATGAGATCCTTAAACCTTCCCCTATTTATAGATTTTAAATGTTAAAATTACCCCTTCTACCCTTTAAAATAATTATTTTTTTAATGTTGAGAGGGATAAAAATATCTTTTTTATAAGAGTTGCAGTTTTATAAATACCCCCTCAACCTCAAGCTTCAAAAAAAAATTTGTTGTTGGCCCAGCCCCAACGGCTACCCCAAGGGCAATCGATTGGGTTGTATTATGTCTTATTCTAGTAAGCTTTTTGATTGATCAATAAAAAAGATTACTCGAATACGTTTACACAGAACAATCGATTGGCTAGGGCCAATTGATCGTCCACTGGGGGGAGCGGCTTGCAGGCTCGTCACTTGGGTCGCATGCTGGCCTGCAGGTTGGCCCACAAGTCTGCCCACAGCCCGGGGGTACCAGGCCTACCCGCCAATGTGCTCCTAGGCCCAGCACGGCACGGTCCCCCGTGCAAGCCGTCCCTGGCCATTTAGACCCTTTGGCTTGGGTGAGGCTTACTTCTTGGGTGTGCCTCAAGTGTGGTAGTTAAATTCTGACTAGATGTCGTTGCCCAATGAGATGACTTGACCGAGTCTTGCTTTGGACTACCTTAGCTTCCTGCCTCTCCGTGGAGGCACTTTTCACTTATTATTTTGACTGACACCTTGGAGACTTTCCCTGTAAACTGCACTAATAGTTCCGTTGCAATGGTTAGCGCGATCATCTGCAACTTCTTTGTTGCTATTCTCTTCTTGTACATCTTCATCGGGACTATGTTTTACCTGAGTGTGTATCTGTGTTCTTTGATTTCTACTATATGCTTAACTGCTATTTTTTCTAAAAGCAGGTGAGCTTCTCTTGCTTGTTGGTCGTGGTTATTGTCTAGTAGCCCCACTTGGAGGGTTTGTTTGTGACAAAAGTAAAGGAAGGCACTCCTTGCATGAAAGCTGGATGGAGTCAACGCTGATGATAGGCGTAACGCCATAGTTTTACAGAAACGCTGAAATGTACGTAGTTCTTCTGAAAACTTCATTAGATAGCATCGGCTGAAATCATTGCCCAAATGGGTATAGGCAGTACTACGGGTGGAACTATGTGTGTGCCTCAACAAAATTTACAAGCTGATCCAGTGGTCATTCCTGCAGTCTCCGTATCAAATAATGCAGCTGAAATGAGCTAAAGGGATAGCTCCCCGACAACCAGAACGAAATTGGACTTGGCTCCCATAATAGCTATTTGAATGTAAAAATGATGAGAGCATAATCACTATCAAACCCTATGATGAAGCAATAAAATTTGAAAGTAGTAATTTACCAATACTGCCTATCCAAACACATACTATTCTCACATTCACACTAAAAAAATGCTCAAAAGAAACTACAACAGGGATTAGACTTTACACATGTTCATCTCTATGCTTCAAAATTCAATCCAGGACAAATCAAAACAAGAAAGGGCAAAAAAAATCAGTCCAGGAGAATATTTCCGCATTTTCTTTTGCAATGAAAGTTTTTAGCTGATTAGACAGAACCCTTGTGATCTATACGTTACCACCTGATGGCAAAGAAAGCTGACATTGTATTGCAAAAACTAGTAAGCGGCTGGTTTGGGTTTCTGCGTGTAGAAGTGAGGAGCAGCTTCAGTTAGCCAAGAAGGGTTAATAGCAATGACATTTCGCATGTACAGCTTGTCTGTTGACACGAGCGACTGGTACAAGACCCATTTTGGGTTCACTCTGCAATGAAATATACACGTCATAATTTTACATCACTTAAAAAGTACATCGAGTGGATTTACATATAAATAGGTCTTTTACAGTTGAGTGAATGAAACTATAGGAGAGCTTGTCTCCAGTTAGTTTTAAAAAACCAGCATTCTACCAGTGTGAAAAAGGAAGGAGAATGATACTGTCAAATGGAAAAATGAAATAAAAACAAATGTTGCCAGTCCTGACAAAATGAAAACAAGCATCCAAGCTAAATGATAACCATAAAAATGCATTAAAGGGTAACACACTCATAAAAAAATATAAAGATGATCTTATAAATAACTAACTCCAGAAAAAAACTTCTATTAATAATTGATTGCCAAAACAGATTTATTTAGTTTTAGAAAGAAAGGTAAAATTGCCAAACACTGGGTAGAAGCTTTCTGCTATTAACTGACAAGTACATGTCTAACCTACAAACTTATTAATTGCCTCGGGGAAAATAATGAGGAGCCTGAATAGAAATGTCAGCTTTGAAAAGAAGTGTACTTATATGATCTGCTTAAAGCCCAAAAACAGGAAGGAATACCATATACCTGAAAAGTACCGACGAAGGATGAATATATACTTCTTCAGAGGTCCTGATGGTCTTGTATGTCCCACCTTGAGAAAATTCCTATGACAACATAAAAAATATACTCACTAAGTTCTTAAATAAGCGTTTAAATAGTACAAAAAAGGCATCAAAGTGAATGTAATAAAGCTGACAAAAACAAATGGATTGAAAGTACTCTCTCATTGTGCATTCAGCAAAACGACATGGAATAGCACCACAATCAGAGACAGACCCCGTGATCATTAAAATCACATAATATCACATTCGAAAGCATAAGGTAGGCCCATTTTAAGCAGTCACAGGTGTATATCATCTGCTCCTATAAGCAATCTCTGCTTCTGCACAATTAGCAAAAAATGAAAATCTCCTTCACATTCATTTTTTTAACCTTTTCTTGCCAAAGGAAACCTCAGATTTCTGAAAAAAATTCAGAGGCCTTAAAATGGTGCACATATCCCAAGTCATGGTCAAAACAAGACTTTTTGGACCCTATTTTCAGTTGATCATGTTTTAAGAACCCGTCTCAGTAACACACTGCATCGCATATAAGATGGAAGGACACCAAGCAGTCATGAATAACAAGTTTCACCAAATTTACCGTACAGCTCCCTAATTTAATTATAGTTGATTTAAGAAGAAATCAGAAACAAAAATTTTCTTTACCCGAAAGATAATAGGGGTTTACCATTAATGACCCAGGGTGTACGCCAATTGTTTTAATTAACTAGATGGTGTAATACATAAATATTGAAGAAGCAAAAAGGAAGAAGACAAGTGAGAAACTTATTTTTGGAGTATTTTAATGTTCCATGTCAGTTATAAATGAAGTTTAGAGGTGTAGGAAAGAGATGGGCTAACATGTAGTTTCTTAAGAAAGTCATCCTTTGTTTAGAAATTTTCCAATAACAAGGCACTCTTTAAGCGTAGGAAAATTCTATTCTTGGAGATTGTCAAAGCCCTAATTTTAACAGCCTTCTACCCTTTTTTCTAACACTTTTTTGCCAACAAACAGTTCTACTCATTGAAGTTTTTTGGATATTCAGCTACCATTGTGCTCTCATTGCCAACAAAGCCAACATGAAGAACTTCAAAGATCACAAGCCAAAATTCACAAAATGAAGTGCCAAAATAATTACTTCTAGCCGACATGCGTTGGCAAAGAATCCAGCAGTTACAGCCTTCCGTAAAACCTCTGTGTCTCTTTCACAAGACTTCAAGCTCATTCCAAGCCTTCCCAGTAATCTCCGAAGTTGCTCTCTAACTTCAAGAACTTTCTTCTGCAAAATAAAAAAGAAAGAAAGAATGAAAAAAGAGAAAAAGAAAAAAAAAAACAATTATATGCAAGATAAAACATCATAAATAAACTAAAAGTATTGAGTAAGAATAACAATTTCAAGAACAATTTAGGAGATGATGGGACAAAGCCGTCTTGTCATCTTTAAAAGAGCAAAACTTTTTTTCCAAGTAATCTCCTTACTCAGGTGACTCAAGATTAATTGATTGATGTACACCCAGTGGTCGAGGAAAGAAATGTTTGATTAGAGATAGAAAAAGATTAAACTAAATACTTTAATTCTTCATTGATCAAACATAATGAATTAGGGCATAGCCCCAACATTTTTATAGGCTCCATAGATCTAATCTTCAGAAACTCAGAATTACTTGTGATAATGGGTCCAACTAACATTCTTAAAGCCTAATATCAATATTAAGAAATCATTCTCAAATATTGAATTACAAAACCACCTATAATAACTTAAGCAAATCCTAATAATCAAGCAGACCTTGAAGGCAGGCCCAACCCCTAGGCTAACATTCTACCTTCTCTTCCACTCCACCTCGTACTCGAGGTGGTAGATGCTTCACAGACCAGAAGAAATGGGCCAACCATTGCTCTTTTACATACTTGTCATCATACAACTGACACAGCAACAGCAAACGATCAGCTAAGAAAGGCAAACACCATTGTAATTGCATTGCACTGAATCGGTCATACAGCAAGGTGCTTGTAAACAGGAAGAACCAGAATCAGATTTATAGAGATCCACATAAGGCTCTAGTGGAAATTCATTATCCAATGAGGATTGGACACGCATAAGGCAGAACTTGGTAGAGTAAACTCACAGGAAAGGAACTCTGGATCATTGAGGACGGATGTGATTTTAGACCCGCTTGAAATGGGTTGAGTTGGCATCGAGCAAAACAGATTGTGCTTGAAACCAGGGACCCACCTAAGAAGCGATTGTGGAGAACACTCTGGTGAGAAACCCTTCATATCGCAACCCTAACTCCAGCATTGCCATGGAATGAGAAAACCTAACTGGTGATGGCATCACCGTCACATTAGCCTTTGCAGCCACCCCGTGGGCTCAAGCCAGTGCCAGGAATTTTCCACCACAGTTGACGGGGAATGATGGCTGCAGAAGGTACTGCCCTGCAGCAAGGAACAGCATGCAACGATGTCTGGTGTGCGCACAGATAAAATTCCACCACTGGACCAGAGAAGGTGATCCAGACGTCAAGATTAGCAGTGATTGATCAGAAAAACTTGCATTTTCTCACAGCCCGAAGTCTCTGTCTAAGGGAAGTGACAGCAGAAACCAGGAGGAAAGGTGGTGGCCATCTTCATCATCGCAAGCACTGTCAGAGGCCTGAGAAACAGGCAGCACATCGCTTGCTGGCTCAGACTCGGGCTCCTCTTCCACAGACAGAGAAGCAGACTTTGTGGGAAAAGCCAACAGCAGTTCATCACTGTGGACATCAATTTCAGCAAGTCGTTTCGTCAACAGTGGTTGCCGGCAGTAGACGGTGGTCTTCTCGCCATGCCTCCTTGTCTTCCTGCAGTTCTACAAGAGACAGTTCTTCTGCGCTTTCGGTTGTCTCATGTGTGGGCATCAGCAGGGGTGGAAGTGGTGGCGCAGTGAATTTTTCACGCAACCATGCCACAATCTCCTTCTACAACCGGTCGCATTCTTCGTCTTGTCTCTTCCACTTCACACAACCATGCCTCAATCTCCTTCCACTTCTGGTCGCATTCTTCATTTAGTCTCTTCCACTTAGTGACCAGTTCCTCGTTTTTTCACTTCCACTTTGCTTCAAGCTCACTAAGTTGTTGCAGGAAATCCTGCACCAACAGGGATAGGTTCATCATCTGCAGGATCACCTGGTGGTCTACAAGGCTTCAACGTAGGGGAAAGGGGAGAAAAGATAGATTACGGATAAAGAAAGACCAAACTAAATATATAACTCTAATTGTTCATTGATCAAACTTAATGAATTAGGGCATAGCCTTTATATTTATCAACTTCACAGATCTAATCCTAACAAACTCAGAATACTAGGAATAATGCACCTAACAAGCATTCCTAAAGCCCAATTACATTATTAAGGAATAACTCTTAAATATTGAATTACTATACCACTCCTAATAATAACTTAAGCAAATCCTAATAATCTAGAACCTTGAAGGCAGCCCTGACCCCTACTGCGGGTCATAATACTAATCCTCCACAACAGTACAACTCTCATCCAATTAATTCACAAATGCAAACTGTCACATTTTAGTCTACAGATCTAGCCAATAAGAACATTGCCTACGTTGATTAGAAACAATCATCCACAACAGCAATAAACAAGTGAGAATACTCAAAGATCAAACTCATTTAGCTTGGATGCTCAAATAGAGTTCAAAGCAGGTCAAAAGATCATCTTTTGCTGCCCCTACTATGTTATTCATGCACTTCTCTTTTCAAAAGTATCCATTATTGAATATTCACAATACTAGTGCATTTGGCTGACGAAGCATGAGCCTTATATAACTCCATTAAAACGGATGTGGCTTTATAAATCTACAATCCGATACTTTTTTGCTCATTCAAAGGACTGCCCTACCACAAAGATAGCCAACTCACATATGAAATATTTAGACCTTGCCAGGACATCAGGACAAACTTTCTTCCCATTTTGTAACTTACAAGAAAGAAAGAATGAAATGACCACCTACCATACCATGATAATTTATGAAATTTTTGTGGCACCACCGAGAAGATTTGCCAGACTGATGAAACCCCTTGTATACATTGAGATAAGTTACATGATCACCCTGCATATTGTAATAGGGGGAAGTTGGTTAAGATAAAGAATGAATTAGCAGCATATGGCCAACACCACCTTCATTTTGTTCAAATAAATGAATTTTTGCTCTACACCTGATTGGGATTGTACTTTTCAAATCAATTAGAACTCATAAACTGGCTAGCAGAAGAAAAAGGTGCAAAAATAAAATCAGAAAAGAGTACAACAGAAGGGACTACAAAATTTATGGAGAAAAGAAGGATAGCAATTATAAGCTCAGGATGCACGAGAACCATGATTATAGAATAGTTTTAAGGACCTCTGCAGCAGCAAATCTCAGTTTGGCTTCATCAAACTCTTTTGACATCCCTCTTACAGAAATCCATAAAGACTGCAAAAGATACAAGTTACCTTTCTTCATGTCTTCTCTTAATTGATGAGAAAAAAACAGATAAGACTTGCAATGTACATATATAAGGCAGATAAGACACAAATTGTCCACCTGAATGGAGAAGATTGCAGCTATGGTAATCATCTCATCAGTGCAACCAAGTGGATCAGCCGCTAAGATCATTTTTGAAATCATTGGATCCTACAAAAGCATAGAGACAAATAGAAGAACAAATTATAAGACATAAAACTGCAAAAGTAGAATGTATAGAACGACTACAAGACTCCTCTCCACTTGAGTCACATACATAATCATGGCATGTACATACCAATGGAATCTCGGCAACCTGAAAACCAGTGGGTGATGTAAGCTTGGCATCCTCGTCAACAATATTGAGTGCATAAAGCACCTCAAGAGCTCTAATCATTGACTCTGGCGATGGAGATGCTGGCCAATCAAAGCTCAGGATATTGTCTATGCCTAGAGCCTTTAACTGCACCCCATTTGATACAGTAAGATTGGACATTATATTCCTAAAACGAATATAGTGATACTTGCAAAGATAACTGATCAAATAAATGAATACTTTAAGATTTGTGTGTTAAAGTGAAGAGTTAGTCTCTCCCTGATTAACTTAAGCTTTTAGGTGAAGTAAATAACTTCACATCGCTTAACTGTGTGTCATATGATTCAGTGATTCCACCTAGTAAAGAGGCTGAAGAACTGTCAACAGGCATGACAGGTGAATTAGCAGCTGTAGGCAGATGGCTAGTTGGATATTTATGGCTCCACTGAATGGGACGGTCAGGCTAAGATGCTGCAAGTCAGCAGGCTCTTGCAAAGCTGTAGAACATCATGGTTGGGAAGAAGACAACTAGCATTCCAACTACTGAGAGTGGAGAGGACAGTCCTAGTGTCCTTTCTGATGACAATAACTGCATTCATCAACAACCTTTATGGGCTTCAGTTTCCCTAAGACCTGAATCGAAGTAGAGGCTGCCAGAAAAGATGGTGCACTGGAAGGAACTATACTAGAATCCTTTATCTTGGTTTTTTCAGCAAACAATAGGGAAAAAACATCAGAGACAAGTGAAATAGGAGTACAATAAAGAATAGTCCCACGATCAGGGTCATACTCATCACGCAGAGTATCAGCACTTGTGATGGCCTGGTTTTTTCTGCCCGTCCCCTCATTTCACCGAAGTATATGTATGTCCAACACAAGCACAACACAGGAAAATAAGGAAAAAGGAGGTCCACCTCTACAACCTTTATTCAGCACAGCAAAATACAATAACAAGGAGCCAACCTTGTTCCCAAACCCGTCACCCCCCTCTCAGCTATCTTGCTGATCAGATCTGCCCTTGGCTGAGTTCTGTCCAAAGCCTTACTGAGATCTCCAAGTTTGGTCCGCCCCTTGGTTGAGTCCGCTTCCAACAGATCCTCCAAGTCCGTGACGAATAGTTTGCTACCCAACAGTCCTCTGAAACTGTTTACAAAATTCTAAATCTTCCCCTAGCAGATTTCTGAGTTTGCTCTAAATGCTCTCCCAAGTAGCCAACATGCCCCTTATACAGGGAAGATTCAAGAGGCCTAGTACTACTAGGACTAGCCTGCCCCTTTAGTTACAAATTCGGAATCTCAATTCTCTACTCCTTATAATTAGGTAACCAACCCATACAACTGCCCAAGACCATCTCTTAGGAGTCCTAACCCAACTAGGAACTCAGCTGAGCCCTCCTTCAAGTGTCCTACCTCATCTAGCGTTCCTCGAGACTCCTCTTCTTACTAGAAGTCCTCCGTCTGCATATCATTCACATAGGAAGAGTCTTGGCTACATCCACTTCTCATAAAGAGTACTTTTCCTCTATAATTCAGCCGCCCTTGTACAATCTTGCCTGCACACAACTTGTCCGGGCTTCCTACTTGCATCAGGCCTCTGAGATGACTCCCAGTCGCACTAGGAAACATGGAAACAAATCAACAACCATCCTTGCATATCTCCTACTTCATGTAAGAGCTCTCCATGTGAGCCCCGGCCTGCCTAGGAACCGTCCTAAGCTGATGGTGCCCAGCCCGCCATCGTATCCTATTCCAAGTAGAACTTGTACATAAGTCCGCCAACACTCCAATGCTGTCGTACCTTAGCTTCCCTTGGCTGTCCACTCGCCAATGCTAAGTACTTATCCGCCCCTTAGCCTATTCAGCGACTAGGGCTCAAACACAGAACCATAAGAAGCTGAACCAGACCTTGATCCTCACAAAAAGAAAGGGTTGATGACAGGACAACTCAAGGGGATCCATGAGAGCAAGTTGACCCCATATGGCAGTCATATGGACATAGAATTCTTGAATAGACTTATCCCCTTGTGTTGCAGGGCATGGGCGCATATCCAATTCAAGCTGATAACATTGATGGAATTTGATTAAACATATAATGTAGAGAGGACTCCTTTAGCAGTTTTAAATTTAGTTCGTTAAAGACTAATATAAAGATCAACAGAATTACTAATCCATGTAAGAATTGTGGCATTAGAGATATGCCAATTCAGAGCACTGCTTAGCAAAATCTTTAAGCTTAGTACCCTCTTTAAAACGAGGTTCAACCCCAGTTACCCCAATATATTACCATAAACATTTTCTAGTTATGAAATTACACATAAGAAAACTCCAATAGGAATAGTTTGCTCCATTCAGTCAAACACTGATAGATGATGAAAAATCCAAGTAACGGATCAAAAGAAAACCTGCAGCCAGAGAAGAACTATTAACGAGAAAATAAATTGTGGACCAGCAGCAGAGAAAACAAAAGAGCCAGTAACTTATTTGAGTCACAAAAGGGGTGCCCAATGCATAGTTCAGAAAAACCCATGAACAGAAAGGAGACACCAAAGTCAAGTGTGAAATGAAGCTCCTATAAGTCGATTAAACCAAACCCAACGTTACTGGTCCCTCTCCCAACCACAAGCCATTGCAACCCAAAGCTGTGCAAACTGAAGCCGTCACAAGCACAAGTCACAGCAGACGTCACAGGCACAAGTCACAGCAGCAAGCAATGACCCACTAACAGAGATGCACGACACCAGCCAACGTAAGAGGCAAGTGTGACAGACCAGCGATGACGATGAGTGCATGGGCAACAGTGGACAGAACAGAGGCAAGAGTCATTGACAGCAGATTGCTGTCACTAGGAGCAAAGTGCGGTGTCGGATAGGCAACCGACGACTAAAACAGAAGGCAGTTGAGGCCGTTGGAGTCCAATAGAAACAGAAGGTAGCAGCAAAGGGCACACGACAAGCATCAATGAGTGCATAGGTGACAGTGGACAGAACAGAGGCAAGAGTCATTGACGGCAGATTGCAGTCACTAGGAGCAGAGTGGGGTGTCGGATTGGCTGCCAACAACTAAAACAGAGGGCAGTCAAGGCCGCTGGAGTCCAATAGAAGCAGAAGGAAGCAGCAGCAGAGGGCACATGACAAAGATGGTAACACAGACCAGCAGAACGGCAACAGGCGGAAACAGAGAATGGCCAGCAGCACAAACTGCAGTGGCAGGTGGAAATGAACAACAGATGCACGCGGATGGCAGCGACCAATCAGAGGACATGACTAGTGATGTCAGACAGATTCAGATAGCAAATGCAGGAATCAGGTTTGAGAAAACCTGCCTTCAGCTACCATGTTAGAATTCTCACAATAATATTGTATTATTAAATGGAGAAGACTGAATTACAAAAGAGAGTGATCAATCTTATATAGAGATCAGATTTTCTAATACAAAGCAAGTACTAAAGTAGGATTCTTCTAATACAAAGCAAGTACTAAACTAGGAACTAACTTGAGTAAAAAGACAAATAAATAGAACTTATTAAACTACCCTCTAAAATGTACAAGCATAGTATTATGGACTTAAACAAATATTTGACGAGCAAATATTATCTAACAGGTCCCACCCCCATCTGCCATTGTAGGGCCCACTTTAAATATAGTTACAGGTGATTACCTGCTATTATTAAAAAGAAATCCAGCATATGTGAAATTTATAAAAACCTCATGACAAATTCTACAATTAATGATTTATCATAGTAAGATATGTGTTTAAAACACGAAAAAAATAGAGCCACTTATCAGTCAAAGCAGGATAGCTCGCAAGTTGACTCAATTAATTATTGCCCCTAATCAAAGCCTGCAAATTTAAAGAATTTTCTTGCTAATAGATTAACATCAAATGAGGCAGATGCTTCACCTTTCTATTTTGTATTTTTCCTAACAGATGTTTTGCCTTTCTATATAAATGGAAATCAATATGCAAAATCCACAGGACAGAATGTCCAGTGCTCTGCTCATACCATTCATGTGAAAAAATTATATCATATACCTGAACAACACAAGAAACAAGGTTTGATCTTTGCATTTCTGGAATCCCTTCAGCAGCCATTTCTTTAATGAAATACTCCTCCGTATACAACCTGAGAGATTTAACAGACTACTTCAAGCCGCCAACAAATCAAAATGCACAAATTTGTACTTAGTACAGTCCTGCAATTTAGCTGAGGATCAAGCAACATGTACATGATTAAAACTAATATAAGCCTCGTCATAATTTCAATAGAACCACCACATCATCCCAAATGCTGAACTTTTAATTGACTGTCAACTAAGGCCACCATCTCAACTTATTAGAAAAAAAATTCTCATCCTATTAATGAGGACCCACCATCATGGTCCAAGCCACTCTCCAGGCACAAGTACATGACGGTGCAATTGTTTTTAGGCCCCATTGGAACAATGTTTGAGCAGTCAGCAATTTAAACTAAAGGCTTACGGTATGAAGCTCTTAATCCTTAAAATAAACAAATACGAAAATGAAAAAGTACTTATTTTATCAATTGAATGTAGGCACATAACCTGAAGCACTTTCCAGGTCGTACTCTTCCAGCTCTGCCAGCCCTTTGTCTTGCAGAAGCCTTAGATATAGGGGAAACTATCAAATTCTCTATATCCGAAATCTGAATAAGAATATTGACAAGATAAAAATGCTTGTTCAACATTAGAACGCCCACCAGAAGACAAACAATAATTAAATGCACAATGTAAAATGTCAATAAATATAAGAAACTGTAATTGTCATTACTGGGTTATAGTACCGCTGCTTTGAGAAGCCACTATCCACAACATATACCACACCCTATCATTTTATAGGTAAAAAATAAGAATGACAAACCAAATAATATACCATCAAAACCAGCACAAGTTTAAAAAGAAAATAGATATAACCAGGGCTACTCAATTACCTCTAAAGTCAATGAAGTTTCAGCAATATTGGTTGACACTATTACTTTCCTCTTACCTTTAGATGTGGGTGAAAACACAAGGTCCTGACAACAAAAGGAAAATTGTTAGTCCTAACAAAATTGATAAGTTTCATTTGGTTGAATACATGTAACATAGGTCATACACCGTACAATCTCACCTGATCTCCTCGTGCGAGTCCGGAATACAGAGGTAAAGCAATCAACTCTGACCATAGAGTAGACAAAACAAATGAAAATGAGAAAAACTTCTGTTAAACATAAATATCAAAACAACATATGTACCAATATTTTTAAGGGGTATTTCAGGCTCAAGACATGAAGTAAATGGCTGGAAGGCATTTAAACAATGTGCTTGCAACAAAGAACATGCGCCCGCATTTCTAACACACTCATGAAGCAAATGACTCGGGGTTCAACTGATGTAGGACATACTTCAGGAAGAAGAAACTTAAAATTATAGTGAATTCAGAGTTTTGCGATGAATTGCACTTTAGAGGCTTTTTAACGTCTAAAAATCTATGGCAATTTGGTAATTATTTGAAATTCATGTCAGATCTAAGGGATATTAAAAAGCTTTAGAAGGGTTGTCCAAATCTATAGGCGAGTTGATGCAATATTCAATTGCTTGACTTGAAGAGAAAGAGATTCGGATTTGGCAAATGCAGAAGCAAAATAGCATTTGCAAGAAAATTCCAGCACCTACATTGACAATGCAACCAAATCCAATTCAAGCAATAAGACAATGATGAGATGGTGTTTGGATCCCAAAATCAAAGTCAGATTCAACCTGCAAACCACATCCCACCAGTGATCTAATAGCTACAATCGTCAATAAGATGGCCACAACAACAAGATAATAACAAGTGCGAGTTCAGGTTCAAGCTTGAAGTGCCAGCATAATATGGCGAAGTTGACACTGATGATT
Source organism: Saururus chinensis (assembly GCA_035235625.1). Classification (NCBI taxonomy): domain Eukaryota; kingdom Viridiplantae; phylum Streptophyta; class Magnoliopsida; order Piperales; family Saururaceae; genus Saururus; species Saururus chinensis. The sequence continues at coordinate 25,023,352 of CP141144.1, forward strand.
TTCTTGATTGGTTCATAACAGCTGGAAGTAGCTGTTTGTGCAGAAGATCCCACAGTTTGCATCTCGTTGCTGCTAAATTCCAAGCGAAGGCATCAACTTGGTGGCAAATCAAAAAAATGACAGCACGAATATCTTGAGGAGCAACTTATGGGCACAGATGGACCTCAAAACAACTATAAAAACTCATTCATTCCCCTCAATTATGATCAACTTATCTATCAATGACTGCCAAAGCTGACTAAAGGTAAACAAACAGTAAGAGAATATACTGATTAATATGATAATTCAATTGCTTTAAATGAATTATATTAATCTCAAAAGCACTTGGATTCCTGCTATATTAAACTCTAACTAGGGCTGTTCACGGACGTCCACCATCCAGTTTTCTAACCATGCCCGCATCCATTTTAATAAAGGCCAAAAATCTTTTATGTTTGTGTAAGGCCGAAAATCTTTTGTCCATGGCAGACAGGAACATGGAAAGACTTTTCTATCCACCCTAATAAGGGTTTGTATATGCGGACATGTAGTTGTCTGTGACTGCAAAGATTCGTGTCCGCCCACATATTACCCAATCCCATATAACTACTACCCATATACCTAGTCCCCAAACACAATGGGTCTATTTGGATTGGTGGAAACCGGGAAAAAGGAAAAGAGACAGAAAAAATAAATTAGTGAAAGAGAAACTAGGAGAATCCTAAAAACTTTCCACTATTTGGTTGCATCAATGGTGCAATAGAAAATTGAAACTTAAATTCACCATAACCACAAAATTAACAATGTGTCATATATATATTTTTAATAATAAAACTACCCCTCTTATGATGTCACCACCAAAACCACTTCCAGACCACCTCCGGTGGTTTTGGAGGTGGCGGCAATGGTGGCACAGAGTTATTGATGGTGATAGCTTTAGAGGTGGTGGCAGCGATAGAAGTGGTAGTAGCAGTGGTAATGGTAGTGGAAGCGACAATGGCAATGGTGGTGGAGGTTGCAGTAGTAACGAAAGTGGTGGCAACGATAGTGGTAGTAGCAGCAATGGCGATGGTAGTGGTTACGACAACAGTGGTGGTAGTGGCCGCGACAATAGTGGTGGTGGTGGCAACAAATGTGGTAGTGGTGGGGGCGACAACAGTAGTGGTAGTGGTAGCGGCCGGCAAGGTCATACTGGCAATGTTGAAGGCACAAGTCTTTGGCATGCAAATTTTCTCCTAAATTCCATGGGTTTAAGGGGTGGAAAGTTTTTGGGCCAATTTTCCATCCCCTTTCACCGCGTTTCTACACTATTTTCTCTTTCCCCATTGCATCAAATCGCAAAAACCAGTGGATTTTAAAAAGAATCCTTTCCTTTTCCCATCTTCTACCAATCCAAACAAACCCAATAAGTGACTAATTCTACCCGCGTAACCACATGCTCTGTAACGTGCAAACCAAAACCTCTAAGCAAACTGGGGACCTCCCTACTCACATATCAAACTAACTTAATCAAAGAAATCCAAACAATGGAGGAAATCAAAAATGGCTTCGAGAAAAGCAAAGCTTGTACTTAGAGTGCAAAGATGATCATACAGTGCAAAATAATAATAGCAGAGAACAAAAACGACAATTATAAGTACATAGACACATATGAACTTCACTTAGTAGCCTAATACATTGCTATTAAACATGAAAGACCACATCTACATGCATATAAGTACAAAACATAAGACTGTAATACCAATCTCTATTCACATCATCTTCAAGTGGATAATTCTTCTCCGAGCTATCCGAACCACTTGATTATAAATTACAATATTGTACCATCTTTTTGCACTCAAGAAGAGTTCTTTTGAATAGGGGCAGGGGGGGAGTGGTGGGAATGTAAAGTTATTTAAGGAAAAAGAATCTTATAGGGATGATTAATTCAGAACTTTTGGGACATAAATACCATCTCATCTTATTTTTTCATTGCAGGAAAACTTAGGGGCAATTGGGTAGTTTTCAGGACTGCTGCCACAGATAAAAAATAGCCTCAAAAGCTTCTGAAGTGTTTGGGGATTAGAAAAGTACTTTCCATATATTAGAGTAAAATTATATGACAAGCATTAGTGTTCTCTTTTATTTTTCTATAAAAGGAACTAGCACCGGATTAGGATCAGCCATACTAGAAATTACTTAATTCTACTATTATTAGTCAAATTGTAAGATTTTATTCCTTTTACTGTTTTCTAGGGCTTTGACAATTATTGACATTGAAGAGTATGTAGTAAGGGTCCTGAGTTAAGGCAAGTCAATGACTAGAAAATATTTAGGAAAAGAGTGGGACCGTAGAACAGAATAGGAATTTTTTTATCAGATAGAGCTGACTTACATTATAATTTTTCCATTCAACCCAAAAAACACACACACAAGTTCTTCAACTACCAGTAACTTAAAATATGTATTTCATTCTTTCAACAAACCTCTTTAGTGACTGAAGAAGGGAGGTTACTAAACTGGATCCACAATCAAGACCAGGACCTTTCCTTCTCTAATTAACAGATAGTTTGCAATCAAATAATTCACTTTGTTAAGGTGTGCTACATCAGGAGTAGAGAACACTTTGTCATAATTTTTTTCATTTTTAATCTTGATACACATACACCACCTCTTAGGGCCTATACCATCATCTTTTTTATTCCCCTCCACCCATGCACACACTCGTTATGCCACGGGAATTGACCCTAGGACCTCTCCCTTACAGGAAGAGATCCAACCAGTGCAACCACAAGGCATGCCCCATATCTTTTAGAACATTCATGCATTCACAAGAGTAATGAGACATTTGGCCAAATCAAACCTGAAGACTGCCGATTAAGATTTTGGGATTCTTCAGTCAATAACTGAACAGCAGCATCAATATCATCTTGACCAGTTAGGAATACCAATACATCCCCCATAGGCTCCTAGGACAACAGATAAAATCAGATTCACTATGAAAAAAAGGTCAAGCAAATATTTCATCACTAGAAAATGAAATTCGCACTCTTAAATATGTCAGAAAATGAATCAAACATCTTATGAGAAACATATAAAGAATTTCAGAGTCAATTAATGTTGGTAATATAAAAATATGACATCTATTACTTCTGATCCAGATTCAAACTGAAACTCGCGCTCACCTGTTTATGAATAGCCATGACAGTTGATACGGCAGCTTGCAAATAATCCGATGTAGGCTCCTCAAGATAATGGATTTCTACATTAAACCCTCGACCCTAAAATTTTCAAATTTCAAATCAGCATGGATTACCTGTAAAGGATAAATGTAACCGCAAAAGGAAAATAAAACAGATATGCAACTCCTAAGTATACCTCAACAGATAATATTGCAGGCACCTTTCTGGGTTCAAAATCATCAGTGTGCTCACTTTGTCGCTTTCTGCTATATTTAGATAGGAAACATAGAACAGCTCGACTTTATCAGGTCAAAAACTAGTTTCATTTCTTTTTGTTAAGCGTTAAGTCAACAATGTAAACCAATTTGCGGAAATAAGACAGATGTAACATGGCTAATAAGACATAAGAAGAAAACCTGGAATCAAAAAAGTTAGACAAGTTTTTAGCATCAATTGTAGCAGATGAAATAATCAGGCGCAAGTCAGGCCTACGGCGCTGGATCTGCAGTTCATCAACAGAAAACAAAATGAAAGCAAAAACATTTTAAATACACTCAAAGAAAAAGTATAACCATTTTGATACAAAGCGACATGATCAAAAGGCAAAAGAATTTAACAAATGTTTCAATCTACAAGCAGCATTTACTTGCCTTTTTAAGAAGTCCTATTAGCATATCAGTAGAAATCGATCTCTCGTGGGCCTCATCCACCATTATGACACTAGTGCATGCAAAGCAAAGGACAAAAAGAACATGTAAGCAGAGCCAAACAAAGTAGAAGTGATCATCCAATCAGCAGTGAACCAAAATTACATGTGCATGGTGCATTTCCACACAGTTATGGACGAAAATACATGAGCAAAATATGTGCGGAATATTCAAACAGTTACCTATACTTGGTCAAAAGAGGATCATCCATCATTTCCCTGAGAAGCACGCCATCTGTAAGAAATTTTATTCTGGTTACATCCTGCAAAGATCACATTATATTTTTTCAAAAAAAAAAAAAAACACAATTATTGTTAAAGATACAATTATGTTGAATATGATAACTGATAAAAGATGCTTCATCTAGACCCATTAGATGTCTCTTTCCTGGCATAAAACCCACACAAGCAAAAGGGATGAAAATTTAAGAAAATAACATAGGGGCTGACCGGATTTGTTGCATCTTCAAACCGAATTGTGTAACCAACTTCTTCTCCCAGTTTGACTCCCATTTCCTCTGCTACTCTCGAAGCTACGGACTGTCCATATAATAAAAAATATCAACGTTATAAATCAATGAGAGGTGTCCCATTCTCATAATTCCACAAACTGAACACAATTGCAATACATGTAGAAAAAAATTATAATTTCGAGCATAAATTAAAACGTTTGCTTGCACTAGTACCTTAAAATGAACGTGATAAAAAAAATGTGAGCAGCACAACAAAAACTCTACTCAGGTAGCCATGTTTTCCCTTACTGTTGAAGAAAATCCCAGCACAACGGAATCACCTTCTGCAATTTACAGCCTTGCCAAGACCATCCTGCTCTCAATGACTCAATTACAGACCCAACACTTTACCAAGCACTCCAAACCATTTATTTTACTTTCAGCTTATATTCGTATGCCTTCTCCATAACATGTTTCTGTATGTTCAAGTACAAACTGCCATCATTTTTATTGATTTTTTTTACACACATTGAACCACTCCCCCCTGGCCCGCAAGGTGCCACAGGTTAGACTGGAACCCGGAACCCGAAACCTCTCCCCTCCTATGCATCAACTGCCACAATTTGGCCCGCGCGCACACACAGAGACAGACAGACAGACAGACAGAGAGAGAACCTGAACTGCCAATCGCCTCGGCTGGGTGCAGGCGATCACCCGGCCACCCTCGGCCCATCCCGCTTCCTTGAGGTACTGATTAATAAGATAAGCAAACCCATAAACATTACATTGCCAGAATCAGGAAAAACGATACAAAATCAGTTGAACGGAAAAGAAAATGAAAATGCGCAGCTGAAGAAGAAAATCACCTGAGGAATCTGAGTTGTTTTCCCGCTCCCTGTCTCTCCGACTATGATCGTGGTCGCGTGGGTCTCCACCAAATAAAGAATGGCCGTCCGGTACTTGTAGACCGGCAGCCTCTGCCTCTGCCTTTCAATGCCTGCATACCCATATCTGCAAACGAGCCCATAAAGCTCAAAACTTAGACATTCCCGTCAAGAAAAATGGATGAAGAGAGAGAGCAGAGAATGGTGAAAAACCCGGAAGAGGAAGGAGGGGCTGAGTACAAGAGGATGCCCCCTTCTTCGTCGTCGACGATTCGCGGCCTCTCCGCCCCTGGCTTCCAGAACTGAGCCATTGGCCTGCCTCCTGCCTTCTCTACCCGGCTAAGTCCCCCGCAGTGTACAGCCCACAGCGGGGAGATCAGTGGCAGATCCGAGATTTTCAACCCGTAAAATTACCTTTATTTTCTTAATTAAATATAAAAATGACATCATATTTAGAAATTTATTCAATTTTAATATTAAAAAGGTCAATTTAGATCACATGAGAGGGGAGGTACCTGGGGGATTGATGAATAGTTGAAAATAGGGGCATTAATGTGCCAAAATTTTAAAAAAAAAATTGAGCTAGAGATGTTGATGAAATGTTAGCGTGGTCGATCAGTTCCATGAGATATTTTTTCTTTGTTGAGGATCCATAGATGTTTACCAAAAGGTCGATTTTGATTAATTTATTTGATTTGGGTTAAAAGAGTTAGATTCAATCTTTCATCAATGTAATTGTTTTGGGGTTAGTTAAGTTCATCAACTTATATAAGATTGGTTAGGACTTTGAAAAGGAAGAAAAGTTTTTTACCCCACATTTTATCTAGCCTAAGTAAAGAGGATGCACATCCCATTTGGCTTCCCACCCCCCATCCTTTCATTTTTCCCAACCAATTTCCCTAAGAGGAGTGCAAAGAGTGTCCCTCATCTCCATCGTGCCCCAACCCCCACCTCCATATACGACAGCCGCAACTCTTTCATCTTTGATCAGAAAGCATAGCACCAATGCGGGAGTGTCAACTGCCGCCTTGCCCTTTCCCGTAGCATTTTTCAGGCTCAAAGATGCCGGTCCATGCCTTGGAACCCCCCCAACCACCCCTTCTGTTGAGGAATAAACATCACTAACAACTCAAAGAAACCCCTCATATGCACCCAATTAGTAAGCCTCAAAGATTCACAATCCAGAAATTAGGAATTTCAACCCTCAAGATTTAGGAAGGTGATAAAGACATTATGAATTTTAATCCTTAAGATTTAGGTCAAAATTTGCTAGGGTGATGGGGATCCCCAAATGATTTAGCTTTATTTGGTGGGGGGAAACCCTTGCCAAAAAATTCTAAAAATTGTTATCTCAGTTCTGGCGAGGGGAATCCTTAGCAAAAAACTAGACAATCAAATGGGAACTCTGATAGTTTATAATTAAACCGTTTGCAAGTATACAAGGTAATTGTACTAAGATAAGTATTTAAGAGTTGTCGAACTTAAGGGACGGATGAATTATTACTAAATCTAAAGATGAATTTGCTGATTAAAAACTAAAACAAACGTAAACTTAAATTAAGCAAAAGAAATAAATCAACTAGTTTAAAAGCAAGAGATTAATTCGATGGAATTTACTTAGGAAATCGAATCCACTATAGAACCATAACAATTCTTTAACTTTTAATCTAAATCTAGTGTGAATATTAACAAGTATTCTCAGCTACAAGCTAGAATTACTTCAAAAAGAATCATTAATTAACTTCCATGGCATGAACTATCTTCAACAATAGCACAAATCATCTACACTAAACTATTTATAGGCATGACCCGTCTAATCTTAGTATAACTCATCCAAGTCATTAATTAACTGAACATTAAAACTATTATATGACCATCTCATCTAAATCACAGAAATTAGAATCGATGCAAATATCAAAACCATATGAATCTATCATCTACAAGACAATAAATCAACATAGACTTGAATAAACATGAAAAGCTCTTCCATTAAAAAGGAAATCCATATCATACAATTGTCATCATTCACAACTGAGATCTAAATTAAAAAGAAAATAAACTGAAACTTATCTATAGCTTCATCAACTCCTAAGTAAAAGAAAAGTTTAGTCTTCCATGATAGAAGAAAGAACTTGAATCTTCATTGAAAGCTTTGAGTTCTCTTCCATCTTCTTCTTCCTTTTTCTCTTCCTAAAATCTACTGGAATCCCCCAATTTTAAGCCAAATATGTCTTTTTATAGGCATAAGTTCCGCAGGAAGAAGTTCAATATAAAAAAGATTGGAATTTGGGTCAAACAAGGAAATTGCGCGTTATGCCGTTCGAACGCCCTGCATGCCCATTTGAATGCTTATACTGAGTTTTTCTTCAAAATCACGTTATCCCGATCGAACGGTAAGTGACCCCATTCGAACGGCTACAGTGTTTCTGCAATCTGGACAATTTATATTATGTTCATTAAGCTTTCTTTCGTGTCCATATTAATTTTCAACTTGTTATAACTCCGAAAAGTTGTCCAAATCACTTTAAAGCATGTGAAGACTACTTTGAACTATTCAAAACATCGCCCAAGTACTTCGATAAGCGCACTTTACCTACAAAATATAAAATACCATATTTTAGACATGTAGAAAGTAACTAAAATTCCATCTTGATTTAAATACATGTCTAAACAACTAATAACTACAAAATCATTAATAATTAAACTAAAATACTAATATTTATTTTAATCTAAACAAACTATAAATAACACTAAACTAACCTAATCTATACTAGCAAATAAGGTAAAAAGGCATATAAAATAGATATAGATTTCATACTTATCAAACTCTAAGTTCCTGTCTCATTCTATTGTATTTGGCTGGGGGAAACCCCTGCCCAAAAACATCATAAACTACTATTTGGGTTCTAGCGGGGAGCATTCCCCACAAACAAATGGACAATAAGATGGGGAATCTAAGTCCCCCTATGATTTAGATTTATTTGGCAGGGGGAACCCCCCATCAAAAACCTCAAGAAACTATTGTCTGAGTTCAAACAGAGGCACCCCATCAAAACACTACACAATAAGACAAGGACTCTAAGTCCCCGTATGATTTAGTTTTCTGGTGGGGGGACCCTCCAACCAAAAGCCTCCAAAAACTATTTTAGGGGTGCTATCTTCAATGCGAGCATCGTCACAATGGTCATTGATGTAACGTCCCTAATTTTTCTTCAAAATTCTGTGATTTGTTTGCTATTTTTCTGATTATTTTCGGTGAAAAAATATATGATTGTTCAGCGTATTTATTTTTTTGCGTATTATGATTCCAATATCTATACCCATAGTCGGGTGTGGGGCTTAGTCACAGTCGTTGGGTTTCGACGTGTTACATATATTTTTGGAGTAAAAAAGGAAGGAAAAAGAAAAGGAAAGGAAAATAATAAAAGAAAAAAATAAAGAAAAGGGGAGGAGCACAGGAGCCTATTCCAAAATCATTCGAAACCTCCCCCATCCGTCCCTCACTCTCTCCCTCCCTCTCTCTCTCACCCCCTTTTCTCAATGTGTGAGGCTAAAGGCAGTGCCACTATCGATGGCCAGCCCCTGTCATGCCAGCCTCAAGCGTCCCTGATTTTTTTACTATTTCCTATAATTTTTCTGCTATTTTTGGATCATTTTTGGTGGGAAAATGTGACACTTTGGTGTATTTATATTTACATATTTTACCCAGTATTTATACCCATAGAGTCGGGTGTAAGGCTTCGTCGCAGGCCACGAGCCTCACTGCGTGCTTTCAATGCAAATTTTTGAGGTACAATGCGTAAATAGGAGGTTAACGCGCATTGGGGACATAAAAGGAAAAATAAAAGAGGTATAAAGTCGATCACGGCTCACTCCAGTGAGTTTCAACCAAAAACTTCCTGTGCATCCAATAAGTTTTGTGAGGAAACGATTGAGATTCAGTTGCTTCGTTGTCCCTCCTCCATCGTCGGATTTTACCGGTTCTTGTCGGGATCTATTTTGCCTTAGCACCACGAGTCCGTAAGTACCGGCTATAACCACCGCCATGTTCTCTTCGCTCCTCCAGGAGGTACCAGTTTTTGTTTAGTTTTTATCACCTCCTAAATTCGTATTTGGGCCATAGGAGGGTGATTTTGTTGTCGTTTGCAGCCACCCTCAACTAGACTTATCTTCATTTGGCTACTAGGAACTCATAGGCATTAGTCAAGGCTGCTTCTATGCTCTCCTTGCTCCTCGGTGAGCTACTAGTAATTTATTTGATTTTTGTTCTTGTTTTCATTTCACTGTTAGTGATATTTTTTTGAGATGCCGGTGTTTCTAGTCGTCGTCTAGTCACCGGATGAACTCTATCTAGACTACCTCAATCCAATGTAAATTGGGGGTTGTTGTTTCCGACCCTACTTCGCCCCTATTATTTTGCTCCGCCCTTGTGTCTCGATTTAGGTCTTACCAGTATGACCCTTCGTGGATGTTTTGCCATTATGACGCCTTCGGTCACCAATTGGCATCCGACTAGCCTTGGGGTTAGCCTTGTTTCACCGTGGCCTTTGCCCCACCACTACTCTACCTTGAGTCACCCTTCGCCCCTTTACGTGCAAGATGCACAGCCGCCTGCACCATTGGTTTTGGTGTGGGTGGCAATCAGTGATGTCATTGTCATTTCGGTCAGACACCACCTCCTGACCTTAGCTCAGTTGCCCTTTTGTGGGCCTTGCGCCACCACTAGTGACCCATCTCCCCCTTGAGTGGCCCTTTTGGCCGTGTGTGCATGTGGCCATGCATGCATTTTAAGGCTTAGGCGCCGCTTTTGTGCCCCCTCACCATTGGCTGGCTCTACCACCGAATGGAGTTGACTATCAGAGCCCTCCCCTACCTCTCCTTTGTCCTTGATCATCGCCCCATGCCCTTGCCCACATGTGGGCCCTTGTTGATGCAAAATCACCGTCGTTGGGTGCTGTCCACTGTCGATTTCGATGTCTTATATCCGATCGAGTACTTCTTATCCACCAGTCGACCTCAGGGAGTACACCCTCGACTTCTAGTCACACCACCACTTATGTTAGCATGACCTTTCTCCCGGCCACCCTAGTGTGCCGCCGTAAATTGCGAATTTTGCCGCATTGATTTGTGTCACCCTATTTGGCCGTGAGTACTTTCGGCGCTTCCTAAACACTTGGGACAGTAGCTCTCTCAACTTGGCAATGATTTTGGAGGCCAACTCCGCCGCCGACGCCACCACCATCATGTGCTCGCCATCATACATCATGATTACGTGGTAGGGGAATTTTGAACTCATAATTTCATGATAGCATGCTTTGAATGAGTAGCAGCATGCTAGGATTGTATGATGTAATGCTTTGGATGTTAAATTATGATCCAATTGCATGATGTAAGATGATAAATTATGTCATGTTGAAATGCATATGACATACATGTGAGCTATAAGTATGTATGATGTATGAGGAATTGTGTGTGTGCTAGTGATGGCTAGCGAGTATGTTTTTACGTATGTAGATTATGTATGTGCTAGTGATGGCTAGCGAGTATGTTGGTAAGCTACGTGTATGGATGTATATGTATGTGCTATTGATGGCCAACGAGTATGTTAGTAAGCTATGTATGTGCTAGTGATGGCTAGCGAGTATGTTGGCAAGCTACGTGTATGGATGTGTATGTATGTGCTATTGATGGCCAACGAGTATGTTAGTAAGCTATGTATGTAGATTATGTGTGTGCTAGTGATGGCTAGCGAGTATGTTGGTAACCTATGTATGGAATATTATGTGTATGTCATATGTATCTGTGATTGACATACGTATGTATGATGGTTATATACATGTGTGATGGATATGTGTATGTGTGTGTGGGCAGAAGTATGGGCGATGAATGGTAAGAGGTGATAGAGGGTTTGATATGGAGTTAAATGTGGATGTGTAAGTGTATAATGGAAGACAAAGGAGGTAAGTTTGACAAGTGAGGATTGGAGCGTATGTTTGGTGGAATTGTCAGATAGTAAGAGCGTGCATAATTGTACAAGCATAATATACAAATTATGAAGTGAAAAGTAAGCATAATAAGTAAGGTATTAAATAAGAGGGTGATAACGAAGATCTAATTTGAGGAGCTTAGTTTGATGATGCCAAGTAAGATGTTTTGGTTGTAAGGTGGATGGCAAAGATTGTATAAATATGTAAGATTTTGGTGTACGCTAAGTTATGTTGTGAGTTAGATAAGTTAAGTCTGCTGGCCTGACAAAGTAGGGTTTCGGATCTGGCTCAGCTTCTGTTTGATCAGTTGAGCACTATAAGTTTGTGTAGCATAATTGTACCACATAATTTACTTAATTTAAACTTAAGTTATAAGCAAAGCTAATGTTAGCATTGTGAGTTTGAGACCTGAGGGTTTGACGGATTAAGTTCCATGTTTGTGCTAGTCGATAATAAGTCAACTAAGCAATTATTGTGTATTGTCATGGTGTTTATCCTGTAGAATGTTGTCTATGTGTTGTATTGAGCCTCAGACGTCTGATGCTCTGTTGAAAGTAATGTATGTTTTCGATTTGGTTTATGTGCTATATAAGCCCAAACGTATGATGCTCTATTGAGAGCGCTATATGATTCTGCCTAGTGGCATTGTATAATTTCTGCCCAAGAGTGGCATTGTATGATTTTTTTCCTAAGAGTGGCACTAACACTATAAAACCCCTAAAGTGTGGGCAATTGTATGACCCCTTATGTGTGGGTGTTTATGTTTGCACGCTCAGGTAAGTAGTACCATAGAACTGCTCTTATCTGTTTGATCATATTCCCCATGAGCATTGGTGTGTCTTACCTTCGGAAAAGTTCATGGCATCTAGTCACTCCCCGGATGTTAAGTGATGCCCAAATGGCATTCTTTTCCATTTCGATGCTGAAGCTTATTAATGGTAATGAGCTTTAGAGGTTGATAGTATGTATACGACTCTATGAGTGAGTATGTATGATTCTGAGTAAGACTGTAAGAGTATGATTCTGAGTAAAACTGTAAGAGTTTGATTCCAAGCAAGACTGTAAGAGTATGACTTGTGCAAGACTGAAAATATATTTTATGAGTAAAATTATACAAGTAAGGTTGTACAAGTATTTGTAAGTTGTATGAGTAAGCATACGATTGTACAAGTAGGTTTGTAAGACTCCGATTAAGAGTGTTTTTGTAAGATTGGTTTGATGGTGTGTCTTTTACATGATTATATGCATATGTGCATGATTATTATGTGCTTTTTTGCTTCATGTTTGAGTTGCATGAACGCATCTATTTATGGACTTACTGAGTTCACTATTTAGAACTCCCCTACTGAGTATGAAAATACCCATTACCCTATTTTTTAGCCCTGTTGTTTGGGAGGCTTTTGCAGGTTGTGGCGAAGAGCTCTTGGAGATGGATGCTTGTTTCTGTGGTGGTTTGATTTCCTTTGATTCGGGTAGATCTTTGACTCACTACGAGTATTATTTTGTGCCATGATCTCTTATATTGGGTGAGATGAGAATTAAAGTGTTTATGTTTTATGGACTTATAATTTGGATTAGACTCTGGACTGTTATGGGACTTGCACTCAGGAATGCCTGGGAGAGATTTGTATTCAAAGTCTATGATCATAACAATTTACTTTATACGTTTATTTTCGAGTAGTGCCTGAGGATATTTGGTTTGGTTGTACGATGTTTGATTGAACGAATGGGAAAAACTGATGTGTGATGTTTTAAATTATAAAACTGCTTTCACATGTTTCGTATTTATCATTTTTCCCGATTTATAGCTAATATTTTGCAAAAATTATCCATGAATTTTAAAGAAAATATGATGAAAAATCTCGAGCATTACACATTAAGTTCACCCTTGGTTTCTATTCGCACTTGCCACTTCTTTGGCACAACCCTTCTCTTAGCTGCCCTTAATGTGCCTTCGTGGATTGCATATTTTGCAACATAGACTTCCATCACGCCATTTGGCCGATATTACCTTTGGCATTCCATAAACCCTCGAGACATCATCTCTTTTAACTAGGCAATGCTTTTGGCCACCAACTTTGTCGGTTGCGCTACCATTGTCGTGTCTCGCCATCAGACATCATGGATTACTAGATAGGGGACTTTGAACACCCGTAATTTCATAATAGTATGCTTTGAATGTGTAGAAGCATGCTAGGGTTATATGATTCCATGTTTTGGATGATGATTCAATTGCATGCTTCAAGTTTAATTGTTCATGTAAGGCCTGAGTATATATTATATTTGTGGAATATGTGTGTGCTAGTGATGGCTAGCGAGTATGTTAGTATGTTATGTCTTGAATTAGGAGTATGTGATGCATAAGTATGATGAAGTATTATTATGGGATACAGATCTTTGATGGATGTATGATGGGTATAGACATGTATGAAGGATACAGGTATGTATGTGGCACAAATATATGCATAATGGATAGTGTTAGAGGGTTTCATATGGATTTAGATGTGGATTTGTAACCATATGACGAAAGACATAGGATGTAAGTTTGAAGGGAAAGGGTTTGTTTGGTTTGGAGCGTACGTTGGGGGTTCGACAAGTAAGTGGACTTGGGTTTGGTGCCTTATGGGGGATTGTCAGATAGTAAGAATGCAACATAATTGTACAAGCATAACGTACATATTATGAACTAAAAAAATAAGAACAATAAGTGAGGTATTGGTAAGAGGTTCATAATGGGAATGACATTTGAGTGGTTAATTTGGAGGATTTTGAGTAAGATGATTTGGCCATAAGGTGGGTGGCTGAGAAGGTATGAATATGCAAGGATATGTATATGGTGAATTTTGGGTATGCTGGTTAAGTGAAGTATGTTGCCTTAACAAACTAGGATTTCAGTACGGGCTTAGCTTCGAATTCATGATCAGTGAAAGACTGTAAGATTGAAAGTTTTTATGGCATAATTGTACCAACATAAATTACTTAATTCAAACTTGAATTATAAAAAAAGCTAAAATGATAGCATTGTCAGTTTGAGACTTGAGGGTTTTGATGGATTAAGTTCCGTGTTTGAGCTACCCAATAATGAGTCGGCTGAAAATTTCTCATGTCTTGCCATAATGAATATCATGTGGGATATTATATGTGTATTGTATCTAAGCACAAATGTCTAATGTTCTGTTGAGAAAGATGTCTGTTTTCAATTTTGTCTTGGTGTTGTATTAAGCCCATATATTTGATGCTCAACTAAGAGCTTTTATGTTTCTTCCCTTAGTCAGCACTGTATTATTCTACCCAAAAGTAGCACTGTAAGATTCCGGCCCAAGAGTGGCATTGTATATTTTCTTCCCTTAGTTGGCATTGTATGGCCACTAGAGTGTGGGCGTTTGTGCACTCAGGTAAGTAGTATCATGGGTCTACTCTTACTTGTTTTATTCTATGTCTCATGAGCATATGTGTGCCTTGCCTTTGAAAAAGTCTATAACATCTAGTTGCTCCTCGGAGGTTAAGGTGATACCCTAGTGACATTCTTTTCCATTCGACAGTAGAGCTTATTAATAGTAATGAACTTCAGTTGTCAATAGTATGTGTATGACTGTATGAGTAAGTTTGTAAGATTATGAGCAAGACTGTAGTGTAAGTTTCTAAGCAAGACTAAAAGAATAAGGAAGAGTCATTTGAGCAAACAAAAGGAAAACAAATTGTACTAAAAACCACAAAGAAGATGTCCAAGAAATCCAAGGCTTTCAATACCCAAGAAGAATCTGATTAGAGTAAAACTGATATGAAAGGATTAGCCTTTTTGGCTTAGATATTTTGAGAAATTCTTTAAATCTCACAACTTTAAAGGTGAGAAGAGAGGACAATCTTTAAGGAGAAAACAAGGAGAGAAAAAGAATGATAAGCCTAATAAATATGACAAGAAGAACATGAAGTGTTTTGAGTATGGTAAATTAGGATACTTTGTTGCTGATTGTCCTAACCATGAGTCCAATAGCTCTACTAAGGATAAACTTAGAAAGTATAAAGGGCAAGATAGAAAGAAGATTGAGAAAGTTCTTCAAGCTATATTTCGTGATGAAGCTGATCCGAGGATGAAGAATTGTGCAACTACACTGCCTTCCATGCAAGTGTAAAGGAAGTTAATTCTTTGAGGGGTCCCATGAATCAAATTCCAGTGGTTTGAACTTATATCCCTCCTCTAATATTGATTTAGCATAGAAATATCATTCACCATATCATGTTACTTACTAGAAAAACCAGGAAACCTGAGAGGGAGTTGAAGAAAAAGAATTTCATGTTAGTTTCTGCTATATAAATTCCTTTGACATATAGAGGCCATAGCTCTTAATTCTTACTTAAATGAAATTATAATTTTTAGAGAAATATGGTGATTCGATTTAAAGGTTTTGTCAAATACTAAACTCTTAAGTAGTTGAAGAAATATTATGACATACTTGAATCTGCCATCAAGAGACAATCGAGGTTAATACTCTTAAGGTTGAGCTTGAAAAGGAAAGAGAGAAATTTAGTACTATCAATAGAGAACTTATATCCTCAAAAGATAAAGTAGATGGCTTTAAGAGTAGGAGGAAGTCTCTAGAGACCATGATTAGCATTAGTCAAACAAATAGAAGGGGCTTAGGTTTTAAGACTTCAATGCTTACACCCAAACCTAGTGGGTTTGTGAAGGCCCAAGAGAATCATCAAACCCCTAAGTAGTGCCTAATGCGCTAGAGCCAAGATGAAAAATGCTAAAATTGAAATCTAGTTGAGTGAGAGTGTGAAACATTTGCTATAGAGACACCCACACTAGGTTTGGATGCCCTAATAACCATCTTCATAAACCTAGCTCTAGGAGAAAGGTGAAGCGATCCTCAACAAATGCAAAACCTAGACTACCCCACCAAGTGTATGAGCATAATATGAAGAGGATGTAGGTGAGAAAACTTGATCTTCAAGCAGTAAAGAATCAAATAGGGTGGTTGAGCAAATTACCTTTAGGTTGCCTTAAGATTGGATAGATAGGCAAAGTTAAGGAGTTTCAAATCTCTAAGTAAGAGATTGTTTTATTTTCATGGTTGAGTTCTTCCTATATGTTCGACATTAGCATGATTTCAAGTTTTGGTTTCATTTTACTTTGTTTTTATTGTGGTTTTCTTCATAGGCTTTGAAAAAAAATAAAAAAAAATGAAAAACTTTAAAAACATAAAAAAAATTAGTTGTTGCCTTTTGCTTTTATAGTAAGTTTTTTTGTAGTTTTTGAATATGTTTAGCTCTTGAATTAAAAGCCATTAATTATATCTTAAGCTAAAATGTCTTGATGTGTGATAACATGTCTTAACAAGGAGAGGAATACACCAAGAAGAGTTAAAATTGATTCAATTTTCTTTTGATTAATTATAAAAATCTTTATTTTTTCAAACTTGCACACATTATGTTAAACTTAAGTCAATTTAATGAGTGGAAATCGAAAGGAAATTGTTTGACATAAGTTGACTTAAGAGTTCATATTCTAGTGGATTCTTAGTAATCAAAATTAGAATAATTTAAACTAGACTTCTATATAGGATTCAATATATAGGATTCAATAACTACAAATTCCTTGTAAAGAGTCATTATGTTTGTTATGCTTCTTTAATTTTATAAATGAACTGTTCTCATAAAGATGATGAGAAAGGCTACCTACTTAGGTTGACTTAGGCCAGTGTGAAAGCTTTTATCCACTTAAAATAAAAAATTTATTGAAAAGAATGAACAAAAATAAAAATGATGCAAGTTGAGAGGATTTCAAGAGAGCCAAGTCGCAAAAAAAATAAATTGAAGAAAAATATCTTAACTTAAAAGAAGGCAAAGGCAAATTGATTATGAGTTTATTTTCCTTTTTTTTTTTAGAGAATGATAAAAATAAATTTTAGCTAAAGTGAGTCGAAAAATGAGAACTACATCTTTCCTAGAGTTTGACTAAACTTGTCTTTTTTGTATAAGAAAGACCTTGAAAGATTCACAAGTAATGGATACATGAGTTGAATATTGGTGGTTTTTTCAAAAAAATTATGAAAGAGAATTAAAATATAAAAATGATGAAATAAAGATTAAAAATTATGAACCAATGGAGCAAACTAATCTAAGGCAAGATATAACTAACCATAATTTGTGGATGAACTTAGATTAAGAGTTAAATTAAAGAAATTTAACAAGAGAGCTAGACTATAGGAGGGCTAGGTAAACACAAAATTGAAGAAAGGAAAACCTAGAATTTGATATAGAAAAGAGGATAAGTCATTTTGCCATTATTGTTTCAAGAGATCATTATTGTGCTTCAAAGTTTATTGTAAATGGTGATTTTTTGTGTGACACACAACTAAAAAATAGTTTTTTACATACAAAACTTGAAGAGAGAGTCAACGAAGTTTAATGAAGGATTAAAGACTCAAGGCTAAAGTAATAAATAAGAGGAGATTATTTATAGTAACTAAAAGAAGACTAAGACAAAACAAAGAAAAAAAAAACTTCAAGACTTGAGGAGGATAAGGTTCGAATGCTAGTAACAAAAAAAAGGGAGATCTAAACAAAAAAAAATTTATGTTAGAGTTTTTACAAGAAGTTAGTGGTTTGCTTGCATCATGTAAAACCTTACTTACTAGTGCATTGATTTATCCTTGTAACGAAGAGAAACCAATAGCAAAACTCACCAAAACCAACGACAACTCATAAAATAAGAGACCCCATTCACAGAAAACTAGTATATTTTCTGCCTGACTTTCATCCACTAGTGAGACCTAGATCTAATTATAGCAAAAATCTCCATCAATTCTAGAGCGCATACTAGTAAAATCAAAGAGACTATCACCAAGAAAAAGAACTAACAAGAAAATAAATAACAAAGACAGAAGGAGAAGACCTGGAGGCCAGCTCTAGAGGATTGGAAGATGGGCTTCTTCTTGTCCTTGTTGTTGTTGGTGCCACCCTTGCCCATTATCAGCCACTTTGTGCCCTTTCCTGACATTGTTTCTCACCAAGCAACGGAACCCAATAGAGATCACATGCCAGAAAAGTTAGACAGGCGGCTAGACCGTATGGGATCATTCCCCACTTAGATCAAACCGGTGACCGAAAATAGGGTTGTGGAGGAGGAGGGTAGGGCTTAAAATGGAGTCGGGGAAAAAGAGATGAGAGAGGGAGAGAGAAGAGAGGAGGGCCAAGGCTAGAGTGAGAGACGACCAGAGTAGAAAAGAGCTGGAACAATATGGAGCAGAATAGAGGGGGTCAGTAGGAGAGAGAGAAAAGAGGGGTTATCTAGAAGAGGAGAAGGCGTGCTAGAGAGAGCCCAAGCTCATTTCACCTAGAAAGAAGGTGGACTCCTCCAAGACCTCTCCCAAAATATTTTTACCCTAGCTCTTATGCCACTCTTCGTTCTGTTCTATATCTTCCCAACAATAGAGGAGAGACTGGTTAAATAATAGGTAGGAAGGCAGGAGATTTTCATGGGCAAGTGGATGGAAGGAAACTTAGAGTTAACACCAACTTGGTTTCTCCGTCTCTCTTTGGGTTCCCTCCCCTTTACATCGTGCTACTTCTTGATTCGGGGCTTATTCTGGGCTTGGAGTATAAAAAACGCTTACTTTGTAAATATGAAATATATTAAATGTTAGGTGAATGAAAATATAAGAAAATAAGTTATCTAAAAATAATTTACAGATTGCAACGGTGTATAAATTTTTCTCTTTTTTTATCGAGTGTTTTTATTAGATTAACGAAAATAACGTGCTAGTTTTACCGGTTTAGCACTTATATTTTTGCCAAGATCAAAGGGCCCTTGATTTTGTTTACTGTAGGTAGTGGGCCATGTTCGATTGGGATCTGATACATAAGACCCAGGACGGAAAGAAAAGAAAAGCCCAGCTCGTCTTTTCTTTTGCTTAATGAGACGGGCTTCCTCTCTCTCTCTCCCCAATTGGGAATTAAAAATCAGCGTTAAAAACCCGACGAGTCCGCCCCCAACCCATGCCCAGAAAGAAGCCCAGAAGAAAAACCCTAGCTCCATTGGAGCTCGATCAGACCCCGGCCCCTTCCGATCGGAGCCCCGGCATGTCTGACCGAGAAGACGAGCCTTCCCACTCCCTTGATACGGACCCCGCCGATCAACATCCCCACCCGGGCGAGGAGGAGATCGACGACGAACACGACGCCGATGCCGACGACGACGAGGTGGCTCCGCAGGACCCGGTCGAACCCCCGGCGGGTCCGGCCCCTGCAGCACGGCGGCCCCATAAGAGGAAGAAGCCCATGTCCCGGCGCCAGCGGGCGGCTGTCGAGAAGAAGCTCCGATCGCTTAAGACCCGGCTCCGCCCCGTCCCTTTTTCCCCTTCCAAAAGCCTGGATTTTTCCAAGCACGAGGCCTTCTTCAGGCGGCTTGGCCTGTGGGAGTTCGCTCACCTGGACCTGGACCGGGAGATCCGCTCCGACTTCCTCGCCCTCCTCATCGCCAACTACAACCCAGCCAACCGGTCCAGCCTCGTCAACGATCTCCGGCTCAAGGTCAGCCGGGCCGACCTTGCCAGGGCGCTGAAGCTCCCTGTGAAGAAGGACAAGGCGGTGCTATCGGAGATCCAGGAGGCGGAAGCTGCCGACGACCGGTGGTCGCTCGCCGCGGTTGAAGAGTTCGTATCTTACTACGTGCTGCTGCACGACGAGGATACTTGGATGATGCCTGACGAAGTGTCCAATTATGTTAAGGTTCTCAAAGAGGGGCAGCCGCAGAAGCTTGACGTTGCGAGCTTGATTTGGTTCATGGTGGAGAGGGAGCTGTCGCAGGGGCAGCAGTTGGAGTATTGCTATTATGCGTCGCACTTGCAATATTTGATGAAATGCCAGCGGCCAGAGCTCTTCGAAGAAGCGCCAGCGACGGAGGAGATTGTGGTCGAAAAGGAGGAGGTGGATGTGGAGGTGGAGGAGGAGGTGAATGTGGCTGCGGAGACCAGGAGTGTGGAGGATCTGGAGTTGCGGGATGCTGCAGCTGAGAATCGGGATACTGAGCTCAGCCTTGGGTATGATAAGGCGGACCAGGAGGAGCAGTTTATGTCGCAGGATGATGGAATGGATTTGGAGGAATGCAAGGAGGATGAGAACTATCCATCTTGGGTATTGCAAGGAAAGATGAACTCCAATGGATGCTTGCGGCGGTGTGATTCTATGAATACCAAGGAGGAGGAAGAGAGATTTGATTCGCACATGAAATTCGCCCGTTTGGATAGCTTGCGCTCTGCGGATCTCATGCAGGAGATGACCACTAATGATGGGTCTTTTAGCCTTCCCATGGAGCTTCTTGATCCTCATTCTGGTGAACTGATGGCGTCAAGGGTGGATATTCAAAAGAACATGTCTGTGAATTCGTTGAATCAGGGGGGTCCATCTGTATTTGTGGACTCTCACAGGAGGGAGGTGCACGATGAGGATGAGGTTCCTCAGTTTTCACACGGTGATCAGTTGGGGAAGATGGGCAGCGATGTGCCATGGGACAATAGGTATTCAAGCTTTGACCTGTGCATAAACCAGATGCAGGTGTTTCAGGCTAAGGCGAAAATGATATATGAAGAGAAAGAACATGAATGTGCCCGGGCCCATATTCAGAATCAGGCACTGACTGAGGCTCTGCAGGAACGGGAGGCATATATCCGATCTCTTGAGACCATGAAAATGGAAGAACAAAGTAAAAGAGAGCTGGACAATTATCGTTACCTGAGGGAATTTGGAGTCATGACAGAGTTGTTGAATGGCTATAGGAAGGCTTTGCGGTTGACGCAAAAGGCATTTGCTGACTATAGGGAAACACATAAGCAGCATGAAGAGTCCATCTATAAGGATGTTGATGGATCTGGCGGTCTTGTACTTAGTCTTGGAGATTTGGAGAAAATGAAATTAGAGAAAGAGGAAGAAGAGAAAGTTAAGCGTGGTTTAGCAGAAGAGATGATTAGGAAATTTGAACATCACTGGCTTAAAGTCTTTGATGAGCTCCGTGATCACTTTGATATATTGGCACAACGCTTGAAGGAAGTTGAGGATAATGCTAAAACTTTGCTAGGAATTGGTAAATGTAAGGACCCAGAAAGTTGAGTAAGTCTTCTCAGACCGTTAGCCAAGGGTCTACTGTAGATTACTAGCTTTCAACGAAAAAGTAAAATTTATTGTCGAAGGTAAATCTTCTGTTGTTAATTTAGCTATTGAGGGAGAAAATATAGTTCCATCTCGCATTAAATGGCTATGTAAATTTTGTTCATCTGTTCTGTCTCTTGTAGTCAAGCGAGTTTCCTCCAACAATGGTATCATGTTGCAAATTTCTTTTAGCTTGGATGGTTTAGTTTGTGATGTTTTCTTTAAGAACTTTTAGGTTTAGTTTCTAACAGGTCTGCTGCCTTACGGTTCATTCCATGCTTCTTCGTGATAAATTTCTCTTATGCACTATGATTTTGAAATTTCCCAATCATCAGTTCCTGATAGCTTGGTTTGCATTTGCACTGGCCTTAATAGTATCGAAGCATGGAAAGATCACCCAGGCGGCTACCCGCCATAAATCCCTAAAATTTACTTGCTAAATTGCCTTCAAAATAAAGCTAATTTCACTTGTGTGTATTCGCTTAGAATTGACTTCTGTTTATCAAGAATGTCAATAAGAGATACATCTGTGTGTGCTAAATTTTACCCTTCATCCAGTGTCAATGTGTGTGAAAGAGAGATCAAAACTCAAATGCCTATTGTGCGTAGGCTGGCTGCAGTTTTTGGTACTTAGTTCTACAGTAAGCGGTGGAACAGGGAAAAGGGGTGGGCTCTTAAATGGACGTGGCCTGAAATGCATATCTTAGCTCTGGTCACTTGTTTGTTGTATCCTTGTTATATTTTTAGGGGTTCTACGTGCGTATTTGGTTTTGTTTCACTGGCCTTTTTTAATCTATTTCAGTGGAATCTACTTAACGGCCAATGGTTGTGCTTGTTAGGTTATACCTACATAATGATGTTTTTATATGGATACTAAGTAATGATGTTGATGATAATAGAAGAAAATGATATTTTCACATAAAAATACACATTAATAACATGCACATGAGTTTTTATTGGTCTAGATAAATGAACTTTGTGTGGGGATTACTTGTGAAGTTTAATTAAAACTTTTCTGTAAGTTTTTTTGGGTGTTTTTATTGTACTATCCATGATAGAAAAACTAATCAGATGTTTAAATTTGAATGTAAAGTGATTTTAGTTAATTTTTTAAAGAAATGCTTAAGGCAAATGCTGATATATAAAAGAGTAATGCCAACTTTGTATGCTTGCCACGATGTGTGGATACAAATTAATTTTATTTGAACCCTTACACAACTTTAATTATATTAAGTACAAGAAAATGTACATCCATGATGCCTCTAAATTTGTCCATATTTAACAGACGTAATCACCAGTTACTATCTTTAACCTGTATTAATAGCTCTATTTAAAAAAAAAAAAAGTTATAATGAATGGTGAGACAAATTGAAAATGGTTTTTGAGATGTTGTTTTAAATATCCAACCATTTTAATTGAGCTAAATGAAGTTACTAATATGGAATTTTTTTTAATGTAACTATTAAATATGGGATGTAGGGTGTTACGACCTCAATTCCCTATGCTTTTTTTTAAAAAAAAAGTACTTACATCAAGAATTAAACAAGGAAAAATGTGAACTTTTCTAATTTATATATGTTGAAATGCTGGTGTGAGTTTAAGCAACTGATCGTGAGTTTTGGTGGAGAAAAAATTACTATAAAAACACGTAATAAATTTACAGTAAAAATTAATTATCAAATATGATGTAGAATTCATTAATCATATGTAAATAAGTACGAATCACCATGAATCTTCATGGGTAATATTTTTATAATTATGTATGAACTATGCATCAAGCAAATCATTATAAGGATCACAACTTTAAATATGAAATGAAAACCTTAACATGATACTACAATGAACTTGAACATGAGATGCATTTCAGTAAGAAAATGTATACAACCATACAAAATCTAATATCATTATACTCCAATGAGGGAATAGGATAAATCCTATCTTCTTCATCGACAAAAAAGTAAAGAATATTGAAGGTTTGAAGTTTATTTATATTATATTCACATAATAAAATTACTTAGATAAATTTTAAAAGTGATTTTAAGGGTTTTAGAAGGTTTTTAGGGTAAAAAAAGGGAAATGATAAAATGATAGGTAGAATGATCAATTGTTGCACAATAGGAAGAAAAAAAGATTGATTGAGCATTTAATTCAACTCTTGTATAAAACGAAGCCGAGAGTTATTGATTGATTGCTCTCGTGAATCAATCGATCGCTTAAAATATCATGTACAAAATAAATAGTGAACAATAAATCCATGTTTGGAATAATCAATTGCTTTAAGGATAGGTTACCTTAATTAAGCCATTCAGATTTCAATTTCTTTCTTTATTCAAGTATAAAACCTAAATTGACTTAAGAAGCTATATTAAGGTTAAGAAATTATGAAATTTGAGATAGAGAAACCTGGAGGAGATTAGAAAAAAAAAAGGTTAATATATTTTTTATATTGTTTTCAAAAGAGGATTCACATAAAGCTTTGAGTTGAAGATTAATGATGAATCCACGAGGTTAATCCATAACTAAAGTAGATTTTATATAATGATTTTAAAAGAGTTGTAGCATATGCAATGAGCAAACATAATTGATTCAATAATAACCTAAGGGTAAACCACTTTAAGTTAATAGTTAAGGTCCTTAAATATTTAAGATACACTCTAAACCATGAGCGGCATTATACATGATATCTAACAGTTCTAGAGGGATATTGTAGTGTGAATTAGATATCATATACAAAAGACTCGAACTCTACAAGTAGATAAGATTTTACTATTGGAGGTGTAGTGGTGTGATAGAAATCCTCAAAGCATAACTAGATGTACAATGGAATTTTAACTCCTTATTGTAGATCTTGTAGGAGGAGAAGTTGAATGAATTTGTCATTTTTTAGAGGATATTTCAATGTTAGGGGAAATTTTGCCACCTATCAGCATAAAGTGTGATAAAAAATCTACTATTGGAATGACACATAATAATTTGTACAATGATACGTCTCAACATATTTGTCAACAATACAGTACCCTTAAATACTTTCTATTACATAGAATTATTTTCATTGAGTATACAAGTTTAAAAGAGAATATTGTCAATCCGCTTACTAAAGGTTTGACAAGAAAGAAAGTGAAAGCTTCATTGAGGGAATGGGTTTAAAACCCATCAATTAAGAGCCGCCTCAATATTGACCCAACATATACATACTGGAGATTTATAAAACTAGGTTAAAAGTGACAACAGAATTGTGGGGGATCCTAGATATCACTAAGAAAACTCCATTACCTACTCATTCCTATGATGAAAATTAAATAGTGATACTTGGAGTGTTTTAGGGTAAGATTTATAAGATCTCTAACTTTAACCCTGTCTATTTTCAATATAATTATGTTGTTATTATGTGATTTTATTTTAGTTGGCAGGTTAGTTTTGTTTTGAGGTTAAAGATTGATAATGATGATTTTAATAAGGGTTTTTTAGTTTTTATGCTACATTAAATTTATTCTATTTTTTGGGAATTTTTGTGATTTTATAGGAATTTTTCATAAATTTAGGGTGTGGGCCCCACGCTCGTGTTTTGAGGTGAGGGTCTCAGGAGACCCTAAACTCCACTTATTTCATCATTAAATAGTTTTAAAATTTTTAAAATTTATTTTAAACCTAAAATAAGTAAATTACCTATTTACAGTATAAAATTTTATTTATACCCCAACTTTTAATATGTATACCTTATAGGACTTACTAAAAATAGAAAACCCCAACTCCATTCCCAATTGGGAAGCGGGAGGCTAAGAATCCCTAATCCCCATACCAAAGAAGGAAAGTTTATTTTGGAATGTTTTAGCCTTGATTTTTCATTAATCTCTTCGATTTTTATTTAATCTTTCTTAATCCCATCTTTTCCAAAGTTGAATCTTATTTTACCATACTAAAGTTTCTATTTTTAATCTATATTTCAAACCTCTAATGAAGGTTTTTTATTTTTAAGCAAATAAAACCCTAGATCTACAAGTTTTTAAGTAGTTTAAGCTTAAATAATTGAATTTAATGAGGTATTAACTAAGCACTAACTTTGGGTAGGAATTTGTGGAGATTGAAGCTTCAATTTTGGACCAAAAACTCACTGAAGGTAAGGGTTTTTCTTCCTTAATGAGTTTATGTTTTGGATTTGTGGTTTGGAATGGTTTATGTGAGTTTTGCTTAATATTGTGCTTTAATGGTGGGTTAAGTAAAACATATTTTTTTAGTGATTTTCTTTTAATTTAGTTTAGAAATGACTAGATCTATCATGTCTTAATCTTGTTTTTCAATATTATGATGTTTGAAAGTGATATTGGGATGTTCTTGTCGAATTTGTGTATTTTTGATTTTGGGTTTGCAAGGTTAAAAACGAACCAATTTTTGAAGGCATTTGAATGACCCTATAGCCGATCGAACGGCCAGGTGTTCAAACAGTCAAACGACAGATTTGCTTTCTTAAGTATTTTTTCCATTTTTTTGTTGCTCTTCATAAATCTTATTTATTATGATTATGATGAGTTATTTTTACTTTGAATTGTTATTGTGAGGGCACGAATATTATCTTGAAAGCTATGATATTGTTCAAGTATGAAATTGGTTACATGTTATTGAATTTTAGCATGTTATTCTTCTTATTCTAAATTCATGTTTGATGATTCCCCATGTTTTATTCATGATTCCAGTAAGTTTAAATTGTTAGGATAGGCATGCATGCTTTCACATGTTGTGCTAATTATGGGTGAACTATATTTCCTTGTCTAGCTTAAGTGTAGTGATGACTATGCCTACCTATGTCTAACATAAAGTTGTAATTGGCTTGAACTTGTATTTTTCGAGGTTTTCATCGTATGTTATTCATGATTTTAGTAAGAGGGAACAATGATAAAATCATGAAGGCATACATGTTGTATAGTGATTGTTTGTTCATGATGCACTTGAATTCTCTAGTGGGGTATAACAAGATTCTTAATAAGAATCAACTCTATTAGGAAAAGACTCTTACGCGTTTACTGATTCTTATGCATTTTAGGGTAAGATTCTTAACAAGAATTACCCATATGGGTGTGAAGTGGACAACTTCTATGTGAATTTCAAGGATGAATCCGTTATGGCATTCTTAAATACCAGGACAGTTCAAGGCCAAAATAAACAAAACCATGAAAATCAACTCTATTAGGAAGATATATGTGTGACGTCTAATTTTGTCATGGTTTACACAAGCAATCAAGTAGTTCAAGACATCATATTTACTGATGGCTAGTAAATCTAAATTGTCTTTCAGAAGAGAAGTTTCAAGGCCAACAGCTACCTATCTCAATGCGGTGATTTTTCGTTTACTCTATGATGTCTGCATTATCATTTACATTGTGCAACTTACCAAATTTCATTCATGTGGGGGATATTTGGAAAATACGAGTTTGTGTCCCTATAATGATCTTGAATAAGTTTGAGTTTAGTGAATTAAGACCACTTGAGCTCAAAGCCATAATGGATTGAATGAACATTAGTTTGTGTCAAAATGGTTAGTACCATTTGTGTCCCTTTTGGATTGGATTCGTTGAACTGTCGAAGAGAGTTTATGCCACGGATTTAATTAATGATTATTTCTAAAGTAATTCTACTTCGTAGCAGAGAATATTTGCTCATATTTATACTAGATTTAGATTAAAGGTTAAGGAATTGTTATGGTTCTATAGTGGATTTGATTTCCTAAGTAGTTATCATTATATTTATCTATTCCTTTTAGTCTAATTGATTACTCTCTTTATTTAACTTAAGTTTTTCTTATAAGTTTCAATTATCAATGAATTCTTCTTTTATATTTAGTCTTTAATTCATCCGACCCTGAATTTGACAACCCTTAAATACTTATCTTAGTATTACCTTATACACTTGTAATGGGTTTAATTATAAATAAATCTTCTCTAAAGTACACAATATATAGAAAAAATCTAAATTAATCACAATAGAACTAGGAGATAATCTTTAATCTAATTCTAACTAAGCAAGGACTATAGCCATTAGGAATTAGAATAGGAATCAAATCTAACCTAAAATAGGAATCTAATCTAATTTAATATAGGGTCACAACATTCCACCACTGCTTCCGCATCAACTTGTCCTCAAGGCGACTACTTTTCTAGGGCTCGATTCATTGGATGAATGTCATTGACGAGCATAGCTAGATAGCCATCAAATTCAGCTACCGGTTCAGTTAGGGCATCAATGACGTACATATAAAGAGACTTGCATTAATGTCCAGGAGTATATTTCTGGTCACAATTGTATCATAATCCATTTTTTCGGTGAGCATTCATTTCAACTTGCGTAAGCTTCTTGACTAGAATTGTGGGAGGTGAAGAGGTGGAAACAAGGGATGTAGTGGTGGAGGTAGAAATTAAATGAGAGGAGGAAGAATGCTCGTGGTGTGCTACTTTTTCCTCACATATGCAAGACATACACATAGGTTTTGTCAAGGAGGTTTGAGGAAAAAGTTGCAATTCAGCTTTAATCTCATACTTAAGACCTACTTTGAAGACACTGATTAGGGTGTGCTTTGGCCATCCTTGGACGTGGTTCACTAAGTGCTCGAACTCAACTTGGTAGTCTTGAATTGATCCCCGTTGTCAAACCTGGGCAACAAACTATTAAAATTATGATAGGGAGTTGCCCAAAGCGGAGAAGAAGAGCATGCTCAAACTCATGCTAAGTAGTGTATGAGTGATGAGCAAATGACTGGTCAACCCATTGCATAGCATGTCCCTCCATATGGAAAGAGGATAATGTACGCTATTTGTGAGCCGGGGTGTGATGGAAGTGGAAGAAATGCTTCCCCCTAATGACCCATTCATCAAGGTTGTGACTGTTGAAGACCGAGAAGGTGACGCAAATCGGGCGAACCTGGATTGCTAAGTTTTGATGTGGAAGTGTGCCGACGTAAGGCTAGTCAGCATGGCCATGATCACAATTGTGAGGATGACCGATGCGTTCACAGTAGTCTGTCTCTTCAATAAAAGCATCACTAGTGTCAAGTTGGTCTTTGAGAGGGGAATAACTCAGAGGATAAGGGGTTGGCGCAGCATTATATGGCCATGAGCATGCACAACATGACACTTGCGTGAGGTGAGGCGTGGATGGGGCCACATGGGCAAATGGTTGATGTGAGTGATGGTTTCCCAAGAAAGTACCAACCCTGGCTTGAACAAGCCTTGAAATAAAACCTTCTCCCCGCAACAATTTGCAAGGAGGGGAAAAACACATCTGAGTGGAGTGATGCATCAGAAAGGAGAGGAAGTAGGGGGGGATATGCGGCAGCCAGATTGACGGCTGACAAGGCCTTGCTTGCTAGAAGAAGGTGACCAACTATTAGGCCGACGGCTGAGGTAGGCAGTGGTAGGCTGAGGAGATGTTCCCGGAGCTGTGCAGATGCACTGATGTGCATGGAAGAGGCCAAAGGCACATTGCAGTGGATGATCTAGATGAGGCCGGAATTGTGGATGACTTCAATGGAAGATATGAAAGGGGAAAGGTGGCGGCTTGGGCAGTGGGATGAATTGAGTTGCGAATGACATTGGGGCGGAGGCAAAAGTGTGGATCTAGGCCAAATTCATGACGACAATGGACTGGAGAGGCAGGGGTGGCTGAATTAGTGGCAAAGTGGCTGATCTAGAGGTGGACTAGGAAGAGGATGTCATCAACATAAGAGGAGGAGGTGGAAGGTGCTGATCAAAGAGCTTTGTGGCCGGTGGAAGATCCTGGGTACCAGAGAGGCTAGCAGCAACTCCCAGGGGCAAAACGGCCTATAGATTAGAAGAGGGCACTGACAAAGGCGGAGATGCAGGAGCAGTCGAAGCGATGCCAAAGGAATTGGACAAGCATGGTAGTGGAGGATGGACAAGCATCAAATAGGCCAAAGAATGCATGATTTCATCGAATCAATAGTCACTCTCATCGAAACGGTGGCCGATCTCAACTAAATGGCTGCCGAAGTCACCGCTACTCACAACTAGCCGACGAGTAATCTCTGCTTGCATGGCTGCAAGGGTCTTCGATTCAGTAAGCTCTAAAGCCATAGTTTGTAGTTGATTTTCCAACTATTGTGTGCAAGTGTGAAGATGAGTGGGGGAGGATTTTGAGACGGGCACGTCACGGAGGCCTAAAGTGTTTGCTTTTGCAAGGGACAATTTAGTGCTTGGTGCCGTGCTTATCCATCGGGGTGGAATTTGGCAAAAGGAGGTCCAAAAGTTGAATGCTCTGATACCAGTGAAGTAGATTGATGATTAGACAAGACAAATTAGAGAGAGATAGAAGAAAATAATTGAAGACAAAATTAAACTAGTATAATTTCCGAATATGAATTTCTAAATTACTAATCTATTCTAAAGTACACAATATATAGAGAAAATATAAACTAATCTTAATAGAACTAGGAGATAATCTTTAATATAATTCTAACTAAATAAGGAGTATATCTATTAGGAATTAGAATATAAATTGAATCTAACCTAAAATATGAATCTAATCTAATTTAGGGTCACAACATGTGACTAACAATTGGGCGTCAACAACCAATATATACACTATTGGTAAGGGTTTGGCGTGTCAATGGAGATGCCAATGGCCATCAACACCTTGGCCAATATGTTGATGGGGTTACCAATGGTGCATGTGTTCATGATTTTCAAGCATGGTTTCTATTATATTTTATGTTATTTATGATATATATATAATAACATGGTTTTTGTGTGTGATGAATGTGTGAATATATGATAATAAGTATATGTAAAATATTGGGTTAAGTAAACCCTATGTATGTGTGAATCCTTCTAATAGATAGATACCCTTGACGAGTGCATTTGACACTCAAGGATACATGGTTCTAGTATCGGTTTGGCTCCAAAGTGAGTTATTTTTAGCCATGTAGAAGAGAGACATGTTATGAAAAATGACCATGGGTCTTCGGCTCCCCAAAAGTAGGAGTGTATTTGTAGAGTTGTGCCTGTAGCTTGGGACTTAGGTTTGAACATATCATAGCATAAAAAGAAAAATGATCTAGCGTAGCGCAACAAAGGAGGTCTCGATGGTCATAGAGGTCATGAATTTCAACTTCTTAGGTCTATGAGCCCTTGTAAACCTTCATTTCATGATATGGATGGAGCTGGGCAAGAGCTTTAGCAAAATTCTGAAGCTGAGTAGTTTGGTAGTAAATATTCTAGTGAGGCGTAGTTGTACTATTAGATGTGGTCACGGAGTCTTGGTGAACCTTTTGTTTTTACTTTTCTCTTGGTATGGAAGTAAGTATGAAAGATTGAAATGTATGATTTGATTTAACGTAATTTATGTTGTGTTGATTTATCTATCATTTTTTGTTCTTGTTTAGCCATCTCACTAGGTATATTTGTATATTTTTTATAATGTAGGTGTTGTAGGTAGAGATCATTTGCAACCAGGATTTGGCAGGTTGTAGCGTGGACTTCCTTGTAGCTTAGGTTTCATCTCTTACTTTCTAGGAATGCTTTGTAGGCATGAGAGTGTTTTATTTATTTGTATTATTAATTAAAGTTGTGGATTGACAAACAAGTGCCCAAAATACAATCATGTTGTTCTTTTAATTTGATTTAGATATTTAGTGATATAGCTATTGTATTACTCACTTGCATTGGATTGTGAAAACGAGTAATTATGCTCCCAAATTAGTCCAATGATTATTTCAAATGCCCCATGTTTTAATTATTTTGTTGCATAAAGCTCGATATTTCTTGCATATGTTTTTAAAAGAAAATATAAATAAATATGCATGTGTAAATTTGGGGTCATGACACTAATCATCTATTTTAACACTTCCCTTAGACCTTATTGATTTTTTTGTTTCTTCTAGTAGAATTTATCTTGTTGAAGTGTTTCATGTCTAGATTTTGTATGTGTGTGTGTGTCTATATATATATATATATATATATAAACTGCATAGAAAGTGTGCAAGATGTTGACAAGAAGATGGATGCAAATGGGTCAATAATAATTGTACAATATGCATAATCTTAGTCGCATGTGTTTTTTTTAAGAAATTTTTTTTCGGTCTTGCAAGTTTGGTCAAGTTCAAGGGTAGATTAATAATGAGATTTTAATGAATTTTGAAAAGTTGGTTGATAATTGTGTATTAACAATCTAAATTAGAGGAGCTTGCATGAATTTCAAATGTTATATTAATCTTGTACTATTTGCATCATCTGCTCAAATATTTATATTTTTTTCTACACATAAGGCCCCTCCTAAGTGGAATTAATTGATCATTATTCTCTTAATCCTAGATCAAGATTTGAAGAAACGAGTGCTTTGGGAAATTACTTAATTGAAGAGTGAAGAGTGTGCGTCAATAATATGAAGGATTTTGCATATGCATAGGCATTGAGTACGTAATAGCGCAAGTATTTGAGTTTAATGTTACTAAAGTGATCACTTGTTTAGGGGGAGTATTGTGCTTCGAAATTTGAGTTTGATTGAGCATTTAAGAGTTGGAATGGGGTCAAGCATGAGGATTTTGAGTTATATGCCTGGTGTTTTTCTTTATGAATATATGTGGAATCATTGGTTTTTAGAAATTAAACATTTCAGAGTGCTCTTCCGATCGCATGGCATGGAATTGACTGGAGACAGTTCCTTAGAAATTCCTCCCAAATCCAAGTCATCTGCTCTAAGAATTTAACCCTCCCTCGGCTTTTACCTCTTCAACAAGAACTGTGCCTCGGATTGCTGGATGAAACAGGTCTTTGAAAGATTTATAGTTTGAACCCGAGAGAAGCAAAGCAAGTTACTCGAACTCTATTTTTTATATTTGATGCAATTTATGCGTTTTTTTTCTTGCACATTTCTGCATAGGTTTTATTGTTCTTGCACTTTTTTTCATCTGATGGTAATAAAAAAGTTGTCTGATTGGGCAAATGTTATTTTGCTTTTCCCAAAAATAAGCAATTGCGTTAGTTTCACCAGTAGTCCATGCAAGAACAGGAGCCACTTTTAAAATGGTGATATCGATTTGAATCTCTCACAATTATGTCCCGGTTGTAAATCTTAGACAGGAGTTTAACTGCTGAATGACAATCTGCACAAACACGGAGGTTCTTGACTACACGTATAGTTGTCCCAGGCTTTGTGCTCACAAACCCGAAAGCAATCGCCAACTTCTCGCTGTGATGATTTAATGAACTCTCCCTCACTTCTTCCTCATCAATGTCCAATAGTACTTGCTTAGTGTCTGGCTGATATCCTTCCTTTGCTAGTTTCTCACCTATTTCGTCCAGCATTAGGTAAATCTCTTTCTTCTGGGCATGATTGCCATCGCCTGCAATGAACTCATGAACCACACCATCCAACTCAATTGAACTGCATCCGGGCATCTTCAGTACTCCTCTCTCCTTCATCTTCTTCCTGACCTCATAAACTTCCTTCCACTTATTGCTCAATGCATACAGGTTAGAAAGTAACACATAACCAGCATCATCAGCAGGCGCCGATTCTATCAGCTGACACCCCGCCTTCTCACCCATCTCAAAATTCCCATGAACTCTACTTGCAGCCATGATCGATTTCCACATCACAATATCTGGTTTCATTGGCATTACCCGCATAACCTCCTCAACTTTCTCGAACAGACGGGCACGGCAAAACAGATCTACCATGCAACCGTAATGGCAGATATCTGGTTCAATCCCATAGACCTCACTCATCTTGGAAAAAAATTTCACTCCCTCGTCAACCAAGCCAGCATGGCTGCAAGCGTTTAAAACAGATGAGAATGTAATGGCGTTGGGCCTGACCCCTGATTGTTCCATTTCAGCAAAGAGTGCTGTAGCTTTCAGGCTCTGGCCATTTGCAGCCAAACCTGTGATCATGGAATTCCATGAGTCAACACTCTTCTTGCTGGCAGCATGGAACGCTTCAATTGCCCCTTCCAAGCATCCACACTTTGAATACATGTTAATAAGAGCTGAACTAAGAATCTCGTCCATGTTAATAGAATTCTTGTGTAAAAAAACATGAATCCACTTTCCTTGACTTAGTGCACCCAAATGAGCAATTGCCGAAAGAACACTGATTAAAGTCACCCCGTTAGGTGTCTGTCCACTCTCTTGCATCATTCTGAAGATCAAAACAGCCTCAGTGAAATCGCCCATTTGCACATAATAAGCGATCAGAGTATTCCACGACGCTGCATCTCGCTCAGGCATTTTATCAAACAGATGAAGAAGCGATTCGCTGTCTTTCTCATTAGCATAGCCTTCAAGCATGGTATTCCAAGCGACTATATCAACCTCAGCACTTTCATCAAAAACCTTACGAGCATCAGAAATTGAACCAGCAATCGCGTAGAGGTGGATCAGCTTGCTCCTGATATACGGCCTTGTCTCCAGGCCATACTTCACAATCTGCCCATGCACTTGCTTCCCGAGACTGGCTTCCGACAACTGGGTACATGACTTGAGAAGAAACGTGAAGGTGAAGTGCTCGGGCTGGACGGACTGCTGCAGCATTTGCCGGAAGAGGAGGACCGACTGACGGGATTTCTGCCTCTTCAGATATCCTCTTATGAGGGTGTTGTAGAGGAAGGCGGAAGGTTCGTGGACGGACTCGAGGACCTTGGCGGCGTAATCCAGGCAGCCATGGTCGGAGATGGCATAGAACTCGGCGAGACGGGTGGCCGAGTAGGAATCGGAGAACTGGGAAGATTTGATCACGAGGGCGTGGACTTGAGTGGCCTCGTGGAGGTGGGTGCAGAGCTGGAGGAGGGGGAGATGATTGGTTGAGGCCTGGCTTTGCCTGGCTTCTGAGTGTTTTGAAAGGGGTGGTGCCGAGGACCGAAGCGTCGCTACCGAGGAACACATCGGCGTGCTTCAAACTAACACAATCTCAAATCTCTATCTACTGCAGCTTTGTTTATTTTCCCCCATTTGGTAAACAAATTACGGTGGGTTCTCGAATTTATCAATTACGGTGGGTTCTCGAATAAATTCTCCATCCAACTACTCGGAGTTGTGTAGGATTTGCATTCAGCGAAAGAAATGGCTAGAAGATAGCGCATATAAACGGGATCCGTAAGAGTTGAGATATGAGCTTTTTTAAGGCCGCTTTAGTAATTAGCCACTAATTATTACGTGCGCGAAGTTGATCCTAACATCTACATATGTGATAACTTAGCTGTGTTGGGCAACTAGCAGCCTATCTGCCATTTCACCCAAGTTTATGTATGTCCAAAACAAAGTAAAGCGAAAGGAAAAATGAGGTTTGCCTCTAAAATTTTTTATTCAACACGCAGTTTACACTAACAATACCCCTACTTTACTCTCACACTTAATACCGTTTCAGCTATCTTGCAAACCGGTCCCTCTTTTGGCTAAAATTTGTCTCAAGCCTCGCTGAATTGATGAGTATGGTCCGCCCCTTGGTTGAGTGTGCTCCCATCAACTCCTCAAAGTCACCAACAAAGTGTTTGCTGCCTAATAGTCCTCCAAAACCGTGGTCAAAGCCCCAAATCCAACCCTTGCATATTTCTAAGTTCTTTGAATACTTGAATCAGTCTTCAACTTCCCATGACGCCCCTTTTATATAGAGGAAGGGTCGGGAAGCCTAGTACTACTAGGACTAGCCCAACCTTAGTTACAAATTGGGAATTTCACATCTCTGCCATATTATAAATAGGAAACTAGGCTATACACATGCCCAAATCAGTCCTAAAAGAATCCTAACCCAACTAGAAGTATTATTGAGCCCTCCTTCGAGTGTCCTGCCTCTCCTAGCAGTCCTCGAGCCTCCTACTCCGGCTAGAAGTCCTCACCCTGCATGTCATTCATCAATCAAGAGTCTTAGCTACATCCACTTCTCGCGAAGAGTTTTTGTCCCGCTAGGATTCGGCCGTCTTGAGCAATCCGACTTGCGCACAACTCCTTGTCTAGGCTTCTTACTTGTATTAGGCCTCTGAGGTAACTCCTAATCGCACTACGAAATGTAGGAACGAATCAGCAACCACCTTCAGCGTCTCTCCTACTCCAAATAGGAGTTGTCTGTGAGAGTCTTGAACTGCCTAGGAATCGTCACAGTTGATGGCGCCCATCCCGCCATCAAATCCTACTCCGAGTTGGACTTGGATATGAGTCCGCTAATGCACCAACGCCGTCGTTTCTTAGCTTTCCCTTGGTTGTCCGCTCACCAAGCTAAAACTCATCCGCCCCTTAGCCTATTCCAAAGCTAGGGGTTTAACAACAATCCTAGTACATGCCCTTAATGACACATTATGTATCTTAAGATTGTCCATTTCTTGTTGTCTTCTACATCCACTTGTCATTCTCTTGTTGTGCCTCATCTGTTTGTTCTTTCCCTAAATAGGAATGCATATATCTATATATAATTGTACAAAATATTCTTTGGTCATTTATTATTATGGTATTAGCTTAATGGCCTGATTCTTTTCCTGTAGCACACCAGTATGTCCACCTTTCCTTTCTTTTCCTCCTCCCTCTCCTCCCTTTTCCAGTCACCTTCTCCGATGCTAGCCACCTCCTACTGCCCCATCGGACCTCTCCCTTCCACTGTGCCCCCTGCCCTTCTCTCCCTTTCTGGTCACCTTTCCTTTTTAGTTGCTTCTACCTTATCGCCTTCAATAAAAAATGTCACTCTTAGATCGTAATAGTTGTCTTATTAGTAAAGTGTACAAACTCCCCTTCCCGCTCTCCCAAAAGAACACCTCATTTCCCCTTGAACTTATCCACTCAGACGTTTGGGGTCCCTCTCCGGTCTCATCCTTTCTCGGCTTTCGCTACACGTGATCTTCATAGATGACTTATCCCATTACAATTGGCTTTACCTCCTCAAACTTAAATGAGACATCACCGAATGCTTCCGCCTCTTCATACAGTGGCCAAACAGACCCTCAAACACACCCCCAAACAAAATGGAGTTGTCAAATGCAAACACCGACACATCATAGAAACTAGCCCTCCTCTCCCACGCCAACATGCCTCTCTCCTATTGGGTAGATGCTATTTGGACCACAACCTACCTTATCAATTGTCTCCCCTCTCCCTCCCTACAAAACCTCTCCCCCTACCATCTCCTCTTTCAAACACCACCCGATTATTCATGTCACGCCCCGGATTCCACCCAACTTGAGCCGAACCCGGTCCAAGGGCAAGTCGGAACACACGGGGGTGACTAGATTGCATTGTGGAAGACTTTAACCCCTTAATCGGGTATTTAACACAAACACGGAGTCGCGCACCTTTAGTCCTTTAAGCAAGAGTAATAAGGTAAAAGAAAAGAGGATATCCACTCTGAAATAAATCCTCACTCACAACCCACAAGCATAAATCTTGAGCCAGCACGTGGCTCGAATAAAAAAATCTGAGGCAAGTCTAAAAGTAGAAGATACACACGACTAAGAAACATAGTCACCCACATAAGGTGTTCTATGATCATAATAGCATAAATCAGAAGACAAAATAATGTATGGTAGCATCCATGCTTAATCCCACACATATCCTGGTCGTCCCTCATACAGGGAATCCTGATTGACTACATGTCGTACCATGCAGCCCCAAAACAAAAACATAGAAAGTGAGGTGAGTAAAACTCAGTAAGTTTTGAACTACATTAATATTAATCAGAAAACAACTATGACACAACAACATGGTAATTCAGGTCAAAATTTCATATAACATCCTCATTTCTGATTAATCCCCCTTATCATACCCCTAATCCCATAAGTAATCATTTGCATACTAGTATTTCATACATGCTAATCATGGCTTTAATAATCATATCATGGCACAACGTCAATCCTGCATAATAAGTTATTCTCACACAATTACATTCACAACATAGCATTCAACCTACATAACACATGTACTCAACATGTACTCACATAATTCATATTCATATCATTCATCCATAGATCATTCACCTTACATGATAAAAGTCTCAATCACATGATATTAAACGATGCATAATAACTCATATTCACATGTGTCACATAATCACAATTATCTCTACACAATCTGCATAACCTGGGCATAATATTATCTCATACACATGCATCATCAACAAATGGTGAATGTCTCCATCATGGAGAGAAGCACAATTAAGCCACACAGGCTGGACATAGTCCAATTTCCATACAGGAAACATAAAGTGTTCATGGTAGTCAGCCCCTAAATATGCTCGCCCAGGACAATCTTGGCTAAAGAATGTCTGAATTCTCACACAGAGAACTTAGAGCAAGTGTGTTCGCCCAGGAACATCTTCTGCGGCGGGAGGAATTCAAATTTCCAGATAGGAAACCTAAAACACATGGTAGTCGGTGCACAAAGGCATATCACTCTGGATTCTTAGGGTCTAGATGGCTATCTCAGTAAATCTCAACCGCAAGACAAGTACACAACTTGTCCCCATTTAACTCAACTCAATTAAGATCGACTCAACCCGGGGAGTATCTATATTCCACATAGGAACTCAAATCGAAATCATGTATTTTCAGGCCAACCAATTTTTGATAAGCCAACGATCGACTAATCTGGCACACAATCTCACATCATTTCACCCAATCGATCAAACACGGCTAA
The DNA here is from genome assembly GCA_035235625.1 of Saururus chinensis. Classification (NCBI taxonomy): domain Eukaryota; kingdom Viridiplantae; phylum Streptophyta; class Magnoliopsida; order Piperales; family Saururaceae; genus Saururus; species Saururus chinensis. Next base: position 25,061,289 of record CP141144.1, read on the forward strand.
TCTCGATAAAGTCTCAATCGAAAATCCATTTCATGATGCATGCAACATGGTACATATGTGGGAAGGCATACATAAACCTAATTCATGATAAGTGCTCTCATCAGCCCCCTTATGCATCATTTATAATCATAATACTAAACATCATCATAATCACCCCCCACATGTGTGTGTACATGGTAGAAATATTTAACTCTAAGCATATGAACATGCCTTATAATTAACTCATCATCATACACACATGCACATTAACATCAAATCATGGTTCCAACTAAAATCATGGGTGAAAACCATCAAAAACCATCAATCAAGTCATGTAAGGTCCCTAATTTTTCTACGATTTTCTGGGATTTTTCTGCCATTTTTCTAGTCATTTTTGGCAGGAAAATGTGACGTTTTAGCGTATGCGTATGTGTATTTTTCCCCGTATTTATACCCGTAGAGTCGGGTGTGGGGCTTAGTCGTGGGCCACGGGCCTTGCTGTGCGCTTACGGCGCGAATTTTGGAGGTTTGATGCGTAACCAGTGGGTTAACGCGCGTTGGGGATACGTTTGGAAAAATAAAAAAAATAAAATAAAAAAGAGGGATCGGGATCGCATTCCGATCCACTGGTTTGGCTGTGTGAACAGTACGCCCCCCCCTTACTGTTTCTCTGTCCCTGTCGGCCACCGGCCGCCGGTGGGCCAGTGGGCCGCCGCCCCGGCTGTGCGACGGCAGGGGAGTCGCCGTCCCGGCCCCCACGACCGCGCTGCCTCCTTCCCCGGTGAGCCCCCTTTCTCTTTGATTTGTGCTGTTCCGCCGCCGCCGTGAGCCGACGAGGGCCAGCCGGCCACCCATGGTTCCGCCATGGGCCGGCGACAGTGGGAGGACACCCCTCCCGGCCCCGGACGGCCTCTGCTCCGCCGTTCCGCTCCCTTTCTCTCCACTGCCCTGTTTTCGCCGGACTCTGTTTTGGACGAATTGGGGCCGCCGGCTGCGAGCCACGGCCGGCTGTGCTCCGTCTGGCCCAGCCTTGGTCCGGCGAAGTGATTGAGCCACCCCTCCCTGGCCGATTTCGCCTCCGTCCTCCATCTTCCCTCCGACCAGACCTTTCGAGCCTTTGTTTCGTTTGGTCCGTGTGTTTGGGACTACCGGCGCCGGGAATTGCTGCCTTTGGCCGAAGACGGCTCTGCTCGGCCTTCGTCCGGCTAGCCGTGGTCCAGTGATCGCAAGGCCGACCCCTAGCCAGCCCCGCCGCCCCCATGGCCGCTCCGCCCTTATGGGTTTTCCCTGGTCGTCCCCTATATTTGGTCTACGTCCATTTTGGACGTTGTGACTGACATTATCAGTCAGACACCGGATTTGATTTGGTGGACCTTAGTTCGGCTCCGCCCCGGCCCGGTGATGCCAATGGGCCACCCCTCCGGGTCTTGTTCAGCCTTGCGGCCCGTAGTTGCAGCTAGTTCCGCCTTACCGGCATGTGTGCCGTTGACCCTTCTTGCCCATTTTACGCCGTTGGTACCGAACGGCCTCGGGCAAGAATTTGTATGACTTACCGTGACTGAAGGTGGACGAGTTCACCTACTCAGGCCTTGGCCAGTGACGACCTCATAGCCTTTGCTCGACCGTGAACCCTCCCCTTGCCCTATACCGTGCGAGATGCACAGCCGCCCGCACCATGAGTATTGGTTGTGGGTGGCGATCGGCGATGTTGCCACTTAGATTGGCCACCGCTAGGGCCTTAGCCCTGTTGGCTTTTGTGGGCCTTGGGTCGTCTCCGTTCAGCCCTCTCCCCCTCCCTTTGGGTCGCGTGTGCATGTGGCCACGTGTGTGCTTTTGGGCTTAGGCGCCACTTTTGCGCCGCCCGATCATCGGATGGCTTGGCCACCGATTGGAGTTGACACAGAGCTGTCCTCCACCTCTCCTTTGTTCTCGAGCGTTGCCCCACGCTCTCCGCCCGTATGTGGGCCCTTGTTGACCGAAATCGTCGCCGTTGGGTGCTGTCCACGGCCGATTTCGACGTCTTGTGGCCGGCTGTGCACGTTTTAGTCACCGGCCGATCTTTAGAGTGTACACCCTTGACATCTGATCGCACATATGTTGGCACGATATTTCTCCCGGCCGCCCTAGTGTGCCGCCGTGGATCGTGGGTTTTACCGCATTGATTTCTGACACTCTGTTTGGCCGTGATAGTTTCGGCACATCCTAAAACCCTTGGGATAGCAGCTCTCTCAGCCAGGCAACGGTTTTGACCGCCGACGCTGCACCGTCGTGTGCTCGCCATCGAACGTCATGATTACGAGGTAAGGGAGCTTTGAACTCGTAAATTCATGAAACATGCTTTGAATGAGTAGCATCATGCTAGGATTGCATGATTCCATGCTTGGATGTTAAGTAACGATCCGATTGCATGATGTGCGTGTAAGCATGATTGTATGGTATGATTGATATGCATGAGATGTATGCACGTGTTATGGATGTGGATTATGTATGCGCTAGCGATGGCTAGCAAATATGTCAGTATGCTACGTATGTGTTATGCATGTGCTAGTGATGACTAGCGTGCATGTTTGAAGTATGTATGAATATGTGTGCATGTGCTAGTGATGACTAGCGTGTATGTTTGATGTATGCATGTGCTAGTGATGGCTAGCGTGCATGTTTGAAGTATGTTTGATGTATGCATGTGCTAGTGATGGCTAGCGTGCATGTTTGAAGTATGTTTGATGTATGCATGTGCTAGTGATGGCTAGCGTGCATGTTTGTAAGTTACGTATGTATGACCGTATGTGTATGTTATACGTATGTGTGAGACATACGTATGTATGATGGCTTTTTGCCTATGATATGGTTATGTGTAAGTGTATGTGGACAGAGGTATGGGCGATGGACAGTAAGAGGTGACAAAGGCTTTGTCTGGATTTGGATACGATTGTGTAAGTGTATGACAGAGGACAGAGGATAAGAGTATGACGGGCAAAGATTAGAATGGATCGGTTTGGGTTGGATGGTATGGTGAGGATTGTCAAACAGTAAGAGTGTTCATAATTGTACAAGCATAACGTACAGATTATGAAGTGAAAAGTAAGTATAATAATAAGTGAGATATAAGTAAGAGGGCAACAACTGGGTTGGCTCTGAGGAGCGTTATTTGAGGATGTCAGTGTAAGAGGATTTGGCCATAAGATGGATGGCGAAGTATGTAAGACTGTAAGGGTTTGGTGTATGATGAGTTTTGTCCATGATATGGACGGGTAAGTGAAGTCTGCTCCCTTGTCGGACTGGGGTTTCGATCGGGCTCAGCTTCAGTTTGATCAGTTGGGGACTGTGAGTTTGTGTGGCATAATTGTACCGCATAATATACTTAATTCAAACTTGAATTATAAGCACAACTAATGATAGCGTTGTGAGTTTGAGACCTGAGGGTTCGACGGATTAAGTTCCGTGTTTGTGCTGGCCACTAATGAGTCGGCCGAGCATTTATCATGTCTTGCCATGGTGTTTATCCTGCGGGATGTTGTTTGTGTGCTGTGTAGAGCACTTGACGTCTGATGCTCTGCTGAGAGCGACATATATATTTCTGATTTGGTCTACGTGTTGTATAAGCCCAGACGTTTGATGCTCTATTGAGAGCGATGTACGTTTCTGACTTTGTCTGCGTGTTGTATGAAGCCCAGACGTTTGATGCTCTGCTGAGAGCAACATATGTTTCTGATTTGGTCTGTGTGCTGTATAAGCCCAGACGTTTGATGCTCTATTGAGAACGCTGTATGTTTCTGCCCAAGAGTGGCACTGTATGTTTTCTGCCCAAGAGTGGCAATGGCACTATAAGACCCATTATGGTGGGCAATTCTCTGGCACTATAAGACCCATTATGGTGGGCGATTCTATGGCACTATAAGACCCATTATGGTGGGCAACTGTATGACCCCTTATGTGTGGGTGTTTATGTTTGCGCGCTCAGGTAAGTAGTATCATGGATCTACTCTTACTTGTTTGATCCAGTGCCCCATGAGCATTGGTGTGCCTTACCTTCGAAAAAGTCCATGGCATCTAGTCACTCCCCGGAGGTTAAGGTGTTGCCCCAATGGCATTCTTTTCCATTTCGATGCTGGAGCTTATTAGTTGTAATGAGCTTCAGTGGTCGTTGATATGTGTACGATTATGTATATGAGTACGACTGTATGAGTGTGAGTACGATTGTATGTGTATGAGCAGGACTGTAAGAGTATGTATGAGCAGGACTGTAAGAGTGTGTATGAGTAGGACTGTAAGCATATGAGTATGAGCACGACTGTAAGAGTATGAGTATGATTGTGAGAATATGTTTCTGAGTAAGACAATAAGTATGATTTTGTGTAGATTGTATGAGTAAGGTCGTACAAGTCTGATTGTACGAGTAAGGTCGTACATGTATGTGTAAGCTGTATGAGTGAGCATATGATTGTACGAGTAAGGTCGTACAAGTATGGTATGTTGTATGAGTAAGGTCGTACAAGTATGCGTATGTTGTATGAGTAAGCATACGATGGTACGAGTAAGTTTGTATGACCCTGGATAAGGGTGTTTGTGTAAGTTTGATTTGGTATGATTTTGGCACGATGGTGCCTTGGTATGATTTTGGCACGATGGTGCCTTCGGTATGTCTGTGGCACGATGGTGCCTTTGATATGATCATATGCATATGTGCATGATATGATTATAATATGTTGACTACTTCATGTTTGAGTTGCATGAACGCATGTATTTTTTAACTTGTGAGTTCACCGTTTGGGATTTCCCCTACTGGGTATTTTCCTACTGAGTATAAAAATACTCATTACCCTACTTTTTAGCCCCGTTGTACGGGAGGTTTTGCAGGTTGTGCGGAGAGCTCCTGGAGATGGACGCTCGTTTCAGTGGTGGATTGATTCTCGTTGACGCAGGTATTTGCTTCACTCACTGCGAGTTTGCTTGTGCCACGACCTCCTGTATTGGGTGAGACGAGACGTTAAGATGTTTATTCTGGACTTTCATTTGGATTAGTGTGTGGAATGTTATGGGACTTGCACTCAGGGATGCCTGGGAGTGATTTGTATTTAAAAGTCTATGATCATAGCAATTTATTCGTACGTGTGTTTTCGAGTAGCGCCTAATGATATTTGCTTTCGCCATACGATGATTGACCGTATGATGTTTTAAATTATAAAATGTTTATACAGGTTTTGATTTTGTCATTTTGACTCCAATTTATGGAAAAAAAATTTCTATGAGTTTTAAGAAAAAGGGATGAAAAATCTCGGGCGTTACAAGTCAAGTGTATCCTCATGCTAAACCTATGTAAGTATATTCACACCACACTTAAATCTAGACATAGCATCATCAATCACCCATAATTTGATCACATTACATGAAGACATATCAGTTCATTCCCATTCTATAATCTTGCTGGAATCATACTAAAGCATAAGGAATTATTCAATTATAAAATCAAGATAGCAATTCTAACATGTGAAGCCAACAACATGCAATTTCACATATTACTCAAATATTCTTTATAATTTCCAAGATCAATCATATATCCTTCCAGTAGCTCATTATAGTCAAAACTACTCAACATGAATATATGAAATGGTATTTAAGAATAAAACATCAAAATAAGAAAAAGGAACAAAAGTGGCCAAACAGCCGTTCGAATGGCTGGCCTTACAATCGGCCTGCAATGCCATTTGGCCATTTGATTGGCATAACATAATATCCTGGTTTATCTTCCTCACTTCGAATTCAAAACTCAAACTTTACATACACTTCATAAAACATCAAATCTCATCCTCAAACTTCATGATAATCAAAATCAATACTTCCAGAACATCAAATCTAAGCATTACCAAACATAAACCCCAAGAAATTTCATTAAAAATCATACCTTTCTCAAATCACCATTAAAGCTCATAATCATGGAACCCATTTCAAAACCACATCAAAACTTAAATCCAAATCACAACAATGTTTGAGACTAAAACCCTTACTTTTCAGTAAATTCTTGATTCGAAATGGCTCCTTAAACTCCTTCAAAACCTACTCAAAAACATAATTTTTATTAATACTTCTCAAATTCAATTTTAAAACACCTAAAACCTTCAAGAACAAGTAGATCTAGGGTTTAAGAGACCTAAAAACGAAATTCTAAATATTATGTTTTGAAATAGAAACCCAAATTAGTAGTTTTTGAGTGAAAATCGAGATTGATTTAAAGGAAATGAAGAGATTTGAAAGATTTAAGTAAAACCCTAATGGATTAATGGAATATTAAGCAAAATCATACCTTAATCTCCTTTATCCTTTAGGAAAATGGGAATTAAGCTCCTAACTCTAGGTCTCGGCCCTTTCCTAATTGGGAAAATGGCTACCCCTTTCTTTTGATGGTAAGGGGTGGGGGGGTATACCTAATTAACTAATGGGGTACAAATAGGATTTTATAATAAAAATAGTAAAATTTGCTTATTTGAAACCAAATTTGAGGTCCAAAAAACTTGAAATAATTACCCAGGGTGTTAGGTTAATGTTAGGGACAATTAGTGCTAAAAATTCCAATTTCACCCGTGGCTCCCATGGTGGGTCTTGCAACCCTAATCTTTTCAGGAAAATGGTAAAAATTCCAAAATTTCTAGAAAATTTCTAAACAATTAAAATTAACTTAAAAACTTGAAATGTGAAGAAAATTTTGCTTAAAACCTTTGTTAACTACTTTAATTTAAAAAATAGTCAAAATCGATCAGAATTGACATTAAACCATACTTAAACAATTAAATAGAATAAAATAAATCGGTTCAAGTTTATGAATCTTACAATTATCACTTCAAAGCCTTTGGTTGTTGTTGCTTCCCTTAGACCGGCCCCTACTCCTCCCATAAACTCTCTGCACGGGCCATCCCATGCATCTTTCTCGGGTATTGCCCTACAACCAAAGGATACCATTGCCTTGATCCACTCTCCCATCATGTCTACACTTCCCACCACGTCCACTTTTGAGAGGATGAGTTCCCCTACCAAGACCACCCGATCCCCACAAACCCTACACCCCCATCTCCCTTCCTATTTTCATACCTCCACTTAGGGCTGCCAACGGAACAATACGGTTACGGTATAACCTATTCCATTACCATAACCATTTCTTAAATTTTTATCCATAACCGTTCCATTAAGTAAACGGTATATGTACTTCCATAACCGTACCTTCCACTAATAATCGGCCAGTTAATCGGATAACCATTATCCATTACATTTTGTAAAACATGCTAAAAAAGGTAAAATAAATATTTTATATTCCCTTACAGGGGGTTAGTCAATCAAAATTCTTAAATATTGGATTTGGAATATGAGATTTTAAAATATAATCCAAATTCTTGGATTTGAAGTGCTAAATTTCAAAATATTTGGATATCCAAATCCTTTATTGCTAGATTCCTAGGATTTGAGCTGCTGGATTTCAAACTAATAAACTCCTAAAAAAATTTATCTATAATTTTCAAATGTGACTAATCCATAATTAATTAGAGTAGTAACTTAAAACATGTTATTAACACATAAAATAAAAATACTTATATTATAAAATTATTTTTTAATAAAAAAAGTTACATACAATGATGCTCTAAGACCCCTAACTTATGCTCATTTTTAAAATCTCTAATCTTATTGGGTGGATTACATACCAAAAGAATGTCTAATATGTTAACAAGGGCATATCTAAAATTCATGCATATCTCAGTAATTGTTCTTGCTTGACAGTTGATAAGAAAAAAAAATATATAGATAGCAAGATCTTTTTGTGACTGGACCATGTGTATAATTAGCCGTGAACATTCATATCAAAAGAAGCTTGATTTTCGGAATAGATAGCACTCAATAAGTAGATAAGCAGACACAATTATGCAAATACAACCAAGCTCACATAATTAAAGCTAACACCTGTGCACCAAAATTTGATGGCAATAATTAATATCAATTAAGGATTACTATTGCAGCAGAATATCTATTTCACCAATCAGTCATGCAAAGACTAGAGAAGAGAGAACAAAGTTCTTTTTGTGAGATGAAATTATGGAGATCTTGCCAAAATGCAGGTTCTACTGTCAATTAGAAAGCTTAGTGGTTATGCAAAAGTGTTCGACATATACAAAATATGGATCTACTCAATGTATCTTCACCAGATCAACTCTATATATTATCTCCTCACTTAATACCTATGTCATACCTTCTATATTTCACTGACTCTGACATGGTCGTCAGAGTATCTTTGATTTTCAAATTTAGTGTATAAGATGTGTCTTAATGGGATCAATTGTATCACATTATCTCTCCACTTAATACCTCGATCATATCTTCTATACTTTCCTGATTGTGACATGGTCGCTAGACAATCTTTAATTTTTAATTTTGGTGTACTCAGTTCCCCATTAACGACAATCTAGTCTGCATGACTCTTTGGTATCCTTCCATTTCTATTTCCTTCTACTAACAACAACATTAATATATCACACAATTCTTAGAAGCATGTGCTATCCGATCTAAAAAGGTAAAACCTAAAAAGGCAATTTTTGGAAAATTTAAAATATAACAAAGCATAACACAATCATTTATGCTCATAGAGAAAAGACTATATGTGAATTCAAGCAATAGCAAAGTGGGATTAGCCTTGATCAGTGGGAGAGTGTGAGTTTAGACACAATTATCCAATGCAAAGGAAAAAAAACAAACAAATTGTAAGAGCTTTGAAATAGAAGCAAAGAGGAATTAGCCTTTGATGTAGGAGAATATCTATCCAAACACCAGATAGGTCAAGCAGTCATGGATCACTCTTTCACTAACAAAGAATTATTCTTTCCCAAAATAAATAATAAATAAATATCTGTAGGACCTGCAAAGCTACGAAGATTGCTAAAAACCAATTTGCATTGGTACACACATATCTTAAACAACAATTAGAACCTATATACCCATGACAGAAGTTGCACTTCAATAATTGTTTACACTATAAAAAGGCAAACATGGCATGAACATTCACAGAAAAGAAGAGCATCCGATCAGAAAACAAAAAACATAGATAAGATGAGAAGGGGGGAAACAGAAAGGAGAAGGGAGCAGGAGAGAGAAGAGAGGAAGTGGTGATAGAGGCCACCAAATAGGCTCCCATGACCCACAACATCCACTAGCTGGGAAGGGAGAAAAAAATAGAGCTGAAATTGGCCATGTGCAGAGCAACCAAGCAGGAAAAATATGTAAAATGTAAGATTCGAATCAAAAGGGGAAATTAGTGTTGAACAGAGAGGAGGGATGCAGAGGGCAAAGGGGCTAAAAGAGCTGAGCGGGGGTGACGGAGGGCAGAGGGGCAAGCAGGGGATGGCGGAGAGCAGAGGGGCGAGGACATCCGAGCTACGGATGGTGGAGGACAGAGGGTGTCACGCCCCGGCGATGCCCGACCCGAGCCGAACCCGGTCCAGGGGCCGGTCAAACGCGCGGGGGCGACGAAGTGAAAATTGAGAAAATGATCTAGCTGAAGACTAAATCCCTAACCATGGACGATTAACAGAAACACGGAGTGCGCACAATCCTTTGAGCAAGAGTAAATAAAAAGGGAAGAAATGGTGTTGCTTATCACAAGGTAAACAACAAACTCAAACCCACAAGCTTAGTTTAAGTAAAGCCCACACCGGCTCAAAATAAGTCATAAGCATCACAACTGTAGTGTATAACATAAATCCAAAACAAGAACCCTACACAAAGGTCCTAACATAAAGCATGAAACAAACGAAGGTAAGTCACACAACGATCTCCATCATCACACCCAAGCTACCTCTGACCTTTCCTCAAAGAGGCAATCCTGTCCGTCTGCGTGTCGCACCACGCAGCCCCAAATCAAAACACAAAAGAGGGGTGAGTTTTAACACTCAGCAATGGTTTTAATATCACTATCAACGTAAAAAATACGATAGCATAGTAATAAGATCGTTCAGATCAAAGATTTACATGGTGCGTCACCTTCTGATCACACATTCATATCACCTAACACTGCATCATAATGCATAATTCAAACTGCATGGATGTATCTCAAACATACATATTCCCACATGCATTCACATCATAACCAATCCCGCATGGATGTATCTCTAACATACATATTCCCACATGCATAATATTATCACAACCTGCATGGATGTATCTCTAACATACATATTCCCACATGCATAATATCATCACAACCTGCATGGATGTATCTCTAACATACATATTCCCACATGCATAATATCATCACAGCCTGCATGGATGTATCTCTAACATACATATTCCCACATGCATAATATCATCACAGCCTGCATGGATGTATCTCTAACATACATATTCCCACATGCATTCACATCATAACCAATCCCGCATGGATGTATCTCTAACATACATATTCCACATGCATAACATCAACATCAACATGCATGGATGTATCTCTAACATACATATTCCCACATGCATTAGATCATCACAATCAACCTCCATCAAGGAGTAATCACACATTAATGTCACACAGACGGGAGCATAGACAAGGCCACGAAGGCGTGTCATGGTCCAAAATTCTACACAAGAATTCAAGAAAAATCGGGGTTGTCAATCCCTATCTTGCTCGCCACAGACGATCCTGGCCAAGGATGTCCCATTCTCACACAGAGAATCTAGAGCAGGGGTGTTCGCCCAGGGACATCTCCTGCGGAGGGAAGAGCCCGAGTTCTCACACAGAGAACCCTAGAACACGTGGTAGCGGGGTGCACACGGCATACCACACTGGATTCTCAGGGTCCAGATGACACACATAATAATATTCTCACATATCCGCAAGACAAGTACACAACTCGTCCCCACATCATTCCATTTACACAAGACTCAACCCGGGGAGTGCACTCGTTCCACACAGGAACTTCAAATCGTTCCACACAGGAACTTCAAAATGTTCCACACAGGAACTTCAAATCAAAATATGTCCTTTCGGACCAATCAACTTGCGATTAATCCATGACCGATCAATCCGGAACACAATTCCATCACATTGCATCCAATCGGTCAAATTCGATTAATCACGATGAAGCCTCAATTGGAAATCCATTTTCATGATGCGTGCAGCATGGTACATGCGTGGGCAAAGCATACATGAATCCTAATCATGATAAGTGCTCTCACTAGCCCTTAATGCATCATTCATAATCACAATATTAAGCTTCAACATCATCATTTAACCCCCACATGTGTGTGTGTATCTAGTAGAAGCATTTCACATAATACATGCCAACATGCTTGAAATTAAACTCACTACCACACTACACATGTGAATTTCCATTTAAACATGAATTCCAGTGGAAATCATAGGAGAAGAATCGTTGAAATCATAGCTAAATTCAAAACTCAACCACAAAGGCTATACACGTATAACATCACTCATTTCATCATTGAGTCATGGCATTCACCAATATTCACACACCATTAACCACAATCTATCATGACAAATCAGTCCAACAATAATTGTAGTCCTACTGAAAATATGCTTAACCAAAGGGAAACAACCATTCATAATTTCAAGATAACGATTCCAACATCATGCCACAAAACATAAGCCATTCCACCATTTCTAAGCATATATTTCAACTCCATAAACTTAATAGCATGCATTTCTAGTAGCCTAACATAGCTTGAAACACTCCACATTCATATAAAATTGGCAAGCCAAAGTGGAATCATCAAAATAGACATCATACACACAACATACAATTCTCTGTGTAGCCGATCGATCGCCCTTCAGGCCGTTCGATCGGTTACACACAAAAATTTGAAATTTTCAGTTCAGCCGATCGATCGCCCTGCAAGGCCGATCGATCGCCAACACGACAGAACAGTCATCTTCTTCCTTTCGCAAATCCAAACCGAAACACCATGGAAAACACTTCAAATCCACATCTAACACCCTAAACATCATCAAAAGTCCTCCTTGACTTCCAGAATATCAAACCAAACCATAATAATGCAAAACCCTAAGAAATCGGGATTAAATAATTCCATTTTCTAATCATACCATTACCACACTAAATCAAGCAAACCATTTCGAAATAAGCCAAAAATTGAGAGTTTTACCATGGATAAACAGAGATTTTGAAGACCCATTACCTCAGCACTTGATTTAGCTCGGATTGAAGAGTCACCCTTCTTGAAATCCTTGAAAACACAATGAGTTTGAATTAAACACCAATAGAAATCGATTTACTTAAGAAATCCCTAATTAAACCTTAGATCTAGGGCTTGTTGGTAGTAAAAATCGAATTTTGAATGTTAGGGTTTGTAGTAAAACACAAATCAGTAGCTTTTGATGGTCAAAAATGAATTAAATTAAGGAGAAAATGGTAGATTTGGAAGAAATTAAGAGAAAAGCCATGGATTAGTACTTAATTAGAGTAAGCTTACCTTAATCGGCTTCTAATTCGGGCCTAAGTGGGGATTAGGCCAGCCCTCCTTCCTTAGCCTATTCCCAAAAATGGAAATGGCTCTGGTTTGCCCTTTTATAGTAAGGGTTGGGGTAGGCATAGGTAAGTTTTGGGGTGTAAATATGAAAAGTAGGCTAAAAGTGGGTGTTTTGCAAATTTAAGCACGAATTAAGCCTAATAAAATTCTGAAAATTTTTGTGTGACCTTAAGTATATGTCTAGGTTCATTTGACACAAAAATAAAATTTTCGACCGTGGGGCCCACACGGGTCCCGCCGAAACCCTAATTTTTGGGAAAATAGTGAAAAATCTGAAAAATCTCAAAAATTCACAATTGGTTTAAAATCACTTAAAACCACTAATATTGAAGTTAATTTTGGTTAAAACTTTCACAAACTCTATTTATTTCACAAAATCACCGAATAAGATCAGAAAACACGTAAATCTCACGATAACCAATAATTAAAGAAAACCAAAACCGGTTTAAAGATGAGGGTCCTTACAGAGGGGCTGGGACGGCCGAGAGGGGGATGGCGGAGCGAGAGAGAGGAGAAGAGAGGATGAGAGGTACCTGGAATCGGAGAAGAGGAAGACGACAAAGCCCGAGCTCGCTTCTTCCGGAAGCCGTAAGCTTCAGGCGAAGATCTCCACCTCCGGTTGGCTTTCATTCGCCCAAAACATTTTCCTGTGAAAGGGGAAGAGAAGCCAGCCTGATTGGATTTCACAAGACCACCTCGAGAGGTGGTATGATGAAATCCAAAACTTACGTTATAAACACTGTTCTCAATTCCTACCATTATACATTTTGTAGTTTTTTGACTAACCCCAGATTGCAAATTTTGCATTCAAAATACCAAATAACTAACTTTGTATTTTAAATATGGCATTCTAAATCTTGATATACTAATGCAATATTGTAAATATTAGTGTTCAAATCATCAACGACTAACGGAGAATTTTAAAATTTTGAAAATTTATTTTAAAATCCAAATTAACTAACCCCCTATTAATTAAATATTACTAAGGTAAAAAACTAACATCATTACTACTCTTATTTATAGTTGTTGAAAATAAATTATAGAGATTAAACATGAGACATAAATGGATACATATATTAGGTATATATATATATATAAACAACTTATTTTTCAATAATTATTTTCTATTATATGAGTCCAGCTTCAAGGCATCCATCTAACCTGTTTGAGAAGAATCCCAATGTGAGAATAATAATTGTCTTTTCACATCCAACTATCTTTAAATGTGCATGAAAAGCAAGAATGAGACCACATGTACTGATTCACATTATCCATTAGTGTCTTTTTGAAGCAATGTTTTAAAACCCAGCCACGACCCTCACCTAGATTAGTGGTCGGGCAAATATTTTAAAAATTGGCCCAGCCAGTTAGACTAGCCTCAATCAGACCTAGTTGATAAATCTGATAGGTTCATCTACTTATCTGGTTAAATTAACCCAATCAGGTCAACATGACCCTGCCGGTTGAACCGTCGAACCGTTGCCCTGGTCAGACTGGTTTAATACTCTCATGAAAAAAAATTATGTTAGAGACGGGTTTCCAACTCACATTCTGTGAGAGCCCATTAGCAAGCCTAACCCACCGGGCTACAACAACTTTGTTTATACACATTTTTATTTTATTGAATATTTATCTATTTTACATTGCTCCAAAAAAAATTTCTCCACAGTAAGATTAGAACCCAGGTCATGATAAAAAAATCATTTACACTCTACCGACTGAGTTACAATGATTTTGAGTGAATATTATATCTAACTTTCTATTTAATCTAATATATGGGAAAATTGGGTCAACCCAGGTTGACTGGCAGTTGAACCCAATTAACTCGGCCCGACGACCAATCCGGGTTAATGGTCGAGCCGGTTTTTAAAGCATTGGGTTGGGTTAAGTCAACTCGGGTTGATCAGATAATGACATCATCACCTAAAAAAATTAAAATAGTTCCCCATATTTTAGATAAAGTTTCACTTAAACCTGTGTGGTCATTCAAAACTTATTGATTCCAACCTATTTCAATAACTAAATCATTCTAAATTTTGCAATCTCATATATAAGCATGATTTGTAACATAATCATGATTCCAACCAACATATACCAAATCTCAAAATAAACCACTTATACCACTCATTCAAAGGTAAGCCAACCAACACTCAAACCAAGCTAATCGAGATGGGCTAAACAAGAGTTTTGTTCTATTCGCCCAAGTTCAAGCTTTGATTTTAGCTAACTTGAGTCTAGCCTCAAGTAGAATAGAGCTGACTCAACAATCCTACTCCAAACCCACCAATTATTTCCTTGCACAAACAAACATTCCACAAGTTTAATTATCAAAAATATAAAAAAGACTCATGTGTTTGAGTTATCAAAATGGAATCTAAATTAACCTGAGAATTGTAAAAATATTTTGTACAAAGTGTCTATGTAGCTAGTTAAGATTTTATCGCATATGATTAAAGACGAATTGTGACCTAATGAGACCATAAAAATTAGACAAAACAACCAAATAGGAATCATCAAAGCAAAGTGAGTTTAAGAGAATATAAATTATAAATAGATATTTTTTAATTAAAAAAATAGAGTTAGATATGAAATGCTAGAAAGAGTAAATTATTTTTCAAATAGTAGCTTGTAACAAATATAGTGATGGTTGTAAGTAGTTAAATAAATACAATAAATATTTTGATTTGAATGATATCTTTCGTTGAGTAAATCACCATGGTAAATCATGACATGAAGACTATTGTAAAAGATCATAAGCCAATCTCTTTTGAAATTAAACCACTTAAGACTAATGAGTATATATATATAGGAAAAAGTTAATATGAGCCCGGGCTCATGTGCGTTGGCGTGCGCCCAGGCTCATTCGGCCTTCAGATTTACATCCGACAAGCCATCAAACTCACGGGTTTAAATGCCCCATGAGTTTCATGGGCCGTCGGATGTAATTCCGGCGGCCCAATGAGCTTGGGTGCACGCTGCGCGCGTGAGCCCAGGCTCATACTAACGGGACTCATATATATATATAATTTTTAAATATGACAAACGGGTATGGAAGAACTTTCTCCATTACCTTCCATTAAGATAACGGTCGGATAAAATTATCCTCTTATTTACCCATCGAATAAATTTAACCATACCATTTAAGTTCTTAACGGTACGGTATAGATAGTAGAATAGTAAAACGGATACCGTTGGCAGCCCTACCTCCACCCATACCTCCATCTCCCGGCCCCACGCCTCTCACCCACACCTTCTCCCTCTCCCTCTCCCTCTCCCTCCCCCTCGCCCTCCCCCTCCCCTCCTCCTCCCCCTTCCCCTCCCCCCCCTTCCTCACCTGATGATCATTCGTAGCAAAGCCGGGATAGTATGCCCTTGTGTTCCATTCTCTCTTATCACTCTCTCCCCTCCTCAAATCTTCTTAGCCTCGTCGTCTCCCACTCATGGCCTATTAAGCAATTAGACATCTCCAATGCCTTCCTTCATAGCACCATTACCAAAGCACTTTACATGGAGCAACCTTCCAGTTATATAGACGTCACCCAGCCCAACCATGTTTGTCACCTCCACAAAGCCCTCTATGGCCTCAAACAAGCCCCTCGAACTTGGTACCTTCCCTTTCTACTTATCTTCTCTCTTTTGGCATCACCTCTTGTCACACCAACACCTCCATTTTCCTTCATACCCAAGGCTCCCACATTACCATCCTTTTCCTTTATGTCGATGACATCCTCATCATCGGCAACCATCCCCCCCCCCACATCCACAAAGGCATCTCCCTCACAAGCTCCACCTTTGCCATCAAAGACCTCAACGACCTCCACCACTTCCTTGGCATTGAAGTCACTCGCACCTCCAAAGGCCTCTTCCACTCCCAACCCGTGTCTCCATGTCCCAATACAAGGAATCCCCTACCCCCACCACCTATAAACAACCTCCCCCAAATCCTCATGACCCACCCTTTCCTGACCCCTCCCACTACAAAAGCATTGTTGGGGCCTTACAATACCTCACCTCCACCCGTCCCGACCTTGCCTATGTCGTCAACTATGTATGCCAACATATGCACAACCCATCCACCTCTAACTACATGGCCATCAAAAGAATCCTTCACTACCTCAAAGGTACCTTCACTCATGGACTCCTCCTCCAACCCGGTGACTTCACCCTAAGTGCCTTCTCTGACTCTAATTGAGCTGGTGATCCCATCAATCGCCGATCCATCTCCGACTACTACCTCTACATGGGTCCCAACCCCATCTTCTGGAAGTCTAAGAAACAAGACACACTGGCTTGCTCCTCTACCGAAGTGGAATATCAGGCCCTCTCCAACACGACCACTGAGATTACTTGAGCTGCATGGTCCTCACCTTCCTCAGAGTGTCCATCCTCTCCACTCTCACTCTATGGTGCGACAACAAGTCCGAAATTTTTCTCTCGGCCAACCCTGTGTTCCCTGCTAGGACGAAGCACATCAAACTTGATCATCACTATGTTCAAGAGCAGGTTTTAGCCGGCAAGATGGAAGTCCGGCACACTCCCTTTGCTTAGTAGGTGGCCGACGTCCTCACCAAGCCTCTCTCCATCGAGCAATTCTAACATTTACTCTCCAAACTCATGGTTCTACCCCCACCATGAGTTTGTTGGGGGATCTTAAAGCCACCTCAGCACTTGCCACCATGGCAATTGTCACAGGCACGGAGCTTTGCCTAGCGTTCGCACTCGTGATGGCCTGACTACACCGCGCAGCTAGCAACCACTCTCTTCCCTTCCCACTCGTATGCGCAAGGGAAACACAAGCAAAATAGCAACATAGTCCGACATGGTGCAAGGGTCTACGCCCAAGCTATATTTCTGTCCGTTGAAATACAATGTAGGGAGAGGGCAAGGCTGAATAACCAGGCTGAGAACTCTATTCTCTTGCTCCCTGGTTCGCTGTGCAGGAAGAAATCAGATCATACTCTAGCCTTGGCCGCCCTGCTCATCCCTTTATATAGACCCAGCCTTAGGCTGGCCGTCCTAGTGCCACTAGAAGTACAAAACCCACCCAATACAAGTGTCCTCACCCTGTCCAACTCTCAGCCCAAAGCCAATCCGCCCCTAGCATAGAATAGGAAACCTTCAAGAGTCCATCTTCCGCTAGAAGTCTATTGCCATGCTGCCTCCAAGAGTCAGCCCATCCAAGGAAACCAGCCACTCCAACTCCCATCCGCCCTAGGAGTGTGACCAGCTTGCTTGTGTGAGTCCTGTACGTACTAGGAACCTGCTATCCGGACTCCTACTCCAACTAGGAGTGCAGCCAGCCAACATAAGCTGAATCCTATCCGCCTTAGGAGTCCTCCGCTAAGTCCAAGCAACGCCCAACTTTGCTGCGAGAGTCCTGCCCGCGCAAGGACTCCTACCCAGCCTGCTCCACAAGGCGAGTAGCTCGTCCGGAACATCACCCGTATTGTCCCAACATCCGTCCGTGCCCAAGGGGCTGCCTAGGCTGTCCGCTGCCTAGCAAAACTTGGCTGCCCACTGCCAAGTAAGGGGGTAGCTGCCCCCTTTCCGCATCCGTCAAGTTAAGGGGCTAACAGAAATCCTAGTATAGACCCTTAATGACACATCATATATCTTGGGACTGTTCACTTCTTGCCAACTTCTCCATCCACTTGTCATTCTCTTGTTGTACCTCATCCTTTTGTTCTTTCCCTAAATAGGGAATGCATGTATCTATATATAGTTGTACAAAGCAATACAAAATATTATTCTCCCATTTGTTATTATGTGCCCTGTCACTTCTTAGGCGGCAAATCTTTTGAGGTAAAACTACTAACCCTAGGCCCGCGAGATTCACATTCTGCAAGCAATATGCATCGAATGCATATGTGCCAGGCAGGGATCATATATAAAAATGTGTTCAAAGGTCCCCTTAGGAGACACAAAATCTTCACCAAAAAAGTTATTTTTAATTCTCAAAAAATAAAAGGACACTAGTGCGATTGCTTGCCCATGACCTGGCAATGGATCGGATTAAAAATCATGAGAATCACACACATATTGTGATCAATCACCTTTGAAAATAGACAATCAATGGATCAATCGATCCATTCCCAATCAATCGGTCAATCATTTTTATTATAAAACATAATATGATAAAAGAAAAATAACTGGATGAAAATAACCACGAAAATGTAGTTTTTTCCATATTACCTAGCCGAAGAAGTGTATATTCCATATTCCTTGGTTTTTCACAAAAATGCCACTGAACCCAGACATACACGATATTATATAATTTTTATATAGAAATACCCCTATGTTAGGGTTTTATATCGTGTAAACTCGTTACACCGTCGTATTTACACACAAACAACCACACCAATCGGCAATTTCGATAGTCCTGTAAGGCCCGAGATTTTTCGTAACATTTTCTCAAATTTTAAGGAATGTTTTTTGCAATATAACGGCTGTAAATTGGAAAAAATGACGAAATATAACCCGTGGAACAATTTATATATTAAAAAATCACACATCAAATTTACTATCCAAATTTTTGATCATTTGATCAAACATCATATGGCCAAACCAAACATCCTCAGGCACTACTTGAAAACAAGCATATGAATAAATTACTATGATCATGGGTTTTAAATACAAATCTACCCCAGGCATCCCTGAGAGCAAGTCCCATAAACAGTCTACAGTCTAATCCAAATTACAAGTCCAGAAAACATAAACACCTTAAATCTCATCTCACCCAATACATCATATCATGACACAAAATAATACTCGCAGTGAGTCAAGGATATACTTGAGTCAAAGGGAATCAATCCACTTAAGGGAGCAAGCTTCCATCTTGAGGAGCTCTCCAATACAAACCTATAAAAGCCTCCTGACCATTGAGGCTAAAAAATAGGGTAAATGAGTATTTTTATACTCAATAGGAAAATACCTAGTAAGGGAGTTCAAAATAGTGAACTCAGTAAGTCTATACATAGATGTGTTCATGCAACTCAAACATGAAGCAGATAAGCATATAATAATCATGCACATACATATACAATCATGCCAAAAACATACCATTAAACCAATCTTACACTTACACTCTTAATCAGAGTCTTACCAACTTACTCGTACAATCGTACGCTTACTTATACAACTTACACATACTTGTATGACCTTACTCGTACAATCTTACACATCCTCATACAACTTTACTCATACAACCTTACTCGTACAATTTCGCTCAAAATCATACTCTTATAGTCATACTCAGAAACTTACACTTACTAAAAAACATACATACTCACTCATATAGTCGTACACATACTATTGACCACTGAAGAACATTATAATTAATAAGCTACAATGTCGAAATGGAAAGCCATTGGGGCATCACCTTAACCTCAGAGGGGTACTATACTTTATGGACTTTTCCGAAGGCAAGGCACAAACAATGTTCATGGGGCACATGATCAAACAAGTAAGAGCAGTTACATAATACTACTTACCTGACCATGCAAACATAAACGCCCACACATTAGGGGCCATACAATTGCCCACACTTTAGGGGTCTTATAGTACCAGTGCTACTCTTGGGTAGAAATCATATTGCGCCACTCTTGGGTAGAATTATACAATGCTCTCAATAGAGCATCACACGTCTGAGCTTAATATAGCACATTGACCAATTTGAAAATATACATTGCTCTCAACAGAGCATAAGAGGTGTGGGCTAAAATATAGCACACGCACAACATCCCACATGATAAACACCATGGCAAGACATGAGAATTGTTCAGCCGACTCATTATCAGCTAGGTAAAACATGAAACTTAATCCGTAAAACCCTTAGGTTTCAAACTCACAACACTATCATATTAGATTTGCTTATAATTCAAGTTTGAATTAAGTAAGTGTAACACCCTGCTTTTCTAATTATGTCTAACCTAAGAAGTTATGGATAATTAAATAACTTTTGGATAAGTCTTAGAGGGTTTTAGAGGTTGAAACCTCCATATATGAGTAGCATTCAAAGAAACGAGCGTAACAAATTGAAAAATACGCAAAACGGAGGCAGAGAGCAAAAGTAATGACCTTGGGAAGCATGTAATATAGGCATAACTCACTTGAAAAGAGCATGATAAACTACTTTAAGTAGTCTAGTTTTTTAGGGGTCATCGATATGAGCTCAATGGCACCTAGAACGCGCAAATCCGAGTCTGGGGTAGAAAGTTATGAATATTCAAAGTTATAAAGGAAATAAAAATAGAAAAAAGAAAAATTAAGAAACTCAGCGCGAGCGGTGCGACCGCGCGGCAAGCGACAGATGATGTAACGTGCGGTCCCATGAGTCATAGGTCGGCCCCGCACACTGTGGCACACAAGTCTCACATAGGCATTGCGTGCACAACATGCATGACACCATTCGGTGGGTAGCGCCGTTCCTCAAGGCTATAAATCGCCATTCTCTGTGTTTTTGAACCCTAGAACTTCATTTTCTCCGTTTCTGATAATTCTAAGTTCGATTTAGTCTATTCAAGAGGCTTTTTTAATTAAATTGAGTGTGCTCTATGCAATGGAGGGGTCCATTCTTTGAGTTGGTGACCATATAAGGGAGAAATGTTCTAAGGCAAGAAGAATCTTTGCTTGTTGCCCTCGAGCACAGAAGTAGGTGGTCTGGAGCAATTTCCATAGTTAACAGACCATAATGAGAGAAGTGACTCAGAGTAGGGGAAGCTTTGTCCTCCACCGATGGGCCACACATTGAGAAACATCCCCAGGTTAGGGGGAGGTTCTGTCCACAGCTTACAAGCAAGGAAAGAAGATGTATCTCCGGGTAAGGGGATATTCTATCCATTGCCTCTAGGCACGGAAAGTGAGAAGCGTCTATGGGTGAGAGGATATTATGTCTGCCACCTACGGATGCGGGAAGCATAAAATATCTCGGGATAAAGAAAAAATTTGTCCGCAACTTTCGGAAGTAGTGAGAAAGATGTCCCGGAGCTAAAGGAGATTCAGCCCGCCATTTTTGAACCTGAAAGGAGGACGCTCTTACGAACAACTCCAAATGCTGCTACATCCGATATTTCAAAGGAGTAAGCATTTCTGACCTTCTATTTTTATAAAGTATAAAAATGCATAGGCATCCTGTAAGAACTCTTGTCTTAAATGGTTTACTTTCAATTTTATTTATTATTTATTGGTCATCGTGTGGTTTAAACCATTTCTGGTTGATTTCAAGGATTTTCAAAATAAAGGTGGTTTCCAAAAGTTTTAATCAAAACTAACTTCACTTTTATGAGTTTTAAGTAATTTGTGAATTTTTGGTATTTTTTCAATTTTTTTGAAAATTATGGTTTATCGAGACCCCTTATGGGCCCCACAATCGAATTTGGGGTTTTTAATCCGAAATGTTCCATACATAAAAAACAAGTTATTAGAAAAAAATTTAAAATTTTTCTGGACTTAATTTGGGCTTAAATAGCCAAATTACCCACTTTTAATTAATATTTTTATTTATACCCCCAATTTTGATTAGGTCTAACCCCTTCCTTACTATAAAAGAAAAGTGCTAGCCTTTTTCCCATTTGGGAAAGGGCTGAGCCTAGGAATCAAGAGGCCTAATCCCCATTAGCCCAAAGTGGAAGGTGATTTGAGGTGACATTTTCCTAATCTTTCCTTAATTATTAGGGTTTTTAATAAACTTCTCCTAATCTCATCTTTCTCCAAAGGTTAATCTCATTTTCAACCCATTAAGTCACTGATTTGCATCTTTACTTCAAACCCTAGTCTTCAAATTTTTGTTTTTGAGTCCCCAAAGCTCTAGATGTAAGTTTTTCCCAATGATTTTTAAGTTCTAAATCGGATTTAGGTGGGTATTAACAAAAACCACATTTTTGGGTAGGTTTCGGAGGAGATTAAGGAGCTAATCCAACCGAAAAAGAGGTAAAAGGTAATGAGTTTAATCCTCAAGCTTGTTGTGTTTCAAGTCTTGGTTTTTGAGGTATTTTCTTGAATGGATTCCATGTTTAGTGCTCTAATGGTAGATTAGTAAAAACTTAATCTTTTGTATAAATTTCTTAAGGCTTTGATTGGAAATGGGTAGATTTAGTATTCTAGAAGGTTTAATTAAATTTTTATGATGTTTGAGGCTTTAAATGGAGGTTTTAAGTTTGTTTGATGGTGTCTCGGTTTGGTTTTTAAAATGGAGAAGACGACTCACATCTGCCATTATGGCGATCAATCGCCCTTACAGGCTGATCGATCGGCCAAACGGCATTGTAGGCCGATTTTAAGGCTAGCCAATCGAACGTCCTTGCAAGTAGATTGATCGGCTACACAACAAATTTTGGGCATTTTATTTCCTATGCATATTTCAATATTTTTAGTCCTAAATGTGGTTTCTAATGTTCATGTGGAGTGTTTTGAGTTAGAATAAGCTATTGAAAGGTTATGCTATTTATGTTGAGATTTATGAAGCATGTTTAAGTATTATGTGGAATTATATATTGATGGTTAGACATGTTAGTATTAATTTTCTTGAATCTATGGTTGATGAATTCTTATGTTTCAAGCATGCTTCCAGCAAGGTTATGGTATGATAATGAACTAATGTCATCTTATAGTATGGATAAATTATGGGCGAATAGTGATACTATGTTTTAGTTTCACGTGTGGATTAAATATGCATGTAGGAATTGAGCATTAGATTTCACATGATTGGAATGACGGTTTTCAGAGGGATTTCACCCATGATTTCAGTTAGGAACTATGTTAGATTTCATCAAAGCATGTGTAGATTGCCTTGTGAGTTATTGTCAAAGCATGGTCATGTGCTTAGGAATGTATGAACACACGCACATGTGGGGAATTAATTATGAAATTGTGGCTGCTTATTACTTGAATATGATGTATGTGGGGACTGATGGGAGCACATTCCATGTGTTGGAATTCACATAGCTCATGTATGTATCATATTCCATGCATCTTGAAGTTGATTTCATGAATGAGACTTTACTGATATTTAGCCATGGTTGATCGATTGGATGCAATGATGTGAGATTGCATGCCGAATTAATCGATCATTGGCTTAATCGGAACTTGGCTGGTCCGAAAGAACATGATTTTGATTTGAGTTCCTGTGTGGAATATAGATACTCCCCGAGTTGAGTCGACTTGAGTTATATGGAGACGAGTTGTGTACTTGTCTTGCGGTTGAGATTCTTGAGATAGTCAAACCTGGTCCTGAGCACCCAGGGTGGTACGCCTTCGTGCATTGGCTACCACATGTTTTAGGGTTCCCTGTGTGGGAATTCAGGCTCTCCCCCACCACATGAGATGTCCCAGGGCGAACACACCTGCTCTAGGTTCTTTGTGCGAGAATCAGACATCCTTGGCCAGGATTGTTCTAGGCGAGCAGACTTAGGAGTTGACTACCTCGACTTTTATATTTCCTGTGTGGAAATCAGACTATGTACCGCATGTGTGGCCTTGACTATGTCCCACTTGTGTGTCAATGATTGTATTCACTCCTTGATGAAGGCATTCACCATTTATTGATGATGCATGCGTATGAGATAATATCATGCCTATGATTGCACAGGTTGTGTAGGGATAATGTGACACATGTGGATATGATTTATTATGCATGATTGTGTATCATGTGTTTGACGTGTTTGCTGTGCAGGGTGATGAGCTATGGAATTGATGTATGGGATATGAATGCGTGATCAAAATTGTGTGATTGAGACACTACCATGCATGTTTATGTGATAGGAATGTATGATCTAAATTGTGTGATTGAGACATTATCATGCAGGTTTATGTGATATTGTCGCATGATCAGAAAGTGTGTGAGAGACACTTCTCATGCGGATTATGTGTGATATTATATTTGATTGTGATTGGATAAGGATCACTACTTATGCAGGATGGATGCTAAGTCATAATATGATCATTTATGCCCTAACTTGATATATGCATTATATGCATGTTAGATCTTTTACTTATAGATAAGTAGGGGTTTAGTAAGGGGATAATCAAAAAAGGGTATACCATGTCATTTATGGATCTGAATTGCAATGATGTTGTGTCGTGATGATTTTTTTTTTATTGTTACTGCTTTCAAACCATTACTGAATTTTGTACTCACCCCTCTTTTGTGATTTATTTTGGGGTTTCATAGTGCTATGTGCAGACGTGTAGGACACCTTATATGAGGGACGACATGGGTACTCATGGGATTAGCCTTCATGACATTTTGATGATGTTTTATTTTTTTTATTTTGTCATGGTTGACATTAGAGAATGTTATATGGCGGATTATGTATTACGCTCGAGTTTATCTGTTATTCTTAGACTTGTCTAAACTTTTTTGATTTTGAGCCATGTGTAGGCTCTGGAGTTGACTATTATGTGGGTTTGTGTGAGGATTATGATAGTTTATTATCCTCTTCTTTATCCTTATTTCCCTTGCTTAAAGGACGTGAGGTGTGCTACTCCGTTAGTTGAATCGCCCGTTAGAGGGGCTAAGTCTTCCGTAATACGTTAATCCGTAAATTTCTGTCGCCCCCGCGTGCTGACCAGCCCTTGGACCGGGTTCAGCTTGGGTTGGGCTAAGCCAGGGCGTGACACATCCTAAGTAGTTAACTTAGGATATTAAATGACTTATATGCATACACATCTTAATTAGTGATATTAAGATACTAATTATGATATATGATTTGCTATGATTAGATGTATTCTGATATGTTTTGATTTGAATTGCTTTGTGTTGCTCTATTTTTATCCGATATGATCTAAGGTGTTTTGATGTGCTTTGATATAATATACTTTGCTATGATCCGATATGCTCCAATATGATCTAATATTTTTGGATGGGATCTGATATGATCTAATCTGCTCTATTTCGTTATGCTTCGCTATGTGATAGACCAAGATGTGTAATTTCGTTGAATTGTTAGCTTCTGTTTAACTCCGATGATTTATGAGATTTTTATCTGACTTTGATGATATATGAGATTTCGGTCTAACTCCGAATGATGTATTTGATTATAATGATATACGTATTTTAACATATATTATTTGATGATGCCTGATGTATGTAATAACCATTAGGTAGAACTGCATTCGGATCCAATCGTATGTAAATAACATCGTAGATGATATTCAATATGTATGTAGGCAACCAACATTACTACAACATTGGCCCGATCCAAATTAATTATAAATATATGTTATATTTTGACCTACGTGCTGTGAGTTTTGTAGCCCAATTGTGTGTAGAAGAAGTTATATCTCTGCACAAGGATGACATTTCCTTGTTTAAGGAAGAAAATTTTTTATTCAAGATTTTTGGACCCCAGCTCATGTCGGGGCATTACAGTAAGTTATGCAGTATAATTATGCCACAACAACTCTAAAAAATATTGTGCTCTCCTAATCAAACCAAAGCTAACCCTGATCCGAAGCCCTAGTTCATCATGGTAGACTTCACTTAACCCGCCCAACTCACAACATAACTCACCATGCACCAAAATCTTACATATTCATACAATCTCCACTATCTACCTTATGGCCAAAACATCTTACTCAGAAGTCATCAAAATGAGCTCCTCAGAAACATCCTTAAATCACCCTCTTACTTATACCTCACTTATTAAGTTTACTTTTGACTTCATTATATGTACGTTATGCTTGTACAATTATGCAACACTTTCACTGTCTGACAATCCCCCAACATACACTCTAGTCCAAACCACACCAATCTACTCCAATCCTCACCCGTCAAACTTACATCTGCCATCTTCACTCATATGCTTACACATCCACATCCAACTCCATACTAAACTCTCTGTCACCTCTTACTATTCATCGCCTATACATTTTCCCACACACAAACATACATATATCCATCGCACATGCATATAGCCATCACACATACTTTCATACACACAATTCCACACATAGCTTATTGTTAGCCCCTTAACTTGGCGGATGGGAAAAAGGGGGCAGCTACCCCCTAAACTTGGTAGTGGACAACCAAGTATGCTTGGGCAACAGACAGCCTAGGCAGCCCCTTGGGCACTGACGGATGCTGGAGCAGCATTGGAGGTGTTCCGGACGGACTACTCACCTTGCGGAGTAGGTTGAGGAGGAGTCCTTGCGCGGGTGGGACTCTCGTGGCAAGCTGGGCACCACAAAACACTTAGGGACCGACTCCTAAGGCAGACAAGATTCACTTATGCATGACAACTACACTCCTAATATAAGTAGGAGTAGAGGCAGCTAGTTTCCTTGGATGGAGAGACTCTTGGAGCAGCAGGGCGCTGGACTCCTAGCCGAAGACGGACGTCCCATAGGTTTCCTAATTTGGGCTGGGGCAGTTTGCTATTGGGCTGAGAGTTGGTTAGGGTGAGAACTCTTGTATGGGTGGGTTATGTAACTCCTAGTAGCATAAGGACTGGCCTTTGGGCTGAAGTCTATTTAAGGGAGAAAGCAAGAGCGGCCATGGCTGATTGGTGACAGTTATTTTCATGCACAGCGAACCAGGGAGCTGAGAGGGAGCTTTCAGCCTGGTGGAACAGCCTTGCCCTCTCCCTGCCATTGTATTTCGACGGACTGAAATATAGCTTGGGCAGCCAGAGACGACTTGTGGTTGTGTTGTTGCTGTTTGCTTGTGTTTCCCTCGGGCATACAAGTGGGAAGGTAGGAGAATGGCTGCTGGTTGCACAGCGCAGCCAGGCCATCACATGTGCGAATTCTAGGCAAAGCTTCGTGCCCGTGACACTTACCAACATACTCACTAGCCATCACTAGCACACACACAATCTTCATATGTCAAACATACTTATAACTCACATGCATGTCATATGCATTTCAATATGGCATAATTTATCCTCTTACATCATGCAAACAAATCATGATTTAACATCCAAAGCATTGAATCAAACAATCCTAGCATGCTGCTACATATTCAAAGCATGCTATCATGAAATTACGAGTTCAAATATCCCCTACCTAGTAATCATGACATTTGATGGCGAGCACACGATGGTGGCAGTGTTGGCGACGAAGTTGGTTACCAAAAGCATTGCAAAGTTGAGAAAGTTGTTGTCCCAAGGGCTTAGGAAGCACCAGAATCAATCAGGGCCAAATGTGGTGACATATATCAATGCGGAAAAATTTGTGATCCATGACAGCACACTAAGGGCGGCTAGGAGAAAGGTGTGCTAACGAGTGGCAGGTTCGATAGGAAGTGTAGGTGTACTAACTGATGGATGGCAGGCGGCGGAGAAGCACTCAGTCGATCATAAGACATCAAAATCGGCTGTGGATAGCACTCAACGATGTCGATTTCATGTCTACAAGGGCCCACATAAGGGTAGAGGCCATGGGGCGACTCTTGAGGACATAGGAGAGGTAGAGGAGTACTCTGGTGTCAAATCCATTTGGTGGTAGAGCCATCTGATGGTCAGGCAGTGCAAAAACAACGCTTAAACCCTAAATCGCATGTGCGACCACATGCACACATGGCCAAAAAGGGCAACTTGAGGGGGAGAGTGGCTGGATTGTGGTGGCCAAAGGCCCAAAAGGTTGACAGGGCTAAGGCCCTAGTGGTGGCTAGCAGAGACAATAACAATCCCAATTGTAACCCACAACCAAAACCAATTGTGCGGGCAGAGGGTGTCTCGGGGTTGACCAAAGGCTGTGGGTCGTCACTAGCCAAGGCCTATGGAGGTGGACTCCTCCATCTTCAGCCAAGGTAGGCTAGACAAAATCTTGCCAGAGGCCGTCTGGTACCAATGACGTAAAATGGGCAAGAGGGTTCAATGGCCGGACATGTTGGCGAGGTGGGACTAGTTGGGGCCGCGACCACAGGGAGGAGAAGGGACCAAAGGAGATCAAACCGGGTTAGGTGGGGTCATTCTTGACCTTTGCCAAGTTGGGGCGAAATCCATGATGGCTATTCAACCACTACCAGCCAATGTCGGCGGCATCAAAATCCAAAACAAAGGGACAGAGGGGCTGACCGGGGGAAAAGTGGAGCCGGGATGGGCTGGGGCGGCTGTACCAGCTACATTGGGCTGAGACTGGCCAGCCAGAGACTTACTGGAGGCAGCTGGCCATTGGCCAGCCATGGCTCACCCGAATCGGCCGAGAACAGGGAAAAACACAAAATTTAAACCAGAGGCAAAACAACTAGTAGATGGTGGAGCTCAGCCAGGGCGGAGGAGGTGACACTGGACTGAGAGCGATTGCCTATTGGCGTCTTAGGGTTGGGGCAAAGCTAGATGGAGGTTCGGTCAGCCCTTGTTGACCCATGGCGGTGATAGATAGAGAAAAACAGAGAGAGGGGAAGCGGAGGCGGGAACATAGAGGAGGGAGAGGCCGGAGTGGAGAGGGGTTGGGTGAAGGCAGCTACATCGGCTCTGGCAGGCCGAGGCGGAGCTCACGGCGGCTAGCCGACCCTTGCTGACCCATAGCAGCAACCATAGATCGCAAAGTAGAGAGGGAGAGGCAAACCTGGCAAAGGGGTGGAGCGACCTTGAGGGTCGAGGCGGTGTCCCCATGCCATTGCACCGCTGAGATGGAGCCGGCAGTGGTGGCCTGGGGTCTTGCTGGTAGCTGGTGGTAGCCAAAAGAGGGATTGAAGCCAGGGGGAAGAGCTGCTCTATTCCTTCTTGTTCTTTCTGGAATGGGCTCATTCGAGCCCAATCCGTGTTTTTTTTCCTTTTTTTCTTCTTTCTCTCTCTCTCTCTTATCCTATCTCCCACTCTATCTTTTTCACGCCATAAGCGCGCATTGAGGCTTGCGACCTACAACTAAACCCCATACCCGACTCTAAGGGTACAATACTGAGGTCAAATACGCAAAAGTGTCACATTTTTCTGCCAAAAATGACCAGGAAAAAAAAAAGAAAATCACAAAAAAATCATAGGAAAATCAGGGACATTGATGATAATGACAGTCAGATAGAAAATGACTTGGAAAATGCAGAAATGCCAAAAATCATAGGAAAATCAGGGACATTGATGATAATGACAGTCAGATAGAAAATGACTTGGAAAATGCAGAAATGCCTTTAGAAGAAATCATTGGCTACAAAGGACTATCCTATGATGAGCATCCTTTATCTCTGGTAATTCAAAGACTAATGTTAATTCCCAAATCATAAAAGTTAAGTCAGAGACATAGCATTTTTCAAACAATAGCAATAGTCAACCAGAGAATTTGTAAAGTGATAATAGATGATGGTAGCAGTCAAAATATAGTTGCTAAGAGTGTTGTGGAGAAATTGAATCTCAAAACAAAAAAACACCCTCACCCCTACTCTATTGGATGGATTCGAGATGTGGGAGGAATTAAAGTGATAGAAAGGTGTAAGGTACCATTCTCAATTGGGAAGATATACAGGGCAAAAATACTTTGTGATGTGGTTGATATGACTGCATGCCACATTTTATGAGGTCGACCATGGCAGTTTGCAGTGGACTCTCTCCATGAAGGTAGAAAAAATGTTTACTCTTTTATTCATCATGGGTTCAAATTAGTATTATTGCCAAACATTGGAGATTCACTGAAAGTTACTGAGCAACAACCCAGTCTTGCTTCGATGTTGGTTCAAAATCTAAAAGTTGAATTGAAAACCAGTACTAGCATTTATGCTCTTATTGTTAAAAATAGTGTGATTAACACCATTATTACAAAATCCAGTCAACAAAGGAAAAACAAGCATCATTGTGGACAGAACAGCCGACACAACTCTTAAAACAGTTTGGAAGCATTATGAATGAAGAGTTACCATTAAGTTTACCACCAATGAGGGATATACAACATCAGATTGATTTCATTCATGGAGCTAGCATTTCCAATCTTCCACATTACAGGATGAGCCCCTTTGAACATCAGGAACTGAAGAGACAAGTAGAAGACCTTTTGAAGAGGGGATTGATTTAGGAGAGTTTGAGTCCTTGTGTTGTTCCAGCATTACTAGTACCAAAGAAAGATAGTTCCTAACATATGTGTGTTGACAGCATAGCAATAAACAAGATAACTATCAAATATAGGTTCCCTATTCCCAGGTTAGATGATTTACTGGATGAGTTAGGTGGTTCTTCAATATTTTCAAAAGTAGATCAGAGAAGTGGGTACCATCAGATATGAATGAGACCTGGTGATGAATGGAAAACATCATTCAAGACCAAGGATGGATTGTTTGAATGGCTTGTAATGCCCTTTGGTCTTTCTAATACTCCCAGTACCTTTATGAGGATAATGATTGAAATTTTGAAACCATTATTAGGGAATTATGTGGTAGTATACTTCGATGACATACTGATTTACAGTAAGTCAGAATCAGAGCATTTACTTCATTTGAAAGAAATATTTCTATTGTTACAACATCATTCTCTGTTGGTCAAATGATTGTAGGCATGTAAATGCCAATTTATTTATGTTGGTGTGTATTATGGTTCTTAGACATATACACAAGCAAGACTCTGTTTTGTTTTAAGTTATGGTTTGACAATGGTTTATATATGCTCTTATTTAATATTTATATGTTCAAAAAGCAAGTGTCTAGCACCTCGAGATACGTTGACGAATGACGTGGATAAATAATAATGATATTTGTTTTGTTGTGATATTTTCATGAAAAATGAATTTAGAAGATCTTGGGGTGTGATAACTTGATATAAGAGAAAAGGTTAATCAGTCTACATGTGCCTGAAAGAATGATATCTAACTAATGTTAATAGATTAGATGTGGGTAGACATAGTGACTTATGTAGTTTATATACTTATGAACTGTAGATTGTGATGGCACCAAACACCTCCAATCATGCTACTAACATTATTGTTGTTGTTGATGTTGTCACTACTACAACCCTAATTCTTGCAAAATATGTCTAATCTATACGCCCCATGTTTTTAGGGAGAAAGTTATTTTTTATGTAATTAGAAGTTTATTCTTAATCACCAGCAAGCCATCAATATATTGATGGGCTATTGACAAGATAATGTAATGTTACTATTGATAGGCATGACAGATCGATGAGCTATTGATGATAACTGCATATATTGGTTATCTCATAAAACAAGCTAGCTTTATGTTATGAGACTCTATATGTAGTTATCCTAGTATAAATAGAGTGAAATCTAGAATTGGGAGAGAGAAGAGAGTTTAAGAGAAGTCCTAGCACCAAAATATTAGTGTTCAGGAACAAATTGGGAGGAAGACTCGCATTAGAGAAAGAAAACTTAGAGTTGGTATAAGTCTAATTGCAATCTCCACTTGAATTTCAAGAAATGTATTCCAATTTTTAATTTTCTTCAAGTTATTAATGATCATGAACTCATGTTTATGTTTTTCCTTAAGCCAAGCTTTGCATGGTGGTTTAATGCTGAATTTGGATTATGACTAGTTTAATGCTTGATTTGTGATTCAATTGGTTTAGAAATGGTTTTGCAATGATTTCCAATGGTTTTGATGCAAAAAAAATTGTGTTTGGAAAGTAGGGGGCTTCTCTAATCATGTTTTTTTATCCTTGATGAGGTCACCAATGTGTTGGTGACTACACTAGTGAAAGCAAGAGGATGAGCAATGCCATGTGATGCATACAAAACCATGCATGTTGATTTGTCATTGGCAGTGAGGCTAACGCGTCAGTGTGTTGGGCCTATCAAGCCAACCTACTATTGGTGAGGGTTCAACACATCAGTAGATCTACCAATAATTATCGGTGATTAGACCAATCTGTTGGTGAAATGGATTCATCCAACCATCCATTGTCAGCGAGGTTTCAACATATCGGTGGATCTATCGATGTAGTCAGTGATCTAACCAACCTGTTAGTGAGGTCATTGATGGTATCTCATGGTAAATATTTTTAGTGTGTTTTATAGTAAGGAATAAGCTATATAGCAATTACATATAATTGTATAATTTTTGAGGATGTTGTGATGTTTGGAATGCTGAGTAAGCATGTACTAAGTATCAATTAATAAACCTTAATATATGTGTATGAAACTATGTGATGTGATGATTTAGTTACCCCAAACTGATGCATTTGATTCAAAATGTTTGACATTCATAGTGCCTTTTTGACTCCTCAAGTGAGCCATTTAGCCACGAAGAACGAAAAGTGAATGTATGTAACAAGATCATAGTCTTCTAACTCTCTAAGAATGAGAGTTATATAGAGTCGCCCCCTTGGCTCGGGAGTAATGTTCGAATGGACAAGAACATAAAAATAAGACTAGTCTCACGCAACGTAATAAAGGAAGTTTCGATGATGAATGGTGTGGGACATGCTTCAAGCAAATATCGAGGTCGAATTTATGGTAGTCCAATATCTAGTCGAGTGAGAACTCCTAGATGAGGTTATCATGTCTAGATAACCCTGAAGTGGAGTTCTATTTTATAAGTATACTTATCACATAAAGGTATGTGTAAATTTTGATCTCTATGTCAATTATATTGATATTAACAATAAATTCTCATTTGTATATTTATTGAACTATTTATTTTCTTTTAGATTACAATTCTACTAAGTATACCCATATACTCAACATCCTTCGTGGTACAGGTTCCCAAGAGAGAAAACTTTAGAGGTAAATGGAATGTCGTAATTGTAGAGTCAAGCTTACCTTTAGTTTGATAATTTATTTCCCTTATAGGTTTGATGTTTAGACATGAGATGATGTTATTTATCTTTTCATTAACTTGTGCATATGTAGCAAATAAGTACTTAACTGTGATCTTGTGAATATTTTAATACTTTAAATATTTAAATGATTATTTATTATGTTATCATGACAAGTGTTTGTGAAAAAAATGATTCACATGTCCCCAATCTGATATATCAATGTTTTGCAAATGCATAATATAATTTTATCCGCTTTTGATTAAAGAAATTTTTTATAAAAACTAGTTATAAAAATTGGGGGTGTGATACAACCAGCAAATCTTGAGAGTAGTCTTAAAGCATCATCATTTGGAGTCACCTGAGAATACCATGACTCCAAGCACATATAAAACTTATCATTTCTAGAGCTAAGTAAAAAGAGGAGCATGAGAACATAAGTTTAGCCACTCTTGTGAGGTTCAAGAAAATAACAACATTGTTCATTGGAGAGGAAGACCCATGAGAGAAAAATAAGTGAGAGAAAAATAAGTGGGTGAGGAAGTGAAGACTATTGTGGCAATGTCCATTAAGCCCCACAACAAAGTGAACTTGGACAATGTTACATTATGATGTCAAAACGTATGTCTGTGAATCTTAGCAAACCCTGCCCCTAGTGACGGTAGCTCGTGTGCGCGACTGAGCCCGTCGAGGAGAAGGCGAGTGAGCGAGCTCTTCAAGTTGAAAGCCGCAGTCGCTGGAGGCCACCCTCCAGTCGCCTTACTTACCGGCGTCGATGGCCGCCGCGGCGGAGGACGCGAGCGACGTCGAGAGGCTCTACGAGTACGGTGAGCGTCTCAACGAGGTCAAGGACAAGTCCCTGGTATGTTATTCGCCTCTTGGTCCTCCTCTTCTGTTCGTCAGTCTGCCCCATTGGCAGAAAGAGTCTGGTTTAGGGTTTCGGTGGGTTTTGAACTCCGATTGAGAGCTTGCTGTTCTGTGGTTGGTGTTGGTGGTGGAGTGCAGCATGTGGGGGACTACGAGGGGATTATACGTGCCACGAAGGGCAGCATGAAGGCGAAGCAGCTGGCGGCACAGCTCATCCCCAGGTTCTTTAAATTTTTCCCCTCCCTGGCCTCGAAGGCCTTCGAGGCCCATCTCGATCTGTGCGAGGAGGATGAGCTCGGGGTGAGTTGACTTTTCATTTTATTTTTCATATGGTTGTTTTGTCTGGCTGTAGTTTTGTACATTCTTATTTGACAAAGTTGATTTTTTTTTCATTTTGTTGTGATTGTAGTGGTACATACATTATGTTTTTCGTCTTCTTGTTGGCTAGCGTGTTGTTTGCTCCTTTCACTGCGCTATTGACAAACATTTGCTTCTTGACATGTTTGGGTACTAAAACTTGATTGGGTTGTTACTGCATCTAGATTGAATGTTTGCGCAGGTTTATTCCCAATACTGTAGCATTCAATGATTAGATGATACTATGTAATATTATGGAGTACTTTGTCATTGTGATTTTCGGACATTTGATTTTTGGTAGCGTATATGTTTATGTTCCTCACTGTTATACAGTCAGTATACACGTTAAGTTGAAGGATTGATTACCAAATTTATCTGTCCTTCAGATCAGAATACAAGCAATTCGTGGGCTCCCGCTTCTTTGCAAGGATAAGCCTGATAATGTTCCTAAAATTGTGGACGTTCTTGGACAACTACTAACAGCTGGTAGCTATCTCCGATATTCATAGCTTTATGCTATCTTTTTGAAGTGTTGATCTTTTTATGCATTTTAATGTTCTGGTGGGGTAGAGGAAAATGTGGAGCGTGATGCTGTGCAGAAATCTCTTATGTCCCTTCTAAGACAAGATGCAAAAGGTAAATTTTTATCTAGAACTCGTGTGCTTGAATGCTTATTGCTGTAAATGTGTGTTTGCTTATGTAACTAACAAGCTCTTGCATTCTCCAATGAAATAAAATTAGTGACGAAGTTTTATCATGTTCATTTAATACATACTTTTTGTATTGGTATGTATGATGCAAATTTCTGTTTGCTTTTGTAAAAAATTGTAATACACACTTCTTTGAGTTAGGATCATAAAGAACTTCTTCATCCTTCCTCAAATGAAAAAAGGGGATAATACATGTTTAATTGATGCTATTCATGTAAAAGGGTTTCTGCAAGGAGCACCTATTTTTGTTACTTGATCATTTGTTGGCCATGTTGGTAGAGCAGAAATGAAGAGGAGTCTTCATCCAAGATGTGAACTCTGTCGAGTTAATTTTCTGATTTAAGTTGCAAACAAGTGGAATTTGTTTTTCAGTGATTGGTTTAGAGGTTTTAGTAGGTACCATATTTTGATTTGGTCCTTCTGAGTACCTGTATGGCGTAGTGACCTAGCCATCACCACCCTTTACTTGATGCATTTCTCATTCACATGTACATGCCTACACGCCTGCATGTGCAGACAAAAACATATGACACACACACACTTGTGTGCACCTATGCAGGCTTTCATATGGGAAACTTCAATTTTTTGCTGTTCTCTATCATATCTAACTCATTTTAAATTTGCAGCCTCTTTGACAGCTTTGTTTAAGCATGTAGAATCAAGTGATGAAAATATACGGGAAAAGGTTCTTGGATTCATTAAGGATAAGGTGGAAATGATTTTTCCATGTTGTCTGTTTGTTTTCCTGCATTTATCCTTTGCATTTTTTCTTTTTCGTATTAAACTGAAAATTTGTGCGTGTATAATAGGTGTTTCCGCTTAAAGCTGAACTTCTGAGGCCTCAGGAGCAAATGGAAAGACATATAACTGAGTTAGTTAAGAAAGTGAGTTTTTGATCATAAGAATGGCCCTTTTCCTGCCTTCGTGGTATTAAAATGGGGCTTCTTTTTTGTAAATATCAATAGGCATGTTATTGGGAAGATGCGTATTAATATGTTGATTGTTTGTTTACTCAAGTTAGTTGTATGCTAAATTTCTAACTACTATTGTTGGCAGAGTTTACAAGATGTGACTGGTGATGAATTTAAAATGTTTATGGACTTCTTGAAGAGTTTGAAGTTATTTGGGGAGAATGCTCCCCCAGAACGTCTCCAAGAGCTTATCGAAATTATTGAAGGACAGACTGATCTGGATGCACAGTTCAATGTATGTACTTACACTGATATTCACGATTTTCCTTGGCTAGCTTGAAATAAATCATCTTGAAATTTGTGTTTTTACTAAAAAAAATTGATGGCATGTGAATATAATTAATAAGAAACATAGGGTTTACATGATTAAAATATATGCTATGATAATATTTAGGTTGTCCACAATCTTTCAGAGCATGTATAATTAATTTGATGCTTCCATCAAGTAAAATAATCTGCAAGTTGAGTTTCTCACTTGTTTGCTATATCTCACTTCCCAATTAGCGTATGACTCTGAAACCCAAGATTCTTCTTGTGTTTTTTTTTGGTTCTCTGATATGTAAGAAGAATAAGTTTTACATGATTAAAAATTCATGATAATATTCAGCTGTTCAGACTCTTATCAGCGCATTTTAAATTAAGGGTAAGTTGCACTTGTGCCCCAGGTATTGTAGCAAAAATGCAGATAGACCCCTTGCATTATAAAAAATTGCGCATGACCACTCCTGTGTTTCAATCTATGCAGTTAACACTTTTCTTTGAATTCCTCTTTTCCCCCTCAAAACCGCTTTCCCTCCCCTTGCCCTCCTCCCACAAACATGTCCGCCACTGTGGTAGCGGCAGTGGGGAAGGTGGACTGCCCGCACCCCTGCTACCCAGCAACAGAGCCTCCATCAACGATTTTTCCTCATGCTGCTTCAGAAACACCTACTTGCCTGTAGTCCGTTTTCTTTCCATTTTAAATTGCTGGCGGCACTACCACCTTCATGACCTGAGTTGTTGCTCCTCGCCATCCTGGTTGCTCTCCAGGCAGGATGTGTAGATGTTTTTCACCCCCTATCACCACTCTCCCTTGCCTCACCTCGACCGCTTCGATTTACCTGGCACTATCCTGCCACTTATCTTCCCTGTCAAAGGCAAGTGCCTGCATGGTTTGGCAAAGGGTGAACTGATATTCGGGTCCCTTAAGGGGGAGGCCCTGGACCTCAAAAGGGTCTCACTTCTGCAACAAAGGCGTCCCTGTTCCCAGAGCTCTGGACGTTCCTATTACTGGGTTAGGGGTAAGATGTGGAGTGTCTCATCCTTTGAATCAGAAGGATAGTTTTATCCAATAGGTTCAAGGAAATTCAGCCTGTGATGGTTAACGGGGACAGCTGGGAGACGTCCAATTCCATTGCCCACCAGCTTGGGATATGATAAGATCTTTGCAGATGCTAAGCCAGGCCAGAAAACCACTAGCTTGAAAATTTTCTTTCTCACAAGAGCTGAATCGTGCTGGCTAGTTGCTGAGCAGCACGCAAAGGAAACATCAAAATGAGCCACAAGAGATGGGCAGATGATGATGAGGAAGGGTAGCAAGAGAGCACCTTCCGATCAAGATGTAGACACCTTTCAAAGTTTCTATGGGAAAGAGAAAGGTAAAGGGTAAAAGAGGAGTCAATAAAAAAAATCTTAATAGCTTTATGTTAAAGCGCAGAGCTGGATGGTTATGTGTACTGCATTTTCACTATAATACTAGGGTCTAATTGCTATATAGCCTTAAATTAATATAATTCATGTGTTATGCATAAGCAGGTTGAGCTTCTCACGTGTGTGCCATATCTCACTTATTAACTCGCACATAGCTGCTAAATCTAAGGTTCTTTCTTTTGGTCTTGTACTATATGTTGAATTAGGTCATATATATAGTTTAAGGAGAATGGCTTGCCCTGATCTTTGATATGAATTTTCATGTCTTTTCTCTTTATATTTAATTTGAATGTAGCTTTGATATTGGGAGTTATCTTTATATTGACAGTATATAGATGTTATTAAATTCGCTACTATTTTATTCAATCTTGCTAAAAGGGAATTAATACTATTTTTCTAGTTTTAGCATCAGGCAAGTTGGTTAATTGTTGTTATTTGAATTGCCTTACTGCTTGACTTTTGTGTAGTAAATTTGCTCTGGTTCTGTGTATGTGTCACGACTTGGTATTTTAAAAAAAAATTAAAATATTTTTTTCGAAATGTTTAATAAAACTTTACATTTTACATTTTGCAAAACATACCCAGTGCTGGGGTTTCCCCTGTTAAAAACATCCTTGATGTGGTTATCTTATCATTACGACAATAATTTTAATATAAATGTAGTCGGGATTGTTCACCATGTGCACATATGATAACAAAGTGAAATAAGATAGCAATAGTCAAATATGATAATTTTTGTATCTTATTACAAACCACTGATAATAAAGTCTGGATAATCAATTAAATTACTAGGTTCCTAATCTGTTACCTTGCTACTACTCCAATCCCTCTATTGGCTACTTTAATTATCTGTCTATGAAGAACTTGCAGCACTAAGATGTATGTGTATTTCCTCTAACACTCAATAGGATCATAACAATGGCCAAAAGAAATAGTATCATAACAGTTGTAATCAGGCTCCATTACATGCGAATTATGAGAATAATTCTTTTACAAATCCAAACAACTATTTACAAATATTGACAATTCAATGGTGAAGTTATGTCAACTCTCACAGAATCACATCCTTAACTCAAATAAGAACTAAAGCACAAGTTACTAAAACACAATGTCAATAAAAACTGTAAATGCACAAGTACCACACTGGATATTGTCTCCTAAATGTTTTAAAAAGGAGTTACAAACAAAGAAGTGTCATACATGGCACTGATTATTGTGTTAAACCAAACACTGCAGAAATGTCAAACAAAACAATGACAGAAGTGCTACACAAGATCTAACAAAAGTGCTATACCAAACTTGGCACTTCTAGTGCTTTTAAAGCACTTGTGGAGGTTGGTATTGCACCGGGTTTGTGGTCAACCGGTGTGTCAGACAAAAAGATTATGGACATTTCCATGATGTCTATATACCTGTAGAGCATGCAAATTGCTTCTTGTGAGTGGTATCTTTTGAAAGATCCCTTAAGGTGTTGGCCTTTTGCACTAGAAGAACCATGGGTTTTTTAATAGAAATATTTAATAATTAACAATGTGGAGTAACATGGTTAATTGCATTAAAATGTTGGGAAAAGAAGTGCTTAGGGAAGTGAGGAGGAAAAGGACTTAAAGAAGGAAATATGACGGATGTGTGAGGAAGTGCAAAGAGTTCTCAAAGAAAAGAAATGTTTCTTCAAGGAGTGGCAAAATATGTAAAAGTTGGGAGAGTTGGGGGAGTTATATTAAGGTTAGAAGAGAGGCAAAAAAAAGTAGTGAGTGAAGGTAGATTCAAAGCGTTTGATGACTTGTATTAATAGATTAGGATCAAAGGAGGGGGAGAGGGACATATATAAGATAGCTAAGTAAAGAGAGAAGTGGGGACTTAGATTAAGTTAGGTGCATTAAGAATGACAATCAAAGGGTTTTAGTAAAGGATGATGAAATTAAGGAGAGATGGAGAGTGTATCTCCAGCAATTATTGAGTGAAGATTATGGTGGTAGTCATGATATTGAGTCTGGTCTTGTAGAGGATTTTATTTATTTTAGGAGATTTATAATAGAGGAGGTAGGAGTTGCCTTAATGAAAATGAAGAAAGGTAAAACATTAGGACTAGATGGAATTCCTATTGAAGTATGGAAGTGTCTCAGGGTGTTGGCTTAAGTTGGTTAATTAAGTTTAACAATATTTGGAAATCAAAGAATATACCAGTGTGGAGGAGAAACTCATTTATACCTCTATATAAAAATAAAGAAGACATCCAAAGTTATTTAAATTATAGGGGTATAAAACATACGAGTCATACTATGAAGTTATGGCATAGAGTAGTTGAAAGATGTTTGTGAAAAGTAATTGGGAACCATTTTTGTTTCATGCTAGAGAGATCAATAATTGAGGATATCTTTTTTTTTACGATAATTAGTAGAGAAGTATAAGGATGAGAGACAAAACCTCTATTGACCTTTACCGATTGAGAAAAGCTTACGATAGAGAGCCTTGAGAGCTCATTTAAAGTGTTTTCAAGAAGAAGGAAGTTATAAGAGGTTATATCCATAGTATTAAAGATATGTACAATGAGGTAGTGACTAGTGTATGGACAATTGGGGGAGAAACTAAGGATTTCTCGGTCACATTAGGTTTACATCAAGGATCAGCCTTAAACTTTTATCTTTTTGTTTTAGTTATAGATGAAATAATTGCACATATACAATATAGGATACATTGGTGCTTGTTTTTGTGGATGATGTAGTTATAGTTGATGAGATTATAGTAAAGGTTAAATGCCAAACTAGAACTGTGGATAGAAGCTCTAGAATCAAAAGGTTTAAAATAAACAGATTTAAGATGGAGTATATGGAATTTAACTTTTAAGGAAAATAAAACTATATCTAGAACTTTAGTCGAAATAGATGGGTAAGAAGCTCCAATATGTGTGCAATTATGATATTTGGGCTCTATTATCCATAAAGAGGGAAATATCGAAGGTGATGTGTGATATGCGTGTCCTAAGCCTGCAATACTCTATGGAGGAGAATGTTGGGCACCAAAGAAAAGTCATATAAATAAACTAAATATAAATAAACTAAATATAGCTGAAATGAGGATGTTAAGGTGAGTGTGTTGAATAATGAGAAAAGATCGGATTAGAAATGAGTATATATACGAGAACATAGGGGTAACACTTTTAGGGGAAAAGCTTAGAGAGTGTAGGTTGTATTGGTACGGGCGTGTAGAAAGAAGACCATTGGATGCCCCAGGAAGAAGGTTGGAAGGGATTTATGTAAATGATCTAACGGAGAGGTAGATCTAATAAAACTTAGATGGAGCTAATAAGGATATGACTGATATCTCTTACAAAAGAGTTGACACAAAACAACTAGAATGGAGGTGTAAGATCTATGTTGCCGACCTTAAATTGTTTAGAAAAGGCGCTACTTAATTATGATTATGACTTAATATTGAAATTCCAACTAAGAAGGTCATGGAAAAACCAAATTAATAATTAACCACTTTAATATGGAAAACTGTAATACAAAACACTAACTATGACCTTCCAAATTTATTTTTTAAAGAAGATTTCAGAATACAAGTTTTCTCATTAGGGCGCATCGTTGAGGACATACTAAAATTGATATGACAACACTCCCTTCATAAATTACTCAAAATCTGACAAATTTACACTTAAGGGCAAAAATCTAATTTTACATGACTTGAAAACTTTTTTGTGACTAAATGACACATTCTAAATAAATGCTTTCTTCTCATTTTTTATAAGTTTGTCATAAATTTTCGATAACAGTTCCAGCCCTAAACTGAATCGGTTAACCTTGAGGGACAATGTGGCAATTTTAGTAAAATATGTCAAGCCTATTCTTTTTTGTCAAAACAAAATGGCTTAAATTGAATCTTATGATTTTATATAATATTTACGCTTTTTACCTAAAAACGAAATTTCAATGTGAACCCTTTTCCAAAAGCTACCGGTTGACCCCTTTTATTTTTAAATATATATTGTTTTACTAAATGTTTCCTAAAAATGAATATTGCTTTTGTAAAACTGTTATACTAGTAAAACCTAAACAAATTAGTGTAAAATTGATGTATGTGAACTTAGGTAATTATTAAGCATTTATTGGGAACATGTTGATGCAAATTGTTATGGCCCTTTTGTCAGCATTGCCTCCATTGAATTTTGAAGAAATCTACTTATTTAAAACTTTCCTTTTTTGATTAATTCTAGTTTGAATACTGTTTATGATTCCTGGTCATGTACTGTCATGGTTTAATTAGTTTCTAATTAGGCTTAGTTTACTTTCCTAGTTTAGCTATTTCTATTGTTAGTAGAATTTAGAAATTGTAATGAGGAAAAGCCTTAAGCCTAACTCTGTGTCCGCCCATTGCTACACTATTCTGTGATCAGTGTTTTGCAAGAGCAGAGCTGAGTATCTCTTTGTCTCTCCTACTCTTCATCTGATTATTTTCCCCTTTCACTCTATTATTCTTCCCTTTCATCCAATGTTCCATTCTCGTTTCACCTTGTAATCCTAAGGGATTACAACAAAAACCTAGGTGAATGCTTAGCATTTTGGGAATTTTCTTCTTTTAGATCAAGTGAACCAGAGTGAGGAGGGAAAAGGGGAACAGGGGGCTAAAGGCGATAGGGAGTAATGGCTAATTGAAATATTTCCATTAAGCCAAAATTGCTGGTTACAATGCTTCCTATGGCTTTATATAGTATAGCCCAAAGAATCACATATACGGATAGTGACAGAAGTATGATATGATATGGGTGTGGCGATACGGAAATTAAAAAAAAATAAAGATATGGCATGGGGGGATACGTGTATTAAAATATTATTTTTTATATAACTTTAGGTATATTTTAAGTTAATTCTTGTATTAAAAGTGTAATTTTAATGAAAAATGTATCTATATGCTTGAAATGCAATTACATATACCCTATATTTTCATCCACAAAGAATAATATATTGCTTTGGAACAGTTTTACTTAGATCTTTTGAGCAGAAAGCACATGGTCTGGGCTTGGAAATAAGCTGGCAGGCTAGGGCCTAGGCCCGCCCAATTTTCAGCCCTAGTCACACACATACACTTGGACCCCTTCAATTCCTAAACTAACTGAACTAGTATTAGAGATGAAATATTAAATAATAGTTTTTTTAAAATTACTGTTAAATTGAGGTTCTACAATGTGTGAAATGGCAGTATATTTTTCTTGATGGAATCTTAGTTTGGTAACTATAGTGTAAGGAAACATCTCTTGTGCATGTGGTTCTTAGGAGGTAAATTACTTTGTTGTTAATTTTAATACCTTCCATGGCTTCTGTTTTGTTTCGTCCTTGCAGTATTCTTTGATGTCAGAGCACTATCAGTAACTTTTAAACAATTTTTTCCAAGTCTTTTATGTCAGAAAAGATACATACTTAGTGATTAAATGCTTTCAAAATGGTGTTGCAGGTTTCGGATGTTGATCATATAAATAGGTTGATGGCATGCATGTCCATGGCTCTCCCTTTTTTTGCGGTATGGCATCAATTTGATTCATGTCTGCACTTTCCATTCTTTTGTGTTGGGTATCTTGCTGTTTAATGGATATGAAATCCCCACTTACATTCGGTGTATTTGCTTTTCTTAACTTTTACAGAGGGGTGCATCAAACAAAAAATTCCTCAATTACGTGAACAAGCATGTTATTCCAGTGTTTGAAGAGGTAATTTCAATCTCTCTATGCATGACCATGTGATTTCTCGGCTAATTTTTTTTCCTTCCTCTTGTCCTTGGCATTCTTATTTGCAAGTCACATTTTTTAACTTACTGTGGTTTGTTTATTTGATGCTGGGTATTACTACTAAGAAATATCATGCTAGTCTCGCACAGCAAGTGGAGGGCCACAAATTATTTCTTATCAACTGAAACCCTGAAATTCAAAAATGAATTTATGGTAGTCTTACAGGTTCGCAAGAGCCGCTGCTTGTTCTGCTCATGGTTTAGTGCTTCTCTCATCTTTTCTAATTGAAATAAGTTGTCATGCTTCATGCAGTAGATAGTAGACAAGATAGACGAACAACTTTTTTGAAATTTTGGAAGAGGATATGATCATATCTCGGTAGAGTGCACTACTAGCTTGTCAGAAATTTTGGCTTTTAATAGAATGACAGACTGCCTCTGTTTCAGTCATAGACCCTGTTTCATGATGTGGTTTTGTACTTTTGCAAAACTAGCAGCGGTGCGGCTATTGACAACTAATGCAAACTTCCAGAATTTAACGGTGAAAAAGGGATAATATGAGAGTTGCTTGGTGGTTAACGTCTCTTATAATATCATCTTCCATAGCTGAGTGTGAACAATATATAACTGCAATGCAACCCACTGGTTCCATTAGCTTGGTCTTATGCTAAGGTCTTGATGAACATGCAGAAGATGCTTTAGAAAATCACTACGAAAGTGGACCAACTGACTAAGTTTGACAATTAGCTGGTACTTTCTTTTTTCATGCAAATATTAGTTGTGGCAGCAGTAGCTGGTAACTTCTATGGTGAGTAGAACTGGCCAGCTTGACTTAAGCTTGATCAGTTTTGATAGTTGACTTAGCAGGAGCTCAACATCACACTGAATCAAGCTGTCAGAACTGTATTGAATTTTCTGTATGTTCAAATAAAATGTAGATTTTACTTGTTAAAAAGTTTAAATTTAAGAAATGTAAATGATAACACTGAATATAAAAAGTTAATAATTGGTAAACCTACCTTGCCCACCTCCATTTGCAATTTATTTGAATTGGACCAACCCGATCAGATGATTCGTTCCATTATATAGTGAGCCTTGAGGTTTGTCTTTGTTTTGGAAGAGTAAGTATTCTTAATGTTTTTTAAATGGATCCATTATATCTACTCTTCAATATATTATCTCAGCG
The DNA here is from genome assembly GCA_035235625.1 of Saururus chinensis. Taxonomy (NCBI): domain Eukaryota; kingdom Viridiplantae; phylum Streptophyta; class Magnoliopsida; order Piperales; family Saururaceae; genus Saururus; species Saururus chinensis. Next base: position 25,105,924 of record CP141144.1, read on the forward strand.
TAAGCAATGCTGTTGACTGCAGATAATTCATGTCTAATTAAAAAAAATGAAGATATCTGCTCTGTGAAGTTCACCTCTTTAAAGGGTGAATTGCACTTATCCCCCATGACCTATGGTGAAAATGTGCAAACTCCTACCCACCTATGAAAACTTGCACATAATGCCCATTTTTTTTAATTCCTATGCAACACCTCTCCTCTTTTTGTTTTCTCAGTCGTCTTCGTGTTCACTGTACCTCACTTTCCTTCCTCTATATTTATCAAAAGCCTAAACAATATCCATGCCATTGTCTTCCACTTTTTCCTTTCCCTCCCCATTCTCATCATGTCCACCTCCCCGCTAAGACTTGCCAAGAAAGCTGCTGGGTGGTGGCATTGATGGAGAAGCCAGTTCTGGCTCAATTGTACTCTGTCTTCACCGCCACCACCATGGAGGAGCTTCTCCCAACTCTGCCTATTTCAAGACTTTTTCATCCCCGGTTGAGGGAACCATCAAGTCTAGGTTTTAATTATTGAACTTGTTACACTGATTGCTCAAGGCTCCATTGTGGGATATATATTTGTGGTTTGTATGCTAGAATTTTGCTCCTTGGGCAATATTGCTTCACAGCATCCAATGCAAAAAACTCTGGGACAGCAGTGGTGGCCTACCCACTGATGCGTGACATCACCACGTATCATGTTTTTCTTCAAAGCTGCATCGGCCCTGCAGTTGCTGCGGCATCTACATTGCTGAGGTTCCCAGTAAATCCATCCCCGAGCAACTTTATTATACCAGAACTGGGGCTGCAATTGAGAAATTCTGTACCAGTTGATTTTCTGGAGCTGATTGAACATGAGTATGTGCTTGCTGCTGCTCGACTTCTCTATTTGGGCTGCAGATAGTTTTGGGCTGGAATTCATTTTATAGAGAGAAGGGATGCTGTGGAAGCAGTCATGGAGTTTGTACGAAATGTTGGGCAAGATATGAAATAATTGTTGTTGTTCCCAATATCTGTTTGAATGTGTGGGTGATAAGGAGAATCATGTTGGGTGCACGGCTATATTGGGTAATTCTACAATGGAAATGCTTCAAACGCTACGGGGCAGATTCTCCTTTCTCTGGCATTATTTCAGTGCTGACAACTGTTGTACTCCTTCTCATTTTGAGGGTTTACATGAGCTTAAAGGACAGAAGTTCTTCCCTGAGAACTGCAGACTACATGCAGACTACATTCTTGAGGGAAGCAGTGCAGCCAGAATTGTTAACAACTTTTGTTATCACATGGAACATTTCTCTATTGCTGGAATGGAAGCACTAGCTTGTTGAGAAGAATCTCTTAGACATGCAATGTAGTTACTTCAGCAAGCGGGAGTTCAGGTACTCATTCGTTTTTCCCCTTTCAGGGGCAAGGCTATTACAGCATTGTATTAGGAGTGGACAACTTCACTACTTTGGTTAGTTCTTTCTACTTCTGTGTGAAATCTCAGTACTGAATTGCACAAGTATTTTAAACACCTGCTTTCACCGGAGATGTTTTGCAAGGGATTGAAGCCAGATGCTTTTACTTCTTATAGGGCTATTGGAGGGCCATGCCAGGTTCAGTATCTCAGCAGGGCATATGCACTCATTGATATATTGGAGACAGAGTATGAAGTTCCACTTGTGTTGACGTATGGGTGGTCCATAATGGTCTGTACTGCAGCCAAAATATGCCAGAGTTCATTCACTTTTGGGTTTTTGTTTGTCATATGCCACTAAGGAGCAGTGTTGGTGCTGTTAACAGTTAGATACTCCCTCTGTTGCACATTAATAGTTCATTTTGAGAAACCAAATGGAGCTATTAATGTGGATTGGAGGGAGTATATATTTCCTCAAGTTTGGGAAGAAGGGTTTTTTATATGTGCACAAGGGTGGCTTTGTCCTTCTTGAGAGTGCGCCGTTGGTGGATGGCCTACCCGATTGTCCATCTGGGTCTATTATACATAGAAGGCGATCTACATGAGGATGTAAGTATAGTGGAGCATTGGTGGAGTATTATGTCCACACCTCATACACAAGATGCAAAGACCACCTCGAGAGCGAGGTGGTGTGGAAGCAGGGTTGGAATGTTATGGCTTGTCCTAGGTCTGGTATGCCTATTAGGCTACTGGCCCATAAGTTTTTCTATTTAATATAAGGTTTTAGCCGTAATCTCACCTAGTGAATGAATGATTATCTTCTCCAAAATCTTCCCTCCGCCTAACTAGTCTCAACTTCACTTTCTTCCTTTCATTCTCCCCTTTTGTCTAATTTCACTTTCTTCCCTAAGCATTCATCCCAATTGTCCCCCATTTCATTCTCTCCTTAACTTCGATCAGTCTAACTTACCTTGAATGCCTCAAACCGAGACTTCTTACATGGCATATTTTTTGGACCCTCACCCAGAAGAGAGATCACGAGATCTTGCATATACTGGAAAATGCTCAACGGTACACAACACCATCATTGGAGGAAAGGCCTGACAATGTGTGAGATGTATGTGGAAATGGTCTACAATAGGACTTAATGCTTTAGCAAAATATGTCTGCACACCTTATGCAATAGGATAAGTTGTTGATGTTTCTAGCCATCATCTGACTACATATAATTTTGTCCTGGACTAAAAGCTTTGCATCAATGCACTTCAATGGAAGTACCAAAATGCAAAATTGTGACAAGCCTGAGGGACCATTTGCAATCGTAGTACTTGCAGAACCTCATTACAGAATATTACTTCTGGTTACGGTTACAGGTACCTTATGGAAGAGAATCCCGGATGTTGGATGGTGTATCTGTTCTAATATTGTAGTTGGTACACGTGTTATTAGATATGCTACAGACTTTGTAATTAAGCTTGCATTTGAATGATTGGAAACTTCTTTGTGTATGTCAAGGAACTCTATGGGGGGTGAAGGTGTATTTATTTCTGTTCTTTTGTGAGGGAAAGAAAACTATGATGCTTTATCTTTTAAGAATGACAGGTTGTTTTTATTTTTCGGTGCCAAAAAAGAAAATGATAAGTTTTTGTTCTGAAATGTTTTTCTTGGTCGTGAATTTTGAATTTCATATGGACCTACTTTTTATCAACATTCTACAGCTTCCAGATGAAAGGAAAGTAGCCCTGCTAAAAAATCTTGCAGAAAGCTCTCCTTATACAGCACCACAGGATTCACGCCAACTTCTACCATCTATTGTACATCTGCTTAAGGTACAATTCATGCAGGAAATTTAGATATCCACGGGTGGAGTATGTACTGATGCTTTATTAAGTTGGTTATTACATGGCAATATATATATTTTTTAATTTTTGGCAATGCACATGGCAATCTTTTTCTAACCATTATTTTGGTTTCTTTCAAATTACAGAAATACATGCCTTTGAGAAAAACTGGAGAAGAGATGAATTATACTTATGTAGAATGCTTACTATATACTTTTCACCATTTAGCTCATAAGGTCAGGCATATTCTTTTAAGTGCAACTTCTTTATAATCTTGAATTGCAATTAACATATAAAAATTGCAGGCGCCCAATGCAACAAACAGTATTTGTGGCTACAAGATAGTGACTGGCCAGCCGTCTGACAGACTTGGAGAGGATTTTTCAGAACATTACAAGGAGTTTACAGAGAGGTACTGCACAAGTCTGTGGTGTATATTCTTGTTTCAGTCATTGTTGTCATCAGAATTAATGATTTACTAATGTATAATAGTGGTTTAAGGTTTTTTGACACAATTCATTTTTCCATTCAACTTTGTCATATATGAATTAATAATCCATATGTGATTTATGGAAAGAGTTAATGGCCCATATCCTTTTCAAATGCAATCCTTCAATGAGAGCAATTTAGGAGGAAGTACTTCCTTCACTTTAACACGTTATTATTTCAAATAAAAAATATTTTTTCTGAAACAGTTTTTTCAGTCTAAATTGATGTTCAGAAAATGCAAATTCCAGCATAGCACTGCACCCCTATTTTAGATTTTCTGACCTCTAGCTAGTACAGGAGGGCCCTTGCCCGGTTAGTTGTGCTACTGTTTGGAGGTATTGGTTATGTGATTCTTGTGTGGACAGTGAACAATACCATGTCAATTGTATTTTGGGGTTCTGTCTGGTGTTATACTTTGTAGATATTGTTTTTGTAGGACCAACATGTACAATAGCATGTAAATGCTTTGTCCTTCACATTCCCTCAGGGTATTCGTAGAAGAACATTAGATGTGTCATGATTTGCAATCATTCATGACAGACAAATCTTTTTAAGCAAAGATAATGTGTGACTTAGGTTTTAATGGTGGTGTAGGCTGACCAGTATAGAGGACATGGCGAGGGGAAATATGAAGAAGCTAACGCAAGGGATGGCTGAGCTCAACAAAGCAATGGCCTCTGCTAAAACTGACGATGAAAAGAATGCTGTTGTAAGTCTAGTTGGATGGTGGTTTTTTTTTACAGTTAATCATTCTTCTGAGCTTATATTGTAAGGTGCTTGTATTCTCCGCTCCCTTTGAGCAGCTTCCATAAGTGGGGTCACAGGCATAAGTTGGTGTCACAGGGGGCTCTGTAGGGTCGGAACCACAGGGATGGAGAGTGGATTGCCGAAATAGGTAAAGCCCAATGCAGTCAGAGGGCCCTCTCTGTCTGAGCTGGTGAAAATTCAAGGGTTGTGAAAGGTCAAAGTTTTCGCCAGCTTAGATGGAGAGGCCTTACTGACTGGAAGAGGTCACTGTGGGTGGAGGGGAGGGGACATGGCAGCCCAAGAATGAATCCCCATCCTCTCGTGCTCTGAACTCGTTAACATTCACTATAGGAAAGTTGAGTTACTATGATTTTTATCTAATATAATTTGTCCATTTGATGAATGGAATTTCCTTTTCCCTTGCAAAACTGCAGAAGACGAAAAAACTGAGCACCACAACTGGACTGCGCACCTGCACCAACATTCTTGCTATGGCACAGGTAAACAAGTGAAAGAGCAAAAATATGCTAATATGTCATACAAAAGGCTGTGACTGATTATTGACTTTTTTAATTCAGCCATTGCATTCGAAAGCTCCAAATTTTATCGCAGACAAAAAGATTAATCTTTCATGGAAAGAGACTGCAAAAACTTCAGCGACTTCAACTGCTCCCTCATCAGGGTAAGTCATTCTAAGATGCAGGCATTTGCTTTTAATGGGCTTGGAATTATTCCATGTTATTCCAGAAGGCTTTTGCTTGGAAGAAATGTTTTTGAATGATCAGTAAAGTCATCCAAAAGAGAAAATTTTGGGTTAATGATATGAACACGTTCTGCATGATATTACTTGCATTAGAGAGTGATTGTAGCACCAGTCTCTTATAGCAATTTTTCTCGGAAATCTGATAGTCCATCTTCGTCATTTTGTAATATAATGTATTACACTTATCTAAAGTAACATTATTGTTCATATTTCAAGATATATTATGCTTGCTTATCTAATGTTCGGGTATCTATTCTGGTATTAGTTCCCACATTCAATCACGTTTTTTTTTTCAGAGCTAAGCGGGCTGCCAATACAACGAATGGTTCAGGTCCTGCTTCATTGCCAAACAAAAAGGGACGCGGTCAGGGTGTTGCTCAGAACCAGCTAGTAAATCGAGCTTTGGAAGGGTTATCGCGAGGTGGTGGAAGAGGTGGCCGGGGTTGGGGTGGTCGTGGCAGAGGAAGGGGCTATCGTTAGCTTCAGATTTAGGTGTACGAAGCCATCCATAATGAAAAATTTGGTGAATGAGCTCCTCTGCCTGGCTATTTTGCTTGCTTGCAGATCATTTATTTTTAGAAGTTTAGCTAACTGGAGCAGATCGACGAGAAATATAATCTTTTGTGCAGCCGCAAATTTCTAATTTTAGCTGAAGTTCAATTATCATAGGATTAATGTAGGAACTGATATTGAGAACCTACAGAATATTTAGATTCAAGTGTCCATACCAGGTTTTGCACACCTTCATCATTTTTTTGTTTTGGCGTACTACTAAATTATCTTTTATTTAATCTGTCCTTTATCACTCTTCACATTCCATTTGGATGAAGAAATAAGGGTGGACCGCTAAGAGTAGTGACTGCATGATTGTGGGTCAAACTGGCCTAGTCAATCAGCCTCACCCGGTCAAAGCCCCCAAGTCAAACTGGCTGAGTGAAGGTGGCCTGGCCGGGACAGCTGATTCGGACCAGACAAAAAACTGATTTGACCTACCCTGCCTGGGTTGCATTCTGAAACCATCAGCAGTGGTTTTTATGAACACTTGTGTTGACGTTAAAAGCTTCACCTGTACAGTAAATTCAGCAATCAATTATAGCAGAAACAGAGAACAAAAAGTGATCAAAATGTTTTCTACATAGCATATGTCAAAGTGGGTTCATCTTATAACTGGCTAGCATCAGGTGATTTGAAGGCCGTGGTGTGAATTTTCTGTGCCTCCATTCTCTGAAGCTTCCAGGTGAGGACCACTGTGTAGACCATTTACCCCTGATTGTGACTCTTGCATCTCCGTTTCGTCGGTTTTGTCTCTACTAGTAGTGGGATGAGAGCCCTGGGAAGAACTGTTTCTCCAAAGTGTTTGCCGTAGATTCTGGTACATTGCCTCAATTCTGCTAGTGGCGTTGAGAAATCGCATTACAAAGATCACAAGTGAGACTGTGCTTGTTACCCCGGTGATGACAAACAGACCCGAGAAGCTATTGGTGCTCAGTCTGAGGGTTTCTGCGGGATCATCGCTGAAGTCGGAGATGGAGCAGTTGTACGAAGATATCATTTTGTTGTATAGTTTCTCGAGAGTTCCCGTTTCAGATAGTTGAAGAATGGCTTGGGAGACATCAGGAAGGATTGGGGAACCCTTAGGAAATGCCTGTAAGGACAAGAATGGGGACATCTGGTGAGCCTGCAACTCTTGATGCTTATGACATGCGGGCAGGCAAGAAAAGTGGAAATAGATATACTTACAAATTCAAATCCTCCTACGTCAAATACGGGACCTGCAATGACTACTTTCTCACAATACTTGGCAACGAGAACATTGGCAAATGGGGCTCTTAGGAATGCTGCACGTATTTCTCCGTTCTTGAGAGCTTTCGGGTATTCGTCCCCTGAGGAAAACTGCTTGATGTTGCTGAGGTCAAATCCTAGAACATTCACTAAATAGTTCACCACAAAGGATCCATTGTCACATCCAACCATGGCATTTGTCAGCTTTAGCTTGCCCACGTCCATTGTTACTGAACCTAGGCCTTGGAATGTAAGCATGGAAGTGAGGTTTGCTGTGTAACTTGAAGTCAAGATAATTGTCACGAACAGCCATACCACCATGGTAACTATCGACAGGTTGCTGAGAGGTCGTTCTCCTGCAATGAGGTAATTGCATTTCAGTATTGGATGAGGAGTCTCCCACCCCCTCTTTTAGCTAGCCCACCCCACATATACATGCACAAATGTGTTAATGGGGGTGGGGTGGCTGAAGAGGGGGTTAGAGGCTTCTCATCCTTCAGTACTATGGTCTCGTGGTTTGCCACAATTATATTCTTCTAAGCACCAACCTTAAATGTGTTAAACTCTGTAATTCTTCGATGGATTTGCCTTTTCTCTCATGGATTTGCATCGGAAAATTATTTGATGCAACCGGGCTCCATAACAGGAGTCCATCACCATGGTGCATATGACCCTAGCATTGTACATAGTCCTAACATGGTATATTGTTACTGGGCGACCATTTTATGACCATGCATATAGTTATGGACCGCGTTAGGCCCCAATGTACCATGCTAAGACTCCTATTTTACCATGGATGTAGATTCTGGTCATCGAGCCCGGACAGGCTAGACGTGTCCATTTGCATTTTATCTAAGAGCTTTGACACCATTACCATGATGGGAGAAAAGGGTTGTGAAGGACAACCAAATCCACAGTCCAGCTTGTTTCCAGAAGTTGCCTTTGAGATTCTCTTCGTGGCTTTTCTCAATCAGCCACACCACAAACCCATTGTATAAGGTAATGAAAGCTGTGACTGCCCACATGGACAGAGTGAAGGGCTTCATGAACATCCAAGCCTTGTTTGATTTCTCATGTCCCGCAGAGACAAGCATCACAAGCCCGGGTTCCGCATAAGGCTGTGAAAAATGTACATACTGATAGCGGTCCGAGACAATTGAGGTGTCACCAACTACAATATCGTACGCCTATTTCAAGGTGGAAAATCAATGAGACGAGTGAAATGACAACATCATATGTGCATGATTCTAGAGCTACTGATAAATTGGCAGTGTGTATATAGCAGAAAAACTGTGGTGAATACGCAATTGTTTTCTGGGAAAAAATGTAATTTTTTTTGGTTTCGTATCTAGACACAATTTTGTCATGAATAGATAGGCGTAAAACATACAGGATAGCGTTTGAAACCACTAGTGAAAATGACTTAGTTTACCTCGGTAAACCACTTTGCCCCACATTTAAGTTGGTGCTATAAATTGCTGTTTTTCAAATAACCACATCTAATAAACATTTATTTGGCTTACACTCTCAATTACTTTTTCCAATTATTTATTTATTTATTTTCATTTTCTCAAAATAGAAATTGTATATCCATAAGAGTCTTCGTGTTGAACTTGATAAATTTTCTCCAATCCATCTATATTAATTAGTATCCCAATTGATTTTCCAAAATGAACTATTTATTTTGAAAAACTAAGTAAGATAATATAGGACATTATATGGGTTACGTTCTAGCTTCAGATAAACTTTGACCATCCTGCTACTCGAATGGCGTCAGTTTGGGTTACTTTTACTCTGTCTACTAATTACTACGAGAAGGATAACACTATAGTAAGCTATTAATTTGGGATACTTTATTTTTTAATAAGATTATTAAAATTGGACGAAGGGATTAAAAGAAGATCATTTATAACTAATGTTGTGGAAGAAAAGGTTAAGATAACTTGAGCAAAAACGAGCAGTGGAGGGGATCGACAGTTTTTAACATGAAAAAGTAATATGGGTGTGCATTTTTTCTATTTGGCTGACATTGATTGTGCAATCCCACCACACCCAATTGATCTGAACCCCATTTCCGCTGTGGAACACTCACATGTGGTTGTACTCACAACATCCCAACATGCCATAAAAACCTGTGTAAACATTCATAGCATGTTGGTAGTTGTGTACCAGATGCGTATGGTCACTCCCACCGGTTGTGGTGGGAGTGCCCACCCAGCCTATCTCAACCGGCATGGGCTGTTGTTGTGAGAGCACGCATATGTGAGTTCTCCACCACGGATCTAAAGCAATTTTTTACTACTGAATTTGAATACAGAGAGGGAGTATTTACCTTGCCTACCTCCTGCACCATTGAATCATATGATCCATTGTGGCCGAAATAGTAATGATGCAGCTCATACGGCAGTTTATCCAGCACGGCCTTGAACACATCGATAGAAAATCCGGTGACATTGTCCTTGTCCCTTTGGTCGTCGTTGTTCACTTTCACAAACTCAGGAAATGCCGATCTTGCAGGCACCCCAATCACCAATTGCTTTGCACCTGTTGGCGGAGCCCAACCTCTTGGAGTGGACCATGGCCCTCCTGGCCAGTAGATCTGTCCCAGAACCCTCATCGACTTGTTCCTATTCCACCCATTCTTAAGTTTACGCATGAAACCAGATTCCTCAGACCAGAAGCCCAGGTCTTTGTAGCTTTTCCCCACCACGTTCACCACCGCAATGTACTGTGAGGATACCAACATGCCCTCCTGAAAACGAAAGTTTCCACTCAACCCTTCAAAGTTACTAGCCAATATAGTTTCCAAAAGTTCAGTTGAATTCTTCGTCTGCTTTTGTTGGAGATCAAGCCGGCAATGGCCAGTGCGGTTGAGTGCTGAAGCCACTGCCCATAATGCATCATATGCCTTCGCCCCAGGCATCCCTTGACCTAAATTGGCTGCAAGATTGATGCCGGGAAGTTGGTTACTGATATTTGGAGGGGAGGAATCCATCACTCCTATAATTCCTTGCATAGAGGAGATGACCGATGAATTTACTGTGTCTAGGAGACTAGTAATGTCATTGCTGGTTATCCACACATACTCTTTGTCCATCATTCCCATCTGGGTCGCTTGGCGGAAGAGCTGAACTGCCAGTTTCATGGAAGTATAGACAATGAAGATCCTGGACTGCCTGTCCATAAGCTTCCCCAACTCCTCTGACAGAGAAGGAGGGGACGGAGGGAGGGCCATTTGATAATCAATCACCGAGTTGACCTCTAGAAGTGCATTAGAGAGCTGTGGAATGATGTTGCTTGAAACAAAGTCCATGTCCTCGTAGATCACTGTCACCCTCTGCCACTGCCCGGAGCCAACAATTGCGGCCATGGCTTTCAGTTGTACTGCTTTGTTCCTTGCAACTCGTATCAGGAAGGGCCACTTGAATGTGAACCAGGACGGGCTTGTTTCAGCTAGAGAGAGGACAGGGACTTGTGCCTTATCGCCTAGCTCGGCTACAAACGCAGCTTCCTGCCATGTATCAAGGCCAATGAGTGCATCCACTTGTTTGTCCTTGATTAGCTCCATGGCTGCATTTCAAAGACGTCGTCATCATGCTTCAAATGTAGTAAGTCTATTATTACCCATTTAGCACCTTTTACCAATGAATTGGGAATGCATGCTATAACTTTTTTCATGCACATGAGTTAAAAGAATTGGGCTACTTCAATTTCTTGCTTTATGCAATATGCTTAATTCAATTATATGTTAATTAGATTTTAAAAAATTTCACTACAATAAAATGTACTATTAGCGACACTTTCATTAGTGATGCACATACAAGCGTCGCTAAAAATTATTAATTACGACATATAAAAAATTATCATAAAAATAATTACCATTAGCGATGTTTTATAATAAGTGTTGCTAATAGTCATATGTTAGCGACACATAGAATAAAGTGTCGCTAATACTAAACATATTAGCGACGCTTGCAAAATATCGCCGCTAAAAATTAAACTATTAGCGACGCTTATAATAGGCATTGTTGATAGATATGCATTTAACATAAAAAATTAAAAATTTAAATCTAATAATGACGCTTGTAAACAACCGTCTCTAATATATTTATTAATTAATTTTATTTAATAAATAATTATATAATAGAGAGAGAGGTAGAGAGAGATGGGGAGAGAGGAGAGAGGGAGAGGGAGAGGGAGGAAGAGAGAGGTGAGGGGAGAGAGGGGAAAGGAGAAGGAGGGGAGAGAGAGAGAGGAGAGAGAGGGAGGAAGAGAGATAGAGGAGAGGAGATAGAGGGGATAAGAGAAGGAGGGGAGAGAGAGAGAGAGAGGGAGGAAGATAGAGGGGATAGGAGAAGGAGGGGAGAGAGAAAAAGAGGAGAGAGAGGGAGGGAGGAAGAGAGAGAGATAGAGAGAGAGATAATAGAGAGAGGGAGGAAGAGAGAGGGAGGAAGAGAGATAGAGGGGATAGGAGAAGGAGCAGAGAGAGAGAAAGGGAGGAGAGAGAGGGAGGAAGAGAGAGTGATAAGAGAGAGAGAAAGAGGGGAGAGAGAGATGAGGGAGAGAGAGGGGGTGGAAAATTGATTAATTATATATTATTATTTATAATTTTAAAAAAATAAAAAATGTACTCATGTATATGTGTCGCTACTAGCCGAGTCTAGTAGTGACACATACGCTAATGCATCACTACTACAATTTTTTTTAAAAATTAAAACAAAAGAGAGAGAGGGGAGGGAGGAGAGAGAGAGAAAGAGAAAGAGGAAGAGATTGAGGGAGGAAGAGATAGAAAGAAGGGAGAGAGGGTAGAGAGAGATGAGGGGAGAGAGAAGGAGAGGCAGGGGGTAGAGAGAGAGGAAGGAAGAGAGAGGGAAGAATAGAGAGAGAGAGAGAGAAAGAGGAAGAGAGAGGGAGAGAGATGATGGGAGAGAGATCTAGGAGAGGGGTGGAAAAATGATTAATTATACATTATTATTTATAATTTAAAAAAATAAAAAATGTATAGTAGCGATGCATTTTTAGGTAGTAATGATGCATAAATATATGCATTGTTACTAGTCGTGTCTAGTAGCGATGCATACGCCAATGCATCACAACTAACTTATGTAGTAGTGACGCATACAGGTATGCGTCGCTACTACAATTTTTTTTAAAAATTAAAACAAAAGAGAGAGAGGGGAGGAGAGAGAAAGGAGGAAGAGAGAGAAAGAAGGGAGAGAGGGTAGAGAGAGAGATAGAGGGAGGGGGAAGACGGAGGGGGAGGGGAGAGAGAGAGGGAGGGGGAAGAGAGAGGGAGAGGGAGAGAGAGGGAGGGAGAGAGAGAGAAAGGAGAGAAGAGAGAGAAATAGGGAGAGAGAGATGAGGGGAGAGAGAGGGTTGGAAAAATAATTAATTATACATTATTATTTGTAATTTAAAAAAATAAAAAATATATAGTAGCGATGCATACTAGTATGCGTTGCTACTATACTCATGTAGTAGCGACACATAGATATTTGTGTTGCTACTAGCCGAGTCTAGTAGTGATGCGTACACCAATGCATCGTTACTAACTTGTGTAGTACGATGCATACAGGTATGCGTTGCTACTACAATTTTAAAAAAAAAATTAAAACAAAAGAGAGAGAGAGAGGGGAGAAAGAAGGAGGAAGAGGGGAGAGAGAGATGAGGGGAGAGAGAGGGAAGAGAAGGGAGAGAGAGGAAGAGGGGAGAGAGGAGGGAAGGGGAAGAGAGAGGAAGAGGGGAGAGCGAGGGAGGAGGGAAGAGAGAGGGAGAGGGGAGAGAGAGGGAGGAAGGGAGGGGAGAGAGGAGAGAGAAAGAGGTTGTAGCGATGCATACAATATGAGATATTAATACACTAGGATATTAGTGACATATACTATATGCATTACTAGTACACTAGTGTATTAGCAATGTATACAATGTGCATTGCTAGTAACTGTTTTTTAATCCCGAGCGGGCAAAAATTACGCTAGGGTGGGCAAGAAAATTTTACCACTCGCACGAAATTGCCCTCACAGTTCCCTTATATAACCCCACCACCCCTCTCTCCTCTGGATTTGTCGCTCGCTGCTAGCCATCGCCCTCTTTCCGCCTGCTCCGCCGCTGCCATCCCTGGGCCACCACCTTCACCCCTCTCCTTCCGCTTCCGCCCCCCCTGCCGCCGCCCAATCCCCTCCTCTCACTTGGTCCCCCTCTCCCCGTCCCCCCCACCTGCACCCTCCCCCATTCGCACCCCTCGGGAGGGAGGGAGGGGCCCAGCCCCCCTCTCTCGCCGTCCCCCTCCCACCCCGCCTTCCCCTCTCTGTAAGCAGAGAGGGAGGGGGAGGGCCCCCCTCCTTCCTCCCGATCCCCTCCTCTCTCCCCGTCCCCCCCCCCTCAAGGAGAGGGTTTCCCCCCTCTGTAATAGAGGGAGGTAGGGGAGCGGGAGGGAGGATGGAGGCCGGATTCCAGTGACCTGTGGAATCCAGCTGCCTCCCTCTTGCCTTTTTTCTTAAAAAAAAATTTTGGTTTTAGCAACGCATATCATTATGCATCACTAATAATTTTTTTAATAACGATTATTGAACATTACCGATGCATAATTAGCTTCATTAATAACACCATTAGAGACGCTTATGGGTTGCTAATAACATTTTTTTTATTTTTTTTACATATTATGAAGTTATTAGCGATGCATAACTATGCGTCACTATTAATCAATTATTAGTTAAGTATAATTTTATATGTCACTAATAATTTAATATTTTCAACGTATAATTATATGTTACAAAAAAAAACTCATTAGCGACGTATAGATATATCACTAATGTGAAATTTTAGCATCGCTAATCTTAATACATCGCTAATGAGCATTAGCGACGACAGTTTTATCGACGAATGTGGCGATGTTTTTTATTTATCACTAATTATTATTAACGACGCTTATAGTACTATTAGCGATGCTTAAATATGTCACTAATAGTCAGTATTATTGTAGTGTTTAATTTTGACAAATTCAGCATGTACAAAGGTTACCAGCTGAAAATGTGCGTAGGCCATGACTGTGGGTCAATTTGATCAAGGCAAGAAAATGTAAAATGGTTACCAGCAGAGATTGCCCGGACCGGATCAATCTGAGAGTCTCTAACGTGAAGAGCCACTCTGCAGCCTGTTGACCGGTGAAAGGCCTCGGCAGCCTGGTGCAGGGAACGATTCTCTTCTTTCCCAGCAGGAGAACTAACATCTACTATTGCACCTATGCTTCCTGCAATTTGGGTCCCCCCCTCGCTCTTGTTCGCAGCCATTCCATACCCAGGTGAAAGGAAGAATGAGAAGAAGACGAAGAAAAGTAGGCAGTAAGCCATGACACAGAAAGATAGAGGTTAAGAGACCAGTCCTCCACGTTTTCAAGAGTGAGAAAAATGGAGTTATATAACGGTAGGGATGACATGGACCTTTGTCATATACCTCAAATATCCGGGGGAAAAACAGAGAGAGTGAAAGTGAATGTGTGTCTTGTTCCCAAGTCAAGGTCGTCTCATATAATTAAGGGAGAGGGTTAAAAACTGTTCATGATAGTGCTTACGAGGCTTTTCTACAAAATCTCTCAACTAGGTTGATTGGATAAAACGTGACCTATCCAATCAAAATTTAGTAAAAATCTTTTGTTGAACATATTTGTTTGTGTAATTATCATTTAAAAACCTTTTTTCTAATCAGTTTTTTGCCGAGGGGCTCCGATCATAGTACATAATGGGGAATCAATGCTCCTTTTATGTACTATATTTAGATCCCCATGTGGGTTAGTCATAAAAACTGATCACATTATACGTGTTTTTCGTTAAGAGAAATGTTGTCTTGACCACACTCTATGACTTAGAAGAGATGTATAGAGAGGGACCACAGGAACTATTGGATCTAATTTCTAAATTTTTCTCTCACCATTTTGAAATCATATGATAGCCTCTCATTGTTGATCACGTAGCCTAAACTAGACAAATTCATATGGTCATTACATCATTAGATTTAATGAACAATAGACGTGTAGACAAGGGAAAGCATGGGGATTCTTAGATCAGTCCAAATTAGTCTCTCTCCATTCAAAGTAACGTAGAAGCTTCTCATTAATAGTCACGAAATCTTAGTCATACAAAAAAGTCATAGACAAAATAACGATTCCTAGTCTAGCCGGCCGAAGACTTAGCATTTAAGATTCGTGGGATTCTCACAAATGAGGGGATTTCCTGCAAGGCTGGGTTGGCTTCCTCGGATAAGGACTGCCAGACAGGAAAATTAATCGGGCTAGGCAAGTCCACGCGGTCATTGCATGACCAGATTTAATGACCAATAGAGACATATAGAGACGGAGGAATATGGGAACTGTAAGACTGTTAGATCAGTTCCCAAGTTACTCTCTCTCCATTCAAAGTAACGCTGAAGCTTCTTATTATTAGTCACTTATTCTTCATCATAAAAAAATGTCAGACAAGTCCTTAATTATCCATTAAATGAGGGGATTTCCTGCAAGACTGGGTTGGCTTCCTCGGATAAGGACTGCTAGACAGGAAAATTATCCATTAAATGACACTTCAGACAAATAAGGAAGTTGTTAATTGGGCCCGACCTACAATTTGCTCAGCCTTCCTTCTGCACTTTGTCTGTCAATTTGGCTAAGTTTCTCCAGTACTCATTGGACAATTTGTTTAGTGGGCCCATGCATAGGCGAGGAGAAAGGTTAAATTACAAAGTCGTTTGTGGATAAGTATATTTTAACTAAATTAGGCATCGCTATTTTATTAAAAGAGGCCATCGAAGCATATAAAGAGGCTTAAGGACAAACACATGAAACGACAGATATTATTATTCCTTTTGTTTC
Source organism: Saururus chinensis (assembly GCA_035235625.1). Taxonomy (NCBI): domain Eukaryota; kingdom Viridiplantae; phylum Streptophyta; class Magnoliopsida; order Piperales; family Saururaceae; genus Saururus; species Saururus chinensis. Next base: position 25,121,782 of record CP141144.1, read on the forward strand.
ATAATAAGTGTCTTATTTGTAAAAGGTATAAATTTTAAAAAAATTGAGAAGTACTTTAAATCATAAAAAAAGCAAATTCTAACTAATTCTTAATTAATTTAAATTCTCTTAATTTAATTAACTTTAATAAATTTAGCTCCCATTATATATGGTAAAAAATATATTAGAGACTTTCATGAAAATTAGGACACTTGTTGTGGGATAGATATTTTTTTGAAATGAGACTTAGTATGGGACAGAGGAAGTATAGGACAATGTCCTTGAGAGAGATGGGAAATGTAAATTTTAGTGCAAAACCACCATCATAAGATATTAATGTAATTAATTTAATTTTCTATGCATCATGAATTACAAAACATCTCTAAGTAAATAGGTTTCACTGAGCATGAGGAAGAAACAAGTGTTTAAGTAAATTACACATTATGCGATCTATATGTTAGAATATAAAATTAATATAAAAAATATCCTCTTCCTCCTAACAGCTCGAGCTTTTGGGAAATTTGGTTATCTTACATGGTATCGGAGCTCCAGGTTATAGGAGGTCCTGGGTTCAAGTCTCGTTAGAGACATTTATATATCCCAATTGTGTTCCACGTGCCGCGCTTGATAGACACTTGCACGTGAAAGGAGATGTTAGAATATAAAATTAATATAAAATATTTCCTCTTCCTAACAGCTCTTGCTTTTGGGAAATTTGGTTATCTTACACTATATCCTTATATCACTATCACAAGTGAATGAAATTCTCCTTAGACTATGGATCTATATATGCTCCTTAGACTATGGATCATATTCTTGTATTGCATGCGACATCTATGCACAACATAAATGTGAAGGAGATAAAAGAAATGGAGAGCAGACAAAATTGTTTTTATAGTGGTTCCCCCTCCAACGCTTTGAAATGCTACATCCACTCCTTGAGAGGCTCTTCTCAGTCACTGCTTGCTCACTACTCTAATGTGCTTAAAAAACTGCTTCCACCAATGAGCTCACCAAGTTCTTGACTACATACAAATTCAACTTCCTTCACACCCCAAGTGCAAGGCCAAACATAAGGCCTGCTTCGACAATGCCTCTCGCCCATCACTATCTCATCCAATATTACCTCTGATCTTTTTGGAGACAGCTCTAAGCAGGTAGTTTTCCCAACCCATTCTATCCAGGCTTGATCTTCATCTCTCTTGGCCAATTCCATCTTCTCCGGTTTGCTCTCCTAGCTACCACCATCTACCGATTGATAATGTAGATTTCCTCAAGTAGGCAGCTGTTTTTGTTCCTAGTGGCACATTTTTTGCTCGCCTCCTCCATCTGGGCTCAACCAGTGGAAGTGCCCACTTAGCGCCAACATGTAAGCCAAACATGTTTGACTCTATGTCAAAGCCAGGTGTGTTTTGCTTATGCGTCTGGCATTGAGTAGGCACTGCCATTGTGTTGGGTGGGAGTGCCCACACAACTTATCTGAACCCCACAACATCACCCGGATCCTTGCTGAAAACCCTCAAGTTCTCCTCCTTCAAATACTACCTCTTTCACCCACATGGTAGTTGAGATCAACCGCCGCAGACCATCAACGTCTTTGCCCTCTACAACACTGCCATGGGCACCACACCCTTCTAGCCAAGAATTTTCCCCTTGCATTCCACAAAAAACTTTTTCTCCCTCCACATCCCTGTTGGACGTGAAGACTCTTAAACGTGGGAGACACTCTAATCCTTTTCTTTGTGGACCGACCCTACTCCTAAGATAGACTCAATCTCTTGTATTTCTAAGATAGGTTTGATCTAGATTATCCTTATTCCAACCTAGGTCATGCTTATCTCTACTCAAAGAATGGCTTCACATTGTAGAGTGGTGGTGCAGCGGAAGCGTGGCAGTGGGTAAGCCCAGGGGAGGCACAAAGCATAAAAATCCATACTTTAAATTAATTCACTTATTTATGTGTAGATTCTTCAAACAACCCCTTCTTGGATGGATAACTCAGCATGGAGGGGTCCAATTCCTTATTCTTGAAGCCACAAAATAGTGAGGAAGAGGATTCCCCTCTAGCACCACGCACAAGAGAGAAATAGAGGGGGAGGAGAGGGGTGGCCAGCCCCTTGTTCTCTCAAAAACAAGGGGGTTCCACACCAACAAGGGGAGAGAGGGAGCGGAATGAGAGAGAGAGAGAGAGGAGAGGAGAGCTAGGGCTTCCTCCTCTCTCATAACCCCTATTTATACTCCTCCATCTATTCTTAAGTGGGCTTCAATTAGATGGGTCTCCTTCCAAATTCACCGGGTTCTTCTTAGAGGTTATGACACAACAGGAGCAGGCTCTGATTCTTAGAACCTGCGGGGGCCTGGACCCCCTACATACGGTCAAGCCCGTGACAGGGTTGACCCTTCGCTAACCATAGGTCCGACCATCGACACTAATTCATGATTCGGGCTCCACAATGTGATAATACACACCCTAGTCACATGCCTAGTATTCGTGTGTGACAGATGTAAGTCCCATATGAATTCTTATCACGATGGTTCATGTGGGGTTGGTGCTACTGCCCACACTAACCTTGGACCTTATGGCCTGTACCGGCTCACCTGAATTGCGAACAAAGTGGACTGAGAGGGCCCGAGCCCATACCCTAGTCCAACACACATAGGAGACAAAAGGGGGATGATTTTGGTATGGAGTTAGAGTTCATGTGGGATGAGAAAAGGGAGAGGAGAGAGTGGCTTGAGGTCTTGGGCTTCGAAGCCATATCCTTAAGAATGGTATAAACTTTGTAATTCTCTTTGTGCTACTCATCTTTCCCACCATGTCCCAAGCTCTCTCCCGCCATGTCCTAGGCAACTGGCTCGTCCAACTTATGTTGGTTTTCAATATTGGTTTGATCCATATTAAATCAAATTGTATATGGGCTAGGATGAGCATGCGGGGTCTATTGAGGAGGAAGAATGCTTTAACAGAGAAGATGATCTCCTGGATGAAAGGCCTTGAGATATGAGTATGGTGCTTGCTTAATTTCCTCTGATGATCAATTCATAGTTAGAAAAGAGCTATTAAAAAATGGGACACAGTTTGGGAATAATGAGCATGCCTTTTTCCTCTCATCTCTATGTATATATACTTGAGATTAATGTCAATTAAGTAACTTCCTCCATATCTCCTATTTGTTGCCCACATTTTCATATCCCTTCAATGTAGGAATTAGTTATACCTAATTTTGGAAATGGTCAAATGTCATGTGGCTTGATCTAATGGGGGTGCTATTTTCTACTCATCAGTTGTCCCGCTAAGTCCTTTGCTCTTAAACATAGGATTTGTTTTGTTGCATACACTTCAATTTTGGACTTTTTGTGCTAGACATTGTTTGATTGACTTTTGATAAAACTGTCTTTGAGTCAATTAAGCTAGACATGATGAAGATCACTTTAAATTTTAGTGTCCTTCCTATAGCCGATATGGTACTAGACATAACTAAAATGATTTTAAACTTTAGCATCCTTCCTATGACCAATTTGGACTTGGCATGACCAAGATAACTTCAATTATTTAGTGGCCTTCCCATAGCCAATTTGAACTTAACATGATCGCGATGATCTTAATTTTTAGTCTAATTCCTATGACTAATTTGGACTAGACATGTACATGATGACTTTCATTTTTAATTTCCTTCCTATAGGCCATTTGGACTTGACATGGTCAGTTAATTGACTTTAATTTTTTGCATCCTTCCTATATCCTATTTGGACAAATCATGGCTAGGATGACTTTAATTTTTAGTACACAAATACTAAGTCTTTAGAAAAGAAGCTTACTGCATTCATTGCATCAAAAACAAATCTTTCATTAGTGATAGAATTTTCTTAAATGCTCTACATTACAACGATGAGCCATTGCTCATCCTTCCAAATCCTCAAGCCGATATGTCTCAGATTTGTTAATCTTAGTTACTTTGTAAGGTCCTTCCTAATTTAGATCGAGCTTTCTTGCTCCGACCTCTTGTGTATTATGGAATACCTTCCTTAACACTAGGTCACCTTCACTAAAAGATCTCTCTATGACCTTTTTGTTGTATTTCTTTGACATCCTTTGTTGGTAAGAAGCCAATTTGACTAAGGCATGTTCTCTCCTTTCCTCGAGGTAATCTAGGTTCTCCTAAAGTTGTTGCTCATTGTTGTTTGTTGAATAATTTTGTGTCAACTGTGAACATTCTAATTTTTGTAGGAATGACAACTTCTATCCCATAAGCCAAAGAGAATGGGTCTATTCAATTTGTAAGATCATATGTGGTCATCCGTATTATATTGACTTATTTTGGTACTCAAAACAATGTCAAATTGATGTGGTATGATTTGAGTCATAGGATAGATTAGTTGCTGCTCAAGATTATATACTGAGTAGATCAGAAGAGAAAGAGGTGTTTGAAAAGTAAAAACATGGACACACATCGCACTCACATATTTGAGAGTTATGGGAACTTCATTTTATTGTGTAGGAGAGTGCTGGAGGCAATTGAATAGAAACTTAGTTTTTTATATTAGTGATCAATCGATCAACCTTGAATACTATTCACAAGGTTCTCCAAAAAGTTGAAAGATAGACTACCAAGTGGCGATCAATGTTGGTCTCGTATGATTTCAGAATCAATTGATTGTTCAAAGGATCGATCGTTTGCAAATATGCATTTACGTAGAATAGGGAATAATCAATCACCCTATGGAACTAGAGCAAAGATATTGAAATACTTGATGGTAATTACATGTATAAGTTCAATGAACCACATTCACCACTAACTTCCTTCCATGCATGGTCATCACTTTGTAATTGGTGTGGTTTATTCTTTGAACTATACACTCCCCAATTTTATTTGATTGTTTCCTTATAATCCCTTCCACTTTTGGAGTATACGTGGTAACCATGGCCTCCAAAGTGCAAGATCGTTTAATAAAGAAATTTATCACCAGACAAAAAAATGATTGACACTAAAGCCTGCATGGGTAATCCTCGTGCCCCTTCAAGTCACTATTTAAAATTTCTATCATATTTATAGTCACCATTCCAAATCTAACCATTGCGAGAAAGAGACCACTATTTAAGGTGTAATCCTTCTCCGGTAAGGAGTTGTTTTACCCTTTGACTTTCTTTACCAATCAAGTTCATTTTAGCTTCAAATTATTCAACTATTAGTGCACATGCAACTGCCCCAATCCAATCCATTAGTGTGTCATTTTTAAACTCTTTAAAATTTACTTTTATGTGACAGATTCAATATCGATAGTAGAAGAATGGAGGGGGAAAAACTTCAGGCACGACCTTTTGAAGACCCTTATGTTGATTTGAGATAATTGTGACATGTGTCATATTCATTATACCATCTTCCTCAATTGACTTAATAACCATTTTCAATTAGTGGAATTCTCCGTTGATACTATCCCGAATGCTAGAGGACATAACCCCTTGTTCCCGTGAGTAACTGTTGCCGCCATAAGAGATCCAAGATACCTGTCATGCAAATGAGTTACATCAACACCAATCACTAGGATATAATCCCTAAACCTCAATATAGATTGCCCAAATACCCAAAACATACATTTAAATCTTCGATGAGGGCTACCTTCCACTTCATTAGATTTTAACTCATATACGGTACCAAGATTCACATCTTGTATTCCCTCCAGGTACATTGACAATAATTTGTATGATTAAGACCAATCCTCAAAAATGGATTTTACGGCCATATTCCTTGCCGCCTATGCCTTTTTATAAAAAATGTTCATGTGGAACCTATCTTTCATTCCTAGAATAATATCACCTGGTGTGAGTGTCAATTCAGCTTAGATGACATGCATTATGACCATGCAAACAAGAAATGTACAATACTGTCAGTGATCAATGCTAAGCTGGGCATTCATACAAGTGTGGTCACCATTGTATGTCTTCAATTTAAAGTAGCCTACACCCCTCTTCATTAATCCATAAACTTTCCAGGGGCAAGCACTATCAATGAACTTAACTATATATTATGACATATTTTTAAGCAAAACCTTGTATTGGACATGATTTCTAATTGAAAACTCATTCAAAGCTATGATGAACGCCTCTTTATCCTCAAATATTTGTCCAACATATAACTCTTCTTCTCTATGTTGCTCCATATTCATATCCCAATTAATTACCTCGTCTATATTAGCTCATCTGTGATGTGCATATATTAGCTCCTCCTCATCATAGTATGGTGACTCATCATCATCGACATTCATGTCATTTGTGACAATTACATTATTTACTGCATCATCCTTGTAAGATCTCTAATTTATTTTCTTTAAAATTGTGTTTGTTTGTCAGTTTGATTTAATTTTTGGAGTAATGGGTTAGCTTAATTATAAATTTTTTAAGGTTTAATTTCATTTAAAGAGTATTAGTATCAAGATTGATTTACCCAAATTTTTACATATTTAAAGGTATTTTTTTATTTTTCCTTGGTCAAAAGAGTGGGCCCCACAGTGGGACCCACATCCGTGTGGGATGGTGTGCTACCCATTTTAGCCTCCAACCTTCTATTGATTTGTCTAAGTGGGTTTGGGTATGATTAAATTCATTTTTGAGTCAAAAGTACCCTTGAATATTCACTTAGGGCATTTCCCCCTATTTTCTAACCCAACAATTCAATTCCTAGCCCATAAGCCTTACTATAAAAAGAAAAACCCTAGCTATTTGCCAATTGGGGAAGGGCTGAGAATAGGAAAGAGGCTAGCTCTACCCCCATTTCCCAAAGGAGAAACCCTTCTTAGGGTAAGGTTTTACCTTAATCACCCCTAATCTTTAGATCTTTGTCTTAAACATCCTATCTTCACTTCTCCTATTTTGATTCTTAGTTTTCTTTCATCAAAATCACATTTTTAATTCTAATTTAGAACCCTAATTAGGTTATTTTTGTTTTTAACCAAAGGAGGTCTTATATCTATCTTTTTCCCAGTTGATTTGAGTTTATTAATTAGTTTTAACTTTTAATTAAGTTTAACTAAAAGTCATAATGTTTGGGTAAGATTTCTTGAGGTTGAAGCTCGTTTAAGGGATTTTCAAGCTTGTTAGATGTATGGGGTTTATACCTTAAGTGGTTCTCTTTCTTGAAATGTCATGATTATGGGTTTATTTGAACTTTTGATTAATCTTGGTGTGTAATGGTGATTTATTAAGAGCATGAGATGGTTATTTTGTATGATTAAGCATGGAACATATTAGATCCATCATGTTCTAGGCTTAGATTTTGATTATACAATGTTTTATGATGATTTTTTATTTATATGGAATTTGGGAATATTTTCGGTTTGAATTTCGAGAGGTTGAAGACGAACTAGAAAAGTGAATTATTTCAACTGTTCGAATAGGCTAACAGACCGTTCGAACGGCCAACAATTAAAATGGGTAGCAAGACCATTCAAACTACTGGACATTCAAATGGGCAGTAAGGCCGTTCGAATAGCTAAATGACAATTTTGTGAAAATGACCATTTTTGTGGATTTTTGACTATTTCTTGTTATTTTCTCATGATTCTAATTCTCTATGTCTATAATGAGTTATGAATACTTATAATTTTCATATTAATTGCATATAAACCCTCCTTGGATATGATATAGTTTAAGCATGAAGATGACTATACTTGTCTAGCTTTTTATGATGCTCTACTTGTTTTAAATCCATATTTCGCTTATTTCTTCTTATTTACCCCATAATTCCAGTAGATGATAATCATGATAAATTATAAATACTTTCATATATCACATTAATTATAGATGAATCATGTTCCACATATTTTAGCTCAAATATAAACACAACCATGTATGTACATTTTACTTATGCTTATATGATTTTATTTGTCACAAATGGACCATATTTCATGCATAATATGACTAATTAGAGTATTTTTACCTATGCTTGCATTCATTTAATATTGTTCACGTATGTATCATGTCACATGCATCACAAGAATGATTTGTAATAGAAGAATATTCGTGTTTACTCGTGATTAATCAATTAGATGACATATTTTCCCAAATTAGTCGTATCGGAGGTTTAGCGAATAGGTTTTACGTTCGAAAGAATGGGGTTTTGCATCTTTTGGACAGGGTTTTACGTCCCTTTGAGGACGGGTTTCCTTCCCGGGTGAGAAGAGCGGAATGCTATAATTAGTTAAATTAATCTGTTATATGGACAGGAGATTCCAGGCTGGTTTGTTTGTGTGCACTAGCTTACCAGGGGATACTTCCCTATTCAGGATTTACCCAAACTACTTAGGACTTCTTTGTTAGGATTTCTAGCATGAGCATTCTTGCTTGTGCTTTGACCAGGATAAGCAGAGTTGTTTTTCTCAATTGTAAGACATTCACTAGATTACTTATACATGTGTATGGATTATAATGCTCATTGACATAGTTTGTGTAGGGACAATGATGCTTATGTTACACATGATGTAGAGCATCGTTGTCCTTATTCGGGATTTACCCAAACTGCTTAGGACTTCCTTGTTAGGATTTCTTGCATAAGCATGCATGCTTGTGCTTCGACCAGGATAAGAAGAGTTATTTTTCTCAATTGTAAGACATTCACCAGATTATTTATACATGTGTATGGATTATAATGCTCATTGACACAGTTTGTGTAGGGACAATGATGCTTATGTTACACATAATGCATATGAAATGATTATACTTGAACATGCAGGTTGAATGTGGTTTGATACACTTGATTATGTAGGGTGAATGCAAATATTGATACTTGTTTCATGCACGATGTGAATGGACCATGAAACTTAGATGTTTGCACAGGGTGTGCATATGTGTTATAAATTATGAATGAACCTATGATATATAGGTGGTGTGAGTATGTATATGGAATATGATTATCTCATTAAACACATGTGGTGTGAATGTCTATATGAAATATGATTTATCGCATGATGCTCAGGTGTAGAGAATGAATATGAGATGCATGTTTAAATTGAGAATGTGTATGGTGTTTTTATGAGCTTATATTTCGTTTCAAAACCCTTACTGAGCTAAGTCACCCCTCTTTTGTTTGTGGTTTTGTTTTGGGGATGTATGTTGTGTCATGCAGGTGCTCTAGATGGTCTTTATGTTAAACTTGAGGATGGGCTTGCATCATGGGGGGGGGGGGCTAGATGTTTGGATTGTTTTATACTTGTTATGTTATATGATCTTACACTTCACTTTATTTCATACTATGGTTAGCCGGTGATAGCTTAGATATGTTGTAGCCTTAGGGCTTGAGACTATGTAATCTTGATGTGGGTATTGTATTAGACTAAGATTGTTAATTAATCTCTTGTACTTCCATCATTTTTTGTTACACAAAGGGCACGTGTTGTGTACTCCGTTGATAAAAACCCAAGATGGGTTAGACTTCCTCATGTGTCACGCCACGTCCCACCTTCCTAGACCAGGCTTGGGTCAAGAGGGGTGTGGCAGGGCGTGACAATCCTCCTCTCCGTCAACTATGTGTTGTGCACTTTTGTCGCCTCTAACATTTTCTTCATTCATACCATACTCCTCATCACTAGCTTCACCAATATTATCTTCACTTTCATTTACTTCATTCATATCAACATCATCATCATGGACATGGGCTCCCCGACACATGAATAGCACACATATATCGAATTTCATGTAACCTAAACCTTTTTCAATAACTAAAATTGATATATTCATTTATAAATATATATTTCACATTGGGTTGGATGGTCCAACATCTGTAAAGGCAACACTTATATAGGGGTAATGAATGCCTATCGAGGTTTGTGTTCCAAACCATGCACCACTTGTCTTATGTGCATGAGATGTGTACCTTACGTATTACACAAATTTCAAAATTCAATTTCATTATTTTCATCAAAAATTAAAATATTTTTACAAAAAAAATTTATGAGCCTTACCTCCAACTAGGTCCACTTTTGTCATCAATAGGTACAGATAACCTATGTTGTTCATTCGATACTACTGTCATTGACAAATTATCATTTGCATTGTCATTCATTGGCATTCACATGTGCCTTTCACTACTCACATTTCTTTGGGAGCTCCTACTTATACGGTTATACCCTGCCCTACACTTTCAAAATTAGGCACTCAAGCCTATTTTTCGAGAAATAGCTCAAACATGCATACATGAAACAAATAATAAAACATTTGTCTAAATGAAGCCTCATCCTCTACTAGTAGTAGAGTCTATATTATTCTAAATATCGGGAGGTGACGCTTTATTATAATTTTCCATCTCTTTCGATCCCAACCAGCTTTGCTATCCACTTGCATCTCAAGTTTATCATAATTAGAAGGTTTCTTAATAAATAGTCCCTCTGATACCCCTTCATGGTAAAACATAAAACTAACCATTTCTCTCGCATGTCTATTCACTTAATTCATAACAAATATATAAATCTTAGATCAATATGCCATCAAAAAGTATTCACTTAATTTATAACCATTTCTTCTTTTTTATGAGCACTAGGTCAAAATTAAAATAATTAGCAAGATAATTATCAAGTAACCGAATGCCAATTACAACACTTTACACCCTTGAGCTTATCACTTTGTTCTCCCATAAGCTAATGAAAATGCCAACCAATACAATGAACGACAACCCTTAGAGATTATTCAGCCTAAAATATGAGTTCACTCTCATATTCATAAACCCAACTGGAAAACAAAGATATGGTTGGCTTCATACTACCAAATTTCTTCATACTAAAATGCATTATAGAATTTGGTGGCTTCTAGTTCTAATTATCTACATATTCTGTAAGAGCACATAGTTCTAGACCTTGCTTGTCTATGACCCTCACGTCCCCAAAATAAAAAATTAACATAGAGAAGAAAATGCACATGCAAGCTAACTTAACCGGTACTGGACTCTTTCTAAAATTTGAGTTCATGGGTACAAATTAATATTGAAGGCAATAGCCTACAACTATAGGAACTTCTCATGATCTACAAGTGGGATAGAGTTGCTTTGCCATTGGTAATCCATATGGATACGCGCACCCTTTAGTTAGATTCATCGAATTACTTATAGGCCAAAAATGCATTCATGAATACTATTAGACATTATTATCCTTTCATCAATAGAAGACAACAAATCATCATAAATTTCAAATTCACAAATCAGAAGGCAATAAATGAGAAGACCATAAATCATCATAATTAGAAGACAAAAGAAGACTTGAAAAAAAGGAAGATTGAATGTAGTAAAACAATTAGCCCACATATAATTATGTAGCCATTGACATATAAAGCTACAAACTTTAGCAAAGTTAGATTTACAAAAAAAGGGTGAATGGCTAAGCAGTCGAACAACACCTAAATTAAAAATGCTTACTAGAACCAAAATTAAAAACACAAAATGCATGGCCATAGCCACTTTTACATGAATCAAAAGTTAAGGCACCAAATACTATAGAGAAGCGAATGAACAATTTACAAAAAACAAAGAGAGAAAGATTATTCAAATTTCAACAAGTAACACCTCACCTCAGTCATACCCAAATTCTCAATATCTATAATTTCGTTTTCTACACCACACAAATTCTTAAATCGGGTTCCCCGTCACCAACAAGAAGAGAGGCGTTGTGACAGGCAGATGAGAGGAGAGGAGCTGGGACGGGTAGATGAGAGGAGAGGAGCTAGGAGGCTTGACAAGAGGAGAGGAGCTGGGATGGGGGATGAGATGAGAGGAGAGGAGTGGAGAGAGTTAGGGCTAGATGTGGGGACGAAAGACAAAAGATAGGGCAGGATGGGAGGATAAAGATTGTTGAATTGATGAAAGTTGATTTCGTCCTTTAGAAGGAAATCACCCTAAATTCATTTCGTCCTTCGCAATGACGAAATCAATCTAAATTTTTTAATAAAAAACCACACAAGCACCGACGCATGCGTGGCAAAAAGCAACACCATTTTGGAAAATATTTTTATCTCTCATCTATTTTAGTAATTTTTTTAATATTATTTATATAATTTTCCCTTAATTTATTGTCTTGTAGATGATAGATTTATCTGGTTTTGAGATTTACATCGATTCTAATTTATGTAATTTAGATAAGATGGTCATACTATAGGTTCCAATGTTCATATGATTGATTAATTTGATGGTTTATGCTAAAATTAGCCAAGTCATATCTATAGTTAGGGTTAGTGTAGATGATTTGTTCTAAATTGAAGATAATTTATCCTAAGGAGTTAATCAATGATTCTTTCCAAAGTAATGCTAGCTTAGCTGAAAGTACTTGTTCATATTCATATAAGATTTAGATTAATGTTTAAGGAATTGGTAAGATCTTATAGTGGATTTGATTTCCTAAGTAATCGCCATCATTTTGTTCACTTTCGTTTAATCTAATTGATTACTTCATTTATTTAAGTTTAGTTTAAGTTCTTTTAATCTTCAATTGTCATCAAACAATCTTTTTAGATTTAGTGATAATTCATCTGTTACTAAGGTTCAACAGTCCTTACAGCAGTCCTTAGTACTCAACCTAATATAATTACATTGTACACTTGTGAAGTGCTAAATTATAAACGATCAATTTTGGTGCTGTTGTTGGAGACAGTGTCAATTTGTTACTAAATTCATAGTCAGGATAGTTCAAGTTAGTTTTAGTTTATTTTACTTTCTAGGCTAGTTCTGGTTACTCTTTTTTATTTTGATCTTGTAGATTGGATCTATTGTTGGGCACTTGTTTGTCACATAATACTTTGACTAATATTGACAGTAAATGACACTGTCACATTCCTAGGAAACAAACCTAAAGGAGTAAAATAATATGAGACTGTTAGAAGAAGGCTTTACACTATGGCTTGCCTAAAACACTTAAAACAAACATTTTTTTCCAAAAAGACCTGCACCACAAAGGATGTGCAGTATATGGTTAAACTCAGTGAGATTGAAAAACCAATGAAGTAATTCGATAAAGATCAAACCAATTCACATATGTCACGCCCTGCCCCATCTCCCTTGACCTGAACCCGGTCCAAGGAGAGGAGACAAAGCACAATGAAGTGGAAAAAACTAGCACAAGAGGGTTAGATCGAAGTACACAATATATGCCTTTTGTGAAAAAGCAAATAATGGAAGGTAAGAAAATTAATTAAAGCCACACTTAGTCCAACATATCACCCATATTAACTCATAACAAAATAGTCCAAGCCTAAAGGCTACAACATATCTAAGCCAATGAAAATTATCCATAAAAACATGTAAGCAACAAGTTCTAACACCAAACATAACATGAGTCTATTGCCATAACAAAATAGCTAGTCACTCTCTCCATGTCAATCTACTCATTGCCTCCATGCTCATTAAACAACTCTTCTTGAGCACCTGTAGGACATAAGCATACAACTCCAAAACAAAAACAACACAAGTGGTGAGTCTAACTCAATAAGGGTTTTAAATAAAACATAACCTCACGCTAACACTAAATGTAATCATCCTATGAAAATTATCTCATTCATACATCACACATCCTTGAACTACACATGTGCATCATAGTCTCAATCATAGTTCATAATCACATACACAACCTGTGTATTCATTCAAATCTTATAATCCATTTACATCTTGCATGAACAAGTATTATTATTCCATTTACATCCTGCATAATCAAGTATAATTCATCTTTAATATTCAAGTATCACCATTCCATACACAACCTGTATAATCATAACCATCATTATCCCTACATAACATATGTTAATGAGCATCATAATCCATACACAATATACATAAATACCACAATGAATGTTTCGAAATAAAGGAAATAACCTGCTTACCCGTGCTGAAGCTTAAGCAAACATGCTCACCTAGGAAATCTCTAAAAAGAAAGTCCAAATTCCTAAAAGGACGACTTTGGCAGTTTAGGCAAACCATGTAAACCAGAGGGTGCCCCCTGGTAAGTCGGTGCACATGGACATACTAGCATATATTCTCAAGTCTAGAAAGTCATATTTGTTATATCATTACAGCAAATCCACTCATCTCATCCGAGGAGGAAACCTGCCCCCAATGGGACATAAAACCCAATCCAATCAATGTAAAACCCCACCCTTTCGGATGTAAAACGGATGCAATAAACCTTCAATGTGGCTAATCCAAAAAATTATGGCAACCAATCACAGTTGAACATAAATAATCTTAGCTTAATAAGTCATTCTCATGATGTATGCAACATATACAAACATGAGAAGAGTTTGATGGATGCAAACATAGGTAAGAAGACACTAATCAATCCTATTATGCATGAAATATGGTCCATTTGTGACAAATAAGGTCATATAAGCATGAGTAAAAAGCTATATACATGGTCATGTTCATAGTTGAGCTAAAACATGGAGAACAAGGTTCATATATAATTAATGTGACAAGTACAATCATTCATACTCCCTTAGGGTCTTAAGCTACTAGAGTCATGGAATAAACATGAAGAAAATATCAAAATATAGCTTTAAGACAAGGCATCATACTAAGCTTAAATATACATAGTCATCTCTATAATTATGCTAAAGCAGATAGATCATGGTTTATATGTAATTAATGTGACATTTGCAAGCATTCATACTCCCTTAGGGTCTTAAGCTACTGGAGTCATAGAGTAAACATAAAGAAATGATCGAAATATGACTTTTAACATAAGTAGGGCATCAAACTAAGCTTTTATATATATATATATATATATATATATATATATATATACACACACACACACACACACACACACACACACTTAAGCTAAAACACATAGATCATAGTTCATATGTAATTAATATGACATGTGTAAGCATTATACTCCCCTATGGCCATAATCTACTAGAATCATAAGATAAGCCAAAAGAAATGGTCAAAATCCAACAAAAAATAAATTTAAATTAAAAAATAGTTCAACTAATTGATCTGCCTCTTGGGCCATTTAATCGAGAACAAAGGATTCTCGAAGGTCCATTTGGCCATTTGAATAGCTCGTTCGAACGGTTGGCTGTTCAATCGGCCTGACAAGGCATTCGAAATGTCGGCCCAGAATTGTAAACATTCATTTTCTTCATGTCAAAACCGAATAGAAATTATTTAAAAAATCTATAATAATTCCTAAAACATCTTGAAACTTCATACATTCATTACCTAAGCCTAAAACATGGTAGATTTAGCATTTCTCATGCTTAAACATGCAAAACAACATCAAATCATCCATTTTAGAAGAATCATCATTACCCATCAAAAAGTTTCAAGAACTTGAATCTAACCATATTCATGGTGCTAAATGAAAGAAAACCTCTTCAAATAAAATTTCCTACCTCTAATCAGATTGTAGACCTCTTGAATGATCTTCAAGCTCAAGAATCCCTACCCACATATTAGGGGCTTTATTAGTCCTAAGCAAAATGCAACTTTTTCTATCAAAATAGACTCAAATCAATAAGTAGGTGGTAGATCCAAGACTCCATTGTGTTAAAAATGAAAATAACAAGTTTTAGGGTTTCAAATCAAGATTAAAGAGAGGAGCTTGATGAGAATAAACCTATAATCCCAATAGAAGAGGTGGAACATGGGATTATTAAGGCAAAAATGAAAGGATTAAGGAAGGATTAAAGGAATTGTACCTTAATATGAGATTTTTTTTTTGGGAATGGGGGGTAGAGCCCTTCTACGTCTTCCCAAATAGGAAAAGTTCTATAGTTTGTTATTTATAGTAAGTGATTTATTGGGCTAAAAAATCACTTGTTGGGCTAAGAAATGGGCTCAATAAGCCTTATGTGAACTCATTTGTGTGCATTAGACCTCAAAAATGAAATTAACCAAACCTAAGCCCATTTAGAAAACTCAAGAGGGGGTTGGCAGCCGAAGGGGTTATCATGTTGTCCAATATAGTCATATGTGGGTCCCACTTTCTTGATTAAGGAATTTGAAGGACAAAAATGACATCAAATTCTGGAAATGAGTAGATTAAGCTAAGCACTAATGTTTCTAAACTAAAAATAAAAATAAACTCAAGAAATTCATAACTAAACTAATCCATTACCCAAAGAAAATCAAATCAAACCGAAAACAAACAATTTTTACACAAATAAGAAAGTTTTAAAATCAGCAGATCTTAAAACATATACCTTCCAAGGTCAACATCAGACTTAAATAAAAAAAGAACCAACCTTAAAGGTTCCTTAGACGCTGTAATCACATCTAGGAATCCAATAACCCTCACTAGATAATGAATGACTATGAACTCAACTTCAGCATTTTCCTGAAGCCATGAGCCACCCCATCTACTCCATGATTCAAAGGCCCACAAGGGATCAAAGACCCAAGTGGTCAAGATCTTGACTTTCATGATCATTGAAACCTCATGTATTTTTCTGTGTTATATTACTCATCTTTTAATGTTATGATCTATTTAAATCAAACTCCAAGGCTAGGGGAGTGACTCTACATATAACTCCTACTTTTAGAGAGCCAGAAGACCAAGATCATTTTTTATACCATACCCTTCCATCTATGTGGCTAAAATGACTCACTTTTGGAGTCAACTAGACACCAGGATCCTTCATCCTTGAGTGACAAAATGGAATGCATGAAACAGAATCTAGACACCACTTTAACTACAATGTCTCCTCCTCTTCAGTGGCCCTATTTGCCACTTTTCTCAAAGTAGGAATTCCTAAAATAGATAAAGTTGACCACGAAGGAAGTGTTCCAACAATGCCTTCAATGGTCGGGGAGAAAAAAAAGTGGCAATCTTCCATCAATCCTCCATGTTGTGTAACCATATGAAGAAAATTAGGGTAGACAACACCAACAACCCCAAAATGTTCATCCAAATAGCTAAATGCAACATTTGCAAAGTAATTCTAAGTGTGGGAACTAGGGGAGGAGGGGCTATCGAACATCTTCTCAGACATGTTAGAGCATGCTCATCTAATGGACTGAAGGACCCCAGACAAGCACAACTAAGTACTATAAGTGCCTCTTGTACCTCTCTTAGTACTTTTAATTTTAATCAAGAAATAAATTGGAAGGAACTCGTGAAGTTCGTTGTGCACCTTTCTCCTTCGCCAATGACTTCTTGTTCAAGACATATGTGAGGCAAGCTCTCAACTTAGCCTTCCACAACACTTTGAAGATAGATATTTTCAAGCAACACAAGAAGTGCACCTTATAAACAATTCTAGGTAAGATTTATGCAACTTTTGATATTTGAACTTGTAAATAAGATATAGTTATGCATATGTTCCAACTCATTTTATTGATGAATCATGGAGATTAAATAAGAGAATAATATATTTTAGCATGATATAATATCCTTATTCTGCCTCAATTATTAAAAAAATATAAAATTTTGCTTTAAATGAATACTCAATTAAAGATAAAATTATGTCTATTAAATTAGATAATGCCGATAATATTAATTTTGTGGTTGAACTTTTAGAATCTCATTGTGATTAGATTGGGTACAATAGAATTCACTATGTTTCATATTAGATGTACAGATCACATAATTAATTTATTTGTTCAAGATGGTTTAAATGTAGTAAAATTTTATCTTCAATTAATTAAAAAAACTTTGTTACATATCACATCTTCACCCTTTAAAATATAAGAATTTAAAGACTTGTATAGATTGCATGATAAGAAATATAAAAATTTTCAATTAGATGTTCATCATAGGTGAAATAAGACATATTTAATGTGAAGATCTTATGAAGAATTAAAAAGTTTAGTCATAAATTAGGATACAGAAAAGTTACCTCATATAAAGACTTAATGCAGGTCATTTTGTCATTTCTATTTGTTTGATGCATTTTTTATAATATTACTTCAAATTTATTAAGAGCTTATGATCTTACATCTGGTTCAATTATAAGCCACTTGTATGGCATAACTTATACATTTAAAAGTTATACAGATAATAAAACTTTTGCACATCTTGTAAAGGAAATGAAAATAAAATTTAATAATATTGGTCTCTTATCCCTGTAATTTATTGTTTAGGAGCTATAATAGATCTGAGGGTTAGATTAGAAGGTATACAAATTTTAATAGATGGTATATGTGACAAAATGAGTCTCTATTGCAATAAAAATGATACCTTATATAAAATCATAGAAACTAATTTGTGTTCTTTATATAATACATATGAAATAACTTATAGGTCAAAATGAAATCAATCAACTTCTTTTTTTCTACTCTTATGCCTTTTCTACATAAAACTAAGTCTTAGATGTTACTTCAAAAATATAGTTCTAATACTAATGAATTAGCTAACTATTTATAGACTAATTTTTTATCTTTTATTACTAAAGAAGAACTTCATAATTTAAATATTTTAATTTTGTGAAAGACACATAGAAAGAATTATTATGTGTTTTCTATATGAGTTCATAATTTACTAACCCCCCCCCTCTCCCCCCCCCCCATAGCCACTGTAGTATCGAAATCTACTTTTAGTGTAGAAGGTAGGGTGTTTGATGATAGATGAAGTTGACTAACGTCTAATGCGGTAGAGACATGCATTTACTTGAAAGACTAATTGAACATAGAAGAAATGACATATTCCTAATTTTGAAGAAGAAATACATGGCAATTAATTAGTTAATAATATATATTTTTTTATATATTTGATATTTTAGATTAGACTTATAAATGATAGATATATAAGTGAGCAGGTGTCAACTTTAGTGGGATGTACTTATTTTATAGTAATTTATTATGTAGGTTTTTAAAATTTTAATAAACTTTTTTTTACCAACTTGGAACTATTTTTTTAAAATTATAAAGGTGGGCTGGGTTGGGCTCCCCCTCGGGCGGGCTACTAAAGGTCGTGGGCCTGGCCAGCCCGACCCAATGCTACCATTAAGTATAATCTTACCTGACCCTACCACCAGTTGACAACCAACTTAAAAACGAAAGAACTTAGATAAAGCCCCGACCATGGGCACCTGCCACTATTGAAGGCTTCTCTTTGGACGATTAGAATATGCACTTTGTCATTCTTGACTTCTTACCTTTCCTTCATTGTTCTACTCCAACTCTCTCATTTCCATGTGCCTTGCAGATTTGGATTGGTTGACATTTAATGGCCCAATGAGGACCAGCCGTGGCACCACCATGTTCGGACAATTCCCACCCAGTTGCTGATCCTCCTCTCAAATACGACAGAAGAAGTCCCTCTCTCCGTCACAAGCAAAGACAAAAACAAAGGGCCGGCTGGCTGCACATTCCCCACCACCCCACCATCAGACAATTCAGCAACATCCCAGTCTATCTTCCATGTCAAAGCACAGTTTTTATCCAGCGCATCTCTCTTTCCATCTCTATTTCTTAAGTTGAAAGCTATAATACTGAAACACGAAATCTCTTGCTTAACTGCTCTATTCCTTTCTTTTCTTTTTTTTTGCACGCTGGTGACAGCAAGGGGTTTTAGAGAAGAACTTTTATCCACTCGAACTTGTATGGATTTGAGCCTAGCCAACTGATATCGAGTTAACTTCCCAATCAATTTTTGGGTGCATTGTTTAGATCTCTCTTGCCTGTGAGCTTGTGAGGGAGGCCTCACGATCTTGCTCGTTAAAAAGTTACTGAAAATATCTAAACAATTCAGCTTTCAAACTGATTTAGAATAAACCTAATTTATATTATTATTTTTAATATACACTTTCTTAAACTTTTTCTTTCCGGTATACCTTTTTTAAGAATGCAATCCCCATTATATCCATTTTTAACAAAATAACATAAAAGGGATATGGTATGCATGCACTACACCTTTCTGCGATGTCCGGGAGCAACTCTAAGGGATATTTATAGGGTGTTACCAAAATTGTATAAGAGCACCACAAACTAGCGATATTAGCATCTAAAACAACTACACATTTGATAATTGCCCAAGAGCCCTATGTGATAGTTGAACGGGTAGGAAGAAATAAAAGGTTGTAATTAGGGTTGTCAATGGGTAACTATTTACCTGCCTCACCCGTTTACCTGATCTAAAATTCGTGGGCGGATAATTAATAAATAGGTAACGGGTAAAATAAATGGGTAATTTTACCCGCCCATTTATTATGTGGCTAGGGTATGGGTAATCCCTTATCCATTTTCGTTACTCTTTACCCGAATCATATATAAAGACACAATTGCATATATTGCCTAAAAAAATGTCTTCTGTTTGTAAAATTTTGTACTTTTATTGTAAGACATTGGATAGTCTTCTAAGAAATATATATAAATTTATTATACAAACTTATGATAGAGAAAACGAAAGAGAACGTAGTCAATCTTTGGTGTCTTTTTACATTATTTATTGCATAAAGTATATATCTTGAAGAGAAAATATAAGTTTTATCCTCAATGAATCACAATAGGAGAATAAATGACAAGTGAGGGGATTTTGTGTTGAGAGAGTAGTGAGAATTTTGTTTGTTTGTTTTTTATGTTATGTTCTTTGGTTTTGATAAGTACCCAGTTTTACTCTATTATAGTTGATCGGAATAGTAAGGTTTGTATATGTCACAAGATTAGTCTTGTATCTTGTAGCATTTTGATATGATGATCAAGGGATTTTGGAGTAATAAAAATTACTTTCAACTCTTAATTTTTTTTATATAAGTTTATACAAGGTGTCATATTCTTATTATGTTATTTTTTTTATAAACTGTGAGGTTTTTATATGCAATATTGCTCATGTCCGTATTAAATTTAAATTGTCACTACAACAAAAAGGACTATTAGCGACACATTTATACATCACTATAGTCCACTAAACATCGCTAATGATTATTACCGACGCATAATAAACGTCACTATAAACTTCAAAAAAGTTTCATCGCTATTGCATATTTGCAACATATAACAAAAAATGTCGCTAATATGACCCTTTAGCAATGTATATAAAAGCGTCGCTAATAATTGATTATTAACGACATATATATGCATCGCTAATAATAATTATTAGTGACGCTTATTTTTAAGCATCGCTAATGATAAATTATTAGCGTCGCTTTTATATACGTCGCTAATAGAATAACCATTTTAAAAAAAATGAAAATAACTTATTAACGACGTACGGAAGCGTCTCTAAAAAAATAGTTATTAGCGACGTTTTTCTATATGTCGCTAATGGAATAAAGTTTTTAAAAAAAACTCAAAGCATCGCTAATATTATAATATTAAAAAAATTAAATGTAATAACTGCACTTTTAAAATGAATTAGCGACGCATATGGATGTGTTGCTAAAGATGAATTTTTTTAAAAAAAATCGCGAGTGCCCCCCCCCCCCCCCAACACACACACACACCCTTCCTCTTAAAATCAGAGGAGGGAGGGAAGGGAGGGGCGGCAGAGGGGGTGTCGTCCTCCTGGCCCCCACCCCTCTCTCCCCGGCTCTGCCCCCTCCTCTGAAAATAAGAGGAGGGGGGACTAGAGCAGGACCGGGGGGGACGACAGTGGTGCCGTCCTCCGGCCCTCCTCTCTCTAGCAGAACAGGGTGAGGGATGTGGAGGGAGGAGGCAGCGGGTTTGCGTAGGGGAACCGGGGTGTCGGTGGGTCAGAGGGGGGAACCGGGGTGGGTTTTTATAAGCGAGCAAAATTTCACCGGCGTAATATTTTTTTAAAAAAATCATTAGCGACGCTCTCATTTAGCGTCGCTATTACTACGTATATCAATGACGTATAATTTATATGTCACGAATATAATATTGTATTAGCGATGTATACACATATACGTTGCTAATACTCTTTTTTAAAAAAATCATATCCCCTCCCTCTCCTCTCCTCTCTTCTGTCCCCCTCTCTCTCACTTCCCTCCCCTCTCTCTCTCTCTTCCCTCCCCTCTCTCTCTCACTTCCCACCCCTCTCTCTCTATTCCCTATCCTCTCTCTCTCATCCCTCCCCTCTCTCTCTATTCCCTATCCTCTCTCTCATCCCTCCCTTCTCTCTCTCTCTTCCCTCCCCCCTCTCTCTCTCTTCTCACTCTCCTCTCTCTCTCACCCTCTCTCACTCTCCTCCCTCTCTCACTCCTCCCTCCCCCCCTCTCTCTCCATCCTCCCCTTCATTCACTTTCATTGAATTTTTATTAAAAACATAGGTAGTGCGTCGCTACTACTCTTAGTAGTAGCAATGCATAGCACCATGCATCGCTATTACTGTTAGGTAGTAGTGACACATAGGTCCATACATACGTAGTAGCGACACATAAAGCTATGCATCGCTACTACCTCTTTTTCTTTAATTTTTTATATTTTTTTAAATAATTTATAATTAAATTTTTTTCTCCGTCTCACTGCTCCCCTCTATTTCCTCTCTCTCTCTTTTCTCTCTCCTCTCTCTTTTCCTCTCTCTCTCCCTCTCCTCTCCTCTCCTCCCTCTCCTCCCTCTCTTTCCCTCTCCTCTCTTTCTCTCTCCCTCTCCTCTCTCTCTCCTCTCTCTCCCTCCCTCCCTCTCCCCTCTCTCTCCCTCTCCTCTCTCTCTCCTCTAATTTCATTTTTTATGGTTTTTTATTTTTAAAAATTAATTTTTAAAATAAAAAATAAAATGAAATAAATCATATTACCGACGTATAGAAATATACATCATTAATACCTATACTATTAGCGACGTATATTTCTATATGTCGCTAAAATTTTTTATTTTATTTTTTATTTTTATTATAATTAATAACTATAAGCGACGCTTGTGTTTAAGCATCGCTGATTGCAGAGCTATTAGTGACGCTTAAGACAAGCGTTGCTAATAGTTATAATTTTTTTTATTTAAAATATATATCTTTTAGCGGAGTTTATATAAAGCGTTGCAAATAGGTCAACTATTAGCGACACTCATAATAAAGTGTCGCTAATAGTTGATTTTATTGTGACACTTCTCTATATGTCGCAAATAGTTGTTTTCAACGACGCTTGGTTTTGCGTCGCTAATACTACATTTGTTGTAGTGTATGATACATTGGATAAACTTTTAAAAATATAAATAATTTACTACAATTTATTTTATATTATTTATTATTTATTGATCGGTTAGCCATTTACCCGTTATCCGCCCATTTACCCAATGGGTAATGGGTAGGGTATAGGTAATGAATGAGGAAATGGGTAATAGGTAGGGTATAGGTAAAAATTTTAGAAGCAATACCCGACCCATACCCTACTCATTTATACCCCTATTTGTAACGCCCTAGGTCATGAGGACCTCAAATACAAGGACAAACTAGATCAGGCACACATTGGCTTAATTTAAGGCAAAAAAAATCAAATAACGCTTTTTACATTAAGTAGGATCTTCATCAATACACAAGAGCTATAATCATCACCTGACACTGCAATACTTCTGCTGTGCACTTCCATCTTATAAGGTTTTGGTGGGGGGGGGGGGGAGAGTATTTTAAAATACTTAATAGGAGTAATTATAATAAAGATTATAAATAGTGACACACAATGTCATTGACTCATATTTTCTTACTCGCATATAACTTACTAAAACCTTCATTTTATAAGCATAAATTGCCATATCAATCCTTACCCATCTCAAGTGGGTTCCAATTGGAGCTAAGTTGAACATAAATGCCACATTGGATTCTGCACTTTGAGACATGAGAATCTTTGGCCTCTTGGCAGTGGGTTTTTGTGCTCTCTTAGCACCCCACCTTCCTCCCACTTCGAAGACTTTGTCACCTCATACATATGCATCATCCTTCTATGAGGGTAGAATCAACCCCAATGATTTCCTTATTGTAGGTACTTAATGCCATAATCATAACATAAAGAATATGCATATGTGCATTATTTTAAAACTATACAGGTCAACTAGACTTTAGGAAAACATGCATTTTAAACATACACTCATGTCACCAAGAATGCATCACAACCATAAAACTACCTACCTCAAGGACCACATCCTTCTTTCTTTCTAAATCCTCTTGGCTTAGCCCCAGCCTATTGTTGATGTCGTTGTCGATATGTCACCCCATGTCCATGCTCCACCAACTCGTGTTGCTTCTTTACCTCAACTCCGAGTCTTACTTGCACATGTCAATAGCCATCCAGAACCTTCCCAATTCACACTCTATGTCGCACACTCGCCCAAGAGGTTGTACGATACTTATCCAAAGTCATCCTTCTTATGGTTCTATAAGTGGTAGATAAAGTTTTCCTTCTCTAGAGTGCTTATCTTTCAAAATTGAACTTTCTAATGCATAGAGCATCCTCAAATTATATGAAATTGCCTTGAACGTCCCAAATCAAATTTAAAAGGGCTTCAAATTTTGGAAAATAGGTTTAGAAGATGTGACAAAAGGGTTAGAGGAAAGTGTAATACCTATAAAAATCATCTCTGCCTCCAACTATTTATAGATGTGCGTGCAGTGTGGCATGGATTGTGGTGCTATTGTAGTGTGTTGCGCCACATGGAGGAACACCGCACATGGCATGGTGATGCATGATATGCGGCACATGCATTCCCTGCACACATTAATATAAATAGTGGGTCAATGAATTTTTCCTTATAATTAATTCCTCTTCTAATATTTTTTTCATTTCCTAAACCTATTTTCCTCGTAATAAACCATTTTAGGTTCGATTTTGCCTGTTCAAAAGGCATTCCCATATAAATTGAATGTTCTCTACCAATGGAAGGCTCTATTTGAAAAATTGAGAACTATATAATGACAAAAGTTGCAGTTGAAGTGAAGGGAGTACTCAAGTATTGTCCTCAAACTTACGTGGACAATTGGTAGGGGCTTTTATTCTTTCATATGTCATAAATGTATGCATAAGTGATCTTTTTATATTAAGTATATGACATGTATTTGACTTTATTATGTTGAGAACATTCATTAGTTGGTTATTTATGCATTTATATATACTTATTTTGTAGAAGGAGTGTGTTAAAAAAGTAAGTTATGAAATATGCACTATGATATATATATATATATATATATATATATATATATATATATATATATATATATATATATATATATATATATATATATATATATATAATATACATAGAAGATCTACCTTGCCACTACTTTTGATTATAAATAAGGTATGTTTAAAGGGAGTGGTTTTAGAGAAATATCTTTTTTTCAAAAATTAATTTTCATTGAACAAGTGACAAACTCTCTCTTTGTAAGCATTGCTAGTTATTGCCCCGTGTCTTAGAGAGGCAAAGCTAGGTGATCAAACAATGGGATGAGATGTTTTGGAAAAAAATTACCCTTTATGAATAAGGGAACTCAAAATTTGTTTTGCAAGAGCTTTCACTTGGTAGACTTACCAACTTATCTCTATGATTTAATAAGTTCATGATTATGATCTGTAAGACCCCAAGGAGAGGGAAATAGGATTTACAGTACACATAGTTACCCCTAATGAAGGGCAGGCCTCAAAGAAGGCAATGGGTGCTAGAGTAGACAATATTAATGGAAGACTCTCTACTTTCTGGATCTCTCAACCCCATGAGTACATGTATCTATTCTCTCTGCAAGCATATGGCTATTTGTAGAATGATGCATGGAAGAGTAAGAGGTAACTTCTTGGTACCAGTAGCAAGCTCCATAGGATGAAGTAAGTGTAATGTCTCTGATTTTTCTACGATTTTATGTGAATTTTTTGCTATTTTTTTGGTCGTTTTTGGCACGAAAATGTGATGCTTTGGCATATTCATATTTATATATTTCCCCAGTATTTATACCCGTAGAGTCAGGTGTGGGGCTCAGTCGCGAGCCACAGGCCTTGCCACACGTCTTCGAAGTAAAACTTTTTATGTCAAGTGAGAATGAGAAAAACCCAAGCCAGATTCCGGTCGCTTCATTCTCCCTCCTCCGTTGTTAGATTTTACCTATTCTTATCGGGATCCTCTTTGCCTCACCGCTATGAGTCCGTAGGTACCAACTATGACCACTGCCATAGCCTCTTCGCTCCTCCCCGAAGTACCAAACTTTTCTTTAGTTTTTCTCTCTTTCAAATCTCGTTTTGAGCCATGGGGGTGCGATTTTGATGTCGATTGTGACCGCCCTCAACTAGACTTATGTTTGTTTGGCCGCTAGGAACCCATAGGCGATGGCTAGAAATGCTGCCATGCTTTCTTTGCTCCATAGTGAGCTACCGGTACTTTGGTCGGGTTTTATTCCTATTTCCATTTCATTGTTTGTGGCATATTTTTTTGATGTCGGTGTTTCCGGTCATTGTCCGGCCACTGGACGGACTCCTTCCAGCCTACCTCGACCCGGTGTTGGTTGTGGTTACCATTTCCGACCCCGCCCCTCCCCTATTGTCTTGCTCCGCCCGATTAGATGCTTTGGGTGTGTCTCGGGTAGTTGCCATTTGCGAGCCATAGGCCATTTGGCCATTGTGGGCTCTACCCCGGCTCGGTGATAGTGAGGGTCAGCCCCACTTGGCCAATTACACCTCCTCTTGGAATGGGCCGCTTGCCTTTTACCTATATCGTGTGAGATGCACATCTGCTTGAACCAAATGTATTGGTTGTGGGTAGCGATTGGTGACGATGCTGCTTCCGTTGGTCACCACCTCCTGACCCTAGCTTTGTTGCCCTTTCTATGGGCCGTGGGCCGCCACCGTCAGACCTATCTCCCCTAGAGTGGGCCTTTTTGGCCATGTGTGCATGTGGCCATGAGTGCATGTTAGGGTTTAGGCGCAACATTTGTGCCGCCTGACCATCAGATGGCTTTGCCACCAAGTGGAGTTGACACATAGCCCTCCTCCACCTCTCCTCTATCCTTGAGCGTCGCCCCATGCCTTCCACCCTTTTGTGGGCCCTTGTTGACGCAAAATTGTCGCCGTTGGGTGCTATCTACGGTTGATTTCGACGTCTTGTAGCCGGCCAGGTAGTTCTTAGTGTCGGCTGACCTTCAGTGAATACACCCTCGACTTATGGTTGCACCGCCACTTATGTTGGCACAACATTTCTCCCATCCGCCCCTAGTGTGCCGCCGTGGATCGCGAATTTTTCTGCATTGACTTTTGACACCCCGTTTGGCCGTGAGTAGTTTTGGCACTTCCTAAAAACCTCAGGACAACAACTCCTCAGCTAAGCAATGGTTTTGACTGCCAACTCCACCGTCGACACCACCACCGTCGTGTTCTCGCCATCAAACGTCATGATTACGAGGTAGGGGAGCTTTGAACTCATAATTTCATGATAGCATGCTTTGAATGAGTAGCAGCATGATAGGACTATATGATTGAATGCTATGGATGTTAGATCATGATCCGTTTGCATGATGTAAGATGATATATTATGTCATGTTGAAATGCATATGACATGCATGTGGGTTGTATGTATGTTTGAAGTATGTTGGTAAGCTTCGTATGTGGATTGAGTATGTGCTAGTGATGGCTAGCGTGTTTGTTAATAAGCTTCGTATGTTGATTGAGTATGTGCAAGTGATGGATAGCGTGTTTGTTGGTGAGCTTCATATGCATATGTTTGTGCTAGTGATGGATAGTGAGTATGGATGCTTATGTTTGTGCTAGTGACAGCTAGCGAGTATGGATGTTTATGTTTGTGCTAGTGACGACTAGCAAGTATGTTGGTAAGCTACGTGTAACGTGTATGGATATGTATATATGCACTAGTGATGGCTAGCGAGCATGTTTGTAAGCTATGTATGTATGAAAGTATGTGTATGCTATACATATATGTGATAGACATACATATGTATGATGGCTATTTGCCTATGCTATGAATATGTATAAGTGTATGTGGGCAGAAGTATGGGCGATGGATAGTAAGATGTGACAAAGGTTTCGTCTGGATTTGGATGTGTAAGCGTATGACGGATGACAGAGGATACAAGTATGATGGGCGAGGATTGGAGTGGATCAGATGGGATTGGTTTAGATCAGAGTGTATATTTGGGGGATTGTCAGACAGTAAGAGTTAGCATAATTGTACAAGCATAACGTACAAATTATGAAGTGAAAAGTAAGCATAATAAGTGAGTATAAATAAGAGCGTGATAACTGGGTTTGGCTCTAAGAAGCTTAGTTTGATGACGTTTGTGTAAGATGGTTTGGCCATAAGGTGGATGGCAGAGTATGTAAGACCGTAAGGATTTGTGGTAAAGTGAGTTATGTTATGAGATGGATGGGTTAAGTGAAGTTTGTTACCCTTACAAACTACAGTTTTGGATTGGACTCAGCTTCGGTTTGATCAATGGAGCATGGTATGTTTGAGTGCTTGTGTGGTATAATTGTACCACATAACCTACTTAATTCAAACTTGAATTATAAGCACAACTAATGTTAGCGTTGTGAGTTTGAGACCTGAGGGTTCGACAGATTAAGTTTCGTGTTTGAGCTAGCCGAAATGAGTCGGCTGAGCATTTCTCATGTTTTGCTATGGTGTTTATCCTGCAGGATGTTGTTTGCATGTTGTATAGAACACCAGATGTCTAATGCTCTGTTGAGAATGATGTATGTTTTCAATTTGGTCTGTGTGTTGTATTAAGCCCAAACATTTGATGCTCTTTGATTGCGTTGTATGATTTCTGCCCAAGAGTGGCATTGTATGATTCCACCCAAGAGTAACACTGTATGTTTCTGCGCAAGAGTGACACTGTATGTTTCTGCCCAAGTGGCACTGTATGATTCTGCCCAAGAGTGGCATTGGCACTATAAGACCCATTATAGTAGAAAATTCTATGGCACTATAAGACCCATAATGGTGGGCAATTCTATGGCACTATAAGACCCATTATGGTGGGTAACTGTATGACCCCTTATGTGTGGGTGTTTATGTTTGTGCACTCAGGTAAGTAGTATCATGGACCTGCTCTTACCTGCTTGATCATGTGCCCCATGAGCACTGGTGTGCCTTACCTTCGGAAAAGTCCATGGCGTCTAGTCACTCCTCAGAGGTTAAGGTGATGCCCCAGTGGCATTCTTTTCCATCTCGACGCTAGAGTTTATTAGTTGTAATGAACTTTAGTAGTCGATAATATGTGTATGTATGTGAGAGTATGAGTATGAGCACGACTGTAAGAGTATGAGTATGAGTAAGATTGTAAGAGTATGATTCAGAGCAAGACTGTAAGCATATGTTTATGAATAAGATAGTAAATGTAAGATGTACAAGTAAGGTCGTACGAGTAAGCGTTTAATTGTATGAGTAAGGTCGTATAGGTATGTGTAAGTTGTATGAGTAAGCGTACGATGGTACGAGTAAGTTTGTATGACTCTGATTATGAGTGTATGTGTAAGTTTTGTTTTATGGTATGATTTTGGCACGATGGTGCATTTAGTATGATTTTATGTATATGAGCATGATTATGATATGCTTGTTTGAGTGCTTCATGTTTGAGTTGCATGAACACATCTATGTATGGATTTACTGAATTCATTATTTAGAACTCCCCTACTAGGTATTTTCCTAATGAGTATGAAAATACTCATTACCCTATTTTTTAGCCCCGTTGTTCGGGAGGCTTTTGCAAGTTTGTGCGGAGAGCTCCTGGAGATGGATGTTCATTTCCCCGGTGGATTGATTCCCTT
This sequence comes from Saururus chinensis, assembly GCA_035235625.1. NCBI lineage: Eukaryota > Viridiplantae > Streptophyta > Magnoliopsida > Piperales > Saururaceae > Saururus > Saururus chinensis. The sequence continues at coordinate 25,151,322 of CP141144.1, forward strand.
GGACTGAGGTATATTTTTGACTCTTAGTGAGTATTATTTGTGTCATGATCTAATGTATTGGGTGAGACAAGAATTAAGATGTTTATGTCTTTTGGACTCTTAGTTTTGATTAGATTGTGGACTGTTATGGGACTTGCACTCAGGGATGCTTGAGAGAAATTTGTATTTAAATTCTATGATCATAGCAATTTATTCATATGTTTGTTTTCGAGTAGCTCCCATAGATGTTTAGTTTGGTCGTACGATGTTTGATAGAATGAGAAAAACTTTGGATGAGAAAAACTGATGTGTTATGTTTTAAATTATAAAACTATTTTCACTAGTTTTGTATTCGTCATTTTTCCTGATTTATAGTAGTTTTATTGCAAAAAATTTTCGTGAATTTTGAGGAAAATGTAATGAAAAATCACAGGCATTACAGTAAGTGTTTGGGACACTAATTGCAAGTCATGAGAGCTTGCACACCTTATTAGAGTCTTCAATACATGAGGGGAAACTCTAGGAGAGGTTTGGGTGAGAGGCACATATTGGTTTTTCAAAAGTAATATATTTCTTTTTTATTTATATAAATTATGTTAATTGAAACCATTTGTATGTTATATTTTATGTTTGTTAGTATCCCTACTGAGTATTTAAAAATACTCAACACCCCCCAAACTTTTTAGGTTCTAGTGAGGCCTAGTTGGGAAGTTAATACATAACTTTATGGGAGCACTCAAAAAGTGTTTGAAGATCTACTACTAGACTCATAGGTCTTAAGCTAATGTATCTCTTGTATGGCTTATAAAATCTTGCATATTTTCTCCTTATATATTTGTACGCATACATTGTATTTCATTGGAAATAAAATTTCTATGTTATAGTTATGGTCACTTCCTTCTTCGCGACCTAGACGAATTTTGATTTTGTTTTAATATTAAAACATTTATGTGAAAACCTAGGGCATGATAGACAGGGGGCCTTTTAACTTCAAAAACCTAAGGGGGGCATGTGGTCCCACTAAATGGGAAATATTTTGAGCCACATAGTCCCTACCAGAAAGAAAATAGTCTATTTTGATTGGTCAGGTGGTTTATGACTACCCTAGCCTCCCCTAGCTCCGTCCCTAAGGAGGGACATTGTAGAAACTATAATGGCATAGCACACATGTGAACCCCCACCCATGTAGCAAGAAATGTCTGAATTACCCCTCCCTGCTTTTCACTCTACCAACCCACTAAACAAAATTGCCTTCCCCTCTACCACAGCCAACAGCTTCGGATCCAACTCCATCTATAAGAACATAAATATCCTTCTAACATGTAATGACTTATTTTCGTGTTCAAAATAATGTCATTGATGCGTAATTTAGAGTTAGTTTAAGTTTAAAAATTGATTTATGAAGATGGAGCCAAAGGAAGACTCAAATCTGTATATCGTCAGGTATATTACTTTTCTAGTGAATTCCATAATTCTTTAGCAGTTTTTAGTGTGCAGTATGTATTATAGAGAAAGTTTTCTAGCCCGTTCAACACTTAATTATGACACAAAAAATCAAAATGCTTCCAAGCATTCACAACATTAACTTTTTGCTTGTCAGCCTCATCCTTTTTGAGGATAATACATGTTTCAGTCAAGAACCTAGAGAGGTTGAGCGATATCAAATAAAACATCATTTTCTATTGCCAACACTCAAAATCTATTATGCTAAACTTCTTTTGTTTCTCCCATGGTTCAGTTGGACGTGGGGCATATGTAAAAGGAATGTGACTGGAGTCACAATGTTGATAGTACTTTCATTGTTCACAACAACTCATAGCAAAACATTCTATTTCTACTCTTTGGACTCAACTAGACTGATGTAGAAAAAAAACTCTATTTTGAGTGCATGCAAAAGAACTCTTAATATAAATTGTGAAAGGATGTGACCAATCTCCAAGGAGACACATGTACAAATACCAAAAGGATGCAAACATAGCCCAATGAGATACATGTATGCGCAACAAAAGGACATCTTAGGAAAGATTCTATCTGGTGGGAAAGACCCACCATATAGGATCCATTGACCCATCAAGGTTCATTTTTATCCAATTCCAAAAGGGGCATTAATCATTCTAATACTACAACCAATGTTCATTCACTTTCTTCTAGATTTGAGTTTAAGTGGTCTTAATGCACTTAACTAAAAATTATCAAGAAATTATATGAGCTCAAACCATATTTTCTAATAGAGCATTTCATTGGAGCTTCAACAATTATCCAGCACAGTTCTAGTGTTTGTCCCACAATGCTTTGATGACTATCTCATACAGTGCTACGATGGTACATAGTTTTTTAATAATTTATTAGCATTGGTAGCTTTAGTTGACTTTGATTGTTGAAAGGGTAGAATAAATAGAACCTTATATGAGGGTATTTTTATTGAATGATCTTTTATTAGATTAATAAAAAATAATTTATCCTTTTAATAATTTAATACTTACTTATACTATAATCAACAAAAAGCTCTTTTTGATATCTAGCAAATAAAATTACCATTATGGGTATTTAATATCATTTTATTTCATTTTTTCTTCTCCAATTTCTGATTGGAGATGGGGTTGGGCTGATCTTTGAGCAAGGTTGAGCTTAGTTTAATGAGCCCAATTTTAAGTCAGAACCAAGTGGGTTTAACAGCTCGCTAAGCCACTATTAGGGATGTGTTGAAAATTCAGACCCAAACTGATCCAAATAGAACTGTACCTAAAATTGACCTAAGTTGGGTCGGGTCCAAGAAAAAATACTCGGGTAAGTCTCGGGTCAAGTCAGGTGTAGCATGTGAAAACCCAAAAACCGACCCAAATTTCTAATTTATTTATAAAATTATATTTAACCATAGTTATATAAATTTTTATAAATAAAACTAACTAATATAATATCAAATTAGTTTAAATTATTAAAACTGAACCAGACCAAAAGATAGAATCTCGAATTGGGTCCAAAAATTTTAGTTCCTTGGGTCAAATTAAGTCTAAGAAACTCAGTTCTTATGTTCTTATCTCAAATCGGGTAAGTCCTAGACTTAACCCGAACCAATGCAACCCCATTAAACAGAAAGCTGCGTACCCGCCGCCCGAGATGCTTTTCTTCCTAATAATTGTGTCTAGTTCCAATTTGCGTGGTTCTTTTCACAGTGGACCATTGAAGGTGAGGGCAGAGGCTAATCAATCCCGAAGACACAGCCTTTATTGTGGGCACGCACAATAAAAAGACTGCTTCCTTTGAAAAGGAAAGTAGGGTTGGTGAGGGTTGATCGTTGCCCTCGGATAAACTTGGACGGATGAGATTCCCCAACAGGGTCACACTCTGCATGTGCCGCGCATTTAGTGCTCTTGCGTTGGCCTGCTCGTGGGAGGAATTTATCGCCATCATGCCAAATTGCTTGAATCCCTGTAGCATCATTCAAAGTGCATGCCTCTTAGTTATTAAGGTAAAAAGACACCAGCTGAGGTGAGTTGGGCTTACGCAGTCGGCTTTGTAGGCTGTCGAACGCATTACTTAAAGGGTATATTTAAGCCTTAAGTAACATAGGTTATCGGATTTAAATTCGATGACCCATATAGTTTGGGCTCACATTTATCGTAACTTTTACAATAGAAATTTTTTTTACTATACTCAACGAATGTAAAAATTATTGCCAACGCCGATAGCCTACAAAATATTACACATGTTCGAAGGTATTGGTGCCTATTCTATACACAGTGTACCTAATAATTTTTTCACTTAATGTTTTAATGTGTATGTTTTGTATCAATTCAGGCATATAATTAGACTCTTGGATTCAACCTCAAACGGTTGAATGCATATCATGTTTCAATTCGTTTGCTAGGAATGTGAGGATGAGGGTTTTTGTTTGATAGGGAGACCAACAACAGACTATACAATGGAAGTTATTTAAGATTCCGAGGTCTTCTATGTTAGGAAATGAACTAAAGTTTGAGCACATCGTGTCTTGGCTGTCAAACAACGACAAAATGCTTCCATGTTCCTGTCTCAGACCGAATTTTGCCAAAATGGAACCCATAATGGCGCCACTTGATTTTATTATGAAACTAATTATAGCTGAAACCCCATAACTAAGTAATAGGATGACAAGGCACAATGATTAGACAAATATTTTCATGGACGCGTAACTTGTTATCCTAATCTATGATTCTATCTAGCATATCCTTACTATTTCACAAGATTCTCCGCTTTAAGTCTCGGTGGATGTTGACTCATTGCAAATGGCAATAGGAGCTTTCCAAACTAGATTATTGTGCTAAGCTAACAAACAAATTCAATTTTGTTATCTTCCATAAACGTAGTAGATAATCGGGGGTCCAACTGTCTTATGACTAGGGATTGTTGTTTTATATATTTAGTAGGGAAGTATTTTTTATGCTCCACTTTGACACTGAGCAAGTGTAAAAAACAAATATAAAGCATTAATTTTTTAGATCTAGGATGCATGCACTAGTGCACGCAGTGGTGGATTTACATTGTAGGTAAGGTGGTCAAATGACCACCCTAGCTTTTGAAATAATTTGGACCTATCCTTAACAAGCCCCTTTGAGCTGGGATGAGAAAAAACATTCACACTATTCATTGACCCTTCCTAGGAAAAGGCTTGACCACTTTGTGGCATAAAAATTTATACAGGTCACTTTAGAAACACTTCTTAATATGACCTTAATATAATCATAGTTTTGAGATACATATTAAATTTGAGGCTATGAAAAATAGGTGGACATAAATATTTGCATGCTTAGGTATGTCTATGTTGTACCATGATGTAGTATTTTTTCCTAGTTTAATAATTTTATAGCCCTCGTTCTAAATTAAGCACAATGAAGCAATTGAAATTTGAAGTATAGATTCTTACCTAAAACTTTGATAAATTTAATTAAATATGAGAATGAGCCGATAGACCATACAAGTGTAGTCTTTACCTTTTAGAATGAAAGATCAATGTCCTCATATATATATATATATATATATATATATATATATATATATATATATATATATATATATTGTTGTAGTAGCTGATGTCCAATATGTAAATATTGTTAACCTTAATATGTCATAAATGAGGCTTGTATCTATTAGGCTAGTCTTAACAAAATGCCACATATCCAATAAAACATGGGTTTTCATATTAGTATGTAATTATATATTAAGTATTTAATAATTTGTTCCATTAATAATGTCCCAATAATTACTTATAATTTTTATTTTTACAATATCTTTACTCTATTAAATCTTAATTATAAATCTTTTTAATTTATATTAGTTAAAAAATTATTCCAAATTAGATTATTTTTTTGACCCCCACCCCAACACAAAATCCTACATTTGTCATTGAGTATACATTAAAGTAAATATTACTTGTACTAATAATGGCTAGTGCACACGACCAATCTCGAAAATAAATACTTTAAGTATATTTTTTTACACTGGGCTCAGGTAAACTGAGAGCATGTAATGGTCATCTTTTAAAAGTTAGGCACTAAAAAACAAGAAGCAATTCTATTATTGGCTCCCCATCATTCAAACCTAGTTCTGGTCCCCCATCATTCGACGCTACCTGTGTCCTTGCCCATAATGATACATGCCAACAAAAACATTAAACAACAACAATAATCGTTTTGAGAAATATGGGCCCACCCACATGTCTAAACGGGCCATTCTTACCTTTCAATGCTGACATGGAGGAATTTGGTTAGAAATAATAGTCTCACCAAATTAGAAACTTCTACCTAACTTTAGTAGATGTTGTTAGATATATAGATTCATTACATAATAATTTTATTAATAAAAAAAGAAAATTAATTTTTTATATTTAATTTATACAATAAATATTTTTATTTATATTTAAATTAGACAGGAAAAAGTGAACCTCCTAATATCTTATAAATCCAATATTTTTCTAGTTACAATTAACGAAAACTTTCATTGAACAAAATCGATATAGGGTTATTAACACAGTTTGTGTTTAGCAAAACTTTACACTCCGTTTTATTTTTTGAATGAGAAAAATTAATCTCATATAATAATAATATAATTTACTTTTCCCTTTTTAAACAAAATTTAGTGTAAGATTTCATTATACACAAAGTGGTAGAAGAAAAGAATTATCCAAAATAATTATGTTAGTATAATTCTTATTCTCAGGGTTCTCCGGGTAATTTCACTCTAATAGTCTGATGAGAAATAACGCTTAAAGATGCTGCTTCTCTTCACGGGCATGTGAAACGGATTCTCTCCTTACATGGCAACCAGCTGCCTAAAGAAGCTGCAGTCCTATTTATGTGACAGCACTGGTCATTGGGGCGGCCTTCCCAAGCCGCAAACATGTCCGGATCGTCGTCTTATTCCATCTTTGCCACCATCTTTGTCCTCCTGCCCCTTGTGCGGGCCACCCCATCTGCTGCTTCCAGTGGCAAAGCTCAGACTCTCTCTGTGGACTTCTACTCCCAGACCTGCCCGCAGCTTGAGCAGCTGGTCGGTTCCGTCACTTCGCAGCAGATCAAAGACGCTCCCGTGTCCGCCCCCGCCACCATCCGCCTCTTCTTCCATGACTGCTTCGTCGATGTATTTCACTTGCACCAGAAATCCATGTTCTTATTTGAGTCACTCAGTTCGCTATTTTCTAACAAGTTGACAGTGAAGAAAATTTTATAGCTTTTGTTATCTCTCCCTGAATCTTAGAGCTAGAAGTGGATTGCATTTAAGGCATACCAAATGCAGACAAGTTTTGGTTTCAATAACAGAGCTAGAAGCTCACCATCTTGTTGCTTGATTGTTTCAGGGATGCGATGGATCCATTTTGCTGTCATCTAGACCAGGTAAACCGCCAGCTGAGAGAGATGAGCCATATAATGGGAACCTGGCAAAGGAGGCGTTTGACAGCGTGAACAAGGCCAAGGCGCTGGTGGAGAGCAAGTGCCCAGGCGTCGTTTCTTGTGCAGACATCCTCGCCGTTGCTGCCAGAGACTTCGTTCACCTGGTACTTTGTTTCTTTTTCCACCCCTTTTATTTCAATTGGACAATATAAGAACAACGAATCTTTATTTATTTATTTATGTTCACACATAATGATTGATAATGGTTACCTTGTTTTCTACCTATTGGATTAAGCCCCTCGTGGTTCACCAATAAAAAACAGGTAAGGAAATTCTTTTAGAAAGTCATCTTCAGCTAGCATTATGCTCCTAAATTTGTCACAGCTTTAGTCTTTGTTTTTTCAGGGAGTCATTTTCTAAATTCAACAATGCTGCCTGTGCCCTGTGGGCTATTAAAATTTCCTACTAGTAGTTTTTTTTTGCTAAATTCTTTTAATTTTTTATTGTTCGGGTCTTGTTAAACCTAAATTTATTATCATTTAAGAAATGGTAACTTAAACCTCACCCAATCAACCCATTTAGGATAAAGTAAATTTTTTTTTGGAAAAACTCATTTAATTCTCAAAAATAGAAGATTTTAACTAATTATTATGTCTTATCTCTTACCTATTAATTTGTTTTTAAATTTACCATCAAAATAAAAATTTAATATTTATAATTTTAGTCAAGTTGAAGAGAACGGATCACCTAAAACCCGAATCCACCTTGTTCTAGTCCAAATAAAAACCCAAATTCAACCCATAGATGGGTTTAGCCTCAAATTTTCCCCTCTATCAGACACGAGTAACATATATCTGTTGTTACTTGTTAGGATTCATTATTTCAGTAGTGATGACAAGAAAATATTCATTTTTTTGGCTCTTTAACGACTCTTATCGAGGAACCTCGGAAATCTGGCTCTGCTAGACCTCTACAGAGGCTTTGACCACATTGTCAATTGCCCGATACACAAAGCAATGGAAAGGCCTTAGAATTTTTTTTTAAGTTTGCCGCACGAATATCCAAATTTTCAGCTATCCATTTCTCTTTTGAAAGTGCCTCATCCCAGGGTTCTTCTTTCTACCATGGTAGTCTTATAGTGATGAACCCATCCCTTGAGGCTTGCAGTACTCTTTTCTAAGTAGAAGAACATGCATTTCGCTTTGTTGCCTTAAAGCTACTCATGTCAAAGAGCCTCATCCCACTCTTAACTGTGTATCCTTTCATGCAGACAGGAGGGCCATATTACCAAGTGAAGAAAGGCCGAAGAGACAGCAAACTTTCAGTGGCATCTCATGTTAAGCCCAACCTTCCACACTCCAATGCCACCGTTGATAGCCTCCTCCACCTCTTTGGCAGTAAAGGGCTCAATCAGGATGATCTAGTCGCGCTTTCCGGTGCCCATACCATTGGCTTCTCCCACTGCAAGGAGTTCCGGAGTAGGCTCTACAACTTCCGCGGCACCCAGAATCCAGACCAGTCCATGGACAAGAGGCTCCTTAAGGAGCTGAAGATGTCGTGCCCACATCGCGGGGGCAATAGGGATGTTGTGGCACCTTTTGATGTTAACACACCATTCACATTCGATGAGGCATATTATGGCAATCTAGAGGGTGGTCTGGGACTGTTGGCCACGGACCAGGCTCTTTATCTGGACCCGAGGACTAAGCCCCTGGTTCAGGCTCTTGCAAAGGATAAGGCCAGGTTCTTCCAAGCTTTCTCGGCAGCCATGGACAGGATGGGATCCATAGAAGTGCAGTTGGGCAATCAAGGAGAGATCAGAAAGGATTGCACCCAGAGCATTTGATTTTTTTTATATCTATTTCTTCATATTCTTTTACATTTTGGTCATGTTGGACTAAAATCCAATTTGATTGAGATGTAATTCGCTTGGTCAGTTTGTCTTAATCCGTACGATAGTTGACTTAATTGCAGAAATGGAACAGTTGTCATCTCCTACCAAAATGTCTTCGCATATTGCTCCAACCAAACACCGGCCACAAAATACAGTTCAATTTGTCTTGGCCAGCTCTGGAAGCAGTTCGCCGAACTAAACTGTCTGATAAATTAAGTGCAACCTATACACATTTTAAATACATACGAAAGGATTCATAAACTTCCCAGCAGATCAGCCAACAAGAAGGGAATACCAATATAACACCACCGGTCAGCTTAAACTCCTCTTGAGATAATAATAGCTGCTGTAAAAAGTGCTTCCTTCTCAAAAGGCTGGATCTCCATGTGCCTGCAAAGATGAATATTGAAGTTTCGAACTCAAAAACATAAACAAGGATAATAGAGAACAAAAAATTTTGTTGAAACATGTGGGTAAGGAGTGATATACGCATGTTCATAAAACAAACTCTCAAAATTTGTTAGAACATAGAACTGGCGTACAACTCACTCATTGGTAGGGGTGGCAGCAGGCTGGACTGGACCCACTCATGGCCCGTTCTTGGAGTGGGCAGGGATGGCCCGGCCTGCTGGGCTGAAAGGCAGGCCTGCTACCGCAGCTGCGGCCAGTGAGCCTGGCCACGGCCAGAGGGGGCAGGGTGGTGCAGGGCTGAGGAGGAGGGCCGGCAGCTGGCCGTGGCCTATGGGACGGGTGGGCCAGCTGCCATTTGGGTCTGCAGGCTGGCCTGGGGCCTAGGGGTACTGAGCTTGGACACCCAGGCCTGGCACAGCCCCATACCCACTCTACATAGGGCAGTGGCCAGCCCGGCCCATTTACACTACTCATGAAACACAAATGGTTGGACCTGCCCACCACCGCAGCTGCAGGCAGTGAGCCTGGCGGAGGGTGAGGAGGAGGGCCGGCGCCTGGCCGTGGCCTATGGGGTGGGTGGGCCAGCTGCCATTTGGGCCTGCAGGCTGGCCTGGGGCCTGGGGTACTAGCCCCGCGCCCGCTCTATAGAGGGCAGCGGCCCAGCCCATTTACACCCCTACTCATGAAACACAAATGGTTCTATGTCAACATCTATGTAAAAGAAAATTCAGGGAGGCAATCCCACCAAGCACAAATTGATGTGACAAAGATGAGTATATCCAAAGAATAATGAAAAGTGATACTAACTGATTAATTTTTCGAAGATTATGAAAAGCAGAGATCAAGTCCTGGCACATTTGCAGAAGGGATCTGCCACCAACTTTATCATCAGGCGTAAGAGTGGGTAGCAGGACATGATTCATTAATATAACTGCCTGAGGATAATAAAAACGAAAATATCAGACTAGGAGATCATTCAACATATATAATACTCCTGTTCCCATACAAACAGCTGCATTTGGAAAAATAGTAATTTTTATTGAATGGTGGGATCCACAATCAAGAGAATGGAAAATAGCTTCTGAGACGCTTTTCTAAGTATCCATCATCTCCATAACAACATATCTTCCAACAAGCATATTTTTCCAAGTAATTAATATAAGCAATTATCAATCAAAGGTTAATTTTCTAAGAAAAGAAATGTAAGCAAAAGAACTTACCTGAAAAGCATGTGCAAGAAGCATATGGGCAACCTCGGAGCCCATTTTGCGGCTAATGTTCCTTGCACTTGTCTCATTTGAAAAGAATTTCACGACATCATCAAACGTAAAAACACCACTATTGTTGTTTGATCTTCGAGTGCGGACAGAAGACTAAGAACCAAAGTGAAGGAAAACATTAAGACATTCTGCTAGGTATGCAAAATTAGTTAACCCTAAAAAATGCAAAAAGGAGGGTACAAATGGAGGATCCATTACAAACAAAAGTTACCAACAAAAGTTAATAGCCATAAGAAAGTTTAATAATAGTCATACTGTTGAACAATACTTGCTGAAATATTGCAGAATAATTTCCAACTTCCATTTAGGCTCAGAGTAGACCTGCAGAAAGCACATGTTAATTTGTAAGATATGATTCAGTTACATCATAAAGGCTACCCCTGAGTTCTAAGTCCAAGAGCCAAGTTTGCTACAACTCTTCGGATTATATTCAATAATCAGTAAACAACTGACGGAATAAACTAAAATTGTACCTGATAAGTAAAAAAAGACACAAAATTTTGACAATCCATACTATAACTAAAAAGTAAAAAAATAGAAAAAAATTTTGAAATGATAGAATGTCAATGATTCTAATTATTGTTAATTACTAAAATATTTACATGTTGCCATGTATTAACTATTTGACTCTTTCTTCCGAGCTGTTTCCTACAAAATTCAGAATTCTTTTTTTCTTTCCCCCTACAAAATTCATTAGTAAGGACCATGAAAGCACTCTGCCCACACTTCGCCTATGAGTGAATGGTACTGGCTGAAACACAGTGCACTTGCTGCAAATCACCGGCCCTAAGCTCCTCACCATCTACTGCATCCATCATCAAACACTTCAACCAATATTTCCATCGTATGGAGCTCTCATTGCACAAGCAGCAATTTTGACGTAATGTGCACTTTCATGCTATTCCAGAGCCATGGGTTGACTTGAGAATCATCCTCACGCCATATAGAATTGGTTGAGCACGTTGATTTTTTGCAATATATTGAAGGTGATCTTTGGAATGAGGAATGTACAATCAATTGTAGCCCACTGGAACTAGTTTTTACCATTCAATTAAATGGAAGTAATCAATATAGTACCAAATAAATCCACAAAGGAAGATACACTAGAAGCATCCAATATAGAATAAGATTTATCTTTAGGCATGAAAACTCTGTAGTATAAAGAGTCAGCCAGCTGGAAATCTCATAGCAGCTACAGACTGTCAATGCACACAGCCAAAAACACACTAAACATCTCCAACAGAAAACAATAGACCACCCAATACAGATTTTCGGCTGAGACAAATGAAAAACTGAGTAACCCGGCAAAGCTTGTGTGATTATTGCATGAGATTTCCAAGTGATATGTATGGACTTGAGAAACAATGCAAAAATACTACTTCATGGAAAGATAAAGCAAGGCAATCAACCACACACAAGAAGGCAGTTTTTTTTAATGTGGACATTCCGTAACTAGGGAAAAAAACCATGTGACCTCACTGGGGTCAAACTAATTCACTCAAACTAGGAATTCAGAGAATTTAAAATCTTCGCCTGATCTCCGATAGAAAACAATAGACCATCCAACACAGATTTTAGGCTAAGACAGTTGAAAAATTGAATAAACCGCCAATATTATAAGATTATTGTTATGTGAGATTTCCAAGTGATATACATGGATTTAAATAACGATGCAAAAATGCTGCTTCACGGAAAAATAAAGCAAGGCAATCAACCACACACAAGAGACAAGGCAGTTTTTTTTAACGTGGACCACCTAAATTAGGGTAAAAACCATGTGACCGCCCTCCGATCAAACTAATGCACTCAACCTAGAAATTCGGATAATACAAAGTGTAATGCATATATGTTTTGCCTATTATTCACAAGTTACGAGAATGATTTTGAAAATTACAGTTCACATTGACAGTTCAGAGTTTAAAACACAGGGTGTGACAACTTTAAATAAATTTTGCAAACAAAATTATTAAAGTGAAAATAATGACAACGAAGATCTCTAGGGTAGAAAACACAACTATATGGAGAAACCATCAACACACCATAAAAGCCTAAACATAATTAATTTCATAACAGAGGCAAACATAGCGTAAAAGGACTGAACATAACAAGCAGAATACTAGTCCGCAGATTCATAGCAAACAGGTAGGTAGAAGAAAGGATACCCCATCCACCAATCAAACTTGAAAAGAGTCTCCCTCCCCCGAAGCAAACAAATTTCTGAAATATATATTAATGCACATATATGACTATACATCACACCAGAGCGAGAGCGAGAGAGGGGGGGGGGTCTTTTCAATACAGGACTAATGTTAGGCTTTGTATCATGTAGAATTTGATAGTGGTGTATAGAGTAGAAAAATATGAGAAAGGGAAATGATGATAATTATCGACAGAAGACAGCTTTGATTTATTAAAAATAGTCATAAGCGAAGAAAACACACAAAACAGCCCTTAATTTGATTCCTACGCTAAACATTATTCAATCAGTGCATACACCACTCTAAGTGGCCGCACATATTATGTCGATACTACTACTCAACAAGTACAATTTTATACATCATGAATTGGCTTTTTTTTAATATTTAGTAATACTACTCCATGATGACATCAAGGAACCACTTGGTTTCTATGAGAATTGAGAGTATATTTTATACAGATTTTGCAATCATCTTCATAGAAACCCTAATGAAATAGATTCTAGATAACAAAAAACAAACTAAATAACCTACTAATAGACTATATGCCATTAAGTTCTACAAGTAAAATGTATTATTCAGACAGCTGACCACTTAAGGTTCCATAGACTTGCACCTGCAAAATAGATGGAGATACTTGTTGTGATTAACTAATGACGAAAATAGTACCTGGAGAAATGGGGAAAGAAGCTGCCTATCATATGTGAATTCATCTACAATAATTTCCAGCAAAGGAGTTCTGCACAATTTCTATGGTTATGCTAATCATCCTGTTACCCACTGCTGCAATTAAATAGTAGAGGAGCATACATGTAAAAAAACTTAGATCACCTCAATCCATCAGTTCTACAAGTAAGCCCTTCTTTATCCGCTTCCTTCTTTATTGCATCAAGTTCTACAATCTGCAGCAGCAAATGCAGACAATCAGTTTAAAAAACTAGATGCATTAAATTTTCATCTTTAAACAAGTACAAGGTGATGCAACTTACAAGTGTAAGGAGCCTCTGCACAGCTAGGCATAAGTCCCTTAATATTTCAGTCACTGCAATGTCCATGGAAACTTTATTGTCATGAACATTACTTGCCAAATAATTCTCATTTCCGTCATATGATGTTCCCTGTTCCACGAACTCAAAGCTACCGCAAAGGAAGGACATGCATTCTTTTATTAAGTTTTTAAAACTTAACCTTCGTGAGCCCTGTTGACAGATGATAACAAATTTCTTCAGCATTAAGCCCAAAATAGGCCTAGAAATTGGAAGGCTACAAATGATAGTGTACTTATCAAGATACATATGAGTGTACCAGAAGCATCTGGAGTAGGGAATCCCTGATAATTGACCATTTCCTTTTTTCTGCAGCAGGGTATAAATCAATGCTTTGAACACAGGGTTCAGGTTGAACGAAAATTAAAACCATATGTACTAGAAAGAGCTGCATTATAGATAGCTTACCTTTATATACAACAGAACGAGGTACAAAATCTTGCTCAAGCACAATGACAAGATATTGGAACAGCAACATGTTACACACATCCTGCCAGTTAATTCTGAAAAATCACTAGTTTTTCAGATGTTATATCTCTTGTAGCTATAGGCTAGCAAATACTTTATATCATAAGAAGCATTAAATGTTTGCATCAAATAACTTACATGTAGTGTAGTATATGAAAACAAAAGAAAATTAGGTTAAATGAACTGACCGGCAATCCTAACTTCCTGGAGTCAACATCATTAACTCCTTGAGCAACTTCTTGAATTAAGATAAAAAACCTCTGACAGAAAAGGATGTCCTTTAAATGAGTCTTTTTACCGAAATGAATTTCCAACATTGCATGACTAAGAATTCCTAGAAATTAGTAAATAAAAATTTCGAATTGGACAATGTATTTCCCATTGAGCACCATGTTTGTGAAAAAAGTAACAAAAAAACAATTTGGTATGAAGATATACAACTCACTTCAGCATCTATAAGCTCGTGCATATTCCTAGAAATTTCTTCTTCATGTGAGGCACTTTCTGAACCAAAACTAAATGGTGACCATGCCTGCAAAGGAAGTTTTATTTGTAGCAGTCATACATCAGACATGCAAAATGACATAATTAGATACACACTTGGACATGAAAACAATGTGTAGATGAACCTCATTCCACAAGCCATGGTTTATTTGCAAGCTCCACAACCCTCTATTGAAGGAATCATGGGTTATTTAGCATGCATATATGTGCACATGCAGAACATTTAAGACTGAAATTTCTACTTTTATCCCCAAAACTAAAATATAAGACTTCACAATAAATAGTAAATCAGCATACAGTTTCCATAAATGCTAAAAAAATGAGACAATAGCCATCACATAACAAAAACTATTACAATCATTACCTTCTGAACGACTTCAATTTCATCTGATTGTACTAAAGAAACTCGAGGAAACGTCTTTATCATAAAAAGAAAAACCAAAGTAAACCAAAGTCAACGTTTGTACTTGATAACAAACTAAACGCAAATAATAAGGAAACAAGACACTGTATTACCTTGTCTAAGTCATGCAGAAGTTCATAACTTGCCATAGCCAGTTCCAAAGATGCGGCATATTTTAAAATCTCAAAAATTGCATCAAACATTTTTCTTCTCCATTCAATTTACAAGTACAGAGATTAGAAAGAGCAAACAATAGTTAATCAAATCAACAACAGAGTAATAACTAAGCCTATACACAAAATCGGCTTAAATTCAATTCCAGAAAACTTAAATAACAAAATGAAAGAAAGACGGAGCAAAATCCTAGAAGAAAAACTGAATTTCCATGAACGACCACTTCACAGTCGATTCTTTTATATCAACTTCAACATTCTTCACGCTAAGGTTGTTTGGCTGCTTTCATATGTCATAGAAAGACTTATTTATATTTCAAAATTGACAAAAATTATGGAGAAAAGAGATGCTGAATATTCCTAAATAGCTGCGAGCAGTTTTTAATAAGCATTGAAAGAACCCAACAATTGGACATTAGAAAATTCAGTGAGAGAAGCGGCTATGGCTGATAGAACAGTAAGAGCGATATTCTATGAAGCAAGTGAAGAAACCACTTTTCATCACCATTCCGCAGCCACGTCCATTACAGCATTCAAGTTCAATTCACCTTAAAATGGAAGGAATCTTCTCAGCAATAATTAGCAAAAGTAATAAAAAAAATTCAAATACACACCACTAGTAATGAGCCATATAACTAGGGAATCTGCATTTAAAAAAGTTCCCATCTTTCGTTTCGGAATCAGCAAAATATATATCGTTAAACATAAATAAATTAAAAAAGACAAAAAATAAACTGCAGTACAACAGATAATTGCTGAGCATACATGGTGGGAACGGTTCCATTTACTGCGGTGACCGAAGCAGCTCGAACAGCTTCTAGAAAAGAGAGTCCTATGTTAATAAAAACAAAAAAAAATGAGCAAGAACTACTCAGACAGTGAAAACACAAAGAGAGAGAGAGAGAGAGAGAGAGAAAGAGTAAAAATACGGTCGTCATGGACATGGTGCGACTCCCGGACTCCAGAGGCATCGAGGATCGCCATGGTGTTCTCCTCGAATCCGCCTCTACAACCGCTTCGCCTGGATGGAGTGACCTGCTCCATTGCCCCGTTTCCCCGAATCTCCCACCCGCGACCTCTTCCCCTTCCCTTCTTCTCCCAACTCTCTGATTCGCGCCAAAACAACTGGCTGGTTAATCGCTGAAAAAAAGAGAGGAACCACGAAGAAGTGTATTAGTATCGACGAGGGTATCCATATTATTGTATGGATATGTATCGATAATAAATTGGGTTTGCATATAAATTTTAATATATAGTAAAATTTACTAAAAATAATAAAATATTATTACCTTTAAAAAATATAATTATATTCATATTTGAAAAAAGTTTATATGAGCCCGGGCTCTATGGGCTGTCAGATTTACATCTGGCGGCTCATATTACTCATGGATTTAACCAATGAGTATAACTCATGAGTATTATGAGCCGTCATATGTAAATCCAATGGCCCATAGAGCCCAGGCTCACGTAGGTTTATATGAGCCCAGGCTCATATAAACGGGTCTCTATGAGCCCGATCTCTTCATATTTACTATATAAGGTAAGATGAGGGACACTGCCTATTTTATGCATAATTTTCACCCTTAATTTGTATAAACCTACGTGAACCCGGGCTCTATGGGCTGTCAGATTTACATCCGACGGCCCATAATACTCATGGGTTTAACCAATGAGTATAACCCATGAGTATTATGAGCCGCCGGATGTAAATCCGACAGCCCATAGAGCCCGGGCTCAAGTAGGTTTATATGAGCTTGAGCTCATATAAACGGGTCTCTATGATCCCAGTCTCTTCATATTTACTATATAAGGTAAGATGAGGGACGCGGCCTATTTTATTAATAATTTTCACCCTTAATTTGTATTTAACCCATCTTTTATCCTTACATTTCCTATAATGCCCTGCAATATCAGTTAGTTAGTAAATTTCATGCTTTAGATTCTTTTAGATATATACCACGTGAGTCGAATGTAGGTTACTAATACAGCATGATCCCTATTTTTTATGTTATATCAATTTTAACTTTAAAATGTTAAAACTTCTATTCTCCTTAATTTTTTCTCAGCAACAATCTTCATCAAACAACATGTATCACATGCATTTATGTACTTTCATCTCACTTTTAATAACTCTTTTGATTAAGGTAAACTCTTTCTCACTCTAGAAGACTAATTCTTTCAAAACTCTATTAGAGTAACTCCACACAAGCTCTCTCATTTTTTGAAGTCTTCTCTCTTTTTTTAATCACGTCTTGAGCCCTGTTTATAGACTCAAGTCTAAAAAAGAATGCAACTTCAACTAGGAATCTAACTCAAACTAAAAAAGCCTAAATGAGGCAACTCTGCGCTTCATCAATCAATCATTTTTAATAGTGAATTTTCAAGTGCTAATCAATTATTCTCATAAGCGATTGATCAATTAACAATGTTTCAGAGATTTTGCTATAGTTCAAAGCGAATTGATCATTTCTATTCAGCGATTGATTTTTCATTCAAAAGACCTTCAACTCACCTCATTATTTCACTAAGGTCTCTTTGATCCTAAACTGTGTTAATGTGATGTGTGTGCATATTTTTACCTAATGCAAGACAAATTTGAGTCTTTCTTTTGCTCGGTCTTTTGAAATTAATCTTCAACTTAAACTGACTCTAAATTACAAATCAATTACATTATTTTGATAACGCAAATAAGTTAATATATAAGGACACTTGTGTTCTTACACAAATCACTTGTCTTGGCCCCATTTATTACAAAACCCTATTTTATACATTGACATGAATTCTTATTTTTATGAAAAATAACTAGTGAGATCCTTTTTAAAGAAAATATATATCATTGTAAGTTTAGGGAGTCTAGGTTCAAAAACTAAATCTAGGGGCTAGTTTGATTTTAAAAATTATTTAATTTAGAATTCAAAATATTACTGCATAATGTAGAACTTCTTGAACAATTAGATCTAAAAGAACACAAATCAATGATAAACACTCTAAATTGAGAAGGGGTTTTTAATGTTAGATAGAGGACTCATAGTATATTTCCCACAAAAAATTTGGGAGCAATCTGATCCGAATTGCTTAGATTCTAAACAATCTAATAGTTTGAGATTTTGAAATGAAACTAGATATATTTTTGGATCTATTTCCTAAAGCCATTTTATAAAGGAAAAGTCTCGAAACCTAACTCAGAAGTCAAGTTATTGACATTTGACAAAAAAATTGAGATTGAAAAAACAAATGTGTTTGAACCAATAAATCTTATTAGAAAATCCTTAAAATTTACCCAATCCTAGTCTAGGGTATCCTTGAAGTCTCGGAGAAAATTAGGGTCAATTTGAGCACCAAAAGGTCCCAAAATAGTATGCCTTTCTTCGTGCACAGTTTTAACTGGGGCTAAACCATTAAGTATTAATCTACTTAGTCTAACGCCTAGTGACTTCCTCTATTAACAAAACCTTTTGAAACTCATAAATAAGCTATGAAACATCTCAATCGAACAACCATGATAATTATATTTGAATTAAACACAATCCTAGCATCATGAGCACGAGCATATACGACAAAAATCATTGCTTTTACTATAGTATGAAATCCTACAACATGTGTTCTAACCAATCATCCACAAATCAATCCAAGTAACAAGTAAGCATGTCAAAAACCTAGATTTAGCACAAACTAGGGAGATGAAAGTAGTTCCTACCTCTTGATGATGAAAACTCCTCCCAACAAATATTCTATCCCTTTTAGGCTATGCTCCAAGGGCGCTAATGGTGGACTTGGAGCTTCAATCACCAAGGTAATCAAGGAAGTAGGGGAAGAGATCTATGAGTGGCTAGTGACAAAAAAAAGGGAATAGAAAGAAGAGAGGGGCGAGGGTGGCAGATGGGGATAGAGTGTAACATCTTGAGATTTTAAAACCCATTTTTGTAAATAAAATAATAGAAACAATGTTTTTAAAACTTTTTGTAAAACATTCGACAAGTTATCTCGGGGTATGAACCAACCATTTTTTGGATAGACATGTACTAAATCAATGTACATTAATAATACAAGTCAAATCATATATTAAATCACACAGGGTATTGCCCGAGTACATGAATGAATATCTTGATATGCACAAATATAAATAAATTGGTACTCACATGCTTAAAGTTATCTACCTTAAAGTAATAATACATTAAATATTCCAAGTTTCCTAGAAACATCGTCCTTGCCCCGCATCCAAGGTCCTAAAGTTACTTTAACCTTGCAAGGAACATAAATCACACGAATGTTAAGTATATGAATATACCTAGTGAAATGGCTAAATAAGTACTATATAATAACAATGCACATGATTACACTATACCATCACAAATCATCGACAATCATATTCAATAGCAAACATCATCATCACCACATATAAATGAAATAAGCATAACATTAAGCATATATTAAAATTCTTCTAAATATAACATAGCTCTCACTTAAACGTCTTCATCACATGGTACGGTAGTCACGTCTAGGAGTACAACCTTACCTCACTAGACCATGAACTACTTACATTTAGACTTCATGTATTCTTAAGTCTACTCGCCCCATCCATGCTATGAAGCTAAGATTCACAAGGGCTCATGGACCCAAGTGCTTGAAGTTCCAACTTCGATAATCATCGCAACCTCATGTACTATGTGTGACTAGTCATCTTTTAATGCTCTAGTCTATTCAAAAACGACTCTTGGGTAGGGAAGTAATTTTACATAACTTTTATTCTTAGAGAGCCGAAAGACCTTGGTCCTTTTTTATACTAAATCCTTTTCATCTACGTGGTTAAAGACTCACTTGAGGAGCGAAGACATTGAGGGTTCATTCAACCTCAGATGTTGAAAGACATCTATCTTGGTGTGCGATCCATTATAAGGACATTTACACACAATGGTACATACATCTAATTATAATTCATTATATCATTACATAGAATTGTAATTCATGTATCAAATAAAATGCTATTACTTCTAATAATAATAGCTTAACATTTATAGCAATTTCTACTTAAAATACTAAAAATTGACTTACTATTGGTAGAGTCATTAACATGTTGACCAAGTCACTAATGACCATCAGTTACTCATCAACACATCGAACCCTTGCCAATAGTGGGATGACAAGGACAACCATCCT
Source organism: Saururus chinensis (assembly GCA_035235625.1). Lineage (NCBI taxonomy): Eukaryota > Viridiplantae > Streptophyta > Magnoliopsida > Piperales > Saururaceae > Saururus > Saururus chinensis. The sequence goes on from CP141144.1 coordinate 25,171,698, forward strand.
CATCGACATCTCATAGACATGTCAACCTCACCGCTGGTGACCCACAAGTAACACACCAATGGATCGCTTGCTATCAATGGACTCATTGACATGTCAACTAAGTCACTGATGACCATGGGTAACTCATCGATGAGTCAAACCCTCACCAATAGTGGGATGACAATGACAACCTTCCTCATTGACGTGTCGATATCACTACCAATGACAAACTGACATGTCGAGGCTCACTGATATTAGCATTGCCATCTCCTCTATTATCGACAACGCCACCAATGTGTGATGGGCATATTGATGGTTGGGAAGAAATAACATAAATTGTCCCAACATTCCAAAATTACTCCATATCATAATCTTTCCCACACATAACCTTCCTATAATGACAAATGATGATTCGTAATATCAATTGATTATTAAACATGGGAATAATGTATTATCTTAACATAATCATGACAAAATCTCATAATTATCCTTTCCATGCTTTTATATCATGCAAGTAATCAGAACTTGTAACACCCTGTGTTTTGATTGCGTCTAAACCAAGAGGGGTTAGGGATAATTATATAATTTTTAGTTAAATTTTAAGGGGTTTGAAGGGATGGAATCCCAGTATATGAGTAGAGAACAATGTATGCAAAATGGAGGTTGGGACCGAAAGTTATTACCTCGGGAATCATTGTACATGGGTAGGGCCTACATAAAAAATATGGAATAACCTACCCATATGGGGTCTAGTTTTGAAGGGCTCATTGATACCAAGAACTTGCAATTCCGACTTCGGGATAAGAAGTTATCGTGTTTTGAAGTTGGAATTGCATGCAAATAAAATAATAATAAAATATTGAGAAAAGTCAAAATAGATGACATCAACAGCAAGAGCCGAGCTGCACCGTGCCGCAAATGGTAGGGCCACGCGATCATGGTTGTTCGTGTGACTTGGGGCCCCCATGATCACACGGTTGACAATGCGGCACGCAGCGTACGCACACGCCATCCACATGCACGGCCGAATGGGCGCACAACATGTGGTATGCATCTATGCGGGCACACCCTTTTCCATCATACGCTTGCACGTCTTCCCCTATAAATTCTGATTTCTGTTCAAATTTATAAAGGATTTTTCTAGGTCATTTTGAGTCCGTTTTCGTTCGTTCAAATGTTATTTTTAGTTAATTCAAGGTTGCTCTATGCAATAAAAGCATTCATTCCTCGAGTTAGCGACAATATAGTGGGAGAAAACCTCGGGGCAAGATAAAACTCTGCTCGTTGCCCTCATGCCCTTAGGAGAGAGAAATGACTCAGAGATGGAGGAGGCTTCATTCTTTATCATTGTTCCAGAATGAGGGAAATGTCCCAAAGTAAGGGAGACTTTGTTCTCCACCAAAGGGCAACGCAGTGAGAGAAACATCTATTGGTTAAGTGGAGGTTTTGTCTATAGTCTACAATCATAGAATAAGGAAAGAGTCTCTGGGTAAGTGAAAAGTTTTGTTCATTGCCTACTGGCACAGAAAAAGGAAAGAGTCTCAGGGTAAGGGAAAAGTTCTATTTGTAGCCTTTGGGCACGGTAAAATGAAAGAGTCTCTAGGTAAGGGAAAGGTTTGTTTAGCACCTATAGGTACATAGAGAGAAAGTGTCTCCAAGTAGGGGAATTTGGGTCAAGCCACTGTTAAGAAGTCTACTCCAATGTTGGAGCCCAATATCTAGAGATTTCTTCGTGAGTCAAGTTATCTCTGAGTGAATACATATTTGATAATATTAATTATTAAACAAGGGTTGTGAAATAATTAAGGGCATTATTTGATATTGCTTGTTTAATTAGACAAGTGGAACCATTAAAGAACTTGCATAAAATGATGGTTAGTTGAAAATACTTAAGCATTGCATGTGTGATGCTATGCTTCTTAGGATAATATAGTTTCTAAGTAAAACTACGTTTAGATCCAATCTTGTTTGAAACATTGGAGATGTTGTCTAATGAGTATGTAGGCAACTAACATCGGGTGATGTTGGTCTGATCCAAAAAATATTAATAAAACCTTTTGCCCCTTTGGAAGCTCTTCTCCTAAAGGCAGAGAGGTTCCATTGTTGTTGTTGTTGTTTGGTTTGGTTGGTTGCAGAATCTCTAGGCAACGACAAGTGAGACCAGGACAAGTGAGCACAAGATGAAGTTCCTCATTTTTGTAATCCGGTACGTAAGTATAGCTTTAGTGTGAGTGTCAACTTAGTTATTTATTTTTAGACGCATGACAGACTTGTGCTTAGATGGATGAGTTGTTCTTATTGAATTTTTGAGATGTGTAATAATATCATATGATTTGACATTCGTATTTGTGAACCTCAGTTATCATGACCTGGATATTTAATTGAATGGTTTGTTTTGTATTTAAAAAGAAAAAAAATTCTCGTTACTTACCATTCATGCTATTTTAAAAAGGTTTTTAAAAATCTGGGGCATGACAGTTGGTATCATAGCCATTTATCTAATTACAAGTCTAAAGTTGTCTGAAAATTTATGATCTAGTTGAGGTGGATGGGTTTTAGGTTAGAAGCACCCTGAGGTGTTTATAATAGAAGAGATGTGGAATAGCCGAGGAGAAATTTTAGACACTTGTGGTATGGGATACATTATGTCAATGAATAGCTCCAAGGTTCGTTGCGTAGTTAAATTTACTTCTATGGCATCATGAGTACTCATGGTATGGGATGTGAGTATTAGGGTTGACATAGAGATATATTTTACATGCACACTTCGAGTTATGTTACCCAGTAGTGATTCTTTTAACTTAAGTGCGCAACAGAAGCTAATGCATGAGTGGGATTAATGTGAAACCCTAGAGGGGGCGACTGTGCCCTTCAGGGCTAAGCTTGTGCAGTATTGGCCTTGGAGAATTGTGGGGGTGCAATTCCTTTTAGGGGGGAGAACGTGACGTCCGGGAATTTTCACAATTCCCAAAGTCGACCAAGTAGAATAACTTAATCATTAGTTGGACCTTGTGATTGAGACCCACATGGATGGAAAGTAGATAGAATGAGCTTCGAAATGCCACTCAGAACACACAAATTGGAGTTCGAATGAGGGAAATACAATCATTCGGAGTTAAATATAGTGTGTAGGGCCTATTTACCCGAATTGGACGTATAAATTGGCCGTTTAAGTCACTTTATGAGCCCAATTATTTAGGGTGACAGAAAATAATAAAAAATAGGCCCAAAAAGCCAATTTAGCCCAACTTATAAGGGGATTGGAAACCCTAATCCTCATGCCTATAAAAAGGTTAATTAGGGCTAATAGAAAGGGGGACCGTTAAGGGAAGGATTGCCGATGGAATTTTCTGGCGAGGCTTTGGCAACAGTGGATTGATGACAACTTAGCTATTGAGGTAGGATTTAGAGTCGAGATTATTATAAATTTTATTAAATAAATTAGAATATAGATTGTAATCATAAGTTATATGAATAGTAATTTTCTGCAATTACTGTTCATGTAATTGAATAGTCAGTATGGTTTAATTTAAGCTTGTTGGCCAACTACAGGCTACCAATGGCCGACAACTTGGTCGTTTGACCCATCGATAGTGAGGGGGAAGCTGCACTGACCCTGGTGGCGGTGACCCTAACCGTAGCTATAGACACTTAGTCATCAGTTAAAACAAAACACACTAGCCAACGGAGGAGAGCGGGCATAGCTGCTAGCCAGAGACGGGACCAGGGTTCTCAGAATCACTGGGCGAAGGCGATCCCGGTTGAGCCTGGCCCATCGCCGGCCATGGTGTCCTACCATTGCAGCACCCCAAACACATTGGCAATTGGGAAAAAAGGTGTGCTTTGTCATCTTGGCCGGCCACTGGGCGGCGGCCAGGCCAGTGCGGTCGGAATCGCCACATGATGGTGATCCAGTCGGCCTTGGTGGCTGCCACGCCATGGCGGCAAGTGGCAGCGTTGCCAAAGGCGGAAACGCCTCTAGACGAATGCTGGGAAGATGACATGTGTCGCGGGTCATCAGGGAGGTTTCGGGTCGGGTGAACCGAACCAATTAATTCAAGACCCGGACCAGGTCTATATATATAAAAAAGGGATTATTGAACTAGGTCCGTTTCAAGAGACTATATTTGTTAAAATAATTAGAAAAATTACCAGTGGACTTTGAGAGGGTGACGAGTGTCTTGACCAAGTTCCAAGTTGGGGAAAAATCTCAAAGTATTTGAAATGACCCCCTTGTATTTAAATTATCATGTGAAAACTACTTACCCGACTTAGGGGCTCCGGTTTAGTGGCCTATGAGTGATTTTAAAATTTGGGAAAATTCTCTGTGAGGGTTTAATAGGTAACCTTATAAGCCAAACCAATTAGTGATAAAAAATTTCAAGGAGTGAGTAATTGGCCATTTTGTCCCTAGGGTTAATCATAAACGATTAAGTGAACCAAGGTCAGTTCAAGGAGTTCCCGACCCCGTCACACGCCATGAAAATTACAACGAGTCCATGAATTCAAGTAATACCCTTGAGTCCAATTTGGACCCATTGGATGTCAATAAGGCTTTGAACAAAATGATAGAAATACCCATTATGAGCGGACCACCCACATTCATGTGAATGGAAGCGCAAGTCGATTTGAGAGTGAAGCCTTGGGAAAGGGCAATGACTCAAAATTAATAGATGGGAAGTGAGATGACTAGAAGAACCTAAGGTAGGGTACCATACCTAAGGTAGTAAAATTACCCTAATACACTTAGGGGCAGTATATTTTATTTTTGCGGAAATGTATAACCTAGATAACCAAGTGTCAGGGTACCCTAGAATGATGTTAAATGACTGCAAAAGGAAGGGGTGTGACCAGTTAGTGACACGAAAACCTTTATAGGTCACAGTGTCATCGGAAACAAGGAGAATAACCCTAATTCTCAAGGTTTAGGGTGGTGTATTACACATGTCCACAACAAAGCACAGAAATCCACTAGGGTATTATACATGTAACTCGTGCAATGCGTTAGAGTTATTTACATTCATAGGCTTAAATTCACTAAGCCCTAGCCCTATAGATGAGTACATTGGGCCTCCGATTATTATTTATTTATGCACTTGTGTGACTGTATGTTATTTATGTTAATTATTATGATACATGTTTTTATTATTGATGTGTTAATCGGTAACTTGAGATTAATAAGGACTAATCAAGAGATATTGGTTGTCAATGGATTGGGGGAGAACATTTAATCAAGATAAAGACTAAAATATCCTCAATAGAGTTTGGGACCTGTTCATGGAGTGAACGAGGTCCTGACATACAATTTTAACTTGGTTAATAAACCAAGGGTGATTATGGGGTGTTCTTTGAGTCATAGCTTAGTGGATGAGCTATTTATTGGGCCGATTCACGATGTGAAGAGGACCTAAATGGTTGGGCAAATACTTGACTAGATGATAATAATCTAGTCTAAGTTTTGAGTGTTTGGGGGAGTCAATGGTCATAAAGACTTGTGGCTTTATACATTAGTAATGTCTTAGAAGACATTTTCTCCCTGAGTTAGGATGGTGGAGATTGTGTTACATCTTCTTCACTGCCCCAATAGTTTGGGTATTAAACAAAGAGGTCTCTACCGCAAGTTTCCCGCAAGTCTTCCCAAGTCCATATAGTGAGTACGAAAAGCGGAGTTGTATGAGCATCTTGGAAGGCTTCTACTTCTCACCAATCTGTGTCCACGAGTAGAGTTGAGATCCTCTTCTCCAGATTCATGGCAGGCTATTATGAGCCCTTGGGATTTGGGTCAAGCTAATGTTAAGCAATCTACTCCAATGTTGGAGTCCTATATCTGAATATTTTTTTGAGAGTTGAGTTATATATGAGTGAATATATATTTGATAGTATTAATTATTGAACAAGGGTAGTGAAATAATTAATAATATTGTTTGATATTGCTTGTTTACTTAGACAAGTAGAACCATTAAAGGACTTGCTAAACTAGATCCAATCTTATTGAAAACATTGGAGATGTTGTCTGATGAGTATGTAGGCAACTAATATCGGGTGATGTTGGTCCGATCCGATCAAAAAAATATTAATAAAACATTTTGTCCCTTTGAAAGCTCTTCTCCTTAAGGCAGAGAGGTTCCACTGTTGTTGTTTGGTTTGGTTGGTTGTAGATTTTCTAGGCGACGACAAGTGAGACTAGGACAAATGAGTACAAGATGACGTTCCTCATTTCTGTAATTCTTGTACGTAAGTATAGCTTTGGTGTGAGTGTCAACTTATTTATTTTTAGATGGATGATAGACTTGTACTTAGATAGATGAGCTGTTCTTATTGAATTTTTGAGACGTGTAATAATATCATATGATTTGATATTCTTATTTGTGAACCCCAGTTATCATGACCTTGATATTTAATCGAATAGTTTATTTTGTATTTAAGAAAGAAAAAAATTTCTTGTTACTTACCGTTCATGTAATTTAAAAAAGCTTTTAAAAATTCGGGTTGTGATAGTTCTGCTCACTTTTGTGATAATGTGAGATCTATGCTCCATTGATTTATTGGCTTCCATTCAACTCCAATGATTTATTAAATTTTTGTCTGATTTTGGATGATTTATTTGGATATAAGGATATATGTATTTTAACATTTATGATTGTATGATGCTTGATGCATGTAATAGCCATTAGGCAAAACAATGTTCATATCTGATCATATTAGAATAATATTGTAAATGTTATCCAATTTGTACGTAGGCAACTAATGGTACAACAATGTTGGTCTGATCCAAATTTGTAACACCCCAACTTAGAAAAACCCAACCTAGACCGGGGGTTATTTGGAAGACAAAAATCAGAGTGTATAAAATTAAATAGAAAAATTAAAAATGAGACTGATCATGAGCAACGGACTCTGAGTGCAAGAGTCATAACGTTTTTCTATGCACTACAAAGCGATAGTGTTCTGTTGCACGTAGATCAGAACAAACCTACTTTTATAACAAATTTGGATTAGCCCAACATTATTGTACCATTGGTTGCCTAAGTACATATTGGATACCATCTCTAACGTTATTCCAATACGATCAGATCAAAGTGTAGTTCTGCCTAATGACTAATACATGCATCCGACATCACACAATTATATACGATAAAATACATATATCCTTATATCTGAATAAATCATTCTAAATCATACAGAAATCTTATAAATCATCATAATCGAATGAAAGCCAACAAATCAGCGAAATCAAAACCCTTGCAGAATCACACATGCCACTCTATTACAAAGAAGAACATAATAAGTAATAGAACAAATTGGATCATATCCGATTACCACAGAACATTTTAGAGCAAATAAGATCAAAATAGATTATATCAAAGCAGATCAAATCAAAATATATCAGATATTACATATCATAACAAATCTTATATCTTAATTAATATATAAATATTAATTAAGATACACATGCATATAAATCATATTAAATTGAAGGATCAGAAATGCTTACTCCCCTGTAGTTCTGGAAGTTGAGGCGTTCGAGTTGCTCGTTTCCTTAGAGTGTCTTCCTTTTTAGGTCCGAAGATGGCGGGCAAAACCTCCTCTAGCTCCAGCACATTTTTCTCGTTATGTTTGAAGGTGGCGGACAGACACTTCCTTTAAACTTGGATGTTTCCCTCGTTGTAGTCCGAAGGTGACGGTCATAACTCCCCTTACCCGGAGACACTTTTCTCCATGCACATCCGTAGATGATGGACAAAACTTCCCCTTACCCGGAGACACTTTTCCATCTGCATGTCCATAGACGATGGACAAAACTTCCCCTTACCTGGGGACACTTTCCCTTCTACGCATCCGTAGATGATGGATAGAACTTCCCCTTACCTAGAGTATTTCCCCCGTATAGAGTCACTAACTCAAGGAATGGACACTTACATTCTGTAGAACACCCTCGAATTGGCTAATAACGCTTTTTTAATGGAAGAAAATAGACTTCATTCGACTCCAGAAACTCCCCCCGAAGTTTGAATGGAAATGAATATTTATATGAGAATGACGTGTGAGCGTACAGAGGAAGATTGATACGTGTGCAAGCACTTGTTCTACGTGGTGAGTTTTCACTGGACGACACAATGTAAGTTGGTCTGGCATGGTGAAGCTGCACGTCTGCGGTATGCAGCCCACTTCGACAAGCGTAGTGCATGTACCGCGCACTGCACCACGTAATCGCGCAATGCGGACGACCAAATACAATTCTAACTTCCAAACGTGATAACTTCTTATCTTGAAGTCAAAAATTGCACGTTCATAGTACCGATAAACTCATATTAACGAGCCCTTTAAAACTAGACCCCACATAGGTAGGTTATTCCACACTTTTTAAGTGGGTCCTGCCCATATGACACATTTCTTAAAGCCGTAACTTTCACTTCCAACCCCCAATTCGCTCGTTCTTTAGTTCATTACGCTCGTTACTTCAAGATCTAATCAAATATAGGAATTCCATCCCTTTAAACCCCCTAAATTTTATTTAAAAACTATACAATTACCCCTACCTATCAGTTTAGGCATAATCAAAACATGGGGTGTGACAAAATTAGTTATAAAATTAGGTTTATTCTTGCCTCTGTGTGACAAAATAAAAAAGCTCCGTAGTGCATAGAGGAACGTTATGACTCTCACACTCAGAGTCTGCCACTCTTAGTTGATTTTGTTTTAATTTTTTTGTTTAATTTCAATTACTTTGATTTTATTTTCTAAACAACACCCAGTCTAGGTGGAATCTCGAGTAGGGGTGTTACAAATGGTATTGGAGCTTTTCGCTATCTACGAGAGAAAAATGCATTAAAAATATATATTGATTTGATTTGAGTCCTTATTTTTAATCGGAATTAATCTCGAATCTTGTGTTGATTGTGTTACCTCGAATTCAAGCTTTGTACATTCTATTTTCCATGTGTTGCAATGAATTTGATACGAACATCAATTTTATGAATTTGATTTTGAATCAAAAATGATTTGAAAATTTTGTTATGAATAAGTTATATCGGGTTTTGATTTGTAATTTTGTTTGATTGGTATGACATCGGAATTGCTCTGAACTTTGATATTTATGAATTCAGATTTGTTTAATTAGAAGTGATTTGGAATTTGTGTCCTACTTGTGTTGTATCAGATTGATATAAATTTCAATTTTGTGAATTTTGCTTTTAAAATGGTTATTATTTTAAGATTATATTCTGAATCTTGGTTTGATACTAATTCCAATTTTGAATATGAATTAATTCAAAATTTTGTTTCAAGTATGATAGTGGATTTAATACGAAGTCCATATTTGAACTTTCTATTCCATTGTATGACATTAGATTTAATATGTACTCTGAGTTTACGAATTCTAATTTTTAATCGAATGTGAATTGAAAAGTTTATTCTTAATAAGTTGTATCGAAGTTGGTTTGGAAATTCCATTTTGTATGTGTTATATCGAATTCAAAGGCGAACTCCTGATTTGTAAATTTTAATTTTTAAATCATGAATGATTTGAAATTCTATTTTGCATGTGTGGTGTCAGATTTAATCTAAACTTTGATTTTATGACTTCCGATTTTGAATGTGAATTAATTGAAAATATCTATTTTGAGTTTGTTACTTGATTTTTTAAAATAATTTTAGCGACTTCAATTTCAAATAGTCTATCAAATTTATTTTAAATGATGGTATAATTCATGAGTAAATGGTATGGGACATGAGGCACTAGTAGAAAACTCCACTGTTAATTCTATTGAGGTATTTAAATAAAATTTGATTTCAAATTATTTTAGAAAATACATTTGATTAAGAAATGGATCTATTTTGAAAGGCGATGGAACTACCTAAGAGTAATCACCAAACACTTGCTGTATGGAGCGTGAGTGTTAGTAGAAAACTCTAGAGTTAGTTCTGCAGGTATATTAAAATAAAATTTCAACTTTTAAATACCTAAATTTTGGAAGTTGAAGAGATCTATTTTGAAAGATGGTGGAACCACCTAAGAGAAGCCACAAAACACCCATGGTATTGGATGTGAGGTGTTAGTGGATAGCTTTATGGCAAATTCTGCTGGTGTGTTAAAAATAAACTTTGAATTCAAATTAATTGTTTTGAAAAAAATTCATTTGCTTGTAAAATGAATATAGTTTGAAGTAGAGTTTCCAAGGAGAAACTACTAAACACTCACAGTATGGGACGTGAGCTATTAGTGGAAAGCTCTACAGTACATTCTGCCAATATATTGACAAAAAATTCAATTTTGACAAGTCTACATTTTGAAAGTTTGTTTTTAAAAAAATAGTGGAACTACCAAGGAGGAACCACTAAACGCCTGTGGTTTGGGACACGTGGTATTAGTGGATCATTCTCGAGTTAGTTATGCTGACATGTTGAAATTAAATTAAATTATTTTAAAGAGAGTGACATTCCCTAAGAGAAGCCCCTAAATACTTGTGGTATGGGACATGTGGTATTAGTGAACCGCTCTAAGGTTGAGTGTGCTAGTGGATTTACCATGAAAATAAAATTCAAATCCTCTATGTTTTAAAAAGGAATTTGAAATTGTAAAGTTGTCTTGATCGCTAGTAGAACTACTACGGAGAAACTATCAAACGCCCATGGTATGGGACATGGGGGTTAGTGGATAGCTCCAATGTCGATTCTGCTAGTGCATTGAGATGAATTTCGATTTCAAGTCTAGTTTGGTTTGAAATATTGATTGGAATTTTTATTGGATTTTAAAAGATAGTTATATGGTATAAAATTTAGGACTATCATATAGTATTTGGTATAAAGTCGCGGATTATTGGATTTTGAAAGATAATTATCTGGTATAATATCCAAGACTATCGAATTTTAAAAGATTACCTAGTATAAAGTCTAAAACTATTGGATAGTTATTTCGTATAAAGTCGAGGACTATCGGATTTTGAAAGATAGTTATCTGGTATAAAAGTTCAGGACTATTGAATTTTAAAAGATAGTTAACTTGTATTAAGTCCAGGACTATCGGATAGTTATCTGGCATAAAGTCTAGGACTATTCAATTTTAAAAGATAGTTATCTGGCATTAAGTTCAGGACTATCAGATAGTTATATGGTATAAAGTCCAAAAACTATCAGATTTTGAAGGATAATTATTTTGTATAAAGCCCCAAAATTATTAGAGCAAGACTACTTGATATCTGATAAGAAAAACAATTGGTATGGTGCACCATGGGTATGGAGCATTATGGGAAATTTTCAAACTTTTTGAGCTTCTTGATGCCCCATGCGTATCGGGGGGAACATTGTTCGATATCATGGTTTTTGGATTTGTCATCATCGAAAAAATTGATGATTTCTTATTCTATTTATGAAATAATAATTTTGAGGCAAAGATGAACTTTTCAATTCTTTGTGAATTTTTTAAATTTTATATCATTTGTTCTATTCTAATTCTGAAAATTTATCTGATTTTAAACTAATAATTAGGTTATGTTATCCGATCGTAAATTTATTTGATTTTAAACTATTAATTATCTATTGGATGATTTAATTTCAAAAATTTCTAGATCTGTCGTGTCTACTCTGCCTATTTGATTTGCTCTATTTTGATTCTGAAAAATGACTTATCCTATTTTAAAATTCATAATCAAATTCTGTATGATATGATTTATTTGATTTTCAATTGGATTTTGCTTAAAATATTTTCTCCGATCATAAATTATCAGATTATGATTTTGCATAAGATATTGAATAATTGAATTTTCGAAGGGTTTTGGATTGTGTCTGCATGGATTTGAGTAGCCCTGATATATTATGTTATGACTTCATTATAATAAGCTTGTGTTTAAAATATTTCTTCCAATAGTGAACTATCAGATTTTGTTTGTGACGATTATGTGTCTGATTTTAAATTATAAGACTCATTTTTGTAATTGCTATTTGACTAACAATTGGATTTTATTCCAATTTTCTTGTGTTTTGAAAAGTATTTTTGGGTGAATTGCAAGGACGCAATTCGTTTAAGGGGGAAAGAATGTAACACCTTGTGTTATGAGGTAATTATATAATTTCTAATTAAAATTTAAGGGGTTTCGAGGGATAGAATCCTAGTATATTAGTAGAGTTCAAAGTAATGAGTGTAACGAACAAATGAATACTTAAAACGGAGGTCAGGAGCGAAAGTTATGACCTTGGGAAGTGTGCTACATGGGTAGGACCCACATAAAAAGTATGAAATAACCTACCTATGTAGGTCTAGTTTCGAAGGGCTCATCGATACATGTCCATTGGCACCAAGAAAGTACGATTCCAACTTTGGGATAAGAACTTATCATGTTTTAAAGTTGGAATTGTACTTGAATAAAATAATAATAAAATATTAAGAAAAATATAAAATATATGACATCAATGGCATGAGCCACTAAGCCTATAACACCCCGCTTTTCGATTAAGTCTAACTAAGGGGGTTAGAGGTAATTAGTGATTTTTCTAATAAATTATAAATAATTTTAACCATTGAAACCTCCGTATTTGAGTAGAGCTCGAAGAAACGACCGTAACGAATCAAAGAACGGGCAAAACGGAGGTCGGGACAAGAAGTTACAATATTTGAGAAATGTACAATATAGGTAGGACCCACTTAGAAAGAGCACGATTTATTGCTCTAAGTGGGTTAGTATCAAAGGGCTCGTCAATACAAGTCCAACGGTACCTAAAACGTGCGAATCCGATTCTGGGGTAGGGAGATACGCGTGTTTGAAGATTGTTTTCATTTAAAAAATAAATAAATAAATGGCACGCGGCGCACAACTGGCGCACGCCGCAGTGCAGTTCGGTGCGAGCCGGCGCGCAGCCATGAAACCACACGCTCTGGCAGTAATGCAGGCGTGACATTTCTGTGGTGCGGGCGCAAGCCGCACGTTACCACGGGCATTATGCACGTACGGTGGGTATCGCCGCCCGAAACCAGCAGCGCAGCAGCGGTTTTGGCGCGACTCAGGGGCTATCAAAACGCCCATTTCGTTTCATTCTTCACCCGGAACTTCTCCTCCCCCATTTCTGACCGTTCTGAGGCCGATTAAGGCCATTAAAGACCCGTTTCCTACTAAATAGAGCGTGCTCTATGCAATGGAGCAGTCCTTTCTTCGAGTTGGAGTCCGTATAAGGAGGAAAATACCCCAAGACAAGGAAAGGTTATACCTGCTATCTTCGAGCATCGACCAACTTCGTTTTCTTTGTTTCTGGTCATCCTAACTCCGATTTAGTCGATTCAAGAGGCGTTCTTGACTAAATCGAGTATGTTCTACGTGATGGAGGGTTTTGTTTTTTGAGTTGACAATCGTATGAAGAGAAAACACCCCAATACAAGGAGAGGTTCTACCCGTACCGATCAACTTCATTTTCTCTGTTTTTGGTCATCCTAACTCCGATTTAGTCGATTCAAGAGGCATTCTTGACTAAATCGAGTATGCTCTACGCGATGGAGGGTTTCATTTTCTGAGTTGGCGATTATATGAGGAGAAAATGCCCCAAGACAAGGAGAGGCCTTGCCAGAACACCAGAATAAGAAAAAGAGACCCAGAGCAAGACAGGGTTCTGTCTGTAGATATCGATACCTTATGAGTAGGGCTGTAAATGAGCCAAGCTAGCTCGTGAGCAAACTCGACTTGATTAGGCTCAGCTCGAGTTAAACTCGACTCGAATCAGGCTCGACTCGAACTCGATTCGAGCTCGAATAAGTTCAAGCCAAGTTTGAGCCGACCCCTGCTCGACTCGGCTCGACTCGAATAAAACTCGAACTCGATGCTACTCGACTCGACCTCGAGCTTGAACTCGAATATAATTTTAAAATTATATATAAATAATGTATATATATACATATTTTATATAAACATAATTGTTAATTTAAATACATATTTATAACATACTCCCTCCATTCTTAGATTAATAGCTCTATTTGATTAGTTCATTTTGAAAATTTTAATTAAGTTATTAATCTAAGATGAATGGAATATATAAAACAACATATAATCACATATTTATATACTAATACTATGTATTGTATTGATATATGAGACTCATTTATATGAGTCAAGGTTCACTCACGACATGTGAGTATAAATATCATACATCATCATATTACGATATAAAAACATACATAACTCGGGAGGTAGATTAGTTTATGTCTTTTTGCGCATTTGAATCTCGATCTGATGGCCTATAATGTCTTTGCTCATACTGACATACGAGAGTTTAAACTCATAAAAAGATTTCATGATATATATCCTTGTTAAATTATAACGGATATATATTTTATAAAAATAAAAATATTGGAGACACAAACACTAATATACTTCTTTTGTCCCAAATTAATAGGGCTATTTGATTCTTGAAGATGAACTAAAATTAGTTCAATTGAAAAACCAAATGAAGCTATAAGTATATGACAAATGGTCAACATGATATCACACTAATATACTCAAAAATAATTCTAAAAGAAGCATGACATTTGTGGACCAACCTTAGTTTAGAAAAGAATGATTAGATATTCTTTTAAAAGTTGAAGCATAACATTAGGACCATCTTTATCTTACAAAATATATATCTTTTTACATGTACTTCGGAATTTTTTAGAGGCACACTAAGATTATAGAATAACTTTTTTATTAGTGATTTATAAGCATGTAAAGAAAAGAAAACACAAAAAAGTAGATGACAATGTTGACTAAATAAATTTTTTATTTTTTACATCTTTTTTAGTGATTATATGTACATAAAGAGAAAAAAATAATAATGTTGCAGTTTTTTAGCATAAGTAACTAAAACTTATTTGTCATAGTTTTCTTCTTTCATAGTGACTATAATCAAATATTCACGGTGTAATCGTAATACTTGTTGAAATATATTAATTAATATTTAATACTAAAAGTATATTACTATATGTGATACTTCATATACTTTATATTTATATATAGATTATTTTTATTTTTTTAGTTCGAGCCCAGTTCGAGCCAAGTCTTATGACTCACTTATTTAAGTTCGAGCTCGAGCTCGAGCCGAGCTTTGGATTTCTAAATCGAGCTGAGCTCGAGCTGAAAGGTTCGAATTTATTCGAGCTTCGAGCCAAGCTTCAACAGTTCAAGCTCGAGCCGAAACAGCGTAATATTTGGCTTAGCTCGGCTCGTTAACACCCCTACTTATGAGACAAGATGGGAGTAAGCATTCCTGATCTCCCATTTTAATTATAGAACGGCATGTGCTAGTTATGATGTGTGCTATGCTACGATCCATATGCTTGATGTGTGCTTATATGCCTTGATGTGTGCTTATATGCCATGATGCACGCTTTTATGCTATGACGTGTGTGGTCTTGCTCTATGGTAGAGCAAGATGTGTAATTTGTGTTTTCAGTCTCAGCTCAGTGATAGAGCGAGATGCGTATATGTGATTATGATCCCGCTCGGTGGTAGAGCGAGATGTACATTTTTGGCTTATTAACTTCCGCTTGACTCCGATATATGACAAATTTTTGTAAATATCAGTATATACGTATTTTAACGTATATAATTTTGTGACGATTGTTGTATGTAGTAGCTGTTAGGCAGAACTACGTTTGGATCCGATCGTGTTGAAATAATATCCAATACGTACATAGGCAACCAACGGCAAGGCAACGTTGGCCCAATCCAAATTAATTATAAATATATGTTTTAATTCTGTTTTACACAGGATGAACTATGAAGCTTCGTTGTGTGTATGTGTTTGTCACAACCTAAGTATACGTACGAGGAAGCTTTGAAGTTCCGTAGTACGTAGATGAATGGTGTACCTCTCGCACACAGACGATGATTCCTGGCTCAAAGAAAAGAAAATTTTCTATTAGTGATTTTGTGGGCCCAGCTCAAGTCGGGTTGTTACAAAGCCACATTGTACCGCCAAAGGAAAAAGCAGCGTGAGAGCCAGTGCAATATTGCAGTTGACCACGTTGCCACACCATCCACAAGCGTGGCTGAATAGGCACGCAAAACATGGCACATGTCTATTTGAACGCACTCCTTTTCCGTCGAACGATCGCATGCCTTCCCCTATAAATTCCGATTTCCGTCAGAACTTCTGAAGGAATTTTATGGGTCGTTCTAAGTCCATTTTCTTTTGTTCAAATGACATTCTTAGCTAATTTGAGGGTGTTGTATGCAATGGAAGCATCTATTCCTCTAGTCAGCTGCTATATATTTGGAGAACACCCCAAGGCAAAAGGAGACTATGCCAGTCACCCTCGAGCCCCGAGGAGAGAGAAATGACACAAAGCAAGAGGTGGCTTTGTCCTCTATCATCAGGCCAAAATGAGGGGAATGGCAGAGAGTAGGGTAGGCTTCGTTCTCCACCAAAGGGCTACGCAGTGAGAGAAACATCCCCAAGTTAAGGGGAGGTTCTATTCATAGTCTATGGGCAAGAAAAAAGGAAAGACTCACCAAGTAAAGGAAAGGATTTGTCTATAGCCTACAGGCACGAATAAAGGAAAGAGTCTCTAGGTAAGGGAAAGGTCTGTTTGTCGCCTACTGGCGCGTAGACAGAAAGTATCTCCGGGTAGGGGAAGTTCTGTCCACCCCCTATAGGCATGAAAAGTGTGAAACATCATAGGTTAAGGGAAAGTTATGTCCGCCACCTTTGGGCCGTAGAGAGAGAAATGTCCCGGGTTTAAAAGAGGTGATGTTCTCCACCTAAGAAATTTTTCGAAGCTTGAGGGGGTTTTGCCCGCCATCATTTGACCTGAAGGGAGGACACCCAAAGGAAACAAACAACACCGAACATCATGACTTCCAAGACTATAGGGGAGTAAGCATTTATGACTTTCTTATTTCATTTGATTTATATGTATGCGTATATTACTATATTAATTAAGATATATGATATGCTCTAATCTAATGTGTTTTGATATGCCTTGACCTGATATGATCCGATAAGCTCTGAAATGCTCTGTTTAATCTAATATGTTCCGATATGATATGATATATTATAATATAATTTAATGGGATATGATATGAGCTAATATGCTTTGTTGTGTGTTCTACTCACTTCTATTATAATGTGAGATGTATGTTCCGCTTATTTATTGGCTTCCGTTTGACTTAGGTGATTTATTAAATTTTTGTTTTATTCCGAATTGTTTATTCATACATAAGGATATACATATTTTAATGTACATGATTGTATAATGCTTGATGCATGTAATAGCTGTTAAGCAGAACTACGTTCGGATCTGATCGTATTAGAATAATATTATAAATGTTATCCAATATGTACATGATAAGTATGAAATCTATATCTATTTTATATGTCTTTTTACCTTATTTGCTAGTATAGATTAGGTTAATTTAGAGTTAGTTATTGTTTATTTAGATTAAGATAGATATTAGTATTTTAGTTTAATTATTAATAATTTTGTAGTTATTAGTAGTTTAGATGTGTATTTAAACAAAGTTAGAATTTTAATTATATTCTACATGTCTAAAATATGGTATTTTATGTTTTGTAGGTAAAGTGCGCTTATTGAAGTACTTGGACGATGTTTGAAATGCTTGAAAATAGTCTTCACATGCTTTAAAGTGATTTGGACAACTTTTCGGAGTTATAAACAAGTTAGAAATTAATATAGACACGAAGGAAAGCTTAATGAACAGAATATGAACAGTCCGGGAAAACAGAAACACTGTATCCGATCGATCGGGGTCACTTACCGATCGATCGGGATAACGTGAATTCAGATGAAAATATAGTGTAGCCGATCGATCGGGCATGCAGGGCGATCGATCGGCTTAACGTGTAGTTTCCTTGTTTGACCTAAATTCCAATCCTTTTCATATTGGACTTCTTCCTACAGAACTTATGCCTATAAAAAGACATATTTGGCTTAGAATTAGGGGATTCCAGTAGATTTTAAGAGGAGAAAAAGGAAGAAGAAGATGGAAGAGAATTCAAAGCTTTCAATGGAAATTCAAGTGTTTTCTTCTACCATGGAAGGCTAGACTTTTCTTTTACTTAGGAGTTGATGAAGCTATAGATAAGTTTCAGTTTCTTTTCTTTTTAATTTAGATCTCAGTTGTGAATGATGACAATTGTATGATATGGATTTCCTTTTTAATGGAAGAGTTTTTTATGTTTATTCAAGTCTATGTTGATTTATTGTCTTGTAGATGATAGATTGATATGGTTTTGATATTTGCATTGATTCTAATTTTTGTGATTTAGATGAGATGGTCATACAATAGTTTTAATGTTCAGATAATTAATGACTTAGATGAGTTATACTAAGATTAGACGGGTCATGCCTATAGCTAGTTTAGTGTAGATGATCCGTGCTATTGTCGAAGATAGTTCATGCCATGGAAGTTAATTAATGATTCTTTTTGAAGTAATTCTAGCTTGTAGCTGAGAATACTTGTTCATGTTCACACTAGATTTAGATTAAAAGTTAAGGAATTGTTATGGTTTTATAGTGGATTCAATTTCCTAAGTAAATTCCATCATATTAATCTCTTACTTTTAAACTAGTTGATTTCTTTCTTTTGCTTAATTTAAGTTTAAGTTTGTTTTAGTTTTTAATTAGCAAATTTCTTTTTAGATTTAGTGATAATCCATCCGTCCCTAAGGTTCGACAACTTGTAAATACTTATCCTAGTACAATTACCTTGTACACTTGCAAAGGGTTTAATTATAAACGATCAGTACATAGGCAACCAACGGTACAACAATGTTGGCCCGATCCAAATTAGTTATAAAATTAGGTTTGTTTTAGGCTATGTGCAACGAAGCAAAAAGCTCTATAGTGTATAGAGAAATGATACGATTCTTACACACATAGTCCACTGCTCCTAGTTGGAATGTCTCATTTTGAGTTTTTATGAAAAATCAATATACTCCAATTTTGTTTTCCAAATCCCCAGACATGGTCGAATCTCGGGTTGGGGTGTTACAAAATTTATCTCATACAATCACTTCAAAACCAAAGTATGGAATCAATGTTTGCAATCCAACATAAAATTGTGCTTTCTCACCATAACATGAATTCATAAAGAATCTTATTTTCACATTTTCATATCCTAGGATTTCATAATTCAAATCATACTTGCATGTTCCACTTAAATCATAGTACAAGGTTAGCAATCCAACCTATTTTATAGTGTTAAAATCATCCATCATGTACAATGCCAACCAATTCCCACATAAATATACTTCATCCCTTGATTTCTCTTAATTTTGAGTGCCCTAAATTTTTTCCTTCATTTTAAGAGGTTTTTCCAAAAGAAATAGAGTTGAAAGCCATTAAAAGACACTTATAAGGAAAAGAAGATGAAATTCTAGCTTATAATCATCAAACTAAGTAGTTTTTGAGCCCAAACCATGAAACTGCCTAAAATATATGCAAGGTGATCGACATGTCAATGGGCTTGCTGATAGTAATTGTTGATTGCACCAAATCCCAACTTTGGTGGCCATACTTCCTCATACAAACTATAATTAATGTGTTCTTAGTGGATTATGAAGATATTTCCGTCTTCTTTCTAACCCAAAATTTTAGATCAAAACTCATTATGTCATAAAAGTTATAATCTTAAGAATTACAAAGGGCCAAGTTAGCAGGCGTCTGCAATTCATTGCTGCACCTCATGTCCAAATTCAGACAATCATAACTCCTTAATCGAAACTCTAATTTACATATTCTTAGATTTGCTTAGAAGTTATGTGTGTCTAGTTTCTATAATTAAACTTTAAATCTTAAATTCAAACCAAAGGATAGGTTATTTTGTTAAGAATGCTTAAATGTCAAATTTACTATTTTCTACATATACACCCAACACTTCGTTGATATTGCATCTATCACAACTTCCTCATTTAAGCTTCGATTTGCATATTCTTGGAAGATCTATGAAGCTCTTTATGTCTACTATCCAATAATAAAATTTCATATCTAAACTCCATATATAAGGAAGTTATTATACTAAGAAGTCCTAAAAGTCAAACTCAATTATGTCCATGTGGCCAAGTATAGGGAATTTAGAAAAAATTGAGGTGTTATAGAAAGAGATAGAGAGAGAGAGGAGAAAGAGAGAGGAGAGAGAGTGGAGTATACTTATAGGGAGGTCTTCTTGATTTGGGTCAATCCCTTCCTATTTTGAAAGATACACATGATTTCTTGGGTAGCTTGGTGCCAAAGCCTCTTCTTGGGCAGCATGGTCGGCCAACAAGGTGCATGTCTAGGCCCATCTAAGGCTCATTTAACCATTCACCACCTTAACTTCTTTCTTCTCTTATTAAAGCACTTTTTTTGTCGTAGTTTTCATAAATAACTCATCCCTAGCCCCTACCCTTCAATTAGGCAAATCTTGTCCACCCATTGTTATACTCTCATACTAGGGTCATTCCGGTCAAGTCGTATAGGTGAGTCTAATTGCTTACCAAAAATAGACCCTTAGGCCAAAGTAGTGTGTTTTCCCCCTGTTGGACTTTGGTTAGGTTTTACAGTTTCAAATAGCCAAGTTGACTAGATTTGATGTGCAATCTCACACTCTTGGTTAGGAAAGTTCCCACCCCTACCCCTAATGGTCAAGGGGTCAATTTTAAGCTTTCATCATGGTCTAGTATAACTTAACAATTTTAATTATTCTCCCAAAATTGGTTAATGAAAGAAATTTCTTTAGAATTTTAAGGGCGTTACGACCATAGCGCCTCTAGTCTAAAACACTGATGTGTAGAAACTACAAGTTGTGGTCTCTTTTTGCAAGAATTAATTTGCTTCTAATGAGGAAAATCAAACCAAATAAGCACACAAAAATTATACAAGAAAATTTTAATTTGGAAACTCAACTTGGGAAACAAACCACACAGTCTATCCATGACAAAAATCAATGCACTAGGAAATAAGAGTTTTACAAATACTCAATAACATTATCAACCTAATACACTAGAAGTTTGTCTCCTACTATTTTGGCCACCAAAGTCCTTCTTGATGAACTTGAGTTCCTTGATGTCTTTTCCTTTCCTTAACATAATCTCTTGACTTGAAACTTTCATCAGTGTCTATCTTGATTAACCTTCAACCTATATGTGGTGGTTTGGGTTTTTCACAAAACTCAATTAAATTCATAAAGAATTTATGAATCCAATTCTCCCACCTTTCTTTTGATTTCATTGAAAAATTATCAAATGTGCATGAACAAATTTGGAATAGAATCATTTTATTTTCTCTCAATAAAAACCCTTATTTCCTCCTTTCATCAATTTAAGGTTCTTATATATTGGTCTAAGTTGGTTTAAGTGCTAGAGTTTTAATAGGAAACAAACTGCTCTCAGAATAACTTTTTTTAAGTAACCACGGGATTGACCGATCGATCATTCTGCATGGCTATTGATTGTTCCTTGTACTATTCTCAAAACACTAGCAACTTAGATTACTTGTCTCATCTTTATGAATGATCGTTGACTATACTAGACTTGATAAAACTCATCTTTATGACCGATCATTCGTTGTTCTAAAAAATAAATCTCAAAACTCATTTAAGACAAATTGATTGCTTATGAACAATGTGTGATTTTTGTCCTTTTTCTTCCTATTTTTCTAACATTGACATAAGATATATTCAATAACAACCTAAATGTTTGTGACAATGTGTGTGTGTGTGAGTGATATTTACCTCTTTTTCTTTAAACTTCAATCACTCTTCATAAGTCTTTAATATTAAATCTTCAAAGCACATCTACTCCAATTCTTTATATCTTTTAATTCTAAATCTAACTCGACATATCACTAATCTAATCAAATTTTACAATACTTCATTATATACTTACATGAAGATAGTTTTTATCATCAAAATATAACTAATACATATTCATATGTCATATATATTCTTACAACATTTAAATGTAGGTAGGACATGGTTGGGAGGTGGAGGAAGAGGCGGGGTATGACTGGTAGAGTTCGTTGGCAGAGGTGAATTGGAAGAAGATGGACGTGGGAATAGTTAGATCAATTCCCACCACGTATATGTGCAATCGCATGTCCAAGTTTAATTTTGGTATTAGCCAAAACCTTTGCACATTTTGCTCAATACATGAAACATCAAAACTATTTTGGACAAATCATCTAAAATGAAGGTCAATGTCCTAATCTTATCAATATTCTGATTAACCAATTAAAATGAGGACAAAGGTGCATCACAATACTTTTATCCTAGAGTCATCTAGTTCCGTGAAGTTTACTTTTATCCTATAGTCATCTAGTTTTGGTCACTTGATCTGGTTTGTGGGATTGTGATTTAATATTGCTGCATATATAATTGATTGTGCTATTAGTGAATTAAATTGCCTTGGAATATTGCTCTTGGCTTCCACGCGATTGAACTCATGTATAAGTAATACTCTAGGCTGCTACATGGTGCCCCAAAAATTGTTTGGTTGCCATATTTTTTGGGCAAGTTAGGTTTGATGTTAGTTGATGAACAACATTCAGCAATTTTTTTTTTAATAAGCAAAAAGTATACTAGCTCAAAAGAAGGGATAGGAAAATAGAATACAACAATAGGAGCAAACTTTTCCGCGAACCTAGGGCTCATAAACACAAACGAAACAGGAAGCTAACAACACCAACCAAAACCCCTAAAAGAAATCAGGGCATAAGAAGATAGAAGGCACACCTACTAAAGATTTAGTAAAAAAACTTCCAAAATTTTGTTTTGTCCAGGGCCTATCTGCTTATTCCTCTTCTTCCTTGCTTTCTTAGATGGCTTCTTGATGAACTTAATTAGAGTAATATAAAATTTGTCCTCTTCAACTAGGTCTAAGCTTTCCTCAGAACGGCCCTCTACAGAAAGGCCCAGTAACTTGTGGAATGAGTTTGAGGTGTGCGCCAAGTTTGGCCTACCAATAACTTTCAACATTTCGTCTAGAGTCCAGCAGTTCTTGATTTTTTTTTGGTGTTTACTTTTTTAATTGTCTATTAGACGCTATGCAAATAAAGGTAAGAGTTAGACTTAATACAATTTGTAAGTTGTGTTGTTAACATGCTGCTATATATATTGTGTTAAATAATTTATGTTAACTAAATAGAATAGTTCCCCATGTCTCACATCAATAACCCCATTTAGTTTTCAAAATGAATTGAAATTAGTTTACATGACAATGGTTCATCGTGTGTCTAATACAAGCATAATTGTAATATGAGGAATCAGTCAAGGTGAGAATCAAATTTAAGAGTGTCTTGCTGGGAAAACAACCAGAAAAGAAAATATTTAAGTCGGTCGTAGGTGGAGTGCAAGTGCCTTCTTGCTAATTTCAATAATACTGGTCATAGGTTGTTTTCTTTCATTTTGTACAATTGTTCTCTTATTAAATATTATTTCTGTCTTAAAATAATAAATTTATTTAGAAAAAAAAAATTCTCCACATTAATAGCTTCATTTTACTTAATTTAAGTAATTAGGTACTTAAAAAAAAATATCATAAACTTATTTTCTCTTCTTTTATATATAAAATTTTACCATTTCATAAAAATTATTATTTTTAAATATAATTATTAATAGAAGACGGAGGGAGTATTTCAATAACAGACGTTGCCTTCACTTGTTTATATGAATTGCAATGACTAATTGGGTCTTTATAATGTTTCACAAGTTCATATTTGTCATATATATTTTGAAAATAGAAGTCCATAGTTGCCTTTATGTGCCTTTTTCATTCAAAGTGAAAAATCAAACGTGCTAAGTGCAATCTGCGACAGATGGATAAGTAAAGGCATTAATCTTGGTTCACGAGACGATCGATTGTTGGAAGCAAGGCTTGGAAAAGATTGTAGTACGTCTTCTCCGTGGGGTGAATCGCATCCCAGAACACATACTTCGTTGCATCTTTGCAAACTATCGACTTTTTATTGCACAGCAGCCCCATCTCCAGGAAACCTGTCCCACAACACCCACTCCTCGACTCCTCAAAACCTGCACAATATGGCATACATTTGTCTTCATTATTCTAATAGGCCGTTGATGTAATCAACCGGTGAAGGTTCAGCTGCGAAGTTACACGTGAAACTTTCCCAACCGTTTATCACGGGAAATCAATAGCAGATACATCAACATATGCACTATACCTGCAAATTATTTTTTATTTAAAATACATGTACTAATATATGTATTGTCAATTTATCATAATGAATAACCGTGAAAGCTTCACTAGCCGCTACGCTAATAAGCCTTCTCTAGCTGGGAAGTATTTTTAATATTTTGCATTCATAATGAGCCTAATGTAAGTCACTCATAAGAGTTATTAATATTTAAGATTGATAACACACATACTAGCATATGTTTGTGTTAGTGGTACTTACAGTATTAACATGTGTATGTGTGTCATTGATCTTATGAATAAAGAACTCTCATATTATAGTAGGTTCATTATTAGTACAAAATATAAAAAAATATTTTATCACATCTGGCCGTGAAATCCTCCACTTATCTAACAAATGTAGAGCTTACCATATTTGGAAGGGCTCTGGATCATATCAGCTAACGGCTGGTATATGTCGGCATAGAGGATGAGGCCACCCTCGGCTGCGACACTATTCTGGATGGACCCCAAGTGCAGCTGGAGCTTCTGGTTGTACGCCATGGCCACCATGTTGTATTCATCGATACAGCCGTGTGTCCAAAATTTACTAGGAGCGTTAAGTGCTATGACGACCGGTAGGCAACCGAGCGGGGGTAGTCCCACCATGGCCACCTTACGGGCCCCAAGATTAGTCAGACCCTGCAAATTAAGTGTATATAAGCGCATCTAAATGTTTTAAAGAAAGTGTATATTGCACACACCTCAATAATCTCTTCAGTACTCATTTTACTCAAAAATTTGTTGGGCTATTTATGGGTTATTAGGGTACTAAATAAAAGTTTTAGGTGTTTATAAACACATTCTTTTTCAATAAGGCATTTTTGCTTTGCAGAATTTTTTTACTACCCCTATAGAAACATTTTATTTAATTTTTTAAAATAAATTAAATTTGTCAATTAAGATAATTTAATTTAAAAATAAATAAATAAGACATTTATTTTGAGGACGGCAAAAAGTTTCGTGGAGAATATTCATGATATATAAAGGCCAATCAACAAATGAATTTGATATGCATAGATAATCCTCATTCCTAACAACCTAAGTTTTTTTGCGAAGTGGCTAACTGGCTTCAGATAAGTCCTAAGAAATTCTTAATTACATACCCCTTAAATTAATAAACATGTGCATGCCCAACTGGACCCTACACATTCGGTACGTAGTTCCATCTGTTTTATTTTTCTAAGAAATCAAATTTGCTGGTAAAACTTTACTAATAGGTTCGCTGGTGAAGTTTTACTAATTGTCGATCATATATACTATATCATTAATTTGCACTTATACTTGATAAGTTAGCCACTATGGTGATTTTGGAAATGAATACATCTGTATGCTCCCTAATAATTCTTTTAGTATTCTATTTTACTTATATATAAATTCACAAGGAGGCTAATTTATGGGATTATTAAGGTATACTAAAAGAATCATTAGGTTGCATATAGATACATTTCTCTGGTAAGAAAAAAAGAAAATAAAAATCAGCCACTAAGCCTAGTAAATTGATGACAACCGAAATCTTACTAATAACTTCGATTATAAAGCTTCACCAGAAAATTTGATTTCCTTGTAACAAATAAGTGGTTTACAAACATAAGTTTTAGGCATAGTGGCTAACTTTGATTTCCTTAGCCTAGGAAAGCCTGCTTTTCAATAAATTTTAAGTTTGTAAGCACGCATTCTTTTTGAAGCATTATTTACCTCGAGAAATTCTCCCACGTTCTGAAGCAGGAAGAGCTGGTACTCATCGACACTGTACCTGCGTCGTTGTAGGGGAAGAGAATAGTAATTGACAACGAAGTCGTTGGTCCCACAGCTTACAACGAAAATTGACCGTCTTATGTGATCTTCAGCTGCGTCCTTGCCAATCAAGCCTTGCAACTTTTGTTTGTACTCCATGAAATAGTCCAACTGCTTGGGAATTGACAAGACCTGCTGTTCACAGGACAAAAGAACAATGATGTTGGTGCTAAGACTTCAATGCGACATATGGACACCAGAAAAGAATGTGGATCAATCAACTGTAATAAAAGCGTATCTATGTACCCCTGCGACCATGTTACGTAGGGCTCGTAACATGGTACATAGTCACTTTGTCGGATTATGTACCATGGTAGGAAACCTATGTAGCATGTTCACAGGCTCTGGTGAGGGCAGCATTATCGATGGATACAGAAGTTACAAAAGGATGCTCTCTAATTGCGACCTCCTCCTGTCCTCCTGTATTTTGCAAGAAAGCTGAAATTCAAGTCATATAAGGTAGCTCTGATAATTATAAATAAACTTCGCAGTTTCTTGAATGCATATGAAATAGGGTTTAGATTCACATGAGCAATGTCTGAACAAAGTGCTCACTGTCTTGCATACAAAGAATAGAGAGATCCTGAAGAGAAGAAGAGAAATACGCTGATTTTGGGTGTGAGAGGATCATAGCCGGATCTGGCAGAGGCAAAGCTAACACCAGTAAGAAGCTGCTCCTTGCCAAGAGTCGAGTCCAAATATGCGGGTAATTCTTCCTTGATCCCAACGTAAGAAGCTACATACCATGCAAGTGCAGTGGTAACTAACAGATAAACAGACCACATTTTAGTTCCTGCAAAATGCGCTGCTTACCAATGAAATCAGTGGCCAGCTTCCCATCTGTGAACCTCCCAGTTGGGACGTGGTTCGGAAAATCCTTCCCGTAAGGTGGAAAGTTGCTCTTGAAGACTGTTTGAATGAAATTGTTGTTTCCAGGGTCGACGGTTGAGTCGCCAAATATGAAAATGGCCGGAACGGCGGCGTTTGCCGCCTGCACCGGAGGACCCAAGAACAAGAAGTGAATATAGAGGACGAGAAGGAAGGCATAGCCAGTAGACACTCCTCTGGTCATGGCTGGTGCATGCAATGACTACCCACTCGTAGCTTGAGCAGAGCGATGGATGGGAATATATGAGCCTCTAGCTGCTGGTTGAGACTTTTCCATCAATACTTGTCGAGGTGGGAAAGGTATATATAGAATCAGGATGATGCAGTCCCTACAAGAATTAGTCTGAACTAACCTAAACGACAGGTTCGTTCATGTGATTTCTTCTGGTTTGGCCTCATGGAAGCAAGAAGAGGGAAGGCCTGACTGTGAGCCAATTGGGTAGACCTCACTCTCTTGTAAGACCAACAACCCCAACTACCTATACATGAGGTCTTTCAAGTTGAGAAAAAGCTGACCAGAAAATTAAAAGAATCCGCCTGCCCTGCACAGGCATGCGTGCGAGGGGAGTCAATGAATTGTGTTCAGCTCGTTAACCTGCATGTAAAAGAATGTTCCAGGAAGAGCTTCTCACAATGAGACCAGCCTATGGAGCGGATGAGAGCATTTCATCCATTAGATTGATAGTGTATATGGTAGTAGTCACTTAAAGGATGAGAGCATTTTCATCTATTAGATTGATAGTACATACCTTAGTAGTCATTGATATTAACATTAATTAATACACATTAATTATATGTGTTGTTGATCTTAAATATTGAAGGTTTTTATATATTTTTTACCCTAAACTCATTAATGAATAGAACATGAAAAACTCTTTCTTATATGTACCTTAATAATCTCCTCTTTAATACCCTAATAACTTTATAGAGTAAAAATATTATTAAAATATTAAAGAGATGATTAAGGTGCATATAAAAATAGGTGGTGTGCACTTACGTGTATATTATTGATTTCTTATGATGAACGGTTAGTAAAGTTTCACCGATCACAATTCATTATCTCATGGTCTGCCCCCTCCTCTTATGCATGACCACCCGTCCAATTCATGGGTTGAAAAAAAACTGGATGTGGACAAGACATGTTTGTAGTTGTCCGTTTATATATATAAATTATGTGTTTATCGGTTTGTATATATCAGTCGGTTAGTATCATGGCTCAGCCTGACCCACATAGCTGGAGGATTGGGCCAAACTATTGATATAGGGTCACGGCCCGCTACCAGCCCAATGGAGCGGTGAGACCATGATCACCCCAACCCCCTAGCCACAGCCAGCTAGGCTATATCTTGGCCATGGCCAACCAAGCTATCTTCTAGTTGCGACCAATTTTTTTGTATTTAATTTAAGGACCTGTAGAGCAAGCCTGACAGGCCGTGCCGGGCTAGCCTCCCACCTGTTTGGGCTAGACCCGACCCGTTACATTAATTGTGGGCCTCAGGCCCAACCCGTTACCACCCCTAGACATGTGAGAATATGAAATGTATTTTTGACAAATTTTTTATAAAAAGTAATTATGCAACATATGCTAGTAATTTGGCATTAATAAATAATAATAATAATAATATATATTTGGAAAACCTTGACAGTTGCGGTCATAGGCCTATCCGTATTATCCGCTATAGAGACAAACAAAAATAAATAGTGTCTATTTTAGTGCAAACATAAGTGGATACAAATCTGGATGCGGATCCGAATGCAAAAAAATAATGAATAAGCAAACACTAATTACTCCCCTACAAATTACCATATGTGTCTTGCAGTAACTGTTGGTGAGCACCATCCATGTTCTAATACATACCCTATAATTTATTGGTTCTTGCTATGCTAACTAGAGGTGCAGGGAGCCAGAGGACGAGGGCAACTAAAAAAAATGGTAGGGGTAAAGTGGGGTGCAGTGGTTAGTTTGGAATGAGTTAAATGGGTGAGGTCTGAAGCCTATATATTTTGCCTATTGTGTAGTGTTATTTATTAGAAAGGTAAATAATCATTTATTAAAACATAGAGATACAAACAAAGCTTTCTACAATAAATGAAGGCTGCAAACAATTGATCAATGCACAAATTTCCCATATATAATGTACATCGCACAAGGAAAGCAACACAAATGCATCACAACTTAATGATGAGCTCATAGTGAAGCCCGAAAGGTCGATCATGTTGTTGGCAAGAACAAAACATTACCTTCACTGTAGTGGACCTCAAACCCCAACTTGAAGGATATCTGCAAAGAGTTGGCATAAGTTGAAGTGCAATGCTTGTGCAGTGCTGATAGATGGTGTTGGTTGGTTGGACTACATATATAGCATAGACAAACTAAAAAATAAAATACATCTAACTCATAATTAAGTTTTAATATTTATCTTCCCCTTTTAAACAAAATAAACATATATTTTATTCAAATTTACATATCTAATTCCATTATATTCTAAAGAGAATTTTGTAATTAAATTAGCAAATCAAATATGAAATAATTTTTACATATAAACCCAGACGAAAAAACTACGAGACACATTGTGATCAACTATGTAATACGTAAATTTTAAATTACAGAATTATCGATTACATAGGCAAAAGACTTATTTTTCTTTAAACTAGCTGGTATTTTACACCACTCTTAAATTATGAATCAACTAGTCTTTGGTTGTATATCAGTCATAGTTTGATCTTCTCCTTTGTGCTCTTTTGATCAATATAGATATTTTATCTCCCCTTTGGAATAAATATTTTAATCACTTAATCTTTTCAACAACAAATATGTATTTATACACTAATATCACATTTAATCATTCTTTTTTTTATTTATAGTTAAAAGACAACTCTCTCAAAATTCTATTAGAATAATTCTACATAAACTCTCTAGGTTTTATAGGTCATCTCTCTTCTTCCATCACGTTCCAATCCCTTTTTATAAACTCCCAATTTTTAAAAGGAATAAGTCTCCAATTTGGAATTGAAACTAATCGAGAAAATTTTAAATTCGATAACCTGTCATTCCAGCGATCGATCATTTCGACAGGGCAATTGATCGCTCCCTATATTTTTCCTCATGACCCTTCAGCCAATCAATCATTTCATCAAGTTACTTGATCACACAAACTCTTATCTTCATTTTGAACAGTGTAATTTTTCAGGTGCCAATAGATCGCTTTATATAAGGTATCAATCATTTTGTCATATTTTTTTATTTTTTACTATTTAAATCTCCAATCTTCACCAATTCTTCACCTAAGGTCTCTTTTATCATAAAGTATGTGAATGTGATGTATATGCATGCTTTTACCTGACGAAAACATGAATTTTAATTTTCTTTTCGTTCAATCTTCATACTATAAACTGACTCAAAATACACATTACTGACATTGTTTTGATCATGACAATAAGCTAGTACATAACATTATTTTGATTACGATAATAAGCCAATACATGACTTAAATGCATTTATATTTTTACAATCTTCCCTTATGGTTATTTTGTGATAAAACACCGTAACCCGTCATTTGAACAATAAAAATTACAACTCTATAATACATAATCAAATTTAGATAGATTATCTAGCAATGACTCTCCCCCTTAATCTATAACTATCTAGTCATATTGTGGTATGGTCTTCAACCTATAATCAACATGCACATCACAAACTAAAACATACCCGCATATCCCAAGAAACAAGTAAATACGGATTTAAAATGTTCAGGTAAGTAAAAGATTAACCAAGTCATAACCAAATCAAAAAAATTCTCTTTTTATCAACTCAACTTAGATCTTCTTTATCAAGTTCTCTAGTAGCTTCCTTTCCTCATGATTTAAAGTTTTCTATAACTCAATTTTTTTTTATCATAAATAGATAAAAAGAAAAAAAATTGAGGTAAAGAAGAAATTAGAAAAAAAGAACACAACTAGTAAATCAATTTGAAACCACATTTAAAATAAACTTTATGGAGAATCAAATAAATAAGCTTTTGAAAACAAAGGGTGTTGCTAACCATATAATATTATCACTTGACTATCATACTTTCCAAGGTTCAACATACCACAACATGTGTATTCCTCATTAGCATAACATAATCTCATTCGCTACTTGACCAAAGAATCAGAATTTCAAGTTTTAAGCCTCATAATAAAAGAAGAATTAAAAGTGTTTTACTTCGAGTCCATGACATTACCATAATCATTCAAAACAATCATCAAGATATTAATATATATAATATAGTAAAAAAAATTCTTCTTTACTACTTTTGCAAATGAGTCCGTCGAAAAACTTGGCTCATGCTTGTATTCTGTTTAATTATTGACTTACATTGAATAATTAATAGATACAAGCAATGAAAAAAATCAATTTATGTTGTTTTTAATTCTTTATGCCCTTCACATTTTCCAAAATTTGATTTTTTCATTCTTTTCATAAATTAATTTTCAATGATTTTTTCTTAATTCTTTTGACCTTGCACTATATACTTTTCATCTAAGTCTTTTCCAGTGTTAAAGGGATGGTAGCTTTCGTACTAATATAAGATATGTAGGCAGTCCTCTCTATTATCTTTATGAGAATTATTCATGATAATATTTACATAAAATATTAAAAAAATATAAACATATCAAATCTTATTCAGCATGCAAAAGAATCCAAATCACTCAACTATCTTATACTACCTTAAAACATCAGAGTCAAAAAATAAATCAATCATATAATACATTTAACTGATAGATGATCTCGAATTCCCTTAGAGTGTACTAAGCCTATTAGTAAATCAACAATGCAACAAGTCTTATTATGAATCTTAAAACTTTACTCAATTGCTATTTAACTAGTTCTCTTAATTTAAGCTTATATTTATCATGCATTGCATTTGTGACCCACTATTGTGCAATACTTTTGCAATTTAAGTGTGCTACATATGATATGTCAACTATAGGTTTGAAAACACACAAAATAATTTTTTTCTTTGTTTTTCTACACTTTTTTAAAAATAAATCAAACTAAAGTGTAAACAAACTACATCAATTTAAACTATCAAAAACTTAAAATTTGAAAATAGTTTTGGTTCTATTTTATGTACCAAAATTTTTTTAATCAAAATAATAACTAAAAACTCTCATGAAATTACTTCAGATAAGCAAGTTTACTGGCTTGTCGAAGATTAATGAACCTATTAAAATTCAAATGTTTTACAAAAATATGAGCCAATTGAAACTCTGTTAAAATATTTTCTAAGTTAATAATATGATCCTTAACCAAATTTCGAATAAAATGATGTCTAATATCAATATGTTTGGTACAAGAATATTAAACAGAATTTTGAGAAACTTTAATCAAACTTATCACAATATAAAATCATCTTGCCCAAATGAATTCCATAATCAAATAATATCATTTTCATCCACATTAATTGTGTACACCCATTACTAATAGCTATATATTTAGCTTCAGCAATTAATAAGAAAACACAATTTTACTTTTTACTATACGAAGAAACTAAACAATTTCCTTTATGAAAATATCCAACTAAGGTACCTTTTCTATCATCAACATTCCCTATTTAATCAACATCTATGTATCCTACTAGTTCAAAAGTAGTGTCAAATAGAAACCATAAACCATATCATGTACGTAGATCCACTCACATTTTCTATTATTCTCTAAATAGTGATCATGTGAGATTCTTTAAGATCAGTACAAAAGACCTCATCTTGTATAAAAGACTCCTACACTTAATCAAATATTTAGGTGACTAACAATTAAGTACAAAAGAGTACTAATTATTCTTCAATACTCAATAGATTTACTTGAAACATTTTTACTTAACTTGACAGAATGAGATATAAGTGTCTTAACATGTTTTGCATCTTGAAGTTTAAATTTTTTCACCAGATCTTTAGCAAATTTGACCATGAGATGAAGATTCCATATTCAGTTTGTTGTACCTGCAAATCAAAAAAATAATTTAGTAAACCTTCCATACTTATTTCAAATTCCTTATCTCTTTTGTGATGGCTTTGACAAGCCTATCATTGGTAAAGCTAAAGAAGATGTCATCCACATAGATATGTGCCACCATAACATATTTTCTATACTTCTTTACAAACAATATCTCGTCAAGACCTCATCTTGTATAACCCTGCTTTGTTAGATATTGTGTTAATTTATTATACTATACTCCTAGAGCTTGTTTCAATCCATACAAAACTTTCTACAATTTATATACTTAATTAAGATGATGAGGATTAATAAAACCCTTAGGCTATTTGGCATAAACTTTTTTTAAGTTTCCATATAGAAAATTATTCTTGACATCCATAAGATATACTTTAAATTTTAAATGACAAGTCATGCAAGAAGTAATCTAATAGATGCATAACATGAAGATGGTGTAGGTATGAAAAATTGATGTTTAGGCATTGAAAGATCAAATTGGGAGAACAAACAAGACATCAAGTTGCCTTTAGATTGTCTCAAGATAAGAAGGCTAATTAAGGATAAGGAGTAAAAAATCTCTTCTTAGAGATTGTTTTTCTATGCCCATGATTTAACACTTCTTACTTTTTAGACATTCACATATTTTTGGGGTTTTATTTTATTTTTCTTTGTTTTCAAGTTTGATTTTTGTTCATAAGTATTGAATAAAAAGAAAAACAACCAAAAAATAGAAAAATGTCAAAAACAACGAAAAGAATTAGTTTAGTTTTGATTTGAATATTTTTTTGTTTGTTTTCAATATGTTTAGCTCCTCATTAAAGTTCATTAATTAATATTTAAGCTGAAACACCTTGATATGTGGTCAACATGCCTTAACTAAAAGAGGAATATACCAAAGAGAGTGAAGACCGATTCGATTTTCTTTTATTTGATGTTACAATTCTTGTATTTTAAAATTGTGCACACTTCATATTAAACTTGAGTCAATTTCATAAGTGAAGATTGAAAGAGAATTCTTAGACATAAGTGGACTTAGGAGCTTAGATTCTAGTGAATTCATAGTGATCAAAATTAGAGGAACTTAAAATAGACTTCTATCTAAGATTCAATGACAAAAATTCATTGTACTAAATCTTCAAGTGTGTGAGTTATTACTTCATCTTGTGTTAGCCTCATCTAGTGTGATGCTCACATCCACTTGACATAAAAAGAAATATATGGTAAAAAGAAAAACTGAATGATGAAAGTTAAGATGATTTAGAAAGAGCTAAGCCCAAGAAAAATGAATTGAGAAAAAATATAATAACTCAGAAAAAGGCAAAGGCAAATTATTAAGATTTTATTTTATTTTTTTTAGAAAAGTGATATATATATAGATTCTAGCAAAAGTGAGTTAAAAGAATTAGAACTATATTTTTTCTAAAGTCTAAATGAATTTGTTTATTTTGAATAAGAAAGACCTCGAGAGATTCATGATTAAAAGAAATAAGGGTTAAACATTGGTGGTTTCTTAATAAATTAATAAAAGAGAATTAAATATTAAAAAAAAAATAAGGACTGATCTAAAGCAATGTATAAATAACCATAATCTGTGGATGCATTTAAGTTATGAATCAACTTAATGAAATTTAATAAGAGAGCTCAACACTAGTTGTTTTTGATGTTTTATTTGATTTTGAGTTCTAGATAATAGAATTAGGTGCTTTCAATGGATTTTGACCGAGTTTAATTGTTTTTTAACACTAGAATTTATCATGATATGTTT
Source organism: Saururus chinensis (assembly GCA_035235625.1). Lineage (NCBI taxonomy): Eukaryota > Viridiplantae > Streptophyta > Magnoliopsida > Piperales > Saururaceae > Saururus > Saururus chinensis. The sequence continues at coordinate 25,206,251 of CP141144.1, forward strand.
TTTTGATGTTTTGAAAAAAATTTGATTACTCAAAGAATATTGAAGAATATTTATCAAAATGATTGATTCAAAGAAAATTAAAGCATATATGTCAAGGGATTTTACAACGTTAGTAAAATTCAATGGATGATATAGTTTGAAACGTACGTGTTTAGTTTATTTGTTAAAACTCATGTTCAAGATAGTTTGAGACATTATACCGTTTTACGTCTTCATGTTTAATTACTTGACGAATATTTTTTATTGTTTATTTTCTTTAATTTTGGATTCACTTTTTGCCAACTTGAGAAAAGAAAAGAGAAAAAATTATAGAAATTCAAGTACTTTACTTCAAACTTAACTGAGCAGTACTATGTCAAATGATTTTTTTTAAGTGTGCATATTAAGTATAGGTTAATGGCTTTCAAGATCAATTCTAAATGGTCTTCATTGAGTCAAATATATTTTTGTATAAGTGAAAGTCAATGCACATAAATGCAGAGTTGTAATTTTTTATTTTCATAACTTATAGTATTTTATCATGAAATAGTCAAGAGGGGAGATTGAAAGAACAAATGAGGCATATGTGTTATAGATTAATTGATTTCGATAAACAAAACAATATCAAAACACGATGTACATTGTTAGTCTTAAGTTCTAATTAGATTAATATTGTGATCAAGTTAAATTTAGAATTAAAAGTCTTGAAAAATTAGAGCATATATGTTCTAAAGTTTCAAGGGATGAAGGCTATTATACATGCTAGAGTTCAAAGGTGAATTATACATACTCATACACAAATAATAGTTAGGAGCATTTTTTTAGTGTTTTAGGAAAATATGGTGAAAAATATCAAAATTATAAATTAAAGATCAATAAGTTTTGAGTACACTGTCTGAAGGATTGATCACTTAATGACTTAGTTTTAATTTTTCTACCTGAGGGATAAAATAATCAACTGCATGGGTAAAAGATTGATCTCTCTATGATTTCGTTCAAACATAAAGGATGAATGATCGATCGCCTAAAAAAATGATCGATCATTTCATGATCTAGTTGCCTAGTTTAGGATTCCGAAATAGAGTTATTTTCAAGTTGAGTTATTTTAACCCTAGCATATTTTAGTCTATAAAAGGCCTAAGCATGAATGAAATAGAAGAAAGGTAAACCATTATTTGAGAAGAAAATAGGGAGAGACTTTTCTTAGATTTTTTTTTTAATCACTATAGTGTTTTAGGGGAAAATTCTTATAGGTGAGATTGCTTTGATTAATATGAATTGAAGAAAGTGGTTGCACATCACATCAAACACAAATCGAATTGCTGTAGATTTCTTCATCAATGAGTGATTAGAGAAACTAAAAGGAGAATCAAGAATAAAAGGAGTAGTTGATTAAGGAGCTAGAAGAAGAGTACGGAATGCAAAGATGAAAAACTTCAAAAGTTTGAATGAGAAGAAATTTGAAAGTCAACAACAAAGAATACTAAACAAAGAAAAATTATTTTTGGTTGTGTCAAATTAAGAAGTTAGTTGGTTATTATCAGTCTTGTAAGTTATTGGTATGTAGTGAATTGATTGGCTTGTTGAGGCTACCGTAATTTTTTACCCTTTTTTTTTAAAAAATAAAAATTACTATGTGATGCTTGCATGATTTTGTAGATAATTAACTGATAAATTCACTAGTGGTTACATTTAGAATTTTGATTTAGTTTTCATTATATAAAAACTCTATTCAAACATGACCATATCATTTAAATCTAATTTTGTTTAACGTATTAATTTTAGGAGAAAAACAATACCATGATATATTAGATTTATATGTTAGATTTATGATAGATACTAAACTCTCACCAACGTTCTTAAAGGTGACAACTCACTCAGTAAAGGAGAAAACGAACTTATATAATGCAAGCTTAATCTGGACTAAGATTTTGGGTGGGTCCGCTTTGTGTTGCCCCGAGCATGTTTAGGTTTCGCAGAGGCCCTCATCTGAGCTCATCGTCAATGCCAAGTGGTTTTCCATCAAATTTAGACACAGACCTCTGAGCTGTTATTTTCAAATTTCTGCAGCAACAAAATTACATGGGATACTTATCTTTTGAGCCTACTGCGGACTTCATTTTACAAATTCGAAAGAGACTTATCTTGCGTTCAAGTGGGTCTGACATTCCAAGACACTTTCAAGATTTGTGATTGCACCGTGGAAGAGGTCACAACTGTTTGTCGTTCTTTCCTTCTGGTTCTACCAGACATGTATGCTGCTATCACAAAAGGGAACTTTATGTGGACCAAACTGCTTTTGAGTTGGCTATTTGTCCATTTCAGTGTGCAAGAGCTTATTAGTGCATTTGTCTTATTTGGTAACCTCCCTCCCGCCCGCTGAAGCTAGCTGTGTCACATGGTTCCTATGGTGGGTGCTTTTCCAATCCTTGTTTCAACAACTGACTGATTGTTATGGAGTTTACAAATTGGATCTTCCTCAAGCCGGATCCAGTTCTACCTCAATTGGGTCCTACCTTATCTGCACATTTGTACCAGCTTGGGATTGGCTACCTTGGCCTGGCCCAATCCTCTAGCTTGGTCTAATCTCTAAGCTCATTCCTCATGGACCTGCTTGTCAGCATAATGAACTGGATGAATTTGGCTGGCTTTGGCCCTGGTCTGCTCCGGTGTGGTCCTCTCCCTTGTTGTGGGCTTCCAACTGTAGCTCATCCTGCCACACCATCAGTGCGTGCAAATGCTACATTATCATGGGGTTCTTTAACTTACCCAAGTGCCAAGATTTAAGGTCGCTGATGAAGGCCACCTCGAGGTGTTCTCCCCATGCAAGAAAGCGGGCATCGATGGCTTGGTCCCTGTGCAAGTCCCTTCCCTGGCCCACGCCACCACACAGTGTTGAGTGCTGCGCGGCCCCAGCAGCTCATTCTGGAAGCGTCCAGAATGGGCACATAAAGGAGTCCTATTTTGTTTTGTTTTTCGTATTTATTTCAACAATGCCAACTCTCTGTCATAATAATAATAAAAAGTCTCGCTGCGGAGAAGAGAAAACTGTCATCTAGAACTTATCTTTAAAGCAGTGTTTCCATCCATCGATGCAAATTTGAATAAGCTTTCTTTTTTTTCTTACGAAAATTTGGACAAGTTGAATATTAGTATAGAAAAATGCTCATGCGTGATGTGTTACGTCATGCCATCTTAGGCATTGTTTGATAATTGGCCCTCTTAAATTAAAATTTTTCGGAAGGATGATATGAAACTTAACGTCAGTTCTTTAATATATGCGAATAGTTAATAAGTGCCTTGATGCGGCTGCTTAGAGGGCAGATGGGTTCTCTGTCCCCCTACTGTCCTGTTTACACGATCGCAATCGCGTAGATGACATGCGTTGGTTGCATATGCGTCGGCGCATATTAACGGGACTTAATATATTATTATCATCTAATTAATGTATTTGACATGTAAAATACAAACCAGACCTTCAGCTTCTCATGCATGCCCACTAGTTGGAGAAGAGTTGAATAGCTTCGGGCTCATGTGTCACTTTGGGCCTTAAAAGAGTCTGATAATAGTCTTTAACAACTCCAGCTTGCCCACCAAACATGGCGTATAGTATAACATTTTTTTATCTTGGCATGCTTTTCTTCTTTATTTTTATGCTTTGGTAGTCAGTCTAATTTGAGGGAAGCTGCTGTCACTATTTCGTATTCCATACCTTTAAAGATAAGATAAAGATGGTTCATGGTTGACAGAAGGATATTTATACAGAACCATCTTTAGTCGGCTAAGTTGTGGTTGACAGAACCATCTTTAATGGAGATGGTTAGCTGTTGCTTTCATTTATCCTAAGAGATAATTATCGTGAGCCAGTGAAGTAATTTAATTTAAAAAGCGCCATTAAAATGCAACAACCACATTCCACATATACTATTGTTCTCAGTGATGCCGATGGGGATGAGAATGTAACGGGTGCCCTACCTTTCACCCTTAACATAGCTAGAGATAATGCTTAGACGTGTATTGCTTATGCTTGAGGTATATGTGTTTGCTTTCCTGTTAATTATTTTGTTTGTTTAAAGTTTAAATTAGGGAAGGATTTTTTATGCTCCCTTTTAACAATGAGCCTAGCATAAGGAATGCATGAGAGCCATTAATATTTGAAATGATGTCACACATAATAGCACACGTTAGCGTCAATGCTAACATGCGCTAGCGTCTGCATCATCGATCTCATAGATGAATGATTCACATACGTTTCTTACATTTGACTCATTATCATAGTAAAGAATTAAAAATGATTCCTTAAATTAGATAACAACAAATTTATAATTTTGTAGTATAAGGTATGATACTCCCTATATCTCATATTAATAGCTCTATTTAGTTTTTTAAAAAAAATTAATTTTTATTTTGAAAATATAAATGGAACCGAATATATAATAGTAGGGAGAAAGTGAGAGGGGGAGAACTTATGGTCCTCCCATTTACGCCCTTCAGGCACACATTAGTGCATGTCTTTGTAACATTGACATGCGGTAGCTAATGTGTGCCCCGTTAATCCTAATGATCGATTACTCATTTAAAGTGGAGGATATCTTTACGAAAACCAAAAGTTATTTCGTTAGGAGGAGAGCTCCTAGGTGGGATCAAAAACATTTTGACCTACTTCATAATTTACAACTACTTCCAATATAGGCTACATGATCATTACACATTCATTCTCATATATAGTTCATAATTTTTCATTTCGCCTCTTGACTCTCACAAAGCTATAATAAATTATCCCTTTAAGTCATAAAAAAATAAACCCCCAAGATGTTAGTGTATACTGCAATGCTTTAACTCTTGTAATTTCCAGATACCCTCTCTACAATTTATTTGCTGTCAACGTTATACAATGTTATAAATGATTTTTTTAAAAAACAAGGCAAGTGCCAATTATAAATATGAAGTACTTTATAGACTATGAACCTATAAAAATCATGCAAGATAAGATATTTTATGTGAAAATTTTAATGACCATGTCTTTATTATCTATTTACTCACATTGTCTTTGTGATCTATTATCTTTATTTTCATGGTACAACATAAAACCTCGAATTATATTATCCAATGTTCAAGAACTCAAGACTAGGTTCAAAACTTAATGATTGTAGTATTTTGTTCTATCTTATGGGACACACATGTTTAGGTTTTATTTCATTTTTATTTTATTTTTATATTGATTTTCTTCATAGGGTTTGAATAAAAAAACAAAAATAAAAAAAAAATGCTCAAAAACAACCAAACGAACTTTCTTTTACCTTTCTTTGTTTTTGATGTGTTTAGCTCTTATTTGTATATAACACACGCGTGAAGTAGGTGAAGATAAGATATTGAGAGATTCTCATGAGGAAGTGGTTCCTTTGTGGTATTCTATGTATGGACACTTTTTGCTCATTGTGGAATGTTTAATAGGTTGGATGAGGTCGCGTGGGTTTTACCACATAAAAATTGTGTATGTGCTTTGTTATTACTTATTTATATTTCTTTCCACATGATAATTAATTTACTTAGATGCATAATCTATTGATGAAATTTTCTAGGGTTAATTAGTGAAAGTAATACCCTTTAAAATGGTAAAAGAAATCTCACCCTACCCGACTGATAGCGGGTCCCATAAAGAAATTTCAAGTTCTAGTGCAACAGTTTTGACCGCTTCAGATCGGTTGTGCCACACTCCCACCGGGGTGGGTGGGAGTGCCCAATCAAAGGAATACACGTCACCGAGTGGGTTGAAGCAACGGGTTAATCGGTGACCTGGGTGAAGAGCGGGATTCATGTGATTGCCGATGAGGCTGGGATATTCTTCGGAGCCAGGCCAGGCCAGGCCAGTGGAGTGCTCTTCACAGAACCTGTTCGCTCAGAATTCCCGCTCTCACCTACTAACTAGAGAAGAGGCGATCGGAGGAGCCGGTATGCAACTCACCCAGCCCGGTGCTCCCGCTCCCACCCGATGACCAGAGAAGCGGTGGTCGACGCCAGAGAAGAGTTCTTAGGCAGCAATATTCTCAGAGGCACGACCGATGCACTCAGAACTCCCGCTCTCACCCACTGACCAGAGAAGAGGCGATAGGAGGACATTGTTCCACTCACCTAGCCCGGTGCTCCCGCACCCACCCGGTGACTAGAGAAGCGGCGATCGACGCCGGAGAAGAGTTCTCAGGCAGCAATATTCACAACCACCGTCTTTCTGTTTGTCTCCTGATTTCTGATTCCCGTTCGACGGTCGAAACTTCATATCGTTGAGGTACAACAAACGAACTTCATTTGCAGATGTGCGTATGTATTTTTTATTTTGTCTCTATCCATCATTCCAGTGGAAAAAAAGGAACTTTGATTGTTTTTCTGTTCCATTTTCTTTCACGGACAACTTCTGGGTTTTCATTGTTCCGCATTGTGTTTACTGCGCGCCCAAGTGACTGCTCCATCCCAGATTCTTTATGTTCCATTTTCTTTCACAGACAATTTCTGGGTTTTAATTTTTCCGCATTGTGTTTACTGCAAGCTTCGGTAAACAACTGCATCCTAGATTCTTTAAAGAATAGAAAACTGGATTTTTTGCTTTTTACCACATTTCTCTCCACCTACATTTCATTTGTTTGCATATTTTGATCAGCTTTCTTTTAGCTTACCACGCTTCTATATGTCGGAGAGAAGAAACTGCACATGCGCTGTGTTTATTTTTATTTTTGAATTTGAAGTCCTAGACCGCCAAAGTGAGGCATTTTCGTCTCCTGCAAATCAAAATTATGTTGTCCAAAGCCTCTTCTCTGTTTTGATTTTTCCAGGAAAAATAGTGTCTTTTCCACTTGGAATTTTTTGTTGCCTGTCTACTGATGATTGTGAACACCTAATGGTTTCATTTCTCATGTTCACGAAACCTGCCATGCATAAAAGCATTTCAGAGTGTCCCCTTTGTCTTCTCTTTATATCAACTAAATGCTTACCGATGATTTTGATGCTTTCAATTTATATAAGCCTTGGAGCAATATTGTTCCAACTTGGAGCAATATTGCATCAACATTGGAGCAATATTGCTGTAGGGTTGGAGCAATATTGCTCCAACTTGGAGCAATATTGCATCAACATTGGAGCAATATTGCTATAACCTTGGAGTAATGTTGCTCCAACATTGGAGCAATATTGCATTAACCTTGGAGCAATATTGCTCCACTATTGGAGCATTATTGCTCCAACCTGAAATGTTCGATGATTTTGATGCCTTTAATTTATATAAGTCTTGGAGCAATATTGCTTCAAGCTCCAAGATTGCTCCAACCTTGAAGCAATATTGCTCCAACCTTGGAACATTGCAGAGTCCCATTTGTCTTCTCTTTGTATCAACTAAATGCTTACCATATAATATCATTTTAACCCCAAATGTTCGATGATTTTGATACCTTTAAATGTTCGACGATTTTGATGTCTTAAACTATTCGATGATTTTGATGTCTTAAACTATTCGATGATTTTGATGTCTTTAATTTATATAAGCCTTGGAGCAATATTGCTATAGGGTTGGAGCAATATTGCTCCAACCTTGGAGCAATATTGCTACACCGTTGAAGCAATATTGCTCCAACCTAAAATGTTCATTAATTTTGATGCCTTTAATTTATATAAGTCTAGGAGCAATATTGTTGTAGGGTTGGAGCAATATTACATCAACATTGGAGTTGCTACAACGTCGGAGCAATATTTCTCAAACATGAAATGCAATATTGCTACACCGTCAGAGCAATATTGCTCCAACATGAAATGTTCGATGATTTTGATGCATTTAATTTATATAAGTCTTAGAGCAATATTGCATCAACCTTGGAGCAATATTTCTCCAACCTTGGAGCAATATTGCAACACCGTAGGAGCAATATTGTTACACCTTAGGAGCCATATTGCTCCAACCTTGCAACAATATTGATGCAAGGATTGAGCAATATTGCTACAATTGTAAATTATAATTGCTAATAATTCTTGACAACATTATAACTTTTTCAATGTGCTTTTTGATGTTTCAAGAACAGTGTCTTCACTATAGTCAGGCTTCCTTTTGTTGAATACCTATCATGACAAATAAATCAAGTAGGTTTTTTTAATCCCTAAGTTTAAAATGATTGTGGATGTTGTTGATGTACTAATATTAATGCTTATGCATTAGGATTATTACTCTTATTATAGCAATATTTTAAATGTTAATCCTATTATCAATAATTGAATTATATGCAACATTTTAAAGACATTATTGCTACACCATTTCTGCATTATTGGTAATTTTATAGCACACTAGCTAAAAATGTTGAAGCATTATTTCAGCTATACTCATACTATCTTGAATTTGATGCCAATGTATATTTTAAATATTGCTATGTTATTTACGGGGTTATATTCAACACTTTTATTATACGTATATGTACCTTCTTACTAATACTTAGATATGTATTGATGCAGAATATCTTGAATTGAAGAAGAGGGGCTCAGACCTTGGAGGAGGATCAGGAAGAAATAGGTGAGAGTCATTGAAAGTCCCTTGTTTCCCCTCGGGACTAGCAAAGTCAGTGAACATATTGTCTACCTTCCCAGAGTTGAAGACTTTTTTTAGCCAAACCCCCTTCATCCAATTGTTAGACGCCAGTAACATCGTTTGTCAGGCATCACTCTTTGAAGTAATTTTGGGTTATTGGACTGAGGACCAACCTGGGGTCACATTCAATGGATGCAGAGTGGACTTCACAGTGGAGGATGTGGCCCTCATTACTGGCCTAAAGAAGGGGGGCGATCAGGTGGTCTTCACCCAAGAAAGGGAGGAGAGGGGTGCGTATTGTAAGCATCGTTTTGGGAAGAAGCAGGTTACAAGATATGAAATTGAGAAGACCATGGACGTTTTAACTGCCATGACCGACCCTACATCGGTGGAGGATTGTGCAAGAACGATCATCTTGCACATCTTCTCATGCCTCCTATTTCCTCAGACCCACACCGTGGTCAAGAACGCGTTAATTGACCTGGTGGAAGACATGGGCAACCTCCATCGATATGACTGGCCTCAAGCTATTTGTGAATTTTTAGTGGTCTCAGCCTCAACCTTCCATAGGAAGATTGTGTCAAAGGAGGCAGGCAAGTCTGAGGGCTATGGATCATTGATTGGAGCAGCATTTGTCCTACAAGTATGTTATACTTGCTACATAATTGGATTTACATGATTACATAGGAGTTACAAAAGGCTAATTTTTATCTTTTATATGTTATAGGTTTGGGTGTTTGAGCATTTTAAGATGTTCATATCCCCTATGCCGCAGAAGCTGCCCCGATTTGCCAAGTGGCCAAATTGTGGCATGGTAAAGGGGGAAAAAGAGACTAAGCACCACAGGTTGGTGGGCAAATATGCACAAATGTTTAAATTTCTGAGACCAGAAGAGGTAATAGGACACTATTTTTTATATTGAAATGTTTGAGTTTTTAAAAACTGTTCAACTTTTTAGTTTATTGAACTTTGCATGCTAAATAATTGTGCATATGTTGACCACAGGTTCTATCTGTGTTGGTTCCTGCTGCGAATGAGGTATATCTCATTGAAGGGGCAGGAAAAGCCTTGAAAAAAAGGATGGTAGGAATGGGAGTTGGGGCGCCAGTAAAGGCAATTGGTGGAGGAAAGTTGGTCCTGAAGTCAGCACTAGATAATAAGGCCTCTGCACTTGGAGTTGTGCATACTTCCATGCATATATTGGAGGAGGAGGGCTACTGTACTGCCCATCTACATGGTGTCATGGACACCATTTCAGAAAAAATTTTGACATTTAAAAACATGGCCAATCAGCTGGTTAAGAGGCCAACAAAGAAGATGAGGCATACCTCCCCTGCAGCAACGGATGATGAGGAAGTTGGTGAAGTAGTTGATGATGACGATGGAGATAATAATGATGATAATGGATGTGATGGTGGGGAGGAGGGAGGGGAAGAGGGGGAAGAGGCAGAGGAAGAGCAAGGAGATGAGGAAGAGGGGGGAAGAAGGAGGAGAGGAGGCAGAAGAGGGAGAAGGAGGAGAGGAGGCAGAGGGGGAGTAGGAGGAGAGGAGGCAAAGAGGGGAGAAGGAGGAGAGGAGGGGAGAGCGGCTGAGGGAAAGGGGGAGAGGAGCAAGGAGAAGATAAGAAAGAGGAGGGAGGAGGAGAGGAGGCAGAGGGGGAGAGGCAGGAGAGGAGGGGATAGTGGATGAGGGAAAGGGTGGAGAGGAGCAAGGGGAGGATAAGAGAGAGGAGGGAGAAGGTGGAGAGGAGGCAGAGGGGGGAGAGGCAGGAGAGGAGGGGAGAGCGGATGAGGAAAAGGGGGGAGATGAGCAAGGGGATGATAAGAGAGAGGAGGGACCAGGTGGGGAGGAGAGAACGAATGACGAGGAGGGAAAGGGGGAGGGAGATAAAGAGGGTCTCACTTTAAAAAGACCTCTCCGGTTAGAATATAAAAGCAAGAAGTATGAGACCCCTTTTACACAAGAGACTAAAAGGACGACGAGGGAGAAGAAGGAAATCACTGTAAATAAGGAGGCCGCAACCATTTTAGTTTCTTCTTCCCAAGTCTAAGCTAAGCAAGCATCCCTATCATCCCTCACCAGCCATTGAAGATTATCTTATGCAGTCCTCTATCCAATTTATGTAATCGAGATCAAGAAACTATTAAAAAATTCATTACAGATAGGAGTCATTCTGTGGTGGGTGTCGGTGTTGCTGACAATGACTTAGTGGATATGTTGAAGGCGGAGTACATCTCTTCTAATATAAGACTTTACTTTCTATCTATTTAAATCTTAAGTATTCAATACTAATTTTATATTAATTGATGCTTTGTTGTATGTAGGTAATAGATGCTTACATGTATATGCTACAACAAAGGGCCTCCAAATCAACTGGAAACGCCTTCCCCAAATGCCACTTTGGGAGCTTTGCATTGCAATTTTATTTTGCCAAGGTATGGTCCAAAGTCTAATATTTATGTATTGGATTAAGTTAGTATATGGACTAAGTCACATCCATGCCAATTGCAATTGAAGGTTATGGCAAAGGATGCAATGGAGGAGCTAGCAACCTCTTGTTTTGGAGCGGAAAAAGAATGTCCTGACTTCATCTTTATACCAATGTGTGACAATGCACATTTTCACTTGTTGGTCGTAGATGTTGACAAGACTGAAGTGAAATGGTATGATTCCATGCCTAGGTACGGCCATAAGAAACGGCATCCTAATGTGAGAAAACTGGTGAGTGATTGTATGATTAAGAGAAACTTTTATATTTAAACAATTGATTTGAAACTAATTCGGCAAATATGTGAATGATAGATGGAAAGCATTGGAATATTTCTTGAGGAGCACCTTAAGGTACCTCAAGCTAAATAGTGGAAGATCGTTAGTAAGAAGGGACCATACCAATCCAATGGGGTTGATTGTGGGTTCTTCCTCATGCGTACTATATATTTCATTAGTTCTGGTTTGTCAGTTGATTATACTCAGGTATAATGGGGTTGATAAGATATATGGGTCAACTACATTTTTTTGTTATTCCTTCAGTCAAAATGGGATACTAACAAATTTATTTGTTTCAAATTTTTTTAGGAAGATATCTCTCAGCAATTGAGACTTGGAATGGCTGCAGAGATCCTAAGAGGCTCTATTGATTGAGTATGAGTCTTTATGGTGATGGTGAGAACCTTAAATTGTATGTAAAAAATCATCTCTAGTTCATGTAAAATGTTTTTGAACATTGAACATTTGGGTTGTTAAAAAAAGTTTTTTATATCTTTTATCAAAACTCAAATTCTTCTATCTCAGGTACATTAAGGAGGCAAAGCAATGGAATGGAACTAAGTTCTAGGTACACTATCCTTGAAAAGTTTATATTTGGCCTATGGAGAATCCATATCTCACCTCGTACTCTAATGCTTGATTAAACTGTCCCTTTTTATTATTGCAGCGAATCTGAAAGTCTTCGCAATCCTGCAAAGCTCAGTAGAAATGCTTCTTCTGCAACTGATATTAGTACTATCATGGCACAATGTGCCCCAAATCCAGGTTCAACCTTTTATCAGCTTGTTGAATGAATCTTTAAGCTGCCACTTTGTGGCCTTCTAGCAGAGCAAAATTATTTTTGGAGATGTGGTTATTTTAGCATTTTGGTAACTAATTCTGTTGTCGTATGAATGTGGTTGAGACTGTAAAAAATGGTTTATAACTAGATGTGCTGCATTTAATAATAGATGCACCGTGGAAAATAATGTTGGATTTTTTTCCCTCATAGACTTGGCTTCATCTATTCAATATTTCTCGTTTCAATTTTAGATAATTTATTGAACATTATTTTTTTTGCCTTACTGTTTGATCCATTTATTTACAGCTCCTCTCAAGTGAGGCAACAGTTGGTCCTTGATGAGAAACTCTTTGTACAGTATCTTTACTAGGTAGATAATGATTACAGTAAGTGGACAAATTTAATTTATCTATCAGTAATCTTTATGCCTAACATGTTTCGCTTTTTAATTGATCTAGTAGGTTTTGACTTCAGTGTCAAGAACCTACCCCATTGTTCTCTACGTTAGGAATGTTGACGAACTTCTCTCAAGATCACAAAGAATGTACACTCTGTTTCAAAAAATGTTGAAAAAACTATCAGGACCTGTACTGGTCCTTGGTTCCAGGTCGTTGGATCCAGGTACTGATTATACGGAGATAGATGAGAAACTCACTCTTCTATTACCTTATAACATTGAGATCAAGCCACCTGAAGATGAGACCCTCCATGTCAATTGGAAGTCCCAAATATAAGAAGACATGAAACTGATTCAGTCTCAGGATAACAGAAATGACATAATGGAAGTACTTGCAACAAATGATATAGACTGTGTTGACTTGGGTTCAATCTGTCTAGCTGATGCAGCAGTTCTCATCAATTACATTGAAGAGATTGTAGTGTCTGCAATTTCTTATCATTTGATGAATACAAAAGATCCTAAATACCAAAATCGGAAGCTTGTCATTTCATCAAAAAGGTCAATTGCTTATAATTTATAGTGATATACATCTTTTTTGTCTCGTAGTTATAAGTCTATTCTAACTATGTCTGTATTGAACAGTTTGTCTCGTGGATTGAGTATATTTCAGCAAAGTAAATTTGATTCAAAAGATACTAGGCAGTTGGAGGGAACCACGGGTGCAGGATCTAAGAGAATTCGGCTCAAGCTTGAAACACCAATAGCAATTGCTGACCGGTTGCTTACTGCCTCTCAAACTCTTGTTCAAGACGAATGTGAACGTGCTAAAAAGGACTTAGTCTTAGTTAATGAAATAGTCGGTAGTGTCAAAGATTATGCTAAGAAGATGGAGCATGAGAGCAGCTACTGGATGAAATAGACTTTGTCACTGGTATTCCCTGGTCTTGTTCCGGCCATTAACGTTCTGTCTTATTTTTTGTGTGGTTTCAAGTTCATTCCATTGGCAGTTGATTGGCTCCCTTCGTGCACTTGTCCTGGAGGAAAGTGCATCCCTTTTGCCTCTTTAGTGAGAGTCTTATGGTTGGGGTCCAAGGCTGCCACTGTGGATGAATGATGGTTTAAAATTTTCCTCTTTTGTACTTCCACTTTAGGATATTGATCGGCTCTTTGAAAGCGATATTTCCTATTATTTGAATGGCTTGGCTCACTAATGAGCAAGGTTGCGAATCTTGAGCCATTCAATCCATGTGTCTCAACTTACGTGTTCTAGATGTCTTTCAGACAGGCTGTTTTATGCACTGAGATGAAGCTGTTAATTCATGCTGATTTGGGCTCCCCTAGTGGCAATATACCACACTTTAGACTTCTTTCCTTTGTAGTGATAATATATAATCATATTATGCCACATACTTGTTACGAGAAAATCATCTTTATCTGTTACTTGCAGATTGAAACATTAAAGGACAGTTTAGTGAAGCTGACTGAGTTGACTCTTCAATTGTCGAATCTTGACCTTGTTACGAAGTACTTCTTCCAAGGACAGCAATCTGTATCCAAGTCTCCTGCCTCTAAAATTCAAGACAAGATTATTAATCTTGTACTATCTGATGGTCGTGTAAGTTTTCCATATCACTGCAATTTCCAGACACTATTAATTAAATTCTTTTGCTCCTTTTGGGGCAAATATATTATTATTTTTAAAACTTTACCTATTATTGGGATATGTTCCAGACAAAACAATGGGGATAGATTTCCCATTGTTTCCAGCATTGTGAATTCCAATTTCATCCACATTGCAAATGTTGTGTTCACTGATGATTTGGCTGATTCTATATTGGTTGGATTAGTTTGTTTCTTTTACTGAGTCCCATATTGATGGTTTACTCAAATTGTGCACTCGTCAGATTTTATTGATGAGAAGTTGGCCTTATATGGTGAAAGTGGCTATATTGAACAACGTTATCCTTTGCAAATGAGGACAATTATGGAAGTGTCTTGAGGCAGGAGGCTATTTTCTCGTAATTTTTAGAGCTATCTAATGCTACTTCTTCTCTTCCAAAATTATAAGGAACAAAGGATATATATATTAGTTGATTAAGTTACCAATCTATGATTGATGTAATGTGTCATAAAATAGATCCATGGTTATCATATATATGCATTTTATAGTGATAACCCTTGAAATTGTATTCTTTTCGAGAACCTAAGTTGTATATGAGTTGTTTTGAATCCAAGCCAATTATTTTGATGCTTAGTTACTTTCAAGTCCTATGATGGTTTCAGGATCAGGCTTGGTTAGTTTTTTAATTTAAGTGCGAACTTGGCGCAGTCATCTAACAAGCCGCCTGGCTGGCTTGGTCATGGGCTAGTGTAGCCAAACATAGTGAGAGAAGATAGAGCATGTAGTGAGAAATCAAGAGGAATTGCAGGTCCATTTCTAGGTTAGTATTTATACTCTACATAAAGGACTCTATCCTTGACACATGGGCATTACTAATGAGACTTGGAAATCACCTCAACATGTGATTTGCTTAGTCCTGATTCCTTATGCAAATGAGGCATTATTGACATGGGCCTGCCTCAAGGATGGTTGTATCAGAAATCTTCCAAGATTTTGTGTATATGTTTAAATCAATGTTTCATTTTCTCTTTTACTGTCTGCTTGTGCATTTTAAGATTTAGTAAATAGGCCTATAGCATTTTAGTTGTGATTCTTGTGAAACGCCGAAATGCAGGAGTTAATCTAATTGAAGAATTTAAGGTCTATGAAGATTCATATTTAAATCCTTATTTGCTTTGTGCTGACCAACCTGGTTTCTAATTCATACGTGGGTATTCATGTGACCGTCAAAAAGGAAAATGAAACAGAATGTTTCTCACTATCATCAACTGCATTATGATAACTCCTAGGGAAGTCTACCCAACTGCACACATCTCTACTGTAGCCTATAATATGCCACTGAGTTTAGATCCTCACAGAACTTGAATTGAAAACTTGATAGTGTTCATGATGCTCTCACTTTATAAACTGCATGTGAAGTGTGCCCTGTTTCATGTAATATCATTGCCATTACTATCACTTTATATACTGCATATAGATATCTAGAATTTGTGTCCTCAATTCTGGTGTTTCGAATAGGCATTGCTATTACTTATAGTGTGTTTGTTCTAATTTGATGCTCAGAGACTTGTTGGAAATATTTATCATGGTTGAAGTCTACCAGTAGTGACGAAGGAAGACATTACAAAGAAATTTTTACCAAAAGATGGTCCTCCTCTGTAAACGCCCAAGAAATTGTCCATTCAGAATCCTATGAATTGTTGAGAAGAGCAGAACTGAGAATGAGCTTGCAAGTATTGGAGAATTTCAGTGCTAGTGCTGCAGGAAAAGTTTTTGAACAAGAAATCCACGAAGTTGTGAGTCCAATATGGATTATTGTGCTGATATATTTTTTTTTCTTATTTTCTTTCTGAATATGGATTATTGTGCTGATATATTTTTCACTGGTAATTGGAAGTTGCAGAGGATGCTATTACCAACGTGAGCACTGATGGAAAGGGTGAAGCTCCGATGCCTGATAATAAAAGTGAAACAGAGAAACCTGTTACTGTGTCCAAGAAAGGCAGTGATTCTACTGCTCCAACAAAAGTGCCTGTAAGTACATTGACTTTTGCAAAGGCTGCTTGAATTTCGTTATCTTTGCTCTCATTAAACTACTTGTCTTGGCTGTGTTCTGACACTGATTAGATGTTGTTTAGCAAGATGGAGAATTTAATTTAATATGGGGCTTCTCTTACGACCTGTTGTCTTTCTCTTCCTTGATTGTTAATATATGTATCCTACCTTCATGCACCAACCAAGTTCCTCTGTCAATAGGAAGTTCCTGACAACGAGGAGGATAAGTGCATTGGGCCTGAGGTCATCCCAGCAAGTGAAATTAATGTGATATTTGTAGACATAGGTGCTCTAAATGATGTAAAAGAGTCACTTTAGGAATTGGTTATGCTTCCACTCCGAAGGCCTGATATTTTCAATGGTGGTCTATTGAAGCCTTGCTGAGGAATTCTTCTTTTTCGACCACCTGGTACAGGCAAGACAATGATGGCCAAGGGTATTGCCAAGGAATCTGGGGCAAGTTTTATTAACGTTTCAATGTCCACTATCACCTCTAAGTGGTTTGGGGAGGACGAGAAAAATGTGAGAGCATTATTCACATTAGCAGCCAAAGTCTCTCCAACAATTATATTTGTGTATGAAGTGGACAGCATGCTGGGCCAACGAACCAGGGTTGGGGAACTTGAGGCGATGCGAAAGATTAAGAATGAGTTTATGATGCACTGCGATGGCCTGATGACCAAACTTGGGGAACGCATACTTGTACTCGCTGCTACAAACAGGCCATTTGATCTTGATGAAACTTGGCCAGATGGTATTCGTTATGCAGTTGTATATTTAAAAAGTTAAATAGTACAATCAAATTTATTTGATGGGTATATAACTACGATGATACTAATATACAACATTTTTCTAAATAGAATGGTTATGAAAAAGTTGTTCCATATCATCTGTTATCCATATGTGGCATGTGTAACTGATAAACTGACCGAGAAATGGTGGACAAGGATGTAAAAAATCCATACCATCTCGGTAATGGGACCGTTTTATGGGTAAAAATCTAGAAAATGGTTATCGTAATAGATATAAGTCCTATCTCCATCAAATCTTTCCATTGAGGGATGATCATCTTTTGAATTGTGGATCATAAGAAATTGAGAATGTGTATGTGTTAGCTCACTTTAGCATAAATGATTGATAGCTCCTAATTGGTATGACAAAAAATGCTTTCAGCCCCATTTTGCGGGATGATCATCTTTTGATTTGCTCAATTGAACTAGAGCTAGTCCATCATGCTAATTAGATTTTGAAATGCGCAAATAAAAAATCAGCCCATAACAACCCCCTTAATGCATAGAGAGACACGCCCCGGTTATCCATTAAAAAGGTTGGAAGGTAACTGGGTAAGCCAGATTTCTTGTGTCACGCACTATTAAGCAATAGGTAGCTTATTTCACGTTTAATATCCCTCATTGGGGTGGCTGAATTGTTCGACGTCAGATTCATGTCACATTTGTTGGAGCAATATCGCTCCAACATAGGAGCAATATCGATCCAATGTTTGAGCGATATTGCACGAACATTGCCACAATATCACTCCAATGTTGGAGCAATATCGATCCATCATTGCTACTGTTGGAGCAATATCGCTCCAATGTTGGAGCGATATCACGCTATTGTTGGAGCAATATCGCTCCAATGTTGGAGCGATATCACGCTATTGTTGGAGCAATATCGCTCCAACATTGGAGCAATATCGATCCATCAGTGCTACTGTTGGAGCAATATCGCTCCAACATTGGAGCAATATCGATCCATCATTGCTACAGTTGGAGCAATATCGCTCTAATGTTGGAGTGATATTGCGCTACTGTTGGAGCAATATCGCTCCAACGTTGGAGCGATATTGCGGCAAGTTTAGAACAATATTGGATGAACATTGATGTTCTTCACTATAAATTTGTTTCGTATTAAGTGTTTCCAAGTGATAATTTACTAATGAAAATTTTAAATTAAATTTCAAATCCAGAGTTCGTTAGGGCTTTGATGAGCACGCTTAATATATTAATGCATATGAAACTTACTAGGTGCCCACTACTCTTTTAGTATTTTCTTTAGATTCATTCCCTCTAACAAACCTATCAAGTAATAAAATGATCAAAGATAAGAACGAACCAAACAAAAATTTATCTACACTTTCATTGGGCATGAACTCATAGATCAGTAATTTTTATTCTTTGCGGGTGCACCATCCCTACAAAAGATCAATTAATTTCTTTTCTTATGTTACTGTAGAGTTACGGTTCTTAAAATCCTTACAATGAAGTAGGGAAATACCATATAAACATATCCACATCCACCCTCTCCAAGCTTATTGGCCGTAGAGAGATTCTCAGAGTATGCAATATTGTGACAAAGGAAAGCATAGTATGCAATATTGTGACAAAGGAAAACAGAGTATGCAATATTGTGCACAACTAAGAAACACTGGCAGTCCCATCTTAGGCAAGCCCCACCCTTCCAAACAATAAGAATGAGGTCAACACATTCTACTTGGGATCATGTAATATGTGCAGCTTTAGACATACTGCATCAAGGACAATGTTTGAAGCTTTAACATCACGATATATCACTTGACATTCTGAATCGTGCAAACATGTGAGTCCTCGTGCAGCACCAATTGCAACTTTGATTCTTATAGCACAAGAAAGTGGTCGAGCTCCTCCTAAAAAAGAGGTCCATTTTCTATGAGATGCAATATAACTAAAAAGAAATCAACAACTGCTAAATAGATATCTTTACATATTAAAATGAGTCACAACAAGTACGCATTCATGTTCGTACACAACAAACAAAGGCAATACAACATACATGAATTATATGAAATCTACATCTTTCAATGTTGAAAGTGTGGGAACTTTGATTTTATGACAAACGTTTCTCCCGAAGATGCATTATTAGCATGATTTAATTTCCAAGTAAAATAAAACAAAGTAGGATAATTTACGTTTAAATAGGTGGTTCTCCAGACTACCTATTTATAACATCCCTTGAAAACATAACCAAATCCTCCTACTCCAAGGAGATATTATGTACAGAAGTTTCTAGTCGCATTTCTGAGCTCATTGAAAGAGAAGTTCTTCAAATTTGGGGATGACAATATTTTGCCCTCACTTCGTAGTGTTGGAGCATTAGAACTACCACTTTTTTCGCTGTAAGAAGGCAGAGTCAAACTTGATACACTTGTAGATAATTTTCTCTTGTTGTTGGTTTTTGAAGCATCTAATTCAGAGATATAACGGAGTTACAAAAAGGATACAACATTATACACATTTTGGCTCTTGGTTCTTTAGAACTACAACAAGTATGAAGGAAGAATAAAACCCAAGAATGGAAGAACATTTTAAAGCAAGTGTGAACATAGACTACAAATGCTAACAGGAAAAAGGGAAAGGAGAACATTTTACAACAAAGTACTATATTCACCCTCAATAAATAGTCCATGGATAACCAAATGTTATATGTCCTAGAACATATTAACTAAAACATACATACCCTTGTTCCTAACTAAAAAATTTACTAAAACATAGAGCAAATTTTATATCTTTTTAAGTTCAACAAGTGAATATTAGTATAAACATAAATGGTGGATCACACAAAAACACCTTAAAAGGTTTCAAAAATCTCAAGAATATTGCACAGTTGATGGAATAAGAACTCCTTCAACGTACTTGTTTATCTGTCATGTGCAGGTAAGCAACAGTTTAAAAAACTAGATCATCATTGCAATATTGTTGCCTGTAACATAGGTGCCAAATCAGTTGCATGTCTAACTATAAAACTTAGAATATTATGGTACAATTCCAATAATCAAAGTTCCATCATCAGGTTTATGATTGCCAAAAATTGATAGGAACTATACTATGAACAATCAACCCTACTACTAGTCATTGTTCTTACAGGTCTGACCACAAAGTGGTCATTCTTATTAGGATATACAAAAGCAAACGACAATTTAGCATCTCTTCTTCTTGCTTGAGGATCAACCTCATTGACTTGAAAAGGTTTATAAATGTGTATAGTTCATGTCCAGGAAAAAAAGTATTAAAAAAGCCTTCAAGAGGGGTAATATAAAACTTAATATACCAGATCTATCAATTCACGAATTGTAGCATCCTTCCATGTTTAAATTTGTACTTCATCCTTGGGTTCCTTACCTCTCATTGCAAAATCTTCATTGGAATGGTGCCCACCAATCTACAAGAAATAGAAAGCATTTATACAGAACAACAAAATGAGAAAAGGAGAGCTACATAATATGATTAGTGTGACACTGTCACGACCCGGATTTTTAAAAGCATTTTTAAATAGCACGAACGGTAGGTAAATTTTTTTTTCTTTAAATACAAAACAAACCCTTCGATTAAATATCCAGGTCATGATAACTGGGGTTCACAAATACGAATATCAAATCACATGATATTATTTAACATCTGAAAATTCATAAAGACTAGCTCATCCATCTAAGTACAAGTCTATCACCCGTCTGAAAATAAATAACAAGTTGACTCTCACGTTTAAGGCACACTTACATATTGGAGTTTCAAAAATGCAAAAACCTCTTGAGCTCGCCTGCCTTGGTGTCACTTGTCGTCGCCTGGAGAATCTACAATAAAGCAAACCAAACAACAACCATAACCACAATGGAGCATCTCCGCCTTCAGGAGAAGAGCTTCCAAAGGACAAAATGTTTTATTAATATTTTTTGGATCGGGCCAACATCACCCGATGTTAGTTGCCTACGTACTCATCAGACAACATCTCCAATGTTTCCAACAAGATTGGATCCAGACATAGTTCTGCCTAAAACTACACTATACTAAGAAGCATAGCATCACCCATGCAATGCTTAAGTATTTTAAAGCAACCTACATTTTATGCAAGTCATTTAATCGTTCCACTTATCTAATTAACAAGCAATATCAAATATGTTATTAATTATCTCTCGAACCATTGTTCGATAATTAACACTAACACATCTGAATTCACTTAGAGACAACTCACCCGTTGAGAAATCTCCAAACCCAAGACTCCAACATGCAGAACATCAATATACAATGGAACACATAAAGTAATATACAGAGCACTGAATATAACATAGCTCAGAAACATGGGCTGACCTTTAACCAATAAAGACCAACACAATGCACAAGACTATGGACACCGTTCAGGAAACAATGCACTAATTGTTACCTGAAAAATACCGACTCCCGCTCAAAGGATTAATTGTATGCTAATAGAAATCCTAGCATCTCTAGAGATCCACTTGGATCAGCCATGGGTCTAGAGATGTAGGTACCAGCTCTGCTCATGGACACACTGGCTGGAGGTAGACGAGCCTTCCATGATGCTCAAAAACCTGGTTTGCGCATTTGCAGGGATCCATCGTCCCAAAGGAGCGGAGACCACAAGGGTCTAAAAGATTACCGTCATGGCTATTATCAGAAATCCTAGCATCTCTAGAGATCCACTTGGATTAGCCATGAGCCTAGAGATGTAGGTACCAGCTGTGCTCATGGACACACTGGCCGGAGGTAGATGAGCCTTCCATGATGCTCAAAAACCTAGTTTGCGCATTTGCAGGGATCCATCGACCTAAAGGAGCGGAGACCACAAGGGTCTAAAAGCCATGGCTATTATTGTGAGCTTAAACTTTGACTCCAAGAACATCCAATAACAACCCTCGGTTCAATAACCAAGGAAAAATTCTATGTCAAGGCCCCGTTCACTTCATGAACTGGTCCCGACCCTAAATAGGGTATTTAGTCTTTATCTTGATTAGGTGTTCTTGCCCAATCCAAACTATCAAACCCCAAACAATTATTCTTTCAATAATTTAAAGATAGTGATAAATTACTATCACAACATCAATATCAAAAATCGAAACAAAGAACAACATAAACCATAAGAACTACACAGGTCTAAGCATATCATAATATCAATAATAAAATTCATTAATGATATAAGAATTATTTGAGCACTCATGCCCTAACCCTCCTTGGGTTATCTTAATAAATCTTTATGAAACTGGTCATAATGCATCTAAGGGCATTAGAGTAATTATCCAACATTGGATACAGTCCTCTCTGCACTCGGGTAAGTCTTTAACCTCTAAAAAGGTTTCAATATCACATTGGCCCGTTAATAGCATCCATGCGAATACGGGCCGATTTGCATAAGGGTATATTTTTATCTTTTGTTCAGGGCCTCCCTGAACCTTGACAGGTTCAACACTAATCCCAAGGGTACACCTTGACATTGTGAACCCGTGGTAATTTTCTTTCCGCTTAACGGGGTCGTAAACCCCTTGAATCGACTCCGGTTCAGTTAACTGTCTTACCTTAACCCTAGGGGTAAAACATTCAAATATCTACTTATTGGGATTTTTACTTAGCTTATGGCTTGGTCCAAATTTTGGATACTCACTGGAATCTCCCTGAGATTTTTCTCAATTTATAAATCCACTTATAGGCCCCTGATCCAGAGGCCCTAAACTCGATCATTAGTGATTTATTCTATGCTACACTTACAAGGGTAAATTAGTCATTTCAGAGGCTCTGGGATTTTTCCCCGGTCTGAAACTTGGTCGGGACTCTTGAAATACTTCTATGGATACTTGGTAATTTTTACGAATTTTTTATAGTCCTAAAGCTAGTGAACCAAAACCGGTTCAATAACATTTTTTTTAGACTAGACCAGACCGGGTTAGACCCATTCGGGTCCGGTCCTGGCCACGGGTCGCCTGACCCGAACCCGCCCCTGACGACCTGCGACGCGCGGGTCGTCTCCTTCGCGTCCGGCCAGAGGCTGGAAAGCCTCTGGCGGTGGCAGCAGCTGCTGGCCCGGCGGGGCAAGGCTAGGCCTCACTGGATCTCCGCCCGTCGGCGATTCCGGTGGGCCTGGACTCGCCACCGCCCGGCGGCCGGCCGCGGTCAAATATTTCTTTTTTTTTCTCTCAGTGATGCAACCAGTTCACGGCGCCACGGAGGCAGGCAGCCATGACCGGAAAAAGTACGGGATCGACGGGATCGCCGTCTTCTGGCGATTCCGTGACCCCCGGTCCCGCCTCCGGCCACGGTCCGCACCGCGCCGCCGCCTGCCATTCATTTTTTTTTATACTATGACGACCCGGCGGCAGCCAATCCGCCGCCACCAAGGCTGCCGGATCCAAATCCACTGCAGCCAAGACCGGCACGCCCCTCCCTCAATTGGTCCAGCCACCAGCTATCGGCCGATTGCCGGCCGGTGACTGGCCAACAGTAGCAATTTCAATGAAATTATGTGAACCGTGATTGCAGAAATCACTATTCACATAATTAACAAAAATGATTTTATATTTTAATAATAAACTATCTTTGATATTGATTCAAAATCCTACCTCGCAGGCCGATTTGTCGTCGATCCACCATCGCCAATGCTTCGCCGGAGTCTCGCCGAAAAATTCTCTTGACGGCTCATCCTTTTCCCTTCCAAAAAGCCTCCATTCTCTACTTTGATCGGGCAAAAAGACCCCCAAATTGTGCCCTAAGAAGGCCTTTTATAGGTATAGGATTAGGGCTCCTAATTCCATGAGGAATTAGACTTCCAAAACCCAATTTCGGAACAGTAATTTATCAGGCCCACATCGCAGCTTAAACCACCAGTTCGCGTGTTCAATTCGGGTAAACGGGTCCTGCACAATATGTTCAACTTCAGACGGTCATTTCTCCCTCATCCAGACTCCGATTTGTGCGTTCTTGGTGGCGTTTCGAAGCTCTTTCTGTCTATTTTCTATCCATATATATATCAGCCACCAAATCCAAGCATGGATTAATTTATTCCAACGGAAATGTCAAGGGGTCTAACACCCTAATTTCCACCTGTACGACTTCAGGAATTTAAAAAATTCCCAAACGTTACAGACACTCATCCAAGTTGGATTTATCACCATGTTTGAGAATCTCTACGAAATAACTTAGCTTTCTTTTTTTTACAAACTCAATTCCAAAGACTAGATTCAATACAAATTGTTACATAGTAGCATCATCTAGGAAAAATTACCTCATATATGTTCCAAATCGTACAAATTGTCTTCAACCTTCCAAGATTACATATAACATGACTTAACAAATTGGTAAAAAATGTTATCAACATTCTGTGATTGCATATAACATCACTTAGCAAAATGTCAAAAAATATTTTCCACCTCCTACATAAAAAACCACTTGAAATTGTAATTAGTAAATGCTTATAAAAACTTAAATAAAACATCATGTTCAATTAATAACAAGTGATTAATATCTATTTTTACCTAAATTGGCTTCAGTTGAACCTCAATTGAGGTATAAGAATCTTCAAGTGGCTTGATTGTATGGGAGACATACTGACTTGCTGATGCACAATGTAAATAAATTTACAAAATCATATTTTGCTAAAACTATCAAAGAAAATGCTTTAGTTAAAGAAAATGATTGAACTTACCTCAAGTAAGTTGGAAAAACTTTCGATACCTCTAGGATTATCTTCGCAACAAAATAAATCCTATAATACATGCCAATAATTTAGAATTATATAGAATACAAAAAGACATGTGATAGTATCTATAACACAGTGAATAAATATAATTACTGGAGGTGCCTGAAACTTTGATATATGAGGTCCAAGCTGCAATTGTGGCAATTGAGTACATGAGGTGGGAGACTGCTGAGTGCTTGGACTTGATTTTTTTTTTTGCTTGTGATGTCGCTCAAGGCAACCCCTCTTCCTCACAACTGCTTTACCACCACGAGCACGTTTCTCCTGTATTTTTATCCATGATGCAGGTACCTCAATATTTTGGTCATTGATATCCTTTTCTACATGGGTCTCATGCATATTTGCAGCCCGATCTTGAAGCTCATTTTGATGAGTCTGCTTTAATTCCTCATTTATTACTTGGGACATTATTTTAGCTTGAATCATTGTTGCCTTATATGCCGCTTCAGATTCAGCACCCCGTGCTACTATGGCAATCAATATACGTGACAACTTCATGAAGCGTGTGCCCATCGCCTTATGTGGGTCAATGTCACCAGTTGTTGAAGTTGAATTCGTTATTACCTGAACTTTTCCATCTCTTGACCACCGTCTGATTATGTATTGAGGAGGGAGCATCTTCACATATCTATTATCACACACTTTCAATGAATGGCTACATAGTATTCCTGCAAATTCAAACTTCTTACAACTACAAACAACTATGTGATCTTATAAATCAAATGTGACATTGTGGTGACCATGCTTTCCTACAACTTTGAACTCCATTGTTGTTCTTTTCTCTATATATTCATGAATTTCACAATCCAAGTGATCTTGATACTCAATTAAAAATATTTCAAAAGCAGTTGGGGTATAAATTTTTGCCGCTTGTGCTAACATTTTAGAGAACATGAGTAATCTAGGAGTTTTATCCAACATTTTAAAATCACCTTGTAACTCTTGAAAACGTCAATCATCTAATAATCTATCAAAATGATGAAGAAACTCCATGGGATTTATTTTAGAATTTACATACCTCCTCAAAATACTATTCATAGATTCACTGCGTTGTGTGGACTTCATTCCCACACAAAATTGATGTCGACCATATGCCATAGCCCATTTTTCCTTCTCACGAAACAACTGAAGCAACCAAGGATGATCTTGAACTATATATTTTTCAATCATCCTATTCCATCCCTCTAAGAACTCCTCTGTTTCAAACTCAAATATGCATTGTTTTAGATCTCTTGCAAATGACTAAAACTTTTCAAAAACATGGCTGAGATGTTTAGCTGTATTCTAATATATATGCCATATACATAAGCGATGATGGGTTTCCGGCATAACAATTCGAATAGCTTTAGCCATTGCTGCACATTGGTCTGTAATGATAGTAACCAGTTTCTTACCAGACATTGCTACAAGAAAAGTTTCAAGTAACCAAATAAAAGAATCACCAGTCTCATCATACAACAAGGCAGCCCCAAACATGGTATTTTGGCGATCATGATTTACACCAGTGAACAATGCACACGGCCAATTTATGTTATTAGTTCTATACGTGGTATCAAAGCTGATCACATCCCCAAAATTCTCATAGTCTACTATCATTCTCGCATCTACCCAAAAGATATTAGTTATCAGACTATCTTCATCCAACTGCATTGAGTAGAAGAAAGATGGATTATCCTTTTGTTTTCTTTTGAATTATTCTAACAAAGTCGCTGCTTCTCCTTTTTCCATCACCTTTTGACGCTTAGTACGTAAATAATTTTTCAGATCCAATGCAAGAAACCCTACATTTTGTTGACAACTAGCTTGGCTTGCTTGCAAAGCTATAGAATCTTTGGGTGGAATGCCTACACTTGCTGTAATATCCCTAATTTTTCCGTAATTTTTCTGTAATTTTTCTGCAATTTTCTACAATTTCTACAATGCTCTGCAATTTCAGGTCGTATTTTTGATAAATAAATTTTACGCTTCGGCATATTTGTATTTGTAATATTCGTGACCGTAAGAGTCGGGAGTAATGCGTAGTCACAGGTCTTGGGCCTCGATGCGTCCCATAAATTTTTTGGCATGAAAAATCAGACACGACGCTGGAGAATGAAAACGTGCAGAAATGAAGAGCTGAAAAAAAAAAGAAATACATAGAGCGGATCGGGTGCGTCTCAGGACTCCCGACCCGCTTGATGAACAGTGAAACCGGGGGGTGCAACCCCTCACTGTTTGATGCCGGAGGCAGTGCCGCCGGTGGTCGTCGGCTTCCACCCAGCAGGCCTCGGCTTGGCGACGCCGCTACTGCCTCCCTGGCGTGACCCCGCCAGCCGCCGTCGCCTCATTCCTCTTCTGTTTTAGCACAACATACGCCGGATCTTGAGTTTCGCCCCGAATCGCCATCGCCGCTGGCTGTATGGCCGCCAGCCCGTCTCCACACTTCCGCCCCGTCCAGAGAAACCTCTGGCCATCACCGTCCTGGCCTCCCCGCCGGCCTCCGCCGCTCCACTCCCTATTTTCCGTTGCATCCCAACAGAGAACCGCCCCCATGTTTTTGCTCTGATTGCCGTCATCGACGGCTACATGACTTCCAAACCACCGCCATAGGTTTCGCCCCAGCCAGAGTAACCTCCGGCCACCGCCGTCCTTGCCTCCCCGCAGCCGTCGTCGTCCCTTTATTCCATTTTCCTATTTCGGTCTGGCGAACCAAGATTCTTAGCTTTGCACTGATCTGTCACCACCGCCGTTGCATGACTTCTAAACCACCGCCATAGCTCTGCCCCGACCACTATGACCACCGGCCACCGCCGTCCCGGCCTCCTGCGCCGCCGTGAGGTAGCACTCCACCACCCATTTTTCTTGTTCTGTTTTGTTTCTTTGGTTTGCAGCCGCCAATTGTGCCGCCGGTGGCCAGCCACTATTACCTGCCGTTAGCCATAACTCGGCCCGATGACGGCAAGGTTGCCGCCCCAGCCGCAACCAAGGCCATCGTCCTAGCCCAACAACCGCCTCCCCGGCCTTTTACCCCTTCTTCTGCTATTTTTCGATCTAGACAGAAATTTTGCCGTGACCTTTTGCCTTGTGTTCTGGTTGTCGTCCGCAAACCACTGATTCCCCATTAGTATGCCATCTCGAGCCGACGACAGCAAGGTGCTGAGGTCTAGCCTCCCTTGTCTCGATCGGTTCCGATTCATTTGTTTGGTCGACCCGCAATAGAGCAAAGTTACACTTTTTTTCGAGTTGTGTCCATCCTCCGTAGTCGAACGATAGACGGTATTGGGCCGATGTCCATTGGACGTGCCACTATTCGGTGACTGTTGGGTCCCATCTTCTCCTAGGTCTAGCCCCAGCCATGTCGGGCCATTTGTAACTCGGTGAGGCGTGTCTTCAGCCCCAATTTGGTGCATTGTCACCACCGCTAAATCAGGTCTTGGGTCTCTTCAATTTTCTGATTGATTGTTCTATTGCAGACAGCTGCAGATGTTAGCTTTACCCAATAACGGAAAGGGGTCGCCGCTCCCGACCTCCTCTGCACGTCTTCTGCACACACCAAATGCCCCTAAACTTCGGGGTACACCTCTGACCACTGTCGAGTGAACCACCCCAGCCTAAGGCCAATCTAGTGTTCTGCCTGACGTGCATGGACTTGGGCATATGTCCGACCGATGTGGACTTTGCCCTGGCCCAATGACATCAAGGGCCAATAACTCTGGCCCAATTCCATCTCTAACCCCCACTTCCTATGGCATACGACCCGAAACTTACGGGAAGTTCCCGAATTCTGATTCTTCCAAGGGGAAGTAAAATTGTCAGTCGTTAGACTCAGTCCATCGAAGGCTCAACTAATGTCGTGGCCTATCCTCCACCGTAAGTTATGCTTAATGCACGATTGTCCGTACAATGAATTGGTTGTGGGTAGCATTTAGAAATGACCTAACCCTTATCGGCCACCTACGCCAAGCCTTAGTGCCTTAATGTATGTTTAGGGAACGTCTACACCACTAGGCAATATGGTCGTTAAAGCCCTCCACCACCTTGTGAGGCTTCGACAATGCGGAATTGTTGCCGCTGGTTGTAGTCCGCTATCCATTTTCATATTTTGTGGCCAACGACATGTTTTAAACCGTTGGCCAACCTCCAATCAGTCAGCCCCTATTATGTGGTCGTTCTTGCCATTTCTAGTGGCACGACCTTATATCTGCCAGCCCTAATGCGCGCAGTCTTCTGCTTTGAGCGTAATTAATCTAACCTTATCGAGATAAATTACAGCATCTCTGAAAATCCTCGGGATATAACAACTTTCTCAGTGCAATGCTTTTGGCCTCCTATTCCGCTATCGACGCCGCCACCGTCGTTTGCTAGCCATCAAACTCCTGTGGATTACGAGGTAGGGGACCTTGAACTCATACTTTCATTATAGCATGCTTTGATTGTGTAGTAGCATGCTAGGAGTTTATAATTAAATATTTTGCATATTTATGCTGATTAGAAAAGCATGTTGTATATGTGTGAATTGTATGCGTACGTTAGTAAAGACTAAGGGCACGTAGTAAGTTGCTATGAATCGTATGCATGTGACCAGAGTATGTGATCTTTGTTGTGGACTGATGGTAAGTGATTGATGGTACAAGAAAAAGTGTTCGATTGTATGTTTGGTGAAGGAGTACTTCGTGGACTATGATGGGGAAACTATGATTGTATGTCAAGCGAGGAAAGATGTAAGATTGACAAGTGAAGGTTAGATTTGATGAGATTGAAGGATTAGTTTGGATTAAGTCGGGTGGTACATCGGAGCATTGAGCAGAAGACGTAAGCAATGTAAGGATTTAGAAGACTTAAGGTTTTGAACATCTTGGGGGATTGTGAGTTAGTAAGAGAGAACGACATAATTGTACATGCATAATATACGTAATATGAATTGTAATGAAAGAATAATGAGTAAGGAATTAGTAAGGGTTTGATGACAGGACTTAGGTCAAAAGGGTCTCATTTGAGGAGTTTGAGTAAGAATTTTCAGTTTTAAGGCGGATGCTGTAAGTTGCAAGGTCGTTAGTGTATGATGGTAAGATTATCAGTATGGATCAAGAGTTAAAGTAAGACCGCAGAGATTTGTAAGATGGAAGTCGTTCCAATCATAATTGTACTTGCATAAGTTATCTAATATGAACTTGAATGTAACCCTAATTTTATAACATTGTGAGGTTGAGACTGAGGGTTTCGACGGATTAAGTTCCATTTTATGCCAGTCGATAAGTAATCGATTGAGCGTCCAAACTGGTCTAGCCATGGTGTTTTCCTGCGGAATTTGGTCTTGGTGCTGTACTCGGCCCAGACGTTTGATGCTCTATTGAGAGCGCTGTAAGTTTCTACCCTTCGTGGGCTTTGTATGTTTTCTGCCTACCGATGACACTGTATGTTCTGCCCAAGAGTGGCACTGTAAGATTCCTGCCCAAGAGTGGCATTGTATGTTTTCTGCCCTTAGTTGGCACTGTATGGCCCCAGAGAGTGGGCATTTGCGCACTCAGGTAAGTAGTATCATGGATCTGCTCTTACATGTTTGATCCTATGCCCCATGAGCATAGGTGTGCCTTGCCTTCGGAAAAGTCCATGGTGTTTAGTTGCTCCCCGAAGGTTAAGGTGACGCCCCAGTGGCATTCCATTCCTTTCCGACGCTGGAGCTTATTAATTGTAATGAGCTTCAATTGTCGGTAGTATGTGTACGATGGTAAGAGTAAGTGTATGTTTCATATTCTGAGTAAGTTGTAAGTGTAAGATTTAGAGTAAGTGTGAGCTTCTTTGGAAGGCAGTAAGAGTAAGTTTATGAGTATGAGTATGTTGTATGAGTAAGTTTGTGAGACTTTGATTCAGACAGTAAGCGTAAGTGTAAGTGTAAGTGTAAGCTTCTAAGGAAGATATAAGAGTACATTTATGTGTAAGTGTATGATTGTACGAGTAAGGTCGTACAAGTAAGTTCGTATGAATAAGGTCGTACAAGTAGGCATATGTTGTAAGTGTAAGCATACGTTTGTATGAGAAAGACTGATTCAGAATGTAAGTGTAAGAGCATGATATGAGTAAGTGTAAGTTCGGTTTGCACTATGATTTGTATGTGTTACAATATTTATACTTCTTATTCTTTTTGCTTCATGTGTGATTGCATGGAAGCAGCTATATTTGAACTTGCGGAGTTCATTGATTCATTTTTCCCCTACTGGGTATTTTCCTACTGAGTATGAAAATACTCACCCCATCTTTTTAGCCCCTTCGACTGGAGGCTTTTGCAGGTCGATCAATAGCTATTTGAGATTGGACTTTTCCTTGTGTGGACAATTCTTCCTCGACTTTGAGCGCCGTAAAATTATAGTGAAGTTATGTGGAGTTTGGTGCTACGATCTCATGTATTGTCTAAGGTGAGAAAATTATGTTATCTACTGGACTTGTGTACGATTTATTCTCAGACTGTGAACGAACTTGTACTCAGAGATGCCTGGGAGGTTTTTATTTTTAAAACCCATGGCCATGGTAGGTTTTAATCGTACGCTTTTGTTTTAGGTCACGCCTGAGAACGTTTGTTTGTTTTAAGATGATTTAATTTATGAAAGTTGTTTTCACACCTTTTGAATTTTGTTAATTTAGTTGATTTACATCTTTGTTTTGAAAATGGAATTTTAGTAAAATTTTAAAGTAAATGTGTGGAAAAACCTCGGGCGTGACACTTGCGCTGAATCAACCAACACAGATTGAGACATACTCAAGCGTCTATGTGAATTCAAGAATGGAACCTTTGTTGGGGTCACAACCATGTGATTATGACTTGGCTCAAATTCTACAATTTTATACATGTCACCTACAAGCTTGATAACCATCAGAGCTAAACAACCCGTTCTTGTTTCTGGACGAGCATTCTTCACCACTCTTTTTCTTTTATCTTCATCTCTTTTACCTTCTTTTGAACAACAAAATCTTTGCATCCTAATTATGCCATCTTTTTTCCATTTCCATCCTCTTCGAATGCTAAATCCAATTCTTGCACTATAATCATTGTTGAATTTGTAAGCCATTTCCTTTGTTGCAAACTCCATTCCAATATTTAGTACTCTTTCTTCTACTTCATGAAAATCTAATTTACGACAAGCAGAGTTTCCTTCGGTCCCTATTTCAATGTCATTTTGTCCATCACCCTCATTATGCCCATCACATCAAACACTTGACCCCTCTCTTGCCATTGCCCTACACAATTCCATAAAAATATTATGAAGAAAAGAAGGGAATATTATGAAAATTTTGAAACTAAGACATTTTATTAGTGTGTATCAAAATATTATAGGGCAATATTGGAGCAATATTGTTGCAATGTCAGAGCAATAATGCTCCAACATTATAACAATATTGCTCCAAGGTTGTAGCAATATTGCTACAAGGTTGAAGCAATATTGCTCCGAGGTTGAAGCAATATTGGTGCCATGTCGGAGCAATAATGCTCCAATGGTGTAGCAATATTGCTCCAACGGTGGAGCAATAATGCTCTAAGGTTGGAGCAATATTGCTCTAAGACTTATATAAATTCAAGGCATCAAAATCAGCGAACATTTCAGGTTGGAGCAATATTCCTACAATGGTGGAGCAATATTGCTACATTGCTCCAAGGTTAGAGCAATATTGCTCTAAGACATAAATTGAAGGCATCAAAATCAGAGAACATTTTAGGTTGGAGCAATATTGCTACACCGTTGGAGCATTATTGCTCCAAGGTTGAAGCAATATTGCTACAACCTTGGAGCAATATTGCTCGTACCGTGGAGCAATAATGCTCTAATGGTATAGCAATATTGCTCTAACCTTTGAACAATAATGCTCCAAGGTGGGAGCAATATTGCTCTAAGAATTATATAAATTAAATGCATCAAAATCAGCAAACATTTCAGGTTGGAGTGCTCCATCATTGGAGCATTATTGCTGCACTGTTGGAGCATTATTGCTACACCATTGGAGCATTGTTGCTTCAAGGTTGGAGCATTATTGCTGCACCATTGGAGCATTGTTGCTCCAAGGTTGGAGCATTATTGCTGCACCATTGGAGCATTGTTGCTCCAAGGTTGGAGCATTATTGATCCAAGGTTGAAGCAATATTGCTACAACCTTGGAGCAATATTGCTCATACCGTGGAGCAATAATGCTCCCATAGTGGAGCAATATTGCTTGTACCTTTGGAGTAGCAATATTGCTCCAACCTTTGAGCAATATTGCTCTTAAGACATAAATTAAAGGCATCAAAATCAGCAAACATTTCAGGTTGGAGCAATAATGCTCCAACGGTGGAGCAAAATTGCTCCAAGGTTGGAGCAATGGAGCAATATTGCTCTAAGACTTATATAAATTAAAGGCATCAAAATCAGCGAATATTTTAGGTTGGAGCAATATTGCTCCAAGGTTGGAGCAATATTGCTGCACTGTTGGAGTATTATGGCTACACCATTGAAGGATTATTGCTCCACCATTGGAGCATTATTGCTGAACCATTGGAGCATTATTGCTCCAAGGTTGGAGCATTATTGATCCAAGGTTGGAGCATTATTGATCCAAGGTTGCAGCAATACTGCTACAACCTTGGAGCAATATTGCTCATACCTTGGAGCAATAATCCTCCAACGGTGTAGCAATATTGCTTGTACCTTGGAGCAATAATGCTCCAATGGTGTAGCAATATTGCTCCAACCTTTGAGCAATATTGCTCTTAAGACATAAATTAAAGGCATCAAAATCAGCACACATTTCAGGTTGGAGCAATAATGCTCCATCATTGGAGCATTATTGTTGTACTATTGGAGGATTATTGCTCCAAGGTTGGAGCATTATTGCTGCACCATTGGAGCATTATTGATCAAAGGTTGAAGCAATATTTTTACAACCTTGGAGCAATATTGCTCGTACCTTGGAGCAATAATCTTCCAACGGTGTAGCAATATTGCTCCAACCTTTGAGCAATATTGCTCTTGAGACATATAAATTAAAGGCATCAAAATCAGCAAACATTTCAGGTTGGAGCAATAATGCTCCAAGGTTGCAACAATATTGCTAGACCGTTGGAGCATTATTACTCCAAGGTTAGAGCAATATTACTCTAAGACATATATAAATTAAAGACATCAAAATCAGCGAACATTTCAGGTTGGAGCAATATTACTACAACCTTGGAGCAATGTTGCTACACCTTTGGAGCAATATTGCTCCATTGTTGGAGCATTATTGCTCCAAGGTTGGAGCATTTTTGCTACACCATTGGAGCAATATTGCTCGTACTTTGGAGCAATATTGCTCCAACAATATTGCTCTTAAGACATAATTTAAAGGCATCAAACTTAGCGAACATTTCAGGTTGGTGCAATATTGCTTCAACCTGAAAGCAATATTGCTCCAACTGGAGCAATATTGCTCTAATATGCGGATAATATTGCTCAAAGGGGCGCACACTAAACACAATGTGAACAATGAAAACCCAAAAGTTGTCCGTGAAAGAAAATGGAACAAAAAAACAATCAAAGTTCCTTTTTTTCCACTGGAATGATGGATAGAGACAAAATAAAAAATACATACGCACATCTACAAATGAAGTTCGTTTGTTGTACCTCAACGATATGAAGTTTCGACCGTCGAACTGGAATCAGAAATTAGGAGCAAGCACCAACAGAAAGACGGTGGTTGTGAATATTGCTGCCTGAGAACTCTTCTCCGGCGTCGATCACTGCTTCTCTGGTCACCGGGTGGGAGCGGGAGCACCGGGCTGGGTGAGTGGAACAATGTCCTCCTATCGCCTCTTCTCTGGTCAATGGGTGAGAGCGGGAGTTCTGAGCGCGTTGGTCGTGCCTCTAAGAATATTGCTGCCTGAGAACTCTTCTCCAGCGTCGATCGCCGCTTCTCTGGTCACTGGGTGGGAGCGGGAGCACCGGGCTGGGTGAGTTGCACACCGGCTCCTCGGATCGCCTCTTCTCTGGTCAATGCGTGAGAGCGGGAATTCTGAGCGAACAGGTTCCGTAAAGAGGACTCCACTGGCCTGGCCTGGCTCCGAAGAATATCTTAGCCTGGTTGGCAATCACACGAATCCCGCTCTTCACCCAGGTCACCGATTAACCCGTTGCTTCAACCCACTCGGTGATGTGTATTCCTCTGATTGGGCACTCCCACCCCGGTGGGAGTGTGGCACAGTCGATCCAAAGCGAGTTTTGACCAAGTGGATTGGTTACATGATTTTTTACCCAATTGGGCTTTCTATTTTTAAAAAAAGTTTTGTGTCTCTTCTGTGAATTGTTTTGCTTGTCATAATTGTATGTTTTAGTCTAATATGTGTTTGCATCATAGTTGTATTAGCGTCTCATCCTTCAATATTCATACTCTGATTGAGAGACGCTAGTTAGATTGGTTTGCTAACTGTTAGACATGGAAGACAGGTGAGGATCAGGCTGGTTGGTCTTTTTGACCACTGGCCCAAGCCCACCCACCATAAAAGGGGCTTGAAAATTTAATTACCTAGCCCACCTTTTACAAGCGAGGCCAGGCCACTGGGCAAGCTTGTCCAAGTTTCACCACTATCCCTGAGTAACTCCATTAACTCCCTCAGTCAAACTCCAAAACAATATTGAACTTCATTAGGTAACACGAGTTCATCTAATCTATAATACTTCAAACTCAAAAATTGCACAATATAATTATGTAATAATGCTCAACTATTATTTCAATATTACTCTTACGTGAATATAATAATAACACATTAATTTAAGTATATTGCTTTTGGAAACTAAATGTAATCTTACCACAAATGTAAACAATTTTACCTAATAATTAAAATGAATTTTTTGTTATTTTTATTTTAACCAAAATTGATTTTTTCCTATAGCATATTCAATATTAAAATGTCTAACTCCATTTTGACTCTATTGACACTCTCTATCATGTTCTTCCTATTTTTCTTGTTATGCTTTTCCTCTATTCTTTCTTCTTGTCTCTTCCTTAAAGTTTGACCTTTATTTTCAATCCTAAAGTTTTGAGTTTTAAAGAATTTCTTAAAATTTGTAGTCAACAAGACCATTTGATCATCCTCACTCTCACTTTCTCCTGATTTTTCTAAGGCGTTCAATGTTTTAGACTTATTGGAAGGCTTCTTAATTGTTCTTAAGGCAATTTGTTTTCCTTTCAAATTTTAAAACAACACTTTTTTGTTTTTATAGAACTCTTCTTTAATTTCAAAAGTTCTTAAGTTTCTTATGTGTTCCTAAATGTCAAAGATGTCAATCTTCTTATATTCATTAATTGTAGTTGAGAAATTAATATCTTTCCAATCGACCTAGCGAATAACTATATTGCTCTTAAAACTAGTACTTTCAACAAGTAAGAATTAAAGGTTCTAGCCTCTTTGTGTAGATTTTTTTACTAAGCAGAAACGATTAAAACTTAAAGTTCTCTCAAAATCTCACTCTCAAATTATTAATCAATCAACCATCAAGCAATCAACGCATGAACATAACAATTTGCATGGAAAACTGCAACAAGGGTAAAACAATATGACAGTTCCAAAAGAACCAAATCAATGCACAAGAAATAAGACTTTTACATAGACATAAGCAAACCACCAACCTTTCTTAGACCCTCACAAACTCTTCTTGTTTAGATCATTGTTATTAACCTTCAAGTCTTCTTGAAGCACTTGAAACTTTCTCCTCCTTGCCTTGTCTTTTTTTTTCTCTAGTCTTCAGCAAGCACCTCTTGTTGTCTTAGCTTTGGCCTCGATGAAATCTTCAATATTCTATTGAAGACATACTGCAACTCTTCTTTGAATACTTTGTATATTAGCTCCTTTAGTTGTGGATTATTTTCTTCAATTCACTATAGATCTTCAATACAAAGCTCAAGTGAATTCTCCTTTAGAAAATAATAAACAAAGGTGCAAAACCTTTTTCTCTTTTCTTTTCCTCTCTTCAATTTCATAATTTTATAGTCCTTATATAGCTTAATAAGTCGGTTTATGACTTGTAATTGAATAAGGAATGAATTAGAAACCGGAAGGTTTTAAACCAAGTAAAATGTTCTTGAAATGATTGATCGTTTTAAACAGCAATTGATCGATCATTTTTTTAACGTGCATGATTTTTAAATCGATTGATCGATTGTGAGAGCGATTGATTGATAACTCTCAGCTTCATTTTGCACGTGATTGAATCAACAAGCAATCAATCATTTTTTCCTTCACATTTTGTAACGATCGATCATTTTGCCTATTTTTTGACCATTTTGTCCTTTTTAACTTAAAGCCTTATGAAACCTCTATAATCACTTTTTAACTTTTTCCAAGTGATTTATGCATGCCAATGTGATATGGAAAAACATCAACACCCTTCACATTCTTCAGTCTTTCACCTTAATAAATAAGAATATATTTACTCCTATTTATCAAGTATGTCAATTTCAAATCTAACTTGACCATAACAACCTCAAATTAGACTATAGGACTCATTACATACATATGTTTCTTGACATAATTTTAACAAACAAATTAGTCAATAAACTAGACATATAAGTTATATGTTCTTACAATCTCCCCTTTTGGCTATTTCTTTTCAAAACACTATTCATTTGAAAATAAAAATAAAATTACAACTATTAACATGGTTCATTGACTTTCAAATTATACATAATAACTTGACACTATAAAGACTTAATATAGACTCAATTAACTTAAACTCATTAATTTGGAATTGTGCTTGAAAAGCCTGGTATAAACTTGTACTTATCCTGCATATTTAAAATAAAATTGATTTTAATAGCATTGTCCAATCAATTATAAAGATAAGCACTTTGATTTTCATTAATGACTCGTCCCCCTTTTTGACATAAATAGACAAAAAATTAAAGTCATAATCAATAAAAATACACATTAATAGCTCCATCCATTTATAGTAATCACTTAAAGACATGAAAGTAAATTAAACCATTTATCCAACACATGTTCAACACATATCCCATAATAAAATGTTTTAAGAGTACATATCAACATCATAATGAAACATAAATGAACTGAACAAGTGCGTATGAATTGAATACATGAAAAGTAATAAATACATCAATCCGCAGCTGCATCATCATCGCCACTCTACTACCCCTCATTGTCTGCTCATGGAAAGTGAGATCTGATCGGGTGATCCAAGGGCCAAAAGTCGCTAAAAATAGCATCCTAAAACACTCTAAACTCCTCCATAGTCACTAATCGACCATCATCTGTCATAGACGAACCACACCAAGGTTAATATGGCTGCATCACGTGCTCCATGGGGCTCATGATCATCACACTGATGGTGAGATACCATCAGTCGAACCACACCAAGGTTAATAGGGTATGTCCTAGTCATAGTCGGCTCTATCCTGGGTATTCTCTCTTGCACTATAGTACAGATCTGGCATAGAATGTATGGATATGGTAGCATCTGATGAGTGTGGCCATGCATGAACTCCATAATCCTCCCAAAAATGATAGAAGGTAAATCAATCTCTAAATGTAGTTGGGCTAGGAGGTGTAGTAATTTGGCCATCGTCCTATCCACTCACTCCCTCCTATCACCCCACACATAATACTAAGTAATCACATGAAGTAAATGAAAGTCTTGGGTCATCAAATGTGTAGATAATGAGACCTCAAACTCTAGAACTCATGGCAATCCAAGTAAAGTGGAAGATTGTTCACTGTCCGGTGGAAAGGCATATCCAATGAATGGAAATGTGGACTACCTCCTCTCACTTCCAATAACAACAATAATGACATTAGGTGTCATTCGCACTTGAATTCCTCCGGTAACTCCTACTACTATACTATCATCCTCCAAACAAAGTGATGTAAACCACTGCCTAACTAGTCTAGGATAGACTAGCTTTCTTAAGGTGAAAATGGAAGAAAAATATTTCATATAGTATGGTTTGGCCTCAGTCAAGCCAACGGTAGTCTCTAAGGAAATGTGAAATAAACTCCGCTCACACCTAATTGGTCTAACCCAATCTAAACCACTAATAGAGGATCTAGGGTCCCCCCAACCTAGTTCAACAATCATATGCTTCTTTGCTCTCCCCATCTAGATTAATTGATACATAACATTAACCTAGAGCTAAGCAATGACTAGAAATAAAGATATACAGGAATAAACTGCCGAGAATTTAAAACTGCATTGAAGCCCATGCCAAAAATTCAAATTTTAAATTCAAAATAAACCCTTAAAACTTTCATGACAAAATGACTTCAAAATTGAACCCAATGTAAATCATGATGAGTACATCAACTTTGTCAACTGCAACAATAGTCTGTTTTGACCATAAATCCCTAATTTTGAAAAACCCTCAATTGGGTAAAAATTCATGAAACACGAGTTTTTTCATCAAATCTTGAGTTTTGACATATCAATATACATGTAAATTTAACCAAAGCTAGACCATCCTATTTTTAACAAAAACTCCATTTGAAATCAATTAAAAAATCAAAATTTGGCTCGGAGCGTACCTTTGGCCAAAACAAAATCTTTGATTTTGATGCAAAAAATCGGTTATTTTTGCCAAAAATTCACACAACTCCACTCTGTTCTTGCTTATGAATGTTTAGAAGAAGTTGGGAGAGGTATGAAGGTGAAATAGAATGAAACCAAAATTTAAACTGAGCTCTAAGAAGAAATTTCGACCATTGTTTGGGAAAAAATCCATTTATTAAAATTTCCAAAAATAACAAAAATTAAAAAAAATTTAAAACTCCAAAAAATCCAATAAATTCCTAAAATTATTTCAAGGCATTTCTTTTGAGAATAAAAATTTTTTGACATCCAAAACTCAAAGTAAAAAAATCAAACATTCAAATTAGAAAAATTGAGCTCATATTATATTTATTAATACATTGCCTTAGTCAGTTAACCCCATTGGTATGTGATTATTAATTTTACTCTCTTGTTTTGACACATTAATTTTCTTTTATTAATTTTTGAAAAAAATCACGAATGTAGTCAACTCTTGTCTCTTTTAATTTTGAATCTCACAAAATTACTCTTAACTAAATTTAGACTAATTGATCAAACCCTACTAAAGAATAAGTTCATATTTTTTTACTCTCAATAACTAGAATCTATGTATTCAAAAGCTCATAATCAACATGCCCTTACCTTTTTATGAGTTATGATATTTTTCCTCAAATATTTTTCTTTGGCTTTGCTTTTCTGAATCCTCTCTACTTGCATCATTTATTTTTTTATTTCTTTTTCATTTAATTTTTTTATTGCAAGTGGATGGGTGCTTCATGTTACCTTTTCCACCATGTTTATGAGGACAATTCTATTTTCTAAAGTGATATAAAAATATACAAGACTCATAATAAGTATTGAAGTACTTTACATGAAATATTATTTTCGTCTAAATATAAATTTAGCTAAAGATCCTCTAATTTGATCACCTAGACTCCACTAAAATCCAAACTCCTTACTCAATTTATATTTAAGAATTCTCTCTTGACTTTCATACTTAAAAGTGATTTGAATATCAAGAGTGCACATTTTTAAAGTAAAAAAATTGCAACATCAAGAAAAAGAAAATCAATTGAAGTTCACTATCCTTGGTGTATTCTTCTCTTAGTTAAGGTATATTTAACAACATATCATGTTGGTTTTCATCTCAAAAGAAAATTAATCTCAAAATATCTCAAGAGTTGAACTTTACAAAAAAACCAAATCCAATTGCAAAACAAATCAAAAGCTACACTAATTTTTTGTGTTTTTGATCATATTCATTTTGTTTATTTTTTTTCAATTCAAAACCTATGCATTAAAAACCATGTAAAAATAGAGTGAAAATTAGATAAAAGAAAAAAAACAAAGAATGTCCCAATGATAGAAAGAATTAACTTTTAGACAAAATCATACTCTTACTTAGAGATGCAAGACTCCTTTGCCTTGTCTAGCCTACCAATCCTAAGGCAACCTAAGCTTGACTTCCATGTTTTCCCTAATTGATCCTTCAAAGCTTGAAGATCAATTTTTTTCACCCACACTATCTTCATCTTCTTCTCGTACACTTGGTAGGGTAGCTTAGGGGTAGAAAATGTAGTGTGCTTCTTTTCTCATTCTTCTTTGACCTTAGTTTAAATGAGTAGTTCTTAGGACATTATCTTCTAATATGAGTCTCACTATGGCAAATATTGCACATACCCACGATGCTAGAACTTATTCTTCATTCTTTCACTCTAAACCTAGGTGGGTTGGGCTCTATCTTAAGATATTTTATTTTCTCTTTTACCTTCACAAAGACAATGGGTTTTGCTAAGAGGTAGAGAAGCAATTCGTAAACCCTAAGCCCATATTTTTTGTTTGACCAATACTAAGCATAGTCTCTAATTTCTTCTTCCCACCATTTAACCCATCTAATTTATCTTTAGAGGACATGAGTTCTCTATTTAGAACACTAGATTTTTCTTTCTCACTCTTTAGTTCATATTAAGGTCATTCACTTCTCTTTCTAGTTTGTTATTCAACTCCACTAACCTATTAGTCTCTTAAGAAGACACAATTAGTTCATCTTCTTTCTTCTATGGCTCTTTCTCAAGACTTTTGGTTATCTTAGTCAAAACTAAGAGTTGTTGAAGGAATTCCTTAACTCATCAAAATTAACTTTAGACTTCGAGTTTTCTTCTAGAGAAGTAGACTCATTAGAATCTTTTTTTAAACTATCATCTTTCACACTCAACTACCAATTGAGAGTTTAATATTTATCTAATCAACCTAGCATATCACTAGATTGCTCCTAAAACTAGTACTTTTAACAAGAATTAAGAGTTCTAGCCACTTTGTGCAGAATGTTTTTATTAAGTGGAAACGATTAAAGATTAAAGTTCTCTCAAAATCTCACTCTCGAATTATTAATCAATCCATCATCAAGCAATCCACATATGAACACAACAATTTACATGAAAACCCTAATTATGGTAAAAACCTACGATAGTTCCAGAAGAACCAAATCAATATACTAGAAACCATACTTTTACATAGACACAAGCAAACTACCAAC
Source organism: Saururus chinensis (assembly GCA_035235625.1). NCBI lineage: Eukaryota > Viridiplantae > Streptophyta > Magnoliopsida > Piperales > Saururaceae > Saururus > Saururus chinensis. The sequence goes on from CP141144.1 coordinate 25,247,982, forward strand.
CTTGTTTAAACTCTAACACAAGCTCCTCTTATTTAGATCGTTGTTGATGGCTTTCAAGTTTTCTCTAAGCACTTGTAACTTTCTCCTTCTTGCCTTATCTCTGTCTCCTTCTAGTATTCAACAAGCACCTTTTGTTGTCTTAATTTTGCCTTAAGGAAATCTTCAATCTTCCATTGATGACACGTTGCAACTCTTCTTTGAATACTTTTTGTATAAGCTCCTTTACTTGTGAATCGTCTTTTTCAATTCACCATGGATCTTCAATACAAAGCTCAAATGAATTCTCCTTTGGAAAACAATAAACAAAGATGTAAAACCTCTTTCTCTTTTCTCCTATAGGTTTTCCTCTCTTTAATTTCTTGATTTCATAACCCTTATACAGCTCAATAAGTAGGTTTACGACTTGTACTTGAATAAGGAATGAAATAAAAACTATAAGGTCTTAAATCAAGTAAATTGTTCTTGAAACGATTGATCATTTTAAACAGCGATCTATTAGTCACTATTTTTAATGTGCACAATTCTTCAATTGATCAATCGATTATGAGATTGATCAATCGATAACTCTCGGCTTTGTTTTGCACAGAGATGAATCAAAAGACCCGATCAATCATTTTCTCCTTCACACTTTGTGGCTATCGATCGTTTTGCCTTTTTTGACATTTTTTCCCTTTTTACCTTAAAACCTTATGAAACCTCTGTAATTACTTTTTAACCTTTTCCAAGTGATTTTTGCATGCCAATGTTATATGGATAAGCTTCAAAACTTTTCATATTCTTCAATCTTTCACCTTGATCAACAAGATCATGTCTTTTCCTATTTTCCAAGTTTGTCATTTCTAAATCTGACTTGACAACAACAACCTCAAATCGGACTCTAAGACTCATTACATACATATGGCTTCTTAACATAATTTTGACAAAGAAATTAGCCAGGAAACTAGACATATGACTCACATGTTCTTACAATAGTCACCTTAATTTTAAAATTCATGAACAAGGACCTTAGAATCTTTCTAACCATAAATTAATCCGGTATTGGGTCTCCTAGTTGATCACATATGTTAACTACGCCTGAAATCTTAGCATAATATTTAGAAATTATTTGCTCTTCGCTCATTATGATATTTGCAAACTCTAGTGTGAGCATTTTTAGCCTAGCCACCTTCACAACTTATGTTCCCTCATTATACTTAACAAGTTTTTCCCAAGCTACTTTAGTAGACGTACAATTAGAGATTACCTATGCTGAGATTTTCCTACATCATTGAACAATGCACTAAGGTTTTACTATTTTAGTTAGCAAGTTTAGTCTCATTCTTATCCCATTTGCTCTCATCTTTTAGAATTGATTTGTCATCCTTTTCTTTGGTCAATGGGTGGATTTTAACATTTAATCACAATTTTACAAGCACTACCATCAAGATCATGAATGAAGGCTCTCATTTGGTTCTTCCAATAGGAGAAATTTTGGTCATCAAATAAGGTTGCTCGATTCATAGGATTTCTTAAGTACCCATACTCACCATGACATTGTTTGAAGAAGTCATTAAGATTAAAACCAAGAAAAACAACTAACTTTAGTCAAACATGACAGATTATTCTGTAAGAGCAAGAAAAAACACAACTTAGGGAAAAAATCAGGAAAGCTTCACAAGTAATTCTAGTAATATAAACAAGTTAATCAAGCAAAGATTATAAAGAAAACCGTAATACAAGCCAATTTATCTCTCGGGGTCAAAAAGTAAGATTAAGCAAAGTAACACAACTAGTTTGCAAAACTTGATAATAGCAAAACATAAAAATAGATTATCAGTAAAAACTCCTTCCCTACCAACTGAGAGTTTAATATCCATCTAATCAACCTTTTAGATCACCAAATTGCTCCCAAAACTAGCACATCAAACAAAGTATGAATTACGGGTTATGGCTTCTATGCCCAAGAATTTGTTTATGAAGCAAAAACGACAAAAGCCTAAACTCTATGTGCATTCATGATCAGTCTATCAACAATTCAAACCGTAAAGCATACAAGAACACTAAATATTTTTATGTGGGAAACCCCAACTATGGTAAAATACTACAACAACCACTTTTGGCAAAAAATCAATCCACTAGTAAGCAAGACCTTACATGACACAAGCAAACCACCAACCTCTGATGAAGACTCTAACAAAACTGACTCTTTGTTTAGATCTCCTTCTTTTGTTGTTAGCCTTTAAATCTTCTCCTCTAAGTTTTGAAGCTTTCTCCTTCCTTGCTTAGTCTTTGTCCTCTTCTAGTGTCCACAATCAATATCCTCTTGATTTGATTTCAACTTTCAATATCTTAAATCTCCCATTGAAGAATTTGTTGACAATCTCCTCAAATTTGTGTGTGTAAAACTCTTTTAGTCATATGTCTCTTCTCAAACAATCACCATTAAAATCATTCACTCAAGCACAAAGATAACCTTGAGGGAAAACAAAAGCAAAAGGACTTCTCTTTTCTCTCTCTCAAAATTTAGGTTTTCCTCTCTTCAATTTCGTGTTTATCTAGCCCTTATATATCATTAATTCAGTTTAGGTTATGGACTCACTACAACAAAACTGGGTATTAGCGACGCTTATGTAAGCGTCGCAATACTATGCGTCACTAATATATGCTAATAACGACATATAAAAAATCGTCGCAAAAAATACAACTATTAGCGATGCATAATATTAAGCGTCTCTAATAATAGTCTATTAGCAACGCACAATATTAAGCGTCGCTAATACGTAATATTTTAGCGACGCTTGAATTTATACGTCGCTAATACTTACGTTATTAGCGACGCTTTTATAAGCGTCGCTAATAGATATATATTTAATTTTTTTAAAATAAATTTCAACATTATTAATGACATATACATACAAGCATCGCTAATAGTTTCAACAATAGCGACATTTAAATATGAGCGTCGCTAATAATTCTCAATTTTTTAAAAAAAATAAAAAATAAGAACTAATAGCGACGTATATGCTATGCGTCGCTACTACCTTATCGTATGCGTCGCTACTACCTATTTTTATTTAATTTTTTTAAAATTTTATTATTTTTTATTTTTTAAAAATAAAAAAAAATAAAATTTAAAATTAGAGGAAAGATAATGTGTAGGTAGATAGGAGAGGGAAGAGAGAGAGGGAGAGGGTGGAGAGAGAGAGAGGGAGGAGAGAGAGAGAGGAGAGAGAAAGGGTGGAGAGAGAGAGGATAGAGAAGAGAGAGAGAGAGAAGAAAGGGAAGAGAGAGGGAGGGAGAGAGAGAGGAGGGAGAGGGGGAGGGAAGAGAGAAAGGGATTTTATTTTGTTGTTTTTTTAAATTTTTTATAATTTTTTGTATGTTTTATATAAAAAAAATTAATTTAAAATAAAATACTAATAGCGACATAGGATTATATACGTCGATATTAGTACGGTATTAGAGGAGAGAGAGAGGGGGAGGGAAGAGAGAGAGGGGAGGGAAGAGAGAGAGAGAGGAGAGAGAGGAGAAGATAGGAAAGAGAGAGGGAGAGAGAGGAGAGGAGAGGATAGGACAGAGAGAGAGAGAGGAGAGGAGAGGATAGGGAAGAGAGAGGGAGAGGGGGGAGGGAAGAGAGAGAGGGATTTTATTTTATTTTTTTTAAAAAAAATTAAATTTATTTTATTTTTTATAGAAAAAAATTAATTTAATTTAAAATACTAATAACGACGTATATTTGTATACGTCGCTATTAGTACAAGTATTAGCGACGTATATTAATATATGTCGCTAATACATCGCTATTAGTACAAGTATTAGCGATGTATATTAATATATGTCGCTAATACTTGTACTAATAGTGACGTATACAAATATACGTCGCTATTAGTATTTTAAATTAATTTTTTTTATTTTTAAAATTAATTTTAAAAAATAAAAAAATCTCAAAAAATTTTGAAATTAGAGGAGAGAGGGGGAGGGAAGAGAGAGGGATAGGAGAGAGAAAGGGTGGAGAGAGAGGGGTTAGAGAGAGAGAGGAGAGAGAGGGATTAGAGAGAGAGAGGAGAGAGAGAGGGTAGAGAGAGAGGTTAGAGAGAGGGGGAAGAGAGAGAGAGGGCAGAAAAAGAGGTTAGAGAGAGGGGGAAGAGAGAGAAATTTGTTTTTGCGACGGATTTGAGTAAACTTTGCTAAAAGTATATATTTAGCGACATACAGTCCTAGTGACCGTCGCTAATAATTAAAGTTTTTTTAAAAAAACCCAAAAAATACTTGCACGGGGAAATTTCGCGCTCGAGCGAAGTTTCCCCGTGCCGTAAAAATCCCCCCCAGCCTCGTCGTTCGCATTTCACCCTTTGCCCGTCTCCCGCTGCCCACCGCCGTGCAGCCCTTGTCGCACCGCCACATCGCCACACTGCCGCGCCGTCACCTCCGCTACACTACCGTGTCGTCGCCTTCGCCCCCCTCAGCCTTTGCCCACCGTCCTCCACCTCTGTCCCTCTCCCGATGGCCCTTCTTCTGGCCCCTCCTCCCCCCTCCACAGGTACTGCCCCATTAGCCTCTGTCGCCGCACAGCCACTCTACCCTGCCGCTCCGCTGCCTTCCGCCCCGTCGCTATTAGTATAGGGGAGGGAAGAGAGAGGGGATAGGGGAGAGAACAGAGAGAGGGTGAGAGGAATTTTATTTTGATTTTTTTAGAAAAATTTATTATTTTTTTTATTTTTTAAAAATAAAAAAATTAATAAAATAAAATACTAATAGCAACGTATAGAAAAATACGTCGCTATTAGTACGTGTATTAGCGACGTATAAATATATACGTCGCTAATACCTATACTAATAGTGACGTATACTACTATACGTCGCTATTAGTATTTACTTATTTTATTTTTTTATTTTCAAAATTAATTTTTAAAAATAAAAAATTAAAAAAAATTGAAATTAGAGGAGAGAGGGGAGAGAGAGGAAGGGAAAGAGAGGAGAGAGAGAGAGAAAGGAGAGAGGGAGGGAGGAGAAAGAGAGAGGAGAGGGGGGAGAGAGAGAGAGAGGAGGGGGAAAGAGAGGGGAGGGGAGAGAGAAAGAGAGGAGAGGGATTTTATTTTGTTGATTTTTTTAAAAAAATTATTATTTTTTTTATTTTTTAAAATAAAAAATAATTAAATTAAAATACTAATAGCGACGTATACGAATATACATCGCAATTAGTACATGTAGTAGCGATGTATAGAGATATACGTCACTATTACATGTACTAATAGCGACGTTTATGAATATACGTCGCTATTAGTATTTACTTTTTATTTTTTTTTATTTTCAAAATTAATTTTTAAAAAAATTATAAAAAATTAAAATTAGAGGAGAGAGGGGAGAGAGGAGAGAGAGGGAGGGAAAGAGAGGAGAGGGAGAGAGAAAGGAGAGAGAGAGAGAGGAGGGGGAAAGAGAGGGGAGGGGAGAGAGAAAGGAGAGACAGAGAAGAGAGGGAGAGAGAGAGGAGAGGGGGAGAGAGAGGGGGAGGAAAGAGAGGGGAGGGAGAGTGAGGGGGAGAGAGAGGGGGAGAGAGAGAGGAGAGAGGGAAAGAGAGGAGAGGGGGAGAGAGAGAACGGAGAGAGAGAGAGAGAGAGAGGAGGGATAGAGAGAGGTGAGAGAGGGGGAGGGAGAGAGAGAACAGAGGGTAGAGAGAGAACAAAGAGAGAGGGGAGGTGAGAGAGAGAATAGAGAGAGAGAGGGGAGGGAGAGAGAGGGTAGAGAGAGAATGGAGAGAGAGGCGCCAGCAGAGAGAGGAGGGAATGAAGGTGAGGAGAGAGAGGGTAGAGTGAGAGAGGAGGGAGAGAAGGTGAGGAGAGAGAGGAGGAAAGAGAGGCAGAGAAAAAGTAAAAAAAATTAATAGCGACGCTTTAAATTGAGCGTCGCTAAATAAGTTAATAACCGGCGACGCTTAGTTATAAATGTAGCTATTTAGGAATAATATTAGCGACGCTCATAGCTAAGCATCGCGAATAAAAAAAATTAAATTTTTTTTGACATTAGCGACGGTTGGAAGGCAGCGTCGCTAATATAGCTTATATTAGTGACACTAATATTCTTCCGTCGCTAATGTGACTCTATTTGCGACACGCGTAAACGAGCGTCGCAAATGATTATGTTTTGCAACACTCTACTGAGCGTGGCTAAACATTTAATGCGCGGTGGAAATTCGCCCGGGCGCGAAACTTTGCGCCCGGGCGATTTTCCCTTTAACGCCCGGGCGATTTTCCGCCTAGTTTCACGCCCGAGCAAATTTCCGCTCGGGCCTTTATATGCCGCGCTTCTTCCCTCCTCTCCTCCTCCACTTCCACCGGCTCTGCCTTGCTTCGTCCCTGCCATGAGCCCGTCCCTGTGATGAGGTTCTTCTCTCCTCTCCTCCGCTTCCACCGGCTACGCCTCGCTTTGTCCTCTGGACCGGAGCGTCTGGATGTAGCAGTCGATCATCTGCTGCTTTGTGGCGCCTTCGCCGCCGGGCTTGTCCATGACTATGAGCCAGTGCTCGTAGTCGCAGCCGGGGAAGAGCGGGGCCATCTCAGTAGGAGGCCGGCGGTCGCTAAAGTTGGATCCAGAGTTCAAAGGCTAGTAAGCAGAGTTGCCCGGGGTCCTCTAAACCCGGCAGCGCACGGTGTTGAAGCGGCTGGCGACCCGGATGGTGTGGGTGAGGAGCGGTGCGGTCCGGGCGAAAGTAGAGATGCCGGGGCTGCGAGGAGCGGGGCCGGCAAGAAGGTGCCTTGGGAGGAAGAGGGATGGGGAGCGGGCTACCTCCGCCCGCTGCCGCTTTGCCTACCTCTGCCCGCTGCCATTTCCTACCCGGCGAGAAAAAGCGACTCAAGACCGGCTGCTCTCTCCTATTGTCCCCCGCCTCGAGCCTTCATGCAAGCAGCGCAAACACCCGGCCTCACCTCCTTCTCCTCTGCCCACCGCCCTGGTCCCGTTCTGCAAGAAAAAGCCCGCCAAGTCTTGCTCAAACTCCGGCTCGGCTACGTCGGCCACGTCATATCTTCCGGTGCTAGTGCGGCCACGTCATCTTCTTTCCCCTCCTCTTACGCAACGCCGCCACCGGAGATGGCCAGAGTGCGTCTTTCCCCTCCGTCCGGCGTGTCTTTCCCCACTGTTGCACTGCCCCGTGACGCGGGTCAGTGCCCATCGCTCGCTCTAAACCGGGTCAGTACTGACCAGGTTTGGTAGCTTTTTTTTTTTTTAATTTTTTTTAGCGACGCTCAATATGAGTGTCGCTAAAAGATTTTTTTTTTTATTTATATACTATTAGCGACGCATTTATCAAGCTTCGCTAATAGTCTTACATTATTTTTTAATTCATAAATAAATTTTTTTATATATTCTTTAAAATATTTTTTTAAAATATTATATACATTAGCGACACTTATATAAGCGTCATTACTAATTATTTATTTAATTTATTTTAAAAAAAATTATATTTTTAAAAAAATTTAAAATATTTTTTATTAGCAACGTTTAATAAACGTCGCTAATAATATATTATTAGCAATGCTTAAATAAAATCGTCGCTAATACCATACTAATAGCGACATTTACTATACGTTGCTAATAATACTTTTAGCGACGCTTGATTTAAACGTCGTTAATATGCAATAACGACGGCACTTTTATCGACGCATATAGCGACATTTTATATACGTCGCTAATTACTATTAGCGACGCATATAGCACTATTAGCAACGCTTAAAAGCGTCGCTAATAGTCAATTTTGTTTTCTCGGCATGCTTAAACTAGGTACGTTATACAGATATCAATCAATCAGACACTATTTAAATTAAGGTACAATTCATCAAGCAATCGATCTCTCGCATGTGTCAATCGATCAATAAAATCTTAGCAAAAAATTACACATAATTTTTCAAGGGTCAATCGGTCGGTCTCTCCAATGTAAAATCTAGTGATCAATTAATGAATATTGAATTTCCAATTTTACCTTAATTTTACCATAAACTTCCAGAATCACTTGGGCTGGTTATTCCTAATCAAAACTAGGTGATTTGTGTATGTGAATATGTGAAAAGAAACCTTTTACCTCTAGCACTCATCATAGTCTTCAATCTTGAACTTTCAAAACACATATGCTCATATTTTTTGAGTCAATCAACTTCAAACATGACTCGACCATAACAATATGTTGTCAAACTCCTAAAACAAAAACATACATGAAGTTTAGACATTATTTTAATCATTAAAATTAGTAAATTATATTGCATATACCTCATATGTTCTTACTCCCACTGCATCCATGCCGCTCATGGACCCAAATGGTCGAGATCTCAACTTCCATGATAGTCGAAACTCTTGTATGCTATTGCATGGGACTAGTCACCTTTTAATGCTAAAGTCCATTCGAAGTTGACTCACATGCTAAGGAAGCAATTCTACATAACTCCCATTCTTTGAGAACAGGAAGACCCTGATCATTTTTCTTGGCAAACCTTTCCATTATGTGGCTAAAGACTCACTTGAGGAACCAACCGGAAATTTGGATCCTTTGTCCTTATATATTAGTCAGGGGGTGCAATACATTACAAGGATTCTTACACACAAAAGTACTTATACTAAAACATCATTAATCATACCATCACATACACTTGCATATTATGCTATTATATCTCATAATAATAACTTTCGCACATAGCATTTGTTGTTACGTCCGAACCAAAACTATGAAGTAGTAAAATTCATATTTGTTTTACTTGCCAATTGTAGTAAACAAGGTCAATCCACAGGGAAAGCCTTGTGCAACAAAGAAAATGATTACGAAAAATAGAGGAAAGAAAAATTAAGAGAGAAATAGTAGAAGAGTATTGAGGCAATAAAGAGTTAAGAAATCAATAAGAGAAAACACTAAAGCATTGAGGGTCATTGTAATATCTAGTGATGTTTTTCATGTGTCATGTTATCTCAGTTAGAATTGAATTATAATTCTAACTAATCGGAAGATATGAACATTAAAAGCAAAAAGAAAGATAAGAAATACATTGGATAGATGAAGGATAAAAATCATTGTCTCTTCAAGAGTTCTATGTATCAAAATCATAAAAGATCAAGAAAGAGAGCTTTCAAGCATCTTATGTATGAAAATCACAAAGAAACAAGAAGAAGAACAATACTAAATAAACATCACTTCAAATAACCAATACTTACTTAAAGCCATAGACAAAACATGAATAGAACTTCATTAGATTGTTACAAATCACCCCTAGACTTAGCTAGAAAGCTTAGAAAGCCATTATAATAAAACTAAAAGCAAAAGTAGAAAAGAATAAAATAAAAATAGAAGAGAGCTCTAAAGAGGAGGAGATCATGCCTCTACCACGTCTACCACTCTATTTATAAGAGTAGAGGGGTTGCTTCAAAGGAGAATGTCTAATCATATCCCTTCATTGCATCCTGATTTATTGCTTCTTATGCAATGATTAGATTTTAAATCAATCAAACAAATCAATGATTTATTTAGAAAATAAGTATCTTTTAGTCTTCCTTTAATTATCCAATCAGCATCATTGTCTATCCTTATATGTATTAATCACAACCAATAAAAAGATGTTTCATGTGTTGGCCTCGGATTAATTGATTAGTTATCTCTTTGCATGTCCGATTTGACCCATATATCTTTAGAATTATGAATTTCTTCCTGCAATAGTGATTATAGCCACTTTCTTCCTGCAATAGTGATTATAGCCACTGAAGTCTTCTTTCTAATGCCACCCAAATAATATCAATCCGAATTTTACATAGAAATATATGACCAAAATACAGAGGATATATCAATATGTCCAAATCAGCTTCTTCCCGAATTTGGTTCTCTTGATTAAAATTTGAAATCCAACGGGTCCACAAGGTTATTTTCAACCATTCAGTGCATTTTTAGACCATTAAAAGCTCATTCTTGACATTTGAATAGCTTTAGGTAGTTGGACATCATTTCCTCTTCCACTTGGATCATATCGCAACATATTTTGACATGTAAACACAACGGAGGCCCAACTCACTTATTTAATATATAAATAATACATATAAGTAATGAATTAACACAAAATAGGATTTCAATTCAAGATTTCAAAGCATCTAATTGAACATTATTTCAGTGCATTAGCATTTCATGCTAAAATCTACCCAAAATGGACGTATAGTCAACACACATAGACATGCCAACTAGGTTACCAATGCCCATTGGTGACCCACTAATGAGTCGAACCCTTATTGACAGGGGGTTGACGTAAAACAACCTACCTAGTCAAAGTCTCACTAATGCATTTACCTCACTATGGATTACCCATAAGTTTCTCACTGATATGTCGATGAGTGTCAGTACTATCACCTCCTCCATGTTACTGGCATGCCAGTCGTCATGCCAATGATCGTAAAGAAACAAAAAAATTAATCTGATATCCAAAAATAACTATAAAGTATTATAAAACATATTTCTTTATGTATAACATCTTCTTGAATGCTAAGCAATGATATATGTCATCAACTAATCATTAAACAAAGAAATTATAATTCTTCAAAATCATCATGACAGAAAATAACAAAAAGTCCTCTCTTTCATGCTTTTGTATCAAGAGATGGCATAATCCATTTCATACATGCACTTTCAAGTCAAATCACATTACTAAGGTTATCAATTTGACCTCTTATCTAACACCAATGCCAAGGTCTCCATAAATTTGGTCTTCTCCCCCTTTCTTTCGACGTTGATAGTCAGAGTCCTCAACCTCTCTCCAAAAGTCAAAGAATCCTAAAGATTGGTTCAAGGATTGTCAAAGGTAATTAAAATGGGGAATAATTAACTGAATTTTTGTGCATAAAAAAAACTACTCAAAATAGTTTTCGAGTGCAATTTTGAACCCATTAGTAAAACTGCCCTAGAACACTGATGCATTCATGGCTGCCGATTATGTTTTTGGTAGTTCATCAGTAGATTGACCGACATGTCGAAACTTGCCAACAGTGACCCCAAGTTTTATCGGTAGGGATAGAAACTTCTTTCTTAAATAAAAATAAAATAAAGTTTATACTTATCATTGTTGTTACTTTCTTGAGCTTATTTACCCAGTAATTCTATCTTTATCAAAGGAGTTTGCTAACTTGTTGAACATGAAGCCTACAAGACTTACCGCCACAAGAAAACTACGAGTAGTAAATATAACTCACAAGAATTTCACATGAAAATCATGGGTGTCACAATTAACACAATGCCTCCTCCTTTTGTACAATGCAGGAAACTAGGAAGATTAGAAGAAGACAATCTCAAGTCTTTAAAGTACATTTGTACAGATTCACCTATTTATCAAGACATATGTACTAGAAACAAATTTGTTTACTTATAAGCAATATTAAAATTTAGAGCCACCATCACTTTTAACGTTTAACTTTTGGATCATTAGTACATCTTATTTTTTGTCCCACTGTTTGGGACATAATGCTATGTATTTCAAAACTTGATTTACTAATTTATTTGAGTACTTAGAAAGCCAAAAAACTTCTAGAGGTTTAAACTATAAATTCTTATGCTAGTGCTTCTTCTTTAATATCTTTATTCCATATCTAATCAAAATTTCCTATTAGGTTCTATTGTATGGAAAATGGTAATGATAGCTTGTTTTGCATTGCATGCCCTAGAATAATAATTTTATTGTGTTGCTTTTGTAGAAGTTTTTTTAGGATGTGTATGTATCTAAGAGTTTATTATCTATATTTTGTTAGGCTGAAAAAGTAGGAGTTACCTCCACTTGCTCTCTGAGCTTGAGTTTGGACATTTTCTTGTAAAAAAACATTTTTCATCTTTATACCATGTTCTCAACTTCTTTGGGCTGTTAATCAACCTTCTCTGAAGTCCGGAATAAAGGCTGCATTCACCACTGCCTTTCACCCCTTGGCCCTTGAGTGGTGAATGTGGTCTTTGATATCATGTTGATTTGGTGACACTAAGCCCATGTACATCTAAATAATTTCAAATATTTTTATGTATTTTCTTGGATTCCAAAATTAAAAATTATATTCTTGAGTTCCTTTGTGATATTTCTTTCTTCCTGATTGTTCAATGACTTGTTTGATTGCATTTGAAAGCTACCAACATGTAAATGTTCAATAATATTCGAGCATACTTATTGCATGTGGTTAATTAAAATTTTTAATTGATGTATATCTATTGGTTGAAATATTTAATTTGAAATAGTTTTACTTAAATAGCACTAGGAAAGAAATGATTAATTACATATATAATTGTTATCTAGTTTTAAATCAAGTTATCCCCTTTACTTGGATTGTTATGAGCAACATATGTACTTGCAGATTGGTGTTTTGTTTACACAGTGATATTTGAAATGAGTTATGGATGCTCACATGTCATAGTTGCTTTGATGGAAAGTGGAGTGACTTTGTGCGTATTGTAAAACAATGTCAACCCTATTCCGATCATAATGAGACACCCCGTATTTTTCATGAAAAATATAATCTTTTATTTATTTAAAATTTTTCTTTTTTACTAACAAGCCACATATACATCGGAACTCACACTGGTGAACAGTGTTTTCAAATGTCAGTAAGCAATGATGCGTAGATAAAACTTCATGTTTCTATTATTCTTGAAAACAAGGTGGTTTTGGACTTGAGGGATGGTTATGCCCTATTTAAGGAGAGTAAAATTCAAAATTTTGGTTGGCAAGAAGTCTCTGAGAGTCCAAGCTCGAGTGGAGTGTTGGGGAGTGGAATTGTGGGTGATTCACGTTGGGAAGAGAGCCCTGTGCAAATTTTAGGCCACATTGCACTCTTCTTCCTTGATTAATTGATTAATTTCTATGAGAATGAATTTTTTCAAGTTCTTGATGATTTTGAAAATGAGCATGTTGATCCCCTTGAAACATTTTAAACTTCAAAGTGAGATAATTGTGATTTCAAATTGGGATAGTTTTACCATCCATTTATATAAACATATTTGTTGAACTTCAAATTTATGAGGTCTTTACCCCATGTTGATGTCAAAAAGTGTTCAGAGAACCAATATGATCTCTGTTCATTAACTTCCCAATCATTGGCATGGCCATCGACACGTCAATGTCCATGTCGGTGAAGGGAGGAAGAGGAATAGTATCTACACTTGCATATAGAGTCAAGTTGGTGTTCACTGGTCACCAATAGTTAAGACTTATGTGTCAGTGTGGCATCAGTGAGGTGGACTTTCCAGCCAAACCACTGTTGATAAGGTTCGATATGATGATGGGATGCCCCGGACCACATGTTTGTGAGGTTACCAATGGTGATGCAATGCATGAGTTTTCAAGCATGATTTGTACTAGTATTTATGCTACTTAATAACTATATAATGACATAATTTTTCTAGCATTTGAATGCAAATTTGGATGTTGTATGTATTATGTAAGGGTAAATAAACCCTAATGCATGTGTGAATCCTTGTGATAAATAGTCACCCTAGACTGATGCATTTTGACACTCGGGACAAAGGATCTTAGGGTCGGGTTGCCTCCTCATGTGAGTTGTTTTAGCCATGTAGATGTAATGGTATGGTAAGAAACATGATTATGGTCTTCCTCTCCAAAAGTTGTTGCATGTAGAACTGCTCCACTGGCCTGGGAGTTAGATTCAAAAGGATAAGAGCATAAAAAGATAACTAATCTAGCCCAACGCAATACTGGAGTTCTCAATGATCATGGAAGTCAAGATCACGACTACTAGGCTCCATGTCATGCCTTTGCTTCATGGTAAAAATGGGCAGGGCAAGCTTCAGACAGAGACTAAAGTTAAGTTTGTGGTAGTCCGAGGCATGAACTCCTAGATGTGGCAATCATGTCTAGTATGCATATTTCAGTTTGACTTTCATTGAATTATTTACTTGAATTACTCCTCAGTGTATTTCTGTCAAAATCTTCATTTTCGCTTTGCAATCCTACTAAGTATACCCATATACTCAGCATCCCCTATAGTGTAGGTTTTCTAGGAAGAAGAGGTCTCTTAGGGAGTTTTGGGAAGTCCATAGTTGTGTAGAGGAGTCATCCTTTTCAATTGTTTATCCATTTTTATCTTTTAGAGATTTTTCTTTGGGGACATAAGAGTGTTAATTATTGTTTATATTAACCCTAGTGTAGATAACAGACAAGTGCCCAATTATAGATCCTTTAGCTATTTTAATGTCACTTAGTTATTTTATAAAGGTATTTATGATATTATCATAAATCTTAAATTATGAAAAGTGTTGATATCATGCATCAATCTAATTTTGAGAAATTTTTATACTCATGACAAATGGATTTCTCCGTTGCATATTATTCAAAGTGTTATAGCATATCTTTCCGAAAAGGAAAATATTTAGAAAATACACATGTAAAATTGGGGGTGTGACATTATCTATAAAAGAACTAGTTGTGTTTCTACTAATATCTAATAGACCTACTGAGCGGACCAAGACAAAGTGGATCCCTTCTCAAGGCAATGAATGAAACGTAGTTAATGTGAGAAACTTGCCCATCATAATAAGAAATATTGTAAATAGCCATTATATAGGATTATATTCAGTTGTTATTTCCACTTTTATGTCTTTATATAATCTCACTTTTGTAATGATATTCAACTACCATATCCTAAATTTGGTCAGGTTTTCTATTATTCAATTATTGTTATTGAAAGCAAGACCTTACATATTATTGAAGAGGATAAATATTTACTTTTTGAATATTATTAAGAAAAGTTTATAATATGCTCAAGTGGCTTAGGTTGATGAGCCTCATGGTCTGGACAACACCCGACAACACCTATTGAAGTTTGAGTGCACTAGATGAATTATTGTTGATGAAAGAAAATATTTGCATTTTATATATTTTAAACAAATTAAATATTTATTTTTTGTATATGATTGGAGAAAGAATTTTGTCCATATTACCTAGCCAAAGAAGCCAATATTCCATATTCCATGGTTTTTAATGTCGTATTACCGGCTTTACAACAAAACTAGCCTTAAGTTTTAAATAAACCCAATCCCCATACAGATCCTCATAAATGAAAACTAGAACAGTGTGGCACCATTTCGGTGGAGAGGATTGATCATCGGCAAGTCGGAATTCGTTGGAGGTGATCAGAGTGACTCACCTGCATCCATTACCAATAATGGAGAGAATTGGTATTTGCATCCATTATGGAAATTGTTAATGGTAAAAGTTGCTTCACTTCAACGGATTCAATCACCATTTAACCACCAAAATAAAGAGGATTAGTCTTTGCATCCATTACAACGGAGAGGTAGGCAATGATGACATGTATGTAGGTGGAAAGGAGCAGTTGATGAACATTGATCCATTGGTGAGGTTCGGTGAGCTGCAAGGTTCAAGTCAAAGAAAGACTTGATGTCAATGGTAATATGACTTTGAAGTATTTGATATCATCTTCTCAATCATCCATTCTATATGAATTAGAAGACAATAAAGACTTAGAATTTGCATATTCCATTCATAAGATAAGAAGGCAAATAAAGAGGTGTTATCATTGTATGCGGAGATGGAAGAGCCTAATAATGATGAAAAATCACCATCAGAGATAAGGGACAAGACTGTCAATATAGATAAATCACCGGTGGTATCGGCTCACCCCAACTTGAATGCGGATTGCATACGAGAGTCAATAATTCACAATTCACTTGTGAAATAGTCAGGTAATAATATATTTTAGATTACACAATAGTCTACTTAATCATATACTCGAACACACGGTATTTATAATATTGTGTTCAACAAACAAAATATCATATTTAGCAAAAAATACGATATTTATAATATCTCATAACTAATGATGCGAAATACAAAAGCGATATACCACAAATTCTTTTTAGCATAGATACAATAACACAACTTGTACAAATATTGTGTCATTGATAACATGATAAAACTTGTAAGTGTGTAAGCGAATACACGATGTTCAATTATATCGCATGTTGATTAACACGTTAATATCCATTGCGGATTGGGATAACTGAGAGATTTCAACTCAACAAATCCATGAATCGTACAACATTCCAATGCCTATAGAACCTGTTATAGAAGTCATTCATACTAGATTTGAAGAAATTTTGCCCACAATGGGTGACTTTGTTTGATAACTATGATCCCCCATACAACCCTAAAAATTTTGATGGCAAAGAATTTGAAGAAGTGTGGGGTGATGACCAATGGAACAAGAATGACATATTTGACATGGAAAGTTTGTTTGACCATAAAGAATTTAGACACACCTAGGTACCCAGTAATATTGACATTGAGGCCAAGGCAGAGTAGGAGACAGTCGATGATCTCAACCTGTTGGAACCAAATTATGGTGAGGGTGAGGTAATGATAGCTAGTTTGCAAGTAAAGGACTACCATAATCTACTCCAATTGGGTGCATGTTTATTAAGCCTGGTACATTTCAAGAGGGTTTTGATCGACTACCATAATAAAGGTGAATTTCACATATCATGTTATGGATGAGAACAAGAGTATGTATGCCGCAAAGTGCTCCGACCATCCTTGCAAGTGGTACATAAGGGCTTCAAACATAGAAGAACATGTAATTGTGATAAGGTTAGTGCCCGACCATTCATGTTGAACGCAAAGGAAGTCAACTGACCATTAGCATCGCACCTTTGGATTACGAGAAAATGTTATGGGCAATCAATAGACATTACACTTAAAAGCATAGCATAGCATTAAGGGACAACTATGAACTACAAGAAATATTGGCGTGCAGGTAAAGCACAATTATGATATTTATAAAGTCGTATTTATGACAACACAAATTTTGAAGATGACATGCTATATGCCACACAAGGCTTAAAGAATTGCATTCTTTTTAAAACACAACTTGTATCTGGTTGTGTGGGTAAAGCACTATGTGATTTAATCGATGGGAACCCTGATGAATCCTATCGCATATTTTTTGCATATTGAATTCAGCTATTGATGGCAAGAGCTTTTAGAATAACACTGAGGCCATTGCGACTACACTAGACAGGAACAAGAATATTTTATGCTTCACATTTACGGTGGTCGAGAATAAGTGTGAAAAAACTTGGAGCTGGTTTCTTGAATTGCTCCAAAATTATCTATTTTCTTATCCTCCAGCCGATTTGGATACAACTGTTTCCAGTAGAATGAAGGGCTTGGTAAATACTGTTAAGTAATGTTTTCCCTCTACACACGACAGATATTACACCTGTCACATGGCAGCAAATATGTTGGACAGAATCAAAGATAGCTGCCTAAAGAACCAGCTATATGTGGCTGTTGAAACTTTCAGACATAATGTTCACGATGAAACAATGAACAACATTAAAGAACATAATCCCGAAGCGTTTGTTTGGCTAGATAAGATAGGTATAGAGCACTAGGCCAATATTGCATTTTTTAAGCAAACGATATGGAACACTTAGCTCAAATAGGTCTAATAGTGCTAATGAAATGTTCAAAAATGCCAGGTCGATGCCTATTACTTGGTTAATTGAGCATACAAGGAAGCACACAACCACACTCTTTAAGAAACGTCAGATAGATGGACAAAATAGGACTAAAGATGTAACTCCATTTGCTCGTAAACACATCTAAAGCAGAAGAGAAGAAGTAAGGAATGTGCATATATTGTCGGTATCAATGTATGAATTCCAGGTTAACTCACTATATCACTAGGTAAAATGCAATTAATGTTGTGTGTATGTTCATACATTATCCACAATAATGTGTATGCTCATCTATTAAAATAATACGATAGTTGTGACCATACGACATGTGTTGATGGGTCGTGTATTCGATAACACTATAATATCACTTATCATGTTCTCATTCCCATGATATTCATTCAACCGGATGTAGTGAATTTAGTCAAACGTAGCTGCACAGGCAGGAAGTTTTAGCATCTAGGGATATTGTGTAAACATGCAATTGCAGCAATCGATCACAGACATTCTATGTGTCTCCAAAAAATGGTACTCCACAGAAACATATAAAATTACATATCAAGAGCCATTATACCCAACGACGGACAGGCACTAGTAGGCACCGACTAGATTTTTGCCTACATTTAACCACCAATCCCCACTCAAGCAGCGATGACATCCAAGGAAAAACCGAAGAGTCCCAACCCAAGGTCAAAGCCCCACGCAAATGTGGAGCATGCGGGCAGTTGGGTCACAATCGCAAATGATGTGGTTGCTAGTGCAATTACATACCAAAGGAGGGTGAACAAAACTATAGGAAAATGGCATAAGGATGGGGAACATCAATCGGGGTTAGCTTATCCACCTCCATTCTTTAGTTGACGGAAGAACTATCATTTTATAGTTGTGTCCATAGAAACACGATTTTTTGTGAATGTCATGTTCTCAAATACAATAGTGTATGCACATTGTGTTATCGATAACATGACCTTACTAGAGTTCGTGTTGTCGATAACCCAATATGTTGATCAATGTATTATTCATATTGTTTTTAGTATGCATATTGTGTTATCAAAACATGATCAAAGGAATTACGTATTACCAATTGCACGATAAAAAAAGGACTCATAATGAATATAACAAAACTTTTTTGTAACTATGTGTTACCAATTACATGATAATTGTACTTTGTGTTATCAATAACAAGACCAAAGCATTAACTAATTTATACCAAAATTATCCCAATTTTTGAAGCATCGCCAATTTTTTACTCATCATACCAATTTTTTGACCATGATGACCAATTTCTGATGCATCACACAATTTTCGGTGCAACAAATCAATTTTCGGTGTAGCAAACCAATTTTTGATGCATCACACCAATTTCTAATGTAACACTTACTTCACATCTAGTTCTCTCTCAGCAAATATAAATTCTCAAAAATTCCAGCATATGACCATTTCACGCCCAGCTCATACCCGCCTATGGAACATGTTCGGAGGTGGGCACCTAACAACAGCAAATGCGACTGCAGGATGATGATAAAGTGATTTACGACTGGCTCCTCACGAGTGACTATATCAGATTATTGATGATATTTGACTAGGGAGGGGACTCGCAAATCGTACACCATCCGTCTCCATGAGAACAGACTTGTTAGCTGTCAAAAAACATGCGGCGAACATCGGGGCATTGAAATTTTGCCCGACTATTTCTTGTCAGCCTTCTGGGCAGATGAGAAGGATGGTGTCAAAGATTAATGGCGGGTGTTGTCAAATAATTTTGCCAATTCACCCCATTAATTGTCCACAGCAGTTTTCTCATTCGCCTTCGAGGTGGACAATCATAATCGGGTGTTATTTTAATGTTCCAAATATCTTGAAGCATTTTTCTGATGGCTCATGAGGTTGTGCTCGTGTAGACAGATGATGTGAGATGATTTACTTTGCTTTTTCTTTTTTTAACTTTTGTACTTTTGTGGTCTACTTTTGTATTTTTTGTACTTTTGTTGTTTAGACAATGTAATTATCAACTACCATAAATGAAAGAGAAACTTTGTGCGCATATCAAATTTTCTACGCATATCAAAATTTTGATCTACATATCAATTTTTCTACTCATGAAAATTGTGTTATCAATAACACAACAAAAGAGAAATTTGTGTTATCGGTAACACACTTTTGTCATGATTGTCATGTTACCATATACAATAATATAAGAAAAGTGTGTTATTGGTAACATGACATAGATGTAATTCATGTTGTCACTAACACGATCTGTGGATCAATTACACTAACTGCAGTTCATGTTATCTATCACATTCCCTAGCTTGAGTTTGTGATATCGATGACACAACATAACTGGTGTGTGTGTTGTCCAAAACATAATATAATAGCAATTCATGTTATCTATCTCACATCCTAACTCGAGTTTGTGTTATGGATAACATTACCTAACTAGAGAGTATGTTGTCGGAAGCACGACCTAACTTGAGTGTGTGTTATTCAAAACGCGACCTTAACTTGAGGGCATGTTATTGGTCACACATCTATTAGTCAATTAATGACCTAACTTGTGTGCATGTTGTGTTAATTCAGATAACGTGTTACCAATTACATGATAAAAAAATGTGTTCCAATGAATACAACAAAAAAAAAATTCTTACTACTTGTACTTTATAAGAGAGAGAAAAATTAATACAAAATTACAACTCATCCGAAGAAGCATCGAACTCTTGCTCAATTTTCCCATGAAAAATTTTGCACATATATGCGGCTTGACCAACATAGTGATATTTGATTGGGTAAAATATGGTTGACTCATATGGCAAGCTTCACACCATAGTACATCAGGAAGACCCTGCCGTTTTCATTCATCCCTTGATAGAGATATTTATTGATCTTCATCAGTGGCCACTTTGTTGCACCCTTTATCTTCAGGGTCTTCTCCATGGCTATGGCAACATGGAGTCTAACCTTGTCAACCTCTGCAAAATGGTGACTGTGGTCACCCTTTAGTAGATTATACCACTTGAACCTCTTCTCCCTGCATCGGGCAATAAGAAGGAAATGGCTAGCGACATAAATCAGAATGAAAGCACTCTCGGTGTCTACATTAATCAACTTCATCAAGTTTTTGATGATTTTGGGATGCATCTCTACCTTGTCATGTTGAGTCCCTATATTGTAGTAGTGCTGGATGGAAATTTTCTTGAAGAAGCAATTTGGATAAACTCCGGGATATCTCAGATTTTGTTCATCAAGTAACTAGCAAAAGACATCTATAACCTAATATTATTGTGTAATTGATAACACAACAGACGATAAGTCGTGTAAATATAAGCACGATACTCTAACCCATTGTTTGTCTAAGACATTGTCATTTTGTCCATCGTGTTATCGATAACACGATTCAACAACACGATATGTAAAAATTCATGTTATCGACCAACACAATATGTTCTTTGAAGAACATGATATTTGCGTTAATTCACTTATCGTATTATTAAAACCACAACATGTGCAATTTTGTGTTATCAATAATGCGAACTTGGGTCACAACCATCGCGAGAATTCACATATCATGTAATTTAAAACATGGTATGTGAACTTTTGTGTCATCAATAACATGAAAAAAAATAAACTAATTCTTACCTCATTTGTTATGCACTCCTAATGAAACAATGACTTATAATCGGTATGGAGAAGTATCATCATAGGCCATTGCTGGTGTGGGTTGGCCATAAAATCCTTAATGTCTCTTGATCTTCACCACGTAAGATCTCCATGTAGAACAAGTGTTGGAGGTCAAGGTAGTTCTCCTTGTCGTTTAGCTTCTTCCCATGCTTCTTAGTGTTCTCTTTGATGTTTATCACTCTTCTTATACTCTCTAGTAGTTCATGTTCAACTAGATCAAGAGTATTTGATATGGTGGCCAAGCTGGAAGCATCATTTGAGTACTCACCAGCTGAGGTAGGAGATTTTATAGTAATTTCCTCTTCTGGGGTAGAGACAACGTATGTGGCAGGGATAGTTTCCAACAAAACTTCATCCCCTAGCCTCACCTCCCCCTACTCTGTTACTTGGTCAGTCAGCTTTCCGATCATCAAGGCTAGGAAGTTGTTAAATGGCTTTGGTTGAACCAGGCCTAGCACCTCCTTGGCTGCCTAAGCCTTAGCTGGCTCCTCCTTTGCTACCTCCACCTTGGTTGAATCTTCCTTGTTTACCTCCCCCTTGGCTGCCTTCACCTGTGGTTTAGCCATCATGTACCTTGTCCTCCTTGGTATGGGTGGTAGCAGTGATGTGATGGGGTCATCATCAAAAGCTTTTCATTTCTTAATCTTCAACTTCAATTGCTTTGGTAGCTCCTCCCGAGCTTGCATCACTTCCTTATTAATTTTCTTGATGAATCCGGTGATAATAGTTTTTTCGACCTTGGGACCCTTATTTTTCTTTGGGGAGTTAGTTTTGGGTTCCATTTTTTCTACAAATTACATGTAACAAGTCATATTAATATATATATACAAAAATCAAACAAAACGTGTTATTGATGACACTACTATTCTAAAAGTCATTTTAAATATAAGACGATAATACAAATTGTGGTGTTATTAATCACACGACTATTCCAAAGTCGTATTGAATATAAGACGACAATACAAACTATCGTGGTATCAATGTCACGACTATTCCAAAGTCGTTTTGAATATAAGATGATAATACAAATTATCATGTTATCGATCACAAGACGTACAACCTCATCATTTTTACGATAATATGAAATGAAAATATGTTGTGTTATCGATAACATGCCTTTCCAAGTAGGTAGTATTCAACACAACATATCACAGAACTACTTACAGAAAATGAAATCGTCATCTCTAGATTGAGGAAGAGATTTTCTTTGCTCTTTAGGAGTAGAAAGATGAACAACATTACTTGATTTTGAAGCTCGAGTCTTCACCCTCACCAACTTCTCTCCTTCAGTTGTTGGTGGAGAGGGTGTTGCATGACATTTCTCCGGTTGAGGGACTTCACATGGAACAAATAAGATATTTCTTCATGTGGAGGTAACCAAATGAGATTTTTCTTCATGTGGAGGCTGCATTTGTTCAATTAACCTTGTGGCCACCTCAAGAGTGTTTTTAACTCTATGGAGTGCAATTTTCACACTTTTGGTGGTCCAACCCAGCTCTCTATACAAGGTATCCTTCTCCAATACGATGTCAACAATCCCAGTCATGACATCTAGTAGCATGACAAAGCTCTCAATGACATCTATGCTAGATCGATATTGTCCTAACTTCTAGCCATGATGTGCTTGAATAGGTGTCACACCCTAGGACATGCCACCTTGACCCGAACATGGTCCAAGGAGTAAGCGGTACACAGCGCGACAAAGTTAAGTTGAAGTATGGAAGACTTAACCCATCCTAGGGTGAACACACAACGGAGTAAGCGCATAAGCCCTTTGTGCAAAAGAAAATAAAGAATTATAAAGGATTACTTAACAATCTTAGTGCACTCATACCTACATCATCTAATTATCACAATAAAAACAACAAGCCTCAAGGCCAAACATGTCTAAGCCAAAAATGACTAATCATAGAGTGAAGTAGAGTCAAATATATAAGTTCAACATAACATAGATTTAAACCAACATAAAGCCAAGCATCAAAACCCCTCTCAATGAACGTGGCCATCCTCATGCTCAACATAGAGCCTATCTGAAGTGCATACATAGCACAACATGTATATATAGCACAACATGCAGCCCCAAAATAAAACCATAAACAAAAAGGGGTGAGCTTTGCTTAGCAAGGTTTTTTAATATGGAATGTAAACTCATAAAAACATTGCATGCATTCTCAATCTAAATATGCATTATATATTCATACTCTAAACCTGTATATTATGAGATAATTCACATTCTATAACACATAATCATGTCATCTGTACATCATGATATAACTCACAATCCATAAACATATATTTATGCTACCTGCACATCGTGTTGTAAAGGGCATTTCATAAACACATAATCATCCCACCTGCACATCATGATGTAAAACACATCCCATAAACACATAATCATGTCATATGTGCATCATGATGTAACACACATCCCATAAACACATAATAATGCAACATGTGCATCAAGATGTAACCCACATTCTTTAAACACATAATCATGTCAACTGTGCATCATGGGTTCATCCATAGTTCATAAAACATATACACATCATGTGTAATAATATGAATCTCATTATAACAATCACATCCTCCATGAATCAATTCTCAATATTCACATCATGCATAATTGTATCTCAATATACACATT
Source organism: Saururus chinensis (assembly GCA_035235625.1). Taxonomy (NCBI): domain Eukaryota; kingdom Viridiplantae; phylum Streptophyta; class Magnoliopsida; order Piperales; family Saururaceae; genus Saururus; species Saururus chinensis. Next base: position 25,271,765 of record CP141144.1, read on the forward strand.
CACCCATCAAAATCAAGTGTATCAAATACATACCATCATGCATGTTCATAAAATCCATTCCATAATCACATGCACAACATAAGCATCATTATTCTTATACAGCCTATGTCAATGAGCATTATAGCACATACACATGCAACAGTCATTAGGCAAATGTCTCACAATTGAAAAAATCAATCAAACCCGCTTGCCCAGGATAATCCCTTAAGGGGAAGGTCCAAATTCCTAGAAAGGAAAACAAGAGCAGTTTGGGTATTTTCCCTAACTGGGAAGGTACCCCCTACTCACGCAAGACAAACCTTGAGGGGAAGGACCGAATTCCTAGAAAGGAAAACTAGAGCAGTTCCTACTCACCCATGACAAACCTTGAGGGGAAAGTGAATTCCTAAAAAGCAAAGCTAGAGCATCCTGATAAGCCGGTGTACACGGACATACCATCCTAGATTCTCAGGTTTCAGATAACTCATCAATTTAACTTATATAGCAATCCTCTCATCTCAACCAGGGGAGTCAACACATCCTCAAAAGAACATGAAACAAAAACCTTGTCCTTTCTATAGTAAAACTCATTTGATAAGCCTCCAAGCAATCAATCCGACAACCAATTGCATCCAATGGATTAATCACAACTAATCACAATTAACCTTCATTTATAAATTATTTTGATAATGCATGCAACATGATACATACGTGAGTAAATAATAAACAAGTACAAGTATATGTAAACATACTTTAATCAATCTATATGTCCATAAAACATGGTCTATTTGTGTTAAATAAAATCATATAAGTCTATGCAAGAGTGTACTTACGTAGTAGTGTTTATGCCTAGGCTAAAAGATGTGAACATGAATAACCTATAATCAATCTTATATGTGCAAGCATCCATAATATATCATAGTCATATCCTACTGGAATCATAGAGTAAATGTGAAGAAAACGTCAAAATATGTATTCAAGACAAGTATAACATCATGTTAAACCTAGACAAGTATAGTTATAATCATGCTTAAGCTAAATCATAATTCTAAGAGGGTCCACATGTAATTAGAGTGACATTTATAGGTAATTATAATTCGTCACAGTCATAAAGGATTAAACTTATGAGAAGGGAACAAGAAATGGCCGAAACTGCTAAAAAATAAGCCAAACTCACATACTACAATACAACCATTTGAATACCCTGGCAAGCCATTCGAATGTCGAATGCCTGGCCGTTCGAACGACTAGATAGACCATTCAATCGATCAATTCACTTTTCTAGTCGTCTTCAACCATCCAAAATTTAAACCAAAAATATTCTAAAATTTTATATAAATTTAAAAACTACTATAGAACATCATATAACCAAAATCTAACCCTAAAACATGATAGATCTAATAATTATCATGCTTAACCACAAGAAAATAACCACAAATCACATATTTTAATAAATCACCATTAAACCTCAACATTAAGAAAGAGCTCAAATAATTTTATAATCATGCATTCTATTGAAGAAAACCACACAAGGTAAAACTCCATTACCTCTATGAAGCCTTTGAATCCACAAAAGAGCTTCAATCCTCAAGAAATCCTACCCAAAATTAGGGTTGTAGTTTAAACCTAATTAAAATTAGCTAATAGACTCAAATCAACTTATAAATAGATAGATCTAGGATATCCTTAGGTTAAAAACGAAAATCACCTAATTAGGGTTTTAAATCAAAATTAAAAATAAGATTTTTAATGGAAAAAATTAAAATCAAGATGTGGGAAATTTGGATAGGAATGATTAAGACCAAAATTGAAAGATTAGGGGTGATTAGGGAAGAAAACACACCTTAATCCAAGTTTCTCCTTTGGGAAATGGGGGTAAAGCACTTTCTCCCTCCTAACATAACATTTCCTCATTTGGCACATAGGCTAAGGTTTTTCCTTAAATAGTAAGAGTTTTAGGTTGGGTAAACAAACTGTTGGGTTTGATAATAGGTCAAAATGCCCTAAGCGGCTAATTAAGGTTATTTATGGCTTAAAAAAGAATTTAATCACACCCAAACCCATTGAAATAAAATAATATAACATTAAAGGGTCAAATGGGTTGCACACTATCCAACATGGACGTGGGGGCCCACGGCATGGTCCGCACCCTTAATTAAGGAAAAATTAGGATAAAATGCTATTAAATTGGTAGAAATTAGATAAATCAAGTTTGACACTAAAACTTATAAAAATGAAATTAAACCTTATTAAAATCATAATTAACTAACCCATAACCCCGAAATCAAATTAAACCGGCGAACAAGCAAAACCACATGAATTCACACAATAAAAATGAATTAAATCAAAATAAAATTAGAGATCTAACATCATACATTGTTTTCCTCTGCATCGTTGAATGTGTGGCCGTCTTTTTCACCTTTTGGGCCTTCCGTTGGCCCCCGATTAAGCAGGCCTCTTCGGCAATTAGAGTTATTTGCAAAAACACTTCATAATCTACCTTCAACAATCTGCGCTTCTTCTCGTACCACATTCTTATCATGTGATGAGCCAACTACTTCTTCTTCGACTTTTCATCGGCAGGATCAAGTTTAGTTGCCTTCTCCATGTCCGCCATCAATTGGGTAAACCCGGGCCACCTCTTGCACCTTGGACTACATGGAGGAGAACTTGGAGTCCATATAGAAGTGTGCTAAAAAACCATACCTACGTTACCAAAACAATCCCATTAATAGTGATCCTATATCATGTATGTCATGTTATGGATAACAGCTTTTTAAACTAATCGTGTCATTGCTTACACAAAATACTCACATTGTGTAATTGAAGATATGGTAATTTATCATGTTATCGAGAACACGCTAACATAACTAACATGGAAATCAAATTAACGTGTTATTCAAACTACTCTAATTACACTAGCGTGTTATTAATAAGACGATATACCTAAAATACTAATATGTTGTCGTCTTATCAATTCTACACTAATACAAGTAATTGTGTTATCAATAATACAAAATTTACTTGTAGCAAGAATGAAGCCCCAATGAGAATACCGATTGTGACGGAGCACTCATCTTCTTTGCTCTTGATGTTGTTGTGGGATGAGGATATGTCGTGACACAACATGTCATGAACTGCTTCCACCCAGTTGTACCTCTCCATAATAGATGTTGTTGGGGAGACATATTTATTGCTCTATGTCAATAATACGAGTGCCACCATGTACACAATAGCCAAGAATGTTAAGTCTTTATCAGAGACAACACACCTATTTTCTACCACTTCCTTGAAAATTTCTTCAATGAGATTCTTCTTTGGCTGCTTCTTTGCAAAAAACCTTTTGAAGAATTACACCTTGCCTTGGGTAGCCTTCCTGTTGCCACTATCCAACTTCAACGGTTTCCTTTCGCCCTCAAACCAGTGATCAATGCAACTTCTTTCTTGGTGAGGGGTAGTATTTTGCCCCGAATATTAAACACCTCTTGTGAGTCGTTCGAGCACTCACCTATTAGAACGTCCAAAGCAGCTTGGAGATTATGATTTGCTTGCAATCGTACATTGGGTAGAACCTAGTCTCCTCCGAAATTGCCTTCCATCTTGGCCTCAATTCAACAAGGTCTTTTGATAGTCGAAGTCCACCAGGGAAACTGTTTATTCCCATACATTCTCTTCTTATTTTCTTCTGAGGCCTTCACTATTGCTGCCATTTGACTATAATCTTGTAACCTTCGCCTGTAAAAGATGTTACATATATAAGTAATGGGTCATGATCAAAATCAAAGAGGCGTGTTAATTAATATGATGTAATTAACATTCAAATACATGCTAAGTTTATACATCGTGTTATTGTTAACACGATAGGATGCCTTCTCATACACGATAGCACAACTTTTCAATGTTGTATATCACATATTGTGTTCTTGATAACACGATATGTATACCTCCTATAACACGATATGTATACCTCCTATACATGATAACACGACTTCTCAATGTTGTATATCATATATTGTATTATCAATAACACGTTATTTTGTGTATCGTATTATTGACAACATGACTATATACTATGTGTATGAAAGTACTACCTATTGTGCTCCATAACACGGTATGTGAACAATCATGTATTCAAACCTACAAAAAAAATAGAATTTAAATAATAAGCCATTACCACAAAAGCCAGCGATTGGTTAATGCCGATGAGCCTGGCTGGATCAATCCCTCAATGAGACGCTGATCTTTGCGAAAAATCACTTCTTTATTAAGGGCGCATGAGTATACCCTCAGGCCAAACCGCACTTCACGGCCGAAACTCGCTTCATAGCCAGAAGTGTACTTGATGGGTTGGATTTCGAAAAGTGGAGTTAAAAATCGGACCTCCCACTACGTTTTTGCTTCTCACTAGTCGGACTTTGAAAATCGCCGGTTGGATAGGTCGGTTTACGATTGGTCTTTTCTCGATAAATATATCGGTTTGCCCGGTTTACACGATATAAAAACCTAAACCCTAATCCATGTATATTTTGATCTAATTTTTTTGTAATATCGTGTAAATATGGGTTGTGTAGCATATTTATTATAAAACTAAGAAATATGAAATATTAATTCTTCAGCCAGGAAATATGAAATATTATATTGATCCCATCAAGCTGTCGTACAACAAAAACTTGTGAAATATGACAGTTTAACTCTTATGTACACGTTTGATAAAGAACAACAACAATCACACATCTTCACATGCATCCACATTACTTGATTAAAAAATGCAGACCTTGTGCAACTCGGTCCCTCCTCATCTTCTTATCCATCGTGGAGTCTCCGGTGCGACCAATGGGAGGCGGGAATGGTCATTAAATAAGAGCATGAGGCCACCTGGAATTCAAAGACATATCATGCACCCTATTAGTCCTTTGCTTCAATTTCAAATCAGCCAACCAACCAATGATTTGTGGCCCAAAAGTGCAAATGGGAAGACAACAATAACGAATTAACATACCACATTACTAGTCTGAAAAACTAATTTATAGTTCTATGCCAAGAATTATGAATGAATGAATCCCATCCTAGTGCTACTTGTCAGCAGGCCATGGCTGTGGCAACGGCCATTTCCCGTGGAGCGAGATGAAGCCTAGTACAAATATCCCAAAAACCGAGCTCTCTCTAGTTTGGGGGAACGGTATGGCAAATGGGACGGATCCACTCCAAGGAAGAAAGGAAAGGAGCGAATTAGTGGGAGTCATAGATCACCAGCGTTGGAGATGGTCGGCTTGAATGGGGTTTGTGTTTTTTTGTTTTATGCTAATTATGGTGGGTATATCAGTTTTTTACCTAAATCGTCTACTTCAGCGGTAAAACTGAGTGCTTATTGCCTTTTGTAACAAATCTGGAGTTATTTTTGCAGTGGGGATAGTAAAGTCAGCAGAAGCTTGGGTTAATGTGTGACTGCATGAGTTGGGGCGTCATGAGACATCGGATCAAAATCCAACAAACTGCAATGCTCTAGCTCATGCTACGGTATATGAGACTGTGGGTTTAGATTAATGTGACTCCAAGAGATAAGCCGATAATATTCTATTTTACTTCAAAAACTCGCATGATTATGCATAGCCATTGATCTATGAGACTAGCACATTGAACACCCACTCCTGATCAGCTACATATTTAAGCAGTAGGTTATCCCATAGATAACAACCCTTTGCAATGGCGGCTCTTCAAAGTACTCCACATTTTTACATCAAAATTCTACTCCAACATTTGATTAGATAAAAAAAGATGAGTCACTTGACAATGGGGAAATGCACTTTTTTTAGTCCAATCAAAAATTATAACAGGGTTTTAGTGTATAAAAAGTGAAGTAAGAAATATCATCTTCCTCTGAACCTACAAAACTGTAGCTTGTCATCTCCTCCACTCCATGGCTTACACCATATCCTACACCTACAGTTCGCATCTTCGAAGACAAAAAAGACTAATGCTTAATGTTCATGGCATCACATACGTTACTGCAAAACATTCTTCGGTTACTGAATCGGCCCCCAACGCGGTTCCTTTACTTCTGCAGCAAACAACCACCATCTCCATGAATATACATCGAATTGACTACGACAACAAAAACAAAGCCAACAAAGCGTTCCATGACTCATTCCCTCGTGGAGATCTTGGCAAAGCGTGACCAGTTCATTGTTTCAAGTGCTTTCCGCAAGACCCAAATCTCTCGAGAAAGGGGCCTGTTCCTTCCTTGCTGCTGGCTGGCAATGCTTGAGCTGTAAGTGACCAAATCATATTTTTTAGTATTGCTTTGAAATTGTTCATCGGCATTCGGCTGAGACCACGGTAATAGTGTGACTTAAGTAAGTGGATCTGATTGGTTGTATAGATGTTTTTTGCCTGATCACCGTTGTCATCCACAGATATGGTCCAATTAGTTTGAGGATGCTTTTTTCATAATGCAGATTGGTTGCGTTTTAAAACCTACATAAGGGTCCCTTTAGTGATATTATATAGTGTCACGAAGCGAACAAAGAAGCCACATTGGCTCGAGCAAGTTAAAGCTCCTTTTCTCCTCCACTAAGGAGAAATTATTGTGTACTTTAGGATCCCACTTGGGATTTACCCTCCCTTTATACGAGTCTTAAGAGTCTATGGATGACGGCGACATGCAAGTGTACCTTAACATGAGTAAGGAGGAAACAAGATTAACGGCCCGTGTAAAGTGGGAGTAACTCCAAGAGACTCCAGGAGTAAATAGTTTCTCCCCACCAAAAAAATATGGCCTTGAATTATATTCATGTCTTACTTTAGAATAAATTCTAACCAAAATCTAACCAAGTCGTTAAACCTTTCAATTTAAATTATCTTAATGAAGTGCTTCGCCTATGAGTACGTTTCCCATAATAACGCATTTAATTATACAGGCTCTTAATTTTTTTCAACAAAATTACTAATTGAAGTTGCAGCATAAAGCCCAAACCGCTTTACAGGACGATCTAGTCCAGGTTAATTACATGAGTATAAAAAATAGGTAGAGTGGTAAAGAAATATATCACTTTTGGACTTCAATGGTATATTTTTGCTTAAAGAAGCTACTTCAAAATAAAGTTACCATAGAAATATGAAAAAGACTACGTTTGCTCCCATGGGCAGACTTTTCCTAAGGTCGCATAACTTTGTAAATTAACTATAAACTCTATAATAATTTATATTTTTAGATAAATTTACCCTTCCATTTATTTCTTTTTCCATATTTCTCCTATTATTTTTTCTCCGTCCAGTCTTCCTTCGTCCATATGTCTGCTCCATGCTCTACGCCTCCTCCTCTCTGTCCACGATAGCTCCAGCTCCTCCTCCCTTAATCACAAGCCCATCATTGCCACCTCCGTCGCCCCTTCATCCTCGACAAGCACCTCCTCTTCAATGACAACCTAGCCATCACCATGGCCACCAAGGACGTCGTCAACAACCTCATTGCCCTATCAGAGTCGTCTTCTAGCCCCTCCCCATCTACCCCAACTTCAGCCAAATTTCCAGCTTCGGAGCACCAGCACCACCCTTGCCTCCTCCTACGTCTCCCTCTCCCTCTCCCTCTTAGTTTGCGGCAACTTCGACACCTCCTCCACCACTCCCTCCTCCCTTAACTACAAGCCCCTTGTGGCTGCCTCCTTCGGCCCCTTTATCCTCAACAAGCACCTCCTCCCCGACGACGGACCCATTGTCACCACCAAGGACTCTTCATAATAAAAATAGTTAATATTTACTCTCTTTGTATATAACAAAGAGACTAAATATTTACTTTTTTTGTGTATAACAAAGTGAGTAAATATTTGTAACGCCCGAGATTTTTCATCCCTTTTTCTCAAAACTCATAGAAATTTTTTTTTTCCATAAATCGGAGTCAAAACGATAAAATCAAAACCTGTTTATAATTTAAAACATCATACGGTTAAACATCGTACTGCCAAATCAAATATCCCCAGGCGCTACTCGAAAACACACGTACGAATAAATTCTGCTATGATCATAGACTTTTAAATACAAATCACTCCCGGGCATCCCTGAGTACAAGTCCCCTAACAGTCCACAGACTAATCCAATCGAAAGTCCAGAATAAAACATCTTAAAGTCTCATCTCACTCAATACAGGAGATCGTGGCACAAATAACTCGCAGAGAGTCAAGCTGATACCTGAGTCAACGGGAATCAATCCACCGCTGAAACGAGCGTCCATCTCCAAGAGCTCTCCGCACAACCTGCAAAACCTCCCGTACAACGGGGCTAAAAATAGTAGGGTGAGTATTTTCATACTCAGTAGGAAAATACCCAGTAGGGGAAATCCCAAACGGTGAACTCCATAAGTTCAAAAATGCATGCATCATGCAACTCAAACATGAAGCAGTCAACATAATAATCATATCGTGCACATACGCATACGATCATACTAAATGCACTATCGTGCCAAAGACATACCAAATGCACCACCGTGCCAAAATCATATCAAGGCATCATCGTGCCAGAATCATACCACAGGCACCATCGTGCCAAAATCATACCGAAGGCACCATCGTGCCAAAATCATACTATCCAAACAACTTACACAAACACCCTTATCCAGGGTCATACAATTTACTCGTACCACCGTACGCATACTCATACAACATACGCATACTTGTACGATCTTACTCGTACAATCGTATGCTCACTCATACAGCTTACCCATACATGTACGACCTTACTCGTACAATCAGACTCGTACGACCTTACTCGTACAGTCTGCACAAAATCATACTTATTGTCTTACTCAGAACCATATTCTCACAATCGTACTCATACTCTTACAGTCGTGCTCATACTCATACGCTTACAGTCTTACTCATACTCATACGCTAACAGTCTTACTCATACTCATACGCTTACAGTCTTACTCATACACATACAGTCGTACTCACACTCATACAGTCGTACTCATAATCGTACACATATCAACGACCACTGAAGCTCATTACAACTAATAAGCTCCAGCGTCGAAATAGAAAAGAATGCCACTGGGGCAACACCTTAACCTCCGGGGAGTGACTAGACGCCATGGACTTTTCCGAAGGTAAGGCACACCAATGCTCATGGGGCACTGGATCAAACAGGTAAGAGTAGATCCATGATACTACTTACCTGAGCGCGCAAACATAAACACCCACACATAAGGGGTCATACAGTTGCCCACCATAATGGGTCTTATAGTGCCATAGAATCGCCCACCATAATGGGTCTTATAGTGCCAGAGAATTGCCCACCATAATGGGTCTTATAGTGCCATAGAATCGCCCACCATAATGGGTCTTATAGTACCATTGCCACTCTTGGGCAGAAACGTACAGTGCCACTCTTGGGCGAAAACGTACAGTGCCACTCTTGGGCGAAATCATACGACGCTCTCAACAGAGCATCAAACGTCTGGGCATACACAGCACACAGACCAAATCAGAAATATACGTCGCTCTCAGCAGAGCATCAGACGTCTGGGCTTCATACAGCACGCAGACAAAGTCAGAAATGTACATCGCTCTCAACAGAGCATCAAACGTCTGGGCTTATACAGCACGCAGACCAAATCAAAACGACGTCGCTCTCAACAGAGCATCAGACGTTCGGTGCTCTACATAGCACACAGACAACATCCCGCAGGATAAACATCATGGCAAGACATGATAAACGCTCGGCCAACTCATCAGCGGCCAGCTCAAACACGGAACTTAATCCGTCGAACCCTCAGGTCTCAAACTCACAACGCTATCATTAGTTGTGCTTATAATTCAAGTTTGAATTAAGTATATTATGCGGTACAATTATGCCACACAAACTCACAGTCCTCGACTGGTCAAACTGAAGCTGAGCCCGATCGAAACCCTAGTTCGTCAGGGCAGCAGACTTCACTTACCCGTCCACATCATGGACAAAACTCATCGTACACCAAACCCTTACAGTCTTACATACTTCGCCATCCATCTTATGGCCAAATCAGCTTACACTGACATCCTCAAATAACGCTCCTCAGAGCCAACCCAGTTGTCGCCCTCTTACTTATATCTCACTTATTATACTTACTTTTCACTTCATAATCTGTACGTTATGCTTGTACAACTATGAACACTCTTACTGTCTGACAAACGCCCAACACACAATCCACCCCAAGCTGATCCATTCTAATCCTTACCCGTCATACTCTTATCCTCTGTCATACGCTTACACAACTGCATCCAAATTCAGACAGAGCTTCTGTCACCTCTTACTGTCCATCGCCCATATCTCTGCCCACATACTCTTACACACATCCAAAGCATAGGCAAAATGCCATCATACATACGTATGTCTCACACATACGTATAACATATACATACGGTCATACATACATAACTTACAAACATGCACGCTAGCCATCACTAGCACATGCATACACTCATACATACGTCAAACATGCACGCTAGCCATCACTAGCACATGCATACATCAAACGTACACGCTAGTCATCTCTAGCACGTGCACACACACATTTATACATACTTCAAACATGCACGCTAGCCATCACTAGCACGTGCATAACCCATACATAGCATACTGACATATTTGCTAGCCATCGCCAGCGCATACATAATCCACATCCATAAAACGTACATACATCTCATGCATATCAATCATACCATACAATCATGCTTACCCGCACATCATGCAATTGGATCGTTACTTAACATCCAAGCATGGAATCATACAATCCTAGCATGCTACTACTCATTCAAAGCATGCTTCATGAATTTACGAGTTCAAAGCTCCCCTACCTCGTAATCACGACGTTCGATGGCGAGCACACGACGGTGGCGGCGTCGGCGGTGGAGTTGGCGGTCAAACCGTTGCCTGGCTGAGAGAGCTGCTGTCCCGAGGATTTTAGGATGCGCCGAAACTATCACGGCCAAATAGAGTGTCAGAACTCAATGCGGTAAAACCCATGATCCACGGCGGCACACCAGGGCGGCCGGGAGAAATGTCAAGCCAACATATGTGGCGGTGCGACCCAAAGTCGATGGTGTACACTCTGAAGATCAGCCGGTGGCTAAGACGTGCACAGCCGGCCACAAGACGTCGAAATCGGCCGTGGACAGCACCCAACGGCGACGATTTCGGTCAACAAAGGCCCACATAAGGGCGGAGAGCGTGGGGCAACGCTCGAGAATCAAAGGAGAGGTGGAGGACAGCTCTAGTGGTCAACTCCACTCGGTGGCAAAGCCAACCGATGGTTAGGCGGCGCAAATGCGGCGCCTAAACCCAAAAGCACACGCGTGGCCACATGCACACGCGACCCAAAAGGGCGGGGAAGATGGCTGAACTGAGGCAACCCAGGGCCCACAAAAGCCAACCGAGCTAAGGCCCTAGCGGTGGCCAATCTAAGCGGCAACATCGCCGATCGCCACCCACAACCAATACCCATGGTGCGGGCAGCTGTGCATCTCGCACGGTATAGGGCAAGGGGAGGGTTCACGGTCGAGCAAAGGCTATGAGGCCGTCACTGGCCAAGGCCTGAGCAGGTGAACTCGTCCACCTTCTGTCAAGGTAAGACATACAAATTCTTGCCCGAGGCCATCCGGTACCGACGGCGTAACATGGGCAAGAGGGGTCAACGGCACACATGCCGGTAAGGCGGACTAGCTGTAGCTACGGGCCGCAAGGCTGAACAAGACCCAGAGGGGTGGCCCACTGGTGTCACCGGGCTGGGGCGGAGCCGAACTACGGTCCGCTAAATTAAATCCGGCATCCGACTGATAACGTCAGTCACCGCGTCCAAAACGGACGTAGGCCAAAAATAGGGGACGACCGGAGAAAACCCGTAAGGGCGGAGCGGCCATGGGGGCGGCGGCTGAATCGGGCACGGAGGTGTAGCCCACTGCCTTCGCCGGAGCAAGGCGGGACTGGGGGAAGGCCGAATCGGCCGTAGATCACCGCGCCGGCGGCTGCTTGTTTGCCCAAACAGTCCGTCGGCGGAACAGTGAACAGAGGGGGAAAGAGGGTGGGGCGGCGGTGCCGAGGCCCACCGGGCCCAGGAGGAGGGGCTCCTCACCGTCGCCGGAGCAAGGCGGTGCCGGACGGAGGTCCGATCGGCCGCAGCTCGCCGCCGGCGGCCCCAAATCGCCCAAACAGTTCGCCGGCGGAAAAATAGGGCAGAGAGGGGGATGAGGACGGGCGGCGGAACGGAGGCCCACCGGGCCGGGAGGAGTGGCTCCTCACCGTCGCCGGCCCGGGGCGGAGCCGTGCCGGCCCGTGGCGGCGGCGGAACGGCGCTGTACAGTGGGACGGCAAAACAGGGCAGTGGAGAGAGGGAGCGGGACGGCGAAGCTGGGGCCGTCCGGGGCCGGGGGGAGTGGCCTCCCGCCGTCGCCGGCCCATGGCGGAGCCGTGGGCGGCCGGCCGGCCCTCGCCGGCTCGCGGCGGCGGCGGAATCGCAATAACACAGTAAAAGGGGCTCACCGGAAAAGTGGGGGCGGAGCGGCCGTGGGGCCGGGACGGCGGCTCCCCTGCCGTCGCACGGCCAGGGCGGAGCCGGTGCGGCGGTCCACTGGCCCACCGGCGGCCGGCGGCGGCCGGGCACAGTGAACAGGCGGAAATGGGGGGGGCGACCACTGTTCACAATTTCCTTCTGGATCGGGCTGAGCCCGATGTTTTAACTGTGATTCTTTATTTTTTCCACGTACGTCCCCAACGCACGTTAACCCACTGGTTACGCGTCGAACCTCCAAAATTCGCGTCGTAAGCGCGCAGCGAGGCCCGTGGCCCGCGACTAAGCCCCACACCCGACTCTACGGGTATAAATACGGGGAAAAGACACAAATACCCATACGCTGAAACGTCACATTTTCCTGCCGAAAATGACCAGAAAAATGGCAGAAAAATCCCAGAAAATCGTAGAAAAATCAGGGACCTTACAATATTTACCCCTTGGTCTCCTTCTCGGTGTAGCTCTAGAAGCCCAGCTTGCCGCTCCTCTGCCACATCCCCCCTGCATAGCTCTAGTGGGCACAAATGGGGTGAAGGAGGAGCACCTGGAGTATGAGTCACTCATAGTGACTATGGGAGTTGCCTTGAGGTCGTCAAGGCGGGTGAGTACTAGGGATGCCACTCGGGTTGGGTAAAGGTAAAACCCGACCCAACCCTAATAGGTTGGGTTTGGTTTTTGAAAATTGACCCAGATAGCTATTTAGGTCGGGTTCGGGTTTTAGGTGATCCAACCTAACCTGACCCGAATATAATTATAAATATAAAATTTAAAAATATTATATATTTCAATATATTTTTTAATATCATTTTTTAAAAAAATGAAAAAATTAAAAAAAATTATTCTATTAGGGTCAACGAGTTGGGTTCGGGTAGGGTTCAGCAAAACCCAACCCGAACCTGACCCAATGGCATCACTAGCAAGTACACTGGCAAAGACGAAATACAGCTCACTGGAGATGGGGTGGCCAAAGCCAAGGAGGTTGAGGAGGAAGGGGGTGTTGGGGCTCATAGACGAGTGGTAGGGGTCGAGGGTGATGCAGGGGCCGAGGAAGGCAGCATCACTAGAGCAGATTAGGTCCTACAAGAGGTCGTGGTTGGAAAATCCCTGCTTGAGTGTTCTGTAGGTGAACACTAACTCTTTGATCTCCTTTTATTCCTCCGCCAGCCGGTGCATCTGGTCTTGCTCCTCCTCCTTCCCTGCCCTCTTTGCCCCCATCTTCCGATTCTTCAAAGAAAACTAAAAAAGGGAGTTGTAGGAAAATCTTGATGGAAGCATGGAGCAGGGTTGGTGCCAGACAATCTAGAAGGGGCATTTTTGTCTTAATATAAATTTTAAAATTAAATTAATAAATTAATTTATAATTAGCACCCAAAACCCCTTAGAAATATAGTCCTAAAATAAGTGTCTTATTTAATTTTTTAAAATAAATTAAAATTAATTTATTTTTAAAAATTAAACAAGACATTTATTTTAAGATGGAGGGAGTAGAATAAAAGAATTGACTTCAAATTAACCAGTAGAGTATCCATCTGTTTTTTTACCGGTACATTAGTGCTTGTCTTGCAAAAGTGGCAAACAAACAACAATATTCAACCTCTATGCTTCACGTCTTCCGTATGTATTAGTGGGTTATTCATCTATCATATAGTTTATGCGTTGAACGTGGCAAACAAATGATTGCCTCAATCACGCAAGTCAAATGGTGAAGTTTCATCCCCAGTCTGTGGTTTGAATCCGCATCTCCTCCATGGAATAAGTTATTCAGTGCCTTACAGCCCAAGAATCTTACCAGGTTATAGGCAAGGAATATGTGGCTCTGAGCTGTTCAGTCTAAGAGATCTATCTGGCTAGCACAACCTCTGTTCTTCATTTAATCTTGTAAGTTTCAGATGTGGCTGGGTGTTGGAAACTTGGCCATGGCTATTGAACTGGAGCAACCGCCTGCAAGAGATATGCTTTTAGAGAATGTCTGGGCCAGCTTCATTTCTGGGGCCTCGCAGAACGAGGAACCTCAGACGCCAGCTTCATGCCAGACATGGGAAGAACTTCCACATCTTGAACAAGGAACTGGGTCACAGGAGATCCTACAAAGGCTTCCAAGTCTTGGGAGATGGATTTCCATGGGAGCTGAAAGCTGGGAGGAGCTGCTTGATGGAATTCTGGCCGCAATTGGTGAAGAGCCTTCAACCAATGGAAACTCAGATTGTGGGCTGGATGCAACTTCCGAAGATAAACCCAGAAGGGCGGAGAAGATAGTAACGAAGCATTTCAGAGGTGTAAGAAGGCGGCCATGGGGCAAATATGCAGCTGAGATTAGGGATTCTTCCAAGAAAGGAGCTAGAGTCTGGCTTGGGACGTATGATACAGCTGAAGAAGCTGCTTTGGCGTATGACAAAGCTGCTCTGAAGATGAGAGGGACCCGAACTTATCTGAACTTCCCGTTGGAGATGGTTTCAAAGGCTTTGGAAGAGAGATGCAGCACAAGGAATTTGCACCGTAAGTCAACTTCTTCTCATGGAAGTTTTGCCCATCAAGTCGATCAAATGTTGCATTCCAGTAAGAAGAGGGCAGCGAGTGAGATTGACCCACAAAAGCATATGACAGCTGAACTACCTGCACCAAGGAGATGGGCGTCTATGGACACAAACTATAATCAAGCCAGAGCAGGGAGTGACTATAACCCTACAGGAGAGCTAATCTATGATGTTCCAAGGTGGAAGGGCCTAGCACATGTGGAAGATACGCTTTGGAATGACTTGGATGTGGAATTTGAGGAGCTTGGGGGCGATTACTTGGATGAATTGCTTGCTTCTTTGTAATATAATATTATAAAGCTTCGTACTGTCTACTGCGATGAGGTTTCCAATTTTTCTCCCCATTCCTACAAAAAATTGGATGCTATGTTCTTGTGGCTATTGTAGTTACATTCTCGTAGATGAGAATTATTTTGTAACTCACATCTAATGTATTGAATCTATATTTGTGACAAAGAAAATTGAAGGAAACAGCCTCTAATGACCTTTGCCATGACTATTTAGAAAGCGAGCATCAAAGAAAAATTTAAAAAAAAGCACATATCTCTGAGGCATATCCCTGGATGAAACAACGGCAGCTGGGGTTTCTAAGGGTTGTAACATTTCAACGCAATCCATTATTCTCCCATTTTTTTGTCCTGCTACTTCCATAAAGATCAGATGGTAAAACACTAGAACAAAGATAAGTTGGTTGATCACAAGGTTAAATGTTCAAGGAAATTAAGTAAAATCTACAAATGTAACAAATATGCAAAAAGATGTACAGTATGATACTCCAGAGGCTATCGCCTGCTTATCTGTTAGGACGCTTCTAGTTCTAGCTTGACCAGAGCTCTGTGACCATGCTACATAGGCCTCTAGCATGGTACATAGAGGCCAACAAGGTTACTGTACCTTGTTGGCCTCTATGTATTATGCTAGGAGTTATGAGCTCCTATCACAGAATCGGTCAGGAAAACATTTTCTCATCTGTTATGGACTGACTCATTTACAGGACAAGCCCATGCGCCCTTACTGATGTATGTGATCAAGCAATTGAGAAACTCAGTTTGGTTACCTTAAGGCTTTTATCTTCCTTGATGTTAGTTACCTGCCCCCTCCAGGGTCTACAACACTAGTGCTGAGACAGGAATGTTCCTTCACCAACAGCCATGACATCTGCTCGATGGCCTGGAAAAAAAAACTCTTGAGAGCCATCACCATAAAAGTTCTTCATCGTGGCAAGGTTTCATTCTTATTGATCTGGACATCATAGTCCCAACGCGCTATAGCGCTCAGATAGAAAAGCCTATTTCTTGGATTTGTATGGCATAATCTTGCCAAAGGCTTAATTGCAACTAGCTATGAATGTGCCACGGTAATCACTCTGATTAGCTACAGTTCCTTATTTGACTGCCACGTGATGATCAAAGAATTGCTCAAAAGTCTTGTCATTGAATGGATCTTGTTGCCAAAACAAGTTCCACGGACGCTGCACCCGCTTCTGTCCTTGCCGCCATCTGCGACCTCTGGTTGTGCCACAGCCTTCTCACTGGTGCCCAAGCAACTTCGGCTGAGACATCACCGTGCTGGTTGCAGGGCATCATTTTCTGTAGCTGTGTCACCTTCCTTGTCGTCCTCAGTACAAGACAGCAGCCAGCACCCAAGTAGCCAAAAAGCCACAACAAAATTTCCCGGCCTCATCACCCTAACTATTGCAGTCCCCAACATCTCCTTCTCTGGCGACAACCGTCAAAAACCAATCCCGCAACAGTACACTCACGCCTCCTCCACCGTTGGCTACAGGTTCCTTCTCGGACGCCACAGCTCTTTCGATGGTGGGCCTGTTGCTGCATATTCCACCCTTATCCACCCCAATGCATGTTTTGTCATCTCCTCTTGCCCTGCCACCGGAAATCAAGTCACAACACCATGCAGGTGTAGTCTTTTCCAGCGCCAACAACTCACAGAAACACATCTGACAGTCTTAATTAATTAGGTTTCCAATTTTAGTTAGATTCCTTTAAAAGCTTATATTAATTAGAGGTAGCATATCTTGATGACATTATTTCCGAGGTTAGGACTTCTATTCCTCATAGAGTTAACACTTGATGCCTATACAAATGTAGCGGTATGTACTCTATGTAGTCAAGCAATTGAGAAACTCAGTTAATAAATTCGTTTAGTTATCCTTAGGCTACTATTAGAGTTGTCCCTTGTAGTCTACAACATTATCTCCTACAGAAAGTTTTATTATCAGTTCTAGAACGGCTGGACATGATCAATGATGATATAGAAAATTCCATTAAAAGTTTTGGGGTTTTATCACATTTGCTAAATTCCACCATCTTCGTGACCTACAATCTGTTTCCCAACTTCACACCTAACTCCAACACATTACACATAGCCTATTGACTAAATTGTTTTTTAAAGATAACCACATTAACGAACAAAAGAGGCTACCAAGGCAGCAGTCCAGAAAATACAGCTGACACATATATTAACTAAAAGGATTTCTCTATTGGATATCAATAATCTGTGAGCTATTTAAATAAACAGGTTCATGTTATGACCCGCTCTAGGACCAAGAGCTCACTCTCCCTATAGGGGCTGCAGGCTACTTGATTAGATTTAATTAATTATTTGTTTCATTAAGAGTTTAAGGAGTTAGTAGTCATTTCTTATTTATTAAGGGGTATTTATAATTTCTACTGAGTTAATTGGTGGGCTTTTAGGCTAGTTAAATAGGCCCAAT
This sequence comes from Saururus chinensis, assembly GCA_035235625.1. NCBI lineage: Eukaryota > Viridiplantae > Streptophyta > Magnoliopsida > Piperales > Saururaceae > Saururus > Saururus chinensis. The sequence continues at coordinate 25,289,547 of CP141144.1, forward strand.
TAACTCTCTTATTTATTGCAAGAGCACAACCCTAATTTTTGTTAGTGGATGAATTAATTTGAGATTAGAGCATTCCTTCCTCCTCCGGTTGTCCCCTATTGTCCTCCCAAAATTAGTCAACTAATCGCCCATTTCGATCTACTTTCTCCTCTCAGTCCCCCCCATAAATATGTCACATCTTCCCTCTCATCTAATTCCTGATCCTCAAACTCATTTTGTTCCCCTTTGATTTATCTAGCTCTTCCCTACATCCTCTACCCAACCTCAATTTTGTCCCCTAACCCTGTGAACCCATCCGTTCACAACAGTCAATGAGCCAACAGCTCCTGTCAAAAAGTAGATAAATAATTTAAGGACCACCTTGCTCCTACCATTCCTACATAAAATGGGTAAAAAGTAATCAAGAAGTCACAAACCAACTGAACTATTAATAGAACAGTAGCAAGGTTAGCAAGAAAAAAAGTAGCAAGGTTCTTTAGAAAAGAAAACATATCATGTAACAAAATAATTGAAGCCAGAGGCCCCACAAGGTCAGTAATCACACTTGAAATTCATTTTTTTGAAACTAAAAAAGACATCTTTGATATATATCATGTCAACATTTACAAATTTGAAGAAATATATACACAATGTTCCTGTCAAGGATGACAATAGGGAAACCGTATCAGATAACAAGAGGTGTTTGTAATAACACCTTAATCGTATTCCATCATATGAGCTGCCGCCTTCTAGCTCTTCTTTGCTTACGGGAGAAACCAAAAATGATGACACAACCAAGCAGGACTACCTCGATGATCACTATCATTTTGAGCTCTGTAAAAAAAGAAAACAATGAAGTACATAGAATTACAGAACAACGAAAGCGCTCAGAAAAACCAATAAATACCTTTTAGCTTCTGAACCAGCTCTTCCAAATTGCTTCCGTTTTTTGCTTCTTGAGAATTAATATTATATCCATTCGTTTTCGTGTCATGTGCCTCATTGTTCTCGTGTGTAATCCCATCCATGAAGCATGTGTTTGGGCAAGTGATACTACCATCATACTCATCACTGCCATCACAGCAATCTGTTACATATTAAATATGATGTAGTGGTCAGATAAGAGCTTCCACAATTCAATATGGAATGCAACAGCAATATTCAGGGATTTTCAGTGCCAATAACCGCATATGTGATCATTCACACGGGAAGAGAACAATAACTGGGGTGTGTTTCCAACATTTCTGCAGTAGAATCTGCTTTCTGGGCAGGCTGATGTACCTGAACAACTTGTTATAACAAAGACAACATGAGAATTGGCGTTTACAAAGTAAACCAACCACATGAAAATTGACACTTACAAAGTAAACCAACCATGGCAGTTGTTTAACATCTTTCATATAGGCTCAACTCTGAAGGATAACAAGTAAACAGAAGTGCAAAAAGTGATATACAAATAATCTTTTCTTGCACAGGTCCATGAATCCATAACTGAATCTATCATGATAAGGCTACGATAGAAAGGAAAGGAAATATATCTTTCTCCCCAATCCAGCGTCTTGATTGAAACTAGAAAGCTTAAATAAAAAGGAAGTTAATGTGGCTGAACAAGTGGGCGGAATACAATCTTCAAACGTTACAAGTAATATGTAATTACCATTGAAAGTTTCCAGGCAAGTTTTACCCTAGTATCTTCAAACATTGTATAAGATCTATGTTTGATTAAAATACCAGTAGTAGGACCTAATTGAGTTGAAGCCTTGACATCCAAATGCTACCTTTACCGTACAACATAGTAAGAAGTAAATCACTTTGATAGTAAAGCCAGGATTCAGGTATCCGCGAACAAACTGGAATATGGAGCGCGACAATCATTTATTTAAGAAGTCAATTCCAACCTTCCCGAAGCACCTTTCTTTGTCTTATTGTTGGTTTTCTTAAAATAAATCGTCACATTTGGTGATTTAAACATCTCTACGAACTCCACCACCATACAATCTTCTTAAAATAATTTCATAAACCACAAGTCTAAATGTCAGAAACTGTCTATCTATTTGTTTTTTTTCCTAATCATCACAGGAAAGATGATATCCCAAATTGTAAGCTCAGTCCATAAAACAATTCCACCCTTGGCACGCACCTATTGAAAGTTAGGATCCAAGAATGACCACCTATATATTTAAGCCATAAAGGTGTCAGCAGACATAGAGAAGAAAACACATATGGTAGACATATGTTTGTTCCTGAATCTTTATTTCCTAAACAAGAAATACTCATCCAAGCTGTGCATGAGCATTTCTGTTGAAAACTACTAAAGCACCTACTCCAATTATGACATTTTACCCTTAACTGACTCCAAACAACTAAGAACCCATTATACCTGAGGACAGATACTACCAGCATACAACGTCAAGTCAGTTGTAACCGTTAATGCAATTGATGAACATCAAAATCAAGAAAAAAAATCACACACAACCAGATGAAGAGACCGTCCAATAAATAAAGAAGTACATCAGCGACTACGATTACCAGGCTCGTCGGTTCCATCAACGCAGTCGCAAAAGTCGTCGTTGAGGCGCTCCTTGGAGAAAGACTTAGACCCGTCCCTGCACGCGATCAGAGCTGATTCATAGTACCTCTCGTCTGCTCAAACAACACGAAATTCATGAGTTTCACTGCACATGGACTCCGGAACCATTCAAAAGAGGGAGTGAGACCTTGAGGCGGGATTCCAAGAAATGGGGATGAACGACGGCGGAAGGAAATTGAAGAGACTGCTGGGGGAGCTACGAGGAGGAAGCAGAGGGAAGCGATGAAGAGGAGGCGGCTGGTGGTGGCGCTCCCCTGCATCACCGCTGCTCGGTTTCGAATCCGCCTCTGTATGACCGCCTGAGCATTTAGCTAGGCTGCAGCCGCCAGTCGGACCAGAGTCTTGCTCCACAGACCACAGTCCACGCTTGGGTGTGCGGGCCCAATGCATACGCCTACGGCCTACGAGTGGCAGCCCGGCCCGGGCCCGCTCAAAGCTCCACTCAGCCCAGCCCGGGCCTCTGGGCTAAGGTGCAGGCCCAGCACACCCAACCTCCACAAAGGAGGAGAAGTGAAGGAGGGAAGAGGAGGGGCCCTGGCTAGTTGCGGTAGTGCGGCCAAAAAGTTACACATAGGCTAGTAAGGCCCACCGGCTACAACTGCCATGCCCACATGTAATACAGGGTCATTGCCAATACACACATTTAAAAATCTTTCTTATATAATAATTAGGCAAGAATAGGGGTGTATATGAATTATGTATTTGCTCGTCTAAGATAGACACATACAAAATAAAAGTGAAAATTTGACAATAAACTACTTTATTTTCAAACTAGGGGCATATTTAAGAGACAATATTGGGTTTAGACATTTCTAAATTACCCCTCAAACAAGCTTTAAAAGTGGCTAATAAAAAATTAATTAAAAATAAACTTATAATAATATGATAATTTTATATAAAAATAAATGAATAATCATGTAGAAAACACGTAAAAGTATGACATATATTTATGATAATTTTTGTATTAAGATTAAATATATAACATTAATTTAAAATATATAATTAACAAACACGGATGCAAATTGTTGCATACTTGGAGTTAGTAGGCATTTACATTAGGGATAGACAAAACTAATTATGTTCATTTTAGTACATACAGACACCACCGTAAATGGACATCGGAGAAATGGGCGAAAGAAAGCACATTTATATTGGGATCATATTGATAAGAGGGGAAGCAGTTCCACCAGTGCTACTGCCGGAGTTCCCTCGATATGGCGCCTGGTGCATTATATAAGCATACTGACAAGTTAACAAACTAAAAACATTGTTTACCGTGGTCATGTGCTCTGTATCTAAACATTGTTTACTGTTAGGGGGCGTTTGTCAATGGATTCAAATGTAAAGTTTAGCAGATTTGTCCTGAATCCTGTTTAGATGGAGAAGATTGTCCGTCTACCAAATATTTAGCTTTGTTAGTTGTCATAGGATTTCAAACATGATTTTACCTAATAAATCTTGTTTTTGTTGTTGGCTCGAGATATAGGTCCGGCCCATATTGAACTACCCAATGGGGGCGGACCCCACAACACATATTGATGGAGGTTGGGCCCGAACTATGTGTTGCTGTTATTGGACCGCCATGGATGAGATGGGTAGAACTTCCCGTGGAGCATGACAATGCGGAGTAAGGCCTCTACGGGCTCGTTGGGGCCCACATCACTTGAAGGAGACACAAATTTTGAAAGGCATAGGAGACTTGTCCATTCCTAAATCCACTAGACTTAAAGTCCAATTTTAATTTAGCGGCAACAGGGTAGTTAGAGAAGATTAAGTGAGTGGTTAGAGATTAAATGAGAATAGGCTTTTTAAATTTATTTTTTATAAATCTAATAGTGGAAACAAACTTTTAAAATTTTTGTCAAGACATTCGCCAAGATATTTAAGGGTGTGAACTACTTATTTTTTGAATAATTTATTATTAAATCATAGTACAATAGTATTTGAGTTCAAATCACATTATAAACCAAATAGAGTCTTGCCCGAGTACATGTCCATAACACACAATATGCAAATTAATATTAACAAATTGACACTCGCGTGCCTATAGTCATGCACACCAACTACATATCCAACTAAAAAAAATATTAGAGATCCTACACTCACTAAGTAGTTTGATCGCCATCATTTCCTTGTACACCAAGTCTTCTACCCGCTCACTCCTCAGGTAAACTTATATCACAAAGACGTTGAGTATATGAATATACTAAGTAGGATGGCTAAACAAGAACCACATGCAATAGTACTATGATAACAACTCATACATCATAAACAATCATCAAATACAAGTCAAAATAAATAATCACTTTAACATCATTGCAACACTTAAGAATGCAATCACCCTTGTTAAAGTGCATACCACAAGAAGTCTCTAAGACTTAGTAGCTTCATCTAAGAGTCCAACCACCCTTACTAGATTATGATCTAATATAGCTCGACTTTAGCCTTTTTTTAAAGCTAATGCTCAACTCCATTCACACTATGAAACAAAGACCTACAATCTCACTTCAATGATTATTGAGACCTCTTATTTTGCATTGCACTTAACTATTTATCTTTTTATGCTATGGTTTATTCAAACCGAACTCTCAGGTTAATGGAGTAGCTCTACAAATAAACTCTTACTTTTGGAGAACCAAAAGACCATAGGCATGTTTTATATTATACCATTTCATCTACATTTCTAAAATGACTCAATTTTGTAACCAACCAAACACTAGGATCCTTTTGTCCTTAAGTATCGAATGCATTGGTCAAGGGTGATTATCCATTATAAAGATTTACTCATGCTTAGGTCTTACTTACACCAATATAATGCATGCATATCATTATGCAATTACAAATTTAAAATGCAATAAAACCACATTATGTTACTTATTAAATAGCATATACTTCATCATGAAATATACTTGAATTTCCATGGACAATACACCATCAGTCACTTGATCGATGTCTCAGCTAGGCGTTGATGATCACTAACATTTTGTCGACATGTAGACCCCTTATGGTTAAGTAAAGTAGTGGGTGGTGAGTTAGCGAGGTAGTTCGTGGGAAGCGAGTTAGTAGGGTGTTTGAAAGTAGTGAGTTAGTGAGGTAGTTTATGGGAAGTGAGAGGCCAGTTTTGAAAATAGTGGGGGAAGTTTTGGTAAAAAGTCTTTGACTTAGTCTTCCCCTACTCCCTGATTCTCTTTACGCATTCATCTTTCCTTTTTGTATTTTTCTATTTTATCATTTTCATTATTTTATTCATTTTTTTTGTTTAAGAGTGTGGAATTACTAGCATTAGGGTTTTGACTTGGACTTCCTACTCTCTACTATCTTTTTTTCTTTTTTAAGTAATGAAGTAGAAATTCCTTCTAGTGCTCATTTGGATTGGGGTTTGACCAAATCTTACTCCATTTTTTTATTCATTAGATGTGAGGCCCAAAGAGTCTCCCACGTAGTCTCTTTATATTTTTTCTTTAAATTTTGAGTTTTTTGAACTTTAGTTTTTTGTGGTTTAGTCATTTTAGTCTTTTATGGATAAACATTTTCACATTTAAAAACTAAATTTGATGTGGGGCCCATAAGTCTCACTTAGCTTTTTTACTAATTTGTGTTCGATGGCTATTTTGATGTGAGACTCATGGGTCTCACTTAGCCATTTACTTATTTTGATTTAACGACTATTTTTATGTGAGACATATGAGGTTTCAATTAGCCTTTTACTAATTTTGGTTTTATGGCTATTTTGATATGAGACTCATGGTGTCTTACTTAGCCTTTTATAATTTTAATTTTTTTATTTGATAGTCATTTTGATGTGGCTAATTTTAGCATGGGGCTTATGAAGCGTCACTTAGCCAATTTAACTTTTATGACTAACTTTAAGTGTGGGAGGACTCATAAGGTCTTCACCCAATTTTTTTGTTAGAAGATGCATCATATTCCTATGTGTGTGTAAGAATGAATTTGGTTTTTTTTTGGCTTTGGACTTTGTCTACTTTAAAGACATTGTTCGCTTTAGAAATTTGGTCCCCTTCGGAGCTGGTCATCCCCTTCAGAGTTAAACTAGCTCCAAAATCTTGGCCTTTAAATTTTGGCTTTTCCTTATTAAAAAATTATGTCAGTAGATAGTCCCTCCAAGGGGTGACAATGGAGTAACTTTATAAATGGAATGTCACCCATTGGAAAAGACTGTGAAAGCAATGTCTGGTCTACCATCAAACTCTGCTGGCGAGTTACCTACAGTTCAAATAGCTTCATATGGTACTTATCTAAGATTTAAAGGGATTTTTAAAATTGTAATAGACAAAGTGATAAAAATCATAATGAGAGCTCGAAGAGGTGCTACTAATGAATGACCAAGGGATGAATGCTTTCTAGGTTTTATCCTTACGCAAGGATACCTCTTCTGCACCGAACATTAAGACAATGAACACATCATTTTTCTTGAAGTTGTCAAGGAAGAGTTTATGAGAGAAGGAATTCTATGCAGATAGATCTCCTTATGATCAACAGAATCATATATATATATATATGAGAAAGAGTGGATCATTATGCCAAATGCTCAACTAAAATGATTGACCAATACATTTAGATTTCCAATTCATAGTTCTAGTGAAACTTTGAAATTTTCTAGTTCATAATCCAGACATTACAATAATCAAGCAAGTGTCATTTTCTAAATTTATTTGTTTAATTTAGGTACCGGCAATTCACAAGTATGTGATTAGCCGATGCTGCAAAAATCCACTTCTAAACTTATATGTTTCTTTTTTAAGTACTGGCAAACTCACAAGCACTTGACTAATGACTAGCAGACGTTGCCAGAGTTATCTTCCGTAATCTGGTAACTTAGTTTTCAAGGTCCAATAGTCATTTATCTGGATCTTGTCAAATCCTGCTTCAAGCTTTATCAGGATCTTATCAAATCCCACTCCCACATCAAGACAGATATTCATTTAAATCTTATCAAAGAAATCCTACTTCAACATGCTAACCATCTTGGTAATCTATTTAAAGATTGTATCCTTTCCCCCCATTAAAATTTATCTTCCTGTTCTTTGTTCTCCTTTTCTCCTTTCCATATGACTTTTGTAAGTATACCTTCATCTATTTTTTTTATTCTACGCCCTTCAATCCAATTCATTGTATTGCGGTGATTCCTTTGCTTGATTTGTTGAAAACTTTTGTGAAGAGGTTGTTCAAGGTGGGGCAGAGACCATGGTCATCGGCTGCTTGCTGCAGCAAGTGGTGGGATAGCTTGAATTGACAAAATTTGCTCTATGTTGTTTGGGAGTGTGGAAAATTTGTAGAGAGCTATTAGTGCTTCTGCTCTGGCTTGTCGAGTCTCCCCTCGGAGGACCTAGACAAGGAGAGGTATGGCACCAGAAGTAGTAATGGTTGATTTGTTAGATGGAGAATTAGAGAGAGTAAGTAGAACAGTGGCATAATCTCTCAAATCTAAGTTTGGCGATTGTAGAAAACTGAAAGTGGGTTCAATGCATCCGCATCCACAATATGGATCTTATTTCTTTCATCTTTAATGTCAAGATTAAAAAGAAAAAGGAAGGTGGACTTGTTGCAGTTGGCATGCTCAAACTAGAGCATGGAGACGAGCGGCTCAATGGCTCTTGAGAACTGGCATCAATGCCCGGAAGATGTCTTAATTAGCCTTCAACTCTCTCGTACCTCCTTGATTCCTATTGCTAGAATAGAAGATGGGAGAAATCTAGAGTTGGCGGATCGGACTTTTGAGGTTGAAGAATTATGAAATGATGCGGAGGAGGCCAGTAGCGAGGTGGTGGTGCAAAGGGGTCAACTGTCGAACCTAAATTGGAACAAGCGAGGAAAAGGGGCGAAAGAGGAGGGCAAAGCCATGACGGAAGAGAGAAGGGCAGGGTGGAGTGAGATTGGGACAGAGGGGAGAGGCCGAAATCCAGAGTGGGATGGGAGGAGAAATGGCAGTAGTCGTGGCCAAAGGTAGTCGGTGAGGGGCGGGGGTAGGAGGTTACGGTGGTTGGTAATGTTGGAAATGGCAGCGCTTTGATAGGGCAATGGTCAAGGGGAAGAGGAGTGTTTTGAGGGTGAAGAAAGGAAGCCGGTGGCGAGGCGATGGTGGATCGGAAGAAAGGAAGAAGAGAATGGGAGAGGCGGCAGCCAATGGCGAAGAAGAGAGTAGAGCAGAGTGCAGGGGGCGGAAACATGGAGGTAGGACAGCTGTCGGTGGCACAAGGACAAGCAAATAGAGATAGAAGTGAAGGAAGATTGGTCGGAGATGGAGAGAAAGGCGAAAGAGGAGGGATTTTTTTAATTTAAATGGACGGTTGAGATGATTTTAGAATGCGTGGCTAGGGTTTTGTTTTGCATCATGGCTCAATTTGGATTTCAGCTTGGCTCGTATCTAGCTGTGCTTGGCTTGGTTCAAGCCACCTTTTTTATCTATTACAGTGTATCATATTAGAGCGAAGGTTGTATCATATTAGAGGTTGAGAAAATAATGACTAAAAAATGAATGAAAAATTACATAAGTATCTAACTTTTTTATCTAAGATTAATATGGATTTAAAAAGGGATTAATTGAAAAGATTTTTGTATTTTGACACTATAGCAACAATGTAGCAGTATTGTAGCATCAAACAATCGATTATTGTAGTGGTTGATCGCGTAGAGTAGTAGTTTGTAAAACGAAGTGGAGAGTTAAATAACTAAATAGTGACTTTAACGATCAATCATTGGAGCCTGTAGTTTCCTAAATAAGTCATTCCGAGTTGAATTCTATTCTTATTTGTGGTCTAGCACCTAAACCGACTTAGTTATCAATATAGGGGGTATTTTGGACGTGAGAAAAGAATATAACGGCCATTATTAACATAGAGAGAGATTGATGAGTCTACTCTATTGAGTTTTGAGAGTTTTAAGCTTTCCTTTGGCTACATGCTTTGAAGATCAATTTAATTAACCAAATGTTAGAAGAAATTCATAACACAACATACACAAGAGCTTGAGGAGTTGCAATAAATCTTTAGTGGGAGATTGAAGAACTCAAGGCTAAAGTCAAGGAATAAGAGGAGCTTGTTTGAGGAGATTAGAAAAAGACAAAATAGAAGAAAAGTTTTAAGTGCATGAGGGAGAAGACTTGAAGGCAAATAATGAAAGACATTTGTTAAAGATTTAAACAAAAAGGGGTTTTTGGGTAAGTGTCAACAATAAAGGTTTGTGGTTTGCTTGTGTCAATGTAATGTCTTACTTACTAGTGCATTGATTCAGTCATTGAGTGCCTGTTATATCTTTTTACTCGAGTTTGCATTTTTCACGTTAAATCCTTGTATGATCTTTCAATATTTTTGGTTTGATTGCTTCATAGCTTCATCATGAATGCTCTTAGCCATTAGATTTTTATTGTTTCCGTTGTAGAAAAAAATTTGTACAAAGATGGTTAGAACTCTTAATTCTTACTTGTTGAAGTACTAGTTTCAAAAGTAATTTTGTTAATTAGACAAATATTTAACTCTCATACATGCATGAAAATTGTCAAATACAGCCATGTGGACTCATTAGAAGTTAAATTTGCATCAAGAGAACTAAATTTTGGTAGGAGATGACACACTATTGGTATATCAACCATATATATAGTATAAAAAATTCTGATTGACATGATCTTAGTAGCATTGGAAAGAAGACTTTTATGACTACAATCAATATTTTAGGAATCATTCCAAAATTCCAAATATTTATAGGTCAAAACCGATGTGCAACAAGATAGCTAGCTAATCGTTTATAATTAAACCCTTTGCAAGTGTACAAGGCTATTGTACTAGGATAAGTATTTAAGGGTTGTCGAACCTCAGGGATGGATGAATTATTACTAAATCTAAAGAGAAATTTGCTGATTAAAAACTAAATCAAACTTAAACTTTAATTAGGTAAAGGAAAGAAGTCAACTAGTTTAAAAATAAAAGATTAATATAATAGAAATTACTTAGGAAATCAAATCCACTATAGAACCATAACAATTCTTTAACTTTTAATATAAATCTAGTGTGAATATGAACAAGTATTCTCAGCTACAAGCTAGAATTATTTCAAAAAGAATCATTAATTAAATTCCATGGCATGAACTATCTTTGACAATAGCACGAATCATCTACATTAAACTAGCTATAGGCATGACCCGTCTAATCTTAGTATAACTCATCCAAGTCATTAATTATCTGAACATTAAAACTATTGTATGACCATCTCATCGAAATCACAAAAATTAGAATTGATGCAAATATCAAAACCACGTTAATTTATCATCTACAAGACAATAAATCAACATAGATTTGAATAAACATTAAAAGCTCTTCCATTAAAAAGGAAATCCATATCATATAATTGTCATCATTCACAACTGAGATCTAAATTAAAAAGAAAAAAAACTGAAACTTATCTATAGCTTCATCAACTCCTAAGTAAAAGAAAAGTCTAGCCTTCCATTGTGGAAGAAAGTACTTGAATCTCCATTAAAAGCTTTTAGTTCTTTTCTATCTTCTTCTTCCTTTTTCTCTTCATAAAATCTACTGGAATCCTCCAATTTCAAGCTAAATATGTCTTTATATAGGCATAAGATCCGTAGGAAAAAGTCCAATATGAAAAGGATTGAAAATTGGCTAAAACTAAAAAATTGCACGTTATGTCGTTCGAATGCCCTGCATGCCCGTTCGAACGCTTGAACTGAGTTTTGCTTCAAAATCACGTTATCCCGATTGAACGGTAAGTAACCCCGTTCGAACGGCTACAGTGTTTCGGCTATCTAGACAGTTTTTCTGGACAGTCCATAATTTGTTCATTAAGTTTTTTCTTCATGTCCATATTAATTTCCAACTTGTTTATAACTCTGAAAAGTTGTCCAAATCACTTTAAAGCATGTCAAGACTATTTTTAATTATTCCAAACATCGGCCAAGTACCTTGATAAACGCACTTTACCTATAAAATATAAAATATCATATTTTAGACATGTAGAATATAATTAAAATTCTAACTTGATTTAAATACATATCTAAACTACTAATAACTACAAAATTATTAATAATTAAACTAAAGTACTAATATCTATCTTATTCTAAATAAACTATAACTAACTCTAAATTAACATAATCTATACTAGCAAATAAGGTAAAAATGTATATAAAATAAATATATATTTCGTACTTATCATTAGCTAATTAAGCCGAGGTCAACACATGGAGGATTTTTTTAATAGTTGTGATTGTTATACATAAGGAAAGATGAAAAGGCTGATTGAATAATAAGAGAAAGAGTAAGGAAACTTAATTGCTAAAGAAATATTTGATTTATTTGATTGATCTAAAATCTAATTATTGCAAAAGAAATAACCAATCAAGCAGGCAATTAAGAACCAATAAAGTGATGTGATTAGGCCTTTCCCTTTAAAGTCATCTCATCTACTTTATAAAAAGGGAAGAACATGGGAGAAGGATAATCCCATCCTCTTTAGAGCTCTCTTCTCATATATTTCCTCTCTTCTTTTGTAGTTCTTTGTTTCTAAGTGTTATTGTAATGACTTGTTAAGCCCTCTAACTAAGATTAGAGTTGATTTGTAACAATTTAATGTTGTTTTATTCATATTTTATCAATGATTTCAAATAATTATTGATTACTTGAAGTAATATTCATTTAATGTTTTTCTTCTTGTTGTTTATTTGTGATCTTAATACATAAGATGTTTGAAAACTCTTTTTTTTATCTTTTGTGGTTTTCATACAACCCTAAGTTTTGGATCAATTTAACAAATTAATAGTTTAAGTGTAGCATAGAGGTTTGCATATGCAAAGGGTTATTTTGTGTATTATGGGGAATTGTGAGACATTTTGTGTTTTATAGTGTATTCTAAGGCCATTTTGGCAAATCATAGGGGTTGTTTGAGTGTGAAATTCTAAGGATTCTGCCACAATTTTGTCCCTATTTAGCAGAATTGTATTTGGATATGGAATTAGTGTGGAATTAAAAATTATGGTGGAAGGATGATTCTCGCACAATTATGATAGAATCAATTAATTACTTCGTGAGGTGATTCTGTTGATTTCAGCTCCCACCTATTTAAGAATTAAAGATTCCTTCTGAACTATCTCTAGATTGTCCCTATTTTAGAATTTCTTTTTAGGATCTAGGGTCTAGGGAGAATAGCAAAAGATGCATGAAAATCCTATTTTGTCTAATTTCTGAATTGTCTACTTCCTTCAAACTTGCCAAGGTAGATTTGTAAACTTTGGTGTATTGCCAAATATGCCATGCACATGCATAGTCAATTCTAAAGATCTAATAGCACATGTAAGTAAGGAAGAGTTTTTCATATTTTTTCTTACAATGAGCATAGTGTAAAGAATGTATAGAGGCTTTTTATATTTGAGATAAATGCTATATATATATATATATATAATTCTTAAATAGGTGGGAGCTAAAATTAACAGAATCACCTCACGAGGTAATTAAGTGATTCTACCATAACTGTGTGAGAATCATCCTTCTGCCATAATTTTTAATTCCATACTATTTCCATATCCAAATACAATTCTGCTAAATGGGGACAAAATTATGGCAGAATCCATAGAATTTCACACTCAAACAACCCTTAGGATTTGCCAAAATGGCCTTAGAATACACTATAAAAATGTATGGAAATCCTACTTTGTCTAATTTCTAAATTGTCTACTTAATTCAAACTTGCCAAGGTGGATTTGTAAACTTTGGTGTATTGCCAAATATGCCATGCACATGCATAGTCAATTCTAAAGATCTAATAGCACATGTAAGTAAGGAAGAGTTTTTCAAATTTTTTCTTACAACGAGCATAGTGTAAAGAATGTATAGAGGCTTTTTATATTTGAGATAAATGTTATATGAGCTAGGCTCATATAAATCTACGTGAGCCCGGACTCTATGGGTCATCGGATTTACATCTAGTGGCCCATAATACTCATGGGTTTAACTAGTGAGTATAACTAATGAGTATTAAATTCATAAGTATTATGAGCCACAAGATGTAAATGCAATAGCCCATAGAGCCTAGGCTCATATACGTTTATATGAGCCTGGGCTCATATAAACAGGTCTCATATATATGTACTTTGATTGATTTAAAAGATAAAAAAATGTGTATATTTTTTACGTTAAACTTATAGTTAAAGTTAAAGTAGAGCCTTAAAAATACTTTTCACATATAAATTGAGAATAATTTTAAAATAATACTCCTCAACGTATTTCCGTGGTTTAAGATGGACTGCATGGGACGACATATTCTGGAAGGCTTCGGATTAGGTGACGCTTTTTTGAATAAGTCTGCGTTTCTCTTATCCGCATACTCAGCCCGCAGAATCTCATGTGCTGGCATAAGGGAGAATCGGTTTTCTGTCCCTGTTACCGTAGGGGCGTTTTATGTCCCCTACTACCGAGGCCGCGCAATTCGAATTGCGTGGCCAACAGGTTTGAAAGCCGTACCAATACGCCAATTATTTGATGAAATGTCACAGCAGATATAAGGCTTTTCTCTCTTCTGACTGAAGCCTTCGGCATCAGAGCTGATGACTGATGCCACACCTACCTGATTCTTGTAATTCTGCCCTTTGAATAATTCGGTGGCCTTTTCTGGTGGGTCTTTGTCTCACACTATTCATGATTTTTAACTTTCATAGTTTTGGGCTCACATCTCATTGTAGTACCGTTGCTAGTAGCCCACTATTCAGCTGGGACCAGCCCTCTATTCAGCTGTGTAATAATTTTAGTCTATTAAGTGTAATATATCGTATCAAGAAGAGAGATTCTCTTTGTCCTCTTAACTTTTTTGGACGACGAGAGTTTAGTAGAAGAAAAATTATTTTTTTCAACCTTAATGCCTCCTAAACGTGCCCTATATTGGTAAATATTTAAATTTTTTATAATATATAAAATTAATATTATTAAATTTTTAAATATGTCTCATTTTTTAAAAAAAGTTAAAATAATTTTTATGTTTAATGTTTTTTTCTTCTCCTCCAATGTGGGCACCGACAACAACTCTAATTACACCTCTGATAACAATGTTGTGTTGATATTATAGCTAGCCATGCTTCTAACTCTCAACCTGCTTGCCCTCGACTATTTTGCATTGTACCATCTTACCAATTATTATGAAGGAGGACGAAAATAAAAAAAAAGCGAGGAAGAAGAGAAAAAGTAACACAAACTATAAGTTGCAGCAATAAAGCTACAATTTATTTATATGTACTAGTCATGAGCAAGCCAAATCCAACAATACTACACTAATCACACTACCTGAGCCTGTTTATTGCCAAGAAAAAGAAAAAAAAGAAGAAGAGGAGAAGGAGAAGGTCATGATACTAGGGGGATGGTGTGGGCAAAGAAGAAAATGCCAATGACACTGGTATAGGAGAAGAAGAAGCAAATTATGTATGAAGAAGAAGTGAATTGGGTATGTGAAATATATTTATCTAATTGGAGAAGGAGGAATGAAATATGTATTAAGAGGTATAGTATTAATTCCGGAGAAATGAGTAATGGGGAAGTGAAAGATTGGTGGGGTGGCAATAGCAACATTCTAACCTGTATTTGTTTTCTTTATGAACCACCCTCATAAACTAAACATAACATGCTACGAAACCAATTCTCATTATCATTACGTACGAGGGAAACAACTTCAATTTCTGTAGTGTTTGCAACATTCAAACCCTGTGATTGAATTACTCTGATCACCCCCACTCCGAAAACCATGTCTTAATTTACTTAGTACATACTGTAAAATAACGATAGAAAAAAGGAACTTTTTGCTAACCTAATTTTACTTGTCCTCCTCACTGCCCTGACTCCTGCCAGCTATTTACAAACCACCAAAAGAACTCTTTAAAGTAAAGCTTGGAAGCCATGTCCTTCACAAATTGAAACCGGAACCAGTAGCTTCATGAGTGGAAATTCCGTGGGAGGAATTGGCCTTCCTCCATTTCTGAGCTCAGCAGCTTCTCCAAGTACTCCGACCCCAAATCCTGCAATTCCACCTTCACGCTTGCGGCAAATTGCTGACCACCCCCACCTTGTGTTTGTTCCCCTCCCAAGCACCCGCAAATGGCCGAGGCCTCCTTCTTCACGGTCGGGTACCCAGACGCAGGCCGGGACAGCGGGACCACGGACGGAGCGGAGGCCGGCGCGATCACATCCGCGGGGAAATTCAGCAGCGCCTTGGCACCCCGCATGCGGAACGCGGCGCGGTCGTAGGCCTTGGCGGCCTCCTCGGCCGTGTTGAACGTGCCCAGCCAGACGCGCGCTCCGTGGCGTGCCGAGTCGCGGATCTCCGCGGCGTATTTCCCCCACGGCCGCCTCCGGACGCCTCGGTAGTGCCTCTTGGCGATGTGGGGCGCTGGGGCCATCGGCCGCCGCACCTGACCGCCGCAGTTCATTCGACCGCTTGCCGTCTGCATGGTCATGGACATGGCCTCGTTGAGCACCTCGTATATGACCATGTCCTGTGAGTCATTCTCGTTGAGTGGCAGCTCATTTGCTGAAGCTTGGTACAACGAAGGAACCATCTCTGTTCTTGATTTGCTCCACCCGCAGCCACTTCCCTGCAATGAAATGCAGAAAACTTGGTAGAATCGAGAATGTTGATCAAGTGAACGATTAACATTTAGAAGATTGAGCTACTTATACAGATGAAGCAGAGATTGGAAGGTGTAAGTGGGTGAATTTTGGATTGGAGGAGGAAGGTGAGAGGAAGGAGGCCGAAGAGTGTGGGCGAAGACCCGCTTCCTCTCTGGAGACTCTGCTGCGACCCATCCACATTTTGCTTTGAACGCACGTTACTGACATTCACCTTGTTTCTAGAGCATATCTACACGAATGCCATCATCCTGGGTGACGTCATCGTGACTTGGGCTGACTGAGAGCAGCGATGACTGGCTTGGGTCGCGCAGGAAACAGCCGCCGTTCCAAATCGATGTCTCTAAGCGGGCCCACTGCGATCCTGTGTCTGGAAGCTATTGATTAATTTACATAAATGCAATAGAATATGGAATAGTAGGCAAAATGTTCAAAAACAAAGAACGCCTGGCTTCTTATCCTAGTAATTTTCTCTTACCTAATCTAAAGAAATTAAAATTTGTTATTTATTACCCCCCATTTAAAATAATTTTTGAGCTTATTTACCCGGACTCTTTTAACACATCTTTATATGCCTCCCTTGAGAAGAAACTACTTTGTCCATAAGGGTGCTCATGGACGTTATATGTCCGTTTATATTTGTTTCTATTTTTATATTATAACACTTATAATACTTCGGCTGAGACCCAACTAAGATCGAGGGTTCTAAAAATAAAATTAGAATAAATTTTTAAAAATTTAGGAGAGGTTTTTGTGCATGAAAGCTGTAATATTCTTTTATACACTACAAAACATCAATGCTATGCTATGTGTAAACTAAAATAAAATTATATTTTATTATTTATTTGGATGGGGTCAACATTGTCGTAACATAGGTTGCCTAAGTATTTAGCAGGTAACATTTCTGATGTTATTTCAATAAGATAGGATCTAAACGTAGGCATGCCTAACGACTATTACAAACATCAGACGATATAAAATTATATATTTATAATACATACAATCTGATAAATTATTCAAAAACAAACGAAGTCATTGGACTTGAACAGAAGCTAATAAATCATTAGAGTCAAACGGAAGCTAATAAATTATTGGAGTCATATATCAAATAAATCAGTGGAATCAGACAACTCTTTCTTTCCCATAGCAGAACATAGTAGATCAAATCAAAATATAGTAGATCATATCAAACTAGAGCAAATTATACAAATCGGATCAGAACAAAGCATATCAAAATAGATCCGATAAGAGTAAAGCATATGTTGTGCCCGGTGTAGGCACAATTGGTACGCATGAGTTCTATGCAGAGAAAGGAAAAGAAGTTGGAAGAAAGAAAAAGAAGTTCTAGAATTACTTCAAACATGAAAACAAAAGAGGAAGAAGACGACCCCTTTATGGGAAGTCGCTCCCCACATTGGGAGTCATGCCACTAGTGGGCCCGGTTCACCCGTGGTCCACTAGTGCGCCAATTTTAAATATTCTAAAAATTCAATAATCAACTACTAACTAGCCTAATGACATAACAAAAGTACTGAAATAAGGGAAATACTAAGTCTAGTGCACCCGTGCACAACACTCCACCACACTTTCGTACACGCCTTGTCCTCAAGGCGACCACGAAGGATACCGGAGCAAAAACTCATCCTCAGACAACCACGTAGCATCCTCCAGTGACTAACTCTGCCAAGAGACTAAAACCTCCGTGGTAATCCGACCAGAACGACAGACACAATGCTTGTCAAGTAGCGCTGCAGGCATGGGCTCAGACGAAGCGACAGGGCCCATCAAGGGAAGAGGTGGAGCATCCATAGCCAAGGTAGGGTCACCAATGTAACAACGCAGCCGGGAAACATGAAAAACCGGATGGACCAACGAACCCTACGGCAGAGTGAGGCGATAAGCAACCGAACCAACTCTCGCTTCGACAACATAGGGCCCATGAAACCGTGGAGCAAGCTTAGAGTGCTCAGGCTGGAACAAAGAGGACTGACGCTGAGGAAGAACTGAAACATAAACCAAGTCACCCACGGCAAACTCGCGCTCAGTGTGATGGCTATCATAAATCTACTTCATTCGATTCTGAGCTGCAGACAGGTTCTGTTTAAGCTGATGAAGAACCTCATCCCGAGTCTGGAACATATAGTCGACCTCTGCCACGGAAGACCGATGAGCCACATAGGACAGCACAGTAGGAGGTGGCTTGCCATATAAAATCTGAAAAGGAGTGAACCCGGCACGAGTGTGGTACGCGGTGTTATAAGACCACTCTGCCCAAGGAAGAAGCTGAAGCCAACGTCGGGGCTGAGCCATAGTGAAATAACGCAAATACTACTCCCAATAACGGTTCACGACCTCAGTCTGACCATCCGTCTGAGGGTGGTAGGCGGTGCTCATGTGGAGAGAAGTTCCCTGTAAAGTGAAAAACTCTTGCCAAAACTGAGAGATAAAAACCCGGTCACGATCAGAGACAATCGTGCGAGGCATACCATGTAACTTGGCCACTTCTCGAACATAAAGATCCGCCACCGACTTAGCTGTGTAAGGATGACCCAGAGCACAAAAATGGGCATATTTAGATAGCCGATCCACGACCACCATAATAACCGACTTGCCTTGAACCAACGATAAGGCCTCAACAAAGTCCATAGAAACATCGTCCCAAACCTGATCTGGAATGGGTAAGGGCTGAAGCAACCCAGCTGGAGAGGTAGTGGCAGACTTGGCACACTGACAGACATCACAAGCAGCCACAAAATTAGTCACTGCATGTCGTACACCCTTCCACAAGAAGCTCTGGCTGATCCGTTTATAAGTGCGAAGAGCACCCTCATGACCCGCCAAAGGAGAGGCATGGAAGTGATCAATGAGACGTTGGCGCAGATCGGTAACCGCTGGCACCCAAAGACGGTCCTTCCAAAAGAGAAGGCCATCCTTCCATGCAAAACCAGGGTGCGCTGGTGGGTTGGCCTAGAGGGCCGCAATCAGAGTGGAGGTCGGGCAATCATCCTTATAAGCCTACTGTAATTCGTCAAGAAAAGGGTAAACTGGGCTGGAAATAGCCAAACACGAACTGGGGTTGGTGCGGCGAGACAGTGCATCAGCCACAGTGTTGTCCGATCCCCGCTTGTACACTACCTCATAGTCATAACCCAAGAGCTTACTAACCCACCGCTGCTGCACGGGCGTGGACATTCGCTGTTCGAGAAAATACTTGAGTGGCTGATGGTTAGTGCGAATGAGGAACCGCCAGCCAAGCAAATAAGGGTGCCACTTGTCGACCGCAAGGACAATGGCGAGCATCTCCTTCTCGTAGACTGAGAGGGACAGGGAACGACCAACCAAAGCCTTACTGAAGTAGTCAATGGGACGCTCCTCTTGAAGAAGTACTGCCCCTAGGCCGGCATCCGAAGCATCGGTCTCGACCACGAATGGCCGGCTGAAATCAGGGAGAATCAAAACAGGGGCGGTTGCCATAGCCTGTTTCAACTCCTCGAAGGCGGCTTGGGCAGCGTCGGACCAGAAAAAAGCACCTTTCTGTAACAGCTGAGTGAGCGGTCGTGTAATCTCGCCATAGCGGTGAATAAAGCGCCGATAATAGCCAGTAAGGCCAAGGAAACCCCACAACGCCCGGGCACAAGTAGGAGCAGGCCAGGACAGCATGGCGGCCACCTTAGAGGGGTCAGTAGCCACACCGTCACGAGAGATGACATGGCCCAAATATTCAACCTATGAGCAGCCAAACGAACACTTCGAGCGTTTAAGAAACAACGAGTTAGCATGTAGGATATCAAAAACAGACCTGAGATGCTCCAAATGGTCGCCCCACGACTTGCTATAGACCAGAATATCATCGAAGAACACCAAGATGAAGTGGTGGAGGAAGGGCCTGAAGAGGTCATTCATAAGACTCTGAAATGTAGAGGGCGCATTCGTGAGGCCGAATGGCATAACCAAGAACTCAAAATGACCATCATGAGTACAGAAGGCGGTCTTATGCACATCGGTGGGCTGCATATGGATCTGATGATAACCGGAACGAAGGTCAAGCTTACTGAATATGGTAGCACCAGCCAACTCGTCCAATAGTTCCTCCACCACCGGTATGGGATATTTGTCCTTCACTGTAATTGCATTTAGCGCCCGATAGTCCACACAGAAGTGCCAAGTCCCATCTTTCTTACGGACCAGCAACACTGGGGAAGAAAAAGAGCTCGTGCTAGGCCGGATGATACTTGAAGAAAGCATATCCGCTACCAGGCGCTCGATCTCAGCCTTTTGAATGTATGGATAGCGATAGGGTCATACATTGGCGGGAGCAGCAACGGGTAGAATAGAAATAGAGTGGTCATGAGCCCTCACTGGAGGAAGGCCTGTTGGCTAAGCAAACACCGTGCCATACGCTGTCAAAAGATCACAAAGGTCCTACGGCAAGTCATCTTGTACCACCGCCACTGACGCCTGCTGCTGGAGGAGGAGTCCTTGTGCTGCGAACCTAAAGAAGGACCCCGTTGCCTGAGCAGAAAGAAGGATACCGGGCTGAGAGCTTTGGAGATGTACCCTCTGTCCATGCAATGAGAAATCCATCACCAGGTTTTTAAAGTTCCAAAGAACGTCGCCAAGCTCCTGGAGCCACTGCACTCCCAACACCACGTCCGCCCCCTTCGTCAGCAGTAAGAAGAGGTCGGTCACGAAGGTGTGGACCTGGATGGAGAGTGCGGCCTATGCACAGACGCCTGAACTGCGGAGGTGCTTACCATCACCAATCAATACATCAAAGGGGGTCGAGTCAAACACAAAGCAACCTAGCCTCTGCACCACCTTATCGTTGATGAAGTTGTGAGTCGACCCACTGTCAATCAGAATGGCAACCTGTTGCCGCTTGAGATAACCCTGTACCCTCATTGTGAGCAGTGTGAAGGCCCCTAAAAAAGCATGGACAGAGATCTCTGGCAATGTATCGGCAGGGTACAAAGAATCAGACTCATCGGTTCCCCCGGACTCCTCATCGATCTCCTCCACTAAGAGACTCCCTTTGACGGAACAATGGTGCCCCGGAATGAACTTCTCATCGCAGCAAAAATAGAGTCCTTTTGCACGACGTTCCTCCATTTGGGCTGGAGTGAGACAACGGACAATCGGGCCAGCCGGCGGAGGAGCTTGGCCAATGCGGCCAGTCACCTAGCTGCTGGCTGGAGTTGCAAGGGGAGAGGCGGACACAGCAGCCCGAGGAAAAGGTCCTAGCCTGCCTCAGCGCCGTTGTCGAGCCAACTTCTCCTCTTCAATACGTGCGTGTCGCACTACATCCAGCATGCTGGCACAGGGAAAATGGCGCATCTCCTCAGAAATCTCAGGCTTGAGTCCTCGCTTGAACGTACCCACCAGGGCGGCCACCGGCCAATCCGGGAGGCAATTAGCCACCTTCATGAACTCTGTGTAGTAGGCGCGCACGGTGGATGTTTGGCGCAGGGAGGACAACATTTCATTGAAGTCTTGAAACTCATTGGGGCCGAATTGGATGCATAATTCATCGGAGAAGGCGGTCCAAGTTGGGTAGTGCACCTCCTTCTCAAAGCTCTGATACCACACCAATGCATCCCTGTCAAGGTGGAAGGCCGTTATGCGCAGCCATTCAGCCTCCAACTGCGTCCCCTGATAGGCAAAAAATTTCTCCGCCTTGTAGAGCCACTCTACAAGGTCATCATCTCTGTTATAACGTGGAAACTGTAGGCGGGCCAAACTAGGTTCCACCCCACCCCAAAGTGCTCTGCGGTGTCCTGGATACTCCTCCCAGTCATCCTCCATCTCCTGGTGCAGATTTCGTGGAGGCAGCACCATTGGGGCATTTTCCCGAACACCTAGTGCGCCTCGCGAATCCCAGGCCTGGCGCCTCCCTTCCATGACATGATCGACAATGCCAAAGCGTACACCGTCTTGAGCAAAGCGCATCTTGCGGTATGCAGGCGCTGAGAAGTCAGGGCAGAGGATTTTGGGAGCCTGGAACGGCCCCCCCTTCTCCATGGAGGCTGGCAGCCTGGACACTAGAGGGGGTGCGCGCTCAACCTGAATCTAGGCTATAACCAATCCCAGTGCATCGATCTTGGCCATGAGTTGCCATCGTGAACTCGCCGCCGGTCTCTGGTGCTAATTTGTCGCAGAGACGAGAGTCTCTTTCTCGGGCTGACTCTCCGAGGCCATGGCAGCTTGCTTGCCTCGAGTCATGGCTGGGGATCGTAAAAGCTCTGATACCAATGTTGTGCCCAGTGTAGGCACAATTGGTACGCAGGAGTTCTACGCAGAGAAAGGAAAAGAAGTTGGAAGAAAGGAAAATGAGTTCTGGAATTATTTCAAACATGAAAACAAAAGAGGAAGAAGATGACCCCTTTATGGGAAGTCGCACCCCACATTGGGAGTTGTGCCACTAGTGGGCCCGGTTCACCCGTGGTCCACTAGTGCGCCAGTTTCAAATATTCTAAAATACAATAATCAACTGCTAACTAGCCTAATGACATAACAAAAGTACTGAAATAAAGGAAATACTAAGTCTAGTGCACCCGTGCACAATAGCATATCTCATTTAGCATATTAAGTTAACTATTTAATATGCACATGTATTTATTTAAATATATATTAAACTCAAAAAATTAGAAATGCTTACTCCCCTGAGGTTTCCAAAAGTGGTGGTATTTGGAGTTGTTTATTCCTTTAAGGCGTCATCTCTTTCAAGTCTAGAGATGGCGGGCGGAGCCTCCTTTTACTCTGGAATGTTTCTCCCTTTCTCGCCTAAAGGTGAGGGACAAAACCTCCCTTAACCCAAGACGTTTTTCTCATTGCTACTAAATGCGGCTGACAGATCCTCGTCTTTCCCAAGGTTTATATATATATATATATATATATATATATATATATATATATATATATATATATATATATATATATATATATATATATATATATATATATATATATATATATATATATATATATATATATATATATATATATATATATATATATATATATATATATATATATATATATATATATATATATATGTATATATCTTTGCGCGCTCATAGGCAATGGATAGAACCTCACAGTTTTTATAAATCTGGTACATGGCATGCTGCTCAAAAGCTTATGATGGGTGTGGAATGGGTTTATACTATCCCGGTAACCTAGACCAACTCGGGCTAACCTACTGGTTGAACCCAGTTGGCTCAAACTGATCATCAATCTTGACCAGTAATTGGGTCACTTTAAAAAACACTTGACTCTATTGGGCCCCCCTAGTGGAGCCGCTTAACTGGGTGAATTACAGTATTGAAATAGGAAGTTCCTTGCTTTTGGGGACTATGAGAGACTAAAAAATAATATTTTTACTCCATTTTTTCTACACTAAAACCCAACTCTTTAGAGCAAAAAAATAGACCCACCTATTAATAAGTTAGACCCACCTCTCTTTGCCCAATCAAAATTTAGAGTAGGATTTTAGTGTAAAAAAAAAAGAGTAGGACTGACAACTTTTGAAAGTGACACTACCCCCTCACCCCAATTACTCCTTTCCACCTATTTGCAGGGACAGAACTACTTTGTAGCCATGGGGTCAAATGACCCCCCGTGGCTGGAATATATTTTATATACTTTTTGATAAGTCTCTTGGGTGGGTATGAAAACACAAATTGGGTCCATTAAATGACCCCTACTTTTAAAATTTTCTTACCCTCTTATGTTACAAAACACATTGTTAAACAATAAATTGTCATTGTATTTTATGAAAAGAGTTACCTTTGTTCTTTCTCAAACTTTACAGATTGTATTATTTTTTAATATTTTATCTTTCAGATTTCCTATATGTTTTACTTTGTTACATTTTAGTTTTAAATTTAGGTATTATATAGTGAAAAATATAGTTCAAACTTAACCACCTTATTTGACCCCCTATTTGGGCAGTAACTCTGGGAAAGGTTAGGGGGTGCTCTTTCCACTCCACCAAATCTAAATGGAACATACCAACGACAACACTTGAGAGGCGTTAAGTCACACAGCGTTGGGTTGGGGAGGTGGGGGCTGCAAAGTCTAGGCAAGCATCTCATCCATCTGACCGAGAAAAAAGAAAAATAAACTGAGGCTAATTAGGTATATGTACCCAATTTAATAGGAAATATATGGGGTAGAAAACTAATTAAGAAAATAATATAGCTTTTTTCATAAATGAGGTGAGTGACCCTTTAATTGAGGTGAGAAGCTAGGTTTTCAAACAAAACTTAGACTGGAGTCAAGGTCACAAGGCAACCCAATTTATCCGGATGCATCCATAAAAGGTTGGTGGCTAAAAAACCAAGAGTTTTGATTGGACTTAATAACAAAAATATTTATATAAATTTATATAAGAATTTTGATTGAACTTAACAAGTGACCTCACACATAGGGCTGTAAATGAGCCAAGCTAGCTCGTGAGCAAACTCAGCTCAGTTAGGCTCGGCTTGAGTTAAACTCGATTCGAATCAGGCTCGACTCGAACTCGATTCGAGCTCGAATAAGTTCAAGTCGAGTTTGAGCCGACCCCTGCTCGACTCGGCTCGGCTCGAATGAAACTCAAACTCGATGCTACTCGACTCGACCTCAAGCTCGAACTCGAATATAATTTTAAAATTATATATAAATAATGTATATATATGCATATTTTATATAAACATAATTATTAATTTAAATACATATTTATAACATACTCCCTCCATTCTTAGATTAATAGCTCTATTTGATTAGTTCATTTTAAAAATTTTAATTGAGTTATTAATCTAAGACGAATAGAATATATAAAACAACATATAATCACATATTTATATACTAATACTATGTATCGTATTGATATATGAGACCCATTTATATGAGTCAAGGCTCACTCACGACTATGTGAGTATAGATGTCATACATCATCATATTACGATATAAGAACACATAACTTGGGAGGTAGATTAGTTTATGTCTTCTTGCGCATTTCGATCTTGATCTTGCCTGAATAATTTTTTATTTTTTACATCTTTTTTAGTGATTATATGTACATAAAGAGAGAAAAATAATAATGTTGCATTTTTTTAGCATATGTAACTAAAATTTATTTGTCATAGTTTTCTTCTTTCATAGTGACTATAATCAAATATTCACGGTGTAGTCGTAATACTTGTTGAAGTATATTAATTAATATTTAATACTAAAAATATATTTATATATGTGATACTTCATATATTTTATATTTATATATAGATTATTTTTATTTTTTTAGTTCGAGCCAAGGCTTATGATTTACTTATTCAAGTTCGAGTTCGAGCTCGAGCCAAGCTTTGGATTTCTAAATCGAGCTGAGCTAGAGCTAAAAAGTTCGAGTTTATTCGAGCTTCGAGCTCGAGCCGAAACAGCATAATACTCGGCTCAGCTCGGCTCGTTAACACCCCTACTCACACATAGTTTTTTATAAGCTCATAGTTTATATAAGCTTACTTATTTTGATCGATTAAAATTCATGTGTAAATTTTTGATATGAAAATATCAATTTTTAAAAAGGACACACTGAATATTCAAAAGGGTACTAAAAAAAGCAGGAAAGGGACCCCAGATGCCAATTAAAAAACAGGGACCTCATATTAGTCCCTACATGAGAAAATGACTTTGGCTTTGTTATTTGTCACACAATACTTTTCTTAGTCTTGATCATGTAGTCTCCCACGTTGGCCACTTCACGTGCTAGGGGGAAGCACCCAAGAAGCAGGTAATGTTAGTTGGAAGTCAAGATTTCCTCCCCAAATAATGTTTATTTCCCCCTCCTGTCTCTTATGTTCCACGAGAAAAAATGAGAACCTAAGTTTGATCAACGTACAAACGTTAAACAGTCATTAGAGGTCTCAATCTCATGGACTTCCAAAACTGTTGTATCCCTGGCTAGTAGAGATGATTCTCAGCACAACTAATTTACCTGCTTGTCGAGTACAAAGGTTTTCATGACCAAGACTTAGTGACCAGGATTTCACTTCACTAAGAAGTAGTAAGAGAGAAACTTTGGGAACTAAATCTTGTTATTTTCTTATTGAGATTAGGTAAACTTATAGAAAGTAAAAAACTTAAAGATTGAATCAAGTGTTGAACGTACAAAACTAGGCCCTCTCTAATGGTAGAAATATATCTAATAGGATAAGATAATCTACCACATATTATAAAAGTACTTTTACATAGTGTATAGAGTGAACCAGAGTAGGGTAATCACT
Organism: Saururus chinensis; assembly: GCA_035235625.1. Lineage (NCBI taxonomy): Eukaryota > Viridiplantae > Streptophyta > Magnoliopsida > Piperales > Saururaceae > Saururus > Saururus chinensis. Next base: position 25,316,009 of record CP141144.1, read on the forward strand.
ATCACAAAAATAGTAGAGAAATCCTATTAAGGATGATTTAGAAATTTATTTTAATATTTTATAAAACATAGAAGAAATCTTATTAAAGAACGGCATGTCTGCCTTTTAAGTAAATACTAAACCCATTTTGGGTTAAAAAAACCAAAAAAATTAGTCACCAAATAATTATTTTATTCACCCAATTCAACCCAACCTAGCCCGGCCAGTTGCACTTGCGAGCTGAGCCAAGCCGGTTGGACAGACAATGGCAATGATGCATACCGCTATGTGGGTTTGGCTCCAATAGTGCATGGGTCCAATATGTATGTTTCTTTCACAAAAATAGGGTAGCCTAAGGGCCTAACTTAAAAGGTAAAATTTCTATCTTATATACCAACTCTATTTACTTCTTCTAGAATACATGAGACTATTTATTATTTCTTTAACTAATTCACACGTGAAATTCTCATTCACAAGCCCATTTATATAGACTTCACCTAAAATGAGCTTAGCCCATATTTAACTCATTTCCCATTAGATTTAACCGTTTACAAGGCATTACAACAAAATGTACTATTAGCGACACAAACACAAGCGTCGCTAAAATATAACTAATTGCGACATATAAATAAGTGTCGCAAAAAAGTCACTATTAGTGACGCTTAACATTAAGCGTCACTAATACTAATTATATTAGCGATGCTTTAAATTATGCGTCGCTAATTATAGTTATGTTATTAGCGATACTTTTAACAAGCGTCATTAAAAGATATATGTATTTAATTTTTTTAAAACAAATTCATAACTATTAGCGATGCTTTTTCTTAGGTGTCGCTAATAGTTTTAAAAATAGTGATGCTTGTGAAAATGTGTTGCTAATAATTAAACTATTAGTGACGCATATGAAAATCGTTGCTAATATTTGCGTACCCATATATGTGATCATCGATACTCTCATATGCATCAATACGGCCTTCCATGGGTGTAACTTCCCAATTGCAAAAAGAGGAAAACAAAAAATGTATGACAAGAAACCGGTTTAAAAGAATTTACAAAATCTCATTTTTTTATTTATAATCTCTAATGTTAAAAAATGAACTCATAAGCATCATCAACTACTTAAAAAGAAGAAAATATTTTAATTTTACTTAATTTGAAGGTATAAAACTAAAATAGAAGTTGGCACACTTTGAAGTATATTTGGGTAAAGAATTTAAAATTAAAAAAAAGTTTAATTTTATGTCACATATTTATGTCTCCTCTTCTTCCCTCTTACAAAAAATAAAAAAATTAAAAAAATAGAGGAAAAAGATGTCGTCAAGGAAGAGGATGCCGTCAAGGAGGCAGATATGACACAAAGGAAAAAACTAAGGCTAGAGTATTTTTATTTGGTTATGTTTCCCACTGGAGGTCAATAAAAGTTTATAAGTAAAGAGTATAGCCTTATTTTTTTACGTCACATATTTAGAAGTTGGCACACTCTGAAGCATATTTGGGTAAAGAATTTAAAATTAATTACATAATTGGTATATAACTAAATTAAGAGTCTACTTTAATCAATTCCTCAAATTATATAAAAAATTAATACAATAATTTTTTTTTACGATTCGGGTAACCCTTCGTTGCTGTGAGAAGTCAGGCGTGAAGAAACACGTCTCTTTGATATTCCACCAGAAAAATCGCCAGGCGTGAAGAAACACGAGGGGTTGAATTTGTCCGGATGCATCCATGCAAGGTCGGTACCCCAAAAACCATTCAAAAACGTGCTAATGGAAGTAGAAAAGGGACCTCAGACTATTCCTTGAATGAGAAAATGACTTTGCTTTTGCTATTTGTGACACAAAACTTAATTTTCTTAGAGTCTTGATCATGTGCTCCCACGTTAGCCACTTCACGTGCTAGGAGGAAGCCCCCGAGAAGCAGGTAATTAAAATCAGTTGGAAGTCAAAATTTCCTCCTCTAATATTGTTTCTTTTTCCCTCCTGTCTCTGATATTCCACCAGAAAAAAAGGAGAAGCTACATGAGTGTTCCACTAAATTTAATATTTTCTGTTCCGAAGAAAAGTAGCGTGATCAACATGCAAACGTTCTACATAGTCAATAGAGGCATCATGAACTCCTAAAAGTTCAGCATCCCTGGCTAGCAGAGATGACTCTCGGCACCGGACAAAGTTGCGAAAATGGAGTCTCATCCTTAACCGTTGAAGCCAGAATGAATTTCTTCTTTGACTTGCGCAATGTTGATACAACACACATGTACATGCATACTCGTGGTGGGAGAAAAGATACTTTGTCCTTTCAGTGATACCCTCCATTTACGGGAGTTGTTGATCATCGGGATCAATAGCACACTTGCTAATATATGTGTGAGAATTATTAGTTGGTGCTCCTGTGCGCTTTAGACTTTGTGATTAAGGTCCTTAAGGTGTACTTCCTATAGGATGCAACTAGAAGGACAAAAAAAATCTTGAGTGAGAGCTGTCAGATCCTGTGGACGGAGCGCACACATTGCGCACATTTTATCATGAGGTTTTCAGTTTTGTTTTCTCAAATGCAGTGGGATACATGTATCTCATCAACATGTAATCTCTTTGTCCCATAGGAATAGTTTTATTTAGAAAAATAGTAATTTTTATTGATTACATCTTTTTAAGTATCCCACAACTTAAATTGAGCCAAATGGATATATTAATATCGAACAAAAGGTTTTCCAAATCAAGCTATTGATATGGGATAGAAGAAGTATATATAAATTAAATTTTTTTATCAATATCATAAGGGCGCAATTACAAGATTTTTTATCTTGTTTATACTTTTTGTTGAAAAGACGGCATTACTTGGTTTAGATATTTTTCTCACTAAATGCTTTTACATCTAACCCAAATACCATTATGGTTTTTAAGCTTGCTTTTAACCTACCTTCTAGAATCCTCTTCGTCATCGTCCACCATGTCAAATCCCAAGATTTCAATTTCGCATATTTAATGTTCAAACTCAAACTTAACAAATAAAAAAGAATAAGTGGTAACATCAAGGAGATCTCCATGATTCCTCAAAATATATATCACTCTACAAAGCAACTTTAAACTTATTAAATACTATCACTCTCTCCATTTATGTTATGAAGTTAAGGCTAAGTAGGGCTCTTGGACCTCTTGTGTCATGATGCAGTGGAGTCATGCATATTTCAATAGTATAACTCATTTAAGCCATCTCCTAGGCATTGGGGAGAAAATTTTAAAAACCATAAACTCCCACGCCAAAAGGATATGGAAGTCATAACCCTCTTTGCTACCATGAACTTCCTCTACGTGGTTGCACACACACTTTATTAGTCCAACCTAACACTAGGCCTATCAGTCCTTAAGTGTCATATATAATAGCTTAGGGTATTTTACTTTGTAAATTAAAGGCTCAAACTTAGAGTCACTTACCCTTCATTCATACACATATTATGATCATAAATTTTAATATTTATCTACATTTATTTTGCAAAAAAGCACACTAAAGTACATCATATATGTAGTAAAAATATAAGTAAGAACTCCACTTAAAAATCATGAACTGATGTACTATCCGCCATTCCATTGGCGTGTCGGTGTCAGTGTTGATGGCCATTGACATCATCACCAACATGTTGATCCCCTACCAATAGTGAGTAGACTAAAAAGAGTTTAATTTTCCAATGTCGTCACCAATGCATCGGTCTCACTACCAAGCCCAGTTTAACACTGATGCACATCACACACCCCTGCATGTTTATGTCGATACTATTTATGTTCCTTTAACCATTGATGTCATCATCAACATGTTGATGAATGCATCAATGATCAGAACAAAAGGAAGAAAGATCTCATTTTTGTGCTTTATTCTTTCCCCTTTGTAAAAATATTTAACCACAATATTTATATCCATAAAAATTTCAATTGTAAGAACAATGGCTACTTATATAACCACATAAGTCATGCTTATCACCAATAATCTATAAAAAATGATGATGACATTACACATTAATAATTTTCTACACAAGATCATGATTTAATCACAAAAATAACTCATACTATCTAAGTCATGCTTCATATCAAATCTAAAAAGCTTATTTTTTGGTTCAAGACTAGCACTCTAGCATAGAACTGTGAATTCATAATGACTTGAGTAACTCATAATCCCTAAGATCATGTCTTTTCAATATTTAAAGATCATATTATCACGACTCAGATTTTTAAAAGCCTTTTTAAATAACATGAATGGTAAGTTACGATAATTTTTTTTCTTAAGTACAAAACAAATCATTTGATTAAATATCTACGTTATGAAAACTGGGGTTCACAAATACGAATATCAAATCATATGTTATTATTAAATGTCTAAAAATTCTATAAGAACAACCTATCTATCTAAGTACAAGTCTGTCATCAGTATGAAAATAAATAACTAAGTTAAATCTCATGACAAAGATATAATTACTTATTAGAATTGGAGAAACAAAAAACTACATCTCGTGCTCATCAATCATGGTCTCACCTGTCGTCGCTTAGAGAACCTGCAACTAACTAAGCCCAACAACCAAATAATAATAGGACCTCTCCACCCTTAGGAGAAGAATTTCCTAAAGAACAAAAGGTTTTACTATTATTTGTTGGATTGGGTCAACATCACTTGATGTTAGTTGCCTTTGTACATTTTATTTAACTCCTTTAATTGTTTAACTTGTGCTAATTAAACAAGCAATATCAAATAATATCATTCATAATCTCACAACCCTTGTTTAATAATTAATACCCCTATCTAATCTCTTGGATAACTAGACACATCATATGCCAACTAAAATGACATATGACACTAATCACGCTTCATCGTTTTAACCCAACTCTAGGTTTAACATGATATAAATATATGTTCACTCAAAGATAACTCGACTTCAAAGAAATCCCCAGACATAAGACTCTAACATTGGAGTAGACTACTTAAAAACAGTTTGACCCAAATCCCTAGGGCTCTTAATAGCTTACCATGAATTTGGAGAAGATGGTCTCAACTGTGCTCATGGCCACATATTGGCGAGAAGTACAAGCCTTCCATGATGCTCATACAACTCCGTTGTTCGTACGCACTATATGGTCCTATGAAGACCTGCGGGAAACCTGCGGTAAAGACCTCGCTAGCCAATACCCAAACCATCATGGCAGTGAAGAAAGTGTACAAGCATCACAATCTCCACCCTCCCAACTCTAGGAGCAATGTCCGCTAAGACATAAATAATATATAAAACATAGAAGCTTAAGGTCTTTTTGACTACTACCTCCCTCAAACATTCAAAACTTAGACTAGATTGATTTTATCCAGTCAAGTATTCACCCAATCATTTGGGTATGCTTCACATTGTGAATCGACTAAATAAATAGCTCATCCAACAAGCTATGACTTAGAGAACTTCTCAAACCCTAATAATCTCCATGGGACTAGGGTTAACTCCCATAATTACTCTCAATTCATTAACTAAGATAAAATTCTATGTTAGGGCTCAGTTCACTCCGTGAATTGGTCCCAAACCCTATTGAGGGTATTTTAGTATTTATCTTAATTAGATGTTCTCCCCCCAATCCAATGGCAACCCATATCTCTTGATTAATCTTCATTAATCTCAAGTTACCATTTTAAATTAACGCTTCAATAATAAAAATATGCATAAAAATAATCAATATAAATAACATGAAGTCATAAAAGTCCATAATAACTAATTCAAACCCGAGAATGTAAATAACTAGCGCATCACACAAGTTACGTATATAATATTCTAGTGGATTGACGCACTACGTTGTTGCATTTTTTTGCTGTACTTTGTCAAAAGCATCACAAATAGTAGACTGAAAACAGAAACCAATTTCTATTTGTGATGCGGCGTTTGAAGCATCCTAAATAGCTGACTATTTGCAACGGTTCTGGATAAGAGTCGTAATTGTGACACTTTCTCAGAAGCATTGCAAATACTATTATTTAAAAAAAATCTAAAACTTAACTAATCTCTCCCTCTCCTCTCTCCTCTCTCTCCCTCTTCCTCTCTCTCCTCTTTCTCTTCCTCTTTTTTCCTTCTCATTCTCCCCTCTCTCTCTCACCTCTCTTCTCTCTCTCTCTCTCACCTCTCTTCTCTCTTCCCTCTCTCTCTCACCTCTCTTCTCTCTCTCCCTCTCTTCTCTCTCTCTCCCTATGTCTCTCACCCCATTCTTCTATCGTGATCTCTCTCCTCTCTCTGCACTCTTACACCAATGACATCTTTTTCTTTAGGTATCTCCAACTCCCAAGTTCTATTTTTTCAATTATATGAATTTCCTAAGGCCTATTTTTATTCATACTTCTTTTTTAATTGCTTCTTCAAAGTTATACGGTTCAACAACATAAAAGTTATAACTTGCATACATATCACTAAGTCTTTTCATTTTTCTTAGAGTTGAACTAGGAGATGAGGAACTTGAGCTTTATGTAGATGTTGGTGATCCTTGCAAACTAGTATTTGGTGTAAGTGTAATGTCTTCTGAACTTCAGTTACTTCTTCACTTTCTTGATTCTCCAATTCTTCATGAAAAGTGCTAACTTGATCTTCAACTTTCTTTTCTTTCATATCCCAAGAGGTCTACTCATTAAATAGAGTATTTCTACAAATAATTAGTTTGTTTCTCTTCAAACAAAAGAGTCTATATATAGCCCTTTGATTTTGAGCTATAACCCACAAGGATGCATTTTTCACTAGTTTCCTCAAGTTTGTATCTCACCAATTTTGGGACATGAGCAAAGTAAATAGAGTCAAATACCTTCAAATGATTCACCAAGGGTTTTCTTCCACTCTACGTTTCAAATGGTGTTTTATTTTTTACCACTTTTGCTAGGCATCTATTGTTTAAGTACACTGTCGTATACACCACTTCAACCCAAAATATCTTGGGCATTCCTTTATCATGAAGCATTGATTTAGCCATATCAACAATGGTCCTATTATTTCTTTTTGCCACCCTAATTTACTAAGGGGTATGTCCAATACTCAATTGCCTATTCAACCAAATAACTTCATAAAAACTTTCAAACTCATGTAAGTTATATTCTCCCCCTATATCACTTTTAAGCACTTACATTAGATGTCCACTTTGCCTCTCAACAAGCTTTTGAAATTTCTTGAAAACAACAAACACATCCAATTTTTTCTTAAAAAATATACCAAAGTCATTCTTGAAAAATCATCGACAAAATTTATAAAGTACTTGTTACCTCCATGAGTTAGAATGACCATTGGCCCACACACATCGGTATGAACAAGGTCCAAGGGTGCTCTAACTCTCCATGTCTTTTCTTCTAGAAATGACTCCCAGTGATGCCTCCCAAGTGCACACTTTACAAACTTTATTCACTTCTTGTATAGATGGCAACCCAAAAACCATGCCTTTTTGTTGTAAGCTTTGAAAGTTTAAGTGCCCAAACCTTCTATGTCAAAGCCATAATTCATTCACCATATCCATCTTGAAAGTCATATTCTTTGAATATTTTAAAGTAGTGAAAAACTTATATTTATCTCCATCATGATTTGTGCCATAACTTATCCTTTGTCACTTTTATCATAGACCTTGTAAGAGTTATCTTCGAAGTATAAACAATCTCCATGTTCAATAAGTTGTTCTACACTCAACAAATTTTGTTGCAAATTGGGAACTAGCAACACATCCTGACATATCATTTTACCTTTTTTGTTTCTATGGAAAAAGTACTTTTGCCCTTTGCTTGGACCAAGGCACCATTCCCATCCTTACTTGAGAATTTGAAGCGCCTTCCATATTCACAAAAATTGACTTGTCTCCGATTATATGGTTGCTACACACGCTATCATGAAACCAAACATCATTCATTTGCTTGGATGCCATTTGACAAGCATAAAACATGTTTTCATTACCTTATTGCTCTTTGGAGAAATTAACTTGTTGATTGCCCTTAATCTTGCCATCTTTTTTAACGTGCCCAAATTATTTGCAATTATAGCAATGAGGTTAACCCTTAAACCAACATTCATCATGAACATGACTACTTCTTTTTGTAAATTCCATACTTTTGCTAAGTAGAATTTACATTCTCTCTTCTTACAAAATTATTTCTTTCATTTTTCCTTGTGTTTCTTCCTGTCACCCTTCGTTGTCTTCCACCACTACAAAAAAAGGACTATTAGCAACGCTTTTATTAGCTATGAAATAAAAAACGTCGCTAAAAACTACTATTTGTCATGTATATAAAAGCATAAAAAATAGTACTACTATTTGTGATGCTTTTAAAATGGATTGCAAATAACATAAATTTTTTAAAAAAAAATTAAAACTATTTGCCACGCTTTTGTAAATGCGTCACAAGTAGTACCACTATTTGTGACACATGTAAAAAAGAGTCACAAATAGTCTTAATTTTTTTTTCAAAAAAACTTATGTTAGTTGCGATGCTTTTTCAAAAGCATTGTTCCAACGCTTTTATCAAAGTGTCGCAAATAGTTTTAAATTTTTTCAAAATGTTTTATTATTATTTGCGACGGTAATTCTCTAAATTGGATCTCCATTCTGGTTACTACCAAGTGCGGATTATCGATGGAGACGAAGCCAAGACTACCTGTGTTACTCGCTACAGTGCGTTCGAGTTCTTGGTCATGCCTTTTGGCCTTACCAATGCACCGGCCACCTTCTGCACACTTATGAACAATATTTTCCGTGACTTCCTTGATCGCTTTGTGGTCGTCTACCTCGATGACATTGTGGTTTACAACAATACGTTGGCTGAACATGTTACTCACTTGCGAACAGTGTTCGAGATCCTTCGCAGGAATCAACTATATGTCAAACTGGAAAAGTGCTCATTTGCACAACAGGAAATTCTCTTTTTGGGACATCATATTGGCGATGGACAAGTTTGCATGGACCTAGAAAAAGTTCGTGCAATCGAAGATTGGCCGGCCCCCACCAAAGTGAAACAGTTACGAGCTTTCTTGGGTCTCTCCAACTATTACAGGCGGTTTGTACAAGGGTATTCAAAAAAAGTTGCCCCTTTAACAGACTTGTTGAAGAAAGATTGCGCTTGGTGTTGGACGGAACCCTGCAAGAAAGCCTTTGCTGAACTGAAGACAACGATCACACATGAACCAGTGCTTCGACTCCAGGACTACTCCAAGCCATTTGAAGTACAAACGGATGCCTCTGATTACGCCATCGGGGGCGTTCTCTCACAGGAAGACCATCTTGTTGCCTTCAAAAGTCGTAAACTCAACAAAATAGAGCGACACTACACTGTACAAGAGAAGGAGATGACCGCTATTATCCATTGTCTGCGCACCTAGCGCCATTACCTACTGGGTTCTCACTTTGTCGTCGAAACCGATAACATTGCGACTAGTTACTTCCAGTTGCAGCCCAAGTTATCTCCCAAACAAGCTCGGTGGAAAGACTTTTTGGCCGAATTTGATTACATATTGGAGTACAAACCTGGGCGAAACAATGTTGTTGCCGATGCCCTCAATCGACAAGATGAATTGACTGAACTGGCTTCCCTCCATCTTGCAAGCATTAGCTTTTGCTCGACCGATCTACATCATCGCATTCAATCAGCAATGGAGAGAGATATCTTCATGTGCACCCTCCTCCAACAAGTGAAAGAAGGCAAGACTCGTGAATTTTGGCTTGACAATGGGCTATTGATGACCAAGGGACAAAGAATCTATGTTTCAAAAGCAGACCACCTACGGAAAGAACTTCTTCATGAGTGTCATGACACTCCTCGGGCTGGTCATCCGGGTATCCACCGCACATTAGCCCTTCTAGAGTGGGCAAACTTCTGGCCTCACATGAGTGATGATGTTGAGGCGTATGTCTGAACATGCCTTACTTGCCACAAGACAAAGTGGAACGCGACAAACCACGGGGCCACCTTGAACCACTACCTATACCACAGGGCCCTTAGGAGAGTGTTTCTCTTGATTTCATCTCGGCATTGCCCAAAGTTGGCGGATACGGTTCAATCTTGGTAATCGTTGACCATTTCTCTAAATATGCTACCTTCATGCTAGCTCCCAAACATTGCATCGCCGAAGAATTTGCCCACCTCTTTCTAAAGAATATTGTTAAGTATTGGGGTGTGCCCCAAACCATTGTGAGTGATCGAGATGGACGCTTCACAAGCCACTTTTGGACCGAACTATTTAAACTGCTTGGGTCCAAGTTAAGCTTTTCATCGAGCATGCATCCTCAAATAGACGGCCAAACCGAGTGTGTCAATTCTCTCCTTAAAGAGTATCTACACCACTTCATTAGTGCTAACCAAAAGAATTGGGTCGATCTCCTCGACGTTGCTCAGTTCTCCAACAACCTACAAAAGAGCTCTGCCACTAACCAGATCCCGTTTGAGTTGGCCACTGGTCGCCAGCCTGCCATGCCCCACACATTAGCTCTGGGCCATACTGGCAACAGTCCCCCTGCCTTCCGCCTCGCACAAGATTGGAACATAACATCAAAAATTGCTCGTGCTTATCTTGAGAAAGCCTCTGCCCACGCCAAGAAGTGGGCCAATCAAGGCCGCCAGCCCTCCACCTGTAGTGTGGGGGATCTCGTGCTCATCAAGCTCAACCTTGCCCAACTCAAGTTTTTCTGCCAGTTGCACAAAGGTCTCATTCGCAAGTATGAAAGCCCTGTACCCATCCTCTAATGGGTCGGGAAGGTATCTTACAAAGTGCAATTACCACCCTGGATGTAGATCCACCCAGTCTTCCATGCCAGCTGTCTCAAGCCATACCATGTAGATGCTGAAGATCTTTCTAGACACCACCTTACACGCGGAAATCCCAAAGTCACCACCGACTTCATAATTCTCGACGAGATCATCGCCAATTGCGAAGTTGAATGCGGCAAAGAGCACATCCACGAATTCCTTATCAAATGGCGGGACCTTCCACACAACTGAGAGCCAAAAGAAGAACTCCTCAACCACCATGCTGATCAAGTCAAGGCCTACCTCAAGGAGAAGCGTCAACGAGGACATCAACGGAATTGAGTGGGGGAGCATGTCACGGACTGCGTTCCGGACACCCCACCAACTTCCTTTCTACTTTCCTTACATGTACTTTTCTTTATTTTCATGTATTTCCCTTATTTATGTTTTAGGGTGCACCCATGCCCGTACAGCCACTTTGGCTGCCACTCCAGCAATATGTCATAAATCTCTTATGTTATATAGGGGGGAGTGAGTAGTTGTGCAAGTTGGCTAGTGTTGTTGCACTCATTTCTTGTAAACATGTTGATTATGAATGCATTCATCTTTTGTGCTTGTGTTCATTCGTTTCCTTACAATGTGACTTGCTTTTGCCCCTTACCCTTTTGCTTTGCATGCGCCCGCAAGTGATTGCACAACGCACCAGTGCAAGGCAAACCATTTGTCCCAATCGCAGGCTTGCTTAGTGGGCTCTCAACCTACAAGTGCCGCACAGCCGGCTGCCCAAAAACTCCGTCCGTGACACATGTCTCTTTCAAGACTATATACTCATTCGAACTAACTCCTAAGCATAGGGAGAAGCTCAATAAATATCCTTAGGGAGAAGCTCAACAAATAACAAACTCCTAAGTCATAGGGAATTGGATACCCATTGTCCATTTTAATATTATACCTTCCTCTACGTGACTAAATAGACCCACTCTTAGATACCACAACAATATTTGATTGTCATGACCTTTAAGTGTTTTTCATCATCAATAGGTCAAGTCACCCACTTTGGCCAACAAATGGCCACAGTAAAAGATTACTTAAAACATCAACGAAACATTTGTTAGTGATCAATCAATTATTGGTGTTGATGGCCGATGGCCATTGACAAGTCGGTCCACCATGCTAACAGTGAGAAGACACCCTCAAGTCTTGATCAATGACATCTTCATCAACGCATTGGTGTCCTGCCAATGCTTAATATAATATTGATGCATTCCTATGTGTTGATATAGGGAACAACTCATCTTCTCTTAACCTTCAACACATGTCAACACATGCACGAAAGCATCGACAAGTAGTGCAGAAGAGTAAACAAATTCTAATACTAGAGCGATGGTAAAAAACTCATTAAAATATGTAATAGACTCATGATACGTGCTCATTACTAAACCTATATAGGTTCATACATAAAATTCTCCATTCTTGTTCCTATAAAAAAATATGAGCTTGAGTATATAATCATACAGATTCAACTCATACTTTCCATGTCATAATCAAATAATTACTACTTATAAAATACTCAAACATAGTACCATAAATCCATGTACCGTGTATGTTTAACATCCTTCTTGATGATTTAGATAATCATCAGTATAAGGTTTAGCAATCAAACCTTTCCTTGCGCGTTAATTTCTAATATTGTTGAATCAGTTAATTTCCTTGTTTTCTCTTCTGATCCTAGCGCACCTGGGTCACCTTCTTCAATGTAGTCAATTTTGAAGGAATGAGAGTCTTAAGGGCACCAAAGGGTATTTATACTATGAAGGAAACCAAATTCTATTACATAACTATCAATCTTGAATAATTTTTTGCTTTCATTGGCTTCACTGCCTCATACATCAAAGCAGCGATGTATCTATTGACAAAACCTAGAAATTTCATCGACATTTCGTCCACTCATTGTTGTCTCCTGACAATGTTGTAGGTTTTCATTAACATGTCATAGACACGTCGGCGATGTCATCAACGATCCTTCTCATTAGAAAATAAATTCAACACTAAACCCAAATGTTGACATGAAAAGTGACCTTAATATTTCTCATTAGAAAATAAATTCAACACTAAACCCAAATGTTGACATGAAATGTGACCTTAATATTGTTGATGCCATATGTTGTGTTAAAATACAATTGTGTTTTGAAACATAATATGATTATGTTGGTTTTTTGATACACAACTATGTTTAGAAACGCATCATGATCAACGACATGATCATTTTGTGTTTTGAAACACAGTTCATGTTGTGTGATCATGTTGTGATTTGAAACATATATAGCATGATTCTAGGCACTAGCCAAACCGAACACAACTGAGGCGCGGCCAAGGTGCCAATGGCAAGTTGCAACCATAAGCAGCTGGTCATGACCTCTCCAAGGAGGCCAAAGACCAGCACGGCTATGACCAAGCCATGCCAACCATAGCATGGACAAGGTGCCCGTCATGATCACGACCTGGTCAAATTTGGTCTGCCATGGCTTGGCCAGCCCAGCCTAGCCTGGCCACGACCTAATCTGGCTTGGCCTGGCCATGACATGATATGGCTTGGACTGACCACAGCCAAATCAGGCCTCAGCCAGGCCACGGTCTGGGCATGGTCTAATGATGACCAGCAGTATTCACCAAGATGCGTACAGTAACAGGAGATCATGGCCCAGAAACACCCAGACCCCTTATGTCCTATCTTTTTACCATTCGGATCGAAACCCACAGTACCCCGCTAACCTCTTTCGCTATGCTGCTGCAATATTCTTTGTTACCAAATATTCTAACCCAACTAAATAATTACCCTGGGTCAGCCCAAAACATGGCGTTGCCTTGAGACTTCCTCAGAGAGACAAGCTGTTTCCCTAGATGGGTAGACGAATTATAAGGAAAAGAAGTATTTTTCTTTTTGTAAGATTTACTGGTTCACTCTTTTTTTATGTAAATTATCCAAGAACCGAGACAAACAAAAACAAAGAACAGTGGGAATAGAAGTCCCAGAAAAGATTAACAACGTGATTGTACAATTGCAAACTAATGGAATCCTGGCCCTCCTTGCCAAATGGCTTCTTCCATTGTCTTTTTGGTCGCCCCCTCAGTTACATCTATCAAATAAAGTAATTACCGAATGTAATCAAAACTCTTGAACTTGAATTAATTAATATATGCTAGTAAGAATGTATGCACTACATTGCGTGTGTAAACTAAACCGAAACAAAATTAAGTACACTCAATTAATTTTTCAACACCTTACCTAGAGTAATAGTAAAGTAGACGTGTGCACATTAATTATAAATTTATAGGGATTACTTATATGATAAGGGTAATATTAAAAATAACAAATATCTACACAGGGAAATAAGAGTAATATAGGATATAATAAAAAAAATAATAAGTTTACATTCATATAGAATAATTCTCCCTCCTTCATAAATTAATAACTTTATTTGACAAACAAGTTTATTCTATATTAATTGCTCTATTTTATTAAATTTAAGTGATTGCGTACTTAATAAAGAGTATGATAAACTTATTTTTTCTTGTCTTTAAATGTGAGTTTTATTATTTAATAAAAATTATTATTTTTTCAAATGTAGTTATTAATATAGGACGGATGGAATAAAAATATAAGATAGTACCAATGATTTCTAAACCTAATCAAACTTTGAGATTTTGGAAAACCTACTTAGAGATAAGGCCTAAGATTTAACTTTGATTGGGTCGATTCTAGAACTCAGACAAAATGCAAAATTAAATTCAACTCAATCTTGGGTCAGATTGAAAGCATAGTTTTCTATGGCCAGGTCAACTTTTTTATAATAAAAAAATACTAGAAAGGGTCAAGTTTTTTTTATATATAACATTTTAGGTCACTTCAGGTCTTGGGTATTTTATAAAGTGCACCTAACCCAACTTGAGATCACCGTAGTTCTTTTTCTTATACCCAACCCTACCACAGATGGGACCTGACCCCCCAAACCCAGGAAATATCGGTTCAATTCGATCTATTTGGTTGGGTCAAGTTTTATAGTGCAAACTTGTAATATATTAGGGTAATAGTTAAAATAACAAAATGGGGTAACATTTAAAATAACAAACATCCATATAGATAATTAAGAGTAATATAGAAAATAATAAAAATCTATGGTACCTCCCTCCACTAAATTTTTTATCGTAGTAAAAAGTTCTCATATAATTACTTAGAGAGGTAAGATTAATATAAAAGTATATAAGATATGATAAGAAATATTACATAGAACAGTAAGGGTGGTCTAGGAAATAATAATCTATCGTATCCACCAGTTCCCTTTTAATATTCGATGACAAGATACCAACACAGGCGTCTCAATTTGAAGACCTATTCATCCTATCAAAATAATAAATGATAAAAAGCCAATTTCAGTGCATGTTACAAGCATGAACCTAAGATTTTACAGAAAAACTATATTAAAACCTTAAAAGTGATTTCCACTAGTATTTATACACTCGTAAGGCGTATTATATACATCATCTTATAATTATACCAAAAAAATTATCTACACCAAATAAAGAATAGAAAGGAAAAAAAAGTAGAAAACGTACGTTAATCACTTGTTTTACCTTGTGTGAGGTAAAAATTCTGGTTATTATATTGTCCATTAATAGGATGAGGAACATGAACATCTGTTCTAGGGTCTTTAACCCTGCCTCCTGGCTGCTCTCCTCTACCAATGACTTGACCATAGGGCAAACGAAGGTGCATGTGATTGGGCATTATATTCCCATAATTACCCACATAAGCCGATAAAATTCGTCTGTTGTTATTGTTAGATTGGTGATGGTGGGGGTTGTGCTGATGAAATTGCTCGCCAATCCCAGCAGCCCAGCCATTGAAGTGGGGCTGAAGTTGAAGCTGTTGCATCTGCTGGCGATGCTCTATGGCAGCCCGGTTGCAGAAAGTGCACTGAGATATCTGTCGTTGCAGGGCGAGGAGTTGATCGCAGCGGTTCTTATATTCGCCCCAGCAGCCAAGGATAGGGTTCCTCTCCCACCACTCCGCCTGCCACATGATCGATTCTATTGTCATCTTGAGATCGTTTTCACTGACCGGTTTGTTTCTCAGCCTGGTGATCATCTTCTGCACGTTGCTCACCCCGAATATCTTGTGGACCTGTTTGAAGATATGCTCCTTCTCGGCCGGGAAGAATGGGGCTAGGGTGCAGTCCTTCCCACACTTCTTCCTCTGGTACTTGCATGAGGCACATGCCAACTTGCTCTCCCCGTGTATCTTAAATCTGTTATTCTGCTCTCCATTCACAGTCCCTCCATTGAAATGGGGCTGAAGATTAATTTGTTGCATCTGTTGGGCAGCCCTGTTGCAGAACGTGCACTGTGCTACCTGTTGCTGCATGACGAGGAGGTGATCGCAGACCCTCCTGTACTCCGCCCAGCAACCAATGATAGGGTTCCTCTCCCACCAGTCCGCCTGCCACATGATCGACTCCGTCGCCATCTTGAGTTCGTTCTCACTCACGGGGATGTTCTTCAGCCTGCTGATCATCTTCTGCACATTACTTACTCCAAATATCTTGCGTACCTGCTTGAAAATTCGCTCCTTCTCTGCCGGAAAAAATGGGGCTAGGATGCAGTCCTTCCCACACTTCTTCCGCTGATGCTTGCATGAGGCACAGGCCGACTTGCTCGACCCATCCCTCTCCCCTTGCATCTTAAAGCTCCAAATTCTCCTAAACTGCTTATCTGAAATAAAGAAAAAAAAAAGAAAAAGAGAATACAATTAAGAACAATAATATAAAGTGTATAGAAGTAAAGAACCATCGAAATTATAAAAGAGAAAAAAACCAAGAATCCAAAATACCAAGAACTCTCCTTAAACGTGATATATCTCACATTTGAAAGATCCATAAGGGAGAAAGAATACCTTTTATTAACAAAGTTTATAACCGGCCCATATAAATAAGGCTGCATCAGAAGTGGAAGCACGAAAAGATGGCTACGGCAGTAAGGCAGGTAACTGGGTTACCGGTGGCTCACAGGAAGAGGAAGAACAAAAGAAACACATATCATATGGAAAATAAATATTGAAGGATTCTGGACGTGGTTTTGTATCATATTCTTTCGATAGGCATGAAAGGGTTCGCTTAAACGGAGAGATATCTAAGGAAACACAGTCTGCGCCTAAATCATTTGGGTAGTGGGGTATGCATAGATAGCACAGAGAAGAGTCCTTGATAAGGGTGCTAACTCAATGGCGGTTTATGGTTAGAAGGCGTAATTGGCATCTGAGACGGATCTAGAGCTCCGTGTCATTTGGTTTACAAGGATAATCGTTACGATAGATTTTCATGCGATAACGTTTTAAGAAGACTGGCCACTATGAGTCTATGTCCACTCAGTCAAAAATAGACACGGACAATGTAAAGGCCCTTATTGTTGTTCATTGTGTGCTGTGCTACATAAGAAAAATTACATGGCCTAAGGTTTTCACTATTAGGTTTTATTTTCGTACTTTGTAAGTGTTGTGATGAAATAAATTCACTAAAAAAAGATGATCAAACCAAGTAAGAATGCTCTATCATTAAGACAGAATTTACCCTCCTTATTGGTGCTAAGGATACGCAGGAGTTTACCTCCCACGATAAAATGATCAATTATATAATGTAGCAGCACCTTAACACAGTGCATGCAGCAAACACAAGTTATGAAATACTCTTACAGAAGATGTAGAAGAGAAAATTCAGTAAATGATGATATATAAAATAGTTTTCTATAATTTAAAACACTCTTGACACACTTTAAAATAATTTAGACAACTATTCGGAGTTACAAACAAGTTAGAAATTAATATAGACATGAAAGAAAAAAATTAATGAACAAAGAAGAAAACTAGACAGGAATATGGACCGTCTAGTAAACAGACTTAGCTTTTTGAATAGAAACTGGACACAAAACTGAACAGAACTCTCCAAATTATAGAAATAGTATAGTCATTCGAACAGGCATGTAGGGCGATCGGACGGAATAACGCGCAGTTTCCAATTTTGAGTCTTTTTCACATTAAACTTCCTCCTAAGATTCATATGCCTATATAAAGACATATTTTTACTTTAGAGTTGATGAAACTATAAATAAGTTTTTATTTCTTTTTTTTAATTTAGATCTTAGTTGTGATTAATGGTAATTGTATGATAAGGATTTCCTTTTTAATGAAAGATCTTTTAATATTTATTCAAATCTATGTTGATTTATTATCTTGTAGATGATAGATTGATGTGGTTTTGATATTTACATCAATTCTAATTTCTGTAATTTAGATTAGATGGTCCAACAATAGTTTTAATGTTCATATGATTAACGAAGTGGATGAATTATACTAAGATGAGACGAGTCATGCCTATAGCTCATTTAGTGTAGATGATTCGTGCTATTGTCGAAGATGGTTCATGTCATTGATTTAATTAATAATTCTTTCTAAAGTAATTCTAGCTTGTAGCTAAGAATACTTGTTCATATTCATACTAGATTTAGATTAAAAGTTAATGAATTGTTATGGTTCTATAGTGGATTCAATTTCCTAAGTAATTTCTATTATATTAATATCTTCCTTTTAATTTAGTGATTACTTCCTTAGCTTAATTTAAGTTTAAGTTCTTTTTAGTTTTTAATCAATAAATTCATCTCTTATATTTAGTAATAATTCATCTGTCCCTGAAGTTCGACAACCTTTAAATATTAATCCTACTACAATTACATTGTATACTTGCAAAGGGTTTAAGTATAAACAATCAGATTGTCAATAGTGTCATACCCTAATTGAAACAGTAAATATTCAATCATTGTCTATGATGGTTGCCTAGTTTAAGCCTTTCAAGAAGAGATTTTATTTTTAATTGAAGTCAAACAACTAAATTTATGATTTTTTTATAACATAAACATACAATTGTGGGCTAACAACCTACCTCTGTACTCCGGTCTTCATGCATGCTCTTCCCCATAAGGGTGTTCATGGATGGAAATGGACGCGAACAAAGGGTTGTCTATGTCTGTCCGTCATTTGAATAACTTGTGTCCATGTCCGTCTGTGTCCGCCCTAGTCCATATTATACTTTGCCCAAGTCCGTCCGCTACGGACACAAACGGACACAGACAAGCAAGGAAAAATATTTCAACACCTAAATTTTTATCACAATTAAAATTTTTTAGAACTTTGATAGCATGTAAGAGTTGTCTTAATATGTTACATAGGTACTAGATCTATGTTTTCAAGTTTTCTAATATCTATGTTGTATGTTAAGATTATCCTAACATGCTATATAAGTTCTGGATTTATATTTTCAAACTATCAAGTGCCTATGTAGTATGTTAAGAGTGTCCTAAGATGCTACATAGGAACTAAATTCTATTTTTTTCTAATAGTTAGTAATAATTACTACTACATTTAATGGAATGTTAAGTAAGAGTGGTAGATGCGAACATCCACGGACATAGACAAGGGTATGTCTGTGTCTGTAGCTCCCTATTAGTGCGGACAAGAAACTTTGTCCATGTCCACGTCCGTGTCTGCGTCCGACCCGAACAAAAAAATTGTTCATTCTATATAAAAATGGATGTGGATACAGACGGACATACGGACAATAGACATCCATGAACATCCCTACTTCCCTACCTCCATCGCTGGCCATGCTCTCTGGAAAAACCTTGGGCAGCTCCTCCTCCTTTGCCCCAAAAATCTATCAAGCCAAAGTCCCCACTAAAAATCTGTAATTCTGTTTTTATAATGATAGGAATTAGGAACCTTAATTCCCCAAGAGGTTTGGACCAACTAAACCTCACTTAGGCAACCCAATTGGGCCCTAAAAATTAATTTTCGTCACCTTAATTACCCAGTCCCGTATAGCCATGTCCAATACAGGTAAACAGGGCCTACGCGACATATTCAACTTCGTATGACCGTATCTCTCTCATCCGAACTCTAATTCATAAATTCTTGATGGTGTTTCAAAGCTCATTCTGTCTACTATTTATCCCTATAATCTCAGCTACAAATTCCATCTTTTGATAATGTTATTCTAAAAAGAATGCCAAGGGATTAAATATTGTATTTTCCACATGGCCGACTTTAGAAATTTAAAAAATTTCCGGACATTACAATGTTGAAGGTAAAAAGTTAATTTACACACATTGACATATACAAATTACTTAGATTAGCATAGAATGAGTGAATTTTGGAGTTTCAACCGAATTAGGGTAAAATTATAAATTATTGTACCATCGATTGATTGCTACACATTACAAAGGACCAATTGATTGATCAGCACCTAAATTTTCCTTTGGAAAAAAAATCCAAGCTTTTATCAATTGATCGCATGATTGAGAGATTGATAACCAGCAGTGTTGTTGTCACGCCCCGGCGATGCCCGACCCGAGCCGAACCCGGTCCAGGGGCCGGTCAAGCGCGCGGGGGCGACAAAGTGAACATTGAGAAAACGATCTAGCGGAAGACTTAACCCTAACCACGGGCGATTAACAACAACACGGAGTGCACACAATCCTTTGAGCAAGAGTAACTAAAAGGGAAGAAAAAGGTGTTGCTTAACACAAAGTAAACAACAATCTCAAACCCACAAGCTTAGTTTAAGTAAAGCCCACACCGGCTCAAAATAAGTCATAAGCATCACAACTGTAGTGTATAACATAAATCCAAAACAAGAACCCTACACAAAGGTTCGAACATAAAGCATGAAATAAACGATGATAAGTCACGCAACGATCTCCATCATCACACCCAAGCTACCTCTGACCTTTCCTCAAAAAGGCAATCCTGTCCGTCTGCGTGTCGCACCACGCAGCCCCAAATCAAAACACAAAAGAGGGGTGAGTTTTAACACTCAGCAATGGTTTTTAATATCACTGTCAACGTAGAAAATACGATAGCTTAGAAATGAGATCGTTCAGATCACAGATTTACATGGTGCATCACTTTCTGATCACACATTCATATCACCTAACACTGCATCATAATGCATAATTCAACCTGCATGGATGTATCTCTAGCATACATATTCCCACATGCATTCACATCATACCAATCCCGCATGGATGTATCTCTAACATACATATTCCCACATGCATAATATCATCACAACCTGCATGGATGTATCTCTAACATACATATTCCCACATGCATTCACATCATAACCAATCCTGCATGGATGTATCTCTAACATACATATTCCCACATGCATAATAGCATCACAACCTGCATGGATGTATCTCTAACATACATATTCCACATGCATAATATCATCACAACCTGCATGGATGTATCTCTAACATACATATTTCCACATGCATTTTATCATCAAAGTCAACATGCATGGATGTATCTCTAACATACATATTCCACATGCATAACATCAAAATCAACATGCATGGATGTATCTCTAACATACATATTCCCACATGCATAATGTCATCACAATCAACCTCCATCAAGGAGTAATCACACATTAACGTCACACAGACGGGAGCATAGACAAGGCCACGAAGGCGTGTCATGGTACAAAATTCTACACAAGAATTCAAGAAAGATCGGGGTTGTCAATCCCTAATACTGCTCGCCCTGGACGATCCTGGCCAAGGATGTCCCATTCTCACACAGAGAATCTAGAGCAGGGGTGTTCGCCCAGGGACATCTCCTGCGGAGGGAAGAGCCCAAGTTCTCACACAGAGAACCCTAGAACACGTGGTAGCAGGGTGCACACGGCATACCACACTGGATTCTCAGGGTCCAGATGACACACATAATAACATTCTCACATATCCGCAAGACAAGTACACAACTCGTCCCCACATCATTCCATTAAACAAGACTCAACCCGGGGAGTGCACTTGTTCCACACAGGAACTTGAAATCGTTCCACACAGGAACTTCAAATTGTTCCACACAGGAACTTCAGATCCTTCCACACAGGAACTTCAAATCAAAATATGTCCTTTCGGACCAAACAACTTGCGATTAATCCACGACCGATCAATCCGGCACACAATTCCATCACATTGCATCCAATCGGTCAAATTCGATTAATCACGCTAAGGCCTCACTTGGAAATCCATTTTCATGATGCGTGCAGCATGGTACATGCGTGGGCAAAGCATACATGAATCCTAATCATGATAAGTGCTCTCACCAGCCCCTAATGCATCATTCATAATCACGATATTAAGCTTCAACATCATCATTTAACCCCCACATGTGTGTGTGTGTAACTAGTAGAAGCCTTTCACATAATGCACATTAACATGCTTGAAAATCAACTCACTACCACACTACACATGTGAATTTCTACCTAAACATGAATTCCAGCGGAAATTATAGTAGAAGAATCGTTGAAATCATAGTTAAATGCAAAACTCAACCACAAAGGCTAAACATCTATAACATCACTCATTTCATCATTGAGTCATGGCAATCACCAACATTCACACACCATTAATCACAATTTATCATGACAAATCAGTCGAACAATGATTGTAGTCCTACTGAAAATATATGCTTATCCAAAGGGAACCAACCGTTCATAATTTCAAGATAACGATTCCAACATCATGCCACAAAACATAAGTCATCCCACCATCTCTAAGCATATGTCTCAACTCTATAAACTCAATAGCATGCATTTCCAGTAGCCTAACATAGCTTAAAACACTCCACATTCATATAAAATTGGCAAGCTAAAGTGGAATCATCAAAATGGGCATCATACACACAACATACAGTTTTCTTTGTAGCCGATCGATCGCCCTTCAGGCCGTTCGATCGGTTACACGCAAAATTTTGAAATTTTCAGTTCAGCCGATCGATCGCCCTGCAAGGCCGATCGATCGCCAACACAGCAGAACAGTCATCTTCTTCCTTTCGCAAAATCAAACCGAAACACCATAGATAACACTTCAAATCCACATCTAACACCCTAATCATCATCAAAAGTCCTCCTTGACTTCCAGAATATCAAACCAAACCATAATAATGCAAAACCCTAAGAAATCGGGATTAAATAATTCCATTTTCTAATCTTACCATTAACACACTAAATCAAGCAAACCATTTCGAAATAAGCCAAAAATGAAGTGTTTTACCATGGATAAACAGAGATTTTAAAGACCCATTACCTCAGCACTTGATTAAGCTCGGATTGAAGAGTCACCCTTCTTGAAATCCTTGAAAACACAATGAGTTTGAATTAAACTCTAATAGAAATTGATTTACCCAAGAAATCCCTAATTAAACCTTAGATCTAGGGCTTATTGGTAGTAAAAATCGAATTTTGAATGTTAGGGTTTGTAGTAAAACACAAATCAGTAACTTTTGACGGTCAAAAACGAATTGAATCAAGGGGAAAATGGTAGATTTAGAAGAAATTAAGAGAAAAGTCATGGATTAGTGCTTGATTAGAGTAAGCTTACCTTAATCGGCTTCTAATTCCGGCCTAAGTGGGGATTAGGCCAGCCCTCCTTCCTTAGCCTATTCCCAAAAATGGAAATGGCTCAGGTTTGCCCTTTTATAGTAAGGGTTGGGGTAGGCATAGGTAAATTTTGGGGTGTAAATATGAAAAGTAGGCTAAAAGTGGGTATTTTGTAAATTTAAGCATAATTTAAGCCTAATAAAATTCTAAAAATTTTTGTGGGACCTTAAGTATATGTCTAGGTTCATGTGACAAAAAAATAAAATTTTCGACGGTGGGGCCCACAGGGGTCCCGCCAAAACCCTAATTTTTGGGAAAATAGTGAAAATTCCAAAAAATCTCAAAAATTCACATTTGGTTTAAAATCACTCAAAACCACTAATATTGAAGTTAATTTTGGTTAAAACTATCACAAACACTATGTATTTATGAAATCACCAAATAAGATCAGAAAACGCGTAAATCTCACGATAACCCATAATTAAAGAAAACCAAAACCGGTTCAAAGATGAGGGTCCTTACAGTTGTACACTAATTGAAATAGTAAAAGCTTGACCTTCGTGTAAACAATTGATCGATATATGTGGTTCTAGCCTAGTTTAAGCCTTTTTGGAATAGATTTTATTCTTAATTAAAGTCAAATACTTAAACCAACTTAGTGTACTATTTAAAGGCTATGAAATCATGAAATTGAAGAAAAAAAACTAAAAATTCATAGAGAAGAAAGAAGAGTTCATTTTCATTTGTTTTTTAAAATCATTCTTGAGCTTCATACTTATGCAAATGGTGATTTTTTGAAGACACACAACAAAGAGAAGAGTCTTACACATATCAATTCAAAGAGGATTTGCGACAAAATCTTCAAAGGAGTTGAAGATGATCAAGGCTAAAGTTAAAGAACAAGAGGATCTTGTTGTGGTGGCTAGGAGACATATACAAAGCAAGTAAAAGAAATGTTTCAAGTGCTTGAGGAGAAGACTTGAAGGCCAGCAACAAAAAAAAATTATTGGAGATGTGAGCAAAAAGGATTTTTGGGTTAGAGTCAACAACAAAGGTTAGTGGTTGTTTGTGTTTATGTAGTGTCATACTATCTAGTGTATTGATTTTAGGCCAAGAGTAGTTGCCATGGGTTTTTACCCTAGTTAGGGTTTTCCCCGTTTAATCTTTGTGTGTTCTTACATGTTTTATAATTTGATTGATGAGATAATGATCATGAATGTGTAGATTTCAGAGTTTAAATTGTTTGAGTTGCTTAGTAGAAATTCCTACATATAGAAACTAGAACTCGTAGTTTTATCTTCTAAGATAATCGTATTAGGGGCAATCTAGTGATCCATTATATTATCTCCATCTAAATAGATATTAAATTCCCAACTTCTGCTTTATGTGTCTTCTCCCTATTATATCCTCCCTTTGTTGTGGCTCTATGGATGACTATTTTATATTGGTTCTCAGTTGCTAGTATGAGTGCACCTCAGTGTCCCCTCTTGTGGTTTTCGAGTCCAAGTTGTTCCCCACATATCTAATGGCGCACTGGATCAAGGTTTCTGTTCCTTGGGCAAGCCCCATGTTTCTTTTGGAGCATTGGGCCAAGGTCCTTTGTGTTGACATCCATCCACTTATACTACAAGGGATATATACTATGTAGGTGTTTGTTTGTAACGCTCCATTTTTTCGATTACGTCTAACCCACAGAGTTATGGACAATTATAGGTTTTTGGATAGGATTTAGGAGGTTTTGAGGGATGAAATCCCGTATATGGTTAGATCTCAAAGTAATTAGTGTAATATATTGAAGAACGGGCAAAACAAAGGTCTGGAGCGAAAGTTATGACCTCGAGAAGCGTGCTACATGAGCAAGACCCACTTGAAATTTTGTTGATAACCTACCCATGTGGTCTAGTTTCAAAGAACTCGTTGATACAAGTCCATCAGTACTAAGAACACGTGATTCCGACTTCGGGCTAAGAAGCTATCGCATTTTAAAATTGGGATATTATTTAAATAAAATAATATAAAAATAATAAAATAATGAGAAACGGACCAAATAGTTGACATCATTGATGACACCAATAGCTGGCGTCAGCCTGCACACGAGCAGCACCATGCAGTGTGGGGCCCGCATCTGCTGGACGTGGGCAGGCCGTGAGTTAGATCCTCATGCGCAGGCTCTACACGATGCATGACCTCCATACGTTGCGCTTATGGAGCTCTAGCCGGGGCCCTCGTGACACGTGGTAGTGCTACACATTCAACTGCACATGCGACGTGCTCAACAATCCATGTCGCGCACATCTTAGGTGTGCAACGCATGTTCCACACACACATGTGCACGTTCCATTTGCTTGCAAGTATTCCTCTATAAATAGGGAACTCGTACATGCTTTTAGAGGAGTTTTTTTGCCCAATATAAGTGTGATTTTGTCCATTCAAGAGGCATTCTTAATTATATCGAGGGTGATATACACAGAGAGTGAAGCGGCACGGAGTTAGAGGAGGCTCCATCCTCCTCCATTGAGCTGCAATGAGAGAAGTGGTTCAGAGTAAGGGAAGGCTCCGTCCACCGCCTACGGGCCACAAAGAGAGAAACATCCCCGAGTAAAGGGAGGTTTTGTCTATTGCCTTTAAGGAAGAAAGCGAAAAACATCCCAGAGCGAGAGAAGGCTCCGCATGCCGTCTCTGGACCTGAAGGGGAGGATGCCCTGAAGGAGAGAGCAATTCCGAACGTCACTACTTCTAGAAATCTTTGGGGAGTAAGCATTCTGACTTTTTGTTTTAATATGTAATTATATGAATGTTTGTGCATCTTAAGTAGTTAATTTAATATGCTAATTAAGTTATATGCTTTGCTCTGATCTTATCTATTTTGATCTGCTCTGCTTTGATCCGATTTGTTCTGATATGTTCTGATATGTTCTATTATGATATGATATGATATGATCTATTATGTTCTGATTTGATCTGACACATTCTAAAAGGATATGATCTGATCTACTCTTATATGTTTTGCTCTACTCTGTGATAGAGCAAGATGTCTAATTTTACTAATTTATTAGCTTCCATCTAACTCTAATGATTTATAAGATTTGTGTCTATTTTTAAATAATTTATTAGATTTTAAGATATGTATGATTTGCTGATACTTGGTGCATATAATGGCTATTAGGCAGAACTACTTTTGGATCTAATCTTATTGGAATAACATCAAACATATTATCCGATAAGTACATAAGCAACCGATGTTACAGTAATGTTGGCCCGATCCAAAGTAAGAATAACATATAATTTTATTCTAGCATATGTGCAATGAAGAGTTAAAGCTTCATAGCGCATAGAGGAACATTACAGTTCTTGTACACAGAAGCTGCTTCTAGATTTTGAAAAATTAACTCCGATCTAGTTTTCCGAACCCCAATCCGGGCTAGATCTTGGGCTGGGTATTACATTGTTTGCCCCTTTCTGTTTGTTGCACTATGACCCTATTCATTTTGAGTTGCCTCTATGGAAACAACCTTATGGAGCCCACTAACAGTTCCGTTGTAGCAACGGTGGTTCATGTGTTGATCATCCTTTAGGTTGCAGATGTTCTATATGTATCTCCAATGTAGGAATGACAACTTTTTTCTTGTTGTGTTTGTGATCTCATCTACTGATTTAATTATGTGATTAGGTAGTGTGGGTGTGTTGCATTGCCCTCTCGCAACTATTTCTACTTTATGTTTAGTGAGATCTTCTTATACTATATCTATGCTTTATAAATAGGGTTATGCACTTAAAAAATAATTGAAGGTAAATAATATTTTATATTTATAAAAATAAATAGTGCTTCCTTTGTCTTATATTAATAATTATATTTAAAAAAATAGTAATTTTTATTTAGCGATGAAATTCACATATAAGAGAAGGAGAAATAAGCTTATGATACTCTTTTTAAGTATCTAACTACTTAAAGTAAATGAAATAGATCTATTAATATGAAACAAACTTTTTTGTCTAGAGAAATCATTAATTTAGGATAAAGGGAGCACTTTGATTTGCACTTAGCTTATACAAAGAAGAAAGTTGTGAATGTTCTATTTCATTCTCATCAAGACAAAACATTAAAATACATTCTGATAATAAAAAGAACTTAGAATAAGCATATATGCCGTGTATATTACTATAGATATGATCCTGCCTCTTTATGTTAGTTTATGAGTGTATCCCTTGTAAGAAACGTTGGCAATACAAAGTGGAGCTTATATCAGACCCTTCTTAGCCGGCTCACATAGGCGGTTTGTTGTTTCTACTTTCCCCAAGGTAGTTAGTGGGCCTAATCCAGTTACTGTAATCGTATGCAAATAAAAGCAAAACGATGCAACCCGAAATGCTCAGCGTTTGGATTATGGGCCATCGCCGTGTACCTTCAGATTAGTATCATGACTCAATTGGATTCTGGCACAAATTCACCAGAATCGGACCTGAATTCAACTACGAGTGAGGCTACTTCCAAACCTTTGTAAATTTGTAATGGTCCATTTTTAAAAGCTTGGGCTCACGCCGGAGAGCCTGAGCTCAGGCTCTCTGGGCTCAGGGCATTTACTCCCTGAATAATGTGGGCCCCTAAATTTAAATCCGACGACTTTAAAAGCTAAGCTCACGTGCATGAGCCCGGGCTCTTATAAATCCCATAGGCCATAGTCTATAAATTTCTTACAATTGAAATTTCATCCTCTTCAAATGCAATTGATCTAAAAACAATCCCATTTGCAATAAATTTGCATGATCAAGTCACTGCAACAATCACAGATTTTGCCAATCAAATTACACGATGAGTTTGTATGTAAAACAAATCAACCATGAGCAACCCACAAACGCTTAGCAAATCAGGACATGAAACCATCAAACCAGTTGATAAAAGCTACGAACTTTTCATTAGAACTGTTCATCAGACATTCAGCAGTGAAATCAAGCGATTAAGAATACAAAACGTATTCATACACGGAACAAAGATTCCTAGAGCGACCAAACACCAACACCGAAATCAGACACCTGCAATTCCTTTACAAACAAGCCCTCGAGCGCTAATCACCTTTTCTACGCGCGCTCCCCACGAATGCGGCGGGCAAGCTGGATGTCTTTGGGCATGATGGTGACGCGCTTAGCATGGATGGCGCAGAGGTTGGTATCCTCAAAGAGCCCCACCAGGTAGGCCTCCGCCGCCTCCTGAAGCGCCGCCACCGCCGAGCTCTGGAACCTCAGGTCCGTCTTGAAGTCCTGGGCTATCTCACGGACCAGCCGCTGGAAGGGCAGCTTCCGGATCAGCAGCTCCGTGCTCTTCTGGTACTTGCGAATCTCCCTCAGCGCCACCGTACCAGGGCGGAAACGATGGGGCTTCTTCACTCCGCCGGTGGCTGGTGCGGACTTCCTGGCAGCTTTGGTGGCCAGCTGCTTCCTGGGGGCCTTCCCGCCGGTGGACTTGCGAGCCGTCTGCTTTGTCCGGGCCATCGGAGTCGGAGAGCGTGCGGGATTCGAGAAAAGATCGGAAGTTCGACGGCGAGAAGAAGAAGAAGATTGAGCAAATCGGAGCGAGTGGCGAATTTGGCGAAGTTGGGGCGAGTTTAAATAATGGGATCCCGCGCGGAAGAAAGGCGGGACGTTTCGATTTTTCGTGTGGAATCCGCTGGAACGGTTCATAATGAATCTGGCCGTTGGGAGGCTTTATTCCTTTTCCATCCGACGGTTGTCATTCATTTTGGAGGGTTTACGCGGATCGCGGATTAGACTTACCCATTGAATCAGTTGTCTTCTCACGTAGCTTTGCGTGGGGCCGGATGGTGCCGGCACTAAAATTTCATTCAAATTTTGATGTTAAAGGGCAAGCATCAATCAAAATTTAACATCAAAATTTGAAATAATCACCCTCTATTTTCTTTTCTATGTAATAACACCTTCTATATTATCAAAGAAGTTATTAAGGGGGGGTTAGTTGTGATGGGTAAATTTTTCACAATTACATAAAACATGGTAAAGAAATTATATAGGTTAGTCACACGTCTTTTTAGTGTGAAAAAAATTTTGTGCATTAGTCGTGCATGTCTTTTAAGTGTTAACATTTTCTTTTAATAATTTCTTGATTTTTCCACTTACATATGGTTTGCCTTTAATGTTGTGATTTTGTTTCATAATTCTTGCTTAGTACAAAAATTTTCACACCTCATCTTTTATTACCTTAGCTATAACTGTAGGCCTAACTATCGAAATACCATCCATTACCCTAGTTACTATTATGGGCCCCCCACTACCTCACTCATCACTTATAACCCTAGTTATTATTGTAGGCCCCACTACCGATTCCTCTTCATCATATATATTAAAAATGATTATTAGCCCACACACAAGTCCTAACATCTTCATGATACTTGCATTAGATACTTGTATTAATGATGTGCAAGGATGGAGCTAGAAAATATAGGCAAGAACATGACGGAGCCAAATAATATATTACTTCTTGGTTAGGTCTGCATAGCCTCCTTATTTGCCATTTCAAGTGGGACCAAGCGCCCCCCCCCCTATATTTTTTCAATTACAGTGGCCCTCGAAACCCATTTTCCTAGCTCCATCCCTGGCAAGGGGGCCCACCCAATTAGAAAGTTATAAGCCCCACCTAAAACTATATGATAATATTTGTGTGTGTGTATTATTTTAAAAATAAAATAAAAAATAAAGCATGCACATGTTATAAGTAAATGTAAATATTTATAGTCAAATACATCAAATTAGTAGGAGAAATCTAGCTAGCTTTGGAGCTTTAGCGCTCGCTAGTGAGCTAGAGCTACACCCTGATCAGATAATGACCATGGCCATAATTTGGCAGCCAGATCACTAACGAGTGTTGAAGCTACAATGCTGGCTAGACAACCTCGATTAGTACATAGAATAAAATAGAAAATATAGTTCACTAATGTTGAGAAAAAAGATTATTGTGATTTTTGGTTCAATAGTGAAGAAATATTTCCCTGTGTAGAAATTTGGTTTTACACAAGAAACCGCAACAATGCCTAAAAAACGCATGGGTTGGAGACTATTTTGTAACAACTTGACCCGACCCGAGATAGGCCCACAAAATCACTTATAAAAAAATTTATTTCTTTGAGTCAGGAATCATCGTCTGTGTGCGAGAGGTACAACATTTGTCTATGTACTACGGAGCTTCAAGTTTTCCCATACGTAGACTTAGGTTGTAACAGACACATACACACAACAAAGCTTCATAGTTCGTCGTGTATAAAACAAAATAAAACATATACTTATAATTGATTTGGATCGGGCCAACATTGCCTTACCGTTGGTTGCCTATGTACGTATTGGATATCATTCCAACACGATCGAATTCGAACGTAGTTCTGCCTAACGGCTAATACATATAACAAGTGTTACAAAATCTCATATACGTTAAAATATGTATATACTGATATTTAGTCAGAGTTATACAAAAATTCGTCATATATCGGAGTCAAGAGGAAATTAATAAACCAACAAAAACATACATCTCGCTCTACCACAGAGCGGGATCAAAACTACATACACATATCTCGCTCCATCACTAAGCCGAGACTAAACTCACACGCATATTATACTTCTTGCTCTACCCTAGAGCAAGACGGAACATAAATATATCACATCAAAGCATAGATTAGAGCACACAGGGTCATGGCATAACACACATCCTAATTTAGCACATGTAGCTCTTAAACAGGATGTCAAAAATACTTACTCCCCTCATGTCTCGTAAGGTAACGGTATTCGGAGTTACTCATTCCTTCTTAGCGTCCTCCCCTTAGGATCCAAAGGTAGTGAACGAAGACTCCTCTAGCCTTCATACGTTCCTTGCCTTACATGGAAAGATATCTCACGAATGTTCCCTTTCCCGGAGACTTCTCGTTTTCTGTGCCAGTGAGTGGCGGACAGAACCTCCCCTCCTCAGGGATGTTCCTCATGCATTGTGGCTCTTCAATGGAAGACAGAGCCTCCCCTACTCTGGATTGCTTCTCTGGTTGTAGCCCGACAACTTTGGATGGAACCCCGTCTTACTCTTGGCCCCTTTTTCTTACTCCGGTGCCCGAGGACGGCGGACAGGGTATTTCCTTGTCTCGGGGCATTTCCTCCTCATACGAATCACCAATTCAGAAAATGGACCCCTCCATCGCAAATAGCATACTTGATTTAGTCCAGAACGCCTCTTTGGATGGACTAAATCAGATTTAGGATGCTCAGAAACAAAGAAAAAGAAGATTGTTGGTGCTCAAGAACAATGGGTAGAACCTCTCATTGTTTCGGGATGTTTCCTCCTTATATGGTCTCTACCTCAAAAAAAGGACTGCTCCATTGCGTAGAGCACACTCGATTTAATTAAAAACGCCTCTTGAACGGCCTTAATCGGACTCAAAACAGTCAGAAACATAGGAGAAGAAGAATTGAGTGGAAAATAGAACGAAGTGGGGGTTTTATAAGCCCCCTGCGCGCCGAAACCACCACGACGCGCTGCCATTTCTGGCGGCGCCGCAGTTTCGGCGACGGCGCTTGCTGAAATTGTGCGCGGCATCGATCGCACCTGCGCGCTACGCGGGTCGGGCCCGCGTATCCACGGTGCCCATGAAAACAAACCAGGGGCCCGTAGTTCCATGGGCACGTGTCGCCCCGCTCTGGCCCGTGCTGCGGCGCGCCTGTCGTGCACCGTTTTTCCTTTTCCTTTTATTTTTTTCTTCTTTCCTCAAACACGTATATCTCCCTACCCCGGATTCAGATTCGCACGTTCTTGGTACCGTTGGACTCGTATCGACGAGCCCTTCGATTTTAACCCACTTAAAGCAATAAATCGTGCTCTTTCCAAGTAGGTCCAGCCTATTTTATATGATTCTTGAATGTCGTAACTTCCGATCCTGACCTTTGTTTCGCCCGTTCTTAGATTCGTTACAATCATTTCTTCGAGCTCTACTAAAATACAGAGGTTTCAACCTTTTAAACTATCTATAATTTATTAGAAAAAGTACTAATTACCTCTAACCCCCTTGGTTAGACGTAATTGGAAAAGCGGGGTATTACATATTTCCCTATCAAGTTGTGGAAAAATTGGAAATAAACTCCATCACGACTAAACCCTAGGAATAGTTTCCTCTCTATTTAGAGAACTATTGTCAATACAATCAAATTAAAAACATAGGCTCAAATGCTATTAGTCAAAATTTTGATTTGCTTTCAAATTCGATAAGGGTGTATTTGGCAACATGGATTGGGAACATGTGATTTGGTCCAAATCCCATGTTTGGTAACATATGTTTGGATGGATTTGATTTTGTCCCAAATCCCACTCTAAATCACATGATTTGTATTATAACATGATAAGAGATAACTCCAAATCACAACTATGACCCTATTCTTGTAAATCACACCAAAGTGAGAGTTGCTTCAACGGATTTTTTTCTAAACTATCAAGCTTCCTACTTTTCTCTCTCCAAATCCTCATGTCATCCCCAACACTAGCATGAACAAAACCTATTTCAAACATCTATGAAACACAACTCTTGGCCATATTCAATGGATGGAGGATCTTATGTTTTTTCCTTTGTTGGTAAATTATATGACAATAACATATGAAACAAGATACAAATCAGGTCTTTCAAGTCAGAGATTTTGGGTGATTAGTCAAACCATATATTAAAGTGTTTCAACTATTATGAGTTGGTCTAGTATCTATTTCAAGGTCTAGACTTAGACTTTATGTTCTTTGAAGTTATTTCTTCTCTAGCCTGGTAGTTAGTGTTGTTACGTCCAAATGAAGACTATGAAGTAGTCTAGTTCAGATTTATTTTACTTGTCAATTGTAGTAGACAAGGTCAATCCACAGGGAAAGCCTTGTGCAACAAAGAAAACTATTACAAAAAAAATAGAATAAAGAAGGAAAGTGAAATAGATAATAAGAGACAATCAAAAAGAAAGTGCTAAGGCATCGAAAATCCACTTGTAATAAATCTCTAATATATATTTTATTCAAATAATAACTCAATTAAGATCAAATGAAAATTTGTCTCAATCGAAAATTTTATCTTTTAAAGAACTTTGAAATAGAACAATAGTAATTGATTGTTTACTACGTGAAAGTATTAAGTGTATAATCACAGGGAATTATAAGCATTCGGCGTGCCTTTCGTCAACGTTGAATCAAATAATTATATAGATTATAAACTCCTTAAATATGAAACATCAATTTAAAATAATAAAGAACTTACTTGAATCAAAATATCCATTAAACATCAAGTATAAGCTTTATTCCTAGCCTTAGCTTGAGAGCTTTAGAAAGCCATTACAATAAAACTAAAAACAAAATTACAAAATGAGAGAAGAAAGGCATGTAAACTCAATTAAAGTCCAACTAACTTATTCAAAACATAAATAGCCCAAATCAGCAATGAATTAACACAAAATAGGATTGCAATTCAAAATTTAAAAATATTTTATTGAACATTATTTCAGTGCATCAATTAGAAGCGAATTTCATCATGTGTACTTATGTATGTATGCTACATAAGATGTAGAAGACATGCATTTTGGTCGATTTTACACATCTTTCTATGTTTTGCACTTTCTAAATTGAGTAGACGATGTGAGTTTAATATCTTTCAACTTGAGGATCACTACACTACCCTAGTTTTATAAGATCAATTAAGGACTATAAGATATGACATTTTTAATTTTCCAAAATTCAAACTACTAGGCAATCAATCATACAAAATAAAGTACGTAGGATATTTTTTAATGTGGAAACCAATTTCGTGAAAAACTATGTGACCAACCCTTGGTCGATTAAGAAATGCACTAAAAGATATAGAACCTTTATAGATTCCAATGTTAACGTCTACTAGAACTCCTTCTCTAGACTTCCCACAGCCACTAACATCCTCCTTGGTACTTGCGAACCTCGTCTAGTTCTTCTTTTAGTACAACATCCACCTCCTTTGTTCTTAAGCTTAAATAAATGTCCATCTTTATTTTCAAAATTCAACCTCAAATTGGTGTGTGATGATGCCTTGTCATTGTGAAGTCCATTCAATTCATAACTGCCTTCCTTAATTCATAGAACAACTATGAACCAAGGATTCATACTCTTTTTTACTAAATACTCTCACAACTCAAAGGTGCAGGAAGGAATTCATGTAGAGAATTCACTCAATTTTTTCACAAAAAGATAAATCACTCAATACCTTCAATTCTCTTAAGAAACTATTCCTCTCTCTTCAAACTCATCATCCCTTTGTGTTCAAATAGGTCTTTAAATCTATTTTGGTGTTTGTGTTCTAGTTATAAATAAATTCTTTGCAGAGGTCCTACATTTGAAAAATTCTACATCAACCGATCGACCACTAATAAGGCTAATTGATCGTTTACCCTACTGGACTCCAAAACCAAACACAAATTGATTGTCAATCAATCACTATCCAGTGTTTGATTGATTGATCATTCAATGTACTAGAATCTAATGAACTTTGTCGATAGATCTAATTATACTCTCGATTGATATGTACACATACTAGAAAAAATATCAAAACTTGTTCAAGAGCAATCAATGGCTTCATCGTACTCAATTGATTGTTAATGAACAAAATCACGTACTTATGCGATTTGTCATCAATTTTTTTCCTACACTCTCATATGATACTCCAAATCATTCCTAAGTGTGTGTATAAAATGTGTGCTCCATACCTGTTTGATCAATGAAAGCTTCAATCACTTCTTTAAAGTCTTCCACCTTGAAATTTTAAAGCATCCTCTACTCCAATTGCTTAAGTCTTTCAATTTCATAGACTAAGTTGACTCATCACCAATCAATTCAATCTTCTAAAACATAATTATACACATATTAAAAAATAGTTTTGTTCATCAAAATATAATATATACATTAAATATGTCATATGCATTCTAACACAAGGATAGGGGGACACGTCCATCCTAGGAAGGAGCTCAAGAAAAATTTGTATTCAAATGACATGACCCATTTCTTCAAATAAGAAATGTGTTGTATATTGCAAATGGTATCTAAGGAGGGGGGAGGGAGATGGGGATGGGGATGGACGATGGGTGTGACGGCCCTACCCGCCGAGTTGGGCAAAGCATCCACTTGAGTCGGGTCACCAAAAAGGGGTAACTATTCAAGATCAAGCATCGAATTAACTCTTGTATAGCAAGTACGATATAAATCACAATCCAAATCAGCAAAATATTTTTAATACATAACCAAATCGTTCATTCATCATAAGTGATTAACATTGTCATAATTGAACTAAAAATAAAATACATAATTTAAATATCCTTTAAAGTTGTCACATCCTTGAAATTTCTTTAGTTTTAACTTTTAGGACCCTTTTGAAAAAACAAAAAAAACTAGATAGTGTTGTAGCTTCAATGAGTTGCAATTCCTAAAGTTGCAGCTCCCTGGTTATCAAATCCAGTTCACTAAAGTTGCAACTTTGGCTAGACGTCCTCTTTTATTTTAGAGTATTATATGAGGTTGATTGGTTGTTTAGGTTTGGTCCTAAAAAATTTGGTGCTTTGTCATTTTTGCCAATTAAGTGGAAATGGGAGAACTTATTAGTAATTCGAGAAAAAACGGTGTGTGCCTCAAAAATTGGGACTCCACTTGCCCTCTCAACTTTTTTTTTTCTGAGTTATCCTTCTTCATCTTATGATCCCGTATTTTTCAAGTAAAGTGTGTTTCTAAATTAATTTATAATAATATCAAATTAAGAAGATTTTTATTAAGCGGAATAAATTATAATAGAAACCAAATCAATCTCTCTCTAGGAATCCGCCAAATGCCTTTTCTCTTTCTTATTTCATATTATGATGACAAGATAATATCAATTATTTACTTTAACAAACTTTATCTTAACTAATTTTCTTGAAGTTTTTACCCAACTCTCCTTTCTCTCTCCTCTCACCCTCCACACATGACTTCTATAATTCACTCTCCTTTCTTGGACTCTCATTCCAATCAAACTCACTCTCTCTTTCTCTCTCTCTTCTTTCACACACTTTTCTCTCTCTACATTTTTCTCTCCTAATATTTCTCTAATTTTCTTTTGTTTGGAACCTAGGGTTAATTTGTTGGGTACATTATTTGTATAAGATCAATCATAATCTAGAGAGTACCATTTTTCCAAGAATTTTTAAGTAAAGAATTTTAATTTTTTATATACAATGTGGCTAATAGCAAGTCTTGAATGCATAATCTCATAAGATTTTAGGGGAAATTTCTTTTTAGTAAGGGAGAGGGGAAATTTTGCCAAAATATGTCACTATGTATGAATTAATCCCAAATCAGGTCATTGGTGCCAATTGGAAAATTCATTTTGATATGACACCCACCCACTTTAGACCACACGTGAGAAAATATCACCCGCTCTTCCTATTTCACCCTGCAGAGGGAAATTGTCGCCAAAGCACCCGCTTTGTCCCATCACAAGGTGAACATCACACTCTCGCCCCAATTGTAAGAGGAAGAGACGAAGAGGCAGATAATAGGAAGAGGAAGAGATGGACCTTCACCCCCAATTAGAAGAGGAAGAGACAACGTAATTGTTGAAGATGCACTAGACACGTTTCAAAAGCGAAGAGACGCACCAGTTGTAACCAATTTGTCTCCTTCCACTTTCCTTCTTCAACAATCATCAACTAGTTAAAGACAATCCCATTCAAGGTGGAGAAAACCTTTTGCAATATCTCTGTAAGCATGCTGATAAAAGAGCAATTTGCCTCTTGGCAAAGCCATTCAGGCATCAGGCAGCCGTTTGTGATTCCACATAGTTTTGTGAGGGA
Source organism: Saururus chinensis (assembly GCA_035235625.1). NCBI lineage: Eukaryota > Viridiplantae > Streptophyta > Magnoliopsida > Piperales > Saururaceae > Saururus > Saururus chinensis. The sequence goes on from CP141144.1 coordinate 25,353,052, forward strand.
GCAGGGGAGACACATTTAGAAGTTCAATAGAGGAGACCTCATCTCACATAATAAAAATATCAGGAGTTAGAAAAGTAAGGCCACTAAACCCTTTCAAATATTTTTATGGTTTTGTATGTTATTATTTTGTGGTATGCAATATTTCTGCAATTATGTTTGTTGTAAATATAGTGTTAGAAGTGTTTGTGATGATGGGTGTGTACTTGTGATAGGTTGCGATGATGGGTCTCTGCTAGCATTGTAAGGGGCATCACAATTAATTTTATGGGCCATCTCAATTGTGATGGCCAACACAATTACACTACATTTGCATCGCAATTGCAATTTGATGTGCATCGCAATTGCAATTTGATGGGCATCGCAATGGCACTGAAATGTGCATCATCATAGCATCACAATGTACATCACAATGGTATCGCAGCTGTCGTCACAATGTGCATTACAACATAATCAGTACAACATAACAATATATGTAATAATGTATTTATTAATAAAATGATAAGGCTGAACTCGTGCTTTTTGGACATATTAGAAAGGTAGATTGTCGATGCACGACATCCAAGTTAAAAGACTTGGTTACATTTTTTACTGGTGATGTGAGGAATAGGTTTAAAAGGACAATATATAAACACATGATTGATTTGTTAAAAATGATGATGTGACACCAACTGATTGCCAGCATGCTGTCAGTTAGACAATCTGACCTAACATTCTCATTCTGTGGTAAGTTGGCCACCCTGTAAGATCTATAATTTTATTTTGATTTAATTCCTTGTAATTGTGTGATTTTGTTTTCTTGCTGGTTTGATTTAATTTGGGGTTATGAGTTAGCTAATTATAAATTCTTAAAGTTTAATTTTATTTTTAAGAGTTTTAGCGTCAAACTTGATTTACCTAGTTTTTACCGATTTAAAAGCATTTTCTCTTAATTTTTCCTTAATTAAGGGAGTGGACATGTATGACTATGTGTAGTTAATTTTTGTACGATTCTATGCATATCTTCTATTTACTTTGATATATTGAATGTGATGCACAGAACTTGTCATATGTCATTGTTCAGTATTATGACACATTTCTTAGGACATTTTCATTATCTATTTGCCTCAAAAAAAATTTATAGTTTTTTGTATGTGTCTAATTCATCTCCATTTTTTTAATAATTATTTCTAAGCCGCATTTACTAAAATTATATGAACACTCTTTATTCCTAAATTACAGGTTCTCTATAATAATAGTTTACTTGGGTTTCAATGCCCAAACTGTATTCCCTTGCTTCCAAAATTTTACAACATAGACTACTATAAATAATGAATTGACAGATGTACATAGGTCATCAAATCCACTTTCTCTCGGTACTCAAAAAATCCAACTTAGTTCATTCTTTTTCCAAAAAATTGATTTTAATACTTTATTTGTATTCTATAGTCAGAAATTTATTTATACATGGAAACAATGTTGAACTAATTTCTTGTGAAATTTTGTGGAAAAGTATGCTAGTTTCATATTTTTCATTAAACATGGAAGCATGCCTTGATTGAAAAACTGCATGATAAATTGCAAGCTATTTACTAGATGTCTATATTGGTCATTATGTTGCATTATTTTTTTGAGTAAATGACAATTATACATGAAGCTAAAATACCATGATCAAACATGCAACATAGAGGAATAGGATTGGCCAATGTTGCTTAGTGTGTAAACACCATAGGCTGGGCTTAGCTTATTTATTGCAACTTGTGTGAAAACTAATGCTTAATATCCCCCTTGGTTGGGTCGAGGTGCATTCACAAGAGATCGGTTGTAGGAGGGTGAGATCATTTCTGATTTTTAGAGGGTTCCATTTTGTGGAGGTGGCATATTTGTCCTTCATGGGGTCAACATGTAGTGAGCATGAATGGTCTAGGAAGACCTCAGTGCTTTGCGTTGCCTTAACAATAAAAACTATGATTCAAACACTTTTTTTTATGATATGTTTTTAGATTTGTCATAAAATGGTAATTGGATTTTGCTCCATGAATTTAAATTAAAGCATTTGATGTATGTGTTGTTTTTTAGTTATGGACTTGCATGGCATGTATTGAGTATTCAGGAATGTTCTTCCTTCTATACATGTGTACGTGCTATCATTCATTGTGGTGGTGATTTCTTGTTGAGCATTAGCTCATAGGTGGTTTCTTCTTTTTGTTTATCGACGAGTGGATCATCGAAGCTTAAATATAATAGAAGTAATAAATTATCATTCAAAATGGATGAGGGTAGTTTGGGAGAAAAGTTCTTAACTTGTTAGCTGTCATCAAATAGTTGTAATAAAGTTGAATTGTGAAGAATCAGACTTATGCTATGTGTTATTCTACAACACTAAATTAATTTAATTTCACCATAACCATGACCACGTTTACCTATACCCAATGACTTGTTTTACACATACTGTCATGTCATGATCCTAGCTAGCAATTTGGTCGGTTGGGGACATGACAGCACGACTGATCCTACCCAAGGAAGGAGTTGTTGTCTTACTCATTCATGCCTTGGGAAATTGATGCTTGTTGTATACATGTGTTAATTTTTGGGGTATGACATAAGCACTTGCACTATATGCATATACACTTGAGTTTATTTGTTTCATGAACTCCTTGTCTTCACCCACATATCTACATGTTGACATATTCCTAAACATCTACTCATTGAATACATAGGAGGAATTTTTCCCATGAAACGGGAATTCCTCTAGTGAGCTTCTATGAATTTGATAAGGTATCACAAGCATACAAGAGGAAATTTAAAACAAATGCAAATTAAAATACCATGAACAACTTTGCCTCAACCAAAGGTGAACTCATAAAATCTTTCTCAATTACTCATGAAAGATAAACCAGTCACACATACTAAATTGTTTATTTAATTACCACTAATGCGACATTGACGCTAAATAAAACTGGTAGGAGATTAGGGTATTTTACCAAAAGAGCCATCCTCAACTATATTATATATTACCCACATTATTGCTTATTCGTAATGTGTTGGCATGTCAATAGAAAAAAATTCAATATCATCTTATGCTTTGTCTTGTAAATAATTGGTTATACCCCAATTATGTTTTACAATATGAATTACATGTTATGTATCAATCCACCCATGCCTACTTAAATGTTGATTGAAAACACACCACTGAAAACATAATGTCAGTCCCAAGCCAGACAAACTGACATACATTCATCAATCAATATATCAGTTCAATACTGGATTCGCCTAATTTGAGCTCTACATGATTCCTATTTAAGAGGCAACTTCCTACACATACTCTAAATCTATAAAAAAGCATTGGGGGTGTCTGTAAACAAGAGAGAAACTCTTCTAGAGCACCACTAACTTTGCTCCCTCTACCCCGTTTCACGCATCTAGTTCGCCACCCCCAGCTTCCTCTCCTGTTTCTTTCTTCTACTACCCCCAATTGCCACTGATTGGCCTCTGTCCGGCATGCCTTGGTAGAGAGATGGTGAGAGCAACTGTCGCTGACCCTCCTTCGCATGTATTCCCTTCTATCCATCAACCATCTCCATTGTTTTGATTTTTGGGCAATGATCGGAGACGCTGCCACCCTTCAGCAGCCACCAGTGCCTAGCCATGTCTCCACCGTTCGGCCTCCCTCTCCCTCTTCCGGTTGTTTCCCTCCCTAATCTGGTTCAACCTTTCCTTTTCTGTCGTGTTTCTTCTTTGTCAGTACAATCTAAATGCCAGAGGGCCAAACCGGATCGACTACCTTTGATCGGAACAGCTCCCCTCTGCCCCACAACCATCCCAGACCACCCTTCCATACCTCTCTCCCCCCACTGGCCATCCCACCCCCCTTTAAACTGCCCCACTCCGCCTTGCTAGTAGCCGGATTTGGCCACTACTGACCTAAGCCACCTTCAAACATCTCTGGAATCCCCTCCCCCTCTTTTTGGCTTTTGGTAGCATGTGCATAGTGCCTACACTAGCATTTCAGGGTAAAAGCACCACCTTTGTACCACTTGGCAGTCAACTACAACCACCATGAGTTGGATACAACCACCAACACCCTACTCCACCTCTCCCCAATCCTTCAACACCTATCCTTGCTCTCCATGCCTCTTTTTTACCATGGTTGACATGAAATCTCTGCCATTGAGCGTTATCCACTATCGATTTTGGTGTCTATAAGACGACCAAGTGCTTCTCATCCATTGGTTGACCTCCATTTCACCCACCCCCATCTCCAGTTCAACTTGTCATTGCTTTTGGTGTGACCTTGACCACCATGGACCTCAAATCTTTGGCTCAAAGTTCAATTATGCCACCGTCTTGTAGGCTGGCTACCCCCCCCCCCCCCCCACAACATTCCCTAACCCACGGAACAACTTTCTCTCATAAAAAACATTGTCTTTGGCTTCCAACTCTACCATCGACACCTCCACTAGACTCGCATGAACAATAAGGTGGGGGACTCTGAACCTGTAACTTCATACTAGCATGCTTTGATTGAATAGTAGCATGCTAGGGTTATTAAGATTTAATGCTTTGGATGTCAAAGGATGATCCTATTGCATTGTGTAAGAGGGGGGAAATGATGAAATATCATATGTTTGATTATGCATACGATGAGTATGTAAGTTACAAGTATGTTTTACATTTGGATCATGTGCATGTTAATATGGCAGTTAATGCGTATGCCGATAAGTTATGTGATAAATTATGAGTATGCCAAATGTTTGTGCAATGGATTGTATTTAATATCGGATTGGTTATGTTTGGACTTTGGTATGGATTTGTATCTATATGTTTGATGTCAGTGGGCATATGATTTATGAGATAGGGTTGGTTTGGATTGATCAAACATGGAGCAATGAGTAGAAGAATTCATGGTTTAGTAAATAGGCGGACTTAGTGTTTGGAGCTCAACTAGATGACCATAAGATAGTAATATTTCTATGCGCATGAATTTTTATCAAGCAATGAATTCAATAAACCCTAATCTCTACGCAACCATAATCATGTTCATCATCAACCAAACCATCAACATGCAAAGCCGATAAGCACACGTGCACGATTTTTATGTGGAAAACCAAAACTAGGGTAAAAAACCATGGTAGCCTCTCAACGGCTAAAACAATGCATTAGCAAGTAAGACCTTTATATTGACACTATCAAACTACCAACCTCTTATGAAGACTCTAACCCAAACTTTATATGTTTAAATCTCCCCAAAAATTTTTTGTTGCTAGCCTTAAAGTTTTGACTCCTCAAGTTTTGAAACTTTTCTCCTCCTTGCTTTGTCTTTGTTTTCTTCTAGCCTCTTAAAATAAGCTCATCTTGTTTATGACTTTAGTATTGAGTCTTCAATCCTCCATTGACCTTGACAGACTCTCCTCTCAAAATATATATGTAAAAACTTTTTTTTTAGTTATATGCCTCCAAGCAATCATTGTTAACATGAACTTTGAAGCACAATGATGATCTCTTGTGGAAAACAATGAACAAAGGATCTCTCCTCTTTTCTCTCTCAATTTTAAGGTTTTTCTCTCTTCAATTTTCCATTAACCTAGCCCTTATATAATCCATTAAGTCGGTTTATGTGTTTGACTTTAATTAGGAATAGATCCTCTTTCAGAATGGCTTAATCTAGGTAACATAAACAACAATCGTTCGTTTCAAACAATCATCAATTATTCGATGTTATAATCAGGGTATAACTCTTCAAGCCATAGATCCATCACTAATAGCAATCGATCAATAAACTCTCAGCCAAGTTTTACATAGTCCAATTCAAGTACCGATAGGTCTAGTCCTCTAATTCATTTTACACTGATCGATTGATGCATTGTGAAATTTCTCAATTTACCCTAATTCAATCTCAAACTTTATATTCACTTAATTCACTCATTCTAAATTAATCTAAGTGAATTATGTATGTGGGTGTGTGCAAATAAGCCTTTTACCATTAACACTCAGTTTAGTCTTTAACCTTTATTGATAAGAACCTATATGGTCAGATTTTTTAAGTCAATAAATTCCAAATCCGACTTGACAACAACTAAATCTAGTAAGATTCCTAAGACTAAAACATACATGAAGTTTATACATTATTTTGATCATTGAAATTAACCAATTTACAATACATATGTCTCATATGTTCTTTCATGTTACATTGATATACTAGAATTAGGGGTGTTCATGGACATATAACGTCCATTTTTTTGTCTGTGTCCATGTCCATAAATACATAGAGCGGACAAATTTTTTTATCCGGGACGGACGCAAACACAGACCATTAAATTAGTCCATCCTTGTAGGTGCCTGCAGACATGGACAAACTGTTGTTCGCGGATGTCCATGTTCGCCACCTAATTTGAAAATATTCTTTATCTATTTAGGGCTTGGTTAGGCAACACAACACAAATGTTACTGCTCACCGGAGCGCCGCCACGCTGCCCCCTGCACTACCTCTCGGCCTTCTCTGAAAACCAACCAAAGTTTACACCTTTACATCTTGTCGGCTTCTATCTGGATCATAACTGTCTTCCGTGCTCTGTCATCGCCACCACCTAGCTCGACTCCGCCTAACCCGTTGTCAGCCTTTCCACTTGAGAGCGATAATTTCTCTCCTCCTCCCCAACCTAACTCTGGTGGCACAGTGGCCTATGGCGGTGATTCCTCTTCACCATAGTTGTCTCCTCCGTAGTCATTGTCAAGCAGTCAGGCGAGGAGACGAGATTTGCAGTGCTCCAGCTCACACCTTCGTGTTGTTGCTGCGCCGTCATTTTGCCACCGCTCCATTGCGAATTTTGCTTCTGCAGCGTCCGATCTCCCTTCTCTGTGAGTTCTCCTTGCTTTCAGTTATTTTTGGAATTTGTATTGCGTCTGGTTGGACCGATTTCTAGTGTTGATGGTTTCTACTAATCGGAATAGGGGAAGTATGAGTAAAGGTGTTCTAGCTCAGAGACGGGATTTGTTGTGCTCCAGCTCATACCATCGTGTTGTTGCCGTGTTGTCGATTTGCCGCTGCTCCGCCACAATTTTTACTTCTGCAGCATCCGATCTCCCCTCTCTCTGTGAGTTCTTGTAATGCCCCAATCCGTAAAACCCGATCCGTACCGGGGGTTAGATCGGAAGACAAAATCGGAGTGTATTAAGTTAAGCAGAAAAATTAAAACCGACTAACCAGGGGCTGCAGACTCTGAGTGCGAGAGTCATAACGTTCATCCATGCATTGCGGAGCTTTAATATTCTATTGTGCGTAGATAAGAACAAACCTAATTTTATAACTAATTTGGATCGAGCCAACATTATTTTATCGTTGGTTGCCTACGTATGTATTGGATACCATCTCTGACGTTATTCCAATAAGGTCGGATCCGAACGTAGTTCTGCCTAACGACTACTACATTCATCAGACATTAGAAAATCATATATGATAAAATACGTATACTTTATATCCGAATAATTAATTTGAAATCAGACAAAAATCTTATAAATCATCGGAGTCAAACGGAAGTCAATGAAGCAGTAAAATACACATCTCACGTAGGTGAGCAAAACCACACATTCCAATCTATCATAAAGCGGAGCAGAACACACAATAGAGCATGTTGGATCATATTAGATCCTATCAGATAATATCATATTTCATCCGACCATATTGATCACATCAGATCAGATCGGAGTATATCAGATCACAATAGAGCATTTTAGTGTAATTCGGATCACCACAGAATATATCAAACTAGATCGAATAGAAACATATAAGCATATATCATACCATAACAAAGTATATATCGTAATTAGTATATTACTAATTAAGATATGCATGAATATAACTTATATTAAATTAGAAGATCAGAAAAGCGTACTCCCCTGCAGTTTCAAAAGTGACGACGTTCTAAGTTGCTCGTTTCCTCAGAGCGTCTTTCCTTGGTTATGAGATAGAAGAGTTAATTGAAGTATGTCACACTGACGGACTAGGATTTCTAAACATGTTCAATATTAGATTAGTTAGTAGATGATTGTGAGACAAAAGGATTTATTGCATAATTGTACCAACATAAAGTATTTATTTAAACTTGAATGTTAACAAAAATTAATATTCTTTTTGAGTATGTGACCTTAGGGGTTGGACAAATTAGGTTCTGTGTTTGAGTCAGTAGGTGATTAGTTAGCTGAACATTTCTCATATCTATCCATGATGTTTATCATGTAGGATATTATCTTGTGTATTCAAGGCCAAACGTTTGATGCTTTATTGATAAAATTATATGATTATCCCCATAGTTGGCATTGGATAATTTTCTACCCATGGTTGGCACTATGTGATTTTCTTTCCATAGATAACATTGTATGATTTTTCCCATATGTGGCACTATAAGATTTTGGCCCAAAATGACACTATATGATTTTCACCCTCATTTGGCACCGTATGGTCCTTAGATGGCATTGTATATCCCTAGAGAGTGGGTATTTGTGTACTTAAGTAGAATTATGACTCTACTCTTACTTGTCTGATCTTGTGCCCAATGAGCATAGATGTGCCTTGCTTTTGGAAAATTTTATAACATCTAGTTGCTCCCCGAAGGTTAAGGTGACACCTAGTGACATTTCTTCATGTCGACACTAGAGCTAGTAAAATTGCTAATAACTTGAGTCGTCGATAGTAAGTGTAAGAGTAAAATTGCAAGAGTAAGAGTAAGATTATATGAGTATAAATAAGATTGTATGAGTATAATCACGACTATCTAAGTAAGATTATATGAGTATGTGTTTGACTGTATGAGCAAGATTGTGTAAGTAAGATGGTACAAACAAGATTATATGTTATATGTGTAAAACTATATGGTAAATGGTATGAGTATGAGCATGTTGATATGTGTATGAGCATAGAATATTGTTATGTGAGACTCCAATTTATTATGTAATTATTGATTTATGTTAATGCTTCATGATTGAAACTATGTATGGATTTATATAGTTTATTGATTAGAACTTTACTACTGAGTATAAAAATACTCATTTCCCCCCTTTTTGGCCCAAAATTTTTTGGATGTTTATGTAGGTCTTAGATCAAGAGGTCCTTAGGTTTGACTCTTTCTTTCATCAAGAAACTGATCTTTGCTGATGCCAGGTTGACCTTTGTCTCGATATGAGTCATTTGTTGTTTTGCCATGAGCCGATATACCATTATGATCACATATGTATTAGATGAGGTGAGAATTTAATATGTATAATTTTTTTGGACTTGTATTTGAGATTACACACTTTGAACTGTTATGAGACTTGTACTCAATAGTGCCTGGGATATGTTTTTGTTTAAGCTTATAGCCATGACATTTATTTGTGTTTGTTTCGATTCACACCTAAGAGAGTTTGATTTTGGGCTCATGATGATTTGAAAAGTATTTGTCGAAAAGATTTATGCATGATTGGTTAAATTTATGAAAAAATATTTTTACAGGTTTGGGATTTTGTTAAAATTTCTTAAAATATAATCATTATTTTTTAAATTGTTAAGAAAATGTTTGGAAAAACCTCAAGTGCGACAACATTGTGAGAGAACCATTAAGATTAAATGTCTCTCTTTCTCTCATACCCACACACACATGCACACACTCTTACACTTTACTTTGATTGAAGATTGTTTACGGTTTGAGCATAAATTTCAACAAAGGTGTTGGGAGCTTGTCCATTGATCACTAATATGCCTCAGTGAGAAGGTATTAAACGATACGAGAAGTTGAACTAGTGAGAAGCTGGCTAGGGACAAGAGTACTTAGGGTTTGAGTTTTGAATGATAACTTTGTAATCGTTGTTTACTAGTGTATCGCTTGATTGAGGATTGACGACGTAGTTTTTCACATGATTTAGGTTTTCTATGTTAAAAATCCGTACGTCTCACTTAGTTTATTTTCTATAAGATTTTAGTTTACAACAATAGAATTTTATTGATCTATGTCTTCTGCATTTGGAATTGTGTAAGTTTTTTTACTTTTATCAATCAAATTGGAATTCACATATTTTCATTGATTAAGTTGATTTATTCATTGGAGATCCCAAGACTGTTCATTCTTCCTTGAATGGATTCCAATACAATATATTTCTTTCAACCTCCACAGACCACATTCTCTCCTAAATCTTAGAAATTTTTTATAAATATTAAAGAAATTATTCAGAGATTCTTAGGTACTACAAGAAATAGAATAAAATTTCTCACATCTACCTATGGAAGGCCATATTGACCCATGCTGCGACTGGTAGAGTATGGAGCATAGGCACGCACTCCTCACTTTTTTTTATGCACTCGGCCTGTTTCACATGTATTGTTTTGATACGTTTCAAAATAGTGTAATAAAAGTTTGCATATTGAAGTGTTGCACTTCATTCTCACAATGGTAGACAGAGCAACCGGACCCTTTGATATCTCAAATGTATATGGCTGGCCAGTGGAAGCGTGGCGGTCCCTGGGCCAAGGAGGCGCAAAGCATAAAAATTCAATCTTTAATTGATTAACTACACAAAGAAGCATGCAAATACAATTACATAAACAATAATCTATCCAAACAAGTGCATGCACATATTGAAAAATGAAATTTGGGAACAATAACTCATTGACCTTGGGCTAATCAGCCCCTAGCATGTCCTCAAGCCTGCATAGGATCATCTGATTGCAATCGAACACAATTGAATTAGCAAGGGATGGGGTTACCTCTTATGTGTTGATCCCTCTTAACCCTTGATCTTGGCTTGAAATCTCAGCAAGGAACATCACAAACCTTGTCCTTGAAGCCACGAACCAGCGAGCACAAGTCTTCCACTCTTTCACCATGCACCAAGGAGGATTGGACAAGAAGGAGAGGGGTGGCCAGCAAGGATCTCTCACAAAGAAGAGAGGAGGCTGCACCTATGGGAGAGAGAGGGGGCTGATTGGGGAGAGAGAGAGAGAGAGAAGAGAGGGATGACACCAATGATTTAGGGCTTCTACTCTACCTCTTCTCCCTTTTATACCCCTTTTGATCACTTCCAAATTGGGCTTAACAAGTTGGTCTTTCTTGCTAAAATTTTTTGGTTTTTCTTAGAGGGTTTGACACAACGGGAGCGGGCTCTATCTCTCAAAGCCCACAGGGGCTTGGACCCCTTACATACTACCAAGCCCATGACAGGGTCGACCCCTTGCTAACCACGGGTCCGACCATCGACACTTAATTTGTGAGTCAAGCCCCACAACGTGTTTATGCATATCCTAGTCACATGCCTAGTGTGTGTGTGTGATGCATGCGAGTCCCATTAGAATTAGTGTCACGATGGCTCATGTGGGGTCGGTGCAACCACCACCACTAACCTTGGACCCCGAGGCCCGTACCAGCTCACCCGGACCGCAAATAACATGGACCAAAATGGGCCCAAGCCCATACCTTGGTCCAATTTCCCCCACTATGGGTGAAGGGCTCATATGGCCCAACAATGACTTGCGCTAGTCCTGTCGAAGATCAATACTATGAGGATGATTAGAAAATAGATTTATCATTAAGGCCTTAGTGAACAGATCCGCCAACATCTCACTAGTAGGAATATGACTCACAATCACTTTTCCCTTCTGAAGCATGTCGAAAATGTAATAGTAATGCACCTCAATGTGCTTACTCCTAGCACTAATCTCCCCATTCTTAAGTGTCAATACGGTTGCCAGATTATCATAATAAATCTGGACATGAGCATCAATCCAATTTTCTAGTTGCAATCTTGCTAGAAACGTATAGGTGCATGACCAGCATAGGTCAAAGCTGGACCCTAATACCTAAGAATGTGCTTACTATGATCACTCTAAGGGGTATAGATTTGTGGTTTACCACATAGATGAGATAGTGGGGGTAAATGAGTCTAGAGACGCTTATTTCTTGGAAGAAGAATTAAACCCCATAATACTTAATAAAAGAGTAGATTTGTTTGAAGTTGTAAAAGAGGATGGTCCTAGCACTTCCCCAGAGGAAGTAATTGGATCAGGCCAAACTTAAACAAAATAGGAACCCAGGCCGTTGAGGGAAAGAAGACATTCAACATAGTTGATGGACTTTTATACAATACTAGGGGAAGACATCACGTTAGATGAACCCGTTCTAAATGACCCAATTACCCTTAAGGAAGCTTTGAGTCTTCCATACACTCAAGAATAGCAAAAATGTCATTCAGGAGGAGATGGATTATCCTAAAGAACAATGTCTAGGAGGTAGTGGAACCACCTGAAGGGCAGAAGCCCATTGGATGTAAATGGATATTCAAAAGAAGTTTAAGGCAGATCAGTCAGTAGACAATTACAAAGTGAGATTAATGGCCAAAGGGTTCACCCAGGTATATGGGATGGACTTTAAAGAGACATACTCACCTGTATCAAGATTTGACTCAATTAGATATCTCTTGGCATGTATTGCTTACTTTGATTTGGAGATGCACCAGATGGATGTAAAGACTGCCTTCCTAAATAAAGATTTAGAGGAGAAGATTTACATAAAACAACCTGAGGGTTTTGTAGTTCTTAGAGAGGAACACAAGGTGTGCAAGCTGATAAAATCATTGTATGACCTAAAATAATATCCAAGGCAATGATACTTCACTTTTCACAAGGTGATTAGTGAGTATGGGTTTATGGTAAATGAACACGATTATTGTGTTTATACCTTCCGGGATGGGGCTAAGTATATGATGTTGTCATTGTATGTAGATGATATACTCTTGATGAGGAATGACTTGAGTATAATTGTGAGCCTGAAGGAATGACTCAAAACCCAGTTTGAGATGAAAGACATGAGTGAGACATCTTACATCCTTGGGATGAAGGTTGACAGAGATACAAAGGCTAGAAAGCTTAGTATATCTGAAGAATCATACATAGAAAGCATTCTCAAACACTTCAATGTCATTGGTTGGAAGACCATTGGGTCCCCTGTATGCAAGGGTACAATGTTGTCTAAGAGTATGGATCCTCTGATTGAGGAAGACATACTCCAGATGAAATCAGTGCAATATGTACATGCTATTGGCAGCTTGATGTATTTTGGTACCTTCTAGGGTCTAAGAGTTTAAAACTCGCTTATCAGATGGAAAGTCTTTCATTGACTAGATATAATAATTCAGACTATGCGGGGGATCCAGATGACAGAAAATCCACATAAGGGCATTATGCATAGACAAAACAATATAATAAGAAGTGCTTATTTCATTAGAAACAGGTGAGTCCATTACATCTAAACAATAAAGTCCATCTACTAAAGAAGTAGTAAAAAACATTGATCCACCCTTGCCCACAATGGCTTTAATCCCCTTAAATCTAATTTCAAATCCCTTCTTGGTCAGAATAGGAATTGAAATAAGATTCTTGTTGGTGTTGTTTGCCTGGTCATCCTTCTGGGGATAGTTTGCCTTGAAGTGGCCTACTTGGCTACACTTGAAGCAGGCACTCTAGGGTTTATTATTTTCCTTGTCATTGCCCTTGTTCTAACGCTCCTTCCCCTTTCTCTTGAAGACTCTTTTCTTTGAAGGTCCTAACCCCTGTCCACCTTTTTTCCCTCCACTAGAGCTCTGTGCCAAGTTGACAGTAGCAGCACCTAAAGCATTCACATGGTTCCTCCTTTCCTACTCAAGCCTAAGCTTGGCAGTCAGAGCCTCAATTGTTAGCTTCTAGTTGCTCATGTTAAGGTAGACCGATACACTCTCCCAAGACTTAGGGAGGCTGTTCAACACAGTAGACACTTGACTCCCTGAGAGATGGGATCATCTAGTGTTTCTAGGTCATCAACAATGATAGACATGACACTCAGGTGCTCATTCACATCATCTCCTTCATTCATCCTAAAATTCTAGTATTTAGAGTGCATCATCCTCTTATGAGCCTCAATTTGCTCCACATACCTCATAGATACATCCTCTAACTTCTCTCTAGCAATCTTATACTTTTCAAAGAGCATTTCCTTCTTAGGCTCTATGAAAGTAAGAATTATAGACTTAGCCTTGTTGTCATCATCCTTTAGTTTGGCATAAGCCTTCTTCTGTGCAGTTGAAGAATTCTCTAGCAGTGGCTCAATGATCTACAATATGACATGAGCAAGATCAAAGAGTGTGAGGATATGATGTATCCTCCTCTTTCACACCAAATAATTATCAGCATTCAGCTTTTTAGTCTTTCATAATTCAGTTGTGACTATCTTGGAAGCCATTTTACAACTACAAAGAATAAGGTAAGGAATTAATACTACGTTATGGCTAAATGCTTCTTAAGTAATTATTGTTTAGACTCACTTACTCTAACAAAGGCAAAGGAACAAGTTTATTATGCCGATTCAATTAGCTTAATTGTACTTAAATTAGGCTTAGGTCACTATTAAGTGAAAAACCCTAACTGCCCTTAAGAAAAGTTACCCTAATTGTGCAATTATGTGTTTATAGCTTATGAAATCCATTAAACACACTCACTCAGTACCAAAACAGAAAACAAACACCTCTAGGGGTTGCTGAATTTTTTTATTTTTTGTCCAGAAAATTATTGGCATAAAATTACCAAAATAGCCCTAGGGCTAATTCGGTCTTTTCACCCTTGAAAATCACGGCAAGACAATACACCCAATAATAATTCAATAAATGTATAAGACAATGAATATAATTCTGGACAGAAAGCACATAGCCACGCAGCCTATGTGAATTTACCAAAATGCCCTTAGGGCTAAAACAATCAATTCACACTATATTTTAATCCACTTAATTAATTAAATTCACACAAAATAATTAATTAAATTCACTGTACCAGAAAGTGTGTGTTTGAGCAGGGAGTGATAAAAAAAATTAATTGGGAAAAAATTCACATAGGTGAACTTACCCTTTTGCCCCTACACGTGCCAAATGCACAAATCCCAATTAATTGACTAATCACATAAATTCCAGCAATCAAAACATGCCAACCAGTCCCAAATATGATCAATTTCAATTTAATAGCAAAAGCCCTATGGATAGATCAAGTGAATTAATCAATTTAGGGTTTTCCCCTTTCAAACATCAAAAACCCTAAATCGGGTAACAAGATTTGATTTTTACACAAATCAGCGACCTAATCCCCCAACCTAGGCTCTGATACCAATGCAAAGTGGCTGGTCAGAGGAAGTGTGGTGGTCCCATGGCCAAGGGGGAGGCGTAAAGCATAAAAATCCAATCTTTAATTAATTAACTACACAAAGAAGCATGCAAATACAATTACATAAGCAATAATCTATCCAAACAAGAGCATGCAAATATTGAAAAATGAAATTTGGGAACAATAACTCACTGACCTTGGGCTGATCAGCCCCTAGCACGTCTTCAAGCCTTCATACGATACACAATTGAATTAGCAAGGGATGTGGTTTTTACCTCTTATGTGTAGATCCCTCTTAACCCTTGATCTTGTCTTGGAATCTCAGCAAAGAACGTCCCAAACCTTGTCCTTGAAGCTGCGAACCAGTGAGCATAAATCTTCTAATTTGTACCATGCACCAAGGAGGATTGTACAAAAGGAGAGGGCGGCCAACAAGGATCTCTCACAAACAAAAGAGGAGGCCGCACCTATGGGAGAGAGACGGGGTGGATTGGGGAGAGAGAGGGGAGAGGGGGACGACACCAATGAGTTAGGGTTTCTCCTCTCTTTCTTCTCCCTTTTATACCCCTTCTAATCACCTCCTAATTAAGCTTAATAAGTTGGGCTTTTTCGCTGAAATTTTCAGGCTTTTCTTATAGGGTATGACATAACGGGAATAGGTTATGTTTCTCAGAGCCCGCGGGGACCTGGACCCCCTACACATAGCGAGGTTCGCGACAGAGTTGACCCTTCGCTAACTATAAGTCCGACTATTGACATTTAATTCGTGAGTCAAGCTTTACAACATGTTTATGCATATTCTAGTTACATGCCTAATATATATATATATATATATATATATATATATATACGATATATATAGGCTTATTAAAATTAGTATCACGATGACTCATATAAGATCAATGTAATCTCACTTCTACTAACCTTTAACCCCGTGACCCATATAGTCTCACCCGGACTATGGATAATGTAGATTAAAATAGGTGCAAGCATGTACCCTTGTCAAACATCAAACAAAAAAGGCACCTTTGCCTCCTCCCCCGCTCCGGCAGGCCTCTTCTACTACGTAAAAAACGCGGGCGAGACAAAGGAGGCCTTTGATGGGCTGCACGTGAGCTTGCCGAGTCAGGCAGGGGAGCATGTGAAGGCGTGGGTGAAGTAGGGCTCGTTGGTCATTAGGCGACAAGGCTAGCTGGCTAGGCATCATATGTATGAGGCATCATATGAGATGCTTGAGATGAGCTTGGAGTTTAAGGGGGAGTGAGCCTGTGAGGGTGTGGAAACGCTGGTCGTCGGAGGGAAAGGAGCAAAGGAGTTGGACGAGGGTGACGAGAGTGTAAATCGTCTGCCGCCTAAAAGGTACATGGATGAAGAGTTCAAGATGGAGATGAAATACAAGCTGCTGAGGGTGACGGTGCCCAAACGGAATGAGGAGGAGCGCGCAGTTGACGATGATCATCTTTAAAATAACTGAATGAGAAGAGGAATTGAGAGGAATCGAATTGAATCAAAGAAGTGTTGCTTTGTCTGTAAGTCAATAGCAGTACTTTTAGGAGGTCACCACTAAACAAACAGCAGTTTTAGGGAAAGGGGGTCACACCTAGTTTTCTTGGGTTTTTTTTACTGTACTAACTGCGTGTGTGAAATTTTATTGTTTTCAACTGAATTTCACATATATCTTGCAACTTTGTCCTGTTTGATTTGGGAAGATGATGACTCGAAGATGGCAATTTATCATTTATTCTACCTATGTGCTTGCGAGTAGGCCATAGCGTTATTAATTCAATGTGTACGAACCCAGCCATAGTTTTGTGAAGCCATCGTCAGTGATTGCTCATTCCCCATTAAACACTCGCTCAATACCCATGAGGAGACAAACGAAATGCACGCATCCCCCAAAGGCATAAGCAGTACGAGGAGTGGTAATGTCTTTGTGTGTGTTTTTTTAATGCGGGTTTCAATTTTACAAGAAATGTCAAAGCTTGATGTCAGTTTTGCTGTTGTGTTTTTTATTTTGGTTCAACTCAGAGGAGACCGCAATTCCCATGTGTAAATCAGTCCACCCTGCTCCAGCTTTCTGGGCTTAATCTCGAATGAGTCTACTGTGGGTGTTGCTTGTCTTTGCTGCTTATTATAAACCGCTGAATATGGTTTTGTTGCTCAAGATTTGCTACATCTTGACAGACTTGAAGGCTGCTGCTTCAATTTATGACGAGTTTTTTTTCATAGTCATAAGTGGGTTATCTGCTTCTTGTGCACTTGAAATACTTAACATGCCTTCTTTGGTTTGGCAGATTTATTAGATTCATTTTTTACGGATATAGCTGGGCCATCTACTTGTTCTGGATTTGAAGATCTATGTGCATAAATTTATCAGATTCATTTGATGAAGATATTGATTCGTTTGATTAAGATATTGTGTAATCGTTATTGAGCACATAAAAATGAACTTATGCTTGTCAATTACTATAGTTTCATTTGAAGAATATTTGTTTGTGCAGTTCGTTTGACTACTCATTGATCAACTTTTCCTTTTGTTGGCAGATCCTATGATTTCAATGGATGGTTAAAGACATGAACGATAGAAGTACGAGTTGTCCTAAAAATAGGTAAATCACAAACTACCGCTAACAAATTGCCTTGTCACTTCCACAATCTATGCGTGCAATTGGTATTTTTAATGTTGTCTTGGAGGATTTGGGTTGGTATTCGTAATTCTATACATAAAACTGAACTTGTCCCAATTTGTATATTTTCACTTTATGAACTGATGTATTGTTTGATTGACTAATGGATCAACTTTTCCATTCTTGCTGGTAAATCCTTAAAGTACAAGTTTTACTCCAATTAGGTAAGTTGCATTTTACTCCTAGACAATTTCCTTGTCTCTAGTTTATATATTGTCGTATGCATGGTAAGAATTTTTTACATCGTTCTGCTTCTTCTCGACGGTTCACTTAGGATTAAATTAAATGCTTGAATGAATTGAAGAAAGACGAGTATCCAAAGGTTTAGTGGTTGATTATTTTTATGGATTGTTGGTTTTATGATGTTTTGTAAGTGGAACTCTCTTTGTAAATATGCTCTAAATAAATTATTATAATAGTACATTATTAGTTATAATATTTTTTATGTATATCAATAGTTTCGCACCTATTTTGATGCATACCAAATGTATCATCAACTGATAGCCTTCTATAATCTTACCTGAAAGATACTCTTTCCATCATCTATGGCTGCAGGTTGGTGTGACCCAACGACAAGCATTCATACACAACAAGGAAGTTTACTATGGCTGTGTTGGGCAGTAATTTTGCCAGTGGGATTCTAGCTTCATGAAAATGCTTTTTGTAAAAATTGTTTTGAGCCCAAGTATGCTTAGTGTACTTGCCACTTCTACGGCCTTGCGCACAGTTCCTCTTCCTCAATTGTAGGCCAAGGGGTCTACAGAGGGAAAAGAAAGAGAATGAGGAGATAAAGAAAGGGATTAAGACCAAAGAAATTAAATTAAAGCAACTAATCTTTTATTAACTTTTCAAACAATGAATTAAGGAAAGCCCCTACATATTTATAGATAATTAAGAACTATGATTCTAATAGAACTTGTAATTATAATGGACTTTTAATATTAGCCTAAGCCCAATAATTAACTCTTTATTACTCTAAAATATTATTACTAATAATTAAATTTTAATTATAAGACTTTGAAGTTGGGACCCACCCCTTGGCCCGATCATAACATTTTACCTTGCTTCCATGTCACCTTAGTCTACAAGGGTTTGCTATCGTAACCATAATGGGAGAAAAGAGAACGACATTAAGGCTAAATAAGATAAATTAAAATAATTAATCTTTCATTGGTTTTATGAATAATGAATTAGGCAAAGCTCTTACATATTTATAGATAATTAAGAATTATAATCAAAATAGAACTTGTAATCATAATGGGCTTCTAATATTAGCCTAAGTCTAATAAAATTAAATTTTTTATTATTTTAAAATATTATTATTAATAATTAAATTTTAATTTTAATAGACTTTGAAGATGAGACCCAACCCTTAGGGCGTGCCATAATACCCCCACGCACAGCCTAACCCTTCACTATGGCACATATACAACAAGCGCTCCATTGGTGAGCATAATTGGTATTTTTAAAATTACTTTGGTAAAATTTAGATAGAAGGCTTTGAAAGAAAAAGTTTATATGAGCCTCGGCTCACTTAAGTTAGTATGAGCCAAACATCATGGGCCATTGTATTTCATGGGTTGTTGGATCACAATTTGATAGTGTGGAAACCAATATTCTCCCTGAGTTATATGTGCCATCGTTTCAAAATTTGGTAGCGCACAATACCTAGACTCACGTAGTTACTCGTAATCCCAGACTCACATAAATAAGCCTCTTCGAAGAAATATAAGCTAAAAAATAAATCTGAGAGAGAGAGAGAGACCTTTTTTGGGCCTCAGTTTATTTTCTGCCGAAGTTTCGCCAAATGCAATCCGAAAGATATGAAAAGCACTTGTTATAAGTTGTTTTATCGACGTGGTCAATTTTGGATTGCAAATATTTTAGTCTTGACCATGTGTTGGAAACATAAGCTTACATACCAACATTGGTCCAATAAATAGCATTTGGCATGAGAAACTTCATTGTGACCCACGCTGCCTCAGTAGATCTTCTGGATGAAAGGGCTTTTAAATAAATAGAAGCTAAAAACTAGCCCAAGCCAGTTAGACATTTTTTTAGGTCTCAACTTCAGCATTGACTTCTACAGAAATTTTGCCAAATGCAATCTAAAAAATATGAAAAATACTATTTATAAGCTGCTTTATCTACGTGGTAATTTCCTGGCTGTGAATGTTTTAGTCTTGACCAGTGGTTTAATGATGTAAATTTTGATCAAGTCAATTCTGTTATGGATATTCTAAATTTTATTTCAAAATTTCCATAAGGATCAAGACTAGGTGAAGTCCTCAATTCAGCTCGGGCAATTTGGTTTAACAAAAATGAGAAGAAGCATGGTATGGGCTCTAAATCAGCGAATTGAGTGAAATGGTTTGCAGGGGTTTATCTTTCAAAGTTCAGAGCACCTACTGGAAACCTCTAAAAACCAAAGCTAAGCTCCTATCTTTGGATATTTGGACGCCTCCCAGGGAGTCCTTAAATTTAACTTCGATGGTGCAGTATTTGATTACTCTAAAAAATCCAGTGTTGGCGTCTATGCCCAGGATTTTAGAGGAAAGTGGTAGCTATGTTTGAGCAGTTTGTTTAGCCCTTTGGAGATACTGAGGATGTGAAATGTCTAGCTACTATGAAAGCTATTGATGTGAAATGTCTAGCTACTATGAAGGAGTTGGGAGTATAAGAATTTAATCCTGGATGGAGAGTGTAGTGCGTTTGTTTCCATCTTTTCCCAACGCTAGTCCAGCAAGCTTTCAGAAAGATGGAATATTTTAACTCGATTTCATTTACAGGACGGCAATAAGAGTGGCGTTCTGTTTGGCTTGGCATGATCAGGTGCCACATTTCTTAAATTTGGCTATGGGTCTTGACTCTTGACTTCCAGCATGTAGCTGAAAGGTTATAATTTATCTTTTTATAATTTTCTCTAAAAAAACAAACACGTAAGGCTACATTCAACGGCTGCGTAAGGTTGCGGGTTTACCCTGTGGATGAAGGAATACTGTCCAATAAATCGCAATTTTCACAAACATCGCTATGACCCACGCTGCCTCAATAAAACCCCTATCCAGTGATTTTCTCTGGCCTCAATAGCTCATCTTCTTCCATCCCCGGCTTTCCACAAAGGTGTTTGGGAGGCAGAGGCTGGCGGCGGGGGCCCGGCCTTAAAAGAATATCAAATAAAAGGACTTGACCCGACCCTAATTTCCTTACTAAATAATCAGCCCAGCCTGGCCCACAGACTTTTTTCATATCATCGTTGGCAGGAGAAAAAGTGGCCATCGAAGGTGAAAACAGAAAAGAGGAGGGCAATCAGGTGGAGGCGATAAGCGGGAAGAGGTACTGAAGAAGGCAGTAGGGGGGGGGGGGAATAGGATTAGGGCTGCAAGAGGGCCTGGCTTCGGCTAGTAAGGAGTAGGCTCAGGTCTGGCCTTAAACAAGAATATCAAATAAAAAGACTTAACCTGACCCTAACTTCCCTACAAAAAAGTCGGCCTAGCCCGGGCCACATACTTTTTTCATATCATTGTTGGCGGGGGGAAAAGTGGCCGCCGAAGGTGAAAAAAGAAAAGAGGAAGGTGGTTAGGTGGAGGTGATAAGCAGGAAGAGGTGAAGAAGGCAGTAATAAGCGATAGACTGAGGGGTTGAGGGAGACGATCTAATGGTAAGAAACAATAGAGGGAGGCGGTGGTTCGTCGGAGGCGAGAAAGAAGCAAGTGGTGGTCTAGCAAAGACAAAAAAGAGGGAGGTGGTGGTCCTTTGCTTCGTCAGAGGTGAAAAAGAGAAGTAGAATTGGGGTCGAAGGAGAGGGCCTTCTCCGGCAGAGGCGAAAAAGAGAAGATGAGTGAGGAAGGTATGGCTAGAGCAGCGGATAGTAGGCGATGGTTTGGTGAAGGTAAGATGAAACCTAGCAAAAGAGGGAAAGAAGAAGAGGGAGGGTGGCGGCGGTAAGAAAAAATTTGCACATGAGAGAAATTAGGGTTACGAATAGGACTTAAATGAGTTCAGTTGGTCATTGGGCCAGGATGGGCTTATGTAATTTTTTTTCCATGCCCGGGCCGGGCTTAATATAATATGAGCCTCATAATTTCAAACCCAACCCCATCTATGTTTTAAAATACAAGGCTTAAACCCAATTCTTTTCAAGCTGGGGCAGGTCGGGCCAATTGGCCAGCCTACATTTTGTGCAGCCCTAAGCAAGATCGAGGTCCAAGGTTGAGACTGGGCTGGCCCGCATTTTGTGCAGCCCTAAGCAGGATCGAGGTCCAAGGTTGAAAGTGGCGCTTTATCACTAAGTAGTGTATTGGAGGGCATTTTTATCTTTTTAAAAGGTACAACAATATAAGGGCAGGTTTGGCAAGTTATTTTAAAATAAATATAAATTTTTTTATATTCATAAAATATCACATCATAAAGAAATTTGGAGTAAGGGCTTTTCCTTTCTTTTTCAAATAACTTGTCAAACATGTCGTGAATTTATTAACATTGAAAGGTGACATGTGAGAGGTATATATATAAAATTTAAAAGGGTATAAGTGTAATGTTAGATTAAAATAATTGTTCAGACGAAATAACAAAGCGATCTGTCCAAAATTTCTCAAATAAAGTGGTCTCTACGAATTTTCTCAAAATCAAGGCTGAGCCTGGAAAGCTAAAAACTCAACAAGGCAGCTCAACTAATCAGTTCATGAATTGCACTTACTGATAATTGATAATGACATATAAGGAAACATGGCAGAGGAAAAAGAAGGCAAAAATGGAATTCAGGGACTGAATAAATGCCAGTAGATAAATCTCGAGGTAAACATAGATGATTGGCAAGTTATTACAACTTCAAGGGAAAAACATTAAGAGGATACAGCCAAATACTTTTGAAGAGAACAAAACATTTCTAATTCTAAAGAACCACACATGTTCTTGGCTTGCGTCGCCTTTTCTTGGGTTTGATAGGCCTCAAAACCACCTTAATTGCAGCATCAAATACAGCCTTCACATTCTGCAACAAAAACTAACATAACGTTAAGATAGAAAAACCACTAGGTTTTTTTTTTAAATTGAGTGTTGATTGTTGAAAATAAATATCTGTATGATTTAAACTATCCGCCTAATGTTTCACTGAAAATAAAGGTACATGCTCGACTACTTGCCATACCAAAGAAAATAGTACTCCCTTGGTCCTATATTAATAACTCCATTTGTAAAAGAGGGGTGTCTGATCGAGCTCTAGTGAGCTGTAGCTCTTGTTATATTTTTCTTTTGTAAAAAAAATAATTTTTATTGAATAGTAAGACCCACAACTATGAGAATGAAAAATAGCTTTTAAAACACTTTTTTAAGTATCTAGCCATTTAAATTGAGCCAAATGGCTTAATTAATATAGGACAAATTTTTGTCCAAAGGGGTTATTATTATGAGATAGAGGGAGTATTTAAATAAAAATTTGAACTATTTTTTATTTAACATAAAGTTTAAATATTTGACTTTCTAAATTTGCAGGAAAATATGGAGGATATAAATTGCTAATTGAGGAGACTCAACCTGCTGAGTTTTGGAGCTGCACTCAACATATACAGTTGCACCTATGGCTTTTCTCAGTTCTTCGCCCTGAGATCAAAGAGAACTGTTTGAAGTTAATAAAACGCCCGAAAGGAAAGCAATTTCCTGATTACCCAAAAATGTAAGCAAAGTTTGGGGATTTCGTCCAAGGACTTGCCTGAGCAGTTGTGATGGCAGTTGCACTAGGATGACTGGCAAGATACTGCTTGTCTTCTCGTAAATCTGCACTCAGCAATGAGTACTATTATTTAAGAGCAAATGAGTTAGATTATTGACAATATATTCTAGTGGGAAGGATTTCCAATATCACGAGAAGCAGGTTTGTTCTTTTTTTGACAAATGAGTGCTGCTATTGCTACCTCATTTGAGTCCCAATGTTGCTGATTGAGTGACATGGACGACGGAATGACCCTAATTATGACACCCCCAAAATTTGATTTCATTCTCTGAGCTCATATGATTAATTGAATGTGTAGTCGTTGTATTAATCTAAGTAATCAAATTAAGGAGCTCTAGAAACAGAACAAAATTTCACCCATGTCTTCCGTGAAAGATGCTCTTTCCATCATCATCTATGGTCACGAGTTGGTGTGACCCAAGGAATTAATAAAGAGCAAGGAAGTAATTTACTAGGGGAGGCATGATCAGCTCGTGAAGGCTGGTGGGAAGCGCTCCATGTTGACAATGAGCAAGGAATGCATGAGAATTTTTTATATTTAAAATTGACGCACATTAGCGTTAGTAGCATTGGCACTAATGTGCACCATCAATCTCACCAATAAAGGGTTTTCATGCAATTTTTAAGGGTCGTAAAAAAAAAAAAGCCAGACCTGCAACTTGATCTCATAGTAAGGGAGTTGCGGGCTATACATGGAGCTGCAGCTGTGGCTATACATAGAGCAACAGGAAAAAGAAAAACGTTTGAATGCTTCTTACCCATCTTAGTTCCTACGAGTACAATCGGCACCTTCGGTGCATAATGCCTCAACTCAGTGATCCACTGTGCAAGAAGAAAAATGCAACAAGAGTCGGATTCCAAGTGACATGAACAAATTACAGCTATATTGAAAGGGTAGATTTGGAGAAACTGCTGAGACTGACCTTCTTCGATATGTTCTCATAGCTAGCCCTGCTGATAAGGGAAAACGCCAGAAGGAACACATCCGCCCCTCTATAGCTTAGAGGCCTTAGCCGGTTGTAGTCTTCTTGCCCTGAATTGGAATGTAAAACTCCATGAATTTGTATAGAGAAGCACCCATAAATTTTAATATTGCTCTTTGGAAAAACTGGGACATTTTTTTTCATGATTACATTCTATTTGCCGCATCCGCTGCGATGTATAATCCCATTAAATTCTCAAATTTTTGCAGTTTTGACAAGAGTCTACAATTTGACATGTCAGTAATCATGTAAGCAGTCAATGGGGATTTCTTCGCCAATCTAATTTTTAGGGCCAAACAAAAATTAGAATTAACAAGATTTAGAACCAAAATGATATAGTTTTGTATTGCTGTGTCGATAGACCAAGCAAGTCCTCACATACTCCTCAACATCATTTAAGCAGGAAGTAGTTCAATACTTTGTCAAAATTGATGAAGACAATTAGTACTTTCATGAGCAGCATGCAATTCCAAGAAAAAAAGTTAGAGAAGTAGGAAGTTCTAATGAACCATTGTTCATTCAAACTCACCAGCAGTATCCCAGAGGCCAAGGTTGACGGTGCTTCCATCGACCACCACATTGGCACTGAAGTTGTCAAACACAGTCGGAACGTAGTCCTGCACAAACACCATCATCACTACCACAACTCTGGAAATAAACCCCATTATGATCTTCAGCAAATGATTATCATTACAATACCGTGGGGAAAGTGTTGCTTGTATACGAGATAAGCATGCATGTCTTCCCCACAGCTCCATCTCCCACTGTCACACACTTGATGAATCTTGCCGTACTCATCTTCCCCTTCTCCTCTTCTCCCTCAGCCAAATAATCAGCTTTCTAACTTGATTTAGCAGCCCAGCCTCAAAACATGGGGCGAAAGAAATAGCATGAGATGGGACTTACTCTATGCTAAGTGGAGAATTTGTGCTCTGAATGGGCATGGGAGGAGAGTGTGACTCGGGTGGCTTTTAATCGGCCTGCCACTCTGCCGTCCCTTGGGGCCAATTTCGTTGAAGAATCTGGTCACCTTTCAATAATTGCTGGGCCATATTCATTTCTTTGAGTGCACGGCCAGAGCCGACGTAAAACAAATTGGTTGGTGATGGATTAAGTGTTGGAGAAGGCAGTCGAACAATGATGGAAGCAGTTGCTTCATTAGCTTTACGGTTATGATGGGCTGAAGTGAAAAGATAAAAACAATATTGCCTTCTTCAATGCCACAATTGTCAGCAGATCAAATCTTCTAGACCAAGTTAAGGCAACTTTAGACCAATTACGCCTAGCAAGAACACATCAGATGCGCATATCTCAGTAATTGTTACTTGAAGACAATTTGGTTGAGTTTGTTACAAGCTGCTGGATCTTATCTTAGTGGGCTTTGTTATGCACCAAAAGAACTAATTACCAATGGCTAAACTATTTTCAGTGGGGCTGTCTATTTAGAACTCGTGGGTGATGATGTAAATAAGTATATACTCGTCCTTATTTTCTCAACTACTCCCCAAAATGACATGTCAGCTGATAAGAACCTTATTTTCTCCAACCAAAATGACATGTCTAAACCTTATTTTCCTTTTTTTTCCTGCTATATAGACCTTACATTTCTAATCTTCTTTCCTTAAATGGAAGAGTTTTTCCCGCCCCTCACTAACAATGAGCCTAGTGTAAGCTATGCATAGGCGTTCATCTATGAAATCAATTGTATACATGCTAACTAATGTTTGCATCAATATGTATCGTCGATCTTAAATATCAATGACTCTTATTTGTGACTTACACTAAACTTATTCTAAGTGAGAAACATAAAAAAATTCTTCATTCCTTAAGGTGGTACCCACAATCAAAATATAGTGAAATTGAGAATCAGGTTATTCCCTCCAAATCTTAACGGTGGGTTCCTACTATCAGGTTTCTAGAAAAACAATGAACAATGATGGTTGTTTTTAATCCCATTTTCTAGTCACCTTACCTAGATGGAAAAAGATTGTATGAGTCCATGCTCATGAGTGTCAGCTGTCAGATAGAGATCAGATGGCGCTAGGGGGCAAAAACTAATTTGTTTCTTGAATTATGTGATTTGATGGTGTGTGATGCCCTGGCTCACGCTCAACCGTATGAGCCCGGGCTCATATAAATGCTTACATCATTCAAGTTAAACACCTACATTTCTATCCTCTATTTTCCTTGTCTATTCTCCTCATTCAATACTTATTACACATCCCATTTGTTGATTGGGCATCATTGCTGGTCTGCTTACATTCTCAAGCCTCAGCCTCGCCACCCTCTATTGTGTTTTGTAATGACAGTGTATAGCTTTATGTTTGTTTACTCACCATAAAGTAGAATATTTTTGGACCTTTTGGGATAAAAATTGTTCTAGTATTTAATTATAGATTGTGCATTATTGTCATAACTTGGAATTTCTCAGGGAACTTTTTAATTGAATAAAAAATTATTATAAAAAAATTCTATAGAAATGTATCCTGTCCTCTCATATTCTAAGGATATCACCACAATTCCATCTTGATTCAATGTAATTGTGGTTAATGTAGAAGTTGTACGAAATTTAAAATTATGTTGAACGAAAGATTCAGACTCAATTCTGACGGAGTCACCAAATTACTTTGCAAGGTGACTCCATTGATTCCGGCTCCTAGCCTCCTATTTTAGAATTTTGGATTCTACCATTTTTTAACTACTAATTCTCATATTGATATGAGCCTCGAGAAGCATACCATATGGTGGGACCTATTCAAAAAGTTCAAGATAACCTACCCATGTGAGATCTTCTTAATTTGATAAAATTAGTTGATACAAGCACAACAATACCAAAAATGTGCATATTCGAGTTTGATAGAGAGAGTTACGTTAGTTTCAAGTTTTAGAAATGGGTTGGAAGTCCCATATGTATTTATTCTAAAAAATTCTATTACCAACCCTGATTCTAATTTTATGCTAAATTAATTGAATTAATTAAAAAAATTCATTCTATTTTAAAAAAATTCCACACCCAACCCCTTAGTTTCCTCCTAATTTTATCCCAACATTGTCCACAATTACATATAAAATCTGTGTATGTGCAACATAGACATGTGAGTAAACAGAAAATAGAAAGAAAGGGATACAAAAAACCCAACCTGCAAGCACCTACATGCGAGCAGAGAGGAGGACGAAAGGGCAAGAAAGACACAATAAGAGGAGAGAGAAGAGATTATGGCTAATTAGTTCATCCATAATCACCAAATAGGCATAAGTAATTAAACTGACGTAAGCAAAATATGAATAAAAGGGCCTTATAGGCTACTCTAATGATAATCAAAGCAATTACTAATGACTAAGGGGGCATGGTAAGCACAATAATCTACCATGCTCTAGTACCACCTTGTTCTAAAAGGTTCAAAATCTATAAGCTGAACATGAAATCATCCTCAATAACCCAACTGGTATCCTCCAAGGAACATTTGAGCCAAGCAACGAGGACCTTTGTGACAAGTCATGTTATGCTCTAAAATTTAAACCCACTAAACAAATCTTACACTAATTTGATGCATGAATTAGGTTATTTAATTCAGGCATTAAGTCATTCAAGATCAACAAGTACAATCAAAATAGCCTTAGAAACTGCTTCATTCCCCTTAGTTGCTTCAAGTAATACATACCTGCGTAGAAATCATAAATAAAACCCCAAGAAGATTTCCAAAAATAAGCAAAAGAAAAGGAGTGCACAAAAGCTTAGTAAGGAAATAATCATCAATGTAATATCATGAACTCTAATACACAACATAGAGCAATTAAGTCACTTAATAACTAAGCAATTACAAGGAATCATTAAATCAATACTAGATTAAGTCCATTTTTATTAACAATTGTCACTAGTTGGTGCCAATATATCGTGTTGTGTCGACATGGAAATCACAACACTTTGTTGAGTTGGCTCGCAGACTTATTGGAATAAATCGTGGTATGGGTTTGCAGTCTTGCACTGGGAGGTTAGAACCTCATCCTTTTGAACACATTGGGCAAGTGAATATCAGTACATTGTTAATATTTCATTATTTATTGAAACACAATGCTATGAACATATATACTCTTAAATTAAAAAAGGAAAGAATCATGAATTTTAACATCATGTTAAATATTACCCAATTGTTAAATAATCATATTTGGTTTATTAAAAATTTCCATCACCCTTCTTAACAATATAGGTTCATAAAATTTATTTACATAGTAAGAAGTAGTTTAAAATAATACGTAGTATTATTCATATAATTACAAAGAATCAACAAAAATATGCATATGTGCATACATTAGTTATAGTATCCTTATGATGGTAAAATCATTAATTATATGAGAATAATGGCAAAAATTCGATTATAGACAAAATTCCTGTTGTACAAACATTACAAAAACAATATTAAATATAGGCATTTGGTAATTAAATCATGTAAAATCATATAGTGCTCCAAATCACAAAATTTTAGAAGTATACTAATGACATCATAACACTACTTTGAAAATTTGGAAATATATAAAGTCAGCCATATGAGGGATAGAACTAAGAGATTAGTCCATGAGACAAAATGGGCATTCTACCTATCAAATTGACTCATAAAATCATGAAAAGTTTATGTTAGATTGGAATCAATGAAGTCAAATTATAATTAATATCTCACAATTTTTGATATCTACAAACTTTTTTATGAACTTTCAAATTAAGTTGGGGACATGCTAAGAATTAATATATTTAAAAACAAACAAAAATTTACCAAAAATCACAACATCATAAGAACAAGTAGAAATTTTGAATATATATTCCAAAAGACTCTAATGTGGCTAATGAACATTCATATCTAGATAAAACACAAGCAAGTCCCCTGACCATTGATTGCATATCCAACTTAGCATTTGCATGCTCAGCTCCTACTCCAATAAATACTAAAGGTTGTATTAGCTTTAGGAGTAAGGAGCAAGAAGAAAATTGAAAAGAAATATCAAAGAAGAAGATTGGAAGAGAAAGAATCATACATAGAGAGCAAGAGATAGGCGAGAGGAGAGATAAAGAGACGAAAGAGTTAGTGAGAGGAAGTGAGAGCTTTGACTAGAGAGAAGGTATGCTCAAGAGATGAAAAGAGGGGGCCTAGCCCTATTTATAAGAATTTTAGGACTAATGACTTTTCTCAAGGTTTTTTCTGAAATTTATCCTTTTAATTTGATAAATATTGTGGATAATAGAAAGAAAATATGTGATACTTCTTCAAGAGGATTTTTATAAGGTTGATTAGTCACTGATTAGGTAAGAAGATAGAATTTGTTAAGAGAGGTAAGGTTGGTTAGTAACTGATTAGGTGAGAAGATAGAATTTGTTAAGAGAGACAACATAAAGAAAAAATATCACATACCTTTACATTAAAAAAATATATTTACCAATAGTTTCCCTTGTAATTTTCCCTGACATATAACTTTCAAATAATTTGATCCCATTTATTAATTGTGGCATCATTTTTGGCCTATTTTCCTTCTAAATCCTTAGCCCGCCACCCTCCTCTCTGTAGCTCGACCTCGCCAACATCTAGTTCATTTGCATTGACAGTCTCTATCTTTACATTTGCTAATTCACTATAAAGTAGAATCTTTGGGGCTTTTTTGATAAAAATTGTTTTAGTAATTTATTCT
This sequence comes from Saururus chinensis, assembly GCA_035235625.1. Taxonomy (NCBI): domain Eukaryota; kingdom Viridiplantae; phylum Streptophyta; class Magnoliopsida; order Piperales; family Saururaceae; genus Saururus; species Saururus chinensis. Next base: position 25,383,250 of record CP141144.1, read on the forward strand.
AGATTGTGTATTATTGTCATAACCCAAAATTTCTCATCAAGTTCTTTAATTGCAAAAATAATAATTAATGAGAGATTTATACCCTTCAACTATTGAGAGCCACATAGTGCCTCTAATTTAAATACCTTGCTAATGAAAAGAACTACAAGATGTTGCCTTATTGCGCAAAAATTAAAGCTGAAAACTAGCACAATTTCATAAGCAACTAACAACACAAAGAAACATAAGCAATTAACTTGGAAACCCAAACTAGGGAAAGCATTACGACAATCTCTCCTTCAACTAGAATCAATACACTATGAAGCTTAGAACTTACGAAACTCAAGACTACCAACCTCTACCCATATTAGAAGTCCTTTCCTAGATGTTGTTTGCCACCAAAGTTCTTCTTAGTGTAAGAACATATATGGCTAAATGTATTGTATTGACTTATTTTAATGAACAAAATAATGCCAAATTCATGTGTAATTTAAGTCATAGAATAGAATGCTTACTTCTCAAGATTACATGTGAAGATGAAACAAATTAGAAGACTTAGAAGTGTTTTGCAAGTAAAAATATGTACACGCATCACATTCACACACTTAGAATAAAGGATTTATCAAATTAAACTGTGAGAAAAGAATGAGTGAAAATTTACATAAGTATGTACAATTTCATCTAAGATTGATTAGGATTCAAAAGAGATTAATTGGGAATAATTTTGATTTTTGGTACTATAGCAAAAATGTAGCAAATTACTAAAGCACTTTATTGTAGTAGTTACTATTCATCAATCGGTTGTCTACTGTAGTAGGTCTTTGTAAAACGAAGGCGAGAGCTTAGTGATCGATCAATTAGTGTAGCGATCGATTGTTGGAACTCGATGTTTCCCAAAATAGGTCATTCTAAGTTGAATTTGACTCATGTTAAAGGTCTAACACATAAACTCACTTAGTTATCTATATAAGGGGTATTTTGGATATAAGAAAAGGAGGGGAACCATTGTTAGCATATAGAGAGATTGATGAGTATACTCTATTGAGTTTTGAGAGTATAAAGCTTTCCTTTGGCTACATGCTTTAAAGATCAATTCAATTAGTTAATAGTGAGAAGAAATTCACAACACAACATACACAAGAGTTTGAAGAGTTGCAATAAATTTTCAATGGGAGATTGAAGAACTCAAATGCTAAAGTTAAATAACAAGAGGAGCTTCTTTGAGGAGGCTAAAAGGAGAAAGACAAAATAAGTAGAAGAAAAGTTTCAAGTGCTTAAGAGAGAAGACTTGAAGGCTAGCAATGAAAGGAATTTGATGGAGATCTCAACAAAAAGAAGTTTTTGGGTTACAGTATGTAAGAACATATTTGTAAACTATGTCAAAAACCTTGAGTACGTAATTAGTCTCAGAAATCTGATTAAAGATAGTTGTGGTTGAGCTAAGTTTGGAATTGATAAACTTAAAAAATATGAATAGACATGTTTTTATAGATCAAGAATGAAGACTAAAGAATGTTGATGGTTTAAGAGGTTTATTTAGTACACATTCTCATACAAAAGTCATCTGAAGAAGTTTAAGAAGGGATTTTGGAGGTTTCATAAGGAATTAGGGTAAAAAGGGTAAAACTGTCTTTAAATAGTATTATCAAATCTAAATATTTCCCAAAAAATATTTAGATAACACAAAAACTATTTCCCAAAAAAATTTCAGGAGTAATTAGATTCTAAATAAATTCAACAAAATTCTCAAAACACAAAATAATAGATATGTTAATCCATAATAGAATGGATTATAGAAAATCTAATAATTCAAATTTGATTGAGAAACTTCTCTAAAAATACTAAATAAAAACAAACATGAATACAAATCTCCAATAATGTTTGTAGGTATTCATGAAGAAAAGACCCCAAAACAAAGCCTGAAATCCAAGTTAATGCCAACTAGAAGAAAATCATGCACATAAAAGAGGACTCTTTAACTAAGAAAAATGCATTGAAATGTTTTGAAACTTTTACAGGACTGAGATCAATGACTCAAGAAACTCTAAGAAAAATTTCATATTAAAAAGTCCAGGAATGCCTTGAACAAGGACAAACATTCCTGTGACATAGTGAATTCTAGGAATAGTTAACTTATAAGGAATCATACTAACCACAAGACATATGAAATAAACAACTATTAAATCATTCAAGAGCATCATATTTCATAAGAATAGACATGAATAGACATTAGGAATTAACCACTAACAACAACCATCATGCTTTCATCATCAAATCATAACAATAACCATTCAAATCATGTAGTAGCACCCTTGAAACATGATTTAATAAAATCCTAGGATTAATCATTCAAAACATACATGAAAGTATCCATGGAAAGGCAGATTAGCAAGTGAGAAGTCACTTAACTTGAAATCCATTCCCAAATGAAGAAGAGAGAAGAAGAAAAGCCCTTCCATTTTCAATCTTCAATTTAATAATTCAAAACCCTAAGAACCATGTTTAAATCACACAATTATCAAACAACAAAGATCATATTTAACCTATCGTGAATCTATCCAAAACACTCTAAAAGCTTCTCTAATTGTGCACCAAGCCGTAATGGATTTTCCCCAAACCAACACTTCAACAAGTCAATCTCAAGGCTCTTAAAGGTCCTTCAATCAAGGATTAATGGTGGCAAGAAGGTCAAACAACACAAGAAAAATAGAGAAGGGAGAGGGTGGTTCAGCCACCACAAGAGAGAAGGGGAGGAGAGAGGGGTTCAGCCCAAGGGAGAGGTGAATGAGGGGAGGTGCAGGTAGCCTCCCTTTTTGGGGGGCTGCTTTCACAAGGTAGTTTCTTTGATTGGTTAATTCCCCTTCCAAACTTATCAAATTAGATCAAATTGAATAAGGGTAGATCAAATCAATACCAGTAAGGGGTTATCTATGCTTGGTGTCAAGCTACCTAACAACATCTTAAGACAACAATTAAATGTTTCAAAATTTTTAGACAACAATTTCGACTTAAAATAAGCAAGTTTTCTATTTTTAGTGTTAAATTTTATTTATACCCCCCTATTTATTAGGTCTACCCCAATACCTACTATTAAATAGAAAGACACAACTACTTTCCCAATTAGGAAGGGCTAGAATCTAGAGCTTAGGAGGTCCTAATTGTAACGCCCTGACCCGAACTGGGCCCAGAAAATCTCAAGAAAATTTTTTCTTTCTTTAAGCCAAAAATCATCATTTGTGTGTGAGAGGTACAACGTTCATCTGTGTATTACGGAGCTTCAAAGCTTCCCCTTACATAAACTTAAGTTGTAATGATCATTTACACATGACAAAGGTTTATACTTTGCCGCATGTAAATCAGAATAAAACTTATTATTATAGTTAATTTGGACCGGGCCAACGTTGCCTTGCAGTTGGTTGCCTACGTACGTAAGGGATATTATTCCAATATGATTGGATCTGAATCTAGTTCTGCCTAATGACTACTACATACATCAAGCATCACAAAATCATATACGTTAAAATACATATATACTAATATTCAATCGGAGTTATACAGAAACCGATAAAACACTGGCAATACACATCTCGCTCTATTATAGATTCGAGTACCGCACGACCACCACATGCCTCGATCTACCCCAGAGCAGATCTAGCACATACACATGTCTCGCTTTATCACTAATCCGAGACTGAACAACTCACACCACACGTCTTGCTCTACCCTAGAGCAAGACGGAACAAAACAAGTCACATCAAAGCATAGCACATTAGAACACAAAATATCAAAGCATGACATGACACTTCAGATCATATAAGATAAAGCATAACAAAGTAATTCAAATTAGAACATATTAAATCCTAACAATTTATACATCTTAATTAGTACATTATTATCACTAATTAAGATGTATAAGCATGTAAATAATTTAACATCCTAAGTTAACTACTCAGGATGTAAACGTATTCTCATACAGAAGATCAGGTATACTTACCTATGTGAGAAATCAGAAACGGTAGCATTAGAGCTGTTCATTTATTTAGAGCGTCCTCCTTTTAGATCCGGATATGGCATGCATAATCTCCTTTAAAGTAGGTAGATGTAGCATCCCTTAACTTGGGGACGTTCCTTACTTCCTGTACTCGGAGTTGACGGATAGGACATCCTCTTTTCCGAGACATCTTTCTCCTTCCGTGCTTGTGAACTATGGGTGGAGTCTCCCTTTAGCTCAAAGATGCCTCTCTTACTGGGTGGTGGAGGGCAGGGCCTCCATGACTCTGGATTTATTCTCTCATTATGACTCGGCAACTGCGGACAGTTGTATGAGTATATACACAATAGTCAAATAAAATGTATTATTGATGACACGACTATTCCAACTGTAGTATTGATTATAATACGCTAATACAAACAATCATGTTATTGATCACGCGACTACTACTAAGTCACCTTTTATATAAAATGACATTGTATGTTTGTATGCTATTGATGACACAATGATTTAGAAGTCGTCTTGAAACTAACATGATAATACAAAAGGTCGTATCATTGGATATATACTTACGCAAAATGAAATCCCCTTCGACAGATTGAGGAATTGATTTTCTTTGCTCTTCATGAGCAGAATGATGAATAGTTTCACTTGATTTGGGAGCTTGAGCCTTGACCCTAATCGACATCTCTCCTTCAGTTGTTGGTGGAGGGGTTACTGCATGATGTTTCTCCGGTTGAGGGGGTTCATGAGACTGCTCAGTCTTTGGATGAGATAATTCTTTAGGAGGGGGTTGCATTTGTTCGATTAACCCTATGGCCACCTTAAGAACATTTTTAACTCTCTATAAAGCAACTTGCACACTTTTGGTGGTCCAACCCGCTCCTTGTACAAAACGGCCTTCTCCAATATGACATTAATGATCCCAATCATGACATCTACTGGCATGAGAAAGCTCTCAATGATGTCTTTCCCGGATTGAGATTGTCTTGACATCTAGCCACAATGTGCTTGAATATGAACCGTTTTCCTCTTTATAGTAGAATGTGTGGCCGTCTTCTTCGCCTTCTAGGCCGGCCTTTGGCCATTGTTCATGTGGGCATCTTTGGCAATTAGAGTTATTTGCATAACCACTTCTGACTCTACCTTGAGCCGCATGAGTATCTCCTCGTACCACTTTCTCATCCTGTGATGCGCCAACAACTTCTTCTTCGACTTTTCATCGGCCAGGTCAAGTTTAGTGGCCTTCTCCACGTTTGTCAGCAATTGGGTAAACCCAGGCCACCTCTTGTACCTCAAGCTACATGGAAGAGAACTTGGAGCCCATATAGAAGTATGCTAAAAAAACCACACCTATGTGGGCACAATAATCTTGTTAATAGTGATCCTATATCATGTATGTCATGTCATGGATAACACATTTATTAAACTAATTGTGTCATTGATTACATGAAATTCTCACATCGTGTGATTGAAGATACACGATATAGTAATGTATTATCTTATCGATAACATGATATCCTAACTAGCGTGTGATCAATAACATGGAAATCAAAATAGTGTGTTATCTAAAATACATTACTTGCACTATCGTGTTATTAATAAGACAATATACCTAAAATGTTGATATGTTGTCATGTTATCAATTCTACACTCATATAAGTAATCATGTTATTGATAATATGAAATTTACTTGTAGCACAAATGAAGCCCAATGCGAATTCTAGCTGTGACAGAGCACTCATCTTCTCTGCTCTTGATGTTTCGGTGGGCTAATGATATGCCTTGACACAACATGCCATGCATGGCTTCAGGCCAGTTGTACCTCCCCACAACAGTTAGGTCATCAATGAAGTAACACAGAGATGGGGAGATGAATCTATTGCTCTGTGTGAATAATATGAAGGCCCCCATGTGCACGATGGCCAATCATGCTAAGTCTTCGTCAGAGACAACACGCCTATTGTCTGCCACTTCAAAATTTCTTCAATTAGATTCTTCTCTGGTAGTTTCCCAGCGAAGAACCTTTTGAAGAATTGCCCCTTGACTTGTTTGGCCTTCCTGTTGCCACTGTCGAACTTCAACGGATTTCCTTTCGCTCTCAAACCAATGATCAGTACGACTTCTTCTACCATAAGGGGCAGTATTTTGTCCCGAATGTTGAACACCTCTTATGAGTCATCCAAGCACTCACCTATTAGAACATCCAGGAGCGGCCTTGATATAATGATTTGGTTGCAATTGTATACTAGGTAGAACCCAATCTCCTCCCATAATCAAAGTTTGGGAAGCTATTAGTTCCCAGACTCAGTCTCCTCCCATAAATTCTCTTCTTCTTATTATCTTCTTATGCCTTCACTAATTCCACCATTTGACTGTATTCTTGTAGTCTTCGTCTATAAAAGATGTCATACGTATGTATATAAACAATGGGTCATGACCAAAATCAAAGAGTCGCATTGATTCACATTATGTAACTAATGTACAAATACACGCTAAGTTCATATATCGTGTTATCAGTTACACGATATGAAACCTTCTTAGACATGATAGCACAACAATTGAATGTTGTATGTCGCATATCGTGTTATTAATAACAAGTTATGTATGCTACACATACATGATAGAATGACTTCTCAAGATAACACCACAATGTACAGAGTGAATGAAAGTACTAACTATTGTGTGTTTTATAACATAATATATGAACAATCGTGTATACAAACATACGATTCCGAACTAGAATAGGCCATTACCATGTAAGTCGATGATTGCTTGATGCCAAATCATTGAGCCAGATTAACCCCTCGATGGGCCACTAATCTTCGCCAAAGATCACTTCTTTACTAGGAGCGCATGAGTATATACTCAGATTGAACCTCACTTCATGGCTAGAACTTGTTTCATGGTGGAAAGTTTGAAAGTCGCCTATTGGAAACAACAAAAATCAAACCTCCCACAATGTTTTTGTGTCTCACTTGTCAGCTTTTGGAAATTGCTAGTTGAATGGGTCAGAAATCAGACCTCCCACTATGTTTCACTTCTCACTGATTGGACTTTAAAAATCACCAATTAGATAGGTTGTTTGTGTGTAAATACATGGTTTGACGGATTTACATGATATAAAACCCTAAACTCTAAGATATATGTATTTCAGTCTAACTTTTTAATAATATTATGTAAGTTTGGGTTCAATAGCATTTTTATTTAAAAACTAAAAAATATAAAATATTAGTAATATATACAAATCTCTAATTTGTTTAGTTACACATTTCTTTGTTCCTCATAGGTAAATATAAAAACTTGCTTATATTTAGGAAAATTATTTAACTATTATTAAAAAAATATTTACCAAAAGCACGCATTTTGGAAAATATTTCCCAAATGGTGTTGCTTTTGTCCACGTAGGTGCCAGCCAAGCTCTGCCGCCTTCGTGTTTTTCTTTTGAAAGTTTTTCAATTTCATCCTTAGGAAGGACAAATTCATCTTTAAGTTGATTTCCCAGCACTTCGACTCACTCACTCACGCCCCTGCTTGCAATGGATTTCGTCCTTTAACTTGGACACATTCATGGCTCATGACTTTAAGAAGGCGGGGAATGCAATGACAAATTATGATGGATTTTTTTCAAATAGCTTAAAATTGAAACAACACATGTCCCTGTGTAACATCAAATATCATCATACAAATTTATCCCTGCATAAGCATCAAATATGTTCCACACAAAACATATAAATCAATCTTTGTATAACAACACATATGTTCCATAGAAAAAACATAAAAACACAATAATATAAACACATCAAAACAAACATATCACAATTCTAATGTTCTCAATCTCTTCTATCCCTATGTCCTCGACCTTGGCCTCAACCACGACCACCGATGGTGCAGTACTAGCTCTTCCTACTCCTCATGGTTTGCCTGCTCCTCCTGCTCCTACTCCTCCTTTGGATATGGCACCGCATAAGTAACAGATGGCTCAACATGAGCTACCCACTATCATCTATAATATACTATTGGATCTGGCTGGGGGTAAGCTACACGTGGAGTAACTGGAAATGATGAACATGGAGGAGAGCCAGGTGCTGCAAATGAAGATGGATTGATAGGAATGGATCGTGCCTCGGTTGTGTCTGAGTTGGCTCATTGGTACGATAATGTCTATGAATGTCATTAATCATTGACTGTAGGAGTGGCAAGCTATTGAGGACATCCTTGATGTTGCCTGATCATTGACTGACATGATGTTAATAAGATCTCACTCAAAGTATAAGTGTTAACGGCAGTAGTCAAATTGGCAAGTGTCTGTCACACTAATCCCAGCTATATAAAAATTGAAATAAAAGTTAGATAAATAATAAATGTGAAATAAGAAAATATTGTTAGAAAATTAATTATGATATACTTACCAAAGCTGCCTTAGACGCACCCATAGGCTAATATGTCATCTCCTCTACATCATCGTGCAGTAAAATATATCATCATGTAATGGGTAAATACCATTGCATATACGGGCTACAAACATATTGCGATGTTGTAGCCATCTCCCCTCAGATAATAGTGACTCTCCTATTATCCCATCGAGCGATATATGCTGTATGATGTATAGCCCACTCGGTAATATGGCTGCCTTGTCAAGTGATGCTATGGACAAACTCTATGGTATGAGGAGGGACCTCTTGCTCCAAGTTAAACTGGAACATCACATGATCCAACACATACATCTCAGCAATCTCAAAATAGATGAGTGGCAGAGCAACACATCTCAACCTCGGTACAAAGAGGAGGTAACTCAGCCAAAACCTCTAGCAAGTACAGCTCCCAAATAACCTACACATTTTATAAAGATAATTAAATTTTAATGGCCTTACATATCTTATAATCATTGTATGAAATTTGATAATGAAATTAAATTACCTGATAAGGCCGCTTGTGGTCTAACTCTCCTCTATATAAACAGACAACTCCTTCTGGATTTTTGATTTTTCTCCTCTGAACATTCCACCTTGAGTCAAATTCAAAACATAAGTTCAACATATCTAAATAAAACTATGCTAAAAAAATTAAGTGTAAAAAATAAAAATACCCTACTTGGCTCCTAATGGAGCACCCTTGACTACGTGATCCATCTCAATACTTGGTTAGCCAACATGTAAATGCTCCCATGCCCATAGCTCTGTCACAAAATATTAGAAAAGTTATTAAACAATGCAATGTAATTATGTGTGTAAAAAATATTAACTTCAACGAATTTATTTACCTAAAGAAGTATTAGACAGTCGACAATCCCCTAAGTCATGACTTTACATTCTTTCCCTAATTCTCAATATAAAAATGCAAGAGTAGCACTACCTCATGCATAAGTGCCCTCCATGTAGAAATCCGCAAGGAGGGAGAGATACGCAACATGAACATGGCTACTCGTGCTATCTACAAATATCATAGCCCCAAGTAAATGTAATAAATATGCCCGTGCATGCTACTCGATCACTATCTCCGTGGCATCTACTGGAGCACATAAAACTCATCAAAGAGCCATTTAAGGCTCACTCGGCTACCACACATCACTACATTAGGAGGAGCTCTGCCAAGGAGTTTAACTAATAAATCCAAATCTCCTCCTCCTGTTGTGCCTGTCACTACCTCTTCATCAATGCAAAGTCCTAAAAGAACTGCCACATCCATGAGAGTGATGGACATCTCCCCATAAGGTAGGTGAAACGTCTGTGTCTCCCTCCTCCATCTCTCGACAAGAGCTGTCAATAAAGGCCTATCGAGACAAACGTACTGTATATGAATGAAATGTCCAAATACTACTTGCTCAATATATGGTAAAATATGCTCATCTATGGGCCACTGCCAGAGATATTGAAAATGTTCGGTGCACTCAAGGCACCCGGGGTCCTATAATAAATTTTAATATTATAACCCAACATAATATATAGTCTAAAAAATAGAATAAATTTCATGAACAGTTTAAATACCTCTCCTCGCCAAATAGAAGTTGACCTATGCGACTCCTGTTGCATAAGTACCATCTCATTAATGGCGCCTGGACCATAAAAAAGCTCCATATGATCCATATGATCTGAGTAGAATTAAGAATATGAGGAACATATAATCATATATAAAATATAGAGTAAATAAAGTCACAATCTAATTGTATGTTTACCAATCAACAGGAGGGTTTCTACATCTTTTACAATTATGCCTAGATTATTTGCACCTCCCACATTTATACCCTGACCTATCATCTCTCTCCATGGTCACACGGTCCATTGTATTCTTAATACGAATAGATTGTGGGCGACTAGGTTGTCTTATTGCTCTTAGAGGTAATAATACATAAGGTATATCTCTCTCCCAAAAGTCCCGACTACGAGGAGAATAGAATTGTGCGGAGTACACATTTCTATAAGTGGTCAATGTGTAATAAAGTCCTTCTTGTGTGAGCTCCTATGTGAACTACTACGCCCTTCACTAGGCACTCAGGCCTCTCCTTCGAGAAATAACTCGAATATAAATACGTGAGACAAATGGTGAAACATTTGTCTAAATGATGCCTCATCATCTACACGTAGTAGCCTTGATCTTGATCCAAATATCAGATAGTTACATTGTATAATAATTTTCCATCTCCTTTGATCCCAACCAACTCTACTAGCTATTTGCATCTCAAGTTCATCATAAGAAGATGGTTTCTTAATAGATAATCCATCTGTATGTCCTTCATGGTGAAGCATAAAACTAACAATTTCTTCTGCCATCTCTATTCACTTAATTCCTAAATAGTAAATTACATAAATAATACATTAATCAATTACTTCAAGATAACTACTTTACTTAACGAAACATGAGATTACTCGAGCTTAATGATGCACTCAAATAATGTTCAATTAAATATTTTTGAATTTTGAATTGCAATCTTATTTTGTGTTAATTTATTGCTTATTTGGGCTATTTATGTTGAATAGGTGAGTTAGACCTTAGTTGTATTTACATGTCTAAATAGGCTTCAACAGGATCCAATTAGAAGAGGAAGTAAAGCCCAACTACCCAAAGCTATTTAAAAGTCTTGAATGGGCTCCTAGTGGTCCAAACATGCATGGAATGGTCGAACACAACCTTTTGGACCCGTTGGATTTCGAATTTGCATCAAGAGAACTAAATTCGGGAAGAAACTAATTTAGACAGATTAACATGGCTTTAGTATTTTGACCATATCTTTATATGTATAATTTGGATTGATATGATTCTGGTGGCATTGGAAAGAAAACTTTTGTGGCTACAATCTTAGTTTAGGAAGAAATTCATAATTTCAAAGATATATAGGTCAAATCCAGTATGCAAAGGGACAACTAGTTTACCAACCCGTGGCTAACAGATGGAGAATCTAATCATTGCCAAAGAAACAACCAATCAAGCAATCAATTAGGATGCAATCAAAGGATATGATTGAACTTTTCATTTTGAAGTAACCCCCTTCTACTCCTATAAATAGAGGGGCGGACGTGGTAGAGGCATCATCTCCTCCTTTTTGGAGCTCTCTTCTCCTATTTTTCTTCTCTTCTTTTGTACTTTTATTTTTAGTTTTATTGTAATGGCTTTCTAAGCTCTCAAGCTAAGACAAGAGGTGATTTATAAAAATCTAATAGAGTTCTATTCATGTTTCAGGTAAGTATTGGTTATTTAAAGTGATGCTCATTTAATATTGTTCTTTTTTCTTATTTCTTTATGATTTGGATACATAAGATGCTTGAAGGCCCGCCTTCTTTATTTTTTATGACTTTGATACATAGAACTCTTGAAGAAATAATTATTTTTATCCTTCATCTATCTAAAGTATTTTCAATCTTTGTTTTTGCTTTTAATGTTCATATCTTCTCGTTAAATAGAATATTTATTTGATTTTAACTAAGATAACATGACACATGAAGAACATCACTAGATATTACAATGACCTTTAATGCCTTAGTGCTTTATCTTATTGATTTCTTAACTCATTATTGCCTCAATCTTTTCAACTCTTTTTCTCTTAATTTGTCTTTCCTCTATTTTTTTCGTAATCATTTTCTTTGTTACACAAGGTTTTCCCTGTGGATCGACCTTGTCTACTATAATTGGCAAGTAAAATAAATATGAATTTGACTTCTTCATAGTCTTAGTTCAGACGTAATAACACTTAATATAAAAACCAACAGTTCCTAACTATGCCAATCAAAATGCATTAACCTTTGAAACACAAACATGCACATTGCAAAAGATACATAATTTGACCACACACTAAAAACTAGTATGTACATCATCAACAACACAACAACTATCCTTACAAAGAAACAAAACATGGTATTTGAACTCCAGAAGCAAAAACAACAAAGAAATCCTAAGAACTCCTTAGGAGACTAGAGAAATAACCATTACAAACCAGTCCACTAGATTTAAAAATAGGGATATAAACATGAAACAAATGCCTCAATCATGCCTTGAACCATACTTAGTGGCAATTGATTACCAGATCAAAGCAACAACAGAAAAAAAAGCATAATCAGTTTCTCAACAAGGAATAAAATTGATACTCATGCATAAGCTAAAAAACAACACAAAATAGAGCCGAGCATCACAAAAATATCAATTGTTACAGACAAAGATATGAGGACGAAATCTCACAAATAAAATCACATCAAAACTAGCAAACCAAAAACCATAGGAAGGTAATAAAAACAAAAGAAAACTAGATCATACACAAATTGTAGCAGTTCATATCATCAATGGCTCAATAATTGATGCTCAACACTGTGCAATTAAACAAACTGCAATGCTAAAAAGGGTCAAGGGAAAAAAAACTTACGTCTGTAGTCTAACGGTGGAGGAATCATGTGTGACCAAGGTTGAATCTCTAGACTGTGCTTGCAAGGTGGATGGCGGAGAGCGGTGGACGGTGGTTTCTAGTTGCTCGGTGGCAAATTTGGGCGTAGTACTACACACACAGACTTGGGCGGGGCGGAGCGATGCGAAATGTGGGAGACAAACTGAAAGAAGAGTAGTGGGGATAAGTTGAGTGGATTTCATCCTTTGGAAGGACGAAATCAACTTTAGCTGATTTCGTCCTTCTAAGCACTTCGCCCTACTCACCCACCCACTCGCTTGCGTAGACAAAAGTAATACAACTTTAAAAATACTTTCACAATTTTAGAAAATATTTTTTTAAAATATTATTTAAATAATTTTCCCCTTATATTTTGGTTAAGTCAATTGCTTCAAATGCAACTCAATGGTTAAATGTACGTGCACTTTGACTAATATGGAAAAAAAGGCGTTAGTCCCTTGTTATTTCTGATTTCGCGAAACGTAACATTAGTCACAAGGAATCGAACTCCATTTAGGAATTTCATCGAACACCTAGCAGGCGTCCTCAGAGAGTTACTATCTCGCCTCCCGCCAATAAGCGGGCGAGACAGACCGGAAGAAGATGCTGGGCCCCTTGCTCCGCTCGCTTTGGTCGGCCGGCCGGTCTTCTTTCTCGACAGCGACTCTTGCTACCCCGCACAAGCCGGCCCACATCCTGCGCCGCTATTTCTCCAGCCCCGCTGCTGATTCCTCTTCCTCTTACGCGGCTGTCACCGGCAGCTTTCTGGATCCAACTCGACTCAGGAATGTGGCCGTGATTGCCCATGTCGACCACGGGAAGACGACCCTGATGGACGAGCTGCTACGCCAGTGCGGGGCTAACCTCCCCCATGAGCGGGCCCTCGACTCCATCATCCTCGAGCGTGAACGCGGCATCACCATTGCTTCCAAAGTACTTCCGCCTCCTTTCTCCTCTCTTGTTTACTTCCCGTCGTTTCTCCTGCGTGTTATTATGTGGAAAATTTGAAGCTCGTATTTATGAAAAGTTCTAGCTTTTGACTTCCCTAAGGAGTTCTTAGTGTTCGTTTAATATGAATGCAGGTCACTTCCATCACGTGGAAAGAGAATGAACTGAACATGGTCGATACGCCTGGGCACGCAGATTTCGGTGGTGAAGTACGTTGGGATATGTTTCTGTAGTTCCTTGTTACGTTTTGAATTCCGCACCCTTAAATCATAGTTTGCACATGTAATTAACGGTGGTTAAACAGGTCGAACGGGTGATCGGCATGGTTGAGGGAGCTATTCTGGTAGTGGATGCTGTCGAAGGTCCTTTAGCGCAGACAAAATTTGTTCTTGATAAAGCTCTTAAGTCTGGGTTGCGTCCAATTCTCTTTCTCAATAAGATAGACAGACCAGAAGGTGCGAATAAATTATAAAAAAACTAATGACATTTATCAAAATGCAGGGAGCTATGAACTCGTTTGAGCTGAAATTGTTTAGATATTAGGCAGATCTAATTCATGTGATCAATATGAAGTATCTGCATTGACTGAGCTTCAGGTTTGTAATTGATCAATTCTTTGTTTTGCCTGCAGTTTCTGAAGAGAGATGTAATGAGGTTGAGAGCCGGGTTTTTGATCTTTTTGCTGATTTTGGTGCTACAGGTCTGATAATGAGGTTAATATCTTTTAGTTTTAATGAAAAAAAGGGTCATCAGCAGTAACAAGGCCACACCACTACCACCTTATATATAAGAATTCTATAGTTCTGCTATTTGTTTCGGACTTGTCAGTATTCCACTCATCTGAAGGGTGTCTTTTGTGAGTCTATTTGACAGATGTGCAGCTGGAATTTCCTGTTCTGTATGGATCTGCTAAATTTGGTTGGGCTTCTTCTGTATACACCAAGAATCCACCTGATGTATCAAAAAATATGTCACAATTGCTTGATGCCATTGTGCAACATGTGCCTGCACCTGCAGCAAGCTTGGATTCACCTCTGCAAATGTTGGTTGGTATTGGAGTTGGGGCTGTTTTAAAAACACTCAATATTATGTAATTGTTTTCACTACTTTAGGCTTCAGTTGGCGGCACTGAGTTGCATCTTAAATAGGAAGTGCCTTATTGGCATCTATGTAAAAAACCGCTTGACAGCTTTAAGGTGTTTGATAATGCAAGCTGATAAGACCTTAGATAATTAACCACTCTGGAAATGGAATAAGATGAAAGAGCTGTTATTCTTCTGCCTTTTATTTTTCTTCATTATTATAACAAACATGATAAGTACTTGTCTTTTGAGACACAAGCCACATGGGATTAAGATGAGTGAGCTGTCATTTCACCTAATGAGATCCTAAAGCACTCCAATAAGGTTTTCATTGTGGAGTTATGTAATACTTCCTCGGTCCCACATTAAGGGAGCTATTAATGTGGGATGGAGTGAGTATTAATTTATTTTGTGGTGTTTCATTTTAGAGGAATAGTAGCGAATACAAATTAATGAAAGATGCTTGGTTACCATGCAGGTTTCAATGATGGAACGTGACTATTATCTTGGTCGGATACTAACTGGTCGCATCACTTCGGGAGTTATACATGTTGGAGATAAAATTCATGCATTGCGGGCTACAGAATCTGGAGTTGAAAAAATTGAGGAAGGAAAGGTTGCTACTCTTATTAACCATATTGCTTTATCAGAAATATAATTTATTGGAATGTTTGGAAAATATCCTTGTTTCTCTGGAATTCATTTGAAAGTCTTTATTTAGGTTGTAAAACTTATGAAGCCAAAAGGCTCAAAGGACCGCATTACAATTGATAGTGCAGGAGCTGGTGATATAATATCAGTGGCAGGGTTAACTAGTCCAATTATAGGTGACACTGTGGCTAATGTTGAGGTGTGCATTTTTGCAGTCTTATCCTATTTTCTGAGGTTAAGTTGTTTTTTAATCCATTTTATTCTATATATTTGTCTCTTTTATTAAGGGATTTTACTTGTGATTTTACTGTTTTATTTTCTTTTATCTTTTACCGAGCTTCACCTTTCAGGTTATGACTGCACTGCCTACTGTTGAGATGGAACCTCCGACCATATCTATGACTTTTGGAGTAAATGATTCTCCATTGGCTGGCCGTGATGGAACTCATGTAAGAGTCTTAACTTCTGGATCACTTAGTTCCTTCTCTCTGCGATACCGTTAGGTGGATGTGGCAGCCCAACATTTATTAATATTTATCTTGTCTACTTCTGGATGTCCTCCTTCAAAGCTCTCTGGTCTTCATGTCTATTGGCTGCAGTCACAAAATTGTTAAGGGATACTACATAAATGTGCATCTGGATGCATGCATGGACCACACTTGAAAGAAGCTATATATAAATGAAAAAAGTGGCAAAATATGTGGAACAATTCCATGTGTTTTTTTTATTGGTAAAAATATCTGCACCCTTTACGCTACGCTGCAGGATTCAATCTTGGGACCTCTCCTTCAACAGGGAGAGTTTAACCAGCACAATGCAAGCTTGGACTAGCAAGTATATGCAAATGTTATCCCATAACTGCCGACATGCTTGTCCTGTCTCTTCTCTCTGCTAATTATTTTCTTGGTTTGATAAATTTAGTTGACCGGCGGAAAAATAGGTGACCGATTAAAGGCAGAAGCTGAAACAAATCTTGCAATAAATGTCCTTCCAGGGTTGACCTCTGATTCCTATGAAGTTCAAGGAAGAGGCGAACTTCAGCTAGGTTTGCTTTCTCTACACTTCTCTTTCTTTTTCTTTTTGGTTTGAAGATGCATGAGAAATATATGTGTTCCAACTTCCAATCACAATTATTTTCTCTTTTTAAGTTCAATTTTACTCACGCAAGGTGCTACATTTCTTTTTACATATTTAAAATTTTACATCTGCATACAGGTATCTTAATTGAGAATATGAGGCGTGAAGGGTTTGAGCTTTCAGTGTCTCCACCTAAAGTCATGTGAGTCTTCTGGTGTTGCCCTAAAGAATATGTATGCGTGTACATATGTATCTATATATATATATATATAGATATATATGCCAAAAAGGTTAAATTTTAATAATAACAAATTTAGGAAATACAAAAAAGAAATGAATATTTGAGCTTAATCTTGGGCAGTTTTTAGTTTTTTATTTTTAGCCAAATTGTGGCCAATCAAAATGTTTGTTTCCCTTGATTGAAAGAGGAGTGAAGGTAACTGCTATGTAGGGCAGTTACCTGCAGAGAGGTGGGTGAGCAAGGGCCCACCTGTCCACTAGGGATGAGGGGTGAGTGGAGCCTACTGAGCAGCACTCATAGTTGTCAATGTTGTGAGATGTCGCATAGTTCCATAAAACGAGAATCAAGATAGTGAAAAGATGAATGTTGCACCATCTCCCAGAGAGCTCGTGAGATATAGAGAATTCAGCAAAGTCTCGCTGAGATGGTGCTTTGCCATAGATTCTTCTTGATTGATGCCGTCATTATTTAATCAATATTTTAAGGTAGCTGCACATTGCTGCTCCTCAGATTCCCTTAAATATACAAATGTGACCAATTCATAAGGGCTAAAAGTATTCTAGTTGGCTGAAACTATCATGTTGTTTTTTTTGTCCAGAACAATTCAGTAGGATTTTGTACTCAACAAATTTATTTTAATATTGTCTAGTCAATGCACTTTTTTAACAGACATGTACTACTTTTCATGAATATCCAATGAATTAAATCTGTGATTAATTGATATTAGTGCTTCTAGATTTAAATATACGCAGATGTGAAAAGGTTTGTCTTTCTGATTGTCTTGACCATTTCATATGATTTCTCCAACGATCTTGTCTCTTTTACCAGCCAAGATGAGACCAAGATCCAAGATTGCAAACCTTGTTTAAAACAAGGGCCATTCATGTGCATGTTACCAAAAGTTTATGTTTATAAAACAAAATAACAAGGAGCCCTTTAGATAATTGAACAATGATCGACAAGACGTACAAATCTTTTTCTGTGAAGGCATTCACTCATTTGTGAAATTTACACACCAAACTTCTTAGAAAATTGGTCAGAACTAGGGCTCCAACTTCCAATAAGCTGACTGAAGCTGCAGCCAAGGCATAAAATGCTGTCTATATGAACATGAGAAAGAAAGTGCAGCAAAAGGAGTAGAGAATGACAAATATCAACAATTGGAAGGGAAAGTCCATGGGTGAAGCCAGGGTGGGGCGAGTTGCCCCACCTGACTTTTATGGAACACATATATGCTCAAGGTGCTGTAGGAAGACTTCAAGCATGATTGATGAATTTCCCCCCCTGCATTTCTTGCATTGAGCAAATCAAAAGTTTCCCTCCGACATTATAAGTTGGTGCTTTATAATCATGGAATTATATTTTTTTTCTCTTTCATATAAATTATTTACATAAAAAGGCTTTGTTTATTCCAAAATTTGGCTGCATATACTTCTTTGTATTTTTTACTTTGAGAAAGCTTGGCCCATCTCACTCAAAATTCTGCCTCTGTGGCAAAACAATCATCAAGGAGAATGCATCTTGCTCAAATTGAAAGATGAGAAGAAAAATTCCTAGTATTAAGAGTAATTGAAAATTTTAATTCTTCTGATGCAAAGAAAAGCATATTTTCATAAATTGCTACTAGAGGAAGGGGACATTGCTAGAATAATTCTCCATAAATGCATATTTACGCAAGAAGAATATGGAAAAGGAAAATGATTCTTTCCTTGAAATTGAAGCAATCACATAAAAAAGGCATGTCAAAGGAAGGATAATATGTATTTACAATAAATGAGACAGCAACAAGTACATGTAAGCATATGTTAGAGAAATATATGGGCATCACTGTCAAGCTTAGCATGCTCACAAGATCTCATTGAGTTCTCACATTTCAGCAGAAAACGAGAGTCAAAACACCCAAAATGCAGTTTACTCATCAGTTTCCCTTTCTTGGCGACATTTTCCTCAGATTGTGCCATATCAACTTTTAGAAATCCAAAATTTCCTTAATCTTGCTGAGACTAAGGGTATTAATGAGCTGAGCGAGTTGAGTTGTGGAAAAGCTCAACTCAAGCTGACTGAGCTTCCTACCATCTAGATCGAGCAGGATGTTCGGCTTAAGCATATATTAATACGTATTAATCTAAGCATATATGCCCTCCCTCCCACATTAGTAGCTCCATTTGGTTTTTCAAAATGAACTATTCTAGTTCACTTTGAAAAACCAAATGGAGCTATCAATGTGGAATAGAGGGAGTATTAATATCTAAAAAGGCTCTAATACTAATCTCAAACAATCATAACACCATATGAATATGATTATACTAACATAAATTATATTTAATAATTGGAAAATATGATCAATAATGTCAAATATGAACAAATTTGAAGGTGATATTAATGATTAAGTGGAGTACCATGATGGTGTATGTCTATATAAAATTTTGAAGTCGATACAAGAGCATATAAAGGAAAACATGATAGTGTATTGGTCAGTGGTGTGGAGAAGATGTGGGAAAGTGTGTCGGAGTGTCCAAACAACGTTACTGGATGCTTGGAAGGGTGCTGGAAGGTGGGGGGTTGGTCCAAGATATCGGCAATTGCCAATAAGATATATGAGATATTGGGATAGATATGTTTCTCCTCTATGTCTTATATCAGTTAAGTGGCAAATGTAGATATATCTCAGATAATCTGAGATATATCTAAGACATTGTGAACTATGGGTGGCATCGCTGTTGGCAAGTCAAACCGCCCTACCCTAGCAAGGCTAGGGTTTCATCTCACGGGAGGAAGGAGAAGAATAGTGTGTCTGAATGTTTTGTAGGGGATCCATAATGGATTTACCCGGACCCTGATCCGGATCTAGTTGTTCTGTTCCAATCACAAAATCCAGATCTACCAGCTCTGGGCCTGCCTGTGCTTTATGCGACTATTCTTTAAAGTGGGTCCAATCTATTTCTTGTCTTATTTTGATTTAGCCACAAGCCCATTTTCTGTAGTTCGACCCATCCTCCAGCTTGTGGAATCTCTCTCTCATGTCTGGTGCAGATTTGGGCCTGTGTTTGATTGCTTTATGGTGGAATATTGGGCCTATAGAACAAGAAGTGATGACCACCTAGAGGACTGGTCGGGTAGAAGAAATGGTGGAATGTTATGACCAGCCTGAGGGTCTGGTCCACCTTTGCTAGGCCCCATGTGGATAATTTAATTTAGGTCCACAAGTTACTTATCGGGGGCAATTTAGTCAAAACTTGAATGGGAAGTTAAATAAAACAGAAGGGAATATAACTGATAGGGTTTGCCTAATCAAGAAATATATAGGTGTTTTAACACCAATTAATGAAAGATCTTTAAAACATACTACCATTGAAAGCTAAATTTTTTAAATTGTCACTGGGTGGTCTGATTCTTCCTAGTCAAAATTCTAAAATTTCGGAATATTTGGGTGGATCAGTCCTTCCAAGATTAAGGTTTCCAAGATTTATGGGTCACTTGGTTCTTCAAACTCAGATTTGGCTTTCAAGGTGGTCCAATCCTTCAGTCATAAGTTCAGAAACTCATGGTAGCTCGAACCTTCCAAAATCAGATTTCATAATTTTGAGATAGTCTAATTATTTTATGTTAAAATATTTTAGGAATTCAGGGTGGCGTCTTTCAGGATGAAGTTCTTGGATTTTAAGGTGACCTAATTCTCTTTGAAGTCAAAAGTTCAGGAATCCACAGATTCCCAGTTCTTTGAAGTCAAAATTTTAGGACTGTTGGGTGGTGTGTTATTGGATTTCGGGGTGTCCTAATCTTCCAAATGAAAAATTTAGCAATTTAATCAGCCTAATTCTATTAAAAAAAAGCTCAATGAATTTGTGGAGGCTTTTTAATTTAAAGTTATAGTTTTAGGATTTTGGAGGTGGTGCTATCCTATCAAATACAAAGGTTTGAAGGATTCCAGGGTGGCACTTTCATTTTAAAATCAAAGTCTTTTAAAAATCAAGTTTAAGATTTAGGATTAGCTTGATCCTGTATGAGGTCAAACTTGAAAGATGTCAGAAAGGTCTGATTCTATCAAGTTAAAACTTAAGAGTTTTGCGGTCACTCTGAAGTCAAATTTTAGGATCTTAGGGGTAGTTATATCATACTAAAACTTGAAGTTCAGGATTTTGGGGTTGGCTCGATCCAAGCAAAATTTTCCGAAGTCTCAATATTTTGGGGTGCTACTGATTTCATGTAATTTGGCCTGTTCAAAGTCCAAACGAAGTTTACATATTTCTGGATGCCTGATTTGTTCAAAATCAAGGATTTGGATTCCACTGAGCTTGATCCTTTTAAAGCCAATGTTTTAGATTGTTAGGCACCCAAATCAGTTACAGTTGAGATATCAAGGCGTTAAGGAATAAAAAAGCTAGAACTGTGTTTGTATTCTTATGAAATTTCATGTCTCATTCAAATTCGACTGCATTTGTTGCATAAAAAAAAGAGAGTGATTGTTCAAAAGTAAATAAAAAAACTAAAAAAATGAATCGCTCAATCTTGGGCCCAGATTGCGATTGTTTCTTTTCTCTGTGTCCTAAAAGTGGCCCAACAAAATACGTGTTCCCTCTTTTTTTAGAAAGGGAAAAATTTGGAAGAGTAACAAACTACTAAATCCCTTGCATAAATGATTACACAAAGCCCAATGGAAACAATTCCAGTGATTAATCAGTGGGCGGCATTGAGTAACTCGCGGTACAAGCAGAGACTGTCAGGTCTGTAGAGGGAGTTATCGGGAATCCTAATAGAAACAAAACTCAGAATTTTGAGAAGTCAAGCCAGTTACTCACAGGAGCAAAAGGAACCAGAGAGAGGGTCCAGCACTCATTGGCAAAAGTGATGACCCTGGAAAATTGCATCCAGTAGCAGCCTTTTGAAAGTAGACAAGAAAACATTCTCTCAACTGGATACATCAGCAGCCAGTTAAAGAAGAACACAGAAGAAGAGAAGAAAGAGTTTTGACAAATGGAGTTTATCGGCGCCTAGGCTTGTCCTAGGAGTGACAACCCACTCATCTTATCTTTATCTCCTGATGTATTTTAAATCTTCCTTAGAAAATAGAAGAAAAGAAAAGGAAGGAGCCTTCTTTCGTGTTTCCTCTGTTTTATGTCAATAACTTTTTGTTTCAAAATCTTGCATATAATTGTGGTGAATTTTCTTATCTGAGATCCTACATTCTTAGATATCCCTTCACACTTCATGTCATTATTGAAGTTGTCTTTGATTTATCCATAAAAGAATATTATAAGATTCCTGAATGATTGTGGTTAATGCATTTTTTTGTGTTCTAATATACACATTAAGTGTAGGGAAAGTTTTGTATAATTCTTTATTAATATTATCAAAATCAGGTATAAGATTGAGAATGGTGAGAAGCTTGAGCCACTCGAGGAAGTCACAATTGAGGTATTTCCTTAACCATTAGCTTTGATGCAGATATTTGTTCTTTAATTTTTGTAATACGTACTGTGGGTTTATTCCATCCCCTGGTATTTTTGTCTCAGGTGAATGATGAACACATTGGACTTGTCATGGAAGCCTTATCGCATAGGAGGGCAGAAGTTACTGACATGGGCCCTGCCCCAGGGAAAGTACTGGGCAGGACTAGAATATCCTTGACTTGTCCGTCTAGGTAGCTGTTATTTATGTTTCTTCCCCATCTCATGTTAAATGACTTGTCATTCTAAACTGGCCATCCGCTGTAAAAATACTGTTCTTTCTTTTTTCCTTCCAAAGGAACTAACTATCATTTTTGTCTGTAGTAAAATTGAGCTCACTCCTTTGTTGGTCTACTATTCAAATGTCTATGTTGCTTTCATTATATGTAGGGCAATAATCATGTTATGATAGAAACAGGAAAAAAATTCCAGCATGAGTGTCATATGTGTTGCTCATGATTCTTAAATTTTTTACGTTGCCAGTTCCAAAATCACATGAGCTTGTAATGATGTTATTGAGCTGTACTTAAAGAACCAGTGCCAAATATATTGAAGTTCAATCTAGTGGAGGTTATCTGTTGAGAGTCTTGTGCTGCTTTTAAACCTTCTTCAGTTTGTAGCCGTACCATGGAAATGCACACTAGGAATGGTGATAAGTTAGTCACTTGTGCCAAAAGTTGTAATTGTGTCCTGCCAACCTGATAATGAGCAACATTTTAGTAGTAACTAACCACAAAACTATCTCCTATTTTATAGCTTCAACATTTAGCGGGTTTGATGAGTAAATTAATTTCTGTTTACATGTAGGGGGTTAGTTGGCTACAGAAGTACGTTCAGCACTGATACACATGGCAGTGGAATAATGCATTGTTCTTTCCTTGGTGAGTGTACTAGTTCCTATCCTTGTTAGAACAAACAAAAGCTACTTCTCTTGATGTAATCTTCAAATGCCTATTTATTGTTGTTTTCTTTGGTCTCTAAAAGAAGCATGATAGTTGACCGGGTTATGTCTTGTTTCCTTGATAATGATCTTCTTGCGGAGAACCTTGTTGAACTTTCACCTTAGAATTTATAATGTCTTATTTTTCTTTGCAGCATACACGAAGTACCGGGGTCCACTTGGTAATGTCAGAAAAGGGGTGTTGGTACGAATCCTATTTATTTAGAGAAAACTTATAAAGTTGCAAGAAATTCTATGTCCATAAAGTTTTAACCACATATATATAAGTGAAATTACCTTGTTACCCAAGTATCACCATCTCAGATCTCAGTTGCATCTCCACCTGCCAAAAAACAAAGATCTCAGTATGATCAGGAATCTTAGTCAAGATCACGGAGAGCATTTGTTTTTGGGAGGGTATCAAGGCGTATAAACATATTTTTAAAACAAATTATCAACATGGAATTATGAACTTTAGCTAATAGGAGGTTGATTAATAGTACAAATCAAGATAGATTGGCAACCACAATACTAACCAACCAGCAAGACCAGCAGCCACTGACAGAGTGCGACCAGCAGTCACTTACCAACTCCACTGGAGGGGAAGAGACAGGGAGGGAGGGAGGAGATACTAATGGTAGGGTAATAATCAATTGTTGGAAAAGATAAAGTAACAATTGAGAGCAGGAAATATATAGTATGATCAAACCAATGAAAACTTCAAGAATAATGCAGGGGAGGGAGGGAGGCTGAGAGAACAAATGAAGGTATGAGAAAGGGAGGGAAGAGATACTAATAGTAGGGTAATAACCAAATGAAGGAGCATACGATGATGCCAAATGTTTGGAAAGATGAAATAACAATTGAGATCAGGAAATTTGGATACTAATTGTTAAGAATAAAGATCAAACCATTGAAACATTAAGAATAATGCATCATGCCTAATTTCCCCACCACCTATGTGGCAACATATAAGGACATGAACTCACTGGACCCTTTTCCCTATTAAATGTAATTTGGAATTTATTGCCGTGCCACAAATGAGTTGGGTGACTTGGTGGGGAAATTATGGCGGTGTGCATAGGCTCATCTTTTGCAATAAAAAAGATATATAGAATGTCAATTTAAGTAATTATGAGTAAATTATGCCTAGTTTTTCTCAACCACTTTAAAATAATTTGAAACTCAATTTTTGTGCATTGTGGCCTTAAAGCAGGTTCCATGTTGCAAGCCACAAGCCATTCAAATTCTAAATAATGCATCCCAACTTGAGTATCATAAATTCAAATGTATAGTCAACGTGTAGTTAAGATCCATTCTACAATATATCCACATTTACAAACATAAAATGGATTGGGTCATAAGTTTAGAATTTGGGTCTATTTCTCAAAACTGACTCATTATTAAATTCCCCATGTGTATGCAAATTTTAAAAATGCCAATATTTGAAAGTAAAGTAACCATTTTTAAGGCAAATAATAGCATGCAATTGACATGAGCAATTCTACATAACATTGTAAAGTGAATTCAACTACACATGCCTATACTAGAATTATTCAATGAAAGCCACACAAACTTAGCTCTGACTATCTATGTGACTATTCAAGATTCTGAGGGGATTTTATCTTATGAGCGAAATAGTTTTCCTCTATTGCCCTTGGGAGTGCGTCTATTTTTTTTCTTGGGCTTGTTGGAATGTACCTTGCTGCCATGGAATTGAGGGGTGGCCTGTTGAATTCTTTCTCTTTAGTTGTCTTATAGTGGCCTCCTATTTTGATCTTGCCATTCTCATTCTTCGTGGATGTTTCCAACTTGCCATGTCACTGCATAATTAATTATTTTCACTGTATGCATGTTAAAGGTATCATTGTTGTGATCCTTGGTGATAGGTTTCAATGGCTAGTGGCGTAGTAGCATCCTATGCACTTATGAGTCTAGAAGCACGTGGAACGCTTTTCGTGCCTCCTGGTGTGGAGGTCATTTTTTCAAAAGCCCATTTTGTTTTTGATTATATAATTTATGTTCCCTGCTGATAAGTGCAGACTACCTATTTTCTTGTATTAATCTCTTAATTAGTTTTCCTGACTCTTATTTCTGTTTATTTTTTTGTTTACTTTTTGGTTGACAGACATATGATGGCATGATTGTTGGGGAGCACACACGGGATACTGACCTTGATGTGAGAAATTTAATCTGAGACCTGAACATCCTTAGTTTTGTATCTAACATATTGTGGCCTGCATTAATGTCAAGATATCCCATATTCTGCAGGTTAACCCTGTCCGCACAAAAGAATTGAGCAATGTGCGAGCTGCTGGAAAAGATGAAAATGTCCGACTAGCTCCACCTCGTGAGGTACATGTGATTAACATGACCTAAGGTCAAATTTTCATTTTTCTTCCACTATATTTTCTTCAGCTGGATGTGCAACTCAGTTTTTAAAGTTCAAAGAACAATAGTAAACAATTCTTTATGGCATAGAGAAATTACTTCTCACATTTCAGACATGCACTTTTTCGAAAATCCATTTGTGAAAAGTGGGGTTTCTCTTTTCGTCATTTAAGGTTTTTTTGGCAAAAATACCCTTGCATCGTTGGTTTACAGCCGTTTCCATACTTCCCTCCCCAGGTTTTCTCTCTTTTCCTCATTTTCAGATCCATGAGAATGGTGTATAGTGCTGGCCTTTAATGCTGAAGGTTAAAGGGAGTATCCAACTCACACCATTTCTGCCCCATTACCGTCACACCTTATTATTTGGGGTAGAAATTTATTTTTATCATGAAAATTATATTATATAGCTTTGAAATAAAAATTCAATGGCACAAATTTCGTGCAAATTGGAGTTCTACAACTCAGGATATTGCGAATTCAACTTTTCTACTAAATATTAAAATCCCTTCATCAGTCCTGACTTTCGAAAGGTGTAACTTAGGAATTCAATGCAAGCATGAAATGTTTCAATGTAATAGTTCTTAGAAAGCCAAATGCAATGCACCTATGAACATGCCAAATAGTCTTTTAAAGCTCAAATTATAACCATAAAAGTCCAGTCATTAACAATATTTTGCAACGAATATGGCAATTCAGCAAATACGGCCAGTGCATATGCCACAAAAATTGTCATATTCATTGGGTTGTTTGTTATTAATGGGCACTCCTTGATTCCCATGACTTTGTGATAGTATTACTTCCTTTAGGAATTGAATTGTATTATGAAATTTTTGTAGATGTAGATTTTGGAAAGATGAACCAAAGAATCAAACTTTTTTAGCAAAGTTGATGTTATGCAAAGTCAGCACAATCATAAGTGAATAATTAGATAATCTATATCTCTGCGTCTGTCTGTTTGGGCCGATGTGGCCTTAATATACATTGTTGGGTCGTTCCTTAACATCATGAACTTTTGAGGTAATCTGGTTTCTAACAAATAAACTAGAGAATATGACAATTATCAGTGAATACATCAAACAAACGAGCGAATTTGACAATTATTAGTGGCATATACTTAGACAATTTGTGTATTTGCTTTTTTGTTCTTTGATAATTGTCATGTTTGTTGTTTTATTCTCTAAAACTTTTCATATTCACTTGTTTATTTTCTAATGATTATGTTGGCTTCTTGTGATTATAATTCTAGCTACAGAAGTCCTATTGATGTGTTCTTGGTGTAGGTTGTCTTTCCAAAATGACATAATAAAACTGTAAAATTTAAATACAATTCATCTATGCGGATGCCTATGTAGGACGCAAAAGAGATTGAATTGGGTTTATCATGCTTCTTTAGGAATTAGTTTTTTTAAAAGTTTTATATCAAGCAAGAGTTTTATTTAGGACTTTAGATTTATAATTTCCTTAAGTTTAGAATGAATCTTATCCGGGTGATTAATTTCTAATTAAAGACTTAAGTAAAGCCTTATCAGAAGGTCTAAAGTATTCAATGAAAAAAGAACTAGCTTATGATTTGAGGAGAAAAAAAATCCCCTTATGTTGATTGAAGACTTTGTTGTTCAATGCCAATGCTGAACAACCTTGGTGTTGATGCCATGGTTCCTTGGTGCTGATTCGAGAGATTTATCCTACACTTTACCACTCTTCCTTCCCTCTGTTTCCTTCTAAATTCTATGCTTCCTTTTCTGTGGGACATTGTCCTACATCAGATTGTGCTGAATTCTCGACCATAACGTGAGTTGAAGTAGTCCAATTGGTGCTATTTGGTGCGTTGGATTCGATTTTTCTAGTTTGGCAACACACTATTATTTTAGAAACCAGTTCGATTCCTACAACATTATATTATTAGAAAGTCTCATGTATTAAACAAATGTTTAATATTCTTGCTACCAACGGAAATTTTCAATGTTGTAAGCTGTAGAACACTGATTTACACTGAATTCGTTGCATTTGACATATTAAAGCTTCATGACATTTTTTTTTGGTAAATAAATATTGAAGCCTTGTTACCCTGATTGTTAAGATTGTTCCATGGCATCATCATGTGATACAAAACCTGCGGGAAGGTTCTTCCTTTTGGGAGTTTCTCAAGCGAAGATAATTGAGTTTTGGGGAGGAATTATATTTATTCAACCAAAAACTTCTGAACTACAAAAGATGAAGGCCTTATATAGTAAAGCCTGACTTACACTTAAAGACTAAAGTGCCCTACAATAATGAAAGACCAAATTACCCTAATCATACTTAAAATACCAAATTAACCCTAAATGACTTATTCTGCATCATTTTTTTCCGACTGACAAGGACTCTCCTCTGGAGTGTCAAAGAGGAGGTACTGCCTGAGAAGGTCTGAAGCAAGACAGCTGTCACAATCAGGCCAACCAGTCCACAGAACAAGGTTTCGTGGAATGTCACTTCCATTCAAAGGAACAAGATCATGATCAAGTTTTGACGCAGTCTGGTCAACAGGTGGTGGGAATGGGGGACAGTCAGGTTATGGATGAAGATGGAGGGAGCCACAGATCAATCCCTAGGAGCAGGAGATAGCAAAATCTGCAGGGCGATAGGGAGTATCAGTAAAGGGTAGTTGACCTTGTCAGCACCATGGAGTAAAGAATGCTTCAGATGCACTACGTTATTGGCCGAAACACCACACTGAGAGCTTCAGTGATGTAGGTGGTAGTGACATCAGGCTGGCCATTGGCAGCAAAGATTGCTAGATGCAATACAATGACATCAGAGAGCGCAGCATAAGCTTGTTGCTGCCACACTTGTAGGGGTAGTGCTGTAGGATCTGCCATAAGAACCAACATTGGCAGTTGAACAAGAATGGCAGCGGATTGTTGAGGCACCTCTTCTGATGGAACTATTAAAACTGTTGCTGCTCGTGTTGATGTGGGCATTGGTGCTGGAGGTGGAGAAAACTGAAACGACAATGATGCAAGTTAAGATGGGGTTGGTGGCAGGGTTGGTAGTGGGCATGATGGTGGAACAGGCTGTTATGTCCCGTAATAACGTGTCGGTTAGGAAGTTAATTGAGTAGGCTAGTCAGTTATTTGAGTTGTAGTAGGTTTTGCTTTGGTTTTGATTAGAATTCATTATGTTAATGTCTATGTAGCAAGATGGCTTTTCCTTATGTAGCCCAATGGATTAGGGCAGCCTATTTAGGCACTTGCTCTGTAATCAGGAAATTAAGCAGTGAATATTTGCCCTAATTTCTTAACTCTCTTTCCTGACCTCTGGCTCTCCCTCTCGAGATCTCGCTTCTTGAAAGTGCGTCCCATTCCCTTCTCCCAATCTCCCTCTTCTAATCTTCCTTCCTTTTTCCTCTTGTGTAAAGTACACACCAATTTAGTATCGGAGCGATCCAATCCCTCTTCCATGGCAAACGGCAAGGTATACAAGAGACGAAACGAGACCGGCGGCCAAGAAAACGACCTGGCAGAACCAGTTCTGCCCACCGTCCATCAAATCGCCACCCTAGCGATGCTCCGGCGGAAACAATTCCGCCTGCTGCAGTCCTTCCTAACGCTGCTGCTAGCCAGCCGGCGGTTGAGACCAGGTTTCGGCTACACTCTCCGCCCTTCAGATTCAGACGACAGAGACAACGAGTTTTCCTCAAGGAATTGCAGGCAGATCTTCGATTGTCAGTGGACTGCCAGGAAGCTACACTAGACCAAATCCGAAAGGACCAAGCAGCTTGTTTGGTCGCTTTCACAGCGGGTCCGATATTTGCCCCGCCTCCAATTGCACCTCCTTCGCTTTCAGCAGCCCACCCCCATGGCAAAGGGATCGTTCAGTGACCCTCGACATTACTGTTTCCCTTTGGGTCAGGCCGTTCTGCACCCTCCACCTTTTTGTCATCCTCCACTAGTGACAAAAGGGTTCCAGCTGCCGCCACTAGGCCAAGTTGCACAAAGTCCTTTTTAGTTAGGGCTGCCAACGGAACGATACGGTTACGGTATAACTTATTCCATTACCATAACCATTTCAGAAACCTTTATCCATAACCGTTCCGTTAAGTAAACGGTATAGGTACTTCCATAACCATACCTTCCACTAATAAACGGCCGGTTAATCGGATAACCATTATCCATTACATTTTTTAAAATGTGCTAAAAAAGCTAAAATAATTCTTTTTTATTCACTTAAATAAATATTACTAAGGTAAAAAACTAACATCATTACTACTCTTATTTATAGTTATTGCAAATAAATTGTAAAGATTAAACATGAAATATAAATGGATACATATATTAGGCATATATATATATATATATATATATATATGAAAAAAGTTAATATGAGCCTAGGCTCGTGCGCATTGGCGTGCACCCGGGCTCATTGAGCCGTCGGATTTATATTTGATGGCCCATCAAACTCACTGGTTTAAATGCCCCGTGAGTTTGATGGGCCGTCGGATGTAAATCCAATGGCTGAATGAGCCTGGGCGCACGCCGAAGTGCGTGAGCCCGAGCTCATATAAACGGGACTATATGTATATAAACTACTTATTTTTTAATAATTATTTCCTATTATATGAGTCCAGCTTCAAGACATCCATGTAGTGCTTGTTTGAGAAGAATCCTAATGTGAGAATAATAATTGTCTTCTCACAGCCATCTATATTTAAATGTGCATTAAAAGCAAAAAGGAGACCACATGTAGTGATGCTTATTATCCATTAGTGTCTTTTTTAAGCAATGTTTTAAAACCCAACCAAGGAGCCTAACCCAGATTAGTAGTCGGGCCAATGTTTTAAAAACTAGGTTGACCCGGCAAGTCCGACTGGGCTCAATTGGACCCAGTTGATAAATCTAATAGGTTCATCTACTTCAACTAGTTAAGTTAACCCGACCAGGTCAATACGACCCGACCGATTGAACCATCGACCCGCTGCCTGGGCCAGACCGGTTTAATACTCTCATGAAAAAAATTTATATTGGAGACGGTTCCAACTCACATTCTGTGAGAGCCCATCAACAAGCCTAACTTACCAGGCTGCAACAAGTTTGTTTATACACATTTTTATTTTATTTAATATTTATCTATTTTACATTGCTCCAAAAAAAAATCTCCACGACGGGATTCGAACCCATGTGATAAAAATAACATTTACACTCTTACCAACTGAGTTACAATGATTTTGTGTGAATATTGTACCTAACTTTCTATTTATTCTAAATATATGGGAAAATTGGGTCAACCCAGGCTGACTGGTGGTTGAACCCAATCAACCCGGCCCGACGACCAATCTGGGTCAATGGCCGGACCGGTTTTTAAAACATTGGGCTGGGTTAAGACAACCCAGGTTGATCAGATGATGACATCATCACGTATAAAATTTAAAATAGTTCCTCATATTTTAGATAAAGTTTCACTTAAACTTATTTGGTCATTCAAAACTTATTGATTCCAACCTATTTCAATAACTAAATCATTCCAAATTTTGCAATCACATATATAAACATGATTTGTAATATAATCATGATTCCAACCATATACCAAATCTCAAAATAAACCACTTATACCACTCATTCAAAGTTAAGCCAACCAACACTCAAACCAAGCTAATCGAGATGGGCCAAACAAGAGTTTCATTCTATTAGCCCAAGTTCAAACTTTGATTTGAGCTAACTTGAGTCTAACCTAGAGTAAAATAAAGCTCAGTTAACAATCCTACTCCAAACCCACCAATTATTTCCTTACACAAACAAACATTCCACAAGTTTAATTATTAAAAACATAAAAAAGACTCATGTGTTTGAGTTATCAAAATTTAATATAAATTAACCTGAGAATTGTAAACATATTTTGTACAAAGTGTCTATGTAGCTAGTTAAAATTTTATCACATATGATTAAAGATAAATTGTGACCTAATGAGATCATAAAAATTAGACAAATCAACCAAATGGGAAACATCAAAGCGAAGTTAGTTTAAGAAAATATAAATTATAAATGGATATTTTTTATCAAAAAATAGAGTTAGATATGAAATGCTAGAAAGAGGAAATTATATTCCAAGTAGTAGCTTGTAACAATTATAGTAAATTGTTGAAAGTAGTTAAATAAATACAATAAATATTTGGATTTGAATAATATCTTTCATTGAGTAAATCACCGTGGTGAATTATGATATGAAGATTATTTTAAAAGATCATAAGTCAATCTCTTTTGAAATTAAACCACTTAAGACTAACGAGTATATATATATATATATATATGTATGTATGTATATATATATATATATATATATATATATATATATATATATATATAATTTTTAAATATGACAAACGGGTAACGGATAAACGGGTATGGAAGAACTTTTTCCATTACCTTCCATTAAGATAACGGTTGGATAAAATTATCCTCTTATTTACCCATCGAATAAATTTAACCATACCATTTAACTTCTTAACGGTACGGTACAGACGGTAGAACGGTAAAACGGGTACCATTGGCAGCCCTAATTTTAGTAGTAGGTCAAGTTCTCTTAGGCTTCCCTCTCTCTTTTGACATCTTTTACGTAAAACCCTTTTAATTTTCTTACTGGGGCATTCATTGGTCTTCTTTATACATGCTCATATTAACGCAACCTACACTCTTATCTTCCTCCCTAAAGGTGTTACCCCTAAGTTTTCACGTATATATTCATTTTTAATCTTATGTTATTTCACACATTTACCTTAGTATTCTTATTTCAACTACATAAAGTATTGCGGTCCTAATAGTAGTCCTATAGAACTTACCTTTAAACCTATTTGAGACTTGCCTATCACTCAAAATTTTTGATGCTGCCTTCCATTTTACTCACCCCGTATTAATCTTTTGTACCACATTATTAGTGATATCTCCTTTTTTGTAGATAATAGAGCCCACATATTAGAATTGCTCACATTTTAGTACTTATTGCCTATCTATTTCAACTAAAGTTCTACCTATAATTTAATTATTCTTGAAGTTAAATTCCATACACTCTGTCTTCGTTATACTTATTTTAAAATCTTTTGATTCTAGAGCTTCCCTCCACAGTTCTAGTTTGGAATTTAACCTTGCTATAGTCTCGCCAATTAAAATTATATCATCTCCTATCTTATATATATACAATTAGTTCATTTATAACTAAAGCAAAAGAATAGACCTACTGTGACCTGAATTCCCTAGTTTTATCCTCAATTATTCATACATTGGTCAATACCCCATTGTACATATATTTAATAATATCAATGTGTTCTCTTATAACTCCCTTCTTTAAGACACTTCAAATGAGCTCTTGAGGCACTCGATCATAAGCTTTTTTCGAATCAATAAAGGTCATATATGGGTTTTGTCTCCTATTTTTATATTTCTTAACTAATTATCATAATACAAAGTAGGTGTGGCATATAATGAAACTGATTCTTAATTACTTTAGTTATTTTCTACAAGCATCCTTCAACCACTCTCTCCCGTAACTTCATTGTATGACTTATAAGTTTTATATTTTTATAGTTGGTACAACTTTGGATATCTCTTTTATTTTTATAGTGGTATAAAGGTGCTTCTTCTCCACTCCTCGGGCATCCTCTTTGACTTCCGAATCTTGTTAAATAACTTATTTAACTAAGTTAAGCCAACACCCCCAAAGCACTTTCAAAATTCAATAGGAATTCTATCAGGTCCTAGTGTTTTACCTTCATTTTTTCTTAAGGCAACTCCTACATCATTTATTGTAAATCTCTTAAAATAAGTTATATCTTTAACAAGATTAGATTCAATATCAAGACCACCACTATAATCTTCATGCAAAAGCTGCTGGAAATACCCTATCCATCTCTCCTTAATTTCTTCATCTTTAATTAAAAACCTTTGATTGTCACTCTCAATGCATCTAACTTGATCTTAAGTCTTTACTTCTGTTCTCTCTTAACTTAATTATCTTATATATGTTCCTCTCCCCCTATTCAATCATAATCTATTATACAAATCATCAAACACTTTAAATCTAGCTTCATTCACTACTCTTTTTTTGCCTCTTCTAACCTAAATATAAATCTTTTAACTCTCTTTATTTTTATATTTTTTCCACTCCTTAAAAGAACATTTCTTTTCCTCGAGAACTCTTTGCACTTCCTTACACTACTACCATGTTTCTTTTTTTACATCCTTTCTCTCATTGCTTCCTTGAGCACTTCTTTTCTCAACTTTTTAATACAATTAACCATGTTACCCTACATTGTTGGTTCTTCATTCGAGTGCCAATTTCTTTCTACTCTTAATCTCTCCGCAAAGGTATCAAGTAATTCACCATTCAAATTCTACTACTTTATCCTAGGTTTACTCTTTCATTTCTTTGCTTCCTCCATCCCTTCATGCAAATATCTAAAACAACTAATCTATAATAAAGTGCTAAAAGTTTACTAGGAATAACTTTATAATCCTTGCACTTTTTTATGTCTTTATTTCTAACTAAGAAAAAGTCTATTTGGCTCTTATTATGATCACTCTTGAAGGTTACTAAATGTTCCTCTATTTGCAATGTCTAGGCTATTTACTATCCAAAACTCAAAGATAATTTCTTCTCACTTACATGCCTATTTAAATCTCCCCAAATAATAACTTTTTTCTCGTTTTGTATCATTTGCATTACTAGGTCCATTTCCTCCTAAAATTGCTTCTTAAGGTTCTCTTCTAATCCTACTTGTTGTGTATAAGCACTTTATAACATTAATTACATATTCCCCTACCTCTAGTTTCACTAATATAATCCTATCACTAAATCTTTGGAAACTTAGTTTTTCCTTAAATCCTTGTCTACCACTATATGGGCCCCATTCCTATTTGACTCTTTACCTACAAAATATAATTTAAAACCCTCATCTAGCTCCCTAGCATTATCTCTTACAAACTTTGTTTCCTGCAAGCAAGTTATATTAACCCCTCCTACGCTTAAATATCTCCCCGAACTCCAAACTTTTACCTTTCAAGGTCCCAATGTTCCAAGTTACTACTGTAAGCAACTAGCTTTTTTGCTCGCGTTTGTTGAGTCCAACGCCAAAACCCTTGTCCACTTCTCATTGCAACCGGGCGTTGTTGCAACGCGTTACTTCCAGGGGGAAGGCCTAGCCAACCTTTGATCACTTATTATTGCACCCGGGTTTTGGCACAACGCGTTACTTTAGGGGAACAACCTAGCTCTAGCTAGAATATGTGGTGTAAGATTCTTAGAGATTGACAAGAGTTTTTATAGTTTGTTGTCAACCTATTGCAACCCTCCTTTATCCAGGCTTGGGACTTGTATTGTAACACAAGATGAAGATATAGTGAAAGGTGATTATGGAGAAGCTTTAGTGATATGTTGTATTTGCTTTGCTCTTAAGGAGGTTGAGGGTGATCATTAGCCGATGAATAATATATTCTACGCGACTTATACTATTGGAAGTGAAGTTTGCCAACTTGTAATTGATTTGAGAAGTTGTGACAATGTGGTGATTGAATAGCATGTTTAAAAGCTTTAGTTGAGCATTACACCCCATCTGTATTCCTATAAACTCTCTTTGTTGAAGAAATGAAGTGAGGTACAAGTTTTAAAATAATGTTTAGTTTCTCTATTGGTTCTACTTACCGGGATAAGATATGGTGTAATATTCTTGTTATGGGTGTTATTTATTACTTAGATGCCCTTGACAATATGATACATGTATGATGCATGATGGTTGTAGGAACATCTATAGCTTAATTTAGAATAATAGGAAAATTATTCTTATTTCACATAAAGATGAGATGATTAAACCTTAAAATGATAAATGATTGTTTTGTCTAAGAGAAAATTTCTTGAAGAAATGAAGGGGAATGATGATGTATATGCTTTGGTGTCTAAGGAAGTTAGTGAAGGAAAGGATATTCTTGAATATGTTGAACCTTTGGTAGGGGAGTTTTATGATGCCTTTTCGGAGTTCTTACCCAATGAATTGCCCCCCTTAGAGACATTCAACATTAGATTACCTAGTGTCATGATTCACACTTCCTAATCATCCATATTATAGGATGAGTCTTAAAGAGCACAAAAAGCTTCAGCGACAAGTCTTTGAGTAAGTTGTTGAGCAAATAACATATTAGAGAGTCTGAGTCCATGTGTGGTATTGGTTTTGCTTACGCCTAAGGATAATATTTGACATATGTGCGTGGATAGTCGAGTTATTAACAAGAGTACTGTCAAATACTATTTTTCTATTCTTTGGTTTGATGATTTACTCAAGCAATTGAATGGTGTTATCATATTCAGCAAGTTAGATTTGAAAAGTTGGTATCATCAAATTATAATAAGGCTGGGTAACAAATGGAAGACAACTTTTAATACAAGGAAAAGGCTATGAGTGGTTGGTCATGCCTTTTAGGTTGTCAAATGCCGATGCATGTGATGAAACTAACTCCTAGACTGTTCATTGGCTAATTTGTAGTTGTCTATTTTGAAGATATACTTATTTATAATTTTGATATTGATTCTCAACGGGATGTATTAGTTCTTTGTAGTGAGAGATATTTTACAAAAAGAAGACATGGGGAATTCAATGTCGGTAATTTTATAAGGGCTCTTTTGGCCAAAGACAAGTTTTCTGCTAGGGAGTTCAACAAATTATTTGTTAGGAAGATTAGACCTATGGAGATTGTTCTGAAAATTAATTCTAATGTTTATTGTTTCAAACTTCCTAGCAATGTTCGTACTTCTAATGTGTAGAACGCCAAACATCTTATACCTTACCTTGGAGATTCTTCATATAATGATCTTTGAATTCGAGAACTACTTACGAACCAGGGGAGGATGATGTAAACCAATTAACTTTGAGCTATATAGAGACATGGGACTGGAAGAAGAAAAGGCACAATATGTTTAGCGACCGATTGGACCCTAGAGGATCACCTGCTGTAGTTTCTTGTCAGTTTAGGCTGAGGTCCCAAGTGATCAATCCATTGAATATGCAAGTCGAGACCAAGCACGATTGATCAGCTTTTCAATTTGTTTTCCTGATAACTTTCAATTCCATTTTGAATTGGAATTTTTATTCCAGATTGCTTTCTTTTGAGTCTTCTTTTCATAGGAGTCTCAATTCTGAGTTATTTTATTTATTTAGGTATTTTTTAATTTATTTTTCTTAATTTTGATTGGTTAGTTCTCGTGTAGTCAAGTAATTGAAGATTAGTCTTATTTACAATTATGTTATTAGGACTTGTATAAAAGACTTTATTTATTATGAGATTTTCTAAGATATTGAAGAATAGAAAATTTCTTTCTATTACTTTGCCTTCTATTTTGTGTATTTACTAATATAAATTGCGAGAGAGGAAGGTTATGTGCGCATGTAGCTATTCATTGAGCAATGTGAATCCTATCAATCTCAGCCTTGCATCTTTATTGTTGAAGAAGCTAGAGATACGAGTTGCTGACCAGCCTGGCAAGTGGTAGTAGGAGAATGGTGGTGAGGCTAAAGTGGGGCCGATTGTGCTTCTTCAATGATGATGGATGGTAATTGAAGGGCAAAGCTAAAGCTTGAGTGAGCGGTGAGCCGGAGCTGACCTCAGTTACCAGTTACCACGTAATGCAAAACCCAAGGAAAGGTTCTGCCTTTTGGGAGTTTCTGCAACTTGGAACAAATAAACTGGAAAGAAGAGGAAAAGGGAAGAGAAGGGGGAGCCAGGTCTCAAGCAAAGATAATTGAGCTTTGGGGAGAAATCATCTTTATTCGACCAAAAACTGCTGAATTACATAAGCTGAAGGTCTTATATTGTAAAGCCTGACTTACACAAATACTAAGGTGCCCGACAATAATGAAAGACCAAATTACCTTAATCAAACTTAAAATCTCAAATGAACCCCAAATGACTTCTTATTCTTCATCATCATATACCCATTATTGTTTGCTGAATAATTTGTCTTTTCTCTTTCTTTGTGTACACTGCCATCACCATCACCACCTTCACTAATCTACCACCCAAACATTCTTCCAATTTAACTCTTGTATCCTCCCTCAAATTCCTGCTCAAAACTTCGGACGTTGCAGGTGGAGTGAGGTTGAGGGGGTGGGAGGTGGGAATAATTTTAGATTGAGCCTTTATGAAGTGCCATTACTAGACGATGAAGATGAAATAGTAAGGAATGGAAGGCAAGGGGCATTCTACCTAAAGATTGAAACATTAACACTTGTGGTGTCTGACTTGTTCAACAAAACTTGGTGTATGCCTTTGAACTTCTAAGTAATTTTTAGGAACTTTCTGCTTGCATTTACAAAATTACTCTCAAAAGTGTCTACTTGCACTCTGCAAAATTACCCTTAATCAAGACCCTTTTCTCTAGGATGGAAATTTTAATGCCTAAGAAAGAAGCAAGGGTGTGGATGCTTGGGTTATTGCCAGTTGTTATGAAACAGACAATACTGAAAATCTGTTGATACTTGGGTCTGTATGCCTGTCCCTTGTCTATGATGGTGCTTATATAAAGGATATGGCCTCTGACCAGATCCATGCGATTCCACCATCTTCCTATGTTGATACTATTTTTTCCATGCAGATGTTGCCCCCTAGTTGTGCTTGTTACTATTCACCCATCTATTTGTAGGTTTGTTCATGCTGTCATCGTCATCATCATCGAAATCTGAAAAACAGATATCTGGGGCCAGTTTAATGGCCTTGTTCAAAGTTGTTGATGTTTTTGCTAGGTCTATATACATTACAAATTTCAAACAGATCCAGGTGATATTAGTAATCATACATGGGCTCATATTCATTGAGATTGCCTCTTGACCACGTGTTCTTTGCCAATTTAATAGATAACCAAACTGTAATGACTGCAATGTATTGTTTATTAGTAATTAAATGAAACAAAAACCTTTTTATCATTCTCATGGTTCCTTGAATTAATCTACCAGCCTTTGTCAATGTGCTTCTCATTTTTCATTTTTCTGATTATAGAGTTCATCTCATTCATTGAATGATCTAAAAAAAGTTTAAATTATGCAGATGACGATTGAAGAGGCAATTGGTTATGTTGCTGCTGATGAGCTCATTGAAGTAAGTATCATTTTCATAATTCTGATTACTTGATCCTGTTTTCTGTGTGACCTCTGTTTCACCGGAATTTTATGTGAATGGTTCAGATTACACCAAAAGCTGTGAGGTTGAGGAAGAGATACCTTGATGTGAACAAACGGAAAATGATGAGAAATAGGACTAAAGACTGAGGAAGATATACACATTTTTTATAGCAGATTTTGGAGTCGAGACGGAGGAAGATGTACACATTTTTTTCAGAAGATATTGGAATCTATTTTTCAGTCACATTTGGCTTCCAATTTGTTTTGGGCTGTAGAAAATTTTGAATACTTATTTTTATGTGTAATACAAAAGAATATTTACATGTACAAAATTATGTGCCTTATAATTTACGTACACAAGTAGGAAATTGCAGTACTTGTTGGAACTTGAGAAATGACGCATGAACATTGCTACGAACAGGACAGCTTGAGTGACTATTGGAAAATTAGCCAACGCCAAGGGGTAGCTTGTGGAATATTAGCTGTTGTTATAATGTTCATATTTCCAATTTATTATGCCCAAGAAGAATCTGGTTCTTTCTGTTTCAAATGATCTTATGCATAAATATTGTGATATGGTTTATAAAATTGGACTGCGATTCTGAAAGCCATCCTTGTGCTAAGAATTTTCTTCCTAAAAGCAAAGTAGGCGTAAAGTGTAAACAATCACAGGAAGAAAACCAATTGCAATGGCTGCAATATGAAGAATAAGGGTTTTCTAAATAAAAAAGAACCAAGGGATGGAGTAAGTTTCTATGGGGATTAGTAGGCATCGCATATGAAAAATGATTTTTATGTCTTAAAATAGGTCGGATTGCTAGTCTTGAACTTTTTATGGTTTTAAAATTTAGAAATTACATGATTTTAATAATTGTAGGTTTCTTAAATCATTAAGATATTAGAATTTTGTGTTAGATTGTTAACCTTGTTACCATGAATGGTTTGAAGTGAATGTATGTTATGAGTTACGATTATTAATTGGCATGATGACATATTGAGAAAGACTTTTGAAATTTTGTCATGATTTTGCTATGATATCATGTTTTTTTCATGTTTAATGATTATTTGAGAGTAAGAATTTGTGTGGGAAAAGTTACAATATGGCATGATTTGGAGTAATTTTGGGAATTGAAATCAATTTTTAAGGTTTCTTTCTGATCATCGACATGATCACTGACACATCAGTGAAAGGAGAGAGATGGCAGTATAGTAATGACACGTCGGTCAATGTATAACTAGTAAATTATTGGTAGTAAGGTCGATGTGTTAGTATGGTGTCAATGAGGTAGGATGATCTATGGCAACCCACTGTCGGTGAGGGTATAATATGTCTATGGGTAGTTGATGGTAATTGGGAACCTGGCTGACACGTCGGTGAGTCTATCGAAAGTAAGTTGGTATTAAGTATTTTTTCAACATGAGTTATGCTATGATATAAGTTATTATTAAGTAAAATTATAACATAAAATTCTATGCATAAGAGTGCATATATATGTGATATTATGATTGTTGATGTATGAGCATATGTACCTTTTGTGTGCAAGAATCCTTGTAGTAGATCACACCCTAGGTTGATGGTATATGACACATAAGATCGGAGATTCCTAATGTCATGTCAACTCCTCAAGTGAGTCATTTATCCACGTAGAATAAAAAAGTTTAATGTGAAACAAGATCATGATCTTCCGGCTTCCGAAAAGAGGGAGTTATGTAGAGCTACTCTTTTGACTTAAGAGTTAGGTTCAAATGAATTAGCGCGTTAAAATATGACTTGTTTTGCGCAATACGATACATGAGGTTTAGACGATCATGGTAGTTGAGATCTCGACCACTGGCATTCATGTGCCTTTGTCGGCTTTAGCTTCATGGTGTAGATAAAGCGGGTATGTTTTAGAAGAATTGTGACTGGATTATGAGTAGTTAATGATTTAGTGAGGTATGGTTGAACTCCTAAATATAACTATTGTGTCAGAGGATCTTTTATGACTTACATTTAGGAAACAAGTGACTCATAAATATGGTCATAGTAACAAAATGTTTATGTTCTTACTCTTTTGAGCATATTATTATATTGTGGTTAGTTTATATTCTTTTGTTTTGCTAGATGTGTTATGGGTGTGTTGTCAATACTTAATTTTTGTTTAGTCACCCCACTAGGTATATTTGTATACTCAACATTTGTTTGATGTAGGTACCTTGTAGGGTTAAAGTTAATTTAAAACTCTGGATGTGTAGAGAAGACAATATTACTAGGCTACTTGGTATATTCAATATTTTTTTACCTTAAGGTAGATAATTTAAGCACGTGAATGCCAATTTATTTGTATTTATGTATATCAAATATTTAAATATGTACTCGTGTGAGACTCTATTCAATTTAAGATGAGATTTTAGTTGGGTTACTATTATACTCTAATTTAGTATATGTATGTTAAAAAATAAGTTAGTTACACGATGAGTATTGAGATCTTGTCATTGATTTTAACAAAAAGAATTAAAAATTTTGTTTCCACTATTTAATTCATAAAAAATGAGTTTAAAATCTTTTAGGCATGACAAATGTACTCTTCTTCAAGGTCAAGGAGCTGCACCCCAAAACAGTATCCAGTATCCAGTTTCCCATTCCCTTGCCTAGCAATTATGTACTCATAAGCGATCAAATTCATTCCATCCCTCACAGCAGTGACCAAGCAGAATTCTGCTGCAACATAGTAAGTCATCCTCTCATCTAATTGGAGTGGCTGCTCAATCAATATCACAGGCTCAAACCCATCCTCCCAAAGGGCTCATTGATCCTTTTCATGGTGAAGCGGGTTTCCAATCGCACCTCCTTCACGTCCTTCCCCCAGCCCCTCGTCGGATTGGCATGGGTCTCAAGGTTCTTTGGCTCATAAATTTTGGTGGATTCTGAAGATATTGATATTGTACAAATCCAAGAGGTTAAGTCTTTTTGTTTTTTCTTTTTGTTGTTTGTATTGTTTGTTCGATTTCTTTATCTGGAAGAGTTTTGGTCAATTTTATTCTTTTTCAAAACCTTCATTGGCGTTAATGAAAGCATAGAGTTTAACCTATCTTTTGATGTTAGTATGATCCAAAAAATTCCATCCAAAGGCACCTGCCCCGCCCCAGGAGCCGATCC
Organism: Saururus chinensis; assembly: GCA_035235625.1. Taxonomy (NCBI): domain Eukaryota; kingdom Viridiplantae; phylum Streptophyta; class Magnoliopsida; order Piperales; family Saururaceae; genus Saururus; species Saururus chinensis. The sequence goes on from CP141144.1 coordinate 25,425,134, forward strand.
CTGGAGACTGTAGAGCTTGGCCGGCTTCCCCCCATTGGCAGCTTTGAACAGCTAATCCCTCTGCCTTACCACCTTGGATTGGAGGCAAGACTTATTTGATCTTTTACTAACTGTAATAGCAGAAACTAAGATGATGACCCTGAACAAAGCTAATGCCTCAGTAGGCACCTTAAGTGGAAATGAGTGATGTTTGGTAGATTTACATTGGTGGCAAGAGCATGGTCCCAGTTGTAGCCTTTATTGCATAGGCAAAGAAAGAGGCCAAGCTTTAGTACTGGCTGGGTACAGTCTTGCTGCAATGAGATTGATCACGGCAGGCTGGCTCTGGGACCGTGCCTACTGGATTTCTAGCCTCTCTTCCCATTCATTTGCCGTCCTTTTGGGATCCAAGTGCAAGATGCTTCGGAAGGCCCGACATCCAGATTGATGGAATCTTATCTTGTAGGCCGAGGGCAATCCTGCATCCGCAAAGGTGCAACATGGTGTAATGCCATTGCTACATTGTTGTGCCCTCCAAAGGCCAACCCGGTTGGAACCGTCGAGGTGGCTGTAGCATCAGCTGGTGGTGGTGCAGTTGAGTGGGGACAACAAGAGGCTAGGAGAGAAGTTGAACAGGAAGATGGTGTTGGAGGAGGTGACATTGAAGGGGAGGGTATGGTTTGAGCCATATGCTTGAATTGGCTCACAAACAAGTACATGTGTCCGGGACCCACAGGGAAGGTTGCAACACCAAGCAGTTGGTGGTGGGATGCATTGAGAGGACATGATAGGAGCTGCCATTGAGGGTATCAAAGTAAAGCCTATGCTCGGAAGCGTTGCATCGGAGGTAGTAGTCGAGGTTGTTGTAGTGTGAGGTTGTTCTCAACAGGTACGGGACCGGCATGCTGCCACAATTGGGGCATATCTATTGAGAAGATGAAAAGAGAGTGATGGAATGGAGGAGAAAACAAAGAGGAAGTAAGGTTGGTTGGGTTGTTGAGCTTGTTCTTCTCATGTTTGTTCTTGTCATGTGTGGAAAGCAGACAAACTTGTGTTAGAAGCAAAAATGGTCATGGTTGTGCTACTTAAGGCTTGACATAGGGAAGAAGGGGAGAATGATCATATAAAAGCTGCAGCAGAAAGGAATAGTGTAAAGCAAAAAAACACCTATAATAGTTTTATATTCATGTGAAGTTTTGTACAGTTGCCTACGTATGGGTAGTGCTATTATTATAGTTGGGGAGAGATATAATACTCTTCAAAATATGGGTTATCTAAAATTTCATAAAGACAAGGGGTCATATACTTGATACATTACTCTTATAATATTGACATACATGAGAAGCTAGATATCTATTCACATATGTACGGGAGTATGAGTGTATATAAATCAATTGCAGGATATTTTGAGGGGTGTGCGGTAACATATTTTTATAATAAATGTTAGAGAAAATTATTTAAATAATATCAAAGAAATAATTACCAAAATAGCATAGAGAGGAAAATAATTTCTAAAATGGTGTCTGTTTTAGCCACGTAGGCGCCAGCTAAGCACTAACGTTTGCATGACTTTTTTTTAAAAAAAAATTCTAATTTCATCTTTAAGAATGACGAAATCATGTTTAAGTTGATTTCGTCCTTCGGATGAAATCCCTTAAGTTCATTTTTTCGGTCGGTTTTCGGTGGTCTTTAAGTCGATTTCGTCCTTTGCAAGGACAAAATCTACATAAAAGTAGACTTCGTCCTTGCAAGGACGAAATCACCTCACTTGTTATTTTTTGGCTCATATACACTAATTTCGTTGTTGCCAATGATGAAATCAAAATAATTTTTTTTAGATCAATTAAAATCGAAAGCAACACCTGCCCTTGTATAACATCACATATAACACGCTAATAACCAACATATAAATCACATTAATATTCACACATCAAGTGATTAGAAAGTCTATAAAATATATAAATTCAATACAATATTCACAAAATGCTGGGTTTATAAAGCAAGCATATAACAACTCTAAGTCGCTCTACCTCTCCTACCCCTACGACCTCGACCTCGGCCTCCACCTCGACTTCGACCCTAACGGTGCTCTACTGGCTCCTTATACTCCTCCTGCTCTACATAAGTAACAAATGGCTCACCCAAACACACCTCTGAAGATAATGGGATAGGTTCTGCATAAGCTGCTCACTGTCATCTAGTATATACCATCAGATCTGGCTCGGGATGGGCTAGATCTATAGCAACCAGAGATAATGAATGTAAAGGAGAACTAGATGCTGCAGATGAAGATGGAATATCCGTGAATGGAGTGTGCCTGGGCGGTGTCTAAGCTACCTCGTTGGAGGGATAATGTCCATGAACATCTGTAATAACTAACTGAAGTAATGGTAAGCTATGAATGAGATCCTCATGGTTTTGATTATCAATTGACATGATGTTAATAAGACCTCACCCGAAGTATAGGTGTTAACTGCGTTAGTCAAATGCGTATATGTCTGTTGCGCTAAACCAAGCTATAAAAAATTAAAATAAAAGTCATATCAATAATAAATGAGAAATAAGAAAATATTATGATATAATTAATTAAAATATACTTACCAAAGCTGCCTCAGAAGCGTCCCTAGGCTGATAAGTTATATCCTCTGAGTCATCATGTGGTAGAATATATCTGTGTGTAATGGGTAAATACCACTACATATACAGGCTATGAACATCTTGCAATGCTGTAGTCATCTCCCCTCGGATAATAGTGGCTCTCGTATTATCCCATCGAGCGATATATGTTGTATGATGTACAGCCCAGTCAATAATGTGGCGGCCTTGTCAAGAGATCTAATAGACAAACTCTATCACACGAGGAGGGATATCTTGCTCCAAGTTAAAATAGAGCATCACATAATCAGGCACATGTAGCTCTACAATCTCAAAACATATGAGCGGCGTTCAAGAGAGTCACACATCTCTTCCCTCTATTCAAAGAGGAGGTAACTCATCCAATGCCTCAGGCGAGTATGGTTGTCAAATGACTTGCACAATTTATAAGCATAATTAGTTTTTAATAACCTTACATAGCTTATATTCATTATATTAAATGTGACAATGAAATGAAATTCCATGATAATGGCACTGGTGGTCTAACTATACAAACGCAAGACTCCTTGTGGATTTTTTATTTTTTTCCTATGAACATTCCACCTTAAGGAGTCAAATTTAACACATAAATTCAACACATTCACATAAAACTATGTTAAAAATATAAGTGTAAAAAAATATATACCTAGCTCTTAATAGAGTACCCTCTACTATATGACTCATCTCAATAGTTGGTTGGCAGACATGTAAATGCTCCCACGACCATAGCTATGTCACAAAATATCATAAAAGTTATTAAAAAATGCAAAGTAATTGTACTTGTAGAAAATACTAACTTCAACAAATTCATTTACCTGAAGAAAGGCCAGACAACCTGCAATCCCCAAGGTCATAGTCTGATAAACTTTCCCTAACTCTCGGTATAAAAATGCAAGGGTAGCACTGCCCCATGCGCAAGTGCCTTCCATGTTAAAATCCGCAAGGAGGGAGAGGTATGCAATATGAACATGGCTATTGGTGTTATTTGTGAATATAGTAGCCCCAAGTAAATGTTGAAAATATTCATGTGCATGCTGCTCGATGATTATCTCAATAACATCTACTGGGAGCGCACGAAACTCACCTAATAGCCATCTGAGGCACACTCGGCTACCATGCATCACTGAAGGAGGAGGTGCCTTGCCAAGGAGTCTGACTAATAAATCTAAATCTCCTCCTCCTATCGTGTTTGTCACTGCCTATCCATCAATGTGAAGTCTAAAAAGAAATGCTACATCCGTAAGTGTGATAGATATTTCCCCATAAGGTAAATGAAACGTCTGTGTCTCCCTCCTCCATCTCTCAACAAGAGCTATAAGCAAAGGCCTATCAATTCGAACGTACTATAAATGGATAAAGTGTCCAAATCCCGCTAGCTCAATATATGGTAGAATACGCTCATCTAAAGGCCACTGTTGAAAGTATCTAAAATTCTCTGTGCATTCAAGGTACCCGGGGTCCTAAAATGAGTTAAAATATAATAACCCAACATAACATATAGTCACAAAAACTAAATAAAATACATGAACAATTAGAATACCTCTCCTCGCCAAATAGAAGTCGACCTATGCAACTCATGCTGAACAAGTACTGACTCATCAATGGGGCTTGGCTCGTAAAAAGGCTCCATATGATCCATATAATCGACAAGGAAATAAGAATTTTAGGAACATATAGTCATATTTAAAACAGAGAGTAAACAAAAAGTCATATAGTCTAATTGTATGTTTACCAATCAATAGGAAGGTTAGTGTATCTTTTACTATTATATCCATATTGTTTGCACCTCCCACACTTATAACTTGCTCTACCATCTCTCTCCATGGTCATACGGTCTATTGTATTCCTAATGTGGACAGATCGTGGTCGACTAGGTTGTCTTGTTACTTTTGGAGGTAATAACACATGAGGCATATCTCTTTACCATAACTCTCAACCACGGGGAGAGTAGAATTGTGTGTAGTACACATTTCTATAAGTGGTGTAACATACTCCAGCATGTACAAGTTCAATAAACTGCATTCACCACAAGCCTCCTTCCACACATGGTCATCACTTCATAATCTGTGTGGTTGATCCAGTTAACTATATACTCCCTAATTTTATTTATTTGTTCCCTTATTATCCCTTCCACTATGGGAGTATACGATGACCATGGCATCCGAAGTGTAAGATCATTTCACAAAGAATTTTACTACCCGATAAAAAATAGTTGACACTAAGGCCTGCATGGGTAATCCTCGTGCCCTCTTCAAGACGCTATTTAAACTTCCTGCCATATTTGTAGTCATCATGCCAAATCTTCTAAAACCATCGTAAGCAAGAGACCACTGTTTAGGGTGTAATCCTTCTCCTGAGAAGAGTAGTTTTGCCCTTGGACTTTCCTGACTAATCAAGTCCATTTTAGCATCAAATTGTTTTATTGTCAATACACATGCAGCTGCCCCAATCAAGTCTGTCAATGTATCATTTTCAAAGTCATTCTCAAAATTTGCCTTTATGTGACAGATGCAATATCGATGGTAGAAGAATGGCGGGGAAAAATCTCAGGCATGACCTTTTGAAGCCCCTTATGTCGATATGAGATGATTGCAACATTCGTCATATCCATAAGTACATTCTCCCTCAATTGTCTTAAGAATCATTTCCAATTTTCATAATCTTCCTTTGATACTATCCGAATGCTAGAGGAAATAGCCCATTGTTCCCGTCTGCAGTAGTTGCAGCCATAAGAGCTTCGGGATACCTTCTCTACAAGTGAGTGGCATCAACACCAATCATCGGGATGCATTGCCGAAACCCCAATATCGACGGCTCAAATGCCCAAAACATCCGCGTAAATCTCCAACATGGGCCACCATTTACTAGATCAGACTCCAACTTGTAGTAGGTATCGAGATTTACATCTTGCACTGCCTTGAGGTACATTGGCAACAATTTGTATGATTTAGCCCAATCCCATAAATGACTTTTTGGCCATATTCCTTGCCTCCCATGCTTTTTTATAACAAATGTCAACGTGGAACCTCTCCTCCATTCTTTGAATAATATCATCTGGTGTGAGAGTTAATTCGGCTTGGATGGCTGGCATTATGACATTGGAAACAAATAATGCACTACATTGCCTATGATCAGTTCTAAGTTGGGCATTCCTATAAGTGTGGTCACCTCCGTATGTCTTTAATTTAAAGTACCCTACACCGCTCTTCATTGATTTATGAACTCTCAAAGGGTAAGCACTATCAATGCACTTAACTATGTATTCTGACATATTTGTATATAGAACCTTGTATTGGACATGATTCCTAATTGAAAAGTCTCTTAAAACTATGATAAATGCTTCTTTATCCTCAAAGTTGCCCCCAACATATAACTCTTCTTTGTTATGTTGCTCCATATCCATACTACAATTAACTACCACATCTATTTGTTCATATGTGATATGTGCATAGATTGGCTCCTCCTCATCATAGTACAACGGCTCTTCATTATCCACATTCATGTCATTTATGGCAATTACATTGTCTACCACATCATCCCCCTCGCCTTCAACCATCTGTTGAGCACTTTCTTCACCTCTGATACCTTCTTCATTCATACCGTACTTTTCTTCACTAGCTTTGCCAGTACTATCTCCACCTTCATTGGCCTCATTTATATCAATGTCATCATTATGGACATGGGCTCCCCTACACATAAATATCATACATGTATTAAAATTTCTATTTATGTAAACACTTGTTTAAAAACTAAAATTGTTAGATTTGTTTATAAATATATATTTGACCTTGAATTGGATGGTCCAACATCAGTATGTCCAACACCTGTGTAGGGGATGAATGTCCATGGAGCTTTGAGTTCCAAACCATGCATTGCCTTGTGACATTTCAATGTTAAATGTCTCATGTGCATGCGATGTTTACCTTACATATTAAGCACAAAATTCATAATTCAATATCCTAATTTTTATCGACAAGTATATGATTCGCACATGATTCACATCTTAAAAAACCTTACCTCCAATTAGGTCCACTTCCATCGTCAATAGGTGCAAACAACCTATGGCGTTCGTTTGATGCTACTGTCATGGACAAATTTTCCTCTTCATTATCATCCACTAGCATTTGCATGTGCCTTCCACCACTCACATTTCTTTGAGAGCTCCTATGTGAACTCCTACTTATATTGCGTCCTTCATTAGGCACTCAGGCCTCTTTTTTGAGAAATAGCTCAAATATAAATACATGAGACAAATGGTAAAACATTTGTCTAAATGAAGCCTCATCATCTACACATAGTAGTCTTGATCTCAATCCAAATATCGGAAGGTGATAATTAATAATAATTTTTTATCTCCTATGATCCCACCCAACTTTGCTAACTACTTGCATCTCAAGTTCATCATAAGTAGAGGTTTCTTGATGAATAATCCCCCTGTTACCCCTACATGGTGAAGCATAAAATTAACAATTTATCCCGCCAACTCTATTCACTTAATTCATAACCAATAAATAACAGGAATAATACATTAAATAATTATTCAATATAACTACTTTACTTAATGAAATATGAGATTAAACTATTACTCAAACTTAACCAAGGAATTTCACAAATATCTTTATATAGATATCCAAACCGAAAGGATTTACAGTAATACAAACAACAAAATCGAACCAATTTTTTTTCATCAAAATCTTTACCTCCTAACATAAAGTCATAATTGAGTAACAAAGAGTTAATTAAGAAGATTTTAAAAGAGATCCTGGCCAGGCATAAATCAAAGGAAATGTATATCCCTAAGTTAAAATTAAAGTAAAAAAGGCCACTTGTAGCTGGCAAGTCAAGCATATTAGCATTCATCTTTAACTTGCTACACAATCATACATGAAGACCATGGGCAACTTCACAGTTTCCCCAAATTCAAACTGTCTAATTAATCACACATTGACAGAAACATAATTAAATGGACGGAAAAATACAACTTCACAAATTGAAAATTCATCCACATCCACGGTGAAATTGGACAAGTAGTAAAATGTATATGAAAATTTGTAGGGATAAGTAGTAAAATGCAAGGAAAAAGCTTGCACCTTTAGAAAATGTAGCGGGTTTGGGAGAATTTGGGCAAATTTGCAGAGGACAATGGATCTGGACAAGGTTCGGTGGTAGACGGCAGATCTTGATGGTGGATTTGGACGGTAGAGGTCAGCAAATGACTGAGCATGGTTAAAACAATCACTGACACTGGAACTAGCGAAGTAGGAGAAATGAAGAACAACTAGGAAGGGATTTGGGGAACATAAATAGCGCGTGGATTTCATCCTTCTTAAGGATGAAATCATCCTTCGCAAGAACAAATCCACTTAAACCCGTCAACCCAAAACCCTCAGCCCAAAAAACGCAAAGTGAGGTGATTTTGTCCTTGTGAAGGACAAAATCGCCCTAAAGAGGATTTTATCCTTCAAAAGAACAAAATCAACTTACAAATTGATTTCATCCTTCTGAAGGACAAAATCAATTTTTATGTTAATTTTGTCCTTCAAAAGGACGAAATCTGAAAATTAAAAAAAAAACCATGCAGGCGCCAATGCTTGGCATGCGCCTATGTGGCCAAAATGAACACCATTTCAAGAATTATTTTCCTTTCTCTATGATTTTAGTAATTATTTTTTTCATAATATTTAAATAATTTTCCCTAAATGTTACGTGGAAATTAAACCCACTTCTTGAAATATGGTAATATGTGGAGCAGAAGTTTAAGTTGTTGAACTGCCTCCCATTGGTCAACCTAATAATTGGTAGTGATGATGTGGAATAAGGCAGCATGAAGAAAAATTTTGTATCACAAGGTGTTGTGCTATGGTTCGGTTATGAGACTTGAATTGTCTACGTGTAAATTTTTAGAAAACTTGGGCCACAGATAATATAATGGCTAATCAGTTCATATTTCCACCCCCTTGTCATGGTGTAGCAAAGCGGACAATCCGTAACATGTGTTGGGGCGCACACACGTGTGAAAGCGTTGTATACTAGGTGTGTATGCATTGCGGGAACTTCCCATAATGTTGCATTCCATGTATGCAGGCGTTGCAAGGAAGGCCTGCAACGTTGCACAACATATGTGTGTGCAACATTGAGCATAATGCACGCAACGATGTGCACACATAGTTCGTTATGCTGGGACACATGGTCGGCTAGCACAGCTTTGGAGTCTTAAGATGTCCCCTCCCCCCAAATAGTGTTGGAGAGTCCTTTGGAATGTTTTGGGGTTGTTTGACAAACTTTGGAGGAACCATGCCCGTACAACCACTTTGGCTACCACTCTAGCAGAATGGAAAAAATCTCTTATGCTATATAGGACAGACATGGTGAGTTGAAATGTTAAAGTTCTTGGCATGATGCCTAGCCTTACAACTGGCTATCTCAGATGGCAACGAAGGCTTGTTGTGTAGCTAACTATTAGCCCCTTAACTTGCTGGATGGAAGGGGGTGGCTATCCCCTTACTTGATAGCGGACAACCAAGTTTGCTAGGTGACGGACAGCCTAGGCAGCCCCTTGGGCATAGACGGATGCTACGACAGTGTGGGAGATGTTCCGGATGAGCTACTCACCTTGCAGAGTAGGCTGAGTAGGAGTCCTTGCACAGGTGGGACTCTTTCAGCAAAGTTGGGCATTACTTGGATGGGATTCACCTATGCTGGTTCGCTGCACTCCTAGTTTGAGTAGGAATCCTAGCAAAGACGTGACTCACACAGGCAGGCTGGCTACACTCCTAGGATGGGTGGGAGTCGGGGTAGCTCGTTTCCTTGGATTGACAGACTCTTGAAGGCAGCATGGTGCTAGACTTCTAGTAGAAGACGGACTCTTGCAGGTTTCCTAATCTATGCTAGGGGCAGAATGCTTATAGGCTGAGAGTTGGTCAGGGTGAGGACTCTTATATTGGGTAGGTTTTGTACTCCTAGTAATATAGGGACGGTTAGTTTCCGGCTAAACCTATTTAAAGGGGAGAGCAAGGCGGCCATGGTAGATCGGAGAAAGATTGGTTCCTGCATAGCGAACCAGCGAGCTGAGAGGGAGTTTTTAGCCTGGTGGATCAGCCCTTGCCCTCTCCCTATCTTGTATTTTAGTGGACAAAAATATAGCTTGGGCGGAGACCCTTGCACCAGGTCGGATTTGTGTTGTTGTTTTGCTTGTGGTTCCCTTTCGCATACGAGTGGGAAGGGAAGAGAGTGGCTGCTAGCTGCACGGTGTAACCAAGCCATCATGTGTGCGAACGCTAGGCAAAGCTTTGTTTTGGTTCCATTGCCAGGATATTGAAGGAGGTGAAAGCTCTATACATTCTCTGTGAAGGAGTTGGCTAAAGGTTGTTGAATTGCTGGGATACCCGGAAGAGGTGAAGTCCTTGATGGGTTGTTGCTGAACAGATAGGAGATCCATCCTTTTTGAAGCGCTGAGACAACCCGGAAGGAGGTGAAAGCTCTTGATGGGCTTGGCGCTAGGCAGGTTGGACATGTGCTAAGGTGTTGGAATCCCCAAAGGAGTAGAGGGCTCTTGACAGATTGCTGCAAAGGTCATTGATAAGTATGAAATCTATATCTATTTTATATGCTTTTTTACCTTATTTGCTAGTATAGATTAGGTTAATTTAGAGTTAATTATGGTTTATTTAGATTAAGATAGATATTAGTATTTTAGTTTAATTATTAATGATTTTGTAGTTATTAGTAGTTTAGATGTGTATTTAAACAAAGTTGGAATTTTAATTATATTCTACATGTCTAAAGTATGATATTTTATATTTTGTAGGAAAAGTGTGTTTATCGAAGTACTTGGATGATGTTTTGAATACTTCAAAATAGTCTTCACATGCTTTAAAGTGATTTGGACAACTTTTCGGAGTTATAAACAAGTTGGAAATTAATATGGACACGAAGGAAAGCTTAATGAACAGAATATGAACTGTCCAAGAAAACAGAAACACTGTAGCCGATCGAACAGGGTCACTTACCGATCGATCGGGATAACGTGAATTCAGACAAAAATATAGTTCAAGCGATCGATCGGGAATGCAGAGCGATCGATCGGCATAACGTGCAGTTTCCTTGTTTGACCCAAATTCCAATCCTTTTTATATTGGACTTCTTCCTACGGAACTTATGCATATAAAAAGACATATTTGGCTTAAAATTGGGGGATTCCAGTAGATTTTAGGAAGAGAAAAAGGAAGAAGAAGATGGAAGAGAATTCAAAGCTTCTAATGGAGATTGAAGTGCTTTCTTCTACAATGGAAGGCTAAACTTTTCTTTTACTTAGGAGTTGATGAAGCTATAGATAAGTTTCAGTTTCTTTTCTTTTTGATTTAGATCTCAGTTGTGAATGATGACAATTGTATGATATGGATTTCTTTTTTAATGGAAGAGCTTTTAATGTTTATTCAAGTCTATGTTGATTTATTGTTTTGTAGATGATAGATTGATGTGGTTTTGATATTTGCATCGATTCTAATTTCTGTGATTTAGATGAGATGGTCATACAATAGTTTTAATGTTCAGATAATTAATGACTTGGATGAGTTATACTAAGATTAGACGGGTCATGCCTATAGCTAGTTTAGTGTAGATGATCCGTGTTATTGTCGAAGATAGTTCATGCCATGGAAGTTAATTAATGACTCTTTTTGAAGTAATTCTAGCTTGTAGCTGAGAATACTTGTTCATATTCACACTAGATTTAGATTAAAAGTTAAGGAATTGTTATGGTTCTATAGTGGATTCAATTTCCTAAGTAAATTCCATCAAATTAATCTCTTATTTTTAAACTAGTTGATTCATTTCTTTTGCTTAATTTAAGTTTAAGTTGTTTTTAGTTTGTAATCAGCAAATTCTCTTTAGATTTAGTGATAATCCATTCGTCCCTGAGGTTCGACAACCCTTAAATACTTATCCTAGTACAATTACCTTGTACACTTGCAAAGGGTTTAATTATAAACGATCAGTTGTTGGCAGATTTGTTGGGCAGCTAGGTGTGGAAGCACTGGGAGATGGCGTTCACCTTGCTGAAGCAAATTCTAGGATCAGCAACATGGCAGTGTGCAGGTCCTTGCGCGAACTTGTACTTGGGGGGAGCGGTCTCCCCGCACACTTGGCCGAGCGAGGCAGCCCATGGATGGGCTGTTGGTGCAGTTCATGGGTGTTTAGGTGGATGGCATCACCAACATCACAAGGAGGGCAGTAAGGGTGGCAATGGTGGCAAGGACAAGGGTGAGCAGCTAGGTTGGCCGAATAGAGGAGGAGGAATTTGAGCACAAGGAGGTAACCTGGATGAGTCCCTGCAGCGAATGGGATGTGTTCGATTGCTAGAGTCCCGCTTGAGAGGGCAACTTCAGGTCATTGAGGATTCGAAGGAAGGAGGGGAGCAGACTCCCCAAGCCTTGGCTAATCGAATCAGTTAAGGGGCGGATTGATGGAGAGGTTCACAGGATTCATGGGCAGCGGGTGTTGCTCAAACCTAGCCGAAGGATGACTTAGGCTGGGCGGAAGATGACTTGGCATGGTGTGATTGGAAGTGTTGGCTAGTTGCTTGACGGGTTTAGCGAGGAGGATGGCTTAAGAGCTTCAATCGGTGCACCTGGGAAGTTGGAGCTTCTACGAAGGCGTCGAAGAATCAAGTGCGGGAGGCCTGCTAGCCCCGTAACTTGTTGGATGGGAAAAAGGGGCAGCTATCCCCTTACTTGGTAGCGGACAACCAAGTTTGCTAGGCGACAGATAGCCTAGGCAGTCCCTTGGGCATGGACGGATGTTGGGACAGTGCGGGAGATGTTCTAGACGAGCTACTCTCCTTGTGGAGCAGGTTGAGTAGGAGTCCTTGCGTGGGCAGGACTCTAGCAGCGAATCTGGGCGCTTCACCTATGTTGGTTTGCTGCACTCCTAGTTTGAGTAGGAGTTCGAGCAGCAGGTTTCTAAGACTGACAGTTCTCACACAGGCAGGCTAGATACACTCCTAGGATGGGTGGGAGTTGGGGTAGCTGGTTTCCTTGGATTGACAGACTCTTGGAGGCAGCATGGCGCTGGACTTCTAGCGGAAGATAGACTCTTGCAAGTTTCCTAATCTATGCTAGGGGCGGAATGCTTATGGGCTGAGAGTTGGTCAGGGTGAGGACTCTTGTATTGGGTGGGTTTTGTACTCCTAGTAGCATAGGGACGGCCATTTTCAGGCTGAACCTATTTAAAGGGGAGAGCAGGGCAGCCATGGCAGATTAGAGATAGATTGGTTCCTGCACAGCGAACCAGGGAGCTAAGAGGGAGTTTTCAGCCTGGTGGATCAGCCCTTGCCCTCTCCCTATCTTGTATTTCACAGGACAAAAATATAGCTTGGGTGGAGACCCTTGCACTAGGTCGGACTTGTGTTGTTGTTTTGCTTGTGATTCCCTTGCGCATACGAGTAGGAAGGGAAGAGAGTGGTTGTTGGCTGTGCGGCGTAGCCAGGCCATCACATGTGAGAATGCTAGGCAAAGCTTTGTGCCCGTGACACTAACTATCATGCCAGGATCCCCTTCCACTGGGAGATGGGGCTCTCCGACCTATAGGGCGGCCATCTTGCCTTCTGGCTGTGTTGGAAACAAAGACCATTGCATGCACTTGGCTAAGATGGATTGTTTAGATGTCCAAGTTGCCTAAGTTGAATCTATGCATCGCAAGGAGGTGTCCCCCTCCGGCTAGCTCACTTGGGAAATGTCCCGGCATGTTTGCATGTCGGCCTTGGGACAGGTTCATTGCTTGGCTTCGTGGGCTAGACGCTTAGTCGAATGGCACGAGGTCATGACCTTGACGAGAATGACTTACTTGCTTCACTATTTGGTCTTGCGAGTGCCGCACGGTAGGCATTTCCTTGGCGCCTCCATGACAAGTGGTATTAGAGCCAAGATTTCATCTTGTTGGGCGGCCAAGACGAACTTTTGGACGAAGAGATGGAAAGAGCTGAATGCAAGGTTCTTCGACCTCGGCAGTGCGGGGTAGATGGACTACCATGCGAAATGCAAGCGGATGGAAATGTGGGCTGAACTTGGCGCAACGAGAAAAGGCATGTTTAAAGCCAATGATCCTAGGAATGGAACTTCCTAGGCCGATAAGCAGTGAATTATGGGACTCGAGCATAGTGGATACTATCCAGTCCAAGTCATGAAAAGTAAAAGAAAAAAAGATAAGAAAAGGAAAGAAGTTTGGCACATGAGGGCGAGGATCGTCATGCCTTTGGTTGGGAGCTACTAGGGGAAGAGGCGGCACAATTCTTTGGGTGAACATGAGTAAAGCACTCCCACTCATGATCTCATTGGGTCAGCATGCAAGCAGTGCATTCGAAGCATGTGTGATCGGGGTGTTTGAATAGTCGTGTTCTCCCCCTTGGGTTGCTAATGTCCCAATATGCCATTGGTTGGCAAGGCATCACCCATCTTGTATTGCTAGTTCTAGCCATCGGTCTAACTAGTGAGGCGCAGTAGGCCACATCCGCCGGTGGGCAACATACGCAAGTAGATTGCTGCATCCTATGTGGTGTTGGAGTTTGGTGATGAAGTCGGTTACGTGAAGCTTAAGCAAAGCTGCTACTCCTAGGGTGGAGTAGGCCTTTGGAGGGTATCGCGAAAGGAAGCCTAATAGCATTGCTACATCGCGAGTGGTGTAGGAGTTTGGTGGCCAAATTGGTTATGCAAAGCTTGAGCAAAGCTGCTACTCCTAGGGTAGAGTAGGCCTCTGGAACGTATCATGAGGGAAAATATGACTAAATCAGGTGGCCAAGAAATTTGCAATCGGTGAAGACCCAGAAGTTACGGGGCATGATGAGGATGTCGCTGCATTGCTATAACGAGCTTTATTATAAGTGGGGGCAGCATTCGATTCTTGGGAGACATCAATGGGAGTAGACAAGAGTTTTAAAGCCTGATGTCATGGTGTCAACTTGTCGGAGGGAGCTGCAAGGTGTGGCTGAAGTGTAGGCAGAAAATGTCTGAAGTGTAGGCAACTTGCCAGTGTCTCGAGTGCAGGGTCAGCTTCAAGAGAGGAAGCTGGGCATCATTTGGTGTATCTATTCTCGGTCGATATGCAGCACCAACTCATGTGGAGCAGTTGGGCGCACCTTCTTATTGAAGCAGCCATTACCACATAGTACTTCTCCTGTGCTAATGGGGAAGGCGAATTGAGCATAAAGTTCATCATGCAATAGTTTAACTGAGTCAAGGGCCTATGGTTGGGAGTTGGTTTTTCCAAAGCATGCAATCTATAGGATTATCCAAGTTGTGGTATGAACAGATTTCAAGCATCGCAAGAACATAGTTAACCCTTCATTGCAATTCCGTGCCATGGTTGGAAGCTAGAACAAGACCCCTAGAGTTGTAGCATCAACAAGCCAAGTGGGGGAGAGTGTCATGGGTAGCGAAGCGGTCTATCCGTGACACATGCTAGGGTGCACACACGTGTGGAAGTGTTATATACTAGGCGTGTATGCATTGTGGGAATTGTCTGTAGTGTTGCACACCATGTATGCAAGCATTGCGGAGAAGGCCCGCAATGTTGCGCAACATATGTGTGCGCAACATTGAGCATAATGCACGCAACGATGCACGCACATAGTTGGCTATGTTGAGACACATGGTTGGCTAGCACATCTTTGGAGTCTTAAGATGTCCTGTCCTCCCTAAATAGTGTTGGAGAGTCCTTTGGGGTGTTTTGGGTCTATTTAGCAAACTTTGGAGGAACCATGCTCGTACAGCCACTTTGGCTGCCACTCTAGGAGAATGGAAAAAATCTCTTATGCTATATAGGGGGACATGGTGAGCTGAAATGTTAAAGTTGTTCGTATGATGCCTAGCCTTGCAACCGGCTATTTCGGATAGCAACGAAAGCTTGTTGTGTTGTTAGCTATCATGCTAGGAGCCCCATCCACTGGGAGATGGGGCTCTCTGACCTATGGGGCAGTCGTCCGTTCTTATGGCCATGTTGGAAACAAAAACCATTGCATGCACTTGGCTGGGATGGATTGTTCGGATGTCCGAGTTGCCTAAGTTGGATCCATGCATCGCAAGGATATGTCCCCCTTCGGCTAGCTCACTTGGGAAATGTCTCTACACATTCGTATGTCCGCCTTAGGTTGGGTTCATTGCTTGGTTTCGCGGGATAGACGTTTGGTTGAATGGTACAAGGCCATGACCTTGATGAAAATGGCTTACTCGCTTGGCTAAATGGCCTTCCGAGTGCCGCACGGTAGGCATTTCCCGGGCGCCTTCGTGACACCCTGTTCTATCGAGCTACTCATTTACCAATTATCAAGAAAGAGGAGGAAAAAGGGGATGAGAGGAAGGAGGGGGGTTGCGTGTGGTTGCGGTCTTTTCTACTCAAGCATTTTAAGTTTCTCTCAGATTTTGCAACACTTATCCACGAGTTCTCTGAGAAGACTAGCAATACTTAGGCGCTAAGTTTGTGTTCTTGCATAGACTATAGAACTAAGGCTCCTCATGGATTCTATCTATACTATTAAAGTGAAAAGGGGGCAGTCAAAAAAGTCTTATACCTAATACACTGAAAGTATTATATATGGACGAAGTAAATTTATTAAACTTGAAGATCAATTTATAAATGGTCATAAGACTCTTAATCTCTGTAGTGCAGTTCTGCACGTCCACTTCTACTCGTAACCTCTCCATAAGTCGCATCCCAGTTTGAGAGTGGCATTGATCCTCTTTTGCCCTATTTCGCCTTCTTTACACCTTACTTGAGTTTTTCCCTACCGAATTCTCTGCATGGGTGGATTCATCCATTGTAAAGCGATTCCATAAGGAGGATTTGTCTCGTCATTTCTTCCCCAATTTGATCTTTCCTGCATAAGTCAAAGAAAATAGTGGTGCTTCGGAGATCTAAGTAAGAACAAGGACAAAAACAAAAGCCACTGATAAAAATGAACCCGTGGTAAATGGCACTTGTCTACTATTTACTTTCCGAATACTTCAGTAGTTTTCCCAGAGGTTTGGCTATCAATGAAGTGATCTTTGTACGGCCTTTTTGTCCCGAAGTTTTCTTATCTGTCCTGATTTAGCATGAAGCCAGTCTGATTATTCATCTTGATGCATGTGTTTCAGCCATGTTTTGGTAGTTCGTATTTATTTCATTAATTTCGCCTCTATGTTGTTGTATCGACTATTTTTTGCCACAAATTTGACAGTTTACATTAATTGTTTGATTCCGTTTTTATGTGTTTTTTGATATATTTGTTTTTTATAATAACAATATTTTTCACTGTCGCAAAGATACAAGTTAATATCTCAAAACGGCTGACTTTGGACGAGAAGCTCACTGAAGAAGATAATTCACAAACAATTGCTTGGCCTGCCTAAAATACACTAGACAACACAACTATTAGGAGGCATACTCTGCGAAGTGGCCAAACATTTTAAATAGGTGGTGATGCAGCCTGTAATATAAGATTAAAGTATTTTTCATACCCCCTTTTAACAATGAGCCCAGCGGAAAGAACACATGGGAGTTGTTCATCCACAAAATTACTAGCGTAGGTTAGCATTTACCGTCAATCCAAAATATCAATGGCTCTCATGGATACTTTATACTAGGCTAATTATTAGAGGGATTTATGAAAAACCTTCCCAGTGTTTGATATCATTAAACCAATGCATCACGTAAGTCCCATAAGACTAGGGGTCTGTTTGTTTACCTTAATCAGGTCTTAGCTGATTAAGTCACTTAAAAGCCAGCCAAAAGCCAACTTTTCCGGCTGTTTGTTACAAGCTAAATTTTGGGCTGATTAATCAAAGAAATCAGATTACGTGTAATTTTATAGCCCGGGGATCATAGGTATTTGCCCGGCTGATTTGCTGAATTCGAAGTTCGAAGCCTGTCCCTCCCTAGAATAGTGATCGGGGAGGTCATCTACCCATCATTGCTGCTGCCAGCTGAAGCAGTGGTCTTTCCATTTTGCCGCCTCTGGCTCTCCTCTCTGCCTGCTCTCACACCCTCCATTCCTCTCCTCTCCAAGGTTGTCACTGCACCTCTGTCACTCATCAAGACCCTCCTCTGTCATCTCCCTAATTTTGTCACTCAACATTCGAAAGCCCTAATTTTTCTCACCGCCGATTGACATCCGCATCGCCGATTCATGCTCATTTCAGCAATCAGGTAGCATCACTTTTGTTTTTCATTAGAAAGTGTACTGCGTTTGTGTGCTCGATGAAAAAATGTATGATTTTTCAGTGATATATGTGTATTGATCACTTTGATTTGGTCAGACTTTGTTGTTTTTTGGATTTGAGATTACTCTATTAAGACTTTTCTCCGTCTATGGCTTCTATTTGTTTTGTTCGACCATATTTTAGATTTTGCTATCAAATAAATTTTGAGCAAGAAGAAGCATGACCATGTTATGATGTCTGTCCTGCTATTTTATTTTAACGTTTTTCTTGTCATGGGATGATGTTTTCCAAAATTGGTTTCATTGTGCCTTTGTAAGGATTGTAAGACCATCTGTGTTTTTTCACAATTTACTTTCTGGCAGATGTGACTTCAACCAACAGTCAAACCAAAGGGATTTGTGGACGCAATACATATGTGAGGTATATAGTCATTTTTCCCAAGCTGTAAGTGTATTTTTTTTCATTTTTAAGGAAGGCAATCATTGAGGATAAGTCCAGTGTTCCTGCTTAATATTTTTTTAAACATTTGAAAATTTCTTCTCAAATTTTGGTGCTAGGGAATTTGATTTAACCTGTCTGGATTCTAATTCAGTGTATTAAATTGTTTGGATTCTGATTCAATATAGTTAACCATCTTAAAATAATTAATTTGGTTCCTCATATTATGTTGTAATTGTAACATGGGACTGATAAAGACTATTATACAGAATTAATGACAGACCATTTTTGTTTTCTTTTTTCCTTTTGGTGAAGTTGGTGATAACAAGCCCTGTTGAGTTGAGCAATTTTTTAGCTCAAGCTGAGCTGAGTTGATCTGGCTCATTTTTCTAGTTTCTTTAAATTGTTTTCATGTATTGAACATTTAAATATTGTTTTAGTGGTCAATATTTGTTTTAAGAGTACATAAGAGTATGTTTAATTAAACTTGAATTTATAGCAATCTGTTTAGATTAATATGTGCATAAAGTAATTTGTTAGAATAACATAAATACATAAATAGGTTTAGAGCTTAATATTTTTCAAGCCAGGGAAGTTGTGATACAACCAGAGAAGATGAGGGGGAGAGGGGTTGAACTAGGCAGATAGGAAGAATGAGAAGAAATAGAGAAGACGGTGGATTGCTGGTAGTTATCTGTTTTCGTTTCTAGTTGTAACAGCATGATGTTGTTTTCCCCACATCCTTGCTTGGGAGGATCCCTTCGACTATTTTTATGTATTCTGCCTTATTCGGATAGTCTGCCAATGGCAGCTCACATACTGTTTTGTTTGTCATAGAATTTGTTGATTGTAAGAAAAGGAAAAAAATACAATGAAATGAGTTTCCATTCCATCATTTGCCGATTGCCTGAACCAGCTACTGAATTGTTGTGTCCATCCCTATCTATGAGAATACACAAGGATCTCTCAAGGAATTTGGTTTTGATTGGCCTGAACTAGCACATATTATACCCAGCATATGTTTGGTAAATTGGGCCACATTGATCCAAGTAAATATCCAAAAGAACAAACATTAGGCCATGGCTGGAATAGATTAAAAAAAATTCTGCTCGGAAAGAGTGCCAAATATTGCTTAAGATCAAAGCATTCTTATTGCTTTTAATTGATGAAGATTATCATTATTCTAAATTAAAAGCTTGGCTGGTGACGGCTTTGCCTTGGTTTTTTTTCCAATAAAACAAACTCGTCTAGCCTAACTTGATAAAGGAGAAATACGATAGGACATAATAGGAGTTGATAAGGTTCAAGAAAGTATATGTTTCAGGAATCCTAATTTGATATGTGACCCCATAGTATGTCTAATTAATTATTTCTGTGAGGGTCTAGTAAAATTTTAGTTGACTTTTTTATAATTTTTTGTGACATTTGTATTGAACCTGATTGCTGATAGTGGGATTTAGATTAGATTTAGTCCATTCAGCTTTAGATTCAGCTAATTCAGCTCAAGATTCAGTTTCAGATTCATCTAATTCAGTTTTAAATTCAGCTAAATCAGATAATTAGCTTTTTAGCTAATTAAGATAGCTTTTCAGCTAATTAAGATAACTTTTCAGATTCAGATTCAGATTCAGCCGAAATAAACGGACCCTAGGTCATAAATCTCTTAGTTTAGACTTTTAACATTGGTAAGTTTTGATTTTAGTAGCTGAATGGCGTCAATTCATTGGATGGACTTCTAATTATTTACATATTGTATCATTAGGGCCTCACATTCTCTATATAAATTGTTAACGACATATTTGGCCGGGCAATTCATTGTTATTTGGTAGTGGCAAACCATTTTACATTAATTGTGTCACTCCATGTCTTCAACATCCTTCACATTTACATTAAACTTTTTCAGTAGAAGGATCGGACAGTTAGTTTCGGGTTTTAAGAATGCAAGACCAAGATCCTGATTTTCTAAATTACAATTTCAAAATGTGCTAGCGTTAAATGCGTGAAGGACTGAGATAAAAGGTTGGAGGGGAGGACGCTTGGGGGTGGTAGAGGCCAGGGTAGAGGATGATGGGTGGACTTCGGAAGCTGTCTGGCAAGGGAAGAGGGGAGGATGACAGTGGTGATAAAGGGTTGGAGGGGAGGAGGCTTGGGGGTGGTAGAGGCCGGGGTGGAGGATGATGGGTGGACTCTAGCAGCTGTCCAGCAGGGGAAGAGGGGAGAACGACAGCGGTCTAACGGATTTTGGAAAGAGATGAAAGGAGGCCGGTGTTAGTCAGGTGGACTCTGGCTGATTTTGACATGGGAGCATGGAAGGCCGTATCGGCCGATATGGGTGCATATCAACTGATATGTACCCGTATCAGCCAAGACCGATATGGTGCGGCGGGCAATACACCCCCCACACATATCTGCGATATATATCAGTTGTATCAGCCGTACCATATCAATACAGCCGATATGTATCGATATGCTATTAAAAAATAATTAATTTATTTTAAAAAATATTTTTTAATTATTTTTTTTGAGAAAAAAAATTAATAATTTTTTTAAAACAAAAACACAATTCAAACCCAACTTCTTTGAAATTTTATGTTTTTGTTATATTAAAAATGATATTTTTAAAGTTATATGAGATGAATATGGGTAGGTCATAATTATTTTTTTACATATAATGCTCCACAAATATACATTTATTTAAATATATAACTTAGACTCATATTAAACATATTATTCATTTTTTAAAATAAACTAATTTTAGAGCACTTAATATGGAAAAGAATAAGTAATAATTTATATGGGACAAAGAAGATAATAGTGTATGGTTCTAAATGAACTAATTTTAGAATACCCGTATCGGTTGATATGGTATTCTACGGTCTTATTATGCTCTAAAAAAATATTATAATGATATATTATTAGTTATAATATTTTTTTATATTTATAAAAGGGTTTACGACTGTTTCGGCAAGTACCAAGAGTATCATCGGCGCATACCCGTATCCATGATCATTGATACTGTCATTTGTATTTATACTACCTTCCATGCATGGGAGGGCATGTTGAGCCTTTTTTAGTTGTAAATTTTCATTTTGAAAGCTGGGGTTTTAAAAGAAGCGATAGATTGACTAATGTTGTATTATCAAATGCTCATATAAAACCCATAACCTCTAATGTGTAACCTGAAATGTGCTGTCCAAATCCCAAACAAGTGTTGCTTTCTGAAATCCATAGATTATATTTCAGAATCCAATAACATGTAACCCCCTTTAGGGAAGTCACACCAAAAGCCATTGATGAGATGAAGGACATTGTGACATAAAATTACCTCAAGCCTCGGCAAAAGCAAGGAGCCAATGAGTGGAACATCACAATCAAGTGCACGCTGATAGGAGGAAGAGTTTTTTCCATATTATCTGGCCGAAGAAGTGAATATTCTACATTCCCTAGTTTATTCCAAAAAATGCCATTGAACTCAGACTTACACGATATTAAAAAAAATTTGGACATAAATATGCCTGGGTAAGGGTTTAGCGTTTTACATCATGTAAACCCATTGCACCGTCGCATTTATACAGAAACGACTACATAAACCGGCAATTTCGACAGTCTGATCAATGATAAGCGAATACGCAGTGTGAGTTCCGATTTCCGACCCATCCCACTAGCAATTTCCAAAAACCGACAGTCAATGTCCAAAGTGTGAATAGTGAAACGCAAAAAAACTTTGCAATGTCTGGTTTTTTTTGTTTCTAAAAGGCAATCTTGAAATGTTTTGCCCCGAAGCAAGTTTCAGCCATGAAGTGAGGTTCCATTTGAGTGTATACTTACTTGATCTTGGTAAAGCAGTGAACTTTGGCAAAAATCATCGGTTGATCAGGGGGTTAATCCGGCTCGGATCAATTTTGTGGTAAGGGCTTTCTCTAGCTCTAAATTATTTGTTCGTATATACGATTTTGCTTATATTCTGTTATGCAACACACAACGTAGTTACTACTTTTATCTCCTTAGTAGTTTGTCATGTTATCAAGTATACAATATGTAATATATCGTGTTATCGATAATATGATATATTATATAGATATCCTCCTATCGTATAAGCCTAGTGTACATAACATGTTTTAATAACACGATATTCGAAATACGTTATTCAATTGTTGTGCTATCATGTTTGAGAATGCATCATATCATGTATCTGATAACACGATATATATATATATATATATATATATATATATATATATATATATATATATATATTTAACATGTATTTGTACATTAGTTACATAATGTAAATCAATGTGACTCTTTGATTTTGGTCATGACCCATTGCTAATATACATATGTATAACATCTTTTATAGACAAAGAGATACAAGATTATAGTCAAATGGCGAAATTAGTGAAGACATCTGAAGAGAAGAAGAAGAGAATTTATGGGAGGACATCGGTTCTGGGAACTAACAGTTTCCCCACTGGTCTTAGACTATCAAAATACCTTGTTGAATCGAGGTCGAGATGCAAAGCAATCTTGGAGGAGACTAGGTTTTACCCAATATGCAATTGCAAGCCAATAATTATCTTTAGGCTGCTCCTAGACGTTCTAATAAGTAAGTGTTGAGATGACTAGTAAGAAGTTTGCAAAATACTACCCCTTATAGTCAAAGAAGTCGCACTCATCACGGGTCTAAGTGCGAAAGGGAACCCGTTGAAGTTGGACAATGGCGACAGGAAAGCTGCCCAAGGCAAGGGGCAATTCTTTAAAAAGTTCTTCATAGGAAAGCGGCTGGAGAAGAATCTCATTGGAAATTTTAAAAGAAGTGATAGACAATAGACAAATGGTCTTCGACAAGGACTTAGCACGGATGGCCATCGTGCACATGGGGGTCATTGTGTTATTCACACAGAGCAATAGATCTGTCTCCCCATCTCTGTCATGACCTAGATTTTTAAAAGCATTTTTAAATAGCACAAACGATAAGTAGCGATAAATTTTTTTTCCTTCAATACAAAATAAATAATTCGATTAAATATCCAGGCCATAATAACTGGGGTTCACAAATATAGATATCAAATCATATGATATTTACACATCTCAAAATTTCAACAACAGCTCATCCATCTAAGTGTAAGTCCCTCATCCATCTGAAAATAAATAACAAGTTGACTCTCACGCTAAAGGTATACTTACGTACCGGAGTTGCATAAACGCAGAATCTTCTTGTGCTCGCCTATCTTGGTCTTACTTGTCGTCGCCTAGAGAATCTGCAATAAACCAAATGAAACAATCACAACAACAATAATGGAATCTCTCCACGTTCCTGAGAAGAGCTTCCAAAGGACAAAAGGTTTAATTAATATTTTTTGGATCGGGCCAACTTCACCATATGTTAGTTTCCTATGTACTCATCAGACAACATCTCCAATGTTTCCAACAAGATCGGATCCAGATGTAGTTATGCCTAGAAACTACTCTATCCTACGAAGCATAGCATCACACATGCAATGCTTAGGTATTTTTAACCAGCCTACATTTAGTAAATCCTTTAATCGTTCCACTTGTCTAATTAACAAGCAATATCAAACAATGTTATTAATTATCTCACATCTCTTGTTTAATAATTAAAACTATCAAATCTGCAACTCAGAGATAACTCGCCCCTCGAGAAATCTCCAGACAAAGGACTCCAACCTTGGAGTAGACTGCTTAACAGTAGCTTGATCCAAATCCCCAGGGCTCTCAATAGGCTGCCACGAATCTGGAGAAGAGGATCCCAACTATGCTCATGGACACAGATTGGAAAGAAGCACAAGCCTTCCATGATGCTCATACAACTCTGCTTTTCGTACGTACTAAATAGTCCTAGGACCTGCAGGAGACCTACGGTAAAGACCCTCTGGTCAATACCCAAACCATCGTGGCGATGAAGAAGCATATCGCAATCTCCAGCATCCCAACTCTGAGAGAAAATGTCTTACAAGACATTACTAATTATCCATAGAAGCCTTAGGTCTTTATGACCATTGACTCCCCCAATCATATGAACTAAGGCTAGATTATTTTCATCCAGTCAAGTATCTGCTTAACCATTTGGGTCCTCTTCACCTTGTGAATCGGCCCAATAAATAGCTCATCTACTGAGCTATGACTCAGAGAACATCCCAAAACCACCCTCGGTTCATTAACCAAGGTAAGATTCTATGTCAGGGCCCCATTCACTCCAAGAACAGGTCCCAAACCCTATTGAGGGTATTTTAGTTTTATCTTGATTAGGTGTTCTCCCCATAATTCGATGGCAACCCATGTCTCTTGATTAAACTTTATTAATCTTAAGTTACTGATATAAATCAAAGCATCAATAATAAAAGCATGCATCAACATAAATAATATGCACTCACACCAGCATAAATAATGAATAAAGGCCCGTTGCACTCATTTGCAAGGCTAAGGCTCAGCAAGTTCAAGCCCAAGAGTGTAAACAACTCGAATGCATCCTGCGAGTTACATATAAAACACTCTAGTTGTTCAATGTACTCGGTTGCAGACACTTGTAATACGCTGCCTTGAACCTTGAGAATTAGGGTTCTTCCCCTTGTTTCCCATGACATTGTGACTTGTCAAGGTCTTCGTGCCTCTTATTGGTCACACCCCTTCCTTTGAAGCTATTTAACGTCATTCTAGGTCACCCTAATGCTTTGTTGCTAGGTTATCCATTTCAATGGAAATAGAACATACTGCCCCCTAAGGGCATTAGGGTAATTCTATCACTTAGGTATACTACCCTCCCTTGGGTCATTTGGTCATCTCATAACCCTTCTGTTTATTTTAAGTCATTAGCCTTTCAGAAGGCTTCACTTTGTAACTGACTCACGCTTCCAGTCACACAAATGTCAGTTGTTCACTCAAAGGGTATTTCTATCATTTGGTTTAAAGCCATATTGACATCTGACGGGTCCAAAATTGAACTCAAACATACTACTTGACTTCATGGACTCTATGTAATTTTCCCATTGTGTGACAGGGTCGTGAACCCCTTGAACCGACCCAGGTTGACTTAACGGTTTACGATTAACCATAGGGGTAAGAAGGTCAATTACCCACTCACTAGGATTTTTCCTCACCAAAAGGTTTTTTATATAATTATGTTACCTATTAAACTCTCACTGAGAATTTTCTCAATTTTTAGATCCACTCATAGGCCCCTGAACTGTAGCCCCAAAGTTGGGTAAGTGGTTTACCCATGGTAATTTAACTATAAGGGGTAAAAAGGTCACTTTATAGTCTCTGGGATTTTTCTACTAGCTGAAACTTGGTCACCACACTCAAAATTCTCTAAATATCTATTGGTAATTGTTTTACTTTTTTCCGACAAGAGAAGGGTCCTGAACCGGACTTGGTTCAGTACCTCTTTTTTTTTAAACCCGGGCCGGGTCTGCAATTCCAGCCCAGAACTGCTGGACCTGCAGACCCGCCTGCGGGTCGTCTTCCTCGTGGATACACCTGCAGGGCCGCAGGTGGTGACTGGATTGAATCTAGTCTCTGCCAGCCAGGTTCTCCAGTCACCAGTGGAATCCTTCTGCAAGAGGACCGTCAAATCTGCTTGCCGGATCCAAAGCTGTCGTCCGGTGTGACGCCAATTTGCAATTTCAGAAAGCTACTAGTGAAAAGATCGCATCTTCCGGCCACCAGTGAGTGCAACGGCAGCCATGACCAGGGGCAAGGATGGGTCTGGTCAGATCATCTCCAAGTGGCGAAACCTCATGGATGTAGTCGTCTCACTTCTGTCCAATGGCCACCGGCCGGTGTTGACGCTTCACACAATCGCCCTTTTCCATCGACGAACAGAACTTCTGGCAAACGCAGCGGCCGCCACGGCTCGAACTGAGGCAAAGGTTGTCCAATTCACCACCCAGTGGCTAATCTAACAGACCCAGTCTCCTCTACTGGCAGTTGGCTGCTCTGCATCCGCTCGGAGAAGGGCTCTACCTTCCCTCCTCCGTGCCAAATGGCATGGCCGTGGCTGCAGCCTCGGCTGACCGCTAGGCCAAACATGGATGGATCGCCGTCAAGTGACGATCCCCATAGTGCTAGTCCACCACCGGAAGATGGCTGTCAAGCCTCCACCAATGCCAAAAACCCCTCCTCTCTATCTCACATATTTGGAAGCCGGCCGGTGCAACCATTGCACTGGTCGTGACTTCTTTTGCACCCCGTTGAAACGGTGACTATATTAATCTACTGAAATTAATACAAAGTTGGAAATCTTACCTCACAAAACACCCGTGTTTGTCATTGATCCACCATTGCCAACGCTTCGCCGGAGTCTCGCTGGAAAATTCTCTCCTTTCTTTCGTTATCCCCTTCCAAAAAGCCCTAATTCTCCTCTTTTTATAAGCATACGATGAGGGTTCTTAATCCATAAGGAGTTGGGCAAAAATCTCCTTAATTCGGCAACCAAATTGGGTCCCAAAAACACAAATTCGGAATACTAATAGACCGGACCCATAAAGTGACTTAAATGGACAATTCGCACATCCAATTCGGGTAAATGGGCCCTGCATGTTATATATGACTTCGAATGGTAGTATCTTCCTCATCCGAACTTCGATTCGTGCATTCTTTGTGGAGTTTCGAAGATCTTTCTGTCTACTTTTATCCATAAAGGTTTCAGCTACCAAATCCAAGCATTGAATAAGTTATTATAACGAGAAGGTCAAGGGGTAAAACATCCTAATTTCCCGAGGTTAACTTTGGGAATTTAAAAAATTCCCGGATGTTACAATCTCTATGTGACTTCATAGATGACCTGACAATTGTGGGGAGGTACAATTGGGCTGGGACCATTCATGACATGTTGATTCGAGGTATATCATCAGCCCACCAAAACATTAGGAGCAAACAAGATGAGCACTCCGCCACCACCGGAATTCTCGTTGGGGCTTCATTTGTGCTCTAGGTAAATGTAGTATTATCTATAACATGATTAGTATGATGAGTGTAGTATGAATAACACATTATTATATACACACTTTAGGTATATCGTAATATGAATCACATGATATTGCGCGTATCATGTTTAAGAAAACATGCTATGTAACACAAAATGTACATATCATGTTATCAGTAAGATGATAAAGTACAATATCAGGTATATGCAATTACACGATGTGAGAATTGCATGTAATCGATAACACGATGAGTTTAATAAATGTGTTATCCATGACACGACATACATGATATATGAATACTATTAACGGGATTGTTTTGCCTTGTCCACTAGGTATGGTTTTTTAGCATACTTCTATATGTGCTCTAAGTGCTCCTCCATGTAGCCTGAGGTGCAAAAAGTGTCTCGGGTTTTTGCAACTAATGGCGGATATGGAGAAGGCCGCAAAACTTGAGCCGAAAGATGTAAAGGTGAGGAAGAATCTAATGGCTCATCACAAGATAAGGAAGTGGTATGAGGGGATAGTCATGTGGCTTAAGGCAGAATCACAAGTGGTTATGCAAATAACTCCAATTGTCAAAGAGGCCCATTTGACTGATGGCCAAAGGTTGGCCTCGAAGGCGAAGAAGGCGGCCATACATACCACGATACAGAGGACAACACTTCCTGTTCAAGCCCATCGTGGCTAAACGTCAGGGCAATTCTAGTCTAGCAAAGACGTCATGGTCAGCTTCGTCATGCCAATGGATGTCATGACTAGGATCGTTGACGTGGTTTTGGAGAAGGCCATCTTGTACTGGGAGCAGGGTTGGAGCACCGACAGTGTGCAAGTTGTGCTCTAGAGGGTTAAAAACGCTTTGGAGGTGGCAACAAGCTTAATAGAATAGATGCAACCCCCACTTGAACCAAAGACCGAAAGCCACACAAACCCCCTCAACTGGAGATCCAGCATGCAGCAACCCCTCCGGCGACAACCTAAGGAAGATGTCAATACGGGTCAAGGCCAAAGCTTCCAAATCAAATGAAGCAGTTCACCAATTTGCTAGTGAAGATCAAAGAAAATCTATCCCTTAGTCTAATGGCAAGGATTTCACTTTGCATAAGTATATTTTTTATTACACGACATTTTCTATTATCGTGTTAGTTTGTGGGTCATCGTGTAATTGATCACATGCAAACATACATTGTCGTTTTATAAGAAAACAATATGGTAGTAGTCGTGTGAGTGATAACACGACTGTATATATTAATGTATTAGTTTCAATATGATTGGTGGACATGTCATGTCATCAACAACACACTTTCTTTGCATGTCGTGTATTTACTAATATAAATTGTTGCATGTTATATGCAGAGAAAAGGGAGCTGAAAGATGGCTCTCCAATAAAGAAGAAGAAGAAGAAGAAGAGTCTGAAGGTTGAAAGGACCGTAATCCCCATATTCCTCAGGAAAATTAATGAGGAAGTGGTTCAATCCCAAGTGGAGGTAAAGGAACAATCCCGGGAGGAAAAATTAGGTCAATTCCGGGAGGAGGAAGCGGTGCCACCGAAGCAAATGAAGCAGAAGATAAACATAAAGAAGTAGAAAGCTTCAGATGTTATCCCCATCACATCCCTCCTACCTCCCGTGCCTAAGAGGGCAAGATAGACAGTGGCTAATCCACCGGCTCATGCATCAGCGGGGGAAGAACTAGCCCATCAGGTGGCCATTGAGGGCGCAAAGATGAAGAACTATAACAGCAACATTGCCGAGAAGATTGCAAAGGCGAAGCACCCAGCAAGGGAGGAGCAAAAGGCAAAGCAAGAGGATGAAGTTCCATTGGCATCCATCTCTGCCCCATATAGTATCCCTACACCATACGCATTTTTTACAAAGTCTTTAACCCCAAAAATGGTGGGCTGAAATGTTACTTCCAGCAGTGCCACTATATCATATACCCCTCTAGTTGATTAGAAACTACAAGAAAGTATCTGACATGTGATAGACGTAGAAAAGCACACTGAGTAGTAGAAGGACAAGGAGGAGGTCGATATGGTGCCACACAACTATCTTGATCTACAGATAGTGTTCCACATGAAAATTCTACAGGGTGAAGATCAGGAGATCATCTAGGACTTTTTGGTGCACCCACACAAGAAATGGCCCATGGTGACTCTTCTCCACAATGACTATGGATTTCTACTTAGACATGAGTGCATAATGAATGAGGTAATATCATGATCTTGAACATACATTGCATTAAATAGCGTGTTATTAATCACATGATAGGTGAAAAGTGGCAAAGACCACTTCTGTTTATCACTTTATTGATAATACTAAACATCTACATATCATTGTGTAAATAACACGATAATTTTAAGACGATATTATCGTGTATAACTAGAATATTTGTGATTACACAACATATGTTATGTTGTGTTATCTATTACACGATTAATTCAAATGTTGTGTTTGTAGTGACATGATGTATCATACATTGTGTTATTACTAACACTATTATTTTGTTCATGTTTTTAGGCCATAGACATCTTCAGCCAACTTCTGGAAAAGCACAATTCAAGATATCCCATGCTTTATCCCAACTATATTTCGAGAGATTTGTGATCCAACACTACTACAATGTTAGGACACAACATGACAAGGAGGAGATGCGCCCCAAAATCGTTGGGAACTTAATGAAGAGGCTGAATGTTAAACCGATAGTAGTTTCATTTTGATCTACGTCACTGGCCATTTTCTTCTATTAATTGCCCGATGCTGGGAGAAGAAGTTTAGGTGGTATAACCCACTAAAGGGTGACCACAATCACCACTTCATAGAGGTGGACTATATTCAGAAATGTGTTGCCGCAAAAATGGAAAGGATCATGCACATAAAAGGGAGCAACAAAGTGGTCATTTATGAAGATCAACAAATGCCCATACCAAGAGACGAATGAAGACTACGGTGTGTTCCTCATGTATTATATAGCGAAGCTGGCTGGAGGAGTCCGTCAACCAGATTTTACCCAAGCAG
Organism: Saururus chinensis; assembly: GCA_035235625.1. Classification (NCBI taxonomy): domain Eukaryota; kingdom Viridiplantae; phylum Streptophyta; class Magnoliopsida; order Piperales; family Saururaceae; genus Saururus; species Saururus chinensis. Next base: position 25,455,335 of record CP141144.1, read on the forward strand.
AGATCACAAATTTGGCTAGGCCTCATATTTGTGTGGCCATTCTTTGAGGGCGAATCGATTAGGAATTTGATCTAGAAGCGAATTAATTGTAATACGTTTAACTATTTGTTATGGATTGTTACTTACAATACACAATTTATAAAGTAGATTCAATTGTTTTAATTTAATTCCCTATCGTGCAATCTATTGTAGCCGATCATGTAATAAACTACGCGACTATACTTCTGTCGTGTAACTGCTAACATGAACTCATGTACGCATGGCTAATGTAGGATTCATTTTGTGTAATCAGCACGATGCATATACGTAAGTCGTGTTACTAATAACACAAAGCCATATTAAGTTGTCTAAGTTAGGTGACAACTCATGTAAGCAACACACGCCAAGGCCTATGTCGTGTCATCGTTCATATGACCATTGTTTACATCATGTTAGGAAGCACACGATCTTCTAGTTGGTCGTGTATCCGATCAAATGAAATATATATAGGTCGTGCCATATTAGTGTGATGATCCTGTAATCGAGAACACGACTATACGTTTATCGTAATAATGCGAAAAGGACAAAGTTGTAAAAAATTGATTGCATGACAAATTTGTAGGGAAAAACACTACCTTTTATTAATAATAATTTTTACAGAACATGAGTCTATTACAATGATACTGTTCTTTATGACCATAAAAATAAAACAAAAAATCCATTAGTTGACCACCATCTGTGTTCCCCTTCCATGCTTTATCTGTAAGTTTTAGCATCTATCTCCTAGAGGGTTTGCAGGTACTAGTCTACCACCAATTGCAAGTGAGAGAGAAAACATAGTCAATACAATAGACAATTAAAATGAAGATTCTACATAAAATCATACACCAACTGTCTCTATGACCACAACCAAGTGAGCCATCTAGTAAAATGAGATTAGACAATCAGGACATTGAAGTAACACCAGATTATGAGTCGTCCTCCCCAAAGGTGGATGAAGACCGCACTAATCTACTCATCTGCCATGGAGGGGGATGAAGTCATGATTGGGCTTCATTTAAATGTCCAGATCGCCCCTCTTTTGCCTAGACGGCTAACCTTGCTCTATTCATGGAGACAAATGGTGTTCGATCCGTCCCGATCATTATCCCGGCAGTCTCTGTAGTCTCACCGAATTGTAAGTTGATCTAATTGGAGGTCTAGATTTATAATGGCCGATTTGGGTCAAGGCCAGCGTCGGAAATTGGGGAGGTGTCCTCACGAATTGATGAATCGAACTTTTGGAGTGAGTCTTCAAAAATTGGATAGACTCTTCAGAAATTGATCTTTATTTAATACCTTTGTCATGTTATCAATATTACGACGTTAAGGATATCATGTAATTTGTGACACATAGTACATGAAAATATAATATTCATTGCAAGTATTTTCTTATCATGTAATTGGTAACATGCCAACCCTATGGGCGTGTTTCCAATTACACGATATGTATACATAACTGGATGTTTGCAAAGAAAAATTCAAAATATTGTGTTATTGGCATTACGATCCTTAACTAGGTCATGCTACCAAAAACACAATGCATAAACAAAATAGTGTTTCAAAGAACACGACTATACAATGGCATTTTCTCCAATAAGCTACATAAAGGGGGTGTAAAAGGCAACCCCAATTTGTGTTCATTCGATCATTGTTTACATTATGTTAGGAAGCACACGATCTTCCAATTGGTCATGTATCTGATCAAATGAAGTCTAATTAGGTCATGCCATATGAGTGTGATGATCGTGTCACTGATAACGCGAGAATGATAAAGTTGCAAAAAAGGGTCTTCAGGACAAAATTGTAGGGAAAAACATATTGTCTTTTATTATTAATATTCTTTACAAAACATGAGTCCATTACAATGATACTATTCTTTACATAACATAAAAAAACATCTATCAGTCAACCACCATGTGTGTTCCCTTCCACGCTCTGTTTGTAAGTTTCAACATATATCCTAGAGGGTTTGCAAGCGCTCATCCACCACCAACTGCAAGTGAGAAAGAAAAAATAGTCAATAGAATTAAAATGAAGATTTTACATAAGATCGTACACCAACTATCTCTATGACCACAGCCTGGTGAGCCACCATGTAAAATGTGATTAGACAATCGGGACATTAAAATAAATGCACTGGTCTACTCATTCGCCAACTGAGGTTGATGAAGCCATGATCAGGCGTTATTTAAATAGCCAGATTGTCCTGCATTTTGCCCAGACGACTGACCGTATTGTGCTCATGGAGACATATGGTGTTCGATTCATCCCGGCGGTGAAGTTATGTGTGGGCACAAATGGTAACAGTAGGTGTGGATTTATAATTGCCAATTAGGAAATGAATGTGTCAGAAATTGGTGGGACTCCTCGCAAATTGGTGATGAATCCTAGCGAATCGGAGTGACACTTTGGAATTTGATCATTAATTTAATGCTATTATCATGTTACTGATATTACGACATTAACGATATTGTGTAATTGGTGACACGCAGTGCAGAAAAAACATTATATTCATTGAATTTCTTATTGTGTAATCGGTAACACGTAAATCCTTTGGTCGTGTTTCTGGTTACACGATATGTATACAATATAGAATGTTTACAAATAAAATTCAAAATACCATGATATCGACATCACAATTCTTAAGTAGATTGTGCTATCGACAACACGCTACGTAATCAAAATTGTGTTGCTAAGAATACGACTGTACAATGGCATTTCCTCCAATCAGATAAAGAAAGGGGGTGAAAAAGGCAACCCCGATCGGTGTTCCCTTTCCTTACGTCGTTTTCCTACTCTTTTAGTTGCCCTCCTTTGGCTTGTACTTATACCATCAGCCACATTCGGAAGGTCCTCTTGTGCTTTGGTACATCATTTGCGGTTGTGATTCAACTACCCACATGCTCCACATTTGTGTGGGGCTTTGACCTTTGGTTACGACTCTTATCCAATATTACCGTGGATGCCCCCGCTACTTGAGTGGGATAGGTGGGTTGAATGTAGGCAATACTCCAGTCGATGCTCACTGGTGCCTATCTGTTGTTGGGTATAATGGCTCTCGATATGTCAATTTATATGTTTTTGTAAAGTACCATTATTTTGTAGTAATCAGACACATAGAAGTGTTTGTGATCATTGGAGCGATTGCATGTTTACATGGTAGCCTCAAATGCTAGAACTTTCTGCAAGTGCAGCTACATTCAACCAGATTCACAACATCCTATTCAATGAATATCATCTAAATTAGAACACGATAAAGGATTCCTATCGTGTTATAGAAGACACAACCCATCAACACTAACCTTACTATCAGACATAGCATGTTATTTTAACAGATAAACTTACACGAGATGGACAATAATGCATGAACTTACACACGATAGTTATTGCATTTTACCTAGTGATATAGCGAGTTAACATGGAATTCATGCATTGATACTGGCAATACATACACATTCCTTGCTTCTTCTCTTCTGTTTTCAATGTGTTTATGGGTTAATGGGGTTAACTCTTTAGTCATGTTTTGTTCATCTATCCGACATTTCTTAAATAGCATGGTTGTGTGCTCCCTTGTATGTTTAATTATTCGAGTTATAGGCATCAACCTGGCTTTTTTTAATATTACATTTGCACTTTCAAACCTGTTTGAGCTAAGGGTTCCATATCTTTTCCTTGGAAATGCAACATTGGCCCAGCGTTCTGAACCTATTTTATCTAGCCAAGAAAATGCTTCAGGATTACATTATTTCATCATGTACGTTCACTTGAAGTTGGTTCTTTAGGTAGTTATCTTTGAATCTATCCAACATATTTGCTACCATGAGACAGATGCGTGTGTAGAGGGAAAATACTACTTAATAGCATTTGTCAAGCCCTTCATTCTATCAGAAACAATTGTATCCAACCCGACTGGAGTATCAGGAAATAGATTATCTTTAAGCAATTCAAGAAATCAACACCATATTTTCTCACACTTGTTTTCGACCACTGAAATTGCAACACATAGCATATTATTGTTCCCATATAGTGTAATTGCTATCAATAGCTTACCAAGATACTTTCCCTTCAAGAAAGTCGCATCTATTGTTACCAATGGCCTACTGTTTTGAACACTCTTGGAACCAGCCCAAACATCTAAAATACTTTTTTAAAATCGTATCCCCCTAGAGGTTCGGGAATATAACATGATCTGATTGGAACAACTACACTTCCTAGATTCATCCTATCTATCAAAATTCCCTATGCAAGAAGTATGCAATATGATTCGTTTGGGTCCCCATCTATTAAATCAGCCAGTGCTTTACCTGCACGACTGAATATTAAGTTGTTAACATTCTAATAAAAGTTATATGAGAAGTTAATACATTGTGTCCCCAACAACATAACAACGTTCGTAGTCATGATATCGTAAACCTAAACTATTTATGCATCGTGTTCATGTTAACACGATAGGCAATTAGATTGTGTTTTTAAAAAATGTGACCGTAGGCTTCTCGTGTGTCATGGCCCAAATTTTCAAAACCCTTTTAAATAATGTACACGCAATAAATCACAATAATTTTTTTTCTTTCTTAAATACAAAATAAATCATCCAATTAAATATCTAGGTCATGATAACTAGTGTTCACAAAAATGAATATCAAAACATATGATATTATTACATGTGTTAAAATTTGGTAAATAGCAGGTTAACCCTCTAAGTACAAATCTATCATCTGTTTGAAAATAAATAACCAAGTAAAGTTGGCTCTCACGCCGGCAATTACACCTACTTACAAAATTGCATAAATAAAAAACTAGATCCCACTAGTGCAATGTCATCCTCAACCTCTCACCAACATTCTGATCTTGCTACGTCCTCATCTAAAGAACTTACAACCAAACAACAACCAAGCATCTCCTCCCCTTGGAGGAGTGTTTTAAAAAAAACAAAAATATTATTTAATAGTTTTTTGTATCAGGGCAACATCACCCGATGTTAGTTGCCTACGTACACATCAAACAACATCTCTAGTGTTTCTAACAAGATCGACCTAGATGTAGTTCTACCTAAAAACTACAGTATCTTAAGAAGCGTAGCATCACACATGCAACGCTTAAGTATTTTCAACCAACCTATATTTTATGCAAGTCCTTTAATCATTCCACTTGTTTTAGTTAAACAAACAATATTATTAGTTATCTTTTGAACCATTGTTCAATAATTAATATCCCCGTCTAATCCCAAAGATAGATAAACTCATCAAATATCAACCTAAGTGACAAATGATACAACCACCATGGACCTTCCTCTAAAGGGAACCATCCAGGTGCGGTCCTAGAATCCACCAGGAAGTACCATCACCCAACGTAGCCCATAAAGACCTCACTAGAGTGGAAGGGCATGGCCTACAACTACACTTGAACAGAAGTGGCGGGAGAAGCCAACCAAGTAGGATGTCAACTAATCCAAATGTGTGTATATTAAACGATCATCAATAGATCAGTGGTGAGCTCGGCTTATGCAAAGCTCCCTACAACGGGAAGGTGCAAGTTCATGATCAAATCAACAGCTCCTCAATAGAGCTAAGACTCAAAAAAATATTATAAACCCTAGCTTGCTTGTCAATAAGCAAAGATTCTGAATGACTATCTCAATCCCTATCAGTCCCTTCTAGACTAGGGTTAAAACTCAAAAATGTCATCGGTTCATTAACTAAGGCAAATCATCAGGTCAAAGCCCTTATTCACGCTATGAGCTAGTCCAAGACCCCTCTGAGGGTGTTTTAGTCTTTATCTTGATTAGGTATTCTCACCCAATTTAAAACTATCTAACCCCATTGATTAATCTTAAGCTAGTGATAAATTATTATCGCAACATCAATAGAAAACATTAAATCAATGAACAACATAAACAATATAGACCAACAAAGATTCAAGTAAGTCGTAATATTAATAATCAAACTCAATAATGATATTAAAATTGTTCGCACTCTCATCCTTAACCCTCATTGGGTTAACTAATTAAACTTTTATGAAAATGGGTCATAATGCACCTATGGGCATTGAGGTAATTGTCCCATATTGGAAATGGTCTTCTGTATTCTTAGGCAAGGTTTTGACCTCTCAAGAGGTTCCAGTATCAAATTGTCCTGTTAATTCCATTCACGCGAATGTAGGTCGATCCGCTCATTGAGGTATATTCATCATTTTATTCAGGGCTTCCCTGAACCCTGATGGGTCCAAAACTAATCTTAGTGGTACTCCTTGACATTATCGATACAACGTAATTTTCTTGTCATTTAACAGGGTCGTAAACCCCTTGAACCGACCTCGGTTCAATAAACAATTTTACCTTAACCCTAAGGCCAAAATAGACAATTATTTATTTACTGGGATTTTTACCTAGGTTGTACTTTGGTATATAATTAGGGTACATATACACCTATTACTGAAATTTTTCTTAATTTTTAAACCCACTCATAATCCCCTAAACCGGGTAAGTGAACTGCGACTTAGCTACAAGGGTAAAATAGTCATTTTATAAACACTGGGATTTTTTTCCAAGCTAAAAATTGGCCAGGTCTCTTTTAAGAGTCTTTAGGACCAATGCTAATTATTTTGAATTTTTCCCAAGTCTTTAACCTAGTAAACCATACCTGGTTCAATAGTTTTTTTATTTTTTAATTTCTAGACCGGACCGAGTTTAAATAATCCGGCCTCGACCGTCGTCTTCCACCCACAGACTGTGCATAACATATCAGATGATGCTTTGTTAGTGGCCAAAATAAGAAGAGGTTCATAGGCCTCCCACAAATTTTATAATCATTCATGTTATCATCAACTAATTCAAATTATTACTTTTCAATGTTATAAAAGTAGTTTAGAGACTAGATTATGCCAGAGTAACCCTTGATTTCTCTCAGAACGTAGAATTAGTTCCTGCTCACCAATGGAAAAATAAAAATAGAGCCTAAAGAGAGTGAAACTTCAGTACAAATTTCACAATCAAACCCACAATTTAAACTAAAACATAGCATAAAAGTGCATGAATCAAATTACATCATTATATGGTCATGACTAAAAAAAGATTATATATCGAACAATGCCACATGAGTTAACTCATCAACGAGAACAAAGATTGAAGCCCTTTGCTCTAATAATTCACTAGAACAAAATAGCAAACAATAAATTAGAATCACATAAAAACCTGATTTTGCAATGTCAGAAATCACAGATGGCCCTAGTCCTGATCTTTTGTCAAAACGATCATGGAACTGTCAATTCCCCATAGCATAGCAACTCTCTCTTCTCTTCTCTCTCAAGACAAACTCGCTGGCATTCCTTGTTCACAAAACTCTGTCGGCTCTGTCTAAAGTTGAAGGTGCTCCCAATCACCCCCATGCTCTTCGATTCATGCGACACAAACCCCACTACCGACTCTGCCCACTACGGGTAAAGCATCCATTTGCCAAAAGCTCTCCCTCAATAAGCCCTAAATATCTATTTAAAAGCATGAGGATTAGGGTCCTAATCCCCTTAATAATTGGGCCAAAACCTCTTTATTTAGGTAACCTAATTGGGCCCCTAAAAATTAATATCTATCACTTAAATTAATTGAGTCCATATATTGACTTAAACGGACAATTCGTACATCCCATTAGGGTAAACGGGCCCTTTGCATTATGTTCAACTTTGAACAGTCGTAACTCCTTCATCTGAACTCCAATTTGTGTTTCTTGGTGGTGTTTCAAAGCTCTTTCTAACTACTTTCTAGCCACATAGTTTCAGCTACAAATTCTATATATTGAGGAAGTTATTATACTAAGAAAGTCAAAGGAACTTATCTTCTACATGTTTAATTTTTGAAACCTAAGAAAATCCGGGATATTACATCCCCCCTTAAAATAATCATGTCCTCGCAATTAGCCACGACCAATATTAGCTCACCCTCACCAATATTTGGTTCTCACAGGTTGAGATCATCGACTATCTCCCACTCGGCCTACAGCCTCAACGTCAAAGTTACTAGGTACATCGCTATGTCTGAATTCTTCGTAGTCAGACATATTTTTTATGTCAATTACATCATTCTCGTTCCATTGATCATCACCACACACTTCTTCAAATTTTTTGTCGTTGTAATTACAAGGGTTGTATGGGGTTCATAGTTATCAAATGATGTCCTTATTGCACCCATCATTGGCGACATTTCTTCAATGCAGTCTGATTGGCATTTTATCATAGGTTTTGTAGGCATTAGATTGTTGTAAGAAGAATGACATGGATTTGTTTTTAAACTTTCTGATTCTCCCAATCTACATTGGATATTAACGTGTTAATCAATAATCGATATAACTCAACATCGTGTATTTGGTTATATATTTACAAATCATATCGTGTTAGTGATAACATGATATTATGCAGGTCGTGTTATTACATGTATGCTGAAAAAAAATAAGTTTATCGCATATGTAGGTCGCATCATTACTTATGCGATATTATAAATATCGTATTTTTTCTTCACATGATATTCTTTGAACTAAACACAATAGGTTCAATGTCGTGTGCTCGAGTACACAATATAGTGCAATATCGTGTAATCTAAAATTCATTGTTACCTCACAGTTTCATAAGTGAATTGTGTATCATTGACTCTCATCTACAATCCAAAATTAGAGTTGGTCTAAGCTATTACCACCGGTGATTTAGCTCTATTGAATGTTTGGTTCCTTTCTAATAATTGTAATTTTTTTTACCATTGATAGGCTCTTTCATCTCAACATACAATGATAACACCCCTTATTTACCTTCTTATGAATGGAAAACACTAATTGCAAGTCTTCATCGTCTTCAAATTGGTATATAATGGATGGTTGGGAAGATGAAATTGAATACTTCAAAGCCACATTACCATCGATGGCAAGTTGTTCTTTGACATGAAGTAGTAGCTCACTGAACCTCACCGACAGATCAATGTTCATCAACCTTGTCTTTCTACCTATATACACGTCATCATTGTCTACCTCTTTATTGTAATGTATGTAAATACCAATCCTATCCATAATGGGGGTTAAATGGTGATTGAATCCACTAAAATGAAGCCTTTGGAGCCCTAAACAACTTATGGAGTGTAAAAAAATGGGGTTTTACTAAACAACGACACTCACCAGTGAGTCACCACCGGTCACCTCCTGCAGGCGACTTTCGACTGCCGCCGATGAATCCGCCCACCGGAACAATGCAGCATTGTTCCGGTGTTCATTTATTATAATATGTATGGGTAGTGGGTTTATTTAAAACCTAATGGCATTTTCATCTAGAAATAGGTAATATGGCATTTGTGTTTAAAATCTAGGGAATATAGAATATTGGCTTCTTCAGCTAGGTAATATGAAAAAAAACTCTAGGAGGAATAAGATTATCCAAAATGCAAAAGTGCCAATGAAGTGCCACCATTGCAACTAAAGGCCATGGACCCAAACACTAGTATCCAATAAGCCATGGTGCTCAAGTATGGGTTGTTGCCAACAACCACAATGGCACTATTTCTCACACAAGGCAAACCACGGGCTATCTACCACATCTAGCCGAGCATAAGGAATGCATGTGAAGTGTTCATTTTCGAGATCGACGATGAACACACAAACGCCTGTTAGTGTAAGTAATATTTACGCTAGCATGTGTGCCGTCTATCTCGAAAATGTACGATTTATATACATTCCTTATGCTCAGTTCACATGAGTAGGGAGCATGAAAAATGCTTCCTAAGAAGGGACATGTCATCATGGTCATTGAATAGGCCAAGTATTACCTACGACAGACAAGAAATTATTGCATACTCCGGGTGTACGAAGTGGGATTTACTCCTAGGTATGTTACACAAGGAGTCCATCCTCAAGATCGATAGCACATATTTTCCCACTTGCGTTAGCATGCACTAGAGCATTCTCCATTGATCTTGAGGATCAACAACTCGTGTAATGTGGAAGTAAATCCTGGAGAATACTCAAAAAGTAAATAATTTCTTTGAAACGAGGCACAGAATTGTGGGGAGCCAAAAAAGTCGATCATTAGAGAGTAGCCAAATAAGCATAAGGTAAATGTCATATAGTGAAGGAGGACACACTTGGGGAAGGGGGCGTCTTCATCAAGGGAGGTGGGGAAAGGAGGCAGAGATGAGGGGTGTAGAGGATGGGGAGGTGGAGGAAGCGAGGGAAAGACAAGCTTTTGGATTACAATAAAGTCTGGAAAGGGGAAGGCGGGTTGCCTTGGGGGTAGGGCATAAAGGAGGAAACTGGGGTTGGAGGGGGAGGCAGGGGAAAGCCAACCAGTCGTTGGAGAGAACAACAGGCATAGTGGAAATGGACGCCAAAATAGAAAGAATGGAGAGGATGGTGGGCAACAAGGAGCAGTGCCAGGTCATACTAGCCCAGCCGATTCAACATGCAACCCGCTAACCCTGGCCAGTCTAGTTTGGAATCCCACATATGTATATCAACAAAAAAAATTGGTAGGAATTGATTCAATCCAGTTGGAGAGAGCACATGACCAACTGGACAACATCAAGTTTATTTAGTTAAGTTACACTTATTCTATTTATTGACATCATCAAGAGGGTTGACCCCCAACCCCACGACTAATCCTGGTTGCCAGTTTTTATAACATTGGCCAGGAGAGGGATTAATGCGATAGTGGGAAATGGGAAAAAGAAGAGAAAAACATTGAGGTAGGAGTGTGAAGTTGAAGGAGACGATGAAACAGAGCCAGGGAAGAGGTCGGGAGGAGACTGAAGATGAGAAGGGAGGAGAGAACCATGGCGGTGAGAGATTAAATCCCATCGTCATCAATGATATGGCCAAGAACCAAAATTTACAATTTCTAAATCAACAGCATGATGTGTATCTAAAGTCTTGGCTGTACAATTTTCTCGATCGGCTAAAATGTCCATTGAATACCGGGTTAGCTTTCTTATTCCTCAATAAAACATTTGGTTCTGATCTAGGGAAGAAGACCTCTCAGCAAATTATCAAATTTGCATTTCCGTCCAAAAAGTATCATAAGTAGAACACTCTTAGAATATATAATATTACTATGACGTTTACAAGTATTCCTTCAGGATTTCACAAACATATAACTGGAAATGTCAGATGGACAATTTCTTCTATTTATGAGACAGCATGAAGGAAATCCCTTAAATTGTAAGAATCATTTACGAGCTTCAGCCCTCTTCTGATCTTTAGCTGAGAACATGGGAGTTGAAAAAAGGATTAGGTACAATAGCTTTTAATAACTCATGAAAAACAAGGCCCTCAGTCTAGAAAATACATACCAGCTTTTTCCTCTTCTCGTTTTCGTGCAGCATCAGCCCTTTGTTGCCGAATCATAGCTAGACGCTCTGCAAAAGTTACATGCAGATATGAATGTTCAGCTAAAAGCATTCACTAATGGCACTGAGTACACAAACTTCAGTAAAGAAAAAATTAATTGACACGGTTTCTAAAGATATATTCTCCATGTTCAGGATCCATATACAGTTTTAGCACCAAATTGCTCCTAACTCACACGGTATCTAAAGATGCATTCTCCATACAATTTTGACTCCTTTCTGCTTAAAATCTAGCTCTTCCAAAGAAATCCTTTTGGCTGGAATAGTACCCAAGTACTTTAATGCGCTGAAAGTTTAAGACTCGGGGGGTACTTGTACATAAAATTTAAGCAGGTTACATTTGTAGTGGTACTCTTGTATTTGCATGTCTTAAGCATTCACTAGAATGCCACTAGTATGCCTCATATTTTCAGGGTAGTTTAAAATTTTATATTTATCTTATTTGCAAGTGGTTAACTCTCACTTAAGTGAATGGTATTTGTGTCGTTAGCTTGTAATTAGCAGCCCAACCTCTATTAGAGGCTGGCTTGACCTCTTTCATGGTAAGATTTTTCATTTTCAGTAACCTTTCTCTCTTCAAGATTCTAGTTCTTGCAATTCCGTTATGGTAGCAAGAGCCTAGGTTTATTCAATTTGTCAGTCTGCATCACTCACGCAACAGTCTACCTGTTTTGTTGATTAGACACAATGTTTTCAGGGGCACATCTCTCTTCCACCAGTGCACTCTGTTCCTAATTGCAAACTCTGGCATGTCTGCCTATTTTGTAGATCAAAATTCTAAACGTTTTTTAGGGGTTGCTGCTCTCTTCCGCCAGTGTACTCAGGGCCCATCTGCGCACTCTGAGAAGCTTCAATTTGTCCAATTCTGTCTGATAGAGCTTCGCAGTCTAGGGTTGTCTGTTTTGTCTTCCCTCCCATGTGTGACCCGTTCAAAATGTTCCAGACCTATTCCAGAGGCTGTGCACCCCCAGGGTTGTTTAAAGTACCAAAACCATTTGCAGGAAGTTCAGTTTCTGCCCCGGAAATCTCAGTATCTTCTGCTCTCTATTTATTGTCTAGTTTTGCCTGAATGCCTGCTCTATTGTCTACTGTTGCTTGTGGCACATTTATTATCTGTCTGCAACAGCTCTTTCTGATAAACCTCCAGGCCTACAGTGTTCGGCTGAATGGCATTAATTACTCATACAAGAGTTATAACGAGTGATTTTCTGACCGGTAAGCACCTATGGAATCATATAAATGGGAAGACTACTGCACCACAACCCAAGGCTGATTTCAATGACGAGGAATTTGAAAGCGCTTTACTCGGAATGGAAAATTAACAATGCCAACATGATCACCAGGATAAATAAGTCCTTAGACATGCCTATTAGTGTGCAGTTAGCAAAATTCACAACAGCCAAAAAGGTCTGCAATCACTCGGCCTCTTCGTATGGCCAGGCTAACTTTGCTACATGCTATCACTTAGAGATGGATGTTCATTCAGCACGTAAGGGTAAATTGGCCCATATAGGAGTTTTATACATGTATGACAGGACTTTGGGACCATGTTGCTCTTATGGAGCCTCCTGAGCTTTTTGATCATGGCAGTGTCATTCACAATCATGATGGGCAGCGACTGATTCAAGTTTTTATGGCTTTACAGGATGATTATGAGGGCTTCCAATTGGAGCCCTCTTCCTACAGTAGTGGCCGTTTGTAATCAGTTGACCATTATGAAACCCGCCTAAAGATCTCTAGTATTTCCCCCACTGTCTCCTACTGTATTTGCTACCTGTACCCCCATCCAGGAAACCAAAGACCAAGGCAGCCACAGATGAGTGCAGTTCTTGCCATCAGAAAGGACACCAGAAATCTCCATAACCTAATTGCCCTGATCAGATGGGTGTCCTGCATGTCATATGCCTGATCGGCCTGCAGCATTCCCGCCTGCTCATCCCAGTTCACAAAAAACTGTCAACCAAGCACAATAGTTGACCAGCAACTGCTACTAATATGCTTGACACTGATACTGATAGTCCAGCAGCCTCTTTATCATCGAGTGAGTCTCATCCTACAATCCAGTCTTTAATTGCAGCAGAGCTCTCTCGCCTGTTAGGTACTGCTCTTTTTTATCCATGTTTGCATTCTACATCTGACTATGCTACTTTTACTCATTAATCCGTGTTGGTTATTTAATATAAGAGCTGCTCACTGTGACACCTGACTTGCCTTACCTATATGATTGTGTCCCTTCCTCTCAGTCCGTGCAGCCAATGGTTTGTCCTGCATGGGCACCATTCGTTTGTCACATTTATCCGTTTCCTAATGTTTTACATGTTTCCCAATCACATTGGTCTTTTATCTACTAGTCACCTCACTGACCTTGTTTCAGTCATAGAGTTGGTGATCTATACATTTTGTATAAGCTACATGCCCATGTCATTTTTGTTACTCATTCTTCGTTGGGAGCTTTTCGCCTTAGTCTAGAGTCTACCACATTTTGTTATGACACTCACATTTAGGCTGTGTCTAGTTCTAGGCTCAAGTATTTAGCACTTACAGATGCACGAGGAATTTTTCCTTTCACTGATATTTCTTCTTGTAGTGGATGCAAATTATCAAAACTGTCAGCTTTGCCTTCTAATAAAATCCTGTTAATTTGATTCAATCTGATGTTTGGGAACCTGCCCCCATTCTACTCAAGGCAATTCTTGTTATTATGTGGTGTTTGTGGGATAATTTTACGATATTGTGTTGGCTAAATTTACTGCAGTATGATCTAAATTGCCTTTTATTTATCAAAATTTTGTTATCCTAGCTCAAACACAAGTTCATACATCTATTAAGTGCTTTAGATCAGGTCCAGGTGGCGAATACTTGTCTATAGATTTTTGGGCAGTCCTGGTTGGTGAGAGGACCATTCATCAGTTATCATGTCCACACACGCCACAGCAGAATGGCAAACTAATGTGTAAACATAAACACATTGTTAAGACTTATCAGTTATACTCTTTGTTGCTTTCTATCGTGGTTCCTTCTCCATTCTTGGGTGATGCTAACTTAACTATGACATTTTTTATTAACCACATACCCTCTTCCTTGACTACCGGAAAATCTCCTTCTAACTTTCATATTTTATAATATTTGAGTATCTTTCATAATCAGCCTCACTATCACTATTTGTGTGGTTTTGGATGTGCATGTTGTATGTTACTACATGCTTAAGAATGCACCATGTTATTTGCTACGTCTAAATTGTGTTCTCTTAGGCCATGGTGTAGGGCAAAAGGGTTATGGTTGTTATGATCTTGTGTCCAACAAATTGTAACTTTCTAGGCATGTGGTTTTTCTTGAGCATTTATATTATTATAATATGCTCTCTCCAGGCATTATTCCTCAGTGAATTAATAATAATAATGAGATGACTCACCAGGAGAAATCCTCTCGAGGTTTAGTTGCAGAAGCTATTTGAGATGGATTTCTTGGATTCTTGAGCTACTTTCTACGCATTGAGGTTGCCTATTCTCCTAGGAGATACAAGTTATATCAGCCCAAGTATGCAGCAGTTATTATTGCCTGATTTGGCCTTTCAGATCCTCTGTCTGTTGACACACCCATGAAACTCAATCTAAAGCTATCTCCTTCATATGGGGTTCCTCTTGCTAATCCCACTTGATACCAGGAGATTGTGTGCTCTTTGGTCTAGCTTACTATGACTTGGCCTGATACCATATGTCCTCTGCACCACAATTTGTTCACTAGGCAATTCTTTGCATTCTCCTGTATGGCTGTATTTTCGAGGCACATTGCACATGAGTTTTTCCTCTTCCTCTTGATTTACTGTTGTTAGCCTATTCCCATGCTGCTTGGGCTGGCGATTTGATATATCCTAAATAAACTACTCGTTACATTGTTTTCCTTGGTGGCTCTCATCTTTTGGAAGAGTAAGCAGCAAGATGTAGTTGCTCGATCTACCACGAGGCTGAATGTAGGGTCTTGATTGCCTCTATATTATGTGCACATGCAAGCATCTGCATATGGTAAATCATCCTTGCCCATGTAGACGGGGTGTTGGATAATCTGTCTATATGCATGTGTCTGTGCTAATCTAGGCTCGATATATTGTTGAGTCGTTCTTTAACAGCTTGAGCTTTTGAGGTAACTTGGTTTCTAATAACAGCTACGGAGATTGTATGGTCCTTTATGAGATATGGGCATCTCTCTTGTAAATCCTGTGCCTATGAATTGGGATAACAATAGAACCATTCAGATCACACATAACCCAGTTTACCATAAGTGCACAAAGCATATTGAGATCGATTGTCACTTCGTGCACCATCCTTTTTGTGTTGGGACTTTCACCGCTTCCTCATTCAGTCCTCTCTTCAATTGGCCATCCTTTTTGTGTTGGAACTTTCGCCGCTTCCTCATTCAGTCCTCTCTTCAATTGGCCAACTTTTTTAGGAAGAGGCCTGCTTCCAATTTTTGTTGAGCAAACTCTCAATAGTTAGTACACCTAGAGTTTCCAAGGGGAGTACATTATAGTTGCTCAAGTATTTGTAATTGTCTTAAGAGTTTAGAAGTATGCTTTATGCTACAGGTAGACATTTATGTTTATCCTTCACTTGCAACTGGTTAAACCTTGCTGAAGCGAAGGGCATTTGCGACAATAGATTTCAATTGGCAGCCCAACCTCTATTAGAGGCTGGCTCGACCTCTTTCAATGTATTCTTCTACATTACTTTCAGCAATTGAACCTTACCCTTTTCTCTTCAAAACCCTAGCTCAATTCACTTCAATAAACAAAAATAACCAACTCCTTACCTAAATCTTTTTTTGCTTGCTCAGTTTTCCCTTGTTCCTGCAGCCGCATGTATCTCTCGTGAGCTTTTTGCTTCTCTATTTCCTCCCTAAAGACAAGTATGATGTCAAGTCAAACTTATACAAGAAATATCAAACAGCAGTACATACACATCAAATAGTTGATTAGACATAAACATGCAATTGTGCAGCTATATGTAATCTTCTCTAAGATGAATATTTCCTGGTCTTGTGATTGGAGGGGTAAGCAAGGGGCAGTGTAATACTCCCTCTGTCCCACTTTAATTGTCCTATTGTTAAAAACAATTGTCCCACAAAAGTTGTTGCATTCGCCACTAAAAACCCACTATGAGCTTCAGTTTAGCAGTATGATTGTTCTAGTTCTATTAGGAATACTTTTATTTCAGTCTATTAGGATTTTAGGTTCTTAGTTAAGTTAGACTTTATTTGAGTCATTGATTAATTTCTAATTATATTAGGAATCAGTAACGTATTGTAACGAAGGTTGGATGAAAAGGGAGAATGATAAAGAGAAAGGGGAGAAGATCTGATAAAGGGAATAAAGGAATATAGATAAGAGATAATTAACTCAATAATTTCACTACTCACGGATTACTGTAGCAATGGGCCGAAGCCCTATTTAAGAGCTAGGCAAGAGGCCTCTCTAATTACATAATCTTAACTATAACCTTTTAAACTAGGAAACATAAGTCCTATTGAAAATAGAATTAACTAGAAAACATAAATCCTATCCAAACTAAAATTAACCAATAAGCAAAATCTTAATCTTATTAGCCTGTGACAGGTCCATAACAGCTTCTCACAAGCCTCTCACGTCACCCAAGGAGACTAATTTCTGTAAATCCACTATGCGCATACACCCTGTTAAGCATTTGTGAAGAGGCCTTGGGCTCTGTAAAATTGCTTGGCTATGACTCCACCTTTCACAAATTTACTACACTTGCCACTCTCAGCTCAACAGAAAGTCAAGGGTAGTCAAGTGGATTATGAGAAATATGAAGGGTATTTTCGAGTTTCATGGATTTGAATTGGATGTGAATCACCTGTGCAATTAAGAGGAGAGAAAAAAACCAGCTACTGTCAAATCCAGACAATCTTTATGGGACTGAATGAGGACTTAAATTGGATTTTAGAGAGTTTTTTAGAATTTATCATAGAATAGGTAACTAGTAATTACTTATTGCTGAGGTAATCACAGTCGATGAAATTCCTGTGGCCGTTAAGCTCGTCTTGGTAATGGAATGCCTGAATTGATCATTACTTTGGGCTCATAGGTTGTAGCTACTCCTTGATGCGAGGAACCCAAAGAAGTTATTTACATCTTGGCAAAAAATTCCTCAAACCCAATTCTCTTTCTTTTTCCATTGTATGAGATCAGACTCATGTCATGGAACAAAGCATCAGTCTATGTCTTGTGACTACTTGATGGTTCCTAATGCTCAGTTTCAACTCCAAATGGTAGAACTAATAAATTATCATCCCCATTCTATCCATCAGCCTTTGAATGCCATGGTCAAGGGCACCATGAGATCAAAGAAACTACATAAAACCACACAAATATATGCCAATATGGGGAAGCCTACATGGAATGCAAGAATTAGCAAGTCAGAGATGGACATAATTGTGTAAAGAAATTACATTTAGAAATGCAGAATGAGAAATTTGCACGATATATCACTATAACCTACATTAATAGATAACAACGTGCACCTTGAGCGGCAGGAGCAAATAATTTACAATGATTGATTGGATGCCAGAGAGCTCTTACCGTATATGGTATAGGAGGTACTAGCAGTAATCAAAACTCCTTTATTTAGTTAATTCTGTTAGGATTACATGAGGCCAACATCCTTGAAACAAAGAACCCTAAGATGCTCCCTCCCTGAGTTCTAATTATCTTTCCCTTTTCACTAACTTCTATTTAACATGAGTAAAAACAATGCTCCGAAATTTTGCTCACTGAGAGTAATCAAATTTGGGACCAGTGGTAAGAAGATATGAAGCAGATGTAAAGAGACATTTATTACCTCTCACGCCTCGAGAGCTCTGTCGTTTTCTCAATCTGCAATATGAAATCACCATCCATCGAACACAGTCAATTATCAAATAACATTAGTAAAAAAAGGAGTCAAAAGTTGGAAGATACAACATACAAAAGTTACTCATGGAATAATATACCTTGGAAATGGAGTACTACTTCAGGCTGAAAAAACACAAGTATAGTTCTATACAAAAAAATGCTAAGATAAATTCATATTTAGAAAGCAGATGTTTAGTCCCTGTCAAAATTTTCTGTTCAGAAAACGCAATCCTTTTCAAAAAATCTATGTCCAACAGCAGGTGCAGATTATATGGCGGCTCCAAGACCTCATCCCGTCAACCAGACTCATTAAAGTTCTAATACGTTAAGGAACGTACCAACCCATTATAGTTCTAAGCACTTGCAATTAAGACTACATAGATACAGATCATGCAATTATTTTATTTTCTACATGGACTTAAAGCAAATGTAATTACATGTTTTATTTTTGCTCCATCAGATGTAATTACATTTGAGTGCAACCAAACAACTTTTAAGAATATTCACCTATGAACTCACTGGTATGTCCGATCTGATCCAACGGCCATTAAACTGGTCATTAACCCAACAATTGAAAAGGTAAGTGCACCCAAATTCCAATATTGCCCCTCCTCGCCCCTTCTTCCTCAGACAAAACTAAGAAGTGGAACTCGCCCACATGACCCTCACGCCCTCACCCTCCGATGCCTTCGAGCTCCCACCCACCCCTCTCCCATGTTGCCTATTTCATCGCCTTCTGCCACAATGACATAGAACAGTTGAAGAAACTTTGATTTCTGAATGGAATGAGAAATTACAAGCTTAAATCCACAAGCTCCCTTAGAATCCACGAAGGTTTTTACAAGAAATTGGAGCTGAATCTACAACCCAAGCTCAAATCCATGAGCAAAACTCAAAACAAAGATTTCTGGAAAGACATTTCGAAATTCAAATTTGACTGTCTTTCCCTTCCCTCCACCACTATTTATAGCCTCTAGGCTGAAACTGAATCTGACAGTAACTGACTTACAGAAAATGACAATAGTACCCTTTTAACTAACTGAATTTCGGACTCTGACAGAAATACCCTTGTAACTAACAGAATTACAGAAAGTGACAATAAAACCCTCTTCAGAATGATTTAATGACTGGACTCACTTTAAAAGGAAAAGGACTGAAATACCCTTCTTCCAACTGACAGACTAAACACTATGAACAACATGTGAGCAATGTAGGACCTGACTAAACTCATAGCAAACTGACTGAATTAGCCTCTTGCATCAGGCCCTCCCTCCCAAAATAAGCTCAGTGGAGACAGGAGGGATAGGTCCACAATAAGAAGTCAGATCTGAGACATCAAAGGTCTTGGAGATATTATAATGAGTAGACAGATCAACTCCATATACATAATCATTAATGCATTGTAGAATCTGAAAAGGCCCCACTTTTCGAGGAGTGAGGTTATTGTGATGGCCAGCAGGCATTCTTTTTTTGCGTAGGAAGACCATGACATAATCCCCAATTTGAAATAATTTATGTCTTAGTTTCTGGTCAGCTTTGGATTTATACTGAGCTGTAGTGTCAAGCAATTTATCTCTAACTGTTTGATGAATTGAGACCATATCTTGTACAGTGTTAAAAGCTGTGCTATACTCCCCCAACTGTTTGGGCAGTTGAATCAAATCCAATGTGTGTCTTGGAAGAAAAGCTTAGAGGATTTCAAAAGGGACTTTACTAGTAGACCTGTTTGGGGTAGAGATAAAAGCAAATTCAGCTTGAGATAAGACAAGATCTCATTGTTTAGGAGCAGTTCCAGTGAGACTTCTCAGCAGGTTTCCCAAAGTTCTATTAACCACTTCAGTTTGATCATCTCTTTGAGGATGACGAGTGCTGCCAAATTGTAAAGTTATGCCTAATCTCTTCCATATGAACCTCCAAAAATGGCTTCAAAACTTCTTGTCCCTGTCTGAAGTAATGGATTTAGGTAAGCCATGTATTCTAAAAATTTCTTTAAAGAAAAAGACAGCCACATGTGATGCATCAAAGGATTTCTTCCAAGGCACAAAATAGGCTATTTTAGAAAACCTGTCCACATTTACAAAGATAGTATACCCTCCTCTGTGTCTTAGGCAAACCAAGGACAAAGTCCATAGAGATATCATCCCAAAGGACGATAAGGAATAGGTAAGGGAGTGTACAAACCAATGGTTTGTGAAGATTTTTTTTGCCTGTTAACAAGTATAACGCTGCTGAATAAACTGCTGAATGTCCCTAACAAGTGCCGGCTAGTAGTACTTTTCTCAAAATAAAGCCATTGCTTTATCTTTCCCAAAGTGTCCAGCTAGACTCCCACTATGCAATTCTTTAGTTAACTGTTGCCGGACTGAACAATTGGGAATACACAACTGATTACCTTTGAATGGGTAGCTTTCTTCAATGTGAAAATCTTGAACTGGCTGAGATATTTGAGAGCATAATTTCCACATTTTCTTTGAGTCCTTATCTTCTGAATACAAGTCTTTCAAGCACTCAAAATCCTGTAGCTCATTGATCCACTTTGCAAACAATCTTTCCACCTTTGTTTGACTTGGTGAATGCCTTAAAGAATCATGATCAATGTGTAACAGAAATTCCTTGAAAAATAGGTAGTGCCTCCAATGCTTTAAAGATTGAATCAAAGCAAACAATTCTAGTTTATAGGATGACCATTTTCTACTAATTGGTTAACTTTCTTGAGTTAACACAGCTCCTATTCCAACTCTGGATGCATCACATTTCACTTCAAAAGTCTTGTTAAAACCAGGTGAAATTAGCACATGAGCTTTAGTTAACTTCCCTTTCCATTGTTCAAAGCTGTTTTGTGCCTCTTGAGTCCACACAAGCCTATCCTTCTTCATGCGATCAGTCAAAGGATATGCAATTGTGCTGAAATCCTTAATAAACCTATGGTAGAATGTCGCTAAGACATGGAAACTACACACTTCACTTGTTGATTTTGGAAATGGCCAATTTTGAATGGCTTCTAACTTGCTGCTATCCACTTGAATGCCTTCAGAACTAACTATGTAACCCAAAAATACCAACTGATTTGTGAAAAAGGTACATTTTTTCAGGTTTATGTATAGGGAATTTTGTTGTAGTACCTCAAACACTTCATCCAGCTATTGTAGATGTTGTTCACTCTTACTATACACAAAAATATCATCAAAGTAAACAACTAATCTGCCCAGAAATGGCTTTAAAACTTAAGTCATGAGTCTCATAAATGTGCTAGGTGCATTAGTTAAACCGAAATGCATCACTAACCATCCATAAAGACCCTCTTTAGTCTTGAATGCAGTTTTACACTCATCCCCTAGCCTTAATCTGATCTGATGGTAACTACTTCTAAGATCAATTTTAGAAAAAACAGTAGCCTCATCCAGTATGTCTAACAGTCATCAAGTCTAAGGATTAGAAACCTATACTTGACTGTGATATTGTTTACGGCTCTGTTGTCCACACACATCCGCTAGCTGCCATCATTCTTCGGCCCCCACAAGGCTAGAACTGCATAAGGACTTAACTCTCTTTGATCAGTCCCCTTTTTAACAAATCTTCGACTTGTCTTTGTAATTCTGCATGTTCTTCTGGGCTCATCCCGTAATGAGGCTAATAAGGAAGGCTAGAACCTGGTATGAGGTCAATTTGATGCTGAATGTCCCCCATAGGTGGCAGCTCCATGGGCAGTTCTTCGGTAACTCACTGTTCACACTTCGTCAACAAGGACTGCAATTGAATTAGGATGCCCTTTACTCTCTTATTTCTGAGGTAGACCATCTCCTTTATTGATCATCAAATAACAAAGCCAGTTTCAGCATCTTCCTTGTAGCTATTGGTTATCAAAAAAGTGGTCTTCTCAGAAATCCTATTTATAGGCTGACTGGTTTTGCTTGGAACAGCAGAAATCTGTTCACCCTTTTCTTCTAACTTGGAACTGAAGTGGCTAGCATTAAAATGACCTTGATTCCTTGTTGCTTAAAGGAATAATTATTCTCCTTACCATCATGCATTGTCTACACATCGAACTACCAAGCTCTTCCTAACAATAGTTGGCACGCATCCATATCAATCACATCACACAATGTTGGCTGCACATTGCTCTTCAACTTTAACTCCCCCCACCTCCTTAATCCACCCTAAGGAATATGGCTTAGGGTGTCTCTCAGTAGGTAGATTTAACAGTTTCACAACTGATTTTGCTATAATATTCTCTGTACTTCATCAATAAAAACCTTGCAGACTGTCTTTAGTTGTGCCAATGTTGACAAACAATTTGTCTTTGAGAATTATCAGACTGTTTGGCAGACATTAATATTCTTCTTCGCACTAGAACTTATGGACGATCTTCATTATAGTCTTCTTCATCTCCATAAACTCTTTCAATCTGCTCTTCTTCAATCATCTCTTCAGTTTCAGCTTCCAAGTTGTCTTGAACAGTAATTACAACAGTAGTAGGAGAAACTTTTCTAAGTGGACAGCCACTTGAAGCATGTCCTGGCTGTCTACATTTGTAGCAGATAATAGAATGGGAGCCGGAAGAATGACTAGAACCAGATTTAGAAGAAGTGGCAGAAGTTCTGTAATTGGGTTTGGCAGCTTTTGTCCCTACCAATTTCTGTGAATTTTCTTCTATAGCCACTTGTTTTTGCTTGGATTAGAACCTGCTTCACTTGGATTTATCATGTAAAATCCTCCTCTTCTGGAAGCCTTCTCAGCTAATCCTTCATGCCTGAGTGCTGTTTGAGTAGCTTCTGATTGGGAATTGAGTGAATGACTGGCTAGCTTTTCTTGCAAACTAAACTTCAAGCCACTAGTAAATTTGGTAATCTTCTATCCTTTTGTCTCTACAATATTCTTTCTGGCTAAAAGTCTTTGAAAGACCTATAAGTACTCTGTCACTGTTCTATTGCCCTGTTTACACTCCTGATACTGCTTGAATAACATTTGTTCACAGTTTACAGGAAGAAACTGATGCTTTAATAGTTGTTTCAACCTACGCCAGGACCTCAAGGGATGTTTTCCCTGTTATCTATTAGTCTGCACTCAATTCCACCAAGATGCAACTCCTTTCTTCAAATTACAGGAAACCAACTTCACTTTCATTTCATCAGGGACTTCCATTACTTCAAAATAATTCTCCACTTCAAAAATCCAGTCTAGAAAATCTTTAACACTCATTTGACCATTAAAATTAGGCAATTCAAGCTTCGGTTTAAATTGATACAGGTATATGTCAAATCTGTCATTACCTCTGGCCTATGGAGGCTGTTCTTCATCATCTTCACTGGACTCTTCATGTTGAAACAGAGCATTTGCTACTGGAGCTTGATGAAATATTGGACTTCGAGCTGGAGCTCAAGGCAAATGGACTGGTCTTCCTCCCAGAGGTGCTCTGGTAGCATGTTGAAACTCATCCGACTGCCTTCTGCCAAGCGGAAAAGCTTCATTTCTTCCACCAGGAGTTGAAACACATCCAACTGCCTTCCGCCAAGCAAAAATGCTACATTTCTTCTGCCAGGTGCTATTGGACGGAATTTCCAACAGACGGTGCCAAAAACTGATGTAGAACAGTTGAAGACACTTTGATTTCTAAATGGAACGAGAGATTACTAGCTTGAACCCACAAGCTCCGTTCAAATCCACCAAGATTTTTAACAAGAAATTGGAGCTGAATCCACAGCCCAAGCTCAAATCCATGAGCAAAACTCAAAACAGAGATTTCTGGAAAGACATTTTGAAATTCAAATTTGACTGCATTTCCCTTCCCTCCACCACTATTTATAGCCTCTAGGCTGTAACTGACTCTGACAGTACCTAACTGACTTACAGAAAATGACAATAGTACCCTCGTAACAAACTGAATTACAGATTGACAGAAATACCCTTGTAACTAACTGAGTTACAAAAAGTGACAATAATACCCTCTTCAGAATGATCTAATGACTGGACTAACTTAAAAAGGAAAAGGACAGAATTACCCTTGTTCCAACTGACAGACTAAGCACTATGAACAGCATGTGAGCAATGTAGGAACTGACTAACCTCATAGAAAATTGACTGAATTAGCCTCCTGCACCACACAACCAGGTGGGGCCCAACTGTCGTAGGCGAGCTCTAAAAGCTTTGCTGCATGACCCACATGCTTGAGCCAGGAGGCCCTCAAAGTAGAGCCTGACCTGGCATGGCCTCCATTTTCTTCCAGAATGCAGGCAAGCAGAAGTGCCACACCCACACCCTCGCCACCTACAATGCCATCACTTGCTACCTCAAGCGCAGTCACTACCATTGTTCTATGATTAGAATATTTTTTAGCTGTGATTTCCATATGTTTTGGCATGAGAAAAACCATCTGGTAGCAGCGATGATAGAGGACAGGGGGGTTTGAAGGGGGAAGTGATGAAAGCTTTGATCTATGAGTCTAATTTGAGCAGTAATTCCGATTTCTGGACAAATAATGCCCTTGTTGAAGCTTCCAGATCACTTCCATATATTCTCTAGACACAACTCTAGGTGGATTTCGATCCATAGCATTTCTTCTAGCTCTGTTTCTGTCAGAGCTTCCGGTCTCTATTTCAGCAGAAAGCTTGTAGAAATGGGAGGTGTTTGAAGGGTCAAGGTGAGTGAATTGTCTGGGTTTTTGGTTTTCCGCCTAATTTTGTTAGTTTCAGGGGCAGAGTTTGTTTCTTGCGGGATTTAGGCGATGCTTTGGGGGTGATTTTTGCATGGAGAGGGAAAAGTGACTACATTTCAGTTCACTTTTCTTTTTTGGGCTTTTGGATACCATTTTTTTGTGTGTTGACTGATCCTTCTCAATAAAAAGTTTTGGCTTCTATGTGATTTTGAAGTGAAGATGAAAGGAAAGGAGATGCCCAGCGGCGATAGTAGCTGCCATGATCGTGTCCAATTCCACATTGATGACTGCCCCACAAGTGCCAGGGTCAAGCCTCCGAGCTTCAGGGCTGCAGCCATGGCAAGCAAGCCCTATCAACAGGTTCTCCAGAAGGCGTGAGAGAGAGGCAGTAGGCAGTAGGCAGTAGTAAGGAAGATGTTGGAAGGAGAGGGGTCAGAACCCACGGCAAAGGCATGCGGATCCCATCTCGGGTTCATTGGCAAAGTGAGTGCTGAGGTGCAAGAATTTGAATTTGGTAAATATAACTCCTTTAGACATTCACTTAGTAGCCATCCGAGCATGTCTAACAAACCACAAAGCGCACCACAACTTCTTAAGTTGCGGCACATTCAGGGGAGGAAATTCTCCCTAGTTTTAGCCTTTAGGGGAACAAATATACTTTACTTCATGAGTATTGTATACTTGAATAGAATCAGAATAGTACCAGCTACATATGTGGGCGATATCAATTGCCATAACAAATATCACTAAAATGCGACACAATACAAACATGCAAATAGAAGAAGGCATGGTCTAATTCATCTGATTTGGTAAGCATAGGGAAGCAGGAAAATGTGATAGTCACACCAGCACAACCCAATCCCGTAGGACACCTCACTTCATACATAAGTTAGAAGGAATAACCAACCATGTGAACCAGAAAGTTGATATAGCCCCTGCTCCATATGTGGGCGATTATCAATCTCCATATAGAAATTTACAAAAATGCGGAACAAAAAAGGCACGCAAATAGAAAAAGGCAATGGTATGATTCATCTGATTTGGTAAGCACAAAGAAGCAGGAAAATGTGATAGCCACACTAGCACAATTCAATCCCAGAGGATATCTCACTTTATACACATGTTAAAAGGAATAACCAACCATGTAAACCAGAAAATCAGAACACAGCTACATTTATTTACTCATGCAACATATTACATGCAAAAGATGCACAAGACAGAGAACATAGCAAAGGATCCCATATCAGAATCAAAGCACATGACAAAAGATCAGACAAAGCTCCAATGATTCAGCAGAGAGAAAAATATTAGTTATTTGCCACAAAGTTTTAAGCAGCATAATAGATTAGTCAGCAGTAAGTTAACGTACAAGTAAAATAAAAATCTTAAATATAATTATTTATGACAACTAGAAAACTTACATCTACGTCTTTGGCCTTCAGATTCTTTGTCTTCACCAAATTAGGATTCTGTATCTCAATAACACCTTGTGTGCCTTTCCTTTTCTGTAATTTTTTAGACAGGAAAACAAGCAAATGCACATGAATAAGTATACATTGGTTTTGGAGACATGTTCATTCAACATGCAACCAAGGAGTTCCCGATATCTCTGTTCAACCCACTTGTCAAGACAGAGATCTTCTGAAATCCTTGCTTGCATGTTGATGGACATGTTGTGACAGAATGTCAAGAAAATCCTCTCCATATTCTCTCTCATCATATTTTCTTTTTCTAAACTATCCTTAACTAAGATCTATAATATATACATATAGAAAACACGTATTTTCATAAATATATGCACTTATAAAAACATATAAATGGCAATGTTTAAAAATTGGACTGGACCAGACAGTTCAACCTATTCACTATGAAGAGCTATTCACTATGAAGAGACCCTTCTACGGCCTAATACAGCATCTTAATGTGACAAGCTAAAGACCAGATATGAACTGGACTGTTTTAAAGAACCACCAGTTTCACAGAACCAGAATATTGAACTGGTCAGTGCTTGTGTAGCTATTCACTATGAAGAGACCCTTCTACGGCCTAATACAGCATCTTAATGTGACAAGCTAAAGACCAGATATGAACTGGACTGTTTTAAAGAACCACCAGTTTCACAGAACCAGAATATTGAACTGGTCAGTGCTTGTGTATTAAAGTCGTACTCTAACATTTTACCCAACAAGTCACTCTCTTCTTCCTCGTCATAGCCCTGACTCCCCATCACTCCCAGTAGAAGAAAATAAATTAAAAGCAAAAAAGAAAGCTACATCGTTGCACAATCTGATGTAGCCAAATTGAAAGAGTGTTTTGAAAAACACCCTGGGCCAATAAAATGTCAGCCAGCAATCCACAGTCCAGCCAGTGGTGATGGAAGCGCCACTGTCCTCCTATCATTACCAGGTAAAAACTGGACTGTTTTTTAAGAACCACCAGTTTCACAGAACCAGAATATTGAACTGGTCAGTGCTTGTGTATAAAAGTTGTACTCTGACATTTTACTCAACAAGCCACTCACTTCTTCCTCATCAAAGCCCTATCTCCCCATCATTCCCAGTAGAAGAAAATAAATTAAAAGCAAAAAAGAAAGCTATATTGTCGCACATCCGAGCATAGCCAAGTTGAAAGAGGACTGTTTGGAAAAGCACCCTGGGCCAATAAAATGTTCGCCAGCAATCGACAGTCCAGCCAGTAGCGATGGCAGCACCACTGTCTGTCTATCATTACCCACCCCCCAACCAACTCTCCTGCATATGAAATCTGTACAAGTGAATGTGATTTTAATGCATTATGATTTAATGAAACACTTGATAAAGACATTGCTTTTTTCTATAAAGATGGATGTTTTGCCATTTGTTCTCCTATTGGTCATGGCGGCCAAGATGTAACTTCTTATTCTTAATGTGTCTCATCAAATCAAAATCGTCTTTCTGTCTTTGGAAGAACATTTCCATGCAAAATCATCTTCGCTCTGACAGAGAAACCTGATGGTTGTAAGTATTGTTGTGATGCTAAATTTAACTTAATTACATTCTCCAAGACTAGTTTAAGACTTTGAAAGCACTCTGATCATGATTCCAATGACTTGGAAAGGCAGACCCTATTTTTCCCTTTTGTTTTAAAAGATGTGAAAATTCATTTAACTAGTTGAACCGGTAGTTGAACTGCGCATACTGCAAACTAATCACCAAGTCATTCCTACAACCTGAGCCTATAGTCAGATGAAAAGCCTACTCACTTTTCCAGTTTTACAACACTCCTACATGGTATACAATATAGAATAAATTATGCAAAACTTGCATATTTGGCATGTATTAGGTACTTATCATACTACTATATAAAGCAAATTAAGTGACAATAGAATTTTTCCAAACTTCCCATATTGCCCTCACATTTTCCTATAATGCACTTTCATACAAGTTTGTGTTGGTATGTGATATGAGGGTATTTTAGTAAAACTATTTACTTTAATTTTTTTAGATGGCTGCCACATGTTAACCTAATACTGGTTGCTAATATGACACAAGCCCTACTTTTTATGTTATGTTAATTTTTACTGTGTAAGGTTATATCTTGCATTCCGGAACAAGGATTAGAGTGTTCTTAGTATCATTGGAAAACTCTCGACGAGCTCTATCAAATGAGATCCCATATGAGTATGTGCATACAACACACTTTATGATAATAGTTTTTTGCATTTTTACCTATATTACACACGTTGGGATTCGCGTATTTTTTATGCCACTAGAAGACTCTCAACGAGTTCTATCAAATGTGACCTACTGCCAAACTGTCTTGAATATGAATGACACACTCCACGGTACAAAGTTTGTCAACATCATTATCTTCACCAACCTGTGACCTAATATTAAGCCTATAAGATTTGCAACAATTGCCTATTATAAGTGTATATGGGTTAGTATAATGCTTACGTAATTTATTATCATTATGATCCTAAAAGGATGTATTATAACTATAGTAAGCGAGGGAGACCTTTGTTCAATACATACTTTATTTCTAATTTGTTTTATTTTGGCTAATCCGATCTGTATTTACTCACGTAATGTGTGTGCATTCTTTCTAGGAAAATATAAGTGAAGTTAGGTGCCAAATATTTTGGAAATGGTAATTTATATAAACATTTAAAAGTTCTTGTGAAGCTCCCTACCACCATCACCCCACCCCAAATCTAACTAAGATCACCAAGATCTGAGATGGCCAACGTCCCCTGTAGGTATGCCCCCTGGTCGAGTTTGGGTCAGGTTTGATCCTGTACCATTTTTTATAGATAAATGAAGAAACAGTAATGTAGAAACACGAAACCAACAGAAGATTGAATTTGAACTGTGAAAACAGGAAATGGAGGAAGAAGAGAAGTGATCTCTATTAATTTTCTGAATGAACAGTGCCTTATAAGCTTGAATCCACACGTTGATCTGCCTTCAAATCCATGAAGGTTTACAAAGAAGAAAAATAGAACTAAATCCACAGTTCGTAGCTCAGGTCCATGAGCAAAAGGGAAAGAAATTTCTGGAATACATTCAAAAATTAACAAGTTCTCTGCCTTTCTCCCTTTTTCCCCCACAACTTATCCCCTCTGATGTAACCGTACTGACAGTGTAATAAACTGTGACCAAAATTACAAGACTACCCTCCCCACTTACACTAGCTGGGGTCTGCCTAAAGACCTGGACAGAAATGCCCCTTTCGACCTTGTGAAGGAGTGAGCAGCTGGAACATGCTGTTATTTGGCAAAGACAGTATTTAAGTATACTAATCTGTGACAGGCTGAAAGGAATGGAATACCCCTCTACATCAATTTTGAAAAGCCCAAACCCAACGATGGACACCACCTGACCAGGCCTAAGCCCGGACCTGATCTGATCTGATTGAGTCTACAAAAGCTCATTTTTTCTTTTTTTAGTAAAATAAATAGTACCACACAATTATTATAGAAAAGACAAGGTTTTAATAGTAATTTGGTCTAAACAACAATTGCCTCTCGCCCACCAAAAAAAAACATATAAGATTATCATAAAAGAAAAAGAAAAATACAAGGGTCTTTTGTAATAGCCTAAAACGGGTCAGGGTGGTTCAGGTCAGCTAAAACCCGGACCCGACTCAACCGATTATTCAGTTCCAAATCCCAAACCTAACTCTAGACCACTAAGGTTGGGTCGGGTGACTTGTGTGGCATCACGAGTCCCATGAAATTCACTTATCATTCAGAAATTGCCATGGGTCAGATGTGAGATAGCCCAACCTTCCATGAAACTTACATTTAATTCCAAAACTGTTGTACCATTGATATTCTTCAAATAAAAATTGAACCAATCAAAGTGTGAGAGAAATCAAGAACTGAAAAATAGCTACCTCCCCAGTTTCCTCTTCAGATTCTTCTCCTGATTCTTCAGATTCTTCTTCTTCCTTATCTTCAACTTCTTCCTATAGCAATGATATACATAGTTAAGCTGGCAGGGAGAAGAAAAGGTAAAACTATTTTTGGTAGCAATTTGAACAGGAACAACAACCACAGTTACACATGACAGAACAAAATAAAAGTGGATAAGTAATTATATTATGAAACAGGAAAATGTTTACAATAACAGATAAAAAATGCACCTGACAGATCAAAAGTCATTTCCAATATGAACAATTAGGTGGAAAATGATCTATTAAAGGTCAAAGTTAACTAACCCTCTGGTTTGACTATGTAAGGGCATACCACCCTACTGAAATTTGTCAGAACCAACAGGGTTAACAGTAAATTCACAATTTCACACTATGGTCCAACGAAAACACTAAATCACCTAAAACCACTTTCACCTATACTCACTACCTCATTTTTTCCTTTAGTGTTAATTAACCACTTTCCCTAAAATCCCAAGCAATTAGATAAGGGATAGCCTTTTATTTTAAACGCAACCAAGCAATTAATCATTTAGGTACAGGACAATAGCCCACTCTGAAAAAAGAAACTTGATATGCATGGAAATGCAAACTCAAGTGCAATGCATAAAAAACAGCAAAAGATGAACAAATAAGTCTAAATACGCGACATTTCCATAAATTGCATAACCACTTGCCTGCCTAAAAGATCGAGGACGAGTCGATGAACCTGCGCCTGAAATTATCCAAAAACATAAAAATAAAATTGTGAACACTTTACAATTGTTAGCCAGGAAGGAAACATGCAGATGAAGAAATTCTAAAAAACGCAACTGATCTAATCTAAATTCTCACAGGATGAAAAATAACAGCTTTGCATGCTCAGTTGAGCCACATTTTTTTGTTTGACGCTGCTAAACTTCTTTCGGCGTGTAACCATTAACTTAAAAATTTCCATAAGTGATGTCGAAGTATTAAAACTTTCCAAAGATCATTAACAGCACAAATCGGTAAATGCTTAATGTCACATTGCATTTCCGATACAAGCCACTGTATAGCAACATTTTGTCAACTCTGTAAAATGATTACACCAAGCAAGGAAATTACACTTGCCTTGAAATATGAACTCTGCGAGCTAGTAAGGTCGTGTCTAACCTTTTTTAACATGCTAAAAATTAGGTTAAGTTGCCTATCTTCTACAACCGCTGCAAAACATAGGCACCCTACAGATTCTACAACCGCTGCAAATGAAAAAAGCGTGCCTACAATTTTTATAACCTAGAAACGCTAAAAAACATGCCCTCAATCCTTTTGTTGCCTAACCAATTCAAATAACACTAACAAAAGCAACACGCTCGACTTCATCGCGCATGGCAAACACACAAGCAACACATGCCCCCAATCCAGATCCAGTTCAATAACAGCGATGCACATACAAATTAAAACTCAATGAAAACGCAAAAAGAAAACGATTCAAACGAGCAACCAAATTAAAAGAAATGGACGGGGAAATCGTCATTACGCATCTCCTCAGGGGTGGAAAAATTCCGTCGTCCAGTGGGCTTGCCCTTGAACTTTCCTCTCCCCATTTTTTGCTACTCTACGGGTCTTCGCCTTTCTCCCCCTCTTGGTCTTTCTGCTTCAGCTACCGCTTGAGGAGCTTGTGCAAACTGCTAACCCTACCGTCAGGTCTGGCCTACGGGCCTCGGGGATAGGCGGAGCGGCCTTAAAGTTTAAACCCACTTGCTATAAATCTGCAGGGCTCTCAATGTCTCACAACCGTTCATTTCTAGGGCCCACCGTGTAAAAGCACGGTGAAGTATGGGCATCTTTAAAATCTAGAAGAATTTATTTAGACACATTACACTTAAATTATAAAGATAATTATTAAAATAATAATAAAAAAGATAATTATTAAAATATATTATTTTGAGAAATATTTTTTAAAGTGGTGTTTATTTTAGCCACGTAGGTACCAGCTAAGTAGCTAGCGCCAGCGTAATTTTTTTATTATTTTTTAAGTTCATTTCGTCATTTAGAACGACAAAATTGGTTTTAATATGATTTTGTCGTTCTAAACGATAAAACCTTTTATTATTTGACCCGGTTTCGTCGTTCTGAACAATGAAACTACCACACTTGGCTAATTTTGGCCTTCGATAGCGGAACAACACTAATTTTGTCGTTCTGATCGACGAAATCAGCTTAAGTTGATTTCGTCGTTCATCGTAGTTTTAATCACGACTCCGCTCCGCCTCCAGTCGTGTTCTAGTACACTTTTTCGCTCCGTCGCCTCTGCCGACGACTTCCAGTCTGCTCCACCGCTTCTACCGACGTCCGGACGCCGCCATTCCCGCCACCGACATCCAGCCCGCCGCTGCCCACATCGAGCCCGCTCCCGTTTCATTTTTCTAGTGCGTGTCCTTCTATATTTTTTTTTTACCTCTTTTTTAATCATTGTAATACATCTTTTATACGTTACATTGAAGAAATTTATCTTTTGTATACTACATTGAAAAAATTTGAAGTTTTGATTGTCTCGTCATTGAGCCCTAGTTTTAGAAGTATTGTTCTCAGTTATTTTATGTGTTTTTTTTGTTTAAGATTATTGAATTGAGATGGATTTTGAGTTTTTGTTTTTTAAGATGACAAGCCTCTCAAATTTTGGAAAATGAGGAGGATTTGAGTTTTTGAACATGTTTTTATATGGTTTGTGACATTGCATGCGTTATTGCATTAATTGTGTAATTCTATTGATTAGGAAATTTGCTCATTAATATAAAGTATTCATGATATGCTTATATACTTAGTAAATCTATTAATTTCTATGCGTATATATTTTAAAAATATATTGGTTAGGGTAAATATTAGTATTAGTTTGCTTAATCTAATATTAATTTAATTTATTGTTTATAAATTAATTGAATAGAAATGGCAGAAGAAATTGTTAGTTTTTTAATTAACTACGACGGACGCATAGAAGGATTATTAATTAAGAAACCGTCTACATTTGATGAATTTGAGATGCACGTAGCAAGCAAGGTTGGGTTAGATCGAAGAAGATGGAAAATTACTATCAAATGTAATATTCCATCATATGGATCGAGAATGATACTAATGTGCATAAATGATGATACATTAATGGCTTTTATGTTTCACCACTCATGTGACAAAATTTCTTTCTAGTTATTTCTCGAAAAAGAGGCCTGAGTGACTAGTGAAAGGCGAAGTAGTTCACGTAGGAGCTCTCACAGAAGCTCACACAGGAGCTCGGATAGAAATGTGAACAATGAAAGTCATATACAAGTGCCGGTGGACGACAAAGAAGAAGGAAATTTATCTATGACAGTAGCTTCAAATGAACGTCATAGGTCGTGTGCCCCTATTTACGATGGAAGTGGACCTACTTGGAGGTAAGGGTTGATTTAGTTGTGAATACATTTTCAATCTTATTATCCTTTAATGACAATACGTTTAGCTAAATTTTGAGATTTTGTGTGTAATATGGAAGGTCCACGACGCATGCACACGAGCCATTTAGCGTTCAAATGTCTCAAGGCGGTGCATGGTATGAAACTCAAAGTTCGATGGGCCTTCATTACCCCTACACGTATGTTGGTCATACCGATGTTGGACCATCTAATCAGAGGTGAAATATATATTTATACATGAATTCAACTTTTTTAGGCTTACGAAATTTAATACATATGCGATGTTTATATGTAGGGGGGATATGTCTACGGTGAAGATATTGATGAGAATGAGGATAATGAAGGTGAAGATAATATTGACGAAGTAAGTGGAGAAGATTCTGATATGAATGTAGAAGGGGTTAGAGGTGAAGAAAGTGCTCAACAGATGGTTGATGGCGAGGGGGATGATGCGGTAGACAATGTCATTGCTGGGAATGATATGAATGTAGATGATGAAGAGCCGCCGTACTGTGAAGTGGAGCCACTTTATGCACACATCACAGATGAGGAGATAGATGCGGCAGTGAATTCTACAATGGATTTGGACCAACAAAATGAAGATGAGTTATACGTTGGCCGCATCTTTGATAATAAAGAAGCATTCGTTACAGCCTTGCAGGAGTTTTTTATTCAAAATCATGTCGAATACAAGGTCGTACGAACAAATACGGCAGAGTATACAGTGAAGTGCATTGATAGCACTTGCCCTTGGAGAGTGCATGGCTCAATCAAAAGGGGTGGTGGGTCCTTTAAATTGAAGACGTACAAAGGTGACCACACATGTCGGAATGCCCAACTTAGCATAGATCATAGGCAGTGCAGTGCCTCCTTTATTTCGAAGGTCATAATGCCCGCTATCCAAGCTGAATTAACTCTCACACCAGGGGATATTATTCAAAGAATGAAGGAGAAGTATCATTTTGACATATCATATAAGAAAGCATGGGCAACAAGGAATATGACGATCAAGGCCATTTATGGAGATTGGGTAGAATCATATAAATTGTTGCCAATGTACCTAAGGGCAGTGCAAGAAGTCAATCCTGACTCCTACTACCGCTTAGAGGATGATGTAGTACCTCGTGCAGATGGTGGCACTTGTAGGAGATTTAAATGGTTGTTTTGGGCGTTTGGGCCGTCTATAGCTGGGTTTCGACATTGCATCCCTGTGATTGGCGTTGATGCCACTCACTTGTATGGAAGATATCCTGGTGCTCTTATAGCTGCAACGACTACAAATGGAAATAATGGGTTATTTCCTCTTGCATTCGGGCTTGTCGGGAAGGAAGATGGAAACAATTGGAAATGGTTTCTAATGGAATTGAGGGATCATGTACTGATGGGCATGATGAACATCGTCATTATTTCAGATCGACATAAGGGGCTTCAGAAGGCGGTGCCTGAGGTTCTTCTAGAGCCGGATTACTACCATCGTTATTGCACCCGTCACATAAAAGCAAATTTTAAGGAGTTCAAAAATAATACACTGACGGACTTGATTGGGGCAGCAGCTTGTGCACTCACAGTAGAAAAGTTTGATGCTAAAATGGACTTGATTGGTCAAGAGAGTCCTAGGGCAAAACATCTCCTCTTAGGAGGAGAATTGCATCCTGCACAATGGTCCCTTCCACACAGTGGTTTTATGACATTTGGCATGATGACTACAAATATGGCTGAAAGTTTAAATAGCGTCTTGAAGGGGGCACGAGGGTTACCTATGCAGGCTTTAGTGTCAACTATCTTTTATCGGCTCATAAAATTTTTTGTTAAACGATTTTCTGCCTCCTCTGCCATGGCCACCCCATATACTCCTAGAGTGGAAGCCATATTGAGAGAGCAAACAAGAAAAATTGGGGAGTATATAGTTAATAGGATCAACAGGAGTCGATTTAAGTGACATCAATTCGTGCCCGCAAGGTTATGGTAAATGCTGCGATGCATACTTGTACATACAACATCCCTCAGGTTTATGGTTATCCTTGCTCGCACCTTATCGCCGTGTGGGCAAAGCAGCGGGAGCCAATCAATGCATCATTGTTTTACACATCTTATACTTATAAAATGTGTACTCCGCAGAATTTTATTCTCCTCGTGGTCGGGAGTATTGGGAGAGGGATATACCGTTTGTGTTATACCCACCGATAGCAATAAGGCAACCCGGTAGCCCACAGTCTGTTCGCATTAGGAATACTATGGACCGCAGAACAATGGAAAGAGATGGTAGAGGAGGATATAAATGCGGGAGGTATAAACAAAGTGGGCATAATAGTAAATCATGTAGAAACCCTCCTGTTGATTGGTAAATATATAATCAACCTTTGTATTTATTATATTTTTTTAGTTACGTACGCATGTATTCCTTACGATTAATGATATGATCTTCATCTTCCACAGATCATATGGATCATGCAGAGCCTTGTTACGAGCCAAGCCCGAGTGACACTTCTTTACTCGTAGAGTAGGAGTCACATAGGTCTGCTGCTATTTGGAGAGGAGAGGTATGATAACTTTTTTAAAATTTGTTTTATTTGTTTTGGTTGATATAGTACGACATGTTATAATTTTAAAATTTATTATAGGACCCCGGGTGCCTTGAGTGCACCGAATATTTTAAATATCTCCGCCATTGGCCTATAGATGAGCGTATATTACCTTATATCGAGCGAGTGGGATTCAGCCATTTCATTCATCTACAGTATGTTCGTCTCGATCGGCCTCTATTGACAGCTCTTGTTGAGAGATGGAGGAGGGAGACACAGACGTTTCATTTGTCATATGGAGAGATGTCCATCACGCTCATGGATGTGGCAGTTCTATTAGGACTCCGTATTGATGGATGTCCGGTGACAGGCACAACAAGAGGAGCTCATATGGATATATTAGTTAGACTTCTTGGTAGAGCTCCTCCTACTACAGTGATGTGTGGTAGCCGAGTGAGCCTACGATGGCTCTTACATGAGTTTCGTGAGCTCCCAGCCGATGCTACAGAGATAGTTATTGAGCAGCATGCACGAGCCTATATATTGCATTTACTTGGAGCCACCATATTTGCGGATACCACGAGCAACCACGTGCATGTTTCGTATCTCTCTCTCCTTGCCGACTTTGACATGGCTGGCACTTATTCATGGGGCAGTGCTACTTTCGCATTCTTATACCGAGAGTTAGGAAAGGCATGTCAGGCCATGACCTCGGGGATTGGGGGCTGTCTGACTCTTCTTCAGGTAAATAATTGTATAATTTTACTTGGTGTTTTAGTCACGTATAATTTTTTAATTCTAATATTTGTTATCGCTATTTTATGACATAGTTATGGTCGTGGGAGCACTTACACGTCGGCCGACTAACTGCTGAGATGGGTTGCTTGGTCGAGGGTGCTCCATTAGGGGTGAGGTAGGTTGTATTTATGTTTACCACATTACTTTTTAAGCAACGTTTTATGTACATATGCTGAACTCATTTCTTAAATTTAACTCCTTAAGGTGGAATGTTCGGAAGAAGAGAACCGAAAATCAACAAGGACTCCTCCGTTTGTATAGAGGGGAGTTAGACCACCAGCTGCCATACTAGGTAATTTTATTACCGTGTTGAACTTTTTTATGTAATGAGTTTAAAAAATTTTGTCGTTATTTAAACTAACTTATCTTTATATATTGTATAGATTATTTGGCAGCCATACTCGGAGGACTTGTTGGCTGTGATACCTCCACTCTGCACTGACGGTCGAGAGATGTGGCTTTCTCGAACCCCTCTCATATGTTATGAGATTATAGAGATGTATGTGCCAGATCGTGTAATGCTCCAGTTTAACCTGGAGCAAGGGGTCCCACCTTCTACTGTCGAGTTTGTCCATCACATCACTCGACAGGGCCGCCATATTACCGACTGGGCTATATATCATGCGTATTTGAGTGATGCACTTGTCACCTGTACTTCACGCGAGGACTTAGCAGCAGCATGTGAGTCGGTGATTAGAGCGTCTAATGATGTCCTTCGTAGCTTGCCACTACTTCATTCGGTGATCACGGATGTTCATCGAGATTATCCTGTCGACGAGGCCGCTCAGACGCAGCCGATGCACTCTTCATGCCCTGATATTCCATCATCATCAGCAGCATATAGCTCTCCTCCAGGTTCATCATTTCCAGACACTACACATGTCACTCATCCAGATCAGATTTTATATTATAGACGACATTGGCCAGCTCGTATTATACCATTTATTACTTATGCTGAGCCGGAGCCCGAGTAGGAGCCTGACATGGAGTCGCAGCCCGAGCCCCAGTCGGAGCCAGAGCCAAAGCCACAGCCAGAGGTAGATCATGAGGAGCTCGTACACCACCGTCGAGGACGAGGTTGAGGACGAGGATGAGGACGTAGGAGATTATGATATTACTTGTGATGTATTGTATATGATGTACTTTACTTATATTTGTTATGGTGATATTCGTGATAGTGATATTTATTATGGTGATATTTGTTATGGGTGGAATGAATGAAGTTGTACATATACATCTATGTTTTGAATGAATGAATAGGGACAGGTGATAAAATTAGTTTTAAATAGTAATTTTAAAAAAAATTTAATTTGATTTTGTCGTTCAGAACGATGAAATCAACTTAAGCTGATTTCGTCGTTCAGAACGACGAAATCAGTGTTGTTCCGCCACCGAAGGGCAAAATTAGCCAAGTGTGGTGGTTTCGTCGTTCAGAACGACGAAATCAACTTAAGTTGATTTCGTCGTTCTGAACGACAAAACCGGGTCAAGTAATTAAAGGTTTCGTCATTTAGAACGACGAAATCGTATTAAAACCAATTTCGTCATTTAGAACGACGAAATCGTATTAAAACCAATTTCGTCGTTTTAAATGACGAAATCAATTTAAAACAAAAAAAAAGCCACGCTAGCGCCAACTACTTGGTTGGCGCCTGCGTGGCAAAAACGAACACCACTTTGGGAAATATTTCTCAAAGTGATATATTTTGGTAATTTTTTTTATTATTTTAATAATTTTTTCTAAATTATAAATAAATAATTAAATAAATAATATTAAAAATATATTTCAGAAAATGTCGGAGAGAAAAAATTAACTTTTAGAATAGTGTTATAACAGCCTCCTCCCTCCAACCAACATGGTGTACGATGCACATGTAACTTGAGTTTCATGTTTTCTCCCACCAAATATATTTCGTAGGCTGCATGGATCTCATGCAATCCTTAGCCTGGGCATCTAGCCGTGCGTGTGACGACGGGTGGAGAGGAAGAAGCGATTTGTGGTGGAGGTGTCCCGGAGAAACAAAGCAACAGTGGGAGAGAAGTGATATGCGACATAGGAGCCGGGAGTAGGGGTGGAATCTGGAGGCATGGGGGGATAGCAGGGAGGGGGCGGCCTTGGGCAAGCAGGACAGGGCAGAGGTAGGTGTCTGGCCACGGTGAGGAGGCAGGCAAAGACAACGGTAACAGCGGCCGGCCATATCTCTTCTTCTTCTTCTTCATGTCTTGGTTTTTTCACTAGAAAACCACAATCTGAAGTGTACGTCTTGAGTGTTGGTGGCTGATGGTGTCTGTGCAAATGTGAAAAGGGAGCGAGTACAGGCAGAAACATAATCGAAGAGATAGCCAGTGACGAAGGGCTGCATATTTTTTAGGGGAGGATGAGGGCCCATCCTGTTCTCTCACTGACTGGTGGGTAGAGACCTTAAGAGATCCTTGCCCTGAGTGGTGATGAGAAGGTGCAAATTGGTAGGTGGTGGAGGTCGGCCAACGTGAAGAGTACTCTCCGGCCACGTACTTGTATTGAGCCAGGTGTGTTGGGTCAGTGGGATCATACCCACAAAACCGGAGCACAGAGAGAGTGAGCCGGTTTGAGAGAGTGACATGAGAGGGGAAGAAGTTAGGTGACCCACCTAGGTGGGACGCGAATCTGTTGGGGAGGGTATTTTGCTCAGCACCGATTGGCCACCAATGGGTGCCTTCCACGTCACAAGGACTAGCAGATTCACAGAGACGCTCAAATTGGATGGCATTTGGGTTCACAGCGACACGGAACCGGGAATTGGTTCAAGTTCACGGAACTGGGATTTGGGTCATGTTTAAATTTTTATATGCCTTTTTACCTTATTTGCTAGTATAGATTAGGTTAATTTAGAGTTAATTATGGTTTATTTAGATTAAGATAGATATTAGTATTTTAGTTTAATTATGAATAATTTTGTAGTTATTAGTTGTTTAGACATGTATTTATATCAAGATGGAATTTTAGTTACTTTATACATGTCTAAAATATGGTATTTTATGTTTTGTAGGTAAAGTGCGCTTATCGAAGTACTTGGACGATGTTTGAAATGCTTGAAAATAGTCTTCACATGCTTTAAAGTGATTTGGACAACTTTTCGGAGTTATGAACAAGTTAGAAATTAATATGGACACGAAGGAAAGCTTAATGAACAGAGTCCAGGAAAACAGAAACACTGTAGCCGATCGATCGGGCATGCATGGCGATCGATCGGGATAACGTGAAATCAGATGAAAATACAGTGTAAGCGATCGATCGGGCATGTAGGGCGATCGATCGGCATAACGTGCAGTTTCCTTGTTTGACCCAAATTCCAATCCTTTTCATATTGGACTTCTTCCTACGGATCTTATGCCTATAAAAAGACATATTTGGCTTAGAATTGGGGGATTCCAGTAGATTTTCTTCAGAGAAAAAGGAAGAAGAAGATGGAAGAGAACTCAAAGCTTTCAATGGAGATTCAAGTGCTTTCTTCTACCATGGAAGGCTAGACTTTTCTTTTACTTAGGAGTTGATGAAGCTATAGATAAGTTTCAGTTTCTTTTCTTTTTAATTTAGATCTCAGTTGTGAATGATGACAATTGTATGATATGGATTTCCTTTTTAATGGAAGAGCTTTTCATGTTTATTCAAATCTATATTGATTTATTGTCTTGTAGATGATAGATTGATATGGTTTTGATATTTGCATCGATTCTAATTTCTGTGATTTAGATGAGATGGTCATACAATAGTTTTAATGTTCAGATAATTAATGACTTGGATGAGTTATACTAAGATTAGACGGGTCATGCCTATAGTTAGTTTAGTGTAGATGATTCGTGCTATTGTCGAAGATAGTTCATGCCATGGAAGTTAATTAATGATTCTTTTTGAAGTAATTCTAGCTTGTAGCTGAGAATACTTGTTCATGTTCACACTAGATTTA
This sequence comes from Saururus chinensis, assembly GCA_035235625.1. Classification (NCBI taxonomy): domain Eukaryota; kingdom Viridiplantae; phylum Streptophyta; class Magnoliopsida; order Piperales; family Saururaceae; genus Saururus; species Saururus chinensis. The sequence continues at coordinate 25,496,369 of CP141144.1, forward strand.
GATTAAGAGTTAAGGAATTGTTATGGTTCTATAGTGGATTCAATTTCCTAAGTAAATTCCATCATATTAATCTCTTACTTTTAAACTAGTTGATTTCTTTCTTTTGCTTAATTTAAGTTTAAGTTTGTTTTAGTTTTTAATCAGCAAATTCCTTTTTAGATTTAGTGATAATCCATCCGTCCCTGAGGTTCGACAACCCTTAAATACTTATCCTAGTACAATTACCTTGTACACTTGCAAAGGGTTTAATTATAAACGATCAGGGCGGCCTTGGGCAAGCAGGACAAGGCAGAGGTAGGTGTCTGGCCACGGTGAGGAGGCAGGCAAAGACAACGGTAACAGCGGCCGGCCATATCTCTTCTTCTTCTTCTTCATGTCTTGGTTTTTTCACTAGAAAACCACAATCTGAAGTGTACGTCTTGAGTGTTGGTGGCTGATGGTGTCTGTGCAAATGTGAAAAGGGAGCGAGTACAGGCAGAAACATAATCGAAGAGATAGCCAGTGACGAAGGGCTGCACATTTTTTAGGGGAGGATGAGGGCCCATCCTGTTCTCTCCTCACTGACTGGTGGGTAGAGACCTTAAGAGATCCTTGCCCTGAGTGGTGATGAGAAGGTGCAGATTGGTAGGTGGTGGAGGTCGGCCAACGTGAAGAGTACTCTCCGGCCACGTACTTGTATTGAGCCAGGTGTGTTGGGTCAGTGGGATCATACCCACAAAACCGGAGCACAGAGAGAGTGAGCCGGTTTGAGAGAGTGACATGAGAGGGGAAGAAGTTAGGTGACCCACCTAGGTGGGACGCGAATCTGTTGGGGAGGGTATTTTGCTCAGCACCGATTGGCCACCAATGGGTGCCTTCGACGTCACAAGGACTAGCAGATTCACAGAGACGCTCAAATTGGATGGCATTTGGGTTCACGGCGACACGGAACCGGGAATTGGTTCAAGTTCACGGAACTGGGATTTGGGTCATGTTTAAATTAATAGACACAGAACTGGGAACCCGGTTTTCTAACCAAGATAGAACCAGGTTATGAAAACCCGCCTCTCATACAGAAGACGCGAATCAAGAAGCTCAGAAAATGCCCGATTTTTTTTCCCGCCTCTGGTACTTGCTCCCTTCGAGTCAACTGTCGCCACCGGAACTATCCACTGCAGCGCCTCCCTCTTGATTGCCACCGAAACTGTCAACTGCAGCACCTCCCTTTCGATCGCCACCGGAACTGTCTCTTGCAGCGCCTCCCTTTTGATTGCCACTGGAACTGTCCCTTGCAGCGCCTCCCTCCTTGTCCACTACATAGACTCGACCTTGACCAAATCCCCGCCGAAAAACTAGTTAAAAGAACACAGGAGAGAAGATCGGGAGAAAAAGCCCAAACTTTTTGATACCGTGACCCAAATCCCATCTCCGTTACTTTCAGCGAGAAGGGAGGATAGTGACGTGGAAGCGGTTCATTGGTGGCTAATGGGTGCTGAGCGAGAAGCCCTCCCCAGCAGATTCGCGTCAAGGAGGGAGGCGCTGCAGTGGACAATTCCGGTGGCGATCAAGAGGGAGGTGCTGCAGTTGACAGTTCTGGTGGCGACCATCGACTAGGAAGGAGCAGGTAGGAACTCCTATGGACAGTTCCGGTGGCGACCGTCGACTAGGAAGGAGCAGGCAAAAAAAAAGTCAGGGCTTTTTCTGGACTTTTTTCTCTCCCGTCTTCTTTTAACACTGGGTTTTCTCTGTTAGTTTCAGAGAGACGGACCCGGTTCTGTCTCTGTTAGAAGAATCGGGTTCCGTCTCTATTAATTTGATACCGTGACCCAAATCCCATCTCCGTTACTTTCAGCGAGAAGGGAGGATTGTGACGTGGAAGCGGTTCATTGGTGGCTAATGGGTGCTGAGCGAGAAGCCCTCCCCAGCAGATTCGCGTCCACCTAGGTGACGTGCAAGGTGTAGTGGGAGATTTCAGTTGTACGTGAGTGGGAGACAAATTATCCCACATCGACCCATATACTCATCTCTTACATGAAAGGCAAAAAATACAGAAGGTGATATTGGCATAAATTTTCTCCCTCTCCAACGAGAACAAGTGAAGCAAGCCGTTTTTCTCCTTGCTTTTGGTGCATGGTGATCAAAGTAAAAATGATGCTTTTCTTAAGGCTTTACACTCAATCTCTCTTATATTCTATTAAGTTTTTATTTTCCTTGGAGCCTTATCTTTAGCTAATTTTCCACTAAAGTGGCTAAAGAAAGAAGGGCTTTCTCTTGGATTTAAGAGAAATGATACATCAAAGAGGTAATTTTGATTTCTCTTATTTATAATTAAAAAAAAATATGTTTAATATTGAGTGATTGGTCACATCATTGGGGCTCAGTCCCTAAAGGTCAAATAGTTCTTAATTCATGTTTTAATTATTATTAATCTTGAAGTTTTAAATTAATATACTGCATATATGCATGTTCTTATTTTGAATGTATGTAAATTAATTATGAGGGACATAAAGGTTCAATTTTTATGTATCCACACGTCGGACTCATTATCAAGCTTCCTCTACTGTCACCCAACAAGGTGAACCTCATAGACGTCCATCGAGTTATGGCCAAAAGACTAGAAGGATGGCGAGAGGAGTTGAAGCAGCTCTTGAAGCTGATTCTCACATGGCTATAATGTTAAAAGTGGGTCATAGGTCAAAGGATATTTTGTAATTTTCATAACTTTCCTGGGTAGTTTGCTTATATAATGTCACATTGTATGCTTAAGGGTTTTGTTATTGCTACAGTAAACATCCGGCTGAGTGAGAAGTGAGCCGTCATTGCAAAACAGTAAAAAATAGAGTGTCATCTTCTTTGTGTTGTCCATCTTCTCACCAATACCTCCCTTTGATTTACCCTATTAAAAACCATATTCATTATATTTCTTTCTCTTTCTCTCATCCTCTCCAACAAATTTGGTAGCTGAGGGCAAATATCAAATCTATTAGATTTCCCAAAATCACCATAGCCTCATGTTCAAGTTCTTCATCAGAGGAGCTTCTATTGTCGATGTTCGACAGGGAAAGCTACAATTTTTTGTGCATATAAATGAGGACTCTCTTCATATCTAAAATTCTATGGGAGTATGTTGAAAAAGGTTATAAAGAACCAAAAAATGGAGAAAACCTAGCCACTTGGGATGAAGAGAAGAAGAAGACATACAAGAGAACAAGAAGCAAGATGCAAAAATCTTATTTTACATACGACAAGCGGTAAGCAAAGCAATTTTTCTAAGAATCATGGCTTCCACAAAATCTAAAGAAACATGAGAAATTTTGAAGAATGAATTTTAATAAGGGACTAAAAAGGTAATTACTATCAAGCTTAAAATTTTATGGAGAGATTTTGATAATTTGGTAATGAAAGATAGTGAGAATGTTCAAGATTTTAATTCTAGAGTTGCTACCATTGTTAATCAAATTAGAAGCTATGAAAATAGTATTCCGAATAAGAAGATTGTGCAAAAAGTGTTAAGAAGCTTGCCCACTAAATTTGAGCATGTTGTGGCCACTATTGAAGAAGAGAGAGATTTATCAAAATTAAATATGCATAAGTTGATGAGTTCTCTTGAAACTCATGAAATAGAAATGAAGAAGTTTACTCCTTCCTCCATGAAGCAAACTTTCAATCGAAATTGACTTTCAAAGAGAAAAAGGAACATGGAGGAAAGAAAAATTTTCAAAATAATTCATTTCAAGGTAGAGGAAAGGGAAACCAAGGAAATGGAAGAGGTTATGGAAAAAGAAATGCAAATAGAAAAAGTAAATATGAAAAGCAAAACAATGGTTATTTTATTTACAATAAAATAAATCATGTTGCTGATTATTATTATTTTAGATGCAAGCACCACACTCATGCTCCAAAGGATTACAAATTTCAAAACAAGGACCAATAACATTTCACCAAAAAAGAGAAGACAAACAAAGTCATTTGTTCTACTCTTGCATTAACACACAAGAAGAAAGAAATGATATTTGGTACTTAGATAGTGGTTATAGTAACTACATGACACACAATTGGAAAAGCATTGTGAAGCTTGAACAAAATAAAAACTCTCAAGTAATAGGAGATAGAAAAATGTAAAAAGTTGAGGTCAAAGGAATCAAGCTGTCCAAACAAAGAAAGGTGAGTTAAACTCATTTATGATGTTCTTTATGTTCCCGGTTAACACAAAATTTGCTTAGTGTTGGGCAACTTATGCAAAGAGGATATAAAGTGTATTTTGACAAAGATGAATGTATTATAATTGATAAAAGCATGCGGCAAGTGATAGCAAAGGTCAAAATGATGCCAAACAAGGTATTTCCATTAGTTATGTCTATTTGTGCAAGGTATAGAATGAAGGCTATTTATATAGATAACTCTCTATTATGACACTTAAGGTTTGGACATTTGAACTATAGGAATCTCGCTTTGCTCAACAAAAAGAACATGGTCTTTGGACTTCCAACAATCAACCAAGAAAAAAATATTTGTGAGGGGTGCATATATGGAAAATAACACAGACTACCATTTTCGGAGTCAACTTGGAGATCAAAAGAACCACTTGAGCTTGTTCATACCGACATATGTGGATCAATAAACACACCATTATTCAATAAGAAAATGTATTTTCTACTCTTTGTAGATGATTTTACAAGAATGATGTGGGTTTATTTAATAGATGTCAAATCGGATACATTTTCCATATTTGTGCAATTCAAGATACTTGTAGAAAATCAAAGTGAAAATAAATTGAAAACTTTGAGGACCGATCGTGGTGGTGAGTTTACATCAAGAGATTTTTGTAATTTTTGCAAAGAATATAACATCAAGAGGGACCTAACAACTAGCACACACCTCAACAAAATGGTGTAGTAGAGAAAAGAAATAGAACCATTGTGGAGATGACAAGAAGCATGCTCAAAGGGAAGAATCTTCCAAACCAATTTTGGGCGAAAGCCATTAATACGGCCACCTACATCATTAATTGGTCTCCAATAAAGGTAGTTTGAAATATGACACCATATGAGGCATAGCATAAGAGAAAACCATAAGTAAGTTACTTCAAAAAATTTAGATATATTGCTTATGCTCATATTCCTACACAAAAGAGAAACAAGTTTGATGAGAAAGAATACAAATGCATCTTCATTAGATATAGTGAAAAATCCAAGGCCTATAGGCTTTTCAATCTTAAAATTAAAGAATTTGTGATTTCAAAAGATGTAATCTTTGATGAAGAATGCTCATGGGACTTTGAAGAAAGCAATAGTGGATTTTCAAAAGTGTATGTAGAAGAAGAAAAAGAATCAAACATCAAATGGTTCACAATCACAAGAGCATGAAACTCCTCTTACACATTATGACCCAAGGCAAGATTCAAATATATGACAAATTAATCCAAATAATGTGGATAGTGATTTACCTCTAAGAAATGTATGTTCATTTCAATAAATTAATGATGAATGTGATGTTACATTTTTTTCTTGTGATCCAACAAATTTTGAAGATACTTCAAGAGAAGAAGTTTAGATAGAAGTAATGAATAATGAAATGAATGTGATTGGAAAAATAAGACATAGGAGTTAGTTGATAAACCTTAAGAAAAAGATGTGATTGGCTTGAAATGAGTGTTCAAAATAAAGTTCAATAAAGATGGCTTAATTTAAAAACACAAAGCAAGGCTAATTGCAAAAGGGTAATCATAACAACTCGGCATTGACTTCAATGAAACTTATGCTCCCGTTGCAAGAATGAAAACTATAAGAATTGTTCTTGCACTTTTAAATGTAGAGCTTAAAAAGAGGTCTATGTTGAGCAACCACAAAGATACAAAGTCAAAGGAAATAAAGGGAAAGTCTACAAACTCTATAAAGCCTTGTATGGACTCAAACAAGCTCTAAAGATTGACAAGTATTTTAAACAAAATGGATTCCAAAGAAACCCAAGTGAGTCATCTCTCTATGCAAAGAAAGAATATGTATGATTTTATCATTGTTTGCCTTTATATTGATGATTTGATTTACACTAGCAATAGTCTAAGGATGATAAAATAATTCAAGTACACTATGAAAAAAGAATATGAGATGACCGATTTAGGACTCATGACATACTTTATTGGGATTCAAGTGAAACAAAAAGATGATAAAATATTCTTATCTCAAGAAAAGTATATTGATGATTTGTTGAAAAAGTTTAATTTGACTAATTATAAAGAAATTGTTACTCCTATGACTATGAATGTGAAATTGTAAAAATATGATAGATGCAAATTGGTGGATGAATCCTCTTATAAAATTCTTGTTGGTTCATTGATTTACTTGACAAACACAAGACCCGATATTGTGCATAGTGCGCGCATTGTTGCTAGGTACATGATCAAATTAAGTAAAACTCATCATGAGGTGGTAAAGAGAATTTTGAGGTATGTGACAGGAGCAAAGAATTTTGGGCTGAAATATGAGTGTTAAAAAGAGAATGAATTGATTGGCTATTCCGATAGTGATTGGGCCGGTAGCATTGATGATAGAAGAAGCACTTACGACTACATATTTACATTGGTCATCAAAGAAGCAAGACATTGTTACTCTCGCATCTGCCAAAGCCAAGTATATTTCATCTTCAAGTGCATCATGTGAAGTGGTTTAGTTAAGGAGAATTCTCAAAGATCTTAAGTGTGAGCAAGCATATCTAACAACATTTTTTTGTGACAACATGTTGGCCATTGCAATAACTAAAAACCCAATTTTTCATAGAAGGACAAAACACATTGAGTTGAGACATCATTGCATAAGAGAACTAGTGAAGAAAGGTGAAATTGAGTTGAAGTTTATTAAGACCAATGATCAATTAGCCGATGTGTTTACCAAAACGGTGACAATTGAAAATTTTATACATTTTAGAAACCTTATGAAAATTACAAATTAAGAAAATGTGTTAAAAGCAGGTCAAAAGCCAAAGGCTATTTTGAAATTTTCATGACTTTCTTGGGTAGTTTGCTTATGTAATGTCATATTATATGCTTAAGGGTTTTGTTATTAGACCCCTAAAAACCCCTCAGTACCCCGTTATGGAGAAAAAATTGCCTAATTTCCTATTTTTCTTGTATCCCATCTATCCCTAAGAAATTTCCATGTCATTACCCCTCAATTTATAGAAAATGCCATAGCGTATCATCTCCCACACATCTCCTATGCCGGCGGCCATCCTCCCTAAGTTCCTGCCAGCGAGCTTTGAAAAGCAACCATTTTTGGTATCGTCGATCGCTTCACTCGGTGTTGTTTGGGTTTGACTGTTAATGACATTCAAGTGGGTGTTGGGGCTTTGTTTCGAATGTTGTACTTCAATGGGAGAACCTAGATGTAGTGTGATTGTGAAAGATTTGATCCACCGGGGAAGAAGAAGGGCTTAGCATAGACCAGCATCAGAGTAAGCAGGGGACGACCAACCATTTTTTAAGAGACAAATAGGTTTTAATCTACTATTTTTCATTTTTGTTTCTGTTTATTGCTACATGTATGCATGGTGGTTTCTTGATATTTTATTACTAATTTACTGTCTAAAAGTTCTTTGCCTCCACCCTTTATATTCTTCGTGTTTCTCCCCTCTTCTGCTTGCTTGGTTAGTTAATCTAAACCATATTATGAGATACCCAGTTAATATTAGATAAAATTATTGAGTTGATCTATATTAAATAAAATTTTCCAACTACAATACTGAGTATTCATGAGCCATTACCCTTCAAGTTTTGATCATTAGGATTTTGTCATTCGTGGTAAAAAGCAATTGCCCTTATATAGGTAGATTTGCTATTTATTCTTCAACAACAATTTTAACTGATTAAATAAGATATGATGTGTTTATGATGGTGTGACTCAGTGCTACAACAAAGTTGTTGATGCTCATGCTCCCTCAGCAATTGTTGTCACTAGTAGTTCAGCCTTATTTGTTGAACTGTGTTGTTACGTCTGGACTAAGACTATGAAGAAGTCAAATTTATATTTATTTTACTTGTCAATTGTAGTAGACAAGGGAAAGCCTTGTTCAACAAAGAAAATTATTATGAAAAATATAAGAAGAAAGAAAAATTAAGAAAGAAAGAGTATAAAAGTATTAAGGCAATAAAGAGTTAAGAAATCAAGAAAAGAAAACACTAAGGCATTAAAGGTCATTGCAACATCTAATGATGTTCTTCATGTGTTATGTTATCTCAGTTAGAATCAAATGAAAATTCTATCTAATCAGAAGATATGAACATTAAAATTAAAAATAAAGATAGTTTAGATAGATGAAGGATAAAAATAGTTGTTTCTTCAATAGTTCTATGTATCCAAATAACAAAAGATTAAAAAGGAGAGCCTTCAAGCGTCTTATGTATCCAAATCACAAAGAAATAAGAAGAAGAACAATATTAAATAAATATCACTTTAAATAACTAATACGTATTTAAAAACATTAATGAAACATGAATAAAACTTCATTACATTGTTACAAATCACCTCTAGCCTTAGCTTTAAAGCTTAGAAAGTCATTACAATAAAAATATAAATATAAATATAGATACAAAAGAAGGGAAGAAAAATAGGAGAATAGAGCTCCAAAGATGAGGGGATGATGCATCTATCACATCCACCCCTCTATTTATAGGAATAGAAGAGGTTGCTTCAAAGAGGAAAGCCCAATCATATCTCTAGATTGCATCCTAATTTATTGCCTGATTGGTTGCTTATTTGGCAATAATTAAATTATAAATCAATCAAATAAATCAATAATTTATTTAACAAATAAGTATCCTTAAATCTTCCTTTAGTTATCCAATCAGCCTCATTGTCTTTCTTTATGTGTATCAATCATAACCAATGAAAATATTCTTCATGTACTAGCCTCAGGCTAGTTTACTAGCTGTCCATTTTCATACCAGATTTGACTCATACAGATTCAGAATTATGAATTTCTTCCTAAAATGGACATTGTAGCTACGGAAGTCTTCTTTCCAATGCCATCAGAATCGTATCAATCCGAATTATACATAAAAAAATATAGTCAAAATACCAAGGTTGTGTCAATCTGTCCAAATCAGCTTCTTCCCAAATTTAGTTCTCTTAATGCAAATCTGAAATCCAATGGGTCCATAAGGTTGTGTTCGACCATTCCATGTATGTTTAGACCATTAAGAGCCCATTCTTGACTTTTAAATAACTTTAGGTAGTTGGGCTTCACTTCCTCTTCTAGTTGGATCCTATTAAAGCCTGTTTAGACATGTAAACTTAATTAAGGTCTAACTAGCTTATTCTAAACATAAATAGCCTAAATAAGTAATAAATTAACACAAAATAAGATTGTAATTTAAAATGTGAGAATATTTAATAAAACATTATTGCAGTGCATCAAACTACGTGGTGGAGACATGTCATGGGCTACCTTCTTAGACAAAGTGAAAATTTCAAGTATGCAAATTCATTAGAATGTTTGCTTTGGTCTTTTTTATCTTTTTCTTGAATTTTATGATAATATTTTAACATGATATGCATCTGAATATAATGGTGTGATAAACTATGATAACTTCTTGTATGCCATCAAATGAAACTTTTGGATCTCTACCAAAAGGTCTATAGGACACAGAGGGAAATAAATAAAACTAGTACTTTGTTTTTCATATATTCTGGAAATTTATGAGCAATCCAAGGAAATTAATGGATATATGCTTTTCCTATCATTTGAAATTGAAAAATATCATATTTGAAATCTTTCTTTTAACAGTTAATGGTTTATGAAAATGATCCTAGCAAAAGAAGCAATGTAATAGGATCTATAGTTGAATGTGTCATCCCTTCCGCAAAGATGCCAATTTCTAATGGTCAATATGGAAGGATAAAGTAATTTTGGAGGTTACTTTTTGTATCCTTTCTAGTGTAACATGAGATTTTGATCAACTCAAATAGAGATAATAAAAGGAAAAAAAACAAAGGTATAAGATTGTGATGTTTAAGGCAGAGATAGGATGTAAATTGTGACATGAAGGCCATTAATAATATACATTATGTAACTATGGATATATTGCAGGTGTACATATTAGTTTGAGTTGTTTTCATATTTTGTTTAATTCAAGAAAAAAATTAGCACTTAGATATGTTTTGTTTAATTCTAGCAGATAAACAAAATAGCATCCACAAAACTCTACAATAAACTAGCTTTGGAAGGTTATTTTTAGATTAGTGAATGATCATATATCATTTCCACAATTACATCCCTTGAATCCAATAGGGAAATTGAACATGTGATCCTTTTAAATTTTCTCACTCTAGTGGACTTCTTTTATTTGAGTGTAACTAAACCTTCATTAAATATGGATAGATTTTCTAAGAAATTATAAAGACTCAAAACTGTAATACAAATTCTTGAAAGAAATTGAGAATTGAAGTTTCATGTATAAATCAGAAGTTACTCCTCCAAAAAATACACAAAGGTTGAAACATACAATGCACATGTTATCCTTTTAAATTATTTCGTACAAGTGAACTTCTTTTATTGTGAATGTAACTGGACCTGAAATTGAGCCTTCATTAAATATGGATCGATTTTCCTAAGAAAGTGTAATAATTCAAAACTCTAACACAGACTGTTAAAAGCAATTGAAAAATGAAGTTTTGTGCACAATTCAGAAGTGACTCCTTCAAAGATTACATGCAGAACAAAAACCTTAAATAGGCTTAGCATCATGGCTAAACAATATAAAAGTCTTTCAGAAGCTTTGGAAGGCATGAACAAGCCTCTAAGTAGTTGACCTTCAAAGATGTAAGGTACAAGCTCCAAAGATAAAGTGCAAAACTAATTTTAGTTAGTCTATCTACAAGGATGACATGTATGCAAAAGAAAATGGAAACATTCAATATCAAAGGCTCCAATCTGAAAATGATTGTCATATATAAGCACAAGCATGCTAAAGAAAATGTCAAATTTTCTAAAGGATAAAAAATAATTTACTAAGAACTCTAAAAAGAGAGGCATATATAATCAAAAGTGACACCTTATCAACAAATTCTACGTCTTCTTGTTAGTCCTCACATGGAGAGTTAGAAACGCTTTCTAAATTATTTATGCTTGATTTTTGCCATTCATTTATATACACTAGCAGAAAAATGAAAATGATTTATGAATTACTATAAGAACAATAAGTATTTCATGTAAAGAGACCCGACTTCTGAATATGCTAATTTCAATGTTACATAAAATCTCGCAACAACCTTTTTCAGTGCCCAATACGCTACTATTGTAGTGTTCTATCTACTAGTATGTGGATTCTATAATGGACATAGGATAAACCTAGGTGGTCGAAAAGAACAATAACATTTCTAATCAAATTAAGATTTCCAGAAAGGCAATCATGGAAGGAAAAAATACAAATAAGAATATCAGAGAATATCTTCATACTTCAAATCACTGATTCTCAAGTTACCTTGGTACACAATATTTTCCATTCCCATCATAGGCCTTTCTACGCACTGGATCACTTAAAACTTGATAAGCTTCCCCTAGTACATGCCAAAAGTATTTAAATAAGAAAACTAAGACCTTTTACAAAGAGCAAATATCAAGAAAATAGAAATGCAAGCTTTTCACCTATACTAAGAGGTGGTGGACATTCTCAGAAGAAGAAAAAATAGTGAATTGGAAAAACAAAAGTGAAAAGGTGTACATCTTATTATGTAACAACAATTACAAAACTGTTGCAAAATATTATGGGAGAATTGCAATTTCACACAGTATTTGCTTTAATGAGAAAGTCAGTGTAAGTAACTTGTGTAAATTAATTTTAGATTGTGAACAAAGTGGACATAATATCGGCATATGTAATCTACCTTCAATATTGTTAAGCTGGTTTTGCTCTTTGCTCAATAGCAGCATGAAAATCTTACACCAATTTTTGTCCTGTCCAACATAATAAGCAAATCCTCAATTTTTGATGTTCAGGCATCCTCAATTGAAGTGGTCTTTCCTAGATTGAAGAACATGCTTTGCTTATGGCATATTTATATGGGGGTAATGAAGAATTGTATACGGATGCACCTGTGCCTCCTATTTACACTGCTTGGAGGAGATATTACTTATCGAAAGCTGATACATGGGAGAAGTTATATAAAGATAGAGTGATTGATATGAGTCCATGTGGTAGTTTACCATTGTCGGCAATTTCTATTGTAGACATAACAGAGTAGTTGATGGCTGTTTTTGCGAAGGGATACATTATTTGAAACTTCATGTTTTGATAAGATTAATTGTATTTTGATTTTTTTGATGAGATACATGTATATGGATGAATGGATGTGAACCTAGGTTTTGGTGAAGATGTATATGACAAAGTTACATTAGATTTTTGTGATGAATTTTAGCTCAATGTTTTGATTAGATCAAATTAAGTGTTTATATTGTGGATACGTTCAAATATTATTCATATTATATTCTGGAATTGCTCTCACAGTGGGCGCCCACTGACAGATTACATGGAAGAATACAGTGGGTGCCCACCAAGAGAGCAAATGGTTTTATTTGAGCCTCGACATTGTTTCTGGAATTGCTCTCTCTGTGGGTGCCCACCAACAGATTTACATAGAAGAATATGGTGGGTGCCCATCGAGAGAGTAGATGGTTTTATTAGAGTCCTGGTATCATTTCTGGAATTGCTCTCATGGTGGGTGCTCCCCAACAGATTACATGGAAGAATATGGTGGGTGCCCCCAGAGAACATATGGTTTTCATTGGAGGCCCCGACAATGTTTTTGAAATTGCTCTCAAGGTGGGTGCCCCCCAACATATTACATGGAATCATATGGTGGGTGCCCACTGAGAGAACATATATTTTTTATTGGAGCCCCGATAATGTTTCTGGAATTGCTCTCATGGTAGGTGCCCCCAACAGATTACATGGAATCATACAGTGGGTGCCCACTAAGAGAGCATATGGTTTACATTTGAGCCCCGACAATGTTTCTGGAATTGCTCTCATGGTGGGTACCCACTAGGAGATGAGTTGTTTTTCATTTGAGCCCGACAATGTTTCTGGAATTGCTCTCACAGTGGGGGCCCATCGCTAGATTACATGGAATCATACAATGGGTGCCCACCGGGAGATCAGCTATTTTTCATTGAAGGCCGGACATTGTCTGGAATTGCTCTCATGGTGTGGGGCCCCCGATAGGTCACATAGAAGCATACGGTGGGTGCCCACTAAGAGAGCATATAGTTTTCATTGGACCGATAATGTTTCTGAAACAGAACTCACAATGGGTGCCCCATGATAGATTACATGGAAGCGTACGGTGGGTGCCCCATGACATATTACATAGAAGCATACGGCGGGCACCCACCAAGAGAACATATATTTTTGATTGGAGGTAATGGACCCCGGCAATGTTTCATTGGAGCCCCGTATAATTTGCTAGTTCATCTTCTAGAATGAGTTTGTATTATTACGCTTAAAACCAAGGAAATTTTAAACAGATTGCTCGAGCTAGAAAATTTTGCCGTCAAAATTCATAACATTTGTTTCAAAATCTTACAACTCAATGTTTACGAAGAAGAAGAGAGGAGGACGAGGAACAATGTACGTCACTTACTGTCTCTAAAATAAAAGATTATCAATTCTTTGTAAGAATAAATAATGCAAATCAATTGAGGAAAATGAACGTTATGAAAATGAACTACTCGTAAAATTAAGTATGAAGTAAAAAAACTGCATTGCCTATTTGAGTAGACCAGAGTAGGCAAGCATCAGTTACTTGATCCACGTAATAGTAAACTGAAAAACAACATTGAATCCAATTCTAACCCCTTAAATGCTGATTCACTTGAATTGCATCTTTAGAACCTGGTGTTGCCCCTACTCTATTTCTAAGAGTATACAACAGAGAATAGAGGAACCTAATCAAAACGAATTGCATAATTAATAACAAAGATGGAAGAAAGTTGAAATTGAACCAAGAAGCTAGACTGGAATTAAGGGGAGCAGAAAAAATAGAGAATGCCCGCAAGCTAAGAGAGAGAAGGATGCTGATGGGCAAATAGATCAGGAGTAAAACAAATCTCACCAAAATAGTCCACGATTGAGTTGTGTACAATCAGGGGGCAGGATCTCCGGGAGGAGACGGAGGAAGGGGCAGGGGACAGGGAGGGCGATTTTGAAGGAAGTAAGGTCTTTTGGAAGACGGAGGAGGAGCTCATGGCCAGAGTCATTGTTGGAGTGAGACTGACTAGAACGAGGTGTCGGGGATGAAAAAGGAGGTTTTGTAGGAGGGGTAGACAAAGCAGAGAAGGCTGAAGACGGAAGCAGCGACTCCTAGAGTTAGGGTAAGGTTGAAATAAGGTGAATAATGGCGAGGTGAAGCTATGAATGGTTGTAACAAAACAATACGAAACGATGAACAACTGTAAAGGGTTTTATTTTATGGGCCGGGCCAGGCTTTTCTCTTTTTTTTGGCCTAGGCCCGAGCCCGGCCCTTAATTCTTCACGCTCTTAAATGTGAGGCCCAGCCCGACCCGATGCAAATGATTTTCAGCCCAAGCCCGAATATTTACGGCCGGGCCGTGCTAACGGGCTGGCCCGTATATTTGCAGCCCTATTCACCGGCTATGAAGAGCGGGTTCCACTCATCAATATTTGCCTTAAATATACTAATCTCATTCTCCTATGATTTTCCACTCATCCCCTTTAGTCCCATACACCCATTTGATGGTGGCCTACCAATATGGAGCCTCTAAAAAATCAACCTCAGATAGAGTTTGTCAAGTTGAATTGATACTACCACCTCTCATATATATGAGTTTGTGTCACAAAAACAACTATCAAATGTAGGTATGGGATCAAAGGGATGCATGAAAACTCATATGGACATGAGATTAGTACATTTTGGACCAATTTTGATAAGTGAGACCCACTCACCAAGGCTAGAAAAAGTTACAACCCCAAATTAATGGCTTAAATTTGATGCAGTTAATATAAATCTGCCCTATATATTTAAATAACCTCAAATTTAGTAAAACCTCATATTCAAATGAGATTATTAAATCTTAATTGGTTTTGCACTATCTTACAGCTCTAAATACCCAAATTAGAAAATGTAATCTCAACCATTGATTTGATTGTGAGATTAAAGTCCTATGATAAAAGGGGCCCATGTGTCCAAATGAGCCCAAAATTTTGGGCACCTTATTTTTTATGATAGTCTTTTTAATTTCCTTGGTCTCACTCTCAACAAATATTGGTAAAATCTATATTTTTAAAATCAACCTGTATGTATAGTGTGTGTGTGTGTGTGTGTGTGTGTGTGTGTCTATATATATATATATATATATATATATATATATAATATGTTGACATTATTCCAATATTTCCAATACCATATTGAAGGATTGACAATTACTATTTTATGCATTTTGGTTGTATATGGGTTGTTTCTATGACAACCGTGATTTCTATGTATAATTATTGTGCATTATATTTATTATTTCTATTCGTGGCATTCTCTTGATCTTTGAGTTTTCTGGGCTTCGTGTTGAACAAGTCGATGAACTCCTTTAATGGAGATAATATTATTGAGTAATAAACTCAAGAAAATTGCAATAATGATAAATATAAACTTTATTTTATCATTTTATAAGAAAGAAAATTATGTCGGTAGACATCGACATGTTCATGACCCTATCGATGAAACTATGAATCATTGTCTTGGCCTATAGGCCTTAGGGATAGGTGGAGCGACCTTTTAACCCACTTGCTATAAATTTGAAGCGCTGCATACCTGTTGTATCTCACTATATGCATCACAACTGTTCATTTGTGGGGCCCACCATGTTAAAGCCGACGAAGCATACTGTGCGTATGTTATGTGGGCATTTTGAAAATCTAAAAGAAATTTTTTAGATAAATTAGCCTCAAAATTAGAAATACTTTCTCATCTTTCAAAAATTATATTTATACCCCATAAATCTTTTGTAGAACATTAACACACCTCCACTTTAATTATAAACTAGTGTTTTTCCTAAACCATGAAGTTTTTGAAATGATGAAAATTATTTTATTATTTTTCACCCATTTTTTCTTCAATTTTTTTATGTCAAATGGATGGGTACTTCACATAAGCTTTTTCATCATCTTTATGAGGATAATTTCATTCTCTAAAAAAAGATTAAAGTACATAAGACTTATAAATATTGAAGTACATTACATCTAATTTTCTTTTCTTTGAATTCTAAATAAAAATCTAAATAAAGATCCTCTAATTTGATCACCTTGACTTTATTAAAATCTAAACACCGAAGTCAACTTATGTTTAAGAATTCTCTCTTAATATTCAATTTTAAAAGTGACTTAAGTCTTAACATGAGGTGTGCAAGTATTAAAAACATAGAATTGCAACATCTAAGTAAAAGAAAATTAAATTGATCTTCACTATCCTTGGTGTATCATTCTCTTAGTTAATATATATTTGACCACTAATCATGTTACTTTTTATCTTAAAAGAAATTTAATTTCAAAATATCTCAAGAGCTGAACTTTATCAAAAACAAAAAACAAAGCTAATTGCAAAATCAAGCAAAAATTATACTATTTTTTTGTATTTTTTTTATCATATTCTATTTTTTAAGGCAAAACTTATGAATAAAAAAGCATGAAAACAATACAAAATGTGATAAAACCTAAAACATGTGTGTTCAAAAGATTAGGCTCTTTCACACTTTCTTTTGCCTTCAAAAATATAGTAGGTTTTGCTAATGCGGTAGACAAATAATTCCTAAAAGCTAAACCCTTTTTTTTACCTATGTTAAACATAGTCTCCAACTTCTTCTTCCCACTTTTGAACTTATCTAATTTCTCTTTAGGGGACATGAGTTCTCTATTAAGAGCTTTAAATTTTTGTCTCATACTTTCTAGGTCTTGTTTAAAGTCATTCACTTCTCTTTCTAGTTTGTTATTCAACTTCACTAACCTATTAGCCTCTTAAGAAGACGTAATTCATCCACTTTCTTCTTCAACTCTCTTTTAAGACTTTTGGTTCTATTAATCAAAACTAAGAGTTACTAGAGGAATCCTTTAAACTCATCCGAATCAACTTCAGACTCTAAGTCCTCTTATAAAGAAGCGGATTCATGAGAATCTTTTTCTAAATTAACACCCTTCATACTTGCACGGAAGACAATATAGTTGCATAGTGCTTCAAAAGAGCTCTCATCAGAGTATCTTGCTTAAAGCACTTTTCTCTTTTTCTTATAATCAAACCCCTTTTTCTTTTTGAGTTTCTTATCAAAAGAATTGTCAGAATTCAAGTTAGCATAATCAACAACAAAGTAACCTAAATTTCTGCATTCAAAGTATTTCAAATTCTTCTTATCTTGTTTTGTTGGCCTCTCATCTCTCTTTTCCCCTTGTTTCTTCCTAGAATTTTGTCCCTTATTCCCAAACCTAAAGTTTTGAGTTTTCATGAATTTCTTAATGTTCTTTGCTAATAAAAGCATTAATTTTTCATTATTTTCACATTTTTCATATTCATCTAAGGTGTTTAAGACTTTATTTTCCCTCAAAGTTCTTCTAGATGCTTATAGGGCATTTTTCTTCTCTTGGACTTTTCAATCATTTTTTTATTCTCATAAGACATTTTGCATCTCAAAGGTTCCAAACGAACTTCTCTATGTCTTCATTAATAGTAACCACCTTAATTTTAAATTTTGAGGATAAAGACCTTAAAAGTTTTCTCATAGCATGGTATTTAGGAATAGGTTCTCCTAGTTGATTACACATGTTGTTTAGCAAAATATTTAGAAATTATTTCTTCTTTACTCATTATTATGTTCAAATTTTAGAGAACATTTGAAGCCTAGACACCTTCATAGCCTAAGTTCCCTCACTATGTTTTATCAATTTCTCCCAAGAACTTTGCCTGACACACAATTAGAGATTAACTTATATTGTGATTTTCCTATAACATTGAATAAAACACTCAGAGCTTTACTATTTTGATTAGCAAGTCTTGTCTCATTTTTATCCCAATCAACTTCATCTTTTAGAATCGAGTTTACATCTTCATCTTTTGTCATTAGAGGACTCCAGCCTTTAACAACTGCTTTCCACGCATTCCCATCAAATGCTTATATAAATGCTCTCATCCTATTCTTCCAATATAAGAAATTTTGTCCATCAAACAAATGAGGTGTATTCATAGGACTTCCCAAGTCCCCGTATTGATTCATTGAATTGTTTAAACCAGCCAGTGAATTTAATTAACATAAATCAACCCAAGCACCACCAAAAATTGAGCACTTAAATCTAGGAAAATTAAAAGAAGAATAACTACCAATCTATGGCACATAAATAAGCAAGTTCTAGTCAAGTATTTCTAAAAGTAAACAGGTAGACTTGAGAACAAATCAGAATTTTAAACCTAGCACAATAAATCTAGCACCAACAATTAAACTATGAAACTTTAAGCAAGTTTCTAAAGCAATATCATGACAAATTTGATTGATAACAAGTAGCGAACAAATTTTTCAATAAAAATTTAATTCTCAGCTAATAATTGGGAGTTAATATCCGTTTAATCGACCTAGTGGATCACTAGATTGCTCTTAAAACTAGTACTTTCAACAAGTAAGAATTAAGAGTTCTAACCTATTTGCGCAAAAAAAATTTATTAAGCAAAAATAATTAAAACTTAATTATTCACTTACTCCCACTCTTGAATTATCAATCAATCATCCATCAATCAATCCACACAGACATAATAATTTACATGGAAAACCCCAACTAGGGTAAAAAACTATGGCATACTCAGACTTTACATGGACACAAGCAAACCACCAACCTTGTTTAGACTCTAACATAAGCACCTCTTGTTTAGATCATTATTCCCGGCCTTTAAGTCTTCTCTAAGAATTTGAAGCTTTCTCCTTTTTGCCTTATCTATGTCTGCTTTTAGTCATTAACAATCTCTTCTTGTTGTATTGACTTTGGCCTTTTGGAAATCTCCAATCTCCTATTGAAGACATATTGTAACTCCTCTTTAAATACTCTATGTATCAACTCGTTTAGTTGTGGATTGTCTTCTTCAATTCATTATAAATCTTCAATTCAAAGCTCAAGTGAATTCTCCTTTAGAAAACAATAATCAAAGGTGTAAACCCTCTTTTCTCTTCTAGGTTTTCCTCTTTCCAATTTTGTGATTTCATAACTATTATATAGCTCAATAAGTCGGTTTAGGACTTCTACTTAAATAAGGAATAAAATGGAAATCAGATAGTCTTAATTTATGTAAACTATTCTTGATATGATCGATAGATCAATGTTTCTAATGTGCACAATTTTTCAATTGATCGATTGATTGCAAGAGCGATTGATTGAAAACTCTCAGCTTCATTTTGCATAGGGCTGAATCATCACGCAATCAATCATTTTGACCTTCTCATTTTGCAGCTATTGATCATTTTCCCTATTTTTGATAATTTTGCCCTTTTCAATTTAAATCCTTATGAAATCTATGTAATCATTTCTTAATATTTTTTGAGTGATTTATGCATGCTAATGTGATCTGGATATGCTTCAAAACCCTTCACATTCTTTAGTTTTTTACCTTGATCAACAAGAATACATCTACTCCTATTTCTCAAGTCTATTAATTTCAAATTCGACTTGACCACAACAACCTCAAATCAAACTCTAAGACTTCTAACATACATATAGTTTCTTGACATAATTTTGACAAAAAAATTAGCCAATAAACTAGACATATAACTTATATGTTCTCACATTAACATCTTTCACTCCTACATCATGCAATAGGATAATCACATAACACCAAAAACATTAAATAGTACAATCCTAGCATACTGCTAAACATTTAAAGCATGCTATCATGAAATTAGAAGTTCAACATCCCTACCTCATAATCCATGAATTTTGATGGTGAGCACACAACGGTGGTGGCGTCGGTGGCAGAGTTGGCGGCTAAAAGCATCGCCTAACTAAAATGGATGCTATCCCGAGGTTTAGAAGTGCCAGAAGTAATCACGGCAAGATGGAGTGACAGAGGTACATGTGGCAAAATTTGTGATCCACAACAATGCACTGGGGCGGCTGGGAGAAAGGTCATGCCAACAAGGAGTGGCAGGTGTGACTGGAAGTCGAGATGGACTAACTGAAGATTAGCTTACAACTATGAAGTACAATATAGACCGCAAGACATCAAAATCAGCCACATATAGCACCCAACAACAATGATTTTGCTTCGACTATGGACCACAAAAGTGGCGGAGGGCATATGTATGTGCTTGTGGACAGAGGAGGGGTGGAGAACTTTGGTGGTTAAATTAATAAGTGATAGAGACATTTGACGGTCTAGCGGTGCAAAAATGGCACCTATACCCTGAACCGCATGCATGGCCACTTGCACATGCAGGTTTTGAAAATTAAACACGTGGAAAATAGACCCATTGAACTTATTAGTAAAATAACTTCTCAATAGATAGAATTTATGGCTGAAATCTATGTGGTTAGAAAGTGGACAGAAAGAGTTTCAAAATGCCACCAAGAATTCATGAATAAGAGTTCGGATGAGGGAATTATGACCTTTCAAAGTTGAACATATCGTACAAGGTCCGTTTCCCCGATTTAAACAAGTATTTGGGCCATTTAAAATGTCTTGTTGGCCCCGTTATTTAGAGTGATAGAAAGTATTAAAATATAGCCCAAGTGGTCTACCTTGGACCAATTTCTAAGGGGATTAGGGTTCCTAATCCCTATGATTGTAAAAAGGCTACATAGGGCTTATTTGGGGGAAGAGAGGAAAAAAAGAATGAGCCACTAGAGGAGCTTTCTTGCAAGCCCGGCTAGTGATGGAGGTGGAGAGGAGCTTGTGTGAAGGCCAGAGGACAAAGAGGTAGGATTGCCATCTTAGTCCTTGAGTCAAAATAATTAAATGTTTTGTAGATTGCCTATGTGTGTAATTTATTGAATTGTTGTTGTAATTTTGAAACTTTGAAAGGGGGAGATTTGGGTGCATATGGTAGCGGCCGGATGGCCATCGGGTGGCTTCTAGCTGGCCATTCGGCGGCCACCGGATGGCCAGACAATGTGTAAGGACTCTCAACTTAAACTGGTCTACGTTTAATTTTATTTATTATTTAACGGTCATCGTGTAGTTTAAGCTTTTTTTTATTAAATTCGGTGTTTTTTGAAAATAATTGAGGTTTCTAAATGTTTTGATCAAAATTAATTTCATATTTATGAGTTTTAAGTGATTTTGGGTCAATTCCTTTTTGGGAATTTTTAGAAATTTTGCGTATTTTTCAAAAGTTAGGGTTTGGCGGGACCCCCTGTGGGCCCACCGGCGAATTTAGGGTTTTTGGTCCAAAATTCCCTTGACATCAAAGGAAGTTACTATAAAAAATTTTAAAATTTTTATAGCTCTAATTAGAGATTAAATTTCAAAATTTCTTAAATTTAGTCAAAAATTATGTTTACACCCCAAGTTTTATTTAGGTTTACCCCAACCCTTCCCATAAAAGGAATGGGTTGAGTCATTTCCAAATTAGGAATAGGCTGTGCAAGGGTGTTTTGGGCCTAATCTTCATTTAGGCTCAAAGAGGAAACGATTAGAGGTATGTTCTTCCCTAATCTAAGCTTAATCATTAGGATTTTTCCTAATCCCCTCTTAAATCTACTTTCCATCATGGATTTAATCCATTTTGAAAGCATCTAATTATTATTGTACTTCTCTTTTCCAAACCCTAACCTTCAAAAACTCATTTTTATGCTTCCAAAGCTCTAGATATAAGATTTGCTTTATGATTTTCAAGTCTAAATCAAGGTTAGGTGTGTTTTAACATAAAAATCTTGCTTTTTGAAGGTTTCAAAGGTGATCGAAAGATTAATCCGACACAAATCAAGTGAAGAGGTAATGTGTTTTTAAAATCTCAGCCTTATTGTGGTAAAAATCTTAATTTTTATGGTTTTACTTGAATGGGTTTGCTTGATTAGGGTTTTAATGGTAGGTTTATTAAATGTTAATCTCTTACTTCGATTACTTAGGGTTTTACCTTAGAATGGGTTAAATTAGTGTTCTGGAATGTTTGATTGAGTTTTGATGGTGTATGAGTCTTGGGATGATGATTTTGAGGTTCTTCAATGGTGTTTCAGTTTTGAATTTCGAAAGGAAGAAGAAAGCTCGAACTGTGTGTTAGCGATCAATTGGGCCATTTGAACAGCCTGCTAGGCCGATCGATTGGCCACACAACATATCTTCCAATTTTCAGGCTAACTAATCGAAAGGCCTTCTAGGCCGATCGATCGGCCACACAACAGTTTTGCCCTTTGTTGATTTGTATGCTCATTTCGGTGTTTTACTTCAATTGATAATTCCAATAGTTATGAGAAGTGTTTTATGTTGGAAATAAGCTACTGGAATGGTGTGGAATTAATGATGGAGACTTATGAAATATGCTTAAGTATTCGTCATGTGGTGTTATATGTTGATGATTATACATGTTAACATTTCATTACCTTAAATATTTGAATGTTGGAATTCTTATTATTATAGCATATTTTCGCAGGGACATTACATGGTAAATGATGAGACATGTCATCTTATAATGAGAATGGTTTGTGGGTAATTGATGTTATCATGCTATGGCTTCATGTGTAGAATAATCATGCTTGTAGGAGTTGAGCATTTGATTTCACATGAATGGATTTAAGCTTTATGGTAGATTTCACCTTGGTTTTAGTTAGTAATGGTGTTTTGAATGTGTCTAAGCATGCATATATTGCCTTGTGAGCTTATGTTAAGCATTTGTCATGTGATTAGGATATGCATGAACACACGCACATATGGGGAATCTACTATGAAATCGTAGTTAAATTATGAATTATTTATGATGCATGAGGGGACTGAAGGGAGCATGTTCAATGTCTTGGAACCCACGTAGATCTTGCTCACAGATGTATCATAATATCATGCATCATGGATCAGACTTCATGAATGAGGTTTTACCGAGGTTTAACCAGAATTGATCAATTTTATGCAATGATGTGAGATTGTGTGCCGGATTAATCGATCAGTGAATTAAGTTCCTGTGTGGAACATGTATACTCCCCGGGTTGAGACTAGTTAGATTGAGTTATGTAGGAATGAGTTATGTACTTGTCTTGCAGGAGATGTCCTTGGGCAAACACACCTGCTCTAGGTGTTATTCCTTGGGCAAACACACCTGCTCTAGGTGCTATGTGTGAGAATCGGATGTCCTTGGCCAGGATCGTCCTGGGCAAGCAGCTTTAGGGACTGACCACCCCAATCTTTTAGATTTCCTGTGTGGGAATTGGACCACGTCTTGCCTTCGTGGCCTTGACTGTGTCCCGCTTGTGTGGCAATGTTTGTAATTACACTCCTTGATGGAGGCATTCACCATTTATGTTGATGCATGTGTATTAAGAATGTTATGCATGATTGTGTATCATGTGTTTGACATGCTTGTCATGCATGGTGAATGAGAACATGATAAGAATGCATGATCTGAAATCGTGTGAATGAGACACTATTATGCAGGTTTATGTGATATGGTTGCATGATCAGAAAGTGTGTGAATGACACTTCTCATGCAATTTATAGTGTTATCATGCTTGATTTGATTAGATATGAATTATTACCTATGCAGTATGGATGCCAGGTGATAACTCGATCATTTATGTCTTAACTTAGATGTGTGTCATATGCATACTAGCTCTTATGTCTGTGGATAAATAAGGGTTTAGTTAGGGAATGATCAGAAAATGGTATATCATGTCAATTATGGATCTAAATTGCTATATTGTCATGTCATTATGTTTCCTGATTATTGCCATTGTATTCAAACCATTATTGAGTTTTTATACTCACCCCACTTTCTTTGTTTTGTTTTGGGGCTGCATGGCGTGACACGCAGACGTGCATGATATATTATATGAGGATCGATATGACTTCTCATGAGATTAGTTTTTGACATGTCCTGATGACATTTTATTTCCTTATTTTCATCTATTTAGACCTTAAGAACTCTATTCGATGGATCATGTTTGTCACTAGAGCTTATTTGTTGTGGCTAGATGGCTCTAACCTTTTTAGAATTTAAGCCATGTTTAGGCTTCAAAAATATTTATGTGGGATTTGTATTGTGATAAGGATAACTATGTCATTTATTTCTATCCTCTTTTATTCTTATTTACTTTTGCTCAAAGGTTATATAGTGCGTGACTCCACCAGTTAAACTGCTTGTAGTAAGGACATAAATCTTTCGCTATTCATCCATCATTTTCAATTCTATCGCCCCCGTGTGCTTGATTGGCCCTTGGACCGGATTTTGTCTCGGGTCGGGCAGTGCCGAGGTGTAACACCCCGCTTTTCTAATCACGTTCAGCCTACGGGGTTAGAGGTAATTAGATAACATTTCATTGAGTTTTAGAGGGTTTCAAAGGTTGAAACCTACATATATGAGTAGAGCTCTAAGAAACAAGCGTAACAAATCAAAGAATGGGTGAAACGGAGGTCGGGACTGGAAGTTATTGTAACACCCCGACCCGCACCACCTGACCCGAACCGGGGGTTAGATCGGAAGACACAATCGGAGTGTCAAAAATTAGCGGAAAAATTAAAACCGACTGACCAGGAGCTGCAGACGCTGAGTGCGAGAGTCGTAACGTTCATATGCGCACTATGGAGCTTTAACGTTCCATTGTGCGTAGATCAGAATAAATCTAATTTTATAACTAATTTGGATCGGGCCAACGTTATTTTATCGTTGGTTGCCTACGTACATATTGGATACCATCTCTGACGTTATTCCAATACGATCGGATCCGAACGTAGTTCTGCCTAATGGCTAATACATTTACCAAACATCAGAAAATCATATACAATAAAATACGTATACGTTATATCTGAATGATTCGTTCGGAATCCAACGGAAATCTTATCAGTCATCGGAGTTAAATGAAAGCCAATATATCAGAAAACACACATCTCACGTAGGTGAGAAGAATACTAACAAAACACACATCCCATTCTATCATAGAGCAGAGCAGAACACACTACAGAACCTGTTGGATCATATCAGATTTTATCCGACCACACTGGTCATATCAGATCAGAGTATGTTACGTCATAGTAGAGAGCATTTAAGATCACAACAGAATAAATCAAGATGTGCAGTCATATAAAGCATATTAAACTAGAAGGTCAAGAAAGCGTACTCCCCTCCAATTTCGAAAGTGGCAATGTTCGGAGTTGCTTGTTTCCTCGGAGCGTCTGCCCTTTTTGATCCAGAGACTGTGGCCAGAACCTTCTGTAACTTTGGATTACTTTACCCTCACAGTGCCCGTAGGCAGCGGACAGAACCTCCCCTTACACGGAGACATTTTTACCCTCACAGTGCCCGTAGGCAGCGGACAGAACCTCCCCTTGTCCGAAGACACTTTTCCCTTCCCGTGCCCGTAGGTAACGGGCAGAACCTCCCCTTACCCTTGGGATGTTTCTCTCACCTAACATTGATAATTCGAGGAGTGGATACTTTCATTGCGTTGCTCACCCTCGAATTAGCTAGGGAGGCCTCTTGAATGACTCTAATCGGACTTAAAATGAGTAAGAAATGAAGAACGGAAGATTAGAAAACGTGGGAGAATTTCCCTTACCCGGAGATATTTTACCCTTTTCGCGCCCGTAGGCGGCGGACATAACCTCCCCTTGGCCCGGGACGTTTCCCCTATATAGAGTTGCTAACTTGAAAAATTGACGCTTCCATTGCGTAGAGCACCCTCGATTTAGCTAGGAACGCATTTTGAACGGAAGAAAACGGACGCAGAATGACTCCAGAAACTTTCCCGGAATACTGAACGGAATGAACTATTTATAAGAGATGGGCGTGCGAGCGGACGGAAGAAAGGGAATACGCGCGCACAGACGCGTGCCACGTGTCACACGGTGAGTGGACTGAAAAAGTGGTCGGCGCACGTGACGCGCGCGTCACGCGCGCGCCGTCACGGCAGGTGCGGCGAGCGCTGCCGCGCCGCGCGTCTGACGCGCGACGCGCGCGTCCGCCACGCGTCCCGCGCGCGCGTCGCGCGGTCAGCCGCGCGATCGCGCGGGACCCGCGTCGCGCGGACGGCCGCGATCGCGCGGCGCCGCGTGACCCGCGGCTCTGCGGCTCGGCTCTGACGCGGCTCGGCTCCGGCTCGACTCGGCTGGATGACGTCAGCTATTCTGTCTTTTTCTGAATATTTTATTATTATTTTAATTAAACACAATTCCAACTTCAAAACGCGATAACTTTTTATCCCGAAGTCGGAATCGTACGTTCTTAGTACCGATGGACTCGTATTGACGAGCCCTTCAAAACTAGACCCGACATGGGTAGGTTATCTCGCACTTTTAAAGTGGGTCCCGCCCATGTGGCACATTTCCCGAGGTCGTAACTTTCGTTCCCGACCTCCGTTTTGAGTGTTCTTGGGTGTGTTGTGCTCGTTACTTCGAGCTCTACCTAGATACAGAGATTTCACCTAATGAAACCCCGTAACCCTGATATTAAATTACCAAATTACCCTTAACCCCCCCCGGGTTAAGCATAACCGGAAGACGGGTTGTTACATTCAGAAACATAATCTGACAACTTATGATTAGGATAAAATTCAACTATTTGAAATGCAGATAACTCACATCAGAATGGATTTATAACATCGGATAAGTAATTTTTCGGAAATAGAGCGAATCAAATCATTACAGATAAATCAATCTAGACTTTGGCAGAATTAAATTACCCGATAAATCACACAATCAAAATCTTATAATTTATATCAGATAATAGAAAGTGAATAGTAGCTTCAAAGTCAGATAATTTTTCAAGATCATAAAAGAACAAACAGATTAAATAGAATGGACGGGTTTGTCAGATCAAATAAACAGATCAGATCAGACAGAATATACATATCAGACACATCTGGCAAAACAAATGGAACGGATAGAAAAGACATAATAGATTGATCAGAACAGATAGATTATATAGATTAAACCGAATTGACAAAACTGATAGATCAGACATAACTGACATATCAGACAGAATAGACATAACTGACATATTAGACAAATAGAACGGATAGATAAGACATATTAGAAACTTCAGACAGATCAACTAGATCAGACCGAACAAAATGATTGGATAGAATAGATGGATCAAATAGATCGGATATATAGCAGATAAAACAAACAAATAGGACATAACTGATAGATCAGTCAAACAGAACAAACTGAATAAAATGGACAAAACAACAGATCAGACAAAACATACATAATAGACAAAACGAACATAATGAACATAGCAGTCATAACAAACAAAACGGATAGATCAGATATATCAGACAGAACATATAGATTACACAAAACGGAATAAATAGACAAATCCGATATATTAAACAGAACGGACAGATCAGATCAAACAAATTGGACAGATCAGATCAAACAAATTAGACAGAATTGACAGAATTGACAGAACATACAGATTAGAACGAACAGATCAGACAGAACAAACAGGTCAAACAGATTTGAACAGATCGAACAGAATAAACAAATCAAAAAGATAGATCAGGTAGAACAGAGCCGTGATACCGAACGGCGTTCCCCTCGACACTCATGGGGTAGCGAGAGGCTCAGAAGGATAGGAGCTTTTCCATGATGCTCCACTCCTATATGCATGCACCAGAACCGATTTTTTTTTCGGTGGGTATCCAGACAGAGAGTGCACTGATACTTTCAGGTTTTACCCTAAAACTACCCAGAAAGTGCACATATTCAAAACATAATGCAGTATGTACAAATTATTTCTCCAATATCATATTTTCCTAAAAATATGTGTAAGAAGCATAAATTTAGAATTTAAAACCCCCTACACTGTGGGTTGAGTTAAAATCTAAAATAATGCTAAGCAAAAATATATGAAAATGATTATAATCTTTTTCAGAAAATCATTTATCAGAAAAGACTCATTCAGAAACAATTTTGCTGCAGAAACAGATGCACAATTTGTCGGTTCGTCCGAGTGACGAGAAAACCAGAGCCGTGATACCAAACGGCGTTCCCCTTGTACTCATGGGGTAGCAAGGAGCTCAGAAAGTGAGGAGCTTTCCCATGATGCTCCACACCTGTGTGCATGCCAGAACCGATTATTTTTCTCGGTGGGTATCCAGAGAGTGCAAGCACTCGCGTATCAGTATACGCATCAGAGCAGAAATTTTTATCAGAAGTAGTTGTTACTCAGAATCTTTTCTCGGAATCATTCAGAATTGAAAATATCAGACGGAAAATACATCAGACATCATTCGGACTCTTTTCATAGAGTTCTTTTATATATTAATAAAAAAAAAATCAAGTTATCTGACAGAAAACATATATATATATATATATATATATATATATATATATATATATTAGAGGTATTTCATCAGATATCAAAACGTATGACAGTAAACAAATTTTGCACATTTAAATCAGAACATATAATCTCGGTTAACATGGTACTCAGAACAAAATTCCAAATCAAACTTGAAGTTAAAAAAAAATTGTCTCTATACACTAACCCCAATTTCCATATCACGGGTGTTTGATGATTAATCATTGGTAATTCTATTATCATAAATTTGACAGACTATTTGAAATTTAAGTTACTAAAACAATTATGTAATATATTTTTAGAACAGATATTTTTGATTTATTAAAATTTATAAAAATCAAGATTCAGATAAAGTCCGATACTATATGGACAAAATAAAATTTCAAGTCATCAGAATTCACAAATTTGGATTCCCTTGGAATTTTGTTGTAACATATGTAAGAAGAGGATTTTAAAACATATTAATACAACTGATTTTAGAATAAAATTGTTAAACCATTCTCAACAGAATTAAAATTTATAACTTTGTAGTTCGTATTAAATCTAATGTATAGACCAGACAAAAAGTTCAAACCCGGAATTCGTAAAATCAGAGTTCAATTCAAATCAGATACCACACATACAAAACATAATTTCAATTTATAAATCAGAATAAAATCGTAGTCCATTGGGAATCTAACGCAACGCACGCACACATAATTCCCCATCAAATTCGATCTAGCAGAAGGTTTGTATTATATTCAATTGCAGATATATCAAACAGAAAGTTCAAATATCGGAAGTCGTATTAAATCAAGTATCACAGTTGAAATAAAATTTCAAATTAATTCCTATCGAATATTGAAATCTATTTCAAACCAATATTTAGAACAATAATTTTAAATAATAACAATTCAGATGCGAAATTCGTAATATCAATTTGCTACAATACAAATCGAACGGAAATTCTAAATTACTTATAAGTAAATGAATCATATTTTAAAGTTGAGAGCAATTCCGATGTCTCACATTCCTAAATAAAAATTACGAATCAAAACCTGATACAATTTATTCGATGTAAAATTTTCAAATCATTGGAGATTCAGAATTAAACTTTTGATAAAAAGCATTGGCGCACCAAATCCTTATGTAACAACTTCAGACATTCAAATTATTTCTGATTTGAAATCAAACTTCATAAAATTGTCGTTAGCAGCAATTACTTGCAAGATAGAAATTTAAAATTATTTCTAATTCAAAGTCGGAAGTCGAAAAATCAAAGTTTGTATAAAATCGAATAAAACATTTGGAGAACACAGAAACTCATAATCAGAATTTATCTTGAGTCTGATATAACACATGCAGAAGTTCAAAAATTGGAATCCACAAATCCCGTATCACAGATAAATAATAAAAGGTTCACAATCGGGATTTTTCTTGAATCCGATATAATATATGTGTAACATAAAATTCAAAAATGAGAGTTGGCATTAAATATGATGTCACACGTATGAAATAAAATTCAATATCAGAGTAAGCATTAAATCTGAAATAAGTCGTAGAGAATGGAGGTTCACGATCGGAGTTATCCTTAATTCCAATGTCACATACGCAAGACTAACATTTAGGATTTTTTTTTTTTTCGTTAACATGCAGGTGGAATGGTAAAAACATAATCAGAGGTTATTTTAATTCCAATATCATAAATGCAGAACAACACATTCAAAATAACAGTTTGTCATAAAGCCGATGACATATGTGCAAAACGGCAAAAATCACAGTCGAACTTTATATTAAATCCAAAAATACATTCGTTACAAAAAAATTCCAATTTAAAAATTGGAATTTGAAACACCTCAAAATATATTTTAAAATATTTTTCTCTCGCAGACAGAGTAATGCTCCGATACCATTCTGTAACACCCCGACCCGCACCACCTGACCCGAACCGGGGGTTAGATTGGAAGACACAATCGGAGTGTCGAAAATTAGCGGAAAAATTAAAACCGACTGACCAAGAGCTGCAGACGCTGAGTGCGAGAGTCGTAACGTTCATATGCGCACTATGGAGCTTTAACGTTCCATTGTGCGTAGATCAGAATAAATCTAATTTTATAACTAATTTGGATCGGGCCAACGTTATTTTATCGTTGGTTGCCTACGTACATATTGGATACCATCTCTGACGTTATTCCAATACGATCGGATCCGAACGTAGTTCTGCCTAATGGCTAATACATTTACCAAATATCAGAAAATCATATACAATAAAATACGTATACGTTATATCTGAATGATTCGTTCGGAATCCAACGGAAATCTTATCAGTCATCGGAGTTAAATGAAAGCCAATATATCAGAAAACACACATCTCACGTAGGTGAGAAGAATACTAACAAAACACACATCCCATTCTATCATAGAGCAGAGCAGAACACACTACAGAACCTGTTGGATCATATCAGATTTTATCCGACCACACTGGTCATATCAGATCAGAGTATGTTACGTCATAGTAGAGAGCATTTAAGATCACAACAGAATAAATCAAGATGTACAGTCATATAAAGCATATTAAACTAGAAGGTCAAGAAAGCGTACTCCCCTCCAATTTCGAAAGTGGCAATGTTCGGAGTTGCTTGTTTCCTCGGAGCGTCTGCCCTTTTTGATCCAGAGATTGTGGCCAGAACCTTCTGTAACTTTGGATTACTTTACCCTCACAGTGCCCGTAGGCAGCGGACAGAACCTCCCCTTACACGGAGACATTTTTACCCTCACAGTGCCCGTAGGCAGCGGACAGAACCTCCCCTTGTCCGAAGACACTTTTCCCTTCCCGTGCCCGTAGGTAACAGGCGTAACCTCCCCTTACCCTTGGGATGTTTCTCTCACCTAACATTGATAATTCGAGGAGTGGATACTTTCATTGCGTTGCTCACCCTCGAATTAGCTAGGGAGGCCTCTTGAATGACTCTAATCGGACTTAAAATGAGTAAGAAATGAAGAACGGAAGATTAGAAAACGTGGGAGAATTTCCCTTACCCGGAGATATTTTACCCTTTTCGCGCCCGTAGGCGGCGGACATAACCTCCCCTTGGCCCGGGACGTTTCCCCTATATAGAGTTGCTAACTTGAAAAATTGACGCTTCCATTGCGTAGAGCACCCTCGATTTAGCTAGGAACGCATTTTGAACGGAAGAAAACGGACGCAGAATGACTCCAGAAACTTTCCCGGAAAACTGAACGGAATGAACTATTTATAAGAGATGGGCGTGCGAGCGGACGGAAGAAAGGGAATACGCGCGCACAGACGCGTGCCACGTGTCACACGGTGAGTGGACTGAAAAAGTGGTCGGCGCACGTGACGCGCGCGTCACACGCGCGCCGTCACGGCAGGTGCGGCGAGCGCTGCCGCGCCGCGCGTCTGACGCGCGACGCGCGCGTCGCGCGGTCGGCCGCGCGATCGCGCGGGACCCGCGTCGCGCGGACGGCCGCGATCGCGCGGCGCCGCGCGACCCGCGGCTCTGACGCGGCTCGGCTCCGGCTCGACTCGGCTGGATGACGTCAGCTATTCTGTCTTTTTCTGAATATTTTATTATTATTTTAATTAAACACAATTCCAACTTCAAAACGCGATAACTTTTTATCCCGAAGTCGGAATCGTACGTTCTTAGTACCGATGGACTCGTATTGACGAGCCCTTCAAAACTAGACCCCACATGGGTAGGTTATCTCGCACTTTTAAAGTGGGTCCCGCCCATGTGGCACATTTCCCGAGGTCGTAACTTTCGTTCCCGACCTCCGTTTTGAGTGTTCTTGGGTGCGTTGTGCTCGTTACTTCGAGCTCTACCCAGATACAGAGATTTCACCTAATGAAACCCCGTAACCCTGATATTAAATTACCAAATTACCCTTAACCCCCCCGGGTTAAGCATAACCGGAAGACGGGTTGTTACAGTTATGACCTTGGAGAAGCGTAGAAAATAGGCAGGACCCACTTGGGAAGAGCACAATATATTGATTTAAGTGGGTTATTATTGAAGGGCTATCGATACGAGTCCAATTGTACCAAGAACGCACGAATATGAATCCGGGGAAGGAAGTTATGAGCGTTTGAAGATTTGGTTTATATAAAAAAATATAAAAGAAAAAGGAAAAAAAGCTGGTGTGCGGCGCGCGACTGGTACGCGCCCGTGTTGCCGCGGGCACTGCAAAAAAATGGTGCAGTGGGTGCTCCAGTTCCTGTGCAAGCAGCGCATTAGAGCGGCGCCGCAGTTTCGGCGGCTCGGGGGGCCTATTTATACCCCTCCTCTACCAATTTTTCAGTTAGATCTTCTTCTCCCCCGTTCAAGAGGCGTTCTTAAGTAAATCAAGCGTGCTCTACATAATGGAGTGGTCCTTTCTTCGAGTTGGAGACCGTATAAGGAGGAAATGCCCTAAGCGAAGGAGAGGTCCTACCCGTTGTCCTCGGGCACCGATAATCTTCTTTTTCTCTATTTCTGATCATCCTAGCTCCGATTTAGTTCATCCAAGAGGCGTTCTTGACTAAATTAAGTATGCTCTTTTGTGATGGAGGGGTCCATTTTCTGAGTTGGCAATTCGTATGAGGAGGAAATGCCCCGAAACAAGGAAAGGCCCAGCTGGTCGTCCTCGAGCACTAGAGTAAGAAAATGGGGCCAGGAGCAAGACAAGGTTCTGTCCAAAGTTGTCGGGCCACAACCAGAGAAGCAATACATAGTAGGGGAGGCTTTGTCTTCCACGAAGAGCCACGATGTGTGAGGAACATCCCCAAGTAGGGGAGGTTCTATTCGCCGCCTACTAGCAAGGGGAACGTTTGTACGTAGTCTTTCAGTGCAAGATGAGGAACATATAGAGGCTAGAGGAAGCTCCGTCTACTGCCTTACGAGCAACTCCAAATACCGTTACCTTACGAGACATGAGGGGAGCAAGTATTTCTGACATCCGATTTAAATTATAGAGCTGCTTGTGCTAAACTAGGATGTGTGTTATGCTATGATCCTTTATGCTCTAATCTGCTTTGCTTTGATGTGATACATTTATGTTCCATCTTACTATAGGGTAGAGCAAGACGAGTAGTGTGTGTGTGTGTGCGCGCGTTCGGTCTCGGCTCAGTGATAGAGCGAGATGTGTGTATGTGGTTTTGATCCCGCTCTATGGTAGAGCGAGATGTACGATTTCGTTGACTTATTAACTTCCGTTTGACTCCGATATATGGCAAGTTTTTGTATAACTCCGATTAAATATCAGTATATACGTATTTTAACATATATAATTTTGTGATGCTTGTTGTATGCATTAGCCGTTTGGTAGAACTACATTCGAATCTGATCGTGTTGGACTAATATCCAATATGTACGTAGGCAACCAACGACAAGGTAACATTGGCCATATCCAAATTAATTATAAATATATGTTTTATTCCGTTTTACACGTGATGAACTATGAAGCTTTGTTGTGTGTATGTGTCTGTTACAACCTAAGTCTATGTATGGGGAAGTCTTGAAGCTCCGTAGTGCGTAGACAAATGTTGTTCCTCTCGCACACAGACGATGATTCCTGGCTTAAGGAAAGATCAAATTTTCTATTATTGATTTTGTGGGCCTGTCTCGGGTCGGGTCGTTACAAATGGTATCACGGCATTGATCTGTCTACAAGAGTGTAATATTTTATTAATAAGAATTTAAATTTTAAGTTTGAAATAATTGAAATTTTCTGTTTTGAATGTGTTCTGATTATTTTGAAATGAATTGTGATTTTTAATTTGAAGTAAATTTCTCTTCTAAACATGTTGTCGTGGATTTCAAATTAAATTCCGATTTTCATCTTTTGGTGATGCCCGTGTGTTATCGAGTTTAACACAAACTCTAATTTTGAATTTAATATGGACTTCTATTTTATGAATTTCAATTCTCATGTGTCTTTATAATTGACATCTTTGTTTGCATGTGGCATCGTAGATTCGATACAAAGATTAATTTTATGAATTTCGATCCTAAATAATGAATGATTTGAATATGTAGTTATGAATAAGTGTTATAGGATTTGTCTTTTAATTCTGTCCTGTTGGTGTGATATTAAAATTATATCAAACTCTCAAGTTGATAAATTCTAATTTATTTAATTAGAAGTAATTTTTATTTTTATCCTATGAAAGTGTATTTGATTGATGGCAAGCTTAGACTTTATAGATGTCAATTTTAAATTAGAATTGATTTGAAATTTTTGCTTTGAATATGTTGCGTCTGATTTAATATGAGATTTAATCGAAGAAATATTTGAGATTTTTATCCGCCATGTGTTGCATGAGTTTTGATGAAAACATCAATTTGATAATTTTTATTTTTTAATTAAAAATTATTTATAGTTTAAGTTTGAATGTATTGTATTATGTTTAATTTTTTTATGAACTTTGCGAGAACATGTTTAATGAGTAGCTCTTAAGCAATCAAAGTTATGGTGAAAACAAGCTCAGAGGAGGTCTCTTCAAAGTTTATACAGAGCTCGCTTTTTGCCAGAACTTATATGCTTGAAGCAAACAGAGAAACGAATTCAAACATTGGCAACCACAGACTCAACCACGGACGGCGGTAAAATAAAATGCACTGTATTGGATATAGTAAATTATTTGTCAATGCTAGCATTCAGAAACTAAAAATAAAATACACTTTGGTTACAAGACTTAAAACAATTGTAATAATTACAAACAAAAGTTTTATTTATTGCTTGAAGTTTAATTACAAAATTGGTTCTCTGAGAAAAAAAATATTGACATTAAAATGATTATGCTTATCTTTCACATATATTAAATTATTTGGTTTTTCAAAATGAATTAAAATAAGTTTTTTTTGAAATACCAAATGAAGCTATTAACGTGGAACAAAAGGAGTAAAGGAGTAGAGTATAAACTATCATGAGTTATGACCTAAATGATTTATGTTTATGTTGTTGTTTGTTTTGTATAAACATAGATATGTAAAGATCAAAGTCAGGCCCAAAAGGTGAGAGGAGACGGATCATGTAGCTGATAGTGTGTGAGCTCTGTTCCCGACCATTCTGATGAGAAGTCTTCCTCTGTATAAAACAAGCCCAGATCCATATAGTTAGTACAAATATTGTCTGTCAATGAATCCTCTTCAATTTCTTCAGAAGTCTTTTTCTGATCCTCAGCTTTGTCATCCAAATCATTCATCAGCAAGAAACCCACATCAGAACAATCGCAGAGGGAATCAATCAAAGCCTCCCTTCCCAAAGTCATTGCCTGATCATGAACTCTCTCCTCAGAATCACCCATCAAGTCCCCAATTTCTATGTAACCTATTTTAGGAATATCATCACAGAAGGAGGTATTCAGATAAGCCATCTCTGTCTGCACAGCTATTTCTCCCTCATTCTGATCATCCACTTCAAAATCTTGAACAAAATCCCCATCTTCCAGAAAACCCACGTCCATGAACTCACGGGCCGATTCTCTCAAACAACCCTTCTCTAACTCAGCTGTGTTCTCCAAGCCCTTATCAAAACCACATCCATGACAGTCCGCATGTACAACATCCGCAGTGATAGCACTCGGAGCTAAAGATGAGTTGATGATTTCTTCATAATCAAGAATATCGCCGCTTTCAGGTTCTATTGGGGCCGAAGATGAGTAGATGATTTCTTCAAAATCAAGAACACAACTTCCAGTTTCTTGCAGCTCAATCAAGCTCTCCGGATGAAGATTTGACCTCTTCTGCAACAGCTCAATTACTTTTCTCACCCCACCCAGCTCGGAATCAATTCGACCCATCACCTTCTCCAGATCCCCCAAGCCCAACCCATCTAAACCGACCTCGCCACATACCAACCGAAGCAGACGAGCCAATCGGCTCTCCTGGTCGTGTTCTTGAAACCCCTTCAAGTAGGACTTGTATCTGGTGACCTTGTTCTTGAGAAGGATCGAAACCCCCTCGTGCTTCGCCTTCTGGTTCCCACATTCTTGGCAATCTCTGAACTTCCGGACCAGGGCGAGGCAGGATTCTCTGTCCTCCGGCCAATGCGCCTGCAACCCAAGGGAAGGGGAGTCGCAGATCAAGAACCCATATGTGCCGTTGAGAATGCAGAGCTCTCCCAGCTTCTTTTTCATAGCGGCGACCTGTTTCTCGACCCAGGCCAGCCCCCAGCCTCCATCGCCGGTCGTCTTCCGCCTCTTGAATCTGGAAGTAGAGGCCTCGGACGGACCCTCCTGCAAGCCCCTCGCCATGAAGCCCATGGCGACGGACGAGACTGAATGAGAATCGCAAAGAGAACGTAAGTGGAGTTGAGACGGAGAGAGATGAACAAGGAAAAAATGAGAGAAGAGAAAGAGCACGGAGGGGAGAAACATGGGGCGGGTTTTATTTAAGTTCGGTGCGCGAAGTAGCCGTTGTGTAGGGGTGTATTAACAATTAAATCTTAAATTAACACTTGGTAAAATAATTTAGAAAAATTATTTAAATAATAATTAAAAAAATTATTTATTAATTTAAATTATTTTAAAAAATATTTTTTAAAGTGATATTATTATTTTTTATTCAAGTACCAACTTTGCATAGTTTTTTTTTAAAATTTTATATAATTTTATTTTTAAAAAAATAAAATTATATTTAAATTAATTTTACCATTTTAAAGGGCACAATTAGTTTATCGTCAGCTACTTAGTGAATAATTATTAGGTATATAATCTATATTTCTTTTGTTTCTTCTACTGTAAAACCTCATTTGAAAGATATAATTAATTTATATTAATTCCTAACTGTTGCATCTTTTATTAATCTAAGGAGCTGCTAGCTTCTTTAATTTTTAATATTTCGTACCTTTGTTTTTTATGAGCAATCATAAACATTGCCCAAATTATAAGCTACCCTAAATTTTAAACCACAAGTGGAGTACAAGCAATGCCCATAACCATCCTTGCAAAATAAGATTCGATGCATTTATTTTACTTTTATGTAGTACCTCTATCTTATATTAATTTTTTATATTTAAAAATTATTCTTTCTAATTTTATATTAATAGTTATGTTTTAAAAAATAGTAATTTTATTAGATGATGAAACTCAAGCACATTTAAAAGAAGAGAAAATACGCTTATAAAGTTATGATACTCTTTTTAAAGTACCCAACCACTTAAATTAAACAAACTTAAATTATTAATATATAAAAAAATTTAAAAATTATTTAAATAATAATTAAAAATTTTATTTAATTAATTTAAATTATTCTTAAAAATAGTGTTATTTTTTGCCATATAAATATTTTTTTTAATTTTTATATAATTTTATTTTTTAAAAAGATAAAATCAGATTTAAGTTCTAGAAATCCCCGGGCCTTCCGAATGAACTCTTCGTGAGTATTTGACACCTCGTGACTCGTCATGCATTTATTCTACTTTTATGTAGTACCTCCATTTTATATTAATTGTCTATATTTAAAAATTATTCTTTCTAATTTTATATTAATAATTATATTTAAAAACATAATGATTTTATCAGACGATGAAACTCATGCACATTTAAAAGAAAAGAAAATACGCTTATTCTAACCACTTAAATTAAACAAACTTAAACTGCTGTGCACTAAAGAACCACTATGGATTATGCCTTAAAGATGATTATGGTATGCTTGAGTACCTGGACGGAGACAATTCTATACCGTCATGTGCCCGATAAGTACGTAGTGTTCATGCAGCAAGCTGCTGCACTTTGATGATTGCATAGGTGTTTTACTGCATTGGATAACTATCACGCGGACAAGGGAGATGTTGAAAGAGTAAAGGATCTTACATCAATGGAGTTTCAACATCAGAATGATGGGCACAAACCGGTTCACATTAATGGACTGGCAGAGACATAGCCTGCTAGAAGTACTTGGACTATTGACTCCCTATTAGGCAAATATGGTGCATATAGGCTTTCTCAAAGGAGCCTACATCGTATGCTGCAACACTTATTTCAATTTTAGTTAGAATTAGCAAGTAATAGCATGAATAGATGCAAGTATAACTTATAAAACCGGTTTAAATAAGGTAGGGATGGGTAATTTTGTTTGGGAAAAATCTTGAACATAAGAACATACCATCGTTTTCTCAGTTTCAGCAGGCGGGAGGTTGAAGATGAGTGCCATGTTTTTTGGACCGGATTATTTAATCTAGTTTGGTCAAGGAAAAGAAAAGGATCAAAGTGCATCTGACCCGTTTCACCTACATAAAAATATTAATAAAATTCTAGAAATTTATAGAATTCCTAGAGTTATAATGAACGTCACCACCAATTTTTAGAGTAAACTAAAATCTACATGAAGGTATACAATGATAGTTTTATCCTTATAAGTTTAACCACAACAAGCTTACTGAACCATGTTCGGTTCAATGGGTAATAGTATAAATCAAAATTTACAAATTTTACTATAGTGTTGTGACTTTTTGAAAAGTTTATATTTAAAATTTTAGATTTAACGAAGTTGTCAATAAATTATAAAATTTTTGAGAGTGACATTAGGTTTGAACCAATCTAGTTATATGTATGATTTTTTGTTCAACGCTTAAATAACTTTAATAGAACATGTTTAGAAATTATTGACTCTAATAGATGAGTACTTAGAGGTTTTAAAGAATATGAATTGACTAAAATGCCTTTAAAAAAATTAAGGTTAAAATGTAGACTTTCTAATTAATGAGCATAAAAAGAAAAACTAAGCAAACGAAGACGATTTTGAGAATTTATAAACAAGGGTTAAGGGCTCAAGGGCACTAGATCTTTGGAAACTGATGTTATTCTTTTCTAATTGTAATGACGAAGTTATGCTTATGATTTGGATCATGAATATGTATTGAATTAAGATAGCATTAAATCTTTGTGAATATGAGTTCATATTTAATATTAAAAGTTATATAGATGATAGTCATTTTATATGATGAATGTACAATAATATACTTGATCGAAGTTGTATAGAGGATGCTTTATGTATACATGTTGTACCCTTGAGATTAGTTTTGGACCCATTAGGGTTTAGGGAAGCCCTGAATAAAATGACATAAATACCCTTATGAGCGGACCGGCTAGTATTCATGTGAATGAAATTAATGGACCAATTTGATACGAGAACCTCTTGAGAGGTCAAGAACTTACCCATAATAGAGACGACCATGTCCAATGTAGGATAATTATCTGAAAACCCTTATGTTCATGATGACCCGTTTTCATAAAAGTTTAATCAACTAATCCAAAGAGGGTTAGGGCACTAGAGCACGAACATTTCTAATATCGTTTTTAGTTTGGTTCTTGATATTACAATATGCTTGAACCTGTGAAAGGGTCTATATTGTTTATTATTTTAATTTTGATATTAATGTTGTGATAGTAATTTATCACTAGCTTAAGATTAATGAAAAATTAATCAATGGGGTTAGATAGTTTTGGATTGGGCAGAGACACCTAATCAAGATAAAAACTAAAATAACCTCAAAGGGGTCTAGTACCAATTCATAGAGTAAACAAGGTCTTTGACTTGACGATTTATCTTAGTTAATAAACCAATGACAATTTTGAGTTTTAACCCTAGTCTAAATGAGACTGATAGGGTTTGGGATAGTCATTTGGAATTCAAATTTGTTGACAAACAAGATAGGGTTCAAACAAGTTTTTTAGAGTCTTAGCCCTATTGAGGAGCTGTTGATTTGACCGTGAAGTTGTACCTCCCAATTTGAGGGAGCTTTACGTGAGCTGGGCTCACCACCAATCTATTGAGGATCGTTTAGTGTACACATATTTAGATAAACTGACATCCTACTTGGTTGGCTTCTCCCGCCACTTATGTTCATGTGCAGTTGTGGGTCATGCCCTCTACTCCGGTCAAGTCCTTATGGGCTAGGTTGGGTGATAGTACTTCCTCGTGGATTCCAGGGTCGCACTATGGATGGTTCGTTTTGGAGATAGGTCCATGGTGGTTGTATCATTTGTCACTTAGGTTGACATTTGATGAGTCTATCTGTCTTTGGGATTATACGGATATATTAATTATTGAGCAATGGTTCAAGAGATAATTAATAATATTATTTGATATTTCTTATTTAATTATAACAAATGGAGTGATTAAAAAACGTGCATAAAATGTAGGTTGGTGGAAAATACTTAAGCATTGCATGTGTGATGCTATGTTTCTTAAGATACTATAGTTTTTAGGCATAACTACGTCTAGATCTAATCTTGTTGGAAAGATTAGAGATGTTGTCTGATGAGGACATAGGTAACTAACATCGGGTGATGTTGGCCTGATTTAAAAAATATTAAATAATACTTTTGTTCTTCTGGAAATGCTCCTCCAAGGGGAGGAGATGCTTGGTTGTTGTTTGGTCTTATTTGGTTGCAGATTCTTTAGATGAAGACATTGCAAGATCAGGACATTGGTGTGGGATTGAGACGACATTGCACTAGTAAGATCTAGTTTCTTACTTCTACAATTTTGTAAATAATTGTAATTACTAGCGTGAAAGCTAACTTTGCTTGGTTATTTACTTTCAGATAGATGACAAACTTGTACTTAGAGGGTTAACATACTATTTATTGAATTTTAATACGTGTAATAATATCTTATATTTTGATATTCTTGTGAACCCCAATTATTATGACCTGGATATTTTATCAGATGATTTGTTTGTACTTAAGAAAGAAAATTATGATTTATTGTGTGTCCTTTATTTAAAAGGGTTTAAAAATCTCGGTCGTGACATCCTCGGTACCACTACTGGAGGTTTGTAGAGCTTTTCCAGTACCAATGCTTGAGGTCTGGCAGAGATCCTTAGTACCACTAATGGAGGTCTGATGGAGCTCCCTGGTACCACTATCGAAGGCCCAAGGGTGGTGCCAAGACCATCTTCAAGGGGAGCACAAGTGTATAAATAACAAATTTAAGGATAAATTTTTATTAAAAGGAGGGGCATAGTTATAAATTAATACCTATTAAGGAGATTTCCATATTGTTGAGAGGGGCATTTGCCCCTCTAACCTAATACGTGGCTCCGCCCCTGCGGAGGCTAACAGAGGTCTATGTCACCATTGCTAAAGGTTTCAACACCATTGCTAGGGTTCAACGAAGCTCCACTGTACTGCCACTAGAGTTCCCACATATTGCCCTATAGCTCTCCCCATCCACTTTTGTTAATTTTTGGTCACCAAAGCATCAATAGAACATTGTGGAAATACACATATAGAACGTCGATGGAGCCGAAGAAAATCAGGGCCTGCACCGAGATCACATGCCATTTATTGTGATGTCTCTGATTTTTTTGTAATTTTTTTCCTTTTCCCATTGGGAAATTTGACACTATGACATATTTTATTATCTTATTTTTACCTAATATTTGGATTAATAGAGTCGGGTGTGAGGCTCAGTTGCATATCCTAGGCCTTGGTACACCTCGAGAGTTGTTGGCATGAAAAAGAAAATAAAATAAAAGTGGATAAAAACAAAACAAAAGGATTGGGCTCAGTTGAGCCATTCTAGAATGTTTCA
Source organism: Saururus chinensis (assembly GCA_035235625.1). Classification (NCBI taxonomy): domain Eukaryota; kingdom Viridiplantae; phylum Streptophyta; class Magnoliopsida; order Piperales; family Saururaceae; genus Saururus; species Saururus chinensis. Next base: position 25,538,341 of record CP141144.1, read on the forward strand.
GAATCCCCCTTCTTTGCATTTTGGCTGAATCAGAGGCAACGCCACCCGCTAGCCACCTCCTTAGCGCTGTCCTAGCTAATTCACTGGCCCCCAATCGGCTATGTTCCCAACCATTTCACCTCCGCTAGATCTGCCCTTGCCCTATGTTTTGGGTTCTACCGCTGTAGATATGGGCCGACAGTGACCAGATGACCGTCATGGGCTCTGCCCCAAACTGGTGACCGCTAGGGCCGACCTAGTTTCTCTTATGCCGATGTCCTTTTGCCCTCCCCTATTTCTGTTTGTGTTAGAAATTTGAGGCGACGCCAATGAGAGCTAGCCTCTAGTTGGCCAGTCTTGGCCTAGTGACAGTAAGGTCGTCATCTCAGCCATGCCCCATTGGCCCCCAACTCGATTTAGCCTCTGCCATTCTAGAACCTCTTAGAAACCCCCTTCTCTATTTTGATTCTCCGATGTGATACCACTGGCAATAATTGCCGTTTGTCACCAGGGTTGGCTCCGCCCAGCCACCATGGTGATTGTGATGTCAGCTAGAGTGGCTAGTACCCCTCCTTGCTCACTCCCTGTGTCCCGCAATCCTTCTCTATGTTCTGCTTATTTTGTCATTTTGGATCACTATAGCATCATTGGACACTAGACGGCCTCGAGACCACCCTTGTCTGACCGGTCTCTACCTAGAGGTAGCTGGGTCGACGCCCTAGTGCAATACCGCCCCTCTTTTCTAGCATGAGCCAGACACTCCCACTTTGTTTGGGTTTTGGGCAACTCGAACATAGCTGCTATCACCTTTATAAACCACCATCGCTGACCCCTCGCAGGGGTGGATCATTCTGCATATATTTCTTTTGTGTTGTGAAAGGGATTTCACCAAACAAAGCGTTGAAAGAGGTTGCTTGCTGGGAATCTTGTCGTTGGAGTGAAGGAACTCTTAACGTGGGGTGATAAAGGATCGGAGAAGAAGAAAGCTCGCGAGTATGCGGCCTCTCAAAACCTCCTCAAAATGAGCCCTATGTGGCCTATTTATAAATATGGGGATTAAGAAATTTAATCCGTTGTTAATCCACTTAGAAATTGGGCCAACGCGGAATAATTGTGCTATATTTTAATAATTCTCATTACTCTAGATAATCGGGCTAGCAAAACTACTAAAATAACCCAAATACATATCTAAATTGGGTAAATAGGCCATGAACAATATGTTCAAGTTCAAATAGTTGTAACTCCCTCATCCGAACTCTGATTCACGCATTCTTTATAGCGTTTTAAAGCTCTTTCTGTCTACTTTCTAACCCCATTAGTCTCAGTCATAAATTCTATCTAATGGAAAAGTTATTCTACTAAGAAAGTCAATAGGTCAATTACCCAATTTTCCACGTGTTTAATTTTTAAAATCTAGAAAAATCCGAGATATTATAGAGGAGCTCCGCCAAACTTCCAGTTGTGGTACCGAGGAGCTCTGTCAGACCTCTAAATGAACTCAAATAGTTATACAACGAAATTGTAGAGCCCGCCCTGCAATGCTTTGGTGACTGTATGATACATTGCTATGATGGTGATGTTAATTAGTGAAAGAGTAAACTTGACAAAAGCTTATGTGAGGGTATTTTCGTTTAATTACATTAATAAAAAGAACCTTGTCATTTTTAACAATTTAGCACTTATTTATGTTGTGATCAACAAAATGCCCTTTCAATAATTCATGCTGCGTAGATGTTTACATAAACATAAAGTTATTTTATGTATTATGTGAAAATAATAGAGGAGATTTTTTGTATAATGAGTTACATCATAGGACTATATACAAAATCCTTGTCACTGTACATGAAATTATGGGAGAATCCTTGGAGTCGTGGGAGGATTTGAAAGGGTGCTAACGAGCCGAGTCAAACCGAATTTTGAAGTTTTTTGACTCGAGCTCGATTTCTAAAAACTTGGCTCAAGCTTCGAGCTCGATTTCTAAAAACTCGGCTCAAGCTTCGAGCTCAATTGAATATTTAGATGCCTAACTTGAGCTCAGTTGGGCCTAGGAACTCAAAACTCGAATCAAGCTCAAGCTCAAAAATATATTATAGCAGTTTGAACCTATGTTCTAATTGAGCTTGAATCCCATGTACAACCCAAACTATTTTCTTCCGTAAAAGAACATATTAATTTAAAGAATCACATTAACATTACAAAAATAAAAAAATTATAACAAACACAATTATATTCTATTAAAGTTGTAAATATTACTTTAAAATTTATGATTAAAATAAGAGTAAATAAATTACCCTGTAAAAAACTTTCACTAGTCATAAAAAATTTAACTAATGTTATTCAAATCTTTCATATAATAAGCTACCAAAAACTGAACTAGCATCGAAGCCATGACAACTCCTATTCATAGATTTCATATTTGATTATTTTAGTGACCACAAAAGAGTTCAAGATGAGAGAACTATCTAGACCTCAGTAGTAACATATTTAAGTGCGTGTGGATTGCCTAAAAAATAAAAATCAATATAAGTAAACTTCAGTAGTAAAATTTAGATTTAGTTAATTGTATATATTATAGGCAAAATCTAAATATAATTTACTAGATCTCTAATTCTAAACCAATTTGATTGGATAATTAAAAATATTTATTATATAAGTAGAATTACATATTTAGATTTGTTAAAATTAGAATGACTAAAGGTATCATTTAAAATTAAATAGTATTATATAGATGAATAATGGTAGAATATAAATAAAATAATTTATCATACATACATTCTCAATTTTATTAGTAATATGATTTATATTTATTTAAAATATAATAACATAATTATATTATATATTATATTATATATCATGTATTAATGTATATGTAATATATATAATTTTATAAAAAGAAAAAAATTTAAAATTTATATAATATAAATATAATTTTGGCGTTGTTTAATATCGGCTGATTTACTTTTAAGTTTAAATTAAGGTCAAATCAATCTCCCTTATTCGACACAAACCGAGCTTAACTTGTTTAATCCGACGAGCTGGCTCGACTAAGTGAAACAGCCCTGGACTCGGTCTCGGTGCGGTTAAGGGTCCATTTGATTCAGACCAAACAATGGACCCTAAAACTTAAAACAAGCCGACTCTGATTCTTCAAATAAACCGGGCCAAGACCAGAAATCTGGCCGTCTGTCGCAGTGTCAGGTGTTGCCGTGATGGAGTGAAGAGCCGACAGTGCCTCGGCCCACCCCTAATGAACGCCTAAGGCCATCTGCTCTCTCTTTCGGTTTTCCCCTAAATCCGCCATGGACGCCGACGCTTAGAGTGCCGGCAGCGTCGACGGAGACAACCGCGAGGTGCAATTTATCCCATTTCTTCGTTCACTGGTGCGAGCTCCTTCACTCCTGCCGTTTGTTCTTTCTCCTTATTCTCTTTTCGAACGGAAACTTACTTTAACCATGCTTTAGCAAAAGTTTACTAGTAGAACTGTACAAGTAATCCTTTTGTTTATCAAAAGAAATGAACTTACGATGGTGACTATGGAGGCTAATATTGTTTCCTAATTTCTCTGTTTTGTTTATTATCCCTCCTTGGTGCAGTTCAATATGTTTGGCCTATTTCGTTTGCAACGGCTTCAGCCTTCAAATGCTTTTTTATGGTGCAAACTTTTAGAAGTGATTATTTACTCTATCGTTCTTTGTGAGTGAGAGAAACAGATGAGCGGGATTCGTAGGATGGTAGCGTTTGATTTTCCCAAGCCCGTCTCTCCCCTCAAGTCCTCCCTCCGCCCTATCTCTCGGCCGATTGCTTGCCTTGCTTCCTCCGCCGACGCCCTCTTTTCCCGGCCGGCTGATCTCTGCCAGTTCCTCTCTATCCTGCCTTTCACCCCCCCCTCCTTGCTGTCCTCCCCGCCTCTCTCCTCTTTGAAGATCTTTTCTACTGCCATTTTCGGGTAATTTTCTCCTTGTTTTCTTTTTGTTATTTAGTTGAGACGGGTTCTTGGAAGTTTAATTCTTCTTACCGAATGCTCCGTTTATTTGTGGTTTGAAGATCAAACTGTGCCTTCTGTTTATCTTGCTTTTTTTTTTTTATCCGTATTGGGCTCTTTTAATTAGTAGAAAATTAGGTGTAGTTTGGCAACACATTTGAAGGTGAATAAAATGACATTTTGCTTCAAATGCCTTTGTACATAAATGAGCCATTAATGTACCTCGAAATCTCTGAGGGGCCATCATGAGGATTTGTGAGTCATTTGTGTAGAAAGGTTCTCCTGAGGAACTTTTCTACAAATGAACTTCATGGCTCTTTTTAACACAAGTTCAGATTTCGAGGTCATTTATTTTGAATTTGTGGGAAAATGATTAATGTGGGTTGCCAAACAAGAATCATTTACCAATATTTATTGGGAAAAGTAATTTCACATGAAGTATGACATCCAAACAAGATTAACGGGAAAGTGGGCACAAATGGGCCACACATGAAGGGGAAAATGGTTGCCAAATCACACCTTAAGTTTTTTTTTGCCTGCAGTTAAGTACGCATTGTCCCACTTAAGTCAGTTGTTGCAGCCCTGTTTTACAGGCAAGGAAAAGAAAAAAATCTATTGATGGGAAAATATTTAAAACCAACATGCCCTTAGTGGAACATACTTTTAAAGTCATATAATTTTTGGTTATTCAACATTTGGGCATCCTACTTAATTTTCTTTTTTACTACTGATGGCAATAATGAGCTAGGCTATTCACACACGAGCTGTTAATATTTAAAAGGGTACCTGTGCAATGTTTTTTGCTTTGATTATTTTTTTATATTTATGTTATTCACATGCAATGTTTTTCACAGTTTTTGTTGATATCTTGGGGTGTCATGACCGCTTGACTTGATTCTTTTTTCCTTTTAGACAATAAATTTTCATGAGTTATGGGAGTTGTTTTGTACTTCCCATTTCAAAGGAGTTCACTTTTGAAACCAGAGGGAGTAAGAAACACATCTTTTTTAATAGTAGGAATATAATGATATTCAACCTCAAAGATCTTTATTAGTATTTAGAAGCAAGCCTATAGTCTACTATTGTAGGAAGGGGAGGGTAGTGAACAGGGATGGAGCCAATGAAGAAACCTTAAGGGGGGCCATTTAAATTATGATTTTTTTGGTGATGATAATTATGAATTTTTTTTGGGAGGCGGAAGGTGTATGAAAAATACAAGTTGGTAAATTAATGCAGAAAAAACTTCCTATTTTTCTAGTATATATAGTGGAATATCGAGATCCAGGGGGTCATGCTCCCCCAACCCCCAACTCCATCCATAGTAGTTAATAAGTACATGTTTGGGTGTTGGCCTTTGCTGAACATCTTGGCTGTAGACCTAATGATAAGGATGATCGCCTTGCAAACATCAGTGATAAGCTCAATACTGTAACAACCCGGGATTTTGAGAACAAATTTCAAGACAATTTATTTTCTTTTAAAACACTTAACAAATCCATTTTGGAAAACATACCTGGCTAGGATTTTTCTTTCACAAACATCTCAGACGTGATCATCAGATCATTACCATAACATTCACAGAATGTAAACATTGTTAGGGTCACTCGGCCATTCACAAATGAAATAACAATTTACATTAATGTTCCTGATATTATAGAAAATTTCTCAAGCTTTGTCCTTCCAAGCTAACCATGCATCACAAAGATGCTCGAGTTCCACAAATACTTAGTAAGATGTAAAAACCACTTATATTCAAGCCACATTAGCAAAACTGAGATGGAGACTCCTGGGAACCCCAAATTGACACTACTAGATGACATTCATCACATGACAGTGTACACACTGATGACTCTTCGTCTTGAAAATGAAACAATCTCTTAACTCTAGGAGGAGCAGACTCCAATAGGAAGAGTAAGTAGATTGCAACACAAGGAGTAAACTGACTCAAACTCTTGGTGAGAATTGATTCCAATGCAAGGAGTTAGTAGACTCTGTTGCTAGGAAACTAATTCTATTGCTAGGACTAAATGGACTCCTGCTCGAAGGAGTAGGTTGCAAACTAAGCCGCGAATCCCAACGTCTCTAGAGATCCACAAGGATCAGCCATAGCTCTAAAGATGTTGGTGTTATTGTGCTCATGGACAATGATGGTTGGAGGTAGATAGGCCTTCCATGATGCCCAAACACTTAGTTGCACGATTGATGCCTCGAAAGGGCTACATACTAAAGCTCCAAAACATGGAGACCACAAAGACGTGAGATCACTAAGGTCCAAACCGCCATGGCAATTATCAGTGAGTGTACTATGACTCTTTTACAATGTCCTAACCCATAGAGGAAGTGAGTCTAACTGGACCCATGAGACTCTCACTAAGAATGTCAACGATGGATATTTTCCATACAAGGAACCAATGCTACTGATGTCTGTATGTCATGTAACATCAAAGAATACAAATGGACACATACAGTAGGGTCAATGCTGAACAAAATTTTAGAGCTTGGCATCCTTAATGTGGACCAGCAAGCTACAACTTAAACCACTGAACTGCGTGACAAGATCTGAGTCTTTCTTGCATCAGTTAGAAAACCTCTGTTGGTAAGGCGTTTTATAAATTGGTCTTTTATGTAATCTCATCGAAAGTGATTCTAAAATCAGTTTATGCTTTGATCATAGTTTAGAATAATCTTTTTCAACAAAATTTAGACCTTGAACAGGCCAACAATTTCCTAGGGGCATAACTATAATTTTACATCATTAATAAAACCATAAATTTGCCAAATGCTTAGTCTGAATTAATTGATATTATTATGTGTAATTAATTCTATTTTTTTGTATTTTTATAAGATAGTTTAGGCTCTAAACTATAATGACAGAAAAGGGGTCAAATCAGCCCAAGGGTTAAATTGTAATTTTACAGTCACATAGAAAATCATTTTGTTTGAAAATAGGTCCAGATCTCGAAAAACATTAATTAATATTTTTAGCAAGTTTTCTGAAATTTTCTAAGACAATAAATTTAATGAATCAGGGCTAGTTTGGTTTGAACCTGACCGCACAGTACTCAGGAACAGTGGAAAATGATCCCCTGTCTTCATTAGGCGACTTCGAGAGGGTTGCTTGTGGCTACTTTTGGCAGACACTAAGGCCTCCGGCTTTGGCCCGTGCTGGATGGACTTCTGGCTCCTGTGTTTTTGGCGCCATTAGAACAACTTGCTACTGGAGATGATTGATTCTGCTATTTATTTTCTTCAACGATCTTTGCAATATGAATTGCTCTAAAGTTTTTAAAGGACAAAATAAATATCCAGTGATCAGTCTTTGGACAATAATTCAAGTTTCAGATGTGAGTTGAAAAATCACGATCTGATGCATAGAAGAATTTTGTGATTAAATGACAACATGAAATACGAGTTTAGGAACTTGAATAGAACCTAAATTATTAAAGATGAGGCCAATTAAACCAGTTACCTTTGAAGGAAAACTTTAGCTATACAAAGATTTGATCATAGAAATTCAAATCTAATGAGCAAGGTTCTGAACTCCACTGGTTGTATGATTAATAATCACAATACATTATTCTATGGACAAAACCAGTGCATAACAGAAAAGGAGAGAACAAACACTAAAATTTCTGTGTAGTTCTACTGGACTTATGAGAACAAGGACAGCAACATCTATGAATTGAAACAATTTGCTGAACACCTGTACTAACTTATTCCTAGGACATAATGACATGAATAGAAGTGTAAAAAGCATCCTACCTTAACAGCTCTACGGTATTTCAAATTCCCTGACAATGCACAATTCCTTGCTTGGAGATGATGAAATTGGACCTCCTTCCTTCAGCCAGTAGCAAGAAGTTTCCAGAGAGAAGAATAATGGTGACAGAGAGGAGAGGCCAGAAAGGTGGTTTACTTTTTTCTTCTCTACCTATAACAAAATCTCCTGATTACTAGCAACCTTCAGGAGTCTATCTACACTAGGACTTATCACAACCTTGGTAACCCGTCACGTATGATCAATTCCTTCAACCGGAGTCGAGATACTCCATACTTGTCTTCCTTTCAACCTACTCAATGCCATCTCATATTCCCTAATAAACTAGGAGCAACCCCACTTGACACCATTGGAATTCGTGTTAAAGGGGTAGGAAATTGGGAAATTCACTTACTTATAATGAAATTACCTTAAAAATATGAGATGTAACAATACATAGAAATTCAATTCTACTTCTGTTTAAATGTTATTTTTTTAGTACCCGGAGGACCACCAGGGTCTAAGATTCCTAGCCATTTGTATTCCATTAAGCACCTGCCATCATAATAAATGTATCTCACATAGGCTTGGGAATTATTCTTTCGACCCTTTCTTTTACTGTCTACAACAGTGCCAAGGTGTTCATATATATTCTAAGTTTACGTTTTCCTTGCATTAAACAATGAAGGTTATCTGATATGTGTGGGATTTGGTACCAGTGTGGGTTATCTTATAGTAATGGATTCCAAAAAATAAATATACTTTCTCTTTTCAAAGTCTGCTTTTTTCAGCTTCTTCTTCTTCTTCTTGTGATATGATAGACTTGAGGTTTAATTTTAGATTCTTTTGATATTACTGTTCTTGTTCATGTATTTAAAATAATCCGGGCTATCAAATAATTGAATAAAATCTCCTTTTTTACTTAGCAGTATATTGCCATACATGTAATTTTATTTAAAATGTTGGTGCCAAAACCAATGGAGAACATTAAAAAAGATTTTTGGAAGAAAATTCATACATTTTCTGATCAACAGGAGAATTTGAAAAGATCAATTGCTTCCGTAGAAATGACTTTAGTGAAAATTTTTTCACAGGGAATTATCTTCATGAGAACAATTCGAGACAAAAAGGTGTTTTAAGCTCATTAAAATTATTGGGTCTGATTTTTTTATAATTTTGACTGACCCCTTTTATCTGAGCTAATAAGTGAAGCATGGGATGGTAGGATTGAAAAATTTGCTGCATTACAAGGTTAAATGAGCCTTCTTTGCTAAGGCACCAAAAGAATAATTAACTCTTTGGTGAGGTTAAAGCTTTATCATGTTTTATCAGACTTTGGATATGGGGTGCATGGACTTGTGGCATCGTGCTTTATCTTGGTTTGAGTTGTTGTTGCTGTTTATCATAGTGTTGTTTAAGTGAAGAAGGCCCCATTTTATCTCAATTTTAGTAATGGAAGTATGTGCTTCAGCTTTTGACTGAAGTATTATTTTTTTATCATGTAACGAGTTTGATTTGCAAGAAATAGGTTTTTTGTACATGTTACATAAATGTTGGCTTCCATTATCATATTTGCTGAAGAACACTGCTACCCTCCCCCCCCCCCCCCCAACACACAAAAAATATATGCTCATTATTCCCCGCTACTTGGACACCCAAATAAAAATTTGAAAAATGCTCATCCGTACCCCACCCCAAAAATATTTGGCCATAAATTTTACTCGGCCGCACCCCCTAAATATGCTAACTTTACTCCTGCCCTTCTCTAAACGCCTTTGCCTTTGTCTTCCTCCCCTCTTCCTGCACTCAAAGATGGACTCCTGAAAATATAACAACTGTTTGAAGCTTTGCCAGCCAGAAATCCATGGCGGAATGAGGTTGTCACATTGTCTTTGTCTCTTTCTACCTGACCCTTTGCTTGTCCACTACATTGGTGTGGCGGTTGAGGACTGGAAGCAGACCAACTTATTTCTCTCCGAGAGAATCCAAAACCCTTAGCTTTCGTGCATCATAATCCAACATCCAATCAGTTATCAGCATATCTTTTGCCACCAACTTTCTGTACTTTTATTGAGTCTGAGAAACAAAGCCCATTCACTTGTCTGAACTGGGACATCACATCAATCATAACATAAATTTATTTGGAGTAATTGAGTGCAGTCATTTTCCAACCAAACTCAAGTTAGGCTTTGAGTTTTAGCCACAATATTTCATGCAGAACAGAGGAGAGGGAATGAGGAATATTCTTTTATGGAAAACAGAGGAGAGGGACTGGGTGTGAGCAATGTATTTGGATCAAAGATGGGAGATGAGGCCTTCTACAGGTTGCAGGGGATGCCGACTTCAATGGTGATGTAGCAGTTGTCTCCGGCGAAGTCACTGGAAGCTACAGTTGCCCTGTGTAATGGAAGGAAATGGGAATGGGGAGAAGGAAATAGAATAGGGCAGTCGAAGAGTTTTCTTAAGTTAGGGTGCCCAGGAGAAAAAAATGGGTGATTAAGTTTTTTCTTTTACTTCTGAGCATGCGTTGTAATGCATGAGGCTTTGCAATTATAATTTTCATTTGTTCTGAGTATAAATTGTACATTCTGTGTCAAAAGGAAAGGAGTGGGTGCATGTCTTCTATGTGAAAGGTAAAAGTTTTCTCTTATATGCGTACACTGCCTTTTTTTGTTCTGTTATTTGCAACTCTTACTATGTATATATCCAACAGTAAGTTATTTCTGTATTCTAACTCCTTATCTCTTTCATTTCTTTGTTCTGACTCCTATCAAAATCTGAATTGTTGTTGCATACTTTCCCTGAATTTTTTGGGTTTTCTGTTTCATTGTAGAAGATGATATTAATATGTTTATATCTGTTTTTTTATTGTATGAAAAGTTATTTTATCTTTTAGTACTGTAAAACGAGGTTCCCTTTTTACATTAGTTTAGTGCAATGCAATAAACTTTTTATGTTTTGGTTCTCTTACACCTTGACAAGCTGCTTATCTCTTCTTTTCTTTCATTATTATCATGTCTTGTTTCTCTTAGACCTTGATAAGCACTTTATCTTATTTTTTATTTCTGCCTTTATTGTTCCTACAGAATATCTTATTCTACCTCTCCTTTTGAAATACAGGTAATTGCTGTAAATGTTATCAAGATATAAAAGCTTACAAATAGAAGCATGGAATCTGGCTCGTAAGGCTCAATGTCTGCAATATCTGCATTCTGCATTGAACTTTGCACCAGATTGCAGTCAGCAAGCCCATTTTGGACTTCCAATAACAGCGAATTTTAGGCTTACATCGAAAAGTGTGGAATGTACTTTATCTCATTGTTCATCAGACATAATTGCATTAAACTTTTTCCTCTGGTGTGCTCGCCAGCCTAATTACTTTCATGATCACCAAGTTTTCTATTGTATGGTTCCTGTTGTAGGACGACTTACGGAAAAATATGAGTCAGTAAGAGGAGTAGTTAGAGGACTAGAAAGCTTTGGATGTCATCTGAAGGCACAAACTTTCTTAGCATTACTGAGAATATATTGGTGTGGAGGTATGTACAGTTCAGCATTAGAGACTTTTGATGAGATGAAAATTTCTGGTTACACTCCAAATACATTTGCTCGTAATATGGTTATCGATGTTCTGTTTAAGATAGATCGTGCTGATTTAGCTTTACTGGTTCTAAGGGAAACTCAATCTCCTAATTTTTTGTCCTTTAATACTGTAATTTGTAATCTCTGTAAACTTAATGACTGGCTTGGAGTTTGTCAAACACTGAAGGAAATGATAAGGAAGGGTTTTTTCCCAAATGATCAATCATTTTTGGTGATGTTAAGTTGTTTTTCTAAATCTAATAGACTGAATGAGATGTTACAAGTGGTAGGGTTGATGATCAGTCTGGGAAATCCATTATCAGTGACTACATGGAGTATTCTGGTTGATGGGTTATGTAGAGTTGGTAGAGTTAGTTTAGCGAGACTTCTACTGAGAAAGATGGTAAACACTGGGATTCATCCAAATGTTGTTACCTATACATCTTTGATAAAAGGTTGTTTTAGAAAAAATATGGTGGATGAAGTGCTCAATCTGTTAAATATCATGGATTCTGAAGGGTGTTCTCATGATTTAGTTATGTCAAACACCTTGATTTATTGTCTTGCAAAACTTGGAAGGTATAGTGAAGCAGTCAAAATTTTACTTAGTTTGCCTAAAAGAAATTTGAATCCTGACGTGTATACTTCTAGCTCCATAATGCCTAGTATATCTTTATCAGGCAACATCACTTTATTATCCGAGCTACTTAGCAGTATGAGCGGATCTGCCGACCTTGTGTTGTGTAATTCCCTCCTAAATTTTTATTGTAAGGCAGGATATCCTATGGAAGCAGTGGAATTCTATGATAATATGGTGGCAGCGGGATATACACCAGATCGTTACAGTTATGCTGGACTATTAAATAGCTTATTCCTATTGAGGAGGACTGACAAAGTAGTAGTTGTTTATTGGGGTATTGTTGCAAATAAATCTCTCATTGATGCTTATGTCCTTGCAATAGTATTTAATGGTCTCATAAAAGTTTCTAAGCTTGATTTGGTCATCAATTTGTTTAAGAAAGCTGTTGATGAAAACTATCCTTTGGATGTAGTATGTTACACCATCATCATTCGTGGACTATTTGAGAGTGGTAGATTTAATGAAGCTTGGAGCTTGTTTGAAGGGATGAAGGAAGCTGGTTTAGTTCCCAGCATTTGTACATATAATGTGATGCTACGTGGTCTTTGTAAGGGTAGAGATGTTGATGGCATTAAGCAGTTACTAAAAGACATGAGCAAGGAGGAAATTGACCTGGATTCTGTTTCTTACAACATACTCATTGTTTTCCTTTGTAGGTCATTTCATGTAAAATCGGCTCTTCGACTGTATCTAGAGATGAATAATTTGGATTTTAAGCCGACTAAGGCCACTTTCTCACTGTTGGTTGAAAGTCTCCTTCGTTCTGGAGCAATTGATGATGCATCACGATTGTTGAAAGATTATTTGAAGTTTAAGGTACTCATCTGTTCTGAAGCTGTTGGAAAGTCCACATTAAATGATCATTGTTCAGGGAGACGTTTTGCCATCAAAGAAGTAGGGAACTTGTAAACTTTTTAAGATGACCTTATCAAGGAAATTATGTTGGAATAGAGGTCAATGTGATACTTGCCAAAACTTGCACCATGTTGTAATCTCATTAGAGCTTTTACTATAAATGTATGAGTGTACAGTCAGTTGATTAAGAACAGGATGTAAATGAGGTGGACCACGACAGTATAGATGACAAGTCTGCGATGCATTGTACGGTCTTCATAATGGCTTATTTGATTGCTGGGACCTTCATTTTTGGTGATCCAATAGTATGTATATGTCAGATACGCATATTCCAAGAGTAAAGATTTCTCTCTTTTTATTGATCAACATGTGCGTATACATGCATGTTTGATGCAAAGAAGGCTATCACAAGCATGAAAACTTTGTTGACATTATATGGGCCTTCATTTTTCCTTCGCTGTAATGGTTAGGAGCTTATCTTTTAGTTAGAGGCTCGTGTTGACGGTTTTAGTGTTCAAAACGTATGAGCTCATGCGATGCTTTGTCTTGGCGGTTAGGCCGGTATTATTTCAACGCGGAAACAGAATCTTTGCGTACTTTGGCAAATGAGGTGAATTACATGGTATCTTGCAGCTAAACTTGGTGTCTAGAGAAGAGGCACAGATCGCATTTGTGCAATTGCCTTGGCAGTCGGCATTTTTTTATCCCAATATTTATGTCATTACAAGAACTTGAGGATGTTTTGGAGAATGTCAAGTCATGCCTGTGAGTACACGTACATCAAATAAACGAATTTTGAAGAATATGGTTGGCTTAGAAGCTTTGATTTGAGATTAACAATATCATGCCCTGTTTGCATGTGCTGACGCTGTATTGGATTTGAATTATGATTACGGTTTACCCCTCTTTCTTTTTCTCTCTCTCTCTCTCTCTCCATTGAAGGGAACTTTCTCCTCACATTGGGCTGGCCTACCTGGCACCCAGTTCGATTAATATGGTGGTGGATCTGGCAGCTTTATCTTGGAATGTAAAATGTGTGAAACGTTGAGACCTATTAAGAGTTTTTGGTTCATAAAAAAAACGTTTGCTTAAAATTCATTTAATGAAGCTCGTCGGAGACAAACCTTTTTTATTGGTGATTTTATTGAGCTTTTCACCTTTGTCGGATCAAAACGAGGACTGATCTAGCACGTTGAACAAGTGTGGTTCATATGATTTTTGGGTTTTGGATCTAACATAGTATATGAGACTGCCCAGGATGAAGATTGTAGCTTTTTTTTTTCTGGTGTCAAGCAGCTACTGTGTTATGAGAGCTGTTTGGCAGTTTTCTTGCAGGTTGGGTTCGCTGCTGTGATAAAATCTGATCTTGAAACATGCAGGTGCCTTTGTCCGCTACTTTGCGTCCAAGTATTTTATCTAGAACCCGGCTTACGTTAGATTACTCTATATGTTGTTAGTTTCATATAATTGTAGCAAAGAAAAAGTTTCGTGCAATGTCAAGTTGCATTTTATCCATAGATTTATATAGATGAAACAGTTTTGTAATTCTGATGAGAACATGTAGGTCCTGTCGATTGCAATTTTATTCACTCCATAACGTGTGCCACTGTATCCTCCCATGAAGTCACTAAATTGAGCAACTAATGGAACCCATGTAGAAAAATGTACAGATAGTCGCAGAAGTCTTTTACCATGCCGCTAAAAATAAAAACATTAAAATCTTTACCAATGGGCCAATCTGGATCAAAACGACTAAAATGCCCACAAATTAAACAACCCCACTGAAACATAATAAAATAATAAACATAAAATGTAAAAAATGTCTACTGCCCACAGAGTTTTGTGCTGACCAGGTCGTCACCACTGGCCTTCGGAACTTTGTCACAGCTTGGCGGATCATGCCATTGCCTGTTGGAGTTCCATCATTGCTTGACGGAGCATTGCTGCCATGCACTCGAGCACCGCTGATGCTGGAGAACATATATTACCTGTTGAAGCACCGCTTATGCCATAGAAGTGTAGGAGAAGCCATGGTATGTTGTTGAAATCTTGTTGTTCGCCACCTGTTAGAGCATCGCCGCTGCTAGAGCTTGGCCTCTACCGCCTCCACCACTAGGATGTATGCCGCCACCACCTATAGGAAGTCAGCACATAGAACTAACATGATCATGTTATTTTAATATTATGATATATTATTATTATTTTTAATTGTTTATTCATTTTTTATCTATTTATGTCAAAAAGGAGGAAAAAATGATTATGAAAAATAAAGTACTATCTCATACTTATTTGGATAGTACTAAGCAAATAAATTTTTGTTAAGTACGTAGGATAAGTACAAGATTCAAGACTTTTCAAGATTAATTCTAAATGATCTTAGGTCTTAATTGAGTCAAAGTATAAATTTTTATACAAGTGAAAATTAATGCACTAAATTGTTAAGACTTGTAATTTTTTATTTTCATAACTTGTAGTATTTTGTCATAAAATAGCCAAAGAGGGAGATTAATGTTAGAACATATGAGGGCTATGTATTATAATTAATTAATTTTGATGATTGAATCTATGTCAAACTTTATGTATGATTTTAGTTATTAGTCTGATTAAATTTGGTTGTAGTTGAGTCAGATTTTTAATTAAAAGACTTACAAAAGAGAAGCAGACATGTTCTAAAAGTTCAAGGTTGAAGACTACATTGACTGTCAAAATTGGAAGGTATGATATACACACCCACCTACAAAAATCACTTAGAATTAAGTAAAAATAATTAGTTAAAGTGTTTTTGAAAGTTTTGGGACATTTTAGGTCAAAATCTAGAAAATATATAACAGATCGATTACCTTTAAACACAAGACTTACAAAGATCAATTTTTTAAAAGACTAAATTTTGTTTTTTAAATTGAAATAGTGATCGATTGATCGTTTGATCAAAAGATCGATCGCATTGGCAATGTCGTTCAGGCAGAAATAATGATCAATCGATCGTTCTCTAAAACGATCAATTGCTTGCAGTAAAAGTTAAGAATTTTGGAATAAAGTTATTTCCTACTTTAGATTCTTTTACCCTAACTGACTTAATGTTGGGGTTACTACAAAATATAGATTGCAGATTGAATACAAATTACAATTAACATGCAAATCATCACACACACATATATTCACAAATATATATATGTAAATAAATTTAATACTAGAGAAAAGATAAATTAATGAACCCGGTTCTAGGCGCGTTACACGCTGTCCTTGAAATAGATACGCCGCCCTCCGTGCACAGGCGTTCCGTTCCTAAGATACAACAAACCACAGCCCGTTTGAAGGTGCACTTCCACTCAAACAGGCAGGATCTCAATCGGGGTAGACTCTATTGCTCAGTGAAGAACTCAGAAAATCAGAGAGAATAGAGGGAGTGATTTTTAGGAATTTTCTCTCAGAGAACCAGAGAAAGGACCAGTAAAGTTTTTTATCACAGACTTATCAAAACGACTAAAAAAACGGCTAAGTATTAAATCACCCGTCGCGTAAATCATCGCGAATGTTCTTTTTTTCATAAATCCGTTAGGCCGTTCGAATGGGGCAACAACCGTTAGAATGGGGCGATCAATCGGCTCAACACAAAATAGCGCCCGATTTTAGCTCTTATATCATGTCAAAAACCAACAACCCCACCATGACTTGATATAAAACATACCCACAAACACAAATTATTAATAAGACATAAAAAGATTCACTGAGCAACAGTACTTCAAATTTTCGGCGATAGGTACCTTGCGGGTTTGAACCTACACCTAGTTTGGTAAGCCGCCACTCTCACAAGTTCGAAGTGAACTAAGTCTTGAACTTGAACCTTAAAGCAAGAGCTTTGACAAACCTAAGACTTAAAATAACTCCCTTTCCGAGATCATTCGGGGTAGCGCTTTACGGCCATGCGCCTTGTATCTTTTCATGAGTTGCACGTCAGAGAACAAGCCCCCGTTTTCTTTAACTGCGACCTCAATGACACTCATATATGTGATAGTCTCCAAGGGTAATATGCAGCACAATACCCTGCTATTTAAGCCTTGACTGCATTAAGACTTTCGTCAACCTGTTCCATATGCATTAAGAGCACTCTCATCATAACACAGGAATGAGCATACTAATTTTAATAGTGCTCTCTCCAAGTCACGCATTAGCTTATTTTTACCCATTGAATCTTCATAGTGGGATCTCCACGCAGAGAGATTGAGTTGCTACTAACGATGACTTAATTATAGGCTTTCAGCCCCATTCCCCTAGATGAGTTAAGGATTTGCCCTGCTGACAATCCTTTTGTAAACGAATCAGCCAAATTCTCTGCTGATCGTATAAAACTTAAGGTAATGACACCTGAGGTAGTCAACTTGCACAAGATTTTATACCTTAGTTCAATGTGCCTGGAGGACCTCTTATTATGATTCCTACTCTTAACCTTATCAAGAGCTGATTGGCTATCACAGTGAATCAATATTCCAGGAATTGGCTTATTCAACCAGGGTATATCTATCAGAAGATCCCTAAGCCATTCCCCCAATCCACTAGTTTTATCAAGAGCTACCAACTCTGCATCCATGGTAGACCTTGTTATCACTGTTTGTTTAGAAGATTTCCATGCAACCACCCCACCACATAGTGTAAACATATAACCACTAGTAGCCTTGGTTTCATTAGAATCTGATATCCAATTTGCATCACTGTATCCTTCTAATACAGCAGGGAACCCGGAATAATGTAAACCGTGGTTTATACTTCCCTTCAGATATCTGAAAACTCTCTCAATGGCAGTCCAATGAGATTCATTAGGGCTCTTAGTATATCTACTTAGTCTTCCCACAGCATAGGATATATCTGGTCTACTGCAGTTAGCTAGATAACTCAAACTTGCTATTAGCTGTGAATATCTAAGTTGTGATATACTTTCCCCACAATTTTTCTTAAGTCTTACACTTACGTCATATGGCGTATTGACAGGTTTTCTATCGAAGTATCCATACTTTTTTAGAATTTTTCCCACATAGTGTGATTGACTCACAACTATTCCTTGAGAAGTCCTATCAATCTTCAAGCCCAGTATAACCTTTGCAAGACCTAAATCTTTCATATCAAAATTCTCATTAAGGAAGCCCTTAACCTTATTGATATGATCCACATTATCACCAAACAGTAATATATCATCCACATACAAGCATAACATTACATAAGAGTGATCGAAAGACTTCCAATACAAGCATTTATCAGAAGTACAAACAACAAAGTTATGAGAAAGAAGAACATCATCAAACTTTTGATGCCATTGTTGAGGAGCTTGTTTTAAACCATAGAGAGATCTTACTAACTTACATACTTTTCTTTCTTGATCAGGAACTACAAAACCTTCAGGCTGCTCCATATAAATTTCCTCCTCTAATTCACCATTTAAAAATGTTGTTTTGACATCCATTTGATGAATTTCGAGGTTATAATGAGCTGCCAATGCAAGAAGCACTCGAATTGTAGTTATCATGGACACAGGAGAATATGTGTCAAAGAAATCTCGACCTTCCTTTTGACTATATCCTTTAGCCACTAGTCTAGCTTTGTACTTTTCAATAGATCCATTAGGATAATATTTTCTTTTGAATATCCACTTGCATCCAATTGGTTTAAACCTTGGAGGTAGATTCATTAGAACCCACGTCCCATGTTCAAGTATTGAATCCATCTCACTCTGTATCACTTCCTTCCATAAAGGAGCTTCAGTAGATGACATAGCTTCAATAAAAGTCAAAGGATATTCATTCCCCACCATGAAAGTATAGAAGTCATCTCCAAAGTTCTTTTCTATTCTAGTTCTCTTAGATCTTCTAACATCCACATTAGTTCCCGAATCTTCCATTCTAGGAGTTGAAGACGATGAAACATCTTCTTTATGCACTACAGCCTTATTCTTTTCCTTCATAGGAAATACATTCTCAAAGAATGTTGCATCATCGGACTCCTTAATAGTATTGGGAGCATAATCCTGCCTATCAGACTTAATTACTAAAAATTGATAAGCTCTGCTATTTTGTGCATAACGAATAAAAACTGCATCATAAGTTTTAGAACCTAGTTTGTCCATCTTCATATTTGGGATTTTAACTTTAGCAAGACATCCCCAAACCTTAATGAACTTTAAACTTGGTTTTCTTCTTTTCATTAATTCATAAGGGGTTACATTTTGTCCTTTATGAGGCACACGATTTAAGATTATATATGCTGAAAGAATTACTTCTCCCCATAGATTTTTAGGTAAGCATGAAGAGGAAAGCATAGAATTTATCATATCTATAAAAGTTTTATTCTTTCTTTCAGCCACACCATTAGATTGAGGAGAGTAAGGGGCTGTGGTTTCATGTATTATTCCTTGATCTTCACAAAATTTGCAAAATTCAAGAGAACAATACTCCCCACCACGATCAGACCTTAGTCTCTTGATCCGCCTCTCAGTTTGATTCTCAACCTCTATCTTATCAACCTTAAACTTCTCACAAAAGCCTCATCTTTAGACTTAAGCAAGTATACATGACAAAATTTTGAGTAATCATAAATAAAAGTAATGAAATATCTCATACCACCCCTAGTCAATAATCCATTCAACTCATAAATATTAGAGTGAATTAAATCAAGCAAGCATGTAGATCTAGCTATAGATTTATATGGTTTCCTTGGTTGTTTTGCTTGAACACAAACTTCACATTTATCAAGAGATTCACATGCAATCTAGGAATCAAATCAAGATTCATCATTCTCTTAATGATTTGAAAATTCACATGTCCTAGCCTCATATGCCACATATCAAAAGAATCAACCTGACAAATTAAAGAGTCATCTACTTGAAATAAAGAGTTATTACAAGAAACCAAATTTAATTTAAAGAGACCATCACACACATAGCCTTTACCAACAAAAGTACTATGTCTAGTTATTACAACTTTATTTGACTCAAACACTAATTTATATCCTTCACTAATAAGAAGCACTCCACTAACAAGGTTCTTCCTCACACTTGGCACGTGCAACCATTATGGAGAGTTAATGTGTTCCCCGATGTAAACTGGATGTCCACACTTCCAACTCTATGAATTCTAGCCACAGAGGAGTACCCCATCGTCATTGTCCTATCCTTTACTTCCTGATAGAAAGAAAAAGAAGAAACATTAACACCGATGTGAACAATTGCTCTTGTATCAACCCACCAATCAGTAGGTTCACATGCCAAGTTAATTTCAAAATTAGTTACTACTAACCTGTCATCTTAAATAACCACATTAGCCTGAGCAGAAGATGCAGCCCCACCATGACTCTGGTTCTGGCCTTTCTTCTCCTTGCACTTGTTTGCAAAATGTCCAGGTTTCCCACAAACCCAGCAAACTTTCAACTTCTTGTCTTTTTGGATATTTGAACCAGGTTTGAGAGGCTGATTTTTAAACTTCTTGTTCTTCTTCTTGTTACCAAAAAACTTGGGTTTTTCTTCCACAACATTAGCTTGAGCACTCTCATTTGCCATAGAAGAAGTACCTTGCAAGACTTTCATCTTACCCCTGTGCTTCTCTTCAATTGGAATGGCCACCATCATGTCATTAACAGACATGGCGTCCCTCTTGTGCTTCAAGGTAATTTGAAAATCCTGCCATGACGGTGGTAGTTTATCGATGAGAGCAGGAACTTGGAGCCTCTCGTTAACGGGAATTCCTTTCCCAATGATCTTAGTTACCAAATTCTGTATTTCAACTACCTGGTCTCTAACAGATTTGTTATCAACCATCTTATAGTCAAAATATTCTCCCACAACATACTTTTCTTCCCCTTCATGCTCTTTTCCAAATTTTTTATTAAGGGTATCCCATAATTCTTTGGTAGTTTTAGTGTTCACATGCAAATCATACAATTCATTGCTCAAAACACTAAGAATTTGACAATGGCAAAGTTCATCATCTTGTTTGAATTTCTCACTATCATGAGTTTTATCAATTCCAGTTTCAGAAGACTTCACAGTCTTGTCAGATTCAGAAGAAACAGTCTTATCAGCAATAGCATCAGAAACCACATAGAATATGTTTAACTGTGTCAGCCAAAACTTCATTTTTGTCTGCCATCTCATGAAAATTTTTCAATCAAACTTCTCAGGTTTCAGGGACTTGTCAACACCCATAATTGCAGTATTCAATCAACACAATCAAATGATATCTATTTCAAGATTGTTGGGGTTACTACAAAATATAGATTGTAGATTGAATACAAATTACAATTAACATGCAAATCATCACACACACATATATTCACAAATATATATATGTAAATAAATTTAATACCAGAGAAAAGATAAATTAATGAACCCGGTTCGAGGCGCGTTACACGCTGTCCTTGAAACAGATACGCCGCCCTCCGTGCACAGGCGTTCCATTCCTGAGATACAACGAACCACACAGCCCGTTTGAAGGTGCACTTCCACTCAAACAAGCAGGATCTCAATCAGGGTAGACTCTATTGCTCAGTGAAGAACTCAGAACATCAGAGAGAATAGAGGGAGTGATTTTTAGGAATTTTCTCTCAGAGAACCAGAGAAAGGACCGGTGAATAGAAAGGGCGTTCTCTGTTTTTCTCTTTGTGTTTTTTTTTCCGTTGTTTTGATAAGTCTGTGATAAAAAACTTTATGAAGCCGAAAATGGCTAAGTATTAAATCACCCGTCGCGTAAATCATCGCGACTGTTCTTTTTTTCAGAAATCCGTTAGGCCATTCGAATGGGGCAACAACCGTTAGAACGGGGCGATCGATCGGGTGACAGGGGCGATCAATCGGCTCAACACAAAACAGCGCCTGATTCCAGCTTTATATCATGTCAAAAACCAACACGTAATACACTATAAAAGGATTAGGTATGGATGAAATTGAAGAGAGGAAAATCAATATTCAAGTTGAGAAAAAGGTAGAGACCTTTACCTTAATTTTTTTTGAATTACCATTATTTTGAGCAAATTTTCTTCATGGTGAGAGAGACATAAGAAAGTCACAACAAGAACATATTACACACACATGACTTTGAGGAGGAGTAGCTGAATCTTCATTAATGAGTGATTGAAAAGACTTAAGGCAAATAAAAAAATGACTTTTGATTGAGGAACTAGAAGGAAACAAAGATAGAACAAAGAGAAGAAAAATGTCAAGACTTAGAGGAGACGACTTGAAGACCAACGACAAAAGATAAGGAGGTCTAAGAGAAAGGAGCTTGTTAGAGTCTCAATAAAGGTTGGTAGTTTATTTTGGTCTTGTAAGAGGTCTTGCTTACTAGTGCATTAGTTTGAGACTTGATAGGCTGTTAGTGGTTTTTTACCCTAGTTTGGGTTTTCCACATTAAATCCTTGAGTATTTCTTACATTTTTGTGGTTTGATTTTTGAAAGATTGATCATGATTGCGCTTAGAGATTAGTTTTTTATTTCTGCTATGTGAACAAATTCCTGCGCATAGAGGCCAAATTTTTTGTTTCTTACTTTATTAAAGTACTAGTTTTAAGAGCAAATTGGTAATTCACTAGGTTGGTTAGACAGATATTAAACTCTCAAGAATGTGTCATCTATCATAGTGTTGAAGACCATTGATCATAATTTCTTGCAATGTACATTCCTTGAAAACTATGGAAGAAGGCCCTGGACAGATCATTACTTATCATGCAAGCATGGCCATAACACTCAATAGGTTTCAATCAATCTACAAAGACATCTCTTTACATAGCACTAGACATGCACTTCCTCTGATGTAACACATGTTCTCGTAAATGGCACAACAGTAAGTCTGCGGCCAAGTCCCACCTCTTCAACTTGAAATCATTTCTTGCTATTAGATTTTGTTTACTAGTCAAAGACAATAAGAACTGTATGCTTGAGACAAAGAGTTTTTTGAATTGCATTCTTCCATAGATTCTTGATGAGCAAGCTTTGTGTCTTTAATATGTTTCTTTGGTTATTTGAATACATTTTTCCCTTTACGAAAAGTTTCACACTTATTACCTGTCATTTCAGGGTCATTATTGTCAATATCAATTAGCACATATACTTATTTGTTTCATCTTTAAGTCTTCAAAAATTTATAGGGTGCATGAAAGAAAAGTCATGATAGTATGACGCTTATACGTGAAATTACCGATATGGATTATGCACTTTGTCCTTGGATCATCTTCTAACAAAGAAGTATGTGCGATGATGGGCATTGACAGTAATGACCATAAAATGGTAAACAAACTGCTTTTCTAAATCAGATAAACTAATGAAAAGTGTGATATGCTATGAGAAATGATATGCAGGATTAATGTATGCATTGAAAATGAATCATGAATAAAATGATATTATGATATGCCACATAGAAAGGGTATGCAGTAGATATATTGATGATATCATGAGTATATGTATGTGATGAATAGTCATGATATAGAGATGCACAAATATGGAAATGTCTCATGATGAATGAGTGCGTTATATGTGATGGATTGTGTGAAATATCTATAATGATTTCATATTTATTCTCTCGAAATATAAAACCTTTCTGAGTATTTTTACTTGCCCCTCTTTCTCGTATGTTTTATGTTTTGGGGCTGCATGGTGCGGCATGGAGACGACCAGGATCCCCTCTATGAGGAACGATTGGTAGGCAGTCTGGAATAGGTGAGGGTGCCTAGAGGCCCTATGTGTCTTACTTGTCTATGCAGCTTGTTGTTTGGAGTTTTATGTCTTGATGATTATGTTACATATTTTGTTCTCCATTTTGACCTTAAACTCATGTTGACTTTTAATATAAGCTGTGAGAGGGCTTAGTGACTTATAGATGTGGCTACTTGTTATGATTATGTTGTCCTTTATGTTTCCTTATTTCCTCTTGTACAAAGTAATTAGGTGCGCTACTCCATGTTGTTTCACCTGTTTAAGGGGTTAAGTCTTCCGCTAGTTCAATCTTTCGTCGCCCTCGTGCGCACCGACCTTCCCTTAGACCGGGTTCGGCTCGGGTTGGGCGGGTACCAAGGCGTGACATGACACAGGCCTAACTGTTGAGTATTAGTAGATATTGTATTAGACATTGTTACTAATGAACTCTCTTTTGATAATTTTTTTAGTGAGTTGTGTCTTTGGTTTCCTTAATGGATTTGAGTATACACTTGATTATATTAGTTGTAGTTTGTTATATGGTTTAAAATTTCATGTTTAAAATTTTAATGGTTATGTCAAATTTTTTAATTTTTTTTAATTATAATCATGTAACTTTCCATCTAGTAGGGAATGGTGAAGGGTAAACAAGTAATATCACACAAAATGGACTCCACAAACGGAGAGTGCCCTAATGACATCAATGTATGATCAAATAAGTTTGGGGGTGAAAGGTGAGAATGGCTAGAAACCTCAAGCACTTCAAACTTGTGCTGATGAAATGATACCTTGTTCAAGTTTCAAATGAGGCCATGTAACACAAGAAATATATTTAAGGTATAGAAGCAAGACTTTGCAATTATTTTTGACATCATCAAACAAAGTGGCTTGATACAAGAAAAATGATAGTGGTGGACGATGAAGCTGTGTGGAATGCATACCATGACATAAAGATTTGATAATTGTTTTATATTTTGTATCTAATTTAACTCTTATTGATTTCATCAAAGTAAATATTATTTTTAATGACCATTATTATATGTTCTTGTGATAGAGGAATTCTGATGCAAGATCTTATTGAAACAGGGTAGTGGAATATTGAGATGATTTTCTATACCTCTTTGGTAAAGATACAATTACTAGAGAGAGGGCAATACACTTTGAGGATGTTCAAGAAGATGATGGAAATGTATAGCCAACTAATGAAGAAGATGTGGAACTTAATGAGTTTGAGGTAGGTAATGAAGGTTTCAATGGCTCAACACACCAAGCACGAGATTAAACACCAATGGGATCACAAAAAAAGGGTAGGAAGAAAACTTTGAATAATGCCATATTTGAAGTAGCTTCAACATTGAAAACATACTTGGAGAAATAGGAGAAACAAAGTTTCAAACCATCATCTTGTGATATATATGATTTGCTTTCTAAGATCCTATGACTTAGTTCACATCAAATAATGGAGGCACACCGAAGGCTACTCTTGAAAAATGATTCATCTATGATTTAGTGATGAAGCAAAGTTGGCTTGGATTGACGATCTCCTTAATCACCCACCTCATTAAGCTTAGAAAGTCTTGTTTGTTGAACTCGTATTTTGCATTTAAGTATGTGTGTTGAACTTGTTGGTACTTGAACTTTTGTTTGTTTGTAGAAGGCTTATAGACCATATTATTTTCTATGAATATGTGTGTTGAAGTCATTTTTACTAAAACTTAGAAAAATGTGACATTTTTGTACTAGATGAAGTTGATGTGTGTGATTAAGCAAGGTTAATGTGTGATTTATTTAGTGCATATAACTTTGTGCATTTTAGAAGTAAAAGAATGCCAATGATGAAATCTTGTGATAATGTGTGTGTGTGTATATATATAAACTCTTATTTAGTGAAACTACGTCATTAATGTAAATGATATACAATAATATTCTATTTAAAATTTTATATGAATTGCAAAATGAAATCAAATCTCAACCAAATTCAAAGTTCCCAAACAAGGGAATTCAAAATCTCACTCTTAAAATCACATAGATCCCAAACACTCAATTCTTAAATACAAATCTTACTTACACTATGATTTACAATGACATGATTTAACAATCACACGTCTGAATTTAAATCAAGGTTGTCAAATACACCCTAGGAAAACAATGTGTAAAGGATTTTCTTTTCTTCTCCAATATTTTTTATGTTTTCCTATTTTCATTTTTTCACAACTTAGACTTTATATAGGTCTCTAAGTTGAATTGGCTCTTTGACTTCAACTAGGAAACAAAACTATTCTAAAAATGCATGTTTATGGTAACTAAGACTGTTAGCAATCGATCGTTTCAAACAGTGATTGATTGTTCAATATTTTCTTAAGGCATGACTTCTTAATCGATCAATTGGTCTACCAAGTGATCGATCAATAAAGTCTCGGTTTCATTTAACAAAGGGCTTATTCAAGTGCGATTGATCGTTTGCTTCTATGGATTGTCCAGTGATCATCAATGACACTATACAAAGATAGTTTTACCCCTTTGACCCTAAATCTGTTTGAAACTTTCAAAATCACTTTTGAGACTTCTCCGAATGACTTGTGTATGAGAATGTATACTTGATAAACCTCTTAAACAACCTACATTCTTTAGTCTTCAGTCTTAATCCATAAGAACACATTTGCTCGTATTTTTTAACTCCATCAATTTCCAAACCCGACTTAATCACAACTACATCTAATCGGATTTCTAAGACTAATTACATTCTCAAGGTTTCTGACATAGTTTTGACAAATAAAATTAGTCAATTAACATGATATATGATGCATATGTTCTTGAACATTTAACCATATGTTCAAGACACCAAGAGTCCTTTGTTTTGGGCAAGAAGTGTAGTGAATAAGCATATCTGAATGCATTCTTCCACAGATTCTTGACAAGTGAGCTTTGAGTGTTTAATCTATTGCTCTACATATATGAGACATTTTTCATCCTGTATAAGAGTGTCTTAATCACACTATTCATAGTATGCATAATTATTCTCAATCATAAGCATTCATTCTGCATGAGAAGTGTCTCTAACACACTAACCATAATCATGCATAACTATACTCAATCATAAGCATTCATCCTACATAAGAGTGTCTTAAACACATTAACCATAATTATGCATAACCATATTCAATCATAAGCATTCATCCTGCACGTAAAGTGTCTCTAACACACTATCCATAATCATGCATTGTTAATAATGGTGAATGTCTCATGAAACAGAGGGAATAAACCTGTTCATCAAGGCCGAAATCCCCGAGCAACCCAATCATCAAATAAACCTACTTCTCAAGGCCGAAGCCCCCGAGCAACCCCTGCCCATCAAGACTACACTCCCAAGGAGCCCTGCTTATCAAGACCGAAATCCCAAGCAACCCTGCTTGTCAGGACTGAAATCCCAAGCAACTACACATGATAAGCCGGTACACTTGAACATATCATATGGATTCTTAGGGTTTAGATATCTCAATCAATACACATATAGCGTTTAGCTCTTCTCAACATGCAATTAACTCATCTCAACTCAACCTAGGGAGGGTCCATGTTCCAACAAGGAACTCAAAATAAAATCATGTCCTTTCGGATCCAACCAATTTGATAAGCCATCGATCCATTAATTTAGCAAGCAATATCACCCAATTGTATCTAATCGATCAATCACTGCTAATATCAATAAATCTCATTCGTAAACTATTTTTATGATGCATGAAACATGGTACATATATGGGCAACACTACATGAATTCTAATTCATGAGATGTTCTCCCATCAGCCATATATGCATAATTCTTAATCCATATGTGTCAAATAATCACCACAATTAACCCCACAAGTGTGTGTACATAGTAATAATGTTCAATTCAAAGTATAGACATATGCATTATGAACAAACCATTGTCAAACTACACACATGTTCTCATAATTTAATCATGGCTCCTCCCTATTGAAATCATGGATAAAAACTATAAAAAAATACAAGTCCAAGTCAATTACAACCTCATGCTAGACTTTGGTAAGTATACTCATCACTACACTTAAGCTACATATGGAAATATAATTCACCCATAATTTAGCATGACATGTAAAAGCATACAACCCATTCTCATGCTATAAACTTGCTAGAATCCTGAGTAAAACATGGAGAATAAGTCAACATGAATTTAGGATAAGAATAATAACATGCTAAATTCCAATAACATGTAACTAATTTCATATTTGAACAACATCATTACTTTCAAGATAATATTTATGTCTTCATAGTAGTATTTTCAAATAAAATCACTCATCATAATCATAATAAATGATATTTAAGAAGAAAAATATGTAAATGAACAAAAATACTCAAAATGGCAAAACTGCCGTTTGGCCGTTCGATCGGCCAGAAGGCCGTTTGAATGTCTGGATGTTCAATCGGCCTATAGGGCCATTCAAACGCCTACACAATAAACTCTAGTTTGCTTTCAACCTTGCAAACCCAAAACTGAAAGTCCACAAAATCGACATAAACATTCAAATCTCACTTCCAAACATCACCATACTGAAATATAAGCTCCGAAAATGATAGATCTAGTTATTAATCAACTAAAACACAAGGATATCGTTAGAAAGATCATGTTTTACATAAACCACTATTAAAGCTCAACATCAAGCAAAACCCATATAAATCATCCCAAACTTCAAATTCGAAATATAGACCCATTTTGGAAGAAGAACCCTTACTTTCATTGAGATCTTGGTCCGAAATTGAAGCTTAAATCTCTTCAAATCCCTATCCACATTTAGGGCTTAGTTAATGCCTTGATAAATTCGATTATTTAAGTTGAAATCACTTGATAAATCTGAAATTGAAGCTTGAATTGTTTCAAAATGAAAATCCCTTATTAGAGGTTTGAAATATAAATTAAAATCAGAAACTTTAGTGGTGTAAAACAAGATTTAACACTTGAAAAGATAGATTAAAAAAGATTAGGCAAAACCCTAAGAGTTTAATGGAAAAATCAAGATTAATCTTACCTTAATCGAGCTTTTCTCTTATGGAATGAGGATTAGGGCTTCTCAACCTCCCAGATCTCAGCCCTTCTCAAATGGGAATGAAGCTGAAAATTTATAGTAAGTTATGGGGTATACAAATTAGAAATTGGGGGTACTAATAGAATTTTGTACTAAAAATTGATAATTTACTCATTTTAGGTCTAAAACGAATTTTAAAAAAATTAAAATACTTTAATGATGAAATAAGTCAGGTTTAGGGTCTTGTGGGATCTATCACCCCAAATTATGAATGCGGGGCCCACGACGGGACCCGCGCCCTATTTTTTTGGAAAATTACCAAAAAATCCCAAAACTTCTAGAAAAAATTAGATAAATTTAGTTTTGCATAAGAACCAATAAAATGAGTAAATATTGATTAAAATCATGGTTAACTATCTTTAATCCAACAATAAGACAAACCGGTCAAATTGACACTAAAACCACATATTAACAACAAAATTAATTAAAATAAATTGGATTAGGATTCGAGATCTTACATGTCGGCCCTGATATTCATCAAACATATTCTTTGCCAAGGTATCTTTAAATATTGTCCATTCATGTGTCACCCTAATGGATATTATGTGGTCATCCTCTATAATAGATCCTCGTCAGGCATACTATCCTATAAGAAGTTGTGAAGGATGACATTGATGATTCTAATTTGAGTTTTTATAGGATAAAAGCTTACAGTTCTAAGTATAACCCATCTCTTCTTCAATAAGCCAAAAGCTCTTTTAATCGTGTTTCTTGCAGATGAAGGATGAAGGACAAAGGATGAAGGTTAAATAGTTTTTTATAATTTACAAGCGTGTTCCCCTCTACTCATTTAGATGGTATTGAGTACCTCTATAAGGAGCAAAAAATCCTTCCCCATTTGCGTAACCCGCATCCACAAGATAATATTTACCTAGAAAGATATTAATTTATGTTACACAACTTTTATTTTCACATTGTGATTTAAAAGAAAGAATTCATAACATCAATAGAGACATACCATTTTGGACCTTTAAAGAATTATGTCTATGCAAAGCATTACGTAGAACTCTAGCATCAAATTTAGGTCCTTCCCAACTGGGTAATACGTAGGTAAATTTCATGTTTGAATCACGTGCCGCTAACACATTTGTAGATATATTACCTTTTTGGTTACAATATCTTGCATGGTCTTCAATTGGGATAGTTAATTCTATCTGAGTTCCATCAAGTGCTCCAATTGCATTCTAGTGTAATTGATAAACATTTGGACCAAGTCATATTTACGAATTAAAAAAAAATTCTCAAAAAAATAACAAATTATGGGTACCTAATAACTTGGGCTTCTTGGTTTGTTTGTTTTTTTTTTACCATAAATCTTGAGTTGTTGTCAGGTGGCCATCCAAATGTGTGCCAAATATATTCCTCAATGGAGCAAGTGGCACTAACACAGTAACACCACAAGAGTGTTGATCTGCTTGTCCTCTACAATAACCGGCTTAATTGGTGGGTGGCCACAGTCCAAAAACCTGAATCCCTTCCTTTGCACCATTCATTCTTCATATTCGCAAACAAATGTTCCAACTTAAAACTGAATAGCTGTGCAAATTCCAAGAAGTGTGAACTGTGAAGTACGACCCGTGACAGAGATGAACTATTTGCATATGGAGGAGTCCCCAGTATGACGAGTCAAAACCACTAGTCACTTGTATGTGTGAGTCAATATAATAGTCTAAATTTATAATAGATGTGTGAGATTTTTTATAATATACGTGCAACTATGCTATTTAAATATAACAGTCAATATGATAGATGTGTGAGATCTATTACACCCGTCGGAAATAGTAATCTTGTGCCCTGATCCTTAAAGATGATGTAACGGAGGTATCAATTAGATCTCAGAGCAGGTTTCTGAAACTATTTCTTTAAAAATTTGAGTATGTATATACTAATTTTAGTCTTTTTAAACAGAGTCTAAAAAATAAACTAAAAGCCTCAAAATTATACTTGCTTCTTTTATGTGTTTGTTTTCGTTAAATATGTGACCAGACTGGGTAATTAACGAGTTGAGCTAACTCATCGAGCAGGCCCAACTCGGCTCGGCTTGAACCAAGCTTGGCTTAACCTAATTTGAGCTCAAATAGGTTCGAGTCAAGTTCGAGCATACCCCTACTTAACTTGTCTTGGCTTGAATTAAACTCGAACTCGACTTTACTCGAGCTCAAACTTGAACCTGAATATAATTTTAAAATAATATATAAATAATACATATGTTTATGTATATATTATACAAATATAATTATTAATTTAAATATATATTTATTATAAATATATATTTAAATTAATAATTTTATCTATATATAATAAGACATAATCACATATATGTACCAATACTATATATCATAGATATATGAGACCCATTTATATAAGCATGGGCCCACATATAACTGCATGAGGCCAAGCATCACATACCCTTAGATTTCGATCTAATGGTGCACATAACTCTGGGGCCATATTAATTTTTGCTCCCTTGTACCACTGGATCTCAATTCGACGACCCCTAATGTCGGGGCTCATGCTGACGTGTATGTGTAATGCCCCAGAATTTCTATGTTTTGAAATTCGGGCGTTTGGGCCCATTAGAGGGTTTTAAGGCCCATTAATGGTTTTCTTAAAATTTGATTGTCTTTAGCTTGATTCGTTTAAAGAAGCCTCAAGACATTTGATAAGGCTTGGCGAGACGAATGTATCGAGCCCAAGAACGTGTCAAACAGATAACATGATAGTGGGCTATGGCATTGAGAAGCGTGTCATAGGCGGGACCTATTTTAAATCTGCGAGAAAACATGCCCTTGTCTAGTCTTGTTTCGAAGGGCTCATCGATACGAGTCCAACGGTGTGAAGAACGTATGATTCCATGTTCGGGGTAAGGAGTTACGCACGTTTTAAGTTTTAATTTTCATTTTACTTTTAAAAATGATTTAATTTTTTTTTTAAGAATTAATTTTGGCGTCAGCCTGACGCTGGCATCAGCTGGGGGTGTCAGCTCTACCAGCCGCAGTAGGGCCTAGCCCTGCGGCTAGCCCAGCTAGCCGCAGGCTAGCCCATCTAGCCCGGCGGTTAGCCACTGGGCTAGCTGCTTTTGTCCCCGGTTGGATGTGCGCCAACCGGGTGATGTGGCGGGCATCCAACGGGTGACATTGGCTATTTAAAGGGGAGGGGGAGGGGTTTCCCAATTCGCCATTTACCCACTTCTCCTCTCTTTCACTCTGCTCCACGATATTTTTATACTTCAAACGTATGTTTTTTAATCATTTCTTCTCCATTTTTATCCATTGAAAAACCATTCCTACCTAATTCGAGGGTGCCCGATGTCGTGAGAAGGTTCATTTTTCGAGATAATCCCTCTAAAAGGTTGAAATGACCCGAGGCAAGAGGAGGCCCGTCTGACGCACCCAAGCCAGATGAAGAGATGTCCCAGCACTAGGGGAGGTTCTGCTCGCCTCACCCGAGCCGGACAAGGAAACTACCTCTGCGCAAGGGGAGGTGCCGCCCACCACTTTTAAGTCAACTGCAAGCATAGGCCTAACGAGGGTAGGTGGTTTTATGCTCTACTTTTGTGCTACAACTAGGCGTTATATTTTATCGGACGGACACTAAGATGATAGCGTATCGTACACCTCAAAGATGGAATTTATCATGACACGAACTTTAATGATAATATTGTTTACGAACGATTTGACCGGATTTAAAGGGTAGTTATTTGGTATAAAGCCCAAAAACTACGATCGGTTTTGAAGGGTAGCTATTTGGTATAAAGCCCAAAAGATATCGGAGTTATGACTCCTAGGTACCGCCGATTATGGCATATGGTGCGCCCATGAAGTTGGATATCGTGGGAAGATCCTCTTCATTATGATCCTATCACCCCACGAGCATGGGTGTATGTCACTCGGGTATCGGCGACATTCTGTTAATGATGATTTATCCGATTTTGATTTATTTATCGGATTATGGCTACGAATGAATTATCCGTATTTACCGGATTCTGCAAAGAAGTATTTTTGTCTACTTTTATGTAAGGAATGTGTTGGATTTTGTTAGTTGATAATATTGATTTAATTCGAAGTTGAATTATGAGAATAGTTTATGCATCTTTATTTATGCTTTATGTTTTAGCATGCTCATAGATTTTAATTCTATCTACTGAGTATAATTATACTCACCCACCCCTAGACATCGCAGGTTTAGACGACGAAGATAATATTTTCGATGATTGCTCGTAGACTTCAAAGGACCTATGTTTTATCACGTTCTTTTATTATGTATTAATTTGTTGTGCACGACTTTGATTTTGTTAAGGCACGATAAGCCTTATTTTGTAAAATTTTTGTAATTACCTAAATTAATGGATGGTTACTCTTCTGTGCACGGGTTGATCTTGGCCTGTTTATTACTACAAATTGCCGGGGTCCCGACCTTTAAAGTAATTTGAAAAGTTGGGGCGTAACAGTATGAGCTTAAATTCATATAAATTTTTTTCCATAATATATGACCTCATTAAATTGTAATGGATGCATAATTTCTATGTATGATATATATTTTTTTAAAATAAAATTTTTGAAGTCACAAACATTAATATACTCCTTTCGGCCCAAATTAACAACTCTATTTAGTTTTTCAAGGTGAACTAAAATTAATTCAATTGAAAAACCAAATAGAGTTATTACTATAGAATGGAGGGTCAACGTGATATCACACTAAGAATTATACCCAATAACTCTTCTAAAAAAAACATGGACTCTAAGGGGACCAACCTTAGTTTATAAAAGAATAATTAGAATATTATTTCAAAAGTTAAAACATGACAATCTTTTTACATGTACTTCGAGTTTTTAAGGCATACACAGGCTGGAGAATAGTTCTTTTATGAGTGATTTATAAGCATGTAATGAAAAGAAGATACGAAGAAGCAGATGATAATGTTGTCTATGTGGGTTTATATTTTATTGTATAATACTGAAAACATCTTATTATGTGTGATACTCCATATACTTTAAATTTAGATATATTTTACTTTATTTTAGTTCAAGACTTGTTCGAGCCTAGACTCGTGATTCACTTATTGTAGTTTGAGCTTGACCTAAAATTTTGAGCTTGTTCGAGCTTTGAGCCGAGCTCAAGCCGAGCTTGAGTAGTTCGAGTTCAAGCTGAGTGAGCCTAATACTCGGCTCATTAACTGTAACGACCCGACCCGAGCCGGGCCCACAAAATCGCTAATAGGAAATTTTCTCTTTCCTTGAGCCAGGAATCATCGTCTGAGTGCGAGAGGTACAACGTTCGTCTACGCACTACTGAGCTTTAAGGCTTCTTCGTACGTAGACTTAGGTTGTAACGAACACGTACACACGACGAAGTTTCATAGTTCATCGCGTGTAAAACAAAATAAAACATATTATTATAATGATTTGGATTGGGCCAACGTTGCCTTGCCGTTGGTTGCCTACGTACGTATTGGATATTATTCCAATACGATCGGATCCGAACGTAGTTCTGCCTAATGGCTACTACATACTACAAACATCACAAAATCATACATATAAAATACATATCTCCGAATATTTAATCGGAGTATACAAACACTCATCATATATCGGAGTCAAGCGGAAGTTAATAAATTAACGGAATCGTACATCTCGCTCTACCATAGAGCGGGATCGAAATCTCATACACGTATCTCGCTCTATCACTGAGCCGAGACCGAGAACACAAATTACACGTTTCGCTCTACCCTAGAGCGAGACCACACACGTCATATAAGTATACATCATGGCATCTAGGCACATAGCATAGTATATAGGCACATAGCATGGCATATAGGCACCTAGCATGACATATAGATATATAGCATATAGGTATAGTAGCGGGATACAGAATTGCTTACTGCCCTTATGTCTCGTATAGTAGAGGTATACGGAGTTGCTCACACGAGCATCCTTCCCTTCAGATCCGAAGATATTAGACGGAGCTTCCTCTAGCCTTCATACGTTCCTCGTCTTGTACAGAAAGACTACGTATAAATGTTCTCCTTGCCGGAGACTCTTCTCATTTCCTGTGCCCGTGAGTGGCAGACAGAACCTCCCCTAGTCTAGATTACTTCTCTTGATGTAGCTTGGCAACTTCGGACAAAATCCCGTCTTGCTCCGGGCCCATATTTCTTGTTCTTTGCTCGAGGATGACGGGTGGAGCCTCTCCTTGTCTCGGGGCATTTCCTCCTTATACGGTTGCCGAATCAAAGAACGGACCTCTCCATCGCATAGAACATACTTGATTTAGTCAAGAACACCTCTTGGACTGACTAAATCGGAGTTGGGATGGCCAGAAAGAGAGAAAACAAAGTTTGTCGGTAGGGGTAGAACCTTTCTTTGTCTTGGGGCGTTTCCTCTTCATACGATTGCCAACTCAGAAAATGGAACCCTCCACCACGTAGAACATACTCGATTTAGTCAAAAACGCCTCTTGGACCGACTAAATCGGAGTTGGGATGGCCAGAAACAGAGAAAATGAAGTTCATCGGTGCATGAAGATAACGGACATGACCTCCTCTTGTCTTGGGACATTTCTTCATCATACGGTCTCCAACTCAAAGAACGGGCAGCTCCATTGCGTAGAGCATACTCGATTTAGTAGGAAACGGGTCTTAAACGACTTAAATTGGCCTCAGAACGGTCAGAAACGGGGGTAGAGAAGTTCTGAGTCAGAGAAGGAACGAAATGGGGTATATATAGACCCCCGAGCCGCCGAAACCGCGGCGCCGCACCGCCAAATCCGGCGGCGGCACCCGCTGAAACCGTGCGCGGCTCGCGCCCGCGCGTTACGCGGGTCGCGTTCGCGCGCGGAACCGCGGCGCGCGCGAAACCGCGGCGCCTGCGGTAACGCGGGCGCGCGCCGCGCCGCGCCGGCTCGCGCTGCAGCGCGCGCCAGCCGTGCGCCGGTTCACCCATTTTCCATTTTTTTATTTTATTTTTATACTTAAAATTACAAACGCACGTATCTCCCTACTCCGGATTCAGATTCGTGCGTTCTAGGTACCGCTGGACTCGTATCGTCGAGCCCTTCGATACAAACCCACTTAAAACAGCAAAACACACTATTTCCAAGTGGGTCCCACCTATATTGCACGTTTATCAAATATCGTAATTTCCGGTCCTGACCTTCGTTTTGTGCGTTCTTCGAATCGTTATGTTCATAATGCCAAGCTCTACCTGGCTACGGGTATTTCATATAATGAAAACCCCTAATATTAATCTCAAATTACCGAATTACCCTTAACCCTCCCGGGTTAAGCGTAACCGAAAAACAGGTCGTTACATTAACACTCCTAGATCAGACAAAAGCTTTATGAAATTTTACTGGAAGCAGTCCACTTTTGAAGCCAAAATACTTTCGAGTGAGAACATTGGCTTGTTTGACCCTCACCATGTATTCATTGATAAGTTCCTCAATTACAAATAGCTCTTGTTAGCATACTCAAATTAATATGGATAAATAGTCTCTAGAGATCAACGAATGAGAACCTTTATCAATTGTTCACCTATCTCTTGTGGTTACTATAAATTTATCTATCAAATGAAAATGATGGATGCTATACCAATGAAACATTGCAATCCGACTCCCCATATAAGCAAAGAACTTTCAATGGAATGACAAACATAACATATAAGTGGTGAAAAAGCTTTAGCATGTCATTTTACACAAAAATAACTATAGCTTCAACCACCACTTGCAGCCACTCAGAAAATAAGCATACAACAACGATACTAAATGGTAGATATGAAGAGCACACAAATTATAGATGATGCCACCATCACCTTGCAATCTTACTCCCATATCAGAAAACAGATTCAAATGGGGTTCTTCCAATAAGACCTTAGGAATGGAAAAAACACTAGACTTCAGCAAAAACTAGATAGAAAAACAAATGCACCTTCATATCACCCCCTTCAAAAATGACATATGAAATCCAAAAGGCACCTAGCTCCCCATAGAGAAAGAAACACAAAACAAATAATTGCAGCAGAAAAGGGAATAGAGGAATATAGAAGAAGCCAAAGATGTAGTACCATATTCGATGGTAGTGAACAGAGGAAATAGCTTGCAGTTCTAATTTGCGTCACTAGGGTATACAAGCAAGTACCCTCCTCCACTTGCTGACAGCATAGGAAGCAAAAGCAAACCCCTCTTTCCAATTATAAGAACCCACATAAAGATCGTAACTTTCTAGCAAACAAATGAAAAAACAATTAAGGCATCCATTCAACACGTTGGCAAAATAAATATCATCGTCAAGGAGAGATGTACAAACACTCACCCGTCAAAATGGAAGCTATGTTCAGCCCTTCAGAATGACATGGGAGGACGATTGATCGTTTATAATTAAACCCTTTGCAAGTGTACAAGGTAATTGTACTAGGATAAGTATTTAAGGGTTGTCGAACCTCAGGGACGGATGGGTTATTACTAAATCTAAAGAGGAATTTGCTGATTTAAAAACTAAAAACAACTTAAACTTAAATTAAGCAAAAGAAAGAAATCAAATAGTTTAAAAGCAAGAGATTAATTTGATAGAATTTACTTAGGAAATCGAATCCACTATAGAACCATAACAATTCCTTAACTTTTAATCTAAATCTAGTGTGAACATGAACAAGTATTCTCAGCTACAAGCTAGAATTACTTCAAAAAGAATCATTAATTAACTTCCATGGCATGAACTATCTTCGACAATAGCACGAATCATCTACACTAAACTAGCTATAGGCATGACCCGTCTAATCTTAGTATAACTCATCCAAGTCATTAATTATCTGAACATTAAAACTATTGTATGACCATCTCATCTAAATCACAGAAATTAGAATCGATGCAAATATCAAAACCATATCAATCTATCATCTACAAGACAATAAATCAACATAGACTTGAATAAACATGAAAAGCTCTTCCATTAAAAGGAAATCCATATCATACAATTGTCATCATTCACAACTGAGATCTAAATTAAAAAGAAAAGAAACTGAAACTTATCTATAGCTTCATCAACTCCTAAGTAAAAGAAAAGTCTAGCCTTCCATTGTAGAAGAAAGCACTTGAATCACCATTGAAAGCTTTGAGTTCTCTTCCATCTTCTTCTTCCTTTTTCTCCTCTTAAAATCTACTGGAATCCCCCAATTATAAGCCAAATATGTCTTTTTATAGGCATAAGTTCCGTAGGAAGAAGTCCAATATGAAAAGGATTGAAATTTG
Organism: Saururus chinensis; assembly: GCA_035235625.1. NCBI lineage: Eukaryota > Viridiplantae > Streptophyta > Magnoliopsida > Piperales > Saururaceae > Saururus > Saururus chinensis. Next base: position 25,576,147 of record CP141144.1, read on the forward strand.
GGTCAAACAAGGAAACTGCACGTTATGCCGATCGATCGCCCTGCATGCCCGATCGATCTCTTACACTGTATTTTCATCTGATTTCACGTTATCCCGATCGATCGCCCTGCATGCCCGATCGATCGGCTACAGTGTTTCTGTTTTCCTGGACTCTGTTCATTAAGCTTTCCTTTGTGTCTATATTAATTTCTAACTTGTTTATAACTCCGAAAAGTTGTCCAAATCACTTTAAAGCATGTGAAGACTATTTTTAAGCATTTCAAACATCGTCCAAGTACTTCGATAAGCGCACTTTACCTACAAAACATAAAATACCATACTTTAGACATGTAGAATATAATTAAAATTCCAACTTTGTTTAAATACACATCTAAACTACTAATAACTACAAAATTATTAATAATTAAACTAAAATACTAATATTTATCTTAATCTAAATAAACTATAATTAACCTAATCTATACTAGCAAATAAGGTAAAAAGGCATATAAAATGGATATAGATTTCATACTTATCAACGATGAGAGCTGGGGAAGAGCAGATGTGGAATAGAAAGAAAAGAGACGTTATATGAATCCACTATGGAGATATAGAAAAAACAGGGTTGGCCCTGTGATTTGTGTTTATCCACTTTCTAGTTATAAAGCAATTTGTGGGATTTGAGGTGCAATTTAGGACAAAATCAAATCTCACCTCAAATTACAATGCCAAACATGAGATTTGGACTAAATCACACCCATTTATAAATCAACGCCCCAACCACTCATTCCCAAATGCACCCATAGGGATTTCACAACTAAATTAAGAAGATTTCACATTACAAAATTTAGAGGAAATTTAGAAAAATTATTTAAAAGAGTTGAAGAATATCAAGAGGTAAATCAACAAACAAGAAATAAGTCTTTGTTTGAATTGCTAGAAGAAGAAGACAAAGAGCAAAACATGAAGAGAGAAAACATTAAGGATTCAAGGAGGAAGAATTAAAGGCCAACATTATTAACAAAAAAAATTAAACAAAGAAGTTTGTGTCAAATCTAGAGGTTGGTTGGTTGTTTTGAGTCTTGTAAGATTTATATTGTTCAAATGCATTAATTTAGCCTTTGATTGAGGCTGTCGTGGTTTTTTACTCAAGTTTGGGGTTTTTCTCTTAAAAATCCTTATGAGATTGTGTGGTGTGCATGCTTAGTTTAATGATTGATTGATCATGAATGATGATTATATATTAGGGCTTGTTTATTTTATTTCAAAATAAATTCTTAATGTTTAAACAATAGGGTTCAAATGTTTTGATTGTTCTTCTAAAAGCTTTTTTTAAGAAAATATAATTTGGATTTTGTTCTTCTAAAATGTTTGAATAAAATGTTTTGACTTTGATGATTCTTCCTTATTGACCCAAGAAACAACAATGTTAAAATAGTTTGAGAATGGTGTTAAATCATTTTGATAATAGAATTATAATTTTGGCTATTGATTTTGATTTTATTCTTCTAAAATATTTGGATAAATTGTTTATATTTTGATGTTTCTTCCTTATTAACCCAAGAAATAGCAGTGTTATTAATTTTAGTTGGAGAAAATCTTAGAACCTTGTTAACACATTGTCAAACTATTTTAACATTGTTGACAACTTGCTTAAATGTTGTGTAAATGATTTAACATTTGTTAAAAGGTTTTAAAACTATTGTGAAATTGTTTTTAATACTATTGTTAAAATAGTTTGGTTAGTGAGTAAAAATCATATAACTTTGTTGAAATAATAATGTTAAAATAATTTGACAATAGTGTCAAGCCATTTTAACATTGTCGTCAATTTGTTTTAGAACTATCATTAAGACAATTTAACATTGCGTTAAAACATTGTGACATTGTTGTCAAATTGTTTTAACACTGTTGTTAAAACATTTTATTTAGCTGCTAATAAAAGCTACATTTACTTATATTAGGGTTAGACTAACATAGAATAATTTCTTCATATTGAGACCATACTAAAATTTTTTCCAAAACCTACCTGCCCAAGATTATGGCCATTTCCCTGAACCCATCTATCAATTCTTTTGCTATTTCCTTTGATTTAGAGGAGGTAATGAAGTAGATAAAGAATACTGCTGAGGGCGATATGATGAAGCTAGAAGACATGCTAGGTGATGATTGAAGGATTAGAAGGTGAGATGGGTGATGATGTAGATGAGGAAGAACCTCGAGTGTGGGGGAGTATGGTCATGCCGCATTTACCACACGTAAACCTGCCGAAACATGTCTATCAATTTTTTCTCTCCTGAACTTTGCCATTTCCTAATGCCGCATTAAACAGAGGGAGCCATGAGGGGGTGAGAGCAAAATATCATAATAGGATTGAAAAAGGAGAATTCTTATTGAAAATGCTGAATATTTGGAATTTTTCACACAATGACCTGAACTTCGATAAAACCTCTGTGCTTACAGTTGAGGCCATCTCTATTGACATTGGTTCGTGTTCATCCGTTTCTACTTTAGTATTTGGTTGCCTAATTGAAGGATTGGATTCTCCCCTTGTTTCAATGGGAAGTCGACCTTTGTTAATATAACTATCACAAAATATGTGTACCAATTTCTCTTGGCTGAGATCGAGTAGATTTACAATAGCATGATGAATTTGTGAAAGCAATGCAGTCTGTTGAGAGGAAACATTTAGCCGACGGCAGGTCATAAAGGCAAAAGAAGATCTGGCCGGTTGATTGTGTGATAAGAATGGAAGATATGGCCACCAAGGTGATTGGCAATGAGCTAGGCATATCTCTCTAAAAGATACTGGCTATCACTTGAAAGGTGTTGGAGTTGCTGCATGGCTGAAGTTAACCTCACTTATAATTGAAGGAGATTCTGACTTTATTATAAACTTGTTGCAAGGGAGTAGTGTGAATGCTCCAAAGCTTGTAAATATTATTACGAGGCAAATTTCGCAAACCTTATCTCAGTTTAATTCTATTACCAATAGTGACAAGTTTGGAAATCTGCTTCAATTCTGTAACAACCCTCATTTTTCTATAATTTTTCTGCTATTTTTTGTAATATTTTGTAGTTTTTTTTGCTCGTATTTCTGATGGTGAAATTTAATGATTCAGCATATCCGTATTTGTAATATTGTGACTGTAACAGTCAGGAGTGGTGTTTAGTCGTTGGTCAGGGGCCTCAACGCATCACAGAAATTTTCGGCACAAAAATCGGACGGGACGCGTAAGAACAGAAGCAGAAAGAATGAAAGAGAAAGAAAATATAAAGCGGATCGGGCGCGATGAGGCACGCCCGACCCGCATAGCGAACAATGAAGGGCCCCTTCACTGTGTGAGGCCAGAGGTGCCACTGCCGGCTCCTGCCCGGCTGACCTCAACCTGGCGACGCCATCACCGCCTCCCTAATTTGCCTCCGCCGCCCCGGCCACCGCTCTTCCTCTCTTTCCCATTTCCGCCCAGTGACCCATTTTTGAATTTTTGTCGGATCTACCGCCGCCTCCACCTGCATGGCGGCTAGCTCGCCACCACGACTTCGCCCTGGCCATGACTACCTCTGGACACCTCCGTCCTGGCCTCCCCTCCGCCTGCTGCTGCTCTTTTGCTTCCGCCCTATTTCGGTCTACGAACAAGTTTTTGTTGGATTTGCCGTCGCCTCAGCCTGGACATCTAATTTTCTCAAATACCCTGGATGCGAACATCCTGACCATTAGGGCACTTAAGCACATGTTTCTTATGGAGGCCTTCGACCACTTACTACACGACCAGCCAAGCACCGATCCAAAATAAGTCAACACTCTCTCCTTAGAACTCTTACAATAGTAGCCACAACACCATCCAGTGCCGAGATAATTAACTCCAAACAGTTTACCATCAAGGAGGCTTGGAATCTCTTCCTAAAATCCCCTCATATTCACAAATCACCAAGAGAGAATGAAGTGGATTTCAACTCTGTTCCTTACCTTCTCCCTTGCAAACAACAAAAAGAACTTCAACCTTTCTAACAATGATGGTCACCAAAAAAATATTTCCTATAGAACCTTCATAACTTCTTTTCAATCAGAGGTTGAAAGTTTCAAAAAAATAGGTACATCTGATAGATTTTACCAATCGCTTTTGTCCTCTGTAGAGCATAGGTGGCCTTAACCACATCTGATCACCTGGATTCTGCAAAAATTTAACCACCACTTCATATTGACAAATTGCGTTGTGACTACCTTCAATTCTCTCCACAGGCATCAAAAGTGAGAGTTTACCAATCCATACTCTCCACAATTACTACACTCCAATTTGACTCTGCTTAAGTGCAGAAAGAAGAGGAATTAGGAGAAAAAAAATCTTTCCCTAGATTCCCTCCAACAAAGTTCTAACTTACTCTTACGTGCCACGACTTTGGACTTGCGACTGTTATGAACTTGTAGTCAAATTGCCTAGGCTTTGATACCAACTGTCACACCCGAGATTTTTCCTCATATTTAATTGAAAATCTTACAAATAATTTATTTCGAAATACGGATGTAAATCAAATGAACCAACAAAACTCAAAACGTGTGAAAACAGTTTTCATAAATTAATTCAACATACGACAAAACTAAAATTCTCAGGCATGACCCAAAATGAAAACATATAAGTAAAACTAGCCATGGCCATGGTCTTTAAAAACAAATACATCCTAGGCCTTTCTGAGTACAAGTTATTCAACAATTTGTACTCTGATTCATATATAGATACACAAGTTCATAAAATAATACAGCTCTCTTAGCTTAATTGATACGTGAAATCGTGGCACTAAAATCTACAAAACCTCACTACGATTTCGCTACACTCCAGATCGAGGAAGGATAGTCCACCCCAGGGAATAGTTCAGTCCAAGAAGCTATCAAACCTGCAAAAGCCTCCAAATGAAGGGGGTAAAAAGATAGGGTGAGTATTTTCATACTCAATAGGAAAATACCCAGTAGGGGAAAACAAGTCATTGAATTCCGTAAGTTCATATATAGATGCTTCCATGCAATCACACATGAAGCAAATAGAATAAGAAACATAAATATGCTCACGCATACAAATCGTCGTACAAGCCGAACTTACACTTACTCATATATCATGCTCTTACACTTACACTCTAAATCAGTCTTAATAGCTTACTTGTATAAATGTACGCTTACACTTACGACATACACATACTCATACGACCTTATTCATACGAACTTATTTGTATAACCTTACTCGTACAACTTACTTGTACGACCTTACTCATACAATCTTATTCTTACTCATAAGTGTACTCTTACATCTTCCTTAGAAGCTTACACTTACACTTACACTTACTGTTTGAATCAAAGTCTCACCAACTTACTCGTACAATCTTACTCATACTCATAAACTTACTGTTACGGTCTTTCTTAGAAGGTCACACTTACTCTGGATCTTACACGTACAACTTACTCAAAATCTAAAACATACAACTTACTCTTACTATCATACACATACTACCGACAACTAAAGCTCATTACAATTAATAAGGTCCAGTGTCGGAAAGGAAGGGAATGCCACTAGGGCATCACCTTAACCTTCGGGGAGCAATTGGACACCATGGACTTTTCCGAAGACAAGGCACACCTATGCTCATGGGGCACAGGATCAAACAGGTAAGAGCAGATCCATAATACTACTTACCTGAGTGTGCAAATGCCCACTCTCTGGGGCCATACTGTGTAAAGTAAGGGCGGAAAACATACAGTGCCACTCTTGGGCAGGAATCTTATAGTGCCTCTCTTGGGCAGAATATACAGTGCCATTTGTAGGCGGAAAACATACAGAGCCCATGAAGGGCGGAAACTTACAACCCTCTCAACAGAGCATCAAACGTCTCGGCCGAAATATAGCACCAAGACCAAATCCCGCAGGATAACACCATGGCTAGACCAGGAAGAATGCTTAGTTGATTACTTATCGACTAGCACAAAACAAAACTTAATCTGTTGAAACCCTCAGTCTCAAACTCACATCGTTATCAAATTAGGGTTACTTACCATTCAAGTTCATATTAGGTAACTTATGCATGTACAATTTATGTTCGGAACTACTTCTGTCTTACATTCTTCAGCCAACAAGGTTAGAAATACGTCAGTTCAGAAGTTCCAATCCACAAAGGTAGCATTCTTTACTTAACTCATCCCCCACCCTTACACTTACAACCTTACCGATCTCTACATAGCCTTACTTAAACTCAAATTCCATATTGATAATCATACTATCATACACTTACGGCCTTACATCTTACACCATCCATTTTAAAATTGAATCTTCTTGCTCGAACTCCTCAAATGAGACCCTTTTGATCTAAGTCTTGTCATCAAACCCTTAATAATTCCTTACTCATTATTTTTTCATTACAATTCATATTACATACATTATGCATGTATAATTATGTTGTCCACTCTCACTAATTCACAAATTCCCCCTGCTGTTAAGAACCTTAAATCTTCCACATCCTTACATTGCTTACGTCTTCTGCTCAATTCTCCAACGTACCACCCGACTCAATCCAAACTAATTCTTCAATCTCATCAAATCCAACCTTCACTTGTCAATCTTACGTCTTTCCTCGCCCGACATACAATCATAGTTTCCACGTCATAGCCCATACAGTACCCCTTCACCAAACTTACAATCAAACACTTATACACATGCTCATCAATCACATACCACCTATCCACAACGAAGATCACACACTCTGGTCACATACATATGATTCATAGTAACTTACTACGTGCCCTTAGTCTTCACTAACATACGCACATAATTCATATACATACAACATTCTTTTATAATCAGCATAATCATGCAAAACATTAAATTATAAACTCCTAGCATGCTACTACACAATCAAAGCATGCTATAATGAAATTACGAGTTCAAGGTCCCCTACCTCGTAATCCATAGGAGTTTGATGGCGAGCAAATGATGGTGGCAGCGTCAATAGTAGAATAGGCAGCCAAAGCATCACACTGAGAGAGTCATTGTTGTCTTGAGGATTTTTAGAGATGTTGGAATTAATCTTGATAAGGTTAGATTGATTGCACTCAAAGCATAAGACTGGTTGCACTAGGGCGACTGGACACAAGGTCGTGCCACTAAGGATGGCAAAAGCAACCACATAATAGGAGGCGACTAATTGGAGATCAGTCACGAAAGGGGTGAGGTTCACCAACAACGGTCCCCTAAACAAACTTGAGAGCATTAGCGTCAGAGAGTGTGGCCGACAAAGGTGATGACAATTCTAAATGCCACCCACAACCAAAACATCATTCAGACGATCGTGCATCAAGCACGGCTTACAATAGAGGATACGGGCACAACATCGGTCAAGCCTTCGATGGGCTAAGTCTAATAGCTTACAATAATACTTCCCCTTAGAAGAATCATAATTTGGGAACTATTTCCCATAGCTTCTAGGTCATGCGTATCAAAAGCGGGGGTGCAAGGGTAACATCAGGCCAAAAGTGTTGGCCCTTGCCGTCACTGGGCCAGGGCAAAGCCCATTTTGGGCAGACCTGCAGCCCAAGTCCATGCAATATCAAGTGGGACACATTGGCTCGGGTTGGAGTGGGGCCTGTCAGTGACAGTCAGAGACGTACCCCAGAGTTTAGGGCATCTGGTGTGTGTAGAAGACATGCAGAGGAGGCCGGAAGCTGCGGCCCCTTGCTGATATTGGTTAAGCCAACATCCGTAATTGTTTGCTAGCATATGTCGGGCAGCGGAACACCCGGTAAGAGAAACAAAGATACCTGATTTAACTAGGGCAACAGTGTACCGAGTTGGAGCACAGACATGCATCGCAGGGCCATGAATGGCAGATAGGGCTAGGGGCTGAACTTGGAATACGGTGGTGATCAGTAATCACAAACCGCTACGAGCTAGGTGGACACCGATCAGTGTTCGTCTGAAGTCTAACGGTGGCGAATCGATACCACTATATTGAAACTGTGTCTCAGACTGAGCGGAGCAATGGGGCCAAAGAGAGGAGAATGGGTGCAAGAGGCCATTGTTGGCCCGAGGCGGAGCTGGCGACGGTGAGCCAGAGCTCCTCCAGCTATTCACAGCCACAGAAAACAAAAGGGAAAGAAACACAATCTATCCTAATCAGAAAATTGCGAAAGGAGGGGTGCTGAACTGGGGGAGGCGACAGTTCAGGCCAGGGCGGCAGCCTTGCCATCGCCAGGCCGAGAGAAGGCCAAAGGCCAGTTGCGGTGGTCGGCCAATGGCAGCACAGCCCGCGACTGCAACACACAAATAGCAAAAACAATGGGGGCCGCGGAGTTTTACCAAATGGTGGTGGCCTTGCCATTGCTGGTCCAGCTTAGGCCGAAGGCTAGCCAAAGCTTGCGGCACCGCCGGTGGCTGCATCACACAGAAACAGAGAAACAAACACAAAAAGAAACAGGGTAGTGGCATTTTACCTCACGCCGGTGACGGACGCTGGGAGGCCAGGACGGAGGTGACTGAAGGTCACATTGGTCGGGCGGAGCTGTGGCGGCAATTTGGAACCTATGCAACGGTGGCGGTGGCGAATCGAGTAAAAACAACAATTCACGAACCAAAATGGGGAGGAAGGAAAAGAGCGGCAGTGGGCAGCGGGGAGGCCAGGTTGAAGGTGTCCGGAGGTAGTCATGGCCGGGGCAAAGCCGTGGCGGCGAGCTCGTATTTTCTACTACCCCTAGTCCGGCTCTCCATATTTTTCCTACTCTTTACTAACAATAAGCCTAGTGTAAGCTATGCATGAGAGCCATTTATCCACAAGATTGATGACTCACACATTAGAGCACATTAGCATTAGTGATATTGATGCTAACATGCACTAGTGCATGCGCCGTCGATCTTAAATCTCAACGACTCCCCATGCTTAGTTTACACATGGCTTATTGCCAGAGGGAGCATGAAAAACTCTTCCCATGCTGAGGGAGTTGTAAAATAGCCCAAAGTTCAAGGAGGCATGAGGGAACTCTCGTGGAGCATTAATAGGAAAGGCAAGACCCAAAAAATAGCCTACTAATAATATACTCTTATCCCAAAACCTGCCCAGATCGTCTTAAAAATAATAAGAGGAATTGACCAAAGTAGACTCCTACTTTGGTCAAATAACCGAAGTGTGAGCAAGTTTTTACTTTTTACTGAAGCAGACTTACTCATGTGGGAACTTATAAGTGTGTGAAGGAATTTGACTTAATTACCCCCTCTTTCATTATATGGCAAACCGACGAGAAAAACATGCTAGATCGGTCGCTCAGCCCAGGAAAAAGATGCCTTCTTCTTCTTCTCCCGAAAGACTTCACCTTGCAGTGATTTTTCTTCCTCCTGGGTAGGTTCTTCTTCCTCATATTTTTGTTTTCCCAGTTTACTTCCTCCTGGGTAGCTGAAAAACTGGAAACTAGAAAATTGGAACACTGGATCATTGAAATACTAGAAAAGTAGAAAACTGGATTACTGATATGATATGAGAAGAGTATGGAAAGGGACACAAAATGTTTGTTGTGTGTTTGGGACATCCATTGGGATGCAAGTGGTAGGAAATATAATTTCGACAATGCGGAAACAAAGCTAATTTAATCACCTTTCAAGTTTTTCATTTCAGTTTTTCAGGATTTACGTTTTCTAGTTTTCCAGTTTTTTAGTTTTCCAGTTTCCAGTTTTTCAATATGACAGTATGTTAGTTTTCCGGTTTTCACTTTAACACATGGATTATTCTAGTCAATGCAGGCATATATATAGGGTTCCTCCCATTTTTCTTCCTATGTTGTGAAGCTAATTTAGGCTTTTTTAGGGTTTTTATTCATATGTTGTTTCCAAAATTGCTCATTTGTGTGAGCTATGATTTTTCCTCTCACCATTCCTGAAATTGCTCATTTGTGCCAATGTAATAATAAGTAGACTTGCATTGGGGATCACCTTCATATAGCTTATTCTGGACATGTTTCCCCTTTATATTTATTTTGTCTACAACCATTGACATTTCTTATACAAAGATATCATATTAAAATCAATGAAAAAATATAAGGATGCAGATAGATGTTAGATTAAAATCAATCAAAAAGAAAAATAGTGAAAATGTAAAATCAAGCTATTAGTTCAAGTATGTATATATGAAAAAGAGATACCATGCCTAAAACAACTAATTATTGTTCACTAATAAGGAGGTTTTCTTACTATACAATACACAAAAGTAATAATCCTTTATTATCTAGTTTTCAATTATCTAGTTTTTCAGTTTTATAGTTATTCAATTTTATAGATACTAGTGTTATAGTTTTCCAGTTTTTTAGTTCTCCAGTTTTTTAGAAATGTTACATCTGTAGGAGATGAAACAAAAGCCATATGCTATCACATAGAATAACTGATTTAATCACTGACACTAATTCACAAAAACATCCACCCAGCCCAATGTGAGTACCCCACTAACAACAAGCAAATATAAGGTTCAATTCTCACATGGATAAGTTTAGTTAGGTAAATCTTTGAAACTTCCCCACATTTTGGTTATACAACCAAACTAGGAGCCTCGCAACATGAAGCAACAAAATTTACTTTAGGTATTAAAATTTGTAACAATTTTATAGTTAACTAGTAAATTTACTCGTTGGGTTAAGGACCATACATTCCACTCAGTTCATTTCCTGATAAGTCTTTTTTTTTTCATACAAAAAACAATGAACTATCAACTAAATAACTATCAATAGGATAAATATGAAGTGGATAAGTGTCAATTGAATCTTATGAAGCTAAGGTACATAGTAATGTGTTTGCAAATACTACTTGTGCATGACTGTAAGGATGCATTTGATAAATGGATTACGTTTAAACGTGAACATGGTAAGCTGCCAGAGTTAGAGCAATGGGCAGCCATGTGGACAACACTTCCAGAATCATTGAAGAACTTGTTGAGTGTGAATGGAACACCATTTTCAGAATTTTGAGCTCATCATTTCCCACTCCATGTCAACAATAATCATTAGATTTTGGTTGTGTTCCGTATATGGGAATGTCAAATTTTAACTGTGATAACTGTGGGGTTTGTGGTGTTTATACATGTGGTATTTGTCACACCTCTATGCTTTTGACTTCACAGGTGAGGACATGCGCTAACTAAGGAAGTTAATAGCTTACCAGTTATTGACAAAAAAAAACTTTTATGGTATGAATTTATATGTTGTGCATGATAGGATGACTTAGTCACTCGTCATATGTTTTCTTTTCATATCACTTAATTGAAGACATAATTAATAGAACCGTTGAATCCTTTTTTTCATGGGATGACAACGCCCTTCCGAAACAGAAGAAGCGAGCCTAATAAATCAAGGATGCCATATGTTGAAGATTGATGAAGGGTGGGCAAGATGCAGCTTGATTAGGGAGTGGGATGATAATGGATCTAAATTTGGTAGTGATACATCAAATTCTAGAGATGCAGTAGGGAACCTAAACGACGATAATAAGAGAATTATTGTTAAATTACTATTGTCTTGTTTACTCATAGATTTGTTATTTTGTTCTAAAAGAATTATCTCATATTTTGGCACAAATGAGCAATTTTGGGAATGGTGAGAGGAAAAATCATAGTTCAGACAAATGAGCAATTTTGGAAACAACATATGAATAAAAACCTTTAAAAAGCCTAAATTAGCTTCACAACATAGGAAGAAAAATGGGAGGAACCTTATATATATGCCTACATTGACTAGGATAATCCATGTGTTAAAGGAAAAATTGGAAAATTGACATACTGTCAAACTGGAAAACCGGAAAACTAAAAAACTAGAAAAAATAGAAAATGTAAATCCTGAAAAACTGAAATGAGAAACTTGAAAGGTGATTACATTAGTTTTGTTTCCACATTGTTGAAATTATATTTTCTACCACTTGCATCCCAATGGACGTCCTAAAAATACAACAAACATTTTATATCCCTTTCCATACTCTTCTCATATCATATTAGTAATCCGATTTTCTACTTTTCTAGTATTTCAATGATCCAGTGCTCTAATTTTCTAGTTTCCAATTTTCCTGCTACCCAAAAAATATTACTAGCAAAAACCATGTAATGTCCAAGATATAACCAACCCAAATTAATATTTTCATTGGATAACACCTTTTTCATCATCTGAAATAACCTAAACCAATCTACTTGGTAGAAGGGAAACAAACTACTAGGTTTTCGGAGCTGGAAGATGTGAAGACCCGGAGAAAAGAAGCAGAGAAGAGGAAGCAAACTGGGAAAACGAAAATATGAGGAAGAAGAACCTACCCAAGAGGAGGAAAAATCACCGCAAGATGAAGTCTTAACGAGAGAAGAAGAGAATACATCTTTTTCTTGGGCTAAGCAATCGATTTGGCATGTTTTTCCTGTCGGCTTTTCATATAATAAAGGAGATGATAGTTAAGTCAAATTCATTCATACGCTTACAAGTTCCCAAGTAAGGAAGTCTACTTTGGTAAGTAGAAAAAACTTGCTCTCACTTTGGTTATTTGACCAAAGTAAGAGTCTACTTTGGTCAATTCCTTAAATAATAATGAAAGAGTTAAGTCAAACTTAAAATGGTGATAAATTTGTGAAAAAAATTAGACCAGAATTTTACCGAGGACAATTTCGTTATTTTCTAGAGAACTTCAACAAAAACGGGGAAACTTTATCACTCATTACAACCTTACACATGTTTATAGAGAAGGTAAAAGAGCTGCTGACCGGTTGGTTGACTCTGTGCCTTGTGTCACAGCCCTAGCCATCCCAAGGTGCTGAGTGGCACTTGCAAGGCCAAACAGCCAGGCGAGTAAGCCTTTCTTCGTCAAGGTCATGGCCTCGTACCATTCGACTAAGCGTCCAGCCCGCGAAGCCAAACAACGAACTCATCCCAAGGCGAACGTACAAACGTGCCGGGACTTGTTCCCAACCGAGCTGGCCGGAGAGGGACACCTCCTTGCGATTCACGGATCCAACTTAGGCAACTCGGTCATCCGAACAATCCGTCTCAGCCATGTGCATGCAAGGGCATTTGTTACCAACACGGCCATAAGGCCGGACGGCCGCCCGACGAGTCGGAGAGCCCCATCCCACTAGCTGGGCTCCTAACATGATAGCCAGCAAGGCAACGAGCATTCGTTGCCATCCGGATCAGCCTGTTGCAAGGCTAGGCATTATACCAATAGCTTGTCCATGAAGCTCACCATGTCCCTCCCTATATAGCATAAGAGATTTTTCTCATTTCTCTGGAGTGGCAGCCAAAGTGGCCATACGGGCATGGTATTTCTGAATTTCACCAAACTGCCCGAGAACACTCCTAAGGACCCTCTAATACTATATAAAGAGGAAATGACATCTTAAGAATCCAAATATGTGCTAGTTAGCTATGTATCTCAACATAGCCAACTATGTGTGCGCATTGTTGCGACATTTCTACGCAACGTTGCGCACACATGTTACACAACGTTGCAGGCCTTCCCTGCAACGCTTGCATACATAATATGCAACACTAAAGGCAGTTCCCATAATGCATACACACCTCGTATACAACACCTTCCCACGTGTGTACACCCTAGCACGTATTACGTGTAGTCCGCTCCGTTACCCCGTAACACTTGTCATGGCTGTGTATGTTAGGCTGGTAGGTGTCCTAGTTTTCTCTTAAGGACTACTTTGGTGTAGTTAAACTTCGATTTAAATGAAAAATAAAAGGTGGTTTGAATTGCTTTGTGAAATTACAAAAAAGGGCAACATCCAACAGGTTACAGTAGTAAGAATACAGTGTCAAATCCATCAAACAATATTTGGTAGGTTTTTACACATGGAATCCAGAAACGCCACAAACAGAAAGATGACTGAAGCAACCCATTCCCACGTAATACACTTCATATGAAAAGCAAAATTCGGTCAAGACCCACGTAATCTTAAACAAATATGAAGTTAGTGACAAATGTTTAGTTCCTTCATCTAGGCCCTAATTGTGGATACCACTGATAAATTTAAAAATCAATGATGCCAATAAATGTAGAATTCTCGTGAATATTAAAAGGCATGCCACCACACGGAATTACAGCAAGTCAAAGAGGGACTGTATGGCTTTTTCACAGTGTTCCTCTACGACCATTTGCAACAAAATCTCTCTCTAAACAGAGCAGCAGCCAACTTTCTTCACTGCTGATACATCATCCTTGGTCCCCACGTTGATAGTCTGTCCTTTGGGCACAACTGCTGGGTCATCCCCAACATCAAGAGCCTTTCTGCTGACTACATGATATATCTGAGTAAGGACTTCGGTAAAAGCATTCTCCACGTTCATGGACTCTAGGGCAGAGGTCTCCATAAAAAATGTGTTCTCTTTCTCTGCAAAAGATTTTGCATCCTCAGTGGAAACGGCCCTTAGGTGGCGAAGGTCAGCCTTATTGCCAACAAGCATGATAACAATGTTAGAATCTGTATGATCTCTAAGCTCCTTCAGCCACCTCTCTACATTCTCAAAGGTCACGTGACGTGTCACATCATAGACAAGCAGTGCACCAACAGCTCCTCGGTAGTAGGCACTTGTGATGGCTCGATACCTGCATTGGAATGAATGAAAACTTAACTCTTATTTGTCTTGGGAAAACCCTTGGTGCATGTTATCATTTTGCTTCTACCATGTTTCATGATTGTAGAATTAACAGCCCCACAAATAATTATACAAAACAACAACATTAAAGAACAGATACTCCCTCCGACCCACAATAAGTGTTCTATTTGGTATATCAAAGTGAAGATTCCTCTAATAATATAGCTTCAGCCATTATACAAAATGCAGTGACATAAACGATTAATTAGAGAATGACCAAAGGTGAATTGCCTTGTAAAAGATCAAACTATAAATGCCGCTCCAGGGGATATCAACACTTGGAACCTTTGAAGCTTGTTTTCTAAATTGTATCAACTTAAATGGATTCTAAAACAGTAGAAGAGCTAAACGACTGTTATTCAAAATTTCTAGTCAAACAAATGCATTTGATCAAGATTCACTACTCAGAGCAGGCTTCAATGGAGAGGAAGATCTTTATGTAATAACGTGATGAACAAGGAGAAGTAGATGAAGAAACAAATAAACTGTTCATATATAATTATGCCTCTTAAAATGTATGTGATGCATTAAAGAAACAAAAATCAGAATATGTGCAGCAAGTCAAATCCACAGCACACAATGGGTAAGTATCTGGATGGGAATACGATTCAGATGTGCTCAATGTGCTACGAAAGACAAATGCCATCACCAATAATGTCAAGCAATAAGTTAAATAAAAACAAAAAACGTCAACCCTATACATTTACCAGAACAGGCAATTAAGGTACGTTATTACAGAGGCTTTTGAAACTCTCCATATGTGAAAACAAACTGAATCATCTTTACCAATTAGCATATCGTAACTAAAAGAAAAAGGCATCATCAATAATTTAAGTAATAAGGAAGAATAATGTCGGGTAATAAGTTACACCAAAAACAAGGTATTTCACACATCTTTTCTACTTTGTCCACATTTGAGAAGAAAGTTTTCACAAACATACTATACTAACTTAAGAATAAAGTTTAGTTCATTTTAAGCTCAAATTGCAAATGCTTAAAAGAACATCAATTACTTAAATTCTTTCATGTTGAGCTAATTATGGACCATGAACTTATTGGACTTAAAAGGATGCAAATAACTGATGTAAATTTGTGCATGATACTAGAACTGTTTTTTTCTTCTTCAAGGACCGTAAAAGAAATTAGAACAAAAATGAGCAATGCAGCTGTGAGACAATAATAAATAACAATCTATAAGGAAACCGTCTTTTGTAATTGTATATATTTTCATATCACGCCCATAAGTCACAAGAAGGAGTGAAGCAATCTCGCCCATAAGTCACAAGAAGGAGTGAAGCAATCTGAAATGATATTCAGGGCCTTACCTCTAGCTCACTTGACATAAACAAAATTTAAGTATCGAAGAACACCTGTTATTGGAACAAGCAGATAAGTATAAAAAGGGGAGCAAATATGATCAAACAAGAGCATCGCATGTTAAATAAATTAATCAGCGATCCGACCCTCCAAACCCCTCTTCACAAAATCACAAATCAGCCCACATTTCGCAAATGCCGACAAGATCATAGAAGTCAAAATCCATCACAGCCAAAAACCAGTAATCATTTTTATTGCATTGAGTAATAGAAAAACCTAACCCCCAAATCATCAGCATTCCAAGATTTGCATCCTCGAGAGAGAACATGACGAAACAAATTCTAGCACCCATTTCAGAGAAACGAAATCGAAAGTGAAACCTTTCCATCACAAGAACGAATCCCCAAACCTTTCCTGGCCAGCAGTGTCCCAAATCTGGGCCTTCACGACCTTGTCGTCAACGTGAATGCTGCGGGTAGCGAACTCAACACCAATGGTGG
This sequence comes from Saururus chinensis, assembly GCA_035235625.1. Classification (NCBI taxonomy): domain Eukaryota; kingdom Viridiplantae; phylum Streptophyta; class Magnoliopsida; order Piperales; family Saururaceae; genus Saururus; species Saururus chinensis. The sequence goes on from CP141144.1 coordinate 25,592,590, forward strand.
ACTTCGACTCCAGGCTGAACTCGTTCCGCGTAAAGCGTGACAGGAGATTCGACTTCCCAACGCCCGAGTCGCCGATCAGCACCACCTTGAAGAGGTAGTCATAGTCATCGTCCGCCCGGTAATTCATCTTCAAGGTCGCAGACAAAATCCAGGCAAAGAAGATAATGGACTGCAGCTGCGAAAAGCCCTGGCCGGGCTAGAGCGAATTTTTCTTCTGGGTTGGCACAGCAAATCTCGGGGTAGACATGATTGGATTGGAGATGAGGAGGAAGGGAAGACCAGAGGAGAGCAGCGGCTGTTTATATATACGGTACAAGAGCCTGCCTGCTGCAGAAGCCAGCATGCTGGAATTGATGTCAGCTCACAAGAAACTTGATGCGTGACGCACCTCGGTTTAATCATTATTGTTTAAAACACATGTCCGACTCTCAATATTATTATTAAATTATTATTTTTAAATAATTAAGAAGCGGATAGTCACAATTGAGAGGTGGGCTATAAAAAAACACCACATGTTCCTTAAAATCGTAGCCATGTAATTCAAATTGTGTGGCTCATATATGTCCGGCCCAAATTAACGACATCATTTTTACTTTTAAAAAGTTATAAGTATCATAGTATTTTTTTTAAATAATATAAGTATTATAGTTTTCACCTAAGAACTAATTTCAACTCAAAATGAAGAGTTTTTTTATACTGTCTTCTAACAATGTGTCCAACATAAGTTAAATATTAAATTTGTTCATCCACAAGATTAATGACATATATGCTAACGTATATTAGTGTGAGTATCTCTACGCTAACATGTGTTAGTGTATGCATTATCGATCTTAAATATTAATAGCTCGTATACATAGCTTACAATTGAAGAACCTTCCCTTTTCAACATGCCTTGCTAATGCTCCCCCCAACTCATGGGAGAAGGATTTAATTCTGGACAACTAGTGCGAAGTAAATTGTTTAACTAAGAAATATTTAGGATATATTATTAAATAAATTAACTATAAAATACTAAATTGTCTATTATAAATTAAATTATTCAAAAATAGTAAAGTCCTAAACTAAACATCTTATGCATCTAAAAATATTTCCCAAGTTCACTTACCAATCTCCTTCACATAGGTTTATAAATCTTCTAGATACTTGATAGCATCTACACACATACAACAAGCAAAAGGTGAGTGTTGGCTCCATAAAGAAATAATCATCATTCTAACGTCAATTACTCTTATTCATACATGGAGTAACTAAGAAATTAAATAAATAAATATTTATTTATTTAGAGTTCACAATCAACCACATCCAGCTGCATTAACCATTACCACTGATTTTGCCAAAATACCTCATTATTTCTGTCATGGCCCAAATTTTTTAAAACCCTTTTCAATAAAAGACACACAATAAATCACGAGGAAATTTTTTTCTTCTTTAAATACAAAAATATCATCTTATTAATTATCCAGGTCACGATAACCAGGGTTCACAATTACGAATATCAAAACATATGATATTATTACACGTGTCAAAATTCAACAAATAATAGGTTAACCTTCTGAGTACAAGTCTATCATCTGTCAAAAAATAAATAACCAAGTAAAGTTAGCCCTTACTACTAGTAATTACAATTACTTACAAAATTGCAGAAGTAAGAAACTAGATCCCACTAGTACAATGTCATCCTCAATTGCCCATGACGTCTTGATCTCACTAGTCTTCATCTAAAGAACTTGCATCTAAAGAAGACAAAATAATAACCAAACATCTCCTCCCCCTTGGAGGAGCATTCCAAAAGAATAAAAGTATTAATTTTTTTTTAGATCAAGCCAACATCACTCGATGTTAGTTGCCTAGCACTCATTAGACAACATCTCCAATGTTCCAACAAGATCGTACCATACGTAGTTTTGTCTAGAAACTACTTTATCTTAAGAAGCATAGCATTACACGTGCAATGCTTAAGTATTTTTCAGCAACCTACATTTTATGTAAGTCATTCAATCGTTCCAATTATTCTAATTAAATAAGCAATATCAAATAATATTATTAATAATCTCTCAAACTATTATTTAATAATTAATATCTCCGTCTAATCCCAAAGATAGATAGACTCATCTAATGTCAACCTAAATGACAAATGATACAACCACCATGGATCATTCTTAAATGGGAACTATCCATAGTACGGCCTTGGAATCTACCAGGAAGTACCATAACCCAATCTAGCCTATAAGGACCTAACCGGAGCAGAAGCGCATGACCCACAATTACACTTAAACAGAAGTGCTAGTAAAAGCTAACCAAGTAGGATGTCAGCTAATCCAAATACATGAACATTAAATGATTCTCAATAAATCAGTGGTGAGCTCAGCTCACGCAGAGCTCCCTTCAACAATGAGGTGCAACTACACAGTAAAATCAATAGCTCCTCAATATAGCTAAAACTTTGGAAAACCATTATGAACCTTATCTTGCTCATTAACAAGTAAGGATTTTAAATGACTATCCCAAACCCTATCAGTCCCATCTATACTGGGGTTAAAACTCAAAACTGTCATCAATTCATTAACCAAGGCAAATCATCAGGTCAAAGGCCTTGTTCACTCTATGAACTAATCTCAAACCCTTCTGAGGGTATTTTAGTCTTTATTTTCATTAGGTGTTCTCGCCCAATTCAAAATCATCTAATCCCATTGATTAATCTTTCATTAATCTTAAGCTAATGATAAATTATTATCACAACATCAATATCGAATATCAAAACAATAAACAACATAAATAATATAGACCCATACAGGTCAAAGCATATCGTAATATCAAGAACCAAACTCAATAATGATATTAAAAATGTTAGCACTCTCGTGCCCTAACCCTCATTCGGTTAGCTGATTAAACTTTTATGAAGATGGGTGATAATACTTATAGGTATTAAAGGTAATTATCTCACATTAGATATGTTCCTCTCCATTCTTGGGTAAGTTTTTTACCTTTCAAGAGGTTCTAGTATCAAATTAGCCCATTAATTCCATTCACGCGAATACGGGCCGATCTACTCATAGGGGTATTTATGTTATTTTGTTTAGGGCTTCCCTGAACCCAATGGGTTGAAAACTTATCTCATATGTACTCCTTGACGTTATGGACCCGAGGTAATTTTCTTACATTTTAACGGGTTCTTAAACCCCTTTAACCGACCCTTGTTCATTTAATGGTTTTATCTTAAACCTAGGGGTAAAATAGTTAATTATCTATTTACTAAAAATTTTCCCAGCTTGTACATTTGTCTATAATTAGGTTAAACATACATTTATCACATGGATTTTTCTTAATTTTTAAACCAACTCAAAAGCCCTTGAACCAGAGCCCCTAAATTAGGTTATTGAATATTATTCTATGGTTCAACTTCAAGGGTAAATTGGTCATTTTATAGCCTCTCGGATTTTTTCCTAGGTTGAAACTTGGTCAAGATACTCTACATGCTCTCAAATTCAATTTTTGATTTTTTTGAATTTTTTAACTCATTGAACTGGACCCGGTCCAAATATATTATTTTTTTGTTTGGACTGGACTGGACTATGACCTAAACGGGTTAGGTTACCCGACCCGGTTCAGAGCCCGAGGACCCGCATCATGGGTCATCTTCCTCACCACTAGCTCTGTCAGTGCTGCCTTTGGCCACCACGATGGAGTGAGGGCTGGGGGTAATCGGATTGCCACCTGGCGGCGATTCCAATGATCCTGGCCTCACCACCAAATGGTGGTTGTCCAAGGCATAAAAATGTCTTTTTCTCTCACAACCTGTCAGCGTCCTACCGGCCTCTGGCTACGGCCAAGGCAGGGCAATGGTCTAGCCCTTCTAGATCGCCCTCAAGTGGCTATTCCAATGGGGCTAGTCCCATCATTGTTTGATGGCTATCCACCCTCCTTCACCAGCCACAGTCGGTCGTTCTTTTTTTTGTTCTATGTTTCTCCCCAACGATAGAGCGCACACCCCGGTCTATCTATTCCAGCGACCGGGGTTTCTGGCTAAAAAAAAGGACCACCTGACCATCTGGTGAAAAATGACTAGCGTGCAAAAATGGACTAGTGGTCTGGTTGCCCTTATGACGCAGTTCAATATAAAAAACAACAAGCACACAGTCGACCCAAATAGAACATACAAAGCAAAACACTAAAACTCAAGGAAATGGAAGAAAGGCTAGAGTATTTCTATTCAGTTTCTTGGAATTATAGTAATAGGAAGCTTGAATATACAAGTTGTTCACTACAGGAGAAATTGAAAATTCTAGAGGTTGAATCCACAGCACAACTCAGCTCAAATCCATGAGCATTACAGAGAAAGGAAAAAAAATCTGGAGCAACATTCTTTGGCCAATTTCAAATTTCCCTCATCTATCTTCCTTTTCCTTTCTTATTCCCCCACCACTTATCTCCCAACGGCAGCTAACAGTTTTTATAACAAACTTTGGCTTAAGACCAAATTGCCCCTCCCATTACCCTTGCCTAGACACTTCTTCTAGAAGGTGGACATATTTGCCCCTGTCAGCCTTTGGATAGGTTGTGTTGTCATAGGTGGCAAGCTGTGATATATGGAGCACTACTCTAGGCTTAGAAGCATGGGAGACTAAGGCCCTCTACATCAGTCCCTCCCTCCCAAAAGAGGCCCGTCCTTGAGCAAGAGGGGTTGTGTGCAAGCTGTCACCAGTGGGATTAGACCATAATAAGTTGTTAAATCTTAGACATTGAAGGTCTTGGAGATGTTTAGGTGAGTAGGGAGGTCGACCACATATGTGTTGTCATTGATGCATTGTAAAATCTTATATGGGCCAATCTTTCGAGGGGAGAGCTTGTTGTGTCGGCCAGCTGGGAGCCTTTCTTTCCTTAGGAAAACCATAACATAGTCCCCCACTTGAAACACCTTGGACCTTCTCTTCTTGTCGGTTGCAGCCTTGTATTGGGCTGTGACATATGCCATGTGTTACCGGACTGTGTTTGTGGACTGAAATGTGATCTTGGATAGCTTTGAAGGCATTGCTTGACTCCCCCACTTGTCTAGGCAGTTGGATCAAATCCAATGTAAGACGAGGGAGGAAACCATATAGAATCTTAAATGGTGCTTTCCCGGTGGACCAATTTGGGATAGATTTATATGCAAACTCAGCTTGTGTAAGGATCAAATCCCATTGCTTTGGGGTAGCCCCTGTGAGGCTCGTTGGTAGATTTCCCAAGGTTCGATTGACCACTTCAGTTTGTCCATCACTTTGGGGGTGGCAAGTGCTGCTGAATTGAAAAGAAATACCCAATCTTTTCTAAATAGACCTCCAAAAATGGCTTAAAAACTTGTTGTCCCGATCTGATGTAATTGTCTTCGGTAACCCATGGACTCTTACTATTTCTTTGAAGAATAGGGCAGCCACATGTGAAGCATTGGATGCCTTCTTATAAGGCACAAAGTGAGCCATCTTGGAGAACCTATCCACCACCACAAAGATAGAATCCACCCTCCGTTGAGTTCTAGGCAATCTTAGGACAAAATCCATGGAGATATCATCCCAAGGCCTATAAGGAATGGGTAGAGGAGTGTAGAGGCTGATGTTTTAGGAGGTTCCTTTTGGTTGTTGACAAGTGTAGCATTGTTGAATAAACTGTTGAACATCTTTTGAAAGAGTTGGCCAATAATACCTTTTGTTGAGAAGAGCCATAGTCTTGTCCTTGCCAAAGTGTCTCACAAGCCCTCCGCTATGTAATTCCTTAATAAGTTGTTGCCGGATGGAGGAAGAAGGAATACACAGGTAGTTACCTTTGTAAAGGTAACCTTCTTCAAGGTGGTAGTCTTGGACTGGGTGCTTGCCTTGAGAGCACAACTCCCACCAGCTCTCAGCTCTTTATCTTTGGGATAGAGCTCCTTTAGGCATTTAAAACCCAAGTACTCAATCCTTAAAGTGACAAGAAGGGCCACTCTCCTACTCAAGGCATCGACGACTTTGTTCAATACATCGGATTTATGCTTGATAACAAAAGTGTAGTCTTGCAATTTATAAATCCACCTTGCAAACAACTTGTCCACTTTTGTTTGGCTTTACAAATGCCTCAAAGAGTCAAGGTTTATATGCAATACAAACTCCTTAAAGACAAGATAGTGCCTCCTATGCTTCAAAGCTTGGATCAATGCAAAAAATTCCAACTTGTAGGTGGCCATTTCCTTTTTGCTTCATTCAGCTTTGCACTAAAGTAGGAGATGGGTCTACCCTCTTGAGTCAAAACTGCCCCTATGTCCACTTCGGAAGCATCACATTCTACTTCAAATGTCTTGTCAAAATCAGGGAGTGCAAGTACCGGGGCTTGAGTAAGCCTTTGTTTCAGCTCTTCAAAGCTTTCTTGGGTTGCTTGAGACCACACAAAGCAGTCCTTCTTCATGCACTCAGTCAAGGGGCATGCTATGGTGTTGAAATTCTTGATAAATCGGCAGTAGAAGGTGGCTAAACCATGAAACTTGTGCACCTCACTCCCTTATTTTGGTGTGGTCTAGCTTTGAATGGCTTCTATCTTGCCTTGATCCACTTGAATGCCCTTTGAACTCACCACATAACCCAAGAATACCAGCTGGTTGGTAAAGAAAAAACACTTTTTCAGATTTATGTACAAGGAGTGTTGTTGGAGCACCTCAAAGACTTCAGCAAGTTCTTGATCATGTTGCTCTTCCCCCTTACTATACACCAAAATGTTGTCAAAGTAAACCACAACTGGTTTGCCCAAGAATGGCTTCAAGACTTGGGTTATGAGTCTCATGAAGGTGCTTGGAGCATTGGATAACCCAAATGACATCACTAACCATTCATAGAGACCTTCTCTTGTTTTGAAGGCTATTTTCCACTCATCTATTGGCCTCGACCTGAGTTGATGGTAGCCGCTCCTAAGGTCAATTTTGGAGAAGATGGTGGCACCGGCCAACATGTCCAACATGTCATCAAGTCTAGATATTAGGAACCTATACTTGACGATGATCTTGTTGATAGCTCTACTATCCACACACATCCTCCAACTTCCATCTTTCTTGGGCACCAATAAGGTGGGCACTTTGCATGGACTAAGGCTCTCTTTGATCAACCCCCTTGCCAAGAGATCTTCTACTTGTCTTTGCAACTCCACGTGTTCGGCGGGGCTCATGCGACAGTGTGGTAAGTGTAGGAGGCTAGAACCCGGTATAAGATCAATATGATGATGAATTTCCCTCATATGAGGTACTTCAGTGACCATCTACTTGTATTTCTCTGAGAGGAGCTGAACTTGTTGTGGGTGGCTTTGAACCTTTGTTTTTAGCTCCTCTTCAGCCTTGTTGACTAAAAGATACATAACTTCGGCGGTACTTAAGTCTTTGTAATTCTTGGTCATGAAGAAGGTAGTTTAGGCAAACCCTTGCTGGTTGGTGATGTTTCTTTGGAGGATTCAGTTGATTGGGGCTTCTTTTGGAGCCTCTTAACAAGGGTAGGTTTACTAGGCATAAGTATGACCTTGACCCCTTGTTACTTGAAGACATATGTGTTCTCCCGCCCATCATGGGTGCTTTAGACATCAAATTGTCATAGTCTCCCCAAAAGAATATGACATGCATCTATCTCTATAACATCACAAACAATGTTAGTGGAATAATTTTTACCAATAGAGAAGGGGACCTTATATTGTTCTTCTACCTTGACTCCTCCAATCACCTTGACTCACCCTAGTGAATAAGGCTTAGGGTGCCTGTTGGTAGGGAGATTGAGCTGCCGAATGACTAATTTAGAGATGAAATTTTTGGTGCTACCCCCATCTATAATCATCTTACATTTCTTCCCTTGAATGGACTCGGTAGTGGTGAACAATTTGTTCCTTTGTGTGTCCTCCATTGCTAAGTATAGATCATGATTCTTCTAGGCACTAACAACTCTAGTTGCTCTTCCATTTGATTATCTTCATCCCTATATACTCTTTCTACAATTTCCTCTTCAGCTCCCCCTTCAATTTCAGCCTCCATGGTCTCTTGATTAGTGATCACAGAAGAGGTAGAGCCAAATTTTCTAAGTGGGCAGCCACTTGAGGTGTGTCCTGGTTGCCTACACTTGTAACAAATGATGGAATTGGAGCTTGAGGCTTGAGCTGGCCCAGATTTTGAAGGCGAGGCAGTAGCTTTGTAGGGACTACGGGTTGTTCCACTCTTGCCAAATTTCTGAGTGGAGTCTTCAATTAGTACTTGCTTTTGCTTGTAATTCGATCCTCCCTCATGTGTGATTCTTGAGAGGAATCCCCCTCTTCCCACACTTCTCTCAACAAGACTCTCATGCCTTAGGGCAATTTGAGTCACCTCCGAAAGTGAGTTAATGGAGTGGCTGGCCACCTTTTCTTGCAACGGGAACTCTTACCCACTTGTGAAGCGGGTAATCCTTTGGGCTTCAAACTCTATGATGTTGTTCCTTGCCAACAACCTTTAGAAGTTCTCCAAATACTTCGAAACAGTCCCATTTCCTTGCCGGCAGTCTTGATATTGTTTGAATAGCATTTGTTTATAATTAACCAGAAGAAATTGGTTTTCCAAGAGTTGTTTCATGCACGGCTAGGAACGTAAGGGGTGTTTTCCAAGCTACAACCGATTGGTTTGCAGTTGGTTCCACCATGCGACAACCCCTTTCTTGAGTTGGCATGAGACAAGCTTCACTTTCATTTCTTCAAGCACCTCCATGACCTCAAAATAATTTTCAACCTCAAACATCCAGTTCAAGAACTCCTCCACACTCATCTGTCCATTAAAAATAGGGAGTTCAAGCTTCAGTTTAAATTGGTATGGAGGTCACTGAAAACCTCTGTCATGACCAGCCAATGAAAAGATATCGTCTTCATCTTCGTTGGAGTCGTCTTGGGGTGGGGGGTGTCGACCTGCTAGTCCTTTTTGGTTCAAAGGATGAATGGCGTCTCTCTCCCTTGGTTGTCTTCCGCCTCTGAACATCCTTCCCGGTGGTGGCCAAACACCCGGTGAAAAGTCGGGTTGCCTTCCGCCAGTGTGCAATCCGTCCAAGGGTAGGCCATCCCCTGGCAGAGCGACTAGAGGTCTTCCGCCAGGATGAACCACCCCTCTAAATGATCCTTCTCCTGGCGGAAATCCAGGTAGTCATCCGCCGTGGAACCAGCTTCCCGTTGTCACATAATCCCCCAGCGGAAATCCTGCATATCGACTGTCTAGTATTGCTCGCCCAGGTAGATTGATTGTCCACGACTCTGGTGGTTGTGCTGGGTTCCACCAGAGATACACCTAGAAGGTCGGTCCCTCAGGTGGTGCTTCTAGTCGCAGTAGTGGAGGAGCTCCGTAGCTTGGTGAATGGAGGTTTTGTCCTAGCAAAAAAATTCTGTCCATGTCCACCACGGGCTGTAGTTCTAGGACGTTGGTTGTTTTTGGGCCCAAAGATGTTCCAGAAACTGGAGGTGGAGGTGGGAGGAGCAACAATAGATGTTGCATTTGTTGAAGAAGTTGTTGAAGCTGATTTTGAGTCTGCTATTGAACCTGGTGTTGTTGTTGTTGAACATGGTTATGCTGTTGTAACAACTCCACAATAGCTAGTAGGGATGAGGACTCATTTGGGAGGAGGAGGAGCAGCCATGGAAGACCCTCCTTGTTTCCCACAGACGGCACCAAAAATGATGCAGTTCAATTTCAGAAACAACAAGCACACAGTCAATCCAAACAGAACATACAAAGCAAAACACTAAAACTCAGGAAAATGGAAGAAAGGCTAGAGTATTTCTATTTAGTTTCCTGGAATTACAGTAATAGGAAGCTTGAATCCACAAGTTGTTGACTACAGAAGAAATTGAAAATTACAGAGGCTAAATCTACAAAACAACTTAGCTCAAATCCATGAGCATTACAAAGAAAAAAAATCTGGAACAACATTCTTTGGCCAATTTTGAATTTCCCTCATCTGTCTTCCTTTTCCTTTCTTATTCCCCCACCACTTCTCTCCCAACAACGGCTGATAGTTTGTTATAACAAATTGTGGCTTAAGACCAAATTGCCCCTCCCATTACCCTTGCCTAGACACATCTTCTAGAAGGTGGACATGTTTTCCGCTGTCAACCTTTGGACAGGCTATGTGTGTCATAGGTGAAAAGTTGTGATATATGGAACACTACTCTACGCTAAGAAGCATGGGAGGCTAAGGCCCTCTACATCACCTTATTCCTACTATTTTCCCTTGAATTACAAACGAATACTCCAAATTGGCTTAGCTAACCTCACTATAACTTAATCAGCACTACTTAATCTTGATTCAAGAACTAAGACAACAAATCCTACCTCATTACCACCGGTCTTTGAGCTCGCTACTCCCCATCTTCGTTACTGACCAGACTCAACGGAAACTCCTTTGGCAACCCCTTTCTCTCTCTCTCTCCCCTACCTCAGGCTAAAAGCTCCCCCTAGAAACCCTAATTAGCGCTTTATATAATAAGGGGATTGGGCCAACTAAAACTCTCTTAGGAAACCTAATTGGGCCTCTTAAACTAATTTCCATCACTCTAAATAACCAAGCCCATAAAATGACTTAAACAACCCAAATACACATCCAAATTGTATAAACGGGCCCTACAGTCTTCGCCAGCCACCTTATGGCAAAAGAGTCTTACTAACACATCATCAAACTAAGCTCCTCAAAGCCAACCCTAGTTATCACCCTCTTACTTATACCTTACTTATAATGCTTACTTTTCACTTCATAATCTTACATTATGTTTGTACAATTATGCAACAATCTTACCGTCTGACAATCCCCCAACATACGCTCTAGTCCAAACCAAACTAATTAGCTCCAATCTTCACCCGTCAAACTTATGTCCTTTGTCTTTCATCATATGGCCACACATCCATAGCAAATGCATACCAAACTCTCTGACACCTCTTGTTGTCCATCGCCGATACTTCTTCCCCCCCACACATACACATATTTACCAAACATGCGTATAGCCATCATGTATGTCCATCACACATATAACATACACATACTTCCATGCATAACTTACCTACATACTCGTTAGCCATCACTAGCACACACATATTCCACATGCATAGCTTACCAACATACTTCCTAGTCATCACTAGCACACACATAATCCACATTCATAGCTTACCAACATACTTTTAACTCACATGTATGTCATTTTAGCATGGTATAATTTATCCTCTTACATCATGCAAATGAATCATGATTTATCATCCAATCATCAAATCTCAATCATCCTATCATGCTTCTACACATTCAAATCATACTATCATGAAATTACAAGTACAAAGCTCTCCTACCTTATAATCCATGATGTTTGATGGCAAGCACATGACGGTGGCAACATTAGTGGCGAAGTTGGCGGCCAAAAGCATTGCCAAGCTGAGAGAGCCATTGTCTTGAGGGTTTAGGAAGCACTGGTAGCAATCACGGCCAAATGGGGGTGACATAGATCAACACGAAAAAATCCTCAATTGATGGTGGCAAACTAAGGCTGTTGGGAGAAAGGTCGTGCCAAAAGAAGTGGTGGTGCAACTGAAAGTCGATGGTGTACTAATTGAAGGTCAGCTGGTTGCTAAGAAGTACTCGACTAGCCGCAAGACGTGAAAATCGTCCATGGACAACAAACCAACGATATTGATTTCACGTCTACAAGGCCCAAATAAGGATGGAGGGCATGGGGAGATGCTCAAGGACAGAAGAGATGGAAGAGCTATGGTGGTCAAATCTAGTCAGTGGTGGAGCTATCCAACGGTCAGGCAGTGCAAATGCGACTCCTAAACCCTAATCGCATGTGCAACCACATGCACAAGTGGCCAAAGAGGAGGGGGAGAGGGTTGGGTGGATGTGGTTTAAGGCCCGAATGGCCGACCAAGCAGCAACAGCGCCAATTGCCACCCACGATCAAAACAATTGGTGTAGGCAATTGTGCATCATGCATGGCTAAGGGTGAAGGGATAGGAGCATGGTGGACTAATGCCGACAAGGCTGTCATCACTAAAGTCAATAGAGATGGAATCGGGCTAGATGGGGCTAGCCCTCGCCGTCGTTGGGCTGGGGTGGAGCCCACAATGGCTGGATGGCCGACAACTCATCTGTGATGGCTATCAGAAACACCTAGAGGCACCTGGCTCTAGCAGAAAAGAGGGTGGATCCAATTTTGATGGAGCGGAGGGAGCGAAGGCTAAAGCCAAACCAAATGGCCAGACCTCACTGTCGCCAGGGTGGAGCTGGATGAAGTCCAACGCTCTGGAGCTAGTCGGTCGTGAATATCACAGTGAGAAAATGGAGAAAATGAGAGAGGGGATTGCTCACTTGAAAATAGTTGGCGGGGGCGGAGTTGGACTAGGAAGGATGGCCCACCATTGTTGCCAGCCCCATGATGAAGTAACTGGACCTAGTCTGGAGGTTGGACGACGACCAAGAAACTCTAACGGCCAAATTCATTTTGGCACAATGATAAATTGGGAAAAATACTAATAGCTCATGGTGGAGAAAGGAGGGCATGGTGACATCCCTGGCTGGCGTCCTAGCAGCAAGATGAAGCTATGTCTAGTGGAGGATGGTAATAAACGATAGTAGAATAGTCTTCCGGTGCACCAAAACGAATTTAGACAATGGGAAAATTGAGGAAAAGACCAGTACCTCATGGAGGAGTGAGGAGAGGGTGGTGGTGGTCCCAGCCAGTACCACCAGACTTGTGGCAGCAAGGCGACTTGGATTCCAACAAGAAGCGGCGGAATCCGGTGACGGAGGAGGCACGAAGGAGTGACAGGAATCATTCTCGAGTTTCTCTCAAACCTTCTAGACAAACGCAAACATTCAAGATGCTCTGAAATGCATTTGGAACATTCATATATATATATATATATATATATATATATATACATTTTACGCGGTGTTCACTTGCTTATGTATCGTACCTCCAAATTTTGCTCCGAAAGTGTGTGTCGAAGCCTGCAGCCTATGACTAAACCCCACACATAACTCTACAAGTATCCTACTGAGGTCAAATACATAAATATAAATACGCCGAAGTGTCACATTTTTCAGCCAAAAATGATTAAAACATTAGTAGGAAAAGAACAAAAAATCGTAGAAAAATCAGGGACATTACACTTATGCTTCAACAAAAGTCGAGTCCTTCAAATTTTTTTATCCCTTCTACAATTGGAATAATCCTTGGGGTACTTCTAAGATTTCTAATTTTAACCCAGTTTAATTTTGATTTAATTGTATGTTATTGTGTGGTTTTGCTTAAATTTGCCAGTTTGACTTGATTTTGGAGTTAAGAGTTAGTAATTATGGTTTTAACAAGGTTTAATTGTATTTTGATAAGTTTTAATATCAAACTTGATTTATCTTATTTTTAGGGATTTTATGGAAAATTTTCATTAATTAAGGGTGTGGACCCTACCATGGGCCCCACATCCATGATTGGATGACGTGTGTCCCGCATGACCCTAAACTTCACTTATATTATTTTAATGAGTTTAGAATTTTTAAACTCATCTTTAGCCCTAAAATAATCTAAATTAGCCACTTAGGGCATTTTAATTCGTATTTACAGCCCAACAGTTAGTATTCATAACCCAACAACTTACTATATAAGAAAAACTGTAGCCTATTTTCCAATGGGGAAAGGCTATGCTAGGAGGCAAGGTGGTGCCCTACCCCACTGCCCAGAGAAGAAAATCTGATTTAGGGCTTCTTGAGGAGTAGAGCTTCATTTTTTATCCAAGGACTTCTTGAAGGTAATGGGTTTTCATCTCATGTGGTTTTATGCATTGGATTGTATGTTTGAATAGTTTAAGTGGGTTTTTTCTTATCTATATGCTATAATGGTGGATTTTTAAAAGCATGTCATTTATGTTGATTTTCTTGTAATTAAGATTAAAATGGTTAGATCTACCATGTTTTAGGTTTGTATTTTGATATCATGAAATTTTAGAATGATTTTAGAATTTTCTTAGCATTTTTGGGTATTTTTATTTTAATTTTTGTGAGGTTGAAGACGAACCAGAAAGGGGCATAAAGTAAATTCTTAAGGGCGTTTGAATGGTCTAACAAGCATTTGAACGGCCTATCATTCAAACAACATGTCTGGCCAATCAAACGGCCTGGCGTTCAAACAACCAAATGATAGTTTTTTCCATTCTTATACATTTTGGCCATTTCTTGTTCTCTCTCCATGAATCTAATTTCTTATTATTAGAATGAATTATTATTACCTATAAATACTGTTGGGATTGCATAAAGATCATCTTGGAATTTATGATTTAGCTCAAGCATGATTTAGGTTATGTTTGGTTAATTTTAACATGATATTCTACTTGTCTTAAATTCATGTTTAATGACTACTTCATGATTTATTGATGATTAGAGTAGGTTTAACTATAATGATGTATAAATATGCTTGCACATGTTATATTAATTCTTGGTATATCATGTTCCCATGTTCTAGCTTAAATATGATGAAGTTTATCCATGTCTAAGTCTAGCATGATGTTATACTTGTCTTGAACCCATATTTCAATTTTTCATCACACTTGCATCATGATTCAAGTAGGGTTGGACTATGACAAAATTATGGATGCATGTATATCATATTGATTATGGGTTATTCATGTTTCACATGTCTTAGTTTAGACTTGAATACAACCACTTATGTACACACTTGTGTAGATATTCGTGATGTATTTGACACCAATAAACCATGTTCGATGCACATGTGGACTGATTTGAGCATGCCTCTTGTATTTGGACTTATGTAGCATTGCTCGTGTATGTACCATATTGCATGCATCACTAAAATAATTTATAAATGAGATTAATCGTGATTAGTGATGTTTGATCAATTAGATGCAATTGGATGTCATTGGTTGTCAGATTAATTGATCAGAGGCTTATCAATTTTGGTGTTACATCTAAAAGAATGTGATTTTACGTCCCATGGATGGGTTTTACATCCCTTGAGGATGGGTTTCCTCCCCGGGTTGAGAAGAGTGGAATGTTAATGAGATATCTAGACCCTGAGAATCTAGGTGGTATGTCTGAGTGCATTGGCTTATCATATATAGTGCTCGGGACTTCAGTCTTAATGAGCAGTTGTGCTTGGGGCTTGGGCCTTGATGAGCAGTTGTGCTCGGGTTTTTTGACCCCGATAAGCAGATTTATTTCTCTCAATTTGTGAGACATTTACCACTTGTTGCATGTGTATGGATTATTACACTCTTTGACAGAGTTGTTGTGTAGGGATAAGGGAGCTTATGTTACACATGTGGATATGACTTAAGTTGCAAGGTGAATGTTTCCATTGAGAAATAGATATGCATGATATGTTTGTGTTGAGAAGTTAATCATGCAAGATGTGATTTTGTTAGTAAATTTCACATGTTTACACATAAGCTGTATGTGTATATGGGCTATGTTGAACCCATGATGCGCAGGAGGCATGTATAAGGACCCTCATCTTTAAACTGGGTTTTGATTTTCTTTAATTATGGGTTATCGTGAGATTAACGCGTTTTCTGATCTTATTCGGTGATTTTGTAAATAAATAGAGTTTGTGATGGTTTTAACCAAAATCAACTTCAACATTAGTGGTTTTAAGTGATTTTAGACCAAATGTGAATTTTTGGGATTTTTTAGAATTTTTACTATTTTCCCAAAAATTAGGGTTTTGGCGGGACCCCTGTAGGCCCCACCATCGAAAATTTTATTTTTGGGTCAAATGAACCTAGACATATACTTAAGGTAATACAAAAATTTTTAGAATTTTATTAGGCTTAATCAGTGTTTAAATTTGTAAAATACCCACTTTTAGCCTACTTTTCCTATTTACACCCCAAAACTTACCTATGCATACCCCAACCCTTACTATAAAAGGGCAAACCTGAGCCGTTTTCATTTTTGGGAATAGGCTAAGGAAGGAGGGCTGGCTTAATCCCCACTTAGGCCCGAATTAGAAGCCGATTAAGGTAAGCTTACTCTAATTAAGCACTAATCCATGGCTTTCTTCTTAATTTCTTCCAAATCTACTATTTTCCCCTTGATTCAATTCGTTTTTGACCATCAAAAGCTACTGATTTGTGTTTTACTACAAACCCTAACATTCAAAATTCAATTTTTACTACCAACAAGCCCTAGATCTAAGATTTAATTAGGAATTTCTTGGGTAAATCGATTTCTATTAGAGTTTAATTCAAACTCATTATGTTTTCAAGGATTTCAAGAAGGGCGACTGTTCAATCCGAGCTTAATCAAGTGCTGCGGTAATGGGTCTTCAAAATCTCTGTTTATCCATGGTAAAACTCTCCATTTTTGGCTTATTTCGAAATGGTTTGCTTGATTTAGTGTGTTAATGGTAAGATTAGAAAATGGAATTATTTAATCCTGATTTCTTAGGGTTTTGCATTATTATGGGTTGGTTTGATATTCTAGAAGTCAAGGAGGACTTTTGATGATGATTAGGGTGTTAGATGTGGATTTGAAGTGTTATCTATGGTGTTTCGGTTTGGATTTGCGAAAGGAAGAAGATGACTGTTCTGCCGTGTTGGCGATCGATTGGCCCTGCAGGGCGATTGATCGGCTGAACTGTAAATTTCAAAATTTTGCGTGTAACCGATCGAACGGCCTGAAGGGCGATCGATCGGCTACACAGGAAATTGTATGTTGTGCATATGATGTCTATTTTGATGATTTCACTTTAGCTTGTCAATTTTATATGAATGTGGAGTGTTTTGAGCCATGTTATGCTACTAGAAATGCATGCTATTGAGATTATGGAATTGAGATATATGCTTAAAAATTTGTGGAATGACTTATGTTTTGTGGCATGATGTTGGAATCGTTATCTTGAAATTATAAATGGTTGTTTCCCTTTGGTTAAGCATATTTTCAGTAGGACTACAATCATTGTTGGACTGATTTGTCATGATAAATTGTGGTTAGTGGTGTGTGGATGTTGGTGAATGCCACAACTCAATAATGAAATGAGTGATGTTATATGTGTTTAGCCTTTGTGGTTGAGTTTTGAATTGCGATATGATTTCAACGATTCTTCTTCTATGATTTCCGCTGGAATTCATGTTTGGATAGAAATTCATATGTGTAGTGTGGTAGTGAATTGATTTTCAAGCATGTTGATATGCATTTTGTGAAATGCTTCTACTAGATACACACACACATGTGGGGTTAAGTGATGATGTTGAAGCTTAATCTTGTGATTATGAATGATGCATTAGGGGCTGATGAGAGCACTTATCATGGATTAGGATTCATATATGATTTGCCCACGCATGTACCATACTGCACACATCATGAAAATAGATTTCCAATTGAGGCTTCATCGTGATTAATCGAATTTGACCAATTGGATGCAATGTGATGGAATTGTGTGCCGGGTTTATCGGTCGTGGATTTAATCGCAAGTTGATTGGTCTGAAAGGACATATTTTGATTTGAAGTTCCTGTGTGGAACGAGTGCACTCCCCGGGTTGAGTCTAATTAAATGGAATGATGTGGGGACGAGTTGTGTACTTGTCTTGCGGATCGTGAGAATGTTATTATGTGTGTCATCTGGACCCTGAGAATCCAGTGTGGTATGCCGTGTGCACCCCGCTACCACGTGTTCTAGGGTTCTCTGTGTGAGAACTCGGGCTCTTCCCTCTGTAGGAGATGTCCCTGGGCGAACACCCCTGCTCTAGATTCTCTGTGTGAGAATGGGACATCCTTGGCCAGGATAGTCCAGGGCGAGCAGTATTAGGGATTGACAACCCCGATCTTTCTTGAATTCTTGTGTAGAATTTTGGACCATGACACGCCTTCGTGGCCTTGTCTATGCTCCCGTCTGTATGACATTAATATGTGATTACTCCTTTATGGAGGTTGATGTTGATGTTATGCATGTGGGAATATGTATGTTAGAGATACATCCATGCAGGTTGATGTTGATGTTGTGCATGTTGGAATATGTATGTTAGAGATACATCCATGCAGGTGATGTTGATGTTGTGCATGTTGGAATATGTATGTTAGAGATACATCCATGCAGGTTGATGTTGAGGTTATGCATGTGGAATATGTATGTTAGAGATACATCCATGCAAGTTGATGTTGAGGTTATGCATGTGGGAATATGTATGTTAGAGATACATCCATGCAGGTTGATGCTGATGTTATGCATGTTGGAATATGTATGTTAGAGATACATCCATGCAGGTTGATGTTATGTATGTGGAATATGTATGTTAGAGATACATCCATGCAGGTTGATTATGCACTATGATGCAGTGTTAGGTGATATGTATGTGTGATCAGAAAATGATGCACCATGTAATTCGTTGATTTGAATGATTATATCGCTATGCTATCGTATTTTTCGATGTTGTTAGTGATATTAAAACCATTTCTGAGTTTGTTAAACTCACCCCTCTTTGGTGTTTTGATTTGGGGCTGCGTGGTGCGACACGCAGACAGACAGGATCGCCTCTTCGAGGAAAGGTCGGAGGTGGCTTGGATATGATCGTGGAGTTCTTTGTGTGGTTTATTTTCCTTAGTTATGTTGTTGTTCAGGACCTTTGTGTAGGGTTCTTGTTTTGGATTTATGTCTCATTTTACTGTTGTGATGCTTATGACTTATTTTGAGCCGGTGTGGGCTTTACTTAACTAAGCTTGTGGGTTTGAGATTGTTGTTTACTTTGTGATAAGCAACACCTTTTCCTTCCCTTTTGTTTACTCTTGCTCAAAGGATTGTGCGCACTCTGTATTTCTGTTAATCGCCCGTAATTAGGGTTAAGTCTTTCGCTAGATCATTTCTCAATTTTCACTTCGTCGCCCCCGCGCGCTTGACCGGCCCCTGGGCCGGGTTCGGCTCGGGTCGGGCATCACCAGGGCATGACAGCATGAGTATGTGATGATGAGATAATATGGGTTATAGCATGATATGCAGGTAGCATGGCTATGTGATGATGAGATATGATAGGTATAACGTGATATGCAGGTGGCTTGAATGTGATGATGTGATATGTCATATAACATAGTATGCAAGTGACATGAAAATGTGTCAATGAGATATATTACATGTAGCATGATATGCATTTGGCATAAGAATGTGTTGATGAGATTTGTTAGAGATAGCATGACATGCATGTGGCATGAGTGGATGCTTATGGATTATAAATTATGACATGAATGCACAAGTTTATGTGGTTATCCTATAATGAATGGGTATTGTCGTTGATTATGTGATGAGTATTATGTGATTTGCCTATGATGTCATTTTAGATTTACTTTCTGTATTTAAAACCTTTACCGAGCTTGTGGACCACCCCTCTTTGTTGTGTTTTGTTTTGGGATTGTATGTCGTGCCATGCAGGTGGTCCTGATGGGCTATATGTGGAGTGTGTGGTCGGCGATGATCCTTGGAAGGGTTTTCTTGGAGATTATGGGTTTTATGATTGTTTTTATAGCATGTTGTGTTGAAACCTTTATATACTTTATTATAATTCACACTTTATTAGTCAATGTTGGCTTAGATTTTTATTAGTTATTCGGGGCTTAGACTCATACTTTAGCCATGTGTGGGCTGTTTAAGACTAAGATGTGGGTATGTGTATGGACTAATGTTTAATTAGTAGTCTTTTATTGCTCATTTTACTTTTGTACAAATGGTATGTGCATAACTCCGTAGTGATTTACCCAAGGATAGGTTAAGTTTTCTCTAATCCAACAATACTTCATCATGTCATGTGCCGCTTCCTCCTTTGACTGGGTCTGGCTCAGGGGATAGCGTGTGCCGGGGCATGACAGTACTAGTTGATCGTAACAATCTTGGATCAATAGTTTGATTCACACACACAAAATGAGTTCTTCTTAGAACAAGGCGTGCATTTACAACACCCCGCCCACTCATTTTCAAAACCAAAACATACAAAATCATTCCAATAATAACAATTATTATCAGAAAAACCCTTAAAATAATATATTAATTATTGGTGTTGACACGTCTTAAAGTGTACATGTAACAACACTTTGAGTAGCTAATTCAAAATCAACTTTATGCTGCACAAGCACAACTAACCTTAGAGCTATCCACTAACACGGCATGTCCCATGCCATAGGTGTTTGATGGCTTCTCTGTAGCAGTTCCACAACTCTTCAAGACATGCTACCTAATTATTTACATTAGAATATCTTGAAGTGTAGATATAACAGTGCTTCTAAGTGGTTGCTGGTACTCAATCCCCATACCATGAGTATTTTGCAACATCTCAAAAATAAATTTATGCTAAACAAAAACAACCAACTTGGAGCTATCCACTAACACCACATGTCTCATACCATGGGTGTTTGATGGCTTCTCTGCAGTAGTTTCACAACCTTACAAGACATACCACCCAACAGAACTATGTTTATTAACTTACATGCTACACCCCCTGACTCAGATAAAGAATAGGTCAAGTCACCATATTATTTTTCACTTCATGTATTTGTGGATAGAATTTCCTGGTTGCGCCGATACCAATTGTTGTGCCTTGGGATTTTGGAAGCATATAAAAATCTTTTAATAAAAGTATCGGAGTTTTTTCAAGCACGTGATTGGAGCTACTAACAATAAGCATGATATAGAATAGTGATTTTGTAGGAATTACCATATGTGTACAAACACACAACCTGAAGAATAACAAGAGTTCTTACAAGGTTTATGGTGCAGTTAAAATCCTTAAAATCACATCGACAACTCCCAAGTAGGCCCTTCTACCTGCGCACTATGCATCGACAAGTCCTGCAAGGTCTGGGGGGTGAAGAGTATTTTAAAATACTCAATAGGAGAGTTTATATTATTCGACATGAAGTAATACATGAAAGTTTCAAATCATATAGATATTACTTTCATAAAAAAAAAGGTGTGTCTCTCACCCAAAACTACCTCTAAAGCTTATTCCTACATATCAAGATGCTCCTAAGGTTTGCAAACTCTCGTGTCTTACTACAAGTGTCCTAGACACCTACTCCATCTTATAGACTTTCTCCAGGTACAAAGCAGTAACCTCTTATTCCTCCACTGATCATCTAAAAAATACCTCATGCTTATGGAAAGAAGAGCCACCCAATCTCATAGGGTGCCAGAATCAAGAGAGTAGAGAGTCTTCCTATGATACTCTCTACCCTAACACGCGTAGCCTTGATAGGTGCCCTTATTAGGGGCTAATAAGGGGTCTTGCCCTTTTTTAGGGGCTCACCAAGTTAAAATAAGTGTTGTGCATCTGATTCCAAACCAGATTATAATTGTTCCCTCATCTAACCCATGGAGCTCCATTGGGGTGCCCAACAACAGCTTTGGACAAACCAATCAATCCTGAGTTCCTAGACTCATATAGAGCATTTTTTCTTTCAAAATATTATATTCTAATGTTTATCCTTTTAAAAAACCCTAGCCTCGCCTCTACAAGCAATGAGAGCATCACTATTAACGGCTTTAAAGATAGAGTGGGTCGCTCATTCTTAAGAGAGAGTTACATTCTCTTTATCTTGTTCAAGTAACTCGATCACCATATTTGTACATATTTTATAAACTATTCTTGAGAATCATCCTTCTATAAGGAATGATTCTCAAAAATTACATTTCAAATGCACTTTAGTCATTCCTATTTAAAACAATGACGAAGCTAGATTTTCTCTATCTCACATGCTTCAACATGTAGAATAATCTATCAAAATCTAAGAATAAACTATTCGGTAAAACAAATATACATGAGGCAATCATAGCACACACAATATATATCATTCAATAAAATCGAATATATAAGCGAATCATAAAGCATAGAATATATAAATCATAACCTATTCCATTGGATAATCCTTTGGCAAGAATAGTTGCAAACTCATAAAGCATGGCATGAAACTAACTCTAACGTATAGCTTGCTAGAGTCTATGTATATTAAGTTTAAAAGACAACCAAAGGAACAATCATGCCTTAAGAAAAGATAAAAACCCCTACTTTGCTCTCCATGCAAGTTCAAAGACGACGAGCCAAACTCCAAACACTTGGGCGTCCATTTTTTGAGCTTTAGAGCTCTCTAATTTGAAAATAATCTCGTCACAATCTATGGCACATTCAATTACGATGAACAAAACCTCCCATTCCTTGGAGAGGTTTCTCACTTTCTCCATCTTGAGGCAGCGAACAAAACCTCCCATTCCTAGGAGATGCTTCTTACTTTCCACGTCTGGAGACATTTCTCACTTTTTAAGTCCATAGGTGGCAGATAGAACCTCCCGTTACAAAGGGACGTTTCTCTCTCTCAATGGCCCGTCAGTGGAGGATAGAGTCTCCTCTTACTCTGGGTTGCTTCTCACTCTCTGGGCTTGAGGGAATTAAGCAGAGTCCCCTCTTACCCTAGGTTATTTCCCCTCTCTATAGTCATTAATCGAGGAATGGACCCTTTTATTGCATAGAGCATCCTCGAATTAACTAAGAATGCTTTTTAAATGGCTCAAATATGAGTTACAACGACTTAGAAGAAGAGAAATGAAGTTTGAGGAGTGTGGGAAAGAAGAAACTGGAAAAACAAAACACTCACATGCCTTTAAATAGGTGTGTGAGGTGGTTTACACATACATACCATGCATCATGTGCACAACATGTGACATAGCGGGGCCACATGGCATGACACAATGCACAACTGCATCTCGTGTGTAGTGCACATCTGTGCAAACCCATCCCTGTTGCACTGTGGGGAGAATGTACCGCATTCTGCACTCGGGGTAGTCTGGCGTGCATGACGCATGTCCTCCGCATCACATCACACAGACATGCAACATGGGCCCATGCACATTGCTTGGGGTCCTGCCATGCATCGCAGCTGGTGTCAGCGCGGCTGACGTAAGCCTAACAAAAAATCAAAAACTTCAAATGCACATTACTTTCTCTCCCAAACTCAGATTCACGTGTTCTTAGTATCATTGGACTTGTATCAATGAGCCCTACAAAATTAGATCACACATGGGTAGGTTATTCAGCACTCTTCAAGTGATTCCCACCCATGTGGTTTCACAAAGCCGTAACTTTCAACCCTGATGTCCGATTCACGTGGTTTAAGGCTCATTACGCTCATTTTTGCGAGCTCTATTACGTCCCCAAGAAATTCCATCAAATAAAAACCTTAAATTTTTTAAAAACTCAAAAAGTAGCTTTATTAGAGGCTTAAAATTGTATCGAAAGTTCACAATCGTTACATTACCGGTTTAGGAATGCCATGCAACTGATAACAATATCTTCGAGTACCAATCAATTTACTTTCTTGAGATATTCCTTTGATGCAAATATTAAGATATTTACACTGGCATAGTGTGGGGATATTATGCATCTTGAGGTTATTCTTTATGGTGTTAATATGAGTTTTATTGCTATTCAAAACCTTATTGGGGTATGTTCACCCCTTTATTTTTGTTTTGTTTTGGGAATCATTCGAGAATCCCCTATGTGGTTGTGTCATGTAAGTGCTCAGAATTATTTGTTTTGCTAGCAAGGTAAAAATTAATTAGATGTTGAGCGGGGATAGGAATATCAACTATGAGATAGTTTTGTAGTTAATAAATTGAAGCCAACTTTGAGACAATCATAGTTCTATTGATAGTACTTATCCCCTGTGTGGTTGTGTCATGCAGGTATTTAAGATGATTTATTTTGCGAGTAAGGCAAAAACTAAATAGATGTTGAGCAGGGATAGGAACATCTACTATGAGATGATTTAGTAGTTAATAAACTGCAACTAACTTTGAGACAATCATAGTTCTATTGGTAATGTTTTCATTTTGATAACGGTATATCCTTATTTTATCTTTGAAGACATTGGCTTTTATTATGCCTATTAATTCAAGATTGTATAAGGATGTTTAGTGGTATTCTTAATAGTAATAGCTCTATTTCTTTTATTTTCCTCGAATTATTTTTAGATATAGGTGGTTGTATATTTTTATTTAACTTATGATTATAGGTTAAAATTGTTATGTCCTCTAGTTGGTTTAGGTCGGGGGCATGAAACCATAATAAGAAAGTTAATGTGTCATTTTTCTAACAAAAAGTCACGAAGGAAGATGGCTTAAAGTAAACCAAGCTACCTAATGATGTTTATGCAATAGTCATTATTGGAATTAGTCATTATTAAGTGATACTTAAGTTATCTAATAGATTATTAATGACAAAAGTTTATCTACTTATTTTCTAACGTGAAGTCATATTAATAAAATAATCATTATTAGCAAGAAGATGGTTGAAACTAAACTAAGCTATCTAGTAATATTTATGGATTGAGGAAACCCCCTATCACTGAGCTACCAGAGGAGTGGGGAAACCCCCCTGCCACGGAGCTTCTGGAGCCCCAAAGCCATTGAGATATGGGCAGGAGGAGTAGATGGAGTTATGAATGGAGTAGATGAGAGGCGGTGCACATAGTCTTGGGGACAAAGCAGATGAGAGGCCGAAGGCTGTTTTGATGGGAGATTGGACTTTAGGGTTTTTCATTGAGATTCATGGACACAAATGCCCTCACATGCAGTCGTCAGATGAATTTTAGATTAATTTAGGGAGAGTATGGATTGGGCTTGGGCTTGGGCTAGAGAAATGAGCTTCACGGAGATGGCCTGCCTGGGCTTTTGTGGCTTTTTGGGCTAGGCCTATGCCCGACCTCATCTCATACAGGCTTCATATTTTCAGGCTCGCCCCCACTCCGTAGCCCAAAAAAAGGCTCTAGCCCGTAAATTGTTGGTAAGGCCGGGTTGAGACAACGGGCCAACCTGCCAAACGTGTAACGCTACATAGAATGCATCTAAACATTCAAAAATAGTTTGGGGTTTCCTCTTGTGCCACGCCTCAAATAGCCTTATTTTTCACAATTCTGGTCGGAGACTTATTAAAGATATATTTAGCCATATTAATAACTCCAATCCAAAATTAATTTTGGAAGTTTCTTACCTTTTAAAATATTTCTAGCCATCTCCATAATTATTATATTTCTTCTTACCTATATTGCTTTGTTGAAGTATGTACCTAGTTAATTTTTAAAAAAAAAAACATGCTACTTATAAAAATTGTAAAAATCCATTGATATGAATTTTAAAGTTTAAGTTTTACCACTTTGATTTTCAACAAAGGTTTTAAATTGCACAAATATATATAATGCATCCAATCATCAAGAGCTATATCACTAGACAAGATAAAACTCCTTTATTGAAACACCCTAGGGTTCAAAGGGTAGTAACTTATGGAGATTTACGCATATCAACATGATAATACTCGGCAGGAATCCTTGGTTTACTGGTTCAGGCAGTTTGCGGCAAAGAAAGCATTGTTTGGCATGTACAAAGGGGTCTACCCCTGGAATGGCGCCACTAGCTTTGCCTGGTAAAAAGGTTAGGTCAAAAGAGACATTATTATATGGTTCGTTGTCTATGTTTCTACCTGGAATGGCTCAATATAATGTCACCAGTTTGTAACTCTCTCTCTCTCTTTATATATATATTATACTTTATACTTTCCTGCCTATTAAGACGCACCATCTTTTGATTCTTTTCACCTTACTTCTCTAGCCTCATTCACTTTTTCTCGTTAAGGTGAATTCCCCCTTCTCAAAGTGATGTCCTTTCACGTCAACCATATAGTTCTCACTGAATGTACATTCCATCATCAAATGCTTTAGAACCCTAGTCTTCCCAACTCAATATGCTCTTAGATGCTAGGTCACCATTGTAGTCGCTGCAGCATTGGCCTACAAAATTTCAGGGTTCATCAGACTGACGATGAATTGAATGGAGAATTTTATACAGCTTGTTTGCAGAGTCAAATTGTTCGCCCTCGCTTCGAGGGTTAATAAACAAAGCAAGATCGTTATTAAGCCTATATTAGTTAATCATTGACTATCTCTATGTACATAAATTTAAACAAATGAATTGGTATGAAATTGGAACAAGTCCATAGGGGCTTCTTCACATCATCCTTCTTTCTTCTCCGGTGATAAAGCAGAAGTTTTGCATATGGGACATACATTCTTCAATAAAAGCCATTGCCGGATACAATCTGCATGATAATCATGCCCGCAGTCCAACATTCCAATTTTCTCATTCACCTTGTATTCAACCTGAAAAGGTAGATAATTATGACAAAAAAAAACCATGAAATTCCAACCATTCACGAACTACCAGCAAAATAACCCAACCTTACAAAAACTTTTAGTAAGAAAATGGGACAAGGAAAATTCAACCAGCAATAGATCCTTCCGTAGCAACATTCTAAATATTTATAAAAACATACAGGACAAAAAAGGAAAAGGAATAAAACCACCAACCACAAAAAAATGACAAGTGGTGATGCAAATGCGAAGGATGCCAGTGTTTGCTTTAACATAAGATCCACCTCATGCAAGTTTCCGCAAGGTTGATTTTCTAGATGTGAGTGACCAATATTTGTAGAGTGTGGGACCAAGGGGAACACAAAGAGCACAATAAAAAATGACCAACAAAATTTTGGCACATTTGGATATATGTTCATCACACCATTCAATCTCACCCACAAATTAACGGTTAATTTGGGTCCATGGAGGTCAAAAAACAGAGACAGACTGGGATTTAAAAATCCCTTTTGATGATGAGGGTCAACCAAATTTGGGGTCATTCCAATATATATATATAAGACCCATTCATTTAACTTCAAATTTAAGCCATTGAGGTTGAAATTTTGACCAGCCTTGACTGGCCCCACTTATTGAAACGAGCCAAAATTTCACATGAAGCTTACCCATGATTTGCTACTAATCCCCTTGGCCCCATACCCACCTTTAATCCTAGTCCCACAAAAATGACCCTACAAAAATCAACCTTGACCTTACGATAAGCCTTCTCGGCTGTAGAGATCTAACGATACACGTATCTTCAGCTGAATTAAAATACAAGCTAAAACTGTCTCACTCAAATTTAGGCAAAACTAACACGATGTAATACAGTTCATACATGCATACGCTTATATACCTGGCAGATAATGCAGCTTTCATCTTTTTGCTCCATTCCCTCAGGATGATTAGAAGTTATGGAATTGGAACAAGTAGTATGTAGTCTTGTCTTAAGACACATCACAATCAATTCTTCAGATAACCCTGTGCTAACATCTCCAATTCGCTCCTCAAGGGCCAGCAATTCCTGTGAATAGAATAATTCTCAAAAAATGCAAAGTCATCGGATATGTAAAATTTTAATAATATATGTCAAGCCATGTAACGGATGAGAAATATATTTACAGAGTTAGCTCTTTTAAAAATACCAACTTTGTTACTCCACTTAAAGAAAGTATCAGATAAAGTGAAAAATGTTTCTAGATGTCAAGTCCAATTAGTTATACATCAATTATCTGGAAAGCATCAGGCAATAACGAAAGCAATGGCATATTCTACTACACGCATTTCAAGAAAGTATCTCTAAAATTAGATAAAATGTCTCTAATTTTCAAGATTACTGAAGCCAAGAAGTTCAATTACTTGAGCATATAAAGGAATAAAGTAAATGGCGTTTAAACATTATATGCTTGAAAATTTTTCTTACCTCATAAGACATGTCATCTATGTCCAACCTCATGTCTCTGTGCTGATCAAAGCTCCCTAGTCCATAATAACCAGAGTAATCTAGCACTGCAACATCCTACAAACATAATTCATAAAAAAAGTTTAATATCATTCCCAATAATTTGAAGTCTACAACATAGATCTTACGCCTCCATTCTGGCCTAATAGAATTTGATGAGTTATTTTATTTTAAATAGAATAATATAAAATTAAAAAAGAAATTATAAATTAGAGAGCATAAAATGTCAAGCACTTTGCGAATCAGAGTAATAACCACCTCAGCATAAAGTATAAGCATGAAGGACATGCATGCATTACCTCAGATGAGAGATGCCTCAAACGTGCATTTACGTCTCCTTGTGTAGCCTGAAGTATCCTTCGATTGAACCTGTAGTTGCGGTCCCCGTTAAATGCAGCAGTTCTTGGATACCGAGACACTGACTCCACAAAATCACGAGAAGGATTAAAACTGCCGTAGTGCAAATTGCTTGCTGGATGCCTGTGCGGTGCAACCACTTGGGAAAGATACCCTAAGCTGTGATTCCCCCCTCGAATGTTGTGAACAGGTGAATGATGTTGGTGGGGATAATGCATTAATGGGGGATGAATAATAAGTCCAGAATTTATGTTTGGTGTAGCATCCTGATATCCCTGCCCGTTTATGTTTGCAATATCTAGTAGACCTCCATTGACACTTCTTCCTGGACAAAACACGTAAAAATCATGATATATAGAACCCATCAATGGTAGAGAAAGAAACTATATCCTCTCTTCGACGTTTAAGAAAATTTCAATACCAGGCATATAGGGCAAAGGATGTGCATAGTTCCAACAGGAATTTCCATTATCACCAGTATTACTGCCATAATGCTCAACCCAAAGATTGTTGGGAGGTTGGAAAGACCGACCCATGTAGTTTCCCTGAAGTACCTGGCCGTGATGGTGGGCTAAACCTAAGTCAACCTGAAGATTTATACCGGTAGATCTGCTTCTTACGCTTCTGTGAGATTCATCTTCACTCGTGGAAAAATTCCCGCTTCCCCTATAATCAGATACATTATACGATGCAGCAGGTT
This sequence comes from Saururus chinensis, assembly GCA_035235625.1. Taxonomy (NCBI): domain Eukaryota; kingdom Viridiplantae; phylum Streptophyta; class Magnoliopsida; order Piperales; family Saururaceae; genus Saururus; species Saururus chinensis. The sequence continues at coordinate 25,621,304 of CP141144.1, forward strand.
CTACCATACTCGCACCCGTTTCAAAAGGCTTATCCCATTGTTGCAAGCCAATGTTCGTAGGAGCACTGAAAGATGCTGATGTCATAGACGTTGAAGATGAACTTGATCCAGCAGATGTGTCAACAAAACGCTGAGTACTACCAAGAATACCTTCTGCATTCTTTCTCTTGCATGACCCCCTCCCGCTATCTATGAAGTGGCTATTGCGCCCAAACTCATCGAGACTAACTCCAAATATTCTATGGTTACCAGAGGGTGGTAAGTGCTCAGAAGATCCATGGTTTAGTGGAAAAGGGCAAACATTGCTAGAAGATGGAGGAATCAAGTATGGATTATAGGAGAAATTGGGTGGTGCTGTAGAGCCACCTAATTCAAGATGCATGACAGAAGATTGTTGAAGACTGTTGTATTGGTTTCCATACACCATACTGCTCTCATTATGATCAGGAAAGTGGCGAAGATCAAGACCAGGAGCAGGTCCCCGTGATAGTAAGGCTGGATGGACACTTGCATTAGGGCAGTCAGCAACACTATTGATAACATTGCTAGGTTCAGAATGAAGGTGGTGAGACTGGACTTGATCAACATCTAAATCACGCATTTGATGGCTGCAGAACATATTTCTCTGCCCCATTATAATTGGATGATGATACCAGTTCAATGTGTTGCCACCTACTTCATAAATTGCCAATTTCCTTGCAATCACATAAGAGCATGTAAAAAGTCAATCAGTAAATCGGTAAAACAAACAAATTTTTTTAAAAAAATAAGAGCACACCAAAACATAAAAAATTTAAAAAGAAAAAGCTAAAAACATTACACAAACAGGTTCAGACATAGACTAAATCTAAAAAACGAGCATTATTATACAGTTATACAATCTTCTACCACATAAAAATCTAAAAAACGAAAAGCTCAAAGCCACTGCACAAACATGTCCAGGCAGCGAGTAAATTTAAAAACCGAGCAGTACTATATAGTTATACAATCTTCTATCTCATATTATAACTTAACAAAAGAGTTTTCACGGTGGCAAAAATGATTGAAGCTTCTCTGTTTGCTAAGCTATCCATTTCAAATACTGTCAATAATAAATAAACATTAAAGTACTAAAACTCTTACCTAAAATCTGTCCCTTCAACAGCTCTTTGAACAATTTGGAAAACCAAAATGAGACTTTATAGACTAGTAAGAATTGTTGCCATAAAACAACTAGCAACTAATTTACACCCCTTCTGAAGCTCCAAAAGAACCATCCGTTATAAATGGGGTGACAAATCCAACAATGAAATATCATCCTCATGAAAGCCAACTATCTGTCTTATAGAATGTATCATTACAACTCAAACAAAAATTTCCATCCGATCATCATCTCAACTACAATTACAATATGCTATTATAATAAGTATGACAAAACTTTGTACGACTCTCCCCTATTTATAGGCTGTGTCATGAAAGGCATTCAGCATAAAACTTTGCCACTCTGTTCATGAATTCCCATTAAACCGTCATTTGGAGTTCAGGTTAGAGCTATGCAGAGGGTAAGGTGTACAACAAAACAGTTTGACACATCATTTGCTTTGTCCGAAACAAAAATTTTCCATATTTACTATGCCAATTAATCCAGGGACCTGTAAGCAAATTCAGACAGTATTACACCGTCAACTGACTGATCCTTTTAATTGATCCTTTTAATTGACTCTATACGTTTATATATATCAACCTATAGAAAACAGATAGTTTTCTCCATCACAGAATGAAATCACTGCATCTGGCTGCAGCAATAACTGATAAGATCGAGAACATTACCATGTACCATGCAATGCATATTACATAAACTTAAACACCTTTAATCCTACACTTTGTTAGAGAAGATTCCTAAATTTCACAGACCACAACCATAACTCAAATCATATAGAAACAGCTTCCACATAGCTTAGTGCTCCAGTAGAAAGAATGGATACAATTGCTGAAACAGCACACATAATTGTATAATTATCAAGAAAGCGATTGCATTTAAACTTCAACACACACAAAACCAATTTATATTCTCACTCCCATTGACTTTAACCAACTTCCCCAGTTAAGCAGCCAATGGAAATGGTAAACCAATCCTCCAGAAATACTAACACATGTGCCTTCATATTACCATAGCACAAAAAAGAGCAATAATACAGACAACTTGCAATCAAGCAAGCCTCCAATATGAAGCTTCACATCTCAACATTTGTACTAATAATTTCTCCCTCTAAAAAGAATTTCACATTTCTTCTGCACATGCTAAGATAACGAATTATCCATAACCTATAAACAAGCCATTTGTTTCTCATTGAGCTCTAGAAAACCATTTGTCTGCTCCTAAAAAAAAAAAAAAGTTTAAGTAGCCTCATGATTATTATTATCAGGGAATTCACCAAATATCTAGAACCTTATGAACAACTCATTGAATAATTAGCCGAGTCTTTCTATACAATTCAAAATACATTTTTTCCAAATTATGTCTTCCATATCTTCTCAACAGTTTCTAAAAACATTCAATAGGCAACGGAAAGACAGTGTAAATGATTAATATTTTGATAATTTAACAAAAAGTAAAGTCGCACAAGTGCTGCATAAATAATATTCCATTTCTTAGAATTACCAAATACATATGGAAACTTGTATCTAAACACATTGGAATAAAAATCAGATGCTTTAGATTCTAAAGCATCTAATTCAGATAATTTAATCCACACCTTCAACAGCTCTCATCTACAGAAAATGAGAGAACCTCAGACAACAACATAAAAAGAGTCCGATCATTGAGCAATCAAAACCTAGCACCAGCCCTACCCAGGTGTAACTGATCATGGGATCTCAGCACCAGATCAAGAAAATGCTGATTAAGGTCCAAATCACTGAAACCAATTTGCTATTTTACTAGCAAATGAGAATGGATGAGAACACATCATAAATCTTAGACACCAGAGGCCTGTATGTTCTCGCACTCCACCTACATTTTCAGACCTAACTTTCCATGTCGTCAGTAACCTTGCTATTCATCTAGCTCAAGAATCAAAGTTGTAGCCAGCCCAGTAGATTATAAAAAATCTCACGAAAAGCTACTTCCATCCCTGAAAATTAGACTCCAACTGCAATAGCAGAGCAATGAACCTACATTTCCTGCATCATCATCTGAATCAGTTTAAAAGTGAGAAAGTAACAAAAACTACCTTTTAAATTTATCAACTAGAACCTCCCTAGATTATCATATCCTAAGACAAGCATAAAAATATGCAAAAATATTCAAAACCAAGACTGTCAATTTACATACAGAAAACAAAAGAAATAGAAATTATTTATCGTCAAGTAAACATTGCATGAGACAGTTTACATAGACATCTCTTATATGCCACAACTTCATTTCTTAAAAAACCAAAATCATAAATGTATAACCAATAAATTATATATAACAGCTTATAGGGAGGGCTGGATAGAGGAAGAATGGGAGATAAGCAAATACCACTAGATAATGATGAAGTAAAAAACTGAGGAAAAGGGGCAGATAGTAGACAACTTCAAGTTTCTCTAAAATCAACGAAAAAACAGATGTTTTGAAGATTTATTTAGAACACGCAGAATGAAACTGTTACCTTCTATACAAACAATAAAATTCAAAAAACAAAAATTACGTTTCTGAATAGTCAAATCTGTAGAGATGTATTAGTATTTCCATAGCAAACCATGTCATAAGAAGCATCGAAATTTTTGATGTCCAACCAATTAAGCTTTATACACAAAAATACACCATATACTAAAACATAGGTGCGTTGATCTTGTTCCGACAGCGAAGGGAAGAACAGTAAATAACTACTTCAGTAAAGACCTGTCCAGACTCCTCTGTGGAACGAACTCCTAAGTCACAAGCATCAACCAGAACATATAACAATTATCCACGAGATACAATTAAATTTCGTCCCAGGATGGAGAAAAATGACAATAAAACAGAGATAACGGCCGACGCTAATTTTTTTGCTCCGAAACTAAATCTCACACTGTGTGAAAAGCGTCAATTACTCACAGATCCCTTTCACAAAAAAAAAAGAAACCTAATTCCATTCAGAGTGTTACGAAATTTCCTAAACATAACGAATATGCAAGCTTCCTACAATTTCTCAAAGCAACAACAAATGTAAAGCAAAAAGAGAGTCAACAGACTTAAATCCAGTACCTTTTACCGTTTTTTCCAGAAGTAATCGGACCGCCCCCAAAATGCAAAGAGGCACCAACAAACCCCCAGTTCAACTGCCCAGAGAAAAAAATACATATGTAAATGCTCCAGGAAGGAGTCGATTGAACGACCACCTGACCATCATCACAACCAAAAAACCATCTCCAAACCAGGCAAAAACTTTGCAATCCCAAAAAAAAATTAACACAATCGAAGGCGATCAGAGTCATGATCGCCAAGAAACAAAAAATCAAGTCCATATTCAAGCAGAGCAACAAAAATTAGACAAAAACATTTCATACCAAATCCAGCCCCGGCCGAATTCCGAGCGCAAAGGCACCAAAATCACTCAATCCCTTCAAGATTTTGATCGAAGGAAACAAGGGAATTCAAGAGAGAGAAAACAAGAAAAGGGGAGGGGGATAGAGAGAGAAAGTACCTTCCGTCTCACAGTGATTAACGTGGGAAGGTGGACAAGAACGAGACAGAGAGGAGGGGAACGGAGAGGAGGTTTATTTACTAATTAATCGTAATTTTTAATTAAAAGAATCACTAATTAATCACGATTGTTAGCTGTTTAATTTGATTAATTGAGAAACAGAATAAAATAATACGTAATATTCTGAGTTCCGACATTTTGCATGTATTTGGATAACCCAATCGCGTGCCAAAAGTACCCGGTCTCCTCGACCAGCGAATGGGACGGAGCCGCGTGGCGGGTGCGTAACCGTGTCCACATGAGCGCGTCCGAAGTTGGGGCTTCGTTTGCTTCGTGGAGGGCCCAAAAGGCGAGCGTTGCGTCCACGGGCTAACGTCGTGCGTGACGGTGAGACGGATGAGATCGCGTGATCGGTCGGCATCCGGAGTCTCGACATGCCGTGCGTGCCCGATTTGGACGGAGTTGTGATTGTTTGGAAAGCCGGCGCGGCCCGGCCCGTTGGATTGGGTTAAAACGGACGGCATTTTTGGCTGGATGATTTTTTAGCCTTTTTTATGGTTAGTGATATTTTTATAACAAAAATATCTATAAAAATTAGTACATAAGTTTTAATTGAACATATCAAATGGGCCTTATACAAAGCTTACGTGGGCTCACTTATAAAGACTAATTAAAATTCATATAAGAGTTTTTATTGTAAAAATATTATTTTTCTTTTTTTTATTAACCTTAAAATCTAACTAGTTGAATCGAGATTTTACCCATTCAAATTGAGAAAACTCAGACCCGGCCATCATTCTGTGTTAGCAGTTGGGTCAACTCCATAAACACTACGCCACTGAAGAGAGATATTCGGAAATTGGAAATAGGGGCGAATTTGAGTACCAAAAATAGGGTGGTGTAATGACTTTTCCGACTATTACTACTAACCGGGCTAACATAAATACTACATTATTAATTTGTAAAGCAGGAGTAACATAATTACTACTCCTTTTGTTTGATATTAATAGCTCTATTCATAAAAAAAATTATTCAATATTAATAGCTTTATTTTATTCAATTTAAGCATTTGGGTACTTATAAAAGAGTCATGAGTTTTTTTTTACTTCTCTTAAATGAGGGCTTCACAATTCAATAAAAGTAACTATTTTTTAAAATATAACTTTTAATATTGGATGCAGGGAGTACAAATTTGAGCAATTAAAAAATAAAACTACTACTAAATCACTTTAGTTGCTAAAAAAATTTAAAAAAATTTGTGAAAAATGTGCAATAGAATAAACCTCATGAAACAAAAAAAATTTGAGGAATTTATAAAATCTTGACTTTATGAAACCCATGGAACATGAGTACATATTTTGTCGTGACCAAGCTCCATGAATATTTTATAGAAATTACAGCATAGAAATTTTTTTTCTTCAATAATATAAAATACAAAGATAGTTACAATGATTAGCTTTTCTAGCAGTTTGCAACACTCAGTTGAGGCACAGGATCACTGAACATTCAAGAACCATTTATATCCATCTTCTATTGCATTTGTCAAAACCTATGCATGCAAAATATTCGCAATGGTGAACTACCTATGAGTCAAAGCCCAGTAGGTTTGCCTACCCTCTACAAGGTTACAATAAAGATGTAGCTATATGAATCTTAGACATAGTCATGCATCTATATTTGTCATACAATATGAATTCAAATCTATTTATTCCTTAAATTAGGTGATCATGTATTATGTCATGCCATGTAATGCATACCCTATGCAAAACATTGGGCAACCATAACAAAAAATTGAAGCATTCTAAACAACAATTCTTACTTTAATGAAACTAAAGGATCCTAACCATCTACTAACAATTGCACCATTATATACAATAGTTTAATCCAAATCATCCATATCTTTTAAAAGAACCATACCCAATACTTTCATAAATCACCCAATGAGTTTTGCATACTTTGCAATTTCATTCCATTTAACATTCATGCAAGTCAAACTGAGGACATGCACCTCAATTCTACTAAGTTAAATCTTTTATTTGGTTAATCCCTAGAAACTTCATCAAAGAAATTAGGGCATAAGTGTCATGCCCTGGCACCTACCAACCCCGAGCCGGACCAAGTCCAAGGGGAAGATTGTGCATGGCCCAAAGAAGTAACGTTTAATTATGGAAGACTTAACCCCTACTTGGGTGAATCACCACGGAGTTGCACACATCAACTTTGTACAATGGCAAAATTAGAAATAAAGGACTACAAATTAAGTATTAGTTCACACAACGACCCGCATACTTAATCCAACATAGCTTCACATGGCTCAAGTATAAGAGTCTAAGCCCATATATGCTAATAAAAGTCTAACCCAACCTCGGCTAACAGAGTGTGAAGTATAATCTATTAGATATAAGTCTCAATACAACAAGCTATATAAACAATCGTAAAGCTCAAGATTTCCAAGTGACCCTTCCTAAGCAACATCATCACCTATATGCTCCACATAAAGTCCATCCGAACTACCTGCATGACATGACATGTAGCTCCAAAACAAAACACAAGAAAGAGGGGTGAGCCACAAGCTCAACAAAGGTTTTTAATTACAGAAAGTAAATCCAAGATGACATAATAGGCAATTAACATAATACTCATCACATAATTAACCATCATACCCATTCATTATGGGATATCCACATAAATCTACGAATTCATGTCATAATTTACCATCCATAAGCATCTACTTATGCCGCATATATGCAATACTATCTCTTGCATATCCCATAAACATATTCTCATGTCACCTACATATCATGCTATTTAACATATCACATCATCACATATCCAAGTCACCTGCATATCATGCTATATAACATATCACATCGTCTCATATTAAAACCACCTGTATATCATGCTATAACCCATATCATTCATCAAATTTTTATGTCTCCTACACATCATGGGTTCAACATTTCTCATATAAATCATACACCTCATGTGTAAACATAATCACATCTTACATGAAATAATTTCTCAACATAAACATATCATTCATATCTCTTTCTCAATAGAAACATTCCCCCTACAATTTAACTATCTCAAACACACTATCCTACACAACATATAAATTAAGTTATACCCACATGTGTAACATAAGTTCCCTTGTCCCTACACAACAACTGTGTAATAGAGCATAACTTCACATACACATACAAAAACAACAATCGGTGAATATCTCACACATAGAGAGAAATAAACCTACTCATGAGGGTTGAAAACCCTGAGCACGAATTGCTCATCAGGACCAAAGCCTCGAGCACAATTGCTCATCAAGATAGTCTCGAGAACTACTACTCAACAAGAAAATCCCGAGCACTACTACTCATCAAGATGGTCCCGAGAACTACTGCTCATCAAGATGGTCCTGAGTACTATATGTGGTAAGCCAGTGTACTCGGACATACCACCTAGATTATGAGGGTCTAGATATCTCATTAAATAACACATATAATATTTAGCTCTTCTCAAACTGGGGATAGGGCTACAACTAATACGGCCGGCCTGCAAGCCTGGCCCTACTTGAAAATAAGTGGGCTTGGGCCTTAAAAAATAGGTTACAGGTCGAGCCAGGCTTTAAATATAAAATCCCATCAATTTTTGGGTTGGGCCCGGGCATGGGAAAAACAGTAAAAGCCCAACCCAACCAGCAATACCAAATGGAATACAATAATTTTTATTTACCAAATGGAATGTACTCCGCACCAAATAGAATGTAATGATTTTCATTTATTAAATAGAATACAATGAAGTTTTTATATAATTACTTAGTTTTTAAGCTTCTCTTATATTTATTTCTCTACTCAAGATATAGATTTATCATCTTAGATAGTGAAATACTTGAAGTTAAAAAAAAATTATATTACTTCTCTTTCGGACCAAAAGCTTTTAGCCTGGCCCAAGCCCGTCTAAATTTTGGGTCGGGCCAAAGTTTTTAACCTTAGCTACAAGCTTGGGCCAGGCTTGGAATTTTTTTTTCTTTGGGCCGGGCTTGGGCCTACCCTGGCCCATCAAGGCTCAGCCCATTTGTAGCCCTACCTGGGGAGGTACCAAGTCTCAAACAATACTTCTCATGAAGATTGATTTCAAAATAAAATCACGTCCTTTCGAACCCAAACCAAACCGATAAGCCTTCGATTGATTAATCCAACAACCAATAGCCTCCACTTGCATCTAATCGATCAAACACAGCTAACCACGATTAATCTAATTCATAAATCATTTTCATGATGCATGCAACATGGTACATACGTGATCAATACTACACGAGTCCAAATACAAGAGACATGCTCAAATCAATCCACATGTGCATCAATCATGGTCCATTTGTGTCAAATAATCATCACATCTACACAAGTGTGTACATAAATAGTAGTGTTCAAGTCTAAGAAAAGACATGTGAAACATGAATAAACTATAATCAATACTATATGTATGCAACCATGATTTTTATCATAGTTCATCCTTCCTGAAATCATGAAGAAAGTATGGTGAATACATCGAAATATGAGTCCAATACAAGTATAACATCATGCCAGACTTAGGGAAGGATAAACATCAATACACTTAAGCTAGAGCATGCAAACATGATTCACCAATAATTAACATAACATGTGCAAGCATATATTCACATCCTCATAGTTAAACTGACTAGAATCATTAAGAAATTATGAAGAATCATCAAATATGAATTTAGGACAAGGAGAATATCATGTTAAAATCAAACAAATAAAACCAAAATCATGCTTGAACTAAATCATAAATTTCAAGATGGTATTTATGCACTCACAGTAGCATTTATTGACAAAAATAATTCATACAAAACATAAGAAATTAAATTTATAGAAGAGGAACAAGAAATGACCAAAATATATAAGAATGGTAAAAACTACCGCTTGGCCATTTGAACCCCTTGTTGGGTTGTTCGAACACCAACCGTTCGATTAGCTAGACATGTCGTTTGAATGGTAGACCATTTAACGCCTGTTGGGCCGTTTGAATGCCCTTAACAGTTCACTTTATGCCCAAATCTGGTTCGTCTTCAACCTCACAAATATCAAATCAAAAATACTAAAAAATCCTAAGAAAATTCAAAAATCACTCCAAAACTTCATGATATCAAAATACAGACCTAAAAATGGTAGATCTAACCATTCTTAAGCTTAATCACAAGAAAATTAACATAGATGACATGCTTTTACTAATCCGCCATTAAAGCACATACACAAGAAATAACCCACTTGAACCATTCTAAACATTAAATTCGAAGCATAAATCCACTTAAGATGAAAACCCCTTACCATCAAGAAATAATAGACACCAGGACACCATGAAACCGCATAACCTCCTTCACATATAAGGCAACCAGCATATCCAAGGAAGTAGTCATCCTTATCGCTATAAAGTGTGTGGACTTGGTGAGTCTATCAATGATGACCCACACTACGTCGTTACCGCTCGGCGATCTTGGGAGTCAAGAGTCCATTGCTATGTTCTCCAACTTCCACTTTGGGATAGGAAGGGGTTGTAGCATACCACCCAGATGATGATGTTCCACCTTAACTTGCTAACATATAAGTCAATTTGACACATAAGAAGCAATGTCTCTCTTCATACTGCTCCAAGAAAAAGTCATCTTCACATCATTATACATCGTGGTTCCCCCTAGGTGGATGGAGAACTTAGAATGGTGTACCTCCAATAAGATACGCTCCTTAAGCTCTATAAAGTTTGGCACACACAATCTGTAAGATCCCTAAACTCTAAACCATTTTATTCAATTTATTTCGTTGTTATTGTGTGGTTTAATGTTAAATTTGGTTGGTTTTGACTTATTTTCGAATTTAAGGTGGTTAACAATGGTTTTAATCAAAATTCCTTTACTTTGATGGTTTTTATGTTAAGATAATCAATTCAATTTTTTTGGAATTTTTGACTATTTTTCAAAATTTTAGGGGGCGGGACCTGCCGTGGGCCCCACATTTGTAAATTGGGATGATGGGTGTCACAAGATTCTAAAAACATCTTATAACAGTTATTAAGGGTTTCAAAATTTTTAGACTTCATTTTGTGCTTAAAATGAATAATTTTCCCATTTTTAGTGTTAAATTTTATTTGTACCTCACATTCTTACTAGGTCTACCCCAATACCTACAATAAATAAAAGACACATCCTCATTCCCATTTGGGAAGAGTTGGAATTTGGAGCTTAGGAAGCCCTAATCCTCATTTCCAAAGAAGGAAAGATGATTAATGTCACGCCCCGGCGATGCCCGACCCGAGCAGAACCCGGTCCAAGGGCCAGTCAAGCGTGCGGGGGCGACGAAGTGAAGATTGAGAAACGATCTAGCGGAAGACTTAACCCTAACCACGGGCGATTAACAGAAACACGGAGTACGCACAATCCTTTGAGCAAGAGTAAATAAAAGGGAAAGAAAAGGTGTTGCTTAACACAAAGTAAACAACAATCTCAAACCCACAAGCTTAGTTTAAGTAAAGCCCACACCGGCTCAAAATAAGACTTAAGCAAACATAACTGTAACATGTGGCATAAATCCAAAACAAAGAACCCTACACAAAGGTTCTAACATAGAGCATGAAACAAAAGAAGGTAAGTCACACAACGATCTCCATGATCATATCCAAGCCACCTCCGACCTTTCCTCAAAGAGGAGATCCTGTCCGACTGCGTGTCGCACCATGCAGCCCCAAATCAAAACACAAAAAAGAGGGGTGAGTTTAACAAACTCAGCAATGGTTTTAATATCACTAACAACATTGAAAATATGATAGCATAGCGATATAATCATTTAAATCAACAATTTACATGGTGCATCATTTTCTGATCACATATTCACATCACTTAAAACTGCATCATAGTGCATAATCAACCTGCATGGATATATCTCTAACATACATATTCCCACATGCATAATATCATCACAATCTGCATGGATATATCTCTAACATATATATTCCCACATGCATTATATCAAAATCAACCTGCATGGATGTATCTCTAACATACATATTCCCACATGCATTCACATCATAACCAATCCTACATGGATGTATCTCTAACATACATATTCCCACATGCATTATATCATCACAACCTCCATCAAGGAGTAATCACACATTAATGTCACACAGACGGGAGCATAGACAAGGCCACGAAGGCGTGTCATGATCCAAAATTCTACACAAGAATTAAAGAAAGATCGGGGTTGTCAATCCCTAATGCTGCTCGCCCTGGACGATCCTGGCCAAGGATGTCCCATTCTCACACAGAGAATCTAGAGCAAGGGTGTTCGCCCAGGGACATCTCCTGCGGAGGGAAGAGCCCAAGTTCTCACACAAAGAACCCTAGAACACGTGGTAGCGACGGCATACCACACTGGATTCTCAGGGTCCAGATGACACACATAATAACATTCTCACAATCCGCAAGACAAGTACACAACTCATCCCCACATCATTCCATTTAGCTAGACTCAACCCGGGGAGTGCACTCGTTCTACACAGGAACTCAAATCAAAATATGTCCTTTTGGACCAATCAACTTGCGATTAATCCATGACCGATCAATCCAGCACACAATTTCATCACATTGCATCCAATCGGTCAAATTCGATTAATCACGATGAAGCCTCAATTGGAAATTCATTTTCATGATGCATGCAACATGGTACAAACGTGGGCAAGGCATACATGAATCCTAATCTATGATAAGTGTGCTCATCAGCCCCTAATGCATCATTTATAATCACAATATCAAGCTTCAACATCATCATTTAACCCCCACATGTGTGTGTAACTAGTAGAAGCATTTCATATAATGCATGTCAGCATGCTTGAAATTAAACTCACTACTACACTACACATGTGAATTTCCATCTAAACATGAATCCCAGCGGAAATCATAGAAGAAGAATCGTTGAAATCGTATCCCAATTCAAATCTCAACCACCAAGGCTAATCACATATACAATCACCCATTTCATCATTGAGTCATGGCATTCACCAACATCCATACACAACTAACCACAATCTATCATGACAAATCAGTCAAATAATAGGTTGTAGTCCTACTGAAAATATGATTAACCAAAGGGAATCAACCATTCATAATTTCAAGATAATGATTCCAACATCATGCCACAAAACATAAGTCATTCCACAAATTTCTAAGCATATAACTCAATTCCATAACCTCAATAGCATGCATTCCAGTAGCATAACATAGCTTAAAATACACCACATTCATATGAAATTGGCAAGCTAAAGTGGAATCATCAAAATAAACATCATATGCACAACATACAATTTACTGTGTAGCCGATCGAACGCCCTTCAGGCCGATCGATCGGTTACACGCAAAAATTTAAAATTTACAGTTTCGTCGTTCGAACGCCTAGCAGGCCGTTCGATCGGCTGAACTGGAAAAGTGTCGTTCCGGCAGTATTGCCGTTCGAACGCCCTGCAGGGCCGATCGATCGCCAACAAGGCAGAACTGGTCATCTTCTTCCTTTCGCAAATCCAAACCGAAACACCATTGATAACACTTCAAATCCACATCTAACACCCTAATCATCATCAAAAGTCCTTCTTGACTTCCAAAATATCAAACCATACCATAATAATGTAAAACCCTAAGAAATCGGGATTAAATAATTCCATTTTCTAATCTTACCATTAACACACCAAATCAAGCAAACTCCATTCGAAATAAGCCAAAAATGAAGAGTTTTACCATGGATAAATAGAGATTTCGAAGACCCATTACCTCAACACTTGATTAAGCTCGGATTGAAGAGTCACCCTTCTTGAAATCCTTGAAAACACAATGAGTTTAAATTAAACTCTAATAGAAATCAATTTACCCAAGAAATCCCTAATTAAATCTTAGATCTAGGGCTCGTTGGTAGTAAAAATCGAATTTTGAATGTTAGGGTTTGTAGTAAAACACAAATCAGCAACTTTTGATGCCCAAAAACGAATTGAATCAAGGGGGAAATGGTAGATTTAGAAGAAATTAAGAAGAAAACCAAGGATTAGTGCTTAATTAGAGTAAGATTACCTTAATCGGCTTCTAATTCGGGCCTAAGTGAGGATTAGGCCAGCCCTCCCTCCTTAGCCTATTCCCAAAAATGGAAATGGCTCAGGTTTGCCCTTTTATAGTAAGGGTTGGGGTATGCATAGGTAAGTTTTGGGGTGTAAATATGAAAAGTAGGCTAAAAGTGGGTATTTTTCAAATTTAAGCACAAATTAAGCCTAATAAAATTCTGAAAATTTTTGTATGACCTTAAGTATATGTCTAGGTTCATTTGACACAAAAATAAAATTTTTGACCGTGGGGCCCATAGGGGTCCCACTAAAACCCTAATTTTTGAGAAAATAGTGAAAATTCAAAAAAAATCCCAAAAATCATATTTGGTTTAAAATCACTTAAAACCACTAATATTGAAGTTGATTTTGGTTAAAACCATCACAAACACTATTTATTTATGAAATCACCAAATAAGATCAGAAAACGCGTAAATCTCACGATAATCAATAATTAAAGAAGACCAAAACCGGTTTAGAGATGAGGGTCCTTACAATTAAGGTAAAGATTAGCTTGACTTTTCATTAATTACCTAGGGTTTCTCCTAAACTTTCTAAATCCCATTTTTTCCTACGATTAATCTTAATTTTTACCTCTAAAGCTTCTAATTTTGACCCTATTTCAAACCTCCAAGGAAGGTATTTTCTCTTTTAAACTAAATAAACCCTAGATCTACAAATTTTTAAGTGATTTAGACATTTTTAAGTGGATTTATACAAGTATTAACAAAACCTCATTGTGGGAAAGAATTTGAAGGAGTTGGAACATCGATTTCAAGTCAAGAAACTTACTGAAGGTAAGGGTTTTCTTCTAAAATATGTCTATGTTTTCGAATTTGAAGTTCGGTATAGTTTTATGTAGGTTTGCTTGAAGTTGAGCTTTAATGGTGGGTTATATAATGCTTAATCTTTCTTGCGATTTCTTCATATTTTAGTTGATAAATTACTAGATTTACCATTTCCTAAGTTTGGATTTTATTATGATGATGTTTGAGAGTGAGATTTGAAGGTTTAAAATGGATATGTGTATTTTTAGTTTTGGGTTCGAAAGGAAAAAGACAAACTAGAACTGCAGTTATGGTGTTCGAACAGCCCTGCAGGGCATTCGAATAGCAACACTGCAGTTTTGGTCATTTAGGTTATCTTGCTCATTTTTATGCTTTTCTTCTCAAGTACCATTTCCTATGATTATGATGAGTAATTTTTGTTAGGAAGAGTTACTAGAAGGGCATGAATTTGATGTTAGAAAATATGATGACTATTTAGGTATTATGTGGATTACATGTCATTCGGTCAAGCATGTTGTGATTTCTTATCATAAATCCATGGATAGTGATTCTTTATGTTTTAATTATGTAAGATAAGTCTTTCCAGAATAGTCGGAGTCAAAGAGCTAATTCGACTTAGAGACCTATATAACTGTCCCTATTAAACACCAAAAAAATTACCCTAGGTCCATGACGTTAAGGAGTACCCTTGAGATTAATTACAAACTTATTAGAGTTCAAGAAATCCCTGAATAAAATGACAAAAATACCCCTTTGAGTGGATTGCCCACATTCGTGTGAATGGAAGCAAGAGTCAGTTTGAGAGTGGAGCCTTGCGAGAGGTCAATGACTTAAAATCAATAGAACGATAGTGAGATGACTAGAATGACTCAAGGGAGGGTATCATACCCCAAGTGGTAAAATTATCCTAATGCCCTTAGGGGCACTATATTCTAATTTTGTCGAAAAGGATGACCTAGCTAATAATGAGTTAGGGTACCCTACAACGAAGATAAATGACTTCAAAAGAAAGGGGTGTGACTAGTAGGTGATACGAAGACCTTTATAGGTCACAGTGTCATGAAAAACAAGGGTAGAACCCTAATTCTCAAGATTTAAGGCAACGCATCACATGTGTCTACAACATAATGCATCAATCTACTAGGGTATTATATACGTAACTCATATGATGTATTAGAGTTATTTACATTCTCAAGCTTAAATTTATCGAGCTTTAGTCATGCAAATGAGTGCAATGGGGCTCCGCTTATTATTAATGGACTTGTGTGACTTAATGTTATTTATATTGCTTACTCTAATGCAGACTTTTATTATTAATGTATTAATTTGTAATGATAACTTGAGATTAATGAAGATTAATCAAAAGATATTAGTTGTCATTATATTAAGGAAAGAAAATCTAGTCAAGATAAAGACTAAAATACCCTCAATAGGGTTTGGGACTAGTTCATGGAGTGAACTAGACCCTGACATAGAATTTTACTTTGGTTAATGAATCGATGGTAGTTATGGGAGTTTACCCTAGTCTCATGGAGACTATTAGGGTTTGGGATGCTCTCTGAGTCATAGCTTAGTGGATGAGCTATTTATTGAGTTGATTCACAATGTCAAGAAGTCCCAATGGTTGAGTGAATATAATTAATCGAGTCTAAGTTTCAAATGTCTAGGGGAGTAAGTGGTAATAAAGACCTTAGGCTTCTATGAGTTATATATTATTTATGTCTTTGCAGACATTGCTCTAAGAGTTGGGAGGGTGGAGATTGTGATACTTGTACATTTTCTTCACTGCCACGATGTTTTGGGTATTGGCTAGCAAGGACTTTACTGAGGGTCTCCTGTGGGTCTTCACATGACTATATAGTGTATACGAAAAACGAAGTTGCATGAGCATCATAAAAGACTTGTGGTTCTCGCTAATCTATATCCATGAGTACAATTGAGATCCTCTTCTCTAGATTCATGCCTAGGTCCAATCTTATTGAAAATATTGGAGATGTTGTCTGATGGGTACATAAGGAACTAACATCGGGTGATGTTGGCCCAATCTGAAAAATATTAATACAATATTTTATTCTTTTAGAAACTCTTCTCTTGAGGGTGGAGAGATTTCGTTGTTGTTTGGTTGTCTGTTTTGGTTGGTTGCAAGTTCTTTAGGCGAAGACAAGTGAGACCAGAACTAACGAGCATGGGATGTAGTTCCTTATTTCTACAATTCTAATAACTAAGTGTATGTTTGGCGTGAGAGTCAACTTAATTATTTATTTTCAGACTAATGACAAACTTGTACTTAGATGGAATGGCTATTCTTTATGAATTTTTGAGACGTATAATAATATCATATGATTTGATATTCATATTTGTGAACCCCAATTATCATGACCTGAATATTTAATCGAACGGTTTGTTTTGCACTTAAGAAAGGAAAAAAATTCTCATCGACTTATCATCCATGCATTTTTAAAAATGCTTTTGAAAATTCAAGTTGTGAAATCATATCTTTAAGTGAATGCAACAAAATGGTTGGTCAACTCTCCCCATTCTTCATCCTATCTAATGCCACAATTAATGAATCCATGTGCCATATCTTTAAACATGTCTTGCAATTCTATGCAACTGTATATCATTCCCTGCAAATGTTCAAATATGGCAAGTTAGCACAATATCTCTTTAATACTAAAAAAAGATAATGTACAATAAAAATTATTAATAAATTAGGCAGTATTAGATGCCCAATTTGCTCCTTGTATGTCTTGAGACCAAACAAGATCCCATGGCCAATAACCCTTTAATGGATCTAACTTTTGAGCAAACTACCAGATTTATTTTGGATATTAAGTTATAGGCAAAATATCATAAATAGGCACTTCGAGAGGGAATGAAGATGTTTTTGCTTGGATAAACATAGTTTTAAGCTTTTAGGTCTGTAGCATCTCAAGCAAATTAGCTGATAAACTACCTACCTCCTTCTTGACATTCTCAATGAGCATTTTCATATATGAATTTATCATATCTATCAATGTAATTACATCATCCAGAAATAAATAGGCACATAGATGTACATATTTTTCTTTGGTGCTACTTTTATGCAGTTTTCATAACCAAGTGGAGTTAAGACCCAGATAAAAGGCTATCATGAAGACTAAATATATGAACAAGAAACCCCACAATACAAATATAGAACCCAAATTTGGTTTTGAGAAGAAAGTAACAGAAAAGAAGGACCTATGCATCTTCGAAGACCATGTTAACATTAATCACACTCTGTAACGACTCTAAATTCTTGGTAAAATTTTATGTCTTTAGTAAAAATGATTTTGGAGTTTTAAATATTTTAGAGATTTTTACAAGATAATATTTTAGAAGATTATGGTAGAGCTTGTGGAGACGAGCGTAACGAGTCGTAAAACGCATAAATCGGAGGTCGGGAACAAAAGTTATGACCTCGGGAAACGTGTTCAACCGGCTGGACCCACTTTTAAAATTTAGGTGAAATGGTTCTTAAGTGGTCTTGTATCGTAGGGCTCGTGAATACGAACTCAACGGTACCAAGAACGCGCAAATCGGAGTTCGGGATAGGAAGTTATGATTTTTAGAATTTTTAGAAATTAAAATAAATAATAATAAAAAATATATATATATATATATATTTTCGGCGGCTCGGCTCGGCGCGGTGCAGTGCAGCGCGCGGCATATGCCGCGCGGCGCGCACCGAACGCACGCCGAATGCGCGACGAACGCGTGACGGGCGCGCGTTCGTCACGCGCGCCCACAACGCGCGGCGGCGCCAGTGGGCGCCGCCCGTTTTTGTGGCAGCGCCGGCGGGCGCCCACCAGTTCCGGCGGCAGCGCCCACTGGTTCCGGCGGCGGCACCCGCCGGAAAACGCCTCCTCCTCCCCTATTTAAACCACTCCGGCCAGTTTTTTCTGCAGAATTCCCCTCTCACTGTTTTCTTCGTTTCTGACCAATTGTAAGTCCGATTTTCACGTTCCAAGACCCGTTTCCTACTAATTCAAGGGTGCTCTACGCACCGGAAGTGTTATTTTCTCAAGGAGACCCCTCTAAGACCTCAAAAAACGTGCCTCTTCCTTAATCTTCCCCTTTTCTTCTTTTTGCTATTTTTGAGTCATTTCAAGCCCTATTCTGCCCGTTCAAAAGGCATTCTCTACTAAAGCAAACGTGCTGAACACTGTGGTGGGGTTATTTTTACCTTCTGGAGTCTTTATATTGACGAATTTTATATTCAAGGCTAAGGTAGGGTGTTTTAAACTCTAAATAACTGCTTTGCTGATTTGAGTCCATTTTTCTTGAAATATTTGATTCAAGTATAAGTATGATACTTGTTTTAACCGATGAATGGATTTTCTCTTGAATTATGTGACAATTTTGCTACGTATATCGATTGATTTTGTACGTACTACATAGTGTTGTGGTTTCGTACATTGTTTTGATGCCCACCAAGAAAAATGATCGGCTAGTGGCGCGCACAGGGTGGAGCATCATGGGGAAACTCCTTCCCTTAGTGGCCTCCGTTGTCCCATGAGCGCGGAGGTAGGCCGTTGGGTATCGCGGCTTGTGGATTTGATTGATTTTGTGAATTTGTTTGATTTGATTTTAAAAGATGTTTTTGCTTAGCATTTCTTTTAGATTTTTAAACAAACCTACTGAGTATAAATATACTCATGCACCCCCAGCCCTTGCAGATGTTGCGACGATGGAGGAAGGGAAAGAAGAAAAGTTTTTTCAAGTAGTCGTGTGTTTTCTACATAATGTAATTATATATGTGACTGACGTGTAAAGACATGATGTGCCAGGATAATCATGTTTTTATAACTACTGGCTCCATGTACAGTAAATTTTGGTATGTATATTAAACTTATGTTATAAACTTTTTGTCAATATATTTTTGGCTGTGCAATTACTCCGACGTATTCTACATTGAGCATACGATCGTTTCACGATTAACGCCCGTCAGTCCGGTTCGTGTGTACTAATTTCGCACATCGGACAGGATCATTAATATTATATTATCCTAAAATGGGCGGGCGTTACACACTCTACATAAGAGTATAACATTCTAATCTAAAGTATAATTATACTATACGATTAAAATGATATTTTTTCAATTTTGATTCTTATGGCAATAGATAACACCCCAAAATTGTTGCTTGCAGTAGCTATTAAATGTGCTCAGTAGATTGTAGGTGATTATCTATATTGACACTCGGATCTTCAATATCATTGCATCATCTAACTTTCTTTCCTAGCCAACCTTACATTCATTTCCTCAAGAATTGATGCATTAGCAAGGACAAACTTGAAAATTCCATCTCATTTTCTTTGAGGCCTATTCCAAAAGTGTTCTTCAGGTAAAATTGCCTCTTCATAGAAAAAGCCTATAAGTAGAATAAAAAAATAGGAAACCTAAATTGATCAAACACATTGATTAAAAATCAAGAGATGAAGATGATACTATAATCTCAATAGTTGGTAGTTTTGGAGAGCTCCTAAACATATAAAGAGCAGTTGAAATCTCCTTCGAGTCATGAAAATTTATATTTAAATATAGAAACTCCAAAAGCTCAAATGTGTTTGGAATTTTATTAAATATAATTCATGTTGCCAAAAACTAAAAGAAACATCCAAGTTGAAAGAAAACCATAGTCAGTGAATAGTGAAGAACCTAAAATATAATAGTACTTCTAATCAATCAGTTACAAACCTAGATTAATATTATTGTCATAAATCAATTACATGCTCAAAATTTGAAAAGGGGAATGTTTCATTATACGATTATGTGACATAAATGCTCCATGACTGAGAGTATTTCATTCCTTAAAAGGAACTTTGAACAGCTAGAGTTCGTATTACCATTTGCAAAGTAAAATTCTTTTGCTCATATATCAAGACTAAAAACATTATTCCACCAAAAATTAATTCTCTCTACCCTAAAGATAATACTTTTTAGTTTCATCTCATAAAGATGCAATTAGTATATTTAAACAATTTGTAGGAAAAGTAATATTACACTCATAAAATAACAAAAGTAATATTATACTGAGAATATAGCACGTTCCACTGGCCTTGTCAACATCTCCCTAGATAACAAACAAGAGGAAAAGGAAGGAGGAAACTGGACACACGAATAAAAAATCCACAAATGGAATCAATACAACTGTATATAAATATCAATATATGGTAAATGATATCAAAAGTCAAAACAAATTAAATCAATCATGCCATGAGATTACAAAAGAAGAATGAAAAACATTAAGACAATCCAAACTTAGAAAATATGAAAAAAAATCTCTTGAAAACCAATTTGGAATAATGTTGAACTGGCTAATATGTTATGAGACACCAAGCCAAAAGAAAAAAAAAAGGGACTTGATTTTACATTTCTACTTAAATGCAACTGTAATGTCTAGGAAATTTTAGGTATTTTTCTAGAATTTTCCTGATTTTCCCTATTTTTTTGGAATTTTTTGGGAATTTGCAAAATTTGGGGTATGCAAAACAGTTTTTGGGCTGTGCAGAAAGATCTGCAGAGCCCATTGCAGGCCCAATTAAGTGGTGGACGGACCACTTAATTTGGGAGGGTTTAAACCACTTAGGAGTCCCTATCCTACTTGATTTAATCCTTACCCAATTAAGCCATAATCCCCTCTATTTATATTTGGTATATCTCTAATAATAACCTTAATTGTGCCTTAGAGAGATTAGAGAAGAGGGTGATTGAAGGTGGAGCTCCGGCGATTGTGGATCGACAGCAAACCGGCAGTGGAGGTAGGATCGTTGTCTTAGTTTCGAGTCAAGATTAATGACTGTTTTATTGGGTGTAGATTACATGATTAGTGAAAATTATGCATTCTGTGTGGTTAGTAATATAAATAGTGTATTGCAGATAATACTGTTTCAAGTAACAGTAAATCTGCAATGAATTAATGAAATTATGGTATACTCCGCTGCCAAGCACCCGTACACCCCTCTCCACCGGAGTGGTCCCGGTCTTTTTCCAACTAAAGATGCG
The DNA here is from genome assembly GCA_035235625.1 of Saururus chinensis. Classification (NCBI taxonomy): domain Eukaryota; kingdom Viridiplantae; phylum Streptophyta; class Magnoliopsida; order Piperales; family Saururaceae; genus Saururus; species Saururus chinensis. The sequence goes on from CP141144.1 coordinate 25,642,918, forward strand.
GTGGCCGAACAGAGTTTATCACGGCGGACGTTCTTCTGGAGCGTTATAAAAATTTGTCAGAACAATGAACAAAATGGAAACATCTCGGCTAGATTTGTTCTTACCAGCCTCGAGTTCGTAGCCGGTGTGTAGCCCTTGATTTACAACCAAAGTTGCCGGCATTACGTGTTGTTGAAGGTCGAGCTCCGCCGGCCTTGGAGCAGAGGTTTTCTGGCGGGAGTTTGCATTGCCCTTTTTTTTTGGTCAGCGATTGCAGGGAAATAGTCGGAGCAACGCTTGGTGCTTTCGGCCTCTAGTCTTGTCCCACTCCGGCAAACCCTACTGCCGCCGTAAGAGTGCCCCGTTGTGCGTGTCCACCTCGACTGTGGCAACTTCCAGAGTTTTAGGTCGAGGGGCGTTTGGGAGGAGAGTGGTGGAAGGAGCCGATTGACGGTGGCCGGCCACTCCAAAGCCTCTGCCTTGGGTCTCAGGTGAGTCTGGAGTGGCTGCCACGTTCGTGCCAGACACCGCCGTTGCGTGCCTCAGGAGATTGGAAATAAAATCACAGACGCACTGGGCATTTGGGCGTTTGGAGGTTGAAGAGCTCAGACCCGACCTGAGGTCATCAATTCTGACCTGGCCCAAATCGGGCCACTGGGCTGGGCCCAATGGGCCGAGTTCCAGGGCCCAAACCCAATAAAAAAGGGAAATTTACATTAGAGTAAATTAAGTCAAACGTATTCTGGGCAGAGGTGCTAGTTTGGCTTATTGAATTGTAGAAAAAATATAACGTATCCTACCTAGTACATATATGTGCAATATGGTACATATGAACTATTTTTTAGATTTAAATGGAATTTAACCGTTCCGTCGGCTCAAGCCCTATACATACAATGAAGCTGGGCTTCTTAGTGATTGTTGAGTCTGAAACACGAATAGTTTATGGCTAAATTATTTATGAGTTGTTAAACTTTATTAATTTGTTCTATGTGTATAGTTGCCTCTTGAGAAATAATGCATAGAAATTAATACATAATAATTGTTAAGGGTAGAAGGCTTTGGATTGGGGGTTGACACCTAATCAAGATAAAGACTAAATTACCCTTAGAGGGGTCGAAAACCCGTTTATAAATTGAATGAGGTTCTGACCTGGCATTTGACTTGGTTGATGAACCAAGGATGGTTTTTTTTTTTTGGGGGGGGGAACCTTAACCCAGCTTAATGAGGCTATTGGGGTTAATGTTAACCTATGAGTCTAGGCTCTATTGATGAGACATTTGATTTGACCGTGTAGTTGCACCTCCCTATTGGAGGGAGTTGTATGTGAGCCGGGCTCACACTGGTCTATTGAGGATCACATAGTGTACACTCATTTAGAGTCGCTGACATCGTGCTTGGTTGGCATCTCTGATCACTTCTATTCAGGTGCAGTTGTGGGCCATGCCCTTCTACTCCGGTCAGGTCCTTATGGGCTAGGTTGGGAGATGACACTTCCTAGTGGATTCCAGGGTCCTGGTGGATTCTAGGGTTTCATTGTGGATTATCCTTAAGGAGTAGTCTATGGTGCGTATTATTTATCACTTAGGATGACATCTGATGTATTTATTTGTCTATGAAGTTAGGTGGATTATTGGTTTTCCCAAGAGGGAAAAACTAAAGGGAAATCATAATGAGAATTGTTTGATAATTGGTTCAAGTGGAAACCTAACAGTTTTGCATAAAATGTAATAACATTTTGCATTCATATTATTCAGCTTCCTACTGGGTATTAATATATTCAACGACCTGGTTTTGCAGGATCTTCTGGTGAGGATTAGCAGAATCAGGATTGAACTATCAGATTGAGGACGACTTAGCTCAAGTAGGATTTAGTTTCATTATTTTAGTACAGTTTGAATGGTTGTAATAATAGCGTGAGAGCCAACTTTGATTAGTTGTTTATTTTCAAACAGATGTAAGGGTTGCACTTAGATGGATGGTTTACTTATTTATGGATTTTTGGTTACTCTTATAATATAATATAATTTGCTATCCGTACTTACGAACCCCAACGATTATGACCTGGATGCTTAGTCGGCTAAATTGATTTGATTTAAAAAAAAAAAATATTTTGATGGTTCTGTATTAAAAAGGGTTTTAAAAAATTTGGGTCGTGACAGCAACTGCGGATGAATGAGAGGATCTAATTTAAATCTTTAAGATAACCTCCATGCCCATTTCGGATAATGTTGCTTCTTGTTCTTCCTCCGTAGCTTGCCTCCCTATTATTGTTTAAATAGATTAAGCTGGGATGTAGTGGAGTTCCAAAATTTTTTTTGCAGTGGAACAAGTGAAGGGAATGAAATACAAATATTAAACTCAAAATTCTAAAGAAAAATGCAAATGCCATTATGCATGCTAAAATATAATAGCAAAAAAATACAAATATTAAAATTATGCAAAAAAATGTAAAGAAAAATTATGCATTAGAGACTTAAAGTCACCATGGAGTGCTGATGTCCCTGTGTATTTTATCATCACTTTGCACAAAAAAAATTGCCCAAGTACAAACTTGTTCTGACCAACACAATCAATAAAAGGGCAAATTTTAGAATGCCTCATATGAAGTTTTTTTCATTGGGAAAAAAATAGAGAATCGAAAAATGGGGGTTTAATATGGTTTGATGGGTATGGAGTGACCAACCTAGCAATGGAATTTGTCCATTAATAAACTGGTTCGAGTTTATCCTTTGGCCTGGTCAATTGGGTTCTATATATAACCGGTCAACTTTGGGAGACAACAAATGATTCTTACGTAAAAGATACCCGTTGCCTCATGGGGAAAATGTAACCTCAATCGATGACAATCAAAGCATCCTCAAAGTTGAATTACTAGGTTAAAGCCAAATGAAGATGGAAAATAGCAAGTTGAGACGCACTGGAACATGGTCTAGTCGGCGAAGAAGAAACGATGAGCTCCAATTTGGTTGAAATAAAAAATAATAGAGAAAATTTAGCAAAGAAACGCCGAAAAAATAATATGGTCAGTGGAGATAAAAGGACGAGGCCAAATTTAGCTGAGAAAGAATAAGGGTATTTTTGAATTTTTAAAATAAATAATAACATTAGTGTAAAAATGTAGGATTTGAGAAAGTACAAACAAAACTGCATGTGGGACACAATGAATATTGGTATTCTTGTTGAGATTTGATGCGTATTAACTTCAAGAATGGAGGAGTCTTGCACCTCCCTATTTTGACGAGTCTATCTTATATAAATACAGATGATAAATATCTATTAATTATTTTAATAAAGGTGGAGTAACCGAGAAAATGAAGCGTTTTTTCTGCTTCATTTTGATAGTGAGCAAGCATAAAAAATACAAAAAAAATATTTATTTTTAAGATAGATATTCTTACACGTTACTAACATTAATGTATGCTAGCGTATAAAATATTTATCTTAAAAATAAACGCTCCCCTTATGTTTCTTGCACTAGACCCAAGGTAACCCAAAAGCATGAAAAACACTTCTTCTTAAGGAGGCCGAAGACTTTTCGGAGGTAATTTTCTAACACGTTTAGCAACCCCATCCTTTGATAAGGACGCTTGACCCCTAGCTAGCACGTGCTTGTAAACTCCAACGACCCTATTTAGTAATATCCACCGTCCGAAAGCGCATGGACGGCAGGATAACGATTACCGACCCGATTACTGGTGGTGAGCAATGCCACGTCAGCGTCCCGACCTGATTAAATCCGTTTAAAACACGATCTCACAGAAACCCGCCATAGTCGTCACGTTTTCCTTCTCCCTCCACATCCGCCTCCACCGCCGTCACCATGGCCCCTCCGTCTCTTCCGCCGTCCTCCGACAAAGCCTCCCGGCGAGCTGCTGTCCTCGCCTACCACTTCCGGGACCAAACCCAACCGCCGCCGCCTGCCTTTCTCCGCCCCTCTAATTGCCTCTATTATACTCCGCCGGAGGTCTCCGAGTGCGCCGCGCAGTTCGACCCTCAGGACCTCCGCCGCTTGCTCGACGGACACAACCTCGAAGATCGTGACTGGATTTTCAACCTGATGGTCCAGGGCAGCGTCTTCTGCCGGAAGCACGTCGGCTCGAGAGTCTTCGTGGCGCCAGACTTCAACCAGTCGATGGAGCAGCAGAGGGAGATGACAATGCGGCGGATCGGATACTTGATGGACAAAGGGGTCTTCGAGGGTTGGCTGACCCGAACTGGGGCAGAGGCGGAGATGAGGAAATTCGCGCTTTTTGAGTGCATAGGGTCTTACGACCATTCACTTGCCATCAAGCTTGGCGTACATTTTTTCCTCTGGTGATACCATTTTTCCCTAAAACACTATCATGGGAAATTGGCGTAACGTTTTGTCTTTGTTCTATTAGCTTGTTATTGTTCAATTGTGCGTAACAGCGTGATTAATCTATGGGCTCAGTTTTCAAGTCTTGCTTATTAAACTCTGTGAAGTTGATTGAAGAATCAAAATTCTTATTTTTGATCACTATAGTTTGATAATTCGGATTTATTTTTACCAAAAGCTATGCAGTCTAGTTCAAATTTTAATCATTTGGAGATCTTAATAGATATTTCTGTTGTGTATTTTCATGCTCAGAATATTGTGGTATTTGATATCATAGTCGATCCTATTTTCTTTTTTCATCTTGAGCGTTAAAAAAGGATTTCTTGATTATCAGGGAGTTTCTAATGACCCTCAAAACCGATATTATAAGCTCCATATGCGACCTGAAGGTTTTAGTTTGTTCTGTTTGAATTTGTAGACCTAAATGTTACGTCAAGGTTTGACAGTTTAGTGAATAGGGAATGTAAAAAAGTGTTTGGTTTTTGTTTTGTCAAAATTGGATGATGTTTTGAACTCTATTCTGCAGACAATATTGTGTATTGAATTTTTTTTGCGTGTTTCTTTGTTGTAACTGTGTACATCAGATAGTCCTTTTATGGGAATTTCAAATATTAGTTCTTTGAGTAACAAGAATTTGTGTTGCATGATGGCTATTAAATGCAGTATATATCAATTGACTGCAGGGGAGGGGCAATTCAGTTTTTTGGCACAAAGCGCCACCATGACAAGTGGTTGCACGCAACAGAGAAATATTTGGTGAAAGGCTGCTTTGCAATGTCAGAGTTAGGCCATGGAAGTAATGTATGTATAATCCACTTGATTACTTGTTAACACATCTTAATGATGTTTTTTATACCTTTAACCGGATATATTTAATTTTGTGTATGATCAAATGAAATAGGTTCGAGGAATTGAAACTGTTACTAGATATGACCCAGCTAGTGGAGAGTTTGTCATAAACACTCCATGTGAATCAGCTCAGAAGTACTGGATAGGAGGAGCTGCTAATGTAATACACTCCTGCAAGAAACTATTTTTTTTTTATTGAAATTGTTTTCTCTTGTTGCTTGCCATGCTTGCTTAATGTTGTTGTCTTTTGGTTATTGCAGCATGCTACACACACAATAGTTTTCTCACAGCTGCATATAAATGGAAAAAATGAAGGAGTCCATGCATTTGTTGTCCAGCTTAGGGATAACGACGGAAATTTATGTCCAAACATTCGCATAGCTGATTGTGGCCATAAGATTGGCCTTAATGGTGTTGATAATGGACGAATATGGTAAGAACTCTTTTCTTCATGTGGGTAGTTTTTGTTAATTTTCATGGCCATTATTTTTTAGTGTTGGCTTTGACTTTCTTTCTCATTTGAAGGAGGATAAACTTTGAATAGTTCTCATTTGTTTTGAAAAAAATTCTTGTGATGCTTATAGGTTTGACAATGTCCGGATTCACAGAGAAAACTTGCTGAACTCTGTTGCTGATGTATCACCCGATGGACAATACCTGAGTGCCATTAAAGACCCAGATCAGGTTATTTTTTGTTCAGTAGTTTTGTTTCCATCACTTTTTTCTCTTTCATTATGGGGCCATTTGGCAACCATTTTTTTTTTTTCAAAAAAAAAAAAAAAGTTTATTGACAAAGCTGCCTTGTTGACAATCTAGATTCTTCATAATGATGACTGTGTGAAAGCATTTATTGCACCTTGAAATCTAGAAAAGCAACAAAGCAGTTTCAAGCCTCTAAAATTTCCTCCTGAGGACAACAGATTTGTCATTTTGGATTGTCAACCAAACATACTTGTTGACAATTGCAATGCAACATAATGATGGCAATGCCATTGCCTTTTGGGCCTCAAAATCTGGAAAAGTTAATATCCTTTAGCTTTGTGGAATATCTCCTCCTTAAGAAGATTGTCCTCACAAAGCTGATTCAGGTATTTTTCCATAAAGACAGATTTCGAGGCACTTTGTGGAAGGAAAGCAAGCTTTTTGTTGCCAAGCAAGATTTGCTTCTTCCCCTTTATGGAAAATCAAAACTTGGAGTTCCCAAACACAATTTTGCCAAATTCTTCACAAATCCTCTAACAAATCCATGGCCAAACGTCCCCTTAGCAAAAAAAGCAACATTGCCCTTTTTCAACAAAACTCCAGATTTTGAGTTGTTTTGTTGGGACTTGGGGGGATTGACAAGAATTTTGATATTAAACAAGATATTCGTAAAACTGAATCTCAAACAAAGTAACTTACATGGACAATTGAACTTTGGTGTTCCCAAACAAGCTTTTGCCAAATCTTAACTCAAATCCTCCCACAAAGCCTCAACAAAGAGGTTGCCAAACAGCCCCTATGTATCACATCTCCTGTCTCCCTGACTTCATCAAGGATTGCTCTGACATGCGAAAGTGAGTTCCCATGTGGAGATATTCACTAGCCTGTTAAAGGTATAGTATTAATTTTCTAATATAGCTTTTCATGTGTCAGCGATTTGCGGCTTTCTTGGCTCCATTGACATCTGGCCGGGTGACCATTGCAGTGAATGCTGTCTATGTGTCAAAGGTATGCAATCAAACTGCATGAGCATCACCTGTAATAGTTGTAGGTTGCTAATTTATTTCTCATCCATGGTGTAGATTAGTTTAGCAATTGCTGTTAGGTATGCATTGACAAGGCGAGCTTTCTCTCTTGCACCAAATGAGCCTGAAATGCTTCTTCTTGACTACCCAAGTCACCAGCGACGACTCTTACCTCTACTTTCTAAATCGTAATCATCTCACTTTCTCACCATTCTTTATGATCAGATTGTTTAATTGATAATGTGTGTGTAAATTATTGGCATGTACTCAGTATTGTTTTCTGCACTTATCCTTGTACTAGGGTTTGCTAAAGTCTTCTTTTATCTTTCAAATGCATTTTACGTTTCTCTTGTTTTTTGAAACAGTCAATTGGAAACTATGAGAAACCTGATGGCCGATGAGGAAAAGTTTTTGGGCCATCACAAACTGTCTGCCACCTGTTCGGTGCAGGCACCCTGTTCTGATGTGTGGGGCTCCTCCATCTACCTGTTGAAATTCCACCCTGATTCGACAGCTAACAAAATACATGCTAGATGGCGGGGACCTGCACTTCATAATGGGTCAAATTTTGCAAGTCCCCTATTTGAAGAGTCCTATTCAATCCCCTTTTGTCCCATCCCTGTGGGATTTATAGTTCACAGTTGATTTGGGCCCCACAGGGATGGGTGGGTTCACAGTTGATAGTAGGATTGTGGTAATTACAAAACAAAAAATCTTATTGCTGAGGAAATATGATTTTACAGAGTACTGATATAGTATGTTGGGCCTGGCAGCCATTGGATGTGAAATCCACGGCTGCTATCTTGATCGGCTGTCTAGCTGCCATTTGAAGCGATTCTAAATGGGCAGCCGGGGATTTCAAATCCTATGCCTGCTAGACACTGCACGCCCTATCAAAACTCTGATTTTTTAACCTTCCCAGGAATTTTAACTTGATAGAGATGCATTGTCTGTTATATACTTCTTTCCAATGATTGTGTGTGACTATAATTTGAAACAAAGTGCAAATTTGGGTCAAAGTAGTGGTTATTAGATTCTCGAGTTTGCCATTTCTCCTTCTCTTTTTTTTTTTAAAAAAATAATAATTAGGAGTTGCCTGGTATCTTTGGTATTTTTTTTGGCTTCTTTTGATGATATCCACGTGGAATGGTATCAATTGCTAACATCAACCTCTGTGACCGACAAGAAATTCATTGTTTACAATTTAATTGCTGAATAATCGAAATTGGACGGGTTTAATGACATGGCTGCATGAATTTTTGTTTGTAATGCAGTAGTGTGTAGTTCTACTTTAAACATAGAGTTCATGAGGGACAAATGATTTTACATCTCTTATGTATCTTTGGCCCTGATTTTTCCAAGCTTTTGAAAGATCATTAGCCATAAATTGCACACTTGAAAGTAATCAAAGAAATGTTGTCTTTTTTCCTGACACAGGTGTGCTATGAGTTGTGCTGGGAATTATCTGAAGGCAATATATGTAAAGAGGAGTCGTGAATCCGTCAAAACCATCCATGTCATTTCTAGTGCTTTCAAGGCCACGTTTACTTGGCATAACATGAGGACTCTTCAGGTCTTTTAATATGTTGAATTACGTAATTTCTAGTAGTGTGACATGCTAAACTAAATTCTGGATTTGCGTTTTAGGAATGTCGTGAAGCATGTGGTGGTCAAGGTTTGAAGACAGAAAGTCGGATAGGAAATCTCAAAGGTGAATTTGATGTGCAGTCCACGTTTGAGGGAGACAATAACGTTCTGATGCAACAAGTTCCGTAACATATCATTCACTTGAAACGATTCTTTTTTTATTTTCAAACTTGTCGGAATTGTAACTTATGGGCATCAGCGGGTTTTGAATAGGTTAGCAAGATACTTCTCGCAGAATATATAGCAGCTCAAAAGAAAAACGTCCCTTTACAAGGACTAGGGTTGGAACATCTGAATAGCCCTCCTCCCATTGTTCCTACTCAATTGACAAGCTCTACGCTCCGAAGCAGTCAATTTCAGGTAAATCTTTATCATTCATGTTAATCTGGCCCTTTCTTTCTTGGGGATGAATAATTTTAACAGTGAAGTCTTTAACCCCCTCAAATTTATATAACCATATAGATGGACATATTCCACTTAAGAGAGCAGGATCTCCTTAGGCGCTTGGCTACTGAGATTTCTCAATATCAAACGCAAGGAAAAAGCAAAGAACAAGCATTCATGATCGTAAGTTTTCTAAAAAACACTATCATTAGCCATGGGCCCAGAATTTGAAACAGAATTGGCTTTATGTATTTGTTGTATTCTTGCGCCAGAGTTATCACCTTGCTGAAGATCTGGCAAGAGCCTTTACAGACCGAACACTATTACAAATATTTTTGGAGGCAGAGGTTGCACTTCCTACCGGTTCATTCAAGGTATGTCTAAAATCTTGGCCCTTCATTACGTTAATATATGAAAGAAGACCCGTGGAAATGACCTTTGCATTTATGGGGCTTGCATATTCTGGCTACACAGAGTGTCTTTGGTTTGATGAGATCTATGTATGCCATGGTGATCTTGGAAGAGGATGCTTCATTTCTTCGATATGGGTACCTAACTGAGGACAAAGCTGCTGCCGTGAGGAAAGAAATAATGAAGCTTTGCAGTGAAATGAGGCCACATGCACTTGCCCTTGTCAGTTCCTTTGGGATTCCAGACTCCTTTCTCAGTCCGCTTGCCTTCGATTGGATTGAAGCAAACACATGGTCTTCAGTTCCACAATAACTGCATCATTGCCAGTCATTTTCCTAAAAAAGAATATACCAAACAGATTTGTATGCCCACCGTACATCAATTGACCAAATGGATTTGCTTGTCCACCGTACATCATCAATTCAGCTGCAGACTTTTACCTACACATAATAAACCTATTATGAGTATCAACAGTGATAAAATCTCTCGTTTCATGGAAAGATCATACGTATAGAATCAGTTGCAAATATTGGTTAATTTTATGTTCACATTCTCTGTAATCTGATAGTTAAAACACTGGTGCAGAAAGCCTCTCTACCACTGAAGAGAAGAAATAAAGCTAACGAGCACAAAATTTTCCAACCTGTAATTGCAGAGCCTTAAATGTTTCTCTCAAATCAGTTTGCAACGTCTAACCAAGGCAAATTGTGATGCCGGGTTCGTTGACATCAACAGTTCTAATTGAATCACCTTGCCTGGACGTTGAATTCTGAGACCAGGCTCCAAAAAACCTGTTTGAAATATGCAAACGGTGTTCACAAGTTTCTGTTATAAAATTTGGGAGCTCAGATCAGGCTTACCAGGAGATAATTTTTTCCCGTTGTACAACATTTCTGCCAAGGGATTTCTGGCCCAGTGATTGACAGCAGCACGGCTCATGGGCATGAATCCAACTATATCACCTTGTCCTGATAAGATAACCTGGACACCCATGAGGTGCATTAGAAGAGAGCTGTTACAAACACTACCATTTGCCCATCTTCTAGGAAGAATTCAAAATTTGTTAAAACATCACAGTTTTGCAGCGTGAGCTGCAAGCAACCTTGAGACCACTATTAAGTGTTGAAGAAGAGACAAGCACAATATTCAGAAGTTTCAGGAGTCCTGTCTTCAACCAATGGTAAACATGCATGATTGCACGTAGTAGTTGAGATTAATACTCAGGTTTTAATAAATTTTATTGGTAAAATGATTGCTCAGGCTAATTTTGGCGTAGCTGCCTATCCATACAGGTAAGACAACCTTTGAACAAGCTGGCCAATAGTGATTATTGACCTTGTTTCCAGTTGTGTAATGTGCTTTTGAGATGCGTCGGTGTTGGTTTTGCCAGCTTACAAACAAAAAACCAACAAGAAAACTCGCAGCACAATTGCATATAACCAACAGTAAGAACCAGAACGATTTGCGAAATTTGAAATTAATTTGACTTGCGATTTACAGCCAAAAATCCTATCTTGCCCCGTTATGTCTCCACAATCTAATACCATCCAATCATATATGGTCCAAAAAAAGTTTAAAGGAACAATAAGTACTACCTGGTAAATGGCAACGTCTTGTGGTGTTAATGCATGTAAGGCAGCAGAACCACTTGTGTCATGTGACAAAGCATAACTATCAGACCTACTTGTCTCATGTGGTACAAGAGTGCTTGAGGTAGTGGATTTAGCAATGCCTTCATCACAAGAAGCAACTTCTTCAGTAAAAGATATGTTAATCTCCTCCTTTAGATAACTAGGAAGCTCTCCAGTCCATGTACCAACATTAGGTTCAAACATAATATATCCAGCCCAGCCGAGGGCCTCTTTGATCTTTTCCATTACCATTCTGCATAAGCCTTCCACCTATTGGAGTTACAATTACCAAAAAATATGTTAAGAGAACACAAACATTGTGCGTCTATGAGATAAAGAGACGATGAGGGAAACAAAGACGTGCCAAATTGGGCTCAAAGATGTTATGGACCATCTAAAAGATTAAGCCCCATTAATCCGATCGCTTAGACATTAAATGTTAATTGATTCGTACCTCTGTTAGATTTAATTATCTGATCATTGAACAGGATTAGAATTCCTTTGTTAGGTAAGACTAAGATTCATATTTTATTGTCTATAAATATGTTATCAGATTCTGAATAAAAAACTGAGTTTTAGTTGTCTTCTCCAATTCTCCTCCTCCCCATCATCAATTATTCTTCCTATTTACTCCAGTTTTCTCCCCTTTTAATCCAATTTATACCCCCAATTAATCCTTGGATTTTTTGTGAACCTTATTTACATATTGATATCTAAGAGCATTCGATTAACAAGCATAACCCACTCATTGCCCTCCTAGATAAAACCCCTACTTCGACATTACAACAGTTATTCTGCCATAAACTGAACTTTTTAATCTTATGAATATGGATATGACAATATCACGTGGATAATAAGCTCTCATTATTCCTTATGAGTTGGATGACCCTTCGAACATGGAAGAGAAAGGCTGGTGGTATAATGACGGCTATGATGGCATCGTGGAGGTCGTTATAGTTAACTATTCACAGAAACCCTACAGGTTATGTTGGTGATTGCCTCGAGCAACTTGTCTTGGGGAGGGAAATGCCGCTGCAGTCCTTACTAGTCTGCCACTTCCTACTCCATCACCAACCACCGCAAGCCCATCACCATCCCCACCCTTGCCTCTGCAGCCTGTTATGGCTTGGTTAGGAGGCCCATTAGGATTAGTGGTTTGATTAGTTAGGGAGTTTAATTAGTTTAGTTAATTATGAGGAATTATTTGTAATTTCTAATAATTAGTCATAATGGCCTTTTAGGCTAGTGTTTAGGCCCGTTTAGGATTTCTATTTAATGTAAGAGCTATACCCTAATTTCAATTAGTGAATGAAGGAATTAGAAGTCTCTTAGTTTGATTATCCTTCTTCCCATCGTCTAACCTAATCTATCGTCTTGTTTACTCCCCTTCCGTCTATCTTCTCCTCTAAAACTCTAATTCCTTCTCTTCATCTACTACCCCTTATCAATCTCCTATTTTTATGATATTTCCCCAATTTTCCACCCCTAGATCTATCGAACTACAACATTGGTATTAGAATAGTTCTTTCTTGGCATTAACTATTTACAATATTCATGGTGCACTTCAATCATGGAAATGCTATGTAGCAAGTTGCCACGACAACTTCTCTATTCTCGGTCATCTCTATCACTCTGCAACTGTCCGTCGTGAAGCAGAAGGTTGACAAGTCCCTCGTCACAAGCAATGACAGATCCTAACTGTTTCAAAGTTCATTTTTTTCAGTCCACAGTAGATTTCCAGAAACTGCTTGGCATGGACGCAGAAGGCTGAACCATTCCCATGTCAAGGACCCCTCGGTTTAAGGCTTTCTATTTGATCCCTAAGGTAGCCCTTAGTTGGTGGCCGACCACTCATCAGTGGCTATTTTGGTGCTCCTCCGCTCTACTTACTCCCTCATCGCCACCACCTCTCAGCCAGCAGCTCCTTCTCACAGATCAACGATGGATCATCGCCATCTGGCAAAAGCCATTCCCTTGTAGCAAAGCCAGAAGGGTTCCTCCGCCACAACACGGGGCGCAGACAACAAGGACGATCAGGTAGAGACATCGATGGGGTGGTTGAAGCAGGCAGCAGAACTTCTCCCCGTCATCCTTGGACACACAATAAGTGTTGCGTGCGAGTGCTAACATCATGGCCACGGGGCTGGGGGACAAAGGAGAGGCAGCACATCTCTGCCTTGCAGAGCTCCCAGGTCTACTCCTCCTTATCAAAGCAAGGGCGAAGCAGACAAGGCCAGAAAAAAATCAGAACAAGGGGAGTAAGAGCGGAGAGAGACAACTCCAACACCAATTTCGGCACAGAATCCGCCGTCCAGTGCAGGTGAGTCCAGGGTCTTTCCACATGTTCCACAATCAAAGTTCTCCTTTTCGCATGCAAAAATGACTTGGGTCTGTTCTAACCAGATTTGGAATGGCTGACCCATACCCATCTAGGCATTTTTTTCAAACACCCAAGACGGTGCTTCTAGACCCAAATCTAGGCCCCACAAACCTGCTCCCTTTTCTTGCTTATCTACCCACCAATGCTTCAACACAAATTGCAGCCTATTCAGCATTTTTCACATAATGCAACAGCAGAGCAGTTGTGGGCCCCACTGGTGCACTCTCACTTTTACATTCAGGTTTCAAGGGCAGTGGTTTACCTCGAGGACGAGGTGATGCGGAAGCATTGGTGAAATGTTATGGCTCAGTTAGGAGGCCCATTAGGATTAGTAGTTTGATTAATTAGGGAGTTTAAATAGTTTAGCTAATTATGAGTATTATTTGTAAAATCTAATAATTAGTCATAATTGCCTCTAGGCTAGTGTTTAGGCCCATTTAGGATTTCTATTTAATGTAAGGGCTATGCCCTAATTTTAGTTAGTGAATGAATAAATTAAATGTCTCTTAGTTTGTTTATCCTTCTTCCCATTGTTTGACCTAATCCATCATCTTGATTCCTCCCATTTGGTCTATTTTTTGCTCTAAAACCTTAATTCCTTCTCTTCATCTAGCCTTCCCTATCGTCCCTTCTCAATTTCCCAGTCCAGCATTCCCCACCTCCCCCACTCACCCCCACCCTCCTTTTCCACAATCACCAGCAGCTACCGAATCTTTGCCTTCCCATTGTAACAACTCCAATAATGGGCCACCATTTTTATAACAGAAATGACATCTATGCCTCCACATTTTGCAAATTTCCTAATAGGAATGGGTATGTGTGAGCCGTAGAGCAGTTCAGCTGTGAAGAGAAATCTATTTGCGTGGAAATTCAAGTCAATAAATAGCTTAAAACTTTCTTGAAAATTTACCCCTTGAATTTATCCAGATTTGTGTTGAACTCTTGGCACATTGTACAACACATACATATGATCATAAAAGATCAGAATTTATAGACCCTCTGTTAAAACATCAAGATTCGGATAGTGATAATATGCTAGAGCATATTAATGCAATGTCCATCATTACAAGTGATATGAAAATGCTAAATAATCCTCTTGGAGAGGGAATCCAAGTCTCAATTTGAAGAGTCTTCCCACATCTTGGAAAACTATGGTTGTAGCACTGAATATGTCTGATAAGAAATTCACTCTAAATGATCTTACTACAAAGTTTGGCCACAAGCAGGAGAGAAGGTCACATGAGAGGCCGAGATTCGTGTACTAAATTGGCACAAAATGGCTAACTAATAGGTGGTCCAAGAAGCTAGTATCGGTATCGATGATAGTATCGAGTACCGACATGGGTATACATCAAAATATATGCAAAACCTCTAATATATACTTAAAGTTATTAAAACTGATAAAATATTATCACACTAATTCTCTTAAAAACATAATAGACGGTTAGAAAATGTAAATGAACATAGAGCCACAACATTAGTAACACGCGTTGATGAGTGAGGCCCCTCATGTAAGTCTTAGATGAGGACCTCTTCATGTGATGTTTAAATGAGAGGGGCCACTTTCATAAATAAAACCAAATTTTGTTTGAAAAATGTTTAAGCTTGGGAATTGTTTTAATACGCTAACCCCCGATGAGTGCATTAGGCTAATCATAATCGTGTATTAAAAATGTGGGCCCTACAAATTATCATTCCGTTGAAGTCTATACGCTAAATGTATAAGTGAATGCATAAGCGTGCAATGCTATATTTAGCAAAAAATATATCTTTGGATTGCATGGACCCACCCATTTTGATATTATTGATTCTTAATTCCTATTTTCATAATAGATGAGAATAAAGTAATTTAAAAAGATCGTTGCTTCCATGAAGATGGTATGGCATGGTTGGTAGATCAACCTTAAAGTCCTGTGAGGGAGTGAGTTCAAGTTGTGACTAATGCATCCCAAGCTCTTTTTATCTGAAATAAAGCGTGCGGATCTAGGTCTAATGCTTGTCAATTTTTGTCTCGTTGTTCATATCATGACTGTGTATCGAAAGTATTAATATGGTGGGCAGAAATGGAACAAAAGTATCAACATTTCCTGTGTCATGTGGCACCCCCTGTACCATACAAGTTGTTACCAATATGAATACGAATCAGCTAAAATGGCCCCGTGTTGACTCGTTCAACCTTCCATGTTTGCAAGAACCTTAAGAATCCTAGGGCAAGGGAGGCAAATCCAAACCCAAAGTGGCACATTTTAAACGTAGCTAGATGGGCCAATTTTAGGCTGATTGCCCTAACAAGAAGGTAATAATGATCAGGCAAGTGGAAGCCAAGCAAATAAAACGGGCAAGGGAATTGTGTTCATGGTCATTGAGGCTTTAATTGTTGATACTCATGATAAGGCTTGGTGGTTGAACTCTACAACCGCTAAACATGTAGCCATAGTAAGTTGTATTGACACAACTGAATTTACTTATGAACACAAGATATACATAGGGAACAACACATCCTGCGAGGTCGCTACTAAAAGGACATAGGATTCCCCTCCCTAAGGGGAATACCATGATGCTAACTGATGTCCTTTATGCTTCATCTATCAAGAGGAACTAGATTTCAAATCCTCTTATAACTTCAAAGGGACTTAAACAAGGTTCAGGAAGAGCATAGCCACCATAGGGAGAGATAATAAAATTTTATTTTCTGGAGTTTATAAATTGAATGTAGTTGACTCTGTTTTAGTTAATGAGATTAGTTTTCAATATCTTGCTTGCATTTGAGATAGTGATGATTTGATTTAGCATATGCATTTATGTAATGTTACTTACATAAAATGCTTATGATGTCCTCTAATGGATTGCTCCCTCAAATATCCAAAAACCTTTGTGTGTGATAATTGTCTCTCAAGCAAGATGAGTAGATAACCCTAGGGATGTCATTCGGATCAGGTATATGGTAAACCCTGACCCTAATGGGTTGGGTTTAATTTTCTAAATTCAATCCAAATAGCTATTAGGTCCGGTTCGGGTTTCATGTAATCCAATTCAACCCAACCTAATTAAGGTTATAAATACAATTTTTTTAATTTTTCTTTATATTTTAATAAAACATGACCCATTAGGGTCATTCATAAAGGTTATAAATTCAACCTGAATAGTTATTTAGGTGGGTCAGATTCGGGTTACCATTTCTTAAATAGTATTGGATTCATGTTTGGAAAACTCACCCGAACATAACCCGGTGACATCCCTAGATAACCCTTTTCTAAGGAAGAGCTTCAAACCGTTTAGAAATAATTTATTCTAATCTATGTGGTCTTCTAAACATCTAAACACGAAGTGGTATGACTTATTTCATCACCTTCATAAATGATCTCTCTAGGCTTGGGCATGTGCATCTCTTAAAGAGAGTTAATAAATTCAAGAATATGAAGCTAAACTTGAAACTCGACTAGGTAAAACTATCAAAGTTCTTAGAACTGATAGAGGTGGTAAATATACCTTAGATAAGTTCAAAAACTATTTTATCAATCATGGTATAATTTACCAGTATACACTACCTTATAATATTGTTGAGAGGCATAACAAGACTTTAAAAAATATGGTCAGATCAATGTTTAATCACTCTGAACTACAAATATAGTTTTAGGAAGAGGCACTAGATATTACAGTTTATGTGTTAAATCGAGTACCCACTAAGGTTATCAATAAAATACCTTATGAGTTATGAAAAGGTAAATGAATAGACTTAGTTTATCATGAAGTGTGACGGTCAAAGAACATGTCAAGGTGCTAGATCCACACATGAACAAGCTAGACCCTAAGACAATAATATACAACTTTAGAAGGTGCACAAAGCACTCAAAAGGGTACACATTTATCATTCATCATGTTGATGGGATAGTGGGGGTAAAATAGTTGCACATTTTCTTGAAGATTTATATCCCAAAATTCCTCGTAATAAAGTAGAATTATTTGACGTTAAAAGAGAAAAATGAGCTACCTCCACTTATTAGGAGGTGATTGGTTCTCAGCCTTTAATTAAGAATAAAAATGAGACAAACAATGAGGGAAAGAAGACCCTCTAGTGTGTTGAATGGCTTCTATTCAATATAGGGGAAAATGAGGTTATTATACTTGTTGATCCTATGACCTTTGAGTAGGGTAAGGACTCTAGATGCTAAGGAATGACAAGCTACTATTCGAGGTGAAATAAACTCATAATCTTGAAGAATATAATTTAGGAAGTTATTGACTTGCCAAAAGATACAAAACCCATTGATTGCAAATAGATCTTCAAGAAAAAGTTTATGGAAATGGATTAATTGACAAGTAAAAGCTAGACTAGTAGCTAAGGGAATCACTTACATAAAAAAGTGATTGACATTAAGGAGACTTATTCACTTGTATTTAGATTTATATCTATTAATTGTTTGTTGGCCATAGTTGCATATTATGACTTAGAGTTAGATTTATATCTTTTAATTGTTTGTTGGCCATAGTTGTATAGTATGACGTATAGTTACATCAAATAGATATAAAGATTGTCTTCCTAAATATAAAGTTAAGGCAGGAGATTTATATGGTCAAACCCAAAGAGTTTGATGTTCTTAAAAAGGACCATAAAGTATGTAAACTCATAAATTTACTATATGGGTTGAAACAATCTCTTCAACACCGGTACTTCACATTTTACATAGTGATTTGTGAGTCAAAATTCACTACTAATGATTGTGACCTTTGTGTGTACTCCTTTAGAGATAGGAGTAGATTTATGATCCTTTTATTATATGTAGATATCATGTTGATGGAAAATAACTTAAGAGTTAAATTGTCAGTCTAAAGGAGATCGCTCAAGACCCAATTTGAAATGAAAGACATAAATGACGAAAGACTCAATTTGGAGTCAATGTCTTTGCCCAATTATTGGTAGCTTGATGTTACTCAGAACTAATTTGAATTTTGTTGTAAGGCTCTTAAATAGATACCAAGCACCAAATATATGAAATCCATTTATCAAGCTAAGGAGTTGTCTTTGGCTAAGTATAGTGATTAAAACTATGTCGGGGACCTTAGATGAAAGAAAATCCATTATTGATTGTCTTTTATGTTTAAAAGCGATGCCATAGCTTGGGCTAATAAAAAGTAAAAGACCATACTAAAGTCAATCACATAAGCTAAATCTTAAACATGCAATTTAGCAACTTCAAAATGCAATTAGCAACTTCAAAAGAAGTTTGAATAAGACTTTCTAGCTAGGCTAGGAGAGTTGGACTAATTCTCTTGTCCATATGTTTTGTGACAATTGGGCATTATTTTTTATATGTTGTAGAAAAGAAAGTTGGTAAACCATCAACCTACTTTTGAGATGTTGGGAGACCAATCAACAAAGGCCTCAACAATGAATTAGTTTGACAAAATTGAGGTGCCAACTAAGATTGAGTTCATTATGAACTCTCTCTCTCTCCCCCTCTCCCTCCCTCAATTCATGTCTTTCTCTTGATCTTTCCGGCACTCCTCCCTTCTACGGCCTCCAACGCCCTTCCAAAACCATTGCAGGCACATCGAAAGAAGAGGTACAAGGGCTGCTGCCCTTGATATTGCAAGTGCATGTTTTTGTGCATGCTGTGAAAGAGATGAGGAAATTGTAGTGGCTTCTTCATGAGATTTACTCTAGTCCAAACTCCAAAGTTTTGGTGTTACCAGATAAAATTATTTTTTTTAAACAAGGATTTACCCTCAAACAAGGATTTACTAGATAAAACTCCAAAGCTTTGGTGTTATTAGATTATACAAAGGGGTGGCGTATTTGGGTGTCAGAGTACAAGTCAACACTCCAGGGAGTTGATACTAGGTGGTTAGTAAGTAATTGTTCATTGTTAATTACTTGTTTCTTGATTGAAATTAAATCATATATATATACTGCTTTCATGCATGATATACAGGAGGAATTGAAGGAAAAACTGAAATTTGTTGTCCAACACCAGCCACCACCAAGAACTTTCACTGTGTCCGTGATCTTCACTTCCAACACCTAATTTTCAAACACTATTACCGACTCTCCCTGCCATAAATCTGCATATGCAATCGTGCCACATCTTTACCATGAATGCTGACCATCTCACCACAAAATTTGCTCCAACATTGTTCAACCGTCAGCCCTATTCAGCAGTGACAATGTCTCCATCCTCTAACTACAGTCGTTGCTCTCATAGACAAGAATAGGCCCATGTCCAGGTACAGTGCTAGGGTTTCTAACAGAACAAAGAAGGTTGCATTCGAAAACGATGTCCTAGAGCGGGTCCAAAGTGGGTCTGCTGTGCCCTGAGCCTAAGTTCTTCACTAATGGTAGTTGTTATGCAGGTCACAACGAGATGAGATCTAGAATTTACAGTTACAGACCTGTCTTCAAGTCTGCTAGAGCCAGATCTGCCCCTATTTTACTTTTTTGGATGTTACGTGGGACGAAATGTTTGCACCTGATTTTTCTTTAAACGGGCCTATGATTCTCTTCCTTTTAGACGCCAGCCAAGTTCTTTGGACAACATGCTTAAGTTGATTCCTGTTCAAAAGCTTACTCACTGCAGTTGCCTTTTATCTCAGCTCCTTCCTTTTAAGTGCCACCACAAGATGCTCCATTGTGTTTGCCCGAGGACAAGTTTATCACATAGCATTGGTGGGCCCACTACCTATGGCGTGTGAAACAAATACCACCATCTGGATGAGGTGAAGCATAAGCATTAGTGGAGTGTTATGGCCTACTATGGAGGCCCGTTAGAGATTAGATTTTCTTAATTAATTATTAAATTAAGTGATTAGAGAGTAATTAATCACTAGGAAATTAGTGGGAATTTATCGTATTTTTATTTAATTAGTATTAATAGGATTTTACGGTAGTTATTTAAGCACGTCCAGAATTTCTCTTTAATGTAAAAAGTAGCCCTAATTGTAATCCACTTAGTGAACTGAATAGAACTCTGAAACTCTTTGTTGTCTTAACCTTTAACTTTGATTATCCTTCTTCTCATAGTTCGGCCTAATCCATCTTCTTGATTTCCCCCCTTTCATCTAAATTCTCTTCTCAACCTTAATCCTTCCCCTCATGGCCTAGCCTTCACTATCATCACACTTCACCTCCTACAATTTTTTCAAAAATTCACCAATTGCCCCCCTATAGATCCTTTGATTTACAACAACTAATTAAGAATACCCCAATCCTAAAACAACATCCACTTGGTAGTTGGTGCAAGTGGGCCCGGCCCTAATGGGCTGATTTGGGCCATAACAATCACACAGGAACTTTCAATCATATATGCACATGTAAAAAATCTATCTATGTTTGCAAATAAGTAGCACCCCTTTATTCACATTATTTATTTGCTTGTAATTTCTAGGAGGGAATGAAAAAACAATGGAGATAAAGAAGAAGAAACATTTGATGTTTCCCTTTAGAGAAAGAAACCGATAGATATAAGAGCACAGAAATCTTCACTTTCTGGAGACCATCAACAGTCATGCAAACTTTGAAGAGAGAGAGAGAGAGAGCAAAAAAAAATGTAAGATATCTCTCACAGATATCACTCACTGAGATCTGAAAAACTACCTTCACCGAAAAAGTAAGAAAACCAAGATCTCAGCACCGAGATATGGAAGGATACCAAAATAGTTTCAAATGACACCATATCCTGAGTGTCTTTACCTTCAGTACTGGTTTAGAAGCTAGATCCAAACTCTTCGGAGCATCCAAGTCAGTTAAAAGAAACCCAAGAAAAAGAGAAATTCATTCAGAAGCTGTGTTTCCATCTTCATCAGCAGCAGTGCCAACATGCATAACCTTCAATTTACCTATCCTCTACAATTCTTGTAATTCCCTTGGTATTAAGACACTATCCCGAATCCCGCAAGCAGCAATCATGGCCTTGTTGCCATAGTTGTCATTGCCCAAACCCTCATAGTCAGATCCACCAAAGCCTGGTCCATCAAGGCCACCAGCATTTTTTCCGTCAACCCCACTTCCAGTCTCACCTTCACCGTTTCCAGCAGCAGCCTTTTCTCATTTTACAACTTTGGCAGTGGTTGCCCTCATCTGAATTCCTTTCTCCAGCCACCATACTCATATATATCAGCAAAAGCCTCTGGCTTTCAGCTCAAGTCATCGCTGTCCTCAAGCCACCACTGCCTCAATAACAATTGGTTCTTCTTCCAAAAATTCTCCTTGTTTCATTCACTGGTGTGAAGCCGCAACCACCACAAAACGAGGACTTCTTCCTCTATTTCCCACCCTTGTCTTCAGGTCTACCATGCAGATCTTTACACACGTTGTCCATTCGAAGCCCATCCCCCCAATCATTAACTTGGTCTATGGCTGCTACCATCATCTTCAACAAAGCTTACAATCGCTCTCTTGGCGGTGCTAGGGCAACATCAGAGAAGAAGAGCAACAATTCAAGGCGACTCCTAGTGATGGTCTAACACAGGTCCATACGAACATGGCCCCGGATTTGGAAAATGCACTTATGAGGTGATTCTCTTCCTCTTGGATATGTCACCGCGTGCATATTGTTTATGTTTGTTGGACTTTCTTACATGAAGAGTTGTTCATGCCCTACCCACTTACGTGGAGGCTTCAACTCACTCCACCGACTAAAGGTCGGATCAGCTTATTGAACTATCTAATTAACAAATCCCTAGTTATGGAATTAAGAAAAAATTAGGGATTTGTGTAAATTTTAAGTGGTTCGATTAGTGGGCTTTTAGGCCAGGTGTTTAGACCCGTTTAGGATTTCTATTTAATGTAAGGTTTAGCACTAATTGTAGTAGGTCAATGAAGTCGACAGAATTACAAATTACTCGTAGGCTCAACTCCTTGAGAACAAGGAGTTGAGTACCATGTATATGAGCAATGGTAAGTTGAAACAATAATCTTTATTTAAATTGAGTTGGGAAAAGTCCACTGCAATCATGAAAAATAAAGAACTCAAACCAGTTGATATGTCATTGATTTTGTAGTTTTAAAAGCTTTAAATCAAATTAGCATAAGTCAATCCATTCTGATATGTATCTAATGAACTATAGACTAGACAATAATTTCTAACACTCGTGCCATCATTTCCTGAAAACTATAAGTACAGTTGAATTATATACAATATTCATGAAAGTATTGCCCTCAAATTAACAAGTAAAGAATATTTTGTGACAATGGATTGCAACCACACACACCAAGGGAATATCCTGGCTCTGCCACTGGCCTCTTCTAAGGGATCGAAGGTGTGTGACCAGGGAGATAAGGGATAAGAACATTTTCCAAATATTGAGCCCTTCAAACTACAGACTCTGGATGCCCACCCATCTGCCCCATGAATCATTAGTCACTAAATTTTTAAAAGGACGACTGAGTGAGGTCCATAGCTTCATCTACGCTGAAAACTTGTGGGCTTTGTTTAAAGGATGTTGTTTCAGTGTCACGGTTCAACCCCTGCAGCCCTTGGTTTGCACAGTTTTGCATTCAGGATAGCCTAAATGTACATCCATCCAACATACGTACAAGCAAATGTAAACATTGATAGCAAACTTGCAAATATTTTCATCTGCATACCTCACTATGTTCAGATGGATGTGGGACCAAGGAAACAGTACTGAGAAGGTTCCAAAAATGGCATATATCAAATTTAAACTTATTTTGACATGTGGACCCCTTTTACCTAAACTCAGTGAATTTGTTAAGACTCAAAATTACAACTTTCCTTTATATTATTTCCTGGTTTAGGTAGAATTCCATTAATGTTATGTTTTATTAAAGGTAGGATTCTTATCATTTATTTTCCTAGTTTAGAAAATTCCTAATAGTACTTTAATTCCTAGTTTAGGTTTCCTTCTACTTAGGAAAGGCTTGAAGCCAATAAATTAATAATCACACTACTACTAAGGGTTAAGCAATGAGAATTTAATAGTATTTAGTTAATTTCTCTCTCTTCCTCATTCTTCTTCCCTTTCTTTATGAATATCTTACAATGATGATGCCCTATTTCCCTTGTGAACCACGAGTTCACAACATTGGTATCCAAGAGTCGTGGCAGGTGCCACTTGCACGTCCACCACCATTCCCTGATCCTCTGTAGCCTACCTCCTTGCCACCATGGCCACGACAGTCAATTGCCTCTCCTTCAAGCCGCAACATCGAGTCGCAGGCTAACCAGTTGGGGATAGTTGATGGCCTTCCAGTGCAAAAGCACCATTGGATGCACATGTTCACATTCTTCCCTTCTGTGGAAGCCTCCAAAGGTATGGGCTTTTCTGATCTGCCACATGCTCCACCACTATGTGAGGCAATAATGCCTGGATCTCCTCTTCCGGCATCCCCACCATGCCGGATACCTTGGACACAACCACTACCATCACGACCATTCCCCTGCTTTACACCCCAAAACAGTGGCTTTTCCAGCCTCTTTGTCCACCAAAACCACAGGCCAGAGACCCCTCGGTTCCACCAAGCACCAGTCTGCAGCGGGGTGCACTACCCTCTGGGCCATCCAATCTGGCAGACATGCCATGAGCCGTGGTGGAGCACTGGGCCAGTCAGCGCAGGCACCCTCATGCTTCTTGTCCGACAGGAATCCAAGGCCCAACTCTCCACAGTGTCCCACAAGGAGGGGCCTCTATTGGAGGCAACTTGAGCACGAGGTGATGCGCAAGCAAAACAGTGGTGGATTGTTATGACTCAAAACTAAAACTTTCCTTTAATAGTATTTCCTAGTTTAGGTAGAATTCCATTATTGTTATGTTTTGCTAAAGGTAGGATTCTTATCATTTATTTTCCTAGTTTTGAATATTCCCAATAGTACATCAATTCCTAGTTTAGGTTTCCTTCTCATTAGGGAAAGGCTTGAAGCCCATAAATTATTTATGACACTACTACTAAGGGTAATGCAATGAGAATTCAGTAGTATTTAGTACATTTCTCTTTCTTCCTTGCTCTTCTTCCCTTTCTTTATGAATGTCTTATAATGATGATTCCCTATTCCCCTTGTGAACCACGGGTTCAAAACAGAATTATCAGCAGATGAATTTAGGTTAGAAATTAAAAGTTTCCATGAGTAAAACCCCATATGCAAAAAATTGACCTAAACTCCCAAAACCATGACCATGTGATTTCCCATCATCCCTTGGTCCCCACTCATACCAATTGTATGTGCTCATTTTTTTAAACATTAACAACGAATCCTCACTCTCTCTCTCTCTACACACACACACACACACACAAAGAGAGCTTATTCAATTGAAAAAAAATGTTATTCAATTATTAGAATAACAATTATAAATGTGCACCTCACTAGCATCCAGATATTGTTCTTCGCAGCAGTCAACTTCAGTGATTGGAGCATCCAAATGTGTAGCATAAGATTTTTTGGCCTTAAAAATGTTGGGCTGGCTTAACCGAGAGAGAACGCCAATAGATAGCAAAATACCCCCACAAGCCAAAGTAATTAACAATATTTGCCAAAACGAACTCTTCTGCAATAGAAACCACAATTTCTTTGCAATTCAATATTCCTTTTGCATTTTGTAGTTGCATAATAAAATTAACAATCAGTAAGAACTAATACCTTACTCTTTGAAAATTTCGACAAATCCACAGATAGCCCACATGAAAGTTGTTTATCTGGCATGGTGTATGGGTCTTCATAATATTGGTCCAAAACATTAGCCAAATCAACCTGCAAATATAAGGACAGAACTGTAAATAATCATAATCATAGTCTTACTTTTGCTGGGTGATATATTCCACATAGTAAATCACTTTTACTAGCTTCCGTCACAGATTATATGATCTAGATAGATCAAATTAATAACAGGAAATGAGAACAATATGTTACCATTTGAAAGTGGGTCAAGAGAACCTCCCACCTATCATTCTCTGTTTTGTGCCACCCTTGATATTCTACACCTTCAAATTTGTCCCCACTAATTTGGAGCCTGTATGCAGGCACAAATTCAGAAGCCCAAGTTTTGAATTCTGGACCACCAATTTCTTCCAACCTCAAAATCGCTGGAGGTGCGTGCCACTGGTCCTTCATCTTTCTCTTAGCAAGTCTATAATTTTTTTTAATGGGCTTAGATTCTGCTACCAACTTCTTAGCATTCCCAATTATTTCCTCTTCACCTATTCTACAAATAGAGACGGAAGAGTAGCTTGAAAAAACCTTTTCAGCCTTCTGAAACCAAGAGGATAATCTACTAGAAGTCTTGCTTTGCACATTAGAAAATAATTCTTCTGTACTTTTCAGGATACAGGAACAAACAGCTTCTGCTAGTATATAAAGAACCATTTTGTCTGATGAACTCATGGAGAAAGCAGGTAGAACCTGTAGGAAACACAAAAACAGAAACAGAAAGAAAACTAACACTAGACCAGAAGAAAAGTTCAAAATGATATTACAAGAACTTATACAAAGTTTTAGGTAAAAAATATATACTCCCTCCATCCTATATTAATACCTCCATTAGGAAAAACTATTTGTGCCATTTTAATAGCTCCATTTGGCTCAATTTAAATGGCTAGGTACTTTAAAAAGAGTCTCAGAAGCTATTTTCCATTCTCTTTGCAATGGGTCCCACCATTCAAAAAAATCACTAGTTTTCCAAATTGAGATATCAATATGGGATGGAGGGCATATATTACAAGCAGTAAGACATAACAATCAGTATTGCAAAAATACATGAAAAACATTATAGGAAAAATCATTGTAATCTATTAAAAAAAAATTCACGCAGACAAGAAACTTTTTAAGTCACCTGCCTAGGGCTTGCAAGCTCATCCATATTTCTCTCATTTCCTGGAGCAAATATTACAAGCTCAAAGCTCCAGATATTATTCAGTATCACTTGACGGAAAGTCATGGCCAGTATGTCACTAGAAGTGGCAGAAGCCATTATATCAGCAGTGAGGCTATTTTTCAATTTCCTTGCCTTCTCCTTGACCTTTCTTGCCGGCAGGAACTGTTAGCGTAGCACATATTCAATTTTCAGCATAGCCATCAATTTCTCATAATATAGAAACTACTTTCTGCAGAATAGGAATGAGAGTCTAAAACCTCACATTTAAATTATAAACACAGGCATAGCAAGTGCGATTTATAATAACATGCTACCCAGGAACTAAAAAAGATTTTGTCTTAGAATATCCACTTCTGTGGATGAGAATTAAGCAATCAATTGCAGTAATACAGGAATTGCAGGAAGAAATCCTTTATGTCACTTCTTTCACCAGCTAGGATGCCATAAAGAAATAAATTGATTCATAGCAGTTATATGGGAACTGAATTAATCATAATTTCAAGTAACTAACACGCACTATGGTACAACTTGACACTGATAGATAGATAGATAGACCCCAAGGAGCTGCCTGATGGCGGCAGGGAAATTATCTCTAGCCCTCCTAGCACACTTTTTATATGCCCTTGAATGAAAATCCAACAAAACATGGCCCGCATGAACTAAACCAATATACAAATATACATACATATAATTATTATCTATATTGGCACAGGCTCACCTCAAAGGGCCTCATCTATATATGTGTAAAGTTCCTTTAGTTGATTTTTTCTCACAAAGGCATCATCAAACATAAGGGCCCACGAATTTCAGGCCTACTTTGACATGTGGGCCCTTCATTGCAGCATTTCAATCTCACTTCAAATAAACGTTTCTAATTTTCACACACTAGAGGTGTAAGATAGGTGCAGAACCAATTGATTTTAAAAAGTTTCCTTTGCAGATGAGGGTCTACTAAATCAGGGTAATTCTAATGTTGAACCCATCCATTTAACCTCAACAAACTTCAAGGACCATATCCCTATGACTTGTCACTCATTTCTCGGTCCCATACTCCGCTTTGATAGTGGTTACACAAAAGACGGGCCTCTAAAAAAATATTGACCATTGTAATTTAGATCCCATTCGTTTCAAATTTTTCTTTGGTAGCTTATTAATTTGAAAAAGTTGCTATCACCCTCCCCCACCCCCCATCACTTCCCCTATTATTAAGTATTGAGAAATCTTTCATACCCACCCCATTCCTTCTTCCATATTAAACAAATATATATCCTACCCCACTCCTCCACACCGGAGCCTGCCGCTTGGTGCATCCTTGGCATCCTTTTTCGGGTAAGCCCTCCCCCACCACCACGAACTCCGCCTCCTCCTCCTTTCTCTTCTCATTTCCTCCTCCTCGTCCCAGAAGATGGCAGAGAGGCCGCCCACGGAAGCACTGGCTGCAGCCAGCCAAGATATGGCTGGTTCATGGCCAAATCTGGCAGCTAGTCGGGCCACCCACAGCCCTTCCCTCCTCCTTTCTTCTTCTTCTCCCTCCTCCTCCTCCACCTCTGATTTTCTCCTCCTTTATTTTCCTCCTCTTCCCAGAAGTCAGGAGAATAGGGGGTGGAAGTTTGGTCACAGGTGATCTAGGCGCTGGCACCATCATCGGAAGCTGGCCGCGCCATATGAAGAAGAGAAGAAGAAGGGAGTATAAATGGGGTCACAGAGAAAATAAGGGGGAGACACATGGGGAGAGAGCAATAAAAAAAACGAAAACATAAAAGAAGTTGGAGGAAATGAGACATTAGTGGGGAAAAATAGCAGCGTTCTTAATTTGAAGTCATTTAAAATTAAATTTTATGAGTTCCGGCCTCAGTGCAGTTTAGGCTAGAATGTACTTCACTCTCCATCAGCTGGAAATGTGTCATTTACTTTAATTCAATTGTTTTCTGATTAACAAAGAGGAAATTAAACCCAGAAACACTCAAATTCTAGGATGAAGAGCGAAACACACTACAGAACTGACCAGTCTGGTGGCAATTGTACTATGATCGTCGGGGCTGCCGGGGAAGACGGTCTCGACAACCATGTCCGGCACACCGGATGAGAGGTGCTCGTCAGCGACGACTCCTCCATCGACAGCGGCGGCAGTGACTGCCTGCTCGAGGTCGACAGGCCCAACGATGGTCAAGCGGGAGAGGTCGCATTCATAGGAACGGACTGCCGGCGCGCTCTCCCGAGCACGCGCTCCACCGGGGTCGGAGGAGGACGAGGAGACGGGACGGAGGAGTTCGGGGTCGGTGACAGCCGGGCGCTGCTCTGGCTCCGACGAGCGAATG
Organism: Saururus chinensis; assembly: GCA_035235625.1. NCBI lineage: Eukaryota > Viridiplantae > Streptophyta > Magnoliopsida > Piperales > Saururaceae > Saururus > Saururus chinensis. The sequence goes on from CP141144.1 coordinate 25,671,423, forward strand.
AGGAAGGAGACGGGCTTTTGGAGGCGGGAGCTAAGAAATCGGTGGGGGGAGAGTAGGAGGGAGTCAGGAGGAATGCGAGTTTCGCGGCGGAAGACGGGGAGGTGGAGGGGAGAGAGGAGAGGAGCTTGGAGGCAATTCATGAGGGTAGTAGGATTATGTCCATTAAAGGCAGACTCAGAAACCTAGTTCTCCCTATCCTCCACTCCGCCTGTCCGCCTCCGATTCAAAAGCTTTTCGGGGAAAGGGTTGTGTCGATCGATTTTACGTGGAAAAGACCCAACAAATTTACCCGACAAAAACTAACACGCCTATTAGTATAAAATTTAAAAATAATTTAAATAATATTAAAAAAAATATTTATTAAAATTAAAGACTTTAAAAAATATTTTGTAAATTAATATTTTTGTATGTACATATGTGCTAGCACCGGTATCTGCACGATTTTTTTTTAAAAAAGTAAAAATTATTAAAATAATAATTAAAAAAAATATTTATTAAAATATACTACTTTGAAAAATATTTTTTAAAGTGGTATTCATTTTTGTCACGTAGGTGCCAGCCAAGCATCTGGCGCCAACGTGGTTTTTTTTTTAAATTTTTTAAGTTAATTTCGTCGTTTAGAACGACAAAACGAAATTGGTTTGAATATAATTTCGTCATTCTAAATGACGAAACCTTCTATTACTTGACTCGATGTCGTTGTTCAGAACGATGAAATCAACTTAAGCTAATTTCGTCGTTCTAAACAACGAAATTGCCATAGTTGGCTAATTTCGGCCTTCGGTCTCGGAACAACACTGATTTCGTCATTCTGAACGACGAAATCAAATTAAGCTGACGATGAAATCAAATTAAATTTTTTTTAAAATTACTATTTAAAACTAATTTTATCACATGTCCCTGTTCATTCATTCAAAACACAGATGTACATGCACGACTTCATTCATTCCACAGATAACAAATATCACCATAACAAATATCATTATCACGAATATCACCATAACAAATATAAGTAAAGTACATCATAGACGAGTAACAAATATAATACATCACAAGTAATATCATAATCTCCTACGTCCTCATCCTCGACGGTGGTATACGAGCTCCTCATGATCTACCTCTAGCTCTGGCTATGGCTCTGGCTCTGGCTTTGGCTCCGACTGGGGTTGGGGCTGGGGCTCCGGCTGGGGTTGGGGCTGGGGCTCCGGCTATGACTCCATGTCGGGCTCTTGCTCGGGCTCCGGTTCAGCATAAGTAATAGATGGTACAATACGAGCTGGCCGATGTCGTCTATAATATAAAATCAGATCTGGCTGAGTGACATGTGTAGTGTTTGAAAATGATGAACCTGGAGGAGAGCTATATGCTACTGATGATGATGGAATATCAGGGCATGAAGAGTGCATCGGCTGCGTCTGAGCTGCCTTGTCGACAGGATAATCTCGATGAACATCCGTGATCACCGAATAAAGTAGTGGCAAGCTACGAAGGACATCATTAGACGCTCTAATCACCGACTCACATGCTGCTGCTAAGTCCTCGCGCGAAGTACAGGTGACAAGCGCATCACTCAAATACGCATTAGTATGTCGAATCTGACGAAGCTATAAAAAAATAAATTAAATATTAGATAAATAATTAAAACAAAATAAAAAAATAATATATGCCTTAATTAACAAAGTTGTACTTACTAGAGCTGCCTCAGATGCTCCCCTAGGCTGATATGTCATCTCCTCTACATCATCACGCGGTAAAATATATCGCCATGTAATTGGTAAATACCAGTGCATATAAGTACTATGAACATCTCGCAATGTCGTAGCCAGCTCCCCTTTAATAATAGTGGCTCTCCTATCCTCCCATCGAGCAATATACAACGCATGATATATAGCCTAGTTGGTAATATGGCGGCCCTGTCGAATGATGCTGTCACGACCCGGATTTTTAAAAGCATTTTTAAATAGCACGAACGGTAGGTAAATTTTTTTTTTCTTTAAATACAAAACAAATCCTTCGATTAAATATCCAGGTCATGATAACTGGGGTTCACAAATACGAATATCAAATCATATGATATTATTTAACATCTGAAAATTTATAAAGACTAGCTCATCCATCTAAGTACAAGTATGTCACCCGTCTGAAAATAAATAACAAGTTGACTCTCACGTTTAAGGCACACTTACGTATCGGAGTTTCAAAAATGCGAAAACCTCTTGAGCTCGCCTGCCTTGGTGTCACTTGTCGTCGCCTGGAGAATCTGCAATAAAGCAAACCAAACAACAACCACAACCACAATGGAGCATCTCCGCCTTCAGGAGAAGAGCTTCCAAAGGACAAAAGTTTTTATTAATATTTTTCGGATCGGGCCAACATCACCCGATGTTAGTTGCCTACGTACTCATCAGACAACATCTCCAATGTTTCCAACAAGATCTGATCCAAACGTAGTTCTGCCTAAAAACTACACTATACTAAGAAGCATAGCATCACCCATACAATGCTTAAGTATTTTCAAGCAACCTACACTTTATGCAAGTCCTTTAATCGTTCCACTTGTTCTAATTAAACAAGCAATATCAATCAATGTTATTAATTATTTCTCGAACCATTGTTCGATAATTAATATTCTCGTCTAATCCCAAAGACAGACAGACACATCAGATGTCAACCTAAGTGACAAATGATAAGAAACACCCTGGAATCCACCAGGAAGTGCCATCTCCCAACCTAGCCCATAAGGACCTGACCGGAGTGGAAGGGCATGGCCCACAACTACACCTGAACAGAAGTGGTCAGAGACGCCAACCAAGCAGGATGTCAGCGACCCTAATTGCGTGTACACTAAAAGATCCTCAATAGATCTGCGGTGAGCCCGGCTCACAAAGAACTCCCTCCAACGGGGAGGTGCAACTACACGGTCAAATCAGCGGCTCCTCAATAGAGCTAAAACTTAGGAAACCATTCTGAACCCTATCTTGCTCATCTATAAGCCAGGATTCCGAATGACTATCCCAAACCCTATTAGTCCCTTCTAGACTAAGGTTTACAACTCGAGACATGCCATCAGTTCATCAACCAAGGCAAATCGTCAGGTCAAAGGCTTTGTTCATTGTATGAACTAGTCCCAGACCCCTATGAGGTATTTTAGTCTTTATCTTGATTAGGTGTTCTTGCCCAATCCAAAGCTATCAAACCCCATCAATTAATCTTTCAATAATTTAAAGATAGTGATAAATTACTATCACAACATCAATATCAAAAATCGAAACAAAGAACAACATAAACCATAAGAACTACACAGGTCTAAGCATATCATAATATCAATAATAAAATTTATTATGATATAAGAATTATTCGAGCACTCATGCCCTAACCCTCCTTGGGTTATCTTAATAAATCTTTATTAAACTGGTCGAAATGCACCTAAGAGCATTAGAGTAATTATCCAACATTGGATACAGTCCTCTCTGCACTCAGGTAAGTCTTTAACCTCTCAAAAGGTTTCAGTATCACATTGGCCCGTTAATAACATTCACACGAATGCGGGCCGGTCCACTCATAAGGGTATTTCTATCATTTGGTTTAAGGCCTTAATGATATCCAATGGGTCTAAAATTTAACTCAAGGGTACTACTGGCCTTCATGGACTCTGTGTAATTTTCTTGGCATGTGACGGGGTCGTGAACCCCTTGAACCGACCCAGGTTGTCTTAACGGTTTACTATAAACCCCAAGGGTAAAATGGTCAATTAACCACTCATTGGTATTTTTCTTCACCAAGATATTTGGCCTATAAATATTTTAACTAATAAAATCTCATTGAAAAATTTCCCAATTTTTAAATAAACTCCTAGGCCCCTGAACCAGGGCCCCGAAGTCGGGCAAATGGTTCTCGCACGATGATTTAACTATCAAGGGTAAAAAGGTCATTTCACAATCTCTAAGATTTTTCCCCAATCTGAAACTTGGTCAGAATAGTCCCAACCCTCTCCAAGTCCAATAGTAATTTTCTAGGATTTTTCCCACACATAAACCCTACTAAACCGGACCCGGTTCACAACCCTTCATTTGTTGTTTTTTTTTTATCAAATCAGATCGGACCGAATCGGGTTGGGAAACCCGACCCGGTCCAGCGGCTGACGACCCGGATCGCGGGTCGTCTTCTCTGCGACCGGCCAGAGGCTGCGGCTAGCTACCGGGCGGCGCCGCCAGGACCGCGGCGGTGGAGGGGCGGCCCAGGTGTTCCCGGACCGCCGGCGAACGGCGGAACTGACCGCATATTTTCCGCCGCCGCCGCCCGGTAGCTAGCCGGCGGCCAAAGGCCGCCCTTTTCTTTCTGTCTCTTTTTTTTTATTTTTGAAATCTGGCGGTGCCGTCGCGACGGCTGGCCACTACGGCCGACCGATGGGCCGGGCCTGACCGGATCGCCATCTTCCGGCGATTCCAGTGGCCCTGGTCTATTCCCCGGCCGGCGGCTGCACCGCGTCGCAGTAAGACTGCTCTCTTCTCTTTTTTTTTTTTTGTTGCTGCGCTGAACCAGCGGCAGCAAATCCGCCGCCGCCATGGTCGCCGGATCCAAAGCCGCCTCGGCCAGGACCGGCATGGCCCTCCCTCACAATAGGTCCAGCCACCAGCAATCAGCCGGTGGCCGACCGTGATCGCCGACGAGATAGTGTAAACAGTAATTGCAGATATCACTGTTCACAACTTTATAAAATGATTTATATTTTAATAATAAATTATCTTTGATATTGATTCAAAATCCTACCTCGCAGGCCGATTTGTTGTCGATCCACATCGCCAATGCTTTGCCGGAGTTTCGCCAGAAAATTCTAACGACGGCTCATCCTTTTCTCCTTCAAAAAGCCCCAATTCTCTACTTTGATCGGGCGAAAAGACCCCCAAATTGTGCCCTAAGAAGGCCTTTTATAAGTATGGGATTAGGGCTCCTAATCCCATGAGGAATTAGACCTCAAAAACCCAATTTCGGAATAGTAATTTACCGGGCCCACATCGCAACTTAAACAGATAGTTCGCACGTTCAATTCGGGTAAACGGGTCCTGCACGATATGTTCAACTTCAGACGGTCGTTTCTCCCTCATCCGGACTCCGATTCGTGCGTTCTTGGTGGCGTTTCGAAGCTTTTTCCGTGTACTTTCCAATAGAATTAGTTTCAGCTCCATATTCTATCTAGGGAGAAAGTTATTCTAATAAAAATGTCAATAGGTCAAATACCATAATTTCCACATATTTAAATTTTGAAACTCGGGAAAATTAGGGATATTACAGATGCGATAGACAAACTTGACAATAGAAGGTGGGACCCCTTGCTCCAGGTTAAACTGGAGCATTACACGATCCGGCACATACATCTCTATAATCTCATAACATATTAGAGGGGTTCGAGAAAGCCACACCTCTCGACTGTTCGTACAGAGTGGAGGTATCACAGCCAACAAGTCCTCCAAGTACGGCTGCCAAATAATATATACAATATATACAGATAATTTAGTTTAAATAACGACAAAATTTTTTAAAATCATTACATAAAAAAGTTCAACACGGTAATAAAATTACCTGGTATGGCCGCTGGTGGTCTAACTCCCCTCTATACAAATAGAGGACTCCTTGTGGATTTTCGGTTCTCTTCTTCCGAACATTCCACCTTAAGGAGTTAAATTTAAGAAATGAGTTCAGCATACGTACATAAAACGTTGCTTAAAAAGTAATGTGGTAAACATAAATACAACCTACCTCACCCCTAATGGAGCACCCTCGACCAAGCGACCCATCTCAGCAGTTAGTCGGCCAACGTGTAAGTGCTCCCATGACCATAACTATGTCATAAAATAGTGATAACAAATATTAGAATTAAAAAATTATATGTGACTAAAACACCAAGTAAAGTTACACAATTAATTACCTGAAGAAGGGTCAGACAGCCCGCAATCCCCGAGGTCATGGCCTGACATGCCTTTCCTAACTCTCGGTATAAGAATGCGAGAGTAGCACTGCCTCATGAATAAGTGCCAGCCATGTCAAAGTCGGCAAGGAGAGAGAGATACGAAACATGCACGTGGCTGCTCGTGGTATCCGCAAATATGGTGGCTCCAAGTAAATGCAATATATAGGCTCGTGCATGCTACTCGATAACTATCTCTGTAGCATCGGCTCGGAGCTCGCGAAACTCCTGTAAGAGCCATCGTAGGCTCACTCGGCTACCACGCATCCCTATAGTAGGAGGAGCTCTACCAAGAAGTCTAACTAATATATCCATATGAGCTCCTCCTGTCGTGCCTGTCACCGGACGTCCATCAATACGGAGTCCTAATAGAACTGCCACATCCATGAGCGTGATGGACATCTCTCCATATGACAAATGAAACATATGTGTCTCCCTCCTCCATCTCTCAACAAGAGCTGTCAATAGAGGCCGATCGAGATGAACATATTGTAGATGAATGAAATGGCCGAATCCCGCTCGCTCGATATAAGGTAACATGCGCTCATCTATAGGCCAATGGCGGAGATATTTAAAATGTTCGGTGCACTCAAGGCACCCAGGGTCCTATAATAAATTTTAAAATTATAACATGCCGTACTATATCAACCAAAAAAATGAAACAAATTTTAAAAAAAGTTATCATACCTCTCCTCTCCAAATAGCAGCAAACCTATGTGACTCTTGCTCTACGAGTAAAGAAGCGTCACTCGGGCCTGGCCCGTAACAAGGCTCTGCATAATCCATATGATCTGTGGAAAATGAAGATCATATCATTAATCATAAGGAATACATGCGTACGTAACTAAAAAAATATAATAAATGCAGAGGTTGATTATATGTTTACCAATCAACAGGAGGGTTTCTACATGATTTACTATTATGCCCACTTTGTTTACACCTCCTGCATTTATATCCTCCTCTACCATCTCTTTTCATTGTTCTGCATTCATGTCAGAATCTTCTTCACTTACTTCATCAATATTATCTTCACCTTCATTATCCTCATTTTCATCAATATCTTCACCGTAGACATATCCCCCCCTACAAATAAACATCGCATATGTATTAAATTTTGTAAGCCTAAAAAAGTTGAATTCATTTATAAATATATATTTCACCTCTTATTAGATGGTCCAACATCGGTATGACCAACATACGTGTAGGGGTAATGAAGGCCCATTGAACTTTGAATTTCATACCATGCACCGCATTGAGACATTTGAACGCTAAATGGCTCGTGTGCATGCGTCGTGGACCTTCCATATTACACACAAAATCTCAAAATTTAGCTAAACGTGTTTTCATTAAAGGATAATAAGATTGAAAACGTATTCACAACTAAATCAACCTTACTTCCAATTAGGTTCACTTCCATCGTAAATAGGGGCAGATGACCTATGACGTTCATTTGAAGCTACTGTCATAGATAAATTTCCTTCTTCGTCGTCCACCGGCATTTGCATATGACTTTCATTGTTCACATTTCTATCCGAGCTCTTGTGAGAGCTCCTATGTGAACTACTTCGCCTTTCACTAGTCACTCGGGCCTCTTTTTTGAGAAATAACTCGAAAGAAATTTTGTCACATGAGTGGTGAAACATAAAAGCCATTGATGAATCATCATTTATGTTCATTAGTATCATTCTCGATCCATAGGATGGAAGATTACATTTGATAGTAATTTTCCATCTTCTTCGACCCAACCCAACCTTACTTGCTATCTCAAATTCATCAAATGTTTCCGTTGTAGTTATTGAAAAAACTAACCATTTCTTCTGCCATTTCTATTAAATTAATTCATAAATAATAAATTAAATTAATATTAAATTAAGCAAACTAATAACTTTACCAAGTATATAAGCATATCATGAATACTTTATATTAATGAGTAAATTTTCTAATTAATAAAATTACACAATTGATGTAATAATGCATGCAATGTCACAAACCATATAAGCTGTAAAAAAAAGCATGTTCAAAAACTCAAATCCTCCTCATTTTCCAAAATTTGTAAGACTTGTCATCTTAAAAAACAAAAACTCATTAATTAAAAATCCATCTCAATTCAATAATCTTAAACAAAAAAAACACACAAAACGACTGAGAACAATACTTCTAAAACTAGGGCTCAATGATGGGACAATCAAAACTTCAAATTTATTCAATATAGCATACAAAAGATAAATTTCTTCAATGTAACATACAAAAGATCCATTGCAACGATTGAAAAAGAAGTAAAAAAAAGCAAAGGATCGCACTAGAAAATTTGAACGAGAGCAGGCTGGACATGGGCAGCGGCGGGCTGGACGGCGGCGACGGCAGGCTGGACAGCGGCGACGACAGGCTGGACGTCGGCAGCGGGCCGGATGTCGGCAGAGGGGGCGGTGGATCGCAAAACGACTCTCTTCACTGCACTGAGGCGACTGGAGGCGGAGCGGATCGGGAAATATAAGAACGATGATTTCGTCGTTCAGAACGACGAAATCAACTTAATTTGATTTCGTCATTCAGAATGACGAAATCAGTGTTGTTCCGAGACCGAAGGCCAAAATTAGCCAAGTGTGGCAGTTTCGTCGTTCAGAACGACGAAATCAGCTTAAGTTAATTTCGTCATTCTGAACGATGAAACCAGGTCAAGTAATAAATGGTTTTGTCATTTAGAACGATGAAATCATATTCAAACTAATTTCGTCATTCTAAATGACAAAATCAACTTTTTTTAAAAAAAAAGCCATGCTAGCGCCTGTGTGGCAAAAAGGAACACCACTTTGGGAAAGTGGTATATTTTAGTAAATATTTTTTTTTATTTTAATAATTTTCCCTAAAAAAATTTAATATCATTCCTCTTAAAATAAAATATCGGTATTTACTATTTTTAACCCCATCCTTCAGTCCAAGTGAAGGATGAAATTAGGGTTATGTAGATTTCGTCCTTTAAACTTGAATGGATTTCATCTTTGCTAAGGACAAAATGATCATTTACAATGATTTCATCCCTCGTAAGGACAAAATTACCGCACTTGGCTACCTTCCAGCTTTAAGTAGGGGCGAATGGAATTAATATAGATTTAGTCCTTTGAAAGGACAAAATATGATGAAAAAATTTTTAGATAACTTAAATTGAAAGCAACACTTGTCCTTGTATGACATCAAATATTATGCACACAAAACATACAAATCTATCCCAATATAAACATCAAATTTGTTCCACACAAAACATATAAATTTATCTTTATATGACATTACATATGTTCCACAAAAATAACATATAAAACACAATAATATGAACACATCAAATTACATACAATATTCACAAAAATATTTTATTTTACAAAACAAACATATCACAGTTCTAAGTCACTCTATCTATCCTACCCCTATGACCTCGACCCCGACCCCAACAGTGTTGCACTGGCTCTTCCTACTCATGCTCCTACTCTGCATAAGTAACAGATGGCTCAACAAGAGATACCCACTGTCATCTATAATATACTATTGGATTTAGCGGGGGGTAGGCTATATGTGGAGCAATCGGAAATGATGAATGTGGAGGAGAGCCAGGTGCTATAGATGAAGATGGAATATTAGGGAATGTATCATGTCTCAGTTGTGTTTAAGTTGCCTTGTCGGTAGGAAAATGTCCATTAACGTCTATAAGTGTTAACGGATATCCTGATGTTGCCTGATCATCGACTAACATGATGTTAATAAGATCTCACCCGAAGTATAAGTGTTAATGACATCAGTCAAATTGGTAAGTGTCTGTCGCACTAAACCAAACTATATAAAAATTAAAATAAAAGTCAGATAAATAATAAATGTGAAATAAGAAATTATTATTAGAGAATTAATTATGATATATTACTAAAGCTACCTCAGACACACCCCTAGGCTGATATGTCATCTCCTCTACATCATCGTGCGGTAAAATATATCTCCGTGTAGTCAGTAAATACCACTGCATATACGGGCTATAAACATCTCACAATGTTGTAGCCATCTCCCCTCGAATAATAGTGGCTCTCATATTATCCCATAGTGATATATGTTGCATGATGTAGAGCCCAGTCAGTATTATGATGGCTTTGTATAGTGATCCAATGGACAAACTCTATGGTACGAGGAGGGACCTCTTGCTCCAAGTTAAATTAGAGCATCACACAATCTGGCACGTACAGCTCGACACTCCCAAAACAAATGAGTGGCGTTCGTGAGAGCCACACATCTCGACCTTAGTACAGAGAGGAGGTAACTCAGCCAAAACCTCTAGCGAGTACGACTACCAAATAACCTACACATTTGATAAGGATAATTAAGTTTTTGTGACAACCCATATTTTCGGCACGTTTCTAATATTAGAATTTTAATATATTAATAGAATATTATTTTAAATGTTGTACGTAAAGGGTTATTGTAGAACTCTAAAAATCGAACATAAAGATTTTTTAATCATTTAAATCGGATGTGGTAGTCGTACGTATAGATTGTGGGAGACGGACATCATAGGAACACCCATGGTGAAACTACGGTAAAACCTATCTATGAGTGGTCTTGTTTCGAAGGGCTGGTCGATACGAGTCCATTGATACCAAAAACATATTATTTAGACGTATGATTAAAACGTTATAACTATTTAAAGTTTTGTAAAAAAGAAAAAAATAATATTATTACATTAAGTTGGCTGACGCAAGACGCTGACGCACGCAATAGCGTGATGTCGCGCGGTTCGATCACGTGACAGGCCCGCGGTCTGTGCGCAGGACCACGCTACGCGGGTGTACCATGTGGTGCATAGGACCGCATGGCCTGCGATGCAGTCCGTGCGTCGGTCCCGCACCTGCTTTTCACGGCACCGCGTGGAACCGCGCAGGTTCCGCGTGGCGCGCAGCCCCACTGCACGATGCGTGGTGGACACACATCGTGTGTCGTACGTTCCACGAACGCTATAAATTCACTCCATTTTTAGTTTTACTATTCACTTCTCCCACAAGTCAAAAACTTCTGACCCTCTGTTCCGAGCTGTTTTAAGTCTAATTCAACTCATTTCAAGGTGTTTTTAACTAAATTGACGATGTTGGACATCGTGATAGGACCAATTTTTCCATACAAGCTCTCTACAACAATGAATTTTCTATCTCAACTCTAAGGTAGGGGGTCTTAAACTCTAGTCTATGCTATGCTTGTATACTTAATGTTTTATAGACCATTTTTATTCAGCTATACTTCTTCGCTTATGTTTTTAGAAGAAATGCTCTATGTATATCAAGTTTTATTTAATCGGAATTATGATACAATATGTGTATTCTGTGGATAGTTCTAGGGCTATACCTAGAACTATATTATTCTGGATACCTACTAAGGAAATTATCGATATCTGGCATGCACACATAGGTATGGAGTGTCATAGAAAAATTCTTGCCTTCTGAGCTACATGATGCCCCAAGAGCATTGGAGGAACGCCGTTTGGTATCACGGCTCTGAATTTATAGTCATCGGACAAACCGGTGTATTTCTGGAATTATTTTGAATCTGTTTGTAATAAGTTTTGTTTAGCAAAAATAATTATTATTGTCTTTTTTTAGCATTAAAATGGATTTTAATTCCACCTACTGAGTATAAAAATACTCACCCACCCCTAGATTCTGCAGGTAGTAAAATTAACTTAGAGGTGTCAACCAAAGAATTGTCTACTTAGTTTTAATTTTCATCAATCTCTATAATATTATGACTTTTATGAAGGGCTTATTAAGCCTATATTTTGTAATATAACTGCTCTACATACGGTGTATTTTGGGTTAGGTCCTGTTTTATTGTTATATGTAATATCTCAGTTGTGCATCAACTCCAAAGTATTATACATTATTATGTTTTCGGTCCATAAGGTCGGCCGTCACGTTCGGTTCACGTGCGATGTAACACGTGCCGAGCAGGATATTAAATATGCATGTTATGGCGTATATTATAAAATGGCAATTGCCACAATTTTAATAACCTTACATATCTTATAATTATTGTATGAAATTTAATAATGAAATGAGATTACCTAATAAGGTCAGTGGTGGTCTAACTCTGCCCTATACAAACGGATGACTCCTTGTGGATTTTCAATTTTTCTCCTCCGAACATTCCACCTTGAGTCAAATTCAAAACAAAGTTCAGCATATCCAAATAAAACTATGCTAAAAAAGTTAAGTGTAAAAAAATATTGTACCTAGCTCCTAATGGAGCACCCTCGACTACATGACCCATCTCAATACTTGGTTGCCCCACGTGTAAATGCTCCCACGACCATAGTTGTGTCATAAAATATGAGAAAAGTTATTAAAAAATACAAAGTAATTATGCATGTAAAAAATATTAACTTCGACGAATTCATTTACCTGAAGAAGGGTCAAACAGCCTACAATCCTCAAGGTCATGGCCTCACATACTTTTCCTAACTCAATATAAAAATGAAAGAGTAACACTGTCCCACATAAGTGTCCACCATGTCGAAATCCGCAAGGAGGGAGAGATACACAATATGAACATGGCTACTCGTGTTATTTGCAAATATCATAGCCCCAAGTACATATAATAAATAAGCCCTTGCATGTTGCTCGATCACTATCTCCGTGTCATCTGCTGGGAGCACATGAAACTCACCTAAGAGCCATTTAAGGCTCATTCGGCTATCACGCATCACTGTAGGAGGAGGAGCTCTGCCAAGGAGTTTGACTAATAAACCTAAATCTCTTCCTCGTGTCGTCCCTATCATAGCCTCTTCATTGATGCGAAGTCCTAAAAGAACTACCACATCCATAAGAGTGATGGACATCTCCCCATAAGGAAGGTGAAACGTTTATGTCTCCCTCCTCTAACTCTTGACAAGATCTGTCAATAAAGGCCTATTGAGACGAACATATTATTTATGAATAAAATGTCCAAATCCTGCTTGTTCAATATATGGTAGAATACGTTCATCTACGAGCCATTGTCGGAGATATCTAAAATGTTCGGTGCACTCAAGGCATCTGAGGTCCGATAATAAATTTAAATATTATAACCCAACATAAAATATAGTCTAAAAAACTAAATAAAATTAATGAACAGTTAGAATGCCTCTCCTCACCAAATAGAAGCTGACTTATGTGACTCCTGTTGAACAAGTACCATCTCATCAATGGGGCCTGACCCTTAAAAAGGCTCCATATGATCTATATGATCTGGGGAGAATTAAGAAGTATGAGGAACAAATAGTCATATCTAAAATAGAAAGTAAAAGTCACAGTCTAATTATATATTTACCAATTGATCATTTATAATTAAACCCTTTGCAAGTGTACAAGGTAATTGTACTGGGATAAGTATTTAAGGGTTGTCGAACCTCACGGACGGATGAATTATTACTAAATCTAAAGAGGAATTTGCTGATTAAAAACTAAAACAAACTTAAACTTTAATTAAGTAAATGAAAGGAATCAACTAGTTTAAAAACAAAAGATTAATATGATGAAAATTACTTAGGAAATCGAATCCACTATAGAACCATAACAATTTCTTAACTTTTAATCTAAATCTAGTGTGAATATGAACAAGTATTCTCAGCTACAAGTTAGAATTACTTCAGAAAGAATCATTAATTAAATTTCATGGCATGAACTATCTTTGACAATAGCACGGATCATCTACACTAAACTGGCTATAGGCATGACCCGTCTAAACTAGCTATGTGAAATTGCATGTTGTTGGCTACACATGTTAGGATTGCTTATCGTAAATTTATGACGGGATGATTCCTTATGTTTTAAGTATGATTCCAACAAGATTATAGCATGTTAATGAGCTGATATGTCTTCATATAAGGTGGTTAAATTATGGGTGAATGATAGTGCTATGCCCAGATTCAAGTGTGGTGTGGATATGCTTCCATATGTTTAGCACGTAGTTACACTTGACTTGATTGAGGGTTTTCAATAGTTTTCGCCCATGATTTCTATTGGAATCCATGATTGGATTTTTAATGTGCATGTGTGGTTTGATGAAGAGTTAAATTACATGGCATGTTCATATGCTTAGAGTTGCATGTTTCTATCATGTACACACACATGTGGGGGATGATTTTGATGATGTTTAGTATTATGATTATAAATGATGCATAAGGGGTTGAATTGAACATTTATCATAAATTAGGATTCATGTATGCTTTGCCCACATATGTACCATGTTTCATGCATCATGAAAATGGATTTCTAATTGAGACTTTATCGAGGTTAACCGTAATTGATCGTTTTGATGCAATGATGTGAGATTGTGTGCCGGATTAATTGATCATTGGCTTATCAAAAATTGGTTGGTCCGAAAGGATATGATTTGGATTTGAGTTCCTATGTAGAACATGAATACTCCCTAGGTTGAGTCAATTTGAGTAGATATTGAGTCCATATAAATAGGGGACATGTTGTGTACTCATTTTGTGATTGAGACTTCTTGAAATAGTCATTTGGACCCTGAGAATCCAAAGTGGTATGCCTTCGTACACTGGCTACCACGTGTTCTAGGTTCCCTGTGTGGGAATTCAGACTCTACCCTGCCGTAGGAGATGTCCAGGGCGAACACACCTGCTCTAGGTTCTCTGTGTGAGATTCGGACATTCCTTGGCCAAGGTTGTTTAGGGCAAGCAGACTTAGGGGCTAACTACCCTAAACACTTTATGTTTCCAGTGTGGAAATCATACTATGTCCAGCCTATGTGGCTTGCTTGTATTTCTCTCCATGATGGAAGCATTCACCATTGGTTGATGATGCATGTGCATGAAATAATATTATGCCCGAATTACACAGGTGGTGTAGGGATAATTGTGATTATGTAACACATGTGAATGTGGTTTATTATACATGATTTAGTATCATGTGATTGTGATTCCTATCATGGAGGGTGAATGATCTATGGATGGATGATATGAATATGCATTATGTGATTACGTGTTGAATACACGTGCTATGGAGGTTGAATGTTATGAAGGAGAATGACTTGATATGCATGATTATGGATGTGATTGTGTGAGAATCACTTATTATGCAGGATGACAGTTATGCCATAATGTGATTATGCATACCATTATTAGTATGTATAAGATATGGGTATACAAGATGATTATGTATGAATGAATAGGGGTATGATAAGGGATTTAATCAGAAATGGTGTCATCATGTTAAATATTGATCTGAATTACCATGTTGGTGTGTTGTGACTATTTTGTGATTTATGTTACTGTATTTTAAAACTTATTGAGTTTTGCTCACCCTTCTTTTTGTATTTTGTTTTGGGGTTACATGGTATGACATGCAGTTAATCAGGATTCCCTGTATGAGGGACAATCAGGATATGCATGGGAGTAGGCATGGACGTCTTCAGACATTATTTTGTCTTTTGATTTATGCTATTATCTTTATAGAACATCTTGTATGGATGATTATGTTTTATAGTGTATATCTTATACTTTTAGACTTGTCTCAGATTTTCTGATTTCGAGTCATGTGTCGACTCTGGATTTTAAACATGTAGGTTATGTTTGAGGATGTATTTTAGAATTATTATCCTCTTTTATGTTACATTATTTCTCTTGCTCAAAAGACTAAAGGTGCGCAACTCCGTGTATGTGTTAGACACCCGATTAAGGGGTTAAAATCTTCTGCAATGCAATCTAGTTGCCCTGTGTGGTTTGACTGGCCCTTAGACCGGGTTCGGCTCGGGTTGGGTGGACTTCGAGGCATGACATGATAGTTGCGACAAGGACTTCATTTGATAACTATGAACCTCCATACAACCCTTGTAATTACGATGGTGAAGAATTTAAAGAAATGTGGGGTGACGATCAATGGAATGATAATGATATAGTTGACATGGAAAGTATGTCTGACCACGGAGAATTCGGAAACTACAAGGTCCCCAATAATGCTGATGTTGAGGTGGAGGCAGAGTGGGAGACAATCAATGATTTAAACCTGGTTGGAACTGAATATTGGTGAATGCCAGCTAATGATAGGCAGTTTGCAAGCATAGGATTAACAAGAGCTCCTCGAATTGGGTACATGCTTTCTTAGCCTATTGCATTTCAAGAGGGTCTTGATGAACTTAACAATAAAGGCAAATTTTATATATTGTGTTGTGAATAAAAACAAGAATATGTATGCTGCAAAGTGCTCCAATCATTCTTGTAACTAGTATATAAGGGCTTCAAATATAGGAGAGCATGTGACTGTCACGAGGTTAGTGCCAAACCATTTGTGTGGAACCCAAAGGAATTCAACTGACCATCCCCTAGCATCACACCTTTGGATTGTGAGAAAATGTAATGGCTTGTTTAAAGACTTGGTAGACATTACACCTAAAGCATAGCAAGTTATATTTCGAAACACTAGGGCAGAACTGTGAGCTACAAGAAATGTTGCCGCGCAGGTAATGTATGAGACTAATTGAAGCATTTTTTCAGTAACACGATATGTTAGTCTATCATGTTATCAATCACACGCTAATAATACAGTTGCATTTTGTTTTCACATGACTTATGTAAATATCGTGTTAACATTAACGTGATGAGTATTCAGTCATGGTTTATGATCGCACGACTATAATGGATTTCATGTGATCGGGAACACGATGAATGCACATATCATATAACCTTCATTAAATTGTATTCGATCGTGTAGGTAAAGCACTGACTGATTTAAAAGATGGGGACCCAGACAAATCCTATCGCATATTTCTTGCTTACAGAAAGCAGATAGAATATATAAATCCAGGATGTGTAGTTGTTTTGGTAAGATCATGTGATATTCCCGGGCCTATAGGTGGGTACGATTTTAAAAGAGTATTTTGGATGTTTGGTCCTGTAGCGAGAGCTTTTAGAACAACATTGAGGCTGTTGCTAACAATAGATGCAACTTTCTTGAAGGGAAAGTATCCTTGACAGCCATTGATAGCAACTACACTGGATGGGAATAATAATATGTTGTGCGTCACATTTGCTGTGGTTGAGAACAAGTGCGAGCAAACATGGTGCTAGTTTTTTGAGTTGCTTCGAAATCATCTATTTTTTGATCCTTGAGCCGAGTTAGATACAATTATTTCTGATAAATAGAAGGGTAGTTTAGTAAATTTAACTATTTTTGTGTCATTTCTTGTCCTCTTCTCATAAATTCTGCTCTATGATTATGATGAGTGGTGATTACATATAAATGTCACTTAGTTACAAGTGACCTTTTTATGGATTATGATTTAGCTTAAGCATGATGATGACTATACTTGTTTAGTTTTAGTATGTGTTCTACTTGTTTTAAATCTATATTTCGATGATTCCTTTGTAATTACTCCGTGATTCCAATAGGTCATAACCATGATAAATTATAGATGCTCGCATATATCACATTTATTATAGGTGATTCATGTTCTACATGTTTTAGTTTAAATATGAATCAAACTTAACTCAAAATGACGTATATTGGGAAACTACGAGCTTCAACAATCAATTGCTATAATAAATGATTGATCACCCATTGTCACGGTCAAATTTTATGAAAACTACTATAGTAGTTTATCGCTACAATAACCGACCAATTAATTAACATTAACTGCTAGAGTAAGTGCTATATTACTGCTACAATAATTTGCTACATTGTTATTGTCATGCTCTGGCACTGCCCGACCTGAGCCAAACCCGGTCCAAGGGTCGGTCAGCACACGGTTGCGACAGTATTGAAAACGGTTAAAGAAATAGCGAAAGACTTATGCCCTTACTACGGGCAGTCTAATTAATGGAGTTACGCATTACTTTGAGAAAGAATAAATAGGTAGAACCAAAAGAGTTACTTAAACTCTAAATTAAACCACAAATCTCAAACCTACATACTAATAATCTATAGCCAACACACTTGGCTCAAAACAAGGTTTCAAACAAATCTAAAGATATAATATATCACAAGTCTGAAACAAGAACTACTCAACAAGGGTTCTAATATCATAACGAAATAATCAGAGAGAGGTGCAAAATCTAGTGGCCTCCACTCCTACTCCCAAGCTCTCTCCGACCTCTCCTCATAAAGCAGATCCTATCCGATTGCATGTCACACCATGTAGCCCCAAAACAAAACAAGGAAAGTGGGGTGAGTATAAAACTCAATAATGGTTTGAATACAACTATAATAATAAAAAAATATGACGGCATGGCAATGTAGCAATTCAGATTCAAAATTAACATGTTATACCACTTTCTGATCATTTACTAGCTAAAACCCTTATTTAACCATAAGCATAAGAACTAGCTTGCATAAGACATACCTATCAAGTCAAGTAATAAATATTCAAGTTATAACCTAACTTGCATCCCATATAGGTATTTGTTCATATCTACTCAAATCAAGCATGATAATCCCATAAATCAAATAAGAAGTGTCTTTCACACCCTTTTCTAATTGTGCTTCCATATCACATAAACCTGCACAATAGTGTCTGATTTACACACTTTCTGATCATGCATTCATATCACATAAACATGCATAATAGTGTCTCAAGCATACAACTTTTGATTATATTTATATCACATAAACCTGCATAATAGTGTCTCATTCACACACTTTCTGATCATGCATTTATATCACATAAACCTACATAATAGTGTCTCATTCACACATTTCTGATTATGCATTCATATCACATAAACCTGCATAATAGTGTCTCAATCACACTATTTCTGATTATGCATTCATATCACATCAACCTTATTCACCCTGCATGATAAACTTGTCAAACACATGATACACAATCATGCATAGCATTCATAATAAACATGTATCAATACAAATGGTAAATGCCTCAATCAAGGAGTAAGCACAAGTATTGCCACAAAGGCTGAACGTAGTCCGATTTCCTAACCGAAAACCTAGGGCATTGCCTGCTCTGGACATAGTCCGAATTCTATAAGAAAACTAAGATGTAGGCGTAGTTAGCCCCTTTGCTCGCCAAGGACAATCCACACGAGAAGTCCAAATTCTCACATAGGGAACCAAGAGCAGGTTTGCTCGCCAAAGACAACTCTAGCCAAGAATGTCCAAATCCCCACATAGGGAACCTAGAGCAAGGTGTTTGCCAAGGACATCTTTGCAGTGGGGAGAGTCCAAATTCCCACATAGGGAACCTAGAACATGTGGTAGCCGGTGCACAAAGGCATACCACTTTGGGTACTCAGTGTCTAGATGTGATTATTTCAATAAATCTCAACCGCAAAACAAGTATACAACTCGTCCTCACATAACTCAATTTGACTCGACTCAACCCGGGGAGTATACATGTTCCACACATGAACTTAAATTGAAGACATGTCCTTTTGGACTAGACAAGTTCCGAATAATTCACTAAGCGATTAATCCGGCACGCAATCTCAACCATTGCATACAATTGATTAATTCTGGTTAAACATCGGTAAAACTTCATCCATGAATACCGATCTATGATGCATGATAGCATAATACATCAATGAGCAAGAGTCTACGTGGGTTCCAACACTTAGAACGTGCTCCCTATGTCTCCTTATGCATCATAATCAAAGCATAATTAACTATAATTTCATAGTAGATTCCCCATACATGTGTGTATTCAAGCATATTCTAAGCACATGACCAATGCTTGACATAAACTCATAAGACAATATATGCATGCTTAAAACACATTCAAAACAATGATTCCAAAATGAAATCAAAGCGAAATCCACCATAAAGCTTAAATCCATCTATGTGAAATCGAACTTTCACTCCCTCAAACATGATTTTTCCACACATTAAGCTATAACATGATCACATCAATTACCCATAAACCATCTTCATTATACGAGAACACATCTCACCATTTTCCATATAATATCCTTGTTGGAACATATTCTAATAACAGGAATTCCAACATTCAAGGGTTCAAGTTATTTCAATATCAACATGTATAATCATCAACATATAATATAATACCACATAACAACACCTAAATATACTCCATAATGTCCATCATCAAATCCACACCTCCAGTAGCCTAATTTCAACATAACACACCTCTCATAACCATTAAAATCATTAAATGGAGTAAAACATTGAAATGTGCATAAATTTTAAAAATAGCAAAACTGTCGTGTAGTCGATCGATCGCCCTACAAGGCCGTTTGATCGCCTAAACTGTAAATCTGCCAAAAATGTAATGTTGCCAATCGATCGGCCTAGTAGGCCATTCGATCGCCAACAAAGCAGTTTTGACTTTCTTCTTCATTTCGAAAATCAAAGCCAAGTAGGCCGATCGATCGGCAACAAAACAGTTTTGACCTTCTTCTTCATTTCAAAAATCAAAACGGAGACACCATAAAAATACCTTAAAATCTTCATCTATGGTCTCATACACTATCAAAACCTCATCAAACCTTCCAGAACACTAATTTAAACCTTTCTAAGATAAAACCCTAAGAAATCAAAGTAAAAGATTAACATTTATTAAACCCACCATTAGAGCTAAATCAAGCAAATCTACTTAAAATAACATCATAAAATTGAGATTTTTACCACCCAAAACTAAGATTTGAAAGACCCATTACCTTTCCTTGTTGATTTGGGTTTGAATGAACCTTCAATCTCCTCCAACACCTTCCAAAAACACGATTTTAAGTTAACATACAACTAATCTCGTTTAGCTTTAAAAAATCAAAAGTAAACATTAGATCTAGGATTTTAGAAGCATGAAAATAAGATTTTGAAGATTAAGGCTTGGAGAAGAGAGGTAAAATAGTGATTTTATACTTTCAAAATAGATTAAAATGACGAAAAAAGTCAAGATTAAGAAGAGTTTAAGAAAAACCTAGAGATTAAACCAAGATTAAGCTAAACTCACCTTTAATTGTTTCCTTTCTTGGCCTAATCGGGGATTAGGCTTCCAAATCTCCTAGCTAAGCCTATTCCAAAATGGAAAATGGCACAACCCTTTCCTTTTATAGGAGGGGTTCGGCTATACCTAATAGAAATGTGGGGTAGAAATAGAGTTTTTAACTACAATTAAGAAATTTGGCAATTTAACCCAAAATTAGGTCTAGAAAAATTCTAAAAATTTTTATAGTGTCTTCCATTGATGTCTAGAGCATTTTGGTCTAAAAAACCCAATTTTGTGGGTGGTAAAAATTCAAAAATATCCCAAAAATTCAGGTTTGACCCAAAATCACTTAAAACTAATAATTGTGAAATTGGTTTTGATTAAAACCTTTAAAAACCTATTTATTTTTTAAAATTACCAAATTTAATAAGAAAATATTTAAACCACATGATAACCGATAAATAATCATTAAAATAAATTGGTTCAAGATGAGGGATCTTATAATTTCTACTATACCAAAAATCAAAATTATTCCCTATTAATGTTACATGAAAATTTATGTACTTATGCAATTTTTAACTATTTTTTCACTCATTCCTTTTCTCACACTCTAATATGATAAACCCTCTATCCTAAGTATGTGAGTGTTATATATGTGCATGTTTTTACTTGCAAAACCACTTTTGAGTCTTATGATTTCCTTCATCTTCACTATGTGATTTTGAATAATAAATATTCTATCGTATGACTCAAATTACACATCAATTTTACATTATTTTGTTCACCGAAATAAGCCAATATACTGCATATGGCCACATATGTTCTTACAATCTCCCCCTTTGGCTATATATTGACGAAACATTATAACATGTCATCTAAAAAAAATTACAACTTATAGTGCATCGATCATACTCTTTACAATTGTTCAACTTTGACAATGACTCTCCCCCTTAACCTATGACATTCATATCTAATGTGGTGTGGGGATCTTTAGCCTATAATCATCTGGCATATCGCAAACAAGAACATACCCACATAGTATTATTCTAAGAAACAAGTAAATACAAAATTTAAATGTTTTAAGTCCTTGCAACATATCACATTCAAGTTCCATTAAAAAATAGACAAAGGTAAGCACATAAATATATTGAAAAAATACAAGCTAAGCAACTACATTAGAAATTTAAATTAAGAAGAATTATGTTAATATAACTCTTAGACAAAAAAGAAATAAGTAATCAAGTCTATGTCTAATAAGAATCATCAATTTGAAGATACATCAAAACCATCATGGAACATTCATTCAAACTGAATCAAACTAGAGACTTACACTTATCACGTGCAATGGTCTCTACCTCAAATATTCAAGGCATTCTAAGATCAATTAGCAATCTAAAAACATATACAAGCATGTAGAAACCTCTTGTAACTTGCTAAAAGATTTACTACTAAAATTATGAAAACTACAAAGTCTCATTGGATAGCAACAATCTTAAACTTGTCTCAAATTCATAAATGTTATTTGAAATTATGTTTTAAAAAATAACATTCTTAGAATAAGTCAAAAATTATATGACCTTCAAAATTATTTTGTTTCACAAAGTTCCAAATCAAATAGAAACTTTTAATGTACAGAACTCAAAGTTTACCAATAGAGATTCATAAAACCATAAGGCAATGAAAATATAGGCTTATCTAACAACCTAATTCAAATTTTAAATAAGAAAACAACCTAGAATTAACTTAAATTCAATGACTTTATAAAATCAAAAGCATGTTGAGCTCTCTTATTAAAGTTCATTAATTCAAGCCTTAATCTAAGTACATCAAAAAATTATGGTCACTTATACCTTGTCATTGATTAGTCTGCTTCATTGGTTTGTGTTTCTCAATATTTATTTCTTCTTTTTAATAATTTAACTCTCTTTTATTAATTTTTTAAGAAGCCACCAATGTTTAACTCTTGTGTCCTTTCACTTATGAATCTCTCAATGTCCTTATTCAAAAGAGACAAATTTGTTCAAACTCTAGTAAAGAAAAAGTTCTCATTTGTTGACTTACTTAAGCTAGAATTTATGTACACTTTCTTTGATAAAGATAGAAAAAAATAAAGCTAAAAAATGAATATGCCCATTCATTTTCAGAGTTATTATACTTATTGTCAAATTATTTTTCAAGGGCTTGGCATTTTTTGAATCCTCTCAACTTGCATTATTTTTTTCATTTTTTCTTTCATTTTCATTCATTTTTCTTGATGTCAAGTGGATAAGAGCTTTAACTAGCCTAGGCTAACCTAAGTAGGTAGCCCTTCCGCATCATCTTTACGAGGACAATGAAAGAACATATATATGATATGCTATGTAATTGGCTAATTTTGTTTATCAAAACTATGTCAGAAACTTCGCGTATGTAATTAGTTTTAGAAATCTGATTATATATAGTTGTGGTCGAGTCAGGTTTATAAATAATAAACTTGAAAAATAGGAGTAGACGTGTTCTTATGGATTAAGCCTAAAGACTAGCAGGGCGTTAGTCATTCTATATTTCAAATTACAATTTATCAATTTCAAATTACAAAGTTAGTCGTTTGGGATTTGGAGCGCGCATTTCAGAATGAGGTGTTAGACATTTGGGATTTCGCATGTGCATTTCAGATTATCCCATTAGTCAATAAGAAAGCGATTTTGAAACTCGTACATTTCAAACCCCAGCTTACAACATAAAATAGCCTTCACTTGTGGATTTTCAATTCTGACCCCAACTCATGCGATTTGAAAATGCACGAACCGGGCTAAGGTTCTCTCCTATGTCATATTCTCCTCTGCAACCCTTTAGAAAGACAAATTCATCAACGGCCAGGGGCGACGGCCTTGCCATCGCTTGACCGAGGGGGGGGGCTAAAGGCTAGCTGGTGGTGGCCGGTGATCAGCGGCGGCAATGTAGGCCGAGGCCATTTGGGTAGAAGCTAGCGGCCAGTAGTGGCGTCGCCTCCGACCTCACAAAAGGAACGAGTAGTTCCCTTCCTCTCTTCCGCCCATGGGTCAAGTGCACTAATTTTTTTTTATTTCTCCTTCTCTTCCTTTTTTTTTATCTCACCAGTCGGTGCGGCTGACTCCAGTTTATTTGTCCTCTTCTTATTTTTTATTCATTCTCCTATATTATTTTATTTAAAAAATATCTTAACTTCAAAATGTGATAACTTCCTACCCAAGAGTCGGAATTGTGCCTTCTTGGTACCGATGTACTTGAATCAATGAGCCTTATAAACTAGACTCACATGGGTAGATTATCCTACAATTTAAAAGTTGGTCTCCCCCATATTGCACACTTCTTGATGTTATAACTTTCGCTCTTCACCTTTGTTTCATGAGTTCTTTGATTTGTTGAGCTCATTACTTCAAGCTCTACCCATAGATTGACACCTGAATCATTCCTTTCTAAAATGAAGTCAAGAGTTTATTGATTGATTGAGGAGTCAAGCCCTAATGAAATAGTGAATGATCAAACATTGTTTAGAATGATCGATCACTAATAGTTTTAGTTGCCTTAAAAAGACCTTTCCAAAAGAGATTTCATTCCTAGTTGAAGTCAATGACTTAAATTAGCTTGGAGACCTATATAAAGGCTAAGGTATGATAAATTTCAAGAGAGGAAAACCTAGACAATAATAGAGAAGAAAGGAGAGTCTTTTACTATAACATGCAAAAAATTTAAGCATCTAGGGCTACCGTTTAAACATGTAATAACAACAACTGATCACAGACACTTCTATGTGTTTGATTACTATAAAAAATGGTACTCCACATAAACATATAAAATGACATATCAATAGCCATTATATACCCCAACAACGAATATGCACCAGTGGGCTTCGACTTGAGTTCTACCTACATTCAACCCACCAATCCCACTCAAGCAGTGGGGACGTCCAAGGAAAAACCGAATAGTCACAACCCAAGGTCAAAGCCCCATGCAAATGTGGAGCATGCAGGCAGTTGGGTCACAATTGTAAATATTGCGGTAGTGCACAGGATGACCCTCCAAATGTGGCTACGAGTCCAAGTACAAGCCAAAGAAGGGCAAACAAAAGAGTAGGAAAATAACATAAGGATGGGGAACATTAATGGGGGTTGCCTTATCTACCCCTGTTCTTTAGTTGAATGGAAGAAATGCCATTTTATAGTCATGTTCTTAGAAACACGATTTTTTATGAATGTCGCGTTATCATATATGATAGTGTATGCACATCGTGTTAACGATAACATGACCTTAATGGAGTTCGTGTTGTCAATAATATGATATGTTGATCAATGTATTGTTCATATTGTCTTATGTATACATATCGTGTAATTGGAAACACGATTAAAGGGATTACGTATTACCAATTACACGATAAAAAAAGGACTTACAATGAATATAATGGATTTTTTTGTAACTACGTGTTACCAATTACACGATAGTTGTACTTTGTGTTATCGATAACATGACCAAAATAGTAACTAATTCATACTAAAATTATCCCAATTTTTGATGCATCACACTAATTTTTCTAGCCTTGGAAACCAATTTTGAACATATCACACCAATTTCTAGCACAACAAACCAATTTTCGATGCATCACACCAATTTTTGACACAACACTTACTTCACCTCCTGTTCCTTCTCAACAAATATAAATCCTCAAAAATTCTAGTAGATAACCATTCGACATCGGCCTCCTACCCGCCTAAGAGACATGACCGGACTGGCGACTGACAATAAAGCGATTGGCGATTGGCTCCTGACAACTGATGATATTTAACTGGTGATTGACGATATCCAACTAGCGATAAACGATTACCAACTAGCATATCACACACCATCCATCTTCAGGAGCACAAACTCATCAACCACCAAAAAAATTATGGTAGACATTGGGACATTGAAATAATGCCCAACTATTCCTTGTCTGCCTTCTTGCAGATTAGAAGGATGGTATCGAAGATTAATGATAATTATTGTTCCAATGTCTATAATCATTTTTTTTTATGGCTAAGGAGGTCGTGCTCTTGTAGACAGATTATGTGCGATGATTTACTTTGATTTTTCTATTTTTGAACTTTTGAGGTCTACTTTTGTATTTGTTGTACTTTTGTTGTTTAGACAATGTACTTATCAACTGCCATTAATGAAAGAGAAATTTTGTACACATCAAAATTTTGTTCTGTGTATCAATTTTTCAATGCATGAAAATTGTGTTATCGGTAACACGTCAAAAGAGAAATTCTTGTTATCTTATGATTATCCTGTAATAATATACAATAGTATAAGAAAAGCACGTTATTGGTAACATGATATAAATGTAATTCATGTTGTCGCTACCACGATATGTAGATCAATTACACTTACTAATTGGAGTTCATGTTATCTATCACTTGCCCTAACTTGAGTTCATGCTATTGATAACATGACCTAATTGGTGTGTGTTGCCTGAAACTTGACTTTGGTTCATTTGATCGACAACACGACCTAAATGGAGTGTGTGTTGTCCGAAACATGACCTAACTGGCATTTGTGTTATCGTTAACACGACCCAATTTGAGTGTGTGTTGTATTAATTCATATGACATGTTACTAATTACACGATAAAAAAATGTGTTCCAATGAATATAAGAGAAAAATTTTTGTTACCACTTGTACATTGTAAGAGAGAAAAAATTAATACAAAATTACAACTCATTCGAAGAAGCATTGAACTCCTACTCAATTTTCCCATGAATAATTGTCATACATATTTACAGACTGACCAACATAGTGATCTTTGATTGGGTAACATATGGTTGAAGGACTTCTATGACCAGCTTCACAACATAGTACATCAGGAAAACCTCGTAGTCTTCATTTGTCTCTTGATAGAGACATTTTTGGATCTTTGTCAGTGGCCACTTTGGTGCACCATTTATCCTTAGGATCTTTTCCATGGCTATGGCAACATGGAGTCTAACTTTGTCGACCTCGACAAACTAGTGACTGTGGTTACGCTTTAGTGGATTATACCACCAAAACCTCTTCTCCTTGCATTGGGCAATGAGGATAAGGAAATGACTAGTGATGTAGATCAGAATGAAGGCACTCTCGGTGTTTACATTAAGCCGCTTCATCAAGTTGTTGCAGATTTTGGGACAAATCTCCACCTTGTCATGTTGCGTCCCTATGTTGTCGTAGTGCTGGATGACGAATTTCCAAAAGAAGCAAGGATATCTCGTATTTCATTCATTAAGTAGTTGGCAGAAGACATCTATAATCTAATATCATCAGAAAAATATTATTGCGTAAGTGACAACATGACAAATGATAAGTCATGTAAATACAAACACGATATTCTAGCCCATCATTTGTCTAAGACACTATCATTATGTCTATTGTGTTATTGATAACATGATTCAGCAACATAATATGTGCAAATTCGTGTTATCGACCAACACAATATGTCCTTCGAAGGACATGATAGTCACATGAATTCACATATTGTGTTATTGAAACCATGACATGTGCAATTTTGTGTTATCAATAACACGAACTCGGTCACCAACCATTGTGTTAATTCACATATCATGTTATTTAAAACATGATATGCGAAATTTTGTGTCATCGATAACACAAAAAAATCATAAATGAATTCCTACCTCATTTGTTATGCACTCATGATGAAGCAGAGACACATAATCAATATAGAGAAGTGTTGCAATAGGCCATTGTTGGTGTGGATTGGCCATAAAATCCTTGATTGGAAGGTCAAGGTAGTGGAACTTGTGTGGAAGGTCAAGGTAGTTCTATGGCTCCACTGCGACCTCCTCCTTTCCCTCTAACTTCTTCTCATGCTTCTCAGAGTGTCCGATATAGTGGCTGAGTTAGAAGTAGCATTTGAGTACTTAGCGGCTGAGGTAGGAGACTTTGTAGCAATTTCCTATTCTAGGGTAGGGACAACATATGTGGTAGGGATGGCTACCAATAGAACTTCATCCCCTAGCCTCATCTCCTCCTGCTCTGTTGTTAGCTCAGTTAGTTTTCTGATCTTCAAGGGCAAGAAGCTGCTAAGTGGCTTTGAACGAACTAGGCCTGATACCCTTCTTGGCTGCCTCAACCTTGGTTGGCTCCTCCTTGGCTGCCTCCACCTTGGTTGCGCCCTCCATGTCTACCTCCCCATTGGCTACCTTCTCCGGTGAATTAGCCACTATGCACCTCGTCCTACTAGGTATATGTGGAAGTAGGGGTGCAATGGGGCCAACATTAGAAGCTTTTCGTTTCTTAATCTTTAGCTTTAGTTGCTTCGGTGGATCCTTCCGGGCTTGCATCACTTC
The DNA here is from genome assembly GCA_035235625.1 of Saururus chinensis. Classification (NCBI taxonomy): domain Eukaryota; kingdom Viridiplantae; phylum Streptophyta; class Magnoliopsida; order Piperales; family Saururaceae; genus Saururus; species Saururus chinensis. Next base: position 25,699,644 of record CP141144.1, read on the forward strand.
CTCGTTAATTTTCTTGAGGAGTCTAGTGGCAACGGTCGGTTAGACCTTGGGGCCCTTCTTTTTATTTTGGGAGTCAGCTTTGAATTCTCTTTTCTATGCAAAATACATGTAACAAGTCATAGTAATATATATATATATATATATATATATATATATATATATATATATATATATATATATATATTACTATGATGACACAACAATTCTAAAAGTCATTTTGAATATTAGACGATAATACAAACTATCATGTTATTGATGACACGACTATTCCAAAGTCATTTTGAATATAAGACGATAATACAAACTATTGTGTTATCAATGACACAAATATTCCAAAGTCATTTTGAATATAATACGATAATACAAATTGTCGTGTTGTCGATCACATGATCTACAACATCATCATTTTCATGATAATACAAAATGAAAAATATGTTGTTCTATCAATAACACACCTTTCCAAGTAGGTCATATTCATAACACGACATAATACCCGGTGATAAAAAGCTTAGGGAACTACTTATAGAAAATGAAATATTTATCTCCAAATTGAGGAAGAGATTTTCTTTGCACTTTAGAACGGAATGATGAACAACTTTACTTACTTTTGAAGCTTGAGCCTTCATCTTCACCGACTTCTCTCATTCAGTTGTTGGTGGAGGGGGTTTTGCGTGACATTTCTCCAATTGAGGGACTTTGGGTGGAGGCTAGATTTTCGAAGGAGATGTTTCTTCATGTGGAGGCTGGCATCTGAATTAGTTATTTCTTCATATGCAGGCTACATCTGTCCAATTAACCATGTGGCCACCTCGAGAGCATTTTTAACTCTCTGCAGTGCAATGTCTACCCGCTTTCCATACAAGGTAGTCTTCTCCAATACAACGTCAACAATCCTAGTCATGACATCTAGTGGTATGACAAAACTCTCAATGATGTCTGTGCCAAATTGATATTGTCCTAACGTCTGCCCATGATGTGCTTGAACATACACCATTGTCCTCTGTATATTTGAATGTGTGTCCATCTTTTTCGCCTCCTAGGCCAACCATTGGCCCCCAATCAAGTGGGCTTCTTCGGCAATTAGAGTTCTTTGCAATACTTCAAAATCTACCTCCAATTGCCCAAACATCTCCTTATACCACTTCCTCATCTTGTGATGAGCTAGCAACTTCTTCTTTGACTTTTCATCAACCGGGTCAAGTTTAGCGACCTTCTCCACGTCGGTCAGCAATTAGGTAAATCCAAGCCACCTCTTGCACCTTAGACTACATGGAGGAAAACTTGGAGCCCATATAGAAGTGTGCTAAAAAAACCACGTCTATGTAGCAAAACAATCCCGTTAATAGTGATCTAAATCATGTATGTCATGTAATGGATAACACACTTATTAAACTAATCGTGTCATTGCTTGCATGAAATACTCACATCGCGTAATTGAAGATACACGATACAGTAATTTATTGTGTTAACAAAAACATGTTAACATAACTAGCGTGTGATCAATAACATAGAAATCAAATTAGCGTGTATCTAAACCACGTTAATTACACTAGCATGTTATTGATAAGATGATATACCTAAAATGTTAATATGTTGTCATGTTATAAATTCTACGCTAATATAAATAATTATATTATCAATAATAAAAAAATTTACTTGTAGTATGAATGAAGCCCCAATGAGAATATCAGTTGTGGCGGAGCGCTCATCTTCTCTACTTCAGATGTTGCGGTGGATTGAAGATATGCCACGACACAACATATCATAAACTGCTTTCGCCTAGTTGTACCTCCCCACAACATCCAGGTTATCGAGGAAGTCACACAAAGATGGGGAGACAGATCTGTTGCTCTGCATTTATAATACGAGGGCCTCCATGTGCATGATGGCCAAACATACTAAGTCTATGTTTGTGATAACCCAGATTTTTGGTACGTTTCTAATAATATAAATTTAATATATTAATAGAGTATTATTTTGAATTTGTACCTAAAGGGTTACTATAGAACTCTAAAAGAAGAACATAATGGTTTTTGAATCGTTTAAAACGGATGTTGGGGCCATAGGTAACGATCGTGGGAAACATGCTTCGCGGGACCTATGGTAAAACCACGACAAAACCTATCCTTGTGTGGTCTTGTTTTGAAGGGCTTATCGATTCGAGTCTATCGGTACTAAGAATGTGTAATTTCGCTTTATGGTTAAAAAATTATGTTAGTTTTAAATTTTAAAATAAAAAAGAATAAAAAAATAATATTTTTTTGGTTGGTTGACGCAAGCATTGCGTTAGCCAACACAGCCGTGGCACAGTCGTGATGCAACGTCATGCGGTCCGCGAGACTCGGGCCATCTGCACGACATGTAGGACTTGCATGTCGGGTCCTGTGGTACCGCACAATGCGTGTTGGACACACGTCACACGGTTCGTATCCACTATATATTCTCCTCATATTTTCTTACCATTCTCATTCTAGCATGTGTTAAAACTTCTGACCCTCCGTTTTGAGTCATCTTAAGTCCGATTTAAGTCATTTAAAATACTTTTCTAGGTAAATCGACAGTATTGGACGCTGTGACGGGGCCAGTTTTTCCATTTAAGCTCTCTACAACTCTGAAATTTCTACCCCAAATTTTAGGAAGGGGGTCTTAAACTCTAGTCCATGCTCTGCATGTATGCTTGATGTTTTATACTCCATCTTTATTCAGTTATGCTTATTTGCTTCTATTTTCAGAAACAATGCTATACATATGCCATGTTTTATTTAAGGGAATTATAATGCAGTATGTGTATATTTTGGATAGTTCAGGGATTATACCTAGAATTATACTTTGTCTGGATACCTACCGAGGGATTTATCGGTATATGGCACACACACAGGTATGGATTGTCATGGGAAAACTCCTACCTTCTGAACTTCCTGTTGCCTCATGAGCACCGGAGGAAAGCCATTTGGTATCACAGCTCTAGATTTATCGTCATTGGATGAATTGGTATTTTTTTGGAATTATTTTTGAATCCGTTTATTTAATAAATTCGGTTTTAACAAAAATTATTACCGTCTTTTACTTAACATTAAATTAGATTTTAATTCCACCTACTGAGTATAAAAATACTCACCCACCTCTAGACTTTGCAAGTAGTGAAATCAACTGAGAGGTGTCATCTGAGGAATTTTATGCTTAATTCCTTTGAATGTTTTCATTAAACTCTGTAATATTATAACTTTTATGTAAAGGCTCGTTAGGCCTATATTTTTAAAATCTGACTATTCTACACATGGTGTATTATGGACTATGTCCTAATTTGCTACTAAGATGTTGATTTCATGTGTGTTATGAAAAAGTTTGGTTGTGCATCAACTTCAACATATTATAAATTATTATATTTTATGAGTTGTTATTTTTCTTTGATTTGTACGGTTGGTCGTCACGTTCGGTTTCACATGTTATGTAATACGTGCCGAGCGGGATAATAATTATGTGCATTATGTTATATATTATTTAAGGATGGTTGCCACATTGTCAAATAGAACACACCAAATTTTTGCCACTTCAAAATTTCTTCAATGAGATTCTTCTCCAGCCGCTTCCCCACGAAGAACCTTTTGAAGAATTGTCCTTTGCTTGGGAAACCTTCCTATTGCCACTGTCCAACTTCAACGGTTTCCTTTCACCCTTAAACCTGTATTGGTGTGACTTCTTTCCTCCTTGAGAGGTAGTATTTTGCCCTGAATATTGAATACCTCTTATGAGTCATTTCAGCTTTCACCTATTAGAATATCCAGGAGCGGCTTGGAGATTATGATTTGCTCAAAATTATATACTGGATAGAACCTAGTCTCCTCCAAAATTGTCTTGCATCCTGGCCTTGATAAAACAAGGTCTTTTGATAGTTAAAGTCCATCAGGGAAACTATTTATTCCCATACTTGGTCTCCTCTCATAAATTATCTTCTTCTTCTCTTTTGAGGCCTTCCACTAATTCCACCATTTGACTGTAATTATGTAGCTTTTGTTTGTAAAAGATGATATATTATATTTCAATGGGTTGCGACCAAAATCAAAGACTCGTGTTGATTAACATTATGTAATTTTTTTTTTTTTATATATATATATTTCAATGGGTTGTGACCAAAATCAAAGAGTCGTGTTGATTAACATTATGTAACTAATGTTTAAATACACGCTAAGTTCATATATCGTGTTATCGTTAACACGATAAGATGCATTCTCATACACAATAGCACAACTTTTCAATGTCGTATATCGCATATTGTGCTATTGATAACACGATATGTATGCCTCCCATACAAGATAACACGACTTCTCAATATCGTATTATCGATAACATGATAGTTTGTATATTGTATTAGTGATCACACTATGTATTGCGTGTGTGTATGAAACTACTACCTATGTGTGCCCTATAATATGATATATGAACAATCGTGTATTCAAACTTACGAAAAAATCCATAATTTGAATAATAGGCCGTTATACCACGAAAGTTGCTGACTGGTTGATGTTGATGAGCCTCACTAGATGAACCCCTCAATGGGCCACTGGTCGTCGCTGCAAATCACTCCTTTACTAGGGTTGGATGAGTATACCCTTGGGCCGAACATCACTTTACGGCCAGAACTCGCTTCACAGCCGAAACTTTGCTTGATGGGTTAGATTTGTAAAATGTGGAGTTGGAAATCTAACCTCCCACTACATTTTTGCTTCTCACTATTCGGACTTTGGAAATCGTTGGCCAGATGGGTCACTTTACGGTTGGTTGTTTTAGGGAAAATGTGTCGATTTGCCCAATTTACACGATATAAAACCCTAAACCCTAACCTAGGGGCATTTTGGTTCGATTTTCCTATAATATTGTGTAAGTCCAAGTTCTGAGGCATTTTTACTTTAAAACTAGATAATATGTATTATTGACTTCTTTGGCTGGGTAATATAGAAAAAACTCATTGAAAAAATGCCCACTGCACTGCTCCTCTTGACAGTCCTGACCGACATTAGCTCTCCTCTGCCACACTGGCTCTAGAGATCTGCCTCATAATAGTTCTCCTTCCGTTGTCCAGCAATTTGATAGACTCGCTGGCTGACACGGATAGATATAAACAACCCTATGTCCATGTCCATGTCCATGTCCATGTCCGCATCCATGGAGGCGGTAAAACATAACGCGAATGGACCAGCCCATTTTGTCCACCATTCCAGTTGAACCCGGTCCGGTCCAGCGTTTTAAACACTTAATTGGCGCGGCCTTTATCAAGCGAGTGGCGCATGTTAGCAACGACCGCTGGTCAGCAGCAGAAACTAGCGAGTCAAGACCAAACCCGCGGCGACTACGAACGCCCGGTTGCAGATTGGGGCTGCAATCCGCACACGTCCCTCAAGGCCAATTCCCCTACAAGCGTCCACCATTTCCGGTCTTGGGTGTCTGCTGTCCGCGATTTCTCGGGGACGAAGTGATGCCGGTGATCTCGAAACTCTGCGGCTCCATGCGATTTTTGGCCGGAGCTACAATGCGGCGTCAGGCGGCGGCGGCCCCTGAGCTCCAGTTGCGCGGCGTCTCCACAAGTTGCCTGGCCGTGATCCTCCGCCGATTCGGCGGTCCGGAAGTTCTGGAACTGTGCCCGAATTTTCCGGTCCCTGATCTGAAGCCCCGAGAGGTCCTTGTTCGCGCTCGCGCCGTCGCCGTTAACCCTCTTGACACCCGCGTAAGTTCCCGCTTTCCCTCCTCCTGGCCTTTTCTTGCCTCTTTATTATTGGATTGATCTTTATCGAACTCTTCTGTTGAAGAGTTGGTAAGTGATGCCCGAAACCCTTTTCTCGTCTCTCGTAGTTTTTTGTTTTTTTTTTGGATTTCAACCTTTGGATTCTTATATGGATGCTCAGAACTTCATATGTGAAGATTGGATATGAAGCTTGAATGTTTGGAGCTGAAGGGATTTACACGCCTAGTAAATGGTGTAAATTCATATGTAGAGGTTTAAGATTGAAATGCTGTGCATGTGGAACAAGTAAAACATATTTGAATGCGATCTGAAACAAAATCTGGAATGGTTTGTTATATTAATCTTTCTTTAATTGAAATGAACAGTCACTTTGAGATTGGGAAGATTGATATGAGCTTTATTAAGATCGTTGGTTAAATTACTGTTAATAAACATCATAAGATTTTCGGTAATTCATTCTAATGCTTCCAATTCAACGAACTTGAAGTGGAGTTTAATTGCCAAAGCAAAAGGAAACTAGTAATATGGATCATACAATAAGACCCATATACTTATAATTATTGCAATTGTGTTATGCGAGATTGGCAAGATTGATATGCGCTTCATTAAGATCATTGGGTTAAATACTGTTAATAAACATAATAGGATTTGCAGTAATTCATCCTAATGCTTCCAAATCAGCAAACTAGAAGTGTAATTTATTTGCCGAAGAAAAAGGGGAACTAGTAATATGGATCTTACAACAAGACTCATACATGTAATTATTGCAGTGGTGTTTTTAGCCAAATATATGCTTCTTAAATTATTGGATATACTTTTCAATTGGTGTATGAATTGAATATGCATTTCCTTACAAGTTGCTATATAGTTATTTTAGGTTGCATAAAAAATATGGTCAGCATTTTATTAAGTGCTTCAATTTTAACAATCTACAGATGCGATCTGGTTACGGCCGTTCTATATTTGAACCACATCTTCCTCTGGTCTTGGGTCGCGATATCAGTGGTGAAATAGCAGCTGTTGGAGCTTCAATTCAATCATTTAGCATTGGACAAGAAGTTTTTGGTGCACTGCATCCAACTGCTGTGAGGGGTACTTATGCTGAATATGCTATCCTTTCAGAGGATGAGATTACAAAGAAGCCACATTCAATGACACACGTGGTATTTTTTTTTCTAGTTTTTCATTTCTGTATGATGATTATGAAATTCAATTAGTCTCTGTTGTATGTCTGGTTCTTCAGTAATACTTTGAAGGTAATTATGTGTATTGTTCATTGGTAAAATCACAAGCATTAGTGTAAATTTGAAGGCTGCAGATGGAAACAAGACAACTATGGCTTAATTTGATGATTATATTGTTAATCTTTTGTTTGACAATATTTGTCAAGGAGAGCTTTACAAGCAGCATTTGCAAAAGCATTTTGAACTCCACAAATGCAAGGGTCATAATATGAATAAACATTTCTCCCCATGTTGAAGCAGATGCTTTGAATTTAGTGTTCATTTGATAAAAACGATCTAGAAAAGAGAGGTTAGCTGAAGCCTTTATTTTTTAGTTGCAAACTTACCTGCCATTATGTGAAAGATAATCAGGATTTCTTTCGGGGGAGTCCAATTCTCAGGGTAAAATTGCTTGTGCACTTACTGAAAGTGTAGCTGACCAAGACTGGTGTTTCTTTTAATCTTCCCATTTCATTCCCTGTGAACTAATGAACATATTTCATTCACTGAGTCGCAGTGTGTTTAGTCCTGTCGCCATCTCAATATGAATGCATAATAATTCTGCAAATTCCATTGTCCATTTTGCAGTATTTTTCTTACTATTTGTTAGATATGAAATATGTACTTTGGACTATAGTTTTTCTTGTTGCTTCTCAAATGTTTTTGGTGCTTTGAGTTATAGAATAGCAGATTTTGTTTGCCAATATATTTTGTGAAGCCTATCTTATAAACTGTTTCACAGATTTTATCCTTACGAACTCCAATTGTTCTATATTTAGTAAAAGGAAAACAATTATTTGATCTTTGGCTGTACTGGAATACTGCAGGAGGCAAGTGCTATTCCTTTTGCTGCGCTAACTGCATGGCGTGCCTTGAAAAGTACTGCCAGGATTATTGAAAGGTATATTTGATACTTTACTATGGGGTGGAAGAAGCACATATCAGTCTATGGATGTAGGTTCTACAGTAATAAAGTCTGTCTGGCTGATCTATATTTATTATGGTTCAGTCTATGGATGGAGGTTTGTAGGTCTTAATTTAAATGAAATATTAATGCTTTTAATTTTGTCAACAATAGAATATTGTAACTCAAATATAACTTTTCGATTCCCCTACTTATGTCTTAGATGTAATTCTTGGTGTTATGTTATTTTTGTTCCAAGATGGAAATTCATAGATAAGGTAAAATGATATTTGAAGGCTTCGTAGTTTGGAAAAAATCAAGCTTTATGTTGATAAGCAGTAATACGAGTGTATCAGAAATTGACTGATAATTAGTATTGAGGAGATATTAATTTAAATAGGTAAGAATATAAACATAGCAAGGAGATGACATGATAAGAGATTTAAAAATTAGATATATCCTCAGTTTTTCAATATAAGTTCTTATTCACATATATGATGCAACTTCTCTTCAATTTTTTAGTCAAAGGGTATTGATTATTGGTGGAGGAGGTGCAGTTGGGACGGCAGCAATCCAGCTTTCAGTTGCTGCTGGATGTAAGGTGTCAACTACATGTGGTAATCAAAGTATTAATCGGCTCTTGGAGGTTGGTGCCGAGCAGGCTATTGATTACACTAAAGAGGTAATCCTCCATCATCTGCTTTTCCATGTTGTTTCTTTCATGGATAATTTGTTAGGATGCTGTTATAATAAGCTCAATCATCATATTTATATTTACAGGATATTGAGTTAGTCTTCAAAGAACAATTTGATGCCGTTTTAGACACTATAGGGCTACCTGAAACAGAAAGGCAAGGCATCAACCTTCTAAAAAAAGGAGGACATTATATGACTTTACAGGTAGAAGGGGAACTTCAGCTTTGACACGCTGTAGTCTTTAGGAACTTAATTTGTTTCTTATATTAGGGGCTAGAAATGTGATATCTACTGATGCTGGATCTGAAAATGCTATTATGTCTTCTGTCTGATGTTAGGGGGAAGCAGCAGCCTTGGCGGATAGGTATGGTTTAGCTGTTGGGATTCCTATGTCTACAGCCTTTCTACTGAAGAAACAATTTCAGTATCGATATTCCCATGGAATAAGTGAGTAAACAAATTACTAGCATGCTTTCTCTGGTTTTTGGGTCGTTGGCTCAATAGATCAAGTAGGGTTGGAAGCAAAAGTCCACGTCCAGGTCCACATTTGCATCCAAGGTTGTCCAAGAATTAGTCTGACCCTCTTCATTGCCTGATAAAAATTGGCTATGGATGTGAATGTAGACATAGATGGCTCATTCTCGTGTCCAAATTCCAGGGAACATGGCCTAAATCAATTCCCACTCTTCGTTACTTCATCTTCGTCATCTCTACTCTTGTATATGTCTCTTATCAGTCATCCTCCTCAATCTCTCATCCATATTCATCATGACTACCCCTTGACTTTACTTAATCATGCTCAATCCGTATTTCAATTTTAAAAAAATCCCAATGCAGTGCCGTTACAACAAGATAGGATATGTTTGTCTGCTTCAATATGTGATGGCCAAATGTTCTGCGCGCTGATAGGAAAAAGTGCTTATAACCATAGATGTCAACAATCTCTGTCCACATGCTAGCCATCCCACTTCCAGCATTAAGATCAAGGATGTTTCTTCTCCTCCCCTCATTCTTTAAAGCATTGCTCTATTGAAACAGTTCATCAAGTATTTCCATAACATAGTTTTATTTTGAGTAGCTTTTTTTTAAGTGGGCTTTATAACAGTTTCTCAGGCTTTCCAAAGCATTTTACTTGACTATACAAGATTTTTTTAGAGTCTATATTTATTATAGAAGTTTTTATCTACAAGCTTTTGAGTGTCAAATATTTTAAGGTCTACTACTTACCAAATTGTTAGTGATTTCTGAGAAAGTAAATTTATATTGTAGCCAAGCAAAAATAGAGTTCATGAACCTTTTTTTTCTGTTAAAATTTTTGCAAAATGAAAATTTACTGAGCTCTACCTTTTTGTTATGGCAAAAGTTTAAAAGAGCCTTGAGCGTGAGCCGAGACTCTTTGGGCCATCGAATTGAAATTTGACGACCCACGTTACTCCGGCAATAAATGCCCCCTGAGTAAGATGGTCGGATGTAAATCTGAAGGTCCAAAGAGGATGGGCTCACGCCGTCGCGTGTGAGCTCAGGCACCTTTAAATAGGACTCTTCTGTTATTGGTGGTATGTGAAATATTTTAAGAAAACTGATACTGATCAAATTAGAGAGTCCTGTTGTCATGTATTAACAAAATGAGAAGGCATACTCACCCCTGGCAATGCATGCTGCGATGCATGGGCCCATACAATCATCACAGCATGTGTGCTGTAAGCATCGCTAAGTGCAAGCATATGTAGCTCTTACATATCAAAATATGTTTGTTCAAATGTTTAAAATCTGAAGATTTAATCTAAATCAGAATGGTTTGAGGACTGCAGAAAAGTTAACTGATAAAGCATAAGGCTGGAAGAATTTGAAACCTTACTGCTGGGTCCTGCTAATTGTAAATAGTGTCAACAGACAGTCATGTTGGTGCCAGCCTGCATATGCTGAATCAAAATATAATATGCATAGGCTTGCTATATGTTATTATACGATTCCTACAATTTTCTTTATGTTCAAATTACAGATTACTGGTGGACATTCATGAGAACTGATTCGGAAGGGCTGGATGAGATTCAAAGATTGACAGCTACAGGGAAGCTTAAGATACCTGTTGAGAAGACCTTCCCTATCACTCAAGTGAAAGAGGCACATGAAGTAAAAGATAAGAGAATAGTTCATGGGAAAGTAGTCCTAGAATTTGACTGAAAATAGGGGTGCCTGCCTTCATTTCAAGCTCGAAATGGTAGTTGATCGAAGGCAAGTAAAAGACAAGAGATTAGTGCATGGGAAATTGGTCCTAGATTTTGACCGAGAAAAGGTGTGCCTGCCTTCATGACAAGCTCCCAGTACATACAGTGTATTGTAAAGTTGGCAAAGATTGAGTTGGACATTCGATTTTGTGCCGGAAATTCATACAAAAGGGCTGTCCTATGTGATGCAAAAAATGCTGGGTGAAGTTTGATGGTGTCAGTATTCTGAAGCTGCTTCGGAAACTGTATATTTCTTAGTAATTTTTTTAGAATAGCCTGTATCCAGTCCTTTCAAATATATCCGATATTTCTTTTGCTTGGCTACATATTGAAAAGATTGCTTACAATGAAATAACACGTGATCTGTCTCACAATGGGTTTGGCAGAGTATAGCATTCAGTATGAATGACCCATCTCTGAAAGAAAACCATCCATCATTTTTTCGTCATAAAATGTGAATGTGTAGTGGAAAAACATATGCAGTAGTTTAATCATGTCTGCCATATATCATGTCACAGTGAGTCGTGTGTAGAAAAAGCTGGGACATATAAGAAAGTGAAAAGGCAGAAAGGATTCCTCATAGTTAACAGCTGCATTTGGAAACGCAATGGTTGTGTGTCAAAACAATGGGCTACTTAAAAAACCATTCCTCTTCAAGAAGTAGCTGCGGTAGCTGGCTGGTTATCTTCGCCAATGTGAAAATTCCTGAAATTAAGAATACCTGACAAACCTCGCCCCCTGGCTAGATGCTCCAGTTCGCTAATTTTTTGCTGAAGAAGCGCAATTTCATGTGCTAATTGGTCCTCCCTTTCCTTCATTGCCTAAATTGAAAGTCACTCGTTAACGTAAAGGCTTAAAATGTGAACCTATATTTTGTACTTCAATATTACTAACAATTATCATGATTAGGATCATAAGAAAACAATGCAAATGAAGATCATTCATCAGTCTCTAATTTTGAGTTAAAATGTCAAACAATTGCATTATTCGCATTGCAGATACAAGACACGAAGATGGTAATATGTGGTTGATTTTCAATATACTCTCAGTAGAAGACATCTTTGTGTTTTCTCCTCAGACAACTTTATTGAGAGACATGTTCCCAGACTTATTCTTACAACTAAGTAGCCACCAGAGTTGAAGAAAGAAATGCATTCTGCTTTGCCAAAATGGTGGTTAACCTCTTTGGAAACAATGTGCAGATAAAAAGGATAATATGAACAAAATTCACAATATCAATTTCGTACTATGGCTGGGAAACTCCACTGATTACAGAAATGCAACGGCTGAAAGCCAACAACACTTATAAATTTGAAGGGGGGCAGAGATTTTTGCTATGTTATACTTATATTGCCCTTCCAAAGAAACACTTATAATTTAGAATGCAGAAGACCTAAATATTGTAATAATTTCTCCAATACGTTTTACCTATAGCTAGCCACATAAAAAATAGGGATTTCATAATCCCGATTGGTTTAGAACTTGTCAAACATAATTTGTGTACTATATTAACCCTATAGCTGCATAAAAAAATATGAAATTCAAAGTCCTAATTGATTTAAAACCTGTGAAACGTTTGCTTAGAACTTGTCAAACTTCATTTGTATAATATATTAATTCTATAGCTGCATAAAAAAATATTGAATTCAAAGTATTAATTGATTCAAAACTTGTGAAATTTCACAAAAAAATGTATCTAAATATGCAATAAGTAAGAGACTCCAACTCTCAAATATTTACAGAAATGTATCTAACTCTTATCCTAATTAGGTTCTAAGTTTAGATAGAAGTCCCACCTAAAGATACTAAGAGAAGATAGAAGCTTCCCTCAAAGACTTCTTTTTAGAGCTTTCTTAATCTAAACACAACACAAAATGGAATTAGCAGTCAAGTTTCCCAATGTGAACATAACCCACTTTAGAGAGATCTCACTTTCTCCCACCCCAAGTCAGAAGATTCACAATCAATTTTGCCTCTATAAATACCAAAGCCACATGCCTTTTCTCTCTACATTTTCTCTAATTTCCTTGTAAAAATTATAAACTCCATCCATATCTTATGGGACATCTTAATTGATTTAAAACCTGTGAAACTTCATATGTATATATTATATTAAAGTAGGGACCTAGAGAATTTTTAGTTCATTTTGAAAAAACCAATAGACACTTAATATGAGACGAAGGGAGTATTTAACATGTGCCAACCAGTCAATGTATATGATAGATATTTTCTTCCTTATTATATATTAAATAAGTTGCACGTGATAAATTTTAGGTGTACCACAATATTTTTGCCACATACTTGGTTGTTCTTACTTTTTCTGAAATATTACAGCAAGCACAATGTATGTTGTGCATAAATATGCCTATGAGTGGAAAATGCATAATTTTGTAAGGGACGAACAAAAATGAAGTAGGATGCCTATAATAACCTTCATACATGAATAACTGGAGAGATGGTTTTAAAACCTTTAATATTATAATGTAGTGGGGAGGGGATATTATAAAACCTACAAGCTACATGGAGATAATATTAGGTTTTTCAAGTTTATCATGCACTTCCTCCTTAATCTTTCTTCAACTAATCTCTTATAATACTCCACTGAAGTTTCTAATTGGCTTATACAATATTAAATGATTTATCTAACTATTTGTGAAGCGGGAAGTGAAAAATAAAACTTTATGTTCACCACATGCATTTGCAAGTGCACTTTGGCTAGTAATTATGAAAAGCATATGCTCTTGCCTCTACAAGAGTCCATATGGAGGCATAATAGCATCCCATGTCTTTTTAGGATTTTTATTCATTCTGTAATGCTATAGGTTAGTATCACGGCCTAAAATTTCACAACTAAAGGTGTAACTCAGAAATTCTTCTGATCTTTAAAACCTTTTCTGACCAAGAAACAGTAATCATTGAAATAAATCATGACAGGCACAACAATTTCAAATTCCACCTAGCATCCATAACAATATCCAAATTTCTCTGAATTGATAAAAAAAAATTCAATTTTGTTGTCCACTTAACATGAACTAATACCAGATTTTGGTCATTAAAAGAAGCTAAAAATATACTACTACCCCTTTTGGGTGGAAAACATTTGTGCCCTAAATGCTAAAAGAAAGATATAAATACACAATAACATATATAAATTAATTAAAATATTGAAAATACCTCTACTTCCTGGCGGCGTAACTCCTCCTTTCGAGCTTCTGATCGAGCACTTCTATGAACCTCAAATATCACTGCAGCTCCCGCAACCTACTCTAGTCAGCAGCCTATTTAATTAATTAACAGTAACATCACGAGGACAGTTCGGAAAGAAATATGCAGTAGAAAATTTTAGTGCCATGTATATGTGTTACTATGCGTGCGTTCACACTTGCATGTGAGTGTGTGTTCATTGGTTATGGATACTTTTCTTTTTCTTTTTTTTCTGTAGCTGAGGAACTTATTGATACAAGTGACTAATAACATAGTTCTGATTTTTGGAAATCTATATTAGTACACTAAAAAATCGGTTAAAATTTTCTTCTTTACTGAAGGAAAAAAAGTTTGATAAAACTTAAAGCAAGCAGTACCGTGAATATGAAGATTTCTCCAATGAGATCAGTAGCAGCTTGGACAGCTTTCTCCTCATTCAGAGGCCGAATCTCAACATCTGTTGCATGACCATAAATGCGCCTTTGCAAATTTGTGCTAAACCGATGGTTTACCTGATTTTTCAATAATAGTTAGAAAACACATCCCCTTAAAGACATTGGATATGTAATGTTCGGAAAACCACAGAAAGCAGCAGAAGGCACAAAGTACAAACATTTGGAAGTAAAAATGGATATGAAGAGCAAGATAAGATTTTAAGACTGGGACATTCAATCCACCCTACAGTAGTAAGCCGAACTGATAAATAAGACTTAATGCTTCTAATCAATAGGTGCCACCTTTATACTCGGTGTCTCATTTCAAAAAAACACTTGTCCCATGCTAAGTGTCCTATTTCCCAATCTGTTACTAATTAGAAAGCTTCTAATATGTTTCTTCCCATAAGTAAGGAGGAGCAAGGGAATCAAAATAAGAAAAGCTATATTTTTTTTTGGTGTTTTTGTCTACTTGTGGTCTAAAGTGCTTCTCAGCTTGCATAAAATTTACATTTTTTTTCAAATAATAGACTTAGTATGGGAAGGAGGGTGTAAAAGACAAAAGGAACCTTTAAAATGTCCCCTTCAAATCAAACGCGAAGGGACCAAGGACAAACTTCAAAAAATGCAAATCTCAATCGATGCATGCTCCAATATGATTCATGACCAGAAATTCCCGTAAACCAATCAATAGATAGACCAGTATGAGTTCAGATCGGAAAACAATGCAACTCCCAGCTGAAGTTTATATCCAATTACCCACCACAACGAAATTAAAGCACCCAGATGCCCAAATGCTCTTAGACAAACAGTGTTTCAATCAAAGCTAAAGGCCGCATGAACGACGCAGCAGCGATGATACCGGCTATCGATTACGGTTAGGAGAGAGCGAGATCGAGAGGTGAGTAGAGAGAAGTTCTGTACCTGAGCGATATTGATGATAAATTGCCGGAACCTGGGGTGTTTCCCCGCCTCCACTTTGAGCCTGGAGGCAAAGGGCTTGCTCAGGGTTTTGAGAGCGAGAGTACCGAGTTTGACCACGGGAAGATACACCATAATTCAGCCAATGCCGGCGGAGCTGCCAGTATGGGTGGGGGGAGGCGACCTGGAGGGATTTGTATGGATTGCAAGGAGGGCTGCGTGGGGAAGGAGGAGGGATCGGGGCGTCCTGGTGATTTTCGTGGACGGCTGACGAAAGGCAAAGGAAAGCGCCTGGGTTTGAAGAGGAATCGGAAGTTATTAACCGTAAGTCATTGACTTCAATGTCGCTGGCTTTGCGTGCATGCCAAGAAGAAGTTTTCAGAGGTCAACAACAGCTTCGTCTTTCTTTTTTGCGTTTTTTCGTTTTTCCACATAAACATCGCACAAAACCTACAACTGGAAGAAGCCATTGACAAATGGGTAAATAGCAAAAAACATTTACTCCCTCTGTCGTATATAAATAGTTATATTTAAAAAATAGTATTTAACCACATCAGAAAAAAAAAAATATAAGCTCATAATACTCTTTTTTGAAGACTCATCCATTTAAATTTAATAAAATAAAAATATTACTATAAAATAATTTTTTTCTTAACTGAAGCTATTAATTTAGAGTAGAGGAGATATTATTTAAGGTAATTTATAAGTAATGGAAAGGAGATGATATACTTTATGATATCTTAGATTTTTTTCAAAATATTCTAGATTGCCTTATTTTACCTTATTTTTAGACCAAAGTACCCTCTTATTTGTGTGCAATGCCACCAAAAGTCCTTCATTCCCTTGGTGTAATACTCATTAGACATAAAGGCATCACCTCCACCCCCTAGCTCCAAACTAGTCTTCGGCATAGATTTCGACTGCACCCCTCTCCTCTTTTAAAGACTTGCTCCTCTCCCTAAATGCTCCTATTCCCACCTGCTCCAGCACCTAAATGCCCCTTCCCTCTTGCTCCTCTACCCAACTATGCCTCCCACTTGCTCCAGCACCTAAATGCCCCTTCCCTCTTGCTCCTCTGCCCAACTATGCCTCCCACCTGCTCCTCTTCTTGCATACACATCCCACCTACTCTTCTCGGTTGCTCCTCTTCTCCTCTTTGCACTGTCTGTCTGTTTGTTGGCTGGTGCCTAATTTTTGTATCTAGCTCAAGGATCACATTTCTAGAACTTTTCTTGCCTTTTCCATCTTCATCTATCAGTTGCCTTAGACCAACGAGTTATCATCTCAGTTGTTTCATGCTTTCGTTTGAATTTTCAGGTTCGTTTCTTATTCACATCCTAAACTGTTTGTTGTGTTTTTGCATATGATGGAACAATTTTGTGTAGGGGAGAAATCAGTTTGAATTTTCTCAACCGAAATGTGTAGTTTATCAATATTGTTTCTGAATTGTGGTGTTTGATGTTATTTGTTCGTAGTGTTTTGTCGATTGATGTATGTTGTTGGAAGTTCAAATGCTACACAACAAGTTGCTGTCAAAATTTTAATCATAGGAGTGATTTGAGCTTTTTTAAAATTTACGCATTTCATACTTATTTTCGAATTCACTATCATCATTGAATTCATTTTTAATTCTTGATTCTTTGACTTCCGTGTATCATGATTGAGTTCTTTTTTGCCAGATGAAACTTACTTCTATGGGATATGTTAAGATGCATTATGGATGACATTTAGTAAACTATTTGCCATAAGTAACAGTACTCAGTAGGTCATTGATTCTTTAGATAGAAGCTCAGTTCTTCTAAATTTAACTTTTGCTGTAGACATTTTAGCCACCTAGCTAAAAGAGTGTCAGTTTATCATATAGGCTGACTTCACAATTCATTCAAGTTGTTAGATGTAGTTAACAAGTTTTAATCTTTGAAATGTTGCGTACTAGTTTTTTTTATTTGTAACGATGTATGATGGATCATGCTACTATTGTAATAAATGTTAGATGAGTTGTTCTCCTAGAGCTTTTTGTTTTCTATAATGTCTAACTTGATAAATAGCATTATAGGCACCATAATTTTCTGGTGTTGGTAGCGTAATGCTGAAACATATTAATGTCCTTGATCTTAATGTTTTTGGTACTAAATTAGGAGTTTGGACCTAGAGATTTTTATCTAGAAGAAAAGCTTCATTGTAATTGTTAATTTTTGTCTTGATGAACACAAATCTGGTTGGATCATTAAAAGTAATGTCTCTTTCTCTCATGTGATGTGCAAATAGTTACATTTAAAGTGAAGCAACATACAAGAGTTATTACACCTCAGTGTCATAGCTCATGTACTTCGTATTAATAGTTGACGATTTACAACTATTTACCATAATTATTTTTTATACTTTCATGTTTTTGTAAAAAGATAAAAAAATTTATTTAACATAATTTATAAATTGCATTCTCTTTTTTGTAGGTCAATGAATTATTTCCTTCTTTTCTGTTGCAATTATGACAAGTGTAATGTTGCTATACGACTTCCACATTCTTCCACCTATAAGGACTTTATTCAATTGATTTGCAATAGATGAAGACAATTAAATGTTGATTCTCTTACATTATCTTTCTCATGTCTTGATCATTTGGATTATATACTTGAGAATGATGATGATTTGCAAAATTGCTTCTTCCTTGCTTCTGAAGTGGGCAAAAAAAAAGTTTGTGTCTATTATTGATACTTCAAAGATTCTTCTTCGCCATGGTGAGAGCAGTGTGCAGAGTGTTAATTTGTTATCTACTAGTATGGAAAGTAGTAATGATACAATATTTTTTTAGTTGATTATTGATGAAGAGCATGATCTAATTTCTATTACTTCCTCAAATAAAGGTAAATCAGTTTTGACTGAGAAGTGGTGTGATGAAATTAAATATGTTGGACAAAAATTTGAAAGAGGTGTTTAAGAATTTAGGCATTCTCTATGTCATTATGCTGTTGAAGTTGGTTTTGAATTTAAGTATGTCTATATTGGGCCTAATAGGGTTACAATTGAATGCAAATATAAGGACATTAATGGTTATTAGTGCACTACAACAAAATGTAGTATTAGCGACGCTTAACTAAGTGTCGCTAAAAACAATTATTTACGATGTATAAAAAAAGTCGCAAAAAAATGAAGTATTAGCGACGCATTTTTGTATGTGTCGCTAATACTCATATATTAGCGACACTTAGTTTAAAGCGTCGCTAATACTAATCATATTAGCGGTGCATTATTATAAGCATCACTATTAGTTCCTCTATTTGCGATGCTTTATACAACTATCACTAAAAGATATATATTTTAAATAAAAAAGAAAAAAATATAACTATTAGCGACGCTTACAAAAGCTTTTGCAATAGCGATACTTATATAAAAGCGTCGCTAATAATATTGCTATTAGTGACGATTACAAAAGCGTCACTAATAATTATTAATTAAAAATAAAAAAAATTTAAATTTTAAATTATTAGAGATGCTTTTAAATAAGCGTCGCAAATACCATTTCTAATAAGCTTTATTAATTAATTTTATTTAATAAATAAATATTAAAAAATTATAATAAACTTCCTAAATATACTATATTTTATTCAATATTTACTATTTGTATATACAATAAATAAATATTAAATTTTCAATAAAAACTAGTGTTAAGAATAGATTAAACTTTCACTATATTATATATAATATATTTTATTTGTTAAATTTTATTATTAATTTTAAAATATAATTTATAATAAAAGAGAGTGCATGGAGAGAGAGTGAGAGTGAGGAGAGGGATCGAAGAGAGAGAGGGGGGAGGCGAGAGAGGGAGGAGAGAGAGAGGGAGGGGAGAGAGAGGAGGGGAAGAGAGAGAGGGAGGAGAGAGAGGAGAGAGGAGGGAGGAGAGAGAGAGGAGGGTGGAGAGAGAAGGGAGGGAAGAGAGAGAGGGAGAGAGAGGAATTTTATTTTGGTTTTTTATTTTTTTTTAAAATTTTAAAATAAAAAAATAAAATTAAAATAAATACCAATAACGATGTATAATTTTATATGTCGCTATTAGTACATGTATTAGCGACGTATAACAACGTTGCTAATATGATTTCCTTTAATTCTTTTTTTATTTTTTAAAATTAATTTTAAAGAATAAAAAATCTTAAAAAAATTAAATTAGAGGAGAGAGAGGTGTAAGGTCCCTGATTTTTCTACGATTTTATGGGATTTTCATGTTATTTTTCTAGTCATTTTCGGCAGGAAAATGTAACGCTTCGACATATTCATATATATGTATATTTACCCTATATTTATACCCGTAGAGTTGGGTGTGGGGCTTAGTTGCAGGTTGCGAGCCTTGCTGCGCGTTTATGGCATGAATTTTGGAGCTACAACACGTAACCGGTGAGTGAACGCGTGTTAGGGACGTGGATGTAAAAATTAAAAAGATTAACTATATATATATAAATCATTCATCGATTTTCACATAACCGACATCCAAAAAAAAAGAGACGACGTCCAGTAGTTTTTGTGAGAACCCGAGTTCGATTCCGATCGCTCCATTCTCCCTCCTCTGACATCGGATTCTAGCGGTTCTTGTCAAGGATCCGCTTTGCCTCACCGCCACGAGTCCGTAGGTACTGGCTATGATTGCCGCCACAGCCTCTTCACTCCTCCACGAGGTACCGAACCTTTTTTCGGATTTTTCTCTCCTTCAATCCCGTTTTTGAACTGTGGGTGTACGATTTTGACATCATTTGCGGCTGCCCTCAACTACACTTATGTTTAGTTGGCCGCTAGGAACCCATAGGCGTTGGCTAGAGCCGCTGCCATGCTTTGTTCGCTCCGTGGTAAGCTACCGGCACTTTGGTCGGGTTTTGTTTCTACTATTCCATCTCACTGTCTGTGGGATTTTTTGGACACTGGTGGGTTTCCGGTTATTGTCCAGCCACCGGTAGGACTCTGTCTAGCCTACCTCGACCCGGTGTCAGTAGGGGTTTATCGTTTCCGACCCCGCCTTGCCCCTATTGCCTTGCTCCGCCCGATTAGACGCTTTGGGTGTGTCTCAGGGTCGTTGCTATTGGCGAGTTGTGTGCCATTTGGCCATCGTGGGCTCTGCCCCGGCTTAGCGACAGTGAGGGTCAGGCCCACTTGGCCCGATTAAACACTCCACCCGGAATGGGCCGCTTGTTATTATTCTATACTGTGCGAGATGCACAGCCGCCCGCACCATGGGTATTGGTTGTGGATGGCGATCGGCGATGTCGCCGCTTGGATTGGCCACTGCTAGGGCCTTAGCCCTGATGGCTTTTTTTTGGGCCTTGGTTCGCCTCCTTTCTGCCCTCTCCCTCGCCCCTTTGGGTTGCGTGTGCATGTGGCCACGAGTGTGCTTTTGGGTTTAGGCGCCGCATTTGCGCCGCCTGACCATTAGTTGGCTTTGCCACTGAGTGGAGTTGACACATAGCCATCCTCCACCTCTCCTTTGTCCTCGAGCATTGCCCCACGCTCTTCGCCCTTATGTGGGCCTTTGTTGACCGAAATCGTCGTCGTTGGGTCCTATCCACGGCCGATTTCGACATCTTGTGGCCGGCTGAGCACGTCTTAGCCATCGACCCATCTTCAGTGAGTACACCCTCGACATCTGGTTGCACCGCCACATATGTTGGCTTGATATTTCTCTTGGACGCCCTAGTGTGCCACCGTGGATTGCGGGTTTTACCGCATTGATTTCTGACACCCTGTTTGGCCGTGACTAGTTCTAATGCTTCCTAAAATCCTCGGGACAACAGCTCTCTCAGCCAGGCAACGGTTTTGACCGCCAACTCCGATGCCGACACCGCCACCGTCCTGTGCTCACCATCGAACGTCATGATTACGAGGTAGGGGAGCTTTGAACTCGTAAATTCATGATAGCATGCTTTAAATGAGTAGTAGCATGCTAGGATTGTATGATTCCATGCTTTGGATGTTAAGTAACGATCCGATTGCATGATGTACATGTAAGTATGATTATATGCATATGACATGTATGTTGACTACACGTATGTTTGATGTATGTATGCATGTGCTAGTGATGGCTAGCGTGCATGGTTGAAGTATGTTTGGATTATGCATGTGCTAGTGATGGCTAGCGTGCATGTTTGAAGTATGTATGAATGTGTGTGCATGTGCTAGTGATAGCTAGCGTGTATGTTTGACGTATGTATGCATGTGCTAGTGATGGCTAGCATGTATGTTTGACGTATGTATGCATGTGCTAGTGATGGCTAGCATGTATGTTTGATGTATGTATGCACTAGTGATGGCTAGTGAGCATATTTGTAAGTTACGTATGTATGACTGTATGTGTATGTTATACGTATGTGTGAGACATATGTATGTATGATGGCCTTTTGCCTATGATATGGATATGTGTAAGTGTATGCGGGCAGAGGTATGGGCGATGGACAGTAAGAGGTGACAGAGGTTTTGTCTGGATTTGGATATGGATGTGTAAGCGTATGATGGATGGCAGAGGATATGAGTATGACGGGCAAGGATTAGAATGGATCGGTTTGGGTTGGATTGTATGTTGGGCGATTGTCAGACAGTAAGAGTGTGCATAATTGTACAAGCATAACGTACATATTATGAAGTGAAAAGTAAGCATAATAAGTGAGATATAAGTAAGAGGGCGACAACTGGGTTGGCTCTGAGGAGCTTCATTTGAGGATGTTAGTGTAAGATGTTTTGGCCATAAGATGGATGGCGAAGTATGTAAGACTATAAGGGTTTGATGTACGATGAGTTTTGTCCATGATGTGGACGGGTAAGTGAAGTCTGTTGCCTTGATGGACTAAGGTTTCGATCGGGCTCAGCTTTGGTCTGATTAGTCGAGGACTGTGAGTTGTGTGGCATAATTGTACCGCATAATATACCTAATTCAAACTTGAATTATAAGCACAGCTAATGATAGTGTTGTGAGTTTGAGACCTGAGGGTTCGACGGATTAAGTTCCGTGTTTGGGCTAGCCGATAATGAGTCGGCTGAGCATTTCTCATGTCTTGTGATGGTGTTTATTGATCGTTTATAATTAAAACCTTTGCAAGTGTACAAGGTAATTGTACTAGGATAAGTATTTAAGGGTTGTCGAACCTCAGGGACGGATGGATTATCACTAAATCTAAAGAGGAATTTGCTGATTGAAAATTAAAACAAACTTAAACTTAAATTAAGCAAAAGAAAGAAATCAACTAGTTTAAAAGCAAGAGATTAATATGATAGAATTTACTTAGGAAATTGAATCCACTATAGAACCATAACAATTCCTTAACTTTTAATCTAAATCTACTGTGAACATGAACAAGTATTCTCAACTACAAGCTAGAATTACTTTAGAAAGAATCATTAATTAAATTCCATGGCATGAACTATCTTCGACAATAGCACGGATCATCTACACTAAACTAGCTATAGGCATGACCCATCTAATCTTAGTATAAATCATCCAAGTCATTAATTATTTGAACATTAAAACTATTGTATGAACATCTCATCTAAATCACAGAAATTAGAATCGATGAAAATATTAAAACTACATCAATCTATCATCTACAAGACAATAAATCAACATAGACTTGAATAAACATTAAAAGCTCTTCCATTAAAAAGGAAATCCATATCATACAATTGTCATCATTCACAACTGAGATCTAAATTAAAAAGAAAAGAAACTGAAACTTATCTATAGCTTCATCAACTCCTAAGTAAAAGAAAAGTTTAGCCTTCCATGGTAGAAGAAAGCACTTGAATCTCCATTAAAAGCTTTGAGTTCTCTTCCATCTTCTTCTTCTTTTTTTTCCTTAGAAAATCTACTGGAATCCCCCAATTTTGAGCCAAATATGTCTTTTTATAGGCATAAGTTCCGTAGGAAGAAGTCCAATATGAAAAGGATTGAAATTTAGGTCAAACAAGGAAACTGCGCGTTATGCCGTTCGAACGCCCTGCATGCCCGTTCGAACGCTTATACTGAGTTTTTCTTCAAAATCACGTTATCCGATCGAACGGTAAGTGACCCCATTCGAACGACTACAGTGTTTCTGCAATCTGGACAATTTTTCTGGACAATCCATATTCTGTTCATTAAGCTTTTCTTCATGTCCATATTCATTTCCAACTTGTTTATAACTCCGAAAAGTTGTCCAAATCACTTTAAAGCATGTCAAGACTATTTTGAACTATTTCAAACATCGTCCAAGTACCTCGATAAGCGCACTTTTCCTACAAAATATAAAATATCATACTTTAGACATGTAGAAAGTAACTAAAATTCCAACTTGATTTAAATACATGTCTAAACTACTAATAACTATAAAATTATTAATAATTAAACTAAAATACTAATATCTATCTTAATCTAAATAAGCTATAACTAACTCTTAATTAACCTAATCTATACTAGCAAATAAGGTAAAAAGGCATATAAAATAGATATATATTTCATACTTATCATTTATCCTGCGGGATGTTGTTTGTGTGTTGTATAGAACATCAGACGTAGCACCAGATGTTTGATGCTCTGCTAAGAGTGACGTATGTTTCTGATTTGGTCTGCGTGCTGTATAAACCCAGACATTTGATGCTCTGTTGAGAGCGATGTACTTTTCTGACTTTGTTTGTGTGCTGTATGAAGCACAGACATCGGTTGCTCTGTTGAGAGTGACATATGTTTCGATTTGGTCTGTGTGTTGTATAAGCCTAGACGTTTGATGCTTTGTTGAGAGCGATGTACTTTTTTGACTTTGTCTGTGTGCTGTATGAAGCCCAAACGTCGGTTGCTTTGTTGAGAGTGACGTATGTTTTTGATTTGGTCTGTGTGCTGTATAAGCCTAGACGTTTGATGCTCTGTTGAGAGCGTTGTATGTTTCCGCCCAAGAGTGACATTGTATGTTTCTGCCCAAGTGGCACTGTATGTTTTCTGCCCAAGAGTGGCAATGGCACTATAAGACCCATTATAGTGGGCAATTCTCTGGCACTATAAGACCCATTATGATGGGCAATTCTATGGCACTATAAGACCCATTGGTGGGCAACTGTATGACCCCTTATGTGTGGGTGTTTATGTTTGCGCGCTCAGGTAAATAGTATCATGGATCTACTCTTACCTGTTTGATCCAATGCCCCATGAGCATTGGTGTGCCTTACCTTCGGAAAAGTTCATGGCGTCTAGTCACTCTCCGGAGGTTAAGGTGTTGCCCCAGTGGCATTCTTTTCCATTCGACGTTGGAGCTTATTAGTTGTAATGAGCTTCTGTGGTCAATAGTATGAGCACGATTGTAAGTGTATGAGACTGTAAGCGTATGAGTATGAGTATGACTGTAAGCGTATGAGCATGAGCATGACCGTAAGAGTATGTGTATGAGTACGATTGTGAGAGTATGTTTCTGAGTAAGACAGTAAGTGTGATTTTGTGTAAGCTATACGAGTAAGGTCGTACGAGTATGATTGTATGAGTAAGGTTGTACAAGTATGCGTATGTTGTATGGTGGTACGAGTAAGTTTGTATGACCCTAGTTAAGGGTGTTGGTGTAAGTTTAATTTGATGGTATGATTTTGGCACGATGGTGCCTTTGGTATGATTTTGGCATGATGGTGCCTTTGGTATGACTTTGGCACGATGGTGCATTTGGTATGTTTGTATGTGTATGAGCATGATATTGATATGCCTACCTGCTTCATCTTTGCGTTGCTTGAACGCATGTATTTATGAACTTATTGAGTTCACCGTTTGGGATTTCCCCATTGGGTATTTTCCTACTGAGTATGAAATACTCATTACCCTACTTTTTAGCCCCATTGTACGGGAGGTTTTGTAGGTTGTGCGGGGAGCTCCTGGGGAGGGATGCTCATTTTAGCGGTGGATTGATTCCCGTTGACTCAGGTATATGCTTCACTCACTGCGAGTTTATTTGTGCCACGATCTCCTGTATTGGTTGAGACGAGACGTTAAGATGTTTATTCTGGACTTTCATTTGGATTAGTCGGTAGACTGTTATGGGACTTGCACTCAGGGATGCCTGGGAGTGATTTGTATTTAAAGTGTATGATCATAGCAATTTATTCGTACGTGTGTTTTCGAGTAGTACCTGATGATATTTGTTTTGGTTGTATGATGTTTGACTGTATGATGAAAATATTTAGATGGAAAATTGATGTTTAGTGTTTTGAATTATAAACTGTTTTATCAGGTTTTAATTTCGTCATTTTTCCTCCGATTTACATACGTTATATTGCAAATTTTTTTTGTGAATTTTAAGCAAAATGTGTAAAAAATCTCGGGCGTTACAAGAGGAGAGGGAGGAGAGAGAGAGGGAAGAGAGAGGGGAGTGAGAGGGGGAGAGAGAGAGGAGAGAGAGACGAGAGGGACGAGAGAGAGGGTGAGAGGGAGAGAGAGACGAGGGAGGAGAGAGAGAGGGTGAGAGAGAGGAGGGAGGAGAGAGAGGGTGAGAAAGAGAGAGGAGGGAGGAGAGAGAGAGGAGGGTGGAGTGAGAGAGATGATTTTTTTTTGGTTTTTTTTATTTTTTTTAAAATAAAAAAATAAAATTAAAATAAATATTAATAGCGACGTATAATTTCATACGTCGCTATTAGTACCTATATTAGCGACGTATAAATTTATACGTCATTATTATGTGACGTATTAGCGATGCATAATTTTATCCGTCGCTAATATGATTTCCTTTAATTCTTTTTTTATTTTTAAAAATAAAATTTAAAGAATAAAAATCTTAAAAAATTTAAATTAGAGGAGAGAGAGATGAGAGGGAGGAGAGAGGGTGAGAGGGAGAGAGAGAGGAGGGAGGAGAGAGAGAGGAGGGTTAGAGAGAGGAGGGAGGAGAGAGAGGAGAGAGAGAGGAGAGAGAGAAGGGGAGTGAGAGAGAGGAGAAAGAGGAGAGAGAGAAGGGGAGTGAGAGAGAGGAGGGAGGAGAGAGAAGGGTGGAGATAGAGGGGAGGGAAGAGAGAGAGAGGGAGGGAGAGAGAGAGAGAGGAGAGGGAAGAGAGAGTGATGGGAGGGGAGAGAGAGGGAGGGAGGAGAGAGAGGAGAGAGGAGGGAGGAGAGAGAGAAGGGTGGAGCGAGAGAGAGAGGGTGGAGATAGAGGGGAGGGAAGAGAGAGAGAGAGAGGAGGGTGGAGAGAGAGAGAGGGTGGAGAGAGAAGGGAGGGAAGAGAGAGAGAGAGGAGAGAGCAAGAGGGAGAGAGAGTGGGAGAGAGAGGAATTTTACTTTGGTTTTTTAAATTTTTTATACTTTTAAAATAAAAAAATAAAATTAAAATAAATACTAATAACGACGTATAATTTTATATGTCGCTATTAATAAATGTATTAGAGATGTATAACATTATACATCACTAATATGATTTCCCCTAATTCTTTTTTATTTTTTAAAATTAATTTTAAAGAATAAAAAATCTTAAAATAATTATATTAGAGGAGAGAGAGGGAGAGAGAGAGGAGAGAGAGAGGAGAGGGAGGAGAGAGAGAGGAGGGAGGAGAGAGAGAGAGGAGGGTGGAGTGAGAGAGAAGAATTTTATTTTGATTATTTTGATTTTTATATTTTTAAAATAAAAAATAAAAATAAAATAAATACTAATAGCGACGTATAATTTCATACGTCGCTATTAGTACTTGTTTTAGCAACATATAAATTTATATGTCGCTTTTACGTGATGTATTAGTGACGCATAATTTTATACGTCGCTAATATGATTTCCTTTAATTCTTTTTTTATTTTTAAAAAATTAATTTTAAAGGATAAAAACCTTAAAAATTTTAAATTAGAGGAGAGAGAGAGGAGAGGGAGGAGAGAGAGAGAAGAGAAAGAGAGGAGAGAGGGTGAGAGGGAGGAGAGAGAGCAGGATGGAGTGAGAGAGAGGAATTTTTTTAAATTTTATTATTTTCAAAATAAAAAAATAAAATTAAAATAACTAATTGCGACGTATAATTTTATACATCGCTATTAGTACCTGTATTAGCGATGTATAAATTTATATGTCACTAATACATGACGTATAATTTTATATGTAGGTAATATGATTTCCTTTAGTTCTTTTTTTATTTTTTAAAATTAATTTTAAAGAATAAAAAATCTTAGAAAATTTAAATTAGAGGAGAGAGGAGGGAGGAGAGAGAAGAGGGTGAGAGAGGAAAGAGAGAGGAGGGAGGAGAGAGAAGAGGGTGAGAGAGGAAAGAGAGAGGAGGGAGGAGAGAGAGGAGGGTGAGAGAGGAGAGAGAGAGGGAGAGAGAGAGAGGAGAGGGAGGACAGAGAGAGAGGAGGGAGGAGAGAGGAGAGAGAGAGAAGGGAGGAGAGAGAGAGGAGGGTGGACTGAGAGAGATGAATTTTATTTTTAATTTTTGTTTAAATTATTTATTTTTTAATTTTAAAATAAAAAAATAAAATTAAAATAAATATTAATAGCGACGTATAATTTTATACGTAGACAATATGATTTCCTTTCCTTTTTTTATTTTTAAAAATTAATTTTAAAGAATAAAAAATTTAAATTAGAGGAGAGAGATAGGAGAGAGAGGAGGGAGGAGGGAGAGAGGTGGGTGAGAGAGAGAGAGGTGAGAGAGGGGAGAGAGAGGAGAGGGAGGATAGAGAGAGGAGGGAGGAGAGAGAGAGGGTGAGAGGGAGAGAGAGAGAGGGTGAGAGGGAGAGAGAGAGAGAGGGTGAGAGGGAGAGAGAGAGAGTGAGAAGGGAGGAGAGAGAGGGTGAGAGGGAGAGAGAGAGAGGAGGGAAGAGAGAGAGAGAGAGAGGAGAAGAGGGAAGTGAGAGAGAGGAGAGGAAGAAGGGAGAGAGAGAGAAGAGGGAAGTGAGAGAGAGAGGAGAGGGAGAGAGAGAGAGGAGAAGAGAGGGGAGGGGAAGGGAAGAGAGAGAGGGAGGGAAGAGAGAGAGAGAGAGGGGAGGGAAGAGAGAGAGAGAGGGAGGGAAGAGAGAGAGATAGAGGAGAAGAGGGAAGTGAGAGAGAGAGAGGAGTGGGAAGAGAGAGAGAGAGTGGAAGGGGAAGAGTGAGAGAGATAGAGGAGAGGGGAGGGAAGAGAGAGAGGGGAGGGGATATGAATTTTGTTTAAAACTAAAAAATATAGTATAAGCGACATATATAGTATACATCGCTAATACTACATTGTATTAGCGATGTATAACTTTATATGTCGCTAATACGATGATATATTCATTATGCATCAATTAAACACAGCGAATACGTTGTAATAGCGATGCTCATTTGAGGGTCGCTAATTGTATTTAAAAAAAACAATATGATCGCGCGGGCGAAATTCTGCCCACTTGGGGAAATTTCACCCGCACGCGAAATTTCACCCGTGTTTATATCCCACCCGCTGACCCCCTTGTTCCCCTCCGCCGCCCTATTGCCCCGCCGCCTCAGCGTCAATTTCTTGCTGCCTTCCCGCCGCCTCCACCCCCCTCATCCCTCCCTTTCCGGACCAGTCCCCCTCTTTCGCCAGAGAGAGGATGGCTGGAGTAGGAAAGAGGAGGGCCGGAGGATGTCGCCGCTGGTGTCCCCTCCCCCCTCCTCCCTCCCTCTTCTCTCCCTCTGATTTTTAGAGGGGTTGGGGGGGGGGAGAAGGAGGGGCGGACCCGGGGAGTGGGGTGGGGTGCTGGAGGACGGCGGCGGCACCGCCATCCTCAAGGTCCCTCCCCTTGCACCGAACCCACCCTGCTCCCCCTCCCCCCTGCTCTCCCTCTCTTCCCCCTCCCGCCCCACTTGCTCCCCCCTCTCTTCCCCCCTCCCCTTGCTCTGGACTCCCCCTCTCTTCCCACCCTCCCCCTTGCTCCGGACCCCCTTGCTCTGGACTCCCCCTTGCTCTGGACTCCCCTCTCTCCCCCCCCTCCTTTGCTCTCCCCTCTCTTCCTCCCTCCTACCCCCACCGCTCCCCCTCTCCCCTCTCCCCTTGCTCCGAACTCCCCCTCTCTTCCCACCCTCCCCTTGCTCCGGACCGCTCCTACCCCCTAATCCCCCCTCTCTTCCCCCTCCTACCCCCACTGCTCCCCCTCCCCCTTGCTCCGGACTCCCCTCACTTCCCACCCTCCCCTTGCTCCGGACCCCCCTCTTCCCCCCTCCCCTTGCTCTGGACTCCTCCTCTCTTCCCACCCTCCCCCTTGCTCTGGTGTCCCCCTCTCTCCCCCTTCTCCCCTTGTTTAGTGGTTACATGTCATTTTTGTTGTAGTGGTGGTATATTCATGCTACAAAAGATTTTGTAAATGACTTTTTCTACATACGTATTTTAAACAATGTTCACACTTGTGGTATAATTATGCGTAAGAAGAAGAATTCGAGAATGTCTGCTGATGTTGTGTTCAAAGAATTCTTGGATCAAGTTAAAAGTAACTTTCTTATTCGTCTGATTGATGTGGTGAAGCATTTTGACACAAATTATGGAATTGATATTTCTTATCAACTCACATGTGGGAGTGTTCAAAAAGCTTGAAGTGAGTTATTTGGAGATAGTTCTAAATCTTATGAACAACTTTCTCAATATATTGAGTTAGCAATGAAGAGTAATCCTAATAGTCACATGTCTTCGAGGTTGACAATGAAAGTAATCATTTTAAAATGGTTTTCATTTCGTTTTACACATGTATATGTGGATTTCAATATTGTCGTCCTATTTTGTATTTAGATGGAACTCATTTGAAAAGTCATTATAAAGGAACGATGTTGGTAGCTATTGGAAAAAATGGGAACCAAGGTAAAATAAATGCAATTTTTTCAGCTATACTATTTGTTTGATTTTTAATTATGTTTTTATTAGTTTTGTAGTTTGTTGGAATTGTAGCATGCCTTGTTTACGTAAAAGTAAACCTTCTAAGTGATGTTTTATGATAGTAGATTTGGATTAGTTGTGCAATGGAAATGACTTATTCTTGCTTTTGTTGCATTATTGTTGTTTTAATAGCCTCAGTTTATTTTTATTTCAGGTATATTTCCTCTTACTTTTGTTGTTGTTGATGCTGAGACTGTGGATAATTGAGAATGATTTTTGTTTCAATGGAAATTAATTCTGGATCCTCCATGTGAGTTTACAATTATATCAGACCGTAACAATGACCTTATTTATGCCTTACCCAAGGTTTTCCCTTATTTTCATCATTCATTTTGTTTGCATTATCTGAATAACAATTTGAAAGACAAGCTGAAAGGACGACCAATGAAATTCCGTGAGAAGATGGTAAAATTATTTAAGGATTGTGCATATGCTGCAAATCCATCACGCTTCAATAGGTTGTTGGATGATTTGAAAAAAGAGGGTGGACAATAAGTCAAAGATTTCTTGGATGATTTGCCAAACAACAATTGGGAAAATGCTTATTTTAAAGTTAAACGCTATGGTGAGATGTTTTCCAATGTTGCAGAGAGCTTTAATGGATGGATTGAAAAAGAAAGGTACCTTATTATTACTCAAATGATAAATGAAATAAGGGGGAAAATGATGAACATGATGCATGATCATAGGATAGAAGCAAGGAGATGGATTGGTTTTCTATGTCCAGAAATTGAGAAAAGGTTGAATGAAGATATAAAGTATGACTCAGTTTGGAGAGTATCTTGTTCTAGTGAGGATGTTTATGAAGTAATGTCTCCTTATCCTTGTACAATTTTTATTAACAGTCGTTCTTGCTCTTGTCAATAGTGGCATATAAATGGTTTCCCTTGTGTACATGCTTTAGCATCATCACTGAAGACTGATAACATATTCATTCTTATTTTGAACAATATTTCACAAAAGAGTAGTTTCAGAAGTCTTACATGATGACAATCAACCTTGTTCCTGTCATTGAAAGTGAGGTGCAAACTACTAATGAATTTTCTATATTACCTCCACTATCTAAAAGACCACCTGGGAGGCCAAAGAAAAAACGAATACGTTCTTGTGGCGAGCATATACCAAGGAAGATGACATGTCAAAGATGTGGAAAAGTTTATCGTCATAACAAGAAAAGTTGTAAAGAACCAATTTAAATACATTGAGCAGTTATTTTATTAAATTTTATGTTTACATTTACCTGGTATTCTTTTAATTTTAATTTTCTATTAGTTCAAACTGATTACTAATTATCAATACATACATATCTTTAATATTATTTCTTTTGATTAATAATGAATTCTTTGAAAATATATTTTTAAAATTTACTATAACAGGTGAAGAAATTTGAAATTTTTAGAAGTACTTTTTATTATTAATTTTTTCGCCACAATACTATCATGCTATCTAATGAAAATACAATATTAAATATTTAAAATTCTAAAACATTTAATGTGGTTCATGCCTCACACCTTTATGATAATTTAGATAATAGAATTGAATCAGAGTTTTCAAAATTTGTTCTTTAACGAGTTTATTTGCCTTTTCCGTAACAACACTATCATGTTGTCCTAATAAAATACATTATTAAATATTTAAATTTCTATAACATTTAATGTGGTTCATGCCTTACACTTATGATAATTTCGACAATATAATTCAATTAGAGTTTTTATATTTTACTCTTTAACTAGTTTTTTTCCTTTTTCCACAATAGCACTATCATGTTGTCCTAAGATTATGTAAAAATATATAACATTTAATGTGGTTCATGCCTTACACTTTTATGATAATTTAGACAATATAATTCTATTATAGTTTTCAAATTTTATGCTTGTACAAGTTTGCCTTACACTTTTATGATAATTTAGATAATATAATTCAATTATAGTTTTCAAAATTTGTCCTTGTATGAGTTTTTTTTGCCTTTTTCCACCATAGCACTATTATGCCATCCCATTAAAATACGTTATTAAATATTTAAAATTATATAACATTTAATGTGGTTAATGCCTTACACTTTTATGATAATTTAAACAAGTGAATTAAATTAGAATTTTTAAATTTTGTCCTTCTACGAGTTTTTTTTGCCTTTTTCCGCCACGACACTATCATGTTGTCCATGAAAATAAGTTATGAAATATTTAAAATTTTATAAAATTTAATGTGGTTAATACCTTACTATTTTTACACCTTTTGTACCTATGTTTGACCTTTTTTCAACCACGAGGAATCTTATTTTCTTTTCATTACTCTTTTATACCTGAGATTTTTTAAATAAACTATATGTCTTTATTGAGGGGCCCTACAAAACATTATGTTTTGGCATGGTTGCCTATTATACATAATTAGCAAAGTTATATTTGGGTGCTTATACAAATTCAATGGCAAAAGTTTAAAGTGCAGTCTAATCCAACTCCAAACTTTACTTGATAGGACTAGATTTCAAAAATTTCCTATTACTGCAAGTGGAAAATGGCTTTACAAAACAACCAAATTCAAAACAAGAAGTAGAAATAGCTTGAGGTTCTATATTGGGTATTCATCTATATATCTCAAGCATAATATTATTGTGCAGACAAAACCTCAAAGGTGGCAACATGACCAAATTTACATAGCATTTAGATGGTTATCAAAGAAAAAAAGCAACTTTAGAATAGTTATTATAGAGACATTTTTTGCATTGTTGGAGCTCCATATCATCAGCCCACCACTGAACTAGGCCATGAGCCTCTAAAAACTTCTGTAGTCCTTTGGTACTCACAAATAACTTTGCAGTAGGTGGTTCTTGCAAAACATTCCTTGCTTTTCCTGAAAAATTATGTGGATTCATATCGCATTTTGTAGCCTTGCAAGCTAAGTATTAATTGTAGGGCGATTCTGGCATCATTGCTTTCTCCTCCTCTTCCATCTTTTCTCGCATTTTTGGCAAACCATCTGGTATGGGAAAAGGTCTTCTCTGCTCCTTCCCTTGGTTGGAATATTTAGGCTTCCCCAGATTTTTTCCAGCCATTCTCCGAAGAAATCCAATCCCATGTAGGCATCCAAGTAAAGATTTCACTCCATCAGTTTGCCGGATTATATGTTCCACTTCATCTTTTGGTACTTCCTTCTATAGAGATAAAAATGCCAAATAATAAGTAATTAGCACAATTCACAAACTTTTTATTAAATATTAAATACTAAACACATGGAGGTTTCTTACTTCTAGTTCTTTCAATTCAAAATATGCCCTGTAGCAGTTGTATGACTGATCACCTTCAAGAGTTGAGTAATAATTTGGCAGAACTGTAAGTTTGTAACTCTACAGATGCTCACCACCAGAAGGAGTTTCATGTCTTAAAGCATTCTTAGTAAAATGTGCTCTAATTGCAGCTGTCATATGGATGGAAGCCATAACATAGGGTGCCACAAATGACCATGATAAATAGCAGTGTGAAGAGAACAAAGCCTGATTCATTAACTAGTCAACTATGGATATATATGACTCTAGAATGAAAGTTTGCTTCCTCAAGTAGTTCCAATATCTAAAAAAACAACTTTTCAAAAGAATCAGACCCAAATTTTATTTTTACAATTTCCTAGCTAAAAATACTGAAAATGACAAAAAGCAGAAAAGGCATTCTCACCCACATGGTGCAAATCAAAACCATATCTTCTGAAAATTCCCAATCCTCGCATTCCCACAAGAAAATTCTGATGTTTTGCCCCAACCTTCTATTCCCACACGGTAAAAAAAACAAAAGAAAAGCAATACCATCTACAAGCCGCAGAGAAAACCAAAAAAAATCCACACTCACAAGAACAAAATCTATGCAGTAGAGATCACCTTGGAGACACCTTCTATTCTCAAGTAGTACCAATATCTAAAAAAGAAGAGAAACATAAAGCACATTAAAAATATTAGAAAGGAATATGACTGCATGAAACATGTATCTTCAATTATATACAATGACCTCGAGAAACTAAGATTTGTAGCAAGGGGATGGGGAAAGATAACAACATCTGGTGAAGTAATAAGCCTCTTATGTGCACTTGCACAAAGCATTTTTCTTTTCAGATCAACCAAGATATAAACTAGTCTCAAATGCTATACAAGGAATATGGGAAATATTGAGGCTTATGCCTCAATTTTTGAAGGCAAAAATACATGGCCTCACAAGTCACACTTCTTTAAACATTGAAGCTAATGTTTATTTACAAGCACAAATCTAGACTTTTGTCTTAATCATCAAATATCAATGAACACCAAACATCTTGTACAAGCAAGTAAATTATATGAGAAATTACTAGCATTAGAACACAATGAACATTCTTCAGATAAACTTACCTTTGAAGTTCAACATGAACTCTATGCATTATTGAAAAGAATAAAAAAGTTGTTTGGTGTTTACCATTATGCACCCTCCCCACTAAAAAATGTTTTTCCACCAGTAGCAAATCCCATTGAACAAGGTTGAAAAAACGAAAAAACAAATAATTTAAGATCAACTGACAGAAGAGAGTCTAAATATATTTCAAAGAAAATTATAAAGAGGCAGAAGAAACCGATGATGGTTAAGTGGATGTTCAATGATTAAACTGAATCATAGTTTAGTTCTTAAAGGAGGAGAACAGGTTTCATTAGAGCATCTGCAACCATTTAAATGGGAACAAAAAAATGAATTTTTTCCATTCCATTGCTACCAATTGATCAAATGCTATATTATTTAGTTTAAAATTTTGAAAAGGATTTCATGGTAGAATACCATTTGATATTCATATATGCAATAACTTCTTCCTAAGCTCCCAGAAGGCAAATAAAGAGGGTATCATGTTTGAATAAATATCTGCAAGTAATGGAATACGAAAATTGATAAATAATACATATTGTCATCAATAGAAACTTCTAAATTTCCAAAAACATTGCAATTTAATTTTGTCATGATACACCTCAGGATTCTTCTCCATCTTTGCCGTAAGAGTTGTATGACCTTGTTTTTAGCTATTTTTGTATCTTGGAAAGAATGGCCATCAGATGATTTCATCACTCATGCATCTAAAGGAGCTCCCAAAGACTCATTTGGACCTGCAAAATCAACTTGAAGTCTGTAATTCAATTAGTTGTGAATACTATTAGCTTTAGCTGTTGGTGTGTTTTAATTCAATTGCAATCTTACCAAGAGAATTGCATCTAAGTGGTGTTTCAGTGCCTTCTGTTATGATGCTTAGACCTGCAGCCTCTAGATTTAGAGGGGAGATCATAACAAACTCTTCAGAAAGAGATGATATTGTTTTAGATATATCTGGAGTAGTTCCTTCGCACATCCCATTTTATTCCATTCTACAACAAATATAACATAATGATTCAAAATTTACCCTCTTTTCCTTCTCAATGGACTCCCTTAGTGCTTCCTTCCTCTCATTCATTTCCTTATATACCTCCTCCAATTTTTCCACGCATCTACTTTCTGATTCTTTAGACACTTCTATCTAAGCTATTTCAAAAAAATCTTCCATTGATGACCTTTTACCTTTAAATCTTGAGTAACCATAACTAAACCTTCCATTCCTGTTATTTCTACCCTATGACAATTTCCTAACCATGAAAATAAGTAGCAAAAATTAGGATGGTGATTTTAACCAAATAAACTAAGCTTGGTTCATTTAACTTGTTGAAATGATTGACCTTTTCATATCTTCACGTGTAATGTCCTCACATGCTTGAAGTGTTTCAGGGGTTTCAGATAGTCCAACATTTGACACAAATTCCTCTATCATATCTTTTACTATTAATATAAATAAGAGAAACCAATTTTCAACTTACATTACTGCTAATTTTTTGATCATCTACAATTTGATCAAAGTGACCTAAGTGATATTTACTCCTTTGTCACAACTCCATATGATTGATCTATGATTAAATGAAAAAAATTAGTAACACAATTAAATTCATAATCATTGATCTTAAAACCTAAGTGTAGTATTGATTTACTCATGACGTGTCTCCAATTTTATTCATTTCATCAATTTTTATTTTCACTTCCATTTCTACATACTTCCATACCATTCCTTTAAATCCCTTCTTATTTTGCCCTGCTAGTTGATCTTCATCCATCTTTCTCCTTTTACCTATCTTTGGGTAAACATGGTTTGTCTTCTTTTGAGTCTTTGTTTGACCTTGCTATCCTATTCTTTACCCTATTAACCATTGAGCTTGATGTCATATGTGGTTTAGTTGGTTGAGGTCTAGAAGTTGGCTTTTTTTGGTGGGGTTGGCCTTTTGCTTCCTGGCTGTTGCTCCTCAAAAATATTTGTGAAGGCAATGACATCTATAGAAGCTTGTAGTATTTCTATCTTTTCTTCATGCTTCTTGTTTTCTTCAGTCTTCATTGCCAATTGTCTTTGAAGCAATTCATTTTCTTCTTTTTCCATTACCATTTGATTGAATGCATCTTGAAATTGTCTTTCATTCCTTGTTTCTCTTTCTTCCATCTTCTTCATCTTCATTCTCAAATGATATAGGTCAATTTCAAGTTTTTCATTTGCTTCTTCTATTAATTGTTTCTCAGCAGCTAGTTTGTCCTTCTCAAAAGCCAATTTTTCTTTCTAAGTGAACAATTTTTCATTGTCCTCCTCTAGAAAAGCAATTTCATCCATGTTGCGATATTAGTCATTGCTTTTCAAATCACCTTCCATTTTTTTCAACTTTTCTTTCAATCTTTTAATTTTGACTTTAGATTCTTTTCTTGCTTCTTCACTTTTCTTCTTCTCAGAAGCAAGTTGTTCCTTTTTTTCCTCAAGAATTAATATTTCTGCTCTACTAGTTTCTAGTTCTTGCTGAAGTTTCCTTTTCCCTTCATTCAAAACATTTATCACAACCATATTTACATATTCAATAGGTGTAGTATCTGCAAAAAGATTAAACAAACATTAGAAGAAATACAAGACATATAATACATTGTATTTCAGTAAATAAGATATAATTACATGGTCCTTTTATATGCTTATAACATGGAAAATCAACAAACTAAATACATTGTTTAAATAAAAAAATATAAAAATCAAGTAAAAACTATTAGCTTGAAATTGGAGACAACACGATAAAGCTGCCTATAATTTTAATTTGAATATAATATTAAGAGGAAATAAATTGTGATTATGCTGCCCTTTGAAATCTAGTGGAAATTGCATAGCAGCATGATTATGCTACCCTTTGAAATCCACTGGAAATTACATAGCAGCTTAATCCTATTGTTTGTTTTTTGAAATCCACTAGATATGCAGGGAAGCTTGATCATATTGCCCTTTTAAAATCTAGTGGAAAATTAAGGGCAACATGTCCTTTGAAATCCAATGGCAAATAATAATACATAAATAAAACTTATAACTAAGAGAAACATTATCTGTGTTTTGAAGCCATCCAATTTGGGGAACTTCATCTTTATTGAAATTGTACATTGCTCTTCTTCACTATCTTCTATATTTACAAAGGAAATTTCTTCCTCTTGATCTTCTTCTTCTGCATCTTCTTTTTCACTGTCTTCTTCTCTTCTTAAAGAATCAAAAGAAGAATCATCATCTTCTATTCCTACAACAGAAGAATTATCTGGCTCTCCTTCTTCTTCCTCCTCTTCAATTCCTACAAAATAAGAAGATGAATCTTCTGGCTATCTTTCTTCTTCTTCATATTGAGAAAAAAATCGAATTTCAAGGTCGGTTCTTTGTAACTGACCATTCAACACCTGCATTTAAACATAATATGTTATATCTTTAATCCATTAAAATTATCATCTAAATTTTTTTTATTCAATATCATGTCAATATTTTTTACCTCATGATCTTGTATGCTTTCAAGATCAATTCTTCCAAGTTTTTTGTTCATATATGATAGTCTCCAGTTCACTATACAAGGTACACAATCATCCACTTGCACCTCATCTTCTGGGACTAACTTAAGCTTTTCTTGAATGAGCATTGTGATATTCATGATTTTTATATATTTTATATGCCTATTTACCTTATTTTTTGGTATATGATTAGGTTAAATAAGAGTTAATTAGGGTTTATTTATGTTAAGATAGATATTAGTAGTATGATTTAATTATTAGTTAATTTAGGTAATGTTAATTGTTTAAGATTGGATTTGAATAAAATTAGTGTTCTTCAAATGTCTTATACGTTTGAATTATGACTGTTTATGTGATTTAGGTAATGCACGTTTCTTAAGGTACGTGGACGATGTTTAGAAAAATTTACAATACTCTATACATGCTTAAAAGTGATTTGGACAATTTTCTGGACTTGTGGACAAGTTGAAAATATATATGGACATGAACAGAAGTGCTTAATGAGCAGAGAAGAAATCTGGACGAGTTCTTGGACAGAAATTGAACAAAAACGTCCAGATTGCAGTTACTTGATTTTGAGTGAAATTGAATACGAATTTGAACAAATAAATTGGGCATTTCAATACCTATTTTAACTTAGTTAATGAATAACGTGTTCAAAGTGTAGAATTGAAGAATGAAAGCTGATTTTCGTAGTTGCCATTGTTGAACACGAACAAGAGAGAATGAAGAAAGGAAACCAGAAATAAAGTGGGAAAGAATTGAGCAATAAGAAAGCTTATTACATGAATGTTTAAACATGGCAAGGAGCTCTTATTTTGGGGCGGAATTGAGACTTAAACAAGGAAAATAGTTGTTGTCCAGAAATTTATTTAAAGGCAGAAAATTACAGAGAAGGGGAGAGGAGAATAGAACAAACCAGAGCCAAATTCCTTGAATCCCATCCTCAGAAATTGATGAGAGAACACTTTGAAAGTAATATAGTTAAAGTCCCAAGCCAGAGAAATGAAGAAGAAGCAGAAACAAAATCACAGTTCGCAGATTACTATACCAGGACTGTTCACGGCCTGAGGTTGAAGATGATGAACAGTAATCCGTGGTTACTGTTCACTGGTATTGTAGCAGTTCTCAATTTTTTATTTTTGCTCAATTTTCTTCTAAATTGTAAGTCTCTTTTCAGTTGTTCTAATGAAGATTTTATTTTTTTAGATTAATGAGTAGCTAAATTTCATTGCTAAGGCTTGGATGAAACTTCATTAAGTTATAGAATTTCATAATTATGAGACTTGATTAATTTTTCTTAATGGTGGTTTTAATGTTATTTATTTCTACCTCTTTAATTAATGAGATTGATTTGGATATGAGTTTAGTCATGCTTCTCTCATGATTTAAATTGGTTTTCATTAATTTTTTTTACTTGGTTTTGTCTTGTTTAATATTAAAATTGGGTATTAGTTGTGATTTACAAATTGTGGATACAATTAATGACTTGATTTTAATTTGTTGAAGTGAGGAGAAATAAAATATTTATTTATTATAGATGAGAGTTTAATGATGATATTTTCCATAATAACGAAGATTGAATTTTAGATTATTATGAGATGATGTGGAAATATGATCAATGATCATGCTTATGAGTTTCTATGATTTAATGAATGTGGATTCCTATGCCTTAGTATTTTGTTTGATTCTTAGTATTTACCTTATTTAAATAGTATTTTGTTTATTTTGCTTTGCTTTCTTATTCTTAGATTAAAGTTTTAGAATTTTGATTTAGATAGTTTAATTGCCTTGAACTCTTATTTGCTTTTGTTAGTTACTTTAGTCCAATTATTATTTTTATATTTGTTAACTAGCTTAGAGTTTACTTGAGTTAGTTTAAATTTAGTTTTCCGATTTTAAGTCTCTGTGGGATCGACACTCGATTTAGCCGTTTAACTACTATTGATTTGTGCGCTTGCGAGTAAACAATTAAAATTTAATAACACATTGTATGCTCACAAAACTAATACTACAAAAATATGTTATCATTGTTAGTTTCTCATACAAATAATAACACATAAATAAATGTTTCAAATAATCAATTTTTCTTACCATTAAAGCTATTTGACATTCTCTATTGTTTTTCTTGGCTTTAAAATTTGTTGCAATGGAAGAAATCAATTTGTTGGCAATAATTGTTGTGCATTTGTAATTACCCATGTCTTCAATATCATTAATGACTCTTATATATGACCAATTAGCTTGAGTTCCTCTTGTAGGAAAAAAAATTGTAACTAAATATGTACAAACATAGAAGCCGAACTGAATCCTCCTTTTCTTGTTGACTAAATCTAAATAAATTTTCTCAAAGAACATCACCAACTATTTTTACTATTAGAGAATCATTTCCATATATGTCTTCATATTTTAAATTTTCTTGTTGTAGGCTGAAATGTGTCTAATATTTTCTCTAAAATTTGATCATATTTTTTACAATCACTGGCTCTAATTTTTCCATGTAAGAAAACTCTAACAATTCCCCAGAAAGGTGCTCTTCCTTAAAATTTCTATTCTGTCATTATCAAAGCAATCTCTAGTTTCTTCCAACACACTGCACAAAGCTTGTAGGTTGCTTTTAAATTTCACCATGACTGTAATCAAAGACAAATTTAATATAAATTTATAAGTAAAATAGTAGAAAATAAATAATAATTATATCACCAAAATTAATTAATTCATTTTTTTTTAAAGTACAAGTAGTAATCCTCTCTTCAAATAAAGTAAAATCATTTACATAAATCAATTATAGTAAAAAACATCTTAGAAATCAATTGCAATTATGCTGCTCTTTGAAATTTAGTTGCACAACAGCATGATTATGCTGCACTTTGAAATCCACTGGAAATTGCATGGCACCTTAATCCTGTTGCCCTTTGAAATCTATTAGAAATTTCATGGCAGTGTGATCATGCTGCCCTACATTTCCAGTTGATTTCAAAGGGTAACAGGATTATGCTGCTCCTTTGAAATCCAGTAGAAAATGAAGGGCAACATGATCATGTTGCCCCTTTGAAATCGAGTGGAAAATTGCATTTTACCTATATTTAGCATAATTCTCAAACTCCTTAAACAATAGTTGTATTAAAAACCGCTTTAAAAAAATTTCATTTTCGCAACTAATTCTACAGTCCACAACATGCAAATAAAAAAAACTTTTTATACATATATCATATAAAACTGATAAATCATGAGGGCAGTATAAACTTATTACAAGCAAAATTAGTACCAAATGTATCCACTGAAACATAACTGGATCGAATACAATAATTCAAAATCAATTAAATAGTACTTAGAGTTTGGGGCAAAAAGGACAACATGATCATGCTGCACATTTTACATTGGATTTCAAATGGCAAACGGTAGCATGATCATGCTACCGTTTGAAATCAAGAAAATATGCAAACAAATTGACAGATCTACTGGAAAATCATAGTGAAAGAGAAACAATGGAGACATACGTTAAAATTCCCCTAAAATGGAAGAAAAGAGAAAAAAATATGTGTAACATACTTGAAAGAAAAGTGTGGAGGTGAAATTCGCGGGAGGACTGAAGAGAGAGTCGTTGAAGGACTAAAGAGAGAATCACCAGAGGATTGAAGAGAGAGTCACTGGAGGACTAAAGAGAGAGTCACCGGAGGACTGAAGAGAGTTGCCGGAGGACTAAAGACAGAGTTGCCGGAGGACTGAAGAGAGAGAGTCGCCGGAGGGCGGATGAGAAAATCAGCGGAGAGCGAAAGAAATGACCAATCGTTGGAGGATGGAGGACTAAATCGCTGGAGGACGAAGAAGATGATCGCCAGAGGATGGAGGACGAAATCGTCGAAAGAGGGAGGAGAAAATTTCAGAGATCTTATATGAAATCGACGGAGGAGTAGAGAAAAAAGATTTACAAGGGTGGGTATTTTCATCCATTTACACAACCACCACCATTAATGATGTTTTATGATAGGTAAATTTATTAATGGAGGTTTTTGTAATTACTATATTTTCTTTGTCATTATGTGTTAATGCCCCTTTTTTTCCAATTTTATTCCTATATTTCTTTATGATGCATCTATATAATAATATACTAGAATCTCGAATATTGTAGAAATATTTCACTGTATTGGTGTATAATATGTATAATGCTAAAAAGATCTAGCAATATTGCTGAAACAATTGTGTAATCCTGCTAAATCGTTTGAGCAATGCCGAATAGTTTATATTACTTTATATTATAATGATTTTGTGATATTTAATCAATTGTACTTA
This sequence comes from Saururus chinensis, assembly GCA_035235625.1. Classification (NCBI taxonomy): domain Eukaryota; kingdom Viridiplantae; phylum Streptophyta; class Magnoliopsida; order Piperales; family Saururaceae; genus Saururus; species Saururus chinensis. Next base: position 25,741,966 of record CP141144.1, read on the forward strand.
TTTTTCTATCTATATTATGCACAAAGCTTTGAAATATGACTACTTTAATGCATTGGTCTCTTTTCAACAATCATATGATAGGGCTGTGTCATGCTTGAGGTTTTTCTATACATTTACTTTAATTTTTTTTAAAAATTTTGTTTCAAAATACGGATGTAAATCAAAGGAAACAACGAAATTCAAAACATGTGAAAATAATTATTATAAATTAATCCATTGTACAACCAAACTAACATTCTTAGGCGTGATCCATAACGAAAACATAAAAGTGAAACCTGCCATGGCCATGGTCTTTAAAAACAAATACATCCTAGGCCTCTTTGAGTACAAATTCTTCAACAGTCTGAGTTTTAAATCATACATATATGCACAAACCCAGAAGAAAATACTTTCAACTTACTCAATACATGAGATCGTGGCACAAAAATAACATTGCCTCACTACAAGTCCACCGCACACCATGGTTGAGGAAGAGCGGTTAATCACGGGGAACAAAGGTCAATCTGAAAAGCTCTCGATTGACCTGCAAAAGCCTCTAGATCGAGGGGCTAAAAAAATAAGAAAAATGAGTATTTTCATACCTAATAAAGGAAATAAATCAATGAATTTCATAAGTTCATACATAGATACATTCATGCAACTACACATGAAGCAAGAAATATATGCAATATAACAGTGTCTCACAACAAACCATTGCATTAGCTGAACTTATACTTACTCTTATGGCATACTCTTACACTTACACTTTGAATCTAAGTCTTACTAACTTACTTGTACTATTGTATGCTTACCCATATAATATATACATACTTTTACGACCTTACTCGTACAATCTAACTTTTACTCAAAAGCTTACTTTTATCGTCATCCTTAGAAGCTCACTGTTGTTATGTCCAAACCAGATTATGAAGAAGTCAAATTCAGATTTGTTTTACTTGTCAATTGTAGTAGACAAGGTTGATCCACAGGGAAAGCCTTGTGCAACAAATAAAATTGTTACGAAGAAATAGAGGAAGGAAAAATTAAGAAAGAAAGAGTAGAAGAGTATTGAGGTAATAAGGAGTCAAGAAATCAAGATGAGAAAATACTAAGACATTAAGGATTATTGTAATATCTAATGATGTTTTTCATGTATCATGTTATCTCAGTTAGAATCGAATGAAGATTCTATCTAATTGGAAGATATGAACATTAAAATTGAAATTAAAGATAGAAAATACTTTGGATAGATGAAGGATAAAAATAATTGTCTCTTAAAGATTTCTATGTATCCAAATCACAAAAGATAAAAAAGGAGAGCCTTCAAGCATCTTATATATCTAAATCACAAAGAAATAAGAAGAAGAACAATATTAAATAAATATCACTTCAAATAACCAATACTTACTTGAAACCATTGATGAAACATGAATAAAACTCCATTAGATTGTTACAAATCACCTCTATCCTTAGCTTGACAGCTTAGAAAGCCATTACAATAAAACTAAAAATAAAATACAAAAGAAGAAAAGAAAAATAAGAGAATAGAGCTCCAAAGAGGAGGGAATGATCTTATATCACGTCCACCCCTCTATTTATAGGAATAAAAGATGTTGCTTCAAAGGGGAAAGTAAAATCATATCTCTGGATTGCATCTTGATTGATTGCCTGATTGGTTTCTTCTTTGGCAATGATTAAATTCTAAAGAAATTAAATAAATCAATGATTTATTTAGCAAATAATTATCTTTGAATCTTCCTTTAATTATCCAATCAGCCTCATTATCTTTCCTTATGTGTATCGATCATAATCAATGAAAAGATTCTCCATGTGCTAATCTCAGGTTAGTTAACTAGTTGTCTCTTTGAATACCAAATTCTACCTACAAAGCTTTGGAATTTGGAATTTCTTCCTAAAATAATAAATGTATCCACTGAAGTCTTCTTTCCAATGCCACCAGAATTGTATCAATCCAAGTTATACATAGAGAGATATGGTCTAAATACTAAGGTTGTGTCTATTTGTCCGAATTAGCTTCTTTCCTAATTTAGTTCTCTTAATGCAATATCAAATCTAATGGGTCCACAAGGTTATGTTCGACCATTCCATGTATGTTTAGACCATTAAGAGCCCATTCTTGACTTTCAAATAGCTTTGGGTAATTGGGCTTTACTTCTTCTTCCAGTTGGATCCTATTGAAGCTTATTTAGACATGTAAACTCAATTAAGGTCCAACTAACCTATTCAAAATATAAATAACCCAAATAAGCAATGACTTAACACAAAATAGGATTGTAATTTAAAATTTGAAAATATTTTATTAAACATTATTTGAGTGCATCACTCACACTTACACTTACTTGAATCTTACACATACAACTTACTCAAAATCTGATACATACAACTTACTCTTACTATAGTACACATACTATTGACAACTAAAGCTCATTACAATTAATAAACTCTAATGTCGAAAGGAAAGGAATATCATTAGGTATCACCTTAAACTCCGGGGAGCAACTAAATACAACGGACTTTTCCAAAGGCAAAACACACCTATGCTCATGGGGCATAAGATCAAACAGTTAAGAGTAGATCAATGATACTACTTACTTGAGCATGCAAATGCTCACTCTCTATGGCCATACAGTGCCAACTAAGGGCCATACACAACAAAATTTGAAGAAACTTTATTCTTTGCTAGAGTTAACTCAATAACTCCCTCATCAATAAGAGACCACACTTGATCTTTGAAAGCATATCAATGTTTGATGTTATGGCATAGGATCAGTTGGAACAAACAAAATGAGGGATCATTCATTTGTTTTTCTTTGTTTAGTCTCTTTCAATCCAGAAGCTTGATCTTCACTTTCTTCGTCAACTCATGAAAGAGGTTTTCAATTTCATTTACATCAAAAGACACTATTCATTCTTTCTTTTAATGTTCTCTTCTTCACCTCAACTATCTTGTCTTTCTTCTCTTAAGATGTTGCTTCAGAAGTTTGAGCATAAAGTGCTATTTCTTCTTAGTGGGTTTAGCATATTCTTTCTTTTTACCATATTTTTCAGCATCTCATTCTAACACCAATCACTCTACCTCAATAGCACTTTTCATGAGATCGTTAAAAGTTTCTAGCTTTATAGATCCCATCTTCAATTGAATCTTTACACAAAGATTCAAATAAAATATTTCAGTAATTTTTTTTTTTGAGTTGTTCCATCTGAACACTTTAGTACAAGAGCCCTCCATCTTTTTATGAAGTCCTGTACTGTCTCCTTTTGCCCCTATTTTGTCCAATAAAGTTGGGCCATGAAAGTAGTTCTTCTTCGTCAAAGAAATGACTCAAAAATTTATCCTCCAAGTCTGCCCATGTTTGTACTGATTCTTCTAAAAAAGTCATATAACAGTCGAATGTAGTTCCCTTCAAAGTACTGACAAATAGTATAATTAGTATAACACCATTGCCAACAAGGTTTCCAATTAAAGCCTTGTAGTGGCAAAGATGTTGTTTTGGAGAAGCTTGACTATTATAGGTTTATAAGTTTGGCTGCTTGAATTTGGGTGGGAAAGGTACCTTATCCATCCAGGCTAGGTAAGGGGAATTTACTCTAGCTTTTCTCAACTTAGATTCTTCTTAGATATGTTGAAGAGCTTCTTGCATCTTTTTTTTATATAAGTGCTTTATGGCTTTCTTGATCCACTCCTTTGTTTCCATGAGGATTTATTTCATAGAAGTCACCTTGATGATTAGAAGTGACTTTTTATTGACTTTGCATTCTTGTGGCTAATGCTCCAATTATGGCTTTCAATTATTCTATCTACTTCTCTTGATCTACTCCTAAAGCCCAAACCGCAAAGCCCCTAGCCCCTTGATCCTAACCCCCTACAAGCCCTAAATCCTAACCCATATCCCTCCCTCAAATTAGAAAGCCCAAGCCCTATCCCCTAAACCCCTGACCTACACCCCCTAACTCTTAAACCCAAAATCTGAACCCCTAACTATAAACCTTGCACATGTATGAATGCGCAATCTACATTTGCATACACGGTAAGGGTAGAAATCATACAGTGTCACTCTTGGGTAGGAATATTACAATGCTACTTTTGGCAGAACATATTATGCCATATGTAGGTAGAAAAACAACCTATGAAGGGCAGAAACTTACAACACTCTCAATATAGCATTAAACATCTAGGCTTAAATACAGTACCGCCAAGACAAGACTGATAGAACATATAATGCTCTCAATAGAGCATCAGACGTCTGGGCTGAAATACAACGCCAGTATAAAATCCTGCAGGATAATGCGATGGCTAGACATAGAAGGATAATTAGCCAATTACTTACCAACTAGCTCAAACATGGAACTTAATCTAACGAAACCCTCAGTCTCAACTTACAAAGTTACGAATTAGGGTTACTTATAAATCAAGTTCATATTATGTAACTTATGAATGTATGATTATGCTTGGAACTACTTCCATCTTACATTCTTTAGCGAACTAAGCTAGAATCATGCCTATTCTAAAGCTCTAATTCACAAGGGTAGCATACTTTACTTAGCTCATCACCTACCTTTACCCTTACAGTCTTACGGAGCTCTGCATAGCCTTACTTGTCAAACTAGAACTCCATACCAACATACTCTTACCATCATCTACTTATGGCCTTACTTCCCACATTATCCGCCTTAGAACTAAATCGTCTTACTCGAACTACTCAAATGAAACCCTTCATACCTAAATTTAGTCATCAAACCCTTACTAATTCCTTACTCATTGTTCTTCTATTACAATTTATATTACGTACATTATGCATGTACAATTATGTTGTCACCTCCTACTAACTCACAGTGTCATGACCTGAATTTTTAAACCCTTTTTAAATAAAGGACATGTGATAAATCACGATAATTTTTTTCCTTCTTAAATACAAAACAAATCAATTGATTAATTATCTAGGACGTGATAATTGGGGTTCACAAATATGAATATCAAAACATATGATATTATTAACGTGTCAAAGTTCAATAAACAACACGTTAACCCTCTAAGTACAAGTCTATCATATGTCTGAAAATAAACAGCCAAGTAAAGATGGCTCTAACGTGAGTAATTATAATTACTTACAAGATTGCAGAAGTAAGAAACTAGATCCCACTAATGCAACATCGTCCTCAAACGCCCAACAACATCCTGATCTCGCAACTTCCCCATCTAAAGAACCTGCAAGCAAACAAAACCAAATGGGCAACAAAATATCTCCTCCTCTTGGAGGAGCATTTCAAAAGAAAAAAAATATTAATTAATATTTTTCAGATCGGGACAACATCACTCAATATTAGTTACCTACATACTCATTATACAATATCTCCAATATTTCCAACAAGATCGGATCTAGATGTAGTTCTACATATAACCTACATTTTGTACAAGTCCGTTAATTGTTCCACTTATTCTAATTAAACAAGCAATATCAAACAATTTTATTAATTATCTCTCAAGCCATTGTTCGATAATTAATATCCCCGTCTAATCCTAATGATAGATAGACTCATCAGATGTTAACCTAAGTAACAAATGATACACTCACCATAGACAAACCTCAAAGGTAAATCCATGATGAAAACCTTGGAATCCACCAAGCCCCTGGAATCCACCAGGAATTACCATCACCCATCTTAGCCCATAAAGGACTTGACCAGAGTGGAAGGATGTGGCCCACAACTGCACCTGAACAGAAGTGGCAGAAAAAGCCAAAGAAGCAAAATGTCAGCTAATCCAAATACGTGTACACTAAATGATCCTCAATAGGTCAGAAGTGAGCTTGACTCACGCAGAGCTCTCTCTAATGAAGAGGTGCAACTACATGGTCAAATCTATAGCTCCTCAATAGTGCTAAAACTCAGAAAACTATTTTGAACCCTATCTTGCTCATCAATAAGCTAAGATTTCAAATGATTATCCCAAACCATATTAGCCCCTTATAGATTAGGGTTTAAAACTCGAAACTGCCATCGGTTCATTAACCAAGAAATCATCAGGTCAAAGGCTTTGTTCACTTTATGAACTAGTCCTAGACCCCTCTGAGGTATTTTAGTCTTTATCTTGATCGGGTATTCTTGCCCAATCCAAAGCTATCCACGCCATCAATTAATCTTTCAATAATCTTAAGCTAATGATAAGTTACTATCACAACATCAATAAAAAAATATCGAAACAATAAACAATATAAACAATTAGAACCGCCGGCTCCAAGTAGATCATGATATCAATAACCAAATTCAATAATGATATTAGAATTATTTGAGCTCTCATGCTCTAACCCTCATTCGGTTAACTTATTAAATCTTTATAAAAACTTGTCATAATGCACCTAAGGGCATTAAAGTAATTACCCAATATTAGATATGGTCCTCTTTGCTCTCGGGTAAGTCGTTAATCTCTAAGGAGGTTTCAGTATCACATTGGCCCATTAATTTTATTCACGCGAATGCAGGCCGGTACGCTTATAAGGGTATTTTTGTCTTTTTGTTTAGGGCTTCCTTGAACCTCAATGGGTCCAAAACTAATCTCAGGGTTACAACTTGACGTTATGAACCCGAGGTAATTTTTTCTGTTTAACAGGGTTGTAAACCCCTTGAACCGACCCCGATTCAATTAATCATTTTACTTTAACCTTAGGGATAAAATAGTTAATTTTCTATTTACTGGGATTTTTTCCTAACTTGTGGCTTTGTCCAAATTTAAAGTATATATTAAAATATCACTGAGATTTTTCTCAATTTTTAAATGAATGGCAAGTTTCCCACTCCAAGCTATATCCAGCCCACCCCATTTTGCTTACATAAGTAACTTAAATGTATTTCTTTTCTTTCCCATGCATCCCTTGTGACACCCACCCCTCTAATAAACTACCCACCCCCAACTTACCCACCCCATGAGAGTACAACCCACTTGATTCTCTACCTCGCCGGAGCCCTCACTAGAACCCTTGCCGAAACTGTTGCCGGCGGCCACCATCCACAAGGGTGGCCGCAGTCCATTCCTCATTTCCTCCTTCATCTCTTCTTTTTTTCCTTAAAACTTTCTCACTTTTGGTACCCTCTTGTTGGAGTTCTCACCGGTGACCTTGTCGGACATTGATCTTCTTCTTAGTAGATCTCCCCTTCAACGAATAGTTTGTGGGCAATCATTTTCCATCTAATATGGATGCATTTGACACGTTATCAATTGAAAAGTTAGAAGAATATGGTTTTTTCCTAATGAACTAATACCCACACAAGATAGTGAGACAAAGGTACATTTCTATCACCTAACTACCATCATCTAAGAAAAAGATGTTTTTTACATTCATTTATTTTTGCATTCCTTTTGTTTATTATTAGTAAGATGTATACTATGTAGTGCATACCATATGTTTGACAAAATGCATATGTGTGGTAATGGTTTCTAAGAAGACTATATTCAATTGTTTTTAATAGTTTGAACAATATTTGACACATTCAATGCCATCAAATGATCATTCCGAGGATATTTTACTCAACACTTCTCCATTAAAGGTACTTTTTTGTTACAATATATTTTGTATATGTAGTATATTTGAATAAACATGTGTAACATAGAATAGTCTCTAAAATTATTGTTTGACTTTTGGAATAGGTTGAAGAGAATGCAATCACTTCATCCTCATCGTATGGCCTTTCCGAAATTCCTTACATAGTTCAAAGTTCAAAGGTATAAGTTCAAATATTTGAACATTGTATATTATGTTGTTGAAAAATGCATTTATTTGATATAGTTTGTAATAATGAAATTTTAATTTCTTTGATAGACTGAAGAAAACGAAGTTTCCTTATCATTATCAAATTTCATTTCCAATGACATTTCATTAGCCCTTCAAACCTCAAAGGTATAACCTTATTTTAAAATATATGATCTTGTGTTATCTAGTTAGAATTGTAGATGTAGATTTTAACTTCAATTTTTGTTGAAATGTAGGTATTTGGTACTCGCGATGAATTACTAGTTGGGCGAGGAATGTATATTTGAAGCATGGAACAGTTATTGTAATACTAAGATATGATGGACCTTATTCTCGACAAACACCTCATCTTCTTCTTGGTTGTGAGAGATCTCTTAAATATATTCCAATGAAACAATCTACAACAAAATCTTCGGCGTGAAAATGTGAGTGTTCATTCCGGTTAAAAGGAACTCAAGTTACTACAAATGATATTGTTGGGTGGAAATTGGAGGTTTTATGTGGTTGGCATGACCATAAAAAATTTGAATATGGTGAGGGTCATTCAGTGGCGGGAAGATTGAAGCCAAATGAGAAAATGATTGCCCAAGAAATGTCTACTATGGGGGTAAAACCAAGTGCTATTTTGAGGAGGCTAAAGGAAAAAGACCCAAATAATTGTTCCACATTATGCAATATTTATAGTGCAAGGAAGAGGATGGGGTTAAAGTCTTGTGAAGGTCGAACTCAAATGCAAGAGTTGATGAAATGCCCTGAAGAAGCTGAATATGTCACTTATTATAGGAGGGATGAAAAAATGCAAATGGTGTCTGATTTATTTTTTGCACATCCACAGTCCATGTATTTGGAGAATCTCTTCTCATAGGTTTTTGTGATTGATTGCACATACAAGACAAATAGATTCTCTTTGCCTATGTTTTGTATTGTTGGATTGCCTCAACAACCCAAAATTTCTATGCTTGCTTCTCTTTTTTGTCATCTGAGAGGGAGAGTAGCTTCACATGGGCACTAGAGAAATTCAAGTCTTTGCTAAACCCAAATGAATTGCCACTAGTTTTTGTTTCAAATAGAGACCAAGCATTAATTAAAACATTGAGGAAAGTGTTCCCGCAATCAAAGAATATGATTTGTGTATGGCATATTGCTAAATGTATTTTCACAAACTGTCGAAAAGAATTTGGGGATGGTGAAGTTGCATGGGATACATTTTTGAATAGTTGGAAGACTTTGGTTTACTCAGAGAATGTGGATCAATTTGAAGCATTAATGAAGAAATATAAGGAGGACTACAAGGCCTACACTAAAGTGTTGAAGTATTTGGATCAAACATGACTTATTCCATATAAAGAGTGTTTTATATCAGCATGGACAAACAAATGTATGCACTTTGGGAACAAGACATCAAACAAGGTTGAGTATGCACATGCTTAAATTAAGAAAAAGCTTAGGTCAATGGATGTATCCTTACTTGAGTCCCGGCGGGTGATACATAATGTTATTTTATCACAAATTGATAAAATAAAACTTCTTTCGAGGATAGTAGAATGAGAGTTAGACATATGCTTAACATTTCATTTTATAAAGAATTGATTGGAAATGTATCAAAGGCAACATTCGAGCCGATTGAGATTGAAAAAATGAATAGCAATGGGATGGGCATCATTGAAGTTTCCTGTGATCACAAGTTAAGGATTACCCATGGCTTGCCATGTGCTCATTAATTATCACAATGGATACTTGAAGGTCAAAGTGTTCCCTTATATGAAGTTGACATGCATTGGAGGAAACTATTGTTTGAAGGATCATTTGATCGAACTATAGAGATTGACTTTGTGTCAAATTTGGAGAAGTTACTTCAAAAGTTTATGAATTCTAATGATTTGATGAAAAACAAATGAATGAGCAAGTAATTGAGATGATTGATCCCAAATCTACATCTTTGCATGACCCACCATTGTTATTCAGGAAGCGTGGAAGGCCTAAGAGTGTATAAAAAAAACAAGATAAACATGGGGCATCCTCAAGGAGGGACCCTTCTGGATTTGAATATGTTGAGGCTGATTTAAAGAGTCAAAACAGTGTACAAAAAGCCCACTATAGCCAAGTTGCAGCCAAAGAGGCCAAAAAAGGGAGAAGTCATGCAACCAACGCAATCAAATATTACATCATTGCTTCAAGAACTTCCCAAAGCAATCATACCATATGTAGACAATATTGTGAATGTTCCATCTGATGGACATTGTGGTTTTAGAGTCATAGCTGCTTCACTTGGAATGGGAGAAGATGGATGGAAGAAAGTGAGAAGTGATCTAATTGATGACTTGTTGCTACATCGTCTTGAATATTAAAAGTTGTTTGGAAGTAAAGAAAGAGTAAATGAATTGGTACAAAATTTAAAATTTTTTGAGAGTCATGCACCACGAGATCATTGGATGACCATTCCTGACATGGATCATCTCATTGCATCCTAATATGGAGTTGCATTGGTACATATATCAAAGTTCTTTTGTTTGACATTCCTTCCACTCTTCATAGCTCCTATTGATTCCCACAAGTTGATTGCAATGGCATTTGTGCATAATTGTCACTTTGTGTTGGTAAATTTGAGGAATGATAGTCAAGTACCTTCTATATCAACTAAATGGGTAAAAAATCATGTTGAATGTGCAAATGGATGGGAGAACGTTTACAGAGACCGTACCAAAGAGATATGTGATAGGTTGGAGAAAGGTGTTACGAAGTGTGAACCACATGATTATGTTAACTTAACATAAAAGTTAAGTAACTATCATTTTTTTGTTTGCAAATACTCATACATCATTGACCATTTTGATACAAATACTCATACATCATTGACCATTTTGATACTTTACTTTCTTTTGTTGAAGACAATATTGTACATGGGACAATTAAGAGGGTCAATATGAATGAATGACACATTTTGTTATTCTTTGTTAATGTTTTCAATTTCTTAGGATAATTGCGATTATAATTGTGTATTTGCCATAATATGTTTCAAATAAATTAGGATGACTATAAGCTACGATTTCACTATCGGTGGTTTATAGTTGTCACAAATTACCCAACTTGCCGGTTGATATTTACTTCTTCTGTTAATAATACGTCGGTGGATATCTACTATCAATATAAAAACTAACTGTGATATCAACTTTGATTGAGACAGTGTTTATCCACCGGCATAATTTAAATTGTAAAATAGGTGATATCCACTGTATGAATAAAAATGACTTGTGATCATCCCCAGTGAGAAATAGTGTACTATGACGGTGGACATTGACCGACGGTTTTAAAATGACTGTGATATTTATAACGGTGGTTCTTGACCAACATACTTCCAATTTGACAATAGGCGATATTCACCGTAAGTGAAAAATAGACTTGTGATCATTCCCCGTGATAAATAGTAAACTATGCCGGTGGACATCCACCGATGGTTTAAAATTGACTGTGATATCAACTTCAGTATAATGGTGGTTCTCGACCGACATACTTCCAATTTGACAACGGGTGATATCCACCGTAAGTGAAAAATAGACTTGTGATCATTCCCCGTGATAAATAGTAAACTATGCTGGTGAACATCCATCGACAGTTTAAAATTGACTGTGATATCAACTTCTAGTATAATGGTGGTTCTCGACCGACATACTTTCAATTTGACAATGGGCGATATCCACCGGTTCTGTTAACAATACGTTGGTGGATATCTACCGTCAATATAAAAACTAAATACATAGACTTGCTATTCAATTTAGACAGTGTTTTTCCACCGACACAATGTTAACTATAAATTGTTGAACTTGCTATCTTTACGTAAAGCACATGATCATCCCTGTGAAAAATAATAAACCTACTACTCAATACATAGACCATTCATGATGAAAGACCACATTGAATAAAGAACCATAACATTGTTCAACATAAACTGATTGTTTACTGCTAGACACGATTGTTATATTTCATTGCTCAAAAAATGGAGCTAATGTAGTTACATATCAGTGTACAAAAATGAAACTACATATTAGTGGTTAAAACTTTCCCTTCCCTGCCACTCAAAAAACATAACTGCTCCAAAAAATAGTAGAGTTCAAAGCATAATTACATATCACATCTACACTATCTCTTCTTTTTTCCCTTCCCTTTTGTTCGTGACTTCATGATTACTCTTTCCTTTATCCTTAGATACAATGTCTTCTCTAATCCATCAAACTCATTAGCAACAATAACATCGCCATCAAGAAGTGTAGCCAATACAGCTCGCTGATTCTCCCTAAGGGATTGCACCCCTACATCCTCATCATCAAGAGCTAATGACTTCTCTAACAAGGCAACAACATCGTTTATGAGAACATGCTACACAAGATAAACAAAGATGTTAGAGACCTAATTACTTAAATTAAACAAAACACTTTGAAGTAGAGAAGTTCCAATTGTTCATCTATTGATTTGATGTAATGACAATCTGATTTATCTGTGCGCTTTGCAGGGTTTTGAACATTTTTATATGTAATAGAATTGTACCACTTTGCATATCTTGCTGCACAATCCCAAGGCTTGTTTACATGTTCTAATTCTTCCAACAACACTTGTTGTATTTCACTGCGATTCCATGTCAATGGATCTCCATCATAATGCAGAATATAACCTTTTGCATTGGCACTCCTATTGAAATCTGCTGTTGGATGAGGTGGTGGAGGCGGGATGGTTTGGATAAAACCAAACTGTCTTAGTACTCGCTCAGGGTTGTATGCCTCATTAACATGAAAAGAGAATAATATCCCAGAGTACATTGCATTTTGAGGTAGGACATACATGCTTCTTTCTTCACAATAAGGATTCCAAATCACCTATAATATGCAAATGAATTTGAGCAAGCAACTCTATATCTATTATTATATACAATTTCCTACAATAACATTTTACCTCACGAGCCTTCAAATCATCCAATGCCTCCCTAAAATATTCCAATTTTGGTTTTGGGTGTGTGGGTTGCTACTTCACTTGTTTCCACCGCAATGCACGCTCTTCCCCTGCTTCAAAGTCGGGGTTAACAGCTGGTCTATCAATTCGAAAGTGTTCATACGACCATGCCTATAAGAGTAGACACCATATGTTAGTATATAATATGCAATTTATAGATATGATATATAATATCCAGTAATTTGACGCACCTCTAGTAAAGTCAAATATCTAGTAATTTGATGCACTTCTAATCTTGAAGTAATTCCCAACTGGTGGTATAAATATGCTAGTGTGGCTGCTCCCCAAGCATATTTTTAGACGGCATCAAGCTCCACAAGTAAATTTAAATACTTTGCTGGTACCATGCTTCCGAACTTATCACAAAAAGTAGTACAACCCAACAAGTATAACAAGTAAGCTCTAGCGGCACATTCCAAATCCATGGTAGATGCATCCTCGGGTAATTCACTAAACTTAGTGTGAAGCCAACCCAAATTAAGATATTTTCCTTTGCATTCAGCTAGCTCAGCTTTAATTTTTTTTAAACTTACCCCTAAAGCACTGCTACACAAATTAGCTAGTCCCTCACCTTTGAATTCAGGGGTTGTCATAGGGATGTTAATCAACTGATGGACATCATCTAAAGTGATTGTCAACTCTCCAAATGGCAAATGAAATGTGTTCGTTTTAGGATGCCATCTCTCAACTAAGGCAGATATCCAAACTTTATTACAAGTATTGTATGATACCTTTGCTAGGGAAAGTAATTCAGTTTTCCTTACCAAAGGTTCTATCCGCTGGCCATTGATATTCCACTCATTTAGCTTATGAGTATTTGAAGGCATCACAAGCTATTACGTCGTTGAAAAAAATTAAGATATTTATGTAGAATATTGCATAATGATTGAAAATATATTGTCAAAAATGTTAGTTAACAAAAAATTACCTTACTTGTCCATATCTCATGGGAAATATGTGTTTTAAAACTTTTTAACACACTTGAGTCAATTGGCCCTCCTGGAAATTGTTTGGCTTCTTCCCCACCTTTATGTACATTTATTTCTCCCATTTGGTCAAGTTCTTCTTTAATGTCTCCTTCCATTGATCTCCATAAATTTGACTTTAAAACTTCATTGGCAGCGCTTTTTGATCTCCTATATGAAGCCGTTTGTCGTTTCCTTTTCATCTTGGGAAAGCCTACATATTATATAACATTTCAACAATTAGCCGTCATTGTAATTTAAACTAACTGAGAGAATTCAGTTCGTCAGTTGCCAATTCAATGTGTCAGTGAGAATTTAGTTCAACAACTAACGATTGACAAGAACATTATAATTGTTGGAGGATAAAGTAGCAACTGAGAATAAAATTGTAAATTATAAGCAACTGAGAATTTTAAGCATCAGAGAATAAAACTGTAATTGATAAGCAGCTGAGAATAAAACCATAGCTTATAAGCAACGGAGAATTTCAATTGTTGGAGGATAAAGTAGCAAAAATTGAAATGTGAATCATGAAAATTGTTAGAATAAAGAAATAAATGAATTTCAGTCACAATTTTGCAAATTTACCGTAGTTATCAAATCATTAGAACAAAGAGCATGAATTTCACTCACTCATGTTTGAGGTGTAAATGTGAACTCTTATTAGCATGTCATTTACATGAGCATAAAAACTATATCTCAAAGGTATTTTTAAACATTAAGAACACAAATTTTTAAATTTAAACAAAAGACACAAAACAATAACACAATGTAAACATAAGAGAAAATAAAAAACTAATTGCCAATCGATTTGATGGAAATTGAAAAGCAATGACACCGTTATCACCATTCTTGATCAAGAAATCAACATAAACATCAGAGACCCTGATTTCTTCTCTATATTAATGAATAATTTGAATAAAAATGACCAACATTATGTAGAATAATATTACAATGTAAAACTTTTTCACTGGAATCAAATTATAGACTCCACAGAGAGAAAAAGGGGACATTTGGCAGAGGGGTTAGCCCGACCAGCCATCCATCGTCCAAATTTGAGGCGAACACAAGATAAAAAGAGAGCAAGAGAGAGCGGAATAGAGGGTACCCAGTTGTGGAAGGTCAGATTGGCGGCGGCGGGTGACCACAATACTCACCGGTCTCCACTCTAGGTTCCAACACTAGTGCTCCCCCTAGGTGCTTCGTCTCCTCACAAACACTTGGCCGTTTTGATCAAATTTCTGTTTCATTTCAAAGACCCATATTTCATTGAACGATTGTATGGTCTAGCTCTTGTTAGAAGTTTCTGAGAAGAAGCCCACCTTCGGTTACAGGGCGAAAGTTTGGTAAGTAGTGATATAGTGATTTAGGGCTTATCTGGAGAAGTGAAGGGAAAAAGGAAATGAATAACCGGAGGGGCTCAACCCGAGGGGCTCGGCGGCGAAGGAAATGACTAACAAGAGGGGCTCAACCAGATGGGCTTGGCGGCGGAAGTTCAGTGGCAGAGTTGGGTGTTAGGGACAAAGATGGAGAGGCATCAAGGTGGGGTGGGCACTCCTTTTCCGTCGGGCAGGTGAGAGGGAAAATTGAAACGGAGAGTGGGGGTTGTGACTTAGTTTGGGGTGGGCAACATAATAAGGGGTGGGCCGGATAAACTTTGGTGTGGTAAACTTGACACTCTTTTTAAATCCACTCATAGGCCCCTAAACCGGAGCCCCTAAATCTGGTTAATAATTATTATTCTTTGCTTCAACTCACAAGGGTAAATTGGTCATTTTAGAGACTATGAGATTTTCCCTCAATCTGACACTTGGTAAGGACACTCGACATACACTCATGGTCATTTGTAATTGTTTTCAATTTTATTCCACATCAACAACCTACTAAACCGAACCCAGTTCAGTAAGGTTTTTTATTTTTTTGTTTTTTACTCAACTAGACCGAACCGGGTCGGGAACCTGACCCAGTCTAGGGCCCGACGACCTGTTTCATGGGTCATCATCCCCACGACCGGCCAAAGGCTGTTTGGCCTATGGCGGTGCCACCCATACCGCGGTGGAGGGGGGTGTGGCCCAGGGGTTTCCGGACCACCAGCGAATAGTGGAACCGATGGCGTCGGTCCCGCCGCCATCCGGTGGCCGAGTGGTGGTGAAAGAGACCCTTTTCCTTTTTTTACAGTGAGTCAGAGACACCACAGTGGAAGGCTTCCGTGACTGGGCTCGACTGGGATCGCCTTCATCCCGCGATTCCGGGAACCTCGATCCCGCCTGCGGCCAGGGCATGCACTGCGCCACCGCTGCTTGTTCTCTTTTTTTATCCCTTCTTTGTGGCTGAACTGCCACGGCCACTGCAGCCCTGGCCACCGCCGCCAGGACCACTGTGGCTAGGGCCAAGGTGGCCCCTCTCCTATGAAGGTTTCGGTGACAGGTTGGCCAGTTTGCTGGCAGATCTAAATTAAATTAGTTCAAAAATCTATGTTCCTCTTAATTTTGGAAGAGTGACCGGAGAATGGTAAATTACAAAATAGTAGTTTGCAGAAATAATGTACATTAAAAGTTACTTAACGAAACCTCTACTAGTCTCAACTCGAAGGCCTACCATGATGGCCAATTTGTTGTTAATCCACTTCCACCGGAGCCTTGCTTTCAACTACCTTCTCCGCCCTTTGGACAAAAGACCCCCCCCTTTTAATTGTGCCCTAAGAAGCCTTTTTATAAACTTGGAATTAGGGTTCCTAATCCCCTAGAATTTGGGCTAACCCTCCTCAGTTAGGAAACCTAATTGGGCCTCTAAAAATTAATTTAGGAACTTTAAACAACTGGGCTCGCAAAATGACTTAAATGGGCCAAATACACGTCTAAATCAGGTAAACGGGCCCTATACAATATGTTCAACTTCAAACAGTAGTATCTCTCTCATCCGAACTCCGATTTGTGCGTTCTTGGTGGCATTTCAAATCTCTTTCTGTCTAATTTCTAACGACATAGGTTTCCACCACAAATTATATCTAGGGAGGAATCTATTATACTAATAATGTCAATGGGTCAAACACTATTTTCCATGTATTTAATTTTTGAAACCTAGGAAAATCTAGGATATTACATTCTTCCCCCCTAAAAGATTGCATCCTTGCAATTCACCACGATCAACCCTTGACAAGCTTGGTCTACAACTCAAAACTCACTCTACCCTCTCAACCACATCAATTGCAACTTATTAAGTAGCACACATACTTAATATCTCACAAAATTCTGGTCGTTACACATAGTCCCCCACATACGCTCCAAACCCAAACCTTAAGTCTTCTAATTCCTGCATCCCCTAAGTCCACTGCTATTTGATCCAACGTACCTTCTAACTGAATCCAAACTAATTCTCCAATCTCATCAAGTTCAACCTTCGCCCGCCAATCTTACATCTTCCCTCATCTGGCATACTGTTATAATTTCCACATCATAATCCATTAAATACCCCTTCGACAAACTTATAATCAAATGCACTTACTCATGCCAATCGACCACATGGACTTATCACATCCTCTAATCACATACATATAATTCATCAGCCACTTACGATCATACCCTTAGTCTTCACTAGCACATGCATAGTTCACATACATAAGACATGCTCATTTAATTAGTATTTATCATACAAATCATTAAATTATAAACTCCTAACACGCTGTTACATAATTAAATAATGCTATCATGAAATTATGAGTTCAAGGTCCCCTACCTCATAATCCACGCGAGTTTGATGGCGAGCATATGACGGTGGTGGCATCAATGGCAAAATAGGTGGCCAAAAATATCGCACTGAGAGAGCTGCTGTCCCGAGGATTTTTTAGAGATTCTGAAATAAATCTAGGAAAGGTTAAGCTAATTTCACTCAAAGCAAATGATTGAGCGCACTAAGGCAGCCGGACACAAGGTTGTGTCACTAGAAATGGCAAAAGCCACCACATAATGGGGGGTGACTAGTTGGAGGTTGGTCAACTGCTAAAAAACACTTTGTTGGTCACAAGACATTAAAATCGGCTGCAAACCCCACCTAGCGGCAACAATTTTGCATTATCGAAGCCTCACAAAAGGGTGGAGGGCTTGGTTGCAAATTCATAGACATAGGAGAGGTAGAGAAGGGCTTTGACGATTATATTTGACAAGTGGTGGTGTCGTTGAATCATCAAATGCCACAAAGGCGGTGCCTTTAACCTAAATTACACACGCGACCACAAGTGCATGCGGCAAAAGGGCAACCACAGGGGAGGATAGGCTATCGAACAACATATACACATGCTGTCATGGCCAAACCCTAATAAGGGTGGTCTTTTCGGTAATTGGGGTGGTCGGACATTGAAGAGGTGGGGTTCGCCAGTGGCAGTCCCCCAAATACAAGTTGACACACTAAGGCCTAGAGTAGGTGGCCAACAAAGGTGGCGACATTTCCAATTGCTACCTACAACTAAACCATGGTACGGGTAGTTGTACATCAAGCACGACTTATGGTGGAGAACATAGGTATGGCAATGGTCAAGCCTTAGCTAGCCTGAGACCAGTGGTTGACAATGCTATTTCCCCTTGAAAGGACTAGGATCTGGGGACTCTTTCTTGCAGTTTTTGGGTTGTGCATAAGGACAAGTGGGGGTGCAGGGTGGAATCGGGCCAAAAGCACTGGCCATTGCAGTCACTGGGCAGGGGTAGGTCCCATGTCGGTCAGACATGTGGCCCAAGTCCGCGCAATGTTAAATTGGACCTGGGCCGGGGTAGGGCGCACAATAGAGGCAAGAGACGTACCCCGAAGCTTGGGGCGTCTTGTGTAGGAAGAAGGCATGCAGGGGAGGCCAAGAATGGCAACCCCTTGTTGTCCTTGGGTCAAGTCAGCATCTACGGCTGTCCGTTGGCTGATGTCGGTGGAGGGGAACTGCCGGTTGAAGGAACAAATGGACTCAATTTAGCTAGGGGTGATAGTGTGCTGAGCTAGGGCTGCAGACACTCTATTTCCGGGCCACAGATGGCGGCAATCTAGTAGTCGCCAGATCGTGGTGAGACAAATAGACATCAGCTCGGTGTCGTCCAACTTTTGGCGATAGGGAACTGATGCCACTAGAGAAAAAAGGGCAAACTTCACTCTAACGCACATCAACCAATTGAGAGAAATGGGACTGATCGAGGGAAAGAAGGCTAGACTCGGTACCTTGCCATTTCCGACTCGAGGCAGCAACCCAGAGGCCGATTGATGGTTTGCGGATGGCAGTGGAAACAAACAATAGAAAAATCAAGGGGAAATTTTGTCTGGATCAAAATAGGGCAGTGGAGGGGGCCGGGGAAGGCGGCGATTCAGGCTGGGGTGGTGGCCTTGTTGTTGTCATGCTGAGATGGGGCCACAGGACAGCCGGCGGTGGCAATGACAGTTAGCGCTGCCGGTGGCTGCAACACACAGGTGCAAGGGAAAAAATTGCGGTTGGAGTTTTACCTCACGCTGGCAAAGGAGGGACAGGGAGGCTGGGATGGTGGTGCTCGGACGTTGTCCTGGTCAGGACGAAGCTATGGTGGCGAGCTGGAGGTCATCCAACTGGCGGCGGATTGGGTGAAGGAGGGGTGGGCGCAGTTCACCGGACTGAAATGGGAAAAAGGGCGTAAGAGGGGGATCGGCCGACGGGGCCAGGCTGGGGCAGCAGTGTTGCAAGGCTGAGGTCGGCTGGGGAAGACGGCGGCCGGCAATGGCACCGCCTTCGGCTTCACATAAGCTCCCTTCCGTTCGTACGTGGGTCGGGCACGCCTTATCTAATTTTTATTTACATTTTCTTTTCTTTTCCCTCCTTTCTTCTTTGTATCTTTTGCTTCAGGCCTCCTTTTCTTTCCCATTTTCATGCCACAAGTTTCTGTGGTGCGTCGAGGCCGATGATCTGCGACTAAGCACAACTCCCGACTATATAGCTATGAGTATTGAGATCAATTATGAAAAGGGATATGCCGAGACGTCAAATTTCCTTGTAAAAAATATGAGCAGAAAATAGCCAAAATTTTATAAAAAATTCAAGAAAAATCGAGGATGTACACTATGTTATGCAAATATATTTTGAAATAATATTATATAGTTATGTTATGCATTGTAGAAAATATTTAGTTGTATGTTATTGGTTTTAAATGTATTCATGTGTGACAGGTATATTATGGAAACATTTTAACAATATTGCTAAAATATTTAATCAATATTGTTAAAATGTTTCACCAATAATATTTGACCATATCTTGAACATATGAATGAAGCATTCAAAGGCATGGATGTTGTTAATCACTTGTCCAATAATAGCGTATACACATGCCTTTGAAATAAGGTTACTATTAGGCATTGGTCTTAAGAAAAATCTTGAAACATGAAACATATAATGGGAAGGCCTCTAACGAAATTGTCTTTCAAGAGACATAGTGAAATTTGGGAACAAATAATCCAACATGAAAACTATTATAATCAAGGCAATCGAACTACACATTATTAATAACAATTAGAAACATCAAATATCAAAACTTTAAGACATGAATAAAGACTATAGATCAGCCATAAAAATCAAACTATTGGCTTTATCCAACCAAAACATGATATTATTCATCAAATAATGTAATAATCATACTTGAAACATAGTTTAAGAAAATTCTAACCTTGAACATGCAACTACATACATGGAAATAATCACAAGAAAGTATCTCAGAAAGTGCAAGCCGCATACCTTTTGATTCGATTCCAAAAACTTGATTTTGAAGAAAGGAGAAGAAAAGATCTTCCTTGATCAAAACCCTAAAACAAAACACAAAAACCCTAAAGCGCATATCAACAAATTTGCACTAAAATCAAGATCAAAGGAAATATGATTCCTCGTACCTTGATTCAATAAAAAAGACTCTAGAAAACTCTTCTAATAGCTTCCTAAGCTAATGTAGATTCCTCCAAAGTGATGATCCAATGATATAGAACTCAATCTTAAGGCTTTCTAAGGTGCTTCAATGGTGGATAAAAGTTGAGCAATGAAGAAACAAGAGAGAAGAAAGTAGGAGAAGAAGAAGAGAAGAGGGGGGAGACAAATTGAGAAAGAGGGAGAGAGGGGAGAGGAGTTCAGGTCATTAGGGAGAGAGGGGAGAGGAGGCAGCCAAGTAGGGGAAGAGAGAAGAGAGGGGGGGCAGGTGGCCTCCTCCTATGGGAGGAGTCCTCCTTAGGGCAATTTCTATCTCTATTTTGGACTCTTTTCATTCATATCTAGTTAGATAAAATCAAATAAATTGGAATTAAATTAGACCAAACTTGGGATTATCTTCATCTTGGCACTAAAGAAAGTTCTGGCAGACGGGCCCGCAGGCTTGCCAACGTGACAGGTTCCACGAACTCATTTTTTCGCTTATCTAATTTTAGTAAAAAATAGTAAAAAAATTCAAACAAATTCACAAAAATTTCTACATATCATTAAAAATCTCAAGTTCCACAATGTCACAGGCTACTTAGTTGATGAACAATATTACATGTCTTACTATTATAGATTCCATTTCTAGACAAATGAAGATGTACTAAAATAATAGTGTTGTTTTGTTCTTCACAAAGAATAACAAGAAAATCGTACTAAGCACATCAACATCAAGTATTGTTGTTCAAGTTGGTATTAAAGAAAGGAAAGTTGTTATCGAACATTCAAGTATTGAGCTGATGATTGCTACTATAATGACTAAGGGATTGTCCCATTTTCTGTACAAGAGTCATGTGGATTGTATAAGTCTCATTAGTTCATCATATATGTCATGCCCCGCCACACCTCCCCTTGACCTGAACCCAGTCTAAGAGAGTGGGATGCAATGAGATTAAGTAGAGTTACAGAAGACTTAATCCATCTTGGGTAGTATTTTTATCGAAGTACGCACATGTGCTCTTTGTGCAAAAGCAAATAGAGGAAGATAAAAGAGATTAACTAACAATCTTAGTCAACGCAATACCCACATCATCTATATAATAACATAATGTCAAACTTATGGCTACAACATATAAAAAGTCATTACCGGCTAACTAAGTATATAATAAAGTCAAGTACGAGATTATCATATCACATAAACAAGTCTAACAGCACCCAAATATCTAGCCCCCTCTCATAGTGCAAGTCTATCCTCGAAGTCAACATGAAGACTATATGATGCAACCACATGACATAACATACAACCCCAAAACAAAAACTACAAACAAAATGGGTGAACTTAACTCAGTAAGGGCTTTGGTACAGAATATAAACTCATGAAAATATAACATGCATTCCTAATTTAAACATGCATCACATATCCATTTCTACACCTATGCATCATGAGATAAATCACATTCCATATACACATTCATCATGAGATAAATCATAATTAATATACACATTTATGCCACTAGTGCATCATGAGATAAATCACATTTCATGTACACATTCATGTCACTTGTGCATCATAGGTTCATTCATAATTCATAACACATGTACAAACCTTGTGCAAATATTTACATTTATGGTTCATTCACATCCTACATTACCAAGTATTAATATTCACATTCACCCTATATGATCAAGTGTATAAAACCACATTCCAACCTGCATGTTCACATATAATTATGTTATACACACTATGTGTACATAAACATCATTGTCCCCACACAAATTGTGCCTATGAGCATTATAACCCATATACGTGTATAAACCATCTTGTGAATGTCTTACAATTGAGAAAACAACCTTACTTATCCTGGCCAAAGTACATGCAAACCTGCTCGCCCATCCTTTCGGATATAAAACCGATTCGATGAACCTCCCAGCGGATAATCCGAAAAACGACATCCAACCGATTAATTACAGTGAAATAGAATAATCTTCACTTACAATCATTCTTATGATGCATGCAACATGATACATACATGAGCAAATGTTAAATGAATGTAAGCATAAGTAAACATACTCTAAAAAGTCCTAATATACATGAAACATGGTACATTTGTGACAAATAAAATCATATAAGTATAAACAAAAATATACATATATGGTAATATTCATATTTTATCTAAAACATGTAGAACATAAATCATCTATAATCAATGCGACACATGCAAATGTCCATAATTCATTATGGTTATAACCTACTAGAATTATGGAGGATATACAAAGAAATCATCGAAATATGAATTTAAAATAAGTAGAACATTATGCTAAACCTAGACAAGTATAGTCATTTTCCTGCATAAGCTAAATCATAATTCAAAGAAGTTCATGTGTAATTAAGGTGACAATTATAATTAATCATAACTCATCATAGTTATAGAGAATTAGAATTACAAGAAAAGAACAAGCAATAGCTAAAAATCCACAAAAGTAGCCATTTTTGCCAAAATTGCGTTTGGCCATTCTAATAGCTTGATTACTTGTTTGAATGCCCGTAAAGTTCACTTTTCTGAATTGTCTTCAACCTCTTGAAATTCAAATAAAAAATATTTTAAAATTTTATATAAATTCAAAAATCATCACAAAATATTATATAATCAAAGTCTAGCTTAGAACACGATGGATCTAGTCATTCTCATTATTATTTATACCAAAATAACCATATAATACATGTTTTTAATAAATCACCATTAAACATTAAGATGAAGCAAAAAAATAAATAAACCTATAATCATGACATTCTAATAAAGAAAACCACTTAAAGTAAAAATCTCTTTCTTCTATGAAGCTTATGAATCCCTTAGAAGAGCTTTAACCTCATGAAATCCTATCTAAAAATTAGGGTTTTAGTTAAACTTAATCAAAACTAGCTAATAGGCTCAAATCAACTTGAAAAAGGATAGATATAAAATATCTTTAGGTTAAAAATAAAATTAACCTAATTAAGGTTTTAAATTAAAATTAAAAAATATAATTTTTATGGAAGAAAACTAAGAATTAAAATACGAGAAATAAAAATAGAGGTATTTAAGATAAGAATTTAAAGATTAGAGGGTGATTAAAGGTAAGAACTTATCTTAACAAGAGTTTCTTATTTGGGAAATGGGGGTAGAGCTAGCCTCCCTCCTATTCTTATTAAGGGTATTTTTATCCAAAAACGAATTTAATTACTCCCATACCCACTTAGACAAATAATGAAAGATTGAAGGCTAAAATAGATGGCATGCCGTCCTATATGAACATGGATCCCTCAGTGATGTCCACTGCTTAACCAAGGTAAAACAAAAAAATTATATTTTTAAATAAGTAAAAACTTTAGTAATTCAAGCTTGATACTAATACTTTTAAAATAAAATAAAAATTTAAAAAATTTATAATTAAACTAGCCCATTACCCCAAAAATCAAATCAAACCGACAAACCAACAAATTTACATAATTAAATAAGAGAAATTTAAGAATCTTATAGTACACTTGATTTAGCTACATCCGGATATATTCCTTTATATGGAAATTAAGTTCTAATTTTCTTTTTTGTGTCTCATTTTTTTTATGTGCACTTGAGTATGAGACTATGTTTGAACAATTAGTGGAAGCCTACATTTGCTTATGTATGTTATTTGCCACATACAACACTCATATAGAGTAGATTAATTGCATTATGATACATGAAAGAGAATATTTGTATGGACATAATTATTCTGATTTGTACAATTATAAAACATTTTATGATTATAAGTTACTACATAAAGTTAGATGGTTATTATTTTATCCAAAACAGCATGTGCATACAAAATTCGGCATTTTAAATATACCTATTACCCATTTAGTTATTTTTTTAAAGTTTGTGTAATTGAGTCAAGTATATGATATTGTTTATATGACTCAATTGAAAAGTTGTGTCAATTTCCTTTTAGAAACTTAAAGTGGCCAAACTCTCAAATGACATTATTTGGGCTTTACAAACTTCCAGGGTAATGAGCTTCAATTTTGAATACCCATCAAGATGAGGTTTAAGTGGCCAATCCTAGCAGTTGGTTTGCCCATTGGATGGAGAGTGAAGATTCTAGGAATTTTTTACCATGATGTCTTGATTTAACTATAAATATACATATTCTCATCGTAATACATTATTAAGTATAAAATTACTTTTAGCCAAATATTAAGTGAAAAATGCCTTGAATTATGCAATGATTAGGAGATATTAATCTTCAATTTTGCATCAATATCTACAGTTAAGTCATCTATATTACCTATCTCTTTTCCATCATGACACAAAACAAAATCCAAATGCTAAGTTGGAACAAATTATGTGTCAAACTGTAGGAAAATATATACTAAGAAGGCAAGGCAAGTGTTATATACTGTAAACCCCTGATGATCCGAAAATAAAGAACTAAAGTTTGTAGTCCAAGGGGCAATAAATTTGCTGGTTTAGAAACAGGTTTTCTTAACTATAGTGCAAGGTTTTTTCGTCTAGGAACCCAAATTCTTGGCAGAGATTTCGGCTCCCTAACAATTTTTGAGAAAAGGGAAAAGAAATGACTAGAGGATAGTCTACAGATTGCTAACTATTTGTGTGTTTTGGATGTCCTAGGGGATGCCTTTCTATAACCCAAACACAAGAGAAACCTATGAGAATTACAGAAACTTTGTAACAGTTAGCAATTACTTGTGGACATGTATCAACGTGTTGACATAACATTATCCACAAAAACCATTCCGACGGACTCATGTTGATGCATAGACCGGGGCCTATTGACACATTGACAAATAGCTAAAGTTGATTAATATCTAAAAACTAAATTACATTCAAGGGTTTAGTAACTTAAAACCCAACAACATATTTAGCCACTTATAATTACGTATCAGATGATTGTCAATGTTTCACAATTCTAAATTCATTATTATTAGTAGAAGTTATGATGTAAAAGTAATGGACAGAGAAATTCCTATCAAGAAAAGCAAAAATTTGTCCAAAGGCACTTAGCTATGCATATATTAAGTAGCCATTCGATTCACTACAAACACAGATAGAATAAAAGCATACAAATGAGAATTTTGATTTGAGAGAATAATAAAAAAGAGAAGTACCGAAATCTTGAATGAACATGTAAAGAATTGCTAGTTAAGTATCCAATATCTAGTGATTATGGATGATGATAAACCATGTAAACTGCTCCATGTCGTACAACTAAGCAAGTTGGTGCTATAATTTTTTCTAGAAAAAAAATCAGCGTAATATTTGAGAAAGATAAATATTTAGTGAAAGATAAATATTTAGTAAGTGGCCCACGAGTATCACCTTTTAAGAAATACTCCCTCTGTCACACATAATAGCTCCATTTGGTTGTTCAGGCTGAACTAATTTTAGTTCATTTTGAAAAACAAAATGGCACTCCATAAAAAAAACAAATAAATGGCACTATTAATGTGGGACGGAGGAAGTACAAAAGTTAAATAAGTGTTTTTGTGTGCATGTGTTAATCAGAAATAGCATGCAAGAGATCATATATAATTAGATCAAATTAGAGATCAAACAATCATTTCTTCCTGCAAAGAATTCACAACTCGAATGCGCTCATAATGACAGATCATTTTTACAACATAGAAAAAACCTCCAAGATGGATTGTATAATAAAAAGAGAGAAACCTTTCGTTTTCGTGTACTACATGCTACTGGGTTTTATCAACAGTTTGCTGACCGTTTTCATTTGGTCCTGCAGTGTTTCCAGGGTCCGTTCTAGTACTCTCGCTCTTTTCCTCACCAGCTATTACAGATTGTTCTTGATTTGCAGAGTTTTCCATGAAGGAATTGATAGCAAGTTGACCAGAGTATAATATCAAACCAACTGAATTGGCCCCAAATACAAATGTCGCAAGATAGCACAAGCCATTAACAATAGTCCTGCAGAACATATAGCAGACAATGACGGTTCTAGAGAGTATATAGGAGTTAATAATAGAAAAATTCAGAATCTAAGTACTCTCACCTTATGGTTATAGTTATTTGACGGACCTGAGAAGAAGAGGATACGAAATCAATGAGTAACAGGATAATTTTTCCAGCAAGGTCATTTCAACTTTCAAAACAACGTACAACAAATTGGCAAAAATAAATTCATCCAAACTGGAAGGGTTACAAGCATGCAGTAGTAATAAAAGGATTCAGGTCTAGCCACCCCAGAATGAAATGAATTCGAAACATATATGATTAATCGATAAAGTGAAAACGGGCATTACTTCATCGTATTTGACATACTCCCTCGGACCCAATTTATAGATCTATTTGATCTTTTAAAATGAACTCATTTTAGTTTATTTTGAAAAACCAAATGGAACTATTACGTAGAACAGAGGGAGTTTATAAAAGTACGTCAATTTATGAGGGCTAAAGAAGAGATGGAACAGAGCAATATTCCACAAAAAAGACTAATGGTTATTCTTTTTATGTAGGAGGAATGTTGGGTACTCTGTGAATGAAAACACCTCTCTGATCCCCATGGCTAGTGCAGTAGAACTGAGGTAAAGTGGTAAACTGGGTAAACGCCTTCACCCCTTTCAGATGCACCAAGGCATGGTGAAACAAATTGCCATAATCAATGAACCCTTCATTTTCTATAACCATCACCGAGAGCCAGCTTCTCTTCCATGGCAAGGACAAGAACCACGTCAAGAAACAACTTATTCTACCCAGCATTGCTTTTCAATTTGTTTCTCGACCCGAACTATGAAGAGCTTCCAGTTTCGTACAAAAGTAAACTATGACACCCAGATCAGCAGCATTTTGAATTCCAATCCTCACATTGAAAGTATTGTGTATATGAGAAGTACTATACAGGTGAACCTTCTCTATTAGCAAAATAGTCTAAGACCCAATCCTCCAACCTAAATAAGACGTTTTGAACTAACAAATCAGAAGACTGTGATGTCAAAGTGGGCATTTCATATATAATAATTCATGTTTTAAGGGAGAACAAACCGAGAAGTTGTCTGAGATTGTCTGGCGATTGAGTGCAGCCTCGATGGTGACGGTGAACTTGTAGAGCAGAATGGCAATCACGCCGGCCGAGAGCCCACCCAACAGAGCCTGAAAAGGGGACGGGGGGGCACCGGGCTCCAGAGACGCCGACCCCATTGCCTTCAAATTACTCAAAGCTTCCTCCTTTATGCCCTTCTTCGTGAGCCCGGAAGACCTTACCCTCTTCCACCCAAGCCCATTAACCAACAGAAGAACACACAACAAATCACCAGATAGTCAACACAGCACAAAAAACAGACAACAAGCAAGGAGAAAGAAAAACCAGCTCTTTGGCGCGCTTAGCGCGGCGGCGGAGGGAGCGGAAGAGGAAGACAGAGATGGCGCCGGTGAGGAGAACGCTGGTGGCGACCTGGAGTGGGGAGGCCCCGTCGGGGTCGCCCAAGGACAGGGGGGAGGAGGAAGGGGGGAGCTGAACCGGACCCTCTTCGGGAGGCGGCGTAGCCGAGTCGGGCAGCTGCGCCAGCGGCCATGGTAGACGAGTTCTGGAGTGGAGGTGGGTCCATAAGGCGAGGGGGAGGCTGGGCCTGAACAAGAGGGAAGCGGGGGGAGGGTGGCGCGAAGTGGAGAGCTTGTTGGGAGAGTGGGGAAAGAGGCGGTAGGATTGGTAGTGGGAGATGGAGTGTAGCATTTTTCTCGGATAAGATCTTTTCTGTTATGCAGGCGTTAGCCGAAAATTGAAGCGATGATGCTCACCATGCCCACGTTCACAATCACGATCGCAACATTTCGATCACACATCTTACATTCTTACCCAAAGAACATGGATGAGTTTTTTTTTTTTTTGGCCCCGCCCGCCCTGTTAATCGTATGCCCCTGGCCCATGCCATAATTAAAAAAATAATTTAGAAAAAAATTATTTTATTGATGTAAATTACAAAGTGGATGTTATAATTATATTACTATAAAATGTGTACATCCTAACTAAGTTAACACTTAGAGTCCTCTCTATTATTTATAATAAATACAAAAATAAATAAGAATTATGTTATGGACTAATTTAGAGTCCTATCTATTATTAGAGTCCTTCAAGTGTATACATGCCTTCACTGCATTAAGAGTTAGTTTATAACACCTTACCTCCACTATTAAAAATAAATTTTGATGTTACTGTAGACATCGAAGGGAAATGAGTAAGTAAATCACAAGCTAAGATAGACAACATTGGATAATTCTTTCCATATATATATGCAACTAACCTAAAATATTCATGTTTATGTTTTCTTCCTCAGTAAGAAAAAAAAACAAAATCAATTTGTAAATATATAGTTAATTTTTTAGTATTAAAAATCTAACATTTAAATATTGACTATTTTGAACCACGGGGCATAGTCAAAGAAGAATAAGTTGCTTCATTTCATCTTTACCCATATGATATTTCATAAAAATTGTATAAAGCACACAAAGTAGTTCCTATCTTAAAATACAAATCATCATTATTATTAGTATAGGGACTCATATTTTCACGTATACCATCTATTAATAATTGTATATTTTCTAATATAACCCTAGAATCCATTGCAACTCTTAAATAGTAAATCATAAGAGACAATATTTATTAAATTTTGTCTTTATTTCCTTTAGAAGAGGTAAAAAATTTTAGCTTTTCTATACTTTTTAAATTCACCAGTTATTTACATATAAGTGTCCAAAAATTAAACAAGAAGTCGAATAGTAAACTCTAAATAATTCCATAGTAGCTTCATAAAAAATAGATAGAAAATTCATTAAACAAGTAGAATTTAGAAAATGGCCTTCATTAAGTCCAAGATCATGTGTCTTTTCATTAGCCCAAGATTAACCTAACTCTTTCTATATCTTGGTCCCATACTAATATGTTATCCAAATATTTCCTACCATTCCTAAATCTATCTAGTTTCTCTTTAGAAGACTTCAATTATCCCTTGAGGGTACTAGCCCTAGACCTTTCTTTCTCCAATTCAGCCTTCAAGTCCTTAACCTCCTTCTCCAACTTCTTCTTCAACTAAGTCATTTCTAAGTTTTCTTGAGAAATTGAGTGAATTGTCAAATCTTTATTCTTGACAACTTTCTCAAGCTTCTTGGTATTCCGACTCCACTCTATGGTTTGTTGGAAGAGCTTTTCTTGCTCGCCCAGAGACTTTATGCTTATGACGGTTCAAAATTCAATTCCATTGAATTTGAACCTTGTGAGCCACCACTTTCAGAGCTATCTAAATCTACACTTACATAAAATCCAATATAATTTCATGTATCTTCCTCAAGTTCACTTGAGGTATTGTCACATAAAGTGGCCTAATAGACTTTGCCCTGCTTTTTCTCATGACCCTTATTCTTCTTAGGCTTCTCATTATAAGATGTGTCATATTCTTTGCTATGATGTCGAATGTGGGGTTATTACCCAAAATATCAAAAGACCTATGTGTGTATGTGAGGATTGCATATTGGGAAAGATGAGTAGGCAATCATTTCCAAAGGGATAATGGGAAAATAAATTTTTAGGGGAAAACATAAATCTATGGTGTTCAAACCCACAGAGGTATTACCTA
Organism: Saururus chinensis; assembly: GCA_035235625.1. Taxonomy (NCBI): domain Eukaryota; kingdom Viridiplantae; phylum Streptophyta; class Magnoliopsida; order Piperales; family Saururaceae; genus Saururus; species Saururus chinensis. The sequence goes on from CP141144.1 coordinate 25,772,185, forward strand.
TTTCATTACTTTTATTGATGGCTATTCAAGATCCAAGTACATGTATTTTATAATTAGAGAATCCAATGCCCTATATAATTTTGAAGAATTTAAATGTGAGGTTGAGACCTAGTTAAGGAGGAAGATCAAAGTCTTGAGGACCAATAGAGGTGGTGAGTACACCTCTGACCTGTTTAAATATTATTGTACCGATCAGGTAGTAGTGCACCAATACGCTCTTTCCTATACTCCACAGAAAAATAGAGTGGAAGAAAGGAGTAATAGGACGCTTATGGACATAGTTAGGTCTATGGTAAATCATTATAAATTAGGAACCAATTTTTGGGGTGAAGATTTAGACATTGTTATGTATATCCAAAATAGTATACCCTCAAAGGTAGTCCAATGGACACCTTATGAGTTATAGATGGGTTGATGTCTAAGCTTGGGACATCTTAAAGTGTGGGGGTCTAGGGCACATGTAAAAGTGCCTCACCAACATAGGTCTAAGCTGGATCTAAAAACCATAAAGTGAAACTTTAATGGTTAATGTGATCAATATATATTTGTGGTTCGCCACATGGACGAAATAGTGGGGGTTATAGAGTCTAGATATGCATATTTCTTAGAAGGAGAATTAAATCCCAAAATACCTAATAAAAGAGTTGATTTATTCTAAATTGTAAAAGAGTCTGGTCCTAATATTACCTATGAGGAAGTAATTTGATCAGGACAAAATGAAAGTAACTCACAACCTAGGGCATTGAGGGAAAGAAGACATTCAACACAATTGAGGGACTTCTATATAATGCTAGTGAAAGACAATGTCACATTAGATGACCCCATTCTAGATGACCCTAGTCCCCTTGAGTAAGTTTTAAGTCTTTCAGACTCTCAAGAATGGTAGAATGATATTCAAGAGAAAATTGATTCAATCCTAAATAATAGTATGTGAGATTGTGGATCCACCTAAAGGGTGAAAGCCCATAGGGTGTAAATGGATATTTAAAAAGAAGCTTAAGGAAGATGGATCAATAGATAAGTACAAAGCAAGATTAGTGACTAAAGGGTTCACACAAGTGTATGAGATGACTTCAAAGAGACATATTCACATTTGTCAAGATTTAACTTAATTAAATGTCTCTTATCAATTGTTGCTCACCTTGATTTAGAGCTGCACCGAATGGATATAAAGACTACCTTCCTAAATGGATATTTAGAGGAGGAGATTTACATTGAATAACTTAAGGGTTTTGTCGTTTTTGGAGAGAAACACAGGGTGTTCAAGCTGGTAAAATGTTTGTATGTACTCAAACAATCTCCTATGCAATTGTACTTTACTTTTCACGAGGTAATTAGTGAGTATGGGTTCATAGTTAATGAATATGATTATTGTGTTTATGCCTTCCAGGATGGGAACAAGTATACGATATTGTCACTTTATGTAGATGGCATGCTCTTGATGGGGAATGACTTAAGTATGGTTGTCAGTTTAAATGAATAATTTTAAACCCAATTTGAGATGAAAGAAATGGGTGAGGCTTCCTACATCCTTGGGATGAGAATTGACAGGGATACAAAAACTAGAAAGCTAAGTATGTAACGTCCCTCATACTTTCGAATAAAAGAAATCAATTTTCGAAAACGTAACAAAATTAAATTACAATTGCCAAGGATCACCGTGTACTAAAACAGTAATTACAACACACTTTGTATTATACAAAGATTTTCAAAATTGGGCATCACATGCCTTTATACATTAGTCAATACAATAATTTACATAACGTACAAAAACAGCAGTACAAAATTGTAATTTAAGGAAATCCTTCGTCGACTCCTTCAGATTCGAGTGAAACACCTGCAGAGTCTAAGGGTAGGTGAGTAAATTCATACTCAGTAGGTCGAATTAAGTTCTAAGAATATGCTTCGTGCACATATCGTGCCATTTTTCTTTTGAAATCATCCAGAAAATCTGAAAACACAATCATAGAATGTCACGATACTAAACGACTTACACCCGCGCCCATGGGGCAACGCGAGACAGAAAGGAAGGGATTTACCCATGACATCCCAATCCTGTGTGTGCCAGATGCCAAATTTGGTGGTATCAAAAATCATAACAATTCTTAGCTTCGAAGAACCGAGAACTATCCAGACGGTACGATTGCCCAAAACTCGGAGAAATTTTTGAAAAGAGGAGATGATTTTAAAGTCAGAGCTTTTATTTTCATAAAGTAACAGAAAATGTTTAGTAAAACTTTAACGAGTAAAAATCTCGGCATACGATTAGAATTTAAAGCTACCTACCTATAGCACGTGCAAAATATAACGAAATCTCCTCGTAGAGTAAAGAAAGTCCCTCCTTAATATATCAGCCTTCGAGCGAGAATTTCGGCAGAATAACCACTCCAACTCATAGAATGCCCTTGATTTAGTAAGGTAGGGCTTTGGAACGGGTTAAAAAGGGTTGGGAATGGTCCAGAAACAGTAAAAAGATGAAAAGGGGAAGATTTGGAAAGGGGCACATTTTTCAAGGTCTTAGAGGGGTCGCCTTGAGAAAATAACACTTCCGGTGCATAGAGCACCCTTGAATTAGTAGGAAACGGGTCTTGGAACATGAAAATCGGACTTAAAGCAGGTCGGGAATGGTGAAAACAGTGAAAGTGGTTGAAGATCGGATGTGGGATGAAATTCTAGCCCGAATGGGTATATATAAGGGAGGAGGAGGAATATTCCGGTGGGCGCCCACCGACGCTGCCGCAAAAACTAGTCGGCGCCCACTGGCGCCGGCGGAACCAGGTGCGCGCCTGACGAACGAGCGTTTATCACTGCGAATGCACATTCGGCGTGCGCAGAGCGGCACACCCCGCGCGTTGCACTGCGCCGAAATAAATATTTTATTTATTATTTATTTTAATTTCCAAAAATCGATAACTTCCTATCCCAAACTCCGATTTGCGCGTTCTTGGTACTATTGAGTTCGTATTCACGAGCCCTACAATACTAGACCACTTAAGAACCATTTTACCTAAATTTCAAAAGTGGGTCCTGCCGGTTGAACACATTTCCCGAGGTCATAACTTTTATTCCCGACCACCGATTTTTTCGTTTTATGACTTGTTATGCTCGTCTCCACGAGCTCTAACCAACACTTAGTAAAATTATAAATAATAAAATATATAAGAAGATCGTGTTAGAAATTAGGGTTATTACAAAGTATATCTAGGAATCATATATAAAAAGTGTTCTCAAACATTTAAATGTCATTGGTTAAAAAACCATTGAATCCCCTATGTATAAGGGTACAATGTTGTCTAAGAGTATGACTCCTTATACTGAGGAAGATAAGACTCAGGATGGAGTCAGTACCATAACGAGTAAAAATTTCGGCATACGATTAGAATTTAAAGCTACCTACCTATAGCACGTGCAAAATATAATGAAATCTCCTCGTAGAGTAAAGAAAGTCCCTCCTTAATATATCAGCCTTCGAGCGAGAATTTCGGCAGAATAACCACTCCAACGCATAGAATGCCCTTGATTTAGTAAGGTAGGGCTTTGGAACGGGTTAAAAAGGGTTGGGAATGGTCCAGAAACAGTAAAAAGATGAAAAGGGGAAGATTTAGAAAGGGGCACATTTTTCAAGGTCTTAGAGGAGTCGCCTTGAGAAAATAACACTTCCGGTGCATAGAGCACCCTTGAATTAGTAGGAAATGGGTCTTGGAACGTGAAAATCGGACTTAAAACGGGTCGGGAATGGTGAAAATAGTGAAAGGGGTTGAAAATCGGATGTGGGATGAAATTCTAGCCCGAATGGGTATATATAGGGGAGGAGGAGGAATATTCCGGTGGGCGCCCACCGGCACCGCTGCAAAAACCGGCCAGTGCCCACTGGCGCCGCCGCAAAAACCAGCCGGCACCCACTGGCGCAAGCGGAACCAAGTGCACGCGTGACGAACACGCGTTTGTCACTGCGAACGCGTGCCCATCGCGTGTTCGACGTGCGTGACACATGGCACACGCCGAGCGCTGCATTGTGCCGAGCCACGCAGCGCCGCGCCGCGCCATGCCGAAATAAATATTTTATTTATTATTTATTTTAATTTCCAAAAAATCCAAAAATCGTAACTTCCTATCCCGAACTCTGATTTGCGCATTCTTGGTACCGTTGAGTTCGTATTAATGAGCCCTACGATACTAGACCACTTAAGAACCATTTTACCTAAATTTCAAAAGTGGGTCCTGCCGGTTGAACACATTTCCCGAGGTCATAACTTTTGTTCCTGACCTCCGATTTTTGCGTTTTATGACTTGTTACGCTCGTCTCCATGAGCTGTAACCAACACTTAGGAAAATTATAAATAACAAAATATATAAGAAGATCATGTTAGAAATTAGGGTTATTACAATCTACCCCCCTTAAAGAAATTTCGTCCTCGAAATTTGAATTATTCACTAAATGAATAACTCTGGGTACTTCTTTTGCATTTCGCTCTCCAGCTCCCAAGTGGCTTCTTCTGAGGAATGGTACTGCCATAGCACTTTGACTAAGAGGATCCTTTTTGACCTCAAGATTTGTTCCTTATGATCCAAAATTTTAAGTGGCTTTTCTTCAAATGATAGGTCGGGCTTGAGAGTTATTAAACTCTGATCAAGAACATGAGAGGAGTCTCGTATTTCCTAAGCATAGACACGTGAAATACGTCGTGGACATTGCTGAGTTGTGGAGGCAAGGCTAATCTATAAGCCACAGCTCCTACTTTGTCCAAAATTTCAAACGGTCCTACGAAGCGAGGACTTAGTTTGCCTTTAATTCCAAATCTCATGACTCCTCGGGTTGGCGAAACTTTTAGTAGTACATGGTCTCCCACGCTAAAGTCAATATCCTTCCGTCTCTGGTCTGCATAACTCTTTTGACGACTCTAGGATGCCATTAGACGACGCTTGACAAGTTTCACCTTATCTGCACATTGTTGCAGAAGTTCAGACTTAATCAATGTTCATTCTCCTACTTCATTCCAACACGTCGGTGATCGGCAAGGTCGTCTGTACAATGCCTCATAAGGTGCCATACCTATACTGCTATGAAAGCTGTTGTTGTAGGCGAACTCGACCAATGGTAAATGTTCGTCCCAGTTACCCTTCCAATCCATTATGCAAGCACGCAACATATCTTCCAAAGTTTGGATAGTTCTTTCTGATTGACCATCCGTCTGTGGGTGGAAAGCAGTGCTGAACTTAAGATTTGTACCCAATTCTTCTTGAAATCCTTGCCAAAACTTGGAGGTAAATCGACTATCCCGATCTGAGATGATCGATAGCGGTATCCCATGCCGACTCACAATTTCCTTCACGTATAATTTCGCCAAAGAACTTAAGGATTGCTTCTTGCTTAACGGAAGAAAATGTGCACTCTTTGTGAGTCGATCCACGATCACCCAAATGGATTCATGGCCTTGTGAAGTTCTGGGTAGTGCTGAAATGAAATCCATAGTAATGTGTTCCCACTTCCACTCGGGGATTTCAATCGTTTGAAGGTACCCTGAAGGTTTTTGGTGCTTGGCTTTAACTTGTTGACAAGTTAAGCATCTCGAAATATATTCTCCTATATCCTTCTTCATTCCATTCCACCAACAACTCCTTTTTAAATCTTGATATATCTTTGTTCCTCCTGGGTGAATGGCATATCGAGAACGATGTGCTTCATGTAATAGGTCTTCCCTTAATTCTGGAATTTCAGGTATTACCAACCGTCCTCGAAATCGAATACCTCCATCAGAGCCTTGGGTAAAGTCAGATTTTCCGAGCAAAGTTTGCATTAGTTCATCACTTTTTTGACCTTCAAAAAATACACTCAACTAGTACTGATTTTACTTTTAGGGTGGCAATGAAAGATTTCTTGCTTCCAACTTGTAGCTCGGGTTGTAAACTTATTGTTTCTTCCAATAATTTCTATTCCTTAACAAGCATGGAAGTTAATCCTCCAGATTTACGACTTAAAGCATCAGCTACCACGTTGGCTTTTCCAGGATGATACTTGATGGAAAAGTCATAATCCTTAAGATATTCGATCCACCGTCTTTGCCTCATATTAAGATCACTTTGGGAAAAGATGTACTTTAAACTTTGGTGATCGGTGAAAACTTCAAACATCTCCCCATATAAATAGTGTCTCCAAATTTTTAAAGCAAAAACTACTGCTTCTAACTCCAAATCGTGAGCAGGGTAGTTACCTTCATGTTTCTTTAATTGCTGTGAAACGTATGCTATCACTTTTCCGTCTTGCATTAACACGCATCCTAATCCTCTTTTAGAAGCATTGCTGTACACGACAAAACCCCCATTTCCAGTTGGCAACGCCAAAATGGGTGCAGTTGTTAATTTTTCCTTTAGTTCTTGGAAACTTCGTTCACAAGTTTCATCCCAAACAAATTTAACTCATTTCCTTGTCAATTTTGTCAGGGGCAAGGCAATACTTGAAAATCCATGGATGAATCTTCGGTAATAACCCACAAGGCCTAAGAAGCTCCATATTTTCGTTACTGTTTTTGGCCTTTCCCATTTGATGACAGCTTCAATCTTGGTTGGGTCCACCGATACTCTATTCTTTGAAACAACGTGTCCTAAGAACACCGCTTGTTCCATCCAAAATTTGCACTTGCTAAACTTGGCGTATAGCTTATGATCCCTTAATGTTTACAGAACTACTTGTAAATGCACTCGGTGATCTTCTAAGCTACTAGAGTAGACGAGGATGTCATCGATGAACACGATTACAAACTTGTCCAAAAAGGGCCAAAAAACTCTATTCATGAGATCCATGAAGGCGGCCGGGGCATTTGTTAAACCAAATGGCATCACTAAAAACTCATAGTGGCCATACCTGGTACGGAAAGCTGCCTTAGAGATATCCCCATCTCGTATCCTTAGCTGATGATAACCTGATTGTAGATCTATTTTGGAGAAAGCTTTGGCCGTTTGCAGTTGATCGAACAAGTCATCTATACGAGGCAAGGGATACTTGTTCTTTACAGTGATGGCATTGAGAAGTCGGTAGTCAATGCACAACCTTAACGACCCGTCTTTCTTTCTCACAAATAAGACCGGTGTTCCCCAAGGAGAGACACTGGGTCGTATGAATCCTTTTTCAAGTAATTCCTGCAATTGACTTTTTAACTCTTTTAACTCTGCAGGAGCCATGCGGTAAGGTACTTTAGAGATAGGGCTTGTTCCTGGCATCAACTCAATAGAAAAATATATCTCTCTTTTCGGTGGCAGACCAGAGAGATCATCAGGAAAAATGTCAGCAAAATCTTGTACTACATCAATACTCTTCAAGTTAAACATAGTAGTCTCACTAGTTTCCATACTAGTAAGATAAGCCTGACATCCTTTACTTAAAAGCTGACGAGCTTTGACTGCTGAGATGATACATGGCTTAGAATGATCCTTAAGCCCATAAAAAGTAAAACTCTTTTTGCCTCGTTCAAAGATCACTTTCTTCTATTTACAGTCCACTAATGCCCCGTTATCAGCTAACCAATCCATACCTAATATGACATCGAAGTCGGTCATATTTAGGAGAATAAGGTCAGCCTCCCACTGACATTTCTCTATGGAAATTGGTATCCCCTGAAGAAATTTACGGGCTAGAAACGTTTTTCCCACCGGGGTGGACACTTCTAAGACATCCTAAATTTAAAATAGGATAGCCAAGACTTGAAGCAAAATCGAACGATATGAAAGAATGCGTCGACCCTGGATCTATCAAGATTTTTGCTAATTTATCCAAGACCAGAAGTGTACCTTCATTGACTGCAGTTGATGCTTGAGCTTCCTCAGCAGTAATTGCGAAGACCCGCCCTTGAGCTTTTGGTTTCTGCTCCGATTTTGATTCTTCTTGCATTTTCCTCTTTGGGCAGTCTCTAATTTGATGGCCTTGTTCACCATAGAAAAAACACTTTCTTTCGGTACGATAACACGATCCAGGAGGATGGATTTTACTGCACTGCGGACATTTTTCTAACTTCCTTTCTCCCCTTGGCTGTGAAGGTGATTCTGAGGGCTTTTGAAACTTATGATTATTCTGATTGTTAAACGTAAGTCTCCTTTTCCTCTCATCGGGTCGGAAACTATTATTTTGTCCTCGGTCCTTACGTCCGACCACAAATTCCATATAATCTTGTTCTAGGATAGAGGCTAGTTCAACCGCTTTGGCAAAAGTCGTGGGTTGATGGCCAATAATTCTTCCTCTTAATCCATTATTTAGGCCCCTCACGAACTTCCGAGCTTTCTTTAATTCTGTCGTACAATAATCCGGAGCAAAATGTTGTAATTGTACGAATTTATTCTCGTATTGAGTCACCGTTAACCCTCCTTGTTGTAGATCTAGAAACTCCTTTTCCTTTCTTTCTTGGACGTGAGGAGGAAAATATTTATCGTATAGTACTTCTTTAAATTCCTCCCACTTAATATGATCCCCATCTGTGAAGAAATTTCTTTCTGCTGTAGGCCACCAGAAAGCAGCTTCGCCAGTCATAGAGAAAGTGGCTAGTGGCACCTTACGATCATCGGGGATCTTCATTGCTTTAAAAATCTGTTGAGCTTCAAAGGTCCACCTTTCAGTGGCCTCAGGGCCGTCTTCCCCCGTAAACGCTGGTGCAAGCTTCTTAAAACGCTCCAACAGATTATCCTTTTCACTGTGGATAAAATCTCCCGAACTAGTCGAATGATTGGAATGATTCGATTGGAATCCTTGAGTTATTCTTTGCATTAATAAGTCCACAAAGTGCATCATAGGATCTCCCGTTGTCAAAGTGACCGGCGTAGTAACATCTGGTGGAGTTGAGCTACTTGCCAATTGAGCATCGCTACCACTAACGTTCGTCATCTAAAGATGGATTAGTAACATCAAGATCTTTAGAAAACAAGCTTACTTCATAACAACCTTGAAGTGTCATTACATCACTCAAAAGTTATGTTAGCTATTTACATAATAAAACTACTCTTAGTACACATCAAAATTGTTCCCACGGAACTATTTACTCGAGACTTTTACAGACCTTCTTCTCTAAGTAGTCAAGACTTTAGAGAGGAAAGGTTCTAGCTTTAGGGCATTCAAAGAAAAAGTGGGTTAAAAGTCCAGAAAAGGTGCACCGCTCGGGCATTCCATGCCTTCCGGTTTCCTTCCCTTTGAGGAAACACTGGACGCCTGGCTCTTCCACCCATTCGACCTCAGGTGGGGGCAGTTCGTTCAGGTCAAAATCCATTGTATACTCAGGGTTATCCTCATTAGAATTTTCACTTTCTTCCACTTCCAAGGAGGGATCTTCTTCAGACTCTTCTCCTGGAGTAGGCGAGTCCGGGATAACTATTATTTCGTTCACGTCACTATTTGTGGGTGAACCAGGGGTGTAAAAGATTTCAGAATCATTTGAGTCCGAAATTTCGATGGGTGTCTTACCCTCATTGTACATACTCTTGCTACAAATTCCTTCCATTGGAAGCGGCAATTTACGAGCAGTAGAATGATAAAGATTGCTTGACAGATATGTCTTATGCCTGAGCATCGACATCTGTTTTAGCTTCACATAAAAATTCATTAAGAAATTTCAAATAGGAAAACATACGATAAAATATAAATAATTGTATTGACTAATTTAATTACTTTTTAGTAGACAGTAGAACCTTGGCTCCGATACCAACTGTAACGTCCCTCATATTTTTGAATAAAAGAAATCAAAATTTGAAAACGTAACAAAATTTAATTACAATTGCCAAGGATCACCGTGTACTAAAACAGTAATTACAATACACTTTGTATTATACAAAGATTTTCAAAATTAGGCATCACATGCCTTTATACATTAGTCAATACAATAATTTACATAAGGTACAAAAACAGCAGTACAAAACTGTAATTTAAGGAAATCCTTCGTCGACTCCTTCAGATTCGAGTGAAACACCTGCAGAGTCTGAAGGTAGGTGAGTAAATTCATACTCAGTAGGTCGAATTAAGTTCTAAGAATATGCTTCGTGCACATATCGTGCCATTTTTCTTTTGAAATCATCCAGAAAATCTGAAAACACAATCATAGAATGTCATGATACCAGATGACTTACACCCGTGCCCATGGGGCAACGCGAGACAGAAAGGAAGGGATTTACCCAGACATCCCAATCCTGTGTGTGCCAGATGCCAAATTTGGCGGTATCCAAAATCATAATAATTCTTAGCTCTGAAGAACCGAGAACTATCCAGACGGCACGATTGCCCAAAACTCGGAGAAATTTTCGAAAAGAGGAGATGATTTTAAAGTCAGAGCTTTTATTTTCATAAAGTAACAGAAAATGTTTAGTAAAACTTTAACGAGTAAAAATCTCGGCATACGATTAGAATTTAAAGCTACCTACCTATAGCACGTGCAAAATATAACGAAATCTCCTCGTAGAGTAAAGAAAGTCCCTCCTTAATATATCAGCCTTCGAGCGAGAATTTCGGCAGAATAACCACTCCAACGCATAGAATGCCCTTGATTTAGTAAGGTAGGGCTTTGGAACGGGTTAAAAAGGGTTGGGAATGGTCCAGAAACAGTAAAAAGATGAAAAGGGGAAGATTTGGAAAGGGGCACATTTTTCAAGGTCTTAGAGGGGTCGCCTTGAGAAAATAACACTTCCGATGCATAGAGCACCCTTGAATTAGTAGGAAACGGGTCTTGGAACATGAAAATCGGACTTAAAACAGGTCGGGAATGGTGAAAACAGTGAAAGTGGTTGAAAATAGGATGTGGGATGAAATTCTAGCCCGAATGGGTATATATAAGGGAGGAGGAGGAATATTCTGGTGGGCGCCCACCAGCGCTGCCGCAAAAACTAGTCGGCGCCCACTGGCGCTGGTGGAACCAGGTGCGCGCCTGACGAATGAGCGTTTGTCACTGCGAATGCGCATTCGGCGTGCGCAGAGCGGCACACCCCGCGCGTTGCGCTGCGCCGAAATAAATATTTTATTTATTATTTATTTTAATTTCCAAAAATCGATAACTTCCTATCCCAAACTCCGATTTGCGCGTTCTTGGTACTATTGAGTTCGTATTCACGAGCCCTACAATACTAGACCACTTAAGAACCATTTTACCTAAATTTCAAAAGTGGGTCCTGCCAGTTGAACACATTTCCCGAGGTCATAACTTTTGTTCCCGACCTCCGATTTTTGCGTTTTATGACTTGTTACGCTCGTCTCCACGAGCTCTAACCAACACTTAGTAAAATTATAAATAATAAAATATATAAGAAGATCGTGTTAGAAATTAGGGTTATTACAAAGTATATCTAGGAATCATATATAAAAAGTGTTCTCAAACATTTAAATGTCATTGGTTAAAAAACCATTGAATCCCCTATGTATAAGGGTACAATGTTGTCTAAGAGTATGACTCCTTATACTGAGGAAGATAAGACTCAGGATGGAGTCAGTACCATAATCACAAGCTATTGGTAGCTTGATGTAAGCTTGCTAAGCCGCTACCAAGAAAACCCCAGAATTAAATAATAATGAGCAGTAAACGGGTATTAAGATATCTATTAGGGTTTAAGAACTTAAAACTCTCATATTAGGCGAAAAGTCTATCATTAGTTGGATATTGTGATTCAAACTTTGGGGAGGATCCAGATAACAGGAAATCCACTACCGATTTTGTCTTCATGTTTGGAGAAAGGGCTATATTGTGGGCAAATAAAAAATAGAAGAGCGTTTCTAAGTCTACAATGAAAGTTGAGTTTTATACATGCAATATAGCAGCTTTATAGGCGATTTGGATAAACGAATTTCTAGCTAGGTTTGAGACTAGAAAATTGGACTAATGCTCCTATCCAAATTTATTGCGATAATCTGGCTATAAAGTCGGCACATAAGAATGGGGAGATTAGTGTCATAGGTAAGAATATTGATGTGCATTACTATTATATCTTTGACATGCTACAGAGTGGAAAAATGACTATGAGTCATAATATTCCTATTACTAAGATGTTGGCAGATTGTCCACTAAGGCCTTAACGACGGATACAACATACTCATAGTATCAGTCTTTGACAAAACTAGTGTATGTCACTATTGGATCATATGAGCCCTTCACTCATAGTGGGGGGATGTTGGACCATGGTGTGGGCTCAAGCCCACATGGTCATCCTTGTTTCTAGTTCGGGTGAGCCAGTACAGGCCACTAGGCCCAAGGACAATGGGGGTAGTTGCACTAAATCCACAGGAACCATCTTGACACACATTCTTATGGGACCCACATCTGATACTCACGCACACTAGGCAAGTGACTAGGGTGTGCATATTCACTGTCTATGGTTGGACCCGTGGTTAGCGAGTGGTTGATCTTGTTGCAAGCATGGTCACATGTAGGGGCTTAGGCCTCTGTGGCCTTGGAGAATCGAAGTCCACGTCCATTGTAAAAGGCTCTCATGAGTAATTCATGTAGATGATTAGTAGAAACCCATGACTTAAGCCCACTTAAGGGAGAAGAATCTATAAGGCTTAGTAGAGGGGGAAGTGCCCTAATCTCTTCCCCCTCTCTCCCAAAATGCCTTCCATTCTCCTCTCTCTCTTTGTCATGGATTGGCAAGAAGGAAGAAAAGGGGCTGGCCATCCATTCCCTTTGCAAGAGGATTAAGAGAGCTCTTTACATAATCAAAAGGTAATCTCCTTTCTCCTCTTAATTGAATTATCATTCAATTAGATGTGGGCATCAACATGAAGGTTATTGGCTCTACCACCCCTTGGGCTCATGCCCTCCCTCTCCTATGCTGCGCCGCCATTCTAAAAGAAGTCTGCTTAAAATTTTCTAGAGGTGTTAAACGGTCAGGCTAGGCCCTCATCACCAAGGCCAAGCATGGCACGACCCGAAGTGCTGGGCTGGACTGGCCCGTGGGCCCTTTCAATTTTTTTAAAAGAATATAAATCAACAAAATTTTATATAATCATATAAATTTATAAAAATTGAAATCTTAAGGAGGTGAAAACTGCATTGCTATAGTATAAGTACATTCCAACTAGGTTGGCACCTAATCACCTACCTATCATTTGCAATTTAACATTAACACACCTATACATGACTACCACTCTATTCTAAGAGTCTAAGATAAAAAGATGCATTTGAACTTTCTAAGAAATTGAAATTTCATTAAATTCTTCTTGTAGCTCCTCTTCGAATTTTGGAGCTTGTTCTCTATCTTCTTCATCTAGTCATTCCTTCAAGTAGATGTAGCACTCCACCATCGTTGGATCTAAGCGACTCATTTGATCAACAAGTACCTTATTTCCTACACTAAAAGAACACTCCGAAGCTACTGTGTACATTGGAGGAGTTAGTAAATCATGTGCTAAGGCAAGAAACATAGGATAAACTTTTTCATATGTTCACCACCAAACTAAAGCGTCAAAGTTACTTGTTTCTTCTTCGGTTAAAAAAGTGATAAAATTATTTTGTAAATATATAAGTAATTCATTATTAGAGGTAGTACTAATATATTTTTGTTTATTTCTACTAAGTAATAACAGGTCATTTTTATTTATAGGAATTGGGGAAATAGACCTTCTACTACCACACATGGAATTCATATGTATCATATAAAGAATAAAAAACATTTTTAACTTCTTCAATATATCTATTAGATTCTTAAGCCATATTTTTATATATACCATCTACTAATATTTGTAGACTATTCAACTCAATCCTAGGGTCCATAATTGCAGCTATACAAAAAATCATAGGAAGTTCTTTCCAATATTTTTTATATTTTATTTCCATTGGCCCCACAATTATATTAAAAACTTATCTCTATATTTGGAGAAGATAAGAGTAATATTATAGAGTTGATTAAGAACTAAAGAAGTAGGATAATATATACATGATAATTGTTTATAGCTTCATAAAAAATAAGTAAAAAGTTCGTGATAACTTTTGCAATTTCAAATCATCATCACATAATAAAGAATTGGGCATCTTATCAGCACACTACAGTATTATAATTTATTTAAAACAATAACAAGATTTTAACATTAAATAAGTACTATTTACCCTATCACTACAACAAAAAAGACTATTAGTGACACTTTTAAGCGTCACTAATAGTCATCCAAGCATTGCTAATGGCTATTAGCGACGCTTAAAAAGTGTCACTAAATGCATCGATGAAAACCAGTCGCTAATGTTAATTAGCGACGCATACACAAAAGCATCGCTAATAGTATGATATTAGCAACGCTTATATTTGAATCTCTAATAACAATTTTTTGCGATGCTTCATTACACGTTGCAAATAGTAAATTGTTAGCGATGCTTTTTAACATGCGTTGCTAATGATTAATTTAGCAACACTTTATAAAGCGTTGCTAATATTAAAATATTTTAAATTTTTTTCAAAATTATTATCGACACTTATTTCTCTCTCGCTAAAAAGAAAAAATAAGAAAAAATTATTAGCAATGCTTTTATAAGCGTTGCTAATAAATAAGAAAAAAATAGAAGTTTAATAAAAATAAAAAATGTTATAAAGCTTTGCTAATAAAAAGAAAAAATAAAAAAAAGTTATTAGCAATGCTTCTAAAAGCATCGCTAATAGAAAAAAATTAAAAAAATACAAAATCCCACCACAAATGGGATTCCGTGGAGGGGCTGGGCGGGCGACAGTCTGGGGGAGGGGGCTTCGACTGGAGCGGAGCAGAAAGGAGATGTGGGGAGGAGGGGCAAGGGGCGGGCCACTATAGAGGAGAGGGCATGGAAGAGGGGACACATGCGATGTATTTATACCGCGTGGGCAAAAGTGGGCAAAGACGGAAAATATTTGTGATGCTTTTGACTAGGCGTCACTAATAATAAATTTATTTGTGACACTTAAATTGAAAAGTCGCAAATAGTGATACTATTTGCAATGCTTCCTTATAAGCGTAGCAAATAAGATAAAATCAATAAATAAAATAAAATCCTCTCTCTCTACCCTCTCTTCCTCTTCTCTCTCTCACTCTCTCTCTTCTCCTCTCTCCCCTTTCTCTCCCTCTCTCTCCCTCCCTCTCTCTTCTCTCCTCCCTCTTTCTCTCTCTCTCTATCATCCTCTCTGAAACACCTCCTTCCTCTCTCTCCTCTCGCATCCTCTCTTCTCCTCTTTCTCTTTCCCCCTCTATCTCACTCTTCCCCTTCTCACTCTCTCTCTCTCCCTTTATTATATATTATATTTTAAAATTAATAAAAAATATAAAATTAAATGTAATAGTGACGCATAGCAAAATGTGTCGCTACTACCTTGGGTAGTAGCGATGCATATGCATATACCTAGCTACTACAGTGGTTAGTAGCGATGCATTATTCTATGCGTCACTACTATATTTTGTTAATTTTTTTTATTAATTTTAAAATATAAGATATAATAAACAATATTCAAAAAATCTATATTAAATTCCCCCACCTCTATCTCTCCTCTCCCTCTCTCTCCCTCCTCTCTTCTTTCTCCCTCCTCTCTCCTCTCTCTTCCTCTCTGTCCTCTCCCGCCTCTCTCTTCTCTCCCTCTCTCTACCCTCTCTCTCTACTCTACCTCTTTTATTATATATTATATTTTAAAGTAAAAAATTAAAATAAAATATATTAGTGATGTATAAAAAAGGTGTGTCACTAGTACCCCTAGTATTAGCGACACATATTCATATGTGTTGCTACTAGGATACTAGCGACACAATTTGGTAAGCATCGCTAATATAGTTGATTTTAATTTTTTTTATTAATTTTAAAATATAATATATAAAAAAATTCTAAACAATCTATATTAATTTCTTCCCCCTCTCTCTATCTCTCTCCACTCTCTCTTCTCTAGATCTCTCTTTTCACTCTCTTTCTTGTCTTTCTCTCTTTAGTACTCTCTCTCCTCTCTATTCTCACTCTCTCTCCTCTTTCTCTTCTATCTTCTCTCTTCACTCCTCTCTCTCTTATGCGTATAAATATGAGCCTCAGCTATAAGGAGTGGGGATAAAGTAGGGAAATTTTAATTTCTTCTTATGATTTATTGTATATATAAATATTAAATAAAATATATTATATTTGTGAAGTTTTTTTAAATTTTTTAATATTTATTGATTATATAATATATATTTAAATAATAAATATTAAATAAAATAATAAAATTATTATTGACACTTTTGTAAAAAACGTCACTAATAGTAGTAATATTAGCAACGCTTTTGAAAAGGTGTTGCTAATAGTCTTAATTATTTTAAAAAAATTACTTTACTTTATTTGCAACTCTTTTTTGAAAGCGTCACTAATAGTCCAACTATTAGCAACGCTTTCACAAAAGCATCACTATTATTAATACTACTTGCGACACATTTAGAAAAGTGTCTCAAATAGCTGAATGTTTTTTAAAATTTATAATTATTCGCAATGCTTTTTTGAAAAAATTGCAAATAGTGTAATATTAGCGACACTTTTATAAAAGTGTTGCTAATATTTATACTATTAGCGATGCTTTAAAAAAAGCATTGCTAATAGTTTAAATTTTGCGACGCTTTTCTATGTGTTGTAAATAGTAGTTTTTAGCGACGCTTTGAATTGGGTCGCTAATACCCCTTTTTGTTCTAGATTATGTTTAACATCTAAGACAATTTTTTTATATTTTTTACCATATTCTTCACATATATCTCTAAATTCTTGAGATCTAGATGGAGGAGAAATACTATATACTAACTCAGCTCTAATATTTTGTAGCACCCTGACTTTTTATATAACTTACAAGTCAAAGTGCCGTCATTTCATAATGTAATTAATATTTACATTAATGTACATTAATGATCAACCGTGTATAGAAGAGTAACTTTTCATTAATGTACATATTTACAAAAACTTACAAAATATAAGAGGGCTTAACATGCCCTAATAAAATCAAACCAATGCACATCCAAAATTAATACATAATAAAATAACATGATAAAATAAATCCAAAGCGTAGATTTTTGAAGTTCTATAGGCGATCATTATCATTGACTCCTTTGTTTAGACTTGTAGCGTCTAGGGATGGGTGAGTATAATTATACTCAGTAGATAGAGTTAAATTCTACTAACATGCTATAACATAAAGCATAATCAAAGACACAAAAAATATTATTATAATAATGTATGTAATTAATATTTGAAAGTCGACTTAACATATCTCAAAATATTCTTATCTACTAACAAAACCCGAACGTACATCTTTTACAAATAGTCACATAAACTGTCATTTACGTAATCCAATTAAATTGGATAAATCATTTGTAACTTAAATCCGATAAATAATTTGAAATCGGATAAATAATCATTCACATAATCCAATAAATAATTCAAAATTGGATAAATCATCATTCATAGAATCTGATAAATAATTTGAAATTAGATAAATCATCATTCACAGAATGTTGCCAATACCAAAGCGACATACACCCATGCTCGTGGGGCAACGAGATCAGAAAGAAAGAGATTTTCTCATGATATCTCATTTCATGGGTGTGCCGAATGCCTTAATAGGTGGTACGTAGGAGTCATAACTTCGATAACTTTTAGGCTTTATATCAAATAACTACCATTCAAAACTGATGATAGTTTTTGGGCTTTATACCAAATAACTACCTATCAAATCTGATCAAAATCGTTCGTAATATCATTCAAATAAGAATAATAATATTAAAGTCTATATTATGATGAAATCCCTCTTCAAGGTGTATGTGACGCTATTATTTTAGCGTTCATCTGATCTCTATTACTACCCTTTTTCGAAATAATCTTTTTATGAAAGAATTATGAGATCGTACGGTGTAGTCGTAGTACATAATTAGAGTTTAAAGCCACCTACCCTTCATTCTAGAAATTGATAGGTGTCAAAGCTCGCAGTTGGAGCCTTATCTTGTTCTCGGGCTTTCGAGCGGCAGGCATGAGCTCCCCTAGTGCTAGGAGATAATTCCTTCCAGACTCGGAAATGGTAGACGAAGCTTCCCTTTGTGCTGGGAACAAATCTCTTTACGGGCATGGAAGCGGTGGACAAAGCCTCCCCTTGTGCTGGGACATTTCCACAGATTGATCTGCTACAACCCCAAACTAGTGTCTACACTGCAATATCTAGGGGTGGGTGAGTATAAAGTTCTATACCCAGTAGGTAGCTTTAAATTCTACAAACATGTTGGGCAAAACAAATCATATCTCAAATTCATGACTTAGAATTTAAAGTCAAACCATTTACATAGTTTGAAACAAATACATTTCATTCACAGAATGTCCCCAATATTAAAATGACATACACCCGTGCTCATGGAGCAATAGGATCAAAAGAAGAGGGGTTTTCCCATGATACCTCAACTCCTGAGCATGCTAAAAGACTTATTAGGCAGTATCTAGAAGTAATAAACTTTGATAGTTCTTGGGTTGTGTGCCGAAGAACTACCCTTCAAATTCCAAATTTTAAAAATGACCAAAATAATTGAGTGATATTCAAATAATTGGTGCTTTAAAACAAATCTTGTTGAGGGTGGACATTCGTCCAAACCCTAACGATATTTTTTAAACTATTAAAAGTAAACCTTAGTGTATAACTTGAAGGTACTTTAAAAAACACAGCTTTGCCTTAACAAAAAAATAGGATTTAGAACCACATACCCTCGTGAGGCCTTCGCTCGTTGTTGGCTTAAGTGCAATGGGCGGCACCTCCCCTTGCACTGAGATAGTCTCCTTGTCCGGCTCGAGTGAAATGGGCAGAACCTCCCCTAGCATTGGGATGATCTTCTCTTCTGGCCAGAGTGTGGCAGACAAGGCCTCCTCTTAGCCTGGGTCATTTCCCCCTTTTAGAGAAGCTAACTTGTAAAACCCCCTCACAACGTAGGGCACCCTCAAATTAGCTAGGATAGGTTTTTGAACGGAAATAAACGGATGAGAAACGACATAGAAACACACATTTCACACTTAGAAGCAGGCGCAAATCATAGGAAAGGATAGGACAAAGGGGATGGGGTGATTTGAACACCCCCTCCCTCTCCTTAATAGGCCAAAGGGCTTGCTGGATGTTTGACACATGTTGCGCATCTAGCAGCTGAATGAGCCATGCTGGCTTAGAAGTACTCTAGTAATCTTATCTAGAATTAGAAGAGTACGTTGGATGATCGCATTAGAAATTTGTGCTTCCGCAGTTGTGATGGAAAAGACTCGGCCTTGGGCTTTAGGTTTCTGGTCAATCTTGGGCTCCTCCTACTCCTTTTTAGGGCAATCTTGCACCTTGTGCCCTAGCTCACCACATGAGAAACACCATCCTTTTACGAAGTAGCATGGGCCATGAGGATGGAAGCTGTAACGCCCAAGATTTTTTTTCATCATATTTTCTTAAAATTCACAGAATTTTTTTTTTCAATATAACAGCTGTAAATCGAGTAAAAATGACGGCATACAAAACATGTAAAAACAGTTTATAATTTAAAACACTAAACATCAATTTTCCCATCCAAAATTTTCCTCATTCGGTCAAACATCATACAGCCAAAGTAAATATCCTTAGGCGCTACTCAAAAACAAATGTACGATTAAATTACCATGATCATGGATTTTTAAATACAAATAACTCCCAGAAATCCCTGAGTAAAAGTCCCATAAATAGTCCACTGTCTGACCCAATTTAAAAGTCCAGAATACATACCCTTTAAATCTTATCTCACCCAATACATTAGATCGTGGCACAAAAATAATACTCACATTGAGTAAAATATGCCTAAATCAAAAGGGGAAACAATCCACAACAGAATCGAGCATCCATCTCCAGGAGCTCTCTAGCACAACCTGCAAAAGCCTCCGGAACAACGAGGCTAAAAAAATAGGGTAATGAGTATTTTCATACTCAGTAGGAAAATACCCAGTAGGGGAATCCTAAATAGTAAACTCAATAAGTTCATAAAATACATGCGTTCATGCAACTCAAACATGAAGCAATCAACATAATATATAATCATATACATATGAATATAATAATGCATAACAAACCATGAAACCAAACTTATACAAACACCCTTAATTAGGGTCTTACAAACTTACTCGTACCATCGTACGCATACTCAATACCTTACACATACTTGTACGACCATACTTGTATAATCTTACACTTATAGTCCTTCTCATAATCATATACTTACAGTCGTGTTTAGAATCGTACATTTACATTCTTACTCAGAATCATCATCATCTTATAGTCGTTCTCATACTCATACTCATACAACTTACACATACTTGTATGACCTTACTCGTACAATTATACGCTTACTGTCTTACTCGAACATACACTTACAATTGTACTCATACTATCTACCATTGAAGCTCATTACAACTAATAAGCTCCAATGCCGAAAAAGAAAAGAATGTCACTGGGGCATCACCTTAACCTCTGAGGAGTGACTAGATGCCAAGGACTTTTCTGAAGGCAAGGCACACCTATGCTCATGGGACACAAGATCAAACAGGTAAGAGTAGATCCATGATACTACTTACCTGAGTGCGCAAACATACACCAACACATAAGGGGCAATACAATTGCCCACACATAAGGGGTCTTATAGTGCCATACAATTGCCCACCATTATAGGTCTTATAGTGCCAGTGCCACTCTTAGGTAGAAATCATACAGTGCCTCTTGGGCAGAATCATACAATGTCACTCTTGGGCAGGAATCATACAACGTTCTCAACAAAGCATTAGATGTCTGGGCTTAATACAACACACAGACCAAATTGAAAACATATATACAATTGCTCTCAACAGAGCATCAGACGTCTAGGCTTCATACAACACACAGACTAAATCAGAAACATACATTGCTCTCAATAGAGCATCACATGTCCTGTGCTCTATATAGCACACGGACAATATCCCGCAGGATAAACACCATGGCAAGACATGGGAAATGCTAAGCCGACTCATTATCGGCTAGCACAAACACGAAACTTAATCCGTTGAACCCTCAGGTCTCAAACTCACAACGCTATTGTCACGGCCCGGCGATGCCCGACCTGAGCCGAACCCAGTCCAGGGGCCGGTCAAGCGCGCGGGGGCGACAAAGTAAAAATTGAGAAACGATTCTAGCGGAAGACTTAACCCTAACCACGGGCGATTAACAGCAACACAAAGTGCGCACAATCCTTTGAGCAAGAGTAAATAAAAGGGGAGGAAAATGTGTTGCTTATCACAAAGTAAACAACAATCTCAAACCTACAAGCTTAGTTAAGTAAAGCCCACACCGGCTCAGAATAAGTCATAAGCATCACAACTGTAAAATATGACATAAATCCAAAACAAGAACCCTACACAAAGGTTCTAACATAAAGCATGAAACAAACGAAAGTAAGTCACACAACGATCTCCATCATCACACCCAAGCTATCTCTGACCTTTCCTCAAAGAGGCAATCCTGTCCATCTACGTGTCGCACCACGCAACCCCAAATCAAAACACAAAAAGAGGGGTGAGTTTAACAAACTCAGCAATGGTTTTAATATCACTAACAACATCGAAAATACGATATCATGGCGATATAATCTTTCAAATCAACGATGTACAAGGTGTATCATTTTCTGATCACATATTCACATCACTTAAAAACTGTATCATAATGCATAATTCAACCTGCATGGATGTATCTCTAACATACATATTCCCACATGCATAGTATCAAATCAAACTGTATGGATGTATCTCAAACATACATATTCCCACATGCATTATTTCACAATTCAACCTGCATGGATGTATCTCTAACATACATATTCCCACATGCATTATTTCACAATTCAACCTGCATGGATGTATCTCTAACATACATATTCCCAGATGCATTATTTCACAATTCAACCTGCATGGATGTATCTCTAACATACATATTCCACATGCATAATATCAAAATCAACATGCATGGATGTATCTCTAACATACATATTCCACATGCATTATATCAAATCAACCTGCATGGATGTATCTCTAACATACATATTCCACATGCATAATATCAAAATCAACATGCATGGATGTATCTCTAACATACATATTCCCACATGCATTACATCAAAATCAACATGCATGGATATATCTCTAACATACATATTCCCACATGCATAATGTCATCACAATCAACCTCCATCAAGGAGTAATCACACATTAACGTCACACAGACGGGAGCATAGACAAGGCCACGAAGGTGTGTCATGGTCCAAAATTCTACACAAGAATTCAAGAAAGATCGGGGTTGTCAATCCCTAATACTGCCCGCCCTGAACGATCCTGGCCAAGGATGTCCCATTCTCACACAGAGAATCTAGAGCAGGGGTGTTCGCCCAGGGACATCTCCTGCGGAGGGAAGAGCCCGAGTTCTCACACAGAGAACCCTAGAACACGTGGTAGCGGGGTGCACACGGCATACCACACTGGATTCTCAGGGTCCAGATGACACACATAATAACATTCTCACAATCCGTAAGACAAGTACACAACTCGTCCCCACATCATTCCATTTAATTAGACTCAACCCGGGGAGTGCACTCGTTCCACACAGGAACTTCAAATTGTTCCACACAGGAACTTCAAATCAAAATATGTCCTTTCGGACCAATCAACTTGCGATTAATCCACGACCGATAAACCCGGCACACAATTCCATCACATTGCATCCAATCGGTCAAATTTGATTAATCACGATGAAGCCTCAATTGGAAATCCATTTTTATGATGCGTGCAGCATGGTACATGCGTGGGCAAAGCATACATGAATCCTAATCCATGATAAGTGCTCTCACCAGCCCCTAATGCATCATTCATAACCACAATATTAAGCTTCAACATCATCATTTAACCCCACATGTGTGTGTGTGTCTCTAGTAGAAGCATTTCACATAATACATGCCATCATGCTTGAAATTAAACTCACTACCACACTACACATGTGAATTTCCATCTAAACATGAATTCCAGCGGAAATCATAGCAGAAGAATCGTTGAAATCATAGCTAGATTCAAAACTCAACCACAAAGGCTAAACACATATAACATCACTCATTTCATCATTGAGTCATGGCATTCACCAACATTCACACACCATTAACCACAATCTATCATGACAAATCAGTCCAATAATGATTGTAGTCCTACTGAAAATATGCTTAACTAAGGAGAAATAACTATTCATAATTTCAAGATAACGATTCCAACATCATGCCACAAAACATAAGTCATTCCACCATCTCTAAGCATATATCTTGACTCCATAAACTCAATAGCATGCATTTCCAGTAGCCTAACATAGCTTAAAACACTCCACATTCATATAAAATTGGCAAACTAAAGTGAAATCATCCAAATAGACATCATATGCACAACATGCAATTTCCTGTGTAGCCGATCAATCGCCCTTCAGGCCGTTCAATCGGTTACACGCAAAAATTTAAAATTTACAGTTTAGCCGATCGATCGCCCTGCAGGGCCGATCGATCGCCAACACGACAGAACAGTCATCTTTTTCCTTTCACAAATCTAAACCGAAACACCATAGATAACACTTCAAATCCACATCTAACACCCTAATCATCATCAAAAGTCCTCCTTGACTTCCAGAATATCAAACCAAACCATAATAATGCAAAACTCTAAGAAATTGGGATTAAATAATTCTATTTTCTAATCTTACCATTAACACACTAAATCAAGCAAACAATTTCAAAATAAGCTAAAAATGGAGAGTTTTACCATGGATAAACAGATATTTCGAAGATCCATTACCTCAGCACTTGATTAAGCTCGGATTGAAGAGTCACCCTCCTTGAAATCCTTGAAAACACAATGAGTTTGAATTAAACTCTAATAGAAATCGATTTACTCAAGAAATCCCTAATTAAATCTTAGATCTAGGGCTTGTTGGTAGTAAAAATCGAATTTTGAATGTTAGGATTTGTAGTAAAACACAAATCAGTAGCTTTTGATGGTCAAAAACGAATTGAATCAAGGGGAAAATGGTAGATTTGGAAGAAATAAAGAGAAAAGCCATGGATTAGTGCTTAATTATAGTAAGCTTACCTTAATTGGCTTCTAATTCGGGCCTAAGTGGGGATTAGGCCAGCCTCCTTCCTTAGCCTATTCTCAAAAATGGAAATGGCTCAGGTTTGCCCTTTTATAGTAAGGGTTGGGGTATGCATAGGTAAGTTTTGGGGTGTAAAGATGAAAAGTAGGCTAAAATTGGGTATTTTGCAAATTTAAGCACAAATTAAGCCTAATAAAATTCTGAAAATTTTTGTATGACCTTAAGTATATGTCTAGGTTCATTTGACACAAAAATAAAATTTTCGACGGTGGGGCCCACAGGGGTCCCGCCAAAACCCTAATTTTTGGGAAAATAGTGAAAATTCCGAAAAATCTCAAAAATCCACATTTGGTCTAAAATAACTTAAAACCACTAATATTGAAGTTAATTTTGATTAAAACCATCACAAATACTATTTATTTTACGAAATCACCGAATAAGGTCAGAAAACGCGTAAATCTCACGATAACCAATAATTAAAGAAAACCAAAACCGGTTTAAAGATGAGGGTCCTTACATCGTCCCCCTCTTAGGAATTTTGGTCCCCCAAAATTCGCTAGAGGTCAGCGACAAAAAGATGAGGATACTTCTTTCTGATCTCGTCCTCTGTTTCCCACGTGGCTTCCTCGACTCCATGATTCCTCCACAACACCTTCACGAGTGGGATTGCCTTTTGCCGAAGTACCTTCTCCTTACGGTCATCTCTGCGGTGGGGAGAGTCCAAATTCCCACATAGGGAACCTAGAACATGTGGTAGCCGGTGCACGAAGGCATACCACTTTGGGTGCTCAGTGTCCAGATGTGACTATTTCAATAAATCTCAACCGCAAGAAGTATACTATTCGTCCTCACATAACTCAATTTGACTCTACTCAACCCGGGGAGTATACATGTTCCACACATAAACTTAAATCGAAAACATGTCCTTTCGGACCAACCAAGTTCTGATTAATTCACCGAGCGATTAATCCGGCACGCAATCTCAACCATTGCATACAATTGATTAACTCTAGTTAAACATCAGTAAAACTCATTCATGAAGTCCGACACATGATGCGTGATATCATGATACATACATGAGCAAAAGTCAAAGTGGGTTCCAACACATGGAACGTGCTCCTAATTAGTCTCCACATGCATCAAAATCAAAGCATAATTAACTATAATTTCATAGTAGATTCCTCATCCGTGTGTGTATTCATGCATAATCTAAGCACAGGACCAATGCTTAACATAAACTCATAAGACCATATACGCATGCTTAAACACATTCAAAACAATGATTCCCAACTGAAATCAAAATAAAATCCATCATAAAGCTTAAATCCATCCATGTGAAATCGAACATTCACTCCCACAATCATGATTTTTCCACACATTAAGCCACAACATGATCACATCCATTACCTATAAACCATCCTCATTATAAGAGAACACATATCACCATTTTTCATATAATATCCCTGCTGGAAACATATTCTAATAATAAAAATTCCAACATTCAAAAGTTCAAGGTACTTTAATATCAACATGCATAATTATCAACATAATAGCCACCTGACCACACTTAAACACATTCCATAAACTTCCATCATCAATTCTATACATCAGTAGCCTAATTTCATCATAACACACCTCCCTAACCATTAGAATCATTAGATGGAGTAAAACATTGAATATGATCATAATTTTCAAAAATAGCAAAACTGTCGTGTAGCCGTTCAATCGCCCTGCAAGGCTATTTGATCAGCTAAACTGAAAATCTGACGAAAATGTAGTGTTACCGATTGATCACTCTGGTAGGTTGTTCGATCGCCAACAAAGTAGTTTTGACCTTCTTCATTTCAAAAATTAAAACTGAAACACCATTAAAACACTTTAAAATCTTCACCCATGGTCTCAAACCCTATCAAAAACTCATCAAACCTTCCAGAACACTAATCTAAACCATTCTAAAATAAAACCCTAAGAAATTGAAGTAAAAGATTAGCATTTATTAAACCCACCATTAGAGTCCTAATCAAGCACATCCCATTCAAATAAAATCATGAAAAATGAGACTTTTACCACCCAAAGCTAATATTGAAGAACCCATTACCTTTCCTTATTGATTTGGGTCGGAATGAACCTTCAATATCCTCCAACACCTTCCAAAAACACGATTTTAAGTTAATATACAACTAATCTCGATTTAGCTTTGAAAAATCAAAAGTAAACATTAGATCTAGGGTTTTAGAAGCCTAAAAATGAGATTTTGAAGATTAAGGCTTAGAGAAGAGAGGTAAAACATTATTTTTATGCTTTCAAAATGGATTGAAATGATGGGGGAAGTCAAGATTAAGAAGAGTTTAAGAAAAACCTAGAGATTAAGCCAAGATTAAGCTAAACTCACCTCTAATCGTTTCCTTTCCGGGCCTAATCGGGGATTAGGCTCCAAATCTCTTTGCTAGGCCTATTCCCAAATGGGAATGGCACAACCTTTTCCTTTTATAGGAGGGATTGGGCTATACCTAATAGAAATGTGGGGTAGAAATAGAGTTTTTTTACTAAAATTAAGAAATTTGGCAATTGAACCCAAAATTAGGTCTGGAAAATTCTAAATTTTTTTTATAGTGTCTTCCATTGATGTTTGGGGTAATTTAGTCCAAAAACCTTAATTTTGTCAGTGGGGCCCACAAGTGGTAACGTCAAACCCTAATTTTTAAAAAATTAGTGAAAAATTAGAAAAATCCCCAAAATTCAGGTTTGACCCAAATCACTTAAAACTAATAATTATGAAGTTGGTTTTGATTAAAACCTTCATAAACCCATTTATTTTTAAAAATTACCGAATTTAATCAGAAAACGCTTAAACTACACGATAATCGATAAATAATCATTAAAATAAACCAGTTGAAGATGAGGGATGCTACATCTACCACGTCGCTCGGTGAACTGAGGTATAGATCACATCACTATTGGTAGATATCACAATCAAAGTGTTGGCCCGACTGTCTTCCTTGCTACCATTTGCAGGGGTAGCAGGAGAGCAGGGGATCACAAAGTCGTCTAAGTCCAAAATCTCGATAATCATAGGGTCCTCTCTACCCCTTGCCCTTGTTGGGAAGGGAAATTTGCGCATTGGGTAGTTGAACAAGGAGCCTGTGATGTGCCTCATTCTTGACTTACCCATCTGTTTTATTTAAATAAAACACACAAAGTCATTTAAGTAACTTAAAATAAAATAAGTACGACACTAATATTTATGTTTACTGATTTAGTTACTTGTTTATAAATAGTCGTACCTTGGGCTTTTATACCATTTGTTACACCCCAACCTTTTAGATTATCTTAAAAGTCGAAGTTTCATAAAATTTGTACGCAAAGAGGGCCCGGATCGACCTTGTATTAGAAACCTTTAAAAATATCAAGGTACAAAAGTACAAAGTTTAAAAATTACGGGCTATACATGCCATAAAACCATGTTAGCATAAATATACAATGTACTCAAAAATATAGTTAAGCAAAATCTGGCATATCTGGCCCTTTTACCATAGACTGATATGCTACAACCCCAAATATGTGTCTACACTTGCAATATCTGGGGGTGGGTGAGTATAAAATTTTATACCCAGTAGGTAGCATTGAATTTTACTAACATGTTGGGGTAAAATAAATCATATATCAAATTCATAATTTAGAATTTAAAGTCAAACCATTTGCATAGCTTAAAACAAATACATTTCATTCATAGAATGTCACTGATACTAAAATGACATACACCCGTACTCATGGGGTAATGGGGTCATAAAAAGAGGGATTTTTCTAGGATACCCCAACTCTTGGGCATGCTAAAAGTCTTATTAGGCAGTATCTAGGAATAATAAACACCGATATTTCTTGGCTTGTGTGCCAAAGAACTACGCTTCAAATTTTGAATTTTAAAAATGACCGAGATAATCGAGTGATATTCAAATAATTGGTTCTTTAAAACAAATCTCGTTAAGAGTGGACATTTGTCCAAACCCCAATGGTATTTTTAAGACCGTTAAAAGTAAACCTTAGTGTATAACTTGAAGGTGCTTTGAAACACGTAGCTTAGCCCTAACACAAAATTAGGATTTAGAATCACCTACCCTCATGAGGCCTTCGCTCGTTGTCGGCTTAAGTGCGGCGGCATGCACCTCCCCTTGCGCTGAGATAGTCTCCTTGTCCAGCTCGAGCGAGATGGGTAGAACCTCCCTTAGCATTGGGATAATCTTCGCTTCCGGCTCGAGAGTGGCAAACAAGGCCTCCTCTTGCCCCGGGTCATTTCCCCCTTTTAGAGAGGCTAACTCGAAAAACGGATCCCCTCGCGACGTAAGACACAATCGAATAAGATAGTGTAGGTTTTCAAACGGAAGGAAACAAGTATGAAATGACTTTGAAATGCGCATTTAATGCTTTGAAGCGGGCATAAATCAGAGGAAAGGAGAGGAGAAAGGGGATGGGGTGAGTTGAACCCCCTTCCTCTCCCTAAATAGGTCAAAAGGCCTACTGGATGCGTGACATGTGTCACGCATCCAACGGCTACAGGAACCATGCTAGCTTCTATAGCTGTCTGAACCACAGGCTAGCCCACAGGATAGCCTGCAACTAGCCTAGCAGCTGACTGCCGCAATAGGCAATGCTATGCCGCATTGCGGCAGGTTGGCGTCAGCACGCTGATGCAAAACAAATTTTTTTTTCAAAAATTGAGAACTTGTTATGCTGAATTTGGATTTGCGCGTTCTTCGCACCTATGGGCTCTTATTTACAAGCCCTTCAAACAAGACCACATAAGGGTATGTTTACTCGCAAATGAAATGTGGGTCCTACCCACAACATGTCTATCTAGACCATAGCCTATGATGCTAGTGTCAAAATTTTGCATTCTTGGGCTGGTTACAATCGTCTCTCCGAGCCCTACGAATGATCTAAAAAGTTCAAAAGAAAATTAAGGCTAACATGAATTTGATAAAAATACTTATTGGGCCGAAAACTCAAATTAGGTTCAAAGGTATGTTTTCTAAAATTTTTCGGGTGTTACAAAAAAAGAACCCCTCTATGACGTAGAGCGCCCTCAAATTAGCAAGGATTAGTTTTTGAACGGAAGAAATTGGGCGAGAAATAGTTTAGACATAGGGGATGGAAGTTAAGAACACGGGGGGAATCAAAAGAGAGAGGAGGACATGGTGCGCATCTAGCGGCTAAAAGAACATTGCATCAGCACTGATGCATGTGTGCCTGCGTGATTGCTCCATGGTCTACAGCTACGCAGGCCAATATTGGTCATGTCTTGCTATGCAGGTCATTTCCTGGCTTGCAATAGCAGGCCTGCCACTTACTGCATTAGCGTTGCTGATGTGATTGGCTTCAGCACTGCATTTTTTAGTTTTTTTTATAATTTCATTTTTATTCAAAAAATAGAATTAAAACTTCAAATGGGCATAATTTTCTACCCCGGATTTGGAATCGCGTGTTCTTGGTACCATTGTATATCGATGAGCCCTTCGAAACAAGACCATGAAAGAGTATCTTTTCTTGCAAAAATAAAGTGGGTCCTACCTATGACACATTTCTCAAGGTTGTGGCCTACGATCCCGGTGTCCATTTTATGTGTTCTTGGGCTTGTTATGTTCATCTTTTAGAGACCTACAAACAACCTTAGAGCTCATTGGAACGAATCGTGTTCAAAATATTTAAATTTTAAGAAAAATGGCTATTGGGAGCTAAAATTTGCTAATGGACCCAAACATTGAAATTTCAAAACATTGAAATTCTAGGACATTATATATTTACTACATGGTCTTTAACAATATTTAAATTGTCTTTAACAAATAAACTAATAGTATGACAACAACATCTTACATGAAAAACTTTTACATCTAACATAGGGTACAATCGTAATTTAAGAAAATCAATAGTACATTTATTATATGAAGCATTATCTAAGGTCATGGAAAGAATTTTATTATTAATATGATAGTCATGTAAAGTCGCCATTATAGACTTACCAATTACAACTCCCATAAGAGAAAATTCTAATAAATTAAAAGTAATAATTCTTTTATTTGAAACCGAATCATGATCAATATAATGTGATGTAATACAAACATATCTTAAATTTAGTTGCTAGTCCATATATTTGAAGTAATATAAATTTTACTTGGAATTGTAGAAAGAGTTTCAATGACCTTACCTTTATATTTATTGAATAGTTTGATACAATCTTAGCTATATTATGTGAAATCTTGCGGAAGTATAGGTTGAGGGCGTTCTTTGAATACCTTTCAAATTGTTTATCATATGCAAAAGAGAATGGTTGTTCGGCTTGCACAATGTATTTGACTAGCTCACTCTGATTTGTACTTTCAGTGTATGTGAAAGTGCTCAAACTAGCCAATGAGCTAGCCATGCTAGCTAACTATGTTTGCCTTAGATCTAATTTTTTGGACTTAGCAAGGAACTTGTCGAAGTACCCAGAAAGATGACTTGTGCCGCTGCTAGAGATACTGAGATGTGCTTTGCAATGGTTGCAAACTGCTCATTATAGCATATGCCCGGGTTTATCTACGTTTGGCACTTCTTTTTTTGTCAAGTGCTCCCACACATAAAAATCTTTGAAATTCATTGGTGCACTTGGTATAGTTTCTCATTGCCCATGGCCACGACCACCGGTTGTAGCCACTATTGGTTCCATTGTTCGCTCTTCCTCTTTATTTATTGAGAATGAAATGTTGAACTTGTAATCAGGATGATCAAATTCACTTGTTCGACGAACATTTGACTTTCTAGAGTGTTGGACTCATTTATGAAATGAGAGTGAGAGTAGTGAGTTATTTATCTAAAAAAAGAAAGGTTAAAATACAACTAAAAAGAAAGTATGAGAAAAATAAAGAATAAAATAAAATAAAATAATTACAAAAATATAACTCAAATTTATGTAGAGAATTGCCCTTTGATTCTTGAAGACTTGAGTTTAGATAATCGGATTCTGATGAGAGAGCTTGAAGAGTTGAAGATGTCTTCTTGAAGAATGGAGCAAAGCTAGAAGGATTTGGAATGAGAGATTGCTTGAGCCTTTAAATACTTGATTAATTAAGACGATAAATTAAGAGTAAATATTAAAAGACACCCCCCTCCCTCCAATTTATAAGGGGGATTTTTTCCCTTGTTAAATGACGAAAAAATCCCCCAATTGTAAAAAAAAGCTCTATTGGGGGGGCGGGGCGGGGGGGGCAAATTTTTGAAATTTAATTATAAGGTCGATCGATCGGCTCCCTAACGGTACAATCATTTTTTGACACTATGGTTAATTGATCGGCCGTGCAACGACTCTTTTAAGAGCCGTTGGTGTCAGTTTTGTTTTGTTTTTTGTTTTTTTTTTTTTGGGGGGGGGGAGGGGGGTGCAAGGCTTAGTGCGGTCCCGACTCAAGGACGTGCCCGATTTTGACCCAAGGGCTGAAATCCTCGGCCCAGCACTGCTAGCCATTACATGTGGTCGGGCTAGGCCCTGGCTTTGTCACGAACTTGCCAGGCTTAAGCCTGACCCTTTGCCACTTGTAAAATTTTCTCTTAAGTATAGTCTGCACCCTACAATGATCAGCTTGGGTCGCAGCGTGGCTCATAAATAATGGTGCTAAAGCAAACTCGTAAGCTTGATGCAACTCACATCTGACTCGGCTTGGCTCGAGTTCTAGCTTGAACTTGAAATTAGTCAAGCAAACCTCATTCATAGCTATGTTCGTTCAACTCAGCTTGGAGCTTGAGAAATGCTTATATTTATAGTATTTATATATAGATTCATGTCTTCCATATTTCAACTTCTTTCATAATATGTATCATTTTCACTTTTACATGTATGATATAAGTAAAACTTCACATGAGAATTAGGACTATTTTTTTACTTCTATAAATTCAAACTAATCAAAACATTGATATAATAATCTTTCCCTCCTGTGTTAATAGTGTGAGACTAGAAAATTAAAATAAACTAATATTAGTTATTTTAATTTTTTAATCTATCCGTTGAATATGATCAACGGTATAAATTGGGTTAATGTATTAGGATTCACAATATTTATATCTCTTTACTAAAGTAATATATTATATAATAATATTATAAATACTGATTACAAAATTAAGCCAACTCACAAGTTAAAATAAATCAACTCAATTCAAAGTTAAAATTTTAAGTTCAAGCCAGCCTAAAGCTCGACTCAACTAAGCGTATTAACACATCTGCTCTTACCCCATCTTCCCTTTTAAGTTGCGAAGCCAACATAACAAGCACATGTGCTGCAGCCTATTTTAGTACTGTAGACGTACCTTTCCATGTGCGCGGATCTTTAGTTATCTAAAATGCTAGCTGGAATGATTTTTGCTTTAAATACAAGTCTAATGAAGCAAGCAGGGTATACTTAGAAGGTAGCACATGGGAGGACGGATAATTAAATGACGTGACAATAAACGCTTAGGAAGATTTCGATCAGGAAGTCTCCATCACTTGTTTCAACAACCTATCTCAATTATCCAACCATTAAGTATATTTGAGAAAATTATCGGGTTTTAATAGGTTGGGTTTAAGTTTTAAATTTGAACATAACATTTGACCCGTGGGTTATATATATATTAAAAAAATAAAAATATCTAAAAAAATTATATTCTAAATAAGTTGGGTGAAATCGTTTGAGTTTAATATATTTACGTTGAGTAGGGATTTAATTATTTTTTAAACAATGGATTTGTCACATCAATGCCAAGGACTCTGGAATCATCCACTCGCTAACACAAATATAACAACCGACCCTTTGTTTTTTCTGTGCACATTAATGACAGCTACCTTTAGTACTACGAATCTACAGTGTGAAGTTAGCCGCGCATCCATATCCAAGTTGGCTTTCCCACTTGCTAATTTTTATAGGTTGACACTGTAAGTATAAAGACAGATTTGGGTTTCTCTCTCTTCTTCTGGTGTTGAGCATTAAATGGTTGAGATGAAAGGAGGAGAGGAGCCAGAGTCTTGTGCAAGTTGCAGAGATGAAAGGATGAGGACTATTAAGCTTCTGGATGACTACTGGTTCTGTCAGAACATGCTATTGTATGGATCCAGTGGCCTGAATTCTTCAGCCAAGGTTTTTTGCACTAGAAAGAGCATGGAGATGGTGGAGGAGAAACAAGATGAGGAGTTGACCTCCACAGCAACTGATGCCCCGACAGAAGAAAATCCTCTGCGTAAGGACCGAAAAGAGGCCGACTTAGATTCCGCTCCTGTAGATCTGGGAAAGACGAATGATCTCTATGATAATCACAGCTTTCTTCGAGCGCCATGTTTGCCATCTTGCACGCAAGATCTGAAACTAGTTAATGGAGAAGACGGCTCTAATGGAGTAAGACAGCCCAGCTTGCAACGTTCTTTTAGCTCTTTCGACACATATTCTTCAATTCCCTCACACAGAAATGAT
Source organism: Saururus chinensis (assembly GCA_035235625.1). Classification (NCBI taxonomy): domain Eukaryota; kingdom Viridiplantae; phylum Streptophyta; class Magnoliopsida; order Piperales; family Saururaceae; genus Saururus; species Saururus chinensis. The sequence goes on from CP141144.1 coordinate 25,805,742, forward strand.
CGGCAATTCAATAAGGTAAGTGATAGAATCCCATTTCATGTTCACTTGATTCCATCTCTACGATTCAAATTATAGCATGTAGTGAATTATGCATTCAATTTTGTTTTCTAGAGTTTCCCTTCAAGGCCAAACGTACCTGGGCGGCGCCAGTTGAGAAGAGAAACGAGTGGAGATTTCAGGGCACAGAGTCAGCGCAGGATTAGGAAAAGTTTGAGCGATTTGGAGGAGGAGGAGGTACAAGGCTTCAGGGACTTGGGGTTCACGTTCAACAAGGAAGACATGAGCCCGAGTTTGCTGAATATGATTCCAGGTCTGCAAGAAAAGAGAGTGGTCGACAACAACATGGTGAGGAGACCATATCTTTCTGAAGCATGGATTGCACAAAGATCAGATCCTCCGAAGCTGAACTGGGATGAGACAAACTTGGGCTTTGACATGAAAGAACAGCTGAGAGTATGGGCAAAGAACGTGGCTTCAAATGTAAGCTGATTAAAGTGCAAGTTTCTATGAAAATTGATGCTTTGAATTTTGTTGTACAAATATATATATTACATCTGTAAAACTTTCCTCTGACGAATTCAATTCTTCATTATAAATAATTTTAGTCTACATGATACTGCAGAGTACGCTTTCTACGATTTCATGTTACTGTCAGGTTAAAAACTAACATAGTACAGCGGTATTATGTTTCTTTATGTAATTACACTACGGGACACTGATATTCAGCAACTCATTTGCACTACTATCCCATACAAAGTAATGAAGCTCAATGCTTCTATGTAAGCCGCTAACGTAATAGTAGCACAGTTATGTTAGTGAGTTTGTTACTTTGATGTAGAACCTGGAAATGTCGAGGCAATTTATTGTGTTGTTTCTATAAATTTTCTGTAGTTTAGAAAATTATCTCGAGCACTGTCCCCATGTGTTGACGTGCTAGGTTGACATGTATCAACAAAACAAATCACAATTATTTATCGACATGAAGGTCGACATATCAACCTCAGGACTTTAGTCATTATGTGAAGAAATCCAAATATACAGAGTTTTCAGCATAAATTGCTAATTTTAAGGTTTATGCTTTATTATAACAATTTTGCCCTCACCACATCAAGCCTCCGTTTAGTTAGTGTAGCATTACTCTCCATTAATGCATCCATTAAATGTGCGGCAAAAAAATTGACGGGCATGCTTTGCTAGGAAGGCTACAAAGGCTAGGAAGGCTACAAAGAGACTATATGCTCTAGTCTATTCTTTATACGTGGGATGATGTAGATGGAGAAGATTAGATACTCTTCCTTATCTTGCAGTCCATCCTGATCTTATTGTTGCTTCCAGTAAGGGGAGGAAATCACTAGTGAAAAGTCTTAAATTTTGGTTGTATGCCCTCACCAAGGAGCCTTGGAACCTTTTATTATAGAGCTCTTGGTCCAAGTGGAGTAGCTCACACTAGCACAATAGGTTCTAGAAGTATTCCTAGTTGTTGCCAAACTACTTTATATGTGGGATGCTGCATATGGGGAAGACTAGATGCTCTTCCTCATCTTGTAGTCCCTCCTAATCTCGTTATTACTTCCAGTAAGGGGATGCTACAATGGCATCACTGACAAGAAGTATCAAATTTTGGTTGTATGCCCTCACCAAGGAGTTGTAGGACCCTCCATTATAGAGCTCCTAGTTCGAGTGGAGTAGCCCACACTAGCACAACAAGTTCCAAAAATATTCCTAGTTCTTCCCAAACTGATTGAGGGTTTGAATGGTAAACATAAATGACACATTCATTGACATATTTGTCCGGGGAAATGGTTATCATCATGGGAAGGTAGGTTTTGGGGAAAAGTTATATTTTTGGACTTTTTTTAAATAGTTTGAAGCTTAGGATTACAACGTTTTGACATATGTAATTAATATTTTTGAATTATTTGATTTTGATGTTGTTATGACAAAGTTTTGAACTTTTTTTCAAATCATATATGTCACGTCCCGAATTTTTAAAACCCTTTTTAAATAAAAGACATGATATAAATCACGATAATTTTTTTCTTTCTTAAATACAACACAAATTATCCAATTAAATATTTAAGTCATGATAATTGAAGTTCACAAATATGAAAATCAAAATATATGATATTATTACACGTGTTAAAATTCGATAAATAGAAAGTTAATCCTCTAAGTACAAGTCTATCATCTGCTCGAAAATAAATAACTAAATAAAGTTGGCTCTCACTCCAGTAATTACAATTATTTACAAAATTGTAGAAGTATGAAACTAGATCCCACTAGTGCAATATCGTCTTAAATCGCCCATCAACGTTTTGATCTTACTACGTCCTCATCTGAAGAACCTACAACCAACAAGATCAAACAACCAAGGATATCCTCTCCTTGGAGGAACATTTTCAAAAGAATAAAAGTATTATTTAATATTTTTTTGATCGGGCAAACATCACCTGATATTTAGTTACCTACGTACTAATCAGATAACATCTCAATCGAATCCAAACATAGTTTTGCCTAAAAACTACAATATCTTAAGAAACATAGCATCACACATGTAATGCTTAAGTATTTTCGACCAACCTACATTTTATGCAAGTCCTTTAATCGTTTAACTTATTCTAATTAAAAAACTAATATCAATAATGTTATTAATTATTTCTCGAATCATTGTTCGATAATTAATGTCCCCGTTTAATCTCAAAGATAGACAAACACATTAGATATCAACCTAAGTGACAAATGATACACTCACAATAGACCACCCGCAAAAGTAAATCCATAATGAAACCCTGAAATCTACCAAGAAGTGTATCTCCCAACTTAGCCCCTAAGGACCTGACTCGAGTGGAATAACATAACCAACAATTGCACATAAACAGAAGTGGTGAGAGACGCTAACCAAGCAAGATGTCAACGAGTCTGACTGCGTGTACACTAAATGATCCTCAATAGATCAGTAGTGATCCCAGCTCATGTAGAGTTCCCTCTAATGGGGAATTGCAACTTCATTGTCAAATTAATAAATCCTCAATAGAGTGAAGAATCAGAAAAACCATTATGAACCCTATCTTTTTCATAAACAAGCAAGGATTCTGAATAACTAACCCAAACCTTATTAATCTCTTTTAGCCTAGGGTTAAAACTCAAAACTGTCTTCGGCTCATTAACAAAGGTAAATCGTTAGGTCAAAGGCTCTATTCACTCTATTAACTAATCTCATATCCCTCTTAGGGTATTTTAGTATTTATCTTGATTAGGTATTCTCTCCCAATTCAAAGCTATCTAACCCCCTTAATTAATTTTTTATTAATCTTAAAGCTAGTAATAAATTACTATCATAACATCAATTGCAACATTAAAACAATGAACAACATAAACAATATAGACCAACACAGGTCCAGACAAATTATGATATCAAGAACCAAACTCAATAATGATATTAAAAATATTTGCGCTATTGTGCCTAACCCTCCCTGGGTTAACTGATTAAATCTTTATGAAAACTAGTCATAATGAACCTAAGGGCATTAAGAAAATTATCCTACATTGGATATGGTCTCTCCATTCTCGGGTAAGTATGTGACCTTTCTAGAGGTTTCAGTATCACATTGGTTTGTTAATTTCTTTCACGCGAATGTGGGCCTGTTTGCTCATAGGGGTATTTCTATCTTTTTGTTTAGGGCTTCCCTATACCCTAATCGTTTGAACACTAATCCCAGGGGTACTCCTTGATGTTATGGACCTGAGGTAATTTTTTTAGCATTTAACGGGGTCGTAAACCTCTTGAACCAACCTCGGTTCATGTAACAATTTTACCTTAACCCTAGGGGTAAAATAGTCACTTATTTATTTATTGATATTTTTCCCATCTTGAGCATGGGCTTATAATTAGGGCACATATTAAACTATTAATGGGATTTTTCCCAAATTTTAAATCAACCCTTAGTCCCTTAAAACAGAGCCCCTAAGTCAGGTAAGTGAACCACTAAGCTACAAGGGAAAAATAGTCATTTTAGACACACTAATATTTTTCCATAGCCTGAAATTTGATCTGGTTACCCCTCCTATTCCTGGAAATAGTATGTAACTTTTTTGAAATTTTCCCACATCTAAAACCTACTAAACTGAACACAGTTCAATTGGAGCTTTTTTTTACAAACCTAATTCGGGTCCTGGAAGATGACCCACTGGCTGGTTTCAGGCCAACCCAATTATTGTAGTCACGGGCCAGATTGAACACTGGCCCCTAGCCAGACTACGACAAATCCCCGCCGGTGTTATCTCAACCCAAGGGTGGCAATAGAAGTGGAATCGGTCGCCGTTTGGCTAAGCATTGGGCCGATTTTCCCCCATCTACTATCTCAAACCTATGCTCCAACGATGATGGTAGATGTTAGATTGTTGTATGTAAATATAAATTCTCATATTTAGTGGTTGTTTGGCTTCTGAATTTGTGTAAAATTCTAGCGATTTTACCCCAATTCCATCTGGAATAACTAGAATCATGGTTGGGTGTAGAAGGTAGGCAAAATTAAAAATTTTGTCCAAAAGTTGATTCCATTCTAACATGAATTTATCAAAATCAACGAATCACCTCGTCAGGTGATTCCATTGATCTTGGCTCCTAATCCACTATTTTAGAATAAAATATTCTATTATTTTTCAATTGTTTCCCTCGAAATTGATTTGAACCTCGAGAAATATGCCATATAAGTGTGTGGTACACTTTCAAATTTTAAAATTACCTACCAATATGGGATCTTATTTGATAAGGCTCGAATTTATGAGCACAATGGTACTAAGAACATATATATCTAAGTTTGGGAGAAAAAGAGAAAGAGAGAGTTATATTAAATTAAAGTTTAAAAATAGGTTTGAAGCGACATCCAAATTTATTCTTAACAATTTCATTACCAATCGTAATTCTCATTTTGGTGGTAAATTATTGAAATTAATTCCAAAAAATTTCACTTCCATTTCTAAAATATTCAACACCCGAATAACACCTTACTCTTGCAAGTGCATATATTCGATTCAAGATTTACGGTGTCTTGCATTTATATGTTCACTAGATATGTCAAAACATCAAACATTTTACACTCTGTGTTCAAATGTTTTTACATACATGTCAAAACAATTTGGCATGTGTTAAAATGTCAAAATGTTTTAACACATGTCAAATTATTTTGGCACATTGGTCAATTGCTTGGATCTCTTTGTAAATATTTATGCATATGGTTAAAAAGTATGTCACATGGATTATCTTATGATTAAAAAAACATATTATAAAGTCATCCAATGATTAAAAAATATATCATGCGATCATGTAACGATTAAAAAATATATCATATATCAATTTCTATCCATTGAAAATGATACGTACATTATATAAATAAACCATATTACATTCCTTATATCGATAAGTTCAATCAATGGGCCCTCTCAAGATTTCATATGCCATCTGTAATCTTAAATGATGGGATATGTCCTACCATAGTTGATAAAAAGTGTTTTGTTATAACTACACTTGTTAATTAATCAGATGAACAAATTAGAGCATCTAAGTAGAGTAAAATTTGTCCCATATACTTGAGTGTAAACAATAGGAAACTGGGAACTTATGCAATATAGAATTTGCACGACGAAAAGCACTGCAAAAAATTTGACTTTCAGCAACAGTTACCAACCGTCGCTAAAAGCACCTATGATCGTTGTTAAAGGTATTAGTGACGATTTATGCTTCGTCTCTATAAATGGTGTACAAATACTATCAACAACAGTTATGCCCATCGATGAAAATCCTCCGCCTATGTCGTTGTTAACTCTATAATAGTGGCTTTGGTGGCATTAGCAATAGCTGCAGCTGTCACTAATGCATAATTTTCAACAACAGCCTTCAAAGCTGTCGCTAAAACTTTATCTTCAACGACCGACATGGTAGACCATCACTAAGAGTCTAGGTATTAGTAACAAAAGAAGCTTGTTGCTAGAAATTGCTTTCAACAATAGTCTAATGGACCATCACCAGAAACAACTTTTAGTGATGGTCAACATTGCCTTTAGTGACGGTCTTGACCATCGCTGAAGGCAAATTACCTTAAAAAATCCAACACCGACCTTCTAAAAAACAAGCATATCGAATAACATCAGGACATGCCGTCACAACCCGAATTTTAAAAACATTTTTTCTATAAAAGATGCACGATAATTCACGAGAAATTTTTTTTCCTTTCTTAAATGTAAAATAAATCATAACTGGGGTTTACAAATATGAATATCAAAACACATGATATTATTACACATATTAAAATTCAATAAATAGTAGGTTAACCTTCTAAATACAAACATGTCATTTGTTCAAAAATAAGTTAATTAATAAAGTTGGCTCTCACGCTATTAATTACAATTACTTACAAAATTACAAAAGCAAGAAACTAAATCACACTAGTAAAATATTTTTCACAAATGCCCACCGACATCCTAATCTCACAATGTCTTTATCTAAAGAACCTGCAACCAAATAAGACTAAATAATAACTAAGCATCTCCTCCCCTTGGAGGAGTATTTTGAAAAAAACAAAAGTATTATTTTAAGTTTTTTGTATTAGGCCAACATCACCCAATGTTAGTTACCTACGTACTCATTAGAACAAAATCTCAAATATTTTTAATAAAGATAGAATATAAATGTAATTCTGCCTAGCAACTATAGTATCTTAAGAAATATAACATCACATGCAATATTTAAGTATTTTTAACTATCGTATATTTTATGCAAGCTCTTTAAACATTTCACTTTTTTATAATTAAACAAGTAATAACAAACAATCATATTAGTTATTTTTTGAATCATTGTTCGATAATTAATATCCCCATCTAATCACAAAGACAGACAAGCTCATTAAATGTCAACCTAAGTAATAAATAATACAACCACTATAGACTTTCTTCCAAAGGAAACTATCTATAATGCGGCCCTAAAATCCATTGGAAGTACTATCACCCATCCTAGCTCATAAAGGACCTAATTGGAGTAGAACGATATAGCCCACAACTACACATAAATAGAAGTGGCAGGAGAAACCAACTAAGCAAGATGTCAAGTAATCTAAATGTGTGTACAGTAAACGATTCTCAATAAATCAGTGGTAAGCCCAGCTCATGCAGAGCTCCCTCCAATGGGGATGTACAACTACACGGTCAAATCAATAGAAAAAAGACTCAAAAAAACCATTCTGAACCTTATCTTGTTCATCAACAAGTAAGGATTCCGAATGACTATCCTAAACCCTATTAGTCTTTTATAGACTCGAGTTAAAACTCAAAACTATCACCAGTTCATTAACTAAGGTAAATCATCAAATCAAATACCTTGTTTACTCTATCAACTAGTCTTAAACCCTCTAAGGTATTTTAGTCTTTATCTTTATTAGGTGTTCTCACCAAATCTAAAGCTATCTAACCCCAATTGATTAATATTTTGTTAATCTTAAGCTAATAATAAATTACTATCACAATACTAATAATAAACATTAAAACAATGAATAATATAAACAATATAAATCAGCATAGGTCAAAGCAAATTATAATATCAAAAACCAAACTCAATAATAATATTAAAAATATTTGCGCTCTCGTGCCCTAACCCTCCTTAAGTTAGCTGATTAAACTTTTACAAAAACGGGTCATAATGCACCTCAGAGCATTAAGGTAATTATGCCACATTGGACATGGTCCTCTCATTCTCAAGTAAGTCTTTGACCTCTCAAGAGGTTCAACTATTAAATTGGGCAATTAATTTCATTCACGCAAATGTGGGCCAGTCCGCTCATAAGGGTCTTTATGTCATTTTATTCAAGGCTTCCCTAAACCCTAATAGGTCTAAAACTAATCTCAATGGTACTCATTAGCGTTATGTACCTAGGGACATTTTTTTGCCGTTTAATGGGGTCGTAAACCCCTTGAACTGACCCCAATTCATTTAACGATTTTATCTTAAACTAATGGATAAAATAGTCAATTATCTATTTATTGGGGTTTTTCTCCAACTTATGCATTGGTCTATAATTAGGGTGCACATTAAAATATCACTGGGATTTTTATTAATTTTTAGAACCACTCATAAGTCCCTGAACTAGAACCCCTAACTCGAGTAAGTGAACTAAAACTTAGCTACAAGGGTAAAATAGTTATTTGTAAACACTGATATTTTTCTCAGCCTAAAACATGGTCAAGTCTCTCTTAAGAGACTTTAGGTCCAATGATAATTTTCATAATTTTTTTCAATAGGTGAATGTATCTAAACTGAACCATGTTCAACACTTTCCCCCTTATGTTTGTTTTTTCTTTATTTTGAACCGTGGGTCCTAAAACCTGGCCCACTGAACCCAACCCAATGACCGGGGTTTGGGCCGGGTCATTATTTGAAATCATGAATCGGGCGGCCCAGCCTAGAGCTTCATCTTCAACCTCCTGACCTTTTTTTCGATAGAAAGTTTGTGTAGGGTATGACAGGAGGGCTCTGGCCAAAACATGGCAGCTCACTCCAGATCCAAGGAGACAGAAGCTTGGAGTGGCTGGCCACCATTAGTCGGCACCCGCCGCCGCTTCCTTCTTAATCTCTTCAATGAAAATCACATAAGGCGACCAAAAGTAGCCGCAGCGTGGCTCCAGTCCGACGGCGACGGGATCTACTTGAGTGGGACAAAAGCATAGGGTAGAAGGCGCCCAACATCATCCTGCCCATCCATCCTACAGCCGGTTCATTGTAACCCACAATCAAAAAATAAAAACGATGAGATATCCTCCATCAGAAACCACCTGCTCGAAGTGGCCAGTGGAAATCTTCGTCTTCACGCATGTAAAGCCGACAACTTGGCTTCTAGTAGATAGAAGGTTACAATCCGGCCACAAACTCATAGCCAAAGAAGAATAGATCTAGCTAGAAATGTTTCCTGTTCTTCTCACTTTTTTTTTTGCCCCAGTGGTAGAACGCCCACCCCAGGTTGCTTTCGTCCGACGACTGAGGTTTTTCTTTTCTTTGGCCAAAGAGCACTAACCGGCCAGTGGCCAGCCAACAACTGTCCAACTTGTAAACAAAAATATTGTAGAATTATTGTTCTTGTAATTACGAGAACAATTACTGTAGAAATCATTATTCAATGTAATTACATGAATAGTGATTGCATAAATCACTATTCATGTTAATTACAAAAACAATAAATTACAGAACTCACTAATAATATAATTTGCCTCCCAATTTACTCAATAGAATACCTATTAATCTCGACTCAAAAACTAAGACATTGATCCTACCTTAACTACCAATTTGTCGTCAATCCAGAGTCATCGGAGCCTCGCCGTTCACCACCTTCTCCCCCTTTCACCGCAAAAAAACACCCCAATTGAGAACTATTTTTAAATATAGGGATTAGGATCCCTTATCCCTTAGAAATTTGGCCAACTAAGCTACTTGGGCTATTTTTTTAATTAATTTCTATTACTCTAATTAATCGGGCTCATAAAATGACTTAAACGGCCCAAATACATATCTAAATCAAGTAAACAAATGATATATTTAACTTCGAACAGTTGTATCTCCCTCGTTCTAATTCCAATTTGTATGTTCTTGGTAAAGTTTCAAAACTCTTTCTATCTAAACTGCATTAATCTCAATCACAAATTATATCTATTTAGTCATCTAAATCAAGTAAACAGATATTTAACTTTGAACAATTGTATCTCCCTCATTCTAATTCCGATTTGTATATTCTTGGTGAAGTTTCAAAGCTCTTTCTATCTAAACTACATTAATCTCAGTCACAAATTATATCTATTTAGTAATTTATTTAACTCAGAAGCTCGGGGGGTCAAAATACTATTTTTTATATATTTAATTTTTGAAACCAAGAAAAATCCAATATATTACACTTGCTCAACTTTAAACACAGAAAACATAAACAAATCATGACAAACAAATCTTGCAAATAGGAAGGGCAATCAGCCCTTTATGCTAGTGGTTGATTTACATCACTTTTTCATTCTTTTTATTCTTAAGATTACATGTAAAGTACTCATCCCCACATAACCAGATGCTCGGCACCATGACACTGGCTCAAAATGACACAAAAGCAAATTGCACATCAGTTCCAACTCATGTCACTTGTAAGTATTATATATTTCCAAATTCATGCAAATGAATGATCATTAGAATTTTTTATATGTCCAAATAGTCCAGCTCTTGATACTGCTCTTTCTGGACACAAAGTATTGAGAGTTCACATCTCCAAAATGCATGTCCAGGACCTTTTGGAATTAATAAGCCAATGATACTAACATGGAAATTTCATAATGAAAGTTTGTCATTGCAGCAAACTAACAGTCAATAGCCTAAACTTTTGACAATTAAAAGAATCTTTTGGAATTAATAAGCCAACATTACCTACGTGTAAAGTTTTTCCATACTGTTTCTCAACTGTGCAACATTAGCTCCAATCAGTTCACTAACCTGCTTCCCACCTTGAAAGAAGTGGAAGGTTGGATGCAGCATGGCCATATATAACTATATAAATGTAACATATACTTTAGAAAAAGTCACTTCTGGATATGAATGTTTGGTTAACAGGTTCAGCATGTGTAAACAGTATGTACAAACCAAAGTAGTGTTATTCTTCAGATTTTATAGGTGCTCATAATCAAGATATTCAGGGTTCAAGCATAATGTCACATCCTCCATTGAAGACAAAATTATGATAAGAAGAAACAGCCTGCAAATCGAACTTGAAGCATTTGTCGTAAATGTGCAGAGTTCTTGATGATGAAACATATTAAAGCATTTTGACTAAAACAGATGTCAAAGAATCAAACATGGCATTGATCAACATTGGCAAACGAGCCAAGGTTCTTGATTATAAAATGTTACTGTAAAATTCACATTGACCAGATTGCAAATGTTGTTGAAGGCAGTCTTCCAACATAATGAAAGTTGAAGTGCCAATTTACCACAGATGAAATCTGCAATTGGCTTAATGCTTTTCCAAGGCCCTCCTGCATAAGAAGAAAAAAACTTTAATGGCAAAAATCATTATTGTGTCAAAGAAACAATAAGATATATAATCACCCCACTCAAATATTCTACATAATACAATGTAATGTTAGAAGCTAATGCAATCAACAGTGGTTACAGTTTAAGCATCAAGTAGAAGAAGTGCCTTGTGAAATCAAGGATGTCAAAAGAAACTTTGTTAGAAGAAAAAGAATTAAACTAAACAAGCACAACATAAAGGTAAATAAGCAGGGTATTAACTGAAGTTACTATATCAAGTAGAATAAGTAGAAGGAATACACACACATGCTTCAGAAATATAACTATCTATCTATTGAAAAAAAACAATACAAAGTATTAAAGTTTTCTATTGGAAAACGAAATAGAAAAGATATTCATGTGCATTAAGTAAGAAGCTTACAGTAACTAAACCATAATCCATAAAAGACAAAAAGAGAATACCTCTCAGTATGGACAAATTTCTTCATTGCAAAATGGTACAATTAGGCCAAAAAATTCTGTACACTCAAAGAAAATAAGATCATAAAAAAACTAGTACCTTGTAATCCAACCTATAAGTACACTGAGAGAAATGTGGCTCATTTGTAAGCTGGTAAGAAACAAACCACAGGAAATTAGGAGTATGTAATCAGAATAAACAAGTCACTAGCAAGCAATATCTGCACAAAATTGGATTATCAGGAAACACCCAGCAAACCTGTGCATTGAACTTCAAAGTAAGATTTTCCGTCAGGTCACATTTTCCTCTAGCATTGAGCCTTCCATCAGTCAATATCCTCCCAATCAGCACCAACTGCCATTAATATAAACAAATGAACTTCTGATGGATTGAACTAGAACTCAAATTGTGATAAAACTATAATCAGTGCCAAACTTTGGGTCCAAAAGGTTAGCTCCAAACTGTAAACATGCATGAAAAATTCCAATTCATTATGAGCAGAACTCGTCCAAGCATAACTTTTTGATGCCAAAGTTGAAACAAACATAAGGGAAGAACACACTAAAACAAAATTAGCTTATAAAAACAAAAAAACAATGCTATGCATGATAAAAAATGGAACTTTGCAACTGTTTGGTAGTGGTGATCGAGAATCTGCCCTTAAAATCGCCTCTTACAGAAAAATAATAAGTGGGACTATCATTCCCAATAAGATTATAAGAGAAATTCGCTTTAGTTCGCATAAAAAAAATAAAAAAATAGATTTTTTTTGTGACACATAAAATCACTCCAGTTCGTCCAAATTTGGATCAGAGTAGGAGGCAAAAAAAAAGAAGGCACAAACACTAACTCACCAGATCGAAATCAAAACCTGCAAGAAGGGTAGAGTTCTGCCGGAAGGAAACTTTGCTGCAGTGGAGGAAGGGGCTGACGGTCAAAAAGGGGAAGAGGAGGCGCGGAAAAGCTGGAGGAAGCCCCCATTTTTACTGCCAAAACAGTCCAAAGACTCAGAATTTCTAACCCAAAAACTGGTCGAGGACGATATCAGGCAAAAGGGGGCGTTGGACGGATCGAAGAAGTCGGAGTTCCGTAGGTCAGGGAGGTGGGGAAGGATGGCGCCCTCGGCTTACAGACCAGGCTCAGAGAAGTGGGAGGAGTAGAGGCTCAAGGGAACTGCGGCGTCAGAGCTGCGGAGGATTTGCAAGGGCAGAGGGGGAAATAGGGGGGCTTTGCGCGGGAGGGGAAAATGTGGCCAGGGAGAGGCGAGGGAGATGGAAAATAATGAGAAGCAAAATTTTCAGCGGCGGTTGTATTTAGTCGTCACTGATGTTTATCATCTGCGATGGTCTTAGCCGCCGCAAATAATTTTATTACCGACGGTTGAAATCTTTGGTCGTCCTCTTCGTGCCTGGAATATATAGCCATCGCAGTTGTGGGAAAAGTCCCCAAAAATAAGCACGAATGAGATAGTCAGCGACGGAGCCGTCCCAGTTGATGGATAATAGCAAATTCAAACTATTAGCGATGACTTTTAAGCCGTTGTAGCTAATATCTAATAGGGACAGCTAAATGCTTTAAGCCGTCGCTATTAGTGCATTGCTATTGCCCCCTTTTTTTTAGTGAAAATCTATATTCAACTCCATTACATTAATACGGATGCTTCAGACATAGGACCCTCAGTAATTCATGTACACAACCCCCATGTGGTGCTCAAGTAATATTTCTAGATGACCCAGTTAGGTTTCATGAATATAGAGTTAGATTTGTACAATGCCTAAGTGAAGATAGTTTATTGTAATAAAAAATATAATTCCAATCAATATAACCAACAAATACTTTAGTTTTCTAATAATAGGTTGCCTCTTCGTGTGTCCATACTTCATTGCAGAGTCAAACTATTTGATTTCTCCCTCGAACACATCAATTACCAAGAGGTGGAAGTGGTTATTATCATACATAGGAACAAATATATAGTATGACAATAGTACATCGTTATCTATGCCAAACCAAGATCCTTGCCAAATATGCCATCTTCTTACTTGACAAATTCTTCTATACCAATAGTAGAAAAAAGACAATCAAATTCACTTTGTATACATTAAAAACCTATTAATTAGGTAGACATACCATATATGTATACTTGGCTGAGATAATATTACATTATGAAGGTTCCAAAATGAAAATTTTGGGGATGGTTTTGTGGATAATGTATTCACCCTCTCTTGAAGCCTATACATATACGTGTCAATGACCTGCATCTATGTAAGCATAAAGTTAATCTTTATTCAATGTTGACTACTTAAAAAGTACAACGAGTCTAGTAAAAGTACTTACACTAGACGAGATACATACATCCCTAAGCATATCCACCAAATTATTGTCTAATAAAACCCTAACAACAGAGTGGATCTGTCTATCATGAACATTCTAAGGGTCCCATAGTCCCTCTAACTCAAATTCCTAAGTTGATGGTAGAGTTTTATTTTCAAAGGCTTCTCTTGTATGTTAAAGGCCTCAATATAACTATCCAACTTGGATGCAACTACTATAAATGCAGCCTCCTCCTCATCATCATGACCTTCTCATCCTCCTTGGCCTCTTGCTCATCCTTGACCTTCTCATATTCCTTACCCTCCTTCTCTTCCTTACCTTCCTCCCCATCCTTACCCTCCCCCTTCTCCTCCTCTTCCATGCCCACCTCATTCTCCTCCCTCCTCCTCCTCATTACCTTCCTCCTTAGCATCCCCCTTTTCCTCCTCCTCCTTATCATCATCCTCCTCCTCCTTATCGTTCTGCTTCTCCTCCTTACCCTCGTAATTCTCCTCCTCCCTCTCCTCTTCCCTGGAATGCATCTGTCTTGTTTTCATAGCCTTCATCTTCACCCTCTTTGGAGGTGGGATGTGTTGAGTTTGAATGTTAGTAGATATCTTCTTCTTGCCACTAGACTTTGCAATGGTGGTCCCCTCTTTCACAAGCTCCACAGCAACAAGGATCTCCTTAGTAGTCTCCTCAGCAGGAAGGGTCTCCTTAGGAAAGGGATATCTGGCATGCATCTTTCTACTCGCCATGACCTTTTTCTTTGGCCTCTTAGGAATATCCTTCCTGGGAGGGGATGTTAAGTTCTTGAGAGGGAGTGCCCTCTTCTTGGGAGGGATCGGCCTCTTTCTGGGTGGAAGTAACAACTTCTTGGGTGGGATTGTTCCCCATATAGAGGATGAGGCGACTCCACACCTTTCTACCTGGCTAGAGGTTGAAGGGCATTGCTGCTCTCCTTCACTCAACTACTTTAATCCTTTTACTTCAGTAGTTATGTCTGTGAGCCTTACCACAATGTTTGCCTATTGTGTCCCAACCGATTCTGCACAGGCTAACCGTGCCTCAATTAAGGCACCCCAAGCAATGACCAAGTGGTTCAACATCCTTCATGTTATACCCAAACTTACTTCCTCCCTCACTTCTACTTGATGCATGGTCCCACTAACCATCCCAATGAGAGCTTCCTAACTCTCAACAAGTATAAGATCCAAAATAATCTGACATGTTAGTAAGCAAAATTTCATGTTGCATGTTGTTCTATAATGCTTTGACAAATATGCCAAAACATTTTGATAGTAGTGTGAAACATTTTGACAACTATGTTAAAATGTTTGGGTATAGTTGTCAATGTTAGAACATATGAAGGCATATGTGTTAGAACATACATGTCATATATAAAGTTAATTGGCTAATTTCTTTGTCAAAATTATGTCAAAAACCTTGAGTATGTAATTAGTCTTGTAAATCTAATTAGATGTATTTGTGGTCAAGTCAGGTTTAGAGTTGGACTTAAAAATAGGAGCAGACATGTTCTTATGGATCAAGACTGAAGACTAAAGAATGTTAATGGTTTAAGAGGTTTATTCAGTACGCATTCTCATATAAAAGTCATTTAGAGAAGTTTCAAAAGTGATTTTAGAGGCTTTAGAATGATTTAGGGTAAAAAGGGCAAAACTTTCAATGAACAATACCATCAATCGATAGTTGGACAAAAAACAATGTGAAACGATCGATTGACACTTGAATCGGTCCTTTGTTAAATAAAGCTAAAAGTTTATTGATCAATTGCTTTGTAAATTGATCTATCAATCAAGGAATCGTAGCTTAAGAAAATAGTAAATGATCAATTGCTATTCGGAATGATTGATCGGTAGCAGTTTTGTTGCCCTAAACAAGCCTTTCCAGAATAGTCAAAGTGCCAATTTGACTTAAGGACCTATATTAAGGCTAAGAAGTGGCAAAAGTAAAGAGATGAAAATGTAGAAAATATTAGAGAAGAAAGGAGAGTCATTTTCACATTGTTTTCCTTGAGAATTCACAAAGGAGCTTGAAGTGATTATCCATGGTGAATTCATGCTGATGAACAACTAAGAAGAGAAGATTTAACACAAAAATTTTATAGAAGAGTCAACAAAGTTATTCAAAGGAGTTGAAGAATCTCAAGAAATAAATCAACAAACAAAAACAGAGTCATTTGTTGAGTTGCTAGAAGAAGAAGACAAAGATCAGAACACGAAGCGGGAAAACTTCAATGATTCAAAGGAGGAAGAATTGAAGGTCAACATCATCAACAAGAGAAGATTGAACAAAAATAATTTGTATCAAGTCATGAGGTTGGCTGCTTGTTTTGACTTTTGTAAGATCTATATCGTTTTAGTGCATTAATTTAGCATTTATTAGGCTATCGTAGTTTTTTTACCCTAGTAGAGGTTTTTATATGCAAAAATCCTTATGTGATTGTGTTTGCATGCATTATTTGATGATTGATTGATCTTTAATGATGATTAGGAATTATGGTTTTCTTATTATTTATTCTTGCGTATAGAGGCTATAACTCTTAATTGCATACTTACAAAAGTACAAGGGTTAAGAGCAATGTAGTGATCTATTATCACCATATGGTGAATTTTCAATTCTTAATATGTATTGTAATTAACTAATTTCGATGATTAAAACTATGTCAAAACTTGATGTTCAATTTTTGTCTTTAGAGTCTGATCAGATTTGATTGTGGTTAAGTCAGATTTGAAATTGAAAGTCTTGAAAAATAGGATCAGGCATATTCTGAAAGTTCAAGGATGAAGACTACATTGAGTATAAAAGATTTGAAGGTATGATGCCCATACTCACATACATAAATCACTTAGAATTAAGTAGAAATAATTGGTTAAAGTGATTTTAGAGGTTTTGAGACATTCATGGTCAAAATGTAGAAAAAAGTTCACAAGGGATCAATCACCTTTGAATATAGGACTTGTAGAGATTGATTATTTAAATGACTATTTTTTAGATTTTAAGCCAAAGAAATGACCAATTGATCGCTTGCTCAAAAGATACATTAATTAGGAATTTAGTTCAAGTAGAAACAATGAACGATCTATCACTGTTTGAAACAATTGATCACTTGCAGTATAAGTTACCTAGTTTAGGAATTCCAGAATAGAGTTCTTTACAACTTTGTAATTTTTTACCCTAACCAACTTAGTACACTATAAAAGGACTAGGTATGGACAAAATTAAAGAGAGGAAAATTAGTATCCAAAGTTAAGAAAAAGAGAGTCATTTGTCATTATTTTCCTTGAATCATCATCTTTTCGAGTGAATTTTTTTATTGGTGAGAGAGACACAACAAGAGCATATAACACACACGAGCTTGAGGAGTACTGTGGCGCCCCGACCCGAAAACCGACCCGGGCCGGGGGTCCAAAAATCGATGAAAACCAATGAAAACCAAACCCAGAACCAAAAGCAGCACACTCTGAGTGCGAGAGTCTTTTCATTCATCTACGCGCTACAGAACTTTAGCGCTCTATTGCGCATAGGCAAGAACTGGCCTAATTATATAACTAATTCGGACCGGGCCAACGTTGCCTTGCCGTTGGTTGCCTACGTACATATCGGATAACATCCACGATGTTACTCCGATACGATCGGATCCGGACGTAGTTCTGCCTATTGGCTACTACATACAACTGGCATACCAAAAACACATACGTAGAAAATACGTATCTCCAAATATTTAATCGGAGTTATACAAAAACATGATAAAACACCGGCAACACACATCTCGCTCTATCATAGAGACGAGCACCACACGACCACCACAACATGCCTCGCTCTATTCCAGAGCGGATGCATCACATTCACACGTCTCGCTCCATCACTGAGCCGAGAACGAACACACACATAACCCATCTCGCTCTAACCCAGAGCGAGACGACACACATCGTATCATATAAGCATAACAAACATATGGATCATATCATAACACGTCATAACTAGCACATGTCGTTAAATAATTAAAATAGAAGGTAAGAAACTCTTACTCCCCTGATGTCTCACGAGGTAGCGGTATTCGGGATGCTCCTTTCTGGGCGTCCTCCCCTTCCGGAGACAGCGGACATAGCCTCCTCTTCCCCCGGTTCGTTCCTTTCTTCTAGGAGTGCCAACTTGAAGGATGGACTATGCCATTGCGTAGATCACCTTCGAATTAGCTAGGAACGCCTCAAGAATGACTCGAATCGGACTTAAAATGAGTGAGAAACGAAGAATAGAAGTTTCTGAACGTGGGAGAGAAATAGGAAAACGTGGGAGAGAATTCTCCTTTTTCCTTTTTTTTTTTTCTTCTGGATGTCAAGGATGCTATTTATAGAAGAATTGGATAGATGTGAGGTTGACACATGTCAACCCTATCCGCTTTGTCAGCAATCCTATCCACAAACAATCCTATCCGCTTTGTCAGCAATCCTATCCATTATCAATCTTATCTGCTTTGTTAACAAGCCTATCCACTATCGATCCTATCTGCTTTATCAGCAATCCTATCCGCTTTGTCAGCAGTCCTATCCACTGCGTCGTTGATCCTATCCAGAAAGATATTATTTTATTCAAATAATATCTTAACCTCAAAATGCGATAACTTCCAACCTTGACGTTGGAATCGCACGCTCTTGATACCGATGGACTCGTGTCAACGAGCCCTTCGAAATAAGACCAAAACATGGGTAGGTCATCCCGCACTTTCAAAGTGGGTCCCGCCCATATGACATTTTTTCCCGAGGTCGGAATCGTGCGTTCTTAGTACCGATAGACTCGTATCGACGAGCCCTTTGAAACTAGACCACACATGGGTAGGTTATCCCGCACTTTTCGAGCAGGCCCCGCTCATGTGGCACACTTCCCGAGGTCATAACTTTCGTTCTTGACCTCCGTTTCGTGTGTTCTTCGATCCGTTACACTCGTTACTCCGAGCTCTACCCGGATACGGGGATTTCACCTAATGAAACCCCCTAACACTAATTTTACTAAATTACCCTTAACCCACCCGGGTTAAGCGTAACCGGAAAATGGGTCGTTACATTCTTCCCCCCTTAAATGAATTGCGTCCTCGCAATTCGCCCGAAGAAATCTCACCTCACAACACAATCTGATCTCATTAAATAGAAAACACAAATAACATTCCGATAATTTTATCGAATCAAGCATTTCACAAAAATTTGAATTAAAATCGGACACTTTTCTTTTTAGAAACACTGCAGAGAAAATCAGCTTAAATCTCATAAAAGCATATTAGGCACAAGTCCAAATCAAATCACATTCACAGACTCACACTCGAGTCAAAACATGTCAAATCCACAAATTCTTGAAATCCAGAAGCCGCGACACCCTACGGCCTACCCTCGGCGCTCATGGGGCAAACGAGGGCCACTTAGGGACAAAGCTTTCCCACTATGCTCTACCCTGTGCGCGCCACTTGCCGATTTATTTTTCTCGGCGGGCATCATTACTCTATGATTATTCCATGTTCGAAAGCCCATGAAATAATCATCACATGTACAATCAATCACAGAAGCCGCGATACCCAACGGCCTACCCTCGGCGCTCATGGGGCAAACGAGGGCCACTTAGGGACAGAGCTTTCCCACGATGCTCTACCCTGCGCGCGCCACTTGACGATTATTTTTCTCGGCAGGCATCATCACTCTATGATTATTCTGGGTTCTTAAGCCCATGAATTAATCATCACATCGTTCAAACACAACAACATTCATGCTAAAACAGTTCAATACATAGCATGTCTTCCATAAATCAGTCACATAAGCTTAATCATGTCAAATCATGCGTAAAAAGTTAAACTAAGTATGTATTTGAAACATATATTTTCGATTGAATTTAATTCAAAATCGGAATTCGTGTAAAATCTGATGCCACACATGTGGAATTTTTTTTTTTTTTAAAAAATATCGGACTTTGTCTTAAAGTCGATGGCACACGTGCAGAAACACACAAATCACAATCGGAGTATATATATTTGTTTTAAAAATATGTTTCCTCTCGCAGTCAGAGCAGAGCTCCGATACCATTTGTGGCGCCCCGACCCGAAAACCGACCCCGGCCGGGGGTCCAAAAATCGATGACAACCAAACCCAGAACCAAAAGCAGCACACTCTGAGTGCGAGAGTCTTTTCATTCCTCTACGCGCTACAGAACTTTAGCGCTCTATTGCGCGTAGGCAAGAACTGGCCTAATTATATAACTAATTCGGACCGGGCCAACGTTGCCTTGCCGTTGGTTGCCTACGTACATATCGGATAACATCCACGATGTTACTCCGATACGATCGGATCCGGACGTAGTTCTGCCTATTGGCTACTACATACAACTGGCATACCAAAAACACATACGTAGAAAATACGTATCTCCGAATATTTAATCGGAGTTATACAAAAACATGATAAAACACCGGCAACACACATCTCGCTCTATCATAGAGACGAGCACCACACGACCACCACAACATGCCTCGCTCTATTCCAGAGCGGATGCATCACATTCACACGTCTCGCTCCATCACTGAGCCGAGAACGAACACACACATAACCCGTCTCGCTCTAACCCAGAGCGAGACGACACACATCATATCATATAAGCATAACAAACATATGGATCATATCATAACACGTCATAACTAGCACATGTCGTTAAATAATTAAAATAGAAGGTAAGAAACTCTTACTCCCCTGATGTCTCACGAGGTAGCGGTATTCGGGATGCTCCTTTCTGGGCGTCCTCCCCTTCCGGAGACAGCAGACATAGCCTCCTCTTCCCCCGGTTCGTTCCTTTCTTCTAGGAGTGCCAACTTGAAGGATGGACTATGCCATTGCGTAGATCACCTTCGAATTAGCTAGGAACGCCTCAAGAATGACTCGAATCGGACTTAAAATGAGTGAGAAACGAAGAATAGAAGTTTCTGAACGTGGGAGAGAAATAGGAAAACGTGGGAGAGAATTCTCCTTTTTCCTTTTTTTTTTTTTCTTCTGGATGTCAAGGATGCTATTTATAGAAGAATTGGATAGATGTGAGGTTGACACATGTCAACCCTATCCGCTTTGTCAGCAATCCTATCCACAAACAATCCTATCCGCTTTGTCAGCAATCCTATCCATTATCAATCTTATCTGCTTTGTTAACAAGCCTATCCACTATCGATCCTATCTGCTTTGTCAGCAATCCTATCCGCTTTGTCAGCAGTCCTATCCACTACGTCGTTGATCCTATCCAGAAAGATATTATTTTATTCAAATAATATCTTAACCTCAAAATGCGATAACTTCCAACCTTGACGTTGGAATCGCACGCTCTTGATACCGATGGACTCGTGTCAACGAGCCCTTCGAAATAAGACCAAAACATGGGTAGGTCATCCCGCACTTTCAAAGTGGGTCCCGCCCATATGACATTTTTTCCCGAGGTCGGAATCGTGCGTTCTTAGTACCGATAGACTCGTATCGACGAGCCCTTTGAAACTAGACCACACATGGGTAGGTTATCCCGCACTTTTCGAGCAGGCCCCGCTCATGTGGCACACTTCCCGAGGTCATAACTTTTGTTCCCGACCTCCGTTTCGTGTGTTCTTCGATCCGTTACACTCGTTACTCCGAGCTCTACCCGGATACGGGGATTTCACCTAATGAAACCCCCTAACACTAATTTTACTAAATTACCCTTAACCCACCCGGGTTAAGCGTAACCGGAAAACGGGTCGTTACAAGTACAAGTTGAATCTCCATTAAGGAGTGATTGAAGAGACTCAATACAAATCAACAATAGAGAAGATGTTTTGATTGAGGAACTAGAAGGAGACAAAGACATAATAAGGAGGAGAAAAACTTCAAAATTTAGAGGAAAAGACTTGAAGGTCAACAACAAAAGAGGAGGAGGTCTAAACAAAATGGGTTTATGTTAGCATCTTAATAGAAGTTGGTGGTTTGTTTTGGTCTTCTAAGAGGTCTTGCTTACTAGGGAATTGATTTGGCCCTTGTTGGGTTGTCTATAGTTTTTTACCCTGGTTTGGGTTTTCTATGTTAAATCCTTGTGTGTTTCTTGCATGCTTGCGATTTGATTGTTTGATAGATTGATTATTTGATAGATTGATTATGAATGAGCTTAGATATTAGTTTCTATTTTCACTATATAAATAAATTCATGCACATTGAGGCCAAAACTCTTAATTCTTACTTTGTTCGAAATACTAGTTTTAGGAGTAATTTTGTGATATGCTAGATTGATTAGACAAATATTAAACTCTCAATTGGTAGTTGATGTCTTTCATGATATCCATCTAGGTTTGAATGTTTGTTTGAAGTTTCTTGTGTCACCTTGCTTAATTTTCCTAGCTTGTTTTGCATCCTAGAGTTTAATTTGCATGTGTTAGGGTTTTCTTTCTGATTTGTGCTAGATTTACTTATTTTTCTAGTTAGAATTAGGAAAATGATATTTTCACATCAAAAGTACATAACAAAAACCCACACATGAGTTTTGATTGGTCAAAATAAGTAAACCCATGTGAATTTAGTGTGGAGCCCACTTGTGAAGGCCAATCAAAACTCTTGTGTGAATTTTTGTGGGTGCTTTTGTTGTGGGAATATCACTATCCTTAGAATTACTTGTGATCTTGCTTATTTTACCCTAGGTTGTGCTTGTCTTACTTTTGTATAGATAAATCTTTTGTCTTTCTCAAGTAAATTGAGTTGTTTGCATGTTTCTCTTGTTTTTTATTTTAATGGCTACTTTAAACAGTACCTGGAAGAATCGACCATCTTTATTTGATGGTCAAAACTTCTCTAATTGGGAGAATCGAATGAGTGCCTTCATTCAAGTGCTTGATGGCAATACTTAGAAAGTAGTGATTAAAGGTTGGATTCCACCCATGACCAAAGACAAAGAGGGGAATATGATTCTAAATGATAATATTGAATGGTATGAAAATGAAACAAAACCTGCGAACTACAATAGTAATGCCTTAAGTGCATTATTAATGCCATAGGAAAATCTCAGCATAGGTTAATTTAAAATTGTGCATCCCTAAGGTTGTATGGGAAAAACTTGTGAAGTACAATGAGGTAACCGAAGTTGCAAAGGTATCTAGGTTACAGATGTTCACCCTAGAATTAGAAAATATAATGATGAGTGACAAGGAATCTATTTCTGAGTACTATGATAAGATTTTTGACATAGTCAATACTTGTCATCGATTAGGAGAGTCAATCTTGGATTACCTTGTGGTTAGGAAGATTCTAAGGTCCTTATCCTTTAAATTCAATATTAAAGTTGTTGCAATAAATGAATCAAAGAAGATTGATACCTTAGATATTGAGGAACTCATAGGGTACTTAAGAACTTTTGAAATGCAAGAAAAATCCTATGAAAGTAAGAAAAAGTTGTTTGAAAATTCAAAAAGATAACAAACTGCCTTAAAAACAACTAAGAAGTTGTCCAAGAAGTCTAAATCCCCTAGAAAAATATGAAGAAAGTGAAAGTAAAGATTAATAGGTGGTCTTATTGACTAAAAATTTGAAGTTCTTAGAAACTCAAAATTTTAGGGTTGACAAAAAGGGACAAACTTCAGGGAAGAAATATGGGGAGAGAACAAATGAGAAGTATAACAAACATGATAAGAAGAATATGAAATATTTTTAATGTGGCATGTTAGATCATTTTATTACTGATTGTCCTAACAATGTTATTGACAGTTCTTCTAATAAAAAACCTAAAAGGTTTAAGGGGCAAGATAGAAAGAAAAAGGGGGAAATGCTTCAAGCTACATTCTTCGATGAAAGTTTGTATGAGGATGAAGAGTTTTGTAACTATCCTTGCTAGTGTGAGGAGAGTTAGTTCTTTTAAGGAGTCCCATGAGTCAAATTTTGATGATTGAGCTGAGATTTGGTTTTTTATTTTGATTTTGAAGAGCATAGGGAGTTTCTTCACAATGTCATTCTTTTAACTCGTAAAACCAAGAATCTTGAGTGAGCAGTGAAGAAGTATGAGGAACTAGAATCTACCTCTCAAGAGTCAAAAAGGTTGATAGAGTTAAATAGAAACTTGATGAGTAAGGTTGAAACCCTTAAGGATGAACTTGAAAAGGAAAAAGAAAATCTAATACACTCAATAAAGAACTTATGTCCTCTAAAGGGAAGTTAGATGAATTCAAAGTGGAAGAAAGACTTTAGATACCATGATTAGCATTGGTCAAAGAGATAGGTAGGGTTTAGGTTTCAAGGCTTCCATATCTATACATATAGTTAAACCTACTACCTTTGTGAAGGTGAAAGGGAGTCATCAAAATCCTAAGGTAGTGCCCAATCCACCAAAGACATGAGGGAGAGTTTTGAAATTGAAATCTAGTTTAGTGAGAGTGTATGAAATTTACCATGAGGGAACCCATACTAGGTTTGAATGCCAAAACAACCATCCAAATAAGCCTAGCTCTAGGAGAAGAATGATGAGATCCCCTACACACAAAACCTATATTATTTCACCAAGTGTACAAGCATAATATGAAGAGCGTGCGGGTGAGGAAAGTTGATTTTCATTTAGGAAAGATAAGCAAATCACCTTAGGTTGTAATAGAATTGGATGAGTAGGTAAGGCTATAGAATATCAAATATCTAGGTAAGAGATTATTTTTGTCCATGATTTAATTATTTTGATCTTTTGAACACATGTTTTTGTTTCATTTCATATTGCCTTGTTTTCATGTTATTTTTTATTCACATGCTTTGAATACACAAGAAAAGAAAAACCTCAAAAACACAAAAAAAAAAATTAGGGTTGCCTTTAAGTATAAGTTTTTTGTTTTTGATGTGTTCAACTCTTGAAAAAATCATGATGTGTGATTAATGGACCTTAACGCACCAAGGAGAGTGAAGATCAATTCAATTTTCTTTTACTTGATGTTGCAATTATCTACTTTTTAAAACTTACACATATCATGTTAAACTTGAGTCATTTTCATGTGCGGAAATTGAAAGAAAATTCTTTGGCATAAGTTAACTTAGGAGTTTAAATTATAGTGGAGTCTTAATGATTAAAATTAGAAGAACTAAAACTAGACTTCTATGTAGGATTCAATGACAAAATTTTCCTTGTAATAAGACATTAATTGTGTAATTCATTACTTTATTTTGTTAAACAAATAGATTGTCTTTGTAAATATGATGAGGAAGAGCTATTTATTTAGGTTGGCATTTGTGACACCCAATGTTCCTATTATGCTTAACCCAAAAGGGTTAGGGGTAATTATATAATTTTAGTTAAATTTTAAGGGGTTTCAAGGGATAAAATTCACCTAACTGATTAGAGCCTGAAGTAACGAATGCAACAAATCAAAGAACACGCAAAATGGAGGTTGGAAATGAAAGTTAAGATCTTGGGAAGCGTGCCACATGGGCGGGACTAACTTTAAAAGTATGGGATAACCTACCCATGTGGCTCTAGTTTCGAAGGGCTCATCGATACGAGTCCATCGGTACTAATAACGCTCGATTCTGACTTTGGGATAAGAATAAAATATTTAAGAAAAGACGGAATAGATGATATTAGCAAGCTAAGCCAAACCAAGCAGAGTCATGAGCACGCCACGCCGCCAAATTGCGGCCGTCTGTGTGATGTGGGGCTGCGCGATTGGATGGCAGAATGCGTGATGTTGCCAAGCACATGTCACACAATCATCAAGTGGTGCTGAGCATTCTTTTCAGCCTATATATGTTGACATGTGGCAAGTGCAAATGCGTGCGTATTCAAGTTCCATCATACACTTGCACGCCATTTTCTTATAAATACTCATTTCCTTTCAAACTTCTGGAGGAGTTTCCTGAATTGTTTTGAGTCCTTTTTCTTCTATTCAAAAGGCGTTCTTAGCTAATTCGAGGGTGTTCTACGTAATGGAAGCATCCATTGCTCAAGTTAGTGACCTTATAAGGGGGACATGCCCCGGGGCAAGAGGGGACTCTGCCCGTCGCCCTGGAGCCCTAAAGAGTGAGAAGTGGCCCGGAGTAAGAGAAGGCTTTGTCCTCCATCGTCGGGCCACAACGAGGGAAGTGGCCCTGAGTAAACGAAACTCCATCCTCCACGGAAGGGCCACATAGTGTGAGGTATATCCCTGGGTCAAGGGGAGGTTCTATCTGTAGCCTATGTGCACGTAAAAGGGGAAAGTGTCCCGTGTCATGGGGAGGTTTTGACTATAGTCTATGGGCATGGAAAGAGAAAGGTGTCCCGTGTTAAGGGGAGGTTTTGTTTATAACCTAAGGGCACAGAAAGAGAAAGGTGTCCAGTGTCAAAGGGAAGTTCTATCCGTAGCCTATGGGCACAAAAAGAGAATAGTGTTTGGGGCAATGGGAGGTTCTATTTGCTGTCTTCAGGCGTAATGAGAAAGATGTTATGGAGTTAGAGGAGGTTCTTCCCGCCATCTCTGGACCTAAAAGGGAGGATGCCCTGAGGAAACGAACAACTCCGAAGGCCACGACTTCCGAAACAAAAAGGGAGCAAGCATTTCAGACTTTTCAATTTAATTCGATTTATATGCATGCATATGTTAATTAATAATATATATTAATTAAGAAATATAATTTTCTATTATAAGGTATATTTTTATATATTCTGATGTGATCTTATATGATATGCTCTAATCTAATTGCTCTGGAATACTCTGTTTAATCTAATATGCTCCGATCTGATCTAATACAATCTATTAAGGCCAGATTAAATTTGTTATTGTCTAATGGGATCTAATATGATCTGATCTACCCTGTTTTGTGTTTTGCTACTGCTCTATGATAGAGAGACACATGTGATTTTAATAATATTCTACTCACTTCTATGATAGAGTGAGATATGTATTTTTGCTAATTTATGAGCTTCTGTTCGACTTTGATGTTTTATGAGATTTTTGTCTAATTCTAAATAATTTATTCGGATATAAGAATATATGTATTTTAACGTATATGGTTTTCTAATGCATGATGCATGTAATAGCCAATAGGCAAAATTGCGTTCAGATCTGATTGTATTGGAATAATATCATACATGTTATCCAATACGTACGTAGGCAACAAACAGTAAGGCAACATTGGCCCAATCCAAATTAGTTATAAAATTAGGTTTTTTTTGAGCTACACACAATGTAACGCTAAAGTTCTACAGTGCATAGAAGAACGTTATGACTCTCTCATTCAAAATTTGTAGCTCCTGGTCAGTCTGATTTTATTTTTTGTGTTATTATTTAATACCCTCTAATTATGTTTTTTGAATAACCCCCGGTCCTGGTCGGGTTTTCCGGGTTGGGGTGTTACAACATTGGCTAGTGTGAAGCTCTCATCCGATTGACATAAAAAAATATGTGAAAAAAGAATGAGAAAAAAATGAATATGATGCAAATTGAGAGGATTCAGAAAAAAGCCAAGCCCTAGAAAAATAAATATGAGGGAAAATATCATAACTCAAAAAAGGGCAAGGGAAAAAATTAATAATGAGCTTATTTTTCAATATTCTTTTAGGAAGTAATGTAAATAGATGTACACTAAAGTGAGTAAAAAATGTGAACTTCATCTTTACTAGAGTCTAAATAAATTTGTTTCCTTTGAATAAGAAAGACCTTGAAAGATTCATGAGTGAATGAGACGAGTTAAACATTGGTAGTTTCTTTAAAATTTTAATATATTTTTTTTAATATT
The DNA here is from genome assembly GCA_035235625.1 of Saururus chinensis. NCBI lineage: Eukaryota > Viridiplantae > Streptophyta > Magnoliopsida > Piperales > Saururaceae > Saururus > Saururus chinensis. Next base: position 25,833,292 of record CP141144.1, read on the forward strand.
AAAATAAATAAATGAGTAAATAAAGATTAAAAATTACGAACCAGTGGAGCAAACCAATCATATGCAAGGTATAATTGACCATAATATGTGGGTGTACTTAGATTAATGGTTGATTAATAAAAAATTAATAAAAGAGATTAACATGTGCCTTTATGAACTATTTAATTTTGCATTTGAGTTTTAGAAGGAGATATGACGTGGTTTCTATTGGAAATAATTGTTTTTGAATTTTGAGATTTAATTGAATGTTTTTAGAATTTTTTAAAAATTTAATAAATAAAAAATATCAAAATTCAAAAGTGATCGATTGCCCGTGCTTAGCGATCGATCAATAGTTTCCAAAATGGATGAAAATGTTTTATCATGCCCCCCAAAGCTGACCCTACTTTGGGCAGCATGACAGTTCAAACCGACTAACCGAGAGCTGAATAAAGTGAGCTTAGAAGCATAACAGAGGCACTTATATGCATTATGAGAAATATTTTACTAATATACTTATCTATTTAAACACTAAACTTGATTAACTACCTAAGTCATATAAAAACATTTATTTAAATTAAAAGGCTACTATAAACATTCATCCCATCATCACTTTTCATCTTCTTTAATAACGTCATCATCATATAGTCTATTAAAGGATATTTATCTTGTAATATGACATTATCTCCTGTAGGATTCTCCATAGGAGGATTCACAGTAAAATAAAAACGGTGAGCTAGATCACCTAATAAGGGCAATATCAAAACCATAGGATAGGAGTGGAGTTTCCGAAGATTGCATTTCATCACACAAATCATATTCATAAATAAAACATCATATGTGATAATGCATACAACATGCTTCATAAGCCAATACTACATTACCTAGTTCATTCTTTCAACTTGGTTAGAAAAACATTATTTGCATCATTCACCATCCTCATTTAGATAATTCCAATAAATATTCTTGTTAACCTTTGCCATTGGATTTCCTCTTGTTTATTTGGCGTAGGATAAGATGTCCATAACATAGCATAACCTTAAACATTGATCATATATAGTAAGTCATCATATCACATTGCAATAGCCATATTGCACTTGGGGCTCAGCTCATAACATTAGCATCCATTATATTTGTGTGAGTGCTTTCTTTAACAATAAATATGCACATGCAGTCTTGTTTAGTACTCTCACCTTCTCCTATGGGTGATATTTTGGTTGTGCACCTCAACCTACCCGTGGGGGATCTTGAGCTTTAAGTTTCTTTTTTTGGGATTTTAATTATACTCTCACCCTCTCCTCTGGAGGGGTCTTGGAGCTCATGTCTCAACCTTCTCTATGGGGGTTCTTGAGCGCCTTTAGTTCCCTATGCCCCAAACATTTAGTTTCGATCATCTTGATTACACAGTATGTCTTATCCTATTTTTCCACCCCATCTAAGATGCACATATGAAATGCATTACCTAGTATGTCATATGCTTATATTTAATAAATTTAAACATGATAAAAATCTCAAAATAACACAATTAACAATAGAATATCACATTTATTCATATACTAGCTTATGTAGGTATTTTAGTATAACTACAACATGTAACTTGTGTACATTTTAAGAAAAATAGTAAATGCACTCTAATCAATAAGAAAATTTACAAACACCTACATTACAATCTTAAATACAATATAAATAAATATCAAATAAAAACTATAATGAAAAATATTTTTGTGATTTAATTAATGAGATTATGAAGTTTTGCGAGAATTGACCACTTTCAAATTTATGACCATGTAATTTACTTAGTGATTTCAAAACTACTTGAAATTCTTATAGCATGCTCATAACACATATATCTAATGAACAAATAGAACCAAAATTCATACATATTGATCCCTAAACTTGCTTCTAAACACAAAAACATATAACCTAAACGTGCTTCTAAACTCAAAAAGATATAATCTTACGATATCACACACCCCAAAAATATATAATAAATGCATAATATTGGAAAATTTCCAAAAAATTAGGAATATGTTCTAGATAAACAACTTCTAGAAAAATTTTAAGGGAAAATTTTTAATTAAAAATTATCTAAACATACTCATGAATTAAAATAGAGATAATTGCATATTCGAATAATTCACTAAATACATATTAATCTCTACTCTAAATGCAATTAAATATCTTAAATTATAACGTAAACAATATTAGCACCACTTGACCCTGAGCCTGAGCAGACACCTAGGAGAGCTAAGTTGCCCTTGACCTTCACCCCTACCCATTCTCCCACCAATTCCTCTACCCATAGACTTCTTCCATCATCATGGCTAAACATTAGTTAGTAGATGCACCTCTCAATGCTCTAAGGGAGTATTAGACTCCCAATGAGTACATCTCTCTTTTATGCATTAGGTTGCTAGCAGTCGCTACTTAAAATTATGAAATTAAGCCCAATGTCATTCAAATGCTTCCATATTTTTATGGGCTTAATAATGAAAACCCGTATAAGCACCTAGATGACTTCTTAGAACTATGCACAACTTTTAAGCTCTTAAACTTAACAGATAAGGCTATCAAACTTCAGCTTTTCCCTTTTACATTGAAAGATAAGGCTAAAGAATGACTTCACTCTCTAGAACTATACACAATCACAACATGGGCCCAAATGCAACAAGAGTTCCTCAAAAAGTATTTCCCCATAGGTAAGGCCGACCAAATGAGAAAGGTCATAACCACCTTTGCCCAACTTCCCACTGAACAGTTCCATGAGAGTTAGGATAGACTGAAGGACCTTCTTAGGAGGTGTCCTCATCATGTTATCCCTAAATGGCAATTAGTGCAATATTTTTATGAGGGTCTTATTGAACAAAACTGTCATCTTGTTGATGCAAGTTGTGGGGCTACATTTTTGCTAAAAAATGAAAATGAGGTATGAAAACTTTTTAAGGACATGAGTGAAAATTCTCTTCAACATGCTGCGTTGAATAAAAATGAGAGTGAACTATCTACTTTGAGTAATGCCCCCTCTAGGGGTGGCTTGTATGAAGTCAAAAACCCATTAGACCTCTCCTCCAAAGTTGATACTTTGAGTAGGAAATTGAATCTCCTTATGACTTCAACCCATCAACCCACTTCCTTCCCTCAAGATGCATGCACAACATGCCTTAGCCTAACCCATACTATCATGAAGTGTCCCTCTGCCTCTAAATTTCCTGAGCTTTTTCAAGATCATGTGAATACCACCCAATCCTTCCCTAGGGCTAAGAACAATTCATTTTCAAACACATATAACCCTAGATGAAGGAATTACCTAGGGTTATGGGTAACCAACCCCCTAGGAAACCATTCTAAGTTCCACCAGTCCGTATCCACCGACCTCAAATGCAACCCCCCCTATGTCCAACCTAGTAGGATTTTAAGTTTTGAAGATAAAGTCGTAACTACATTACGAAAGCTACAATTTCATTGTGAATTCCTTCACTCCCACACACAATCTATAGTAAAGCTAGAAGCCCAAATTAGACAACTAGCCAATGGTATTAACAAGAGAGAGATGGGGACATTTTCGAGTAAACCTTTACAAAACTCTAAAGGTCAATTTCAGCTAGAGGGAGCTCCTCCCTCTAATGAACAAGTTTAGTCCATAATGACCCTTAGGAATGGGAGGATTGTTGATAATAAGGTTAGGGGGACACCAATGACAGATGATAGGAGTGAGGAGTTAGAGAGGGTAGCCCCCAATGAGCCTCAAGTAGAAGTGAGTGCACCGCATAAGGAGGAGTTTGTATCTCCTTCCCCTTCCTCAAAGCCATAGTCTAAGACTACTTCCAAGGGATCTTATATCTCTACGACTCATTTTTCTCAGTGTTTTGATATGACCCCCCATTTAGAAAGAGCACGGTTAGGATAGATGAGATTCTTGAGACATTCAAACAAGTCAAAATTAATCTCCCCCTCTTTGATATCATTAAGCAATTCTTTGCTTATGTTAAGTTCCTCAAAGACTTATGCACTCAAAAGCGTAAATTAAATACCCATGTGTCTAAGAAGGTCTTTCTCACCGAGCAAGTTAGTTCTATTTTGAAGTTTGACCCCCCACCTAAGTATAAGGACCTTGAAATGCCTATTATTTTTTGTGTCATAGGCGATCACTTCATCCATAAATCCCTCCTTGACCTTGGTACGAGTGTCAATCTACTCCCTTACTCGGTGTATGAGAAACTAGGGTTAGGTGAATTGTAGCCTACGTCATTTACTTTGAAGCTAGCTGACCGTTTTGTGTGTAGGCCTCGGGGAGTCGTTGAGGATGTATTAGTGATGCATATTTCTTTTTTAATTAAAAAATTAAAAAAATCAAAATTAAAATGAGAGAGAGGAAAGAAGAGAGAGAGAGAGGAAAGATGAGGGAGAAAGAAAGAGAGGAAAGAGGAGAGAGAGAGTGAATAGAGAGAAGAGAGAGAGGGAAGAGAGAGATAAAAAATTTAAAATAATAAAAATTAAATTTCTCTCTCTTCTCTCTTATTTTTCACTCACCTCACTCTCTCTCTCCTCTTTCTCTCGTTCTCTCTCTCCTCACGCTCACTATCTACCCACTCTCTCTCCTCTCCCTCTCATTCCCTTCTCTCTCTCCCCACTATCTCTTTTATTTTAATTTTTTTTTAAAATAAAAAAAACTAGTAGTGTCACATGTGTATGCATCGCTACTACCCTATTGTATTAGCGAGGCATAACATTATGCTTTGCTACTACCCTCCAGTGTTAGTGACACATATGGGTATGTGTCGCTAATATAATTTTTTTTAAAATTTTTTAAAAATAATTTATAATTAAAATTTTCTTTCCCTTTCCCTTTCCCCTCCCCCTTCCCCTCTCTCTCTCTTTCTTTCTCTCTCTTCACTATCTCTCTCCTCTCTCCCTCCTATCTCCTCACTCTCTCTCTTCTAGCCTCTTTCTCTCCTCACTCTCTCCCCCTCCTCTCTCACTCTTTCTCTCTCCACTCTCTCTCTCCTCATCCTCTCTCTCGTCTTTCTCTCTCTTCCATCTCTCTCTCCTCCCTCTCACTATCTACCCTCTCTCTCCCTGCTATCTCTTTTATTTTATTTTATTTAAAATAAAAAATTAGTAGCGATGCATAAGCGTATGCATCGCTACTACATTAGCAGCGACTCATACATGTATGCGTTGCTACTAACCTAAAGTACTACCCTTGAGCTAATATAATTTTTTATTTTTTTCAATTTTTAAAAATAGCTTATAATTAAAATTTTCTTTCCCCTCCCTCTTTCTCTTTCCTCCTCTCTCTACCCTCTATCCTCTCAATCTCTCTCTCCCTATCTCCCACTCTCTCTCACTCTCACTCTCTCTCCTCTCTCCCTCCTCTCTCCTCACTCTCTTTCTCCTCACCCTCTCTCTATCCTCTCCCTCCTCTCTCCTCACACACTCTCTCTTCCCTCTCTCTCCTCAATCTTTCTGCTCTCTCTCTATGCACTCTCTCTTCTCTCTCTTCACTCACTCTTTCATTATAAATTATATTTAAAAATTAATAAGAAAATTTAAGAAATAAAATATATTATATATAAATAGTGAAAGTTTAATTTATTATTGACATTAACTTTTATTTAAAATTTAAAATTTATTTATTATATATACAAATAGTAAACATTGAATAAAATATATTATATTTAGGAAGTTCATTTTAAATTTTTTAATATTTATTTATTATTTAATTATTTATTAAATAAAATTAATTAATAAAACTATTATTGACGGTTATAAACAAGCGTCCTATTATCAATGCTATTTGCGACGTTTGTTTAAAAGCATCACTAATAATTCTAAATTTTTATTTTTTTATTTTAAATTCATAACTATTAGTGACGCTTTTCTTAAGCATCGTTAATAGCATGACTATTAGCAACGCTTTTGAACAAACGTCGCTATTGTGAAAGCCATTAGCGACGCTTGAGAAAAAGCGTCGCTAATAATTATCATCTTTTTTTTTATTTAAAAATATATATCTTTTAGAGACGCATGTGTAAAGTGTTGCTAATAGTAGAACTATTAATGACACTTATAAGAAAGTGTTACTAATATGATTAGTATTAGTGATGCTTTAAATTAAGCGTCGCTAATATTAGCGACGCATTTTATTTTGTGTCGTTAATAATTAATTTTTCTACGATGCATTATGCATCGCTAATAATTTATTTTTTTGTGACATTTTTTTATGCGTGACAAGTAATAGTTTTTAGTGATACTTGTTTTTATGTAGCTAATAAATGCGTCACTAATACTACATTTTGTTGTAGTGGGGATTGAGTTTATTTAAAACCTAATGACAATTTTTTCTTAAAGTAGGTAATATGACATTTGTACTTAAAAAGTAAGGAATATAGAATATTGGCTTCATCAGCTAGGTAATATGGAAAAAACTAGTTTAAATTGTGGCTTTTTATATTAAGTGTTGACACATTTTCAAGTGCATAATCTAGTACCTTAAGAGCAATGAGCTTTCTAAATAATTTCAGCTTCTCCATGAAATAGTATGAGAATGAAATATACTTCAATTAGACATTGTTTATTTGTTTTCCCTTCCGCTCATATTAGATGAACCTTATAAACAGTTGTTTCTACCTATTATACCATTAGGGCTCTGCATTGAGAGCGGCATATTCATAACACCGAGGCCTATTTATTTGTGGAAGCATGTTAATTTTTTTCCGCTACATGAGCAATCTTGTGTGAGAATATAGTAAATGGAGTGCAGATCTTTATTTCATGGCCAACAGACACAACTTAGTCCACGAAGCTTACGAGCAAAGGAGGCATAACTGAGTTCTAATGAAAGATCGGCGAGGGTAAGGAAAGATCGAGGGTTAACCAAGGTTTAAGATAACTAAGTTCTAATTGGTCAGGTAATGATCCACTTGACTCCTTGTCTAGTTATGTAATGCTTACCAGAATATTTAATACATTTGTATCATCAATAACAAGCGAACCGATTCGCTCTACGAGAAAGGAAGGTCATTTATGAGCATTAGATCTGTTTGAGTCTGTGATTTGTCAGATATATAGCCAATGTTTTGATTAAACTTTATAGTCTTTAATCTGCCCTGCTATGTCTCTGACTTCTATAATTGTTAGGATAATGTATAAGGGATTTTTTTTTATAAAGCATCAGAAAATTTGGTGGTCTTTAATAATCTGGCAATAGCTGTTTTCTTATGAAGTCGAAACTTTGTGTTGGAGCACCTATGCTTGTGTGCTTTGGGCATTATTTCCAGAAGTCTTCATCTTTTTTTGTTTTTGTTTTGCTTAGTCTCAAGTTCTATCTTTTTCATGTGGGCTTTATGTCCTTGCACTTTCTGTACTAAAGAAACCCCTTCATGTGAAGTTGTAAACAGGTCCCTATTGCATCATGTGCTTCCCAGTTTTGGATGTTTATGTCTCATGTCAACTTCATGCTATTACTTCCATGTATGCTTTATGTCCTTGTACTTTTGGTACTAAAGGAACTCCTTCATGTGAAGTTGTAAATAGGTCTCAGTTGTATCATGTGCTTCCCAGTTTGGGATGTTAATGTCTCATGTCAACTTGATGCTATTACTTTCCTAGGAAACTGTTTATATCCAATGAATCTGTATCATCCACAACAAGAGGACAGATTTGCTCCAAGGACTTAGACGAAAGGTAAATAGCTATGTTAATTGTCCACGACACAAGACTCTATTCTTGTTAGTCTTTCCATTCATTGTGTTCAACCTCATGACTTGAGTTAAAAAGTCTAGTTAATCAACGAAGAAGAAGTAGATGAAGCTTCTGTGGTGTAGGTCTAGTGTTTGAACATAGACTGTACGCAGAGTGAATTCGAGATACCTCTTGACAAATCAATTATCAATTTCAGTACGATTGACATGAGTATGGACTATAACCATAGCTAAGTTTTCAATGGCGAACGTGAGTTTGTAGCATTTGTAGACGGCCATGTGCCTTTCGCAAATGTTCCTTCAGAGTGAAACTGTATCTTGTCAAAGTTTTGGCCATGATTGTTGTTTAAAATACACAATAGGAATAATATAATTCTTGTCCCATTCTCCTGAATATAGAACTTCTAAATACGCTTTCTGTTATATGTTTCTCCAGTGTCGGAGTCTTTCTCCATTACTAATCTAAAAGGAGTAATTTAGCTTTCTATCCGACTTCCATAGGGTTAGGATTTCACAGACATTCTTAGTTGTTATATGTCTTTGCAGCGTAGGTGACTTCTTTCAGCGCCATCTTGGCAAAGAGGTATCCTTTATTGCAATTCCTTTAGTTATTGTAATTAGACCGTGTCTATTTCCCTCCCATTAAGTGCTCAGAGCCACCATTGTTTATACACCTTTAGAAATACTAAAAATATACTCATGTAAACTCCATCCCACTCCGCCCCATAAAGTTAACAATTTTTTTTAACTCTGTCCTCTTCTCCAACTAGAGGAGAGCGTTAAAAAAATAACTCTTGTAGACCCCAGTCGCATGGTGCTTTCCATGAACAACAAGTAGGTTGCCTTCAACATCCTCATCATAACCCAATATCTTTAGGCGACTACAAGTAAATTACAAATATCAATAAACAAAACAACATTAACCTATCAAAATGCAAACCACTTACATAATAAACATTCATCAATTACCTTCAAGAAAGTGTCCCATGTCTGTCAGACAAAATAAATGTGTGGGTGTGAGAGTTCCAACCGAGGCCAACCATGTTTCTTAATTCCACCCAAGCTTAATAAAACTGACGTAAACAATCATAGTATTTCTTTAGCATATCTATCATAACTTCAATGTTCTCTTCATTTTTGAAGAGATTGATGACTATTGGCCATCCCTCAGCATCTAGACCACTCCCTTTCCTATGTCCTTCGCTAATTACATTGATACCTTTTTAGAATACTTCTTAGCTCCCTCTACTTCAATTGATGGGTAAAACCCATGAGGCATTCCTTGATTATAAGCCGTTTCTAGAAAATCCAAGTACACCTTACGAAATAAAAAAATTGATAGAAGTATATCACAACTTATTAACCATAGAAAGGAACAAACTAGACAAGTGCATCCCTAGAAAAGTTGACTACATTTAAATTGGCTTTCAACTGCACAATTTATGAGATATGCACAAGCCGATCCAATAGGAAACATAAGATATCATGTTTGTGTAAACTAAGAATCAAGGTCCAAAACATGACAATAGAAATATTACCAATTTCATGCAAGCATGACATGGAAGCCAAATTTGTGAAGATAGAATATAGATTTTTTTCCATATTGCCTAGCCGAAGAATGAAAAATTCCATATTCCCTTGATTTTAAAAGGAAATGCCATAAAACCTGGAATAACATTATATAATGTAAATTTGGGACTAAAATACTCTTGACCGGAGGTAGGGTTTTATATCGTGTAAAACCCTCACAAAGTCGCATTCATTGGCATATGACTTCATATGCCAGCGATTCCTCCGATTGAACCGATTGAAAACTCTGTTTCAATTGCAAAGTACTCTGGTTGAGCACCGTTCACACGACGTGGGAGAAGATTTAGCGACCTATCCAACCAGACATAGAAGATTAGGGTTTTTTGTTTTGGAAAGAGTTTGCGAACGCCCCAAAGGAGGTTCTTCTTTGTAGCACGGTTCGGGTTTGCAGTGATCCGGGTAAAGGAGTAAACTTTGTAGAAAAGCAGTAGCCGAACAAGTGGTTAATCCGGCTTGGAGAACAATAGTGGTGGTTTTGTAGTAAGGCATTTCGGATATTTGTATGCACGATTTTTTATTTAGCGTGTATTAGAGCACCTGACATAGGCAGTCGAATCAGACTATCGTTGGGTCAGAAAGATGATGAGTCATATATCGTGTGCTCAATAAGACGCTAGAAACACAATGTTCAACCATTATGATATCGTGTATGCGACTTCCTCGTAGCATATGTTCGAGCACATGATAAATATATTTATTGTATAAATACAAGTTAGCTATATAATGTGAATCGACGCGGCTATTGATTATGGTCACGACCTATTGTTGATTGGAAAATATTTATCCAATTTTGTAGTTGTAAAGTTAGAGTATTACATAAAATGACGAAGTCAGTGAAGGTTGCAGAAGAGAAGAAGAAGAGAATCTACAGGAGAAGACTGGGTCTGGGAACGAATAGTTTCCCCACTAAACTGCGTCTATCAAAAGACCTTGTAGATTCACATCCGGGATACAAGGCCATATTAGTGGAGACTACGTTCTACCCAGTATATGATTGCAAGCCCATCATCATCACCAAACCGCTGTTGGATGTACTCATTGGTAATTATTGGGACGACTCACTAGAGGTCTTCAACATAAGGGGCAAAAGACTACCCTTTACTGTTGCTGAAGTGGCTATGATGACGAGTTTGAGTGGAAAAGGGAACCCGTGTCAATTGGAAAGTTGTGAGGGGAAGGCTGCCGAAGGCAATGTGCAATTCTACAAGAAGTTTTTCCAAGGGAAGCGGTCGGAGAAGGCAAGTCTAGAAGAAATGTTGAAAGAAGTGGTTGACGAAACAAGGACTATTTCAGACGAGGACTTAGCACGGTTGGCAATAGTGTACATGGGTGTCCTCATGTTATTCACACAGAGCAATAGAGCCATATCCCTAGCTCTGCGTGATTATTTAGATGACATGTCAGTCGTGGGGAGCTACAATTGGGTAGTCGCCGTACATGATATGCTGATGAGAAGCATATCGGTAGCCCACTGGAACATCGTGAGCAGACAGGATGAGCGTTCTACCATGGTCGGAGTTCTCATTGGGGCTTCATTAGTGCTTTAGGTAACGCTCGCATGTGTTATACCACGCGAATTCTAATATCGTATCTCTAATAACACGGTATGTTTACAGGCATATGAATATCACCGTATCGGTCACATGATATGAACTACATCGTGTTATTAGACATACGATTAACATTCACGTAGACATATCGTGTTCTTGGTAACATTACTAAATATAATATCATGAATAGGACATTAGACTATCAGAAAGTATCGTGTTACCAAAAACACGATGTGGCTGAAAGCATGTTATCAGTAACATAACTAATTTGTTATAGTGAAGATACTGACCATTTACACTAATGATTATATTCTTTTGTATTGTCTACTAGGTATGGTTTTATGAGCATACGTCCATATGGGCTCCCAGTGGTCCTCCATGCAGCCCAAGGTGCAAGAGGTGGCCCAGATTTACCCAACTTTTGAGCGACGTGGAGAAGGCCGATACACTTGACCCAGTCGACGAAAAGGGGAGGAAGAAGATTCTAGCTCATCACTAGATGAGGAAGTGGTACAAGGATGTGTTCATCAGGCTAAAGCCAAACTCCCAAATTGTTATGTGCATCATACCAATTCCCTAAGAGGTGCACTTTATGGATATCCAAAGGGCGACCCCGAAAGCTAAGAAGGCAGGTACGCAGACTTTCCGGCCAATGAGACCTGGCCACGCCCTCCACGGTGAGATGTCGGGGCATGTACATTCCAGCCATGACGTCATTGAATCATTCGTCATGCCAGTTGATGTCATGATGAGAGTATTTGAAGTTGTTTTAGAGAAGGTTGTGCTCTACAGTGAGCGGGGATGGAACACAGAGCGAGTTGAAGCTGCACTCCAACGTGTTAAGAATGATCTCAAGGTGGCAACTAGCCTCATAGAATAGATGCAACCCCTTGAGGAACTGGAGATAGAACAACCACCTAAACCCATTCAGCTGGAGGTCGCCCAAGCATCAACCCCTCCTCCAAGAACCGAAGGATCACTGTCGGTTCATTTAAAGACAAGAGCTTCAAAATTCAGAGAAGCTCCCCAACCATCTGCCCCCGAAGATCAACTAGTACATGTCCCTCAGTCAGTGGAAGAGGGATTTATTTTTAGTAAGTACGACATTTTAATGTATCGTGTTTCGTTAGGGGATCTTCGTGTAGTCGAGTGCACGATAGGGGATTATGTCGTTTATTAAGAAAGATGATTTTGGTATTGTCATGTCATTGATCACATGATCATTGAAGCAGTAGTTACTTCTGAAAACAATCTTTTGCGTGGTTGTCTTATCGTGAGCACGATTAGTCCTTTTTTCATTTTTTCAACAATACGATATGCAGTTTCATCGTGTTTGGTAAAAGATGACTAGCGTGCATATCATGTGTTTACTAACACGATGGCTTACTTAAATACAAAGAACCGGCAACATCAAGTTGCCACCAAACTGAAGAAGAAGATTGGTTCGAAGTTGCAAAGGATTGTAATAACCAAAATTTTGACAAAAATAAATGCAGAATTCATGGAACAACCATGGGAGGTCGTGGAACTACCCAAGAGGTGGAAGAACAACCTTAGGATGTTGAAGAACAACCCCGGGAGGTAGAAGAACCGGACCTTCCCCAAGAGGTCATAGCTCAAGTCCGCAATGAGCCGGAACAACCCCGTGAGGGACCGACAGAACAATTGGAGATTCCGGAACAACCCTTGGAGAGACCGGAAGCATCCCATGAAGCAAATAAAGGAGTAGTCCCGAAACAAGCAATAAAACTCAGATTGAAGCAGAAAGCTGCTCCTGGCGCTCCCTTCTTACCTCTTGTGCCATGGAAGTCGAGGTACACTGTAGTTGAACAACCTGTTGAAGGTGAGGAGCTTGTGAAGAAAGTCTCATCTCAGGGCTCGAAGAAGCCGAAGCGTTTTAGCAGCTACATTGATGAGAAGTTAGTAAAGTTTGGACACATTGCCCAGCCTGGAAAGCCTAGTGACGAAGTACCTCTGGCATCAGTCCTTGGCCCAAGCATTATCCGTCCGGCACATCCAAAGTCTCCCACCCTAGAACCAGTGGCCTCAATCACAGTTTCCAGTGAAGGCACTTTATCAGATACTCCAGTAGATTCTGAAGTAATGAAGAGTATCTACAATGTTGAAGATGTCGAAGATAATGCTGCGACTAAGACGAATAAGGAGGAGCACAGTCTGCGGCCAAATGACTATCTTGACACAAAGTTGGTGTTCCACATGGAGGTTCAGAAGGAGGCAGATAAGGAAATTATCACCGAATTTCTGTTGAACCCATACAAGTTGTGGCCTATAGAGACACTCCTCTACACCAACTACCTATCTCTGTTAAAGCAGGAGTGCATAACGAATGAGGTAATATCATTTCATTTCTCATACATTTTAACATCTATCGTGTTATCAATCAAATGATTGAATAACTAGCGCAGATTACATTTAATTATCATTTTATCAATTACATGACCTAGGATCATATCGTTGTTTTCCTTATACGCTAAGTTTTGACTGTAATTGCTGAAGTAAAACTAGCATGTTAATTAATACACAACTTGTAAATGCATTGTGTTATCGTTAATTCAATATAATCACTTATTGTGTAAACGATGTCACGATTGGTCGATTATCATGTCATTACTAACATGTATGGTATTGTGTAGGTCATCGACATCTTCTTCCAACTTCTTGATGAACGAAATTTGAGAAATCTAGGTAGGTACCCAACTATTTTTTCGGCAAGTTCGCTATTCAGCACTACTTTAATGTTAGCATGGCAGAAGGGCAGGCGGAGAAGGAGGGCAAACTCTCTGGCATATTGTTGACAGGCCTAAATGTTAACACGGAGAGTAGTTTCATTCCTATCTACGTCAAGGGCCACATTCTCTTGCTTATTGTTTGCTGCAGGGAGAAACAATTTGGGTGGTACAATACTCTAAAGGGTGAACACAATCACCACTTCGCTGAGGTGGACAAAGTCAGGAAACATGTTGCCAATGGAATGGAGAAGGCACTTAAGATAAATGGCGCTCGGCTGTGGCCAATGACTAAGATCAACAAATGCTTGTACCATGAAACAAATGAAGATTGTGGTTTGTTCGTCATGTACTACGTAGCAAAACTGGCAGGGGGCATTATTCACCTAGATTTTAGACAACACGAGATAATAGACTTGGTCAAGCTGATGATTTGTGCTGCTATACTTCAAACCTGAATCGAAGAGGAATTTGATCTGGGTACAGATGAATTGTAAAAAGAAAATAGACTTCTTTCACACTTTGATTAACTGACAAATTCAAGTTCGACTAGTTATTTTGTAATTAACTACTAGAATAGAAATATATGTACCAATGTTAGATAGCGTATAATCGATTAAACGATTTGTACCAATATCATGAATTTGATAGTGCGAAACAGAAGTACACATACTATTGTGCAATTGTGATGGAACTTTATAAATACAAAGTAAAATAATAGTCTGAAGATAATGAATCATGCCCTCATCAGTGGGCGTGAGATCTCCTTACAGACTCTCAGACCCATCACTTCAATTGTGATGCAACATTCACAACATTGATATAACACTGGGTAGTAAATCGCCCCCCTTCATATGCTGGTTAGGACCACACCACTGAATGGGACAAATTACCATCCGGCTCTATATCAATGTCCCAAAGGCTCCGTCTCGGTGCAAGCGATAAGTGGGAGTGTGATCTCCCTGTAGACTCTTGGACTCCGTCTCATGCTCATTGCGAATTGGGTAAGCCCAGAGGTCACTTCTATATATATATAGGCAGGATGCAAGGGATACAAACCATTAAGTACATATGGAAATTATTCCATATACAGTGTAATTAGAAATTGGAAATGACTCCTCGCGAATTGGTGATTCTAATTTAATTGAAATCCCGGAAATTGTGGCGACGCTTTGGGAATTGGGTGATTACACGTCTAGCAAAACATATTCATTATCATAGTCATGAGATTGTAAAATGGGACTGATAACTCATCGTGTTCATGTTAACATGGTATTTACGAAAGTCATGTGAAAACAAAAATGCGAGTGTATTATTGTCGTGTGGTCGGTAACACGATATATGAACATATTGTGTTAAGGCATACACACTTCAACAATTATCATAACTTAATATTACCTTGCCGCCATTGTGTGTTTGAACGTATGACCAATATTGATAGCGTGTTAGTAAGCAAAAGATCGTCGTGTTATTACTCTCAATATACGGGAAAGACAACTTTCAATGGGAAGAAAGATATAACTGTTATTAATTTATTACATCCAAAAAACTAATCTTTACAAAACTTTAAAAATACAAAGAGAATAACAATCCATTTCGTCGCCAGCGATCAGTTGGTGTGCGATCTCCTTGCAGATTCTCGGACCCATCAGTTCAAGAATAGGGCATCATCTAGCTAATAGGATGCGATTGTGACGGATCATTGGAGACATTGATATATCGCCGTCTACCGAAACATGCCTGCCATCAGATATAGGTGAGGACTGTATCTGAAGGAGGGACGATTCACTAGCCGTCGCTTAAGCAATCTCCCAAATGACCCATCTCTGCGAAGAACCAGTGAGTGAGCATTATGCAAACCCTAACCCTAATATATATATATATATATATATATATATATATATATATATATATATATATATATATATATATATATATATATATATATATATATATATATATATATATATATATATATATATATATATATATACAGGGTGAGATGGTTACAGACCGCTAGGTTATTGAAGGTATTGATGCTTCAGGAATAATGCCTCGGGAATTGGGTCATTACGATCATGGAATTATCGTGGGTTTGAACATACGATATGACCAATATTGTGTAAGACATGGACACTCTTGACAATAGAATTAATAATTGATTGATATTATCGTGTAATTAGTAACACGTAATCCCTTTTGGTCGTGTTGTCGATTACATGATACAACTATAGAGTATACCCTATGTACAACATTTCATGTTTTTAGGAACACGTTAATTACATATTTCGTGTTGTTGATAACATGATGCATATACAGAAAGTTTTAGTTGAAGAACGGGGGTGGAAAAGGTAAAATATCATGTTAAGGCATACACGCTTCAATAATAGGAAGCCAACTTTCAATTGGGAGCCAATATTGTTTTATTGTCGTCACATTATTTTTCTCAATATACGGGAAAAACAACTTTCAATGGGAAGAAAGATATAACTGTTATTAATTTATTACATCCAAAAAACTAATATTTACAGAACTTTAAAAATACAAAGAAAATAACAATCTATCTCATCTCCAGCAATCAGTTGGCGTGCGATCTCCTTGCAGACTCTCGAACCCATCAGTTTAAGTAGGGCACTATCTAGCGAATAGGGCGCGAATGTGATGGATATTGGAGACATTGATATATCACCGTCTAGTGAAATGTGTCCGCCATCGGATATAGGTGAGGACCGTATCCAAAGGAGCGCCAATTCACTAGCCACCGCTATAGCAATCTTCCGAATGATATGTCTCCGTGAGGAACATCCCTGCAGACTTCTTAGATATATAGCAAAAATATTCACTATCGCCATCTATTGAAAAGGGCGCAAATGTGACGGATCATTCGAGACATTAATATATTGCCATTTAGTGAGTCAAGCCCGTCATCAGATATAGGTGAGGACCGTATCTGATGGCGGGCCAATTCACCAACCATCGCTAAAGAAATCTCCTAAATGACCCGTCTCCGCGAAGAACCAGTGACTAAGCATTCTGCAAACCCTAACTCTAATATTATATATATATATATATATATATATATATATATATATATATATATATATATATATATATATATATATATATATATATATATAGGCAGGGTGAGACGGTTACAGACTGCCAGGTTATTAAAGGTATTGATGCCTCGAGAATAACGCCCGAGGAATTGGAATATTATGAACATGGAATTGTTGTGGGTTCGAACACACGATATAACCAATATCGTGTATGCAAAAGACACTTTGACATTGTGTAATCAAAGGACACTTTGACATAAGAATTAATAATCGATATATATTATCGTGTAATTAGTAACATGTAAACCCTTTTGGTCGTGTTGTCGATTACACAATACACATATATAGTATACCCTAAGTACAACATGTCGTGTTTTTAGGAACACGATAATTACATATTTCGTGTTGTTGATAACACGATGCATATACAAAAAGTTTTAGTTGAAGAATGAGGATGGAAAAGGTAAGCCTGATTGATGCTCCCCTTCCTTATGCCGTTTGCGTATGCTATTATTCGACCTCCTTCAGCTTGTCATTGGGACATCTGCCACATTGGGGGGGGGGGGCTATGCACTGGTACATCGTTTGCGATTGTGACCCAACTGACCGCATGTTTCACATTTTCGTGGGGCTTTGAGAGGCAGTTGTGACTCTATCCAATTTTTTCGTGGACACCCCCACTACTTTTGAGGGATAGGTGGGTTGAATGTAGGCATAACTCCAGCCGGTGCTCACTAGTGCCACCGATCCTTCGTTGGGTGTAAGGGCTCTCAATATGTCAGTTTATACATTTCAGTAGAGTACCATCTTTCGTAGTACTCAGACACATAGAAGTGTCTATTATCGATTGTTGCGATTGCATGCTTATATGGTAGACCCAGATGTTGAAACTTACCACATGTGCAGGTACGATCAACCAGGTTTACCACATCCTATGAAGAAAATATCATTAGTATGAGTGCACGATAAATGACATTATCATGTTGTCGATTACACAACATGTCATAAGATCGTTATGTAAGCCATTTCAACTTACACGATAAATGAAAAATAATGTGTTCACACTAACACGATATTTTCCCCTCACACTAACATGTTTACACTAACATGATATTTTCCCCTCACACATAAAAGAATGCACGCAATGTATATCATTGTATGAATGCAATGTACCTAGTGATATAGCAAGTTAACCTGGAATTCATACATTGACACAGACAATACAATCACATTCCTTGATTCTTCTCACTTGTTTTTGATGTGTTTTCGGGCAAATGGGGTTAACTCTTCCATCATATTATATCTGTACGTCCGACATTTTTCAATTAAACAAGTTATAGGCATCAATTTGGCTTTAATTTTTGAACATTGCATTTGCACTTTTAGACCTATTAGAGCTTAGGGTCCCATATCTTATCCCTAGAAATGATACATTGGCCCAATGCTCTGAACCTATCTTATTTAGCCAAGCATATACTTCTGGATTATGTTCATTAATGTTGTTCATTGTTTCATTATACACATTATGTCTGAATGTTTCGGCTGCAACATGGAGCTAATTCTTTAGGTAGTTGTCCTTCAATCTGTCCAGCATATTTGTTGCCATGTGACAGATGCAATATTCATGGTGTGTAGATGGGAAAAACTTTTTCACAGCATTGCCAATCCCTTTTGTATATCAGACACAATTGTATCCAACTCGGCTAGAGGATCAGAGAATAGATGATTTCTAAGCAACTCAAGAAACCATCACCAAGTTTTCTCGCACTCGTTCTCAACCATTGCAAATGCAACACACAACATATTATTGTTCCCGTCCAGTACAGTTGCTATTAATAGCTGTCTAGGATACTTTTCTTTCAAGAAAGTTGCATCAACTGTTAGCAACGGCCTCAGGGTTGTTATGAAAGCTCTCGCAATGGGGCCAAACATCTAGAATACTCTTTTGAAATTGTACCCACCCATAGGTCCGGGAATATCACATGATCTCACTGGCACACTACACTTCCCAGATATATATATTCTATCTGCCTCCTGTAAGCAGGAAGTAAGCGGTAGGATTCGTCTGGGTCACCATCTATTAAATCAGTCAGAGCTTTACCTGCATGACTGAATACAATTTAGTAAATGTTATACGACACCGGCTTATATCATGTTCCCGATTGCACGACATTTTATGTTTTCGTGTGATCAAAATCCATACACGATGATTGGTCATGTTTATGGCAACACGATATTAACATATGTCATGTGAGTGCATATTCCGACTATAGTTTAAGCGTGTAAATGATAACATGCTAGACCAACATATCGTGACACTAAATCAACACTTTGATTCTTCTCATGCATTATCTGGGCGCCAGCATTTCTTGTTGTTGGCAGTTATGCCCCAATGCTTCAAAATATAACTTGCTATGCTCTTTAGTGTAATGTCCATCGAGTCTTTAAAGAGGCCATAACATTTTCTCGCTATCCAAAGGTATGATGCTAGGGGATGGTCAGTTGACTTCCTTTGGGTTCCACATGAATGATTCGGCACTAACCTCGTGACAGTTACATGATCTCCTATATTTGAAGCCCTTATGTACTAGCTACAAGACTCATTGGAGCAATTTGCAGCATACGTATTCTGGTTTTCATCCACAACACAATATGTGAAATTCACCTTTATTGCTAAGTCGATCAAGACCCTCTTGAAATGCAATAGGCTTAGAAAATGTACACCCAATTCAAGGAGCTTCTGGTAATCCTTAGCTTGCAAGTTGCCCATCATTAGCTGGCCTTCACTAATATTTGGTTTCAACATGTTTAAATCATCGATTGTATCCCAATCTACCTCCGCCTCAACGTTGACATTACTAGGAACCACGTTGTTTCCAAATTCTTCGTGGTTGGACATACTTTCTATGTCAACTATATTATTATCGTACCACAGATGCTCACCCCACATATTTTCAACTTCTTCGCCTTGTCAACCATCGTAATTACAAGGGTTCTATGGAGGTTCGTAGTTATCAAATGAAGTCCTTGACCCACCCATCATTAGCGACCATTCCTCTGATCTATTCTGATTGACTTCTATTTCAGATTCTGTACTCGTTGGATTGGTGAAAGATGATTGATATGGATTTTTTGAGGGTAAGTTTCCCAGTTCTCCCAATCTACATTGCATATTATCGTGTTAAAAAAATGTGACATCAGTTGACATCATGTATTCTATTAACACGCTTACATTTCAAAACGTGTTATTGAAACCACGACATGAATGCATGTTGTGTTATTATATCTACTTTGCAACTCAAAATTGCTATATTGCATGTGAATATCGTGTAATTACTAATGTGATATATTACACATAGTGTTTAATAATTCACACAATATGATTTACCCTTAACACGATATGTTAAATATCGTGGTCTCGAGAATACGAAATATTCCAATTGTGTATAATCAAAAGATTAATTGTTACCTGATAGTTTCAAAGGTGAACTGAGTTTCATTGAATCCGGTATGAAATCTGACATTAGAGCCAGGATGAGCCATTACTACAGGTGATTCAGCTCTATTGACCGTCTCGTTCCTTTCTATGGAGGGTGATGGTGCTTTATCACCATTGTCAGTAGGGCTGTAAATGAGTTCAGCTAGCTCGTGAGCAAACTCGGCTCGGTTAGGCTCGGCTCGAGTTAAACTCGACTCAAATTAGGCTCAACTCGAACTCGATTCGAGCTCGAATAAGTTCAAGCCGAGTTTGAGCCAACCCCTGCTCGACTCAGCTCGGCTCGAATGAAACTCGAACTCGATGCTACTCGACTCGACCTCAAGCTCGAGCTCGAACTCGAATATAAATTTAAAATTATATATAAATAATGTATATATATGCATATTTTATATAAATATAATTGTTAATTTAAATACATATTTATAACATACTCCCTCCATTCTTAGATTAATAGCTCTATTTGATTAGTTCATTTTGAAAAATTTAATTGAGTTATTAATCTAAGACGAATGGAATATATAAAACGACATATAATCACATATTTATATACTAATACTATGTATCATATTGATATATGAGACCCGTTTATTTGAGTCAAGGCTCACTCACGACTATGTGAGTATAGATGTCATACATCATCATATTACGATATAAGAACACACATAACTTGGGAGTTAAATTAGTTTATGTCTTCTTGTGCATTTGGATCTCGATCTTGCCTGAATAATTTTTTATTTTTTACATCTTTTTTAGTGATTATATGTACATAAAGAGAGAAAAATAATAATGTTGCATTTTTTTAGCATATGTAACTAAAACTTATTTGTCATAGTTTTCTTCTTTCATAGTGACTATAATCAAATATTCATGGTGTAGTCGTAATACTTGTTGAAGTATATTAATTAATATTTAATACTAAAAATATATTAGTATATGTGATACTTAATATACTTTATATTTATATATAGATTATTTTTATTTTTTTAGTTCGAGCCCAGTTCGAGCCCAGGCTTATGATTCACTTATTCAAGTTCGAGCTCGAGCTCGAGCCAAGCTTTGGATTTCTAAATCGATCTGAGCTCGAGCTGAAAAGTTCGAGTTTATTCGAGCTTCGAGCCGAGCTTCAACAATTCGAGCTCGAGCCGAAACAGCCTAATACTCGGCTCAGCTCAGCTCGTTAACACCCCTAATCGTTAGGCTGTTTCATCTTGGCATATAATAATAACACCTCCTTATTCGCCTTCTTATAAATGGAGAACATTGATTGGAGGTCTTCATCGTCTTGTAATTCATATATCTTAAATGATTAGGAGGATGAAATTAAATACTTCAAACTGACATTACCATTGACAGAAAGTTGTGCTTTGACTTGCCCCACCAGCTCGCCGAAGCTCACCGATGGATGAATGTTCATCAATAGTGTCATTCCACCAATATACATTCTGTCATTGCCTATCTTTCCATTATAATAGATGCAAATACCGATCCTATCCATGATCGGCGTGAAAGAAGGATCATTTTTATAAAATGTAGCCTTTGGAGCACTCACACAGCATCTGCGGTGCCAAAAAATATTTTTTTCTTGTTCATCGACTCTTGCTGGCAAGTTCCGTTTGCCGCTAATGACTACTAGTACACCGGAACTGCGCAGCACTGTTTCGGTGTTCATTTATTACTCTCTACATTAAAACCTGATATAGTGGAAACCTAAGGGCATTTTGGTCAACAAATAGGTCATATGGTATTTTCGTTTAAAATCCAGAGAATATGAAAATTTTCATTCTTTGGCTAGGCAATATGGAAAAAACTCTAGAATATAACAAAAGTAAAAGAAAACTCAACAAATTTTTTCAAACAATTAAGCACAACCCATTGGTTAATATCTCAACAGTTTTTTCCATATAGATACAAAAAATTACTTGACTATTTTGTAAAGTTGCAAGTTTCAAACATAGTATATATAGCATCCACAAAGTTAAGGTTCCAAACAAAGTACATATGAAAAAGAGATTAAAAAACCACAAAGAAAAGAACATTGGTATAATGTCATTGTTACTGCTTGACATATAACTAAAAGGTCTGTTGTCCTAAGTCCTTAGAGCTTTCCCGACTACTTAAATCACCAACTAAAAACGGGGCAAATTTGCATAATCTAATTAAAATAAGTGTTGTCTCAATAAAGTTTCTGTTGTGCAAAATACCAATTAGAATTAGAGACATATATTAATCATTAGCTAGGCCATTATTCTATGATATGTCTGTAAGTTTTAAAGGATTTTGTTTTCACACATTACCATGATCAAAGTGCATACCCCAGAAGCTACTTTAATATGTGAACTTATTAAATTAAATATCATAGTTTCACAATTATAGGAATCAACGGCAATGTTATAATTATCAATCAGTGATAGCACAAGGAAAACTGTATGCGAATAATAATTCTAGGAAAGAAAATAAAGCTCACGGTCTCAGAAGTAAAATTTTTGCTTCGTCCAAATCCCGCTGAATTCTTAGCAACTTGTCAGCCATTGTAGGATTATGAAGGAATGACCAAACAATGAGATCGTCTAATTAGCTTATCTTGAAAAAACGTTAATCTTTCAAAGTCATATAAAATATTACATACATACCTGAAATTTGATTAGAGCTTTGTTCAAATATGACCACAATTGAGTGGCATCTTTTGTTTCTGTTCTCTAAGATTCCCCACCAGTAGCAACAAGAAAGGATGACTACAATAAGTAATTAAATTTATACCAAGAAATGTATGATAGGGCATTATTTTGTGTTTAAAGTAGTTTAGAAAAAGAACATTTCTACAGTTTCAGGAATTAACTATGGAATGTGATTATAAATGAGCCAACCAAAAGACGCAAATCTGATTATTGAAGGATAATAGCTTTATGGAAGAAGTGGGAAAATCATACTTCAATCCAAGCAGACTTCCAATCAACAAAAATAAGTTTTTTCCATATTACTTGGCCTAAGATACAATTATTTCATATTCCTTTGTTTTGTAAAAAATATTCTATAGAACTTGTGTTTACACTATATTTTAAAAAAAATTGGACCAAAGTACCTATACAACAAGGGTTAGGGTTTAAAATCGTATAAACTAGTTGTGACGACGCTTAAACAAAGAGGAGATTGGAGCTTAATGATAATTTGTGAAATTTGGTTAGTGGTTTTTATCAACAACAAATTTTGATTTCTATTCGGTGATTGTCAACCTCCCTCACTTTATCGGAGATCGCTCTTTTTTGATTTTTGTCCAAAAAAATTAGCCACATAAACTATTTATCCCTACAAAGGAGATCAAGATGACAATGAAACTCCAAAAATGAATCTTAAGGGACTATCGAGGAAGAACAAGGCTATATAAAAATAGAGAAGGATATAGATGCTAAGGAAATACACTATAGAATAGCCATGATAGCCTCCTACCCTATTGTGCAAAGAGGGACTCTAGTATGGTTTTTTATATGCAATTTTTATTATGTAGAACATATTATGTAAGCATGTATACGATCTCAGAGGTTTTCATCCCTGACTTGATGAACAATTGTATCAATAACAAATATTGGTAAATATCGTGTTATCGATAACACGCTATGACAAATATCGTATCATAATATATGTGATATATTGTATAATCATTAATACATATTGTTGATATATCGTGTTATCAATAACACGCTATAACAAATATCATGTTATAGTACATGTGATATAAAGAAAAATAAATAACACGTCTTGTTGGCATATTGTGTTATCGATAACACGCTATGACAAATATTGTGTTATTGATAATACGCTATAACGAATATCGTGTTATCGATAACACACTTTAGTGAATATCGTATCATATATGCAATATATAAGATATTGTAGCTTATAGTATTATCCATATAACGCATTGATGGCATATCATGTTATCGATAACACGCTATGCCAAATATCATGTTATCAATAACACGCTATGCCAAATATCATGTTATAGTATATGCGATATAGAGGAAAATAAATAACACGTCTTGTTGGCATATCATGTTATCTATAACACTCTATGACGAATGTTGTGTTATTGATGATACACTATAGCTAATATCGTGTTATCGATAACATGTTTTGGCAAATATCATATTATTGTATATATGATATAGAGGATATCCTAGCATATTCTATTATTAATAACACATATTGTTAGCATATTGTGTTGTCAATAACATGCTATAAAAAATATCATGTTATCGATAATATGATATGGAGAATATCGTGTTATCGTATATGCGATATGATGATATCATATTATGGGTTGTCGGCTTCAATAATACATATCGTATTATCAATAATACATTTTATTGGCATATTGTGTTATTGTATATGCGATATGGATTAAGTGTTAGATACTGGCCATGCTGAGCGTAAAATCATTGGTCTGTTTAGTGGAAGTCATCCTCTCGTTCTCGCATTCTTGGAAGTCTTACGAGTCATGCAGAGTGGATGTACTCCACCTAATTTCCTTCGGATTCATTGTACTTGCAAAAATCCTTTCTTTTTGCCGCATCCAATCCATATTTGCGGCAAGTCTCTGGAGTCCTTCAATCCATTCTAAATGCAACCTAGTTTTCCATATTGTCAGAACAATCTATTTGTTGCAATTCAGCAAGCACTAAATTTGTTTCCTTTGATTCCTCGTTTTAAATTCTGTTATTTTTGTATTTTTTTAACTATAAACCAGTTTTTGGATTAAAATCGGGGGGTGACTCGGTTCTAGTTCGTTCTCTGGAACACAAGATTAAGAAAGAGAATTTGTTTACTTTCTATCGATCATCTTTAAGTGGGTGCTTTATTTTCTATATGCCATATGTTTTGATTTTGCTCATACCAATCTGTGCCATCGTCGATAATTCGTCACTAATAATGAGATAAAAACTTGGGTATGAGTTTATTTGTAACCTAAGGGTATATTTATCCTAAACTAGGTCATATGGGATTAAGTGTTAAAATTCAAGGAATATGGAATATTTGTATATCGAGCCAAGTAATATAGAACATTTCTATAGTTTATGGTATGAACTATGGAATGTGATTATAAATGAGCCAACCAAAAGATGCGAATCTGATTATTGAAGGATAATAGCTTTACGGAAGACGTGGGAAAACCATACTTTAATCCAAGCAGATTGCCAATCACCAAAAATAATGATTACATGACATACCCAAAATTGAAGGTTTATGAATATTTTAGCACAAATCCTATAGTAGGCGAGGAAGAATTTTGATGAATAGCTCCTCATTGTTGTCGTCGTCCTTCACTTTAGGCTATTCACAACGGATTTGGGGTAGAGAGAAGAATGAATGGCCTCAAATAGAGGAGAGGGTCACTTTCACCATAGGATAAGAGGTCGGGTGGACAAGGGCAAAAGTTGTCATGGCGGGAGTAGAGGTAAGGAAGTTAATGTTTGAAAACACAAAAAATTGCATGTGGGGTAAGCCATGGTGGGAGCAAAAAGGGGAAGGGTATTAGGGGAGAGGAAATGAGACCGGAAAAAAAGGAAGAGATTGCGGGTTTGAGTTATGCCATGACACGGGAAATGGGCAACCATATTAATAATTGCTACTTTTACCTTTTGTTAACGTGCTTTTGGCCTAACCTTCGTTAGGAGAAAAGTTAGGTAGAAAGTAGGTGAAAAACAAAAGTGGACCAAAAGAGGGGTTAAAGGCATTTTGAAACAATGTGGGACTTTATTTATAAATTGTCCAACAATCAAGATTTACCTGCAAAATAATAAAAAGAGGGCAAAAGGATAGTAAACATGTCATCCAAATGACGCCTTTATGAAGCTCAATGTATCAAAAAACGAACTTTGTTTACATCCATTGAGTTGTGCTTGATCTTGATTTGCTTTGCAGTTGAACTAGACTGAAACTGAAACTGGCTTTAGCTCATATTGTTGTTGTAACCCGTGGGGATCACAAGAGACTTAGGGACGAAGTTGTAGGGGGTGAAAGAGTTTATTGAGGAGGCAAGAAGAAATGGGAAAGATTTAAGGTTGATAAAAGAATTTAGATTGAAAAGTGAAAATCAAGAACGATAAATTAGAGCAAAAGATGAGAAGGTTAATAAGGGATAAAGAGGCAAAAGAACTCAATTCTATTTATTCGGGAACGAGTTTCCGGATTAACACCTTTTCGTGTTCGTCCGCAAATCAGAATGCCTGAGTTCATGGTCATTGTCCAAGCGGACTCAAGTTCAATTGGGCTTGGACTTCTAGAAGCCGAATTCAACGAACTGGGCTGGGCCATTCCAGTGCAATAGATAACATGTGGCAAAGCTGCAAGCCCAGTTTACTCTTTCAACTAACCCAACGTGAGAGACCTCATGACTCGTGTGTTGCATTTCACTTTCCAAATCAGAAATGGGTGGCATGAATTCTGACAAAAATACGAAACAGAGGGACCCAAACATGGGACTTCACTTGTTTTCTTTTGATACTTTAATACATTGGATTCATCGCTCCAAGAAGTCTATATATATATATATATATATGAATGAGATTTGTTTTTCTTTTGACAAAAACTCTTAGTTGGTGTTGTCCTCTCTGTTATGTTAGGTTGCCATGGGACTTCACTTGTTTTCTTTTGATAATTTAGTACATTGGATAATTGATCATCAAACTCTCAGGCTGTCTGTTTATATTAAGCTGGTAATGGTAGTGAAGGAGGTCATCTGATTCACCTTAATTACCTGTAGGATATGGCGTCCGTCATGGTTTCATCTCTGCCTCTACTCCAGGACCTCAGCTTCCAGAAGCTGACCTTCTTAGCTCTCTTTTTCACAGTTTCCTATTTCCTAATCAAACATGTGGCTGGTGGATCTGACCAGAAAGGGAGGAAGCTCCCGCCTGGACCGGCAGGCCTGCCTATCATCGGAAACATGCACCAGCTGGGCAAGTCTCGGCTGCACTACACCCTGTGGAAGATGGCCAAGGTGCACGGGCCCCTGGTCCATCTCCGTCTCGGATTCACCCCCACGCTGGTTGTCTCCTCTGCAGACATGGCGAGGGAGGTCCTTAAGTCTCATGACCTTGCTTTCTGCGGGAGGTACCCCATAGCTGCCATCAAGAAAATCACGTACGGCTACCTCGACCTGGCTTTCTCGCCTTATGGAGACTACTGGAGACAGATAAGGAAGATGTGCATAACGGAGCTCCTCAGCCCCAGCAGAGTCCTGTCCATGCGATCTATTATGGAGGACGAGGTGGGCACCCTCGTCCGCGCCATCGCTGATGGCGGCACCAAGCCTGTAAACCTGAGCGACAGGTTCTTTCTCCTTCTCAACAATATAATAGCTCGGCTTGTGTTCGGCAAAGCATACATCGCGGAAGGGGAGTGTGGGAAGAGCCCATATGAGGAGCTGGTCCTCGAAACAGCAGGGGTACTTTTAGCATGGCGGACTACTTTCCTGGAATGGGCTGGCTCAACAAGTTCACGGGCCTTCAGGCCAGGATGGATCGCAACTTCAAACAAATGGATGCCTTCTTGGAAGAAGTAATAGAGTCCCACCTCAATGATAGCACTGGTATTGAGCCAAAGCAGAATGACCTCGTAGATTTTGTTCTCCATATTGTAAAGGACTCCACCGCCAAGATACCTCTCACAAGAAATCATGTTAAAGCTATCCTTATGGTTTGATTAACCCCTAATTATACATATAATCTTTGCTAAATTCAGATATCATCGGTTCTGTAATTTTAGCTATACTGTGAATGCAGGATCTTTTCATTGCTGGAACAGACACTACGTCCGCTGCGCTGGTGTGGGGCATGACAGAGCTGATGAGACACTCAAACGTGATGAAGAAAGCACAAGCACAGATAAGAGGCCTTTGTGAGACTAAAGATAGAGTGGAAGAAAACGATTTACAACAACTTCCTTACCTGAAACAAGTAGCAAAAGAGGTCCTTCGCTTCCGCCCTCCGGGTGCATTATTGATTCCTCGGCTCACACGCGAAGACTGTACTGTCGGCGGATATGACATCGCCAAAGGAACACTGGTCTTCGTTAATGCATTGGCCATTTGTAGGGACCCCAAGCATTGGGACCACCCTGACCAATTCTGCCCCGAGAGGTTTGAGGATAGTCTTGTTGATTTTAGGGGGCAGGATTTTCAGTTCATACCATTCGGTGCTGGGCGGAGGGGCTGCCCCGGCGTGTCGATGGCGGTGGCCGTGCTTGAACTTACACTGGCAAATTTGCTGCATAAGTTTGACTGGGAGATGCCTGATGGCATGCCCAGGGAGATGATCGATGCCGACGAAGCGATTCATAAGAGATCTCCACTTTATGTGGTTGCCAAACCCTGGAATGCTATGGAGTAAGTTGTTGGTTGATGGACATGGGATTTGATCATCCTACATCCCCACGAATCTACTTGTAAGTATTCGGTGGATGCCTAATAAATGCTTTAAGAATGTAGTCCAAATAAAGACTCATTTACCCAATTTCTCGCTTACCCCACGTGAACTTTTAAAAACCTCTTATTTATAATTCATATTTTTCTAATTTTTTTACAAACTTGTACAACCCCCATAGTATCCCTGGCCACATTGAAGCTTACCTTAAGGTTTCTTTTTTCTCTCAAATAAGTCATTATCACCCTCAAAGTAACGTATAATAGCTGTGGACATCTACCCTATAATATTTATATAATAAATTGTAGATATCCAGTGTCATGCTCGTAGATAAATCAAAGACTTCGGTGAATGATATTTTGGCGCTAGCAGCAGTAAGTAAGGCACAGTGGTAACTTTTGCATAAGGAAAGAAAAGAATAGAAGATAAAAAGAGCAGTAGGAAAAAGAAAAAGACATATATATATATATATATATATATATATATATATATATATATATATATATATATATATATATATATATACACACTAAGGTGAGTTTTAAATGGAGTAATAATGAATGAATCTTAGATAGGGTGATAGTGAGTAAATTGTTTGGTAAAACATGGGATAAAGGAGTAAATAAGATAACACTACAAACAAAAAACCACAATAGGAACGGTCACCAACCGTTTCTGTAACTGTCCTGTCCGTTGCTAATGTTAACAGCTATGCACTAACGGACGCTGCCAAAAGTTGTTTCGCTGATAGTTTTAGCGAAGGTCGAAATGACTTTCTGAGATCGTTGAGACCCTCGCCAAAAAAAATAATTACCCCACCTTCTCCTTTGGATTATTAGCAATGGCCACAAAACCTTTAGCGACGGCGAGACCATTACCAAAAGCACAAATTCAGGCCGTCGTTGAAACTCCATCCATAGCAACGGTTAAACCATAGTAGAAACAGATAATTCAGCGACGGTTTGATGGCTGTCACGGAACTATAAGCATCAGTATATGTATTCAACAATGATGACTGAAGCCCTTGCTATTGTATGATTAGTTTTTTAAAAAAAGGATAGTGATATTCTCGTAACAAAAATACCCACAAAAACTTGCACAAGTGTTTTGGTTAGACTTTACAAGTGGGTCCTACACAAAGTTCATATGGGCTTATTTATTTATACCACTCAAAATTCATGTGTGAGTTTTTGATATATACTTTTGATTTGAAAATATTATTTTCTTTAAAAAAATATAGCCTTAGAATTTAAAAAAAAATTAATATACTATATTTTTTCTTCATTGAATTTGTTGCATATAAACCATGAAACCAAAAAGATTTCATTGAATTTTCTTCATACAAAGTATAGTTAAATTAATCTCATGTCAGTAAATTGAACCATTTCTATTTCTCTCAGAAACCATTGGGACAGTGAGTCTTAGCATAATGTTATCACCACAAAGCAGACCTCCGTCCCAATTAGGAGTAGAATACAAAAAATGTTATCCTAAACATTTAGTCAGATAAATCCTGAGAAATGAGAAGTCCGTCCAATCCCATTTGAAGGCTTCATCCATTGAAAAATACGTTTGCATCAAAAGTTTATCAGCAACACAATCTGGATTGCAAAACTTTGAACAATCTACAAGGCAGCTCTTTGAACTCCATCACACCTACTGCTTCAGCTTCATATTTGTTGGTGCCCAAATATCTTTATTACAAATGATTTTTACTTCGGCATTGGATTAGTCTGCTCTCATATGTAAATCTGCTTGGCAGTTCTATTCTGGAAATATGGCATGTGCTCCTACAGTAATATATAAAGTACCTCAACATAAGATGGTTTTAAATATAAACTGACTATAAAATAATTGTTGCAAAGCCAAAAAACAAAAGAATTTCTTCTACTAAAAATGAGTATCAAAATAAATTATACAAGATTTAGTTCATGTCAAACATCAAATAACTAGGCATTATAGTAACTGATGCCTTTAAAACAATGAGAAACACTGAATTCCAGCAAATTCCAATCCCAATATGCCTAAGCATAACATGAGTGCATACACCTCACTCACCCTTCAAAAACACAGGTCAAACCCTGCTATAGATATTAGAAAACTAGGGAAGCAAAAGACGGAATTAGATAACTAGAAAGAACCAGAATTTTACAAATGAAATGGCACCAAGTGACGCAATCTCAGCATCTCGAACGGGAAGCATGCCAATCAACCCCTTCTCTTCCCGCCACCATTGCTCTTGCTTCACTAAATTTACACTGCATACAAAAATGATAGTTCATGCATAGATAACGTCGAAAGGATCTCACTTTCAGCATCAACACATAATGACATAAAGCTTTAAATTCAAAATATTACTATCTCCATGACATCATTGAGCCAAGCTAGGGCGATGGTCAAGCCGCATCCTATTACACATCATTTTTCATGTTTCGGCACCTGCCCAACCCAAGTTGGACCCGGTCTAAGAGAAGGTCGGTGAGCACGGGGGCGACGAAAGATTGAACTAGGTGGAAGACTTAACCCCTTAAACAAGTGAAATAAGATAGAGTAACACACCTAATTACTTTGTACAAGAGGAAATAATGAAACATAAAGGACAACATAATCATAATTAGTTATCAACAAGTACCCACATCCATAAGTCACTAAGATCTCTCTGGCTTAGGTTGAAAGTCAACACGAGTCTAAAGCCAAATTGGCGAACAAGGTTGTAATGCCTCACTTTTCTGATTACGTCTAACCAAAGGGGTTAGAAGTAATTATTTAATTTTTGATAAATTATAAAGGGTTTCAGATGTTGAAACCTTTGTATATGAGTAGAGCTCAAAGAAACAAGCGTAGCGAATCAAAGAACTGGAAAATAGAGGTCCAAACCGGAAGTTACGACCTCGAGAAACATGCAATATAAGCATGACCCACTTAAAAAGAGTAGGATATACTATTTTAAGTGGATTAGTATTGAAGGGGTCATCATTACGAGTTCAACGATACCAAGAACGCGCCAATCCAAATTCGGTGTAGAAAGATATGCACGTTTAAAGATATATACTCAAAAAAAAAAGAGAAAATGAATAAAAAAGACGCAGGGCACGATGGAACCGTCGTGCCGCATGCGTGGAGCGTTTCTGTGGGTGCCGCTATTTTAAAACACTACGGCGCTGGAGCCTATATAAAGGCTTCAGATGCAGTTTTTAGACCAGAACTTTATTTCCTCCGTTTCTGAGCGTTATGAGTTCAATTAAGCCCATTCAAGATGCGTTCTTAAGTAAATCGAGCATGCTCTACGTATTGGAGGAGTCATTTCTTCAAATTAGAGACTGTATAAGGAGGAAACGACCTAAGAGAAGGAGAGGTCCTACCCATTGTCCTCAAGCATCGACAAACTTCTTTTTCTCCGTTTCTGAGCATCGTAGCTCCGATTTAGTCCATTCAAGAGGCATTCTTGACTAAATTGAGTGTGCTCTAAGCAATCGAGGGGTTCTTTCTTCAAGCTGAAGACTATATGAGGAGGAAATACCCCGATATAAGGAGAGGCCCTACCCGTCATCCTCGAGCATTGGAAAAGAAAAATGGGCCACGAATAAGATGGGGTTTTGTCTGTAGTTGCCAAGTCACAATGAGAGAAGCAATCTGGAGTCAGGGAGGTTCTGACCTCCTCCCCCACCTAGAAAGAGAGGGATCCCCGAGCTAAGGGGAGACTCCGTCCATAGTTCACAAGCACGGAAGGGGAAAGATGTCTCCGAAAAGAGGGTGTCCTGTCCATCAGCTCTGAGTACGGAAGGTAAATAACGTCTCCAAGCTAAGGAATGCTATGCCTACCTACTTCGAAGGAGATTCTGACCACCATATCCGCATCTGAAAGGAGGACGCTCTGAAGAAACGAACAACTCTAAATGCTCCCGCTTCCGATGTCTTCTATAGGTAAGTATATTTGATCTTCTGTATGAGACTACGTATACATCCTAAGTAGTTAACTTAGGATGTTAGATTATTTGTACGCTTACACATCTTAATTAGTGATAATAATGTACTAATTAAGATGTATGAGTTGTTATGATTTAATATGTTCTGATTTGAATTATATGCTTTATCTGATATGCTCTAAAGTATCATGCTATACTTTGATCCTTTGTGTTCTGATATGCTATGCTTTGATGTGACTTGTTATGTTCTGTCTTGCTCTAGAGTAGAGCGAGACGTGTGGTGTGTGTTGTTATGTCTTAGCTCAGTGATAGAGTGAGACATGTGTATGTGCAAGGTCCGCTCTGGGGCAGAGCGAGGCATGTGGTGGTCGTGTGGTACTCGACTCTATAATAGAGCGAGATGTGTATTGCCAGTGTTTTATCGGTTTTTGTATAACTCCGATTGAATATAATTAACGTATAGTTAATCACTCAACTTGAATTTAGGGTAAGAATTACAACATGCTAAAATCCAATAACATGTAACTAATTTCATACTTGAACAACATCATAGCTTTTAAGATAGTATTCATGTCTTCATAGTAGAATTTCCAAGTAAAATCACTCAACATAATCATAATAAATGAGATTTAAGAAGAAGAACATGGAAATGAACAAAAATACTTAAAATGGCAAAACTGCCATTTGGCCGTTCGATCGACCAGAAGGCCGTTCGAAAGCCAACACAGTAACTCTGGTTCATCTTCAACCTTACAAACCCAAAATCGACATAAACCTTCAAATCTCATTTTCAAACATCACAATATTAAAATATAAGCTCTGTATTGCTGATACTCATATTTTAGCGTATATGATTTTGTGATGCCTAATGTATGTAGTAGCCGTCAGGCAGAATTACGTTTAGATCTGATTGTATTGGAATAATATCGTGAATGTTATCCAATGCATATGTTGGCAACCAATGGCAAGGCAATGTTGGCCCGATCCAAATTAATTATAATTATAAGTTTTATTCTAACCTACACGTCACGAACTTTGAAGCTTTGTTGTGTGTATGTGAAAGTTACAACCTGAGTCTACATACGGGGAAGCTTTGAAGCTTTGTAGTGCGTAGATGAACGTTGTACCTCACGCACACAAATAGTGATTCCTTATTTAAGGAAGAAAAGTTTTATTAAGAGAATTTCTAGGCCCCGGCGTAGGTTGGGACGTTACAAAAGCATATAACATAATCATCAAGACATAAAACTCCAAACCACCAGCTGCATAGACAAGTAAGACACGTAGGGCTTCTAGGCACCCTCGCCTACTCCAGACCACCCACCAATCATTCCTCATAGAGGGAATCCTGGCCATCTGCATATCACACCATGCAGCGCCAAAACAGAAAATACATGAGAAAGAGGGGTGGGTAAAAATACTCAAGAAGGTTTTGTATTTCGAGAGAATAAATCTGAAATCATTATGAATATTTCACACACAATCCATCACATATAACACACTCATTAATCATGGTGCAACTGCATAACTTGTGCATATATCATTACTATTCATCACATACACATGGTAATATATTTTCTGCATATCATCCGCATGGCATATCATCATGTCTTCTCATTCATGATTTATTGTCAATGCATACATTGATCCTGCATAGCATAATATAATATCATCTCATTCATGATCCATCCTTATTGCATATAATCATCCTGCATAGCGTAATACAATATCACCTCATTCATGATCTATCCTTATTGCTTATGATCAACCTGCATGAGAAGTGTCTCTAACACTCTAACATAGTCATACACAACCATACACGATCAAAAGTAATCATCCTGCATGAGAAGTGTCTCTAACACACTAACATAATCATGCATAAAGAAATTAACCTTGTTTAATTAGCCGAAGCGTAAGTTGTCCCTTCTCACTCCGGACAATCCCCGATTAGAAGTCCGAAGGAATTATGTAGTTTGGGTAAAATCCCTAACGTGGAAGATACCCCCTAGTAAGCCGGTGCACTCGGCTACTCCAACATGGATTCTTAGGGTCCATATGGTCTCAATAGTTTGGTCTCTTTATATCATTGCCGCTCTTCTTAACATAAGGAGGAAAACCCGTCCTCGAGGAACATAAAACCCCATCCTTTTGGACGTAAAACCGAATCGATAAGCCCTCGATCCATTAATCTGGCACACAATATCATCCAATTGCATCCAATCAATCACGACTATACTCGATGAATCTAATTCATAATACTCTTTTTGTGATGCATGCAATATGATATATACGTGAGCAATACTACGTGAATTCTAATTCATGAGATGTGCTCCCATAAGCCATACACTCATCATTCTTAATCCATATGTATCAAATAATTATCACCATTAATCCCACAAGTGTGTGTACATAGAAATAGTATTCAATTCTAAGCATAGACATATACATTATGAACAAGCCATTGTCAAACTTCACACATGTTCTCATAATTTATTCATGGATCCTCTACACTAAAATCATGGGTAAACACCAAAGAAAACCTTGAAGAATACAAGTTCAAGTCAATTACAACCTCAGGCTAGACTTAGGTAAGTAAACTCATCACTACACTTAAGCTTGACATGAAAATATAATTCACCAATAAGTTATCATGACATGTAAAAACATACAAGCCCATTCTCATGTTTTAAACTTAATGGAATCTTATGTAAAACATGGTTAATCACTCAACATGAATTTAGGGTAAGAATTACAACATGCTAAAATCCAATAACATGTAACTAATTTTATACTTGAACAACATCATAGCTTTTAAGATAGTATTCATGTCTTCATAGTAGAATTTCCAAGTAAAATCACTCAACATAATCATAATAAATGAAATTTAAGAAGAAGAACATGAAAATGAACAAAAATACTTAAAATGGCAAAACTGCCATTTGGCCGTTCGAAAGCCAACACAGTAACTCTGGTTCATCTTCAACCTTGCAAACCCAAAATCGACATAAACCTTCAAATCTCACTTTCAAACATCACAATATCAAAATATAAGCTCAAAAAATGATAGATCTAGTCATTAATAAACTAAAATAGAAGAAAATCGTTAGAAAGATCATACTTTACATAAACCATTATTAAAGCTCAACATCAAGCAAAACCCACATAAACCATCCCAAACTTCAAATCCGAAACATAGACCCATTTCGGAAGAAGAACCCTTACCTTCAGTGAGATTTTGGTCCGAAATCGAAGCTTGAATCTCTTCAAATCCCTACCCACATTTATAGTTTAGTTAATACCTTAATAAATCCGATTATTGAAGCTTAAATAACGTGAAAACTCATAGATCTAGGGTTTGCTTTATTCCAAAACAAAAATCCTCAATAGAGGTTTGAAATATAGATTAAAATAAAAAACTTTAGTGGTGTAAAACAATATTTAACGTTGGAAAAAATGAGATTAAGAAATATTAGGCAAAACCCTAAGAGTAATGGAAAAACCAAGACTAATCTTACCTTAATCAAGCTTTCCTCCTATGGAATGAGGATTAGGGCTTCTCAGCCTCCTAGATCGTAGCCCTTCCCAAATGAAAATGAAGCTGGAGCTTTCTATTTATAGTAAGTTATGGGGTATACGAATTAGAAATTGGGGGTAAGAATAGAATTTTGTACTAAAAATAAGTAATTTGCTCATTTAAGGTCTAAAACAAAGCTTTAAAATTTTAAAACACTTTAATAGTGAAGTAAGTCATGTTTAGGGTCTAGTGGGACCCATCACCCCAAATTATGAACATGGGGTCCATGGTGGGACCCGCACCCTAATTTTTTGGAAAATTACCAAAAATTCTAGAAAAATTTGGATAAATTTAGTTTAACATAAAAACTAATAAAATGAATAAAACATTGATTAAAACTATTTTTAACCATATTTAATCCCAAAAACAGATAAACCGGCCAAATTAACACTAAAACCACATAATAGCGACAAAATTAGTTAAAATAATCTAGATTAGGGTTAGGGATCTTACATCATTGTTCCCCATTCCCAAGCCAATAGAGATTCACCCTTGTAGAATAATCATTCTTTTGACTTTAGGCTTTTACAAGTGAGGTACTTTCATTGTACAAGTCCCATTTCAACGGCCCTTTAGATGATCTTTATTTATAAGTCGTGCACAAATTAATATAAGATAGAATAGCAATATGATAAATTCAGCATAATGGACAATATTCATAATAACATGCACACACAGATGAATAAAAATAGAACCAACCTTAGAATGCAATCTCGAACATTTTTATAGCAACTCATTATCTAATATGTTCAGAATACTTACAACATGTCCTAGTAGAAAATGAAGATAAGCATTATCTTACATTATCAAGATCTTGTGAAATTATGCATATATTTTTATGAGAATAGAAGGATATGGGGGTGATAATTAACATTATGTTTATCTACAGCTTGCTCAACCTCCTAGGGAGAGTACTATACAGATTTACATATATATTTTTGAAAATAGAAGGAAATTGGAGCAGTAGATTGTGAAATTATGCAGTTGGTAAAGTTTTGACAAGAAAAACCTTATATGTTTGTGTACTTTAAACTCACTCACAAAAATTGCAGTACTGTAGCAAGCACGAACATCCATTTCACCAGCATCATGCATTCCATGCAAAAGAAAGAAACAAAGAGTAAATCCAACAGTGTATAGGGTCAGATGTCAAAAGACATGCATTGTTTAGTTGTTATTTTGAAGTAACTTCTAAACAACTACCCCCTCCTTCATATATTAATACCTCCAATTGAAAGAAAAACATTGTTCCATACTAATTGTCCCAATTGCCTCAATTTAAACTGTTAGATAGGTCACAATTTTTTTACATTGCTTGAGCTCCTCCCATGGTAATGACGAGAAATGGAGGGGTGATGGTCATGGCAAGGGATGGTGATTGTCGTCTCTTTGCTGAACTTGGTGATGTGACGAGCGCGGCCTTGTCATGGTCCCAGATCAATTCCTCATTAAGCCCCACCTCCTTCAGCAGCTTTCAATTTTGTTTTTAAATAGCCAGCCTAAGATCTGCCAATTTGCCCTCGGGAGGCAATTGGGATTTCAAATATCCATTGATCACCTTTGCCATCCTCTGCGAATCTTCTTCGATTGTGGCCCATGGTTGGCACTTCCAGAGGTGAGCTACTTCTTCCTTCCGTCCATGGCCTTCCCACATTTTTTTATGGAACATTCCCAAAATTTTCAGGTCCGGAATCCATTTGGTTTTGTACGTGTGATTTTGAGTGTTTTTTTGTGCAAATAGATCATAGATGTTGGGATTTTGGGTGTGAATTGGCAGTGAATTTTGATTTGTTTGCACTGTAGTTGGTCGGAGTTTTTGTTGTGAATCTACATGGGGGATCCCGAGCTG
Source organism: Saururus chinensis (assembly GCA_035235625.1). Classification (NCBI taxonomy): domain Eukaryota; kingdom Viridiplantae; phylum Streptophyta; class Magnoliopsida; order Piperales; family Saururaceae; genus Saururus; species Saururus chinensis. The sequence continues at coordinate 25,871,185 of CP141144.1, forward strand.
GTTGGGGCAAATTGGTTTGTTTGATTAAGTTTTCTATTCTTTTTTGGCTTAATTGAATTTCACTTTTTTATGTATTTTCTTATGAATTGATGAGTTGTGATATGTGTGTATGAGAAGAGGCAAATGAGGCAGATGCAGCTTAGGCAGTCGAGCAGCTGCAGTTAGTAGAAATTTTTGGTGGGGATGTCGTCACTCAAGCTTTTGCTACTACGTTTTCTACTTCTTTAGTAGATTTACTTTTTAGTGGATCTTGTGTACTGGTATTCAATCTTTCTCATATGACAATTGGAATTTTTTTAACTTTGTTTATTTAGATTGAAGAACCTAAATTATTGCAATTAATGGGTTTTGTGTTTTGCAACTCACTATTATAATCTGCCTTATTTCATTGCAATCTCAGAGTGTGGATGTTTGGGTCATCTGGTAATGTGTAAACTTCTGTTATTGTGATTGTACCTTCAGCCTTTAGATAGTTGTTCCTCAAACTCTCCTAACTGAACTGGTGTTATTGTGATTGATTTACCTTAAGAGAATTGAAGTTGAAAAGTTGTGATGATTGTGTTTATTGAAATGTCTATTGGATATACCATTTCTTTACTTGCATTTGCTGTCATTTTTTTCAGCATGTGGTTCTTTGCTAGGGATTTTCATATGGTAGCTATTGAGTTTTCAAGATAACATATTTCTACTTCAATATATTTATGAAATGAGTAATTTTTTGTGAGCGGAAAAAAAGCTTGAGTCCTTATTATTATTGTTTTCGAGCTAAAACTAGATATAAAAGTACCATATGAAAGTGTAAAAAATGTGAAAATCTGAAAACTAAAAATGACATGTGTTCTTATTTGAATGTTACTTTGATTATTCACTTTATCAATATAAAAAGCATTTGAATGGGAAAAAAAATCTATTGACACTAGAAGTTTACATTCAAATTAGCAGGTTCAATCGACTTTTGAATCTTCATTTTTTAAGGGCTTATAAGTTGTGTTGGTGTTTTTATTACAATTGATGTTGTTTAGTTTCTTTTCCTTCCTCTCTCATAAACTAGAAAATAATGGAGAAGATTGGATCTGAGCATCCCTACATTGTTGATGTATACATTTTTAAAATAATTGATTCATCCAATTATCAAGACTGTTTGCTCTGCTGAATTAGCATCAAATGATGTTCATTTGTCATAAACTATGGTACAGGAATTAGTGGGATTAGAAGCATCCGTCCATACTTTTTCTCCCAGCCAAGTTGAGTTCAACTGATTGCTTACACGAATGGGAGGGTTTACGCTTCCTGGTCACCGATTTAGTCTGCGATGTCACTTTCAGGGCTGAAAGGGAGAAACTAATGGAGATTGTCTCTTCCATCTTCCATTGGAGGCTCAACATCCTAATAAATTATTAAAATCTTTGTTATTCTTTTTGTCAATATATTTGATGCTCTTACATCAGATCTTTGTGTAGCAACATTTTGCTTGCTCTCATATTATTGTAAGATCAACTAATTAATTTTGCATTTTTGGCCATACTCTTCTCAAGAAAATTTCATTGACAACAACTGAAGGAAACTGCTAATATAGTCTTCGATAACTTACTTTTTTTGTTATATTAAGTTTTTTACATGAAACTTCTATAACCAGAGGCAATCTGTTCATGCAATTGAAAGACAACTTTCATTCACCTCTGTAACAAAAAAAAATATACCATTTATTTGTAACCAAAGGCAAAAGCACTTTTATGGAGCTGCTCAATTTCTTAGCTAGTGAGTAGGTCGAGTAAAAAAGATTATCTAGTGTGTCAGATGAAACAAAAATTCTGGTAGGAAGTGCAAAATGATAGTTGCTCTGATGATACTAAAACATACTAAGTGCATAGGCAAGAGATCTTTTCTCTACTTGTTTCTAAGGTTTGATTTTAAAAGGCTGGACTTAGGAAGTATCATCATCACCACCATCTCATAGTTGTTAACTGGGGTAAGCAACAAGGATCTGCCATCTCACTTGATGTTGTGTCATATGAATTTTAAGATATTTCATATATTTAATGGGAATTATGTCTACATAAAATTCTTTGTTGCTTAGTGCAAAGTAGTTGTGCACCTTGTTATTTAACCGAAAGCATCATGACAAGCCAGAGTAGAAATACTGCATAGCATAAGAATGTAAGTAGTTATATTTTCAAACAATTAAAGAATAGTGAGAATGACAAAAAATATACTCCTCTTAAATCTTTCATTTTTTTAAAGTCACTTTAATCTACTATTAGTTTTCCTCCAATTAATTGCAAATGAAAAGTTTGTTGAGGATCTCCCGAACTCCTCTTCGGTGAATTGAGGAGCCAAAGGAAGTTGCATTAATTGTGGCATTCTTCAGCCTCCAAGCTGCTTCCTAGCTTCCTACATAACTGGGCAGGTAATTTCCGTTGATGAAGGAATGATTGTAAATGGCTTCTACCCCACTCATTATTAATTTGTAGCATCAATTGTAAAATTCAGCTTTTATGACCAATAGTTTAAGCTAAATTATGTGACCCTCTCTTTTTATTAGCTTTTCTTGTCCCATGAGTTGTAATATACAATCAGATTCCCAAATTTAGGATGTAAAGAGCTGCAAACTTTTTCTCATTAATTTTTCTTTGTCTATGTTTACGTGTATTGGAAACACTTTGTATCATTCTATGCCCATGCCTACTTGTATAGCATCCCAGCCGAATGGCAAGAGAAAATGACAATAACGCCAACCACCCAGCTGATCAGTCCTTGATCAGAATTGCTGCTCTTCTTCTTTTTGCTCAAAAATCTACTACTACTTCTTCTTCTTCTACTTCTTCTTTGATGTTGATTTATCTCAAGTCCATTAATGCTGCTCTTTGGGTAAGAATGATGAGTGTTTGGTTAATCACAAAACTTTCATTTGCAAAGTGGTACATTTAAGCAAACATATGATTGTGGTACCTTATTGCATTGATTAGCCATCCAGCTAGGTACTAAATTTGGTTTTTGGATTTTAACTTGATGCATTTTTGGTTACTTTAAATCTTAGATAATGCATGTTTTTTACATTCATTTTGCATTCCCAATTCGGTAATTTTGTCTATTCAAATGTAAAACTTTGGATTTGGAAGTTCAATTCTATTGAAATAGATGTAAATGGGGGGATGGTAAACATATAAACAAAATCTTGTTGTCTAACACGGCACCCCCTTCTGTCAAGTTCAAGTTTAATCATAAAGCATTCTTGTTACTTATTGTTGGGTGTGACGGAAAAAATAAATTGCCAAGTATCTTAAGTATTGATTTTAAATGAGAAAAAGTTAACATAAACACGAGTCTAGGTGTGTTGAGATGTGTAATCAAGACATGAGGATGCACATTACTTAAATCTCAGCAGAACCTCCCAAGAAGACCCTCCTCTGGAGTCAGATCCATCCACCAAAAACTCCAAAGGCTTCTGGTGGCTCAAATCCCTTTTGAGCAAATGAAATGTGTTTTGGTATCTTCTAATTTCTGCACGTCAATGTCCATCATCTACCATTTTCCTTATGAATGCTCTTCTATGTGTAAATTTAAAAATTTTGAAGCTTAACGTTATGCATGCAAGTGACTGGGTTGTCTTTGTATAGTAGCACTCAATGAATCTACATATGGGCTTGTTATTAGGAGATGTTGAACTACTGAATATTTCAACTTGGTTGCAAGGATGGAAATGACCGTCAATGTTGAGAAACAGGGTGTTGAAAAGAACATAAAAAAACAAAAATATATGCAAAGATTAAAAAAAGGGGCTTAGATTCGCCTTCTATTAGACATTAATAGTAAGGAACCTCCCTGCGATGGCTATAGTAGTTGCCTCACAGAGGAGGCCATGTCAAGATGCCTTGCCGGGATGATGTAGAGTCAGGATCACCATGGCGTGCCATAAAAATAGGATATAGCTTCCAATCATCATAGCTGCACAAAATGCTACGACTGCTCGCCGGTGGTTTATTATCAGAGAGAGAGAGGGAGATAGAGAGAGGAAGAGTTTTAGGCTATTGTTGAGAACAAACATTCGGTGGTTGCATACAATATTTTTGAAGAAAAATGAAGCTGCCAAATACAAAAAATCACAACAGAAGCAAAGAACGCATTAACATAACAACATATTCTAAATTGTTATTGAACAAATTCCTTTTCTAATGTCCATATGACATGCCACAAAATTTTGTGAGGGCACTCACAAAAACCATTGTGAGTGCCCTCAGAGCTCATGCTCTGTATTTAAAATGAAATGTTTTAGTTATCGCATCAAAGTTTGCAATGTCTCCTTCACCTCCTTCTCCCATTCTTCTAATTAAATACATTTTGTATAAAGATGATATAGTTTGACTAGAAGTCTACAATTTCTCCTTTACTGCCTTCTCCATTTTCTTCTACATGTTGAGCAGTCTTATTCTTAATGGGAGTTAAATCAATAGGAAAATTTTGATGATTAGAAGGGGCAGTTCATGAGGGAGTAGCCATTTCTTAGAAGTACATGGTTATAAATTGTATAGGTGTCACTTCAGAATTCTCAAACTCCTACTTTCTCCTTTGATGTTTTGTTGCCACTTTCACACAAATGCTTCTCCTTTTGATTGCCTGAAAAGATTGATTATGAGTTGAATAAACTTAGCATTCATCATTAGTATAGACACAAGAAATAGACAGAAAGGAGTCCAAACTTCACTATCATCTATGTAGATCATTTGTGGCAGGTCATTCACATGTCCTTGTAATACCTAAAAAAAAACCAAAATCAGAAAGACAAAGGATACTAAGTTGCTACAAACTTTCCACTACTTCCCCAATAGATCACAATAAATACAAGGAATAAACAAAGCATGCCCATTATTCCATGATTTCATTATGAAGCATAATATTTAAGCTCTTTAAAACCTACAGCAGTGAAAAGGCTATTGAAGAATTTAGATCCTGCCACTAATCCTTGGCACTTAAAAATGGGGATTCGTCATTTGAGTGAGTAGTGCTTTTGCCCCTTTGGGTTCACTAGTTCAAATTAACTTTTAACTATGTCATCTCACTCAACACTTCTACCTAAGACTGGGATGGCAAACATGACCACCAATACCTATACCTATGACTTTTGGCATACATGGCTAGATTTAAGAATTGTAGAAGATACCTTGCTGATGTGATGATGGTCCCCTCTCCACTATCCAAGCACACATGACAAGCAATTTTTTAACAAGTAACAAGCCTCATGAATTCTACTCTCATTGCAAGAGAGGAATGTCATTCAATGGAAATCAATATATCCATGCCAACCAATACAGTCATGTCATGGCAATCAATAGTTGGTTTTTAGTCCATTTATCCATACATCAATTCCACTGAAGAGGGAGGAAATGAAGTAATGCTAGGAAATGACCAGACAACAAGCTTCAATATGTTGGCTCTCTAAAGAGTATGCTCATATCCTATCATTGGCTTCTTTTGCACTTTTTTAAATCAGCCATGTCAAGTGCATTTACAGTTGGAGCTATGACATAGATATAAACTAAAATTATTTTATTTCTTGAAGCTAGTTGTATTAGAGTGAAGTGTGAAATGAATTTTCCTATTTGATGTTGCTTATACTTCAAGTTAAGCCTGCTTCCATATCTTCTAACATTGGAATTAAGATATGATAACAGTTACCTACTAGTCTTCAACACTAAAGACCCAACATCCATTTTAAATTTCCACAAAGATCAAGCCAGATATTATGAACTAGCATTCCATTTGTGGTGAAAGAACTAACATGATAATCGCTCTTCAAGACATAAATAATTAAACGTGATAGAATAAAATATTTAGCTGGGATTCCTATACAAGCCATTAAGAGTAATGAATGAAACAAACTACAAATCTAAAATCAAAGTGCATCTAACTCTATAAATTTAGCTTAATTATCAAAAGACCAACTAAATTTTACAACTACAAAGCTGAAAGGGATTTCCTCTTCAATTTGGGTAGCATCCCATGCACCGAACATAGAAAAAGAGACTCAGATGATTATCCACTTTATAAAGTTTAATTTAATTGTCATAATAATCTTTTACCAATAAAATGGCGGAATTGGGCGAAGTAGTCTTGGAAAACAGACAAGAGTAATAGAAGAGGGGAAAAATAAGATGTAAATTTTGCTAATTAAGCCGCTTTAAGTGGGCTTAAAATGATCAGTTTTGTCAACGAGGAACACATTTGCCTTAATTGAAAGAACATGGTTTGATAGGCTTTTCAACAAGGAAAACAACCTTACAAAAAATAGGACAAAGAAATATATAGAGTGGCAAGTGCTATTAGGGGGTTCAATTTTTCAAATGACTACATTTGATACAATGCATTGTGAAATGTGTGTGCCAACAACCCAACCACAATGTATTAAACAAATCCAACAATAAAAAACAAAAACTATAGAAGGTTGTCAATAATAGATTTGTTAGTGTACACCTTGATTTTAATTTCACAATTGATAATTAAAACCAGAAATTATATTGCATGTATAAATTTGAATATTTGTGATGAAATGAGAAAATTAATAAAGTGAAGAGGATTGATTCCAAAGAAAAACTATTATGGCATACTCAGTTTTTGTAGTGTCTATCTAGATTTGAAACAGATAAAGAATTTTCTGCTTAAGTAGAAACAAAAAACATAGTAAGTATGACCCCAAAGAACATTACATGAAGAAATACCTTTGGTTACCAATTATTCTCTCTTTCCAATAAAATTTCCAATTTAACTTACAACAACAAAGAAAATAAGTGGTTCGGATTGATCAATTATGCATCAAAACAACTCATGAAGTTGTAGTACCAAGAACAACTTTAGCCAAAATATTAGAAGCAAATGCATGTAAAACAAATTGATGAATCCAATCCATGTCTCGACTTTGATTAGTGTTTGATCTACATGGCTACAATCCCACCCGCAATTCCAATATTGCATCCAAACCAAAGTCCTTGCACAGAGATGCAATGAGTAGACATACGACAACCTCCCAACTGAGCATTTTGTCTTGCCTAGAAAAGAGTGTGCATTCTTTGATGAAATTTAAAATTATAAGCAAATAACCCACCAAATTAAACAACATAAATTTCCATTTTGGTTACAAAGATTTCTGCACTATAAGAGAAGAAAGTTGTAATCAAACACAAAGAGAAGGAGAAATAAACTTTAAAATGAATATATTTGAAAAAGCCATCAAACTTATCTTAAACATGTCCTCCTTTTAGCTAATTTTTAGTTTTCTTCTTTCCTGGGATTGCTTACATATTTTAGTCTGTCTAGTTGTAGAGAATTCTTACTACTAGAATAAACCTCCATAGCTTAAGCTTTATTAGCCTCAATAGTTAATGACAGAAATATTATGACAAATATGAAATGTAATAAACTACTAAAAAAATGTAGTTTCAAGACTATTATGCTTAAATACGTCCATACCGTTGTGTACAATTTTACTATCAACTAATAAGTTCTCTGGAAATAAATCTTGATGCTCCAATTTCTCCTTTCTTAAATGTTGTATCTTATAATTGTTTTCACCACTAACCTTCATTATTTCAACCATGCATTGCTGTTGATTTAGGAAATTTTGATTTAGTTTCGAAGCTAGTAAATCATGAAATGTCTGCTGAACTGTAGTGAGAAGCTCATCAATAGATTTAGGTGCCAGTTGATGTTGCAAAGTTTGAATGCATCAAAAAAATCCAAGGTCTAAAATATTGAGATATAACCTTTTAGGAGGTTGGCAAATTAATTGAATATCAAATCCGTCTTTGGAAGTTGCCTCTAAAACGTCGGGATCATTAGAGCTAATGTGTAGCTTTGGATTATCTTATTCGATGAAAATGATCCATTCATTTTCTCCATGAGGCCACTTTGATTGAATTGCAGGTAACACTTTCTCAATGAAATATTCTTTCGTTACTTGCTTTGTTACCAAAATTATAAGGCATGTTTGTATAGTCCCAATTGAATGGTTTTTACTGCTTCTTTTTGCTAGCTTACATGATACAAAAGGAAAAATCCTTATTTTTTCATCAAAGATCACATTGACTAAAGTATCAAATTATGGACAAGAAATTGTAGCAAAAACAACACCTTAGGAATGAATCTTTTGTTTTGACAAACATGGTGTGGATCATCCACTTTAAGCAATAGGTAATATTTCTCATAAACCTTTGACATAAAAAATCATCTCTTGTCAATATAGAGATGAAAAACTTAAGTCTCGTCTTTTAATTTTCCAAAGCCAATCTTGATTTCACTGCATTTGAATGCGGTCGGATGAGACCTTCTCTTATTTGAGCATGCAACATCATTTTTTAAACATCCAATGCACATGCTAATGATAAAATATTTGTTCATCACCTCAAGGATATCCTAATGATTTGAATCAGATTTAAGTTCACTTTTTTCAGTCCCACCCTGCCTTTCTTCTTGGAGCTGATGTTAGGGAACTTATAGGCCCCACCCTCATTCTCTAAATTATTCTTGGCTTGATGCCAAATGCGGCTCATAGTATGTCTAGAGATTGAGTATTTCTTAGCAGCAACTTGAACTGAACCACATTTGAGTTTGCCTCCATTACTTTGCTCTAGTAGATAGTGATACAATGCAAGACGTTCTTCATTAGTCATTTCTAGTTTTTTCAACATCTTGACTTGTAGATGTGAAGTAGAAGGCAATCCAAGTTTTGTTGCATAAATCAGTTCACTAGAATCTACATCATTCACAACACTAAGAAACATGTGCAACTCCTACACCAACATGAATATAAATAAAAAATGTCGTAGACCAAATATTAGAAGTATATCATGTGGCTATTTAGATGGAACTCTTAGAGATCTCAAACAATAGCATGTGTATGCAGAAATTTGCACATGTATTATATATCTTACAAATCATAGGCAGTATTTTAAATCTCATAAATCATAAGCAATATTTTAAATCTAAGGAATCAACCTACATATCACATCAAAAAATAATTTTAGACACACTACATATCACATAAAAAAAAACATAACATACTAAAATTGCATAAAGACATGAAAGAATTAAGGGAAAGAACTCACTTTGTTAGTGTCAACATCATCCAAGGCTTTGCTTATGGTAGCTTCAACATCCATTTCATAGTTGCTCATTGCTTCCCTCGATTTGTCTCTTGTGAAAGATTCGTCACAAACAAAAAATATTTTATTTGCCACATGGAAATAACATTCAACAATACTACACAAAGGACTATAAAGAACTGAATACATAATTTGAAAAACTACATTAACACAGAAATGTAAAAGCTACTGGGAATGCAAAAATTCAGTGTTCAATGTCTTTATTCTATGTGTCTACCCCCGATAAGAAAGACTAATCTAACTGGAGCTTGTGGAGTAGAAACTTCCTCTATATCAGAGAGACACTAGCAAGATTGCAAACAATAGTATTTTAGGCAAAAACTACTGCAATGACAATAGCCACGAAGAATGCTGAGTACAATGACTTCTTAACATAGAAAATATGTTGCAGATGACAACCAAGGTAACATGTCTAATCAGATCATGTGTTTGGATGGAAGCATCCATAATAGATTTGGTGTTTCTTTTGATATTTCACAATGAGAGAGTAACCAAAAATACCTAGAAATTAAGAATTAACTTGTCCCAATTGATCTTGGTCTGAGCTAAAGACTGAGTGGCAAATCGAGGAGAAACTATGGCCAAAATGGGTTGATCAGAAGAAGAACTTATCTGCTTGCCTATTCTTCTTTCCTACCCTTGGGCTACAAATTCTTTAACTAGGAAGGAATCAACAAGGAAAGTAAATACTAGAGGGAAGAAATAAAAAGTACTCCTATATTTTAGGTCACCCCTATATCTTCAATATTGAACTATGCCTAAACTCATCTCTTGCAATAGCAAGCTAAGTATAGCCAATAATTTAACTTGCCACACCAACCACTTAGCAGCATGTATTTCAGTGAAAATCCAAAATTAAGCTCCCATCCCCACATTGAAGAAATTTTCACAATGCCCTTGATCCAAGAACATGCTTCACCATATTTATGAAACTAAACGAATGCATAAAAATGAGCTACAATAACCCAAATACTAAATCTTATACATTTAACGGTACATCCTATCCTTGAATAAAATTCAACAAAGCACAAAAATCAATTTATCAAAAGGTGTTAATAAAAAATAGTGTAAATAAAGCGACTACCTGCAGGTTCAACAGAGCTATTGGAGTAACAACCCTAAGCCAAATGTCACCAAATGTCACAAAATAAGATGAAAATGAAAAAAACATAAAATGAAATAAAATGTTAGTAGAATTCATAAAAAATGAGAAATTTTAGATAATCTGACATTGTTCCACAACAAGTCAAAGTGAAGATAAGAGACTCATGACCTAATTTTTTTCCTAAATGAGAAGAAAAGTCGACTTCATAATCCCTATGCTTCAAGGGTTTCTTTTGAACCAGAGGACCTTTTCCTGGAACATGCTAGCAAAAAATTTGATAGAGGGGATTAGTTTTCTATATGGACTGAAATGTATTATGAGTTTGGAACATAAATATTAAAAAGGTACAATACATTGGCCGAACTTACATTTGGATTTTAATCATGTCTCTTGTTCCTAAATCACACAACTTTAGACTTTGGTTGTGGACAAGCACAGAGTGAGGCCTCAGCGCCTTGAAATGGGAGGTGGAGAATTGGAAAGCTGAGATTTATTGCAAAAAAAATTAATCCAAATAAGCACCCATTTAAATTTCTTTTTTCAATTAGTGACTGTATGACAAAGCTTTTAAGAAGATGGTCATAAACGGGAAATCCACTTGAGGAAATTTCCTTGGTATGCCCAAAATTACAAGTCAGATTTGTAATTGGGAATTAAGAAATTAAAAGCATAACAAGTATCAATCAACAACTAACACAAGGAAATAGCAATCTCATTAACAAACAAATCATATCAAAACAAAGTTTGAAGAGAACAATTAAGACATTAAAATCCATGCCCAAATAGAAACCAAAAAATGGAACTAACATCACAACATACATGAGGAACAACAAGAAATAAATGACAAACAAAGTTAAATGTGAAGATTTTCATATCACAAAAACATGGAGAGCAACGGGAAGAACCACTGCTCCCCACATGACACCCAAATCATGCCTCCATTTAACCAAATTCAATAAAGGGTTGGCAAAAATCACTTGAATCAAACCATATTGCCAATGAAAATAGAAGCAATTGAAGAACAGGAAAAGAGAAAAATGCTCTATTGAAAATCAAATTACCCATAACAAGAAATGAAGAGCAGAGCAATCCAAGAGGAGCAAATTGGTTCATAAATCTTACCTCAAAGAGGTTTGAATACAAAGGTCTTAGAGAACCTTTGAGGATCAACAAGTGAGGGAGAGCTAAGAGTAGGGGAGAGTAATCTAGAGTAGTCAAAGTAATATGGAGAGCCTTTGAGGATCAACAAGTGTAGGAGAACCAGAGAATTTGCTCTGATATCAAGTGCCCAAAGAAGAAGGATGGAGGGAGTGGCAAAGGTCATAAGGGGTCGATGGAGGCTTCCGATGAGGAAGTCTCTTACCATGTATGCATCCTCTACAATCGTTCGTCATCAGAGGCAGAAGCTTTTCGTTATGTGGGATCTACCATCGTGATACAAATGGCAAAAAATAGCTATTAATATAGGGTGGAGGGAGTATTTAAATATCAATATATTTTAATTTTATAGAAAATGCTCTAAAGTGCAGAATTACAATACCAAGACAAAGTTGAAAATTAAAAAGAACAAAACAACAATTATACATTCTCGTAAAGAGTAAAAACCTGTGAATCAATATACAAATGGATGACAACACATACTGTCCAATAATAATTAAAAAAACCTTCAACAACCTTCTGAAACCTTCTGCAGTTGATCGATCGTTCTGCTTGTCATTTTAGTATTTTGTCCAAAAACCTTCTGGAACCTTTGAGATCACTTCTAAGACTTCTCCAAGTGATTTTTGTATGAGAATATGATTTGAATGGGCATAGAAAACCTTCAATATTCTTTAGTCTTTTGCCTTGATCAATAAGAACACATATGCTCTTATTTTTTAAGTCTATCAAATCTAAAAGTTGACTTGACTAAAACAACCGCAAATCACATTCTAAGACTCAATATATACTCAAGGTTTCTAGACATAATTTTGAGCAAGAAATCAACTAATAACCTTGACATATGACTCATATTCTTACAAATATCACATGCATGCATCACATTACCATAAGCAACACCTATGCATTATGTCTCAATTATATATCATAATCCACACACATAAACTATGCATTTAAGTATCCTAATTCATACGCATCTTACATGATCAAGTATCAAAATCCATACACATCCTATATGATTAATTGTCATAATCTATACACAACCTATGCAAACATAACTATCATTATCTCTACATAAAACCTATGTAAATGAGCATTATAATCCATACACAAATATGTGCAAATAGAACAATAAATGTCTCATGATAGAGAAATCTCAATATCCAAATATACTAGTTTTGCTCACCCTAGCATAAGCCTAAATAACCTGCTCACCTTGGAAAGCATAAGAAGGAAGACCCAAGAAGTTCGGAAAATCCTAGCTAGAAGTGCCCCTGGTTAGCTAATGCACATGAACAAACTAGCCTAGATTCTCAATACAAAAGTCTCAATACTTTTCTCACTATAGCATTCTGATCTTCTCACCCGGGGAGGAATCCCACCCTTTTGGATGTAAAACCTGACCATTAGATAGAAAACCCCACCATTTCATATATAAAACCAATTTGTTAAATCTCTGATATGACTAATCTGGAAAACTATGACACCTAATGGCTAATCATGGCTAAACATGGTTAATTATGGCTTAACAAATCATTTTCAAAATGTATGTGAAATAATACATGCGTGAACAATGCTAGGCACATGCAAGCATAAGTAGTCATAAACTAATCAGTCATATTATGCATGAGACATGGTCAATATGTGCCAAATGAGATAATGTAAGCATAAACATACATGTTCACATTTATAAATAAGTTAAAACATAGTCTCAATTTTAGAGAGGGCAGCCCCTAATGAGCCTCAAGTAAAAGTGAGTGCACCACATGTGAAGGAGTTTGTATCCCCTTCCCCATCCTTAGAGCCACAATCCAAAACCACTTCCGAGGGATCTTATATCCCTAGGGCACCTTTTCCTCAATGTCTTGACATGGCCCTACCATTTAAAAAGAGCACAACTAGGATGGATGAGATTCTTCAGACTTTCGAATTAGTCAAAATTAATCTCCCCCTTTTAGATGTCATTAACAAGTCCCTGTTTATGCTAAGTTCCTCAAAGACCTACGCACTCAAAAGCGTAAATCTAAGACCCATGTGTCTAAAAAGGTCTTCCTCACTGAGCAAGTTAGCTCTCTTTTGAAGTTTGACACCCCACCTAAGTATAAGGACCATGGAGTGCCCACTATTTCTTGTGTCATAGGCGATCACTCCATTCATAGAGCCCTCCTTGACTTTGGTGCGAGTGTCAATCTACTCCTTTACTCGGTGTATGAAAAACTAGGGTTAGGTGAATTGCAGCCTACATCAGTTACCTTGCAGCTAGCCGACCATTCTGTGCATAAGCCTCGGCGAGTCATTGAGCATGTTTTAGTGAAAACTGACCGATTTTTTCCCTATTGATTTTATTATCTTAGATATGGAAACCGTTGTCAACCCCACACATTAGATTCCCATCATTCTAGGTCGTCCTTTCCTTGCTACAACTAATACATGCATAAATTGTAGGACAGGGGTAATGAAGATGACCTTTGGGAACATGAAAGTGCAACTAAATATTTTTTATGTGTCTAACAATTTACCTGCAACTTGTGATGCTGAATATTTTATGGTAGATAATTTTAGATTATATGCTTATGATAGAGGTTCATCTTTTGTAGCATTAGCCCATAATCAAGTCGTGCCTTGTAATTTTTTAAGTCATCTTTTTGGCAATTTAAGAGAAGAGACAATGCTAATATCTACCACCCACCCTGACATATTTAAGAATGTTGGCATTGTCTGGTTGAAGACAATAAACTTAGCACTTCTAGGGAGGCAGCCCTTGTTTTATTCGGTTTGTTTTTATTTGTACTTTTCCTTCTTTTTTTTTTCTAGTTTTAGTTAATTTTACTTTATTTGATCCATTTAGTGATTTATTTGATTAAATGATTTTTTTTTTCAATCGGGACTTATACCTGATCGATGAGCAAGCATGCCGTTTGAACGGTTGGGTCGTCATTTAGAACGTGCAATTCGGTCAGAGACGTGTTTTCCTCTGTCGCGTCGTCTCTCCTTTTCATTGTCCTCTATACACCTTCCGGCGATCTTTTTGGACCAAAAATTGTCCCTCCCCTCCGATTTTTAGCGTAGAATCCAATTCTAGTGTTCATATGAGCCGAATTGGTCTCTATTTCATGTTGTCCTTCTGTTTATCCGGTAAGTCCCAAATTCAAACTTTGAATTTTTCTTTCAATTTTTGGCCAAATCAGATGCAATTTTTTGTGGAAATTTGTTAGAATTGACTTGTGTACCTTAGATTTAGGATTTGGTATAGTTTGATTGAATGAATGATGCATTGTGTAAGATGGATTTTGGATTTTTCATTCCTCACTATTTTTTCAAAAATTCCAATTTTTGAGGTTTTAATGAATCAGTTTATATGTACTTGCTTTACTAAAGATGCTTAATTTTCACTTGTACATATTATACTCTGATTTGGGACATTTCTAATCTTTTTTTCTAAGGGTATTTTCATAATTTGACATTATTGGGTGTGTACAGATTTTTTTTTCTTTTTGCTTTTTAGTAGCTTCCCTATCACTTTTAGCCCTTCTTTTTGAGCTTTTCACAAATCTATGGCACATGGTTCTCGTTCTAAAGCCCCAAAGAAGAGGAAGGGTGCCCATTCTACTTCGTGTGCTTCATCTTCTACTACAGCTGCTGCAATCTACCTCTTCGTGCTATCGTTTACGAGCGATAGGCGGAGTTTGTCCCCACCATTACTGCTGCCCAATCATGGCTTATGGAGCAAGAGGATTGGCACTCCTTTTTCTCACATATTGCTACCCCTGACACTCATGTACATCATGCGCAAGTCCGATCTTTTTATGCATCTGCCTTTCTTAATGAGAGGGGATATATTGTCAGCACCATTGGATATATTACGATCACTGTCACACTAGATCTCATAGCTACAGTGATGGGTCTCACTCACTCCGACTTCACCTATCCCTCTTTTGCTGACTTTGCTTTTCTTGTTGAGTATACTATCACAAAGACTCTTATGGGGCAGGAGCGAGGCCCATCCCATCCCTCACATATGGATTTCCAGCTTCTCTCATGATGTGGGACTATCGTTTTGCACATCTAATATTGGAGTATGACATATGGTTCCACCGTCATGAGAAGGTTGACTACACCTTAGCTCGCCTTTTGTATGTTCTAGGTTGTGAGGAGCGGATTCACATTGATTTCCCCTCATTTGTCTTCGCACAGATGGCAGATGTAGTATCTGGACAATTGGACAGTTGATTAGTTTTTCCTTTCCTTTTGGAGCAGATTTTTGATTGCTTTCAATTGGATTTTCCTTCATATGCACCCACAAGCAAAGGTTTAGGGGTCATTTCCCAGGCAACCCTAAACCGGATGATCACACATTGTCTGTCTCAACCAGCATTAGACGAGGAGAACGAGGAGGAGATGACCATAGAGGGCGCACCAGAGCTCACAGTTGAGCAATGCATTCCATCACATTCTTTTGCTCACAACTCTTTACTTCAGATGGAGAGTCGACGAGCTGCAAACAAGGCTTACTCCACATATAGATGCTCAGATGACTGAGATAAGGGGACTTATCCAGGACTGGCTAATTTGATTCATAGCCAATCAGCTCCGACAGATGCGGATGATAGTGACTAGAGTTTTGCTGATACGGATGATTATGAGGATGTTGATACTTGTCATTGTAGTATATATTTTCTTTAACATTGAGGACAATGTTCAGTTTTGGTTTGAGGGTGTAGAAAGATATTTTTCTTTCTTATTTTTCTTTTAGGATGTTTTAGAATATTTTTTTCATTATTACTTTCGTTTTTCTTTTCTTTTTATGTGTTTTTTATCACTTAATTTTTTTTAAAAGCATATGTCTATTTTTAAAGAGATCAATTTCATGAAGAAAGTTCAAGTAATTAATTAAGACATGAAAGCTATTGTGTGAGTCATTTCTATTTTATTTTCTTTATCTTGGATAATTGTGCTTATATTTTTAAATCATATTTCACACATTTGAAACTTGTAGGAATATAATTTTATGATTTATTACTTGTAATCTTAGTGGGATATCTTTAACTGAGCATATTTTTGAAAACATGTCAATTGAGTAATTTTTAATGTTTTATGATAGATCTTTATGCTTGGCTATTATTTGAAAAAATGGGATAAGTGTGTAGTAAAAAAAATTGAATGAAAAAAGGAAAAAAGGAAAAAAATAGATTGATTAAAAAAAAATTATGATGAAAAGAAGAAAAAAAGAGTAAATGTTTGTTTTACTTTCATTGAATAACCGGGCCTTGTGCCTAGGCAAGTATAAGGGATCACGTCAAAAGGTGAAAAGTTGAGATAAATTTTTTTATGACTTGCTTGGTTCTATAGCCTTTATAGTTCGAGTTATTAAGCCTAAGGGGTGTTTCAACACCTAGTGTCTTGAGCCAACTGGATTAGGGACACTGGCCTAACGTTTGTTACATGGACTATATAAAAAGCTTAATAGAACTAAGTATTGCCAAGTCATATTTTGAGGTATATTATGCTCTTATTCCCTAAATTTAATTTAAAATTTGAAGGCTATTACATGAGGTTTTATTGTGAGATGTTGAGGATGAAAGATTGTCATTGTTAGATTTTTGAGTTAGTGAACTTTAATGAGCTTGGTTAATGGGTCACACAAGATATGCTTGTTAATAAAAAATAAAATTGTATGACTATAAAGTTTCTACACTTCATGGTTTTGAAATGTATATATGTGTAATTGTACAAGTATATCTAAGATGAGGTTATAGAATGGATGATTCCTTACTTGAAAGTGATCAGATCGAAATTATTTACTTGTGTCAAGTATTTGTGGTTGGTTCTTTTTAAAAAAAGTTATGTGTTTTTATGAGAAGATTGTTTTTAGAATTTTTATTTTCTTACTTTGTTTTATTTCTTTTCTTAGGTTTAGATGTTTGTGGGTATCATTACTCCAAACCCTCACGAGATGCAACTTGTCCAACTAAGGACACCTAGGGGTTTAAAGGCTTGTTGCATACGCTAAATGCAATCGTAGTTCCCTCCGAAAGTTGCTCAAGGACTAGCAAAATATAGGTTTGGGGGTATTTGATAAGCATAATTTATACTTTA
The DNA here is from genome assembly GCA_035235625.1 of Saururus chinensis. Taxonomy (NCBI): domain Eukaryota; kingdom Viridiplantae; phylum Streptophyta; class Magnoliopsida; order Piperales; family Saururaceae; genus Saururus; species Saururus chinensis. Next base: position 25,888,696 of record CP141144.1, read on the forward strand.
TTTTACCCTTAATTATTCTATTGTCTAGTTCATTTAAGAGTTAATATAGTTTAAATATTTAGAAATTAAATTTAATTAGGTTAGAAAAAGTTTGTATGATGTTTTGAAGTAAATTGGCTTACTTATATTAATTTTGTGCAGATTCTTCATTGGTGTTCGATCGGGGTGTAAGGTGTTTGATCGGCTAAGCATGATTTGGAAGAAACATACAGTACAAGCGATTGAACGGGCATGTAGGGCGATCGATCGGGATAGCGTGTTGTTTCCTAGTTTAAGCCAAATTTGAATCCTTTTTATATTAAACTTCTTCCTACGGTTCTTATGTCTTTATAAAGACATATTTGGCTTGAAATTGTTGTTTTTCAGTTAATTTTCTAAAGAGAAAAAGGAAGAAGAAGATGAGGGAGAACTAAAAGCTTTTAATGGAGATTCAAGAGCTTACTTCTATATTGGAAGGCTAGAATTTTCTTTTACTTAGGAGTTGATGAAGATATAGATAAGTTTCAGTTTATTTTATTTTTAATTTAGATCTCAGTAGTGAATTATGAGAATTGTATGACAAGGATTTCCTTTTTAATGGAAGAGCTTTTCATGTTTATTCAATTCTATGTTGATTTATTGTCTTGTAGATGATAGATTGATGCAGTATTGATATTTATATCGATTCTAATTTATATGATTTAGATGAGATGGTCATGCAATAGTTTTAATATTTAGATAATTAATTAATTGGATGAGTTATACTAAGATGAGACGAGTCATGCCTATAGTTTAGTTTAGTGTACAAGATTCTTGCTATTGTCGAAGATAGTTCATGCCATGAATTTAATTAATGATTCTTTCTGAAGTAATTCTAGCTTGTAGCATAGAATACTTGTTCATATTCACACTAGATTTAGATTAAAAGTTAAGAAATTGTTATGGTTTTATAGTGGGTTTGATTTCCTAAGTAAACTCCATCATATTTATATCTACCTTTTAAATTAATTGATTACTTTCCTTTATTTATTTTATTTTTAAGTTTTTTTACTTTTTAATCAACAAATTTCTCTTTAGATTTAGTGATAATTCATTTGTCGTTGAGGTTCGACAACCATTAAATACTTATCCTAGTACAATTACCTTGTACACTTGCAAATGGCTTAATTATAAATGATCAAACATGACTAATACATAATTAATGTTTCATGTGTGCAAACATTCATACTTTAGCATGATCATACTTTCCTAGTAACATATGAAAGACATGAAGAAATAATCAAAATCCATTTTAAAAAAAGCATGTCATTTTCACCTTTAGTCTATTGATTGGCCCATTGGGGCGATTGATCGGGAACAAAGAATTCTAAATTTACTGTTTGTTTGATCGATCGGCATGTCTAGTCGTCGAATGGTTGGCCATTCAAACTGTCTGATAGGGTGATATAATAGCTAGCCTAGAAATTATAGAAGACAATTCTTTTTCATGCTCCAAACTGAATTGAATTCATTCCAAAAATTTATAAAAGTTGAAGTAATCATTATCTAACCCTGAGACATTATAGAAATAACATAACTCACAAATATTCGTGGAAGAAACACCATTAAATCATCCATTCGGGAAGATTGAAGTTCATCCATCCATAAACTTAAAGAACATGATTTCACCCACAAACATGGTAAAAAAATCCTTACCCAACAAATTAGATCACATAAGCTCTAGCATCCTCTTGTGTCCAAGATGAAAATTACAAGAGTAGAAGCAAGAAATAAGAACCTAGGGTTTCAAAACATGGGTAAAATAATGAACTTGAGAAGAAGAAAACCTAAAATCTCATTTAAGAGGAGAAGAACATCAAATTTAGGGCAAAAATCTAAAGAAACATGAAAGAGATTGAGTAATTATACCTTTGATTAAGCTTTTCCTTCTTGAGAGGGGGTAGAGCTCTCCCAAAACCTCCCAAATCTCATCCCACCCCAAATGGGGAAATTACAAATGTTTCTATTTATAGCTAGGTCATAACTGAGTTGGAAATTATTGCAAAAAGGAAATAAGTGAACCTGTTAAGTAAAATGAACCAAAAAGAAATTGACAACACGCAAGTTCACTTAAAATATTGATGGTCGGAAGCCCAAGAAGTTGGCATGTCACCCGAGATAGTCTTTGATCCTAGGGTGGGGCCCACTTCCTTAATAATAGAATTATATGGCAAATGACAATATTAAGTATGGTCGCTTGGTGGATTATGCTGAGCGCTATTGTTTTCTAATAAGGATGAAAATAAACCCAAGAAAATTCATAATGAAACCATACCATTACACAAAATCAAAACAAATAAAAAACAGTAGACCTTTACAGGTTAACATAAAACAATAAAACTTTAAAGATTTCATAATGTTTAACACTTGTCTCTTTTAATCCGGAATCTCGCAAGATCACTCTTATTCAAACTGAGACAAATTTGTTCATACCCTAGTAAATAAAAAATTCTCATGTTTCAACTCCTTTTCATAGAATCTAAGTAGATTTTTCTAATTATCAAAAAAATAATGGCACAAAAAGAAGATGCCCATGCATTTTTCTAAGTCATGGTATTTTTCCTTAAATCATTTTTCTAAGGCTGGACTTATTATGAATCTTCTCAACTTTCATCATTCATTGTTTTTCACTTTTTTATTCATTTTTCTTGATGTCAAGTGGATTAGAGCTTCACACTGGCCTGGGCTAACCTAAGTAGGTAACCCTTCCCCATCATCTTTATGAGGACAATGCTATTGAGAAAATAAATATTGAAGTACATAAAACTTACAATTATTGGATCACATTACATAAAAAATTTCTTTCTTTTGAATTCTAAATTGAAATATAGCTTAAGATCCTCTAATTTGATTAGTAAAACTCAACTAGAATCCAAACTCCATAGTCAACCCATGTCTAAGAATTCTCTTTTAATCTTCACTCGTAAAATTAACTTGAGTCTAAACATAAAGTATGCATATTTTAAAATTAGAGAATTGTAACATCAAGAAAAAGAAGAACAAGTTGATCTTCACTCTCCTTGGTGTATCATTCTCTTCATTAAAGTAATGACAAACTAATCAGATATCTTAAGTTCTACTTACATCATTTCATTTAATTAACAAGTAAAGGAACCAAGCACCGAAGCTCATTAAAAATGTGTACAAATATTAATTTTTTATAATTTATTGAGACCTCCCACTTATTTGTCACATTCATAGCTATGACTTAAATGCACAAAGTATGCCCCGATTGGACCATTCTAGCTCAATGTATAATTCTTTATTCATTTAACTAGTTTAGGAATAAAGCACCCAACTCTTCAAGAATGTTTACTTCAAGAAAGTTTGTGAGTATGAACCCAAAGCACTAAATGACAAACCAATTTGAGCTTTCTAGGTCCAAGTATATCCTTTTGTTTGATTAACAAGTAAAGAAAAAAAGCGTTGGAGCTCATTATGCATAGAAAGCATTGTATTTTTTAGTTTATTAATACCTCCAAATCATTTGTTACATTCATAATCATGAATTAAATGTACGAGTTGATGCCGCAATTAGGCATCTCTAGCTTAATTTAAATCCTTTCATTCATTAACTAGTTTGTCAAGAATGTGTACTTAAAAGTTTTAAATATATAGGCACACATTTGCAAAGTTTATAAGTGAGAATCAAATGCTAAAAAAGTTGAACCAATCCGACCTCTTTAGGGCTAGTTATATCCTTTTGTTTGATGAACATATATAAGAACAAAACACTAGCACTTGTTAAGAATGTTTAAAAAGCATTATATTCTTCAAAGTTTATGGAGACCTCCCAATCATTACCTACATTCCAAATCATAAATCAAATGCACAAAGTCATGCCCCAATTAGACCACTGTAGCTCAATTTAAGTCTTATAATTTCTTAAACTAGTTTAGGAACAATGCACCCATGCTTGTTAAGAATGTGTACGTCAATGTTTTAAATAAATACGCACTTATTTTCTAATTTTGTAAGTATGAATCAAATGTACTAAACTACAAACAAATCCAACCTCTTTAGGTCTAGTTATATCATTTCGTTCGATTAATTAGTAAAGGAATAAGGCACTAGAGCTCATTAAGAATGTGAAAAAAGGATTGTATTTTTTAAAGTTTATTGAGACATCTCACTCATTTGTTACATTCATAATTATTAATGAAATGCAAAAAAAGACGCCCCAATCAGACAACTCTAGCTCAATATATGTCATTTCATTTGTTTAGCTAGCTTAGAAAAAAAGCACACATGCTCAACAAGAATGTTTACTTTAAAATTTTAATTAAATATGCACTCGTTTGATAAGTTTGAAGTATGAATCAAATGCATTAAACAATGAAACTCTCTAAGTCAGTTATATCATTTTATTTGATTAAATAGTAAAGGAACAAAACATTGGAACTCATTAAGTATGTGGGCAAAGGATTGTATCATTTAAAGTTTCTCGAGACCCCCCCACTCATTTGTAACGTTTGTAATCATAAAACAAATGCATAAAGTGATACCCCAATTAGACTGATCTAACTCAATATAAATTATTTCATTTGTTTAACAAGTTGAGGAGCAAAGCACCCAAGCTCATCCAAATATTTACTTCAAAATTTTAAATAAAGATGCACTCATTTGCAAAGTTTGTAAGTATTAATAAAATATACTAAACAATGAACCAATTTAGCCTCTTTTGGTCTAGCTATATCATGTCATTTGATTAATTAGTAAATAAGCAAAGTATCAAAGCTTGTCAAGAATATGTAAAAAGTATTCTATTCTTTAAAATTTATTTTGAACTCCTACTCATTTTTTATATTCATAATCATTAATCAAATGCACAAAGTGATGCCCTAATTAGATCTCTCTAGCCAAATTTAAGTCCTTTCATTAGTTTCACTTATTTATGGACAATGCACCTAAGCTTGTTAAGAATGTGTACTCAAAAGTTTTAAATAAATACACACTTATTTGCTAAGGTAATATGTATACATCAAATGCACAAAACAATGAAGCAATCAAACCACTTTAGGTCTAGGTATTTTCTTTTGTTTGATTAACTAGTAAAGAAAAAAAGCATTGTAGGTCATCAAAAATGTTTAAAAAGAATTATATTTTATGAAGTTTTAAAAACATAATTGTCCTTATGTCATGTATTGGCATATTATCGTGATCAAAATAATGTTATTAATATGTATTTTCTATTTTACAGTCTGAAGAATGATTACTGAAGGTGGAATGAAAGGAAGACATGAAACCATGTTTTCATTAGGCAAAAAACACACACACATCACATTCACACACTTTAGAGTAAAAGAGACCTTAGGTGAAAGAATGATGTGAATTAAATATTTGAATATTAAAATATTAAAAATCTAGTCAGAAAGATCGATCGTCAGGTTAGAATGATCGCTCACTGATGAACCATAGCAAAATCTCTGAAAATTGAATGTGCTATCCATCGCTTCTGTGAAAAAATAAAAATAAAAATAAATAAATTAAGTATCAATATGTATCAGCCATATCAATATGATATGGCAAATACTTATCACCGATTCTTGTGGGGAGCATACCACCACCTGAACTATATTGGTGTAAGTCGATACAGGTACATATCAGCCGATACGTACTTGTATCGGCCGATACAACCTTCCATGCTTAGAAGGCACAAAACAACCAACCAACCTCTAGACTTGGCACAAAGTCCTTTATTCAATCTTCTTCATTGTTATTACTAGCCTTCAATTCCTCTTCTATAAGTACTTAAAGTTTTCCCACTTCGTGTTTTATTCTTCATCTTCTTCTTATAGCAACTCAAGCAAAAACTCCTTTATTTGTTGATTTACTTCTTGAGATTCTTCAATCCCTTGAAGAATTGGTTGACTCTCCTTGTATTTGTTGTCTAAAAATCTTCTCATTTAATTTGTGCATCACTATGAATCCATCATATCATATGCATGAAGCTTTTTGTGAATTCTCTAGGAAAATGATAAGTAAAAGACTCTTCTTTCTTTTCTAAAATTTTTTAGGTTTTTCTCTCTTCAAATTCGTCATAACTTCTGGAAAGGCTTTTTTCAGGCAAATAAAACTATTAGCGGTTTATCATTTCAAATAATGATCGATCATTCACTGTTTCAATAGGGCATTGATCGATCAATCTATTGATTAAGTGATTGATCAATAAACTCTTGGCCCCGTTTAACAAAGGGATGATTTTGGTGCCATTATTCTCTTGCATGTGAGATCAATCAATGTATATCTTCATGTGCAATAGTTCATAAGCAATCAATTGATTTTTCTCATGTCTGTTCCAGCGATTAATCAATAACACTATTTAATTATAATTTTACCCTTTTTACCTTAATCCATCTAAAACCTTCAAAATCGCTTCTGACACTTCTGAAACTTTTTTAAGTGACTTCTATATGAGAATGTCTACTTAATAAACTTCTATTTCCATCAACATTCTTTAGTCACAAGTCTTGATCCATAAGAGCATTCTACTCCTATTTTCAAGTCCATCAATCCCAAATTTGACTTGACCAAAACTAAATCTAATCAATTTTCTAAGACTAATTACATGCAAAGTTTTTTATTCTAATTACATAACATATGACACATATGTTCTTTTAGTCTTTTTATTCTTTAAACTAGTTTAGAAACAAAGCACTCAATCTCATTAAGAAGTTGTACTTCAAAGATTTAAACAAATATCCACTCATTTGCTAAGTTCGTATGTATGGATAAAATGCAGTAAAGATGAACCAATGAGACCTATTTAAAATTATCTATCAAGTTAAATGTATAATATGATTGATTTACTTCTCGACTATGATGCTATGAGGTAGTGTACTATAATTGATTGATTTGGATTCCTTTGCATAAAGATTGAGTTTTGATATGTTTATGATTTCTTTGAATACCTTATGTAAACATTATCATTAATAGTTATCATAAGATGATAAAGAAGGCTGCCTACATGAGTAATCTTGTGTTTGGGTGAAAGCAATCATCCCCTTGACACTGACTAAGGCATAATATGAAGACATATATAGTGCAAGATCATGAGAATTGAGAAAAAGTCATTCAAAGCCCAAATATGGAAAAAAAGATAAAGCCAAATATTTGAAAAAGATAAAGGGATAGAGAATGACAACAAAAGAGAAATAAAATTGTACTGATGTTTGTATCTCTTACTTATTTAATGTAAATCAATGATCAAATGGAATGCAAGCATGAGCCAAGTTTATCAACCGACTCATTTGCTAAATTAGTGGAAGAGAAAATTTATTTTTCACTATATTATTTGTTGATATTCCGATGCTTGTTTTGAATGATTATGGTATAGTTTAGACTTGAAGTAAAATATTTTTTCATTTTTTCTTATTATAAGCCTTGAAGCTTACAATTTTAATTTTTTAGTCAAGTGGCTAATGAGATTAAGTTATGCTACAATTAGATACACTTGATGTGTTAATATGAAACTCGGATAGTATGTTCACATCTGATAATGCTATATGTTAAACAATACAATTTATTTTCAATGTGTTTACTTGATTCTCCTAAAATTGATTCTACATATGGTTTCAAATTGAATTAAAGGTTTTTCTCTATTTTCTTGTCTTCTTTACCTCAATTTTCTTTTGTCTATTTGTGACAAAAGGGGAAGAAATTTGGGTTAGGGAAAACCTTAAACCTTGAATATATAGAGCTAACAAAGAGCTTGAAAAAAATATCTAAGATGAATTGATAAAAAGTGGAAATTCCTACTTTGGTTACAACTTTGATTAATCTTTTGCTGACTTGAACATTTAAATTTATGTTTACTTGTTTCTTGGAACAATATTATGCAGGTATATTTGTGTGTGTGATGTGCAGGTTAATTGAAAGTTGAAGACCACCCCACAATGGGATTAGAGAATTCTAGATTAAGGGGGAGAGTCATTGTCATTTTGTAAGACGGATTGTTGTAGTTTGTCACAAAATAGCAAAAGGGAAAGATTGTAAGAACATAAGTGTCCATATGTCATATATTTGCTTATTTTCATGATCAAAATAGTATTATTGATGTGTAATTTTGAGTCAATCCAAGTCAGAAGAGTGAATTATGAAGATGGAGTGTAAGGAAGTCTCAAATCCGTATTCTATTAGGTAAAAATATGCAAACACATCACATTCACACACTTTAGGGTAAAAGAGACAGGTGAAAGAATTGTGAGAGTTGGAAGTTGTTCAAATGTAAAATAAAAAATATGATCAAAATGATCAATCACTGAACTAAAATCTCTTGAACATTGTTGATCAATTAATCACTTCAGAAAACAATCGATTGGCACCTAAAAACATCCTTTGTAAAATGAAGCCAATAGTTATCAATCGGTTCCATGGTTGATAGATCAATCAATAGAAGAGTCATAGTTCTATAGGAATAATGATCGTTAAATCTCATTGTGAAATGATTGATTAATGGAACATAGATTTGCCTAGTTTGCTTTTTTGGTTTGGGTGAGAAATCTAATTGGAGTCATAATCCTTCTGAGATGGGGGAGTCAATAAAAAGGGATAGGAACATGATGAAAAAGATATAGAAGGCTTAGGAAAATTGGAGAGCTTGTGTAGAGTTGCTCTAATGAACTTTTGAGAGCATTCATTTCCTAAAATGAGAAAATGTCTACCTTAATCAAAGGAGTGGTTAGAGGTGAGACGAAAGCACACAAACACATGTAAGGTATATTGTTTGATAAAGATTATTGCTGAGTAGATCAACAAGAATAGATGAAATATCTACATTGATCAAAAAGCACAAAGTAGAGAAGATCACACTAGTGCTAGTAAATGACCAAGGAGTGCTTGATTCAGAATTGAAGAGCGATGTAAAGAACTAGCCATTTGGAGAAAAAGAAAGAGTCTTTGTTCTTTCTAATTAGTAATTTTATAATATCAATTTTACCTAGTGCATAGTTGATCTATAAGAGTGCCTATGATTTTTCCCTTTCTACTTTAAAAATTCTTTTGTGTGGTTGGTGATTTGATTTCAAATTTTCGTCAGAACACATTGAAATTAAGCATATTAAATTGAACAAAATCTGTGTTTATTTTATTTAAAAGGGGAAGATAAATCTTGTAACTTAATTCTGAGTTAGAGGCACTCTATTTTCTTGGTATTCTATGCCACACACATAGAGCACAAACTAATAGTGATAGTAAAGACCTTACCTTGATTGACAGGCTTCTTTTGTTGACCACTTTGTTGCCTTGGTCCTCAATTCAAAAGAGCTTGCTAATGCCCTAGAACTTCACCTTGAGTGTTATGAGGGCAATTTCTCTTGAAGTGCATTTGCTGCCAACACTTGTAACAAGTCAAGTTTGCATGTGTTTTTAAGCGGTCTCCATTGTTTGATCTCACTAGCCGAACATTGTTGTTGTTATTCCCACGAAAGTTATTTTTACGGGGCTTTTGATTACAGTGTCCTTGAGAATCACCTTGTCTATTGCACTATGGCTTCTGCTCCCTCCTTTAATGATCATCGAAGTATTTGTCAATGATAATGGCAACCTCCTTGAATTTCACCAAAGTTTGGTGATGAAAACCTACTATATGCAAGGCTTTGACCCATTTTCAAACTTCCTTGACCTCTTGTACTCATTACCAAAAAGATGAGGGGCAAAGCATTTCATCTCTACAAACTTGGCTTCATAGTCGATGACTGTCATAGATTCTTGTTGTAATTTCAAAATTTCTTTCTCCTTATCTTCCCGCATATGCAAAGGAATTATGTCTTATCAAACATGACCAAGAAGTCCCCCCTGGGAATATCATCCCATTTTTGGAATTGTTATTTTTCCACATAGAGCCTCAAAAGCATAGCTTCACCCTTTAAAGTGAACACAACTAGGGGAGTCTTATCTTCATCTAAGCATTGACTAGCACTAAAAATATTCGCCATATTCCAATTGTCCACTTCAATAGGATCCATCTTTCCCTCAAATTTGGGAGGATTCAACTTCTTGAAGCCCCTTAAAGTCAATTGACATTGTCCACCATTGCATTGCTTGGCTTGTTGCTAAGATTGCACCACTTGAGTCAACCGCTCAATAGTTGTCACACATCATCCACACCTAGATCTCTAGTTGTTTAGCTGTTATTTGTACCCGCATGACTAGGACCAACCATCTATATAACAACTAGGTGTTAAGTCTCGACATCTAACACCAAGATCAAACAAAACTTCACACAAGTTACCAACAAAAAAAATGTACTAATGGTAACATCACTAGCATTGTCTAAGTCTTTTATTATCTCACTCCCATTATCCCGACTAATAGTGATGTTCCAAATCATTGCGCTCCTTTGATTTTAAACAAAACCATGTTTTGATACCAAAAAGATATTGTCATACCCCCTGACTCAAACCGTCCAGAATATGTGATAATTTACTAACCCAAAACATAGGCTAGATCAAAGTACACAACCACCACTTTCTCCACAATCAATTATTGGGAAAAATAAGGAAAATTAAACAAAAGCTATTAAACATTAGGATAAGCATCCTTACACATATGAATTCATAGTCATAAAGGAATCTCAAGCCTTCAAAGTATTAAGCAAGTTTATAACTGTGAAAAAGGAAACTCACTCTCTAATATAAAGTCTCGAAGCTACATCACACATCAACTACTAACTATCTTATATTAGATGATCTTTCCCCGCTTAGCATTTTTTTAGTCATCACCTTGCTCATAAAATAATTCATCCTAAGCACCTACATGGCTCAAACACAAGGAGGATCTCAGAGGGATGAGCATAGCCTAGTAAGGGTTTGAAAACATGAAGCTTACATTAACATAAAACACAATCTCAAGATGCATAAAAATTTTCTTACGCAATATTGTTGTTAATATCTCAATAATACATAAAATCTCTTACACAATATAAGTGTAGACATCTTAATTATCTATAATTTCTTACATACAAAACATGTATAAATATCTCAATAATGCATTAAATTAACTACACAAATCATATGTAAATATCTCAATAATTCATCAAGTCATACGATATAGAAATCTTGACACCCGAAGATATCGAATTCCTACTTACCCAATTTTCCAAAACTAGAAATCCCAAAAGCAGCATGACACCCCAATAAACTAGGAATGCCCTTGGTCATCTAGTGCACATGGACATGACCAGCCTAGAGCTCACCACCAGCTATTTCAATAATTGTCTCAATCATCTTGATCATCTCAACCTGAGGAGGAACCCGTCCTTGTGGATGTAAAACTCTATCCTTTCGAACATAAAATGCCACCCTTGCGGACATAAAGCCTCTTCATTCAAAGCTCGATATGTCTAATTTAGAAAACTATAAAAAACTACAGCTGATCACAATAAATGCAGTTCATGGCTAAACATGGTTTAGCAAATAATTTTCATGAGGCATGCAGCACAATTCATACATGAATGCAAGATGCGGCATGATTCATATGTGAATAATGTTACATGAATGCAAGTATAAATATTGTAACATGGTGATGTAATACTAGTTACATGCAAGAGACATGACAAAACAATCAAAATCTAGTTTAAAGTTAAGAACTTATGTCAAATTTTACCTAGGTGATTGATTGGTGTCTGGTGTGATCAATCGAGCCTTAGAACAAGCAAAGAGAACCTTTGGATGATCGATCGGCCCTGAAAATACACTTCACATAAAAGCTAGCCAAGAGATTGGCCGATTAATTTACCCAGAGGGTCAATCGATCGGGCCATTGCTAGAAAAACAAAAAAGGAGATAGTAACATTTTGGATCAATCAACCTTTAGGGGCGATCGATCGGACAAGTACAGAATAGAGAAATAGTAATGTTTAAGTAAATGTAAGTCCGATCATCCATTAAAACACCATAAAACTTCATATAAACATCATCTAAACATTAGATATGATAAATCCAACATAACTCTTGCACATGCACATCAAATGGAATTAAAACTTGTATCCTAGGGGTTCAAAGGTCACATATCAATCATGCATCAAGAACATGATCAATCACATAATCTATAGCATTAATGCAAGAAAATATCATAAAAAAACCCTTACCTTTTATAAGTAAAAAAATTGCTTCAAATTTCCTCAAAATCAAGGAATCCCTAATAAAAAAATTAGCTTTTATTAGCCCTAAACAAAAACTACAATTTTCCACAAAGAAGAAACTCAAAACCACTAGTAACAAGACAAATCATACATTTAGTTTTGTCTAATGAACCCCAAACATGAATCACAAGGCTATGAACCAAGAATAAAGATCTAGGGCTCTACAAGTGAAGAGTTTTTAATGATTCCTTCTCACCATAAGCCTAGCATAAGGAACACTTGGGAACTATTATCTATGACATTGACGATGCACATGCTAGTGTCTGTTAGTGTCAATATCATTGACACTAATGAGCACTAGTGTATGCACTATCAATCTTAAAAATGAAAAGTCCACATGTATTCTTTATGCTCAGGTCATAGTGAATAGGGAACATGAAAAACCCTTCCCTCTATAACATGGGTAAAAGAAAGAACTTTAAAAAAAGATACATGAAAAACAAGAACATGCAAAGAGGACATCTAACTCAACTCAAAAACTTAATAGGGTGCTTGGTTGTAATTTTTTTTGTAGCAACTTCTCCCACAAATTTGGTGAAGATTTATGCAAATCTAACATGGTGGTCACTTGTTAGGGGAAGAATCATTGTTTGGTTGATTGTGACCACGGCCACAACCACAACCCCCATGATTAAAGTACTTGGTGTTACCATGACCATGACTACCATTGTTGTTGGCATTGGATTGCTCATTGGCAACATTGGCGGTAGGTGCTAAAATGTCGCAAGTGGATAATTGGCTAGCCAATGCCAATCAATGCTCCTGTGTTAGAAGCATGCCATGAAGATCATCTAAGTCAACTAGATCAGGACGAGAAGTGATAACCATAACAAATGGCTTTTATCCTGCACAGTCCATCGAGAATGTTGAGAACAAGATCCACAGTGGGGACAAGACATGTGATAGTAACAACTTGGTTGGCAAGTTCCCTTGCCTTGTGAAAATACTCCAAAATGGTGAGCAACCCCTATTTGAGAGTTTGGAGTCAAAAGCAAAGTTGCATAATGCATGATTAAGAGGGGGACACATATCAGCACTCGAGCATGTTGACTGTGAAACCCAATTACGGGTTACGTGAAGGGCAGTTTGGACTTTGTCTCTCATGACCTAAGTTATAAATAAAGAAGCCAACATACGTGATTGACTTGGTGATGTATTCCTGACCAGAGAGAGAAGAATTACAGAAACTAGAGCCGCCATTAACCCGAAACTAAGAGGTTGATGTAGAGCAACGCAGAGAGAAAGAAACTAGGAATTTCTGGGAGGAAGAAGTTGAATTTTTTTTCTTGTGTCTTGCATGAGGAACATTCTTGAGAGATCTTTGTAATTCTCTAGTAACTATTTCTCTATCTAATGGAATTGTGTGATCCCGTAGATGTAGGCAACAAGGCTGAACCACATAATTCCTTGCATTCTTATTTTGCTTTCTTGTTGGATTTCTGGATCCATTATTCCTCAGTACAAGCAAAGAACAATAGATACTTTGTTTGCCCAGAACCAGAGAATAGTAGAATTATACATTGTTCGGCGAGACCTAGAGAAGAGTAAATTTATACTCTGTTTGGCGAGGGCCTATTTTATTTCCCCCCATAGAGCATACTCCACATGGCATGATCAAACTCTAAATGAGTTGGTCGAAATGAAGAAGGTATCCAGTGGAACTATTTACTACGTGGTCGTGCATATGTCCATTAATGTTTTAACACGTAAATTGAAACTCATGTCTTAATTTACTCACTTTTAAACACATACAAAATTACTAAATGTGTTATATATATTTAAAAGACATATTTACCATGTGCCCATAAAATGGTTCCACTGAATAATTCTTCGTCAAACTGATACCAGTGTGAGAAGGTCGGGTTAATAACCACGGGCTCGCCGGACATGGATCCAAGATCTCCATTTTTCATCAAAATCACAATGGACCTTGAACTCATTGTTGAGTCTTAAGAAATAGCAGTTATTACTTGACATAATTATGGATTTCCTTAACCATATTCCCGCACTGACCTCCATTCTTTTTGGCTCTCCGTTCTACTCAAATTAATCTTTTATTATTTCTTTGTTAGAAAAATTATCCAGTAAAACCGCTCTACCATGTAGTTGTGTATACATTCATTCATATTTAAATATGTAAACCAAAATTTATGCCTTATCTTACTCACTTATAAACACGTACAAATTGATTAAACTTATCACCCATCATAAGACTATATGGCCCGTATAATGGTTCCATTGAATAATTTTTCCCCTTATCCAGTACAAAGCTGACTGTTTATCTTCCTTCCAAAAATGACTTAAGGACATATACTGCCATCCTAGTCATCAATCAGACACCAATTAATCAAACCTCAGCCACATATGGTCGACAAATGGGCAATACAAATGGTGTGGTGTCGGACCCATTCAACCATCCAAGGGCAACTGCTCTGTACAACGCCTCAGTCCCGTACACCCCATTCCAGCTCATGTAGGTCTGGATTATCTGACGAATGTACCCCGGGGTCCCCACATATCAGCGATGCGTTGTACTTATAGGGCCCACCGACTCCACAACACGATCTCAGTCTCTTTAAATCCTGTACAACAACAGAATCGATGTCAGAGGGTCTCACCTTCTGTCGTGGACATGTTTAGTAGGGGAGTCATGCTATCACGACGTTAAAAAAGTTACGTGATCTTTTGGAAATTATTGATGCGTGGGACTCATTTTTGTAATGCCACATATCAATAGTTTTTAAAAGATAAAATAAGCTATTCACGTAGCTTTTTTAATGTCGCAGAAGCATTTTTCTTAGTAGGGCTGCCAAATGTAGCTTAATCGGGAGAGAGCTGACCTAAGATTGTGGGCCAGGTTCTTTCTTGGGTAGGGTCAAGTGTCTCATAGAAAAAATTTAAGAACCGACCCTACTCGAGTCCAAGTTATTATTTAATTTATAAAACTATTTAACCAAAGTAGTATGAATTTTTATATTTTTTATAAATAGAATCTATTTAATATAGTGTCCATTCGGTTTGAATCATTAGAACCAACTTGACCTAAGATAAACTCTTATTCCTATTTCAATTTTCAGGTTGGATCCAAGGAACTGAGTTTTTATCTCGTGAGGTCGAGTTTTGTAAAATCAAACCTAACCGGAACCGAAATGCAACCTGGATAAACTACAGTAAGGCTCTATTTTATTCTTGATGCTAACTTGTGTTAAGAAAATGATACACTTAATAAATGTACTTAGCATATCCTCTCAACCAAGTTCCGGTAGGAGAGAAGGGCCTAAGTAAAGCAAGCAAAAGTTTAATCTACTAGTCTTCGTGAAATTATCTAAGTACCAGGTAAATACAATTAGGGCTCAAAATTTTCATGTGTTTCCCTGATTCAACATTATAAACCGCGTGGCAATCCATTGTATAGAGCCGTAGGCTTAACATTTTTTATCAAAAAAACATTATTTGTTTTAGTTAAATATGTTCATGATTTGATTTGGGAAGGCAGAAAACATGATAGGCTGGGGGATTGCTCTGATAGGAAGAGAGCTAGAAAAAAATATGTGGAGTATGGAAGTTCCTAAGAGGATAAAAACTTTGTTTGGGGTGCTTGTAAAGAGATACTTCCGACGAACATTAAAAAATGCGTGAAGGTGAGCCCCCTTTCCACCCTCTGTAGAATATGGAAAAAAAGTTGTGGAGCATGTTCTTTGGAGTTTTGTAGAGGCTAGAGATGCTTGGGACATTTTCAATTGGTCAACAAGCCTTAACCTGATTGGTTCTGGGAGACCAATGGATTAGTTGAATTGGAAGGTCTTTTAGGAAATTAAACTCTGGTGGAGATGGTGAGAGTTTGTGCTCAACTTGGAGTGTTTGGAAATATCAAATGACCTTGGTCATGGGAGAAAATAGAAGAGTGGGCAAGAGCTTGCAGAAGAGGCAGTGTTCTTTATTAATAGTTTCCTTTATAGTAAATGTGCTGAGATGGGTTTTGGGATGGCTTTAAGATCAATTTGGATGCCTTCGCTAGCTGGTGTGTTTAAGATCATTTGGTATGGAGCAGTTTTTAGGAGCTTAAAATTGCGGGTACAGGAATGTGTGCCCCTAACAAGAAGGGATGGCGAGTAAATGTAAAAAGGAAGCTCCATTAGAGGAAGCTCAAGATGTGGAAGCATTGGCCCTAGTTTGTGTTATTAACTGCACAATCAAAAGACTTCATGTTGGGCAACTTGTGGCACTCTAGATATGAAGGGTTGAAAGAGCTAGAATAGTCTAGTTTTCACACATTAAAAAAGATAGGAATGGGTGGCCCATTGTTTCACTAGGCATGTCCGATTCATTTATGAGGAAAAGGAATCGCGTTAAGAGCCTTTGGCTTTTGTGGTATCAGCTCTTCATAATATATTTAGATGCGCCAAGGCTTGTTTTAAGTGAAAGCCTAGTCATGTTGGACCATAGTATGGGCTCGGGCCTATTCAATCCACTTTGTTTGCAGTTCGGATGAGTCGGTATGAGTCATAGGGTTCAAGGATAGTGGGGGTGGTCACGCCAACCCCACATGAACCATCATGATATGAATTCAATTGCGGCCTCTATCCGTTACACACACACACACGGCATGTAAATAGGGTGCACATATTCACATTGTGGGGCCCGACTCATGGTTGGACCCATGGTTATCGAGGAGTAAATAAGGTGCACATATTTACATTGTGGGGCCCACTCCTATTGTGTCGACCCTTTAGGATAGTCCGATGAAATTCAAATTGGAGGCTCGCCTAGAAAAGCCCATGTAGGGTAATTAAGAGGGAGTATAAATAATGCTTAAGTGAGGAGAGAAGCCCTAAGCACCAAATCAGTCCCCTCTCCTCTCCTCTCCTCTCTCTCTCCCAATCATGCCCCCTCTTAAGGGGGTTGAGGGTAGTTTGAACTATTCACTTGCTTGTCATTTGAGTATAAATTATATGCAATTAAATTGATTATTTCATCATAAAAATACTTGTCCCTTTCTATGATTTAGAATAAGTGAGTCAAATACATAATTAACAAAATAGTTTTGGTCATCTCGTGGTATTTATTCCTTTCTTCCTCTGCCTTGTTTTATAGTTAATCTTTTTGTGCATAATGGCATCAAAGATGGTCACTTCTGAGTTGGGAAGGACAGAGATATTAAATGCTAACAATTATCTAGTGTAGAAGAGGATGATACACTATATCCTTACTCTCTCTAACTTAGCTCATGTCATGGAGCAAGTCATCAAGCCCTGCCTAGAAAATTGTATTGTTGCTCAAAAGAAAGCTTATAAGAAGCTAAAGGATGATGATAGCAATGCTACATCCACCATTCTAACTTTCATGGTGCCAAAGATGGAAATCATCTTTGAGAAGTTTAAGATTGCCAAAGAGATGCTTAGGCAGTCTTTGTAAGGTATGGGGAGTAGATAGAGGCTCATAAAATGATGCTACACTCTAAGTATCATCAGAACTCTAAGATGAAAGAGGGAGATGATGTGAATGAGCACCTGAGTGTCATGTCTATCATAGTTGATAACCTAGAGACCCTAGATGACCCCATCTCTAAGGAAGTTTAAGTGTCAACAAAGTTGAACAACCACCCTAAGTCCTAGGAGAGTGGTGGTGTTGTACACAACAGGTGGCTTACCTCAATATAAGTGACCAAAAGTAAACAATGGAGGCTCTGACTGCTAAGCTTATGCTTGAGTAAGAAAAAAGGAACCATGTTAATTCTTCAGGGACTGCTACTGCCAACCTAGCATAAAACACTAGAGGTGAAAAGAAAGATGAATAGAGGTCTGGACCTTTAAAGGAGAAAACTTTTAAGAAAAGGGAAAGAAGCAAATAACAAAGGCAGTGGCAAGGGGAATAACAAACCCTAGGGTGCCTGCTTCAAGTATGGTTAGGTGGACTACTTCAAGGCTAACTATCCTTAGAAGGATGACTAGACCAACAATAATAATAAAGGTAAGAACATAGAGATAGTTTGTGTTATTTACTGAGGTCATGTTGCTGATGTCAAGGAGAAGACCTGGTGGCTGGAATCTAGAGCCACAATCCATGTGCCACATTCAGGGGGTCTAGGGGTGAGATGATCAACCTCCTCCCTGAATAGAATAAAGTCTACATTGGAAACAACACCTACTACGATGTGGAAGCCATAGAGACATATAAGATCCCTCTAAAGGAATGGTCAACCCTTGTCCTAACTAATGTACTATTTGTTCCCTCCATTAGGAGGAATCTGATCTCCATTCCTATTCTCACAAAGAAGGGATTTGATGTCAGGTTCAAAGGGAAGAAAGCCACAGTGGGCATGGGTGACTTTGTCTTATTTATAGCTACTTTAGTTGATGGTTTATATTGTTTGAATAATGCATTACTTTGGCATATACGATTGTGTCATGTCAATGTAGATGAGCTACATAGAATGTTGAATGTAGGATTATAAACCAAAATATCCAAAGACCTACATGTGTGTGGGGATTGTTTATTGGGGAAGATGAGTAAGCAATCCTTCTAAAAGGGACAAAGGACAAATGAAGTATTAGGGGTAGTTCACCTAGACATATGTGGGCCCTTAAATGTTCAAACCAATAGAGGCATGACCTACTTTATAACTTATATAGATGACAATTCAAGATACGGGTACATGTATCTAATAAATAAAAAATCTGATGCCTTAAATAAATTTAAAGAAATTAAAACTGAGGTAGAGACCCAATTACCCATTTAAGCAAAAAGGTCAAAGTCTTAAGGACTGATAGGGGTGGCGAGTACACCTTTGATTTGCTTAAGGATTATTGTACCGAAAAGGGAATAGTACATCAATACATCCTCTTCTACACTCCACAACAAAATAGAGTGGCAGAAAGGCGAATAGGACTCTTATAGACATGGTAAGATCCATGTTAAATCACTCTAAATTAGGAACTAATTTTTAGGGTGAGGCTTTAGACATTGTCGTGTACATCCTTAATCGTGTACCCACAAAGGTGTTCCAACAGACACCTTACACGACAACAAAATGTAGTATTAGCGACGCATTTATTAGCAACGTAAAACCAAGCGTTGCTAAAAATAACTATTTGCGACGCATAGACAAGCATCGCAATAAAATTAACTATTAGCGACGCATAAATATATATGTCACTAATAGTTAGCTATTAGCAACGCTTTATTATGAAAGTCGCTAATAGTTGACCTATTTGTGATGATTTATACAAACAACGCCAAAAGATATATATTTTAAATAAAAAATAAAAAAAATTATAATTATTAGCTACACTTGTCTTATGCCTGCTATTAGTGACGCTTAAAAATAAGCGTCGCTAATAGTTATTAATTATAATAAAAATAAAAAATAAAATAAAATATTTAGCGACGTATAGAAATATACGTCGCTAATAGTATAGGTATGAATGACGTATATTTATATACGTTGCTAATAGGATTTATTGCATTTTATTTTTTTATTTTTAAAATTAATTTTTAAATATAAAAAAAATTATATTAGAGGAGAGGGAGAGAGAGGAGAGGAGAGAGAGGAGAGGGAGAGAGAGAGGAGAGGGAGGAGAGGAGAGGGAGAGAGAGAGGAGAGAGAGAGAGGAGAGGGAGAGAGAGAGGAGAGGGAGGAGAGGAGAGGGAGAGAGAGAGGAGAGAGGGAGAGAGAGGAGAGGGAGAGAGAGAGGAGAGAGAGGAGAGGGAGAGAGGAGAGGGAGGAGAGGAGAGGGAGGAGAGAGGAGAGGGAGAGGAGAGGGAGGAGAGGAGAGGGAGGAGAGAGGAGAGAGGGAGAGGGAGAGGAGAGGGAGAGGAGAGAGAGGAGAAGGAGAGAGAGGAGAGGGAGAGAGGACAGAGAGGAGAAAGAGGAGAGGAGAGGGAGAGAGAGAGAGAGAGGGAGAGGGAGGGAGGGAGGGAGAGAGAGAGAGAGGAGAAGGGAGGGAGGGAGAGAGAGAGAGAGAGGAGAAGGGAGGGAGATAGAGAGAGGAGAGGAAGAGAGAAAGTGAGGAGAGGGGGAGATAGAGAGAGGAGAGGGATAGTAGAGAGAGGGGAGAAAGAGAGGGAGAGAGAAGAGAGGAATATTAAATAAATTTTACTTTATATATATATTATTAAAAAAATAATTTTATTTTCTATTTTTTTAAAAAAATAAAAAATTTAAATTAGAGGAGAGATAATGTGTAGAGAGAGAGGAGGGAGAGAGAGAAAGAGGAGAGAGAGGAGGGAGAGAGAGAAAAGGAGAGAGAGGAGAGAGAGGAGAGGGATAGTAATTTTAATTTTGATTTTTCTAAAATTATTTTATTAATTTTTATATTTTAAAATAAACTTAAATTAAAATAAATACTAATAGCCACATATATACATATATGTCGCTATTAGTATATGTATTAGCAATGTATAAAATTATACGTCACTAATACGTGACATATTAGCTACGTATAATTATATACGTCGCTAATATGATTTCTTTTAATTCTTTATTTATTTTTTAAAATTAATTTTAAAGAATAAAAATCTTAAAAAATTGAAATTAGAGGAGATATAGTGTGTAAGGAGCGAGGAAAGATTGAGAGAGGAGAGGGAGGAGAGAGAGAGAGGAGAGAGTGTAACGACCCGACTCGAGTCGAGCCCACAAAATCACTAATAGAAATTTTTTATTTCATTGAACCAGGAATCATCGTATGTGTGCAAGAGGTACAACATTCATCTACGTAGTACGGAGTTTTAAGCTTTTCCATACGTAGACTTAGGTTGTAACAGGCACATACACACAACGAAGCTTCATAGTTCGTTGCGTGTAAAACAAATTAAAACATATACTTATAATTGATTTGGATCGGGCCAACGTTGTCTTGCCGTTGGTTGCCTACATACGTATTGGATATTATTCCAACATGATCGGATCCGAACATTGTTCTACCTAGCGGCTACTACATACATTAGACATCACAAAATCATATATGTTAAAATATGTATATACTAAAATTGAATCAAAATCATACTAAAACTCGTAATCTATAGGAGTAAGGCGGAAGTTAATAAATCAATGAAATCGTACATCTCGCTGTACCACCGAGCGAGATCATAACCACATATACACATCTCGCTCTATCACTGAGCCAAGACCGAAAACACATATTATACTTCTCGTTCTACCCTAGAGTGAGACCACACTCAACATAGCATATAAGTGTACATCATGGCATATAAAGCACTCATCATGGCATATAACACACATCATGGCATATAAGCATAGCAAGCATATGGATCGTAGCATAACACACATCATAACTAGCACATGTCGTTCTATAATTAAAATGGGAGATCAAAAATGCTTACTCCCATCATGTCTCATGATGTATCGGTATTCGAAGTTACTCGTTCCTTCTGGGCGTCCTCCCCTTCAGATCCAGAGGTAGTAGATGGAGCTTCCTCTAACCTTTATACGTCCCTCATCTTGCACTGAAAGACTATGTATGAACGTTCTCCTTACCAGAGACTCTTCTCATTTTCTACGCCCGTGAGTGGAGGACCGAACCTCCCCTACTCTAGATTGTTTCTCTTGTTGAGGCTCAGTAACAACGGACAAAACCCCATCTTGCTCTGGGTCTCTTTTTCTTGCTCTAGTGTTCGTGGATGACAGGCAAGGCCTCCCCTAGTCTCAGGGCATTTCCTCCTCATAAGATCATCAACTCAGGAAACGGAACCCTTCATCGCGTAGAATACACTCGACTTAGTCAAGAACGCCTCTTGAATCAATTAAATCTGAGTTAGGATGGCCAAAAACAAAGAAAACAAAGTTGGTTGGTGCACGAAGATAAAGGGCAGAACCTCTCCTTGTCTTGGGGCGTTTCCTCCTTATACGGACTCCAACTCTATGAAAGGACCACTCCATTGCGTAGAGCATGTTCGATTTAGTAGGAAACAGGTATTGAATGGCCTTAATTAGACTCAGAAGGGTTAGAAATGGAGGAGGAGAAGAATTGACTGAAAACAGAACGGAAATGGGGTATTTAAAGACCTCCGAGCCGCCGAAACCGCGGTGCCGTAGTTTCGGCGGCGGCGCCCACGGTAACGCACATTACGCGGGTCACACCCGTGCCTTAGAAATGTAGTGCCTGCATTACCCCGTGCACGCAGTTTCACGACCATGCTTCTGCTTGCGCCGATCCATGCCGCGCACCATTTCTTTTTATTTATTTATTTTTTAAAATGAAATCAAATCTTCAAATGCGCGTATCTCCCTACCCCGGAATCGGATTCGTGCGTTCTTGGTACCGTTGGACTCGTATCATCGAGTCCTTCAATACCAACCCACTTAAAGCAATAAATTGTGCTCTTTCCAAGTGGGTCCCACCTATTTTCCAAGATTCTCGAATGTCGTAACATCCGGTCCCGACCTCCATTTCGCCTGTTCTTTGATTCATTATGCTCGTTTCTTTGAGCTCTACTCAAATATGGAGGTTTCAAAGATTGAAACCATCTATAATTTATTAAAAAAATTACTAATTACCTCTAACCCCCTTTGTTAGAGGTAATCGAAAAGTGGGGTATTACAAAGGGAGAGAGAGGAGAGGAGGAGAGAGAGAGGAGAGGGAGAGGAGAGGGAGGAGAGATAGGAGAGGGATAAGAGGGAGAGAGGGGGGAGGGGAGAGATAGAGAGAGGGGAGAGAGGAGAGAGAGGAGAGGGAGAAGAGAGAGGAGAGAGTGAGTAATTTTATTTTAATTTGTTAAAACATTTTAGTAATTTTTTATTTTTAAAATTAAAATTAAAATAAATACTAATAGGGGCATTTAGTCATTTACATCGCTATTAGTATATGTATTAGTGACGTATAAAATTATGTGTCGCTAATACGTGTAATATTGCGACGTATAATTATATATGTCAATAAGAAGATTTCCTTTAATTCAATTTTTACTTTTTAAAATTAATTTTAAAGAATAAAAATATAAAAAATTAAAATTAGAGGAGGGATATTGTGTAGAGAGAGAGGAGAGAGAGGGAGAGAGAGAGTGACGAGAGGGAGAGAGAGAGTGACGAGAGGGAGAGGGAGAGGGAGAGGGAGAGAGAGAGGAGAGGGAGAGGGAGAGGGAGAGAGAGGAGAGGAGAGGGAGAGAGAGGAGAGGAGAGGGAGGAGAAAGAGAGGAGAGGGAGGAGAAAGAGGAGAGAGAGGGGAGAGGGAGGAGAAGTAGGAGAGAGAGAGGAGAGGTAGGAGAAGGAGTAGAGAGAGGAGCGGTAGGAGAAGGAGGAGAGAGAGAGAGAGAGGGGGAGAAAGAGGAGAGAGAGAGGAGAGGGAGGAGAAAGAGGAGAGGGATAAGAGGGAGAGAGGGGAGAGAGAGAGGAGAGGCAAGGAAAGGAGAGGAGATGGAGTGTAATTTCATTTTAATTTTTTTAAATTTTTTTTATTAATTTTTATATTTTTAAAATAAAAAATTAAAATTAAAATAAATATTAATGGTGACATTTAGTCATATACGTCTCTATTAGTATATGTATTAGCGACATATAAAATTATTAGTCGCTAATATGTGTATTATTAGCGACGTATAATTATATATGTCGCTAATATGATTTCTTTTAATTTTTTTTTTTTAAATTAATTTAAAAGAATAAAAAATTAAAATTAGAGGAGAGAGAGTGTGTACGGAGAGGAGAGAGGGAGGAGACTAAAGGAGATGGAGAGAGAGATGAGAGGAGAGGGAGAGAGAGAGGAGAGGGAGGAGAGAGAGTGGAGAGGGAAGAGAGAGAAGAGAGGGAGAGGCGTGGGAGGTGAGAAAGGAGAGGGTGATTAATTTTATTTTATTTTTTTAAAATTACTTTATTAATTTTATATTTTGAAAATAAAAAATTAAAATTAAAATAAATACTTATAGTGACGTTTAGTCATATACGTCAATATTAGTTTATGTATTAGTGACATTTAAAATTGTATGTCATTAATACGTGTAATATTAGCGACTTATACACGTCGCTAATATGATTTTTTTAATTTTTAATTTTATTTTTTAAAATTAATTTTAAGAATAAAAAATCTAAAAAAGTTAAAATTAGAGGAGATAGTGTGTAGGGAGAGAGGAGAAAGAGAGGAGAGGGAGGTGAGAGAGGAGGAGGAGAGAGAGAGAGGGAGGAGAGAGAGGAGAAGGAGGAGAGGGAGAGGAGAGAGAAGGAGAGAGGGAGGAGAGGGAGAGAGGGAGGAGAGGGATAAGAGGGAGAGGAGGAGAGGGATAAGAGTGAGAGAGGAGAGAGAGGAGAGACAAAGAGAAGAGTGAGAGCAGAGGGAGGAGAGAGAGGGAGAGTAATTTTATTTTAATTTTTTTAAATTAATTTATTAATTTTATATTTTTAAATTAAAAAATAAATTTAAAATAAATAGTAATTGCGATGTATACTTATATACATCACTATTAATATAACTATTAGCTATGCATAACATTATACATCACTAATACGTGGCATATTAGAGACGCATAATTACATACGTCACTAATATGATTTCTTTTAATTTTTTTTTATTTTTTCAAATTAATTTTAATGAATAAAAAATCTTAAAAAATTGAAATAGTGGAGAGAGAGGAGAGGGAGAGAGAGAAAGAGAGGAGAGGGAGAGAGAGAGAGAGGAGAGTGAGGAGAGGGAGAGAGAGAGGAGAGAGCAGAGAGGGAGAGTGAGGAGAGGGAGGAGAGGGAGAGGAGAGGAGAGGAGAGGGAGGGGAGAAGGAGAAGAGAGGGAGAGAGAGAGGTGAGGGATAAGAGGGAAAGAGGAGAGAGGAAGAGGAGAGAGATAGATAGAGGGGAGAGAGAAGAGAGAGGGAAAGAGTGGAGAAGGAGAGAGAGAAGAGGGAGAGAGAGAGAGGAGAGGGATAGTAATTTTATTTAAAATTTTTAATTTTTTTATTAATTTTTTTATTTTTAAAATAAAAAAATTAAAATAAGTACTAATAGCGACGTATACTCATATACGCCGCTATTAGTAGAAGTGTTAGCGACGTATAATTATATGTCGCTAATACATAACATATTAGTGACGTATAATTATATAAGTCGCTAATATGATTTCTTTTAATGCTTTTAATCGGAATACGGGGTGCCACAAGTCTGGAGCAAGGGGGAGGGGGAGAGAGAGGGGAGGGAAGAGAGAGAGGGGAGGGAAGAGAGAGAGGAGAGGAAAGAGAGAGGGGAGGGAAGAGAGAGAGGATAGGGAAGAGAGAGAAGGGAGGGAAGAGAGGGGAGAGAATAGGGAGAGAGGAGAGGGAAGAGAGAAAGATGATAGGGAGAGAGAAGAGAGAGAGAGAGAGGGAAGCTAGGAGAGAGAGAGGAGGGGGGAGGGAAGATGGAGAGGGGAGGGGGAAATGAATTTTATTTGAAAAACAAAGAATATTAGTGACATATACATGTATACGTTGCTAATACTATGTTTTATTAGCGACATATAGATATATATGTCGCTAATACAATATTTATTAGCAAGGGAAAAGTGTCTCTGGGCAAGGGGAGGTTCTATCCGCTGCCTACGGGCGCAGGAAGGGTAAAATGTCTTCGAGCAAGAGGAGGTTCTGTTTGCCGCCTATAAGCACGGAAAGGGTAAAGTGTCTTCGGGCAAGGGAAGGTTTTGTCCACCGCGTACAGGCGCGGGAAGGGTAAAGCGTCTCCGGGCAAGGGGAGGTTTTGTCTGCCACCTACGGGCACAGAAAGCAAAAAGTATCTCTAGGTAAGGGGAGATTTTGCCCGTCACATACGGGCATGTTGTGAAAAAAGTATCCCGGGTCAAGGGGAGGTTCTGTCCATAGCTTACGATCACGAAAAGAGAAAAGTATTCAGGAGTTAGAGGAGGTTCTGCCTGCCATCTTCGGACCTGAAAAGGAAGACGCCTTGAGGAAATGAGCAACTCCGAACGTTGCCACTTCCGGAACTGCAAGGGAGTATGCTTTTCTAACCTTCTAATTTAATATGATTTATATAAATGCACATCTTAATTAGTATATACTAATTAAGATATATAATTTGCTATGATATGATATATGCTGATATGTTCCTGTTCAATTTACTTTGATATATTATGTGGTGATCCGAATTATACTAAAACACTCTATTGTGATATGATATACTCTGATCTGATCTGATATGATTAGTATGGTCAGATGAAATCTAATATTATCGGATAGGATTTGATATAATCCAACATGCTCTGTTGTGTGTTCTGCTTCGCTCTATGATAGAGTAGGATGTGTGGTTTTGTTGGTAATCTACTCACCTATGTGAGATGTGTATTTTGCTGATTTATTGGCTTTTGTTTGATTCTGATGATTTATAAGATTTCCGTCTAATTCCGAATAATTATTCGGATATAAAGATATATGCATTTTAACGTATATGATTTTATGATGTCTAATAAATTTATTAGCCGTTAGGCAAAACTACGTTCTGATATGATCGTATTGGAATAATATTTTGGATGGTATCCAATACGTACGTAGGCAACCAATGGCAAGGCAATGTTGGCCCGATCCAAATTAGTTATAAAATTAGGTTTGTTCTGATCTTAATGCAATGGAATGCTATAGCTCCGTAGTGCGTAGAAAAACATTATGACTTTCGCACTCAGAGTCTGCAGCTCCTGGTCAGTTTTTTTAAATTTTTCCGCTTATTTTATACACTCTGATTCTGTCTTCCGAAATAACCCCCGGTCCGGGTCGGTGATAAGTATGAAATCTATATCTATTTTATATGTCTTTTTACCTTATTTGCTAGTATAGATTAGGTTAATTTAGAGTTAATTATGGTTTATTTAGATTAAGATAGATATTAGTATTTTAGTTTAATTATTAATGATTTTGTAGTTATTAGTTGTTTAGACATGTATTTAAATCAAGATGGAATTTTAGTTACTTTCTACATGTCTAAAGTATGATAGTTTATGTTTTGTAGGTAAAGTGCGCTTATCAAAGTACTTGGACGATGTTTGAAATGATTAAAAATAGTCTTCACATGCTTTAAAGTGATTTGGACAACTTTTCGGAGTTATAAACAAGTTGGAAATTAATATGGACACGAAGGAAAGCTTAATGAACAGAATATGAACTGTCCAGGAAAACTGTCCAGATTGCAAAAACATTGTATCCGATCGAACGGGGTCACTTACCGATCGATCGGGATAACGTGAATTCAGACAAAAATACAGTTCAAGCGATCGATCGGGCATGTAGGGCGATCGATCGGCATAACATGCAATTTCCTAGTTTGACCCAAATTTCAATTCTTTTCATATTGGACTTCTTCCTACGGAACTTATGCCTATAAAAAGACATATTTGGCTTAAAATTAGGGGATTCTAATAGATTTTAAGAAGAGGAAAAAGAAGAAGAAGATGGAAGAGAAGTCAAATCTTTTAGTGGAGATTCAACTGCTTTCTTCTACCATGGAAGGCTAGACTTTTCTTTTACTTAGGAGTTGATGAAGCTATAGATAAGTTTCAGTTTCTTTTTTTTTTAATTTAGATCTCAGTTGTGAATGATGACAATTGTATGATATGGATTTCCTTTTTAATAGAAGAGTTTTTCATGTTTATTCAAATCTATGTTGATTTATTGTCTTGTATATGATAGATTGATGTAGTTTTGATATTTGCATCAATTCTAATTTCTGTGATTTAGATGAGATGGTCATACAATAGTTTTAATGTTCAGATAATTAATGACTTGGATGAGTTATACTAAGATTAGACGGGTCATGCCTATAGCTAGTTTAGTGTAGATGATTCGTGCTATTGCCGAAGATAGTTCATGCCATAGAAGTTAATTAATGATTCTTTTTGAAGTAATTCCAGCTTGTAGCTGAGAATACTTGTTCATGTTCACACTAGATTTAGATTAAAAGTTAAGGAATTGTTATGGTTCTATAGTGGATTCAATTTCCTAAGTAAATTCCATCAAATTAATCTCGTATTTTTAAACTAGTTGATTCATTTCTTTTGCTTAATTTAAGTTTAAGTTATTTTTAGTTTGTAATCAGCAAATTCCTCTTTAGATTTAGTGATAATCCATCCGTCCCTGAGGTTCGACAACCCTTAAGTACTTATCCTAGTACAATTACCTTGTACACTTGCAAAGGGTTTAATTATAAACGATCAGTCAGGTATTACAAGTCGGGGCGCTACAAGACCCCCTTGCTTCCCCATCTCTTCCCCCCTACCCCCTTTCTCTGGACCCTCCCCCTGCTTGCCCCCTCTTCCCCCCTCCCCCTCTCCCTCTCCCCTTGCTCCGGACCCCCGCGCTCCCCCCTTGCTCTAGACCCCATTCTCCCTTCCTTGGTGGGCCTAGTGGTCCACCAAGGATTTTTTTTTTTAAAAAAATCATCTTTCGTGACACATATATATGCATTGCTATTTTTTAAAATATTTTAAAATGAATTAGTGACACTTTAAAAGCGCGGTTATTACATTTAATTTGTTTTAATATTATAATATTAGCGACACTTTGAAATTTTTTTAAAAACTTAATTCCATTAGCAACGTATAGAAAAGTTTTGCTCATAACAACTGTCTTTAGCGATGTTTCTATATACGTCACTAATGATAAATTATTAGATACGCTTTTATATACATCTCTAGTAGAATATCCAATTTAAAGAAAATTGAAAATAACTTATTAACGATGTATACAGAAGCGTCGCTAAAAAAGCAATTATTAGTGACTAATATATATGTCGCTAATAATCAAGTATTAGCGACACACATTTATGCGTCGCTAATAAATGGGATGGAGAAATTTACATCAGGAGTAGTGAATATTAGTGACGCATTTGTATACGTTGCTAAAGAGTCATATTAGCGACGTTTTTTATTATAAGTCGCAAATATGCAATAGCGAAGACACTTTTTTTGACATTTATAGCAACATTTATTATGCGTCACTAAGTCATTATCGACGTTTAATAGACTATTATCAATGCATAATTGCGTCTCTAATAGTCCTTTTTGTTGTAGTGTTATGAGCTATGGATGGGTCGTCGTCCAAGCTTTGGACTTATTAGAGTGTGGGGGTTCAGGGCACATGTAAAGGTACCTGACTAGCCTATGTCTAAGCTGGACCCTAAGACCATAAAATACAACATTTTTGGTTACTAAGATCACTCTAAGGGATACAGATTTGTGGTTCACTACACAAATAGGATAGTAAAGATTATATAGTCTAGAAATGTTTATTTCTTAGAAGAAGAATTAAATCCCAAAATACCTAATAAAAGAATAGATTTATTCGAGATAGTAAAAGAGACTTGTCCTACTACTACCCCTAAGGAAGTATTTAGATTAGGTTAAAATCAAACAAACCAAGAATTAAGGGCATTGAGGGAAAGAAAACCTTCAACACAATTGAGGGAATTCTATACAATGCTAGGGAAGACAATGTCACACTCAATGAACCTGTTCTTGATGACCTAATTACCCTTAAGTAAGCTTTGATATTTTCAGACGCTCAAGAATGGAAGAATGTTATTTAAGAGGAAATGGATTCAAACCTAAAGAATAAGGTTTGGGAGATAGTGGATCCACCTTAAGGGTAGAAGCTCATAGGGTGTAAATGGAACTTAAAAAAAAAGCTTAATGCAGAGGGGTCAATAGACAAGTACAAAGTGAAATTAGTGGCCAAAAGGTTCACCAAAGTGTACGGGATATACTTTAAAGAGGCATATTCGCTTGTGTTAAAATTTGACTTAATCAGATGACTCTTAGCAAGTGTTGCTTACTTTGATTTAGAGCTGCACTAAATGGATATAAAGATTACTTTCCTAAATTGAGATTTAAAGGAGGAGTTTAAATGGAACAACATGAGGGTTTTGTAGTTCATAGAGAGGAACATAAGGCGTGCAAGCTAATAAAATTATTATATAACCTTAAACAATCTCCAAGGCAATAGTACTTCACTTTTAACAAAGTGATTAATAAATATGAGTTCATAGTGAATGAGCATGATCATTATGTTTATACTTTCTGGTATGGGACTAGGTATATGATGTTGTCACTTTATGTAAATGACATACTCTTGATGGGGAATGACTTAAGTATGAGTATGATTGTCCGTTTAAAGAATGACTTAAAACTCATTTTGAGATGAAAGATATGGCTGAGACATCCTACATCTTTGGGATAAAAATTAATAGGGATAGAAAGACTAAGAAGCTAAGTATATCTCAAAGTCATACATAGAGAGTATTATTAAACGCTTTAATGTCATTGGTTGAAAAACCATTAAATCCCATAAATACAAGGGTACTATGTTATCTAAGAGTATAATTCCTCAGACAAAGGAAGATAAACTCAAGATGGAATCAGTGCCATATTACCAAGATATTAGTAGCTTGATATATGTCATGACTTGTACAAGACTTTACTTGAGTTTTGTGGTAGGCTTGCTGAGCTGCTACTAAGTAGACCCGAGACTTCAACACTCGCAAGAGAAGAATTCATCACAAGAGGTAATTCTAAATCCCCATTATTATATTTGATATGACAAAGAGGTCATGCAAGGTGATTAGCTACGACCTTGGAGCTCAGCCCCTAAAGGTCAGTAGTATTTACTCCTTGTTTTAATTTATATTAATTCAAAGTAATTTGAATTTACTACTGCTTATTTTGTGTTTATGTGTATATGCATGTAATTTGTTTGAGAGGGACTTAAAGGTGATATTTTTGCACATCCACAAAGCCGGGCTCACCACCAAGCTTCCGCTACACCACCCAATAGTGGTATTGGAGCTCTGGTTTGTGGATTGTGTGCTAGAAATTACTTTTTTGCCCCTTGCCATCCCTAATAAGGCTAGGGCTAGGGCTTGCTATATCTCTCTCATAAAGATAGTAATTTAATTATTAGGATTTTTATTTATGGTCTAAAGTAGGCCTCTACAAAATTTGAGATTAATTGGATTTCGGGAAGCACACCAAACGCTGCCATCAAGATTAGGGGTATTTTTGTCAATTTAGACCAAATTTGCCCAAGTTCGAATTAAAATTTTTAAGTATTTTTACTGGGTTATTTAGGACCCTAATTGGCTGAAATTATCATTGATTTAGTGAGTTTGTATTATACATTTATTCTATAAATAGATTTTGTCCTAAAAGAGACTTGTTTTGTCAAACTTGATTTCAAGGGCATTATAGGAAATTCACCTTGCTGAATTCTATTGTTGAGGCTTATTTATATGCTGTTTAGAGGTGATTACATGCATAATCTCATGTGTGAAGTAATTGATGCATGATATAAAGTGCACAATTGTTGTATGTGAATGATTGTACTTAACTAGCCCAAGGGTAGTTTAGTAACTTCACACAATTGACACTTTTGTTTTCTGAACAGAAGTGTATATTATCTTTATTTATAAAGTTCACTTCTTTTCATTACTTGTTTAGCATAGTAAGCACACATGCATTGCTTACTTAATTAGTTGAGTAGATTATTATTATAAATAACCCTGTATAAGGGTAAAATAGTAATTCACTCTATTTTCACCTACACACACCAAGATTATTCTTGGGAGTGAACTTGCTTGCCGCTGAGATTAGACAGAGTCCTACTCCTTTTATATCCATCTAAATAAGTTAACAGTATTATTTATTTGTCTATTTATTTCCCTTGTTTACCTTTGTAGACAATTTTCATTTATTCCATGGCGTCCTATATGGTTGCTAGTAAGCTAAGCAAAACTGAAAAGCTCAACTCCACCAACTGCCTCACTTGGAAGAGGAGGATTAGACATATTCTTTTCCTAGATAACGTGGCCCATGTTTTGGACCAATGTGCAGACCCGCTTACAAATTCCTCCACTTAGGCTCAGAAAAGAGCTTATGAAAAGTTTAAGGAGGAAGATGCCAAAGCAAGGACTACCCTCCTTACATTCATGAAACCAAACATTGAAATGCTTTTTGAAAAGCATAAGACTTCTAAGGAAATGATGGAGGCAGTAGCTAGGTGGTATGGAGAGCACACGAGGCTTATATTAGGATGTTGCGGACCCGTTATCAGAACAGTCGCATGAGGGAAGGAGTTAATGTGCATGTCCATCATTTCAAGTGATCTGGAGATCCTTGAGAACCCCATAAATGAGGGGATCCAAGTTTCAACCGTTCTAAATAGCCTCCCTAGGTCTTGGGAGAGTGTGGTTGTTGTAATAAACATCTCTGATAGAAACTCACACTGGACGATCTCATTGCCAAGCTTGGCTTAGAGCAGGAGAGAGGGAACCATATGAGTGCTCTGAGTGCATCTGCCAACCTTGCCTAGCATGGTGGCTCTAAGAAAGGTGGAGGAGGTGGTGGTCAAGGTCAGAAGAAGAAGAACTTCAAGAGAAATGGCAAGAAACCTCAAGGTGGTGGAAAGGGCAACAATAGCAACAAACCCAAAGGGGCTTGTTTTAAATGTGGCCAGATGTGTCATTTTAAAAATAACTACCCTAATGGGGATTAGGGAGACGGAAGCAATGCAAATCAGAAAGGGAAAGATATCATTTGCATGATCTCAGAAGTTATGATTGCTGACTCCAATGAGAAGAGCTGGTGGTTGGATTCTGCAGCCACTAAGAATGTGGTTATGACTAGGGGTGACAGGATGACTGATCTGTCTCCAGGGCAGCACAAGATCTATATGAGGAACAACACATTTTGTGATGTGACTGCTATACGCAACTATAGGATCCCTCTTCCTCAGGGGATGAACTTGATGCTGACAGATGTCCTCTTTGCCCCCACCATCAGAAGGAATCTTATCTCAATTCCCCTCCTCACTAGCAAGGGGTTTGAGACTATGTTTAAGGGGTCAAAAACAACAGTTGGCATGAATAATAAGATTTTATTTACTGCTTTTTTTTGTGATGGTTTATTTAAGTTAGATGTAGCAGATAACTCTTCAATTAATGCAGTAGCTAAGTTTGATTATGTGGTGTGTTTGTTCGATGTTGATTCTTTGATGTGGAACTTGAGGCTATGTCATGTGCATGTTAACAAATTACACAGAATGTCCAACATTGGACTCCTCCCTAAGTTATCTAGGGATATGCATGTGTGAAAACTGCTTGGCAGGCAAAATGAGTAGGTAGCCCTTCCCAAAAGGTAAGCGTGCCACAGACCTTTTAGAGTTCGTTCACTCAAACATATGTGGGCCTATGAATGTACAAACTCATAGAGGGATGATGTATTTTATTACATTCATAGATAATTACTCTAAGTTTGGTTATATATACCTCCTAAAGTGAAAGTCTGAAGCCTTTGAGAAATTCAAAGAATTCAAGGCTGAAGTAGAGACTCAATTAGATTGGTTAATTAAAGTCCTAAGAATAGATAGAGGTGGAGAATACACCTCTGATGAGTTTAAGGACTATTTCACCAACCTAGGAATTATACACCAATACACCCTACCCTAAACTCCTCAGCAAAATGGAGTTGCTGAAGGAGAAATAGAACCCTCTTAGATATGGTTAGATCCATGCTGAACTGCTCAGAGCTAGGAGTAAATTTTTGGAGCGAGGCATTAGACACTGCTGTGTATGTGCTTAATCGTGTACCTACTAAGGCTATCAAGAGAATACTTTATGAGTTATGGACAGGGAGATGTCCAGACTTAGGTCATCTTAGAGTGTGGGGGTCTAAGGCACATTTAAAAGTATCTGACCAACATAGAAGTAAACTAGACCCTAAAACAATAGTGTAACTTTATAGGGTACAGTGAACACTCTGAGGGGTATAGATTTATAGTGCACCATACTGATGGGACAGTGGGGGGTCATTAAATCTAGGGATGCTTATTTCCAATAAGAATACTTAGATCCTAAAATTCCTAGTAAAAGAGTAGAAGTGTTTGAAGTAGAGAAAGAACAAAATATTACTACTTCTACAGAGGTGGTTATAGGATCTAAACCTAGGGGAGTGTTTGAAGTAAAGGAGGTGAGAGATAGAAGACCCTCAACCATGTTGTAGGACTTCTATGCCATGTTAGGAGAGGATGAAGTAACAATAGATGAACTTTTATCTGATGATCCCTTAACCTATGAGCAAGCAATGGATAGTCCAGATTCCAAGGAATGACAATTAGCTATTCAAGAGGAAAAGCATTCCTTTATGAAGAACCAAGTCTGGGAAGTTGTTGACTTGCCCAGTGAAAGAAAGCCTATTGGCTGTAAGTAGATCTTCAAGAAAAAGCTTAAGGCATATGGGTCTATAGATAAATATAAAGCAAGACTAGTAGCTAAAAGTTTCAACCAAGTCTGGGGAATTGACTTTAAGGAAACCTATTCACCTGTGGCTAGATTTACATCTATTAGGTGTTTGTTGGCTATAGTGGCACAGTTAGACTTAGAGTTGCACCAAATGGATGTAAAGACTGCCTTCCTAAATGGTGATTTAGAGGAGGAGATTTACATGGAACAACTTGAGGGTTTTGTTGTTCCTGAAGAGGAACACAAGGTGTGCAAACTCATAAAATCTTTATATGGCCTTAAACAGTCTCCTAGGCTATGGTACTTCACTTTTCACAAAGTGATTAGTGAGTATGGGTTCATAGCAAATGAATGTGATCATTGTGTCTACTCCTCTAAGGATGAAAGTAGATTTATGTTACTCTCTCTCTATGTAGATGATATCCTTTTGATGGGAAATGACTTGAGCTTAATAGTTAGTCTAAAGGAATACCTCAAGACCTAGTTTGAAATGAAAGATATGGGTGAGGCCTCCTACATACTCGGTATGAAGATTGACAGAGATAGAAAAGCAAGGCTGCTTAGTATATCTAAAGAATCATACATAGAAAGCGTCTTGAAATGCTTCGGTGTGATTGGTTGGAAAGCAATAGAGTCTTCTATCTATAAGGGTACAACTTTATCTAAAAGTCAAGCACCATCCTTTAACGAGGATAGACTCAAAATGGAGTCAATGCCTTATGCACAAACTATTGGCAACTTAATGTATGCCATAACCTGTACTCGATCTGATTTGAGCTATGTTGTATGGCTCTTGAGTAGATACTAAGCAAACCCAGGTATGCCTCACTGGCAAGCAGTGAAGCGAGTTTTTAGGTACCTTCTGGGAACCAAAGGTATGAAACTCACTTATATGGCTGAGGAATTGTCATTAGCTGGGTATAGTGATTCAGACTATGCTGGGGATCCAGATGACAGGAAATCCATTGCTAGTTATGTCTTCATGTTTGGAGGCAGGCTATAGCTTGGGCTAGTAAGAAGCAAAAGAGCGTAACAAAGTCAACCATGGAAGCTGAATTTTATACATACAGTTTAGTAGCTTCAGAAGTAGTGTGAATTAAAGACTTTCTAGCCAGGCTTAGGCTAGAGAGCTGGGTTGATTCTCCTATCCAAATGTTTTGTGATAATCTGGCGACTGTGTCAACACTTAAAAATGGAGAAATTAGCACCAGAGGTAAATACATTGAAGTAAATTATTACTTTGTGTTTGACATGCTATAAAAAGGAAAGTTGGTAGTAAACCATCTTCCTACTTCTGAGATGTTGGCAGATCCGTTAACTAAAGCTTTAACAACAGATCACTTTGTACGTCATGTTCATAGTATAGGACTTCGACAGGGCTAGGGTGCCAGCTCCTATGGAGTTCAGTATGGACATTTTTGCCTACAGGTTGGACTAAGACAGAACTAAGTGCACAAGTTGCTGTCTAGTTTGAGGGCACTTCACCCAAGTGGGGGATGTTGGGTTGTGGGCGTCGTACCCACTTAAAATGGAAAAGGGAGTCCGGTTTGGGAAAGAGATGTGAGTGAGTAGGTAGTTAGGTGGACCCCACCTAGGTGATGTGGAAGTGGAAGGAGTAGGACTTGACTAAGTCCTACCCCATCATGGTGGAAATTTCAGTTATAATGGTAGTGGGAGATAGATTCCCTCATATATCAATATATATCTCTCCCTCACGTGAAACAAAAAAAATATATACGATGCAAAACAGAAAAGTTGTTGGTCTTCGTTTTCTCTCCCGGGACAGAAAGACAAAAAGCAAGTTTTCGTTGTGTTCTTCTCTCCCAAACAAAAAAATTCATAGACAAAGTTTCGGCTTTTACTCTCCAACGAGTACAAGAGAAGACATAAGTTTCTTTTCTCCTTTGGTGTGTGGTGATCAAACCCTATCCCAAACTAATAATTCCAGCAAATTAGCAAGAGGAAGAAGGGTTTTCTCTCTTTGAATTTCAAGAAAAGAATTCATCACAACAGGTAATTCTAATTCTCTATTATTATATTTGATATAACAATAATGTGGGTCGTAGTCTTCTTTTCTCTCGCCCGGCTTGGCAGTCAGGAAACAGGGCAAGCAGCCCAGCCCCACCATGGACGGCACAAGGAAGGAAGTGGCTCCTGTCTTCAATCAGAGTCTGCAACACAGCCAGGCATACAAATGAGCCCTTCAATTTAGTCTATATGCAGACGAACTGAGTCAATCAAACCCACATTCATGGCCGACTCAGTGGCTGCAATGACAAGCGGCACAATGCCCTCCTGTACTTCTGGGATGCTCCAGTTATGTTTGAATGCATAGCCATAGTCGTTGCCTCCTATTTCTCCCACAATGAAAAGGGTGTTCTACAATATGAACCCGCAATCTGTGGATATTAGATTCAGACAAAATTATTTTGTGCAAACACAGCCATGGACAAGAAATTGGTGGACGGAAACAAACGAGGTAGACTCGCTAACTGAAAGATGATTGGCCGAGTCCACTCGGAAGAAATTGGACAAATTTACCTGATGTTCCAGAGCAAATTGAAGGCAGAAGATGCTGGAACCAGTCGAGCTGAACACTCAAGCTGTCGAGCGTCTCCATGGGAATCCCTGTTTCGGCAAAGAATTCTGCATCCAGGGCTGTCGCTCCTGCCACTGCGAAATTGTCCCCATACTTCAAATTCTTCTCGTTTGAGTGAGGCAGGTAAGGAGGCACAAACAGGATCTCCAGAGCTTCAGCTGTCAGTACTAAACAAGATCAAACAAGACAGTAAGCTGCACTTAACTGATCCTATAGATACATAACGAATGATCAAGAGAGTTCGTACGTATGAAGTTGATGATCAAGCGGCCATCACAGTACATCATAGTATCTGCCAGTGCGGTGTTGGAAAAAGGTAGGGGTGTTAACGAGCTGAGCTGAGCCGAGTATTAGGCGTTTACTACCCGAGCTCGAACCGCTGAAGCTCGGCTCAAAGCTCAAATAAGTTTGAAATTTTCAGTTTGAGCTCGACTCAAATTGGAAATCCAAAGCTTGGTTCCTACTCGAGCTCGAACTTAAGTAAGTAAATCATGAGTTTAGGCTCAAACTAAAAAAATAAAAATTATATATATATATATATATATATATATATATATATATATATATATATATCTAAAGTATACGAAGTATTATACATACTAATATATTTTTAGTATTAAATATTAATAAATATATTTTAATAAGTATTATGACTACACCTTGAACATTTGATTATAGTCATTATAAAAGAAGAAAATTATGATAAATAAATTTTTAGTTACATATGCTAAAAAAATGTAGTATTATTATTTTTGTTTTTTTATGTGCATATAATCACTAAAAAAACTGCAGAAAATAAAAACTCACTTAGGCAACATTGTCATCTACTTCTTTATATTTTTTTCTTTACATTTTTATAAATCACTTGTAAAAAAACTATTCTTTAGCCTTAATATGTCCCTAAAAAATTTCAAGTACATGTAAAAAGATATACATTTTGTAAGCTAAAGACAGTCTGAGTGTCATGCTTCAACTTTTAAAAGAATATATAAGTATTCTTTTGTAAACTAAGGTTGATCCCTCTAATGTCATGCTTCTTTTAGAAGTATTTTTAAGTTTATTAATGCGATATCATATTCACTCTCTGTCATATACTTAGCACCATTTAGTTTTTCAATTGAACTAAATTTAGTTCATCTTCAAAAACTAAATAGAGCTATTAATTTGGGACATAAGAAGTATATTAGTGTTCGTGTTGCCAATATTTTTATTTTTATAAAAATATATCATATATAAAAATTATATATCCATTATAATTTAACGATGATATATATCATGAAAAAAATTTATACAAGTTTGAAGCTCACATAAATCAGATAAGGCATTATCGGCCATAAAATCGAGATCTGAGGGCACAAGAAGACATAAACTAATCTGCTTCCTCATTAATGTGTGTTGTTGGATTGTAATATGAAGATGCATGACATCGAGGCTCACACAGTTGTGAATCAGTGATCGTTTATAATTAAACCATTTACAAGTGTACAAGGTAATTGTACTAAGATAACTATTTAAGGGTTGTCGAATCTCAGGGACGGATGAATTATTACTAAATCTAAAGAGGAATTTGCTGATTAAAAACTAAAACAAAATTAAATTTAAATTAAGCAAAAGAAAGAAATTAACTAGTTTAAAAGCAAGAGATTAATTTGATGGAATTTACTTAGGAAATCGAATCCACTATAGAACCATAACAATTCCTTAACTTTTAATCTAAATCTAGTATGAATATGAACAAGTATTCTCAGCTACAAGCTAGAATTACTTCAAAAAGAATCATTAATTAACTTCCATGGCATGAACTATCTTTAACAATAGCACGAATCATCTACACTAAACTAGCTATAGGCATGACCTGTCTAATCTTAGTATAACTCATCCAAGTCATTAATTATCTGAACATTAAAACTATTGTATGACCATCTCATCTAAATCACAGAAATTAGAATCGATGAAAATATCAAAACTACATCAATCTATCATCTACAAGACAATAAATCAACATAGACTTGAATAAACATTAAAAGCTCTTCCATTAAAAAGGAAATCCATATCATACAATTGTCATCATTCACAACTGAGATCTAAATTAAAAAGAAAAGAAACTGAAACTTATCTATAGCTTTATCAACTCCTAAGTAAAAGAAAAGTCTAGCCTTCCATGGTAGAAGAAAGCACTTGAATCTCCATTAGAAGCTTTGAATTCTCTTCCATCTGCTTCTTCCTTTTTCTCTTCCTAAAATCTACTGGAATCCCCCCAATTTTAAGCCAAATATGTCTTTTTATAGGCATAAGTTCCGTAGGAAGAAATCCAATATGAAAAGGATTGAAATTTGGGTCAAACTAAGAAGTTGCACGTTATGCCGATCGATCGCCCTACATGCCCGATCGATCGCTTGAACTGTATTTTTGTCTGAATTCACGTTATCTCGATCGATCGCCCGGCATGCTCGATCGATCGGCTACAGTGTTTCTGTTTTCCTGGACAGTTCATATTCTGTTCATTAAGCTTTCCTTCGTGTCCATATTAGTTTTGAACTTGTTTATAACTCCGAAAAGTTATCCAAATCACTTTAAAACATGTGAAGACTATTTTTAATCATTTTAAACATCGTCCAAGTACCTCGATAAGTGCACTTTACCTACAAAACATAAAATACTATATTTTAAACATGTAAAATATAATTAAAATTCCAACTTTGTGTAAATACATATCTAAACTACTAATAACTACAAAATCATTAATAATTAAACTAAAATACTAATATCTATTTTAATCTAAATAGACTCTAAATAACACTAAATTAACCTAATCTATACTAGTAAATAAGGTAAAAAGGCATATAAAATAGATATAGATTTCATACTTATCAAATACCCCCAAACCTATATTTTGCTAGTCCTCGAGCAAAACAAAAACAAAATAAAACAACTAATCTAAAAAAATAAAGAAATGCCACTTTCGTAGGGAATCACGATTGCATTTAGCATATGCAACAAGCCTTTAAACCCCTAGGTGTCCCTAGTTGGACGAGTTGTGTCTCGTGAGGGTTTACAGTAATGATACCCACAAACATCTAAACCTAAGAAAAATAAAACAAACAAACAAGAAAACAAAAATTCAAAAAACAATCTTCTCTTAAAAACACATAACTATTTTTAAAAATAACCAACCACAAATACTTGAAACAAGTAAATAATTAAGATTTGATCACTTTCAAGTAAGGAATAATCCATTCTATAACCCCATCTTAGAAATAATTGTGCAACTACATATATACATTTCAAAAACATAAAGTGTAGAACTTTGTAGTCATAGAATTTCATTCTTTATTAACAAGCATATCTTATGTGACCCATTAACCAAGCTCATTAAAGTTCACTAACTCAAAAATATAACAATGACAATCTTTCATCTTTAACATCTCATAATAAACCCTCATGTAATAGCCTTCAAATTTTAATTAAATTCAGGGAATAAGAGCATAATATACTTCAAAATATGACTTGTGCAATACTTAGTTCTATTAAGCTTTCTAAATAGTCCATGTAACAAGCGTTAGGCCAGTGTCCCTAATCCAGTTGGCTCAAGGCACTAGGTGTTGAAACACCCCTCAGGCTTAATAACTCGAACTATAAATGCTACAGAACCAAGCAAGTCATAAAAGAATTTATCTCAACTTTTCACCTTTTGACGCGATCCCTTATACTTGCCTAGGCACAAGGTCCGGTTACTTAGTAAAAAGAGAAACAAACCTTTATTTTTTTATCATTTTTTTTTCATTCAATCTATTTTTTTTTCAACTTCTTTTTTCATTTTTTTTTATTTTTTTTCCTATACACACTTATCCCATTTTTTTCAAATAAAAGCTAAGCATAAAGATCTATCATAAAATATTAAAAATTACTCAATTGCCAAGTTTTCAAAAATATATGCTCGGTTAAAGATATCCCACTAAGATTACAAGTAATAAATCATAAAATTATATTCCTACAAGTTTCAAGTGTGTGAAATGTGATTTAAAAATATAAGCACAATTATCCAAGATAATGAAAATAAACTAGAAATTACTCACTTAATCATTTTCATCACTTAATTAATTACTTAAACTTTCTTCATGAAATTGATCTCTTTAAAAACAAACATATACTTTTAAAAGAAAATAAGCGATAAAACCCACTTAAAAGAAAAGAAAACAAAAGAAAAATAAATAAATAAAATACTCTAAAACAACCTAAAAGAAAAATAAAAAATGAAAATATTTTTCTACACCCCCAAACCTAAACTAAACATTGTCCTCAATGTTAAAGAAAATATATACTACAATGACAAGAATAAGTAAGAGAGGGAAAAGAAAGATATCACCTGAAAGCATAACTAGTCCACTAATCTGAAAGTGAAGTACATAGGATTGGAGAAAATAAATAAATATAAGTGATGAGCATTTCCCAAACCTAAAGTATTATATCCCATAAAACTGTAATGAGAAAAAAAATAGAGAAAATAAGTAAATAAAACCTAAATGAAGCAAATAAAATAAACAAAAGGAAGAAAAAAAAATCAAAAACATGGGTAGCCTCCCAAGAAGCGCTAAGTTTATTGTCGTCAGCCAGACATTGCCAACATTCTCAAATATATCAGGGCGGCTGGTAGATATTAGCATTAGCTCTTCTCTTAAGTCTCCAAAAAGATGATGCAGAAAAATTAGAAGACATGACTTGATTATGGGTTGATGCTACAAAAGATGGACCTCTATCATAAGCATCAAATCTAAAATTGTCTACCATAAAATATTCAGCATTAGAAGTTGCAGGCAAATGGTTAGACACATCAAAAGTATTTAATTACACTTTCATGTTCTCAAAGGTCATCTCCATTACCCCCGTCCTACAATTTATGCATGCATTAGCTGTGGCAAGAAAATGACGACCTAGAATGATAGGAATCTGATATGTGGAATTAGCACCAGTTTCCATATCTAAGACAATAAAATCAACAGGGAAAAAGAACCGGTCAACCTTCACTAAGACATCCTCAATTACTCCTCGAGGCTTACATACAGAATGGTCGGCTAGCTGTAAGGTAACTGATGTAGGCTGCAATTCACCTAACCCTAGTTTCTCATACATCGAGTAAGGGAGTAGATTGACACTTGCACCAAGGTCAAGGAGGGCTCTATGGATGGAGTGATCACCTATGACACAAGAAATAGTGGGTACTCCAGGGTCCTTATACTTAGGTGGGGTGTCAAACTTCTAAAGAGAGCTAACTTGTTCGGTGAGAAAGACCTTCTTAGACACATGAGTCTTAGATTTATGCTTCTGAGTGCATAGGTCTTTGAGGAACTTAGCATAAGCAGGGACTTGCTTAATGGCATCTAAGAGGGGGAGATTAATTTTGACTTGTTTGAAAGTCTCAAGAATCTCATCAATCCTAGCTGTGCTCTTTCTAAATGGTGGGGTTATGTTAAGACACTAAGGAAAAGGTGCCCTAGGGATATATGATCCATTGGAAGAGGTCTTGGACTGTGGCTCTAAGGAAGGGAAAGGAGATACAAACTCTTTCTCATGTGGTGCACTAACTTCTACTTGAGGTTCATTAGGGACTGCCCTCTCTAACTCCTCACTCCTATCATCTGTCATTGGTGTCCCCCCAACACTCTTGTCAACAATCCTCCCACTCCTAAGGGTCATTATGGAATTAACTTGTTCATTAGAGGGAGGAGCTCCTTCTACCTAAAATTGACCTTTAGGGTTTGGTAGGGGTTGACTTGGCAACATCCTCATCTCTCTCTTGTTAATAACATTAGCTAGTTATCCAATTTGGGCTTCTAACTTTGTTATAGATTGTGTGTGAGAGTGGAGGAGTTGGGATTGAGATTGAAGGTCTTGTAAGGCAGTCAAAACCTTTTCTTCAAAACTTAGACTCCTATTGGGTTGGACATGCAGAGGTTGCACTTGAGGTTGGTGGATATGGGCTGGTGGGACTTGGAATGATTGCCTAGGGAGTTGGTTAACCATAACCCCTTGGTTTTGTGTCTGCCAAGAAAAGTTAGGATGATTCCTCCACCCAGGGTTATATGTATTTGAAAATGGATTATTCTCAGCCCTAGGGAAGGATTGGGTAACATTCACATGGTCTTGGACAAGCTCAGGAAATTGAGAGGCAGAGGGGTACTCAATGATAGTATGGGCTGGGCTAAGGCATATTATGCATGCATCTTGAGTGAAGGGAGTGGGCTGATGGGTTGAAGTCATAAGAAGGTCCAACTTCCTACTTAAAGTATCAACTTTGGAAGAGAGGTCTAATGGTTTTTGACTTCATACAAGCCACCCCTAG
This sequence comes from Saururus chinensis, assembly GCA_035235625.1. Lineage (NCBI taxonomy): Eukaryota > Viridiplantae > Streptophyta > Magnoliopsida > Piperales > Saururaceae > Saururus > Saururus chinensis. The sequence goes on from CP141144.1 coordinate 25,931,999, forward strand.
AGGGGGCATTGTTTAAGGTAGATAATCCACTCTCATTTTTATTCAACGCAGCATGTTGAAGAGAATTTTCACTCAAGTCCTCAAAAAGTTTCCAAGCCTCATTTTCATCTTTTAACAAGAAGGTACCCCCACAACTTGCATCAACAAGATGACATTTTTGTTCAGTAAGACCCTCATAAAAACGTTGTACTAATTGCCACTTAGGGACAATATGATGAGGACACCTCCTAAGAAGGTCCTTAAGTCTATCCCAACTCTCATGGAACTGTTCAGTGGGAAGTTGGGCAAAAGTGGTTATGGCCTTTCTCATTTGGTTGGTCTTACCTATGGGGAAGTACTTTTTAAGGAACTCTTGTTGTATTTGGGCCCATGTTGTGATAGTATTTGGCTCTAATGAGTGAAGCCATTCCTTAGCCTTATCTTTCAGTGTGAAAGGGAAAAGGCGAAGTTTAACAGCCTCATCGGTTAAATTTGAGAGCTTAAAAGTTGTGCATAGTTCTAAGAAGTCATCTAGGTGCCTATACGAGTTTTCATTATTAAGCCCATAAAAAGATGGAAGCATTTGAATGACATTGGGCTTAATTTCATAATTTTGAGCAGCAACCGCTGGCAACCTAATGCATGAAGGAGAGGTGTACTCATTGGGAGTGTAATACTCCCTTAGAGCTTTAAGTGGTGCATCTACTAACTGATGTTCAGCCATGATGGGGCTAGAAGTAGTGTGGGTGAAGGAATTGGTGGGAGAGTTTGGGGGTGTAGGGATGTAGGTCGAGGGCAACTCAGCTCTCCTAGATGTCCGCTCAGGCTCAGGGTCAAATGGTACTAATCAGGGGAGTAAAGAGCGACGACCACGCATACACCACAAACACACCACACAATTTTAAGTGTAAAAAGGGGAAGAATAAGCAAAAACTAACTAAGAAAAGAACTAAAAATAAAGAGAGAAAAAGATCTTGTAAACCGAAGAGAAGCACTATGCTTATCGATGTCCACTTGTGGCCACAAGTGTAGAGAGTACGATCTTCAACTCAGCCTACAAGATCAATTTAAAAGAAGGTAAGAAACTAAGAATTAACCTAAAAACTAAAATAAACTAAATCTAAATTAGATATAATATCCTAAAACTAATTTAGTAACAAATCAATACCGTCCCCGGCAACGACGCCAAAAACTTGATCGTTTATAATTAAACCCTTTGCAAGTGTACAAGGTAATTGTACTAAGATAACTATTTAAGGGTTGTCGAACCTCAGGGACGGATGAATTATTACTAAATCTAAAGAGGAATTTGCTGATTAAAAACTAAAACAAACTTAAACTTAAATTAAGCAAAAGAAAGAAATCAACTAGTTTAAAAGCAAGAGATTAATTTGATGGAATTTACTTAGGAAATCGAATCCACTATAGAACCATAACAATTCCTTAACTTTTAATCTAAATCTAGTATGAATATGAACAAGTATTCTCAGCTAGAAGCTAGAATTACTTCAAAAAGAATCATTAATTAACTTCCATGGCATGAACTATCTTCGACAATAGCACGAATCATCTACACTAAACTAGCTATAGGCATGACCCGTCTAATCTTAGTATAACTCATCCAATTCATTAATTATCTGAATATTAATACTATTGTATGACCATCTTATCTAAATCACAGAAATTAGAATCGATGAAAATATCAAAACTACATCAATCTATCATCTACAAGACAATAAATCAACATAGACTTGAATAAACATTAAAAGCTCTTCCGTTAAAAAGGAAATCCATATCATACAATTGTCATCATTCACAACTGAGATCTAAATTAAAAAGAAAAGAAACTAAAACTTATCTATAGCTTCATCAACTCCTAAGTAAAAGAAAAGTTTAGTCTTCCATAGTAGAAGAAAGCACTTGAATCTCCATTATAAGCTTTGAATTCTCTTCCATCTTCTTCTTCCTAAAATCTACTGGAATCCCCCCAATTTTAAGCTAAATATGTCTTTTTATAGGCATAAGTTCTGTAAGAAGAAATTCAATATGAAAAGGATTGAAATTTGGGTCAAACTAGGAAACTGTACGTTATGCCGATCGATCACCCTGCATGCCCGATCGATCGCTTGAACTGTATTTTTGTCTGAATTCACGTTATCCCGATCGATCTCCATGCATGCCCGATCGATCGGATACAGTGTTTCTGTTTTCCTGGACAGTTCATATTCTGTTCATTAAGCTTTCCTTCGTGTCCATATTAGTTTCCAACTTGTTTATAACTCCGAAAAGTTGTCCAAATCACTTTAAAGCATGTGAAGACTATTTTTAATCATTTCAAATATCGTCCAAGTACCTTAATAAGCGCACTTTACCTATAAAACATAAAATACCATATTTTAGACATGTAAAATATAATTAAAATTCCAACTTGTTTAAATATATATCTAAACTACTAATAACTACAAAATCATTAATAATTAAACTAAAATACTAATATCTATTTTAATCTAAATAAACTCTAAATAACACTAAATTAACCTAATATATACTAGCAAATAAGGTAAAAAGGCATATAAAATAGATATAGATTTCATACTTATCAATCAGCCTTGGCTCATTTAAACAGGTCTCATATATCATATATGATACATAATATTGATATATATATATATATATATATATATATATATATATATATATATATATATATATATATATATGTGTGTGTGTGTGTGTGTGTGTGTGTGTGTGTGTTGTTTCAAAATGAACATGAGAATAAGGTGGAAGGGAGGAAAAGGGAAGGCTTCCATCGAAAAAAGATAGCACCAGACCCAGCGAATGGACTGATCGAAGTTAATAGTAAGGTGCGTTCAGCCATCTGCCCGTGTACGTCTATATATGACTTGACATGTATGCAGCTGGGACCATCACCACCATGGATTTAATCACAAAATCGCAATTGAGACTATAACACTGATTATAGATCTACGAACGTACTAATTTAAGCTAGTTTAAGCCCTTTGTTTATTGCCGACTGGACATGTAGCTGGGCTCACGTCTCCCTCGCCGACAAACTCGGAACAAGAAATGCAAAACAATTTACACTAGAAAAGCGTACGAGGGCGTTGCCTATCTCATATTTGTTGGACTACGTCATAAGCTCGGCCTATACTAGCCCCATATCAACTAGTTATGGTAAACCTGTTTATATTAAGGGGTCTAAGTATGCGGCATTCTTTTGATAACTGGATTGGATTGTCCAATTCAATCGGGTTTAACCTGACCCATTATAAAAAATAAGTTAGTTTAATTTAATTTTTAGGTTGATTTAATCTGATCGGGTTATGCTGTTAAATCAGTTACCCATAGTTCCTATCTGATCCAGGTTCTGAAAAAAAATGTCTTATGTGACTCGATCTCGAGTCCTCAATCCATCGGGAGTTTAGGACTATGAGTGGCAATTTGGAGGCGACTTTGAGCAACGATTGGCTATCAAAGCCTGGCACTTCTCTGATGAAAATCTGGCAACTCACTAGTAAATCTTTTCCCTTAATCTCCTTTTCATTTCTCTTTTCCCTTAACCTCCCCCCTCTTCTTCTCCTGCCGATATTTACCTCTGCCTCCTCTACTCCTATCGTCATCTTTATTTTTATGGTCGCTGAAGTCGCCCACTCTTCTGCCTCGATCATTGTCCATGACCTGAAAGCTGGTTGCTTGCTTTTTGATTGCATTCGCCAACAGTCGAATTGGTGAGTTTTCTTTGCTAGTTTTTTAAATTCAGGTTGCTAGTCGAAGTGTCCCAATTCTTCCTCATTGGGGTTGGAGGATTTAGGACTGATGAGTTGATTTTTGTTAAAGAGATTGATTTCTTCTGTTTCATTTTTTTTAAAAAAAAAATCATTCACTATATGCTAATTGGATTTTGTAACAGTGAAATTTTGGTCTAGGGAGGGGTGAAAGGAACATGTTGGGTTGTAAGCTCCTCTTGTCACCTTTCTTTTTCTAATTTCCTTTGTTTTAATATAATTCTATGTTTATATTGTTGTTGGATAAGTGGAAATTTTAGATTAGTTGCCTTGATTTAATTTAGCACGGTTGGTAGTCCTTGTTCACTATATGAACTAGTCCTAAACCCCTATGGGGTATTTTAGTTTTTATTTTGATTAGGTGTTCTTGCCTAATCCAAAGCTATTAACCCCATTGATTAATCTTTCATTAATATTAAGCTAGTGATAAATTACTTTCACAACATCAATATGAAACATCAAAACAATAAGCAACATAAACAATATAGACCCACACAAGTCCAAGCCGATCATAATATCAAGAACCAAACTCAATGATAATATTAGAAAGGTTTGTGCTCTCATATCCCGACCCTCAGGGTTAACTATTAGACATGGTCAAATACATGTAAGGGCATTAAGGTAATTATTACACATTAGACATGGTCATCTCTATTCTCAAGTAAGTCTTTGACCTCTCAAAAAGTTTCAGTATCAAATTGGCCCATTAATTCCATTTACATGAATGTGGGCTGGTCCTCTCATGGGTATTTCTGTCATTTTATAAAGGGTTTCCCTAAACCATAATGAGTCCAAAACTAATCATAGGAGTACTCCTTGATGTTATGGACCCAAGGTAATTTTCTTGTTGTTTAACGGGGTCATAAACCCCATGAACCGACCCCAGTTAAATTAACCTTAACCCTAAGAGTAAAATAATCAATTATCTATTTAATGAGAATTTTCCCTAGATTATGCATTGGTCTATAATTAGGGTATGCATACACCTATTGTTGTGATTTTTCTTAATTTAAACTCATTCATAAGCCCTTGAACCAGAGCCTCTAAATCAGGTCATTAAAAATTGTTTTATGATTCAACATAGAAGGGTAAATTGGTCATTTTAAAACTTCTGGGATTTTTTCTCTATCTAAAACTTGGTCAGGGCACTTGAAATACTTCCCTAGCTACTTGGTAATTTTTACAAATTTCTTCCCCAGTCTTTAACCTAGTGAACTGGAATCGGTTTAATAGTATTATTCTTATTTTTTTAAGCCAATTTGGGCCTTGGAACACTGCCCATTAGCTTCTTTTAGACTGGCCCAAAATTATGTAGTCGCGGGCCAGGTCTAGCAAACTTGGACAAGGGGTTGTGACTTCATCTTCTTCCTCCCGTGAAAGAAGATGATGCCCAAATTGAATGTCAGCCCTCAATCAAATGGCGGTGGATCTCCGCTGATGTTAACCCGACCTAGGGGTGACAAAGGAAGTGGAATTGACCGTCGCTTAGCTATGCGTTGGGCCAATGTTCCTCCCATAGGCCACCCTACACCTCTGTTCCAATTAGGGATAAAAAAACTCATCTTTGACGGCGGAGGGCGAGAACCTCCAGCCATGCTTGCACTCCGCCACTGCGCCCAGAGGAAAAAGGAGGAGTTGCAATTATCTCCCCTTCACTAGGCACTGGCCACTGTTTGATGTCCTCTAGCCAGAGAGGAGCAGATCTGGCTGAAAGTGCTTCCCTTTCCATTTTTTTCCGTTTACTATTTCCCCCGGTGATTGGACACACACCAATCGGTCCTTTCAGCGATTGGATTTTTGGCTGTAAGAGAACAACAGACTATCCGATGAAAAAGGATATACTGGCTATAACGCCAGAGATTTTTTGTACATTTTCCTTAAAATTCACAAATTTTTTTGTAATATAACAGCTATAAATTGGGAAAAAATGACAAATACAAAACCTGTAAAAGTAGTTTTATAATTTAAAACATCAACATCACACACTAGTTTTTTCCATACAAAATTTTCTCATTTGATCAAACATCGTACGACCAAACCAAAAATTATCAGGCTCTACTGGAAAACAAACGTACTAATAAATTGCTAGGATCATAGACTTTAAATACAAATCTCTCTCAGGCATCTCTGAGTGTAAACCCTATAACAGTCCATAGTCTAATCCAAACTAAAAGTCTAGAATACATAAACATCTTAATTCACAACTCACTTAATACAAGAGATTGTGGCACAAGCATTACTCATAATGAGTCAAGGATATGCCTGAGTTAAAGGGAGTCAAACCATCACCAAAACGAGTATCCATCTCCAAGAGCTCTCCATCACAAACCTGTAAAAGCCTCCCAAACAACGGGGCTAAAAAGTAGGGTAATGAGTATTTTCATACTCAGTAGGAAAATACCCAGTAGGGAATTCTAAATAGTGAACTCGGTAAATCCATACATACATGCATTCATGCAACTTAAACATGAAGCAAACAAGCATATCATAACCATGCTCATATGCATACAATCACGTATATCATTATGCCAATATTATACCATCGAATCAAACTTACACAAACACCCTTATTCAGGGTCCTACAAACTTACTCCTACCATCATGCACTTACTCAAACAACTTACACATACCTGTACGACCTTACTCATACAATCATACACTTATGCATATAACTTACACATACTTGTACGACCTTACTCGTACAATCTTACACTTGCTCGTATGACCTTACTCATACAGTTATATGCTTACATATATAACTTACACATACTTGTTCGACCTTATTCGTACAATCTTACACTTACTCGTATGACCTTAGTCGTAAGTCATATGCTTACTCATACGTTCTTACAGTTATAGTCTTGCTCAAAATCATACTCTTATAGTCTTACTCATACTCTTACAGTCGTATACATACTCATACTCTTACAATTGTGCTCATACTCATACTCTTATAATCGTGCTCATAGTCATACTCTTATAGTCGTACACATAGTCATACTCTTATAGTCGTACACATACTATCGACCACTGAAGCTCATTACAACTAATAAGCTCCAACATTGAAATTCAATGGAAAAGAATGCAACTAGCATCACCTTAACCTTCAGGGAGTGACTAGATGCCATGAACTTTTCCGAAGGCATGGCACACCAATGCTCATGGGGAATAGGATCAAACAGGTAAGAGCAGGTTCATGATACTACTTACCTGACTGCGCAAACATAAACACAAACACCCACACTTTAGGGCCATACAGTTTACCTACTGTTAGCCCCTTAACTTGACGGATGTGGAAAGGGGGCGGCTACCCCCATACTTGGCAGTGGACAGCCAAATTTTGCTAGGCAGCGGACAGCCTAGGCAGCCCCTTGGGCACGGACGGATGCTGGGACAGCGCGGGAGATGTTCCGGACGAGCTACTCGCCTTGCGGAGCAGGCTAGGTAGGAGTCCTTGCACAGGCGGGACTCTAGCGGCAAAGCTGGGCGCTGGTTGGACTTAGGGGAGGACTCCTAAGGCGGATAGGATTCAGCATATGCTGGCTGGCTGCACTCCTAGTTGGAGTAGGAGACCGGGCAGCAGACTCCTAGGACGGACAGGACTCGTACAAGCAGGCTGGCTACACTCCTAGGACAGATGGGAGTTGGTTGGCTGGTTCCCTTGGATTGCATGACTCTTGGTGGCAGCATGGCGAAGGACTTCTAGCGGAAGACGGACTCGCGAAGGCTTCCTTATCTATGCAATCCCGGAATGGCTTTGGGCTAAGAGTTGGACAGGGTGAGGACTCTTGTATTGGGTGGGTTTTGTACTTCTAGTTGCTCTAGGACGGCCAGCCTATGGCTGAGTCTATTTAAGGGAAAGGATGGGGCGGCCATGGCTGATTGATTGGTGATTTTTCCTGCACAGAGAACCAGGGAGAAAGAGAGGAGAGCTCTCAGCCTTGGTGGTTCAGCCCTGCCCTCTCCCTACTTGTGTATTTCGACGGACTGATTTACATAGCTTGGGCAGAGACCCTTGCACTAGGTCGGACTGTGTTGCTGGTTGGTTGTTCTGCTTGTTTTCCCTTGTGTATACGAGTGGGAAAGGAAGAGAGTGGTTGCTGGCTGCGCGGTGTAGTCAGGCCATCACGAGTGCGAACGCTAGACAAAGCTTTGTGTCCATGACACCTACCATAATGGGTCATATAGTGCCAAAGAATTGCCGACCATTATGGGTCTTATAGTGTCAGTGCCACTCTTGGGCAGAATCATACAGTGCCACTCTTGGATGGAAACATACAGTGCCACTCTTGGGCGGAATCATCCAATGCCACTCTTGGGCAAAAATCATACAACGTTCTTAAAGAGTATCAAACGTTTGAGCTTAATACAGCACACAGACCAAATCGAAATCATACATCACTCTCAACAGAGCATTAGACATATGGGCTTCATACAACACACAAACTAAATTGGGAACATACATTGCTCTCAACAGAGCATCAAACATCTGGTGCTCTGAACAACACTCAGACAACATCCCGTGGGATAAACACCATGGCAAGACATGAGAAATGCCCAACCGACTTATCGGCTAGCTCAAACATGGAACTTAATCTGTCGAAACCCTCAGGTCTCAAACTTACAATGCTATCATTAGCTTTCTTATAATTCAAGTTTGAATTAAGTTATATAATACAATTATGCCACACAAAGACTCAAACATACTATGCTCCACTGATCAAACCGAAGCTAAGCCCGATCCGAAACCCTAGTTCGTCAAGGCAGTAGACTTCACTTAACCCGTCCATGTTACAACATAACTTACCATACACCCAAAATCTTACGTATTCATACAATCTCTGCCATCCACCTTATGACCAAAACATCTTACTTGAAAGTCCTCAAACTGAACTCCTCATAGCCAAACCTAGTTATCACCCTCTTACTAATTCCTCACTTATTATGCTTACTTTTCACTTCATAATCTGTACGTTTTGCTTGAATTATGCACACTCTTACTGTTTGACAATCCCCCAACATGTGCTCTGATCCAAAACAATCCACTCCAATCCTTGCCCATCATACTCATATTCTCTGTCATTTGTCATACACTTACACATCCATATCCAAATCTGTACCAAACACTGTCACTTCTTACAGTCCATAGCCCATACCTCTGCCCACATGCATATACACGTATCCATAGCATAGGCAAATAGCCATCATACATACATATGTCTATCACACATACGTATAACATACACATACTTTCATACATACATAGCTTACAAACATGCTCACTGGCCATCACTAGCACATACATACACATACAAAACTTACCAACAAACACGTTAGTCATCACTAGCACATACTCAATCCACATACGAAGCTTACCAACAAACACGCTAGCCATCACTAGGACATACATACACATACGAAGCTTACAAACATACATGCTAGCCATCACTAGCACATACATATTTTAAACATACTTATAGCCAGCATGCATATAATATGCATTTCAACATGGTATAATTCATCCTCTTAGATCATGCAAATGGATCATAATCTAACATCCATAGCATTCAATCATATAGTCCTAGCATGCTGCTACTCATTCTAAGCATGCTATTACAGAATTAAGAGTTCAAAGCTCCCCTACCTCATAATCATGATGATCGATGATGAGCACATGTTGGTAGAGTCGGTGGCGGAGTTGGCAGCAAAAAGCATTGCCTAGCTGAAAGAGCCGCCGTCCCAAGGATTTTTAAGAAGTATCAGAAACTATTCCGGCCAAACGTGGTGTCAAAAATCAATGCGGTAAAATCCACAATCCACGGCGGCACACTAGAGTGGCCGGAAGAAATGTCATGCCAGCATAAGTGGTGGTGAGACCATAAGTCAAGGGTGTACTCACTGAAGGTTGGTTGGTGGCTAAGACGTACTTGGCCAGCCACAAGAGGTCAAAATCGGCCGTGGACAGCACCTAACGGCGATGATTTCGCGTCAACAAGGGCCCACATAAGGGTGGAGAGTGTGGGGCAACGCTTGTGGACAGAGGAGAGGTGGTGGATGGCTCTGGTGTCAACTCTATTCGTGGGCAAAGCCAACCAATGGTCAGGTGGCACAAATACGGCGCCTAAACCCAAAAGCACACGCGTGGCCACATGCACACACGTCCGAAAAGGACCACTTTAGGGGGAGATGGGTCAGACGGAGAGGCCCAAGGCCCACAAAAGGACAACTAAGCTAGGCCAAGAGGTGGTCGACAATCAAAGTGTGGCATCGCCGATCGCCACCCACAACCAACATATTTGGTGCCAGCAGCTATGCATCTCACGCGGTATAGGGGAAAGGCAAGTGGCCCATTCCAAGAGGAGGTATAATCTGGCCAAGTGGGGCTCACCCGCACTGTTATCGAGCCAGGGCAGAGCCCATGCTGGCCAAATAGCCCACAACTTGTTGATGGCAACGACCCGAGATGCACCCAAAGCGTCTAACTGGGCAGAGCAAGATAATAGGGGTGAAGCAGGGTCGGAAACGGCACCCCCCAACTAACACTGGGTCGAGGTAGACTGGACGTAGTCCTACCGGAGTCTGTCCGGTGGCCAGTAGAGATGACAACACTACTAATCGCCACCCACAACCAAAACCATGGTGCGGGCGGATGTGCATCTAGCACGATCAAGGGCAGAGGGGTAGGAGCATGGCGGCCAATGCCGACAAGGGCCATCGAGATGACATTGGGATAGATGGGGCTAGCCTTCGCTATCCGAGGTGGGCCGAGCAAAAGCCAACCAAAAATGACCCACGGAGATGATGGAACTATTGTCTAGCAAAACGAACAGAGACAAAACATCGACCAAAAGATCGGCTGGCACATAGGGAAGCCCAGGGGCGGTAGCAGTGGCTCTTGCCAGCGCCTCTGGGGTCCAGTGGAGGGAGGCGTCATGTGTCGGCAAACAGCCTCTGGCGACTCAAAAAAATACTCCAGACAGTGAGATAAAACAAGAACAAAAACCTGACCAAAGTACCAGTAGCTCACAGCGGAGCAAAGAAAGCATGGCGGCAGCTCTAGCCAGTGCCTATGGGTTCTTAGCGGCCAACCAAACATAAGAATAGTTGAGGGCAGCTGCAAATGACATCTAAATCGTACCCCACGGCTCAAAAATGAGATTTGAATGAGAGAAAAACTGAAGAAAAGTACGGTACCTCATAGAGAAGCGAAGAGGCCATGATGGTAGTTATAGCCGGTACCTACGGACTCATGGCGTTAAGGAAAAGAGGATCCCAACAAGAATCAGCAAAATCCAACGATAGAGGAGGGAGAACTCAGTGACCGGAATCTCACTCGGGTTCTCACAAAAGTCCCTGGACGTGAAAAATGTTACTGGATGTCCTAGAATTTGATCGATGGATTTTATATATAATCTTTTTAATTTTTCCATTTACGTTCCTAACATGTGTTAACCTCCCAGTTACATGTTGTACCACCAAAATTCGTGCCGTAAAGGTGCAGCAAGGCCCGCGGCCCATGACTAAGCCCCGCACCCAACTCTATGGGTATAAATATGGGATAAATGCTCAAATACGAATACACCGAAGCATTATATTTTTCCACCAAAAATGACCAAAAAAATAGCATGAAAATTACAAAAAAATGTAGAAAAATCGAGGACCTTACACATGCAGAAATCATTGTTCCCCATAATTACAGGAATAATGACTGTTGAAATCACTGTTCAATGTAATTGCATAAATAGTAATTGCAAAAATTACTATTTATGTTAATTACAAAAATAGTAAATTACAAAAATTATTAATAATATAATTTACTTCTCAATTTACTAAATAAAACACTCACTGATCTTGACTCGAAAACTAAGACGACAATCTTACCTTAATTGCCAGTTTGAGTCGAACAACCTATTTTCCACATGTTTAATTTTTAAAACCTAAAAAAATATGGGATATGACAATAGTGACACAAGTTCATTCTTTTCTTGGCCATGCCAGTTTCTATAGGAGATTCATCAAGGACTTGAGTAAGATTTTTCGGCCATTGTGTCATTTGTTGCCTCAGGGCGTACCTTTTGATTTTGATGATGCCTGTATGAAAGCTTTACCAAGCTTTGTACACTCCTCTCTACCACCCCTATTATTGAACCCCAGACTACTCCCTACCATTTGAGATTATTCGACTATGTCGTGGGTGCAGTCCTTGGCCAAAGAGTGAACAAAGTCCCCCATGTCATTCATTATGCTAGGAAGACCCTTTTTGATGTCCAATTGAACCACAAAAAAGGAACTTCTAGCTGCTGTTTATGCCCTTGATAAATTCTGATCGTACGTTTTAGAGTCCAAAATTATTATCTTTTTTTACCATGCAACCTTACACAACCTTCTATCTAAAAATGACACCAAGCTTAGGCTCATTCGATGGATTTTGCTCCTCCAAGAGTTCAATTATGAAATTAAGGACAAGAAGGGTGTTGAGAATGTTGTGGCTAATTATTTGTATAGGATCTTAGTAGAAGAACCTTCCAACCCTAAACCACTTCATGATTCTTTCCCCGATGAGTAGCTCTCTGTTGTCTCTATCACTTCACCCCTGGTTTGCCCACATTTTTAACTATCTTGTCATGGGTTGCATTCCCTCTAATTGGACTAAACAAGATAATGATTTATTCTTTTCTCATGTTAAGCACTATTATTGGGATGACCCAATCTTTTAACTTTTGTTCTAACCATATTATTTGCCAATGTGTGCCCAATAGTGAATTCCACACTATTGTCACATTTAGTAACTCTCACACTTGTGGGGGAAACAAAATAGCTGCTAAGGTTCTTCAAAGTGGATTTTATTGGCCCACCTTATTTAGGGATTCTCATGAGTTTTGTAAGTCTTGCGATAGATGTCAGCATCTAGGGGATCTTTCTCGGATAGACATGATGCCTCTCCAACCCATCCTCATTGTTGAGATTTTTTATGTTGGGGGAATCGATTTCATGGGTTCATTTCCACCCTCCTTTGGCTACACTTACATTTTGGTTGCCATCAATTATGTCTCCAAATGGCTTGAAGCCATAGCCAAGAAAGGCAATGACCATAAGGTTATCATGACATTTCATATGGAACATATTTTTTGTCAATTTGGTACACCTAGGGCAATCATTGGCGATGGGGGTATCCACTTTTGTAACCATTTTTTTGAAGCTCTTCTTCAAATATTTCATCACACATAAAGTTGCAACCCCCTACCAACCTCAGACTGGTGGTCAAGTGAAGGTGTCCAATCATGAGATTAAGAAAATTCTTGAGAAAAAAATGCACCTTGATCGAAAAGATTGGTCCATGTGTCCTAATGATGCCTTATGGGCATACTGGACTGCTTATAAAGCTGCCGTAAGCATGTCCCCTTACCATCTTGTTTTACAGTGGCATGTCACTTACCCATTTAGTTGCAGCACCGTCCTTTTTGGGCCATTAAATCATTTAATTTTGATATAGACAAAGCTAGTCCCACCACAAACTACAATTGGATAAATTGGAAGAGGTGTCATGAAGCTTTCAAGAATGCCAAATTAAATAAACAAAGGACTAAGGCTTTACACGACTGCTTAATCCATCGAAAGTCCTTGGAACCTAACAAGAAAGTTTGACTCTTTAATTCTAAATTACACCTCTTCCTAGGTAAGCTTAGATCTTGCTGGGATGGCCTCTATGTTATTACCCAGGTTTTACCTCATAGTGTATTTGAAATCTTTGACCCATGCGATAATCGGATTTTCAAAGTTAATTGTTAGAGACTTAAGCCTGTCACCGAGAGAGATTCGAAAGGGGTGACATTCACTCCATTGATTTGATTGATCCACTATTACATTGAGGGAGTGCACAAGATCTGGCTAAAGAACCCTTATTTTTCTTCGGGTTTATTTTGTGCTCTTTTTGTTAGTTTTATTTATTATTTATTTTATTAAGATCCATGTAGTTTATTTAGTTGATGTAGTTGACTAACTTCAAGTTTATTAAAAAAAATTGAATTTAGATGTACAATCAAGTCATATGTCAAAACAAATGCTTTGGCCGGTTTGGCTACCGCCATGTTCTCTTCCGCCGCGATGACTCCTCTTTTGTTGTGCTGCCATTCACTGTCCAGCAAGAGTTTTCTGTCCAAAATCATCCCTTCCCCTTGATTTTTTGCGTAGAATCCTTTTTTGGTGTCTATTTGAGCCGAATCGGCCTCCATTTTACATTGTCCTACCATTTACCAAGTAAGCCCCAAATTCATTTTTAAATTTCTCTTTCATATTTTGGCCAAATTAGTTGCAATTTTTGTGGAAATTTTATAGAATCGACTTGTATACTATCTATTTCTGATTTGGTCCAGTTTGATTAACTAAATGATGTGTTGTGCATGGTTAATTCTGAAATTTTCATCACGCATTGTTTTTGTCAAAAATTCCAATTTTTGTGGCTTAATGAACCAGTTTATATGTACTTGCTTTATTAAAGATGCTTATTATTCACTTGTACATATTATACTCTGATTTGGAACATTTCTGTTCATTTTTTATTTGGGTATTTTTGTAATTTGACATTCTTCGGCGTGTAAAAAAAATTATGTTTTTTCGTTTGCTTCCATAACACTTTTCACACTTCTTTCTAAGCTTTTTAGAGATTCATGGTGCATGATTCTAGTTCTAGAGCCCCAAAGAAGAGGAAGGGTGCCCCTTCCACTTCACCAGCTTCATCTTCTACTACCGTTGCTGCCCATCAACCTCTTCATGCTATTGCTTATGAGTGAAAGGTAGAGTTTGTCCCTACCATTACTGCTACCCAGTCATGGCTTATAGAGCAACAAGATTCACTGTCACGACCCTGATTTTTAAAAGCCTTTTTAAAATAACATGAACAGTAAGTCACGAGAATTTTTTTTTCTTAACAAACGATTAAATATCCAAGTCATGATAATTGGGGTTCACAAATACAAATATCAAATCATATGATATTATTACATGTCTCAAAATTCAATAAGAGCAGCCCATCAATCTAAGTACAAATATGTCATCCATTTCAAAATAAATAACTAAGTTGACTCTCATGCCAAATATATACTTACTTACTGGAGTTATAAAAACAAAGAACTTCATAATATGCTCGACAATCTTGGTCTCACTTATCGTCGCTTAGAGAACTTGTAACCAACCAAACTAAACAACCACAAACAACAACAACAACAACAAAACCTCTCTGCCCTCAGGAGAAGAACTTTCAAAGGGGCAAAAGGTTTTATTAATATTTTTTGGATAGGGCAAATATCACCCAATGTTACTTGCCTATGTACACATCCATATGTAATTCTGCCTAGAAACTACACTATCCTAAGAAGCCTAGAATTACACAAGCAATGCTTAACTCTTTTCAATCAACCTACATTTTGTGCAAGTCCTTTAATTGTTCCACTTGTCTAATTAAAAAAGTAATATCAAACAATATTATTAATTACCTCACAACCCTTGTTCAATAATTAATACTATCAATATGTATTCACTCAAAGATAACTTGACAATCTAAGAAATCTTCAAATATAGGACTCCAACATTGGAGTAGACTGTTTAACAGTAGCTTGACCCAAATCTCTAGGGCTCTCAATAGCCTACCACAAATCTGGAGAAGAGGATCCCAACTGTTCTCATGGACACAGATTGGCGAGAAACACAAGTCTTCCATGATGCTCCTACAACTCCATTTTTCGTACATGCTATATGGTCATGGGAAGACCTATAGGAAACCTGTGGTAGATACCTCTCTAGCCAATACCCAACTTTGCAGAAGACCTGCAATAGAGGTGTCTATGGCCAATACTCAAACCATCGTAGCAGTGAAGAAAGTGTATCACAATCTCCACCATCCCAACTCAAGGAGAAAATGTATTCTAAGACATTACTAATGTATCCATAGAAGTCTTAGGTCTCTATGACCATTGACTCCCCTAAACATTCAAAACTTAAACTATATTATTTTATCCAGTCAAGTATTCGCCTAACCATTTGGGTCCTCTTCACATTATAAATCAGCCCAATAAATAGCTCATCCACTGAGCTATGACTCAGAGAACATCCCCAAACCCAAATAGTCTCTACAAGACTAGGGCAAACTCCCAAAACTACCCTCGGTTCATTAACCAAGGTAAAATTCTATGTCAAGGCCCCATTCACTCCATGAACGGGTCCCAAACCCTATTGAGGGTATTTTAGTCTTTATCTTGATTAGAAGTTCTCCCCCCAATCCAATGGTAGCCAATGTCTCTCGATTAAACATCATTAATCTTAAGTTACTGATATAAATTAAAACATAAAAAATAAAAGCAAGAATTGGATTAAGCCACATACATAACATGCAGTCACACAAGTGCATAATACTAAATGGAGGCCCAAGAATGTAAATAACTCTAATGTGTCATGAAAGTTACGTATATAATACCCTATTCGATTGCTATAGATACATGTAGTACGCTGCCTTAAACACTAAAAATTAGGGTTCTTCCCCTTATTTCCCATGACACTGTGACCTGTGAAGGTCTTCGTGTCACTTACTGGTCACACCTCTTCCTTTGGAAGCCATTTATAGGGTACCCTAACTCTTGGTTAACTCGGTTATCCGTTTTGTCAGAAATGGAATATATTGCCCCTAACGGCATTAGGGCAATTTTACCACCTGAGATATGGTACCCTCCTTTGGGTTATTTTGGTCATCTCACTTCCCATCTATTGATTCTAAGTTTTTACACTCTCCTAAGTCTGCACTCTCAACTGACTCACGCTTCCATTCACACGAATATCAGTTGTTCACTCGAAGGGGTATTTCTATCATTTTGTTAAAAGCCTTGTTGGCATCTAATAGGTCTAAAATCAGGCTCAAGGGTACTACTTGACTTCATGGACTCAATGTAATTTTGTTGGTGTGTGATAGGGTCGTGAACCCCTTGAACCGACCCAAGCTGACTTAACAGTTTACGATTAACCCTAGGGTAAAAATAGTCAATTACCCACTCACTGGGATTTTTCTCGGTAATTGGTTTGGTCCATATTTAGGTTACCCATTAAACTCTCACCGAGAATTTTAAAATATGAAATTTCGAGAATGTAAGCCAAATTCTTGGATTTGAGTTTGCCGATTCTTAAATAATTGGATGCCCAAATACGGTATTGCTAGAATCCTTGGATTTAGATTATTGGATTTTACAATAATTAACTTTTAAAAAATTAACCTACACATTTCAAATGTGACTAATACATAATATATTAGTATTAAGTAACTTCAAATATATAATTAAAATATCAACTAAAAGTGTTAATATTATAAATATAACTTTTTTAATAAAAACATTGCATACAATTATACTTAAGACTACTAAATTTCCAAAACACAATTTATAAGCCCATAGTCATAAACATTGCATCGTTCCACATTTTTGCGGCTATTCCATCTCTCCATGCATTAGCCGCTACCCTTTGTTCCACTTGAGATGCCATATCGTCATCCGAATACGAATCTACATTAGGATCTAATGGGACATTTCGTGGTGCTTCTTCCTCTTCATTATCGAATCAAATACATCTTCCATATTTTCCCTACGAAGGTAATTATGCAATCCACAAGAAGCAAAAACCATCTTCACTTGAGTTTCATATGGAAATGAAGGTGAATGATCTTTAAAAAATTTGAAACGTGATTTTAAGCCCCCAAAAATCCTCTCAATAACATTCCTCAAAGATGCATGTCGATGATTAAAAACTTCATTTGCATTGCGTGGACGACTTCTAGCTTGTGTACTATACTATTGAGATGATAACGAGTTGCACGATATGGTGCTAAAAAATTATGTCTATTTGGATAGCCACAGTCTACCAAATAAAACTTCCCTGTTCAAAAGAAATTGTAATAATATAAGTTCCCCTCCCTAATAAAATTAAAATAAAAAGTAAAAAAATTTAAAACTACAATAATACCTTCGGGCAATGGAAGACCATTAGACCTCCCTATAGCATCTTTTAAAATCCTTGAATCATTTGCAGAACCTTCCCATCCAAAGCAAGAATATAAATAAACCGCATATCAAATGTGCATGCTTTGCTAATACATTTTGTGAAAACCATCCATGCCTATTACGATAGCTTGCCTTCCTAGCCCCATACACAGTTGCCTTTATATGTGTTCCATCAATAGCACCAATACAATCCTATATAACAAATTCAAATATCATATGCATGCACATCTATACAAATGTAAAATAAAAAGAAACGTAAGCTCAAACCTTAAAATATGGGTAAAAACATGGATTGGACATCACTGCTTGTGGTGTACTATCAAGAGGATGTGTAATTAATGAAGGTGCTAACAACTGAATTGCATCCAAGACCTTATTGAAACTTTTACTAATTGTCCATTTTGATCGACTTAAACGATCTTGGCACATTGAGTAACGTTGATCATGTCCCGCCACCAATAAAAAAGTTGCTACCATCTCTTCCACTGTCACGAATCTAGTATCACATATTAAAGATTTTTGGCGGAGAATGCAACACAATTTGCAAAACGCATCCGGATACATCCTATACATATCACAGAATTCATCGGGACGCCCATCGAGTTTTTGTTGTAAATATCGATAACCTTCAGTTGAAATAGAACGACGAGGGTTCAAATTGGGTTCATGTGTGTGCAATACATCTCCCTCCATAATTGCTTGATTTAATATATTTGCCATAGAGATGGTTGCTACACATTCATCTTCTTCAAAGTCGCAAGCCTCTACCACCTCAGAGTTCAAAAAATGCGCCATTATAAGCGTTTTGGAGAAAAAACTCACAAACATTAACATGACTCCACACAAATACATAAATGAATCATGAACTCTTAATAATACTAAAAACATCTATAAGAGTCATATTAACAAAGATCAATTTTCAGAAAAGATAAACTCATATTTGGCACATTATGATAAATGAGTTTCACAAATGGTAAATAGATAAGTGCTAATATATGTATTACGAAGTTGATACATATTTTTCAAGTCATGCCTGAGATTATTTTGCACATTTTATTTAAAATTCAGAAAAAAATTTGCTATATAACGGCTATAAATTGAGAAAAATGATGAACCCAAAACCTGTAAAAACAATTTTTAATAAGTTAAAAACATCGTATATCCATTTTCACACATAATACTCCATAATCTGCACATTTCGCACAATTCATTCACTGTTTTATGCTTTACAGTTGCACATTGATTCATTCCAAAACAAAGAATGAAAATATTTAACTTGTATCAAATATTTCAATTACAATATGAAAAGCCATTACCATATAGAGCAAGGGAAATACATATGATATGCTGCAATGATCAACATCAAATCGACATCAAAAAATGAAAACAAAGACCATTGCTATGTCCTTCTCAGCAAAAGAAGATCTCATAATACTGTTCAACAAAAATCCCATACTCTGTTAACATAAATCTCTATCACAATACCGATCTCATCAAACCTATTATTATGCAGTAATATATCAACAACAAAAATTAAAAGTAAATGTAATCCATTTCCCAACACAAAGAAGAACAAAAACACATTCATTGGGACATTTAAGGTGACTAACCATACGAGTTTTTATTCCATGGATCTCAAAATTGGGCACATCTCATTCGCGCGAAACCATTGACATAAACATTCAACCACATAAAACCATATCCGTAGTAAAAAGAAATTGCAGACCAATACCGTAACAAGCGAAACTCCAAATATACCTGATTCATTCATTGTTTTGTGGTTTCCAGTTACACATTGGCATACAACCAAAAAAAAAGTAGTTCAAATAGCCAAAGCATTCCTCCTTGTCAATCTATGCATAGACATCTACATATATGTCAATTGAACATTTCTAATATGCACAACCCAAAAAATCTAGTCAAGAACCCAAAAAAATAGTGAGGTCAAGTCATTTTTTAAGTGACTACTATTCTTATAAACTAATATTCCTAATAAGCACATCCAAAAAAAATTCTACTTGAGAGCCCAAAAAAATAGCCATAACAAGTCATCTTTCAAGTATCCCCTCTTCTTGCAAACTTATACTCCAACCATTCACGACGTTCCTCGTGGGGCAATCTGACGAATGCCTCCTTCAACGTTGCATTGTTCAAAAACTCATATGCAAAATACTTTAAATCCTTACTAAGGTTTGGAATCTCTCCTATAGCATTAAACCAATTTTGTGTAATTTCACGTGATTTAACAAGAAGATCAAACTTAGGTGCTAACGCGACTATGGCATCTCTTGTCTCAAATGTAGCCCCTGGATTTAATCTTCTACGAGTTGGAGGTGGCTCAGTCTCCAAATGTGGGCGCTCATGAAAGGTTGAATCACCTACATGTGGGGAATCACTAGTAAAGGGAGGCAATGTATCATCATCTTCAAAGTTGGTGGCTGATGGTTTAGGTACGAGTCAATGACCTTAGTTGATAAACCAGCTGCCCCAACTCCAAGAGCAGACGTGTTACCAAGAATCAACACTAAATCATCATAGTCTTCTACAATTTTTTCTCGGTAGTCCATTGCTTTAGGATGTGCCTAAAAACAAATAATATTTAATTATGTAATATATGCATATTATTAAATTAAAAATAAACTAATGCTATTCATATTACGTATGAGGGTCAACTAAATATTACTTACTTGAAAATATTCATCCCACACTTCTTCTGAAGCAGTTATCTTTTGTGAATAACTATCCCATCCAAATCCGTAACTTGACATCATCAACTGTTCAATGGGTGCAAGCTTTTGTTTCAAAACCTTCAACTTGTTTTTGACGTTCATTTCATTCTTATGAGAATTAAACTTTTCATTCAATTTTGGAAGTACATTCTCAACTATTATCTCCTTTCTAAACGTCCAGTTAGTCAATCTATTTCCATGATTAACTTCATCCATTAATAGTTTAATAAGCTCTTTAGTCTCCACAGATGACCATTGCTCATAAGAAGCTTTCCCTTTACCTTTCCCTCTACCTCCATCACTTGCCATATCTATGGTTAATCAGAAATTAACTCATCAGCAACCACCCATCAAAACATATGCAAATGAAAAAGTAATAGAAGGTCATGACATCTAAGGGCTATTAAATTGGGGACGAATAAGCATCACACTATTCAGTTAAGTATCACTTTGAAATATGAAATCTAACGGACTCAAAAACTCAAAGGCTATTGCGCAAGATAACCACTAAAATGCCAATCACAAGATAACCACATAAATGCCAATCAGTGCTGAAGAACAAAAATTTTAGGAAATAAATCATGCATGCCAATGCAAATTGCAGAAGCAAATTATGCACAAGTAAACTTTGATGTGGCATTTGGTTCGGTGTCTCTTGACTGTCATGTGCATAGCTACTTGGATATCATTATACCCTTAATCGGAGTAGTTGTGTGCACAATGCATATACGGAGTAAATAACATCTATATTAACACAATCATTGCTATGCCCTTATCTATAATATGACTTATCTCAGAACTAGAATTATTGAGTAATCTACACTTATTACATCCTGGTTGCTGATTTTTAGAAAAATAAAAAATATATGTAGATTATGGACTAGAGTATCAACTTAGGTAAGCAAAATTTGCAGTCCAAACATCTGTAGATTATGACGCAATCATAAACATGTCATCGCCTCTTCATCCTGGAGTTGCTACCCCCAAATTGGAGACCAGACAAGTGAAAAGAGACCCCCCCCCATATGCATTGTAGCTGACTTAATCAAATCCTGAGAATCGCCCAAAATTATATAAATTGCAACCTTTATGAAAATTAGATAGAAAACAATGGGAAAACTAGATCTAAAAGCTTGCAATCTCCAACTGTTTTTGATTCTCGAACTGAGAATCACTAAAAAGCTACAAATTGCAAGCTTGATCGGTTAATCAGAAAATCCCAGATCCCAGATCGAAACTCAAAAAGATAAAAACAAACCCAGATCGAAACTCAAAAAATCCCAAATCCAAACCAAGGTCGTGTCGGAGAGAGGGGCAGCCATGAGTGGAGTAGCAAGCGTGTATGCGGAGGCAAAAAAACAAAAAGAGAGAGAGAGAGAAGATGGAGCGGTGACCGGAGGGTGGGAGGCGATCCAGTCGCCGAGCTCTGGTCGCCTGGGTGAAGAGAATACCTGAAAAAGACCCAGTCGCCGAGCTTCGGTCCAAGCAGCCACCGGATCCAGTCGCCGAGCTCCGGTACAAGCGGCCACCGGATCTAATCGCCGAGCTCCGGTACAAGTAATCGCCAAGCTCCGGTACAAGCAATCGCCGATCTCCGGTCCAAGCAGCCGCCGGATCCAAGCCCGAGCTCCGATCCAAGTAGCCGCGGCCAAGTTCCAAGCTCGAATGGCATTTCACAGATGATGAACAGTAAAGACATTCACAAGCATCTAGACAGCGTCGGCCTCCTTTCTCATCGCGATGACTTGATTAATAGGGAAGCTTCTTTCATTTGAAAATACCACCTCCGGAGGTGGTAGTGTGAAATATCACTTTGACGTTGTAAAGTATCCTGCAAAATCCACTCCAGTTACACAATTTTATTTTCTAACTAACTCTATATTTGAAATACACAAATCAAATGTTTAACCACTACCTTCATATTTAAAATATTGGATTTCAAATCCTAATATAATAACACTGGATTTTAAATATAGTATGGACAATTCACAATGACTAACAACAGATTTTCAAATATTAACATTTGCTTTACAAATCCTAATTGACTAACCCCCTGTAAGAAGCCTAGAATTACACAAGTAATGCTTAACTCTTTTCAATCAACCTACATTTTGTGCAAGTCCTTTAATTGTTCCACTTGTCTAATTAAAAAAGTAATATCAAATAATATTATTAATTACCTCACAACCCTTGTTCAATAATTAATACTATCAATATGTATTCACTCAAAGATAACTCGACAATCTAAGAAAATCTTCAAATATAGGACTCCAACATTGGAGTAGACTGTTTAACAGTAGCTTGACCCAAATCTCTAGGGCTCTCAATAGCCTACCACAAATCTGGAGAAGAGGATCCCAACTGTTCTCATGGACACAGATTGGCGAGAAACACAAGTCTTCCATGATGCTCCTACAACTCCATTTTTCGTACATGCTATATGGTCATGGGAAGACCTATAGGAAACCTATGGTAGATACCTCTCTAGCCAATACCCAACTTTGCAAAAGACCTGCAATAGAGGTGTCTATGGCCAATACTCAAACCATCGTAGCAGTGAAGAAAGTGTATCACAATCTCCACCATCCCAACTCAAGGAGAAAATGTATTCTAAGACATTACTAATGTATCCATAGAAGTCTTAGGTCTCTATGACCATTGACTCCCCTAAACATTCAAAACTTAAACTATATTATTTTATCCAGTCAAGTATTCGCCTAACCATTTGGGTCCTCTTCACATTATAAATCAGCCCAATAAATAGCTCATCCACTGAGCTATGACTCAGAGAACATCCCCAAACCCAAATAGTCTCTACAAGACTAGGGCAAACTCCCAAAACTACCCTCGGTTCATTAACCAAGGTAAAATTCTATGTCAAGGCCCCATTCACTCCATGAACGGGTCCCAAACCCTATTGAGGGTATTTTAGTCTTTATCTTGATTAGAAGTTCTCCCCCCAATCCAATGGTAGCCAATGTCTCTCGATTAAACATCATTAATCTTAAGTTACTGATATAAATTAAAACATAAAAAATAAAAGCAAGAATTGGATTAAGCCACATACATAACATGCAGTCACACAAGTGCATAATACTAAATGGAGGCCCAAGAATGTAAATAACTCTAATGTGTCATGAAAGTTACGTATATAATACCCTATTCGATTGCTATAGATACATGTAGTACGCTGCCTTAAACACTAAAAATTAGGGTTCTTCCCCTTATTTCCCATGACACTGTGACCTGTGAAGGTCTTCGTGTCACTTACTGGTCACACCTCTTCCTTTGGAAGCCATTTATAGGGTACCCTAACTCTTGGTTAACTCGGTTATCCGTTTTGACAGAAATGGAATATATTGCCCCTAACGGCATTAGGGCAATTTTACCACCTGAGATATGGTACCCTCCTTTGGGTTATTTTGGTCATCTCACTTCCCATCTATTGATTCTAAGTTTTTACACTCTCCTAAGTCTGCACTCTCAACTGACTCACGCTTCCATTCACACGAATATCAGTTGTTCACTCGAAGGGGTATTTCTATCATTTTGTTAAAAGCCTTGTTGGCATCTAATAGGTCTAAAATCAGGCTCAAGGGTACTACTTGACTTCATGGACTCAATGTAATTTTGTTGGTGTGTGATAGGGTCGTGAACCCCTTGAACCGACCCAAGCTGACTTAACAGTTTACGATTAACCCTAGGGTAAAAATAGTCAATTACCCACTCACTGGGATTTTTTCTCAGTAATTGGTTTGGTCCATATTTAGGTTACCCATTAAACTCTCACTGAGAATTTTAAAATATGAAATTTCAGAATGTAAGCCAAATTCTTGGATTTGAGCTGTCAGATTCTTAAATAATTGGATGCCCAAATCTGGTATTGCTAGAATCCTTGGATTTAGATTATTGGATTTTACAATAATTAACTTTTAAAAAAATTAACCTACACATTTCAAATGTGACTAATACATAATATATTAGTATTAAGTAACTTCAAATATATAATTAAAATATCAACTAAAAGTGTTAATATTATAAATATAACTTTTTTAATAAAAACATTGCATACAATTATACTTAAGACTACTAAATTTCCAAAACACAATTTATAAGCCCATAGTCATAAACATTGCATCGTTCCACATTTTTGCAGCTATTCCATCTCTCCATGCATTAGCCGCTACCCTTTGTTCCACTTGAGATGCCATATCGTCATCTGAATCTGAATCTACATTAGGATCTAATGGGACATTTCGTGGTGCTTCTTCCTCTTCATTATCAGAATCAAATACATCTTCCATATTTTCCCTACGAAGGTAATTATGCAATCCACAGCAAGCAAAAACCATCTTCACTTGAGTTTCATATGGAAATGAAGGTGAATGATCTTTAAAAAATTTGAAACGTGATTTTAAGCCCCCAAAAATCCTCTCAATAACATTCCTCAAAGATGCATGTCGATGATTAAAAACTTCATTTGCATTGCGTGGACGACTTCTAGCTTGTGTACTATACTCGCTGAGATGATAACGAGTTGCACGATATGGTGCTAAAAAATTATGTCTATTTGGATAGCCACAGTCTACCAAATAAAACTTCCCTGTTCAAAAGAAATTGTAATAATATAAGTTCCCCTCCCTAATAAAATTAAAATAAAAAGTAAAAAAATTTAAAACTACAATAATACCTTCGGGCAATGGAAGACCATTAGACCTCCCTATAGCATCTTTTAAAATCCTTGAATCATTTGCAGAACCTTCCCATCCAGCAAGAATATAAATAAACTGCATATCAAATGTGCATGCTGCTAATACATTTTGTGAAAACCATCCATGCCTATTACGATAGCTTGCCTTCCTAGCCCCATACACAGTTGCCTTTATATGTGTTCCATCAATAGCACCAATACAATCCTATATAACAAATTCAAATATCATATGCATGCACATCTATACAAATGTAAAATAAAAAGAAACGTAAGCTCAAACCTTAAAATATGGGTAAAAACATGGATTGGACATCACTGCTTGTGGTGTACTATCAAGAGGATGTGTAATTAATGAAGGTGCTAACAACTGAATTGCATCCAAGACCTTATTGAAACTTTTACTAATTGTCCATTTTGATCGACTTAAACGATCTTGGCACATTGAGTAACGTTGATCATGTCCCGCCACCAATAAAAAAGTTGCTACCATCTCTTCCACTGTCACGAATCTAGTATCACATATTAAAGATTTTTGGCGGAGAATGCAACACAATTTGCAAAACGCATCCGGATACATCCTATACATATCACAGAATTCATCGGGACGCCCATCGAGTTTTTGTTGTAAATATCGATAACCTTCAGTTGAAATAGAACGACGAGGGTTCAAATTGGGTTCATGTGTGTGCAATACATCTCCCTCCATAATTGCTTGATTTAATATATTTGCCATAGAGATGGTTGCTACACATTCATCTTCTTCAAAGTCGCAAGCCTCTACCACCTCAGAGTTCAAAAAATCTGCCATTATAACTGTTTGGAGAAAAAACTCACAAACATTAACATGACTCCACACAAATACATAAATGAATCATGAACTCTTAATAATACTAAAAACATCTACAAGAGTCATATTAACAAAGATCAATTTTCAGAAAAGATAAACTCATATTTGGCACATTATGATAAATGAGTTTCACAAATGGTAAATAGATAAGTGCTAATATATGTATTACGAAGTTGATACATATTTTTCAAGTCATGCCTGAGATTATTTTGCACATTTTATTTAAAATTCAGAAAAAAATTTGCTATATAACGGCTATAAATTGAGAAAA
Source organism: Saururus chinensis (assembly GCA_035235625.1). Lineage (NCBI taxonomy): Eukaryota > Viridiplantae > Streptophyta > Magnoliopsida > Piperales > Saururaceae > Saururus > Saururus chinensis. The sequence continues at coordinate 25,958,378 of CP141144.1, forward strand.
ATGATGAACCCAAAACCTGTAAAAACAATTTTTAATAAGTTAAAAACATCGTATATCCATTTTCACACATAATACTCCATAATCTGCACATTTCGCACAATTCATTCACTGTTTTATGCTTCTGATTGCACATTGATTCATTCCAAAACAAAGAATGAAAATATTTAACTTGTATCAAATATTTCAATTACAATATGAAAAGCCATTACCATATAGAGCAAGGGAAATACATATGATATGCTGCAATGATCAACATCAAATCGACATCAAAAAATGAAAACAAAGACCATTGCTATGTCCTTCTCAGCAAAAGAAGATCTCATAATACTGTTCAACAAAAATCCCATACTCTGTTAACATAAATCTCTATCACAATACCGATCTCATCAAACCTATTATTATGCAGTAATATATCAACAACAAAAATTAAAAGTAAATGTAATCCATTTCCCAACACAAAGAAGAACAAAAACACATTCATTGGGACATTTAAGGTGACTAACCATACGAGTTTTTATTCCATGGATCTCAAAATTGGGCACATCTCATTCGCGCGAAACCATTGACATAAACATTCAACCACATAAAACCATATCCAAAGTAAAAAGAAATTGCAGACCAATACCGTAACAAGCGAAACTCCAAATATACCTGATTCATTCATTGTTTTGTGGTTTCCAGTTACACATTGGCATACAACCAAAAAAAAAGTAGTTCAAATAGCCAAAGCATTCCTCCTTGTCAATCTATGCATAGACATCTACATATATGTCAATTGAACATTTCTAATATGCACAACCCAAAAAATCTAGTCAAGAACCCAAAAAAATAGTGAGGTCAAGTCATTTTTTAAGTGACTACTATTCTTATAAACTAATATTCCTAATAAGCACATCCAAAAAAAATTCTACTTGAGAGCCCAAAAAAATAGCCATAACAAGTCATCTTTCAAGTATCCCCTCTTCTTGCAAACTTATACTCCAACCATTCACGACGTTCCTCGTGGGGCAATCTGACGAATGCCTCCTTCAACGTTGCATTGTTCAAAAACTCATATGCAAAATACTTTAAATCCTTACTAAGGTTTGGAATCTCTCCTATAGCATTAAACCAATTTTGTGTAATTTCACGTGATTTAACAAGAAGATCAAACTTAGGTGCTAACGCGACTATGGCATCTCTTGTCTCAAATGTAGCCCCTGGATTTAATCTTCTACGAGTTGGAGGTGGCTCAGTCTCCAAATGTGGGCGCTCATGAAAGGTTGAATCACCTACATGTGGGGAATCACTAGTAAAGGGAGGCAATGTATCATCATCTTCAAAGTTGGTGGCTGATGGTTTAGGTACAGAGTCAGCAACCTTAGTTGATAAACCAGCTGCCCCAACTCAAGAGCAGACGTGTTACCAAGAATCAACACTAAATCATCATAGTCTTCTACAATTTTTTCTCGGTAGTCCATTGCTTTAGGATGTGCCTAAAAACAAATAATATTTAATTATGTAATATATGCATATTATTAAATTAAAAATAAACTAATGCTATTCATATTACGTATGAGGGTCAACTAAATATTACTTACTTGAAAATATTCATCCCACACTTCTTCTGAAGCAGTTATCTTTTGTGAATAACTATCCCATCCAAATCCAGAACTTGACATCATCAACTGTTCAATGGGTGCAAGCTTTTGTTTCAAAACCTTCAACTTGTTTTTGACGTTCATTTCATTCTTATGAGAATTAAACTTTTCATTCAATTTTGGAAGTACATTCTCAACTATTATCTCCTTTCTAAACGTCCAGTTAGTCAATCTATTTCCATGATTAACTTCATCCATTAATAGTTTAATAAGCTCTTTAGTCTCCACAGATGACCATTGCTCATAAGAAGCTTTCCCTTTACCTTTCCCTCTACCTCCATCACTTGCCATATCTATGGTTAATCAGAAATTAACTCATCAACAACCACCCATCAAAACATATGCAAATGAAAAAGTAATAGAAGGTCATGACATCTAAGGGCTATTAAATTGGGGACGAATAAGCATCACACTATTCAGTTAAGTATCACTTTGAAATATGAAATCTAACGGACTCAAAAACTCAAAGGCTATTGCGCAAGATAACCACTAAAATGCCAATCACAAGATAACCACATAAATGCCAATCAGTGCTGAAGAACAAAAATTTTAGGAAATAAATCATGCATGCCAATGCAAATTGCAGAAGCAAATTATGCACAAGTAAACTTTGATGTGGCATTTGGTTCGGTGTCTCTTGACTGTCATGTGCATAGCTACTTGGATATCATTATACCCTTAATCGGAGTAGTTGTGTGCACAATGCATATACGGAGTAAATAACATCTATATTAACACAATCATTGCTATGCCCTTATCTATAATATGACTTATCTCAGAACTAGAATTATTGAGTAATCTACACTTATTACATCCTGGTTGCTGATTTTTAGAAAAATAAAAAATATATGTAGATTATGGACTAGAGTATCAACTTAGGTAAGCAAAATTTGCAGTCCAAACATCTGTAGATTATGACGCAATCATAAACATGTCATCGCCTCTTCATCCTGGAGTTGCTACCCCCAAATTGGAGACCAGACAAGTGAAAAGAGACCCCCCCCATATGCATTGTAGCTGACTTAATCAAATCCTGAGAATCGCCCAAAATTATATAAATTGCAACCTTTATGAAAATTAGATAGAAAACAATGGGAAAACTAGATCTAAAAGCTTGCAATCTCCAACTGTTTTTGATTCTCGAACTGAGAATCACTAAAAAGCTACAAATTGCAAGCTTGATCGGTTAATCAGAAAATCCCAGATCCCAGATCGAAACTCAAAAAGATAAAAACAAACCCAGATCGAAACTCAAAAAATCCCAAATCCAAACCAAGGTCGTGTCGGAGAGAGGGGCAGCCATGAGTGGAGTAGCAAGCGTGTATGCGGAGGCAAAAAAACAAAAAGAGAGAGAGAGAGAAGATGGAGCGGTGACCGGAGGGTGGGAGGCGATCCGGTCGCCGAGCTCTGGTCGCCCGGGTGAAGAGAATACACGAAAAAGACCCGGTCGCCGAGCTTCGGTCCAAGCAGCCACCGGATCCAGTCGCCGAGCTCCGGTACAAGCGGCCACCGGATCTAATCGCCGAGCTCCGGTACAAGTAATCGCCGAGCTCCGGTACAAGCAATCGCCGATCTCCGGTCCAAGCAGCCGCCGGATCCAAGCCCGAGCTCCGATCCAAGTAGCCGCGGCCAAGTTCCAAGCTCGAATGGCATTTCACAGATGATGAACAGTAAAGACATTCACAAGCATCTAGACAGCGTCGGCCTCCTTTCTCATCGCGATGACTTGATTAATAGGGAAGCTTCTTTCATTTGAAAATACCACCTCCGGAGGTGGTAGTGTGAAATATCACTTTGACGTTGTAAAGTATCCTGCAAAATCCACTCCAGTTACACAATTTTATTTTCTAACTAACTCTATATTTGAAATACACAAATCAAATGTTTAACCACTACCTTCATATTTAAAATATTGGATTTCAAATCCTAATATAATAACACTGGATTTTAAATATAGTATGGACAATTCACAATGACTAACAACAGATTTTCAAATATTAACATTTGCTTTACAAATCCTAATTGACTAACCCCCTGTAAGAAGCCTAGAATTACACAAGTAATGCTTAACTCTTTTCAATCAACCTACATTTTGTGCAAGTCCTTTAATTGTTCCACTTGTCTAATTAAAAAAGTAATATCAAATAATATTATTAATTACCTCACAACCCTTGTTCAATAATTAATACTATCAATATGTATTCACTCAAAGATAACTCGACAATCTAAGAAAATCTTCAAATATAGGACACCAACATTGGAGTAGACTGTTTAACAGTAGCTTGACCCAAATCTCTAGGGCTCTCAATAGCCTACCACAAATCTGGAGAAGAGGATCCCAACTGTTCTCATGGACACAGATTGGCGAGAAACACAAGTCTTCCATGATGCTCCTACAACTCCATTTTTCGTACATGCTATATGGTCATGGGAAGACCTATAGGAAACCTGTGGTAGATACCTCTCTAGCCAATACCCAACTTTGCAGAAGACCTGCAATAGAGGTGTCTATGGCCAATACTCAAACTATCGTAGCAGTGAAGAAAGTGTATCACAATCTCCACCATCCCAACTCAAGGAGAAAATGTATTCTAAGACATTACTAATGTATCCATAGAAGTCTTAGGTCTCTATGACCATTGACTCCCCTGAACATTCAAAACTTAAACTATATTATTTTATCCAGTCAAGTATTTGCCTAACCATTTGGGTCCTCTTCACATTGTAAATCAGCCCAATAAATAGCTCATCCACTGAGCTATGACTCAGAGAACATCCCCAAACCCAAATAGTCTCTATGAGACTAGGGCAAACTCCCAAAACTACCCTCGGTTAATTAACTAAGGTAAAATTCTATGCCAAGGCCCCATTCACTTCATGAACGGGTCGCAAACCCTATTGAGGGTATTTTAGTCTTTATCTTGATTAGAAATTCTCCCCCCAATCCAATGGTAGCCAATGTCTCTCGATTAAACATCATTAATCTTAAGTTACTGATATAAATTAAAACATAAAAAATAAAAGCAAGAATTGGATTAAGCCACATACATAACATGCAGTCACACAAGTGCATAATACTAAACGGAGGCCCAAGAATATAAATAACTCTAATGTGTCATGGAAGTTACGTATATAATACCCTATTCGATTGCTATAGATACATGTAGTACGCTGCCTTAAACCCTAAAAATTAGGGTTCTTCCCCTTATTTCCCATGACACTGTGACATGTTAAGGTCTTCGTGTCACTTACTGGTCACACCTCTTCCTTTGAAAGCCATTTATAGGGTACCCTAACTCTGGGTTAACTACGTTATCCGTTTTGACAGAAACGAAATATATTGCCCCTAACGGCATTAGGGCAATTTTACCACCTGAGATATGGTACCCTCCTTTGGGTTATTTTGGTCATCTCACTTCCCATCTATTGATTCTAAGTTTTTACACTCTCCTAAGTCTGCACTCTCAACTGACTCACGCTTCCATTCACACGAATATTAGTTGTTCACTCAAAGGGGTATTTCTATCATTTTGTTAAAAGCCTTGTTGGCATCTAATAGGTCTAAAATCAGGCTCAAGGGTACTACTTGACTTCATGGACTCAATGTAATTTTGTTGGTGTGTGATAGGGTCGTGAACCCCTTGAACCGACCCAAGTTGACTTAACAGTTTACGATTAACCCTAGGGTAAAAATAGTCAATTACCCACTCACTGGGATTTTTCCTCAGTAATTGGTTTGGTCCATATTTAGGTTACCCATTAAACTCTCACTGAGAATTTTTCTCTATTTTTAAGATCACTCAAAGACCATTGAACTAGAGCCCCTAAGTTGGGTAAGTGAATATCACATGTTAACTTAATTACAAGGGGTAAAAGGGTCATTTTATAGTCTCTGGGATTTTTTCCAAGTCTGAAACTAAGTTAGAATGCTCCAACCACACTCTAGATACATAAGTAATTTTCTATAATTTTTAGACACTTATACCCCTTGAACTGGACCTAGTTCAATTGATTATTTATTTCTTTATTTATTTTAAACAATTGACCGAAACTAGATCCGGGCCAGGCCCAAGGCCAATTGGGTTCGGGAGAAAAGAAGCATCTTCCTCAGCTCTAGCCAACAGGTGTCCCTATTGGCCCCCAGCAGCCACCATTGGCCAACGGGCTGGGTGATAAGTATGAAATATATATCTATTTTATTTCCCTTTTTACCTTATTTGCTAGTATAGATTAGGTTAATTTAGTGTTAGTCATGGTTTATTTAGATTAAGATATATATTAATATTTTAGTTTAATTATTAATAATTTTGTAGTTATTAGTAGTTTAGATATGTATTTAAATCAAGTTGGAATTTTAGTTATATTCTATATGTCTAAAATATGATATTTTATATTTTGTAGGTAAAGTTCATTTATCGAGGTACTTGGACAATGTTTGGAATAATTCAAAATAGTCTTGACATGCTTTAAAGTGATTTGGATTACTTTTCGGAGCTATAAACAAGTTGAAAATTAATATGGACATAAAGAAAGAGCTTAATAAATAGAAATTTGACTATCCAGAATTAGTGTAGTCGTTCGAATGGGGGGTTTGATGTATCAAACGGGATAACATGAATTCGGACAAAAACATAGTATAGGCATTCAAACGGGATACCGCGCAGTTTCCTAGTTTTAGCCAATTTTCAATCCATTTCATATTGGATTTCTTTCTCCAGCTCTTTGCCTATATAAAGATATATTTGGCTTTAAATTGGGGTATTCCAATAGATTTTATGAAGAGAAAAAGGAAGAAGAAGATGGAAGAGAACTCAAAGCTTTTAATGGAGATTCAAGTACTTTCTTCTACAATGGAAGGCTAGACTTTTCTTTTACTTAGGAGTTGATGAAGCTATAGATAAGTTTCAGCTTCTATTCTTTTTTATTTAGATTTCAATTGTAAATGATGACAATTATATGATAAAGATTTCCTTTTTAATGGAAGAGTTTTTAATGTTTATTCAAGTCTATGATGATTTATTGTCTTGTAGATGATAGATTGATGTGGTCTTTTTTTTTATCGATTCTAATTTCTGTGATTTAGATGAGATGTTTATACAATAGTTTTAATGTTCAGATAATTAATGAATTGGATGAGTTATACTAAGATTAGACAAGTCATGCCTATAGCTAGTTTAGTGTAGATGATTCATGCTATTGTCGAAGATAGTTCATGCCATGAATTTAATTAATGATTCTTTCTGAAGTAATTCTAGCTTGTAGCTGAGAATACTTGTTCATATTTATACTAGATTTAGATTAAAAATTAAGGAATTGTTATGGTTCTATAGTGGATTCAATTTCCTAAGTAAATTCTATCAAATTAATCTCTTGCTTTTAAACTAGTTGATTCCTTTCTTTTGCTTAATTTAAGTTTAAATTCTTTCTAGTTTTTAATTAGCAAATTCCTCTTTAGATTTAGTAATAATTCATCCATCCCTGAGGTTCGACAACCCTTAAATACTTATCCTAGTACAATTACCTTGTACACTTGCAAATGGTTTAATTATAAACAATCAAGTTTTTGGCGCCGTTGACGAGGACAGTGTTGATTTGTTACTAAATTAGTATTATAATAATTCTATCTAATTTAGATTCAGTTCACTTTAGTTTTTAGGTTAATTCTTAGTTCGTACCTTCTTTTAATTTAATCTTGTAGGCTGAGTTGAAGATCGTGCTCTCTACACTTGTGGCCACAAGTGGACATCGACAAACATAGTGTGTCACGCCCGGGGTTTTCAAAATAAATTTTATAAAATTCAAATAAAAATTCTGCAATATATCGGCTGTAAATTGGTGAAAATTGACAAAAATACGAAACCTGTGAAAAACATTTTATAATTTCTCATTCATTTATACTAAATCCATCTCAACACATTCTTTTCAATTCAAAACAATGATAAAACCACCATAAAACATTCAAAGCTCACAAATCCTTCATTCCCCGGCGTGAATAACGATCGAAAGACAAAATTTGCCATGGCCATGGGCTTTCAATGTATTTTTCCCAGGCATAGCTGGGTACAAGTTCCATAACAGTCGAAAGTAATAATACAGTCCGTGTACAAGTCCAAAATTATACATGTAAAAGCGCTCACCTCACTTAATACATGTACTTCAAAATTTATTTACAACAGATCGTGGCATAAATTAATCAAGGAACAATAGAGTCAAAAGTCGACCTGCACTCCAAAAAGTGTATCCTCAAATGCTACGCGGCTCTTGAACTAGGTCCCACAGAAGTCCCTGGAGTGCCTGAGAATTAGAGACAAGGAGAACATGAGTATTTTCATACCCAGTAGGAGAAACAAAATCAGTGAACCATAAAAGTTCACACCAAAGCTGCTCTGCAAGACAGTAGCAATCCAAGAACCAGGAGAAGACAAATACAAACTCATCAGAGTACTACAATTCCTCTGAGTTTTCCAATCTTACAAATTTTCTTTTCACCATACGTATAACTAGACACAACCTGGTAAACTCTCATACCCACATACATACTACTTATGCTTACAATCTTACATTTATTATATTGCACTTACACTCGACGAACAGAATTAATTAAATCTCAATTAGCTCTACTGTTGAAAGGAACGAATGCCACTAGGGCGTCACCTTGACCTTCGGGGAGAAACCTACGCGTTAAAAGATTCCGAAGGCAAAGTACACCGATGCTCATGGGGCACGGGATCAAATAGGTAAGAGTAGATCCATGATACTACTTACCTGAGCGCTCAATGCCCACTTTCTGGGGCCATACAGGGCCAGCAAGGCCTAAAAATGCTAATTAAGGCAGGAAAACTTACAAAGCCACTCTTGGGCAGAAACTTACGATGCCACACTTGGGCAGAAAACTTACGGTGCCACACTTGGGCGGACAACTCACGGTGCTCTCAACAGAGCATTAAAATCCTAACTTACACCAACCTTACCTCCAAGGTATGAACTACGTTAATTTTATAGGTAAAACTAACCGTCCGTCAGTCATCAACCAAACGGAATTTAATCCGTCAATCTAGCTAAGGACTCACTCTTATTATCAACTACATACTTTAATTATGTTGCAGTTATAGTTTATACACCATGCAGATACCAATATAATGGTACCTTTACTTATGGCTTAAGTCTAAGCTTCGACCCTAAACTGCCTATTTACTACACCTCAAAGTCTTTGCCTCACTTATTAGAAATTCGAATCAGTCGAAACTGATCGTCACTTATTAAGCATACGTACATCATCTGCACATGTGTAACTACTCATATTTCTGAACTATACACCACACATGTATCTTACAACATGCTTTATAACCTTTATAGCATGAAAACATAATTCTTACCTAATCATAACGACCACTCATGCAATTATCAAGAAATATAATTAATTAACAGGTCCTCCGCTCATCTAACTATCCAATTTGAGTATAAGTCATCAAGTGAGTCTACGATTAATCTACTAATTAATACACAGATAATTTTAAATTACACACATATGGCCATTAAAATTAATCTCTGCACTTAATATCCTCCGCATTAAAAAATATCTAAGCATCATGCAATTAGACATCTTAATCCTAGCATGCATCTTATCAGAAAAGCATACTAGAGTGAATTTTTAAGGTTCAAAGTCTCCTACCTCGTCGACCGGGCCAAAATTGATGTCAGAGTGTACTACGTAGGCCGTATTGGTGTGTACCCAGTAGCCCATGCACCCTTACACTACAAGAGACCGCCTTGGGAGGAAGCTGTAGAGCGGGTCTCCAGTTAGCGCCCGCGGTTAAGAACGTCTCTCACACCCCCCGCATTGGCGATTTAGATGCCTGCACGCCCCAGAAGAGCTTAAGTCAGTCCAATAACGTGGGTAAAGCATTGTTATAGAGGTGGTCTCTAACCGTTGGCAAGGTGGAATGGTTGCTAGGCGACTCCCAGTGAATTATTCTAATGGATGAATATGCAGAGATTGCTAAATAAAATTTAAGCGGAAAACAAATATGCAAGGAGGTAAATCAAAAGCTGAGGTGGGAAACATGGCATCGGGACCAGCGGAAAAACGGATCAAAATGCAACTTTTGTCCGTCCCAGAAGTGGTTTGGCCCAAACAGAGTAAGTCTGCGAGGAGCCGTTGATCGGATTGAAAAATTCGATTGCATGGCATCCCACCCATCACCCCAAGGATTGGCAGGGTGGTCGCCGGCCGGAAAGCAGCTCACGGCGGCCAATCCCGCCGACTACAGTGTCAGTGCAGCCAAAACAGGGTAAAACAGTGAGGGGTGAAGGATCGGAGTGGAAACTCCGGGTGCATGGCGGGTCTACAGTCGCCCAAAGGGTCGGCGGAGTAGTCACCGGCCGAAATCAGCTCACGGCGACAGCTCCGTCGGCCACAACAGTGATTCAACCCAGAGTGAAGGGATTACCCCCAAATCAGTCCGCGATGAAATTTCTGAGGGAAGGCTAATCGAAGCAAAATTGGAGGAAGGAGTTAGTACCTCCTGGATCGTGGTGGTTAGGCTGTTGCTCCGGCAGATTCGGTGGCTCACCACAGCTTCGGCGACGCTTCGCTCCAAAAACAGAGCTTTCCCAATTCCGCCGGTGAGTCGCTGTGCAGGGGAGAAACGAAGGTGGCCAAAGGCGACGCGACCCGAGCCACCGTGACCGGACGGTCGAAATCTGGCGAAGGCGAGGCGGTGGCAGGGCTCTGGGGGAGAGGAAGCTCACTCCCTCCTACCGGCGGAAGCACTGTGCAGAACGCAAAATGCGATCTACGTTTTGCGTTCTATTATATATATATATATATATATATATATATATATATATATATATTTTAAACGCGCACATCTAACTTGCACGTTCCCACTTCTTCTTCAAGCGTGGAAACTCCCGACGCACGCGGAACTCCCCCTAAGAACACGCCTTGACCCCAACAACTTTACATTAATCAAAGAGCCTTAATTTAAGGAGCGAGTTTTTAAATTAAGCTCCGCAACCTAAACTTACGCGTTTAAGCTCTTGAAAACGTACAAACTTTTTCTACCTATGACCGAGGCTACACACAACACTAACACATAATAATCGAAAAATAATAATAATAATAATAAGGAAGCTTAAGACACTAATTAATTTCCCAAGAAGCAAATAAATAACCACTGAAAAGTCAAGGTTATTACATAGTGCTTCTCTTCGGTTTGCAAGATCTTTTTCTCTCTTTACTTTTAGTTCTTTTCTTAGCTAGTTTTTGCTTATTCTTCCCCTTTTTACACTTAAAATTGTGTGATGTGTTTGTGGTGTATGCGTGGTCGTCGCTCCTTACTCCCCCGATTAGTACCATTTGACCTTAAGCCTAAGCAGACATCTAGGAGAGCTGAGTTGCCCTCGACATATATCCCTACACCCCTAAACTCTCCCACCAATTCCTCCACCCACACTACTTCTACCCCCATCATGGTTGAACATCAGTTAGTAGATGCACCACTCAAAGCTCTAAGGGAGTATTACACTCCCAATGAGTACACCTCCCCTTCATGCATTAGGTTCCCATAGGTCGCTGCTCAAAATTATGAGATTAAGCCCAATGTCATTCAAATGCTTCCATCTTTTTATGGGCTTAATAATGAAAACCCGTATAGGCAACTAGATGACTTCTTAGAACTATGCACAACTTTTAAGCTCTCAAATTTAACCGATGAGGCCGTCAAACTTTGGCTTTTCCGTTTCACATTGAAAGATAAGGCTAAAGAATGGCTTCACTCATTAGAGCCAGACACTATCACAACATGGGCCCAAATGCAACAAGAGTTCCTTAAAAAGTACTTCCCCATAGGTAAGACCAACCAAATGAGAAAGGTCATAACCACTTTTGCCCAACTTCCCACTGAACAGTTCTATGAGAGTTGGGATAGACTTAAGGACCTTCTTAGGAGGTGTCCTCATCATGCTGTCCCTAAGTGGCAATTAGTTCAATATTTTTATAAGGTCTTACTGAACAAAACCGTCATCTTGTTGATGCAAGTTGCGGGGGTACCTTCTTGTTAAAAAATGAAAATAAGGCATGAAAACTTTTTGAGGACTTGAGTGAAAATTCTCTTCAACATGCTGCGTAAATAGAAATGAAAGTGGATTATCTACCTTGAACAATGCCCCCTCTAGGGGTGGCTTGTATGAAGTCAAAAACCCATTAGACCTCTCCTCCAAAGTTGATACTTTGAGTAAGAAGCTGGACCTTCTTATGACTTCAACCCATTAGCCCACTCCCTTTACTCAAGATGCATGCACAATATGCCTTAGCCCAGCCCATACTATCATAGTGTCCCTCTGCATTTCAATTTCCTGGGCTTGTCCAAGATCATGTGAATGCCACCCAATCCTTCCCTAAGGCTGAGAACAATCCATTTTCAAACACATATAACCCTGGGTGGAGGAATCATCCTAACTTTTCTTGGCGGACACAAAACCAAGGGGTTATGGGTAATCAAACCCCTAGGCAACCATTCCAAGTCCTACCAGCCCCTATCCACCAACCTCAAGTGCAACCTCTGCATGTCCAACCCAATAGGAGTCTGAGTTTTGAAGAAAAGGTTTTGACTGCCTTACAAGACCTTCAATCTCAATCCCAACTCCTCCACTCTCACACACAATCTATAACAAAGTTAGAAGCCCAAATTGGACAACTAGCTAATGTTATTAACAAGAGATAGATGGGGACATTGCTAAGTCAACCTACCAAACCCTAAAGGTCAATTTCAGGTAGAGGGAGCTCCTCCCTCTAATGAACAAGTTAATTTCATAATGACCCTTAGGAGTGGGAGGATTGTTGACAAGAGTGTTGGGGGGACACCAGTGACAGATGATAGGAGTAAGGAGTTAGAGAGGGAAGCCCCTAATGAACCTCAAGTAGAAGTTAGTGCACCACATGAGAAGGAGTTTCTATCTCCTTCTCTTTCCTCAGAGCCACAATCTAAGACCACTTCCGAGGGATCTTATATCCCTAGGGCACCTTTTTCTCAGTGTTTTGACATGGCCCCACCATTTAGAAAGAGCATACTATGACTGATGAGATTCTTGAGACTTTCAAACAAGTCAAAATTAATCTCCCCCTCTTAGATGTCATTAAGCAAGTCCCTGTTTATGCTAAGTTTCTTAAAGACCTATACACTCAAAAGCGTAAATCCAAGACATGTGTCTAAGAAGGTGTTTCTCACCGAGCAAGTAAGCTCTCTTTTAAAGTTTGACACCCACTTAAGTAAGAACCTTGGAGTACCCACTATTTCTTGTGTCATAGGTGATCACTCCATCCATAAAGCCCTCCTTGACCTTGGTGCGAATGTTAACCTACTCCCTTACTCGGTGTATGAGAAACTAGGGTTAGGTGAATTGCAGCCTACATCAGTTACCTTGCAACTAGCCGACCGTTCTGTGCATAAGCCTCGGGGAGTCATTGAGGATGTCTTAGTGAAGGTTGACCAGTTCTTTATCCTGGTTGATTTTGTTGTCTTAGATATGGAGACTAGCGCTAACTCCACATATCAGATTCCTATCATTCTCAGTCGCCCTTTTCTTGCCACAGCTAATGCATGCATAAATTGTAGGATGGGGGTAATGGAGATGACCTTTGGGAACATGAAAGTGCAACTAAATGTTTTTGATGTGTCTAACCATTTGCCTGCAACTTCTGATGCTAAATGTTTTATGGTAGACAGTTTTAGATTTGATGCTTATGATAGAGTTCCATCTTTTGTAGCATCAGCTCATAATCAAGTCATGCCTTCTAATTTTTCTGCATCATCTTTTTAGAGACTTAAGAGAAGAGCCAATGCTAATATCTACCAGCCTTGATATATTTGAGAATGTTGGCAATGTCTGGCTAAAGACAATAAACTTTGCACTTCTTGGGAGGCAACCCATGTTTTTGATATATTTCTTTTCCTTCCTTTTGTTTATTTTCTTTGCTTCATTTAGGCTTTATTTACTTATTTTCTCAGTTTTTTTCTCTTTATAGTTTTTCTTCTTTTATCGGATATAATACTTTAGGTTTGGGGGAATGCTCATCACTTATATTTATTTCTTTTCTCCAATCCTATGTACTTCACTTTTTAGATTAGTGGATTAGTTATGCTTTCAGGTAATATCTTTCTTTCCCTCTCTTACTTATTCTTGTTATTGTAGTATATATTTTCTTTAACATTCAGGACAATGTTCAGTTTAAGTTTGGGGGTGTAGAAAGATATTTTTATTTCTTATTTTTCTTTTAGGATGTTTTAGAGTATTTTTTTGTTTTTCTTTTGTTTTCTTTTAAGTGGGTTTTATCGCTTATTTTCTTTTAAAAGTATATGTCTGTTTTTAAATAGATCAATTTCATGAAGAAAGTTCAAGTAATTAATTAAGTGATGAAAATGATTAAGTGAGTAATTTCTATTTTATTTTCTTTATCTTGGATAATTGTGTTTATATTTTTAAATCACATTTCACACACTTGAAACTTGTAGGAATATAATTTTATGATTTATTACTTGTAATCTTAGTGGGATATCTTTAACTATGCATATTTTTGAAAAACTTGACAATTGAGTAATTTTTAATGTTTTTATGATAAATCTTTATGTTTAGCTTTTATTTGAAGATTTCTTTGGGATAAGTGTGTAAAGAAAAAAAAGAATGAAAAAAAATTGAAAAATAGATTGATTGAAATAAAAATTGATGAAAAAAAGAGTAATTGTTTGTTTCTCTTTTTACTAAGTAACCGGACCTTGTGCCTAGGCAAGTATAAGGGATCGCGTCAAAAGGTGAAAAGTTGAGATAAATTTTTTATGACTTGCTTGGTTTTGTAGCCTTTATAGTTTGAGTTATAAAGCCTGAGGGGTGTTTCAACACCTAGTGCCTTAAGCCAACTGGATTAGGGACACTAGCCTAACACTTATTACATGGACTATTTAGAAAGCTTAATAGAACTAAGTATAGTACAAGTCATATTTTAAGGTATGTTATGCTCTTATTCCCTGAATTTAATTGAATTTGCACGCTATTACATTAGGGTTTATTATGAGATATTAAGGATGAAAGATTGTCATTGTTATATTTTTGAGTTAGTGAACTTTAATGAGCTTGGTTAATGGGTCACATAAGATATGCTTGTTAATAAAAAATGAAATTGTATGACTACAAAGTCTCTACACTTTATGTTTTTGAAATGTATAAATGTAGTTGCACAATTATTTCTAAGATGGGGTTATAGAATGGATTATTCATTACTTGAAAGTGATCAGATCGAAATTGTTTACTTGTTTCAAGTATTTGTGGTTGGTTTTTTAAAAAAATAGTTGTGTTTTTAAGAGAAGATTGTTTTTCAAATTTTTGTTTTCTTGTTTGTTTGTTTTATTTTTCTTAGGTTTTGATGTTTTTGAGTATCATTACTGCAAACCTTCATGAGACACAACTCATCCAACTAGGGACACCTAGGGGTTTAAAGGCTTGTTGCATACGCTAAATGCAATCGTGATTCCCTATGAAGGTGGCTTTTATTTATTTTTCTAGATTAGTGGTTTTATTTTGTTTTTGTTTTGCTCGAGGACTAGCAAAATATAGGTTTGGGGATATTTGATAAGTACGAAATATATATCTATTTTATGTCTTTTTACCTTATTTGCTAGTATAGAATAGGTTAATTTAGTGTTAGTTATGGTTTATTTAGATTAAGATAGATATTAGTATTTTAGTTTAATTATTAATAATTTTGTAGTTATTAGTAGTTTAGATATGTATTTAAATCAAGTTGAAATTTTAATTATATTCTATATGTCTAAGATATGATATTTTATATTTTGTAGGTAAAGTGCACTTATTGAGGTACTTGGACAATGTTTGGAATAATTCAAAATAGTCTTGACATGCTTTAAAGTGATTTGGATAACTTTTTGGAGCTATAAACAAGTTGAAAATTAATATGGACATGAAGAAAGAACTTAATGAATAGAAATTTGACTGTCCAGAAAAACTGTCCAGAATTAGTGTAGTCGTTCGAATGGGGCGTTTGATGTATCAAACGGGATAACATGAATTCGGACAAAAACATAGTATTGGAGTTCGACGGGCATGCAGGGCGTTCGAACGGGATAACGTGCAGTTTGCTAGTTTTAGCCAATTTTCAATCTTTTTCATATTGGACTTCTTTCTCAGGCTCTTATGCCTCTATAAAGACATATTTGGCTTAAAATTGGGGGATTCCAGTAGATTTTATGAAGAGAAAAAGGAAGAAAAAGATGGAACAGAACTCAAAGCTTTTAATGGAGATTCAAGTGCTTTCTTCTACAGTTGAAGGCTAGACTTTTCTTTTACTTAGGAGTTGATGAAGCTATAGATAAGTTTCAGTTTCTTTTCTTTTTAATTTAGATATCAGTTGTGAATGATGGCAATTGTATGATAAAGATTTCCTTTTTAATGGAAGAGTTTTTAATGTTTGTTTAAGTCTTTGTTGATTTATTGTCTTGTAGATGATAGATTGATATGGTTTTGCTATTTTCATCAATTCTAATTTCTGTGATTTAGATGAGATGTTCATACAATAGTTTTAATGTTTAGATAATTAATGAATTGGATGAGTTATACCAAGATTAGATGAGTCATGCCTATAGCTAGTTTAGTGTAGATGATTCATGTGAAGATAGTTCATGCCATGAATTTAATTAATAATTCTTTCTGAAGTAATTCTAGCTTGTAGCTAAGAATACTTGTTCATATTCACACTAGATTTAGATTAAAATTAAGTAATTGTTATGGTTCTATAGTGGATTCGATTTCCTAAGTAAACTCCATCAAATTAATTTCTTGCTGTTAAACTAATTGATTCTTTTCTTTTGCTTAATTTAAGTTTAAGTTCTTTCTAGTTTTTAATCAGCAAATTCCTCTTTAGATTTAGTAATAATTCATCCGTCCATGAGGTTCAACAACCCTTAATTACTTATCCTAGTACAATTACCTTTTACATTTGTAAAGGGTTTAACTATAAATGATCACTAGGCTAGCGGGATCGCCTTTTGGAGGCAATTCTGTTAGCCTCAATCCCGCCGAGGCACGGTGGCTGCCGAAGGGTCATAAGAGTGGCCAGATCCTCTGCCAGCGATATGCAATAGCACCATCACCTTGACTAGCCACACGGCTAGGGTTGTTCAATCCGGCGTCTAGCCGCAATTCTGAACCTCCTGGTCTCGACGCCAGTCCGTTGCCGATGATATTGCCCTCAATGTCTCCTCTCCTATGTGATTTCATTGACTATAGGATGAGCAAGGGCGCGGCACAGTGGTGGTCCAAACTTCTGGCGAGGCTCCACCTCCTACTAGTCGATCAACAAAGAAGACAAAGACTCAAGCTTTGCCCCTCTGTTGACTAGAATAATTGGTCTGGCCGCCAGCCAGACGTTTTCTGATTGGGTCTTGTTAATTAAATTCATTCATACATATCTCTAATTTAAATTAAGAGGATGTTTGAGCTATTCTACTTTACGTGCAGGGTTGTTGTCGATCCACCGAGTCTGGAGATTTGAGCTCGCTCTTCCCCAACTTCGTCACTGCCCATGATCTTGCTCCGGTCGCCAAAAAAACTCCGATGGCTCTGTCTCTTCCATCTACAGCCAAAGCTTCTCTTAACGTTCAAAAGCTAAAAAACCCTTAATTGTACCCTAAACACCCCTTTTATACCCATAGGCATTAGGGTTTATAATCCCCTAAGGAGTTGGGTCAAACCTCCCCACTTAGGCCACCTAATTGGGCCCCTAAAATATAATTTTTTAATATTAATTAATCAGGCCAATATAATGATTTAAATTGACAATTCGCACATCCAATTCAGGTAAACGGGTCTTGCATGTTATGATGAACTTCGAATGGTTATATCTCTCTCATCTGAATTCCGATTTGCGCATTCTAGGTGGATTTTTTAAGCTCTTTCTATCTACCTTCCACCCATAAATATTTAGCCACTAATTGGAACCAATGATAAAGCTATTCCATAATATGTTCAAGGGGTCCAACACCATAATTTCCATGTGGTCAACTTTGGGAATTTAGAAAATTCCCGGACAGTACATTGGCACTCCCTTTTCACACATATCACAGCCCCTAACGCTTGTGTTCATCATGAGCAGGTGTGATCTCTTTATATGTCATCCTTTCGTGATGACCAGGGATATATTGTCATCACCATTGGATCCATTACAATCACAGTCACCTCAGATCTTATAGCTACGGTGATGGGTCTTACACACTCCACCTTTACCTATCCCTCCTTTGCTGATTTCGAGTTCCCTGATGATTTTACTATCACAAGGACTCTTATGGGGTAGGAGCAAAGACCATCCCTCACATATGGATTGCCAACTTCTCTCATGATGCAAGACTATCATTTTGTGCATCTGATATTAGACTATGACATACTGCTCCACTGTCGTGAGAAGTTAGATTACACCTTAGCCCACCTTCTATATGTTCTGAGTCATGCGGAGCATATTCACCCCGACTTCCCCTCATTTGTCTTTGCATGAATGGGAGATGTGGTATTTGGACCATCGAATGCCCAATTAGCTTATCCATTCATCTTGGATCGGATTTTTTATCACTTTCGGTGGGATTTTCCTTCATATGCACCTACGAGTTGTGGTTTAGGGGTTATTTCCTAAGAGACTCTAAACCAGATGGTCACACATTGTCCACCTCAACTAGCATTAGAAGAGGAGGGTGAGGAAGAGTCAGCTGCAAAGTGCACACCAGAGGTTGTAGTTGAGCAATGCATTCCACCACATTCTTTTGCTGACGACTATTTCCTCTAGCTAGAGCATCTCCTTTGAGCACATATTGATTCTTCTTAGGTAGAGCTGTAGACGTGCCTAACTGCACATATAGACACTCATATGGCTACTCAAATGGCTGAAATGAGGGGCCTTATACATGGAACGGCTGATTTTATTTGTGGCTAGTCAGCGGTGGTAGACGCAAATAATGGTAACAAGACTTCTCCTGATGTGGATGATTCTAATGATGATGATGATGCTTAGCTATGCAGGGGCTAATTTTCTCTTTTCTTATCTTTTCCTTTCTTTGGTTTACTTTTGTTATCTCTTCTATGGGAGTTTGGTACTGTATGTAATATCCCTAACCCTAACCTGGTTTATTTTAATTATGTTATATTATTTTGGTGTTAATTGGTCAGTTTATCTTGTTTTTAGATTAAAGATGGTTAATGGTGGTTTTATGGATTGTTTTCTTCATTGAATTGGTTTTTATGCTAAATTAAGTTTATCCAGATTTTTTTGGAGTTTATGAGACTTTTTGGTAATTTTCCAAAACAATAGGGTGTGGGTCCCACCGTGGGCCCCACATTTATAATTTTGGGTGATGGTCCCACGAGACCCTAAACCCAACTTATTTCATCATTAAAATGTTTCAAAAAATTTCTGAAATGAGTAAATTACCTATTTTTAGTATAACATCATATTCGCATTTCAAATTGCTATTTCATATACCCCATAACTTAAGATAAATAAAAAGCTCCAACTTCATTCCCATTTAGGAATGGTTGAGATCTGGGAGGCTGAGAAGCCCTAATCCCATTTCTATAACAAGAATGCTTGATTAAGGTAAGATTAATCTTGATTTTTCTATAAATTTCTTAGGGTTTTGCCTAATCTTTCTTAATCCCATTTTTTCTAAAGTTAAATATTCTTTTACTATACTAAAGTTTCTGATTTTGATCTATATTTTAAACCTCTAATGAGGGATTTTTATTTTTAAGTGATTTAAGCTTAAATAATTGGATTTATCAAGGTATTAACTAAACCCTAAATGTAGGTAGGGATTTGAAGAGATTCTATAATGTCCAAGAAATTTTAGGTATTTTTTAAGAATTTTTCCTGAATTTTTCCTTTTTTTCAAATTTTTGGAGAATTTGCAAAATTTGGAATATGCAGAACAATTTTTGGGCTATGCAGAGAGATCTATAGGACCCATTGCAGGACCAATTAAGTGGGGACAAACCACTTAATTTAGGAGGGTCTAAGCCACTTAGCAATCCCTATCCTACTTGGTTTAGTCCTTACCTAATTAAACCCTAATTTTCTCTCTATATATGTTTGGGTATTCCCCTAATTACAACCCTAATTGTGCCCTAAAAAAATTAGAGGTCATTGGGAGGAAGAATGTGGACAAAGGCAGAGCTCCAATAATTGTGGATCGATGACAAACCTGTGTTAGAGGTAGGTTCACTATCTCAGTTTCAAGTCAAGATTAATGGTTCTTTTATTGAATAATTGTCATGTAAATTGTATGATTATAAAAATCTGCACTTTGTTAATTGTAAATAAAATGATTTGCTGTTTTTAAATAAAATAAATAGGATTTCTACAATGAAGAGATAGAGGTAGGTTCACTATCTTAGTTTCAAGTCAAGATTAATGGTTCTTTTATTGAATAATTGTCATGTAAATTGTATGATTATAAAAATTTGCACTTTGTTAATTGTAAATAAAATGATTTGCTATTTTTCAATAAAATAAATAGGATTTCTACAATGAAGAGATCAATGTTCCTCGCAACAGTGAATCTGTAGAAAAATTTATTTAGATTCAGATGGACTGTCATTAGCCGGCCACCGATTGACCGGTCTTTTGTTTTCATAAACGGTCAAATATTTTTTTCTGGCCAAAACCATGGTCGCCAGGAAGGAGCATGTGTTCAACAGGAAACCAGTGAACAAAAAAAAGGGGGGTTTTGAATGGGGAGGCGACGTCACCAGCAGCCACCCAGGGCACTTCCACTGGTGGTTCCTCTTCCGTCTTGTGCCTCTCAACTGAATCCCACCCTTTGTTTGCTTGTGATCGCTGCCGGAGGGGAAAAAATGAATCAATTGGGTCAAGGGTGGAAGAGAAATCAGTCACCCGAACTGCCAGACAGCGGGTGACGCTTCGCCTTCTCCACCTCTCGGGGTTCCAACTACTAGCAATGGTGGTTGCCATTCCAGCTAGTAGGGGAGCACAACTTTTTCTTTGGTCAAGGTGATTTGGGATGTAGGAAAGAGGCGTGTGCCAGAGGCTAGATGCCCGAAACGTCGTCGCCTCCACACCTTAGGTTTTGGTGTCCTAGGTAGAATCCGGCCGGAGATTACCGTTGTGCTCTTGTTGGAGGCCGTCATCTTGCTCTGATTGAGCTATCCGTAAAAAAACAGGGAAAACATTCAAAGGTTGAAGATGACCCTAGGTAGGGTCGACTTGACCTGCAGTCATCAACCCCTGACCAGGCCCGAAACCGGGCCACTAGGCTGGGTCAAGTGGGCCAGGTTTCAAGCCCATTGTAAAAAATTGAAATTAAAATTAAATTAAATTAAACCGAACTCGTCTTGTGTAGAGGTGCCAGTTTGGTATATTGAATTGTAATAGGGGATATAATATATCCTGCATAATACAGATATGTGCAATATGGTACATATGAACTATTTTTGAAATTTAATCGAAATTCAATCGTACTTTCTGGCAGAGCCCTACCTAGGGAGTAAAGCTGGGCTTCCTAGTGATTTTTTAGCCTAAACCCTAATTATAATATGGCCGAATTATTTATGAGTTGTTAGGCTTTATTAAATTGTTTATGTATATAGTTACATCTTGTCATAGAAAGTAATAAGGGCAGAGGGCTTTGGATGGGGGTTGACACCTAATCAAGATAAAGACCAAATTACCCTTAGATGGGTCAAAAACCCATTTAGGAATTGAATGAGGGTTTTGACCTGGCAACCAACTTGGTTGATAAACCAAGGATAGTTTTTGGGGGCCTTAACCCAGTCTGAAGATGCTAATGGGGTTAGGGTTGACCTATGAGTCTAAGCTCTATTGTGAGCCTTTTGATTTGACCGTGTAGTTACACCTCCCCATTAGAGGGAGCTCCGCATGAGCCAGGCTCACACTGATCTATTGAGGATCATTTAGTGTACATGCATTTAGGGTCGCTGACATCATGCTTAGTTGACATCTCTCACCACTTATATTTAGGTGCAATTGTGGGTCATGCCCTTCCACTCCGGTCAGGTCCTCATGGGCTAGGTTGGGAGATGACACTTCCTGGTGGATTCTAGGGTTTCATCATGGATTATCCTTAGTGGGTGGTCTATGGTGAGTGTATTATTTGTCACTTATGTTGACATTTGATATGTTTGTTTGTTTATGAGTTAAGCGGGTTATTAGTTTTCCTAAGAGAGGAAAACTAATGGGGAATTATAATGAAAATTGATTTGATAATTGGTTCAAGTGGAAACCTAACAGATTTGCATAAAATGTTATAACATTTTGCATTCATATTATTCAGTTTTCCTACTGGATATCAGTATACTCAACGACCTAGTTTTGCAGGATCTTCTGGTGAGGATTAGCGAGATCGGGACTAGACTATCAGATTGAGGATGACTTAGCTATAGTAGGATTTAGTTCCATTATTTTAGTACATTTTGAATGATTTTAATAATAGTGTGAGAGAAAAGTTTGATTAGTTGCATATTTCCATACGGATGTAAGAGTTGCACTTAGATAGATTGTTTACTTATTTGTGGATTTTTGGATACTCTTAAGATATTATATGATTTGCTATTCATATTTACGAACCCCAATGATTATGATGTGGATATTTAGTTAGCTAATTTGTTTTGATTTAAAAAAATTCTTGTGAATTGTCGCATGTTTGTTTTTTATTTAAAAATGTATTTTAAAAATCCAGGTCGTGACAGATTCAAGCTTTGATTTTGGACAAGGATCTCACTAAAGGTAATGGTTCTTCTTCCAAAATGGGTTTATGTCTTGGATTTGAAGTTTGGGATGGTTTATGTGGGTTTTGTTTGATGTTGAGCTTTAATGATGGTTTATGTAATGAATGTCTTTTTAGTGATTTTTTTGTGTTTTAGTTAATAAGTGACTTGATCTACCATTTCTTAAACTTCAATTTCAATATTGTGATGTTTGGAAGTGAGATTTGAATGTTTATGTCGATTTTAGGTATTTTCAGATTTGGGTTGGCAAGGTTGAAAACAAACCAAGGTTATTGTATAGGGTTATGAACCAAGAATAAAGATCTAGGGCTCTACAAGTGAAGAGTTTTTAATTACTCTTTTCCACCACAAGCCCAACATAAAGAACACTTAGGAACTATTATCTATGACATCGATGATGCACATGCTAGTGTCGGTCATTAGCATCAATATCACTGACACTAACGCACACTAGTGTGTGCACCGTCAATCTTAAAAATAAAAAGTCCTCAAGTATTCTTTATGCTAAAGGCATAGTGAACAAGGAGCATAAAAAACCCTTCCCTCTACAACATGGGTAAAAGAAAGAACTTTCAAGAAAAAACATACATGAAAATTAAGAACATGCAAAAAGGACATGTAACTCAACTCAAAAACTTAATAGGATGTTTGGTTGTAATTTTTGTTTGTGGCAACTTCTCCCACAAATTTGGTGAAGTTTTATGCAAATTTAACATAGTGGTCACTTGTTAGGGGAAGAACCATTGTTTGTTTGATTGTGACCACGGCCACGACCACAACCCCCATGATTAGAGTACTTGGTGTTACCACAACCATGACTACATTGTTGTTGGCATTGGATTGCTTATTGGCAACATTGGTGGTAGGTGTTAAAATGTCACAAGTGGATAATTGGCTAGCCAAAGCCAATCGATGCTCCTATGTTCGAAGCATGCCGTGAAGATCATCCAAGTCAACTAGATCGGCACAAGAAGTGATGGCCATAACAAATGGCTCTTATCTCCATGGTCCCTTGAGAATATTGAGAACAAGATCCATGGTAGGGACAAGACAAAGTTGGTTGACAAATTCCCTTGTCTTGTGAAAATACTGCAAAATGGTGAGCAACCCCTATTTGAGAGTTTGGACTCGAAAGCAAAGTTTCATAAAGTGAGATTGAGAAGGGATGCATGCAAGCAAAAAGCGTAATCCACATGGCATGATCGAACTCTAAATGAGTTTATCGAAGTGGAAAAAGTTTCCAATGGAACCAATCTGCCACGGGGTTGTGCATGTGTCCATTGATGTTTTAACACGTAAACTGAAATTCATGCATCAATTTATTCACTTTCAAACACATACAAAATTACTAAACATGTCAAATATTAGAAGGACATATTTACCTTGTGACATTGCAACAACCATGAATTTTCAGTATAATTTTCTTGCCTCTAATAAAACTATTTTATGATTTTTTAATATTTTTATCTTATTTAAGAGGAAGATATTTTAAGAGTTTTTATTTGGGTATGATAGAGCTCGGTGAGACGAGCGTAACTAACATAAGAATGAATGAAACGAAGGTCGGGAGCGAAAGTTACGACCTTGACAAATGTGCCACATGGGCAGGACCCACTTTCAAAGTGCGAGATAACCTACCCAGTGAGGTCTAGTTTCGAAGGGCTCGTCAATACGAGTTCATCAGTACCAAGAACATGTAATTCCGACTTCAGGATAAGAAGTTATCGCGTTTTAAATTTGGAATTGTATTTGATTAAAATAAAATAAAATATTATTAAAAAATAAGAAATAGAAAAAATAGTTGGCATCATCAATGATGCCAGAAGCTCACGCCGAGCCAAGCTGAGATGTGGTGTAAGCCGTGCGCTCAACGCATCGGACGCGCATTGTTGCCGCGCAATTCGTGCACACCATGAGCACGTCAGTCGCGACGGAGCCCACGGTTCCTTCCAATCAACATGCAACGCATGTTGAGTGCATGTGCACACGACATGCTGTCAGCTCGAGGGTCTTTCTTATAAATCGAGGGTTTTGATTCAGTTTTTTGGAGAAGTTTCTGGAGTCATTTTGAGTCTGTTTTCTTTTGTTCAAAAAACGTTCTTAGCTAAATCAAAGGTGTTCTACGCAATGGAAGCATCCATTTTTTAAATTGGAAACCTTATATGAGGAAAACACCCTAGGGCAAGGGGAGGTTCTATTTGCCACCTAAGGGCACATGAAGGGTAAAGTGTCTCTGGGCAAGGGGAGATTATGTTCATCACCTACGAGTGTGTTGTGAGAAAAGTGTCCTGGGCTAAGGGAGGTTCTATCCATAGCCTACTGGCATAGAAGGAGAAAAGTGTTCTGGGTCAAGGGGAGATTCTATCCGCAGCCTATGGGCACAGAAAGTGAGAAGTGTTCCGAGTTAATGGGTCCGTTCAAGAGGCGTTCTTACCTAAATCAAGCATGTTGGACATTGTTGCAGGTTATTTTTTTAGTTGGAGACCTCCAGAACCCCAGAAGTGGGCATCCAATTTTGTGGTGTCCAGTTTATCAGTTTCAAACTCACACGAAGAGCGAGGTAGGGGCTTTTATCCTTTCTTAAGGCATGATTATAAATTTTGGTTATGTTTTTAACTTATTTTTTATATGACTCGCATGTTATGAGTTAGAGATTATTTTCAAGTTATGATTTATAATTTTTGCACATATATTCAATCTATCGAATGGTCAATCGTTGAGATAAAATATAATTTTCATATCGTATGCTATTATGTATATTCGATTAGTCGAATGATTTTCTGCTGGAAGCGGATATGTTTTATATACTGCACGTTTTACGATTGCCTCATATATAGTAGTTTAATCGAATGAATATCTATGGATTTTGATATAAATTATACATGTTGGAGCGTGTGAGATAGAGATAAACTAGCTTTGTCATTGTTTTCAATGTGAATAAATACAATATGTTTAAAAGAGTGTTTTAGAGGTCTCGTCCTTGTTGAAAGGAGGATTCTAAAGATTATTTTGAAAAAACGTATAAGCATGGTGATCGTGTTACTAAAGTTGGACAAAGAAGGGTAACTGTTTCATTGGAATGAGCGACCAACTTTGCCTTTGTAGTGGTTGATAGTGATGCTCCCATGTCTTGTAGAGGTGGAGCTAGGGTTTTCAAAAGGATAAACATTGGGATAGACTGTTTTAAAAGAAAATAGCTTTTTTTGGAGTCTGTGAACTCTAAGATATTTTGATTGAGTCTGGGACTCAAGAGTGTTTTGGTTGTCTGGAGCTATTGTTGGGCACCCCAATAGAGCTCCACTGACTAGTTAATGGCACAATTAATCCGGTTTAGAATCGGATGTACGGTACCTATTTTAGCCTAGTGAGCCCCTAACGAAGGACAAGGCCCCTTATTAGCCCATAACAAATGGCACATATCAAGGCTACGCGCACTAGGGTAAAGAGTATCAAGGGAAGACTATCTACTCTCTAGATCCCAACACCCCATAAACACATGTAACTCTTCTATCCACAAGCACAAAATATTTTCAGATGATCTGTGGAGGAGTAAGAGGTTATTGTTTTGTACTAGCAATAAATTTCTATTAATATATATATGTCTGGGACATTAGTAGTGAGATATAAGAGCTTGAAAACCCTAGTAGCATCTTTGATGTATAGGAAGAAGCTCTAGGAATAGTTTCGGTGAAAAACACACCTTTTTTTCATGAAAAATATTATATATATGTGTTGTGAAACTGCCATGCGTTTATTCATGGCAAATCATACAAACTCCCCTACTGAGTATTTTAAAATACTCACCACTCCCTAGACTTTGCAGAACTATACAAAGCTTAGTGTGCGGATAGAGACCTATTCCGAGTTTTATCAATGTAATTTAAAAGATTTCAACCGCACCGAAATGAGTAAGAACTCTCCTTATTATTTTTCTGTTGTATGTTTGTACACGGACTGTAATTCATGAGGATATTATTATTTTAATATTAAATGTGGCTAACAGCTCCAGTTGTGGGCCTAAGTAAACTCTAATATTTTTCTAAAAAGAAATTTTATATACTTTCAAAATCTCAGGGCGCGACAAACATGTAGAAGAACCCATATAATATTTTTGTGGAACTGGTACCAATGTGAGAAGGTAAGGTTAACAGTGGTAGGCTCGTGGAACATGGATCCAAGATCTCAGTTTTTCATCAAAATCGCAATGTACCTTGAACACATTGCTGAGTCTTAAGAAATAGCAGTTGTTACTTGACACAACTTTGGATTTCCATAACCATATTCCCACACTGACCTCCATTCTTTTCGGCTCTCCGTTCTACTCAAATTAATCTTTCATTATTCCCTTGTCCAGTACAAAGCTGCCTGTTCATCTTCCTTCCAGAAATGACTCAAGGGCGTATACAGCCATCCTAGCCATCAATCAGACACCAATTAATCAAGCCTCAGCCACAGATGGTCGACAATTAGGGAATATAAATGGTGTGGTGTTGGACCCATTCAACCATCTATGGGCAACTGCTCTGTACAACGCCTCAGTCCCGTGCACCCCGTCCCAGCTCACGTAGGTTGAGGGATTATCACACGCTTGTACCCCGGGGTCCCCACATACCAGCGATGCGTTGTAGTTATAAGGCCCACCGACTCCACAACACGAACTCAGACTCGCTTTAAATCCTGCAAATCAACAGAATTGATTCAGAGGGTCTCACCTTTAGGTCTTGGTCATATTTTCATGTTTAGTAGGGCTCTCAAAACTTTGCACCCAGTTTAATATTGAGAGAACTGACTCAAGATTGTGGGCTAGGTTCTCTCTCAGGTAGGATCAACCATTTCATATAAAAAATTTAAGAACCGGCCCAAGTTGATTGGAATTTTTAATTAATTTATAAAATTATATCTAACCCAAGTAAAACGTAATCCTTGGCTCTTGCTATAAACTACGTTTCAAATTTAAAGATTATTTATTAATAATTTGGTTATTGTTATTATCCTTACATTCTAGTTGTATTTTTATTGTTTGCTTATATTAAGTTATTTATTTTGTTAGAGGGTTATTATATATGAATTTGTGTGTTAAAAAATTATAATTTTTTTAAAAGTAATAAAATTATGTTTTTTAGATATTAAAAACAATTATTTTTATGTAAATTGTCTCTTAAAAATTATACAAGGAAGAAAAAAATTAATTTAAAATAAAATTGTTGTTTGATAAATTGTCAAAAACGTCTCTAAAAGTTATCAAAACATCGTTAAAAGTTCTGTAAAAACATTGCTAGTGTCGACATGCGCCTTGTAATTTTTGCGAGGGTTTTAAACCTTTGTGAAAACTATTAACTAATATTTAAAATACTACTTATAAAAAGGGTTTTAAATTTTCTCAAAAACATCAAACTTTCAATGGGGATTTTAAACCCCCGCTACAATCTCCCCAAAAACTTTTTACAATAGGGCTTTTAGAAAAGAAGTAACTTTTAGAAGAGAAGTAAATACCCCCACTAAAAGTTTAAGTGGGGTTTTTAAACTTTTGCGGAGGTTTGAAACCCCTGTTATAAATCTAAATTTTGTAGTACCGATTTCCACTGCCCACTTATAATAAGAGATTTCGTTTTACTCATTATATATAAGCGCATCAAGACCACTGTCTCGTTGAGGCATTTGTTTGTCTGTGGTTGTCTTTTATCCAAAAAAACAATATTAGTATGGTTGTGGCAACCCAATAGGTAAAGAGTCTTAGGCATGATATTTTTCACAAAATAAAATTTGTTGATACGTGGGCCTGCTAAACTGTGTATGGAAAATTATTAGGTACACAATGCGGACCCAATAATTGTTTCTGTTGCGGGGCTGTTGGTGAGTGGAAACCCACATGTCTAAGTAATAAGGGGAGAGTTTTTAAGCTCTTAAGATAATAAGTTATGCATAAAAGCTACGATTACGATTGACAGTACACATATTAATACATATTAATATACATTTAGGTGTACGTGATAAAAATTTAGGCTGGGCTCATTGTCAATTATAAACTTTGAAAAACTCTAATGCAGATAAAAGACCGGAGGTTTTTTAATTTTTATTTCAAAAATAAACTCTGTTGAGTGTTGACAATTGGGGCGAGGGCTTACCGAACTCGTGGGGAGACTCGTAGATTCGCATGGCCGCCTGGTAAAAATCAGCATAGACGATGTTGACATGAGGGTAATGGCCACGCAGCCGGTCCACCATCTCCACCAACTGACGGTTGTGGAACCGGCTGAGCTCGTTGAGCTGGGCTAGGCACCCGGTTTGTGGGTCGTAGTCCTCTTTTCTCTCGCCCGGCATGCCAGCCCGCTTCGGATCGGCTGTGATGCACTCCCACCGGGGTGGGTGGGAGTGCCCAATCAGGTGAAACCACGTCATCAGGTGGCAGCAGGAGACGGGTTACTCGGTGACCCAGGTGAATGGTTTTCGTGAACACAAGACCGGGTGAAGATATGTATTAGAGCCGAGCCAGGCCAGTGGAGTGGTCTTCAAGGAACCCAGAACTCCCACCCATCCCAGCGACGATCACCGCTGCGCTCTGCAACTCCCGCATCCCGCTGCTCCCGCTCCCACCTGGTGACCAAGGAACCCAGAACTCCCACCCATCCCAGCGACGATCACCGCTGCGCTCTGCAACTCCCGCATCCCGCTACTCCCGCTCCCACCTGGTGACCAGAGCGCACTGATCAACGCCGGAGAAGAGTGGAGTACTCTTCAAGGAACCCAGAACTCCCGCTCCCACCCACCCCAGCGATCCTTCGAGCGCTCTGCAACTCACCCATCCCGGTGACCAGAGAAGCGGTGATCGACGCCGAAGAAGAGTGGTCAGGTAGCAACATTCTCAGAGGCAGCCGGCGCATAAAAATCGAAATAGGAGGTGCAGTCTGTTGGCGCTCGCTCCTGCAAATCGGTCTGATTCCCGTTCGACAGTCGGAAAAGGATATCGTTGAGGTACAACAAACGAACTTGAGATGCAGATGCGCTTATGTATTTTTTATTTTGTCTCTATCCGTCATTCCAGGGGAAAAAAAGGAACTTTGATTATTTTTCTATTCCATTTTCTTTCACGGACAACTTCTGCATTGTGTTTACTGCGCGCCCAAGTGACTTTATGTTCCATTTTCTTTCACATATAATTTCTGGGTTTTGACCACATTGTGTTTACTGCAAGCTTCCGTCACTACTCCATCCCAGATTCTTTAAAGAATAGAAAACTGGATTTTTTGCTTTTTACTACATTTCCACCGACCTGCGTTTCGTTTGTTCCGCATTTTTTGATGGGCTTTCTTTCAGCTTACCACGCTTCTATATGTCGGAGAGAATAACCTGCATATGCTCTGTGGTTATTTTTATTTTTGAATCTGAAGTCCTAGATCGACGAAGTGAGGCCTTTTCGTCTCCTGCAAAATCAAAATTATGTTGTCCATAGCCTCTTCTCTGTTTTGCTTTTTCCAGGAAAAATTGTATCTTTTCCACTTTGGAATTTTTTGTTGCCTGTCTACTGATGAAACTGCATATGCTTTGTGTTTATTTTTATTTTTTAATCTGAAGTCCTAGATCGACAAAGTGAGGCCTTTTCGTATCTTGCAAATCAAAATTATGTTGTCCAGAGCCTCATCTCTGTTTTGCTTTTTCCAGGAAAAATTGTATCTTTTCCACTTTGGAATTTTTTGTTGCCTGTCTACTGATGAAACTGCATATGCTTTGTGTTTTTTTTATTTTTTAATCTGAAGTCCTAGATCGACAAAGTGAGGCCTTTTCGTATCTTGCAAATCAAAATTATGTTGTCCAGAGCCTCATCTCTATTTTGCTTTTTCCAGGAAAAATTGTATCTTTTCCACTTTGGAATTTTTTGTTGCCTATTTACTATGATTGTGAACACCGAATGGTTTCATTTCTCATGTTCACGAAACCTGCCATGCATAAAAGGATTTCAGAGTGTCCCCTTTGTCTTCTCTTTATATCAACTAAATGCTTGCCGATGATTTTGATGCCTTTAAATGTTCGATTATTTTGATGTCTTCAATTCATATAAGCCTTGCAGCAATATTGCTGGAGGGTTGGAGCAATATTGCTGGAGGGTTGGAGCAATATTGCTCCAACCTTGAGCAATATTGCATCAGCATTGGAGCAATATTGCTCCAACTTGGAGCAATATTGCATCAACCTTGGAGCAATATTCTTCCAACTTGGAGCAATATTGCATCAACCTTGTAGCAATATTGCTCCAACCTTGGAGCAATATTGTTCCAACTTGGAGCAATATTACATCAACATTGGAGCAATATTGCTCTAACATTGGAGCAATATTGCTCCAACCTTGGACAATATAGCATCAACATTGGGGCAATATTGCTCCAACATTGGGGCAATATAGCATCAACATTGGGGCAATATTGCTCCAACATTGAGGCAATATTGCTCCAACCTGAAACTGTTCATTGATTTTGATGCCTTTAAATGTTTACCGATGATTTTGATGCCTTTAAATGTTTACCGATGATTTTGATGCCTTTAATGTTCGATTATTTTGATGCCTTCAATTTATATAAGCCTTGCAGCAATATTGTTGTAGGGTTGGAGCAATATTGATTCAACTTGGAGCAATATTGCATGAACCTTGGAGCAATATTGCTCCAACCTTGGAGCAATATTGTTCCAACTTGGAGCAATATTGCATCAACATTGGAGCAATATTGCTCCAACCTGAAATGTTCTATGATTTTGATGCCTTTAATTTATATATGTCTTGGAGCAAAATTGCTATAGGGTTGGAGCAATATTACATCAACATTGGAGCAATATTGCTCCAACCTTGGAGCAATATTGCTACACCGTCAGAGCAATATTGCTCCAACATGAAATGTATTATTACTACACCGTCGGAGTAATATTGCTCCAACCTGATAGGTTCGATGATTTTGATGCCTTTAATTTATTTAAGTCTTGGAGCAATATTGCTACACCGTAGGAGCAATATTACTACACCTTAGGATCAATATTGCTCCAACCTTGCAACAATATTGATGCAAGGATTGAGCAATATTGCTACAATTGTAAATTATAAATGCTAATAATTCTTAACAACGTTATAACTTTTGTAATGTGCTTTTTGATGTTTCAGGAACATTGTCTTCACTATAGTAGGGCTTCCTTTCATTGAATATCTATCATGGCAACTAAATCAAGTAGGTTTTTTTTAATCCCTACGTTTAAAATGTTTATGGATGTTGTTGATGTACTAATATTAATGCTTATGCATTAGGATTATTGCTCTTGTTATAGCAATATTTTAAATGTTAATCCTATTATCAATAATTGAATTATATGCGACATTTTAAAGACATTATTGCTACAACATTTCTGCATTATTGGTAATTTTATAGCACACTAGCTAAAAATGTTGTAGCATTATTTCAGCTATACTCATACCATCTTGAATATGATGCCAGTGTATATTTTAAATATTGATATGTTATTTACGGGGTTATATTCAACACTTTTATTATATGTCTAGGTACCTTCTTACTAATACTTAGATATGTATTGATGCAGAAGTTCTTGAATCAAAGAAGAGGGGCTCAAACCTTGGAGGAGGATCAGGAAGAAATAGGCGAGAGTCATTGAAAGTCCCTTGTTTCCCCTCGGGACTAGCAAAGTCAGTGAGCATATTGTCTACCTTCCCAGAGGTGAAGACTCTTGTTAGCCAAACCCCCTTCATCCAATTGTTAGACGCAAGAAACATCGTTTGTCAAGCGTCACTTTTTGAAGTAATTTTGGGTTATTGGACTGAGGCCCAACCTGGGGTCACATTCAAAGGATGTAGAGTGGACTTCACTGTGGAGGATGTGGCCCTCATTACTGGCCTGAAGAAGGGGGGCAATCGGGTGGTCTTCGCCCAAGAAAGGGAGGAGAGGGGTGCTTATTGTAAGCGTCGTTTTGGGAAGAAGCAGGTTACAAGATCTGAAATTGAGAAGACCATGGATGTTTTAACTGCCACGACCGACCCTACATCGGTGGAGGATTGTGCAAGAACGATCATCTTGCACATTTTCTCATGCCTCCTATTTCCTCAGACCCACACTGTGGTCAAGAACGCGTTAATTGACCTGGTGGAAGACATGGACAGCCTCCATCAATATGACTGGCCTCAAGCTATTTATGAATTTTTAGTAGTCTCAGCCTCAACCCTCCATAGGAAGATTATGTCGAAGGAGGCAGGCAAGTCTGAGGGCTATGGATCATTGATTGGAGCAGCATTTGTCCTACAGGTATTTTATACTTGCTACATAATTGTATTTACATGATTATATAGGAGTTACAAAATGCTAATTTTTATCTTTTATATGTTATAGGTTTGGGTGTTTGAGCATTTTAAGATGTTCATATCCCCTGTGCCGCATAAGCTGCCCCGATTTGCGAAGTGGCCAAATTGTGGCATGCTAAAGGGGGAAAAAGAGGCTAAGCACCATAGGTCGGTTGGCAAATATGCACAAATGTTTAAATTTCTGAGACCACAAGAGGTAATTGTGACTATTTTTTATATTGAAATGTTTGAGTTTTTAAAATTTGTTCAACTTTTTAGTTTATTGAACTTTGCATGTTAACTAATTGTGCATATGTTGACCACAGGTTCTATCTGTGTTGGTTCCTGTTGCGAATGAGGCAAATCTCATTGAAGGGGCAGGAAAGGCCTTAAAAAAAAGGAAGGTAGGAATGGAAGGTGGGGCGCTGGTGAAGGCGAG
The DNA here is from genome assembly GCA_035235625.1 of Saururus chinensis. Lineage (NCBI taxonomy): Eukaryota > Viridiplantae > Streptophyta > Magnoliopsida > Piperales > Saururaceae > Saururus > Saururus chinensis. The sequence continues at coordinate 25,991,604 of CP141144.1, forward strand.
TGGGGGAGGAATGTTGGTCCTGAAGTCGGCGCTAGATAATATGGCCTCTGCACTTGGAGTTGTGCATACTGCCATGCATATATTGGAGGAGGAGGGCTACTCTACTGACCATCTACATGGTGTCATGGACACCATTTCAGAAAATTTTTTGACATTTAAGAACATGGCCAATCATTTGGTTAAGAGGCCATCAAAGAGGATGAGGCATACCTCCCTCGCAAAGGCGGACGAGGATGAAGGTGGCAAAGCTGACAAGGAAGATATTGGAGATAATAATGATGATAATGAAGATGAGGGTGAGGAGGAGGGAGGGGAAGAGGAGGGTGAGGAGGAGGAGGGAGGGGAAGAGGGGAAGAGGTGGAGGAAGAGGGGGGAGAGGAGGTGGGAGAGGATGGGGGAGAGGAGGAAGAGGGAGGAGAGGAGGTGGGAAAGGATGGGGGAGAGGAGGAAGAGGGGGAGAGGAGGTGGGAAAGGATGGGGGAGAGGAGGAAGAGGGGGGAGAGGAGGTGGGAGAGGATGGGGGAGAGGCAGGAGAGGAGGGTAGAGTGGATGAGGGAGAGGGGGAGAGGAGGAAGAGGGGGAGAGGATGGGGGAGAGGCAGGAGAGGAGGGGAGAGTGGATGAGGGAGAGGGGAGAGAGGCGGATGAAGAGGAGGGGGCAGCGGAGCAAGGGGAGGATAAGAGAGAGGAGGGTCTAGATGGGGAGGAGAGTATGAATGTTGAGGAGGGAGATGGGGAGGGAGATAAAGAGGGTCTCACTTCGAAAAGACCTCTACGGATAAAATATAAAAGTAAGAAGTATGGGACCCCTTTTACTCAGGAGAGAAAGAGGAAGAGGAGGGAGAAGAAGGAAATGACTGTGGAGGAGGCTGCAACCATTTTAGTTTCTTGTGAAGCCTCAGCCAAGCAAGCATCCCGTACCTTCCCTCGCCGTCCAATGAAGATTAACTTATGCAGTCCTCTATCTAATTTGTGTATGCGAGATCAAGACACTATTCAAAAATTCATTACAGATAGGAGCCATTCTGTGGTGGGTGTCGGTGTCGCAGACAATGACTTAGTGGATATGCTGAAGGCGGAGTACATCTCGTCTAATGTAAGACTACAATTTCTATCTCTTTAAATCTTAAGTATTCAATATTGATTTTATACTAAGTGTATGCTTCAATGTATGTAGGTAATAGATGCTTACATGTATATGCTACAACAAAGAGCATCTAGATCTACTGGAAATGCCTTCCCCAAATGCCACTTTGGGACCTTTGCGTTGTAATTTTATTTCACCAAGGTATGGTCCAAAGCCTAATATTTTTATGTATTGGGTTAAGTTTGGATATGGACTAAGTCAAATCCAATGGGAATTGCAATTGAAGGTTATGGCAGAGGACGCATTGGAGGACCTCGCAACCACATGTTTTGGAGCCGATAAAGAATGTCCTGATTTCATCTTTATACCAATGTGTGACAATGCACATTTTCACTTATTGGTCATAGATGTTGACAAGACTGAAGTGAAATGGTTTAATTCCATGCATGGGTATGGCCATAAGAAACGACATCCTAATGTGAAAAAATTGGTGAGTTAATGTATGATTCATTGAAACCAATTTTGTTTTTAAACAATTACTTTGAAACTAATTTGGCAAATATGTGAATAATAGATGGATAGCATTGGAGTATTTCTTGAGGAGCACCTTAAGGTACCTAATGCTAAAAAGTGGAAGATCGTTAGTAAGAAGGGACCATACCAATCAAACGGGGTTGATTGTGGGTTCTTCCTCATGCGTACTGTATATTGCATTAGTTCTGGTTTGCCAGTTGATTATACTCAGGTATAATGGGGTTAATAAGATATATGGGCCAATTGCATATATTTTTTTATTTCTTCTTTATTCCTTCAGTCAAAATGGGATACTAACAAATTTATTCGTTTCAACATTTTTAGGAAGATATCTCTCAGCGTTTGAGACTTGGAATGGCTGCAAAGATCCTAAGAGGCTCTATTGATTGAGTATGAGTCTTTATGGTGATGGTGAGAACCTTAAATGATATGTATTAATGTTTCCTAGATCCATAGGTATGTATATATGAAAGGGGTGAATCTAACATTTGCTTGGGCTTTACTTTGTATTAATGGTTGAAAGCTGATGAATTTGGTTTCCGTTGGTTTTTTTTTATTCTACTACTTACATTGGTGGTTAGATGAATGAAGCCAAAAGTTCCTGGTTGAGACTGTCATGGGGTCTTTTGTTTTTATCCGCCCAATATTTAACTCTCTTCTTCTTCATTATCTCCTTCTTCAATGTTTATCACCCAATTATTTCCTTCTCCAAGAAAATAAAGATGAACAGAAGATTAGGTTAACTACTGTTTATAAGTTAAAATGTTCTTCTACAGGGATATGTGGAGCCAAAAAATATGAGGTGCTACTCATAGAAACTTAGATCTGAATATAATCCTCTGAGTTCTAGTCATAATGGGATTTTATACTTCTGAGAGCTGAAAGAAATACCAGGCAATCACTTGTAGCCATGTCACTGGCCTATGAAGAAAAGGATCTCCATGACTTTTACAACTTTTTTCTTTATTTTTGTTCTCTGAGACATTCTTTACTACTCAAAAATATGCTTCATCAATAACCATTTGTATTTATCATGTCTCCAATTGTCAACGCAGTACCAACACTATAATTTTATTCTTTCTAGGTGCAAGGAAGACTTGAGGGAGGACAGCTGTATACACCTGCATATGTTGCACGTATTAATGCTATGGTGCGTGGAGCTTCAAGGGGTATCATTGTTCCCACTAATTTGTCAACAGTTTGGAGCTCTCTACAACAATTATTAATTGAGACAGATGGATCGAGTGGTGTATCTGTTTAAGGTGTTTTCTTACAATCTTTATGTAATGGTCTAGTTAAGGAAGGCGAGATACTTGGATCACTTCGTGCTGGAGTTCAATGGACACCTGCTGTATGAAACATCTTATTAGCATTTGTTGCTCTTAATTATGTTGTGGCTTTCAAAATCTCCAGTTTTCTGGCTTGATTTGCTTAAATTTACGTGAACTTTTATGATAAAAAGTTACGAGGATTAAGAATGTGAAAATGGGAGCAAATTAAACTGTTAGTAATTTGATGAAGGTTGTTGTGGGACATTTATTTTTAAATGATGTTGTCGGTTTTTGTGCTACAGGTTTTTGCCCATGCTCAAAGAGAAAGCATAGAATCTTTTTTCACTTAGGTAGGAGTACATACTAGCTTTCCAGCTTGAAACAGATTTTTATTTTTAAGAAAAATTAATGCATACATCATCCTTGCTGCCTTTTCTAATATAATTCCCCTTGTGGATTACAGGATTGACTGCCTTTCAATTCTACCTGCAGTTTATGGGCCTCAGGATGCTCCAAAGGTTTTGTCTCAGGATGCAAATATATTATTTTCCCTTTCCTTTGGTCTCTTTTTATTTGTTTGTTTATTATGAGGTTATGTCATTCTCCCTTTCTTTAATGTGCAGGATGTGTTCGGTCTCCTAGACAAAGAAACAGAAACTCTTACTCATATAAGGGCTTCTCATGACACTGTTCTTTCTTTTATGTGAAATAAAAAGAAAAATTAGAAGCCCACCCTTTTAATCTAAGGTAGTCTTTTGTATGGCATCTTAGTTTGGTCTTTACCTTCTAATGGCATGACAATTTGTGAATGAGGATTTTTATTCTAGTTTATTTCTTTTATGAGAAATAAAAGCCCAAGATTTATATATTTTTATAACATCTTTTTCATATCTCCTTCCAGGCCTTTTTGGATATTCAACTTTATGAGAAAGCCCTCGATTTATTTGAAGATGATCCATCAACCTCAGTATGTTTTTCATTGTTGATCTTATGCTATAGTGTTTGGTTAGCAAAATACTGGAAGTAACAAGTACAAATTTTCTTGCAAAAAAGACACAGCCTTGGTAAATGAATGACTTGTATTTCATTTCCATTTACAGTTAAATTTCTTGTTGCTTTTTGTTTCCCTATTATATGTCAATTTAATCTTTAACTCTCTCTCTTGTGCCCCTTTTTTTTGGCTTTCCTCATGCAAGATAAGCATGGGTTTTCCTTCCCCCCCCCCCTCACTTATTTCATATATTTGTAATCTTTTTCTTCTCTATCTAATCAAACAGCTTCGTCAAAGTCGTTGTAAACATGTATTCTATTTATGAAATGGAGATCTCAGGCATAAAGAAATAGACAATAATAATATATTTACTTAGACTGCAACACAGAGTTTGTTGCTGCCTGTTCTATCTCGTTTCAGAGTATTTCACAGTACAGGTAGTGGCTGCTGTTGGTTTCAAGGGCAGAAGGCTTGAAATTCCGAGTGATATTAACCCTCAAGTCGCTGCTGTGATTGAGTCCAGCTGGGCCAAGTAACTAGATAACCGAACATCCATTTTTCATTTTGGATTCCCTCTTGCAGCAATGAAACACATGATAAAGCCTTCAACACCTCAACCAGTTCTTGCTGAAGTATCACAGCTTACAGAAAACGTGAAATTAGTTGCTGAGTGCTTGTTTCTCCGCATGGACGTTGTTTTTTGGTGAAGCAATTCTAGTGGGAGCGGCTTCTGTGCAGATTGTCACATGTACAGGACTAAATCTATTTTGTGGATGAGTTTCAATTCTTTTTTGCTTCTACCTAACTCTTACCTCTTATTACGTTGGTCAATCAGAGTGCCCTGCTATCTACACTCTCTTTGTTCTGTTGAAGGCGAGCTGCTATCTCACATTTCAGGCTGAGTTTCAAACGCCCAACTTCAAATCTTTTTTCTCCGCAATCACTAAATGTGTATGGTCAAATATCTTAATATGTTTTTTGTATGTATTATTATTCCTGTGTAATTAAATGTCTAACTCATAGAGAAAATGAATTTTCTGCGAAAAGTGAGCAATTGCTTCACTAATGTCCAATATTTACATAATGCTTATTGTACAAGCAGGGATTCTTCAATAGATGGTCGTAAATTTCAAGAATCGGTTTGCAGTGCAAAGAAGCCGATTGATTTCATTTGTAATATCTGGACAGTTAATGATGTAAGCGTGCTGGTTTTGCCTCTTTCATCCTTTCTTATAGGGATATTCGTGATAGAAACATGGCGGTGATCATTGTTCGGTTATTTCGTCTCAAAGAGAAGAACGCATGGATGATGTGTTTATGCATGGGCTCCACGCCATGGCCTGGACACATGGCTGTTATAGCCTTGCAGGACTTCCATGCTATATGCTAAGCCTTAAGGAACCAAACCTAGTCCTCTACGTTAGAAGAGTTTTCGTTTTCTACTTCTCATTGACAATGATCCCAACCTAAACTATGCATAGGAGATCGATAGTGTATATGTTAGGGCATGTTAGCGTCTGTATTACTTATGCTAATGTGTGTTACTATGAGCGTCGTTAATTTTTGTTTTCTAAGGACATTGCTACTGTTAGGGCAATATTGCTCCAACATTTGAGCAATATCGCTCCAACATTAAAGCAATATCGCTCCAAAATTGCTACAATATCGCTTCAATGTTGAGCAATATCGCTCCAAAATTGCTACAACATCGCTTCAATGTTGGAGCAATATCGCTCCAACATTGGTGCAATATCGCTCCAATGTTGGGGCAATATCGCTCCAACATTGGAGCAATATCGCTCCAACATTAAAGCAATATTGCTCAAATGTTGGAGCAATATCGCTCCAACATTGGTGCAATATCGCTCCAATGTTGGAGCAATATCGCTCCAACATTAAAGCAATATCGCTCAAATGTTGGAGCAATATCGCTCCAAAATTGCTACACTATCGCTTCAATGTTGGAGCAATATCGCTCCAACATTGGTGCAATATCGCTCCAATGTTGGAGCGATATCGCTCCAACATTGAACATTAGAGCAATATCGCTCCAACATTGGTGCAATATCGCTCCAATGTTGGAGCGATATTGCTCCAACATTGGCGCAATATCGCTCCAACATTGCTACTGTTGTTGCAATATCACTCCAACATTGAACATTAGAACAATATTGCACCAATGTTGGAGCGATATTGCTACAACATTGCTACTGTTGGAGCAATATCGCGCCAATGTTGGAGTAATATCGCTCCAACATTGGTGCAATATCGCTCCAATGTTGGAGCGATATTGCTCCAACATTGGCGCAATATCGCTCCAACATTGCTACTATTGTTGCAATATCACTCCAACATTGAACATTAGAGCAATATCGCTCCAATGTTGGAGCGATATTGCACCAATGTTGGAGCGATATTGCTCCAATGTTGGAGCGATATTGCTCCAATGTTGGTGCGATATTGCAGCAAGTTAAGAATAATATTGGATGAACATTGATGTTATTCACTATAAATTTGTTTCATATTAAGTGTTTCCAAGTGATAATTTCTCTTAATGGAAATTTTAAATTACATTTCAAAACTTGAGTTCGTTAATGCTTTGATGATCACGCTTAATATATTAATGCATATGAAACTTACTAGGTTCCAACTACTCTTTTAGTATTTACTTCATATTCATTCCCTCTAACAAACATATCAAGTAATAAAATGATCAAAGATAAGAACGAACCAAACAAAAATTTCTCTACACTTTCGTTGGGCATGAACTCATAGATCAATAATTTTTATTCTTAGCGGATGCACCATCCCAAAAGCCTAACAAGGTTTTAGTGCTAGAGCTTTGCAATTAGTTCCACCTCATTCTTGAACCCTTCAAATCCTTGTCCTGAACTTTGAGAGAGCCTTTTCACAGCTATTTCTTGACCATTTACTAATTTTTTCCTGCAAGATTGCCATTAAGCTCCTTTAATACCCAGATGCTTATGATTAATGCTCAGTGAGCTATTTTATAATATATCTATTTTTATGATCCTCCAATTTCTTTTCTTATGTTTCTGTGGAGTTACGGTTCTTAAAATCCCTACAATGAAGTGGGGAAAAACCATATAAACATGTCCACATCCACCCTCTCCAAGCTTGTTGGCCGTAAAGAAATTCTCAGAGTATGCAATATTGTGATAAAGGAAAACAGAGTATGCAATATTGTGCACAAATAAGAAACACTGGCAGTCCCATCTTAGGCAAGCCCCACCCATCCAAACAATAAGAATGAGGTCAACACATTTTATTTGGGATCATGTAATATGTGCAGCTTTAGACATACTGCATCAAGGAGGATGTTTGAAGCTTTATCATCGCGATATAGCACTTGACATTCTGAATCGTGCAATAATGTGAGTTGTCATGCAGCACCAATTGCAACTTTGATTCTTATATCCCAAGAAAGTGGCTGAGCTCCTCCTGAAAAAGAGGTCCATTTTCTATGAGATGCAATATAACTAAAAAGAAATCAACAACTACTAAATAGATATCTTTACGTATTAACAGGAGTCACAACAAGTACACATTCATGTCCGTACACCACAAACAAAGGCACTTCATCATACATGAATTATATGAAATCTACGTCTTTAAATGTTGAAAGTGTGGGATTATTTTTACTTATGACAAACGTTTCTCCCGAAGATGCACAAGGAGCATGATTTCATTTCCAAGTAACATAAAACAAAGTAGGATAATTTATGTTTAAATAGGTGGTTCTCTAGACTACCTTTTGGCAAGTACTCATAGACCAGTAATCGGTAGTCACAAACACTGGCAATAACCAATGAGCTTAACTAGATTTGGATAGTGAAGTTGACTGAGGTACTGCACAACTGTCTGTCCACATCAGTTGTGAAACCAAATTAATAACACCAATAAAACTGAGAAACTTAATTAAACAAATTCTATAAGAGAAGAAAGGCTTACCAACCACTCTTTGTGGCCTTGAAAACCATATGCTTTAAGATTCTTCACAGCAAAAACCGTTCCAGATCCAGGCTTTAAAGCAGTTATTGTTTGCTCATCGACCCATCCCTTGAAAACATAACCGAATCCTCATTCTCCACGGAGAGATTCTGTATGGAAGTTTCTAGTCGCATTTCTGAGCTGATTGAAAGGGAAGTTCTTCAAATATGGGGATGACGAGATTTCACACTCAGTTTGTGGTGTTGGAGCATTAGAACTACCACTATTCTTGCTTTAAGATGGCAGAGTCAAACTTGATACACTTGTAGATAGTTTTCTCTTGCTGTTGGTTTTTGAAGCCTCAAATGCAAAGATATAACGGAGTTACAAAAAGGATACAATGTTATACACATTTTGTCTCCTCATTCTTTAAAACTACAACCAGTATGAAGGAAGAATAAAACCTAAGAATTGAAGAATATTTTATAGCAAGTGTAAACAGAGCCTGCAAATGCTAACAGGAAAAAGGGAAAGAAGAACATTTTACAGCAAAGTACTATATTCCCCCTAAATAAATAGTCCATGGATAACCAAATGCTATATGTCCTAGAAATCCGGAGATAGAAAATCATAACTTTAAGATTGATGTTGCCGAGTTAATATGGCCTTAATTATGCAACGTAAAAATCACCTCAAATCATATACTAACTTGGTTGCAAAATATAACAGAAAAAACTTTGTGGTCTACACCTCGAAATATCTCACTTCTAATCCCACAGCCCAATTAAAAAGAGCAAATTAATATAACACGAAAATAAGCATATTTAAATCATTTGTCCCAACTAAATCTATACAACGAAAAACTTAAAAAAAACCAAGCACTTTCACTTTTCCAAAACATTAACTAAAACATACATACCCTTGTACCTAACTAAAAAATTAACTAAAACATAGAGCAAATCACAATGTTCCTAAGTTTAACAAGTGAATATCAGTATAAACATAAATGGTGGATCACACAAAAATACCTAACAAGGTTTCAAAAATCTCTGGAATATTGCACAGTTGATGGAATAAGAACTCCTTCAAAGTACCTATTTATCTTTCATATGCAGGTAAGCAATAGTTTAAAAAACTATATCATCATTGCAATATTGCTGCCTGTAACATAGTTGCCGAATCAGTTACATGTCTACCTATAAAGCTTGAAATATTATGGTACAATTCCAATAATCAAAGTTCCATCATCAAGTTTATGATTGCCAAACATTGATAGGAACTATATTATGAACAATCAACCCTACTGATAGTCATTGTTCTTATAGGTCTGACCACAAAGCGGTCATTCTTATTAGGATATACAAAAGCAAACGACAATTTAGCATCTCTTCTTCTTGCTTGAGGATCAACCTCTTTGACCGAAAAAAGTTTATAAATGTGTACAGTTCATGTCCAGGAAAAAAGGTATTAAAAAAGACTTCAAGAGGGGTAATATAAAATTTAATATACCATATATATCAATTCATGAATTGTAGCATCCTTCCATGTTTAAATTTATACTTCATCCTTGGGTTCCTTATCTCTCATTGCAAAATCTTCATTGGAATGGTGCCCACCAATCTACAATAAATATAAAGCATTTAGACAGAACAACCAAATGACAAAAGGAGAGCTACATAATATGATTAGTGTGACACTCATCGAAGTTGGATTCATCACCATGTTTGAGAATATCTACAAAATAACCTGGCTTTCTTTTTTTTACAAACTCGATTCCAAAGACTAGATTCAATACAAATTGTTACATAGTAGCATCATGCAGAAAAATTACCTCATCTATTTTCCAAATCGTACAAATTGTCTTCAACCTTCCAAGATTATATATAACATGACTTAACAAAATGGTACAAAATGTTATCAACCTTCTGTGATTGCATATAGCATCACTTAGCAAAATGGCAAAAAATATTTTCAACCTCCTGCATAAAAAACCACTTAAAATTGTAATCAGTAAAAGCTTATAAAAACTGATTTTATACTTCATGTTCAATTAATAACGAGTGATTAATATCTATTTTTACCCAAATTGGCTTCAGCTAAACCTCAGTTGAGGTTTAGGAATCTGCAAGTGGCTTGATTCTATGGGAGGCATACTGACTTGCTGATGCACAATGTAAATAAATTTACTAAATCATATTTTGCTAAAACTATCAAATAAAATGCTTTAGTTAAAGCAAATGATTGAACTTACCTCAAGTAAGTTGGAAAAACTTTTGATACCTCTAGGAGTATCTTCGCAACAAAATAAATCCTATAATACATGCCAATAATTTAGAATTATATAGAATACAAAAAGACATGTGATAGTATCTATAACACCGTGAATAAATATAATTACTTGAGGTGGCTGAAACATTGGGATATGAGGTCGAAGCTGCAATTGAGGCAATTGAGTACATGAGGCGGGAGACTGCTGAGTACTTGGACTTGATTGCTTTTTTTTCTTGTGATGTCTCTCAAGGCAACCCCTCTTCCTCGCAGCTGCTTTACCACCACGAGTACGTTTCTCCCGTATTTTTATCCCTGATGCAGGTACCTCAATATTTTGGTCATTGATATCCTTTTCTGCGAGGGTCTCATGCATATTTGCAGCCCTATCTTGAAGCTCATTTTGATGAGTTTGCTTCAATTCCTCATCTATTACTTGGGACATAATTTTAGCTTGAATCATTGTTGCCTTATATTCCACTTCAGATTCAGCACCCCGTGCTGCTATGGCAATCAATATACGTGACAACTCCATGAAGCGTGTTCCCATAGCCTTATGTGGGTCAGTGTCAGTAGTTGTTGAAGTTGAATTCATTATGACCTGAACTTTTGCATCTCTTGACCACCGTCTAATTATGTATTGGGGAGGGAGCATCTTCACACATCTATTATCAAACACTTTCAATGAATGACTGCATAGTATTCCTGCAAATTCAAACTTCTTACAACTGCAAACAACTGTGTGATCTTGTAAATCAAATGTGACATTGTGTTGACCATGCTTTCCTACAACTTTGAACTCCATTGTTGTTCCTTTCTCTATATATTCATGAATTTCACAATCTAAGTGATCTTGATACTCACTTAAAAATATTTCAAAAGCAGCTGGGGTATAAATTTTTGCCGCTTGTGCTAACATTTTAGAGAACATGAGTAACCTAGGAGTTCTATCCAACATTTTAAAATCAGCTTGTAACTCTTGAAAACGTCGATCATCTACTAATCTATCAAAATGATGAAGAAACTCCATAGGATTTATTTTAGAATTTACATACCTCCTCAAAATACTGTTCATAGATTCACTGCACTGTGTGGACTTCATTCCCGCACAAAAATGATGTCGACCATAAGCCATAGCCCATTTTTCCTTCTCACGAAACAACTGAAGCAACCACGGATGATCTTTAACTGTATATTTTTCAATCATCCTATTCCATCCCTCTAAGAACTCCTCCTCTGTTTCAAACTCAAATATGCATTGTTTTAGATCTCTTGCAAATGACTGAAACTTTTCAAAAACATGGCTGAGATGTTCAGCTGCATTCTGATATATATGCCATATACATAAGCGATGATGGGTTTCTGGCATAACAACTCGAATAGCTTTAGCCATTGCTGCACATTGGTCTGTAATGATAGTAACCGGTTTCTTACCAGACATTGCAAAAAGATAAGTCTCAAGTAACCAAATAAAAGAATCAGCAGTCTCATCATATAACAAGGCAGCCCCAAATATGGTATTTTGGCGATGATGATTTACACTAGTGAACAATGCACATGGCCAATTTATGTTAGTAGTTCTATACGTGGTATCAAAGCTTATCACATCCCCAAAATTCTCATAGTCTACTATCATCCTTGCATTTGCCCAAAAGATATTAGTTATCAGACTATCTTCATCCAACTGCATTGAGTAGAAGAAAGATGGATTATCCTTTTGTTTTCTTTTGAAGTATTCTAACAAAGCCGCTGCTTCTCCTTTTTCCATCACCTTTTGACGCTTAGTACGTAAATAATTTTTCAGATCCACTGCAAGAAACCCTACATTTTGTTGACCACCAGCTTGGCTTGCTTGCAAAGCTATAGAATCTTTAGGTGGAATGCCTACACTTGCCGCTGAATCAGCCAACACAGATTGAGACATACTCATGTGTCTATGTGAATTCAAAAATGGAACCTTTGTTGGGGTCACAACCATGTGATTATGACTTGGCTCAAATTGTACAATTTTATACATGTCATCTACAAGCTTGATAACCATCATAGCTAAACAGCCCGTTCTTGTTTCTGGACGAGGATTCTTCACCACTCTATTTCTTTTATCTTCAACTCTTTTGCCTTCTTTTGAACAACAAAATCTTCGCATTCTAATTATGCCATCTTTTTTCCATTTTCATCCTCTTCGAATGCTAAATCCAATTGTTGCACTATAATCATTGTAGAATTTGTAAGCCATCTCCTCTGTTGCAAACTCCATTCCAATATTTGGTACTCTTTCTTCTACTTCATGAAAATCTAATTTCCGACAAGCAGAGTTTACTTGGCTCCCTATTTGAATGTCATTTTGTTCATCACCTTCATTATGCCCATCACATCGAACACTTGACCCCTCACTTGCCATTGCCCTACACAAGTCCATAAAAATATTATGAAGAAAAGAAGGGAATATATTCAAAATTTTGAAACTAAGACATTTTATTAGTGTGTAACAAAATACTATATGGCTATATTGTAGCAATATTGCTGCAATGTTAGAGCAATATTGCTGCAAAGTTGGAGTAATATTGCGCCAACAGTGTAGCAATATTGCTCCAAGGTTGGAGCAATATTACCCCAATGTTGATGCTATATTACTTCAAGGTTGGAACAATATTGCTCCAACAGTGGAGCAATATTGCTCTGATGGTATAGCAATATTGCTCCAAGGTTGGAGCAATATTGCTCCAATGTTGATGTAATATTGCTCCAACCCTATAGCAATTTTGCTCCAAGACATATATAAATTAAAGGCATCAAAATCATAGAACATTTCAGGTTGGAGCAATATTGCTCCAATGTTGGAGCAATATTGCTCCAATGTTGATGCAATATTGCTCCAAGTTGGAACAATATTGCTCCAAGGTTGCTCCAAGGTTGGAGCAATATTGCTCCAAGGTTCATGCAATATTGCTCCAAGTTGAATCAATATTGCTCCAACCCTACAACAATATTGCTGCAAGGCTTATATAAATTGAAGGCATCAAAATAATCGAACATTAAAGGCATCAAAATCATCGGTAAACATTTAAAGGCATCAAAATCAATGAACAGTTTCAGGTTGGAGCAATATTGCCCCAATGTTGGAGCAATATTGCCCCAATGTTGATGCTATATTGTCCAAGGTTGGAGCAATATTGCTCCAATGTTAGAGCAATATTGCTCCAATGTTGATGTAATATTGCTCCAAGTTGGAACAATATTGCTCCAAGGTTGGAGCAATATTGCTACAAGGTTGATGCAATATTGCTCCAAGTTGGAAGAATATTGCTCCAAGGTTGATGCAATATTGCTCCAAGTTGGAGCAATATTGCTCCAATGCTGATGCAATATTGCTCAAGGTTGGAGCAATATTGCTCCAACCCTCCAGCAATATTGCTGCAAGGCTTATATGAATTGAAGGCATCAAAATAATCGAACATTTAAAGGCATCAAAATCATCGGCAAGCATTTAATTGATATAAAGAGAAGACAAAGGGGACACTCTGAAATCCTTTTATGCATGGCAGGTTTCGTGAACATGAGAAATGAAACCATTCGGTGTTCACAATCATTAGTAAACAGGCAACAAAAAATTCCAAAGTGGAAAAGATACAATTTTTCCTGAAAAAAGCAAAACAGAGATGAGGCTCTGGACAACATAATTTTGATTTGCAAGATACGAAAAGGCCTCACTTTGTCGATCTAGGACTTCAGATTAAAAAATAAAAAAAACACAAAGCATATGCAGTTTCATCAGTAGATAGGCAACAAAAAATTCCAAAGTGGAAAAGATACAATTTTTCCTGGAAAAAGCAAAACAGAGATGAGGCTTTGGACAACATAATTTTGATTTGCAAGATACGAAAAGGCCTCATTTTGTCGATCTAGGACTTCAGATTAAAAAATAAAAATAAACACAAAGCATATGCAGTTTCATCAGTAGACAGGCAACAAAAAATTCCAAAGTGGAAAAGATACAATTTTTCCTGGAAAAAGCAAAACAGAGAAGAGGCTATGGACAACATAATTTTGATTTTGCAGGAGACGAAAAGGCCTCACTTCGTCGATCTAGGACTTCAGATTCAAAAATAAAAATAATCACAGAGCATATGCAGGTTATACTCTCCGACATATAGAAGCGTGGTAAGCTGAAAGAAAGCCCATCGAAAAATGCGGAACAAACGAAACGCAGGTCGGTGGAAATGTGGTAAAAAGCAAAAAATTCAGTTTTCTATTCTTTAAAGAATCTGGGATGGAGTAGTGACGGAAGCTTGCAGTAAACACAATGTGGTCAAAACCCAGAAATTATATGTGAAAGAAAATGGAACATAAAGTCACTTGGGCGCGCAGTAAACACAATGCAGAAGTTGTCCGTGAAAGAAAATGGAATAGAAAAATAATCAAAGTTCCTTTTTTTCCCCTGGAATGACGGATAGAGACAAAATAAAAAATACATAAGCGCATCTGCATCTCAAGTTCATTTGTTGTACCTCAACGATATCCTTTTCCGACTGTCGGACGGGAATCAGACTGATTTGCAGGAGCGAGCGCCAACAGACTGCACCTCCTATTTCGATTTTTATGCGCCGGCTGCCTCTGAGAATGTTGCTGCCTGACCACTCTTCTTCGGCGTCGATCACCGCTTCTCTGGTCACCGGGATGGGTGAGTTGCAGAGCGCTCGAAGGATCGCTGGGGTGGGTGGGAGCGGGAGTTCTGGGTTCCTTGAAGAGTACTCCACTCTTCTCCGGCGTTGATCGGTGCGCTCTGGTCACCAGGTGGGAGCGGGAGCAGCGGGATGCAGGAGTTGCAGAGCGTAGCGGTGATCGTCGCTGGGATGGGTGGGAGTTCTGGGTTCCTTGAAGACCACTCCACTGGCCTGGCCCGGCTCTAATACATATCTTCGCCCGGTCTTGTGTTCACGAAAACCATTCACCCGGGTCACCGAGTAACCCGTCTCCTGCTGCCACCTGATGACGTGGTTTCACCTGATTGGGCACTCCCACCCACCCCGGTGGGAGTGCATCACAGCCGATCCGAAGCGATGCCAGCCAGGGAACAGGGCAAGCAGCCGAGCCCCACCATGGACGGCACAAGGAAGGAAGTGGCCCCGTCTTCAATCAGAGTCTGAAACACAGGCAGGCATACAAATGAGCCTTTCAATTTAGTCTATATGCAGACGAACTGAGTCAATCAAACTCACTTTCATGGCCGACTCAGTGGTTGCAATGACAAGCGGCACAATGCCCTCCTGTACTTCTGGGATGCTCCAGTTGTGATTGAATGCATAGCCATAGTCGTTGCCTCCTATTTCTCCCACAATGAAAAGGGTGTTCCTCAATATGAACCCACAATCTGTGGAGATTAGATTCAGACAAAATTATTTTGTGCAAACACAGCCATGAACAAGAAATTGGTGGACGGAAACAAACGAGGTAGACTGGCTAACTGAAAGATGATTGGCCGAGTCCACTCGGAAGAAATTGGACAAATTATCGATATAATTTACCTGATGTTCCAGAGCAAATTGAAGGCAGAAGCTTCTGGAACCAGTCGAGCTGAACACTCAAGCTGTCCCGCGTCTCCATGGGAATCCCTGTCTTGGCAAAGAAGTCTGCATCCAGGGCTGTCGCTCCTGCCACTGCGAAATTGGCCCCATACTTGAAATTCTTCTCGTTTGAGTGAGGCAGGTAAGGAGGCACAAACGGGATCTCCAGAGCTTCAGCTGTCAGTACAACAAGATCAAACAAGACAGTAAGCTGCACTTTAGTGTCTACAGAAACATAACTATTGATCAAGAGACCTGGTACCTAGGAAGTCGATGATCAAGCGGCCATCAGAGTATCTGCCGGTGGGGTGATGGAAGAAGGTTTCCCCATAGGGCGGTCGGCCTGAAGAGCTGTTGGCTTCAGAGTAGAGCAAGTTTCCTGTGTCCGTGAGGGAGTCACCGAAGCTGAATATGGAGTTGTAGCAGTTTGATAGGGACTCAATTGGGGACAATAGGAAAGCTGCAATGAAGATGAGAATAAGGTGGAAGGGAGGGAAAGGGGAGGCTTCCATCGCTAAAAGCTAGCACCAGACCCAGCGACTGGACTGATTGAGGTATTTATGGTAAGGTGTGTTCAGCCATCTGCCCCTGTACGTCTATATATGACTTGACATGTCATGCAGTTGGGACCATCACTACCATGGATTTAATCACAATTGAGACTATAGCACTGATCGTAGATCTACCAACGTACTAATTTATGCCCTTTGTTTATTGCCGACTGGACATGCAGCTGGGCTCAAAATGGACGTCTCCCTCGCCAATAAACTCGGAACAAGACATGCAAAACAATTAACTCGGGAAAAGCGTGCGAGGCATAGATCGCCGTCTCGGCGAGATCTCGCCGAGATCTCTCCCGGCATCTCTACCGAGCCGCGAGATCTGGCAGAGATAAAAATCCAATTCTCGGCGAGATCCTACCCTCGGCATCTCTACCAAGCCGTGAGATCTGACAGAGATAAAAATTCGAGATCTTGCCGGGATAGCCGAGATTCAACGAGACCGGGATTCCTCCCGAACTATTGCTTCTCTCAGTCTCAGCTGGTGGACATTTTTGCGCCAATGGCTAACGCGGCCAGCCCGGTTGCTCCCATGGTGGAGGTACAGGAGCCGTCCCAGTCCGAGCCAGTGGAGTCAACTAATTATTGGCAACTAGCGCCCATGCCGGAAGAGCTCATTGCCAAGGCCATACCTCCGGTAAAGCGGGAGTACCTTCACCCGCCGCCTGTCCGGTCCTCCTCTTTCTCCAACAGCAGAATCCGCTCCTTCTGACAAAAAAAACTTTCCCAATTCATTTATCTTCCATCAGTGCTTCTCAATTTGGCAACTGAGGTGCACATATTTGTCTTATGTATTTTATTTATTTCTATTTGAATTTTTATCTGTTTTATTGGGTTTCTTGATTTGTTCTTACTGTCAGTCTCAGATGTGGGCCAACTCCCTTGTTGTGCTAGGCCTGATGCTTAGAGAAGGCCTATTGCCAAACAAATATTTAGTACCTAGTACCTACCCTTCTCAGGGTCTGTTCTGGTTTTGAAGCTTTGTACTTCTGGGTTTGAAGCTTTGAGTATAGGAAAAATGCTTCATGGATATGTGATCAGAGGGAAGTTGGAATCCGATGTTTTCATCGAAAATTCCCTCATCGACATGTATGCCAATTGTGATGATTTGGGGTCTGCACGGAGGGTGTTTGATGGAATGAACGACAGAGACAGTGTATCGTGGACTGCCCTTGTTACTGCTTACACAAATGAGGGTCTTTTGAATGAGGCAATTGAAATTTTTGAGTCCATGCAGATGACTGGCATTGAGCTGGATACAATATCCGGGCTTTGCTCGGAGTGGGAGGATTGGAAAAGCCCTTTTGCTCTTGCCGGAAATGCGAGAAAGTGGACTGGAACCTGGTGTTAGTTCTTGGAATGGAATTTTGTCTGGGTGTGTGCAAAATGGGTGCTTTGAGGATGCATTAGACATTTTAAACGAAATGCTTTTGTCTCAGAGCCCCAATGCTGTCACTATAGTTACCATACTTTAGGCTTGCGCTGGATTAGAAGAATTGAAGCTTGGAAAGGAAATTCATGCGTATGCCATTAAACAAATTTTTTTGACAAATATCTTTGTATGTGGCTCCTTGATTGCTATGTACTTGAAGTTCAGGAAAGGCAATAATGCCCAGTGATTTTTTGTGAAAATTGAAAATAAGAACACTGCTGTATGGAATGAGATGATCTCAGCCTATGCAAATGAGGGGAAGATGAAACTGGCACTGCAGCTTTTTTATTTGGTGCAGGTTGATGGCTTGCAACCCGATTTGATCACGTATAATACTTTGCTTGCTGGGTTTGCAAGGAATGAACAGAAGTCTATGGAGTTGGTGTTATCGAATGTGTTTGTGATGCTTGTGGTGTTTGTGAGTTTGGTCTGTGGGTTTCCTGTGAGAATGGGCAGGTGTCTGGTTGTAGAATTGTGGTGTTATCCTGTTGGTTTCAGCTGGAAACATGTGTGAATATAATTCCCTGTTGTGATATATACTTGAAGTTTGCTCTATATTCAATTACTGTGTTAATGTAAAACTTTGTTTCTTTTCGTTGGAGTTAATTTTATATGTTGGGTGATGGTGTTGCAATGACTTGTTACTGTTTTATAATCACCTGAACGTTTGTTATTGTTTTACAAGATCTCTCTGAGATTTCATCTCTTTGGGCTACCGAGACGAGACCGAGATCCGAGACAGCGAACCATGGTGTGAGGGCGTTGAGTATCTTATATTTGTTGGTCTCCGTCGTAGGCTCGGCCTATACTAGCCCCATATCAACTAGTTGCGGGAAACCGGTTTATATTAGGGGTTTAAGTATGAGGCATTCTTTTGAAAATCCGGTAAGTCTTCTCCCTTAATCTTGTTTTCCTTTCTCTTTTCTCTTAATCTCCCTTCCTTTTTTCTCCTCCTGATATTTATCCATGCCTCTTCTACTCCTATCATCATCTTTATTTCTATTGTCTATGAATCTCTTCTGCCTCATTTGCCGTCCATGGCTTGAAAGTTGGTTGCTTATTTTTTTATTGCATCTGCCCGACAACTTAATTGGTGAGTTTTCTCAACTAGTTTTTTAAATTCAGGTTGCTCGTCGAAGTGTCCTAGTTCTTCCTCATTAGGGTTGGAGGATTTAGAACTAATGAGTTGATTTTTGTTAAAGAGATTAATTTCTTATGTTTTGTTTTTTTTTAAAAAAAATGATTGACTATATGCTAATTGGATTTTGTAATAGTGAAATTTTGGTCTGGGGAGGGGTGAAAGGAACATGCTAGGTTTTGCTATCTGTGTTATTATTCTAGTGGTCATGTTGGTAAGCTCCTCTTGTGCCCTTTCTTTTTCTTATTTCCTTTGTTTCACTATAATTCTATGTTTATATTGTTGTCGGATAAGTCAAAATTCTAGACTAGTTGCCTTGATTTAAGTTAGCACGGTTGGTAGTGTGGAGATTGAAGGATTGTATTGAGTTTATTGGTTTCTTAATTATTCAATTATTTCCAAGTTTTGTAATTAGTTTGTGCCAAGAAAATTCTAAATGTGGCAGTGGTGGAAGCCAGGACCTTACTTGTTGTTGCAACCTTTTTTGAATTAGTTGAGACTTCTTTTTTGCTCTGAATTAATGGCCCTCATGAAAAACGAACAACTTCCGGGTTTCCCGATTAAAGAGTGAATGTTCGCCTTGGAGTTGAAAAATAAACAATGTTTTATGTTGATAGGAAATGTAGAATGATAACTTATTGAAATAGGTTGAAATGAATAATGTTTTGAATGGTCAAATAGGTTCAAGTGAAATTTTGAGCAAGTTTAACTAATTTTTTTTTTAATATTATGAAGAAGCTATTGCTAAAATTTTTCAAAATAAGCCCTAACCGGCCTCTTTATAAGCATGGGGATTAAAGTTCTTAATCTCCTTAGAAATTGGGCCAACCCCCCCTCCCCCCTCACTTAGGCAACCTAATTGAGGCTCTAAAAATTAATATTCATGATTTTAAATAACCGGGTCCATAAAATAACTTAAATGTCCCAAATATACATCTAAATCGGGTAAACGGGCCTTGTACGATATGTTCAACTTTGAAATTCATATCTCTCTCATCCGAACTCCGATTTATGTGTTCTTAGTGGTGTTTTAAAGTTCTTTCTATCTACTTTCTAATAACTTAAGTTTCAGACAGAAATTCAATCTATTAAAGAAATTAATCTACCAAGAAGGTCAAAGAGTCAAATAGCCTATTATCCACGTGTTTATTTTTTGAAACAAAAAAAATTCGGGATATTACAATAGTAAGACAGGTTCGTTCTTCTCTTAGCCATGCCAGTTTCTATAGGCGATTCATCATGGACTTAGTAAGATATCTTAGCCATTATGTCATTTGTTAGCCCAGGATGTACCTTTTCATTTTGATGATGCCCGTATGAAAGCTTTCACCAAGCTTTGTACACTCCTCTCTACCACCCCTATCATTCAACCCCTAGAGTACTTCCCTACCCTTTGAGATTATCAGACTATGTTGTGGGTGCAGTCCTTTGCTAAAGAGTGAACAAAGACCCCCTTGTCATTTATTATGTTAGTAAGACCCTTTTTTATGTCGAATTGAACTATACCACCACAGAAAATGAACTTCTAACTTTCATTTATGCCCTTGATAAATTTCGATCGTATATTTTAGGGTTCAAAATCATTATCTTTTCTGACCATGCAACCTTATGCAAACTTCTTTCTTAAAAGAATACCAAGCCTAGGCTCATCCAATGGATTTTGCTCCTCCAAGAGTTTGGTTATGAAATTAAGGACAAGAATGGTGTTGAGAATGTTGTGGCTGATTATTTGTATAGGATCTTACTTGAGGAAGCTCCCAACCCTGAACCACTTCATGATTCTTTCCCCGATGAGAAGCTCTATGCTATCTCTATTACTTCACCCCTAGTTTGCCCACATTATTAACTATCTTATCATGGGTCGCATTCTCTCTAATTGGACTAAACAAGACAATGACTTATTCTTTTCTCATGTTAAGCACTATTATTGGGACAACCCAATCTTTTTAAATTTTGTTCTGACCATATTATCTGTCGATGTGTGCCCGATAGTGGATTCCACTGTATTGTCACATTTTGTCACTTTCATGCCTGTGGTGGTCATTTTGGGGGGAAACAAAATAGCTGTTAAGGTTCTTCAAAGTGGATTTTACTAGTCCACCTTCTTTAGGGATTCTCATGAGTTTTGTAAGTTTTACGATAGATGTCAGCGTCTAGCGGATCTTTCCCAAAGAGAAATGATGCCTCTCCAACCCATCCTCATTGTTGAGATTTTTTATGTTTGAGGAATCGATTTCATGGGTTCATTTCCACCCTCCTTTGGCTACACTTACATTTTGGTTGTCATCGATTATGTCTCCAAATGGCTTGAAGCTATAGCGGTAAAAAGCAATGACCATAAGGTTGTTGTGACATTTCCCATGGAACATATTTTTTGTCGATTTGGTTCACCTAGGGCAATCATTAGCAATGGGGGTAGCCACTTTTGTAACCATTCTTTTGAAGCTTTTCTTCAAAAATATTCCATCACACATAAAGTTGCAACCCCCTACCATCCTTAGATCAGTGGTCATGTAATGGTGTCCAATCATGAGATTAAGAAAATTTTTGAGAAAATGGTGCACCCTGATCGAAAAGATTGGTCCATGCGTCTTAATGATGCCTTATGGGCATACCAAACTGCTTATAAAGCCACCATTGGCATGTCCCTTTACCGTTGTGTTTTACAATATGGCATGTCACTTACCTATTTAGTTGTAGCACCATGCTTTTTGGGCCATTAAAATATTTAATTTTAAAATGGACAAAGCCGGTTCCCACCACAAACTACAACTGAATAAATTGGAAGAGATGTGTCATGAAGCTTACAAGAATGCGAAATTAAATAAACAAAGGACTAAGGCTTTACATGACCACTTAATCCATCAAAAGTCCTTTGAACCTAACAAGAAAGTTTGGCTCTTTAATTCTAAATTACACCTCTTCCCAAGTAAGCTTAGATCTTGCTAGGATGGCCCCTATGTTGTTACCCAAGTTTTACCTCATGGAGAAGTTGAAATCTCTGACCCATGCGATAATCAAATTTTCAAAGTTAATAGTTAGAGACTTAAGCCTTTCACTGAGAGAGATTCAAGAGGGGTGACATTCACTCCATTGATTTGATTGATCGACTATTACATTGATGGAGTGCACATCGTCTAGTTGAAGATGTTAAACTTTGCGCTTCTAGGGAAGCACTTATTTTTCTTCAGGTTTATTTTTTGCTCTTTTTGTTAGTTTTATTTATTACTTATTTTATTAAGATCCATGTAGTTGATTTAGTATAATAACTTCAAGTTTATTAAAAAAATTGAATTTGAACGTACAATCAAGTCATCTGTCAAAACAAGTGCTTTGGCTAGCTCGGCAACTACCATGTTCTCTTCCGCCGCAACGACTCCTCTTTTGTTGTGTTGCCATTCACTGTACAACAAGAGTTTTTTGTCCAAAATCATCCCTTCCCCCTGATCTTTTGCGTAGAATCCATTTCCGGTGTCTATTTGAGCCAAATTGGCCACCATTTTATGTTGTCCCACCATTTACCCGATAAGCCCCAAATTCATTTTTTAATTTCTCTTTCATATTTTGGCCAAATTAGATGCAATTTTTGTGGATATTTGTTAGAATCGATTTGTATGCTATCTATTTATGATTTGGTCCAGTTTGATAAAATAAATGATGTGGCGTGCATGGTTAATTCCGAATTTTTCATCACGCATTGTTTTTGTCAAAAATTCCAATTTTTGAAGCCTTAATGAATCAGTTTATATGACTTGCTTTATTAAATATGCTTATTTTTTACTTGTACATATTATACTCTGATTTGGGACATTTTTGTTCATTTTTTCTTTGGGTATTTTTGTAATTTGACATTATTGGGCGTGTAAAAAAAATTATGCTTTTTCATTCGTTTCCATAACACTTTTAGCACTTCTTTTTTAGCTTTTTACATATTCATGGTGCATGATTTCAGTTCTAAAGCCTCAAAGAAGAGGAAGGGTGCCCCTTCCACTTTGCAAGCTTCATCTTCTACTATCACCACTACCGATCTACCTCTTTGTGCTATTGTTTACAAGCGACAGGTAGAGTTTGCCCCTACCATTATTGCTACTCAGTCATGACTTATGGAGCAATAGGATTGGCACTCCTTTTCTCACAGATTGCAGTCCCTAACACTTGCGTGCATCATGAGCAGGTATGATCTTTGTATGTGTCTACCTTTCTTGATGACCGGGGATATATTATCAGCACCATTGGATCCGTTACAATCATAGTCACCTCAAATCTTATAGCTATGGTGATGGGTCTTACACACTCCACCTTTACCTATCACGGTGATGATTTTACTATCACGGGGACTCTTGTGAGACAAGAGCGAGGACCATCCCTCACATATGGTTTGCCAGCTTCTCTAATGATGCGAGACTATCATTTTGTGCATATTATATTGGAGTATGACATAGGGTTCCACTGATGTGAGAAGGTAGATTACACCTTAGCCCACCTTTTGTATGTTTTGAGTCATGCAGAGCAGATTCACCTCTACTTCCCCTCATTTGTCTTTGAACAAATGGCGAATATAGTGTATGGACCATCGAATGCTCAATTGGCTTATCAATTCATCTTGGAGTGGATTTTTTATCACTTTCAGTTGGATTTTCCTTCATATGCACCTACAAGCTGCAGTTTAGGGGTTATTTCCCAGGAGACCCTAAACCAGATGGTCACACATTGCCCACCTCGACTAGCATTAGAAGAGGAGGGCGAGGAAGAGTCGTTCGCAAAGGGCACACCAGTGGTTGTAGCTGACCAGTGCATTCCACCACATTCTTTTGCTGACGACTATTTCCTCTAGACGGAGCATCTCCTTCGAGCATATATTGATTCTTCTAAGGTATAGCTTCAGATGTGCCTGACTGTACATATAGACGCTCAGATGGCTGCTTAAATGGCTGAAATGAGAGGCCTTATACATGGAATGGCTGATTTGATTTGTGGCAGATGCAGATAATGGAGATGAGACTTCTCCTGATGGGGATGATTATGATGATGCTGATGCTTAGCTATGCAGGGGCTAATTTTCTCTTTTCTTATCTTTTCTTTTCTTTAGTTTATTATTGTTCTCTTTTTTTAGAGTTTGGTACTGTATGTAAGATACCTAACCCCAACTTGGTTTATTTTTGTTGGTTTATCTTGTTTTCATATTAAAGATGGTTAACAATGGTTTTAATCAATGTTTTCTTCATTTTATTGGTTTTTATGCTAATTTAAGTTTATTTAATTTTTTTTGGAGTTTTTGGGATTTTTTGGTAATTTTCCAAAAAAATAGAACGGGTCCCACCGTGGACCCCACGTTTGTAATTTGTGGTGATGGGTCCCGCAAGATCCTAAACCCAACTTATTTCATCGTTAAAGTGTTTCAAAAAAATTTTAACTTCATTTTAGATATGAAATTAGCACATTACCTATTTTTAGTATAAATTTATATTCGTACTCCAAATTGCTATTTCGTATACACCATAACTTACTATAAATAAAAAGCACCAGCTTCATTCCCATTTGGGAAGGGCTGAAAAGCCCTAATGCTCATTCAATAAAAGAACAACTTGATTAAGGTAAGATTAGTCTTGATTTTGCCATAAATCTTTTTTAATCCCATATTTTCCAAAGATAAATCTTGTTTTACTATACTAAAGTTTCTAATTTTAATCCATAATTTAAACCTCTAATGATAGATTTTTGTTTTAGAACAAAGCAAGCTCTAGATCTATGAGTTTTTAAGTGATTTAAGCTTAAATAATCGGATTTATCAAGGTATTAACTAAATGCTAAATTTGGGTAGGGATTTAAAGATATTCAAGCTTCGATTTCGGACCAAGATCTCACTGAAGGTAAGGGTTCTTCTTCCGAAATGGTTTATGCCTAGGATTTAAAGTTTGAGATGTTTTATGTAGGTTATGCTTGATATTGAGCTTTAATGATGGTTTATGTAAAGAATGATATTTTTAATAATTTCCTTGTGTTTTAGTTTATAAATGACTAGATCTATCATTTCCTAAGCTTCAATTTCAATATTATAATGTTTGAAAGTGAGATTTGAATGTTTATGTCAATTTTAGGTATTTTTGATTTTAGGTTCGAAAGGTTGAAGACAAACCAGGGTTACTGTATAGGGTTATAAACCAAGAATAAAGATCTTGTGCTCTACAAGTGAAGAGTTTTTAATGATTCGTTTTCACCATAAGCCCACAGTAAGGAACACTTAGGAACTATTATCTATGACATTGATGATGCACATGCTAGCGTCGACCATTAGTGCCAATATCACTAACACTAACGCACACTAGTGTGTGCTTCGTCAATCTTAAAAATAAAAAGTCATCGGGTATTCTTTATGCTAAGGTCATAGTGAGCAAGGAGTATAAAAAACCCTTTCCTCTACAACATAGATAAAAAAAAAAAAGAACTTCCAAGAAAAAAATATATGGAAATAAAAAAACATGCAAATAGGACATGTAACTCAACTCAAAAACTTAATAGGGTGTTTGGTTGTAATTGTGTTTGTAGCAAGTTCTCCCACAAATTTGGTGAAGTTTTATGCAAATTTAACAAGGTGGTCACTTGTTAGGGGAAGAACATTGTTTGGTTGATTGTGACCACGGCCACAACCACAACGCCCATGATTAGAGTACTTGGTGTTACCACGACCATGACTACCATTGTTGTTGGCATTGGATTGCTTATTGGCAACATTGGTGGTAGGTGCTAAAATGTCGCAAGTGGATAATTGGCTAGCTAAAGCCAATCGATGCTCCTATGTTCGAAGCATGCCATGCAGATCATCCAAGTCAACTAGATCAGCGCGAGAAGTAATGGCCATAACAAATGGCTCTTATCCTCCACAGTCTACTTGAGAATATTGAGAACAAGATCCATGGTGGGGACAAGACATGTGGCAGCAACAAGTTGGTTGGCAAGCTCTCTTGTCTTGTGAAAATATTGCAAAATGGTGAGCAACCCCTATTTGAGAGTTTGGACTCAAAAGCAAAGTTACATAATGTGTGATTGAGAGGGGGACCCATGCAAACACTCGAGCGTACTCCACATGGCATGATCGAACTCTAAATGAGTTGGTGGAATTGGAAAAGGTATCTAATAAAACCGTTCCACCACGGGGTTGCGCAATTATCCATTTATATTTTAACACATAAATTGAACCTCATGCCTCAATTTACTCACTTTTAAATATATATAAAATTACTAAACATGTCAGATATTAAAAGACCATATTTACCCCGTCCTTCCAGAAATGACTAAAGGACATATACGGCCATCTTAGTAAGCAATCATACACCAATTAATCAAACCTCAGCCACAGATGGTCGACAATTGGGGAATATAAATGGTGTGGTATCGAACCCGTTCAACCATCTATGGGCAACTGCTCTATACAACGCCTCAGTCCCATGCACCCCGTCCCAGCTCACATAGGTTGAGGGATTATCACACGCTTGTACCCCGGGGTCCCCACATATCAGCGATGCGTTGTAGTTATATGGCCCACCGACTCCACAACACGAACTCAAACTCTCTTTGAATCCTGCACATCAATAGAATCGATGTTAGAGGGTTTCACCTTTTGGTCTTGGTCATGTTTAGTAGGGCTGTTAAAACTTGGACCTAGCTTGATCAGGAGAGAACTGACCCAAGATTGTGAGTCAGGTTCTTTCTCAGGTAGGGTCAAGTATTTTATATCAAAAATTTAAATACCAACCCAAATCAACTAGAGATCTTAATTAACTTACAAAACCAAATTTAACCCAAGTGAAACCTAATCATTGGCGATTGGCATAAATTACATTTCAAATTCAAAGAATGTTCCTCAATTTTTATTGAAAGTTGGGAACTAATTTCGATTTATATTATTTCAATTAAGTTATTGTTATTATATTTATATTGTAGTTGTCTTTCTATTGTTAGCTTATATTAATTTATTTATTTTATTATGTGATTGATATTTTAAAACAGAACAATGATTTAGATGGTTATCATATATGAATTTGTGCGCTAAAAAATTGTTGAGCTTTTAAAAGTAATAAAATTATATTTTTTAGATGTTGGAAATAATTATTTTGAAGTAACTTGTCTCTTAAAAGTTATACAGGGAAGATGAAAAAAATTGATTTACCATAAAATTATTTTTCATAAATTGTCAAACTAAAAATTATGTCAAAACGTCGCTAAAAGTTTGTAAAAGTGTCACTAAAAATTCTGTAGGGTCACCCTTACCTCTTGTATTTTTTGTGGGAGTTTTAAACCTCTGCAAAATTATTAGCGGATATTTAAAATATTACTTATAATAGTGGGTTTTAAACCTCCGTAAAAATTTTAAACATTCAATGAGGGTTTTAAACCCCACCCCAACCTTCACCAAAAACTTTTTGTGACGGGGCTTTTAGATGTGAATTGAGAATCCCCACTAAAGGTGAGGGTTTTTGAAGCTAGTCAAAAATGATAGAGCTAACACAAGTCCACTTCCAAAAAGAGATTCGTTTTACTCGTTAACTCTCAAGACCACTGTCTGGTTGAGGTATTTGTTTGTTTGTGGTTGTCCTTCATCCAAAAAACAATATTGTTAAGGTTGTGGCAATCCGGTTAAGAGTCCTATCACTATTGATAATTAAGCACCTGTAATAAATTATGAACCCCTTATACGAACAAACATGCCCATCACCCCAATACGGACCTAAAATTCTCTCCCTTTATCACTAAACCCACATGTCTAGCAATAAAATTTGCAGGCTTAGAATAAGGGAAGATTCTAATAAGGCCTAGTTAGGCAGTTAGTAATAATAAGCCTAACGTAAATTATATAAAAACTGATGATATTTAAGATTGAGGGTATATTAATGCATGTTAACATAAGTAACATTTATAACACTGTAAATATCTGTGTGTGTTGTCGAAACTTATGGTGGGCTGATTATAAAGTTGAAAAACTATACTGTAGATAAGAGCCCGGAGGTTTTTTAATTTTTATTTGAAAAATAAACTCTGTAGTCAATTGTGGCGAGGGCTTACCGAACTCACGGGGAGACTCGTAGATTCGCATGGCCGCCTGGTAAAAATCAGCATAGACGATGTTGACATGAGGGTAATGGCCGCGCAGCCGGTCCACCATCGCCGCCAACTGCCGGTTGTGGAACCGGCTGAACTCGTTGAGCTGGGCCAGGCACCCGGTTTGTGGGTCGTAGTCTTCTTTTCTCACGCCCGGCTTGATAGTCAGGTAACAGGGCAAGCAGCCGAACCCCGCCATGGACGGCACAATGAAGGAAGTGGCTCCGTCTTCAATCAGAGTCTGAAACACAGGCAGGCATACAAATGAGCCCTTCAATTTAGTCTATATGCAGACGAACTGAGTCAATCAAACTCACTTTCATGGCCGACTCAGTGGTTGCAATGACAAGCGGCACAATGCCCTCCTGTACTTCTGGGATGCTCCAGTTGTGATTGAATGCATAGCCATAGTCGTTGCCTCCTATTTCTCCCACAATGAAAAGGGTGTTCCTCAATATGAACCCACAATCTGTGGAGATTAGATTCAGACAAAATTATTTTGTGCAAACACAGCCATGAACAAGAAATTGGTGGACGGAAACAAACGAGGTAGACTGGCTAACTGAAAGATGATTGGCCGAGTCCACTCGGAAGAAATTGGACAAATTATCGATATAATTTACCTGATGTTCCAGAGCAAATTGAAGGCAGAAGCTTCTGGAACCAGTCGAGCTGAACACTCAAGCTGTCGTGCGTCTCCATGGGAATCCCTGTCTCGGCAAAGAAATCTGCATCGAGGGCTGTCGCTCCTGCCACTGCAAAGTTGGCCCCATACTTGAAATTCTTCTCGTTTGAGTGAGGCAGGTAAGGAAGCACAAACGGGATCTCCAGAGCTTCAGCTGTCAGTACCAAAAAAGACAGTAAGCTGCACTTAACTGACTACAGTTACATAACGCTTGATCAAGAGACCTGGTACCTAGGAAGTCGATGATCAAGCGGCCATCAGAGCATCTGCCGGTTGGGTGATGGAAGAAGGTTTCCCCATAGGGCGGCCGGCCTGAAGAGGTGTTGGCTTCAGAGTAGAGCAAGTTTCCTGTGTCCGTGAGGGAGTCACCGAAGCTGAATATGGAGTTGTAGCAGTTTGATAGGGACTCAATTGGGGACAATAGGAAAGCTGCAATGAAGATGAGAATAAGGTGGAAGGGAAGGGATGGGAAGGCTTCCATTGGTAAAAGCTAGCACCAGGCCAGCGAATGGACTGATTGAAGCATTTATGCTATAAGGTGTGTTCAGCCATCTGCCCGTGTGCGATATGACTTGGCTTGTCTCGACTCTTGAGCCGGGACCATCACAAATGGGCCTATAACACTGATTGTGGATCTATAAACGTGCTAATTTAAGCCCTTTGTTTATTGCCGATTGAACATGCAGCTGGGTTCAAAATGTACGTCTCCCTTCGCCGACAAACTCGGAACACGACGTGCAAAACAATTAACTCGGGAAAAGCATGCGAGGGCGTTGAATATCTCACATTTGTTGGACTAAGTTATTGGCTTGGCTCATATTAGCGGTATAGTAACTAGTTAGGGTGAATCGGTTTATGTTAAAAGGTCCTAGGTGTAGGCGTAGATCTACTATTTACTACATGTTGTCATACTTGTTAGTGAATATATTTATTTAAATTTTTTTATTTTATATTAATAGTTATAGTTAAAAAATAATAATTTTTATAAAACATGCATCTAAGATAAAGAAATAATACTTTTTTTTAAATACTCAATTATTTAAATTTAATAAAATAAAATTATTAATATAGAACAATTTTTTTTTAAATAAAACTATTAATTTAGGATGGTAGGAGTACTTATACTAGTTATATAATGAATGGTGATATTTCCACAACAAAAATACCCACAAAAACTCATACAAGAGTTTTGATTCGACTTTACAAGTAGGCCCCACACATAGTTTATATGGGTTCACTTATTTAAACCAATTAAAATTCATGTGTGAATTATTAATGTATATTTTTTATGTAAAAATATTATTTTTCTTATATAATATGTGTTAGGTATATGCATATACCTTGTGGGCCCTCAAATATGTCTTTAACCTAGTGCAGGACCCACAAGAACGTACAATCAATAGCTACCTTGGGTATGACCATAAGGAGTGTGTTAGGCCTATATAGGCTTGTGGACTTGAGCCTATAACATACTACTTGGAGGCCCGGTTAGAAAAGACTTTGTTGGGCCTTGATTCCAAGCCCCCACTCTCCCACGCCTCTCACTTGTGTCCCTCTCTCTCCTTTGGGTGAAG
The DNA here is from genome assembly GCA_035235625.1 of Saururus chinensis. NCBI lineage: Eukaryota > Viridiplantae > Streptophyta > Magnoliopsida > Piperales > Saururaceae > Saururus > Saururus chinensis. The sequence goes on from CP141144.1 coordinate 26,021,754, forward strand.
AGGGTCAACCCCTCTTCCCACCCGCCCCCCCTCTTCTCTCTCTGGGTTGAGCCGCTGCCCTTCCTACTCCTTACCTCTTTACTTGGTGATCAAGGGAGGAGCCTCTCCTTTCACCCTTGGCATGCTAGACCTTCATCTTGGACCGTGAGTAACATGAAGAAGATAGTTGATTGGCAGCTTATGCACATCAGAGGAGGCTTTGCTTGAGGTGATCTCTCTTTCCCTACATGTGATAGGGTTTGTGGTGTTCTCATTCATCAATTCTTTAAAAAGGTATTTCACATCCACCTTTTCTATAATTGAATTGATCGTATTGAAAACAACATGTTTTTACTTGTGGGCGCATAGGCCACACCCTTGGGGCTCAACCTCTAAAGGTTAGTATGTGATTATCCCTTGCACTTAAGTTTAATTGAATGATTATTGATCATGTTGTAGATGTCATTGCTTATATATGCATGCATGCATTTTTTAGTTCTCATTTAACCGTCTTTGGGGGGTATGTACTAAGTCTTCATTGGGGAAATAGAATTATTCTAAACATAATTTTCAAAAGGTCAAGGGGTTTGTGTAATTTTACAAAAAAATTGGTTGTCTAAAATTAACTATACCGAACCGGTTAAAAACGAGAATTATTAGAGGGGTCCTACATTAAAAAATAATTCTTAACTAGTAAGAATGCAAACACATTACACTTATAAATATATATTAGAGAAGATAAAAATAATTAGATTAGAAATAAAGTATTCACTTCCTTTGTCTAACATTAATAGCTTTATTTGCTTTTTTCCAAATGAACTAAATTTAATTTATTTTGCAAAACCAAATAGAGCTATTAATGTGGGACCAAGGGAGTGTTGAACAAAGATTTATCTTGCATCCTATAATTACAATACCTGTTTTCCTATTAGAATGATTATAAATTATATATACAAAACCCCAATACACTTGTATGCAATTGTGAGTCATAATCTTAGAGGCTAAATATTATGTCATATGTTGGCCAAGTAATAGTGTCAAAGAACTTTGTGCGGTGGAGCATGTTGTTTATATTAAGATTAGTTTGGTGGTGGGTCTTATTTAATAAATTCATTGGGAGTTTTCCAAAGGTTTTAAAAATATGTAAATCCAAACATGTATAATACATAAAAAAATAAAAAAAATATCATTAAGAACTGTGCTATATACATTGGGCCTACAAAAAATAAAAAAAAAACATAGTCATATGTGATTTCATTTGATAGAGCTCATCGAATGTAATTACCCATTTTCTGGTTACGCCTAACCTGAGAGGTTAGGGGTAATTTAATAATTTTAGTTAAGTTTCAGGGGGTTGTAAGGGATGAAATCCTCGCATATGGGTAGATCTCGAAGTAACAAGCATAATAAATCGAAGAACACATGAAACTGAGGTCAGGAGCAAAAGATATATCCTCGGGAAGTGTGTCATATGGGCAGGTTTCACATGAAAAGTGTAGAATAACCTACATATGTGTGATCTTATTTTGAAGGGTTTATTGATATGAGTCCATTGATACCAAGAACATCCATCCGCAGGGCAGCCACTCATCGCACATATTGCACATAGTTGCGACGTGCGGGAGCAAGCCTACTTGTCACGGGCCCCATCCAGCAGACAGGCAGGCCAATGCACGGCCCTTTGTGTATCACGCGGGATGGCCTATGATGATGCAGGCCGTGGGCATTCCATTATAATTTGGAATCCCGTTCAACTTCCATAGTAGTTTTCCGGCTCGTTCTGAGTCCATTCTTGTTTGTTTTAAAAGGTGTTCCTAGCTAATTCAAGTGTGATCTATGCAATGACATAGTCTTTTCCTAGAGTTGGCATCCCTCGAAGGGGTAATGACCTAGGGCAAAAGGAGGCTCTGTTTGCCACCTTTGTGCCCCAAAGAGAGAGAAGTGGCCCGGAGAAAGATGACGCTTCGTCCTCCATTACTAGGCTGCATCGAGAGAAGTGGCCCAAAGTAGGGGAGGCTCCGTCCTCCACCAAAGGGCCACGTAGTGCAAGAAACGTCCCCCGGTAAGGGGAGGTTCTGTCTATAGCTTACGAATGCGGAAAAAGAAAAAGTCTTCGGGTAAGGGGAGGTTTTGTCCGTTGTCTATGGGCATGGGAAGTGTCTCCGGGATTGAGGAGGATTGGCTCAGGGTAAGGGTAGGCTTTGTTCGCCACACTCGTGCCCCAAAGAGAGAGATACAGCCCAGAGAAAGAGGAGGCTTTGTCCTCCATCATTGGGCTACATCAAGAGAAGTGGCCCGAAGTAGGGGAGACTTCATCCTCCACTAAAGGGCCAAGCAGTGAGATAAATATCCCTGAGTAAAAGGAGGTTATGTTCGCAGCTTACAGGTATGAGAAGTATAAAATGTCTTCATGTAAGGGAAGGTTCTGTATATTGCCTTTAGGCATAAAAGAGTGTGAAGAGCCCCAGGGAAGGGAAGTGCTTGTCTATCGCCTTTTAGGCGAAATAAGATAAATGTGCCGGAGCTAAAGGAATTTCCTCCACTATCTCCAGATTTGATGGGGTGAACGCACTGAAGGAATGAGCAACTCTAAAAGCCGCTACTTCTTAAAATATCAAGGGAGTAAGGATTTCTGACCTTCCAATTTAATATATGGTTATATGAATGCATGTGTTATTTAAGTATATGCTATGCTATGATCCAATGTGTTTTGATATGCTTTGATGTGATCTGTTCCGTTATGTGGTAGAGCGAGATGTGTGATTGTGTTAGTATTTTGTTCCGCTTTGTGGCAGAACAAGATATGCGATTGTGTTAGTGTTATACTCGGCTATGTGATAGAGCGAGATATGTGATTCCGCTGTATTATTGGCTTTCGTTTGACTCTAATGATTTATGAGATTTCCGTATGACTCCGATTAAATATTCGAATATATGTATTTTGATGTATGTTTTTATGATGCTTGATGCATGTAATAGTCATTAAGTAGAACTATGTTTGGATCCAATTGTATGGAATAACATCGTAGATGTTATCTAATATGTATGTAAGCAACCAACGACAAGATAATGTTGGCACAGTCTAAATTAGTTATAAAATTATGTTTGAATTGGCCTACATGTAATGGAGCACTAAAGTTCTATAGTGTGTAGAGGAAACGTTATGACTCTCGCACTCAAACTCCACCACTCTTGGTTTGGTTTTCAATTTTTGGGAACCCAGAGTATGAGTTATGATTGTGTACCCCTGGCTCGGGTTGGTTTCTAGGTCAGGGCATTACATCGATAGCTTATTAACAATATAAAAAATGCTCAATTCCAAGTTTTGGAGTGCAAGATATTGACCTAAAATAAAGTCTATGTTATATTAGTAACCAATATTAAGTTGACATATGATAAGCACCTAAAAGGATTAAATAAATAATTTTATAAAAGTATCCTCAAATTATATATCAATTCAAACTTGTATTAAAGGGTATAAAGATATAAAATACATGTACTAGTAAAATTAAGGGTAAAATATATAAGTAAAATAGTACAAAAATGAAAGTTTATAGTCACTCAATTTACTTCATATAGTAGTATGATTATCTTCGTTTAAAGACAAAAGTCTTTTTTTATAAAAAAGGGGTGAATTACACATATTAAGTGATATTACACATAACCCATATTGTTACGCCCCAACTTTTTAAATTACTTTAAAGGTCGGAGCATCAGCAACTCATAGTAGTAAACGAGCCAAGATCAACCATGCACAAAAGAGTAACTATCCATTGATTTAGATAATTACAAAAAACTTTACAAAATAAGGCTTATCGTGCCTTAACAAAATCAAAGTCGTGCACATATAAAATTAATATATAACAAAAGTACGTGATAAAGCATAAATCCTTCGAAAGTCTACGAGCAATCCTCAAGAACGTTATCTCCATCGTCCAAACTTATGGCGTCTAGGGGTGGGTGAGTATAATTATACTCAATAGATAGAATTAATTTTACTAGCATGCTAAAACATAAAGCATAAATAAAGATGCATAAAATATTCTCATAATACAACGTCCAATTAAATCAATATTGTCGACTAACAGAATCCAACACATTTCTTAAATAAAAAGTAGACAAAAATAGTTCTTCACAAAATCTGGTAAATTCTGATAATTTGTTCGTAGCCAGAATCTAATAATTAAATCCAAATCGGATAAATCGTCTTTCACAGAATGTCGCCGATACCCGAGTGACATACACCATGCTCATGGGGCAACTAGATCAAAATGAAGAGGATCTTCCCACAATATCCAACTTCATGGGCGCGCCATATGCCATAATAGGCAGTACCTAGGAGTCATAATTCCGATAGCTTTTGGGCTTTATACCAAATAGCTACCTGTTAAAATCGATCGTAGTTTTTGGGCATCATACTAAATAACTACCATTCAAATCCGGTCAAATCATTCATATAACGTATTCAAAAAAATAATAATATTTTAATGGACGTATTACAACAAAAACTCACTAAGAGGCGTACACGACGCTATTATTTTAGCGCATGTCCACCCTTAATCATATCCATTTCAAAATAATAATTTATTTATGAGATAAATAAATTATAAAATATAATACCTAGTCGTATCACGGAATTAGAGCTTAAAACCACCTACCATTGTTAAGCCTACATTTGCAGTTGACCTAAAAGTGGTGGGCAACACCTCCCCCTGAGCAGAGATATTTTTCACGTCTGGTTCGGGTGAGGCAGACAGGACCTCCTCTTACCTTGGGTCATTTTTACCTTTTAGAGGGGTTATCTCGAAGAACGGACCCTCACAACGTCGGACACCCTCGATTTAGGTAAATTCGGTTTTTGAATGGGTAAAAATGGACATGGTTAAGAAACAAGCATTTAAAGTATAAAAACGGCGTGGAGTAAGGCAAAAGAGGGGAAGCATTGGGTAGGGGCGAGTTGGGCACCCCCTCCCCTTCCTTTATATATAGAAAAACCAGCCGTTGGATGTGCACCATGTTGCGAGCATCCAACAGCCGACAACAACATAGGCTAGCCGCGGCTAGCCCGCGACAAACCGCCAAACTAGCCTGTGGTTAGCTTGTAGCTAACCACAGGGCTAGCCACGTAGGCTAGTCGCCCTGCTACGGTAGGTGAGCTGATGCCAGTGTGTCAACGTTGGCGTTAGCCTGCTGACATTAAATTATTATTATTATTTTAAAAAAAATTCGTTTTAAAGTTAAAATAAAAATTTAAACCAACACAACTCCCTACCCCAAATTTGGAATCATGCGTTCTTGGTACCGTTGGACTCTTATCGACGTGCCCTTCGAAACAAGACCACACAAGGGCATATTTTCTAGCAAACTTAAGGTGGGTCCCGCCTATGACATGCTTCCCAATGCCATAGCCTATAACCTGGTGTGTGTCTGCCTAACACGTTCTTAGGCTCAATACATTTGTCACGCCGAGCCTTATTAAATGTCTTAATGCTTCTCTAAAAGAATCAAGCTCAAGATAGTCTAATTTAAGAAAAACCGTTAATAGGTCTTAAAACCCGCTAATGGGTCCAAATGCCCAAATTTCAAAACATAAAAATTCCGGGTCATTACACATATATTATACAAAAATATATACATAACACCTCTATGTGCTATTTATTTATCCTTCCACTGATTCAACTGGGCCTGGGCGTCCTCTTTGCTTTGAACGTTTAGACATTTCTATGCAATAGTACTCCGGTTAGAGGGTGAAGAGATGGGTGTGCAGGAGGAAAAATTATCCAGTATAACCATTCCACAAGCCACCTAGTGCATAAGTCCCCGTACTTTCTAATGTATGTTTATACTTTCCATGTCTCAACATGAGTGATTTGAAGAATTAACTTAAATTTACGTATAAAAATGTGAATGAACATATCCACAGCCACATGGTAGAAAGGTTTTACTAAATACTTTCTCGTGAATGAGAGCAAGAGCGAGATGAATGGACCAGGATCATGAGAATGACTGCTCGAGTAGAGCTATCCCGCACAACTAATAGAGCTTCCTATTCTCTTTATGCCAGCAAGAGGGAGTAGAGTATTTCTCGGTTTGACGACCGGAGAGCAAGGGCAGCTGCATTGACCGAGACACTACGCTCCCTCAACCCCTTAACTCAACTCTGTGCACGGAGATAGGTGGGCTGAAAATGCCGATATCACAACAGGAAAAGGCCATTGTTCTGGTCAAAGGCTCCAGGTGGTTTCACTATGTTTTTTGTTTATAGGCAAGGCGTTGTTGGTCGAGGGGACTGGCAGCGACGGAACTATCCACGGGAGACGGTGTAAGGCCGCATGTGGGACTCAAGGCTATCTCGCTTCTCTTTGGCAGGGACTGGCGGCGATGTGAATTGCAAGACGGGAGAAGGGCCGAAGTGCTTGGAGGATATGCAGAGAAGCGGATGCAAGCATGAGCCGAGCGCCCCCCGGTTCGTTATCTCCAGACTTCCTTCGGATTTAAAGGAACCAGCTTACTCGGTCCTCTTCTCTGCAAACGAAGTTCGCATGAGAATCCTCCTCACTAAACTCTTCCTCGGTTCTCGTCTTGATTGCCCATTTTCATATCCGCCTTAAATAGAGCCGCAGGAGCCCAAAGGTGGGAACCTTACTTCTTCCATCGTGCATGTATAACTGCAGCGTGGGGACGATGTAGAAGTAAAGGCAAGCGGAGAGAAGATGAAGAGAAAGACAAAGGGCAATATAAGAATATTGACAACGTTGTTCTCAATGGTTAGGATATAGATGCTATGTGCAACATCACTAGAATTCATAAGGTCAAGTGCAATTTACCCAAAATAAAAGCCCAAAACTTTTGAAAGCAAGAAATATCAAACAATCCAGATCCTCCGTCCTAAATCAAACAAAATCTCGCTGCATGTGGAAACGCAAATGGACACGCAACCAGACAGCAAATTTTAACAACAGCAGGTGTGTCAAAACAAAATTGATTATTACATGCCTCTGTTTGACCTTATTGAGCAAATTCTCCGCAGCCCTTAAAATTAGGCAGCAGTATAGCAACGGAATGATGCAAAATGCTACAATGACGGTAAAATATACTCTTTTAATTAGCGAAGGTATAAATTTGCAGATTCTTGGCCCCAAAAAGCTCTACCTAGTTTTCACTAGCAAACTTGATACCCTTCTCGATAGAAGATTTAAGCTCGGGCTTGAGGCTTTCTAGTCCTTGCTTCTCGTACTCTGAGAGTGGACCCAACCCCAATACTTCCTCTACTCCATTCTTACCAAGCCTCACCTGCATGAAGTACATATGTATATATTACAGAATATTCAAACAGATAAAGCATAGCCAAGCAGATAATCAAACAGCCAACAAACCCACCAACATATACACCATGCCAACTCCTGCTTAATGATCTAAATGCATTTAATAATTTACACTAAAGTTACACATGCAAGTTAAGTTGATCATTGCGCAAAGGAAATTCAATTAACAGGTGTGGGATATTAGAGCTATAATAACCCATCAGACGCTTGTGGAAGGTGATACCACTTATCAAATATTTGGACAAAAAATCAAGCTGGCAGCATAATAAAGTGAACATATCATAGCGATAAAAAAAACAGTAAACATTTGCTGAATTAATTACCTTTGATGCAAAGAATGGGAGTTCAGTGATGTTTGATTGGACAAAGGAGCATTCCACAACATCAGGTACCCCATTGAGACCCTTCAAGCAAGCATCAGCAAAAAGTGCCCCAGCATAACTGAACAAACGAAAAGATGTCTCAGTCTTTCTTTTCCTTTTAGCCATACATCAATATTTATCAAGTCTAACTCCAACTCAAGCAACAATACAAACAAATTTCTCCTGTCCTTCCATGCCACATAGCAACCACAAAATACAAATGCACACCAATAATGTTCTAAATGTTGGCTGTACCAAAAGCTGATCTACATGTAACAATATACAAAAACAATAGTCTCCAACCATAATCAAGGATGAAAGGTGTAAAATATAGCACACAAGATTTAAAATAATTTGCTAACATTTTTTATAGATTAGTCTTTGAGTTATCAGATAAGCATCATGTAAGAGAATTAAATGTTTTCATCAGTGAGTACTCTTCCATGGCTTTGGATGTAATAATTCAAAACACACAATACATACACTGTATAATCTCCCAAAGAAGCCAATGGTCATTTAACATATTCTCAGGCATACAAACAAATTTCACTAATAACCTCAAATATATTCTGGTGTGAACAATGAAAATACAATACAAGGACGACACTATGCTTAATGTAACTATGTCCACGTCTAAGGCAGTCAAAATTTGCATTGCATCACACGGATAACACACAACCTTACAGAATTCAGTCAGAATTCAGTCATAAACAGAAAAACAATGATTGGTCCAATTTAATCCACCTAAGTACAGACAAGCATAGTAGGCAAGAAGCACCAGGTGATCTTCACCATTTGTCCAAAGCGGATCACCTAGGTCAATCATTGTCAAAGAATCAACTTATATATTATGTCAGCCATTACTATTTACAGTTACAATACAAAAATACACCAACCTTCAGGTGAGCAAGAATCTTAATAGCCATTGAAGTATTATGATCCTGTCAGTTTTATTAACATATGCTAACAGGTCATAAATAACAGAACAGCCAATGGAAGCTCCGAAGCCATTTTCTTACATGAAACGACTTATGGAAAGTACAAAGAACATGTTCCCACTCTAGCCTAAGCAGAGAAAGGAACTATAACTTACCCAAGTTACAAAATGAAACCAGAAATTATACAATGCCAATTCCAACACGATCTTAAAAAAATTCACAGGGTCATAAAATAATCAACAAAATTTCAAAATACATGGACGAACATGGCGACAATAGAGGACCAGAAACTATGATCCTAATCAAGTAGACATAATCTTAATGGTTTGCAAATCAGAGAACACATGCCAAATTAAAGAACATTCAAATTTCAACATCAGAGGTAATAAGTTTCCACTCAGACTTACGCCATCGACAAAGTGGCAGAGCCTTTTCCAGCTTTTGCTTCAACAACCTCCGTCCCTCCATCCTGTGTTCTCTTAGTGAGAGCCTTAATATCTTCATCAGACAAAACTGCATTTGCTTTTGGCGTTGCCTACCACAAGATTATTGACCAAATATCTAAATTACTATGCTGCCAGGTAGATTAAGTCAAAATGTTTGACAAGATGAATACAGTACCTGAGAGAAGAGTGGGAGAATGGTAATGCCAGCATGTCCACCAACAACCGGCACATTAACCTCTGCAAGACAGAATACACTAGCGAATTGAACAAAGTTGTACAACGAAAATTTAAAAAAATGAAAAAACAAATGAAGCAAAATGATACCAGAAACATTGACATGGGCCTTCCCGGCGTAGAAAGTCTTGGCCCTGACCACATCAAGAGTAGTCACACCAAAAAGCTTCTTCGGGTCATAAGTGCCTGCCTTTTTGAAGACTTCAGCTGCAATTGGCACCGTGGAATTCACCGGATTGCTTATCATGTTAACAAGTGCCTAAGGTACATAGGAATTGTATAGTCGAGTTACTAAAAAGAGACTTAAACAATTGCAGAGAATTTCATATATAAAGGAAAGAACAGTAACCAGCACAAAATTTAATAAGTTACACCAATGAGCAAATAAATGAATGAAACAACGCCGTTAACGATTCAAAAAATTGCAGATAGTTTCGTAATAGATTGAACATACATTAGGGCAGTACTTGGAGATGGCGGTGCAGAGAGACCTGACAATCCCGGCGTTGATGTTGAAGAGATCGTCCCGAGTCATCCCCGGCTTGCGTGGGACGCCGGCGGGGATGATGACCACCTCGCACCCCTCCAATGCCTGCCCTAGCTGCTCCTCTCCCATGTAACCGGTCACCTGAATCAAGAGAAAAAATCCATACACAATCAAACTTTGAACCCAAGAAATTAGATAGACACAGAAATGATCAAATTCCTGCATAGGTGGGAGGGGGGAAGAGGAGGCGGGGGAACCAACCTTGGACCGGGTGTTGATATGGCTGACATCGGCCGCGACGCCAGGGGTCCCGGCAATATCGTAGAGGGAGAGGTCGGAGACGAGGGGGTTGAGCTTCATGAGGAGAGCAAGAGGCTGGCCGATCCCCCCAGCAGCGCCGAGGACGGCAACCTTCCGCTCGGGGGCCGCCGCCGACGAGTAGTACCGGGGAGAGGCGCCTCCCCGTAGGGCGGAGCTGGCGGATCTGAACAAGGAGAGCCTCATTTTGGGCTCGAGCAGCGCAAAGTAGCAAGAGTCGGGGGGACAGAGACGAGGGCCGCGATCTGTAGAGAGGGGTTTTTATCTGCGAAGGAGCTTCCGAAGTCTTATAAATGAGGGGTTGAAATGCGCTCAAATTTTATGTCGAAAATGTTAATTCCGTGACAAGGGGCTCCGCACACGGTACATTACGAAAAAATATCCAGTGAAACTGTTGTACGGGATACCTGTTTGATATATGTTGTTAATTAGTGACATGTTTTATGAATTTTTACATAAGATGAGGTACAAATTTCAGATTGCGTGTTTAAAGCTTCAGATTGCGTGTTTAAAGCCAAAGGGACATTTACACGGCCATGTAGTAGAACCGTTTCACTAGATACATTCTTGTACATTACATATGTACATAAGTAAGGAAGACTTTTGTTTTTCATGCTTCCTTGTGAGTTTCCATTATGAGAACCGTTCATTTTTAAGGTTGATTTAATGTATATTAGCGTCAATGATATTAATATACACTTAATATGAAGACCAATAACAATAATATTAATGTACACTAATATGCGCCTTCAGTGATATTGATATTGAGTTATCTCTACATTATCAAGTATTATTATATTTTATAAGATGTAAAAATTATTTATATTTGTGCAATATTATAAGTTGAAAAGGAACCAATAACTAATACTATAAAATGGCAAATGTCTCAAGACTAACATAACCACACCAATCATAATATATGTAGAATGTCACAAGACTTAATATCATGTTTAGCTGATGGAAATAGACTCTAGGAATAGAACCGACTCCAATATAAAGAAACTAAACTTCACCTCCAATATAAAGAGTAACTAAACTTTACTGCAATTTCATAGCTAGGAGCACTTGTACTCAACATCAAGAAGAAATGAATTCCAACACTAAGAGTAAAATAACTCTAACTTTAGGAGTGAACTAACTCCATCACTACAAAACTAATTCCACATATTAAAATAAATAGACTCTTGCTCAAATGAGCAGGCTATCAAATTGAGTAACAAATCCCAACTCCTCTAGAGATCCACTAAGATCAGTCATGGACCTATAGATGAGGTAACATCGAGTTCATGGATAACTATGGCCGAAGGTAGATATGATGCTCATAAATATGGGTAAGCATGTAGTGCCTCAAAAAGGCTAGGGGACCAAAGCCTTAAAAGTACAAAGGCCACAAAGGCTTGTGACCACATAGGTCAGTGCCACCACAGCTATTATCAATGAGCATACTATGACTTTTTATACTATCCTAAATCTAGAGAAGCCTGTCTATCTAGACTGAAAAATCTCAATGCTAATAGATTAATTATGACCACTTCCCATACAAAGAACCAATGTTACTAAGTCTATACGCTAAGTAGCAATAAAGAGTACAACTAGACTCCTATAATAATGTCAATGCTAAATAAAATTTTAGATATCAACATACTCTATGCAAACCCAGCTAAATACAACTTGAGATATTAAACCAACACAACAAGTTTCATCCTTTCTTGCATCGATTGGAAAACCTACTTCATATAGGCTTAGCATAATATTCTTCATTGTGTTACAATATTATGATATTCTTTAATGATATCTACTTTGGAAGAGTTTCAAATAAAATTATTTTCTAAGTAATTATTAACAGCCAAGCATAATCTAACTCTAGGGATAAATTTATCATTTTACACTTTAACCAACAATTATTTTTTGACCAACACCTACTCTAGAATAATTAAACCACTATTTGGAGTCAATATTAATTTTTCATATTTTTACGGGGTAATTTAGACAGTGACAGAAGGCATAATGAGGGTTAGTTTAGACCAAAGGTACAAATGTAATTTTATTTATGAATAAAGAGTTCTGCTGGAGTTGACAATAAAGTCAGACCTTTAATATTCTGCTAATAGCTTCTAGAAAATTTTCCATTTATAGAAATTGGGTCTAAGACGGGAAATTGGGTTTTTAAGTGATTAATCGTGAATCGGACATCGAGTCCTAGAGTTTTTTTTCTTCCCAGAACACCGAACAAGGGAAACAATCTCGTCTTCCAATGGCTGCCCTATTTTAAGCTTTTCACTTTTATAATTTCTTTTAGACCCTTATTGAGTTGTTTAAGATTCAAATACTTTGTATTGTTTAAGTTAAAGAAGAAACCTATACTTTAGATCTTGCAAAATTAGCTCTTGATTTCACTCAGGATGTAGCATGATGCTGTCTAGTTCAACCAACTGATGGCATATGATGAAGATAAGAGTATAAAACCATTGTAACCTTCAGCAGATGTTCCAAACAATCAAACCTACAACTGGACAAAATAGAGCATAAAAAAACATAAAACCTACAACTGGATTTTCACTCAATCAAACCAAACACTAAGTATGAAAAGAGCATCCACTGGGCATAGAAATTGAGCATAAAAGCACATGAGTTGGCCATCAGTTTACACATAATCAGCCTAAAGAACTGGATATTTCTAGTTAGGAGGAACAAGAATCTAAAACATATGACAATAATTTATGGAAAGAGTCTCTGAGGTAAACTTGCAGACACCAGTTGAACTCTGTCCCAGGATAGCAGTAAAAGAAATTTAGAACCACGCTATTACACAAATTACCAGTAAGGCCAAAATTTATTGTGACAGAATAAAAGGAATAGCAAGAAGATATGAACGGTAAACTTCTTTATACGAAGTTGACAAGGCAAATGAATTCTATTGACAAGCAATATTAATAATCTCATGTGTATTAGCATGACATGAGATTGTGGGAATGAAAATAAAATTGTGCGTTTAATGGTTTGATGATTGTTGAACTCTACTTATGCTTATAGGGAGGATTTTTTTGTAAGCAATAAATGAATTGGCCGAATACCTATGCTATGATTCATTGGCCGAATGTCTATGTAAAGAATTTCATGCATGCTAGTTAGAGGGAATATTTATACGCTTATAGGATGAATTATATACATGATTGTTGTACTATTTGTATGTTTACGCTATGAATTATGAGTATATTAGATGTATGTTTGACACATTATAAGTTATGTCAGATTTGTTGTGAGTGGACCGCCTCCAACTTTGCCTGTTGTTGTCGCTCTCTTTCCCTTCGATCTCCCAACTCTTCCTCCTCCCTCTTCTCCCCCTTTCTTTTCCCACTAGTTGCACCAGATCCGGCCATAAGCAGGCCACAGGTGGATCAAAGGCTTCTCCTCCATGTGACTTTTTTCTCTACAACACCAAATCCTTGTGGACTCCATAATGGTGTTTTCAACATTGGATGTCATGACAAACTTCGATTTCCACCCTTACCTAAAATAACTATGATGATTGACCTCAAATAAAGACCTCATAAAAATCATAAAGCATTCATTGGATTTCAATAGTTTGCAAAAAAGATTTATTTTGACAAAATCATCCTTTGATGGACAGTGCTAAGCACTTCACATCAACTAGAGCTTATTTTTGTTCACAATATAAAAATAGTAAATATTTATTCTCTTTATATATAATAAAGAGACTAAATATTTATACTTTACATTAAAGGTAGTGATCATTTATAATTAAACCATTTGCAAGTGTACAAGGTAATTGTACTAGGATAAGTATTTAAGGGTTGTCGAACCTCAGCGACGGATGGATTATCACTAAATCTAAAGAGAAATTTGTTGATTAAAAACTAAAAAAAACAACTTAAACTTAAATTAAGCAAAAGAAAGAAATCAACTAGTTTAAAAGCAAGAGATTAATTTGATGGAATTTACTTAGGAAATCGAATCCACTATAGAACCATAACAATTCCTTAACTTTTAATCTAAATCTAGTGTAAATATGAACAAGTATTCTCAGCTACAAGCTAGAATTACTTCAAAAAAAATCATTAATTAACTTCCATGGTATGAACTATCTTCGACAATAGCACGAATCATCTACACTAAACTAGCTATAGGCATGACCTGTCTAATCTTAGTATAACTCATCCAAGTCATTAATTATCTGAACATTAAAACTATTGTATGACCATCTCATCTAAATCACAGAAATTAGAATCGATGAAAATATCAAAACCACATCAATCTATCATCTACAAAACAATAAATCAACATAGATTTGAATAAACATGAAAAGCTCTTCTATTAAAAAGGAAATCTTTATCATACAATTGTCATCATTCACAACTGAGATCTAAATTAAAAAGAAAAGAAACTGAAACTTATCTATAGCTTCATCAACTCCTAAGTAAAAAAAAAGTTTAGCCTTCCATGGTAGAAGAATGCACTTGAATCTCCATTAAAAGCTTTGAGTTCTCTTTCATCTTCTTCTTCTTTTTTCTCCTTAGAAAATCTACTGGAATCCCCCAATTTTGAGCCAAATATGTCCTTTTATAGGCATAAGTTCCGCAGGAAGAAGTCCAATATGAAAAGGATTGAAATTTGGGTCAAACAAGGAAACTGCGTGTTATCCCGTTCGAACGCCCTGCATGCCCGTTCGAACGCTTGAACTGTATTTTTGTCTGAATTCACGTTATCCCGATCGAATGGTAAGTGACCCCGTTCGATCTGCTACAGTGTTTCTGCAATTTGGACAATTTTCCTAGACAGTTTATATTCTGTTCATTAAGCTTTCCTTCGTGTCCATATTAATTTCTAACTTGTTTATAACTCCGAAAAGTTATCCAAATCACTTTAAAGCATGTGAAGACTATTTTAATCATTTCAAACATCGTCCAAGTACTTCGATAAGCGCACTTTACCTACAAAACATAAAATATCATACTTTAGACATGTAGAAAGTAAGTAAAATTCCATCTTGATTTAAATACATGTCTAAACAACTAATAACTACAAAATCATTAATAATTAAACTAAAATACTAATATCTATTTTAATATAAATAAACCATAACTAACTCTAAATTAACCTAATCTATACTAGCAAATAAGGTAAAAAAATATATAAAATAGATATAGATTTTATACTTATCAAGTAGCCAGTGGCAGCTCACGTTGTGGCTAGATCTGCTCAGCGGTTGTAACACCCAACCCAGAAAACCAACTTGGACTGGGGGTTATTCGGAAAACAAAATTAGATTTTATTAAATTTAATAAAAAAAATTAAAATTGAGACTAACTAGGAGTGGCAAACTCTGTGTGCGAGAGTCATTACGTTCTTCCACACACTATGGAGCTTTAACGTTCTATTGTGTGTAAATCAGAACAAACCTAATTTTATAACTAATTTGGATCAGGCCAATGTCGTCTTGCCGTTAGTTGCCTACATACGTATTGGATAACATCCACAATATTATCCTAATACAATCGGATCCAAATATAGTTCTGCCTAATGGCTAATACATGCATCATGCACCACAAAATCATATGCGTTAAAATACGTATATCCTTATAACCGAATAAATCATTTAGAGTCAGACGAAAATCTCATAAATTATCAGAGTCAAACAGAAGTCAATAAATCAACAGAATCACACATCTCACTATATCACAAAAGAGCAGAACACACCATTGAGTAAATTGGATCACATCAGATCCCATCATACCATATAAGGCAATAATAGATTTCATCCGACCATAATAGACCATATTAGATCAGATTCGAGCATATCAAATTAAAACAAAGTATTCCAAAGCAAATCGGTTCCGAGCATTTCATAAAAAATGGATCATAATATATCAGAATCCACTGTATCATAGCAAATCATATATCTTAATTAATATATATATCTATATATATTAAGATATGCATGTATATAAATAGAATAAAATCGAAAAGTCTAGAATGCTTACTTCCTTTTTAGTTTCTCACCTGCTCGTGCCATGTGGCACTTTTTAATTGGACCAAAAAGTGGTCGGTGTGCACCGACGCGTGCAGTCACGTGTTGCATGTGTTGTGCTCAGCGACACCCTGCTTCTATCGCATGGTGCACGCATACAATGCACATCTTGTGAGCATTGTGAGCGGAGTCGCACGATCACACAGCCCCATTGATGCACAAATGACCGAGATTAATCAGCTCAGCACGGTTCTTGCAGCTCGGTTCAATGTTGCTGATGTCGGCTATTCTGTCTTTTCTTTAATATTTTATTATTATTTAATTCCACTATACTTCTAACTTTAAAATACAATAACTTCTTATCCTGAAGTCAAAATCACACGTTCTTTCTACCGATTGACTCGTATTGATGAGCCCTTCAAAAATAGACCGCACATGGGTAGGTTATCTTGCACTTTTAAAATAGGTCCCACTCATGTGGCACACTTCCCGAGGTCATAATTTTTGTTTACGACCTCAGTTTCACATGTTCTTTAATATGTTACACTCGTTACTTCGAGCTCTATTCATATACAATGATTACATTCCTTGAAACCCTTAATATTTAACATAAAATTATGCAATTACCTAACCCATCGGTTTAGGCATCATCGAAAGATGGGGTGTTACAATCTTCCCTCCTTAAAAGAATTGCATCCTCGCAAATCACCCAAAAATACTTTTTAAAACACACACGAAAGTAAAATAATATATAATTATTTGTCGGATAACAATTATAATCATGAATTTGTTTGATTTACAATCAGACACAACATTCAGAAGCACAATCCGATAAGTTATAATTGAATAACATAACCCGATAACTACTTGGATAACACAAAACGAAAACCCAATAAATTATAATCAGATTAAACACTCATAAATAGAATCGGATAAAAAAAAATTTGGATTTCACATTTATAAACAAAATCCAATATTTTAAGATCCAATAGAACTTCATAACAAAATCTGATATTTCATGATTAGATAAGACACTTTAAACAAAATCTAACTAATTTAAACTTGGATAAATCATATCATACGAAATCTGATTATGGATTTTTAAAATCGGATAAATCCATTTGACTAAATCAGAGCAAAGCGAAGTAAATTAGAGTAGAGCTCAAATGTCAATCCAGAAACAAATCTAGAGATTTATGCAATTAAATCATATGATAGATCACATAATCAAAATCTGATAATTTCAGATTGTATAATAGAATTTTGAATATTATTTTCAAAATCAGATAGTGCTTTTAGGATTAGAAAAGAACAGACAGAACTGAGTCGTTATACTGGATGACATTCCTCCCGACACTCATGGGGTAAGGAGAGGCTTAGAAGGATAGGAGCTTTCCCATGATGCTCCACACCAATATGTGTGTGACAGAACTATGCCCTAGACATCTGATACTCTGTTGAAAGCAATGTATATTTCGATTTGGTCTGTGTGTTGTATTAACCCTAGACATTTGATGCTCTATTGAGAGCGTTGTATGATTCTGCCTAAGAGTGAGCGGTATGATTCTGCCCAAAAGTGGCACTGTATGATTTCTGCCCAAGAGTAGCACTGACACTATAAGACCCCTAAAGTGTAGGCAATTGTATGACCCCTTATGTGTTGGTGTTTATGTTTGCGCGCTTAGGTAAGTAGTATCATGAATCTGCTCTTACCTATTTGATTATGTGCCCCATGAGCATTGGTGTGCCTTGCCTTCGGAAAAGTCCACGGCGTCTAGTCACTCCTTGGAGGTTAAGGTGATGCCCTAGTAACATTCCTTTCCATTTCAACGCGAGAGCTTATTAATTGTAATTAGCTTCAGTGGTAGATAGTATGTGTATGACTATATGAGTGAGTATGTATGTGTATGAGTAAGTGTAAGTTCTAAGTAATATTGTAAGAGTATGATTCTGAGCACGAATATAAGAGCATGATTCTGAGCATGACTATAAGAGTATGATTCTGAGTACGATAATAAGAGTATGATTCCAAGTAAGACTGTAAGAATATGATTTTGAACAAGACTATAAACTTATGTTTACGAGTAAGATTGTATGAGTAAGGTTATGCAAGTATGTGTAAGTTGTATGCATAAGCATACGATTGTATGAGTAAGTTTGTAAGACTCCGATTAAGAGTGTATGTGTAAGATTGCTTTGATAGTATGTATTTGGCATGATTGTATGTGTATGTGCATGATTAGTATATGCCTGCCTGCTTCATGTTTGAGTTGTATATACGCATTTATGTATGGACTTACTAAGTTCACTATTTAGAACTCTCTTGGGTATTTTCTTACTGAGTATGAAAATACTCATTACCCTATTTTTTAGCCCCATTATTCGGGAGGCTTTTGTAGGTTTATGACGGAGAGCTCTTGGAGATGGATGCTCATTTCTGTGGTGGATTGATTACCTTTTACTGAGGTATATCCTTGACTCACTGCGTGTATTATTTACACCACGATCTCTTATATTGAGTGAGATGAGAATTAAACTGTTTATGCTTTTTGGACTTGTAATTTGGATTAGACTGTGGACTGTTATGGGACTTGCACTCAGGGGTACCTGGGAGAGATTTGTATTTAAAGTCTATGATCATAGTAATTTATTTATACATTTGTTTTTGAGTAGCGCGTGAGGATGTTTGGATTGGCCGTACGATGTTTAATCGAATGAGTAAAAATTTGTATCGAAAAATTGATTTGTGATGTTTTAAATTATAAAACTACTTTTACATGTTTCGTATTTGTCATTTTTCCCGATTTACAGCTGTTATATTCCAAAAATTTTATGTGAATTTTAAAGAAAATGTGATGAAAAATTTTGGGTGTTATAGTACACATCAGATTAGAAACTTTTATTGGAAACAAATGTTGTTGTTACGTTTGAAACAAGACTATGAAGAAGTCAAATTTAGATTTATTTTACTTGTCAATTGTAGTAGACAAGGTCGATCCACAGGGAAAGCCTTGTGCAACAAAGAAAATAGTTACGAAGAAATAGAGGAAGAAAAATTAAGAAAGAAAAAGTAGAAGAGTATTGAGAGAATAACAAGTTAAGAAATCAAAATGAGAAAACACTAAGGCATTAAGGATGATTGTAACATCTAATGATGTTCTTCATGTATCATGTTATCTCAGTTAGAATCGAATGAAGATTCTATCTAACTGGAAGATATAAACATTAAAATTAAAACTAAAGATAGAAAATGCTTTGGATAGATGAAGGATAAAAATAATTGTCTCTTCAAGTTTTCTATGTATCCAAATCACAAAAGATCAAGAAGGAGAGCCTTCAAGCATCTTATGTATCCAAATCACAAAGAAACAAGAAAAAGAACAATATTAAATAAACATCACTTCAAATAAATAATACTTACTTGAAACCATTGATGAAACATGAATTGAACTCCATTAAAATGTTACAAATCACCTCTAGCCTTAGCTTGAGAGCTTAGAAAGCCATTACAATAAAACTAAAAATAATTATAAAATAAAAAAAGAAAATAGGAGAAGAGAGCTCCAAAGAGGAAAGAATGGCCCATCTATTACGCCCACCCCTCTATTTATAGGAAAAGAAGGGGTTGCTTCAAAGGGGAAAGTCAAATCATATCTCCAAATTATATCCTGATTGATTGCCTGATTGGACCCATATATCTTTGGAATTTGGAATTTCTTCCTGAAATAACACTTGTAGCAACGGAAGTCTTCTTTCCATTGCCACTAGAATCGTATCAATCCGAATTATACATAAAAAGATATGATCAACATACTAAGGCTATGTCAATCTGTTCAAATCAACTTCTTTCATAATTTAGTTCTATTAATACAAATCTCAAATCAAATGGGTCCACAAGGTTGTGTTCGACCATTCCATGCATGTTTAGTCCATTAGGAGCCCATTCTTGACTTTTAAATAGCTTTGGGTAGTTGGGCTTAACTTCCTCTTCCAATTGTATCTTGTTGAAGCCTGTTTAGACATGTAAACTCAATTAAGGTCCAACTAACTTATTCAAAACATAAATAGCCCAAATCAGCAATGAATTAACACAAAATAGAATTGCAAATAGAAATTTGAAAATATTTTATTGAACATTATTTCAGTGCATCAAATGTCACTCATAATCTTTTCATAGAATCATTCAAAAATTGAAACATGAGACAAAAAAGTATCAGAAATCAATCATACTCTTTTCACAGAGGCATTTGATAAAAAAATTAAAGTATCTAATAGAAGACAAACTTTTCACATTTAAATCAAAACATATATTCTAGAATCATATCACACTCAGAACAAAATTTCAAACCAAACCAGACTTGAAATCGAAATTTATCTCAATGCACTAGCAGAATCAACATTGGAGCTATCCACTAACTCCCACTTCCCATAACATAGGCATTTGATGGTTTCTCCATTGTAATTCTACTAGCTATCGAGATAACTTTACAACTTTAAATCATATTTCCAAAACATAGAGGATTTGAACTCAATGTTAAATCCATTAGCAAACTCAACCCTAGAGTGGTCCACTAATACTGTGCTACCATGGTAATTTAATGGTTTCTCTTAGGGAATGCCACTATCCTTTGGAAACAATTTTGCTCTAATTTAAAGCAAACTTTCAACATACTGACATTTCGGAATTGAGTTTAATTTCAATACGCTAGCAAAACTAACCCGAGAGTGATCCACTAGTATCATGTGTCCCACACCACGGGTGTTTACTGGTTCCTCTTGGGTAGTTCCACTATTTTTTCTAAAAACAACTTTTAAAATATAGATGTTTCAAAAGATATCGACAAAATTTGCCATAGAGCTATCCACCAACACTTCATGTCCCCTTCTGTGGTATGTAGTGGCTGCTCCTTAGCAAATATACCGCTTTTCAAAATAACGTCCATTTACAAGAAAATGAAATTCTTAAACACACCGGCATAAGTAACACTAGAGCTATCCACGAACACCTCATGTCTCATACCATGGGTGTTTCGTTATTTCTTCTAGGTGGTTCTACTGTCTTGCAAAACTGATCTTTTGAACTTTTAAAATTTAGATATTTAAAAGTTAAATTCAATATACTAGTAGAACTAACTCAAGAGTATTCTACTAACACTCACATCCCATACTGTGGTGTGTAGTGGTTACTCTTAGATAATTCCACCGTCTTTCGAAAATAGATTGATTTTTTAATCAAATAATTTTTCTAAAACAGACGATTCAAAATCAATTTTTTTTATTCTAATACCCCAGTAGAATTAACTGTGGAGGTCTTCTACTAACACCTTGTGACCCATACCATGAGCATTTGATGGTTACTCCTTGGTAATTCTATTGTCATAGATTTGACAAACTATTTAAAATTGATGTTACTAAAATAAAATCATGTAACATATTCAGAATAGATATTTCCAATTGATTCAAAACCAGGATTCGTAAAATCAATTCAGACACCATACATACAAAAAATAAATTTAAATCATTATTGAATTATAAAATCAAAATTCACCAAAATTAGAGTCCATCAGGAATCTAATGCAAAACATAATTTCAAATAAAATTCAACACAAATGATTCAGAACAGAATTGTCAAATCACTCTCGATTAAAATTTAGAATTCATAACATCGTAGTTCGTATTAAATCTGATGTCATATATATCGAACATAAAGTTCAAACTCAAAATTTGTATTAACTTTAATATCACAGTTGAAGTAGAATTTCAAATAAATTCCAATAAAAAATTGAAATTTGTATCAAACTGAGTTGTGAAATAGTATTTTCATTAATAACCATTTCAAAAGAAAATTTCATAAATTGAAGATTATATTACACAAGTAGGACAGAAATTCCACATTGCGTCTAACAAATTAGAGTTAATAAATATCAGAGTCAAGAACATTTCCGATGTTGTACTAACAAATCAAAACCCTGATACAGTTTATTTGTAGCAAAATTTTTGAATCATGTTAGATTCAAGATCAAAATTCATACAATTGATGTGCGTATTAAATACATTGCAACAAAAGGAAAATATAATGTATAAATCTTAAATTTGGAGTAACATAATCAAAACAAAATTTGAGATTAATTCTGATTACAAATTGGGATTCAAATATAATCAATATATATTTTTAAAATAGTTTCCTCTCATAGACAAAAAAATGCTTTGTTACCATTTGTAACACCCCGACCTAGAAAACCAACCTAGAATGGGCATTATTTTGAAAGCAAAATCGGATTTTATTAAATTTAACAGAAAAATTAAAATTGAGACAAACCAGGAATGGCAGACTCTATGTGCGAGAGTCACAACGTTCTTCCACACACTATGGAGTTTTAACATTATGTTGTGTGTAGATAAGAATAAACTTAATTTTATAACCAATTTGGATTAGGCCAATGTCGCCTTGCCATTGGTTGCCTACGTACGTATTGTATAACATCTACGACATTATTCCAACATGAGTGGATCCGAATGTAGTTCTCTGCCTAATGGCTAATACATGCATCAGACATCACAAAATCATATATGTTAAAATACGTATATCTTTATATTCGAATAAATCATTCGGAGTCAAACGGAAGCCAATAAATCAATGAAATCACACATCTCACTTTATCACATAGCAGAGCATAACACACCAGAAAGTATATTGGATCACATCAAATCCTATCAGATCATATTAGACAATAACAGATTTCATCTGACCATAATAGATCATATTGGATCAAATCGTAGCATATTAGATTAAACAGATTAATCCAGAGTAAATTGGATCCTTGCATTTCATATAAAATCGGATCAGAATATATCAGAATCTACCAAATTATATCAAATCATATATCTTAATATATATATATATATATCTTAAGATATGCATGTATATAAATTGAATTAAATCGAAAAGTCTAGAATCCTTACTCCCCTTTTAGTTTCAGAAGTTGCAGCGTTTTGAGTTGCTCATTTCCTCATATCGTCTTCCTTTTCAGGTCTGGAGATGGCTGGTAGAGTCCCCTCTAGCACTGAAACATCTTTCTCATTACGTTTGATGGCAACGGACATACATTACCTTTAAACTGGGACATTTCTCTCAATGTGGCCCGAAGTCGTTGAATATAACCTCCCCTTGACTCAGGACACTTTACATTTCTCACTCTTGTAGGCGGCAGACAGAACCTCCCCTACCTAGAGATACTTTTATCACAATGTGCCCGTAGGTAATATACAGACCTTCCCCTTACCCAAAGACTCATAACTTCTTATCCCAAACTTAGAATCGCGCGTTCTTGGTACCGATGGACTAGTATTGATGAGCCCTTTGAAACTAGACCCAATGGGTAGGTTATCCCATACTTTTAAAAGTGGGTCTTGCCTATGTGGCATGCTTCCCGTGGTCATAACTTTTGTTCCTAAACTCCGTTTAGTGTGTTCTTGATTTGTTACACTTGTTACTTCGAGCTCTATTCATATAAGGGGATTACATTCATTGAAACCCCTTAACATTTAACATAAAATTATATAACTAGCCCTAACCCATCGGTTTAGGCATCATCGGAACACGGGGTGTTACAGCATGCAGCCCATGCCCCACCTAAATATGCCCAACACCCATGTCTCCTTGTCATCTTCTCTACAACCACCTTCTCTTTCAACCTCCACCTCTACTTCACCCATTGCCATCTCGTCTACATGTTGCTGCTATCTACCTTATGTTCCCCCTTTCTCCTTTTGTCGACTGCAAGATCTGGTTAGAGGCGCTCTGATAACCAGATTTGGTCGCAAACGATAAGCCTCCAATGCAAGGCATGGTTGTGACCACAACTTACAGTTTGATTTGGACATAGTAATAGGCCATGGTCCAGTGGCCGACACCAATAGCTAAAGCATTGGAGCCTGACAACACACAGTCAAGAGGATAAGGGGAGGGGTTAAAGGTAGTGAGTTGAAAATTAGACAATAACAAAAGGGTATTTTTTTCCTAACAAATTCTTTAGAGTTAATGCCATATTAATGACTTTTTTTAGTAAGCACCCAAAACCCCTAATTTTAATAGAAGCACCCTTCCAACCGATTTTGGAGGGGCACCTAATACACAAAGCCGGCTTCTTCGTTGGAGGCAAAGATGACATAAATGATCAAACCACCTCCAAGTATGCTCCTTTGCTCTCGCCAACGATCATTTTCATCCTCAAGTCCGTGTCCTCCTCCAAGACCCAGCCTCTATAACACGCTCTTGCATTGTGGCAGGGTCACTTTTGGTTATGTAGCTTGGTCTCCATGGACTTGTCTTTGCTCCACTACTTACACTTTGAAGATCATGCACTACAACAAAAATAACCTTTTGCAACAAATGTTTTTAGAACACAAATAATTTTGTTGCTAATAGTGACTTTTTACAACAAAATTTTAAAAATATCACAATAACTCTACTCTTTTGATAAACTGCAGAGTTTTTGCAACAAATTAGTTATTTTGTCACTAAAGGTAGACCCTTTGGGATAATCATTTTCCCAGAAATACACGTATATCGCTTATTGTGGCATTTTGCCATGAATTTTTATCTTTATCGCAATAGAGCTTATATGCTCACAAATTACTAGTTATTTTTGCAACAAAATAAATGTTATGTTGCAAAGAGTTATATTTTTTGCAACAAAACAATGTGTATCGCAAAAAGAATTTATGTTTTGCGATGAATCACTTTGCATTGCAAACAAGTGAATTTTTTGAAACATAATATGCTATTTGTAGCAATAGATTTTTATAAATCTTTATATATATATATATATATATATATATATATATATATATATATATATATATATATATATATATATATATATATATATATATATATATATATAATCAAACTTTGGAAGTCAATTGCAACAAAATAAAATAATCATTGCTACAAAATTTAATATATATTTTTATGATAATAATCAAAGTTATTCAAAAGGTATTTGCGACAAAGAAATTGTGGTGTGGCAAAAAGTTCTAAAACGAAGATAGTTAGAAATAGAATATTAAATTGTTGCAAATGGTTTTCACTAAAATAATGTAATAAAATAAATTGAGTAGTGCTTCATAATATTACAAATAATATAATGTTTGCAATAAATAGTTCAACATGTGCCAAAAGAATGTTATTTGAGACAATTATAAGTTGTGGCAAAAGAGCCACTTTTTGCAACACTCTCATATAGTTTGTGGCAAAAACATAATTATTTATATATGGGTTTGGTCTTACACTATCGGGCCTAGTAAATGTTACATATTTTCAACCATTTTACAAATAAAATATCATTTAAGTCTTCATGGGCGAATTATAATCTTCATTGCAATAGGTTCAATATTTGATATGCTTTATATACTTTATAGCAAATACTTTTGTTCTTGTTGCATTTTTTTGTAATTGTCTCATTGAACTTAAGTCATGAATTATATGTCCTAATATGATAACCATTTATCGAATAAACCAAAGTCTTACCTTGTTCAACATTATTTTTGTGGCAAGTTGAATGGGAAAAATTGGCCCTAGTCACCAATTGGGTTGGTATTGTTAAAAAACATTGGTCCATGTTTGATTTTGATGAATACCATTTGGACAACTTGCTCTTATTAAATGTGAACACGACCTTACCCTTTTACAATAACAAAATTTTATTTTTTACAAACATCATTCAAATGTTAATTAAGTAATACCAAAATTTAAATAGTTATTTGGTCTTAACTCGAACACGTACATAAAAGATTGCAACTAATGTTATCAAAACAAAAGGAATAATATTGAAAACCTAATATCTATAAATTTAGCAATTTAGGGTGAGTCAAGTAATGTGAAACCCAAGATCTATCTAAATAAATTAGGTACCATCAGGTCAGATCAGGATTGCATATATATCTAACATAAGTGACATCCTTGACCTTGAGTAAAGAGTGCAATCGGATCAAAAGTAGTCAAGATGCTTGAGCATAAACCCATTTGGACAATGCACTATTATTAAACCCAT
Organism: Saururus chinensis; assembly: GCA_035235625.1. Classification (NCBI taxonomy): domain Eukaryota; kingdom Viridiplantae; phylum Streptophyta; class Magnoliopsida; order Piperales; family Saururaceae; genus Saururus; species Saururus chinensis. Next base: position 26,047,887 of record CP141144.1, read on the forward strand.
ACATGATTATATTCGTTTAAAATATAAAACTTTATTTTTATATAAAAATATAAGTGTTAAAAATAATTTAAATTTTTAAGTAGATATTTAGTCCTAACTCTTACACATAACAAAATTTGTTTTCCTTTTACAACTTATTCAACTACTATTTGCGTATATATTTGTCTTTTATAATACTCCCTCTATCTTAAATTAATAGCTCCATTTGGCAAAAAAGTTTGTTCTACATCAAAAGCTTCATTTTGTTAAATTTAAGGGAATTGATACCTTAAGAAAAATATCATAAGGGTACTAACGAGTCAAGTTGAATTGAGTTCTAAGGTTTTTTGACTCGATGTCGATTTCTAAAAACTCAACTCAAACTCGATTGAACACTTACTGTCGCGGACCAGATTTTTAAAACCCTTTTTACAATAAAGGACACGCGATAAGTCACGATAAATTTTTTTCTTTCTTAAACACAAAACAAATCATCCGATTTAATATCCAAGTCGTGATAAATGGGGTTGGCAAATACGAACATCAAAATATATGATATTATTATACATGTCAAATTCTGTAAATAGCAGGTTAACCCTCTAAGTACAAGTTTGTCATCTTTCTGAAAATAAATAACTAAGTAAAGTTGGCTCTCACGCCAATAATTACAATTACCTACACAATTGCAGAAGTAAGAAACTAGATCCCACTAATGCAATGTCGTCCTCAAATGCCCACCAACGTCTCGATCTCGCAAAGTCCCCACCTAAAGAACCTGCAAGCAAACAAGACCAAACAAGCAACAAAACATCTCCTCCCCTTGGAGGAGCATTCAAAAGAACAAAAGTATTATTTGATATTTTTCGGATCGGGCCAACATCACCCAACGTTAGTTGCTTAGATACTCATCAGACAATATCTCCAATGTTTCCAACAAGATCGGATCCAGACGTAGTTCTGCTTAATACTACACTATACTAAGAATGTCACGCCCCGGCGATGCCCGACCCGAGCCGAAGCCAGTCCAAGGGCCGGTCAAGCGCGCGGGGGCAACGAAGTGAAGATTGAGAAACGATTCTAGCGGAAGACTTAACCCTAACCACGGGCGATTAACAGAAACACGGAGTACGCACAATCCTTTGAGCAAGAGTAAATAAAAGGGAAGGAAAAGGTGTTGCTTATCACAAAGTAAACAACAATCTCAAACCCACAAGCTTAGTTAAGTAAAGCCTACACGGCTCAAAATAAGTCATAAACATCACAACTGTAAAATATGACATAAATCCAAAACAAGAACCCTACACAAAGGTTCTAACATAAAGCAAGAAACAAAAGAAGGTAAGTCACACAACGATCTCCATGATCATATCCAAGCCACCTCCGACCTGTCCTCGAAGAGGAGATCCTGTCCGTCTGCGTGTCGCACCACGCATCCCCAAATCAAAACACACAAAAAGGGGTGAGTTTAACAAACCCCGCAATGGTTTTAATATCACTAACAACATCGAAAATACGATAGCATAGCAATATAATCTTTCAAATCAACGATTTACAAGGTGCATCATTTTCTGATCATATATTCACATCACTTAAGACTGCATCACAGTGCATAATCAACCTGCATGGATGTATCTCTAACATACATATTCCCACATGCATAATATCATCACAATCTGCATGGATGTATCTCTAACATACATATTCCCACATGCATAATATCATCACAACCTGCATGGATGTATCTCTAATATACATATTCCACATGCATAACATCAAAAAGAACCTCCATCAAGGAGTAATCACACATTAATGTCACGCAGACGGGAGCATGGACAAGGCCACGAAGGTGTGTCATGGTCCAAAATTCTACACAAGAATTAAAGAAAGATCGGGGTTGTCAATCCCTAATACTGCTCGCCCTAGACGATCTTGGCCAAGGATGTCCCATTCTCACACAGAGAATCTAGAGCAGGGGTGTTCGCCCAGGGACATCTCCTGCGGAGGGAAGAGCTCGAGTTCTCACATAGAGAACCCTAGAACACGTGGTAGCGGGGTGCACACGGTATACCACACTGGATTCTCAGGGTCCAGATGACACACATAATAACATTCTCATAATCCATAAGACAAGTACACAACCCGTCCCCACATGTCATTCTATTTAACAAGACTCAACCCGGGGAGTGCACTCGTTCCACACAGGAACTCAAATCAAAATATGTCCTTTCGGACAAATCAACTTGCGATTAATCCACGACCGATCAATCCGGCACATAATTCCATCACATTGCATCCAATCGGTTAAATTCGATTAATCACAATGAAGCCTCAATTGGAAATCCATTTTCATAATGCATGCAGCATGGTACATACGTGGGCAAAGCATACATGAATCCTAATCCATGATAAGTGCTCTCATCAGCCCCTAATGCATCATTCATAATCACAATATCAAGCTTCAACATCATCATTTAACCCCACATGTGTGTGTATCTAGTAGAAGCATTTCACATAATGCATGCCAACATGCTTGAAATTAAACTCACTACCACACTACACATGTGAATTTCTATCTAAACATGAATCCCAGCGGAAATCATAGGAGAAGAATCGTTGAAATCATATCTCAATTCAAAACTCAACCACAAAGGCTAAACACATATAACATCACCTATTTCATCATTGAGTCATGGCATTCATCAACATTCACACACCAACTAACCACGTTCTATAATGACAAATCAGTCCAATAATAGATTATAGTTCTACTGAAAATATGCTTAACAATGAGAAACCAACCATTCATAATTTCAAGATGACGATTCCAACATAATGCCACAAAACATAAGTCATTCCACCATCTCTAAGCATATCTCTCAACTCCATAAACTTAATAGCATGCATTTCCAGTAGCCTAACATAGTTTAAAACATTCCACATTCATATAAAATTGGCAAGCTAAAGTGTAATCATCAAAATAGACATCATGTGCACAACATACAATTTACTGTGTAGCCGATCAATCACCCTTTAGGCCGTTCGATCGGTTAAATGTGAAAATTTGAAATTTACAGTTCGGCGGTTCAATTGCCTAGCAGGCCGTTCGATCGGCTGAACTGGAAAAGTGTCATTCCAGCAGTATTGCCAATCGAACGCCCTGCAGGGCCGATCGATCGCCAACACGGCAGAATAGTCATCTTCTTCCTTTCGCAAATCCAAACTGAAACACCATAGATAACACTTCAAATCCACATCTAACACCCTAATCATCATCAAAAGTCCTTCTTGACTTCCAGAACATCAAACCATACCATAATAATGTAAAACCTTAAGAAATCGGGATTAAATAATTCTATTTTCTAATCTTACCATTAACACACCAAATCAAGCAAACCATTTCGAAATAAGCCAAAAATGAAGAGTTTTACCATAGATAAACAGAGATTTTGAAGACCCATTACCTCAGCACTTGATTAAGCTCAGATTGAAGAGTCACCCTTCTTGAAATCCTTGAAAACACAATGAGTTTGAATTAAACTCTAATAGAAATCGATTTACCCAAGAAATCCCTAATTAAATCTTAGATCTAGGGCTTATTGGTAGTAAAAATCGAATTTTGAATGTTAGGGTTTGTAGTAAAATACAAATCAGTAGTTTTTGATGCCCAAAACGAATTGAATCAAGGGGAAAATAGTAGATTTGGAAGAGATTAAGGAGAAAGTCATGGATTAGTGCTTAATTAGAGTAAACTTACCTTAATCAGCTTCTAATTTGGGCCTAAGTGAGGATTAGGCCAACCCTCCTTCCTTAGCCTATTCCCAAAAACGGAAATGGCTCTGGTTTGCCCTTTTATAGTAAGGGTTGGGGTATGCATGGGTAAGTTTTGGGGTGTAAATATAAAAAGTAGGCTAAAAATGGATATTTTGTAAATTTAAGCACTAATTAAGCCTAATAAAATTCTGATAATTTTTGTATAACCTTAGGTAGATGTCTAAGTTCATTTGACCCAAAAATAAAAATTTCAATGGTGGGGCCCACAGGGGTCCCGCCAAAACCTTAATTTTTTGGGAAAATAGTGAAAATTCTAAAAAATCCCAAAAATTCACATTTGGTCTAAAATCACTTAAAACCACTAATATTGAAGTTAATTTTGGTTAAAACCATCACAAAAACTATTTATTTTATGAAATTACCTAATAAGATCAGAAAACGTGTAAATCTCACGATAACCCATAATTAAAGAAAACCAAAAACCGGTTTAGAGATGAGGGTCCTTACAAAGAAACATAGCATCATATATACAATGCTTAAGTATTTTCAAGCAACCTACATTTTATGCAAGTCCTTTAATCATTTAACTTGTTCTAATTAAACAAACAATATCAATCAATGTTATTAATTATCTCTTGAACTATTGTTTGATAATTAATATCCCTGTCTAATCCCAATAACAGACAGACTCATCAGATGTCAACCTAAGTAACAAATGATAACGAAACAACTTGGAATCCATCAGGCCCCTAGAATCCACCAAGAAGCACTATTACCCTTCCTAGCCCATGAAGGACCTGACTGGAGTGGAAGGGCATGGCTCACAACTGCACCTCAACAGAAGTGGAGGGAAAAGCCAACCAAGTAGGACGTCAGCTAATCCAATTGCATGTACACCAAAAGATCCTCAATAGATCTGTGGTGAGCCCAGCTCACATAGAAATCCCTCCAATGGGGAGGTGCAACTACACGGTCCAATCAGTGGCTCTTCAAAAGAGCTAAAACTCATGAAACCATTCTAAACCCTATCTTGCTCATCTATATAAGCCAGGATTCTGAATGACTATCCCAAACCTTATTAGTCCCTTCTAGACTAGAGTTTAAAACTCGAAACTATCATCGGTTCATCAACCAAGGCTTATTGTCATGTCAAAGGCTTTGTTCACTCCATGAACTAGTCCCAGACCCCTCATAGGTATATTAGTCTTTATCTTGATTAGGTGTTTTCACCCAATCCAAAGCTATCAAACCTCATTTATTTATTTTTTAATAATCTTAAGGAGATGATAAATTCTTATCACAACAACAATGACAAAATATTGAAACAATGAACAACATAAACCATTAGAACTACACAAGTCCGAGCATATCATAATATCAATAATAAAATTCATTAATGATATAAGAATTATTCGAGCTCTCGTGCCCTAACCCTCCTTAGGTTATCTTAATAAATCTTTATGAAACTGGTCATAATGGACCTAAGGCATTAGAGTAATTATCTAACATTGGATACAGTCCTCTTTGCACTCGTGTAAGTCTTTAACCTCTCAAAAGGTTTCAGTATCACATTGGCCCATTAATAACATCCACGCGAATACAGGCCGGTTTGCATAAGTGTATTTCTGTCATTAGGTTTAAGGTCTTAATGATATCTGACGGGTCCAAAATTGAACTCAAGCATACTACTTGACTTCATGGACTTTGTGTAATTTTCCTGGCATGTAACGGGGTTATGAACCCCTTGAACCAACCCAAGTTGACATAACAGTTTATGATTAACTCTAGGGGCAAGAAGGTCAATTACCCACTCACTGGCATTTTTTTCTCACCAAAAGGTTTGGCCTATAATTATGTTACCCATTACACTATCACTAAGAATTTCCCCAATTTTTAGATCCACTCATAGGCCCTTGAATCAGAGCCTCGAACTCAGGTAAGTTAATATTATACGATAATTAACTAATAGGGGTAAAAAGGTCATTTCACAGTCTCTGAGATTTTTTCCCAAGTGGAAACTCATTCAAAATAATTCCAAACCTCTCCAGGTGCATGAGTATTTTTCTAGAATTTATTTGATACTTTTAGCCCCATGAACCGGACCCGGTTCACTCCCCTCCTTAATTTTTTTATTTAGCGAGACTGAACTAGGTCGGAGTCGTCATGATGGTAGGCCTCCACGGCCGGCCGATGGACTGGACTCGACTGGATAGCCATTGTCCAGCGATTCTGGCAGCCCTAGTCCATCCTCCTGCTGGTGGTTGGGCCGCCGCAAGTTCTCCTTTCCTTTTTTTTTCTACAAAGATGACTCGGTAGCTGTGGCAGCCAATCCACCACCACCAAGGCTACCGAATACAAGCCATTGCAGCCAAGGTCAAGACCACAGTGGCTAGGGCCAGGACTAGGGCCGCCATGGCTAAGGCTAGTGCGGCCCTTTCTAATAGCTATTCCGGCAACTGAGAATTCAAAATACTGTTCACGTAATTACGTGAACAATATTTGCAGAAAACACTATTATATGCAAAAACCACTATAATTTTTATTTAATTAGTTAACAAAATTGATAATAATCTAAACTTGAATCCTACCTCTATGACCAAGTTGACATTGATCCACCTCCACTGAAGCCTCACCGAAAAATTCCTTCAACAACCTTCTCCTCCCTCCTTCCTCAACCAAAACCCCCCCTCCAAATTATGCCATCAGAAGGCCTTTTATAAACATGGGGATTAGGGTTCCTAATTCTTCTAGAATTTTAGGTAATCCTCCCCAATTAGGCCACCTAATTGGGACCTTAAAAATAAATTTTAGAATTATAAACAACCGGGCCCGCAAAATGACTTAAATGGGCCAAATACAGTCTAAATCGGGTAAACAGGCTTTATGCAATATACTTAACTTCGAATAGTCGTATCTCCCTCATCCAAACTCCAATTTGTACGTTCTTTGTGGCGTTTCGAAGCTCTATCTGTCTACTTTCTAATAGAATTAGTAACAAACTCAAATTCTATATAGGGAGGTAGTTATTCTATTAGAATGTCAATGAGTTAAGTACCATATTTTCCACGTATTTAATTTTCTAAACTTAGGAAAATTCAGGATATTACATTCTTCCCTCTTTAAAAGAATTGTGTCTCCCAATTCGCCAACCTTTTTAAGCTCAACCTTTAACTCAAAAGCCATTCTCCCCTTTCAAACCACGACAACTACAACTTATAATTTAAGTAGCACAAAAACTTAATAACCCACAAAATTGAGGTTGTTACATTACACTCTCAGCTTGGGCTCAGTTCGTCAAAGGAACTTAAAACTTGACTTAAGCTCAAGCTCAAAAATATATTACAAGAGTTCAAACCTACATTCGAATTGGGCTCGAATCCTATTTACAACCCAAATACATTTCTCCATAAAAAATTATATTAATTTGGAGGATCACATCAACATTACAAAATAAAAATATTATATAAAAAGATTTGGTTTCACTATTTAATAAAAACTACTATTTTCTAAATTGAGCTATCAATATAGGACAAAGGGAGTAACATGTAAGATAAGTCTATGTTTTCATGTGAACCAAACAAAATAGTTTATATTATTATTTGCAATGTTTATTATATAAATTATAATATATGTAATTTTTATTTAAAATATGTTTATGAGCACCCCATGCATATTTGAGCGCATGCCTCGATTGCTTCTTGGCTACACAATTTTAACGAAAGAGACACAATTATATTCGCCAACCTGCCTTGCGATACCCGTGTATCTTTGGATCACATTTCAACAATGTCCTATGTACTAAGAGTTAGAAACATCACGATTGTAACCTGTTATATTAAAAAATTTTGGACCCTTATTAATTATGGACCCACTTGAGTAAGCACATATGCTAGACCATAGACTAAGTAGGTAGAGGTGGTGGTATGGTCTGTGTCGAGTTGACCCAAACCTTCAAAATGCAGGTCCTACATGGCCCATAAGACTTATGCTAGTCCATAGATAAATCATAAATTTAAAAATACATTTGAAAAAATTAAAATTTTATATTAATAATATATTATATATAATAACATAAGCAATATATATATATAATATTTATCTTGAGATAAAATATATAGAGTTCTGTTTATATGAGACTAGGCTCGAGAATGATTGTATGAGCCAAGACATTGTGCATTTTCAAATTTCGATCCATCAACAAGTATATATAACTTAGGGGCAAATTAGTCTATGCTTTGCACCATTGAATATCAATATGAGGACTTTAACATTCGGGCACACGCAATATATATATATATATATATATATATATATATATATATATATATATATATATATATATATATATATATATATATATATATATATATATATATATATATATATATATATATATATATATATATAAAATATTTAGATTCCGGTTTATATGAGCTCGGGCTAACGAGCTATTGTGTGAGCCTAGATATTATGCATTTTCAATTTTGATCTGACGACATGCATACCTCAAGGGTAGAGTAGTATGGGTCCTGTTATAATTGCCTTTGTAGTAGCTGCAGTTACTTTGATGGTCATTTGCGTAGCAGTGGTTGTCTCATTCCAATTAACCTAGAAACTATGGTACAAAAAGAAAGAGACTCACAATCACAATTCTTCCATTCAAAAGCTTTCTTTTACTAGTTCCCAAGGTTCTGATTTTACTCTTTGAACTTGAATCATCGTTTTTATTTGTCATTGATAAATTGTAGGGCCACTTAATTACCCTTCTTGGTGGACATGCAGGTGAAGATATAATTATTTGCATTTCTGGCCATTTTTTTACAACAATTCTACCTTGTTAGCTGCTTTATTAATTTTATCATTAAGAATTTTTTTAAAAAAATTACTTTCTCATAAAATGGCCTTGCAACAGTTCCTTTCGCTGTACCTTGTAGTATTTTTTTCTTATGCATCACTGCTTTTGCCTAGATCAACCACTTCTAATCAACTTGACAGTAAATGATTCATATGCCAAAGAATTGATTCATACAATATAATCGCATTCTTCTCTTGTTATGATGCTTTTTCAATAGTATTTTTATTTTTTTTGTAATTATTACTCTGTATAATTTATATAATTCCCCAAACTCTCCAACTAAATTAAAGGGTTGGAGTACAAATAACAAAGATCCCTATGGGGAAGCTGGAGTGTTATGTTCATTCACTCATGTTATATCAATGTAAGGCACCGAGTTTTTCTTTTTGCATATATCTCTATCCATTTTTATGTTATTCTTAATTATTGATCCTATGCATCTACATTCTTTTATAGAAAAATTCAAAACCTTGGTCTTACTGGAAAATTGGGCACACAACTATTTAACCTTATAACTATTTAAGAGAACTGTAAGTAATTTCTTCCTTTACTAAAAAAAAGCTAATTTCTGCCCTGAACTTCTTTGCTATTTGAAATTTAATATTATTTTGTTTAAATTATATATAAAGGGATCTAAACAACAACAATATATATAGGTGGTATAATTCCAAAATGGAAAGTAAGGAGGACATATACTTTTGAATGTAAAATTTTTATGTTCATTCATATGCAGAGGTGGTTATGCAAAATTTCTAGTGCCAAAAGACAAGTGTCATATTGCTTTTTATGAGGACAAATAATACTTTTTAATGCAAAATTTTAATGAAAAGAAAGTTCGAATGTGTAACTTTACAAGTTAACTATTTTGTTGTCTTTCTTACCTATCTGCAAATGCTTGGAGTTAAATCACTCTATCAAATACAAATTGTATTGTGGTTTTAGCTAGACTTTTAACTTTCTGTATATTTTTTCAACTTATTCGGCAAAATATGAAACAAAGAGAGAGTGACCTACAAGCTATCCTAGGATCTGTTTTTTTTTTACTAAATTTATTTATCCCAAATAGTCATGTATGCACTTTTGAGACAAAATTATTTGTTATAATTACTTGATATAGTTTATTAAAAACATATGTTGTAATAAAAGTTGTTTGTGGCTAATATATTTTGTCCTTTTAGGATGATTAATTTTTGTTGTAAATACCACACATGTATAATTTAAAAAGGTTTTTGATATAAATTTATTTTGTAGCAAAGTACATAATTATATATTTTGAAAATTTTATTTTTTAACAATATTTTTCGTTGCAAAAGAATATTTATATTTTTTAATAATCACTTTTGCAATGAAATAATATGCTTTAACAACGAATTTTTTTTGTTGCAAATGTATATCATTTGCAACAAAAAAATATTTTTGCAAGAATAAACTATTTAAATAATTTTTTAAAAAATAATTTTTTATTTGTGGCAAAAAGTTAATTGTCACAAAATTAAAAAATTATTTTTTTAAGAAATTATTTTTATTTGTAACAAACAAATAATGTTGCAAAAAAATTTTGAATATATTTTTTCCTCTTTTTTGTGAAGTTATAATAGTTTTTGTAATATATTATATAGCTTTTGCATTAAAAAATATTGTCACAAAAGGTTCCTATTGGCAACAAATGAGGTTTGTGGCAAATTACTTTTTGAGACACTTTTTGCAACAATTTTGGGATAAATTATATTTTGTTACAAAAAACCTTTTGCAACAAATATAAATGCGTTTGCAACAAATTTGTATGTTGCAAAAAAATAATTTTGTTATAGTGCTAGAGTATGCTATAATTTACTACAACAATGGGTGCAAAAAGATAAAGATATTATTGGCCATTTTTGTACACGGAGGCAACTGTGGCAATGACGAGGTTGCGCCATCGACTAGTGGCTTCACTAGTGACTTGTGGCATGGAGGAGGTCTCACCCGCTGGTGGTTTGGCTAGGGACTAGAGCACAATAAAGAAGAGAGTGGTTGTCTTGTTTGGTATCTCGTGGAAAGGCTGGGACACAGGGTAGTCTAGTTGGTTGGGTTTGGGTTGTAGGGGGGTAATTTTTTGTTGGGTGTTGGGTTGGAGGTAAGCTTGCATATGCAAGGGCAAGGCCTTGGTAGGCCAAGGGTAGGCCCAAGCCGGCCCTAAAGAAAAAAAAAAAAAAAAGGTCCAACCCGGCCCTAAGTTGATATGTAAAAAATTAGCCCACCCTAAAAGTATGTGGGTTCAGGCTGGGCTAACGAATTTTTGGGTTTTTTACATAATATTTTTTTATTTTTCATAAAAAAAATTTAACGAACAAAAATAAAAATAAAATAGACAAGTAAAAATTAAAGAGATGATGCAAACCAAAGGCAAATACAAATTAAAAAAAATGTATTAATATAAATTAAAGAAACAAGTCCAAATTAAAAAGCGCAAATCATATAAATAATAGAACTTACAAAATAAAAAAAAATAATCCGAACAAAGACTATAAATTAATAAATTAAACAATCATTCATAAATATGAATAAATTATAAAATAAAATCGAGCCAATGACAAATTAAATAACAAAGCAAAGAATCAAACAAGTCGAAATTACATATAAAATAAAAATATAACAAAGACAAGAATAAATTAGACTTACATAATAAAGCCAGACAAGCAAATATTAAAAAACAAAGACAAGAAAAAGTACAAATTAAAGAAGAAATAAGTAAAAATAAAAAAATAGAGACAAAAACAAAAACAAAGACAAATATAAATATAAATTAAAGAACGCATACTAGTACAAATTAAAGAAATAAATACAAATTAAAAAACAAAAATGATATACAATAGGTCAACCAAATGAAGAAGATAAAAAAGTTTATTTGTCAAGAACTGAGATCTGAGTCCACTTGACCACAATTGTACCAAAGCAGGTCGAGTGGCAATTTGTTGGATTTTGAAGTCCACAAGACACAGCAGTGCACCGATGGGCTGTGATTTGAGAAAGGAGAGGCGAATAGCAATGACGATCAGTAATTTGGGACTGTGAGGCTTTCAAATCGCAGCGGCGATCGGCAGAGATTTAGGAATAGTGAAAGCCGGCGATTTGGAACAGTGCGAGCTGAGAGAATGGAAGCGGTCGATGGAGATGAAACTGTGAAAGGTGGCTATTTGAGATGGTGAGAGCCCAGAGGCGAGAGGAGAGTTCAGAGTTGCGGTTCATTGGATTTTGAAGTCTAGACCATAGCAGTGCACCAGCGAGCTACGATTTGAGAAGGGAGAGGCGGGCAACAACAATGATCGCCTTGGGACTATGAGGCTCTCAAATCGGAACCAGTGATTGGTAGCGGTTTAGAAATAGTGAGAGCCGACGATTTGGGACAGTGAGAACTGAGAGAATGGAGCAGGAGTTGGGATTGCTTTCTCAATGCTAGCTAGAGAAAGCCGAAAACAAAGGTGATAGGCGGAGGAGGATGTCGTTAGGTTGACTATTACTGATTTCATCCTCTTTCTCCATAAACGAAGAATAAAGCTGAATTGATAGCTTTGAGTCTGGTTTAGAAAAAGGATAATGAAACAAATAAACAAATGGAGGACCTGACCATGCATCACTAGAAATGGAATGTAAAAAATGATTCTTTCAGAAACACAGGTGGTGTCTACAAATGCTGGAGGCCTTGCAATTTGGGAGCCTCTACAAATTTTGTGGGTGTCAAAACAAGCGACCAATGTCGAACCCAGATGATGACTAAATTCAAAATTCTCCAAATATTAGGAGAAATCATAATTATTCTCCTACATCTAGTAGTTCTCCCAAGTTGTCAAATGTTGCATGTTTCTTTTGCTCACCGTTCTCACTCGGATTAAGCAAGTTACGATTTCTATGTTGCTTTTCAAACATGTAGGATTCATATAGTAATCCCACGCACCAGTAATCTCGTACTATTGCCAATTATCAAAATTTTCAAATACTGATATTGGCCAAATCATTTATTCATAGTAATCATCCGCTAACCAAAAATATCATCTAATGGTGCTTCAAACTTCCGACTAGAAAACAAGTTAAGAACAAACGCAATCAGATGGCTTCCCTTTCGCTGGCCCAAGGAGATATTGCAAGCATCAAACTAGATATTTCTTCAAAAGACACAATGAAGCTTATCCGTTACGTCAAATTATTTGAATATTGACAGAACAGTCAGTGGCCAAAGCGTCAATGATATGTTACTGTGGATTAGGAGGGCGACTGTTGGCATCAGAAACTCTTGATCCCCATTCCAGAAGTTCTTTACTTGTGTCATCTTTATGAACAATAACCTCAATGAAACAGAGTGAGTCTTTTTGTGCTCCAGTGGCCTGTTCGATTGCCTCCAACAGTTCCTCCTCAGTGTGAACCTGTTGCAAAATTATTTCAATTCATCAAACTACTCCATATTTAGAGATCAAGAATTGGTACAAGATAGATGTTTGTGACATTGGACCCACCTTGGTTGTCCAACACTTGCCTTCACCATTGTGAATGGCATTCACCAGTCCGCAGTAGTTCCAGTTCTTGATCACATTGTAGGGCCCATCGTGAATCTCTACTTCGATGGTGTACCCTCCATTGTTAATCAGGAATATGAGACTCCTCTGATTGTAGCGGATCATGGTTGATATATCTTGTGCTGTTACCTGAATCAGTCAGAGATAATTTCAAAAGCTGAGGTAAAGTTCAAGTGGAAGATAAGTTACTGTCGTTCACCATAGGATTATAAATAGTCCTTACAATATCAAAACAGGCACAAATCATTTTCACCTTCTATATACAGTAAACAAAGAAGAATATGGTGGATAATACCTGAAAGCTTCCATCGCCAATGCAGGCAATCACTCGTTTATCCTTAGCAGCCTGAGCATACCCAAGGGTAGCTCCAACTGACCACCCTATTGATCCATACTGCATCTGGAATTCATATCTGAGTAACCACATTACATTATAAATGAAATCAGAACCCCATATAAGACCATCATCCACATATAAGCACAGACAAAAGATGTCATACTAACAGTTTCATACAAAAAAAGTTAATGCAAAAAACCTACCCACAATTATCTGGGAGTAGTAGCTTTTGACAATTGAACCATGAATCACCTGTCTCAGCAATTACTGCAGTGCTTCCAGTCAGTATATCCTAAAATGAGCAGACTCGTAAGATATCATAGATAATGCAAAATTAAAAGTCCATCTTCTAGAACAGGTGGACATTCTACTCTTGTGAATGGACTACTGAATATAACAGGTTCAATATGTATGTGATTCACTAAAAACTATTTCATGAACTTACTTGAATGTGTTTAAAGAGAACATTTACTCTCAGAGGTTCATTTGCTTCACATTTAAGAGGATGGCCAGGGGGAACATATATCCGATGGTAATTCTCCATAGCATTACTGTTTTTCTTCAGCTTCTTTGCAAGGGCCTTCAAGAAGTCAGCCATGAAAACCCAACCAAAAGATGGTCCATTTCCTATGGTCACGCGGTTGGGTTCTACGATCACTAATTTCTCTTTCTTTATGAGCAAAGAGTAACCCACAGAGCTGTAATCATTAAAGATGGGACCCACAAAAACATAAGCATCTGCTGACTCTATGATCTCGCCACAGAAACTTGTGCTAACAGCACCCCAATATGTACCAATGAAATGCGGATGATGCTCTGGGACTAGCCCCTTCCCTGAAGGCATAACAGCTATTGGATACCCACAACTATCTGCCAGTTCTACAAAAGCTTCTTTAGCCTTGCTTACCCTCATCTTAGGCCCACCTACGATTACTGGTTTCACAGCCTTGTTCAAAAACTCAGCTGCTGCCTCCACTGCTGCTTCTAGCCCCAGTTGATTGCTCAACCTGAATTGACAGAAGTATGCAACATGAACATATTGGTTCTGGTATTAGTAAGTCATCAATGTCATGTGGGCTATTCAGCAAAGGAAAGGGAAAAAAACAAGATAACAAATGAACATAAGAGACACATTATCTCCACATCCAGGCCAGGCAGCAGAAGGACTATTTTTAATAGCTGGCTACCGTTAAGAGCTTGCACATTTATAGTGGAAAATACATAGAATATTAACAATACATCAACATAATGGTTCACAAAAGAATATGTTTAATAAATTTCAAGGCGACCATTGCTCAGTATGACTATTACTTGGTTTCATGTAGCTACTTACATACCTTCGGTTTTATGTCTTAGGACGGACTAATAGCAGGCATAGTGCCCTTATCATTTCCTCTTGATGAATTTTTCATTCTCTCAAACACATTCTATTGTTCATGAATTTTCCTAATTCACAGCTAATAAGTAGGGCACAAATACCTCAATTTTGTGAAATGTAAACTCAAGTCTCAAAAGAGAAAGCAAAAGAACAATATTTACGGACAAGAGAGTCCCCTCACATACAGATCATAAAAAAGAGACGCTCTTCACATAAAAAGGAGAAGAGGTGCAACAGTTTCATTAAATGTAGTAAAGTATCTAGGGAAATTATCAATACCAGAGACAAAAAAAACTAAAACAAGCTGCAATTTTAATACCAGTTGAAATGAATTTCAGATTTTATGATTCTAAACATAAGTTGGACTAGCAAACCCACTCAAATCTGCCTACTTATTTACTCACATCGACAGATACATCCATGAATACCACAAGCAACAGAATTACAAAACAAAAACCTTCCCTGAAAGGTCAGCGATCAGCCAGAAATAGCACTAAGCAGAGGAAATGCTAGAACTGGAAAACAAACCTGGGAGGGAGAAAGAAAGGAACAGGCTCCCTAGCAAAAGTTGGGTGAGGAATCCCTGACAAATTGCAGCTTATGCTTATGTAAACCGGCTTGCTTTCCTTCAAAGCCGTCGAGATCGCCGTGTCAATCAGCTCATGCGCATCATCCAAATCCTTCACCACCGCCTGCCCCAATCCAAACCACAATCAATAAAATAGGTACCTACCCATATTCTAAATTGGAGCTAAACATTGAAAGTTGAATTCAATTCGATCAAAAAGGCCCAAACTTGAATTGAATTTGGAAATCGATCATTGAGAGGAGGACAGAGAAAGAGAAACCAAGTCGTGCCCACCTGGAAGCAGGTAACGGATTGGAAGCAGCGGAGCTCCTGGGAGAAGTCAGGAAGCCCGATGGTGTGATGGAGGATCCGATTAGTGCCGTAGTCGTTGGAGTTGGGACCCCCCACGATGCAGATTACGGGGAGGTTCTCACTGTAGGCGCCGGCAATGGCGTTGATGACGCTGAGCCCGCCGACGGTGAAGGTGACAGCGCAGGCTCCCACGCCCCTGGCCCGGGCATAGCCATCCGCCGCATACCCGGCGTTCAGCTCGTTGCAGCAGCCGATGAGGTTGAGCTCCGGCTCGGCTATCAAATGGTCCAGCAGCGTCAGGTTGAAGTCTCCTGGCACGGCGAAGACGTCCTTCACCCCCACCTGCACCAGCCTCCGAGCCAGGTGCCGGCCCAACGTGCCGGTTGATGAGCTCAACGGCACCGGTGTGGGATTTCCAGGGGACCCAAGTGTCCCAATAGCAGTACCACTGCCATTGCTCATGTTGCAGCTTTGTCTGTTGAACTGTCGAAGTGGAGAAGTACAGAGCTATATTTCACTGCATATGATCAAGCTGTTTGGGCTTCTGGGTCTGTATATATAGTGTGGTCTAGTGAGCGACGAGGTGGTATTGGGAAACCGCGGGCAGGCACAGTAGGAAGAAATGGCTGGCTGCTGTCCGCATCCCGAAACAGAGGATGGGCCGGAGTCTGTAGAGAAATTTGATATTTCTCCGGCTTTGAATTGTCTTAACTTGTTTATCCTATTTTAGTGGTTTTGTTAGCTAAATGTTGAATTGTGTGAGCTGGTTCTGAATTTGATAAGCTTTGTTGAGACGGCTGTAGTCAGACAGAAACGAGTTTCAGATTAAAATTGGTCAGCGGAGGCCGTGGGCGGGTCAAGCCAGGGGCAAGGGTGGCTTCTGTTGGCAAAGTTGGTGGGCAGGGAAGCCATTGGTTTTTTGTCTTTTTGGTAGCGATAGGAAACTGGGAAGAGTTTTTAATGAATGCTCTCCGTTCACAATGAGCTAAGCGTAATAAGATTAAAGTGTATATTCTTACATATTATTAATATTAATATTGATATTAGCGTGTGTATTGTCAATTTTAAATATTAAAGTTTTTTTTTTTACGTTGAGCTTATTATAAGAGTGGAACATAAAATTCATGTATTTCTCGTAAAAAATTAATACTCTTACTTTACTTTTTTTATACTTAAATATTTACTCTAATCTCTCTATTGTTATTTGACTTATCTTTCTATCTAATCAAAAATTAGAATAAAGTTTTAATTTAAAAAATGGAGTAAGAATGTCAATTTCTAAAATAATGGTTTTTCTTAACTCAAACTCGGATACACTTCAAAGAGTTAAGTTTCGGAGGGAATCAGGTAAGATAAATGTTTAGATAAATCATCCCCTGGGATAAGCATAAGGTAAATAAAAATGAAAATCAAGTATATAGAAGTCTACCTTGATGACTTGGCATATATATAAAAAAAAGTATAAAGAATGAAAAAATATTTAGTCTTCTTAGTACTCTTTATTTGGAATAGGAAACTCAGCATGATAAGGAAATGAAAGTACTAAATTTATATATTGTCATATAGTAATCTTCCACATTAAAGTGACACGATTAAATTTGTTAGGAATACAGTCTTTTGATGATTACAATACAAAGTTTTATGCTTAATTCATTATTTAAGGAATTATTCACTTCTTATTGAAAGGTAATTTCTTGATTTTGGAGAAATAATTTACTGAATGCATAATTTGTTGAAGTACTGGTCGCAAATTTGTTTACCAGTGACTTTTGCAAATCTGCCGTTAGAATTCAAAGTGAGAATATAATTGGATTATAGAAATTCAGTGCAAAACGACCGGTATCCAATCTCCCGTTGAGCTTGCCTGACTTTCTTGTCATGTTTTTGCATGTAAAAATTTTTCTTTTAATTGTGTGAAGCAAACAATCATTATTAAAACTAAATTTTTAAACACAATGATGATCTCTAGGGAAGATAATGGCAGAAGGACTTCTCCTCTTTTCTCTCTCAAATTCTACTTTTCTCTCTCTTCAATTTTATGTTTACCTAACTCATATTTAGTTCATTAAATCAGTTTAAGTGTTAAAC
Organism: Saururus chinensis; assembly: GCA_035235625.1. Taxonomy (NCBI): domain Eukaryota; kingdom Viridiplantae; phylum Streptophyta; class Magnoliopsida; order Piperales; family Saururaceae; genus Saururus; species Saururus chinensis. The sequence goes on from CP141144.1 coordinate 26,065,725, forward strand.
ATCAATTAAGAATAAACTTTTTTCTAGAATATTTAAACTAGGTAAGTTACATAAACAACGTTCCATCAATCACTGTTATAATTAAGATAAAACTCTTCTGGCGATCAATCCCTCACTTGTGGCAATCGATCAATATACTCTCTCGGCCAAAATATACACTATCTAATTCAATGGCCAATTGATCGATGGATCTAGTGTATTTTGTAGTGATCGATCGATATATAATAATTTTTCACAATTTACCCTAATTTTGTGTTAAACTTCCAGAATTACTTAAATATATTATTCCTAAAACTAAGTAATTTGTATACATAAGTATGTGAAAATAAATTTTTTACCTTTGACACTTAGCTTAGTCTTCAACCTTGATCTTTAAGAGCACATATGCTCCTATTTTTCAAGTCAATCAATTCTAAATATGACTTGACTACAACTACATCTAGTCAGACTTATAAGACTAAAATGTATGTAAAATTTAAATATTATTTTGATTATCAAAATTAACTAATTTATAATACATATGCCTTATATGTTCTTTTAATGCTAACTGACCAAAAATAGGTTTTAGACTATCATCAGTGGTTGACCAATGAATGAATACTCAATGGAAGATAAAAAAATTATTAGATTAACGTGAAGAAGGTCTTAAGATCCTAGAGAAAATTTCATTAAACAAACCCATTGAAAAATCCTAAAATAATTCGGTCATTGTGGGTATGAAGAGAAAACTAGAAAACAGGGGATCATAAGAAAGAAAGCTTTTTACCACTTCCAATGAATTTTCCATCAAATGAACACCGTGGCACATGGAATTTCATGACTCCAAATACTCAGAATGGACTCAGAATGGATTAGGATCAGTTACAACCCTTTGACAATCACCATATAGTAAAGATTTTCACTCCTATTGTAATGTCCCTTATATTTCTATGACCTTTTTGCAATTTTTTCGCTCATTTTTTTACTGGAAAATTTGATGCTTTGTGTATTTGTTTTTGCATAATTTACCCAACATCCGTACTCCTAAAGGTGTGGGGGTTTAATTGCAAACCGTTTTCCTTGACGCATCACAAATATTTTAGGCATGAAAAGGGAGAAAAATGAAGAGGAAAGAAAAAAAATGAAGAGGAAAAAAAAGAAAAAGAAGAGAAAACAGAAGTGAGGAAGAGAAAGAAAAAAAGAGAGTAAAAGGATTGGGCTTGGTTGAGCTTGTTCTAGAGCCTTCCAAAAAACCCTATCCCTCAATCTCTCTCTCTCGTTCTGGTTGTGTAACACCCCAGATCTCCAATGTTTTGAAATTTGAACGGTTGAGCCCATTAGCGAATTTTAGACCCAATAATAGTTTTTCTTAAAATTGGACCGTTTAGAGCTTGATTCGTTCAAAGAAGCCTTAAGATATTTGATAGGGCTCAAAGAGATGAACGTATGAGCCCAAGAATGTATCAAACGAACACCTAGATAGTAGGCTAAGGCATCGAAAAGTGTGTTGTGGGCAGGGTCCACTTTAAATTAGCAATAAAACATACCCTTGCAAGGTCTTGTTTCATCGGGCTCGTCCATACGAGTCTAATAGTACTATGAACACGCGATTCTGAGTTCTGGGTAAGGAGTTATGCCCATTTGAAGTTTTAAATGTTGTTTAATATTAAAAACGAAATGTAAAAAAAAAATGCATCAGCTAGCTGACGCCACCTACCATGACAAGTGAGTCTGCGTCTAGCCGGCAGAAGATGGACTCCTACAGCATCGTCAGATGTGCGACACGTGTCACACATCTGATGACCCCCGTTCCCTATAAAAAGGGGAGGGTGGGGAGGTTTTCAACTTGCCCCACACCCTTCTCCTAACCTGTACACATTGTGAAAATTTTTAAAGCCCGTTTCTAAGCTATTTCTCGCCCGATTTCTTCCTTTCAAAAACTGTTCTTACGTAGTTCAAGGACACTCTACAAGAGGGGCCTATTTTTTGAGTTAGCTACATTAAAAAAGAGAAACGGCCCGGGGTAAGGGGAGGCTCAGTCCGCCACTTTCGGGATAGGAAGAAGAAAATGTCCTAGTTAAAAGGGAGACTTTATCCGCCACTTCCGGTCTGGAAGAAGAATTCTTCCCGATGCAAGGGGAGGCTCTATTAGCCACTTTCGAGCCCGGAAGGAGATCTTGTCACGGCACGAGAGAAGGTTCCGCCCATCGCTTTGAAGCCTAGGAACGAGACAAGGCCCCGACCTTCGGCCGTTACTCCAATCAATTTCAAGAGTGAATTGCATGTGGTTTTAAGCTATAATTTTGTGCTAGGACTAAGCATTATATTTTGTAATTTATTTGTCTCTTAAATAAAATATTATTTCAAAAATGGATATTATTAAGGGTGGTCATGCACTAAAATAATAGTGTCGTGTACGCCTCTTAGTGGGATTTCATTGTGATATGTTCTTTAAAATATTATTACTATTTGAATTACATTTATAAATGATTTGACCGGATTTGAAGGGTAGTTATTTTGTATAAAGCCCATAAGCTATCAGAGTTATGACTCATAGGTACCGCCTATTATGGCATATGACACGTTCGTGAAATGAGATATCCTGGGAATATCTCATTCATTCTGATCTCATTGCCCCATGAGCATGGGTGTATGTCGCTCCGATATTAGCGACATTATGTGAATGGTGATTTATCTGATTTTAAATTGTTTATTGGATTCTTCTTACGAACGATTTATCCAAGTTTACTGGGTTCTGTGAAGAACTGTTTTACTTGACTTTTTGTACAAGAAATATATTTGATTTTGTTAGTCAATAATATTATTTTGAGTCAAATTTTGAATATGAATTATTAGAACAATATTTTATGCATCTTTGTTTATGTTTTATGTTTTAGCATACTAATAGAATTTAACTCTATCTACTGAGTATAATTCTACTCACCTACCTCTAGATGCTGCAAGTCTGAATGAAGAAGTGGATATCAATGAAGATTGCATGTAGAACTTTTAAAGATCTACATTTTTTATTTACTTTATAAAATTCTTTTGTTGTGTATTACTTATGTATTGCACAACTTTGATTTTACTAAGGCATGATAAGCCTTGTTTTGTAAAGTTTTTATATTTAATAAATTAATGAATAGTTCCTCTTCAGTACATGGTTGATCTTGGCCCATATTTTATCATTACGAATTGGCAGCACTCAAACCTTTAAAGTAATTTAAGAAGTCGGGGGGCGGTTCTAAAGCATAAAGTCGTCCTCAGCCTAGCGACAACATGTTTGCCTCCCTAGCATTGCCCCAACCTATCTCGCCTGCTTCATCCCCCATTTTTGGCTCCTCCTTTTTGCCCGTACACCTCCTCTATTTGTTTTGGCATCTATGACCGTTGCTATTGGCTGAACTCAGATGACCAGACCTTTGTTTGGTTCTTCATTGGCCATACGATGGAGAAGGCCTACTTCCCTGACTCAGTTCCCTCTCCTTGCACCTCCCTATGTCCCCCAACCCTTCTATGTTTTCCACTCATTTTGCCATTTTGGGCCACTATAGCGTAGTTGGAAACTGGACGACCTCTAGACCACCTTAGTCTAGCCGGTCTCAACCTAGAGATGGTTGGGTCGCTACCCTAGAGCAACAATGCCCCTCTTTTCAGGCATGAGCTAGATGCCCCCTTCTAATTTCATCTCCTTCCTCCCGGTCCGGTTCCACCTTTGCTTGGAATGGGACAATTTTCTCTTTGCTGAACCCGCATAGGGGATTTCCCCTCTTCTCGCCTAGGCATGATGAGGGCCAGCCTTGCCAACCATGGCTAGCCTTCACTCCACCCCTTTGCCCGTAATGTGTGACTGTGCTATACAGAGCACCGCTTTTTGCCCTTTTAATGTTCTACCTCGCTGGATGCCGATTGGACTCTTGTCAACCTACCTCTACATGGCAATGACAAAGGCATTCCTCATCGATCATCACCTTTGGCCATGGCTCTACCACCCTCCCGGGTCTTGGGCCTCCACTGTCCAACCTGTCTTCCCTCTTGTTTCCCATTTGGTTGCGCATGCAGTTTGTCATGTGTGAATTTTAGAGTATAGGTGCCATTTTTGTGCCACTGGACTATCGACTGGCATTGCCTATATTTGACCACTACAGTCACCTGTCCTCTGCCATCAAGTACCTACCCACACCCTTCACCTCTCTTCTTGGTCATTGATATAATGAAATCTTCACTGTTAGGTGTTGTCTGTGGCCAAATTCAGTGTCTTGTGGCTGACCGAGTGCGCCTTAGCTGCTAGCTGACATCTAGTTAGCCTTTCAGTCGCACTTGCCACTTCTTTTGGTAGGACCCTTCTCCCAGCTACCCCTAGTGTGCCTTCGTGCATCGCTAAGTTTTCCGCATAGATGTCTATCACCCCCCGGTCTTGCCATGATTACTTTTGGTGTTTCCGAAACCTCAGGACATCTCCTCTTTCAACCAAGCGATGCTTTTGGCTGTCAACTCTAATGCCGAAGCAGCCACCATCTTGTGCTCGCCATCAAACTTGCATAGATTACGAGTTAGGGGACTTTGTACTCATAATTTTATTATAGCATGATTTAAATGTTTAGCAACATGCTATGATTATGTAATTTAAATATGGTACGTATGCTTATGCATATGACATGCATGTTAGCTATGGGTATGAGTATGGCTAGCGAGTAAGTTGGTAAGTTATGTGTTAAATTATGGGTATGTAATGCATAAGTATGATGAATTATGTGTATGTGATATGTATGTGTGATGAACTATATGACTGCTATACGCATATGTGATGGATATGTGTAAGTGTGTAGGGTGGATATATGTGCGATGGAGGTAAGTGGTAGCTGAGGGTTTTGCATAGATTTTGGCATGGATATGTATCAACATGATGGATGTTGAAGGGTGTGTAATAAATGAGGGTTGGTTTGGATTGGAGTGTATGTTAGGGGTTCAGGACTTAAGGTTTAGAGCCTTTATGGGGGATTGTCAGATAGTAAGAGTGCACAACATAATTTTACAATTATAACATACATATTATGAATTAGAAAGTAAGAATAATAAGTAAGGTATTAAGAGTTTGATAATTGGCGTTAGATCAAAGGGGATTAGTTTGATGATTTCTTACTCACCATACAACATATCCTTACAACTATGTACATTATAATACCTTACTTATAATTTTGTAAGACCTAAAAGTAAGAGTTTGCAAAATAATGTCATGAATTTATAAGAAATGTGTTGAAAATCCTCGGGCGCTATATCTCAAAAGTCCAAACTTTGATATGCAATTAAAAACCCTAATACCATATGAAGGAATTTTATGTTCAAAACCTACACAAGTATGTAAAATCAATGGGTCTGGATCACTTACCTCTCAAGTAGATCCCAAAAACCCTAGATTTGATGCAAAAAACCTCCTCCTTGTACAAAGCCCAGTTTTCATAAACTCATTTAGGCACCAACAAGGAAAACTACATCGATTTAATCAAAAGTAAAAGAAATTCATTCACTTACCTAGATGTGAGCTATACCTGTCATGCCCCCTAATTTAACCTATAATCATTAGTTAATCAAAGTATCCAACAACTATTTTTGTTTAAAAACAAAGGAAAATAAATGAAAATTAAAAATATTATTGTCAATGTCTTCAAGTCTAAGAAAAGGATCCACAAATAAAAAAGTGGAGATAACGTTAAATAGAACTATGAAGTCTCAAAATTTGCTTTAGTTATTAACTACTAATTTATCACATGGTAGATGTCCCTATCCCCACTAAATATTTCTTCAATTTTTGCCTTCCTTATAAAATAAATCATCTTGAGCACCTTGTAACACAAATCACGTAGGTGATTCCCGAAGGATTCCTAAAACAAAACAAAATAAAACAAGGGATGAGCATAGCGCAATAAAAATGAAATTTCCTAAATATTTCATTAAACCATGAATAAATCTCATGATTTATAAAAAAACCCTACACTATGCTAGTGCAAATAACTCAATTCATACATGAGAAAAACATCTCAAGAAAGTAAACCATAAGTAGTGAAGATATTGTTACCTGTTGCCTGACATACCTAAACTAATAATACCAAAAAGTTCCTACTTAAGCCGATGCACACAGATATAACCAAATATCCCAAAGCATATCTCCAACACAATAGTATTCTCAAGCACTCTCCCAGGGAGAAATTTCTGTCTTCATCCAAAGACAAAACCCCACTTTTTCATATGAAAAACATAATTCATCAAACAATAACTTGCCCGTGAAGGCAAAATCTGATATAATTTAAATTAGCTAAAACTCTAAAAAACCACAGCTAATCTCGGTGAACATGGTTTGCAATTGAAATTCAAGAGGGCCAAATCATGATGCATGTTGAATAAGTTAATATGTTAATAATGTACATGTATGTAGACATATGTAATTCTACTAAATAACAGTAATATTATGCTAACTAAATACAAATGACATGTCAATCTATGAAAACCTTATTTTAAACAAAGAAATATGAATAATAATTACATTGCTGGTTAATTGAGCTCTTGGTGATCAATCGGTCAGCCAAATGAAAAAATAGTAATTTACCGATTGATCAACACCCTTGGGCAATCAATCAGTCAATCGAATGAAAACAAGAGTAACCTTGCTAATTGAGTGACACACTTAGTTGATTGATAGGTTAGCAAAAAGAACGAAAAAAAAAAACAATAGTAACTATGGTGATCAATCAACACCCTCAAGCTAACGACCGACACCCTTAAGAGATCCATCAGTACCCTTAGGTGATTGATCGACACCATTGGGTGATCGATCAGTGCCCTCAAGCAATTGATCGACACCCTTGGGTGATTGATCGGCGCCCTTGGGCGATTGATCAATCTCAAGCAGACTTTCAAAAGCTACAATTTTTAACCCAAAATAAATTCCAACTAATGACCAAAACTCCATAAGTCATTGTGTAAACAATGTCAAATCCTTATATATTAATTACCCTAAAAAACCCATGCAAAAGTTCATAAAAAACAACATCAAAACTTGCAAAAAATGGAGATTAAATCTAATCATCCATTGACCATCAAAACATGATTAACAAACATAATCACAAGTGAATGTAATTAATAATTCAACAAGCAAAAACCCCTTACCTTTAAGTAGCAATGAAATAATTTGACTTCTGTTCTGAATCAAACAATCCCTAATCATAGAATAACATTCCATTATCCCTAAGTATAAACCACAACTCTTCTACCAATTGAGACTCAAACAACAACTAGAAAGAAAATCATGTATTACTTCTATTCAATAACTTCTAAGGCATCAATCTCAATGTATTGAATAAAAAACAATGCTCTAGTGTCCTACAAATATGAATTCATTGAAAAGAATTTAGAATTTTTCATGTAAAAAGGCATGGAATTTTAGAATATGAAAGAAAGGTCATTTGAATCAATAAAAAATTTAATGAATTGTGAAGAACTTTGGAAGATGGCGAGGGTAACTCCCTGCTGAATATTTTAGCAACCAAAAATAGGAGAGGAGATACTTTGGCTATTTATAGAATTTTGGGTAAGTTAGACTCTATGGGCACACTTCATGAACTAATAGGATTCGTTCATGAATATTTTTTGAAATAAACACAACTAAACTTGAGTCCACTTGGTAGCCAATGGAAAGAAGTGGCAAGGAGTTGGTGGATGACAACAAGAGGGGTTGTGAATCCCAGAGTGGGGCCCACACCTCAAAACAAGAAAACTTGCTAAACTTATACCAAATTTGTAGCAAATTTGTGGTTTATGCTAAGAACTAATGCTCTCCATGTGTGCTCATGCCTCATGGCTAGGAGAACTAGGTATGCCATGCCTTGGGCATACCCCTGATGGGATAGGCCCACCAAATTGTCCACATATTCAAAATAATGTTTAAAAAAATTCCTAATTCCCCCAAAGCATTAATAAAATGAGAACAAACAAAATTTAAATTTTTTTGGATCTTATACTACCACTCAAATAAGTCCCTTTTGTGGTGTACAATTTGAAAAAACTCTTCAATATGGTCCTCTAAAGGTGGAGGATCCAAGTTTCTAGGGCTTTCCAAGGTTTCTTAAATGGTATTCTATGCAAAACAATGGAGAATGATGAATGATAAGAAGGAATAAAGAGGAGAATCAAATGGGAAAAGAATAGAGAGAGGGAGAGGGGACTTGAGAGAGAGCAAGGGGAGTATGCAAACCTGAGCTGGGCAAGGAGAGTGCTAGGCAGGTCTGTCGGCCTTTCCATTAGGCAATGTGTGGAGCCAAGCTCTGGATTGACTCGAACTGGTAGATTTGGATAGGACTCTCGAATTAATATTACTTGATTGGACTCTAATTGGTTGGATAAGAATTGGAAGAGCCCTAAGTATATAGGACTCCTATCCCCATTAATCTCTCCCCAGTAAAGACACATTACCTAATTTTGTGCCTAATTAGTTTAAAATTAAATTTTAAAAATTCTCAAAAATTACAAAAAAATCAAGGGTGTTATAGATTATCCTAGTTAGCTACAAAGTCCCTTTGGTTGAAAAATTTTATTAAGAAAAATAATAGGAGGAAGCAATCATCATTTTCTCTAAGGTCTAGCCTCATACTCATTTAAGACTCATTCTATTGATCCTATCAAAGCCTATAAGAGTTTCAATCCATTCCCTACCTAATGTCAGAGTTCCTACACGATAAGGATCCATCTTATAAGCTTGAGCCACTATCTCTTCTATTTATCTCCTGCCCTCTTATGTGATTCACTGAATATGAGTCTGTTGTATAGTCATGATATACCATTATAATTATATGTATTGCAAGAGGCGAGTGTTTGATATGTATATATGTTTTCGACTTGTATATAAAACTTTACACTATTATGTTACTTGTACTCAATGGGGCTTGAGATATATTTTTATTTAAGCCTATGGCCATGATATTTAATTTTGTATATTTTTTAATTCACACCTGAAAATGTTTGACTTGGACTAATGATGAATTGGAAAGATTTATGTTGAAAAGATTATTAAATGATAGGTTTCTATTAATTTACAAAATATTGGTTGTATAGCTTTGATTTGAATGTGTGAGAATTATAAAAATATTTTTACACATTTCAGATTTAATCAATTTTTATGAATTAAAACTGTTATATTGTAAAAAAATTATAAATATTTATGAGAATGTGCAAAAACATCTCAAGCGTACATCTCATAGTTCCCAAATAAAATTTTAAACTGAGGTCATTATATTTTAACCTAGTTTTGTAGTCTTATTCACAAACTGACAAAAATCAGTATCATAATTGCTAATTCAATAATATTATGGGTTCCATTTATTAATAGATAACAATTTAAAGTATTTATAAATTAAAAAAATAGAACAATGAAACTTGGGACAGCCCAATTTCCGGCTTCATGAATGCCACTTATTCAAAGTTCCAATATTGTCAATACGGTTGTAGTGTTTGTTTAACGAGAACTTTTTTCTGTTTTTTTAATCAGTCTATGACTGTCAGTAATCATTTGCTATTTGAAGTCTTTGTATTTGAACTTTTCCTATTTATTAAGTAACCAAAAACCAGAACGGTCAATTTGGGGCAGCTCGCGCATCATGTACACACTTTCACTCGTAACAAATACAGAGAAATTCACAAGCCATAAACAGGTATTAAAACTAGTGAATTAGATAACAATTGTTCTACTCTGCCATTTTCTAGACAGCAACTAAAATCAAACCGACAGTAGAAAGAATTATTAGTTAAGTACATATCTCTCCGTCGACAAAAAGAGTGCCCGTATAGCCAAGAAATGCAACGTTATGCGGGGCAAATTACCTATACAAAGAACACGGACCTAAGATTTGTCATCAGCTGTAACACCCAAGCTCCCAGTTGACTCATGTCAAGGGGTAACAAGCAAAAACTTCATCAGCCATATCCATTAGATGAATTAGCACTGTCCTACACATTTACATACAAATATGGGTTGGATGATTTTTTAACGTTAACAGAGACTATGGCTTATGCTCTTTCTGAGGATATTTCTCTAGCAGTTATTTCCATTGCAGCAGAAAACTTTTGTTAGGCCCGCCACCTTCAACAAATTGATTTCAAAAGCGACATAATCAAATAATTATATTCATCACTGATCTTGAATAGCTGTCATCAGGGAGGCCATATTATTTCAAAGGCCCATTTCAATGATACATGCAACATCTGCCATCCACAGAACCTTGAGTCAGCAGCGAGGCCTTTAAACTGAAGCAGTAGATATCATTTTGGGTATAATATATACATTACAAAGCAATCCTTTTACAACACAAGAAAGAACAATTTGGTTTTACGTCAATTTTTATTAAGGTACAGAAATGTCATCGTAACGAGGCGAACACACCTCTACATATATAATTGGAAAAAGTATTATACAATCTGCCTGTAAGGAAATAAATCCTTAATTTTTCCATAGTCACTAAACTGTTAAAAGTGTATTCATTATAATATAGGAACTGACTTGGTACCTAGTCCATGAACCCAAAAATTGGTCCCCATCAATTTTTTCATGAAAGTAGTAAAACTTGATAAATTTTGTCTCCAGTTTTCATTAAGATAATAACAAGCAGCTGTAACATGATATAAGATCTGAAAATCTTAGTAAGAATGCATGAGTGGTATGAATGCTCTCCAATAGAGAAGAAATGGTGTTAACAATATTTTGATGAAAGATCCAAAGAATTAAAAAAGAAAACTAACAAAGCGCTTTTCCCATATCAAGGCCTATTTATAGTTAGCAAGATCAGTATTGCATTTAGACAAAAACAATTGCAAAAAGGCCATTCACTCAATGGTGAGCCTAACTAGAAAAAGATAGAGAAATAGTCATTAATGAAACGGAATAAATCTGACTTTACTTTCTATATAACAGTGGCATTCTTATGTAGCTCTAAGGGTTATGTCCCCTGGGTTTCATTGTTCTGTAATTTGACCATACTACCTCCATCCCCCAAAAGTTGTCATACTTTCCTTTTAATGGATCTCATATTTGTACCCAAATACGCATTACAAGGTATTAAGCATCACTATCCAAAAATATAAATTTGCAGTAGTAGATAGTAATTTGGAAAAACTAGAAGGACGAAACATGGATGAAATCAATTCTAAAGTCTCTTTGAGGAGGTATTCCACGGGACACATTCATAAATTCTTCAGCACAAGCAAAAGTTTTTATGGGCCACGATTTGTTCCCTGAAACTTTATACAGCTGGTTCCACTTCATTCTATTAGGAAATTTTATACTTAGGGAAGTTCTAAAACTTTGTGAGCAAATATATTTTGGAAAGCTTCTCAATAAATGGAAAAGCTTATAAAAAATGCATTAGAAGTTTACTACGAGTGTTTATTCATTGTTGCTAATAGCCTGTCTGGGATCATACTCGTGGATATTTTTTTTCCCAAGATTTGAATTTGGGGATGTGGGCCCAAAACCAGTTTGGTGTTGGGTTCTTCAATAAAGGAAGGCCCAGCTATCTTCATAATATTTCCTTGAAAACATACACCTTGGATTGTTTTTTTCTCAAAACGCCGCCGGCTCGTGGCCTTTCTCGAGCACACCTTTTCTCTCTCTCCCTTAGGGCTACCCTCCTCCACAGTGCCTCTTCTAGGGCAGAGGCCTTCTTTCCCACCTTCCTCCCCAGTCACATTTCAACTGCCGCTGGCCCCCACCTGCTGAATTTGTGTATCAGCTTCACCTCCATACTAAAAGGTAGGCCTTTTACTCTTTCTCATATTCTTTTTCCTTTGAAAAGTTGTACCAAACACTATATCTTTGGAAGATTTTTCTTGAAAATGCTTTTCCTCTTCCAGCTGTCTTGTTCATCAGCTCTTCATCCATAGTGCATCCTCTTCACAAGTAAACACGTATAGTTTTCTCTTACAGATTGCTGCTTTTCTGATTTTGTTTTTTCCATTTTTTTCCCATGTTTTCTCCACTGCATAATTTCTTCTCCAGCTATCTCCCATGATTTCTCCAAAGAATATTCTATTTATTGTTGATGATGTTTATCAAAAGGGATCTTGAATGACACATGTTTAGCTGGCTTTTAGATTGATAAGTTGGTATTAGTTGTAATTTGAGATATTCAAATGATTTAAAAATTCACGTCAATTCCACAATCTATTAAAATGACATAATGCCTACTAGTATCAGGTCGTTTCTGCAAATGATGGCTCATGAGATCCACAATCTCCAGGAAAAAATGGATATGTGTCTTTTGGTTTCAGCTAAAACAGAAGCAAAACAACATCAGTTATGCTTAAAATCAATAAATGAAATCATGTTCCAAAGAGTTCTATGTGGTACACAAACAGGTTCAATGCTTCAGCAAAATGTCCCACCCCTTCCTCTTTTTTCTTACATGACATAACAGTTCAAATTTTCCCACTAAACCAATAAGGTCCAATCTGTCTCTCAGGATAATAATAGGCCGGATATCAAAACAAATTAAAATGAGAAGTAAATCGTGACCTGGAAAAATGTGGATACAACAAAAGAAAAATTAGCATGGTTAAATCCTAAATAATCTGAAGTGAGTAGTTTAAACATCTGTCTTCTTTCTCCCTCATCGAAGCATCCAAAGGAACTAAAGCAAATAGTTTGCACTTAAGCGGAAAGAAGAAACTGCTGTGCAATAACGAATAATGATGATATAAAGCAGTGGAGTATATGATGATGAAAGATGGCTTATATGCTTAAAAACTCCAAAATGAGTTGCAATAGGTAAAAGAAGCTCTTCATTTGAATGACTGGAAGATCTGTATTTGGATGTGCAAAAGATATGCATTCATGCTATACTCTTTTCATGTAATGCCAACACTGAAAAACATTACTATTTGGCACTTTGTTCTAATATGTGTCTTATTAGATGTCAGAGATGGGATCTAAAGGAATAACTGAAACATGGAAGTAATATTAAACACATCTATCATCATTCACTAAAATGTTGTTAGACCACCATTGTGCCAGTACAAAGGCATCAAGTGGATGAAAACCTACATCTTGGATTGTAATGGTGCCCGAATATACCAAAAAATTTAATTGAATATCACAAAAAAAATTTAAAGAAACTATTAGCTTGTTGATGCTGGATATGCATACATGCCACAATTTCTTGCCCCCATATAGAGAAGGAATAATCGTAAAGTGTTTGATCTAGACAACTCTGCTCCACAAATCCAAAAAAACATGCATCACCATTAAATGTGATTATACATAATGTTTGGGATTCTTAAAGAAAACAGTTTTCATATTTTCTTCGACTACTTGAGAATCTCATGATGTGAAAAAAAATGGTAATTACCACATGTTTGTTACATAACTTTATTTAAAACACCAAGGGAAGGATGAAACTTAAGGGGAAGTTGAAAATAAAAAAAATCAGCCATGAACTGGGAAATTGAAGACAGAAAGCGTGCAAGAGTTAAACAAATAACATCAATCTCAAGTTTTTTTGGAACAACGATGTCTTGGTAAATCACTTGGGGATGCAATTGCTTTACAAATGTCAAAGGGCTATATAAATACGGGTCATAGATAGTTGTCACTGGCATTTGTAAGTGACACTACTATGTCCTGTATGTTTACTATATCACATCAAATATGTTAATCTTTATATGACGAATTTTTGCCAATCATCTTTACATATTGTCAATTGAAGTTGTAAAAGTCAATAGTGATATATGGAGATTTTACATGATCTTGGCTTGTATATTGTTACCTTATTTGCATCTAGTCATAAAATTATTTTTGTTTGATCCTCTTGAAATATTGAGTATTCTACAAAGCAGGTGCTTCATATTTTTCGGAAATCAATACAGTTCTACCAAACAGGTCAAATCCTAAAACACATCTTTCATATTTGGAACAAAATTTTCAATGCACTCTTTCATGAGGACAAATATGCCTCAAGAAGGAAAATGCATCCAAACGGAGTAAAACTGTTTTTTGAGTTATAAAAATGTGATTGACCAATCAAAATTACTCAGATTGCAGAATAATTCATATCAGAACGTGCTTAAGACATTAGAAAAGGGAGTATTCATAAGACCTGCAAGCAATTTTTGGATTGAATATGATTCTATAAAAGTTTAATGTTAAGATTCTCCAGCCATTTTGCACATTATTGCTATCCTAAATAGCACATTATTGTTATTCTAAATTGAGCTGCAACGAAACTCAAAAGAATGGTTTGTTGAGGAATTTAGCAGTACTAATTCACATTACTTTGCTATTTGGATTTTCCAGCAAGTAAGCCATTTATTGTAAACAGTCCTCATCCAGCAATCCTCCAGTCAAAGTACTCATTAACGCCTAGAATTTTACTTAACAGCTTCTAAAATCATTGGCTGCACTTTCATCTCATTCTATCTGTTTCAATCTTTTAGGCGGGACATTCATGACACTAATTTGTATAGGCTTTCTTGAAAAAAAATTTGAGTTAAGAACCATTTGCAACTCTTGAGTTTTGATGATATGTGGTTTGTCAAATACAACAATCCACTTGGGACAGATGTAGTAATATGCATCTTCATCATTGATCATATCAATTGAAAGCCATCACAGTTCGAAAGTGTAAACATGAAATGAAAATGGTGTTGTACAATTCCAATACATGTTAAATTTCAGATTGAGCAAGGTTTGCATGAACTAGACAATTATTTTTATTAAAAAAACACCAGAGGGGTGAGGGGTTAGGCAGAACCTCTACCAATTTATCAACTGCATTAATTAAACCTGCTCTAACTAAAATCCTCAAATTTTCTTGGCTGGGCACTTCATGCTATTTCTCTGTTTACAAAAAATCCCAGCAAAACTGAAAACTTATAGCCTAAATTGTATAATCATTCAGGAAAAGGTTGCCAGATGAGAATTCTATGGCAAAACCAATCTTAAAGTTTTATGTTTACAAGTTGTTAATCATTGCTATTATGTAGAAGATGACCTACACTCTTTTCAGAAAATCTATTATATGTACTTTTCCTATCACTTTCAATAAAAGAGAATGCACCTTGGCGTGTGTTAGCCCCCTAACTTGATGGATGCGGAAAAGGAGCGGCTACTCCCGTACTTGGCAGCGGACAACTAAGTTTTGCTAGGCGACAAACAGCCTAGACAGCCCCTTGGGCATGGACGGATGCTGGGACAGCGCGAGAGATGTTCTGGACGAGCTACTCGCCTTGCGGAGCAGGCTGGGTAGGAGTCCTTGCGCAGGCGGGACTCTCGCAGCAAAGCTGGGCGCTGGTTGGACTTAGGGGAAGACTCCTACGGCGGATAGGATTTAGCATATGCTGGCTGGCTGCACTCCTAGTTGGAGTAGGAGACCGGGCAGCAGACTCCTAGGACGGACAGGACTCGTACAAGCAGGCTGGCTACACTCCTAGGACAGATGGGAGTTGGTGGGCTGGTTCCCTTCGATGGCATGACTCTTGGTGGCAGCATAGCGGAGGACTTCTAGCGGAAGATGGACTCGCGAAGGTTTCCTATTCTATGCTAATCCTGGATTGGCTTTGGGCTGAGAGTTGGACAGGGTGAGGACACTTGTATTGGGTGGGTTTTGTACTTCTAGTTGCTCTAGGATGGCCAGCCTATGGTTGGGTCTATATAAAAGGATGAGAGGGGCGGCCAAGGCAGGAGAATGCTCTGATTTTCCTGCACAGCGAACCAGGGAGGAAGAGAAGACAGAGATCTCAGCTTGGTGGTTCAGCCCTGCCCTCTCCCTACTTGTGTATTTCGACGGACTGATTTACATAGCTTGGGCGGAGACCCTTGCACCAGGTCGGACTGTGTTGCAGGTTAGTTGTTTTGCTTGTTTTCCCTTGCGTATACGAGTGGGAAGAGAAGAGAGTGGCTGCTGGCTACACGGTGTAGTCAGGCCATCACAAGTGCGAACGCTAGGCAAAGCTTCGTGCCCGTGACAACGTGCCTCAAGCAAATGCACATCTATTCATGCCACTACATACACATCACATTGAACATGTGATTAATTATTGTCTCAACATAATATATTTGACGGACATAGTTTTAGAGACTAGCTCATAAGTGCAAAGATTAACGCTGAAAATGAGGATTAAAACAAAAGCAAAATTTTAACTACAGCAACAAGAGGCCCTTTTGGCTTTGGTCTACAGGGGGTAAATACATTCCATGCCAATCCAAAAGCAGAGTCTATTATATTTATAGTTTACAAAAATTTAACTAAATTGAAAAGTGGCGTATGTAATGAATACAGTTAAAGCTCTTAAAAAACTTGTATACAAGATAAATAGGTAAAATGGCAATAATGAAACGCAAATCAACAACATCGAAGAAAACCAATCCCACCTTACTCATTGCCGGTTCACGTCTTTGGTGAGTGTCCTCCATCAGTATCAGTAGACGAGCTCTCACTGTCAGAATCTGTACAACGTCATGCAAAATAAGCTGACCATTCAACTTTCTATGAAAAACACAAAACGACGCAAAATTCCAAGTCAAAAAACAGTTAAACACAAGAGAAAAAGTGTACCACTTGAAGAAGACTCTGAATCACTACTAGAGCTGCTTGAGGTACTTGATATACTACCATTTTCCCCATTGTTTTCTCCTTGCACAGGCAATGCATGGGAAGCATCCTTACCGTCTACAACAAAAATCCAAGATATTAAAAAAAAAAATCTACAGCATCATTACATAGACGGCCAAATATGGCAATTATAGAATCTATATGCACCTGTCCTTATCTCCTTCTGCGCCTTCACATTGACAAGAACAGGATTCTGTCAAACACAAACAATTCATGAGTAACAGTCTGGTTGGCATACTGTCTCAGGATACAGACAACCAGAAACTATCAATTAAGCATGCTTATGAAACAACTCACCATTCTTGAAGCATTACTCTCCCTTCTTGCCTGAGCAAGCTCCGCTCTTCTCTTAATCTTACTTAAACTTTTCTTATAATTTGTAACAAGCCTATCAAGCTCCCAAAGAGTTTCTGCATCAAAGCTATCAATATCCACTTCAATTCCATCATCATGCTGCTGAACCTCTGAATTTCTCCTCTGTATAATCTGAATAACATTCTCCTGCTTCTCCGGAGGCAACTTCAAAAGATTCATACCAAGCTTCTGCTTCTCCTCAAAGGTCATATCCCTCTTATTTGGGTCCTTGGCTTTAGGCTTCTTAGGCGCTCCAACTCTTCCTGTAGGAGTAGTCACAATATGTGCCTTCTGCCCAGTAGGAGCATATGCAGGTTCAGACCAATCCCAAGTCCGCCTCAATTCCGGTGGTGGAGCCTGGGTTTTCGTTTTCTTCATCATATACGTAGGCGGACCAACACCATAACTCGATTCGAACCTCAAATTTCGACTGTATTCGAATTCAATATCCGCCCATTTCTCTTCAAAAATGTTTAAAAGCTGTTTGGCCAAGACATGGACATCCTGGGTTTCTGGGTTATATTTCATCGCATTTCGAAATGTAAGCCTCACGTCTGCTGCACATTCTCCCGGCGAGTGGTACCAATTGGCCTCCAGCCTCGATTTCACAGTTCCAAGGTCCATAGGATGCTTAATTATGTCATAGTAGTCGTGCAACCCAAGCCCCCTCACATCCACAGGCTTATCAAAGACCCATCCATATCTGTGCCTGATCAGCTTCGAAACAACATTCATACACTGCTTGAACGCACGCGCAGTCGGTTTATCCCGCACAGGAGGCAGCCGTGGCCCACCCCCGTTGGACTTTGACTTCCTGTTGCTCTCCTGGGTCAGTTTAAGCTTCTCCTTCCCCAAAATGAAATCAGAGTTCCGGTAAAACTGGTTGGCCTTGGGCGTCCGCTTTTCCTTCTCCACGACCGGGGTTACAACATCTGTAGCAGCTACTGTCTCCGCCACGGAGACGGTTATCTGAGGCCGACGGGGTGTTGCAAGAGAGGCAGCAATGTCGGGATGCCCCTCACGTTCGACAGGCCTTTCAACAGTGGTAATCGACATCTTGTAGACGTCGTCCGGCTGCATGGGCTCAGCAGATACAGGCTCCAGCCTGCCAAGGAGGCTCCGGACCCGCTCCAGCTCGTCAGCCAAACGCCTTCGCAGCTCCCGAATTTCCCGCCTGGACCAGGCAGAGACCCTGATCCTCACGTACCCATCAACAACTTCTTCTTTGTCCTCAAAAGTTGCCGGAAGTGTTGTGGGAGGAGACAAGGGCTGTGGCACCGGCTCCGGCTCCCGCTCCCGCTCCGGCTCCGGCTCCGGCTCCTGCTGCTTGAGGCTCGAAGAGTCGTTCACAAGAGGAGAATCACCGGGCGCGGGAAGAAGAGGAGGTAGAGCAGGATCTGGCTGAACGTGGGAGGGGGAAACGTCATCTGCCCCGGCGGAGGCAGTGGTGGAAGCGGCAGCGTCGGGTCTCGAGCCAAGGGCAAGGCAGGGGCGCTTGATGGACCTGCGTCTATATACCTTATCGTGGGAGGGCCAGCGATTGGCATGCGGCAAACCATCGGCGCCACCGTCATCGCCGCCGCCTTCGGAAGGCTCCCACGCCATGCATGTAAAATCCTAACTCAAAAAAAAAAAAAAAAACCTAAAATCTGCAAACCAAGAGCTCGAAAACCCTAAAACCCTGAAATGAAAGAAATTGGGGCGTAGGGTTTTGAGGGGACGGAGGAGGAGGAATCGCCCGGAAAAATGGGGATTAGGGTTTGGACGGAGCGGCGGAAGGAGAGGCGCCTCGAGCGAGAGAGGCCAAATCTGGCCGCGACTCCTCTATGGGTTTTGGTTTTTCTCTCTCTAAAACTTCGGAGCGCTTCTCTCTCTAGAAATAAAGTGCTTAAGAAGGGGGGCCGGGGGGCGGAAGCAGCTGATACGGGCGGTGGAGCCTACGATTTTTAATTTTCTGTTTTTAACAGTGGCTTCGATTCCGTCCGCTTTTTTATGTTTTTTGGTGGGCAACTAGCGGCACGATATAAAAGGCGGTCTTTGGCTGTTTAGCTACGAAATTATTTAAAAGTAAAATTAAATTTTTAAAAAATTAATTCGGTATGCCCTTTTCTCCATCGATAAGGCCATTAATTTATGTAATTTTATTTTATAATTAATAAAAAATAGATGGAATTTTAACTAATTTTCTAAATTTTTAATGACCATAATTTTTTTATTCAAATTCATATTCACACTTTTTTTTATTACTGATGTGTTTATATCGATAAGCCCTATCAAATAGGATTACTATACATATATTATTTTAAAATTTTAAGTAGGGGTCACTTATATAGCATATTTTTTAATAATTAAATTGATATAAAAAATAATAATTAAAAAATGATAAAACCTATAATTTTGAAATAGGGGACTAAGAGTAAAGAGTCAACAAAAGTACCTACTAAAGAGTCAATAATTATATTGGAATTGACCTTGAATCTCACTTTCGTCGAAATTTTTAATTTCGAACAACTTCTCCAAACAACCTTAATTCCACCGAATATGCAAGCAATTGTGGTTGAATCCCTGTAACCATAGGAATATTATATGTAACACCCCAAATTTTAGGTAAAATTTTTTATTTTCTTTGCTTGTGTATGTGTTTGTTTACTGCCCGTATTTGCTTTCAAACCCTATAATTGTGTTGTGTGTTAACCGGTTAGGTTTTTGGTTAAACCCTTATGTGCAAGGGGGGTAGGCCATAAAGGGTTCAGGAGTTCAACTTTGGTTGGAAGTCCTCAATGTACTAAGAGTTAGAATTCTTACTCGTGTTAGGAGTTGGAAGTCCTAATCGTGCTAAGAGTTAGAAGTCCTAATTGTGTTAGGAGTTGGAAGTCCTAATCGTGCTAAGAGTTAGAAGTCCTAATTGTGTTAGGAGTTGGAAGTCCTAATCGTGCTTGGAGTTAGAAGTCATGCTCGTGATAGGAGTTGAAAGTCTTAATCGTGCTAGGAGTTGAAAGTCTTAATCGTGCTTAGAGTTGGATGTCATAAAGGAATCAGTTTGTTATAAATTAAGGGAGAGTCCAAGACATGTAGGAGACCCAAAAGAAGTTTGAGGGGGTAGCCCCTAAAGTGTAGGGGCGGCCCCTACTTTCTAGGGGGCAACCTCTACAAGCAAGGGGGAGGTCATTAGGACTCTAATTCAAGTTCTTATCTTAATATGAGGGGGGAAATATAAGATTCTTATGGAGGAGTCCACCCACATTAGATTAGCCCTCCTATTGTCCCAAAAATCCTAGAACTAGGGGGAGTTCTTATAAAAGGAAAGCGGAGGGGCGGACCTCTTTTTTTGCTTGGTTCAGCCTTCCTTCTCTCCCACTTCTTCCATCTTCTTTCTTCTCCTAGTAAAGACCTCCATAACCAGCAGTTTTATAATGCACAAAGCAGCCACCTTTGGATTGAATTGAAGGCCTAGAAGTATAGGAGAAAAGGTTAGGAGCTTTGGGGATAAATTGCTATAAGTAGGTGCTTCTTTTTACACCCTTAAGCATGAGATTTTGATAGATATAATTCAATCATAGGGGGGTTTTGATATCATGAATCGGCCTTTATTAGTCTTTAATGGTTGTGATTTTATTTCTTATATATATGGCTGAATTGTGCATACATGATTCTGATTTTTGTCAAGTATATAAGCTCTAATTCATGCAAGCACGTTGCTAATTTTTGTCATCTATCTTAGCCCTATATTATGTATGAATGATTCTAATTCTAGTCATGTATATTATCCTTAATTTGGGTATAAACTTTGTTGAATTTAATCCCTAGTTTATGGCCTTAGTTTATGCCATCCTTTTGTCAATTAAATCCCTAATTTGAAGCATTGTTTAGGTTCTACTTTGGGCAATTAAATCCTGATTTGGGTGTATTAGTTTAGGTCATACTTTTGCCTATTTAATCCCTGACTAGTGGCCTAGGTTTGGCTATACTTTTGTCATTTAAATCTTTGATTTAAAGCCTTAGTTTAGGCTCTACTTTTGCTTATTAGATCTCTGTTTTGCAACCTAGTTTAAGGCTATACTTTTGCCTATTTAAAATCCTTGAATTGCAGCCTTGTTTTATGCTCTACTTTGGCCAAATTAATACCAAATTCTCAACCTTTGTTTATGTCATAATCATGTTGAGAGAATACCTAAATTTTAGCCCTAGTTTAGGTTGTATTATTTCCTATCTAATACTTGATTCTCAGCTTGATTTAGGGTATAATCTTGCTAATAGAATCACTGATCTTTGAGCATTATTTCATGATGTATTCATGCTTATTGAGTTTCTAAATTTCAGCCTAAGAAGCTTCTAAATTTCAGCCTATGTTGTTTTTGTATTTCAGCTTGAGATGCCTCTTAAATTCAACCTATGTTGTCTCTGAATTTTAGCTTAGATTGTGATATACCTTAGGTTGAATGTTGATGGTTGTAATAGCCTGAACTTGTCATGTTAGGTGGCTGACTTAAGTTGTTCATCTCAGCCCCAATTTGTTTCATTATAATGTCGAATTGGTCTATTCATCTCAGCATTAAGTTTGAGTCATTGTTATGTTGATTAGTTCACATGCTTAAGCCCTAAGTTTGCTTGTCATCTTGCCAATCATGAGAGTCAGTTGCATGCATGATAAGTTGTGTTTAGTATTAAATCTTTGGATGTATTAAGTCATATGTTCATTCAGCATTGTGTTAGTTCACAACAATAGCCATGGTGGTAATCTTTCAGACATTTGTGGTCTCTGCTCCTTTGGGATGATGGATCCCTGTAAATGTGTAAACTAGGTTTTTGAGCATCATAGAAGACTCATCTACCTCCGGCCAATGTGTCCATGAGCACAGCTGGTACTTGCATCTCTAGACCTATGACTGATCCAAGTGGATCCTTAGGGATGTTAGGATTTCCCTTCTAATGTGCAGTACTTTTTTTGAATGGTGTAGACATTAGTTGAGCTGTTTTAGTTTGCATTAGTTGCTAGTTTGGGATTGTGGTGTATCTGATAATCATTACCCTATATATTACCTTTATGTGATACTATTTTGCAGGAGGTTTTACATTGTGTTCATAGTTGATTTCTACTGTTTTTGTACATTATCATAATCTTCTGTTTTAGGGTGATTTTTTATGTCACCTACTGAGTATTTGTAGAAATACTCATGCATCTTTTGATGCAGCACCAATTTCAGAGTAGGAGTTTTTCTTAGCAGGAGTTGCCCAGAGTTAGCAAGGTAGATTCTCCACAGGCAGTTGGACTTTAATTCTATATTTCAAGCTAAATTGTAATAGGGCACTATGTTGCCATCATATTTCTAATCATGTTATTTTATTATGTCGTAGTACTTGCACTTGGTTGAGCCAAGATCGTGGTTAATAAATATTTTGCTTTAGTAGGTAATTTAATTATGTGTTGTGATGTTGGCTTGGCAAGTTGACACCTTGAGTCATCATTGCCACATGCTTATGTGAATGAAAACCCAGGGTGTTACATTCTACACCCAATTAACCTCAAAATATAGTGCAATTAAATAAAAAATATTATATTTATATTATGAGTTTGGGTTCACGCACGACAACATGAGCCTGAGTATCATGCATCGTTGGATATTGATTAGCAACACACATAACTCAAGGGGCACATTGGCAATGTTTGAGCTCATGTTAATGACTATGAGGCCAGGCTTATACAATTTTTGTCCAATGTATATACTAAAAATGTATTTGTATTATGTTTATAAATTTATATTAAATATAAAAAGTAAATAAAAATAAAATAAAGTATATATCAAACAAAGGTCTCCTTTGCATGCTATATTTATGAAACATGCTTGTAATATAATAATGATTATAATCACTATACTAACTTATATACACTTGTAGTAAGCAGC
This sequence comes from Saururus chinensis, assembly GCA_035235625.1. Taxonomy (NCBI): domain Eukaryota; kingdom Viridiplantae; phylum Streptophyta; class Magnoliopsida; order Piperales; family Saururaceae; genus Saururus; species Saururus chinensis. Next base: position 26,088,610 of record CP141144.1, read on the forward strand.
AGCAAGTCCAAATCTTATAGGCTTAATATTAGATGACAATGATGCCAACAAACTTTGCACCTTGGAGTGCTTTATTCATATTCAAGACTACTTGTGGATTTTGGTAATTCTCTATGCAAATCAAAAGAATTGATCAAATGATCCTTCCATGTAAGATATGGAGAGCAACCTTTCTTTTTTAGGTAGGATGGCCCTTTCTGAATTAATCCAAATTACTCATTATAATATTGATTGGAGTATTAATAATTAGCCAAATTTCAAAATCTTTCAATTAAATAGTAGATAAGGAGGCAACTTAAAATATATCAATATAAAAATGGAACCATTAGGAGAAGTGGCTACATATTGAAAGCAAATGAAAATGAAAAAAATACACGAAAGCCGAAACTCCTTCTCAAAGATAAGAGTTCCTTTATTTTGAAGAGGATTTTGTCTTCTTCTTTCACTTTGTAGATGATAAGTATGATTTATATACTGTATTACCTTTAATTATTCTATTTTTAGTCTTATTTAAGAAGTTAACATAGCTTAAATAATTAGGAATTAAGGTTAATTAGGTAAGGGAATACTTATACAATGTTTAAAGTAAATTGGCTAATTTGTGTGTTTTTATGCAATTTCTTCATTGGTGTTCGAACTGGGTATAAGGCTGTTAGAATGGCTACATGTGATTTTGAAAAAAAATAGAAATAGTTATCCCATTAAAATGGGCATGCATGGCTTTCAAACGGCACAATGCGCAGTTTCCTATTTTGAAGCCATTTTGAGTCCTTTTTCTATTAGAACTTCCCCTACAATTCTTATGCCTATATAAAACCATAAAGGGCTTAAAATTGATGAATTTTGGTAGATTTTCTAAAGAGAAAAATGAACAAGAAAATGGATGAGCATTCAAAGTTTTCAATGAAAATTGAAGAGCCTTCTACTACGCAAGGCTAAATTTTCTTTTACTTGGGAGTTGATGAAGCTATAAATAAGTTTTAGTTTCTTTTCTTTTTAATTTAGATCTTAGTTGTGAAATATGACAATTATATGATAAGGATTTCCTTTAATGAAAGAGCTTTTTAAGTTTATTCAATTCTATGTTGATTTATTGTCTTGTAGATGATAGATTGATGTAATTTTGATATTTAAATCGATTATAATTTTGTGATTTAGATGAGATGGTTATGCAATAATTTTAATGTTCATATAATTAATGAATTGGATGAGTTATGCTGAGATTAGACAAGAAATGGATATAGTTTAGCTTAGTGTAGATTATTCATGCTATTGTTCAAGATAATTCATGCCATGGATTTAATTATAGATTCCTTCTAAAGTGATTTTAGCTTGTAGTTGAGAAGACTTGTTCACATTCACACTAGATTTAGATTAGAAGTTAAGGAATTATTATGATTCTATAGTGTAACGATTTCCTAAGTAATTTTCATTATATTGATCTCTTCCTTTCAATTTAATTGATTATTTCTTTTGTTTATTTTAAGTTTTTCTTTTAAGTTTCAACTATGAACGAATTCTTCAATTATATTTAGTAATTAATTCATCCATCTCTTAAGTTTTACAACCCTTTAATATTTATCTTAGTACAATTACCTTGTATATTTGTAAATAATTTAATTATAAATAATCAAATTTTTAGCATTGTTGCCGGGGACAGTGTCTGATTGTTATTAAATTAGTAGTTAGGATAGTTCTAGTTAGTTTTGGTTTCAGTTTACTTTAGTTTTTAGGTTGATTCTTAGTTACTCTCTTTTATTTTGATCTTGTAGTTGAATTGAAAACTGTGCACACTACTCTTGTGGCTCCAAGGCAACACCAAAAAGCATAGTTCTTCTCTTCGGTTTGTAAGATCCTCCTCTCTCTTCATTTTTAGCTTCTTAGTTAGTTTTTGCTTATTTTTTCCTTTTTATGTTTTACATTGTGTGGTGTACTTGTGGTGTATGTGTGGTCGTCGCTCTTTGCTCCCCCTATTAGCACCACTTGACCCTGAGCCCGAGCAAAAGCTTAGGAGAGCTAAGCTTCCCTCAACCTTCATGTCTACCAATTCTACTACTTCTACATCATCTACCATTACTTGTCCCACCACTCTTACCATCACCATGGATGAACATCAACTAGTAGATACACCTCGCAAAGCCCTAAGGGAGTATTACACTCCCAATGAGTACATGTCTCCTTCATGCATTATGTTGCCAGCGGTGCCTCTCAAAATTACGAAATTAAGCTTAATGTCATTCAAATGCTTCTATCTTTTTGGGCTTACACTACAACAAAAAGGACTATTAGCAACGCATTTATGCGTCGCTAATAGTCCACTAAACGTCGCTAATGACTATTAGCGACATATAATAAACGTCACTATACACGTCGAAAAAAGTGTCATCGCTAGTGTATTTGCGACGTATAAACAAAAACGTTGTTAATACCCTTTAGCAACGTAGATACAAATGTTGCTAATAATTGATTATTAGCGTCGCTAATAATTGATTATTAGCATCACTAATAAATTATTTTAATTTTTTTAAAATGGTTATTCTATTAGCGACGCATAGAAAAGTGTCGCTAATAGTTATCATTAGTGACGCTTACAAATAAGTGTCGCTAATACTTATTAGCGACATATAAATACGTCTCTAATAAGTAAGTATGAGTGACACTAATCTTTAAGTGTCGTTAATGATAACTATTAGCGCCGCTTTTCTATGCGTCGCTAATAGAATAACCATTTTAAAATAATTAAAATAATTTATTAACGGCGTATAGAAAAGTGTCGCTAAAAATAGTTATTAGCAACACATTTCTATACATTGCTAATGGATTAAAGTTTTTTAAAAAATTTAAGAGTGTCGCTAATTTATTTTAATATATTTTAAAAAAATTAGTGATGCATCCATATGTGTCGCTAAAGAGGATATTTGTTCTAAAAAAAATCCCTAGTGGGCCACCGGGCCCACCAAGGAAGGGAGAGGGGGGTCCGGAGCAAGTGGGATGGACCGTGAGGACGGCGATACTGCCACCATCCTCCGGCACCCCCCCACTCCCCGACTCCGCCCCTCTTCCCCCTGCTCTGAAAATTAGAGGGAGAGAAGGGGGGGAGGGAGGGGTGGAGCAGGGGGGTGCAGCGGCAAGGGGGGAGGGGAGGGACCGTGCCACCGCCGCCGTCCTCCTGCACCCCCGACTCCACCCCTCCTCCCGCCCCCACCACCCCTCCTCTAAAATTAGAGGAAGAGAAGGGGGGGCGCCAAAGGACGGCGGCTACTCCCCCACCCCCTCTGAAAATCAAAGGGAGAGAAGGGGGGGCAGAGCAGGGTGGCGGAGAAAGGGGGAGTGCGAGGGCAGCGTCGGTGGTGACATCCTTTGGCCCTGCCCCTACTCCGGCCATCCTCTCTCTGGTGGAACAGGGGGAGTGATGAGGGGGGTGGAGGCACCGGAGGCAGCGGAAATTGGCGAGGAGGCGGTGGGAAGGAGGCAGAAATCGGTGGGGAGGCGGCAGGTCGGCTGAGTGGAGGCGGGTTAGAGGAGGGGAAAACGGGGGACTGCAAGTCGCCGTGGGGGGAGCTGCAGGGCATATATAATGCAGGCAAAACTTTGCCTGCGCACGAAATGTCCCCGTGCGAGAGGAATTTCGCCCACATGTTTATTTTTTTTAATGCAGTACAATTAGCGACGCTCAATTGAGCGTCACTTTTACAAGGTACTAGCGGCATTTACTCCATACGTTGCGAATATATTATCATATTTGTGACGTATAAAGGTATATACCGTTAATACAATGCAGTAATAGCGACGTATAAAAATATACATTGCTAATACAATGCAGTAATAGTGACGTACATAAATATATTTTTTTAAAAAATTAATTTTAAAAAATAAAAAAATAACTAAAATAAATCATATTAGCGACGTATAGAATTATACGTCGCTAATACGTCCCTTATTAGAGACATAATTTTATACGTTGCTATTACTATTTATTTTAATTTTTTTATTTTAAAAATATAAAAATTAATAAAATAAATTATAATAAAATACCTCCCTCTCTCTCTCCTCTCTGTCTCTCTTCCCTCCTCTCCTCTCACCCTCTCTCTCCCTCTCCTCTCTCTCTCCTCTTCCTCTCTCCGACTTATTCCTCTCTCTCTCTTCCCTCCCCTCCCCTCTCTCTCTTCCCTCCTCTCCTCTCTCTCCCTCTCCTCTCTCTCCCTCTCCTCTCTCTCCCTCTCTCTCCTCTCTATCTCCTCTTCCTCTCTCTCGACTTATTCCTCTCTCTCTCTCATCCCTCCCCCTCTCTCTCATCCCTCCCCTCCCCTCCCTCTCTCTCTCTTCCCTCCCCTCCCCTCCCCTCCCTTCTCTCTCTCTTCCCTCCCCTCCCCTCCCCTCCCCTCCCTTCTCTCTCTCCTCCCTCCCCTCCCCTCCCTTCTCTCTCTCTCTTCCCTTCCCCTCTATCCCTCTTCCCTCCCCCCTCTCTCTCTCTTCTCTCTCTCTCCTCTTCCTCTCTCCAACTTATTCCTCTCTCTCTCTTCCACCCCTCCTCTCTCTCTCTTCCCTCCCCCCCCTCTCTTTTCCCTCCTCTCCTCTCACTCTCTCTTCCCTCCCCCTCTCTTTCTCATCCCTCCCCTCCTCTCTCTCTCTTCCCTCCCCTCCCCTCTCTCTCTTCTCTCTCTTCTCTCTCTTACCTCTCCTCTCTCCCTACACACTATCTCTCATCTAATTTTAAATTTTTAAGATTTTTTATTCTTTAAAACTAGTTTTAAAAAATAAAAAAATAATTAATTAAAATCATATTAGCGATGTATAAATTAATACGTCGCTAATACGTTCCTTATTAGCGATTTTATATGTCGCTAATACAACTACTAATAGCGACGTATATGTCTATATGTTACTATTAGTATTTATTTTAATTTTATATTTTTATTTTAAAAATAATAATAAAATTTTAAAAAAATAAAATAAAATACCTCTCTCTTCCTTCCCCTCTCTCTCCCTCTCCCTCTCCCTCTCCTCTCTCTTCCCTCCCCCCTCTCTTCCCACCCCCTCTTCCTCTCCCTTTCCTCTCTCTTCCCTCCCCCCTCTTCCTCTCTCTTCCCTCCCCCTCTCTCTCTCGCTCTCCTCTCTCTCTCGCTCTCCTCTTCCTTTGTCCGACTTATTCCTCTCTATCTCTCATCCCTCCCCTCCTCTCTCTCTCTTCCCTCCCCTCCCCCCTCTCTCTCCCTCCCTCTCCCCCCTCACTCTCGCTCTTCCCTCCCATTGCTCTCTCTCCTCTCTCTCTCTCTTCCCACTCCTCTCTGACACACTATCTTTCCTCTAATTTCATTTTTTAAGATTTTTTATTCCTTAAAATTAATTTTTAAAAATAAAAAAATAATTAAAAGAAACCATATTAGCTACATGTAAATTTATACGTCGCTAATATGTCCCTCATTAGCGACATATAATTTTATATGTTGCTAATATATCTACTAATAGTTATACAGCTATACATCACTATTAATATTTATTTTAATTTTAAATTTTAAAATTTATAAAAAAATAATTTTAAAAAATTAAAATAAAATATCTTTCTCTTCCCTCCCCTCTCTCTCCACTCTCTTCCCTCCCTCCTCTCTCTCCCTCTCCTCGCTCTCCCCCTCTCCCCCTCTCCTCTCTCTCCCCCTCTCCTCTCCTCTCTCTCTCTCTCCCTCCCTCTCCTCTCTCTATCTCTCTCTCTCTCTTCCCTTCCCTTCCCTCCACTCTCTCTCTCATCCCTCCCCTCCTCTCTCTCTTCCCTCCCTCCCCACTCTCTCTCTCTTCCCTCCCCTCTCTCCCCTCTCACTCTCGCTCTTCCCTCCCATCTCTCTCTCTTCCCTCTCTCCTCTCTCTCTCCTCCCTCTCTCTTCCCCTCTCTCTATTTTATATTTTTTATTTAAAAAGAAATAAAAAATAAAAATGTATTAGAGACGTATATGGCTATACGTCGCTAATACTTAGGGTATTAGTGATGTATAATCATTTACATCACTAATACCCTTAGTATTAGTGACGTATATCCATATACGTCGCTAATATGCAAAGGTATTAGCGACGTATATATGTATACGTTGCTAATACCTTTTTCACTTTTTTAATCAAATTTTAAATAAAAATTTAAAAAAATAAAAAAATTTATAAAAATTAATAAAAATGTACTCTCCCTCTCCTCTCTATCCCTTCTCTCTCTCCCTATCTCCTCTCTCTCTCCTCCCTCTACTCTCTCTCTCTCCCTCCCTCCCTATCTCCTCTCTCTCTCCCTCTACTCTCTCTCCCCCCCCCCCCCCCCCCCTATCTCCTCTCTCTCTCTCCCTCTCTCCTCTCTCTCCCCCTCTCTCTATTTTATATTTTTATTTAAAAATAAATAAAAAATAAAAATATATTAGCAACATATATGACTATACGTTTCTAATACTAAGGGTATTAGCAATGTATATCGATATACGTCGCTAATACGCAAAGATATTAGCGAAGTATATAATATATGTCGCTAATACCTTTTTTTAATTAATTTTTAAATAAAAAATTAAAAAAAATTAAAATTTTTAAAAAAATTTACTCTCCCCTCTCTCTCCTCTATCTCTCTCTCTCTCTCTCCCCTCTCTCCTCTCTCTCTCCCCCTCTCATCTCTCTCTCCTTCTCCTCTCTCTCTCCCTCTCCTCTCTCTCTCCCCCTCTCTCCCTCTCCTCTCTCTATCTCTCTCCGTCTCCCTCCCCTCTCACTCTCTCTCTTCCCTCCCCTCTCTCTCTCTTCTCTCTTCTCTCTCTCTCTCTTTCTCTCTCCTCTCTCTCCTCACTCTCTCTCTTCCCTCTCCTCTCTCCCTACACACTATCTCTCCTCTAATTTCAATTTTTTAAGGTTTTTTATTCTTTAAAATTATTTTTAAAAAAATTAATTTAATTTTAACTATACGTATCTCTTAGTATTTATTTTAATTTTATTTTTTATTTTAAAAATATAAAAATACATAAAAAAAATTTAAATAAAATTCCTCTCTCTTCCCTCCACTCTCTCTCTCCCTCTCCTCTTCCTCTCTCCGTCCTATTCCTCTCTCTCTCCCCCCCCCCCTCCCCTCTCTATCCTCCCACCCCTCTCTCCCTCTTCCCTCTCCTCTCTCTCCACCTCCCTCTCTTTCTCCTCCCTCTCTCTCTTCCCTCCCCTCTCTCTCTTCCCTCTCTCTCTCTTTGATCCCTCTCTCTCCTCATGTCACGCCCCGGCAATGCCCGACCTGAGCCGAACCCGGTCCAAGGGCTGGTCATGAACGTGAGGGCAACGAAGTGAAGATTGAGAAACGATCTAGCGAAAGACTTAACCCTAACCACGGGCGATTAACAGAAATACGGAGTACGCACAATCCTTTGAGCAAGAGTAAATAAGAAGGAAAAAAAGAGTGTTGCTTATCACAAAGTAAACAACTAATCTCAAACCCACAAGCTTAGTTAACTAAAGCCCACACCGGCTCAAAATAAGTCATAAGCATCACAACTGTAAAATGTGACATAAATCCAAAACAAAGAACCCTACACAAAGGTTCTAAACATAAGCATAAAACCAAAGAAGATAAGTCACACAACGATCTCCAGGATCACATCCAAGCCATCTCCGACCTTTCCTCGAAGAGGAGATCTTGTCTGTCTGCGTGTCACACCACGCAACCCCAAATCAAAACACAAGAAAGAGTTTAACAAACTCAGCAATGGTTTTTATTATATCACTAGCAACATCGAAAATACAATAGCATAGCAATATAGTCATTCAGACCAAAGATTTACATGGTGCATCATTTTCTGATCACACATACACATCTCCTAACACTGCATCATAGTGCAAAATTAACTTGCATGGATATATCTCTAACATACATATTCCCACATGCATCACATCAAAATCAACCTGCATGGATGTATCTCTAACATACATATTCCCACATGCATTATATTAAAATCAACCTGCATGGATGTATCTCTAACATACATATTCCCACATGCATTATATCAAAATCAACCTGCATGGATGTATCTCTAACATACATATTCCCACATGCATTATATCATAATCAACCTGCATGGATGTATCTCTAACATACATATTCCCATATGCATCATATCATAACAACCTGCATGGATGTATCTCTAACATACATATTCCGATCATGCATCATATCATAATCAACCACCATCAAGGAGTAATCACAATTTGGTGTCACACATACGGGAACATAGACAAGGCCACGAAGGCGTGTCACGGTCCAAAATTCTACACAAGAATTAAAGAAAGATCGGGGTTGTCAATCTCTAAAAAGCTGCTCGCCCTGGACGATCCTGGCCAAGGATGTCCCATTCTCACACAGAGAATCTAAAGCAGGGGTGTTCGCCCAGGGACATCTCTTGCGGAGGGAAGAGCCCGAGTTCTCACACAGAGAACCCTAGAACACATGGTAGTGGGGTGCACACGGCATACCACATTGGATTCTTAGGGTCCAGATGACACTCATAATAACATTCTCACAATCCGCAAGACAAGTACACAACTCGTCCCCATATAATCCCATTTAATTAGACTCAACCCGGGGAGTGCACTCGTTCCACATAGGACCTCAAATCAAAATATGTCCTTTCGGACTAATCAACTTACGATTAATCTACGACCGATCAATCCGGCACACAATTTCACCACATTGCATCCAATCAGTCAAATTCGATTAATCTCAACGAAGTCTCAATTGGAAATCCATTTTTCATGATGTATGCAGCATGGTACATACGTGGCAAGGCATACATGAATCCTAATCCATGATAAGTGCTCTCATCAGCCCCTAATGCATCATTCATAATCACAATATTAAGCTTCAACATCATCATTTAACCCCCACATGTGTGTGCGTGTGTAACTAGTAGAAGTACTTCACTCAATGCATTTCAACATGCTTGAAATTAACTTACTACTACACTACACATGTGAATTAACATCAAGTCATGAATTTCAGTAAAAATCATAGGAGAAGAAACGTTGAAATCGTATCCCAATTCAAATCTCAACCACAAAGGCTAAACACATATAAAATCATTCATTTCATCCTTGAGTCATGGCATTCACCAACATTCACACCTCAACTAACCACATTCTATCATGACAAATCAGTCCAATAATAGGTTGTAGTCCTACTGAAAATATGCTTAACCAAAGGGAATCAACCATTCATAATTTCAAGATGTCAATTCCAACATCATGCCACAAAATATAAGTCATTCCACAAATTTCTAGGCATATATCTCAATTCCATAACCTCAATAGCATGCATTTCCAGTAGCATAACATAGTTTAAAATACACCACATTCATATGAAATTGGCAAGCTAAAGTGGAATCATCAAAATAAGCATCATGCATTAGAACACCAATCTGCTGTGTAGCCGTTCGAACGCCCTTCAGGCCATTTGATCGGTTAAATGGAGAAATTTGAAATTCACAGTTCGGCTGTTTGAACGCCTAGCAGGCCATTCGATCGGCTGAACTAGAGAACTGTCGTTTCGACAATGTTGCCATTCGAATACCCAGAAGGCCGTTCGAACGCCAACAAGGCAAAACTAGTCATCTTTTTCCTTTCGCAAATCCAAACCAAAACACCATTGATAACACTTCAAATCCACATCTAACACCCTAATCATCATCAAAAGTCCTTCTTGACTTCCAGAATGTTAAACTATATCATAATAATGCAAAACCCTAAGAAATCAGGATTAAATAATTCCATTTTCTAATCTTACCATTAACACACCAAATCAAGCAACTCTATTCGAAATAAGCCAAAAATCAAGAATTTTACCATGGATAAAGTGAGATTTCGAAGACCCATTACCTCAGCACTTGATTAAGCTCAGATTGGAGAGTCACCCTTCTTGAAATCCTTGAAAACACAATGAGTTTGAATTAAACTCCAATAGAAATCAATTTACCCAAGAAATCTCTAATTAAATATTAGATCTAGGCCTTGTTGATAGTAAAAATCAAAATTTGAATGTTAGGGTTTATAGTAAAACACAAATAAGTAGTTTTTGATGTCGAAAAACGAATTGAAACAAGGGAAAAATGGTAGATTTGGAAGAGATTAAGAAGAAAGTAGGGTTTAGTGCTTAATTAGAGTAAGCTTACCTTAAACCGCTTCTAATTCGGGCCTAATTGGGGATTAGGCCAGACCTCCCTCCTTAGCCTATTCCCAAAAATGGAAATGACTCAAGTTTTCCCTTTTATAGTAAGGGTTGGGGTATGTATGGGTAAGTTATAAGGTGTAAATAGGAAAAGTAGGCTAAAGATGGGTATTTTACAAATTTAAGCACTAATTAAGCCTAATAAAATTTTAAAAATTTTTATATGACGTTAGGTTGATGTCTAGGTTCATTTGACCCAAAAATCGAAATTTCGATGGTGGGGCTCACAGGGGTCCTGCCAAAACCCTAATTTTTAAAAAAATAGTAAAAATTCAGAAAAATCCAAAAAATTCACATTTGTTTTAAAATCACTAATCTAATAGTTGATTTTGGTTAAAACCATCACAAATACTATTTATTCACAAAATCGCCGAATAAATCAGAAAACGCATATGTCTCACGATAACAAAAAATTAAAGGAAACCAAAAACCGGTTTAGAGATGAGGGTCCTTACACCTCACCTTCTCTCTCTCTCTCTCTCCATGAACTCTCTTCACTCTCTCTTTTATTGTAAATCATATTTTAAAATTAATAATAAAATTTAACAAATAAAATATATTATATATAAATAGTGAAAATTTAATCTATTATTAAAGCTAGTTTTTATTAAAAATTTAATATTTATTTATTGTATATATAAATTGTAAATATTGAATAAAATATATTATATTTAGGAAGTTTATTATAAATTTTTAATATTTATTTATTAAATAAATTTAATTAATAAAGCTATTAGCGACGCATGTTAGCAAACGTCGCTATTAGAAATGGTATTTGCAATGCTTATCTAAAAGCGTTGCTAATAGTTTAAATTTTTTATTTCTTATTATTTTTAATTCATAACTATTAGTGACGCTTTTGGAAGTGTCGCTAATAGCAGGATTATTAACGACACTTTCATATAAGCATTGCTATTGTGAAAGCTATTAGTTGCTAATAGTAATATATTTTTCATTTAAAATATATATATCTTTTAGCGACAGTTGTATAAAGCGTTGCAAATAAGGGCACTATTAGCGACGCTTATAATAAAGTGTCGCTAATACTACATTTTGTTGTAGTGTTAATAATGAATACCTGTACAAGTACCTAGATGACTTCTTGGAACTATGCACAACTTTCAAGGTCTTTAATTTGACCGATGAGGTTGTCGACTTTGACTTTTCGCTTTAACATTGAAAGATAATGCTAAAAAATAGCTCCACTTAATAGAAGTAGACAACATCACAACATGGGAACAAATACAACAAAAGTTCCTCCAAAAGTACTTCCCCATAAGCAAGACTAACCTATAACGCCCAAGATTTTCATCACATTTTCTTAAAAATTTACGCATGTTTTTTGCAATATAACAACTATAAATCAGGAAAATGACGAATACTAAACCTGTTAAAGCAGTTTTACAATTTAAAACATCACACGTCAGTTTTCCTATACAAATTTTTACTAATTCAAAGATCTTATGGCCAAACCAAACATCCTCAAGCGCTACTCGAAAACAAATATATGAAGTAAATTGCTATGATCATAGACTTCAAATACAAATCTGTCCCAGACATCCTTGAGTGCAAGCCCCATAACACTCCATAGTCTAATCAAATTACAAGTCGAGAAAGCATAAACACTTTAATTCTCATCTCACCCAATACAAGAGATCATGGCACAAATAATACTAGCAGTGAGTCAAGGATATACCTGAATCAAATGAAATCAATCCATCACATAAACAAGCATCCATCTCCGGGATATCTCCATCAAAAACCTACAAAAGCCACCCGACCGTCGAGGCAAAAAATTGGTAAATGAATATTTTCATACTTAGTAGGAAAATACCTAGTAGGGGAGTTCTAAACAGTGAACTCAGTAAGTCTATACATAGATGCGTTCATGCAACTCAAACATGAAGTAAGCAAACATATAATAATCATACACATATGCATACAATCATGTCAGATACATACCATCAAACTAATCTTACACATACTCGTACGACCTTACTCATACGATCTTACTCGTACAGTCTTACTCGTACGACCTTACTCGTATGACCTTACTCTTACAATCTTACTTGTACGACTATACTAGTACAATCTTACTTAGAAACATACTCTTACAATCATGCTCAAAATCATACTCCATACTCTTACAATTGTGCTCAGAATCACTCTTACAATTGTGCTCATAATCATACTCTCACTCAAAAACATGCATACTGACTCATACAATCGTACACATACTATCGACCACTAAAGCTCATTATAACTAATAGGCTCTAGCATCGAAATGGAAAGGAATGCCACTGGAGCATCACGTTAACATTCGGGGAGTAACTAGATGTCATGGATTTTTCTGAAAGCAAGGCACACCAATGCTCATGAGGCACAAGATCAAATAGATAAGAGCATTTCTATGATACAACTTACCTGAGTGTGCAAACATAAATTCCCACACATTAGGGGCCATTGCCCATACTTTATATATTTTCTTTAACATTGTGGACAATATTCAGTTTAGATTTTGGGGTGTAGAAATATATTTTCTTTCTTATTTTAGGATGTTTTCAATTATTTTTTTTATATTTCTCTATTTTTTTATCGCTTATTTTCTTTTAAAAGCGTATATCTATTTTAAAAAGATCAATTTCACTTAGAAAGGTCAAGTAAGTAATTAAGTGATGAAAGCGATTGAGTGAGTAAAATCTGCTTTATTTTCTTTATTTTGGAAAGTGATGCCGCCAATTCATAATGATAAAATATGGGCCAAGATCAACTGTGTACAAAAGAGTAACTATTCATTAATTTATATAATTACAAAAAGTTTTACAAAACAAAGCTTATCATGCCTTAGCAAAATCAAAGTCGTGCGATGTACATAATTAATACGTAACAAAAGGACTTGACTAAATAAATTCAAAGCATTGATCTTTTGAAGCTCTACTGGCTATCTTTATTGACATCAACTTCTTCTTTCAGACTTGCAACGTCTAGGGGTGGGTGAGTATAATTATACTCAGTAAATAGAGTTAAATTCTATTAGCATGCTAAAACAATGCGTAAATATTCTCCTAATAATTCATATTCAAAAGTCAACTCAAAATAATATTATCAACTAAAAGAATCAAATGTATTTCTTATACAAAAAGTTAGATAAAATAGTTCTTCACATAATTCAGGAAACTCAGATAAATCGTTCGTAATCAGGATCCGATAAATAATTTAAAATCGGATAAATCATCATTCACAGAATGTTGCCAATACCGGAGCAACATACACCCGTGCTCATGGGGCAATGAGATTAGAATGAAGACGATATTCCCATGATATCCAACTTCATGGGCGCACCATATGCCATAATAGGTGGCACCTAAGAGTCATAACTCCGATAGCTTTTGGGCTTTATATCAAATAGCTATACTTCAATACCTATGATAGTTTTTGGACTTTATACCAAATAACTACCCTTCCAATCCAATAATAATCATTCATAAATGTAATTCAAATAATAATAATATCTTAAAGTCCTTTTCACATTAAAATTCATCCTAGAGGTGTATGATATGCTATTATTTTAGTGTTCGCCCAACCCCCAATAAATATAATCTATTTCAAAGTAATAGTTCATAAAAGAAATACAAACTCGTATGGCATGAAATTAATGTTTAAAACCACCTACCATTCATTCTTGAAATTGACCGGAATAACAGCCGGCGGTTCAAGCCTTGTCTCGTTGCTGGGCTTATGAGTGCCAGCATAACCTTCTCTCGCTTCAAGACAAGATCTCCTTCTGGGCTTAGAAGTGGCGGATGGAGCCTCCCCTTATGTTGTAAAAAATTCTTTTTCTCGACAGGAAATGGTGGACATAGTCTCCCCTTAAACTAGGACGCTTTCCTCTTCCTGGCTTCAAAGCATTGGGCAAAGACTCCCCTTACCCCGGGGCGTTTATCCCTTTAGAGTAGCTAACTAGAAAAATGGAGCCTTCCTCAATGTAGAGCACCCTCAAGTTAGTTAGGAATGGTATTTGAATGGAAGAAATCGGATCAGAAACAACATAGAAATAGGTGCTTAAAGCTTTAAAACAGGTAGAGGTCAGAAGGGAAATTGGTGTGAATGCAATGTGTACCCCCCCCCCCCCCCTTTTATAAAAAATGAGACCATCGAATGTGCACCATGTGGCACGCATCCAATGGCTAAAAGCCATCATGTATCATCACTGCTGACGCAATAGGGCCACGGTGTGGCATGCCATGGCTTGCCCAACAGTAGGCCATGACGGCCCATGGCGTGCAGCAGTCTATTGTAGGCCATGGTTGGCATGTAGCAAACTTGCTGCTACAGTTCAAGCTGTTTTTATTTTTTAAAAAATTTTGTTTTTAAATCGAAACAAAATTTCAATCCTTAAATATGCGTAATTCCTTACCCCAAATTCGGAATCATACGTTCTTGGTACCATGGGACTCGTATTGACGAGCCCTACAAAACAAGACCACACAAGGGTATGTTTTCTAGTGAATTTAAAGTGGGACATGCCCACAACACACTTCTCGAGGTTCTTAAGGGTATGGCTTATTATCCCGGTGTCCGATTCATGTGTTCTCAGGCTTGATACATTCGTTTCTCCGAGCCCTATCAAATATCTTAAGGATCCTCCAAAAGAATCAAGCTCAAAAGGGTCCAATTTTATGAAAAACTGACTATTGGGCCCTAAACTCATTTACGGGCCCAAATGTTCAAAAATTTCAAAACATAAAAATTCCGGGGCGTTACAAACTACTTCCCTTACAAAAAGTCCATCCTCAAAATTTGTACAAAATAATTATAATAATTTATTCTTAAAAATGCACAAATATCTATATGGCTTAAGTAAACGAAAAATACGATTAAAACATAGGGTTATTCACCCCCTACCTTCACCGGTATCTCGTTAAGAAAACCATTGACCAAATAGGTAAACTCCTCTAAATTAATATCAAAAGAGTTAATATTAAATTATTATCTTATTTTGAAAATAAATTACCTTTGACGATACTATTAGTTGACTAAGCCATTGCAAAAACTCAACCCTCGGCTCTGAATTTCTGCTCAAGTTTAGGCTCTTCTTGATTTTTTAGGAAATCCTAAGCCTTATGCCCTTGCTCCCCATGTGAAAAATAAAGTTCTTTTGAATAATAATAAAGCCCGCTAGGGTGAAATTGATTAGACCTAAGACAGTTCTTTGATTTCTTTTCCTCTATAGATAGAGGTTGTGCTCTCGTTAGTTTCTGAAACTTTTGGTTACCATTACTATTGTTGATCGGAGACTTCCATTTACCCTCGTCGAGTTTGGTGTCAATGCTTTGGCCTCGATTCCCTCTTTCTGCTAAAAATTCCTTACGGTATTGTTGAAAATAGAAGCCAACACCACAGCTTTAGCAAAGGTGGAGGGTTGGAAGCCAAAACTCTGCTTCACAGACCATTATTTAACCCTCTTAAGAATTTTTGAGCCTTCTTCAGCTCTGTAGGACAAGTGTCAGGAGCAAAATGTTGAAGCTGTATGAATTTGGCCAACAATCATTCCTCCTTGTTGAAGATCTAAAAATAACTTTTCCTTCTTCTTTTGTATGTGAGGTGGAAAATACTTATAGTACAAAACTTCTCGAAAATCCTCCCACTTGATATTATCGCTGTTTAGGAAGAAGTTCCTCTTAGTGGTAGGCCACAAAAATGTGGCTTCTCCCGTCATAGCGAAGGTAGCTATGCACACCTTTAAATCTTCCGGTATCCTCATTACCTTGAAAATTCGTACCACTTTGTATGCCCATTTCTCCGCCTGTGAAGGATGGTGCTATCTTCTTAAATCGCTCTAGCATGTTGTCCGTTTCACTCCGGTTACTTTCTCTTGCCCTCTTGAACTATCGCATTTGATAGCCTTGTTCTTGGAGCAACTCAGTCATCTTTTGCATCATTAGGTCGAGAAAAATCAAAGTAGAATCCTCGGTTGTTACACACCATGAGGTGTGGTATCAACTAGGGTGGAGCTATCGGATGGTAGCACATCCTCCCCACTAGTAGGAGACATCTAAACATGGTTTTAAAAGAAAATATTTATACTTGCGAACTTAATCTAAAACCACCTACCCTTCGTTCTTGAAATTGACCAGAATAACGGCTGGAGGTCGGAGCTTTGTCTCATTCCTAGGCTTATGTGCGGCAACGGTACTTCACTTACACCGGGACAAGATCTCCTTCCGGGCTCAAAAATGGCAGATGGAGCCTCCCCTTACACTAGAAAGAATTTTTTCCTGACCAGAAGTGGTAGCCAGAGTTTGCCATTAAACTAGGGCGCTTTCCTCTTCTTGGCCCAAAAGTGTTTGATGGAGCCTCCACCCCGAGTCATTTCTCCCTTTATAGCTAACTCAAAAAATGGAGCTCTCTATGACATAGAGTGCCCTCAAATTAGCTAGGAACAATTTTTGTACAGAAGAAATCGGCCAAGAAACGGGCGTTTAAAGAGTTAAAATGGGCAGAGGTGAAAAGGGAAATGGTGTGAATGCAATGTGTAACCCCATCCCTTTTTATAGAGAACTGCAACCGTCGGATTCACACAACATGCCACATCAAGGCTAAAAGCTTTTATGCATCATCACTGATGTATGTTAGTGCGTGTATCAGTGACACTTGCGGTGCCATGCGCCAATGTAAAGCCCTGACCTGAGCCGGGTCCCATAAAATCTCTAATAAAAAATTTTCTTCGTTAAATAAGGAATCATCATTTGTGTGCTAGAGGTATAATGTTCATCTATGCACTACTGAGTTTCAAAGCTTCCCCATATGTAGACTTAGGTTGTAACGTTCATATACACCCAATGAAGCTTCAAAGTTCATTGCGTGTAAACTAGAATAAAACTTATAATTATAATTAATTTGGATCGGGCCAATGTTGCCTACGTATGTATTGGATAACATTTATAATATTATTCTAATACAATCAGATCCGAATGTGTTTTGCCTAATGGCTATTACATACATCATGCATCACAAAATCATATCTGTTAAAATACGTATATATTGATATCCAAACGGAGTCATACTGAAACTCGTAATCTATCGGAGTCAAGCAAAAGTTAATAAATCAACAAAAATACACATCTCACTCTACTACAGAATGAAACATAACACTAACACAACCACATGTTTCGCTCTGACACATAGCAGAATCAATCACATTTACATGTCTTGCTCTACACCAAAGCGAGACCGAATACATCACACATCTTATTCCATCCCAGAGCTAGACCGGTCACATTTAGTCACATCTAAACATAGCACATCATAACACAATAGATCAAAACATAGCAGGACACTTCAGATCACATTAGATAAAGCATATCAAAGTAATTCAAATTAGAACATATTAAATCATAACAAATCATACATCTTAATTAGTACATTATTATCACTAATTAAGATGTGGAAGTGTATAAATAATTTAACATCCTAAGTTAACTACTTATGATATATATGTATTCTCATACAGAAGATTAGGTATACTTACCTATAGGAGACATTGAAAGCGACAACATTTAGAGTTGTTCATTTCTTCAAAGTGTCCTCCTTTTAGGTTTGAAGATAGCAGGCAGAATCACCTTTGAAATACGTGGATGTAGCATCCCTTCACCTGGAGATGCTCCTTACTTTCCATGCTCGGGGGTGACAAACATAACATCCTCCTTTCAAAGACGTTTTTCTCCTTTTGCGCTTATGAACTATGGACATAGCCTTCCTTTAGCTTGGGGATGTCTCTCTTACTAGGTGGTTTTTTGGTGGAGGATAGATCCTCCTCTACTCTGGGTCACTTCTCACGTTGTGGCTCGGCTACTGAGGACAAAATCCCCTCTTGTTTCTAACTCCTTTTTCTTTCTCTTGTGCTCGAGGACGATGGCAGGGCCTCTTTTTGTCCGGGGTGTTTCCTCCTCATACGGTCGTCAACTCAAAGAATGGATCCCTCCATTGCATAGAACATACTCGATTCACTTAAGAATGCCTCTTAAACTGGCTCAATCAGCGTCAAAATGATCAGAAATAGAGAAGGCGAAGTTCTGTGGTGCTCGAGGCGACAGGTAGGGCCTCTCCTTGTCCAGGGACATTTTCTCCTCATACGGTCTTCAATTCGAAGAAAGGACCCTCAATTGCATAGAGCATGCTTCATTTAGTCAAGAACGCCTCTTGGATGGGCTAAATTGGACTCAAAATGGTCAGAAATGAAGAAAATTAAGTTTGTGCTTCAAAGTCATACCTATCCTCAAGCTCAACATTTAATCCATTTGGAGCACCTGCACGACACAACATACAACCCCAAAACAAGACCATATAACATAGAAGGTTGAGCTTAGCTCAGTAAGGATTTTAAAACAAACATAAGCTCATGATAACACAACATGCATTCTTCCTATGGAAATCAATTCAATGCATTATCTACACTTGTGCATCATGAGTTAAATTACATTCCATATTCACAGTCACACCACCTGTGCATCATAAGTTGATTCATATTTCATAACACACATAAACAACCTGAGCAATCAATTGAGTTTCATGGTTTCTATATGAATCAAGTATCAACATTCACATTCACCCTGCATAGTCAAGTGTACCAAACCACATTCTATCCTATTTATCCTAGACAAAGCACAATCAAACCTACTTAGCCTGAAAATCCTAAAGGAAGTCTAAATTCCTAAAAAACGAGAGTAGTTTCGGTAAATCCTTACCAAGGAAATTATCCCTTAGTAATATAGTGCACATGGACAAACTAGCCTAAATTCTCAGGTCCAAATAGACTCATCAATTTAACTCATCATAGCATTTTCTTCTTCTCACTTGGGGAGGAAATTTGTCCTCAAAGGAACATAAAATCCTATCCAATGGTCATAAAACCCCATCCTTTTGAACTTCAAATCGATTCAATCAATTTTTGATGATGTTGATCTAGAAAACTATGACATCCAATCGATTAATCACTATTAAACATGAGTAATCTTCACTTACAAGCTACTCTCATGATTCATGTGACATAATACATGCATAAGTAATGTTTAATAGATGCAAGCATAGGTAAACATACCCTAATTAGTCTTTAATGGCTGAAACATGATGCATTTGTGACAAATAAAAATCATATAAGCATGGGTAAGAGATGCATTCATGGATGTGTTCTTAATTGAGCTAAAAATAATTGACATGGGTCATTTGTAATTAAATTGGCATGTGCAAGCATTCACATCAGCTTATGATCATATGGTATTGGAGTGGAGTCATGAAGTAAAGAAGAAGAAATAACAGAAATATAGAATTAAATAAACTAGAACATCATACAAAGCCTTAACAAGTACAATCATCTTCATATTTAAGCAAAAACACATCCAAAGAAGGTTCATAAGAAATTAAAGTGACAAATATAAGTATTCTTAGCTCATCATGGTCATATTAAATTAGGATCATGAGAAAATAAAAATAAATGACCAAAAATTTACTAAAAATGGCCATGTACCCAACTGCAGTATGGTTGTTTGAATGGCTTTTCAGCCAATTCAAACAGTCAAGACAATTTTGTTTATGGTTCATCTTCTTCCTCTCGAAAACAAAACTAAATTCGTTCAAAAATTCCATATGAATTCCCAAAACATCATATAATCAATACCTAATCTTAAAACATGATAAATCTAATATTGCTCATACTTAAACCTGCAAATCAACGTAAAACGACATGTTTTTTTAAAGAATTGCCATGACCCATCATGATGCTTTAAAAAGCTTAAATAAACCCACAATCATGGTATTGTAAGTAAGAAAAAATACTCAAGGTGAAAACCCTTACCTCTATTTAGTTTTTGAATCACTGGAATGAACACCAACCTCAAAAAATCCTACCTAAAAATTAGGCTTTTAGTTAGTCCTAATCAAAACCTAGATAATAAACACAAATCAACATGGAAATGATGGATTCAAGACTATCTTAAGTTATTAACAAAATTCATATAGATTATGGTTATTATTTAAAATTATAGATTACTTCGGTCAGACGCATGTGTCGCGCCGCAATGCGCAATGTCACCTCATGTGACATGCGTGTCAACCGTGCATCGGTGTGCACTGCTTTTGATTTTGGTCTAATCAGAGTGTGCTTTCCACCGTACGCTCACACATCCTTCCACTGTAAAAACTCATTTCTGTTCAAACATCCGGGAGAGTTTTTGGAGTTGTTTTGAGTATATTTTCTTCTGTTTAAAATGCGATCTTAACTAATTTGAGGGTCTTCTATGCAATGGAAGCGTCTATTCCTCGAGTTAGTGACTCTATAAAGGAGAAACACTCTGGAACAAGAGGAAACTATGTCTGTGGTCTTTGAAAGCATAGAGGAAAAATGTCTCCGGGCAAGGGGAAGTTCTGTCCGTCTTCAACGGATGTAGAGGAAAAAGTATCTCCGGATAAGGGGATGTTCTATATCGGGTTTTGATTCATAATTTTGTTTTACTAGTGTAGCATTGGAATTGCTCTTAACTCTAATATTTATAAATTATGATTTGTTTAATTATAAGTAATTTAAAATTTCCGTCCTACTTGTGTTGTATTGGAATGATATTATGAATTTTGCATTTGAATGATTATTATTTAAAATTATTGTTCTGAATCTCGGTTTGATACGAATTCCAATTTTTGATTGGAATTAATTTGGAAATTCGATTTCGACTGTGATATTGGATTCAATATGAATTTCGGTTTGTACTTTCTATTTAGTATACATGATATTTGATTTAATATGAACTATGATTTTACGAATTCTAATTTTAATCGAAAGTGATTTGACAATTCTATTCTAAATCAGTTTTATCGAATTTGATTTGAAATTATGTTTTGCATGTGTTACATCAGATTCCAGACGGACTCTGATTTTATGAATTCTGAGTTGTAATTTAGGAATGATATGAACTTCTGTTTTGCATGTGTGGTGTCTAATTTGATCTGAACTATGATTTTGCAAATTTTAATTTTGAATCAATCGAAAAAATATGTTCTGAATTCATTACCTGATTTTATTTAGTGACTTCAATTTTCAATAGTCTGTCAAGTTTACAACAATAGAATTACCAAAGAGTAACCATCAAATGCCTGTGGTATGGGACACAAGGTGTTAGTGGACAACTCTATGATTAATTTTACTGGGATATTAAAATAAAATTCAATTTTAAATTGTGTGTTTCAAAAAATTTATTTGATGAATCTGTTTTAAAAGATGGTGGAACGACCTAGGAGAAACAACTACACACCACAGTATGGGATGTGAGGTATTAGTGTATAGATCTAGGGTTTGTTCTGCTGGTATGTTGAAAATAAAATTACATTTCAAATTATTTGTGTTGAAAAACATTCATTTGCTTATCAACTGAATACATTTCGAAAAGTGATAGAGTTACCAATAAGCAACCACTACACACCATGGTATGAGAAGTGAGGTGATGGTGGATAGCTCTATGGAAAATTCTATTGATATTTTTACACAAGATTTATTTTTGAAGTGTCTACAATTGAAAGTTATTTTTAGAAAAACAGTGAACCTACCTAGGAAGAACAACTAAATGCTTATGGTATGGGACACATGACATTAGTGGATCACTCTCGGGCTAGTTGAGCTAGTGTGTGGGGATTAAATTCAATTATTTTCAAAGACAGTAGTATTTCCTAACAGGGGGTTAGTCATTGTGGATTTCATAATAAAATCTTTAAATTTCACAATTTAGCGTTAGTCGTTTTGAATTTCTAGTGATATATTTACAATCCATTGTTTGTAAATAAAGGTTTTCAATATGATATTCTGAACACAACGTTAGTGGATTAGGCTTCAGAATGACAAATTTATAATTCTAAGTTGGTAAAAAATAATAAAATATTAAGTACCTAGGATTTGGGTACTGTAGTTATAACGTAAAAGAAGAATTTTATAATTCCACCTCGAGAGGTGGTATTCTAAGATGATCTGGCAAACATTGCTCTCCTCTTCGTCCCTTCTCCCGTCTGCCTCCCTGGGATGCTTACCCCATTGCTGACCACCACAACAACCCCATTGTCTCTGTTGGACTGCCAACCTTGGCCTGGCCACAACAACCCTCGCCTCCGGCCATGAACAGGATCATATTTTAAAATAACATTGAGCTCACTCACGATGACCTAGGGCAAAGCTTCAGCGAGTAGAGAGCATTCGGCCACTCGAGCCCTTGAAGGTGCCATCTTCCCCGGAGAAGTGAGTTTGAGTTTTCTCAAGAATGGCACCTCCTCTTCCAGGTAACCTCCTATCCCTCCCCGTCCTCTCTTCTCTCTCCCTTTGAACTCTCTTCTCTTCTAAATTTTTGTCTTTCATTTTTACTTTCCCACCCCCTCATTCTCTCTTTGTCTACTCTTCCTTTTTCTCTCAGTCACTCGTTGAGTTGCTATCTAGGCAAATTTGTCGGCCCTTGAAATTGGATTTTGCATAGATTTTGGTGTCCCAGAAGGAAAGACAATGTCCACTCACTAAAAATTGCATGAGCAACGAAGGGCTTTACAATTTGCAGTAATTGGGAGTTTTTGATTTATTTTACTCTATGGGGTACCCCATTCAAATAGACAATGCCATTACAGAGCAGTACTATTTGGACTTTGCAACTTTTTTTATCAACTAGGTTGGGGGATTTCTTTGCTACAATAAAACTGAGTCACCAATGCGCGGCAATGTGAGGGATGAGCCAAAAGCCAAAGAGATTTAGATATGAAGACTTTCTTGTATTGGGATGTTGATTGAATATTTTTCTTTGCTCCCTCTATGTCCTCTCTTTTTCTCCCCTTCCCTCCTTCCTATTTCAGTGTTGTCCTTATGGAAGTGGAAGAAGAAACACGTACACAAGTGGGTTCTATTTTTGTAAACAAGATATTATCAATGCAAGGGAAAGTAATTTGGAAAGTAATGTGATTGAAGTCAAAATTCCTCTTTTTCAAAAGAAATTGTTGTTTTTCCCATCATTATGGTATTTTGAATATTCTAATTTGTTATTTAATTTTTTTATGAATGTTAACATCTTTTATAGTTATTTTCTTAATAATCAAACTAATGTTCACAATAATGCTCGTTGAGTGACTGTATGAATAATGCCATGTATACAATCCTGCAAGACTCAGAAGCACTAGGAGGAGGCCATTTGGGTTTCGCAATAGGAATAAGAAAGCATTGAAGTCTTCCAACACTATCAGTCATTTTAGTTTTGTGCCAATGGGTAAATATGATTTACCCATATCTTTCTTTTACCATTTCACCATTCCATAAAGCATGAATGAAGAGGGCTTTGCTTATTTATATATATACTCATCTAATAAATCCTTGATTTCTCCTTTGTTATGGTATTGGCTAGTATCTTTCTTGAGGGTAATTACTGTATGTTTAAAGGAAGGAAAATATTTACTATTTGTTAAAGACTCAATCCCAAAGTTTTAAATTAAGTAAAACCTTGTTCTGAGAATCCAGTCAAATTGAAATATCGTTGGGTGACGTTGTTGAACCAGCAATTTCTTCTTTTCCATTTTTGTTTTTTCTTGTTTTTTGGAGAATGATAGAAGAACATGCTTGTGTTGTTGTAGCCCTGTATGTGTCTGGGCTTCTGGTTAGTACTAGTCACTCCCTACAAAAAGTATGTGGCAACTGTGTTTTGAATAGCGCCATGATTTTGCACGCCATAATTCTGTCAATGTTTTGAGTCCGCTGATTCGCACCTCTCCTTCAAATATTTTAGAATAGCACCATGATTTTGTAGAGTCGTCATGTCACACCTTGAGAAGTATTGAATGTATCATCTACTAACAATCACAACATATTGAATGGTTTAGGTACAGAAGAAAAATGATTAATAGACTAAAGAAATCATTTGTTGCAAGCACATGTCTTTTGTATCAATCAAGATGCAGAATAGTAAATTATTAAATACCAATCAAGATGCTTTAGAAGTTTTAGATGTGCATGACATTCCTCTTCCATGCTCCAAATAACTTGACTGTTTGTTCTCATGGCAAGTACACATTAAAATTTCTTTTGCTGACATGCTTATATGGATAAATGTTGTTTTCACAAAGAAACATGATTATGACTTACTACTGTGTCACTATTGTTTAACCTAGTTATAGTTAAATTGAGGTTGTCACTGACATAACCTTGGCTTGCTCTTATGTGGCAGGTACATTTGGAATTGACTACAATGATTGTAGTTTAATATCACAAGTTTGCACCTATTTTCTATATGATCTTTCCTCAATATGACAGTGCAATCTAGCTTGTATTAAAGTAGGAAGAAATGAATTGGCAAGAAAAGCCCTGGAAGGAGCAGAGAAGAGGCTTTCAAAGTGGCAAGAATATTATGACACGCAAATAGGGATACTTGTCGGTATCAAGCTCGTTTGTATCTGACTTTGACTATAGCTGGGTATCTATCCAAAAAATGCTATTGGCCAATTCAGAGATGGCTTCAATACTCACCTAGGAGGAAGATATGGATTTATTGGAAAAGAGCATGTGTATTCTTAACTAAAGCCCTTGTGTCAAGTGTTCTAGGAGAGCTACCATGTCTTAGGTTCTTAAAGAGCACCACAAATGTCCTATTGAATCATAATGTAGATTTCGATTTAGACCACGATATGACAACTCAAGTAGAACAAAGTATAGTGGCTAATGTATGGAGGGATTAAACTGTTCTAGAAATGTAGAACTTTGCAATGTTTATAGTGATAGACTTACAGATTGAGTATTGTTATGACTTGGGAGCCTTATGCATCATTGAGTTGTAGTCTTTTTATTTAAAAAGTTGTCCTTGTCATGTAAATATTTTATTTTATGTGCTAATAATGCATTTGAGGTTACTAAACTATAAACTATGGATTAGTCAAATTCAAAAATTATAAATAAAACATTTACATGAGTTAATTATTTTGAAATCTAGGAGCTCAAATCTAGGCATTCTAGCAATACAGGATTTAGGCATCTAAATAATTTAAAATTTGGCCGACTAAATCTAGGAATTTGGCTTAAATTCTAGAATTCTATATTTTAAATCCATCATTCTAAAATCTAAATTAATTAACCCCCAATAAGAGAAACCACCAAATACCAGTGGTATGGGACGTGTGGTATTAGTGGTCCACTCTAAGGTTGAGTCTGCTATTGGATTTAACATAGAAATTGAATTTAAATCTTCTATTTTTTGGAAAGTAATTTGAAATTGTAAAGTTGTTTAGATAGCTAGTAGAATTATTACAGAAAAACTATCAAATGCCCATGGTATGGGACATTGGGGTTAGTGGATAGCCCCAATCGTCACAATACACTAGCAGAATTAACAGAAGATTTGAATTCTAATCTATTTTCTCTTGAATGATTTAGTATTCGTAAAAAGTCTATTTTCTGTTTGATGTTTTAATTTTTGAATGATTCCGTGAAAAGATTACGAGTACATCTGTTTCTTATAAAAATATTCTGATATGATGCTGATAAGTATGAAATCTATATATATTTTCTATGCCTTTTTACCTTATTTGCTAGTATAGATTAGGTTAATTTAGAGTTAGTTATGGTTTATTTAGATTAAGATAGATATTAGTATTTTAGTTTAATTATTAATGATTTTGTAGTTATTAGTTGTTTAGACATGTATTTAAATCAAGATGGAATTTTAGTTACTTTCTACATGTCTAAAGTATAATATTTTATGTTTTGTAAGTAAAGTGCGCTTATCGAAGTACTTGGACGATGTTTGAAATGATTAAAAATAGTCTTCACATGCTTTAAAGTGATTTGGACAACTTTTCGGAGTTATAAACAAGTTATAAATTAATATGGACACGAAAGAAAGCTTAATGAACAGAATATGAACTGTCCAGGATTACAAAAACACTGTAGCCGATCGATCAGGATAACGTGAATTTAGACAAAAATACAGTTCAAGTGACCGATTGGGCATGTAGGGCGATCGATCGACATAACGTGCAGTTTCCTTATTTGACCCAAATTCCAATCCTTTTCATATTGGACTTCTTCCTACGGAACTTATGCCTATAAAAAGACATATTTGGCTTAAAATTAGAGGATTCTAGTAGATTTTAAGAGGAAAAAGAGGAAGAAGAAGATGGAAGAGAACTCAAAGCTTTCAATGGAGATTCGAGTGCTTTCTTCTACAATGGAAGACTAGACTTTTCTTTTACTTAGGAGTTAATGAAGCTATAGATAAGTTTCAGTTTCTTTTCTTTTTAATTTAGATCTCAGTTGTGAATGATGACAATTGTATGATATGGATTTCCTTTTTAATGGAAGAGTTTTTCATGTTTATTCAAATCTATGTTGATTTATTGTCTTGTAGATGATATATTGATGTAGTTTTGATATTTGCATCAATTCTAATTTCTGTGATTTAGATGAGATGGTCATACAATAGTTTTAATGTTCAGATAATTAATGACTTGGATGAGTTATACTAAGATTAGACGGGTCATGCCTATAGCTAGTTTAGTGTAGATGATCCGTGCTATTGTCGAAGATAGTTCATGCCATGGAAGTTAATTAATGATTATTTTTGAAGTAATTCTAGCTTGTAGCTGAGAATACATGTTCATATTCACACTAGATTTAGATTAAAAGTTAAGGAATTGTTATGGTTCTATAGTGGATTTGATTTCCTAAGTAAATTCTATTGAATTAATCTCTTGTTTTTAAACTAGTTGCTTTCTTTCCTTTACTTAATTAAAGTTTAAGTTTGTTTTAGTTTTTAATTAGCAAATTCCTCTTTAGATTTAGTAATAATCCATCCGTCCTTGAGGTTCGACAACCCTTAAATACTTATCCTAATACAATTACCTTGTACACTTGCAAAGGGTTTAATTATAAACGATCAGATGCATACAATGATATGCGGGTGCTTGCACTCTTTGGATACCCATTGAGAAAAATAATAGGTTCTAGCGCTCACATATAGGTGTTGAGCATCATGGGAAAACTCCTATCCTTCTCAGCATCTTGCTACCCCATAAGTGTTGGGGGGGGGATGCCATTTGGTATCACAGCTCTGATTTTCTTATCACTCGGACGGACCGACAATTTGTGCATACAATTTTGTATCAAATTGTTTATGAAATGATTCTTTTTCTAACAAATGATTTCTTGAAAAAGATCATAATCATTTTCATCTATTTTTTCTTAGCATTATTTTAGATTTTAACTCAACCTATAGTGTACTTGGTTGTTTTAAGTTCTAAATTTATGCTTATTAACCATGTTTCTAAAAAAATATCATACTTATAAATGACTCAAATGCATTACATTGTGTTTTAAGTACATGCACTTTCTAAGTAGTTCCAAGGTAAAACCTAACATGATTCTTTTTCTGACAAATGATTTCTTGAAAAAGATCATAATCGTTTTCTTTAATTTTTGCTTAACATTTTTTAGATTTTAACTCAACCTACAGTGTACGAGGTTTTAAGTTCTAAATTTATGCTTATTAACCATGTTTCTAGAAAAATATCATATTTATAAATGATTCAAATGCATTATATTGTGTTTTAAATACATGCACTTTCTAGGTAGTTCCAAGGCAAAACATGGGATTATCAATGTACTCTCTATCTGGATACCTACCGAGAAAAATAATCGATTCTAGCGTGCGCATGGGTGTGGAGCATCATGAGAAAACTCCTCACTTACTAAGCTTCTCAATGCCCAATGAGTGCTAGGGGGGAACGCCGTTTGGTATCACGGCTCTGACTTGTCTATTCCGTTTTGATTCTAAAACTTTATATGATTTTAAAAATAATGACTAGATTCTGTTATCTGATCTTAAAAATTATCATATTTTGATTATCTGATTTATCGAATGATTTAAGTTCGACAAATTTTGCCTTGATCTACACTGTTTCCGAAGCTGATTTATCAGATGTTAAGTTAATGATCGGATCTTGTTGAAAGTGTTTTATCTCATTATTTTTGAATTTGTTTTAGATTGATCTATCTGCTCTAATTTGCTCAACTCTAATTCGGACAAATGATTTATTTGATTTTAAAAGTCCATAATCGTATGATAGGATTTATCCAAATTTAAATTAGTCAAATTTTGATCAGATTGTGTTTATGAGTTATCGGATAATTGAATTTCTTAAAGGTTTTGGAATTGTGTCAGCATGGATTGGATTAACCCTGATTTGTTATGTTGTATTTTGACTCAGATTAATTATTCAATTTTAAGGGAATGATTAAATTTTGATATTTTATCCAATTATAAACTATCAGATTACGTTTATCAAAGATTCAATCCGATCATAAAATATCGGATTCAGTTTATAATTGTGAAATCCGAAATTTTTATTGGGTTCTATTTACAAGAGTTTAATCTGATTATAACTTATAGGATTTCGTTTTGTGATATCTAAATTTAGACTATCGGATTATGTGTTTTATTTGATAAGTTATCAAATAATGTTATCCAATTATCACTCGTTGGGTTGTTCTTTTGAATGTTGTATCTGATTGTAAATCAACTAGATTCATGTTTGTTATTCGACTAACGGTAAGATTTCTTCTCATTTTTTTTGTAAAGTGTTTCTGAGAGAATTGCGAGGACGCAATTCATTTAAGGGGGTAAGAATGAAACACCTCATGTTCCGATTACACATAACCTAGAAGGATTAGGGGTAATTATATTGTTTTAGTTATTTTTAAAGGTTTTTAAGAGATGCAATACCCGTATATGAAAAGAACTCAATTTAACGAGTGCAACGAACTGAAGAACATGCAAAATGGAGGTCGAAAACGAAAGTTACCTCTGGAAGCATTCTAGATGGACGGGACCCACTTTCAAAGAGTGATATATCTGAACCATGCGGGGTATAATTTTGAAGGGCTCGTTGATACAAGTCTATCAGTACCAAGAAAGCATGATTCCGACTTCGGGATAAGAAGTTATCACGTTTTGAAGTTGGAATTGTATTTGAATAAAATAATAAAAAAATAATAGATTTGATGACATCAGCAGACTGAGCCAAGCCACTTGGTCGATGTGCAGTGTCGCACCACACATTCGTGGTCATCTGCGCATCATAGGGCGGCGCGATCACGTGGCTGTGCACACAATGTGCATGAGCCATGCATCAGAACCAAGCGCTGCGCCGCCACGCGCGGTGTGTCCTAGCGCGACGCGCATAGCATGCGGATGCACACATCGGCGTGCACCACTTCTGATTTTGGTCTAATCAGAGTGTGCCACATGGTGTGAGCATGTGCGCGCGTTATTCCTTCCCATAGTATGCCCGCATGCCCTTCAACTATAAATACTCATTTCTATTCAAACTTCAGGGAGAATTTCTAGAGTTGTTCTGAGTTCATTTTCTTCCGTTCAAAAGACGTTCTTAGCTAATTCGAGGATGTTCTACTTAATGAAAGTGTACATTCCTATAGTTAGTGACTCAGGGAGAAATGCTTTGGGACAAGAGGAAACTCTATTCGTCATCTACGGAAGCGTTGAGGGAAAATTGTCTCCAGGTAAGGGGAAGTTATGTCTGTTATCTATGGATGCATAGTAGAAAAAGTGTCTCTGGATAAGGGGAAGTTTTGTCCATCTTCTATAGATGCGTAGAGGAAAAAGTGTCTCCAGGTAAAGGGAAGTTATGTCTGTCTTCTACGGGCGCATAGAGGAAAAAGTGTCTTCATGTAAGGGTAAGTTTTGTTTGTCATTTATGAATGCATAGAGAGAAAAGTGTCTCCGGGTAAGGGGAAATTTGTTTGTAATCGACGGAAGCGTAGAGAGAAAAATGTCTCCGGGTAAGGGGAAGTTATGTCTATCATCTACAGATGCATAGTGGAAAAAATGTCTCTGGATAAGGGGAAGTTTTGTCCGTCTTCTACGGATGCGTAGAGGAAAAAGTGTCTCCAAGTAAGGGGAAGTTAGGTCCATCTTCTATGGATGCATAGAGGTAAAAGTGTCTCCATGTAAGAGGAAGTTTTGTCTGTCATCTACGAATGCGTAGAGGGAAAAGTGTCTCCGGGTAAGGGGAAGCTCTGTCTGTAATCTATAGACGCGCAAAGGGAAAAGCGTCTTTGGGTAAGGGGAAGTTCTATCCGTCAACTACGAACTCATAGGGTGAAAAGTGTCTTCAGGTAGAGGAAATTATGTCCGTCGCCTTCGGGCCGTAGAGAGAAAGAAATGCCCAAGTTTTAAGAGAGGGATGTTCGCCACCTTCGAATGCAAGGAGAAAGTCGTATTGAAACAAAGAAAGTTGATGTCGTTATCTCTAGACATGGAGGAGGACCCAGAGGAAATGAGTAACTCTGAATGCCACAACTTTTGGGACAAAAGGGGAGTTAGAGTTTCTGATCCTTTAATTTTATATGACTTATATGCATGTACATCTTACTTAGTATTATTAATATACTAATTATGATACATGATTTGCTATGATCTTAAATATGCTAATATCTTCTGATTTGATCTACTTTGATATAATCTGTTTTGATCTTATCTGCCATAAAATGTTCTATGGTAATTGAATATGATCCGATTTGTTCTGTTGTGTATTTGTACCTCTCGATAATAGAGTGACACATATGATTTTGCTAGGGTTTTTATTCTGTTGGCTTCCGTTCAACTCCAATCATTTATAAGATTTTGATTTGATTCTGAATAATTCATTCGGATCTAAGGTTATATATATTTTATCGTATATGATTTTGTGATGTTTGATGCATGTATTAGCCATTAGGTAGAACTACATTCGAATCCAATTATATTGGAATAACGTCAGATTTTATCCAATACGTATGTAGGCAACCAACGACAAAATAACATTGGCCTGATCAAAATTAGTTATAAAATTAGGTTTGTTCTGTGCAACGCACAATAGAACATTAATGTTCTACAGTGCATAGAAGAACATTATGACTCTCGCACTCAGAGTCTGCTGCTCTTAGTCGGTCTCAGTTTTAATTTTTTTTGTCATAATTTAATATAAACTCCGATCTTTGTTTTTCGAATAATCCCCAGTCCATGTGTTACAATTAAGACACAAATCAAAATAATTAAGGTGTGATTAGGAGAAAATCTTACTTTAAGATGAGTTTCTCCTTTGGGAAATGGGGGTAGAGCCCTAGCATCCCTCCTAATCTCAGCCCTCCCCCATTTATGAATCGGCTAGGGTTTCTCCTTTTATAGTAAGTAACTAATGGGTTAAAAAACTGAATTATTAGGCTGAGACATAGGTGAATAGGCTCTAAATGACCCTATGAGTGCACATTTGACTCCAAAAATTAATTTAATCACACCCAAACCACTTAGACAAGTAAATAGAAGGTTAGCAGCCAAAAAGGTAGCATGCCATTTGATATGGACGTGGGGCCCACAGTGAGGCCCACTTCTTTGATCAAGGAAAATAGAAAAATGTCCTTAAATAGGTAAAATTTAGTGGTTCAAACTTTACACTAATAATCTAAACTAAAATAAAATTAAACCTAAAGAAATTAATAACTAAACTAACACATTACTTCAAGGAAATCAAATTAAACAGAAATAAATAATTTTGTACAAATCAAAAAGGTAATAAATTAGAAGATCTTACAGTATGTGTGTGAGGGAATGGACATGCTCTTGTGTTATTAACACCGGTTTGCATGAGGTTTATACTATGATTCTTTACGGTTATGTTTTGGTATTAATGCAAGCTTTATATTTTTAAAACCCTTACTGAGCGAAGCTTACCCCACTTTTGTAAATTTTGTTTTGGGGTTGCATGGTTGTTTCATGTAGGTTCTTAGGATGATCACTTTTATGAGCGTGGAGACAATGAATAGATGCATGAAGTGTGAGATAGTTCTCATGTAATGTGATAGACATATGTTTATGACTTATGCTACATGTTCTAGATGACCTTGTATAATGGCTTAGACATGTATGTTGTTATTTAAGGCTTGAGACCATTTATGTTACTTTATGAGGTTATGCGTGTATGTGATGGACTAAGATACTTTAACTAATTTCTTTAGTCCTCCTTTAATTGTTTTTGCACAAAGGAGAGTGTTGTGTACTTTAATCTAGCCTGTGTTGTGTTAAGTTTTCACTTCATTGGGCCTTTGTCATCTCTCTTTGGACTTGGTTCGAGTCAACGGGGTGTGGAGGGGCATGATAGATTATTGAGTCATCATCACTTCCTCATCCATTGGGAATAATTTATTTGTTACTTGCCTATGGAGAAACTTTAGGAAATCTTATCTTGTATCTTTTTCGTCCCATATGTTCAACCCAATGTTCTTCATAGCCTTTTAGATTACATGTTTGAACCTTTGGGACATTAGTTTGAGCATTAGATACTTCAATTTGAGTCTTGGGGGCCGTAACTTAGTCTCTAGAAGATTTAATATGATACTTGTTTCATACTTTGGATAGCCTTGTGAGGGCTTAGACTTGTGGTCGTGTTGGCTTCAAGACTTTATGGAACCTTAGGGCTTATGACTACTTGCTTTATTTGTTGATGTGGGTGTGATTATCACTAAATGAGACTTAATAGTTAATCCATTTTTCGTTATGTTATTTGCTTTTGTGCAAAGGTCATGTGATGTTACTTCAATAAGAATCCTTTTGGGTTGGTCTTCCACTTTGTTGCGTCGTGTCTGTAACACCCCAGTCCGAGAATCAACCAACACTTGGGGTTCGAAAACAAAAATTAGAGTACATTAAATTTCTAAAAACAAACCAGGAGCGGCAAAGCATGAGTACGAGAGCCGTATTGTTCCTTTGTGCACTACAGACCTTAAGGGTCAGTTTGGATTGGTGGAAAGCGGGGGAAAGGAAATGAATCTTCTTAAAATCTCCCAAATTCCACTATTTTGTGCAATGAGGAAAGAGAAACTAGAATGAAAAGTAAGAGAAAATAGATGAAAATTTGGCCCAAAAATTTTCCACCCATCAACCCATGGATTTTAGGAGAAAATCATTGTACTAAACACTTATATCTTACTGCTACTACCACCACCACTACTATCGTTGCCGCCACCACCGTCACTGCCACCACCGCTGCCACCACCACCCCCTCTGCCAGCGCCGCCACCACCATCTCTGCCACCACCTCTGCCACCTCTGCCACTGTCATCACCACCATCACCGCCGCCACCACTGCCTCTGCTACCACTACCACCGCTGCTATCATCGCCACCTCTACCAATGTCACCGCCACCAACATCTCTGCTACGACCTCTGCCACTGCCACCACCGCCGCCGCCGCCACCACCAATGTCACCGCCACCACCAATGTCACCGCCACCACCACCACTACTACAACTGCCGTTGCCACAACCACCACCGCCACTACCACCACCACTGCTACTACCATCGCCACTACCACCACTGTCACTGTCAATTTTCTCTAACATCATTTGTATAACCAAATAGTAGAAAATATTTAAGAATGTCCTAGTTTCTCTTTCACCTGGATTCACTTTCTCTTTCTCTTTCCCTTTCTCTCCGTTTCCACCAATCCAAACAGACCCTAAGTGCTTTGTTACTCTTAGGCCAAAATAAAACTATATTTTATTATAATTTCGATCATGCCAACATTACTGTGCCTTTGGTTGCCTATGTATGTGTTATATAACATCTATAATGTTATTCCAATTCGATCAGATCTGAACGTAGTTTTGCCTAATGGCTATTACATGCATTAGGCAATACAAAATAATAATATATGTTAAAATACATTTATCCAAATATTTAATCGGAGTCAAATAAAAATCTCATAAATCACCGGAGTTAAACGAAAGCTAACAAATCAGTGGAATCACATGTCTTACTTTATCACATAGTGGAGCAAAACACATCAGGGCAGATTAGACCAACTAAGATCACATTAGATCATATTAGATCCCTTCCCACCATATTGGATCATAGCTGACAAAA
This sequence comes from Saururus chinensis, assembly GCA_035235625.1. Lineage (NCBI taxonomy): Eukaryota > Viridiplantae > Streptophyta > Magnoliopsida > Piperales > Saururaceae > Saururus > Saururus chinensis. Next base: position 26,122,798 of record CP141144.1, read on the forward strand.
ATGGAGCATTTCATAGTTGATCAAATCAGAGCAAAACATATCAAAACACATTGGATCAGTTATGCTTACTCCCCTTTAGTTTCAGAAGTAGCAACATTTTGCATTGCTCCTTCCTTCATAGCATCCTCCCCTTTAGGTCCAAAGACAGTGGATGGAGCCTTTTCTTACTTTGGAATGTTTACTTATTTTACCCAAAGGCGAAAGATATACATTCCCCTCTCCCAGGGCTCATTTTACTCTTTATGTCTGAAGGCAAAAGATAGAATCTCCCCTTTCCTAGAGACACATTACTCTTTCCACGCTTAAAAGTGGAGGACATAACCTCCCCTTACCCGAAAACGCTTCTCACTTTCCACGCCAGTAAGCGGCAGACAGAACCTCCCCTTTCCCAAAGACGCTTCTCACTTTTCGTGCCCATGGGCGGTAGACAAAACCTCCCCTTATCTAGAGATTCTTCTCACATTGCATGGCTCGTTGGTGAATAATAGAGCCTCCCCTTACTCCGGGATGTTTCTCTCTCTATACACCCAAAGGATGACAAAACCTCTCCCTACGCGGAGAAACATTCTCTCTATGTGCCCATAGGCTACCGATAGAAACTCCGCTTACTGGGATGTTTCTCCCATTGCGTGGCCTTTCAGTGGATGACAGAGCCTCCCCTTAATCTAGCCCACTTCTCTCGATGCAGCCCGATGGTGGAGGATGTAGCCTCATCTCGCTTCAGGCCACTTCGCACTCTCTCTCTCTCTCTTGGCTGTAGGGCGTTGAACAGAGCATCATCTTGCCCCGGGCCATTTCCCCTCTCTTGAGAATCGCCAACTCGAGGAGTGGTCACTTCCATTGCATCAAACACCCTCGAATTAGCTGAGACCACCTCTCGAACAGGCAAAATAGGACTCATATTGGGCCAAAAAGCTCTTCCGGAAGTGACACGGGCTTCTTATTTATGGTGGAAAACCCACAACAAGACAAGAAACACACGCCTGCGCTCGTGCTATGCATAAATTGCCTATGAGGTGGTGATGCAAATAGGCGTGCATGGGCCGAATCAACATTTTGCTGATGCGCGATGCCACACATCATGCAACTGGGCCCCATGGGGCAGGTTCCGGCCTGCTCAATTGTATGACATACGGACTGTAGTGCATCACTTGGTGACAGCTACAATCGTGCAGGCCCATTCATGCAATATGGTTTTGCTCGTAGTCTAGCGGGCTGCCATGAGGCACAGCTGTTAGCACTGTGTCAGCTAATTTGTCCTTATCTTTATTATTTTGTTAAATAATATCCTAACTTCAAAATGGAATATATTCTTACCCTCAAGATGGAATAACACGTTCTTGGTACCGATGGCCTCATATTGATGAGCCTTAGAAAAGAAGCCACACATGGGTAGGTCTTTTTGCACCTTTCAAGTGGGTCCCACTCATGTGGCATGATCTCGAGATCGTGGCTTTCATTTCTGACCTTCATTTTGTGCCTTATTTGATTTATTAAACTCATTACTTTGAGTTCTATCCATATTCGGGAATTTTATCTCTTAAAACCCAAACCCCTCGGGTTAGATGTAATTGGAAAATGGGTTGTTAAGTGTCTCACTACGCTAGACTTGGTTCATGTCAAAGGGGGTGTGATAGGGCATGACAAGTAAGTTTTTGGTATCGGAGTATGACTTTGTCCAAAAGAAAATGAGGTTAAGGGATACTTTCTAATGAAAATGGAGAGTGAGGTAATAAAAGACAGACAATGTGAGTGACATTGAATTCCGTTAGTTTATTATCTTGTTGATTTCTTGTGTGATGTGTTGCTTGATCTTTGGGTGATCTTGGTATTAGGTCTTGTGATTTAATGTCTAATTGTTGCGTAGATGGCTGAATCGAATCACACAGGTGCTAATAATAGTCAAGTTGTTAGAGACCTACTGGTGGACGACGGGTTAACCACCATTGAGGGGTTAACTCAAGACATGCATACCTAGCAAGTTAAGTAGGCTAATAGTAGTGGGTAGGAACATCTAACTTGGAGGTCTTTAAGAAGCTCTATTCTATGAGTTTCTAAGGCTAGATGGATCCCTTAGAAGTTGATAATTGGAAGCTTCTCATGGAGAAGATATTTAGTGTGAGGTGGTTCTTAGAGGAGGAGAAGACCCACCTAGTTGTCTTCGATTTCGCGAAATAGGCTCAAAGGTGGTGGCTTTCTATGGAGTAGCAGAGATTCCAAGGCAGAGGCGACATTCCTTGGGAGAAGTTCATATTAGTCTTCAATGGCAAGTACTTTCCCCTTCATGTACAAGGGGAGAAGAAGGAGTTCCTTAATATTTATTTAGGTTCCATGATGGTGGTTTCCTATGAGACTAAGTTCATTGAGCTAGAGTGCTTTGCTAGTCATTTCTTCAGTGATGAATACGAGTAGTTAAGGGTTTGTGGATGGGTTGAAGTCTTACATAAGAGGCCAAGTGGTTTCCTTCAGACATAAGACTTTTGCAGAAGTCCTTGAGATTGCCATTGTTGTGAAGAAGAACTTGGAGGAGTACTACAATAGGAAGGAGTAGTCTAAGCGGGATAGCAAGGCGACACCCAAGCATAGAACAATCAGAAGCCTCGTGGTAACAACTTTGGGAGAAACAACAATAACCACATGGAGCTTGATCTCCCTAACAGCTGTGCCAACATATCTTGCTTCTTGTGTGGGAAGAAAGGGCAATAGAAGCGAGAGTGCCTTAGAACACTCAGGGTGATGTTCCTAGGCATCGGTCATCTCCATAGAATCAAAGCCCAAAGCAGCAAGGAGGGCAGCAACTGATCAACCAAGGGAAGGTCTTTCTTATTTCATCTCATGAGGTTGCCAATGATTTAGTAGTGGTGGACAGTATGCTTTACATTGCCTCCCATGATGCTAGACTATTGTTTTATTCTAGTTCTTCTCACTCTTTTATTTAACTTTTCTTTTTTTTTGAGCTTGATGTCAAGCCTAAGTTGTTGTTGATTCCTTCGTGTGTGTCCACCCCTTCATCTTCTCTTCAGGTGGAGGAGTATCTTGCGAAGGTTTCAGTGATGGTTGAAGGGCATGAATTGTTTATTAATTTGATTATTTTTCCTATGATTGATTTTGATGTAATTTTGGGCATGGACATGATGTCAGTGTATTATGGACATGTTAATTGCCAAGGTAAGAGGGTTGTGTTTGCTTTGTCGGATGTCAAGCCTTTTGTTTTTCAAGGCATGAGATGGGTTGGTGGCAAGTTTTTGGTGTCTTCTTCTAAGGCAAGGAAATGGATCAATAGTGGGTGCATGACTTTTCTTGCAAGCATCTCGAAAAAGGGTGCGACTTTACCTCCTATTGAGTCCATCCCTGTGGTGGAGTATGAAGATGTCTTTCTCGAGGAATTTTTGGGGTTACCTCTTGAGAGAGAGATTGAGTTTAACATCGATCCTCTTTTGGGTACAACTCCTATCTCCAAAGCTCCTTCCGCATGGCTCTAGTAGAATTGAGAGAGCTCAAGATTCAATTGTAAGACTTGATGGATAAGGGGTATATAAGACCTAGTGCATTTCCCTGGGGTGCACTGGTTCTCTTTGTCAAAAAGAACGACGATTCACTAAGGCTTTGCATCGACTACTAGATGTTGAATAAAGCCATCATTAAGAACAAGTTCCCCTTGCCACGGAATGAAGATGTAACGACCCTGTTTTCCGGTGAGGTTTTAAGCTAATGTTAGATTTTTTAGCAAATTTTTATTATTTAAATATTTTTATATGTTAAGTTTTTCAATGTTTGTGTGAGAACTCCAAAAGACGAGCATAACGGACCTTGAGCTGCTTGATTCGAACATCGAGGCTGTAAGATATGGCCTCAAAAAGCGTGCCTCATGGGTGGGATCCACCAAAAAATATATGAGATAACCTACCCATGAGTAGTCTTGTTTTAAAGAGCTCATTATTATGAGTCCATGGGCACCAAGATTGCATGATTCTGACTTATGGTTACAAAGTTATCGCATTTTGAAGTTTTGGAATGAGAAAAATAAAGAAATATTAATTTTTTAAAGGCTGATGCAAGAATTGCATCAGCTACGTCAGTTGGTATGGCAACATGCTCCACACAGGGCCGGCCCCGCATGGTGTGTAGTGGGCCCATGTCGGGCCCGCATTGTGCTGGTTGAGGGTTCAACATGCGTGGGCTTGCATGAGGCCCCACGTCTGGCGGAGTCAAACCGCGCGATGTGCATGCAGCGATGCATGGCACTGCGTGACACCTATAAAATCTCGTTTTTAGTTCTCCACTCTCCATACTTTTGGTTCTGGTTTTCAAACTTTTTTTCACTCGTTCATTTAATGTCCAAATCAAGTCATTCAAGAGGTGTTTCCTACTAAATTGAGCGTGCAAGACAGGGTCTATTTTACTTTTTGAAACCTCTTTAAGTGCGAATTTGCTACCCAAGTTTAAGGTAGGGGGTTTTAAAGAGTGATCTTTCCTATGTTGAAACGCGAGTGCAAATCTTGGACAAGAAGGAGAAGGCTCTCAAAAACAAGGCAATTCTGTTGGTGAAGGTTCTATGGTAGAACCACAACATGGAGGCAATGTGAGAGCACGAGGATGAAGTCAAGATGAAGTATCCTCACATATTCACTGTCGGCCAATAGCGAATTTTGAGGACAAAACTCCTATAAGGTGGGTAGGATGTAAGATCTACTAATTTATTACTTTTTTAATTTGTATAAAATTGTTTGTACAGGTTTAATTTGATTTTCTTGGGGTCATGAGTTAGTTTACTTATAAAATTCTTAAGGTTTAATTTTATTTTAGTTTAGAATATATGTGTCAAGCTTGATCAACCAAATTTCTACCTATTTAAGGGATTTTTTCTATTTTCCTTGATCAAAGAATCGGGGCCCACCATAGGACCCATGTCTATATCTGATGGCATGCTACCCTTTTCAGTCTCCAACTTCTATTGATTTGTCTAAGTCGGCTTGGGTGTGATTAAATTCAGTTTAAGAGTGAAATGTGTAGTTATAGGGTCACTTAAGGGCTATTTACCAATTTTCTTACTTAGTAATATATTTTCTAACCCAACCCTAGCCCATTTCCAAATGGGGAGGGGTTGAGATTAGGAGGGAGGCTAGGGCTCTACCCCCATTTCCCAAAGGATAAAATTATCCTAATGTAAGATTTTTCCCTAATCACACCTTAATCCTTTTAATTTTTGTCTTAATCATTTCATCTTTAACTTCTCCTATTTTAATTCTTAGTTTCTTTCCACCGAGATTATCTTTTTAATTTTGTTTTTGAACCCTAATCTATGTGATTTTAGTTTTTAACCTAAGGAAGTCTTGAATCTATCATTTCCATGTTGAGTTGAGTCTATTAGTTAGGTTTTCATTAGGATAAACAAAAAGCCCTACTTTTTTAGTAGAATTTCTTGAGGTTGGATTTCATTCAAGGGATTCACAAGCTAAATAGAGGTAAGTGGTTTTCACCTTGACTAGTTTTTCTTTCTTCTAATACAATGATTGTGGGTTTATTTATATTTTAGAGGCATCTTGATGGGTCATGATGATTTCTTAACTTAAACTCTTAACATAGTGCATTGACTTTCAAATTTTACATAATAACTTGATACTACAAAGACTTAATTAACTTAAACTCATTAATTAGTAATTGAGCTTGAAAAGCATTGTATAAATTTGTACTTATCTTGAATACTTAAAATCAAATTGCTTTGCATAGCAACGTTGAATCAGTTATAAAGATAAATACTTTGATTTTCATTAATCACTTCTCTCCCTTTTTGACATAAATAGACAAAAAGTTAAAGTCTAAAAGTAATGAAAATACCAATTAAGCATATTGGTTAAGTACACAATCATCAAGACATGAAAATACTAATTAAGCATAATATATCACATGTCCATCACTTTGACATTGACTCTCCATCTTAATATATAACACTCATAACTAGTGTGTTATAATATTTATAAATAAGAGCATATCCACATAATATTTTTCAAAAAATAAGTAAGCAAAGAATTTAAATCTTCATCAAGTCAAGTAACCACATCAAGATTTCAGATTAAGAAGAATCATGTCATTTTTACTTCTAGACATGAAAGATATAAGCAATCAAAACTATGTTTAAACATTCAATTAATTAATACTTCAACTTTGAAATACTTCTTTTCTTAAATGTGTTTGAAAAATTTTGAGCAATAATTTTTGTTTTCGAAAGCCAATCATGATAAACTCTAATGCTAAAAAATGTTGAATTCTACTAAAAACATTTCAAGTTGAGATTAAGAACACAAATTAAAAATCAAACAATTAAAATCAGCTAAGTTGATCATTTTTTGGCAATTTTTAATCAATTCCCGTTTAATCTAAGTGCATTTACATATTATGTTCATCAATACCTTGCCATAGATAAGCTAACCTCATTGGTATATGATTGTCAATTTCATATTTTTCTTTTTGACTTGTTAATCCTCTATTATTTGTTTTTTTAAGAAAACCATCAATGGAGTCAACTCATGTCTCTTTTAATCTTGAATCTTATAAGATCATTCTCAACCAAATTGACACAGATTTGTCCAGACCCTAGTAAAGGCTAAGATCACATTTTTTGACTTTTTTCAACTAGAGTCTATGTACATGATTTGTCTAAAAAGTTAAACACAATCGAAAGCTCACGATCAACATGCCCCTGCCTTTTTTTGAGTTATGATATTTTTCTTGAAAATATTTTTCTAAAGCATGACTTTTTCTAAATCCTCTCTACTTACATCAGAATTTTTTTATTATTTTCTTTCTTTTTCATTTAAATTTTTTCTATGTCAAGTGGATGGGTATTTCACCTTAGCTTTTTCATCATCTCCAGGACAATTATATTATCTAAAGAGATATTAAAGTACATAATACTTATAAACATTGAAATACATTACATAAAACTTTTTTCTTTAAATTCAAAATTGAAATCTAACCAAAGATTTTATAATTTGATTAGTAAGACTCCACTATAATCCAAATGCCTAAGTCAACTTATGTTTAAGACTTTTCCCTTGATGTTCATACTTAAAAATGATTTGTCTCAACATGATGTATACGAGTTTTTGAAATTAGATAATTGCAACATCAAGAAAATCAAATCAAATTGAACTCCGCTCTCCTTGGTGTATCCTATCTTAGATAAGGTATATTTGATAACAAATCATGTTGTTTTTTCAGCTTAAACGAAAATTATTCTAAATTATTTTGATGGGAAATGCCTTGAAATATATTTGCAAATTTATTGGAATATTTTTGAAAGGTTCAAAGTTTTCTAATTTTTATTATTTTCAAAAAATTAAAAATCAAATTATTTCGATAATGATCAATATATCAATCAAATCAATCAATTGTTGGTCGAGTTTTGTGCGTAGAAGCTCAGTTTTAAATTTGATTTCACTTCATTTCTCTCCAAACTTCTTCTGTCTTTGTGGGAGAGAAAAGAGGTGCTTCGAGTTCATTTTGGTTGAAAAACAACCGATTTTCCTCATCAAAATCTCAAATTTCCGTATAGCCAAGGGAGGTTCCGAACCTAAATTTTTTTATTTTGTTTTCAATGATTTTTTATGCCATTTGAAGAAGTAGGAATGTTAGAAAGAAGATGATCTAGCTTTGGTTAAATCTTTACGCATTTTGATCCGTTAAAACTCAACATTTGATGAACAATTCTTAGCGGTTTCAAGTTTTTTCACAAAATTAGTGTATTTTCAAAATCAGGGGTTTAGGGTCAAAATTGGTTGTTGGTCCAGTAAAAAAGTTTGATCTACTCATCAAGTTCTACCTTACGTTCAAATTTGGAGTCATTCTGGCATAAACAATTTTACGCATGCATTTCAATGTAGTTGTAAGCTCTAGGCTATTTATTATTGTTATATCTGTTTTCCTAGTTTATGATTATCCCTAGGTTGTTTATGTATGAATTAATCTAGATGGGGAGAGAGAAGATGCAAAATACAGGGTGGGTTAGATAGGGTTAGACTGAATAGATGGACCTAGATAATCTAGTAGTGGGTTAGATAGGGTTAGATGTTAGATGTGAGAGGAACTTAGTTCATATATCTTTAGAGACTGTAGTAGGATGGATTGAGGCCAGACCTTATTGGATGGATGACTTTTCTACCATTTCTGCATCAAGTCAGTAGATTTACCCTAAGCTAGTTTAGCAGTGGTATGCATCACTCCACTTCGTAGATGATAGTGTTCTTACAAGAGGAGTTCAAGTGAGAGTGACACCTGACATTATTGCTATTGTGATTGGTTGTGAGAGGAGAGAACTCACATTTTGTCATGCCCTGGGTTTTTCAAACCATTTTCCATAAACATCACAAATCTTTTTTTGCAATATGACGGTTGTAATTTGTGAAAATTGACAAAAATCAAAAGCTGTGATAATATTTTATACTTCTCACATCATCAATTTAAAACTAACATAGCCAGAACATTTTTATATACCATCAAAACACATCGACCAATAACCCCGGGCATGAGATCAAACAAAGACATATAAAATCACGAGTGCCATTGCCACAGGCTTAAATATACATCTCCGAGGCATAGACAAGGGCAAGTCCGATAACAGTCCAAAAGTAATTAGTTTATAAACAAGTAAGAAATAATACATGTATACTCAAAATAATACCTCAGGGCATGGCATAACTAAACAAAAGAAATGAAAAGTAAAAAATTGACCTGAATTTAGTAAGTCCATCCTCTCCTCAAATCACTAGGTACTACCTACGAAGTTCTCATGCTGGGACTCACAAAAGTCACTAGAGTATCTAAAATTCATGAGAGGGAAAATGAGTATTTTCATACATTTTTATAACTCCATACGTAGCCGTGTTCATGAAACACAACATGAAGCAGTAAAACATGAATAAATCAAAGTCTCACAAAATATGATGCTAATAATCATGCACACATCACAAAATCATGTTCGTCCCATCTTACCACATAGTCCTACTGATATACTTACACTTACAGCCTTACTCATATTGTCTTACTTAAACTCTTACACTTATAGTCCCACTCTTATAGTCTTACACAACACATACACTTGTAGTCTTGCTCAACCTCTTACACTTATGCTCGACTGCTAGAGCCCATTATCAAGCTAGTCAGCTCCAACATTGATGAAAAGGAATTTGGTTGGGGTGTCATCTTAATCTTCGGGGAGTAACTAGGTGCTATGGACTTTTCCGAAGGCAAGACACACCTATGCTCATGGGGCACAAGATCAAACATGTAAGAACAATTCTATGATAGTACTTACCTGAGTGCACAAATAGCCTCACTCAATGGGCCATACAGTGCCAACTAAGGGCCATATAGTGCCTACTAAGGGTAGAAATTATACATTGCCACTTTAGGCCAAATCATAGAGTGCCACATTGGGGCAGAATCATACACTATCATCACTCGACATAAAAATCATGTAGAGCTCTCAACAGAACATCACATATTCAGGATTAAGTTATCACCAAGATAAACACCATGACTAAACATGAGAAATGCTTAAATGATTAATCACTAGATCCATCAAGCCTCTGAAGTCTCGAAGTCACAAGGTTAGCATTGTAGTTTTACTTAACATTCAAGATTGAATCAACTACCTTATTCTAGAGTAATTTACCTATCAAATCATTATTATACAGTCTTCTAGTAAGCTTGAAACTAAGTTTGCCTGCCCACTTAACCCCAAAGCTTTCCGCTTGTTGCATCAAAGTCTGATCCAGTTCAAACTAACTCTAACCCACCAAACATACACATATCGATACTATCAATGTAAACCTCCACCATTCCACAAGTCAATCCACACACATCTGACCCAATGTTACTTTCAATCATTAAACATCCAACATATGCATAAAATATTGCATAAGCATGCAGATAAATCATCTTACTAGCATGCAAATAAATCCCCCTACCAACATGTACAATCCATAATTTGTCGAGTCAATAAATATATCATTTAATTAGCATTCACATAAGCTAATATTATATCATTACATGCGATATCCACAACATTATGTGTCATTAAGCATGTAATTAGAATGACCCTAGAATGCATTCTAACATACAAGGCCTGCTATGACGGAATTACAAGTTCAAAGTTCCCTACCTCACTTTCTAAGAGCATGATTGATGTTGGACGCACAACTGTGGTGGCGTCAATAATAAATTTGGCAAACCTATGCATCACTTTCTATAAAATAGAGCTGCCCCTAGGTGTGAAAGTGTTGTAGGCTTACCGGGGTTTACATGAGGAATGATTTTGTCCCGATTCAATGTAGTCGATCTTCATGCATACCATTGACACACACAAGGGGTGGCTTGGGTGGACACTACACCCAAAAGGGCTATTATGTAAACCCAAATCTCGTGTGACGTCTGGCTCCACAACTGGTCATCGGAAGGTTGTGGTAGACCATCGGATGCCAAAACCATCTGGGATAGAGGTCGACAGTGTTTGTTTCAAAGGCAGAAACCCACATAGAAGAGCTAGATTGGTGTGGGTAAAGGTTTTGAGGTAAGAACGAGGAGAAACAAGGTGATGGTGGCCAGCCTTAGCAACCAACGAGGCCACACAAGTGCCAAACAAGAAACTTTTGTTGTCCCAATTAGTTTTTCAGTGCAAAACCGGTGGATGGGGGATGGTCAGAGAGGAGAAAGAGGGACGTAGGGAGGGATTTTCTGGCCAGAGATGTAAGATCTCTAATTTATTTTCTTTTTAATTGTGTAAATTTGTTTGTTTGTCGGTTTGATATGATTTTAGGGGTAATGGGTTATTTTAATTATAAAGGTTTAATTTCATTTAATGAGTATTACTGTCAATCTTGATTTACCCAAATTTTTACCTATTTAAAGGTATTTTCTTTTTATTTTTCCTTTGTTAAAGGAGAGGGCCCCATCATGGGACCCACGTCCATGTGGGATGGTGTGCCACTTATTTTAACCTTTAACCTTCTATTAATTTATCTAAGTGTGCTTGGGTATGATTAAATTTGTAACTATTTGTGGCATTGAATTGAAAATGTCATTAATATTAAGCTTATTAGTGGCATCTTTTTTAAATGTTGCTAGACATTGATGACGTCAGATTAATTTTATATAATGGATGACTAGTTTGAAAGGGACCCTTACGTATATTATAGGTTGGTCTAGTCTATTGCCCTTTGATTATGCTTATTTTGTCCTAGGTGGGTTGATTCAGTGTGTTATTACTTCCTGGCATACATAGTGTTGGTTTGTTCATATTTGGAAGGATACAACTTCGTGACTGCCACAATTTCTAGTCATCTAAATTTTTAGCACATGGATATTGTATATATCACTAATAAATATAAAAAATGACATATAGAATTGTTTATTCCATAATAGAAATCATTAGTTTCAAAGAATGGCAATCTAGTCTTTATCAAACTCAGTATAAACTGACATTTTTCGATTGATTTAAGTCAGAATAGTAAATAAGAAAATGCAAATGATATTGTTCCATCTACCATTAGTTTAAAAAGTAGAACATGCATACCTGGTCTACAATAGGAAGACAAAATAATAATTTGCTATATCAAATGGGTAACAACTCACATTATTAGATACACAAGTAACAAAAATAATAAAAGAGAAAGTATCATATATTATACTAGTCTTTTTTAGAACAAAATAAAAGTAAAGTACTTACCTAGTATTCAGCATACATGGAAAAATAAAAATATATTTCATCTATAAGCAAGTGCACATACTTACCAACACATATGGGTGGTTCTAATCTAACTGAAGCGAAATTCTCTATGTTTGATGCACCAATATGTTTCTAACCCCAATTGTTAGAACTAAACACTTTGATAAGATAATTGTCATGCTTGTCAGATAAACATAATCTGAATATCTTATAACAGTAGTCATTTATATGATTTTCCATAATAGCATAAGCAATTGACATATACCTCAATCTAGGATTTGGAATAAGAACCCAATCTCCAACCATTGGCCAAACAATGTAGTACCTATCTGTGCGTTGAGCATCATTTTTACATAGAACCAACCCTCTGGGAGAGGTTGCCAAAAAAATCATGTCTTCAGGAAAAAATACTTCCAAATTAGTATCTATTGCAAGTAAAGGGTGAAATGGAAGATAACTTCGAAACACCTGCATATGGGTTAACCATTAAAGGAAATAACCGTATGTTTGATAATTAGTAGAACACCACTCGACAATAAAATTGGAAGTGCTCATAGCACGTCTCCAACCTTTGCAAACCATCTTACAAAGCTTAAAATTAAACCCTGCTGTTCTCAACAAAATCTGAAGAGTAGGCGTTTCTAAAAAGACCAGGTGGGAAAATAATTTCCACATTCACCTTGTTCTAAATACAATAAGACTTGGTCCATTGTAACCTAAAACAAAAAACAAAATGCAGTCAGTTTACATGATTAATATGATACAATATAATCGAACCACTAAACTCATTTGAAAAGATGTTAAGACCAACATCAATGCACTACACCAATTTGGGCAAGATCATGGGTATGTTAAAATATGATATATATATATGTATATATATATATATATCTATCTATCTATATTAACATATCAATAAGCCTTATAAACGTATAACTTTTGCTAATAATTTGTACATGTGACCATATTTTATTCTACAAATAAACCATATGTAGATCCAATAGAAATGTAATAATCTGTGATTTAACCTACGTATATTAAGACACATAGCTACCGCATAAGAATGTTGTAGTAATAAAAGACAATAAAAATAAAATAAATAAATAAAAGTACTTTGATTCTATAAATGGTTTTATTTAATATTCTTGAATCTATACTAAAACAATTAATATGATACAATATAATTGAACCACTAAACTCATTAAAAAAAATGTTAAGACCAACATCAATACACTACACCAATTTTGGCAATATTGTGGATATGTTAAATTGTGATGTATGTATGTATGTATGGATGTATATATATATATATACTTAACAAATGATGCTGCTTTATTTCGTCTATCAAAAGTATCATGCTCGCTTTGTCCAGAATTAGTAGCTTCATTTAGTGTTAGAAAATAAATAATTTTAATTTATTCTCAAAAAGTAAATGGAGCTACTAATCTCGGACGGGAGGGAGTATCATATAAGCATGAGCTATATGTCTCATAAAATCTAACCTCTCAGCACACAATCCTATTTGCCTCACTTATTTCAACCAAAGTTCACATAAAAAGGGCCACAAATCTTTCAGTTACATAATATATTCGCATAAGAATGTTGTAGTTAATAAAAGACAATAAAGAATAAAACAAATAAAAAAATTATTCTAGAAATGATTTTATTTAATATCCTAGAATCTATATTAAATAACTTACAAATGACTAAAGATCAACTTAATGGTACAAGCCTAAACTAATTTTCATATATAGAAAATCTGAAAAAAACAATATTCCATCAATCATCAACACACTTAATATTGAGGGAAAATTTTATTGTTTTCCTTTTTGTTGTTAATATATGTTCTTAAGATATTAGTATGAAAGTATACAACATATAAACACATATAAGTGGTCACTACATTACTTTGTGCAAGCTGATAAAAGACTTCAATGAAAAGTATCCATTCTTTAATAAAAGCGGTCTTTCTCTTGATCATGTTTATCATGATCATAGGTCATCTAAAACAAACAAAGTGGTATGTTCAAAATATTGTTCTACATGTTTGGAATTCCCATGGATTTGCTATTGTAAACTATTATATGAAAAAAATCTGATATAGCCAAAGTAATGCACAAAAAAACACAAATCGTTTTAATAAAAAATCATTGGAAGTCAGGACGTTAATTAGCAAATAAATATTTAACTATCCAAAAACTTAAATTAATTAATTTTCTAGCTTCATGAACGATTGAGGGCATGCACACTAAAAGAAGAATGCCATTCAAACACACCTCAATAGTTGTTATAAAACTTTCCTACAATATAAACATAAGTAATTCTCAATCTGTCGTACCAACTAGATGCAATTTTAGTTCTTCTTCTTAGCGAAAATGATACTGGGATCTTTCCCACGTCATGGTTGACTTCTAACATTATTACTAAATCTAAGTATTTTATCAATGAGTTCCCTAAAGTCCCTAGACAATATATTCTTCTAGAAAAAATGAGGCCCTAGGTAAAATAGTTGAATTAGTACATATTTAAATGATAAAGAAACCACCATTTGCTTATTTTCTGTAATTTCCAAAAAAAATGGCTACCTAACAACATTTGTACATTTGACATGGCTATCAATGCAATGAAAGTAATAAGCCACGTCGAGCAATTCATAATATATATATTTGTAAAAAATGAGAGGGAAAAGACCAAAGCACACAAATGCTAATGCTTCCTATCTGACTTGTTCAACATCATCAAGTTATTTTGATTTTCATAACCCTAACTCCACCCACATAATGTCTAATAGTGGGAAAATAAACAACATGCATAAATAAAATCTAATTACGAGATAAGCAAATCGTTCACATCCAAATGTGTATGGAAAATGGAATTAAAATTCAGTCATATAGGATGGAAACCTTGAAGATAATAAAATTCAACAAAAAAAAATAACAAGACACATGTACTCACTAGTTGTTTCTGAATACACAGTATTGAGTCAATCAAGGCGCATATGGCATTCAATATGCTGAATTATCGATTGTAAGGCAAATGACTGATTTCGTGTTAGTAATATTTATACAATGAAATGAAATATATTCAAGTATAAAATAAGTATATCAATCACATAGAATCCCTAACTAGATACGTTCCCCAAGTATATGAGCCACAACTCGTCATTTTTTATCATGCAATTTAAATTTTAACACATTGATTTGAATGGCGCTGAACATCGCATATCACGTACAAATTATAACATAATTCCCAGCATGTATAATATGTCGCATAAGTATGTTAATAATATAATTATGTAGCACAAAAAATGTTTTATTTGAACTTTTTGCATTTACGCCTTACTTTACATAAAGATAGATACGTTCACTATGCATTCATCGCAAAGTAAACTTTTATTTGTTGGAGGGACATTCTAAGTTACTCTATTAGAAAAGTACTAAGGCCTAAATTGAACCCCATTTTGGGATGACGAATGTTTTTTTTGTAGCCATGTCGGCCACCACCATTTCTGGTTGCATGCAAGCCAATTCTAAGGCTGCACCTCAAAGCACCCAAAACATTACCAAGACCACTACATGTGCTGGTCCACCACGCTTTAAATATAGAAGAATCTGTCATAGAATGGTGTCGTAGAAGGTTTAAGACTTGGACATCTCTGTATGTTTCTTACATAACATTATAAATTACCAAGTTGGAGATGTAGAATAAACCATCAATTCGTACGACTAAATCCATAACACGACTAACCCCTACCTAGGTAAATATATACATAATCATGATATATGTACATAATTTTTTGAAATATAAGTATTTGGCACAATTCAAGATAATTCTTCGTTAAAACATGCCAATAGATATATTTGTATTAATATAATAATAATAAACACATGATGAGAACACATATGCAAGTTGAAATTTATATAGTACATTATTCTATTGAGCTCCCTTCAAGATTTTAAAAAAAATTTGGCATCAGTTTTCAAGCCTGTGCAGTTTGTATTATCCTTTGAAATTTTGCTGACAAAACTTTAATACCATACACGAAAAGTCAAAGCATACTTTACGTGAGTAGCCAATAAATATTTATCCAAATTACCATATTTTTAAATCAAATACATCGTTGACCTTATTTGGTAAAATCTATACGAGGATGGTTGAGATTATAAATACAAAAGAAATGGACACTCAAAAACTGCTACGAGGAAAACACCAATGAATTATAGAAAATTGTTTTCTATAAATGCATGTACGAAAGTAGTCCCAAAAATCTTTCTTTCATATGGATTTGAATTCGAACAACATTATTCACCATCACACGAATCTAAAACAAGGAGTATATACATATAAGGATGAAAGCTTGTTTGTTCAAAAAAATGAATAAAAAAGAGAAAACTACATAATGCATTTGATATATCAGAGTAGTCTAAAAGACATTAATCAAGCTAATGGTACAAGATGTCCGAAAACACGCCATTTTCCAGAGTAGCTGTTAGGAGTATCTGGATGACACGGTATTTGGATCAACGTCATGGCACTTTGATATGAAATATATTGTCCCTTGCTTTGTTCATTCCACCTTTGTGAACCTTGTGACATTCACCAGTCCCAACATTCCATACAAGCACATTATGAGAAGAAACAATGATGAATAAATCAATAGAATAAGATAGCAAAGAAACCAATGTCAGAAAGACTGGCAAAATTGGAACCAATACAATACTAACTCCACGAACCCAACATTATTTTTTCTCACTTATGAATATCGTGTAAATATCGAGCATGCCATTATGTGAATGTAATAGATTGAGAGAACCTTGCATGTTACCAAGAAATAATTTACCATTCGTATTTGGAGACAAACAATTGCTAGGTAACCCAATTGTAGCTTATCGAAAAGAATCCACGTCAAACACAAACACTTTAGTTGAATCAACCAACATGAAAACCGATGATCCAATCACAATAGGCGGTTCTCTCCCAAAAGTGGATGTACATTGAAGGCATGAAACCTGATAAGTATGAAATCTATATCTATTTTATATGCCTTTTTACCTTATTTGCTAGTATAGATTAGGTTAATTTAGTGTTATTTATAGTTTATTTAGATTAAGATAGATATTAGTATTTTAGTTTAATTATTAATGATTTTGTAGTTATTAGTAGTTTAGAAATGTATTTAAATTAAGATGGAATTTTAAATATATTCTACATGTCTAAAATATGGTATTTTATGTTTTGTAGGTAAAGTGCGCTTATCGAAGTACTTGGACGATGTTTGAAATGCTTGAAAATAGTCTTCACATGCTTTAAAGTGATTTGGACAACTTTTCGGAGTTATAAACAAGTTAGAAATTAATATGAACACGATGGGAAGCTTAATGAACAGAGTCCAGGAAAACAGAAACACTATAGCCGATCGATCGGGCCTGCAGGGCGATCGATCGGGATAACGTGAAATCAGATGAAAATACAGTGTAATAGATCGATCGGGCATGCAGGGCGATCGATCGGCATAACGTGCAGTTTCCTTGTTTGACCCAAATTCCAATCCTTTTCATATTGGACTTCTTCCTACGGAACTTATGCCTATAAAAAGACATATTTGGCTTAAAATTGGGGGATTCTAGTAGATTTTAGGAGGAGAAAAAGGAAGAAGAATATAGAAGAGAATTCAAAGCTTCTAATGGAGATTCAAGTGTTTTCTTCTACCATGGAAGGCTAGACTATTCTTTTACTTAGGAGTTGATGAAGCTATAGATAAGTTTCAGTTTCTTTTCTTTTTAATTTAGATCTCAGTTGTGAATGATGACAATTGTATGATATGGATTTCCTTTTTAATGGAAGAGCTTTTCATGTTTATTCAAGTCTATGTTGATTTATTGTCTTGTAGATGATAGATTGATATGGTTTTGATATTTTCATTGATTCTAATTTCTGTGATTTAGATGAGATGATCATACAATAGTTTTAATGTTCAGATAATTAATGACTTGGATGAGTTATACTAAGATTAGACGGGTCATGCCTATAGCTAGTTTAGTGTAGATGATTCGTGCTATTGTCGAAGATAGTTCATGCCATGGAAGTTAATTAATGATTCTTTTTGAAGTAATTCTAGCTTGTAGCTGAGAATACTTGTTCATGTTCACACTAGATTTAGATTAAAAGTTAAGGAATTGTTATGGTTCTATAGTGGATTCGATTTCCTAAGTAAATTCTATTAAATTAATCTCTTATTTTAAACTAGTTGATTCCTTTCTTTTGCTTAATTTAAGTTTAAGTTTGTTTTAATTTATAATCAGCAAATTCCTCTTTAGATTTAGTAATAATCCATCCGTCCCTGAGGTTCGACAACCCTTAAATACTTATCCTAGTACAATTACCTTGTACACTTGCAAAAGGTTTAATTATAAACGATCAAGTTTTTGGCGCCGTTGCCGGGGACGGTGTTGACTTGTTACTAAATTAGAATTAGGATAATTCTAGCTACTTTAGATTCAGTTTGCTTTAGTTTTTAGGTTAATTTTTAGTTTCTTACCTTTTGTTAATTTGATTTTGTAGGCTGAGTTGAAGATCGTGCTCTCTACACTTGTGGCCACAAGTGGACATCGACAAGCATAGTGCTTCTCTTCGGTTTGCAAGCTCTTTTTCTCTCTTAATTTTTAGTTCTTTTCTTAGTTAGTTTTTACTTATTCTTCCCCTTTTTACACTTAAAATTGTGTGGTGTGTTTGTGGTGTATGCGTGGTCGTCGCTCCTTACTCCCCCGATTAGTACCATTTGACCACGAGCCCGAGCGGACGTCTAGGAGAGCTGAGTTGCCCTCGACCTACATCCCTACACCCCCAAACTCACCTACCAATTCCTCCTCCCACACTACTTCTACCCCCATCATGGATGAACATCAGTTAGTAGATGCACCACTTAAAGCTCTAAGGGAGTATTACACTCCCAATGAGTACACCTCTCCTTCATGCATTAGGTTGCCAGCGGTCGCTGCCCAAAAATTATGAGATTAAGCCCAATGTCATTCAAATGCTTCCATCCTTTTATGGGCTTAATAATGAAAACCCGTATAGGCACCTAGATGACTTCTTAGAACTATGCACAACTTTTAAGCTCTCAAATTTAACCGATGAGGCTGTTAAACTTCGCCTTTTTCCTTTCACATTGAAAGATAAGGCTAAGGAATGGCTTCACTCATTAGAGCCAAACACTATCACAACATGGGCCCAAATGCAACAAGAGTTCCTTAAAAAATATTTCCCCATAGGTAAGACCAACCAAATGAGAAAGGCCATAACCACTTTTGCCCAGCTTCCCACTGAACAGTTCCATGAGAGTTGGGATAGACTTAAGGACCTTCTTAGGAGGTGTCCTCATCATGCTGTCCCTAAGTGGCAATTAGTGCAACGTTTTTATGAGGGTCTTACTGAACAAAACCGTCATCTTGTTGATGCAAGTTGTGGGGGTACCTTTTTGCTAAAAAATGAAAATGAGGCATGGAAACTTTTTGAGGACTTGAGTGAAAATTCTCTTCAACATGCTGCGTTGAATAGAAATGAGAGTGGATTATCTACCTTAAACAATGCCCCCTCTAGGGGTGGCTTGTATGAAGTCAAAAACCCATTAGACCTCTCTTCCAAAGTTGATACTTTGAGTAGGAAGCTGGACCTCCTTATGACTTCAACCCATCAGCCCACTCCCTTCACTCAAGATGCATGCACAATATGCCTTAGCCCAGCCCATACTATCATTGAGTGCCCATCTGCCTCTCAATTTCCTGAACTTGTCCAAGACCATGTGAATGCTACCCCATCCTTCCCTAGGGCTGAGAACAATCCATTTTCAAACACATATAACCCTGGGTGGAGGAATCATCCTAACTTTTCTTGGCGGACACAAAACCAAGGGGTTATGGGTAACCAACCCCCTAGGCCCCCATTCCCAGTCCCACCAGCCCATATCCACCAACCTCAAGTGCAACCTCCGTATGTCCAACCCAATAGGAGTCCAAGTTTTGAAGAAAAGGTTTTGAGTGCCCTACAAGGCATTCAATCTCAATCCCAACTCCTCCACTCTCACACACAATCTATAGCAAAGTTAGAAGCCCAAATTGGACAATTAGCCATTGCTATCAATAAGAGAGAGACAGGGACATTGCCGAGTCAGCCCCAACAAAATCCTAAAGGTCAATGTGGAGTAGAGATAGTCAATTCCTCTAATGAACAAGTTAATTCCATAATGACCCTTAGGAGTGGGAGGATTGTTGACAAGAGTGTTGGGGGGACACCAGTGACAGATGATAGGAGTGAGGAGTTAGAGAGGGTAGCCCCTAATGAGCCTCAAGTAGAAGTTAGTGCACCACATGAGAAGGAGTTTGTATCTGCTTCCCCTTCCTCAGAGCCACAGTTTAAGACCACTTCCGATGGATCTTATATCCGTAGGGCACCTTTTCCTCAGTGTCTTGACATGGCCCCACCATTTAGAAAAAGCACAGCTAAGATGGATGATATTCTTGAGACTTTTAAACAAGTCAAAATTAATCTCCCCCTCTTAGAAGCCATTAAGCAAGTCCCTGCTTATGCTAAGTTCCTCAAAGACCTATGCACTCATAAGCATAAATCCAAGACCCATGTGTCTAAAAAGGTCTTTCTCACCGAACAAGTTAGCTCTCTTTTGAAGTTTGACACCCCACCTAAGTATAAGGACCCTGGAGTACCCACTATTTCTTGTGTCATAGGTGATCACTCCATCCATAGAGCCCTCCTTGACCTTGGTGCGAGTGTCAATCTACTCCCTTACTCGGTGTATGAGAAACTAGGGTTAGGTGAATTGCAGCCTACATCAGTTACCTTGCAGCTAGCCGACCGTTCTGTGCATAAGCCTCGGGGAGTCATTGAGGATGTCTTAGTGAAGGTTGACCGGTTCTTTTTCCCTGTTGATTTTATTGTCTTAGATATGGAAACCGGTGCCAACCCCACATATCAGATTCCTATCATTCTTGGTCGCCCTTTTCTTGCCACAGCTAATGCATGCATAAATTGTAGGACGGGGGTAATGGAGATGACTTTTGGGAACATGAAAGTGCAACTAAATATTTTTGATGTGTCTAACCATTTGCCTGCAACTTCTAATGCTGAATGTTTTATGGTAGACAATTTTAGATTTGATGCTTATGATAGAGGTCCATCTTTTGTAGCATTTGCCCAAAATCAAGTCGTGCCTTCTAATTTTTCTACATCATCTTTTTGGAGACTTAAGAGAAGAGCCAATGCTAATATCTACCAGCCGCCCTGATATATTTGAGCATGTTGGCAATGTCTGGCTAAAGACAATAAACTTAGCGCTTCTTGGGAGGCAACCCATGTTTTTGATATATTTCTTTTCCTTTTGTTTCTTTTCTTTGCTTCATTTAGGCTTTATTTACTTTTTTCTCAGTTTTTTTTCTCATTATAGTTTTTCTTCTTTTATGAGATATAATACTTTAGGTATGGGGGAATGCTCATCACTTATATTTATTTCTTTTCTCCAATCCTATGCACTTCACTTTCAGATTAGTGGATTAGTTATGCTTTCAGGTGATCTCTTTCCCTCTCTTACTTATTCTTGTCATTGTAGTATATATTTTCTTTCACATTGAGGACAATGTTTAGTTTAGGTTTGGGGGTGTAGAAAGATATTTTTCTTTATTTTTTTTAGGATGTTTTAGACTATTTTCTTTTGTTTTCTTTTCTTTTAAGTGGGTTTTATTGCTTATTTTCTTTTAAAAGTATATGTCTGTTTTTAAAGAGATCAATTTCATGAAGAAAGTTCAAGTAATTAATTAAGTGATGAAAATGATTAAGTGAGTAATTTCTATTTTATTTTCATTATCTTGGATAATTGTGCTTATATTTTTTAAATCACATTTCACACACTTGAAACTTGTAGGAATATAATTTTATGATTTATTACTTGTAATCTTAGTGGGATATCTTTAACTAAGCATATATTTTTGAAAACTTGGCAATTGAGTAATTTTTAATATTTTATGATAGATTTTTATGCTTAGCTTCTATTTGAAAAAAAAATGGGATAAGTGGGTACCGAAAAAAAAAATGAAAAAAAAATAAAAAAAAAAGAATGAAAAAAAAAAGTTGAAAAAAAATGATGATGAAAAAAAAAAAGAAAGTAAAGGTTTGTTTCTCTTTTTACTAAGTAACCGGACCTTGTGCCTAGGCAAGTATAAGGGATCGCGTCAAAAAGTGAAAAGTTGAGATAAATTCTTTTATGATTTACTTGGTTCTGTAGCCTTTATAGTTCGAGTTATTAAGCCTGAGGGGTGTTTCAACACCTAGTGCCTTGAGCCAACTGGATTAGGGACACTGGCCTAACACTTGTTACATGGACTATTTAGAAAGCTTAATAGAACTAGGTATTGCACAAGTCATATTTTGAAGAATATTATGCTCTTATTCCCTGAATTCAATTGAATTTGATGGCTATTACATGAAGGTTTATTATGAGATGTTAAAGATGAAAGATTGTCATTGTTATATTTTTGAGTTAGTAAACTTTAATGAGCTTAGTTAATGGGTCACATAAGATATGCTTGTTAATAAAGAATGAAATTGTATGACTACAAAGTTTCTACACTTTATGTTTTTAAAATGTATATATGTAGTTGCACAATTATTTCTAAGATGAGGTTATAGAATGGATTATTCCTTACTTGAAAGTGATCAAATCTTAATTGTTTACTTGTTTCAAGTATTTGTGGTTGGTTCTTTTTAAAAATAGTTATGTGTTTTTAAGAGAAGATTGTTTTTCAAATTTTTGTTTTCTTGTTTATTTGTTTTATTTTTCTTAGGTTTTAATGTTTGTGGGTATCATTACTGCAAACCCTCACGAGACACAACTCGTCCAACTAGGGACACCTAGGGGTTTAAAGGCTTGTTGCATATGCTAAATGCAATCGTGATTCCCTACGAAAGTAGCTTTTATTTATTTTATTTTATTTTAGATTAGTTGTTTTATTTTATTTTTGTTTTGCTCGAGGACTAGCAAAATATAGGTTTGGGGGTATTTGATAAGTATGAAATCTATATCCATTTTATATGCCTTTTTACCTTATTTGCTAGTATAGATTAGGTTAATTTAGTGTTATTTATAGTTTATTTAGATTAAGATAGATATTAGTATTTTAGTTTAATTATTAATGATTTTGTAGTTATTAGTAGTTTAGAAATGTATTTAAATTAAGATGGAATTTTAAATATATTCTACATGTCTAAAATATGGTATTTTATGTTTTGTAGGTAAAGTGCGCTTATCGAAGTACTTGGACGATGTTTGAAATGCTTGAAAATAGTCTTCACATGCTTTAAAGTGATTTGGACAACTTTTCGGAGTTATAAACAAGTTAGAAATTAATATGAACACGATGGAAAGCTTAATGAACAGAGTCCAGGAAAACAGAAACACTGTAGCCAATCGATCGGGCCTGCAGGGCGATCGATCGGGATAACGTGAAATCAGATGAAAATACAGTGTAAGCGATCGATCGGGCATGCAGGGCGATCGATCGGCATAACGTGCAGTTTCCTTGTTTGACCCAAATTCCAATCCTTTTCATATTTGACTTCTTCCTACGGAACTTATGCCTATAAAAAGACATATTTGGCTTAAAATTGGGGGATTCTAGTAGATTTTAGGAGGAGAAAAAAGAAGAAGAATATAGAAGAGAATTCAAAGCTTCTAATGGAGATTCAAGTGTTTTCTTCTACCATGGAAGGCTAGACTATTCTTTTACTTAGGAGTTGATGAAGCTATAGATAAGTTTCAGTTTTTTTTCTTTTTAATTTAGATCTCAGTTGTGAATGATGACAATTGTATGATATGGATTTCCTTTTTAATGGAAGAGCTTTTCATGTTTATTCAAGTCTATGTTGATTTATTGTCTTGTAGATGATAGATTGATATGGTTTTGATATTTTCATTGATTCTAATTTCTGTGATTTAGATGAGATGATCATACAATAGTTTTAATGTTCAGATAATTAATGACTTGGATGAGTTATACTAAGATTAGACGGGTCATGCCTATAGCTAGTTTAGTGTAGATGATTCGTGCTATTGTCGAAGATAGTTCATGCCATGGAAGTTAATTAATGATTCTTTTTGAAGTAATTCTAGCTTGTAGCTGAGAATACTTGTTCATGTTCACACTAGATTTAGATTAAAAGTTAAGGAATTGTTATGGTTCTATAGTGGATTCGATTTCCTAAGTAAATTCTATTAAATTAATCTCTTATTTTAAACTAGTTGATTCCTTTCTTTTGCTTAATTTAAGTTTAAGTTTGTTTTAATTTATAATCAGCAAATTCCTCTTTAGATTTAGTAATAATCCATCCGTCCCTGAGGTTCGACAACCCTTAAATACTTATCCTAGTACAATTACCTTGTACACTTGCAAAGGGTTTAATTATAAACGATCAAGACCCTAGCCTAAGACCAACACCAATTTGTTGAGTCAAAGCATTCAACACAATAATTTTCAAAAATAGGTGAAAGCCAAATGAACCGGAGAATCTTATACCGCCAATTATATGATGGATTGACAATTAACATGTATTTCACCACCGAAGCTCAAATCGAAGGATAAGGAATGAAAACCCAATCATGTGTAGTTGGGCGGGATATATAATATCTTCGTCGAAATCGCGTCAAACCTTTCAACAATACATAACCATGCAATCATTGAGACAAGTTCTGGTAAATCAAAATCTAATATATCGCTTAGTTGCAGCATTGAATGAACTGGGACAAAATCTCTAACCGTTAACCCAAAACAAAAATGTTGTAAGAAATAACCAAATGTACCACCATATCGAAGACATCGTTCTATAACATATTCTGATGTCCCCAAAATATACCTCCACTTTGAAGATACACACTTGCACTTAGAGACTGATTCAAAATCCACCCTAACGAGAATTGTTAACAATATGTCATGCGGAAAGTTAACCCATAAATCATCACGGCTCATGCTGACTAACCAAACTTAAACGAAACATGATGATGTCAACCTACAAACCACAAAACCAGTAATAGACTAATAAGAAAAAAATCAAAAGCAATCTCGAAAGCTATAGAACAGAAACATTTACCAATTAACAATAATGTTGAATAAATTCTAATCAAACGTAGTTTACACCTCTCATGGTACAACTATTTATACATTATCTACCATTTCATTAACCACGAAATTCAGATTAGCTATGTTTTGACAGATTGATGTTTATAAATGCATAGTAAACAATTTAGGTTATTTTCTAGTGTGCCCAACTAATCAAATATATCAATATAATATTAGAAATATGTATAAGAGAGTTTGAATTATTTGAAAATATGTACGATTCAATTGAATGTGCAAACGAGAAACTAATTTCCATACTATATTTATAATATAATATATAACACAAAAATTTATAAAAAATGAACAATACTCTGAGAAAAAACTACAAGGCATGTCAATAATAAATTAGGTTCTTCTTCGTGACTCCACTAAAGAACGAGGTAGAATTTGCCTAAATTAATATGAGAAGAACATATCTAGATAAACAATGAACTTACAGATTATACACATGGAATCCACGGAAATTGAATCAATAGTTTGGAACAATGAATACTAATCTCCAAATATGAGAAGAAACAACATATATAGGTCTATGAAAAGTGAAAAGTACAATGTATTTATGGACATCGAAATTTAACTGGACATGCAATATTAGAGCACTTGCTCAAATATTTAAAATGGCAGTTTCAAGATGTTGTTGTACAAAAAATTCATTTAATGCATTTCACTAAACTTAATTCAACATAAAGGCCACATCGACCGAAAATAATAATGCATATCAATCATTCCACCAATGCAAATTATATGAAGAGTCAAGAAACCCACATTTCATCAATATGATTCGAATCTCATTATTTAAAAATGTCAAAAAACCCATACACCCGAATCTCTTTATTATCTAATACTTTCTAACCCACATATTATAAATATGATTACATGACCATTAGTAGAGAACATATCCAATTACATCTCTTAAAAAAAAGCATTTATTAAGTTCTATTTTAATAATGATGATAGCTGATTTGACGTTAACAAATACATTTAAACTTTGAAAGGATTATCCGATGGTTAATAAAATTTAGCCTTTGTATTGAATTTCACTTAATTTTGATGAGAAAAGTAATACGGGACAATAATGATGAATACAAAACAGTAAGGACATATAAATATTTATATCTGAACAAGTTTGTGATCACACACCATATGACAAGTGGTGTAGAGACAAATATAAAATGCAAAAATAATTTTAAATAAATAATATGGAAATGGTATAAAATACAATAGATTAAAAAATAGGTATTATAAACACAAGGCTGCATAGAGAGTACATAGTTACATCTTTTTCCTATATGGTTAACATGAAATATCTTGCCTTACACATGTTGTTTACACTTATGACATGAAATAATTCAACAACGTCATAATTAGAATGCTACAAACAGTAATTCAAATGTTAGATTTGATAATTAGAATAATAATAAACATATGATTGAACGCAACAAAGATTGAATACTTGCTTACAATAAGATGTCCATGTAGCCACATGAACAAGACACAAAGAAAATAGGAAACAAACCATAAAACATAGGACTTATGATAAACATCTATATATGACACACGTAGAACATAGGAACACTAAAAAAAATATTACGGGGACACATTTGTGGACTCAAACACTTTAAGCCTATTACATAAATAAATTTCTTGCTCATCAAAACATGCATTTTCATATTGGAGTTCTTGCTTTCGTTGGGCCAATCCAACCATTTTGGCATCTATGCCATTAATACCACGAGTTAATTCCACTCTCTTCTTATGAATTCCTCTAATTTGAACAGCTAGTAATGTTGTTTCATAGCCGCTATCAACACCATCGACTGGATATTTGTGCAACTCTTGAATACATTTCTTTAGATGCTCCAAATTAAAGCCATTTGCCTCCAACTCTATCATTTTGGCACTGTTAACTTCCGGGATAGAATGAACACCCATGTAGTTGATCGCAGTGAAAGTACGGGCAATAGCTATGTAATCAAGCATGAGCATTATTCCCTTATCTTCACGTTCTTTCACATCATACAATATTAACAATTCGAAGTGGGGTTGTTGTGGATTAGCCTTGAATAAATCCATTGAATTGAAGACCTCCAATATTGGATTTGTCATGTTCACATGACATACATGATCACCACAATGAGAACTCTCTGTAACCATTAAGATAAATAGCTCCAACATAGTTTAAAATATCGATATAAAAAAACAAGTGTATAAAGGAAAAAGTCTATGTAGTTTGTGTAATAAAAGCAAGGAAATATTAGACACCTGCATATGGATTACCGACTTGAGACCAACCCGTGCTTTGTCAGCTAAGTTGCAACTGTTACCACTGGTCCTACAAAACTCATCATCTGATTCACTAATAACAATAACAACGTTGTTATCCTCATTTGCTACAACGGTCATTGACACTGAGGTGTTGTGAGGAGATGCATTGCTTAAATTGTCTTGAGTCGAAGCATAAGTATTGATCATACACCCCACATCAGAACTAATTTCTATTGGTTCATCTGATTGAAGATCAGAATCAATCTCAATTTCAAGGGAACTGTAACTTGGAGTAGACATTGGCACAATACTAACTAGCGTGTTCAAATAAAAGGAAATGGACCGTGAAGTGTTCTTTCAAGCTGCTCTAAAAGTACGAAGCATTGCTTGTACAAAGCATCAAGTTGTTAAAAAGCTTATTACATGGCTGATAAAATAACAAATACACACAAATATAATCTAAAAATAGTGATGAACTGAAATAAGACGAAGATAAAATAAGGGTAAATCACAGGCGGGTAGAACATAAAATTCAAACAAAGCAAGAGCATTCCATGCATAATCAAATAGAACACATAAGAATAGAGAAATGAAAATAAGTACCAAGAAAATGTACCTTGATTGGCGTGCATACCTAGATAAATGAAGGAATTCCTAAATATATATTCCATATCATCTAGGTGACCTCACGCTTTATATCTATTTCAAATAATGATTTCGGAAATGAATAGACACTTCTCTTACTAATGATTAAATTTTCTAACTGCCCACTACTATATGTATTTAAATACCAATGTACGTTGCATAAATAATAGAAACATAATTGGCGTTGCAATAAATTATATTGAATGCAAAAATGATCTTTATTATGAACATTTCAAGTTGGGAAAATAATATAAATACCAAGTATGCGTGGGACTAAAATACATACTATAATTACACATTGGATTTAATAGATAGGATGTTACAAAACAATTCAATTCACTCATTAACCATAATTGGAAAATTAACAAAGATGAATATGTAATGAAGACCAATAAAGGCAGTTAAATAAATTGGACAACCGTGCAATTCAATTTACACATAACCGCGTATCAATGATATAGAATTTACTCGTTGAATGAACATAGTTTGTAAAAATATAAGATTCTAACCAAACCATTAGATAATGAATACTTCAATTTTACTATACACGATATGACTATTTAGACGTGGATTTTTATTAGATTTATACTACATGCAACTTTTTTCCTCACTTTTTTTTATCAATTATAAGATTGATAATGTACTGCTACTAAACTGAAAGAAATACACTTATATTGTAAACGTGTACATATGGTTGAAAACAAGTATGTATAGATATTTATTTCAAAATAATATGAACATTCGTTTAGCATAATCTATCTATTCAATCCAAATAAATGAAAGACATATTCAATATTTCAATAGTGACTGCCAAAAGTGGCACAAACAAACAATGTCAACTATATAATAGAATTAAATGAGAATGATATCATATGGAAGTGTCCAACACAACAAATTAAATGGAAAACCTTCATATAACTCTAAGAATTGAAGAAAAGGGTGTAACACATAGGAGGACACTAATACCTTATCTAAAGATGTAAAATATATTAGACTGCTAAACTGGCTTATATGATGGCCTAAGACTAAAAATACACATTACCGTATAATAAAAGATAGTGTCATTTATTAACGACAACCAAATGAAGAAAAAAAAAAGCTAATTTATGTGGTCCACACCCCTCACACTGATCATTGGAGACAACTTTTCATCTAAACATAAACCAGTTAACTTAATATGACCAGTAATTTTAACATATGGATAGGTAAAAACCAAGATTTGAACACTACGATCAACATACACATATTAGAGAATTATATAGCAAGAATTAACAACGTTGAAAAACGAAGAAAACACTAATATACATACTACATGCATTGTAAATAGTAGGCTTGTAGGCCCCACATAGAAGCAATTTTTTTCTTATTGAATGTTAATTGTAAAACCTACTTAAAAAATAGTTAACAATGTTGAAAACTCAAACCACAACCAAATAGATACTTTAGGTGTATCAATAGATCGGCATGCCAAATGGATATGTGGTGCAGAAGTGGAGCATAGATTTAGTCACAAATTTGATTAAAAAATTATCTTATCATGCAACATAAAGTTTATTCAAGTTATAATATACAAATGTAGGGAAATTTGTTTTTTTTTGTTCCGTACAAGGTAACGAAAATTCAAATACATTTGATAAGAATGATGCTTGATGGGATAGTGAAATTGCCCTCATGGTCACAAAGCGCATATTTGCCAATAATATAGGGAGCAGTGCATGCATCAAGGATGGCTTTCGTCTCAACAAAGCATCATAATACGGAGAATGTTCCACAAATAAGCTGTTGCAAGTTCCACCATCATAGCGGATACTAAAGCAATACATGTATTGGCTGCGCATATTCTTTCTAGGTGGAGTGCTGGCATAAACAAGCTTCAAACGTACATGAATTTATAACACCGAAGAAGTATCTAAAATAAACTATGTAACAATACCAATGAGGCCGATATTCTCTATTCGATAGTTGCTAACATACACGCCAAGGTTTACAAATTAAGGACGAGTGTGCTAATGATTAACCGATTTAAAGTGACAACGAGGGGTTTCCCATGTGAACAATATGACATTACGAACGAAGGACGGTGGATGATTCAACAACAACGAGTAAAATACAAAGGGCTATGAAGAAGAACAAATCATGTACAAGAATCAACTTATGTAAATATAATATGTAGAGAGCAACAAAATCATTGGAGTTTACACAAAGATATGCAAACATATAGTTGAAAAAAACAATACTATACTATATTTGTTCTGTCAAACAAAGTAAATTGTGATATTTCAAGCCTATTGGCAAGAGTAGTGCTATTCACACCATAAATATGCTTGCTATGAGGAGCTAAGCTTAATCTATTTGTACACACCTTCAATTAATTAATCCACAAATTACATGAAGTTGTTTCCATAATAGAAAATAATTAGAAAATAGCTATTTAACTTCGAAAAGGGTGAATAGCACAATAACAAAATACAAGTAACATGCTTAGGTTAAAAAAAGTTCAAATAACATAAAGTTTGCATATTTTTGTTAGATATGCATTCCTTGTTTAAAATAAAACAACCTACATAGTTACGTACTACTTAGTTATATTATTGTTTACATGTTTTTGTAGTATACCCGAACAAAGCAAAAAAAAGATTTCAATCCAGTGGTTGAAGATGACCATCTACTAAAGCCCACTATGTGTAACAATTTCTAGGCTTGTGACCATTGTGTTGAATAGGAGTGCTCGTCATAGCACTATGGTATAGGAAAATAGTAGAACTGAACCTTTTCATGCCAACGCCAACAACTTCGAAAATCTCTTCCTTGACAACATCCCATATATAGCAGTTCCATAGTCCAAGCAAAACAATTTTATCAAAAGTATGAAATAAGAAGCAAGATACCCTAGGTAAGATCGATGCAATTGGGTACATAAAAAACCTAGCAGTATGAGTCGAATGTCGCCTAGGATAGGTAGATAATGTATAGATGTCTAACACATTGTGACACACATATAGTAGATCTAAAGATCCCTATCTGTTGCCAAGGAAAACTTTCCTACCAACTCTTGGAGGATTAGTCTCATACGGTAAAGCAATCAAATCAAATTCAAGGATTTGAGCATCAAACGTAAAGATCCACAAGCAACTAATAAGCACGTACGCAACTTGGCCAACGATAACAAGTGGTTCCCTCCCAAAAGAAGATGGTGCTCGATTGCTGGTTGGGCCAACCCAAATCCATCTCAAAATTCGTGAAGCAAAGCTTTCACAACAATATGACTCAAAGGCAGTATGTGACCAAATGAAACAAAGAATCCTATAATGCCACCCATCAATTGGATTGACAATAAATAAGTATTTAGAAGATGTGAAATGAGTTCCAGGAGGTGGAATGACTGCCAATTTTTTTATAGTTGGATGATATATATAGTACCTTTTTCGAGCAACAAAAGAATATTTCAAGAGCAAATGACCATAAGTGGATGATGCAACCAATGACACAAATTCTGGAATATCAAAATCGCAAATGCCGTTTATGTGTAACCGTGGATCTATGGGTATAAAGCATCTACCTATTGAAATTGAACTTTGCATCTGAAGAAAGTAGCCAAACGTCCCAGATGAGAAAATACATCTTTCAACAATGAACATTGAAGTCAAAACTACATGTCTCCATCTCCAACATGTGCGCCGAGTTAGTGCGAGTGCATCCGTTGTCATCATTGTGAATATGATGAAAAGGATATCATGAGGAATTTCAAAAACTCCATAAATTTCATCCCAATTTGCCAGGAACAAAAGAGGGAGAACCATTTTAACTTGATGAAAAAAGACATATTGTCATAAAAGAACATGTCTATCACGACACGGTACCATTTTGGTTCATAATCAAAAAGCATAAAGCCCAAACAAACACATCCAAAACAAAATATAGATACAATAAACTAGATGAAAGCCCACATTTACACAAACAAAATTCCCCTCAACATAGAAATAACCATGCAGCTTTAGTACCTAAAAGCTTGACTTGCACAACTGAAAATATTGGATATAAATTAAACAAAACCATTTGGCCCATACAAAGAATTATATATGACTAAGATATAATATACTATTAATTTTAGAACCAATTTCTTGTTTTACATTTAAATTAATCTTACCAACAGGAAAAAACATGTGTTTATTGCTAAGTATAGGGTTGAACTTGAGAGTCCTAAGAAATCCTATCTACACCATGCTAGTAACATACATCACAATTTCTTCTAAATGTTTTTTAAATTACATTTTTTAGTTTTCTTCAAAATGGTATATTCCTACATTTATGGAATCAATGATTATAAATCTTGGGGAGAAACAAAAAGTTTATTCTACAAGTTCATGTATATAAAAGGTATTGCTACCATAAACAATATTAAAATATACTAAAATGAAAAACAATGGTTACTTCAAATTTTAATCCCTTGAACCATGTTACTATTCTATAACTCGAAAAATAATAGATCGGTTACTGTCTAACTCATGAATTGTCAAATACAAGTCTTGTTATAATTAAACAACTCTAAAGCCACTCAAACTTGTCACATCTAAATTTAATTGAAACAATCATAGGCAAAACTACGCTTTAAACAGAAACAAAGATAACGAAAAGAAATTAGGATGAACCTTGAAAGGAGGAAATCTCATCAAAATCTCACCCAAACTTGTACTTCATATACAAATGTTTCCACAATGAGCTCACCAAGAGTAAGTGGAAGCTCAAGAAATAGTGAAAACAATGCATTTATACATATCATTTATATCCAATGACATGACTATATATTTACTAATAGTTACTAATCAAGTTGTGGAAGTCCAAAGGGGAAGAAGTTAAAGTATTACCTATCAAGTAACTTACAAATAATGTGACCCTTCATAATGACAAACCATAAATATTAAATAACATACAACATTTTAGTTTCCAAATATTAAATAATAACCATATGCTATTCATAAATGCGTTGTAATGAAACACATTTATTTAACATAGCACACACACATACTAATAACATAATTAGAACCTTCCAATCATTTGGCATATTTAAAGATTTATATACGACTACATATAGTACACAATTAAATATAAGACCAATTTTTTATTTTAGATTTAAATTAATATTATCAAGAGGAAGATCAGGTGTTATTACCAAGCACAAGGTTGAACTTCATAGTCCTAAGGAATCGTATGTAAACCATGTTACTAACATACAACACAATTTATTCAAACCATTTTTAAGCTCCATTTTTTAATATTATTCAAAACGGTATGCTCTTATATTTATGGAGTTAACGATGATAAATCTTGAGGGGAGGTAAAAAGTTGATTCAACAATTTCATGCATTTTAAAGTTATTGTTGGCATAAAAAATATTAAAATATAATAAAATAAATAATAACAATTATTTCAAATTTAAATCTATTAATTCATGTTACTATTCCATCACTAAAAAAAATAGATCCATTACTGCCTAACTCATCAATTGTCAAATATAACTCTCGTTATACTTGAACAAATATTAAGTCAATCAAACTTCTCATGTATAAATTTAATTGAAACAACCATAGGCAAAACTACATGTCAAAGAGAAACAAAGATGACCAAAAGGAATTGGGACGAACCTTGAAAGGAGAAAATCTTCTCAAAATCTTAACCAAACTCGTAGCACGTGCAAATGTTTCCACAATGAGATCGCCAACAGTAAATGGAAGCTCAAGAGATAGTAAGAACAATGCATTTATACATATCATTTATATCCAATGACATGATTATATATTTACTACCAGTTATTAATCAAGGTGTGCACGTCCAAAGGGGAAGAAGTTAAAAAGTATCATATCAAGTAACTCATTATATCAAAACATCAATGTTTTTATTGTTATATGATATAAAAACATAGTCTCTATGTATCATATATTTATATATATATTATCAAAATTGTTAATTTAAATGAAATGTTGAAAAAACGCCCAACAAAATAACAATACATTTACAATAAACAAGTTTAGATATTTATCACTCAATATATAAGAATTGAATCCCATAGTACAAAGGGGTTTAAAAGTCCTAATAAAATTAACCACGGTTAGCTAGAAAAATGTCCATAAATGCATTGTTATTATTACAAAAATAAAGATACGCTAAGAAATTAAAACAAGCACTAAGCAAGTATCTTCCTAAGATACACTCCATGTAGAGTAATCTAAAAACATCAATGGGAAACAAAATAATATTTAACACAACATTTCCACAACCTTCCTACGTAAAACAATATTATAATTTAATCAAGGGGCTCCAAGTGACCATCGATTATATGCCAATCAACATCACAGTTGCAAGGTCTACGATAACTATGTGACATCATAGTATCTGTCATAGCATTTTGATGTAGAAAGATGTTAGAACTGTAGCCCTTTAAGGAAAGTCCACATAGTTCATAAAATACGTCCCTGTATACATCCCACACATAACTATTTTTCAGCCCAACGAATACAATCATATCAATAGTGTGAAACAGAAACTAGGTAGGATAGACTCAATAGAATCCATAGAAAACTTGCATGGGACACTCCATGAGCGAGATGGATAAGCATCCAATGTATAGACATCCAACACATTGTCATATATGTGTAGCACATCCAAAGACCCTTATCTACTTCCAATAATTACACTTCTTCCACTTCTTGGAGGATAAGTATTTTCAGGCAAAGCGATTGAATTAGATTTATGATTACCAGCATCAAATTCAAGAATCCAACAATAATTAATCAATATGTAACAGAAATGGCCAGCAACAATGGGCGGTTCTTTAAAAAATGAAGAGGATGCTTGAACACATGTTGAACTACCCCAATGCCACTTAAAAGTCATAGAATCAAAATATTCAAACCAATAATTGTTGTTATAAGAATCTGGCCAAAAAAATCGTATAATCCTATAGCACCATTCTTCAAATGGATTTACAACCATAATGTATTTAGCGGTAGGGTAAGGTGTATGCAAATGTGGGAGAACAACCCACCTCTTTGTGGTAGCACGATGGACATAATATCTTGGCCGCAAAGACTTAGTAGATTTCACCAGCAATTGCCCATATATAGATGATGCAACAACAACAACAGGCTCAGGAATGTTAAAGTTGCAAATACTCTCTACTTCTAACTGTGGATCAATGGGAAGAAACCGTCTTGAAAACAAAGAAGACCTATTCCTTTGTATAAAATAACCAAATGTGCCTAAATAACGAATACTCCGCTCAATAATAAACATTAAAGTACCAAGTGCACGCCTCCACCTCCATGCTCCACAAGCAATTAAAACCTATAAGATTATAATTTACTAAAAAGTTGAGATATATTACATGAAACTCTTGTAAGTAGAAATTAAAACATTATTTACCTGCATTACAATTGTGAATTCTAAGGGAATCATGTTCTTTGTGAGGTAAAGATTCACTCTTGCCACTGATTTTACACAAATCATCGTCTAAATCACTAATAACAACAATATTATTTGTCGCCTCATTTTCCACAATCGCATCTAACATTGAAGTGCGCTCAAAATATGGCTCATCCAATGTTTCTTGGCTCGTAACATTCATATTGATTATCTACACAATATCAAAGGAAATTTTAGTCTGTTCATCTAACTCAATGTCTAATATGCCATCAACACCAAGAGAACAAATCCTTGTCATAGACATTGCCACAATAGGAACACTCGTATTCAAAGCAAAGCAAAGAGTACGTGACATTTTCTTGTGGCATGTACTAAAAGTTCAACCACCACATCTAGAACCAACATGGATGTCTAAAATCCATTGAACATGTAATGCTATACACAATGTACAATAAATGCATATTTATTATAAAATAAGCAATTTGTTCTACATAATAGTTAAAGATGCAAAACCGAGCAACAAATAGAACATATTCTTCAAATAAGCCATGCATAGGACATTCAAAGTAAATAGTACAATATTGGAAAGAAGAAATATTAAAAAATAATACAAAATATACACACCTTCATCGCCACCCACACCATAGATAAAGCAAAGGCACTTGCAACAAATCCACACTATCAACTCGACAAGATCATACTTCATAGGTCATATAGGTAGGGGCATGGCAAACAAAAAGACATATTTATTATCAACAAATCAAGAGGTCTAAATGACCGGTACCCTACTTAGGTCATTACCACTCAATGGGATAACATCAATATAACCAACATTGAACAAGACAAAACATGAAATTAACATTCACAATTAATATAGTCATTAGGCAATGCTATAAAAATAAATATGAACACCAATAAGGATTTAGGTCGAAATGAAATTACATCAATTGAATAAGATATTTACTAATCAAAAAATTATAATTCATAAATACAATACCTACTATAAAAAAAGTATTACATGCCCGTATGTATGTAAAACCAAATGAACTACATTAAATAAATAAGTTATTTCCTTAATATAAATTTATAATTCATAAATGCAATTATCAACTATGAACGGAAACTAACAAAAATTCATTATTTAGTAATGTCAACAGTCACAAATAGTACAATAATCGCATGTCAACGAAAAGGTAAATCTCCTAAATTTGAATACATAGTTCTCAATACCCACTTCCTTTACCAACATTCACCTACAATATTCACAATCAAAAGCAACGGTTTACTCCAACATTGGCCCATACGAATTTTCTTTAATACTTTACACATAGCATTGGATCCTATTAATATTCTAATAAAGAACATCTATTATTTCTAATGGAAGAACGGGACTGTACACGGTAATTAAATGAACACAATTGAACCTTCTAGTCACATAAAATTAGACTCACATTATAATAATTTGTCAATTTTTTATCTTAACCCAAACATGCTATCTCATGGCTCAACGAAAATAGATCCACTGCCTGATCAATCACATTAGGCCAAAAACCCTACCTCACAACTACCATATAAAAATCATAATAGCGACCGACAAATATGTACCTTCAAGGTATGGAGCAGAAGGAAAAATAATATTCATACATAAAAGACTCTTTTCATGAAAAATATCAATAATTTAAAAGCTAGAATAACAACCACAAGTTGGCCTCAATTAGATTTGAGTAATCCATTTTTCCTTGATAAATTGAAAAATTGTAACAAGAATCCAATACCCTCACCATCAATCGAACCATCAATGTGAGCAACCTAACTTTGTCATTTTAGAAAGTGGTGATCTTCTTAACAGTTCAAAATCAGATATTCAAATTGTTTGCTGCTAAGAGGAGTTGGCTATCCGTTGCTAAGCCTAACAGGATGCTAACTTTGAAGAAATCCATTGAACAGAAGACAGACCAAATTGGAGTAGTCCTATTCACATGACACAAATGACCACCACAAACAAAACTATCTGCAATCAATGAGCCAAAAGGATGAATATATTTAAATATATACAGATATAAAAGTAAAATTTATATTTTATAATATTCAAGGGCATGCAAAAATCTATTCGTTAGCTAGCTCTTTATACAGCACTTCGAGATCTTAAGTCTTCTTCTATTCCAACGCTCAACATAAGCAGGCATCTGTGCACAATCCATTTTTAGGTGGCTCGTGAAGCATTTAAAGAAAAACAAAACAAAATTAAAAGCTAAGTTGGCACACAAATAAATAATTACACAAGAAAAAAAACAACACCCATACCAATTACATTCACAGAAGAATTAAATAAGACACGTAAACTCAAAATAAAGCTTCAAATATTCCTATGAACCACAGAAAATGAATTTAAAATAAAATATTAAATCTGGAACTCATATCCAAATTTCAACAACTAGGCCAACCTAAAAATGTCCAAACAAAATGAGATAGAAGAAATAAAATATATTGCATACCATGCACAACGACCATATCATAAATACATATTCATTACAAACAATCAATTAATGAGAGAAATTTGATATTGCATACAACCTTGTTATACAAATATAAAGTTTGATACAAAAGGAAGAAAACAACTTATACCAGAAACCTCATGTATATAACACCAAATCAATATATCAGGAAAGCACCCAAAAAAAAGCACAAGCTTTCACTACTATATCATTTTTCCCTAATAAGTAAAAGCTAAGTTATTCTTCTTCTATAAGTATTCTAATGCTCAACATAAGCAAGCATCTGTGCACAATCCATTTTTAGGTGGCCTCTGAAGCATTAAAAAAGAAACAAAATTAAAAGCTAAAATAACATATTAAATCTGGAACTCATATCCAAATTTCAACAACTATGCCAAGCTAAAAACGTCCAAACAAAATGAGATAGAATAAATAAAATATATTGCACAGCATGCGCAACAACCATATTGTAAGTACATATTCATTACAAACAAACAATTGATGAGAGAAATTTGATATTGCATACAACCTTGGTATA
This sequence comes from Saururus chinensis, assembly GCA_035235625.1. Classification (NCBI taxonomy): domain Eukaryota; kingdom Viridiplantae; phylum Streptophyta; class Magnoliopsida; order Piperales; family Saururaceae; genus Saururus; species Saururus chinensis. Next base: position 26,161,063 of record CP141144.1, read on the forward strand.
CAAATATAACGTACGATACAAAAGGGATAAAACAACTTATAGCAGAAACCTCATATATATAGCACAAAATGAATATAACAGGAAAGCACCCAAAAAAAAAGCTCAAGCTTTCACTATTATATCATTCTTCCTTAATAAGTAAATGTAGCAAATACTCGTTAAAACGTTGCAAAAACTATCAACAAACCAATAAAACAATACAAAGATATATTAAATTATCATTACGCATACCAAGACAATTTTTTTACTTGCACGTCTTAGGCCTTCATCTATAAGTATTTCAATGCCCAACAGAAGGAACCACCTGTGGGCAATCCTTCCGTAGGTGCTTCCCGAAACTAAAAAAAAGAAAAGGAAAAATTAGTGCATAAGTTGGCACGCAGTTAAATAATTACACCGGAAAAAAAATCTGAACGCCCCGACTAGAAAAACCAGACCCGGACAGGGGGTTAGATCAGAAGACAGAATCAAAGTGTATAAAATAAGTGAAAAAATTAAAACCGACTGACTAGGAGCTGCAGACTCTGAGTGCTAAGAGTCATAATGTTCATCCATGCACTGTGAAGCTTTAACGTTCCGTTGTGCGTAGATAAGAACAAACCGAATTTTATAACTAATTTGGATCGGGCCAACGTTATTTAATCGTTGGTTGCCTACGTACGTCTTGGATACCATCTCTGACATTATTCCAATACGATCGGATCTGAACATAATTCTGCCTAACGGCTACTACATTCATCAAATATCATAAAATCATATATGATAAAATATGTATACTTTATATCTGAATAATTGATTCGGAATCAGACGGAAATCTTATAAATCATCAGAGTCAAACGGAAGTCAATAAAGTAGTGAAATACACATCTCACGTAGGTGAGCAAAACTACACATTCCAATCTATCATAGAGCGGAGCAGAACACACAACAGAGCATGTTGGATCATATCAGATCCTATTAGATAATATTAGATTTCATCTGACCATACTGATCACATCAGATCAGATTGGAGTATATTAGATCACAATAGAGCATTTTAGTGTAATTCGGATCACCACAGAATATATCAAAGTAGATCGAATAGAAACATATAAGTATATATCATACCATAACAAAGTATATATCTTAATTAGTATATTACTAATTAAGATATGCATGCATATAACTTATATTAAATTAGAAGATCAGAAAAGCGTACTCCCTTGCAGTTTCAGAAGTGACGATGTTCAAAGTTGCTCGTTTCCTCAGAGCGTCTTTCCTTTCAGGTCCGAAGATGGTGGGCAGAACCTCCTCTAACTCCGAAATACTTTCTGTGCCCGTAAGCTACGGACAGAACCTCCACTTAACCCGAGAACACTTTTCCCTTCCCATGCCCATAGGCGGCGGGCAGAACTTCCCCTTACCCGGAGACACTTTACCCTCACCGCCCCCGTAGGCGGTGGACAGAACCTCCCTTTATCCAGAGACACTTTACCCTTCCCGTGCCCGTAGGTGATGGGTAGAACCCCCCCTTGCCTGGAGACACTTTTCCTTTCCCACGCCCGTAGGCGATGGGCAAAACCTTCCCTTACCCGGAGACACTTGAACCTCCCCTTGCCCCCGGGATGTTTCCCCTATATAGCATTGCTAACTTGAGGAATGGACTCTTCCATTATGTTGATCACCCTTGAATTAGCTAGGAACGCCTCTTGAATGACTCGAATCGGACTTAAAATGAGAGAGAAATGAAGAACAGAAGATGAGAAAACGTGGGAGAATCTCCCCTTACCAGGAGATACTTTACCCTTTCCGCACTCGTAGGCGGCAGACAGAACCTTCCCTTGCCCTGATGCATTTCCCTTATCTGGCATTGCTAAGTTGAAGAATGGACGCTTCCATTGCGTAGAACACCCTTGAATTAGTTAAGAACACTTTTTGAACGGAAGGAAACAGACGTAGAATGACTCCAAAAACTCCTCCGGAAGAATGAACAAAAATGACTATTTATAAGGAATTAGCGTGCGAGTGTACGGAGGAAGACAGAATGCACGCGCACATGCTGGCGGCATGTGGCACGTGCTGAATGGTCCAAAAACAAGGTCGGTGCGCATGACACGCGTGTCACCGCATTGCGAACAGCACGCGGTTAGCAGCGCGATCGTGCGGGATCCGCATCGCGCGGACAGCTGCGATCGCACGAAGCAGCGGCTCGGCTCCAACTCAGCTGGCTAACATCAGATATTTCGTCCTTTCTTGAATATTTTATTATTATTTCATTCAAATACAATTCCAACTTCAAAACACAAAAACTTTTTATCCCGAAGTTGGAATTGTACAATCTTGGTACCGATGGACTCGTATCGACAAGCTCTTCAAAACTTGACCCCACATGGGTAGGTTATCTCGCACTTTTAAAGTAGGTCCCGCCCATATGGCATACTTCCTGAGGTCATAACTTTTGTTCCCGACCTCTGTTTTGAGTGTTCTAAAGACACAAAATAATTAAACAAGGCATGAAAACTCGAAATAAAGTCGCCAATATTTCTATGAACCAACCGAACATGAATTTAAAAATATATTAAATATGGAACTCACAACCAAATTTCAAGAATCATGTCATAATAAAACGTTCAAAGAAAACAAATTTGAATAAATAAAATATATTGCATACCACGCGCAACGACCATATCATGCAAACATATTCATTACAAACAATCAATGAATGAGAGAATTTTGATATTGCACACAACCTTTGTCTACAAATATAAAATACGATACAAAAGGGACAAAACAATTTAAAACATAAATCTCATATATAAAACATCAAATGAATATAACAGGAAAGCACCAAAATAAGACACAATATTTCCTTTGCACTACCATAGAAAATTATGCTAAACACCAATAAAATAACACAAAAATATATCTAATCAAGGAAAGTAAAGACATCTAAGTTAGATCTCGAGATTTAATTTACCTAAATCTCAGGCTGCCAAAACCAAAAGAATTTCCATATAAAAAAGGTAACTAAACTCAGAAATCAAAGCCTTGATCTGACAGAAAAAAAAAAAGGAAACCTAAAAAAGGATCGCCTGTCAAATATTGAAGCTAAACTTTCATCTACCCAAAAGCAAATACATATGTATGTAAATGACACAAATCATCAATTAAAAAAAAACTATTTGGCCTGGTTCAAACTATAGCAGATCCCAAATAAATCCATGAAGTAGGATGGCGCAAAGGAAACCGAAAGGGCACAACTGAGGGAACCGAAAAGGCAAGACAATGTAACTACAATAAATTTAAAAGAAGATAAAAAGGCAGGAAACTATTCGTAAACAATCCAAAACCGCCACGTACCTACCAATAAGAATGGATTTAAATAAATTTAATAGCGTAACCAACTTAATGAAGCGTGAAAACATCGACCTACCAAATAAAAGCAACCCACATTAGTGTCACAATAATTACGGGCAATCAAATACGATTGCATAACTGTTGCGTCTATTAACATGCCATATACTAATTGAATAAACCTACCAAATAAATCAGTACACATAAAGATCGCAATAATTATTTACAACCCGTAAAATGCCAATACCAAAATTATCCCCAAAAGCAAATCCGATTTATGAACATCATTGTACAAAACCAAAACATAAGTATGAAGGACATTTTTGTCCAGCATGATAAATATATTTATACTCAGCGTGATAAATTATATCATTAATTACTAATACCCCATACCTTAAATATACCCTGGAAACTAACCAAAATTACACCCAGAAGCGTAGGAAAAAGGGGGATATGAATAGAGGGCATTTTTGTCCGTTTGTGGCAAAATATCTCGGACGCCATTAATTTTAACCCCAAATTCCCGGGATACCCCTATAGAATACCTATAATTGCATGACAAATAACTATACAAACATGTAAATACTCACTCATTCGTGGACAAAACCGTCATACGCCAATATTCAAAAGTCAAACTGGCCACGGCTCTTTTTATGGAGAGTGGAGGGTATTTTCATCCACAAGTGGCAAAGTGTCTCGGACACCATCAATTTTGGGCCTAAATTCCCTCTATACCCCTACATAATACATATAATTACATAAAATTTAAATTACAAGAACACGTAAATACCCATTCCTTTGTGGCTAAAACTATAAATCGCCTCTTCCAAAAGTCAAACTCGTCGCGGCTCTTTTAGGGTGGAGGATGAGGAAAAATTTTAAATGAAGCTCCAAGTCAATACGACACTGACCATCATACATAATACATATGACCATAATATGCATCTAATGGTTAGGGTTTCAATCACGTATGTACGCACGTCTGATTAATCAACTATATCCATCTTAAATTTTTAGGGACAACACCTATACAAACAATGCTCACAAAAAATGGCATACAAAAAATTAAAAAATTATATCAAACATATATATGTAGCATCAAAAAACACAATCATAATACCAATATTCGGCAACAAGTAACTACAAAATACACAGTCTATCCCACGCATCCTATTTTCAAAGTCTAAAGTACATTAATCCTTACATGTTAACCATATATAAGAACTGCATAAAAAATTGCTCTAAGCATATAAAAAAACTCCAACAAGATATAATAATACCCCTATCTTATTATAAACAAATTATGCATGACATAATGAAATATACATCAATTTGTTTGAACCAAGCATCATCTCTTAATGTGGTTTCGGAAGACATAGACAAAACCGCAACAAAACACACTGCAAATTATGCAAGACAAAGCATCATCTCGTAAAGTGGATCTGGAAACCATTGACAAAAACGTAGCGAAACACACTATTATTTGCACAACACCATAGAAAACCAAATGGCCATATAACTAAAACAATCCTTACCAAAGCAATGAATAACCTAGAAAATCTATACCAGAAGCCTTTAACCAATAGACTAAAAGCTCAATATCCTACATGTACAACACAGCAAAAACTAACATAATTCCAAATTTGAAAACTAACTACATACCACATTCGTTGTCATGAACTATACAATATTGAGCAAATAGAAACAAGTTTCAAAATCTCCCAACTACGAAATGGTAACGGCCGAATATAGTTTGGTTCCTCTCATTATTTGACGACAAAGACTTTAATTTCATTGGTCCAAATTTCCACTTCCTTACAAAATAAATGATCCACAAAATGTGACAGTTAGTATCAACAATATTGCAGATCACATAAAACAGTAAACCCAATATCACTGATGAGCACAAGAAAATAATATTTGAATGGAAACTACCATTCGGGCACAACAATGATACGACTTCTTATAAAAAAAATATAGGTGCACTTCAAATTCAAAGCTTACACTTATATATCAATAGCTCTAAATAACCACTCAAAAAAACACTAAATATCTTAAGATACAACCCAAATCCTAGAATTACCATTAGCAAAATAAACTCTACAGGAAGTCACGAGGAACACCATCATTGCTCGGAAAAATTACAACCACCGAACCCCAAAAGAGCAACTAAACACAAAGGTCGTAGATAGTGGGCAGCGTTAAGAGAGGATTTGTGCTAGAAATGCCCCACACCAAAAATCACATAAATCTATGTAAAATTCCATTTAGATTGAATGAAGTTAAAAAGGAAGTCTAAAACGTGCACCAATTAAATTGAATGAAGTTGAAAAGGCATGACCAATTTAACACATGAAGAAAAGGAAAATGAAGGCATGAAACATTTCCTTAATAAATCTAATCCAACTCAAAAAGCAAGAAACGCCCCCCTCTTAAATTGAATCCACCATCCAACCACAACCAAAAATGTCATCCATTAACATGCCATAAACTAATTAAATAAACCTACCAAATAAATCACCACCCATAAATATCACATTAATTATTGGCAACTGATAACAACGCAAACACCAAAACTATCTCAAAAAACAAATCTAAATTGCAAACATCATATTACAAACTTGACACATAAGTATGAAGGACATTTTTGTCCAATGTGATAAATTTATTTATCCTCAATAAGTATCATTAATTACTAAGATCCCATACCTTAAATATGCCCTGGAAACTAACAAAATCACATCAAAACGCGTAGGAAGAGGGATGAGAATAGAGGGCATTTTTGTCTGCCTATGGCAAAGTGTATTAGACGCCACTAATTTTGACCCCAAATTCCCGGGATACCCCTATAGAATACATATAATTAATGGCAAATGAACTACATAACCTCATAAATACTCACTCCTTTATGAAATAAAAGGTCATTCACCAGTTGAAAAAAGTCAAACTGGCCACAACTCTTTTTATGGAGAGCTAAGGGTTAAAACGTGCACCCATTAAATTGAATGAAGTTGAAAAGACATGAACAATTTAACACACAAAGAAAAGGAACTTAAAAGGCATGAAACGTTTCCTTAATAAATGTAATCCAACTCAAAAGATAAGAAACACCCCCCACTTAAATTGAATCCACCATCCAACGTCAGCCAAAAATGACGTCCATTAACATTCCATAAAGTAATTAAATCAACCTACCAAATAAATCACTAGCAATAAATATCACATTAATTATTGACAACCGATAACAATGCAAATACCAAAACTATCCCCAAAAACAAATCTGAATTACGAACATCATAGTACAAAACCGAAACATAAGTATGAAGGACATTTTTGTCCAACGTGATAAATTTATTTATCCACAATAAGTATCATTAATTACTATGATCCCGTACCTTAAATATGCCCCAGAAACTAACCAAAATTACATCAAAACACATAGGAAAAGGAGGGATATGAATAGTGGGCATTTTTGTCCGCCTATGTCAAAGTATCTCAAACGCCATTAATTTTTTACCCCAAATTCCTGGGATACCCCTACAGAATACATATAATTCATGGGAAATGAACTACATAACCTTGTAAATACTCACTCCTTCATGGCATAAAAGGTCATTCACTAGTTGGAAAAAGTCAAACTGGTCGCGGCTCTTATTTTGGAGAGGTAAGGGTTAAAACGTGCACCGATTAAATTGAATGAAGTTGAGAAGGGATGAACAATTTAACACATGAAGAAAAGGAAAATTAAAAGGTATAAAACGTTTCCTTAATAAATGTAATCCAACTCAAAAGGCAAGAAATGCCCCCCTCTTAAATTGAATTCACCATCCAACCTCAGCCAAAAATGGCGTCCATTAACATGCCATAAAGTAATTAAATCAACCTACCAAATAAATCACAACCCATAAATATCACATTAATTATTGACAACAGATAACAATGCAAATGCCAAAACTATCCCGAAAAACAAATCTGAATTACGAACATCATAGTACAAAACCGAAACATAAGTATGAAGGATATTTTTGTCCAACGTGATAAATTTATTTATCCTCAATAAGTATCATTAATTACTAAGATCATGTACCTTAAATATGCCCTTGAAACTAACCAAAATTACATCAAAACGCGTAGGAAAAGGAGGGATATGAATAGAGGCCATTTTTGTCCGCCTATGGCAAAGTATCTTGGATGCCATTAATTTTGACCCCAAATTCCCGGAATACCCCTATAGAATATATATAATTTATGGGAAATGAACTGCATAACCACGTAAATACTCACTCCTTCATAGCATAAAAGGTCATTCGCCAGTTGGAAAAAGTGAAACTGGCCACGACTCTTTTTATGGAGAGCTAAGGGATAAAACATGCACCAATTAAATTAAATGAAGTTGAAAAGACATGAACAATTTAACACATGAAGAAAAGGAAAATTAAAAGGCATAAAATGTTTCCTTAATAAATGTAATCCAACTCAAAAGGTAAGAAATGCCCCCCACTTAAATTGAATCCACCATCCAACGTCAGCCAAAAATGACGTCCATTAACATTCCATAAAGTAATTAAATCAACCTACCAAATAAATCACTAGCAGTAAATATCACATTAATTATTGACAACCGATAACAATGAGAATACCAAAACTATCCCCAAAAACAAATCTGAATTACGAACATCATAGTACAAAACCAAAACATAAGTATGAAGGACATTTTTTTCCAACGTGACAAATTTAGTTATCCTCAATAAGTATCATTAATTACTAAGATCTCATACCTTAAATATGCCCCAGAAACTAACCAAAATTACATCAAAACGCATAGGAAAAGGAGGGATATGAATAGAGGGCATTTTTGTCCGCCTATGGCAAAGTGTCTCAGACGCCATTAATTTTGACCCCAAATTCCCGGAATACCCCTATAGAATACATATAACTCATGGGAAATGAACTACATAACCACGTAAATACTCACTCCTTCGTGGCATAAAAGGTCATTCGCCAGTTGGAAAAAGTCAAACTGGCCACAACTCTTTTTATGGAGAGCTAAGGGTTAAAACGTGCACGAATTGTATTTAATGAAGTTGAAAAGGCATGAACAATTTAACACACGAAGAAAAGGAACTTAAAAGGCATAAAACGTTTCCTTAATAAATGTAATCCAACTCAAAAGGTAAGAAACGCCCCTCACTTAAATTGAATCCACCATCCAACGTCAGCCAAAAATGACGTCCATTAACATTCCATAAAGTAATTAAATCAACCTACCAAATAAATCACTAGCAGTAAATATCACATTAATTATTGACAATCGATAACAATGCAAATACCAAAACTATCCCCAAAAACAAATCTGAATTACAAACATCATAGTACAAAACCAAAACACAAGTATGAAGGACATTTTTGTCCAACGTGATAAATTTATTTACCCTCAATAGGTATCTTTAATTACTAAGATCTCATACCTTAAATATGCCCAGTAAACTAACCAAAATTACATCAAAACGTGTATGAAAAGGAGGGATATGAATAGAGGGCATTTTGACCGCCTGTGGCAAACTGTCTCGGACACTATTAATTTTGACCCCAAATTCCCGGGATACCCCTATAGAATACATATAATTAATGGGAAATGAACTACATAACCATGTAAATACTCACTCCTTCATGGCATAAAAGGTCATTCACCAGTTGGAAAAAGTGAAATTGGCCGCGACTCTTTTTTTGGAGAGCTAAGGGCATTTTCATCCAAAAGTGGCAAAGTGTCTCAGACACCATTAATTTTGGGCCTAAATACCCGGTATACCCTTGTAGAATACAAATTATTACATAAAACATCAATTAAGTAAACACGTATATACCTATTCCCCTTGTGGACTAAATTGTAAATTGTACATTAAAAAGTCAAACTAAAGTCCAACTGGCCACGACTCTTTTAGGGTGGAGGATTTATAATAAAAATTTAATTATCTCTTATCTCTTCCACTCTCTCTCCCCCCTTATCCCCCACTCTCTTCCTCTCTCTTTCCCTTTTCTCCCTCCTCTCTCCTCCCTCCCTCTCTCTCTCTTTCCTCTCTATCTCTTCTCTCTCCCTCTCTCCTCCTCTCTCGTCCCTCCTCACTCTCGTCCCTCTATCTACCCTCTCTCTTCTTTCTCTCTCTCCTCACCCTCTCTCTCTACCCTCTCTACCCTCTTTTTCACTCTTCTCTCTCTCCTCACCCCCTCTCTTATCTCGCTCCTCATCCTCTCCTTTCCCCTCTTTCTCTCTCTCCTCAACCCCTCTCTTCTCTCTCACTTCTCACCCCCTCTCATCTCTCTCTCCTCACCCTCTCTCTCCTCAACCTCTCTCCTCCTCCTCTCTTTTCTCTCTCTCCCTCTTTTGCTCTCTTCATTATCTCTCTTTTATTATAAATTATATTTTAAAATTAATAAAAAAAATTTAAGAAAGAAAATATATTATATATAAATATTGAAAGTTTAATCTATTATTGAGACTACCTTTTATTGAAAATTGAATATTTATTTATTATATATACAAATAGTAAATATTGAATAAAATATATTATATTTAAGATGTTTATTTTATTTTTTAATATTTTTTATATAATTATTTATTAAATAAAATTAATTAATAAAGCTAACAGTGACGCTTATATACAAGCATTGTTATTATCAATTCTATTTGTGACACTTTTTAATAGTTCTAAATTTTTTATTTTTTATTTTTTATTTTAAATTCATTACTATTAGTGAAACTTTTATTAAGCGTCGCTAATAGCATAACTATTAGCAGCGCTTTATACCAAGCATCGCTATTGTTAAAACTATTAGTGACGCTTTAGAAAAAGTGTCCCTAATAGTAATAATTTTTTTTCTTTTTTTTAAATAAATATCTTTTAACGACTCTTGTTTTAAGCATCGCTAATAGCCATATATTAGCGATGTTATTGTAAAGCATCACTAATAATTCTAGTATTAGCGACATTTTATATTAAGCATTGCTAAGATATGTCTATTAGCGACACTTAATAAAAAACATCGCTAATATGTAATTTTGTTGTGGCGCTTATTTATGTGTCACAAATAGTAGTTACTAACGACGTTTTATTTGCGTCGCTAATAATACACTTTGTTGTAGTGAATGATTTTGAATGCCTCAAAAGTACTAGATTTTTCTCTCATAAAATCAAACCAGTTGAATCTTGACAAATCATAAACCATTACTAATATATATTTTTCCCACCTAAGCTTGCAGTTTTCATGGGTCCCATCAAATCTATGTGAATTAACTCATGTAGTTTCACAGTTTTGACATGCTTCAATTTCTTATGTGAAGATTTTGTTTGTTTCCCCTTCTGGGGAGCACAACACATTAGGTTTTTCAGGTGATGAGCACTTCTACTAAAGACAAGTTAGTAAAGTAGATAGGATCAAGATAATAACAATTGTCATGTGTACTAATCACTGTTTTAAAAACCGGCCCGGCTGAACCGCCAACCCGGCTGACCAGTTTAAGATACTGCACAAAATTTTTTGTAGCCAACAAGATTTGAACTCGTGCCATCAGAACCCAACACAGTTCCTTACCCATTGGGCTACACAACTTTGTTACATATTTCTCTATTTCTGTTATATTTGAAGTTAAACCTTACGCCAGGCGGGATTCGAACCCAGGCCCAAAGACCTGAATCAGGCACTTTATCCACTGAGCTGTGGTGATTGTATGTGTAATTGTTTATATTTACTATACATTTAATATAATAATTAAAAAACGGGTCAACCCCGGTTAACCCGCGGTTGAACCCAGTTAAACCGGCCCGGTGACCAATCCGGGTCAATGCCTGGGCCGGTTTTTAAAACACTGGTACTAATGCCTTTCACACAAGCATCTATGATATAACAATATTTTCTAGTAAATTTCACAATGAAATCAGAATCGCAAATTTGTCTAATGTTTAAAGTATTAGCTCTCACACCTTTAATAAACAAAGTATCATCAAAATCAAGTAATCTAGAAATACGTAATGTTCCAACCCTATCTACTTGTATAGAACTCTCATCATCTAAGGTGACCTTCCTTGAAGTCTTCTTCACTAAGTGTATGAATGTAGTCTTGTAACATAAATATTCTTGACCTTTTAAAGTTCTCTAGAGGATTTTGTACTTAGATTTTGAATCTTCTTGTGATGTGGCCTATAAGCATTCAATTTTGAGTAGATCTTATTGACTTTTGAGTATGTGCTCTATGACCTATGTTTTGAAAATTCTCTTTCAAATTTGGTGCCTTCTATGCAAATTGTCATGCTAGGTTAAAATTTGTTAACTATTTTTTCTAAAGAGTTTGATATCTAACCAACGGTTTAAAATTGGAAGAACTAGCGCCATGCAAATTCAAATTTCTAGATTGAATGCATTTTGTGATTGCTAGAGAATTAGAGTTCTATGATTAACATAGCCTAATTTACTTTTGTCATTGCCAGATTGTCCACAATAAAGAATTTTATCCGGCTTTTCTTTCCCTTTTAGAAATTCTTATAATGTTTTATTCGAGATTTTCAATTCCATCTTTAATTTCTCAATTTTCAATCTCTATTCTTTATTTTCAACATCACACAACTTCTTGGCATTCAAAATTTTCACAATCAATATCACAAAGCTTTGATCTAAGAGATTCCAATTCAGCAAAGATATGATTGATTCTAGCAACAACATAATTAGCAACAAAGAGGGACAATCCTAATATACTTTGGAAATTTATATCAAGAGAAAATAAGCCTAAACCACATATGGAAAAAAACCATACTCCCTAACTACCATGTGTTCATTTATTTATTGCCAAACTGAGGTAATATAGTGACTCAACTTCAAAAGTTATCTTAAGAAATACAAGATATATTTCCACCTATATCAAAAATCAAAACAAAATTTTCTATACTAAAGCACCAAAATTCATATGTGTCTAGCAAGTCATGTAAAATCAAGCAAACAAAGACTCAAGAGATTTGTTACATGGAATCCTCAAAAAAACCCAAGAGACACTCTATATAGACCAATCAATGCACTATGGTAAACAAAATAAAAAGTTACCGTTTTACTAAAATAAATCCTCATTTTCATTAGTCGGCTAGATTCCACTTCTAAACTATTGTATCATTTCCTAGGTTGTTTACTTGCATCAATCTTAGTCTTTCCTCCTTATTGCTTCTAATATACCTTAATATTTACTAACAGACCCTTTTGCTTCAACAATCCTCTCCTTTTAATCTTCTTACCAAATCTTCAGCAACACATAGTCCAGTAAGTGTATGCACACTCCCATTCTCAATTTTTTCTATAGGGTTCTTAATGATTCCTCTCCCTCTCTTACCGTGTCCACAAACCATTTTTATAGACCCTTAATTTGGATAAGGACTTGTACCTTGAATAGGAATCTAATTCTATTCGGAAATGCCTATTTAAGAAAATTATACATTTGGTCGATTGATTGTTCCATAGGGTGATCAATTATTTCATGTGTTGTTTGAATGTAAACTTGTAAACATTCCATCACCGAAGAACGATCTATCGTTTACTGTTCTAGAATTAGATTAGACCAGACTCCAATCGATCTCACTATGAACGATCGATCAGTAAATGTTATGGAGAACCTAATGAAATTCATTCAAGGTCGATAATCGGGCTTTCATTACCAATTGATTGCTTATGAACAAAATTACAGTCTTTTACTAATTTTTTTTCATTTGTCTCATGCACTATATTACAATATTTTCATCACTCTCAAGTATGTGTGTGCGATGTATGTGCGAGTTTGTACCTGCCAAAAACATCTCTTGAGGCTTCCAATCTACTCTTTACCATGTAATCTTTAACAATACTTCAACTCAAAATTATACATCATTCACATTATTTTGATCATCAAAGTAAGCCAAGATCGCACTACATATTACCAAATATGTTTTTACATTGGCCACTTAGGTCCATAATCCTTTGTGGGCCTTAGATTTATGACACAAATGAAGTAAGTGTTCAATAAGAGTGTAAAGTTGCATGGAGTGATATAGTTCTAGGAGTTAGAGGGACCTTCTTGATGTTGTCACAACAATCATGGACCTCTTTTCATTGTGAGAAGGGTTGAGTTTTAAATTATTATTACATGTATGATTAATTATATAATAATTTTATATGAGGTATTTGTTTAGAATTGGTATAAAATATACTCAGTATCCTTCTGTTGCAAGTGTTCAAGAAGAGTCAACTTCTAAGAGGACTAATGTGCTTGGAAAGGATATTAGTTTACATAGTAAGTAGGATTACATCTGTCTATTCTGTTGGCATAGATTTGTATGGATGATTGTAGACACATGAGCGTGAGTATATATATATATATATATATATATATATATATATATAATTTTGTATTATGGTTTTTAGATATGGATACAAGCAAGACCCTACTTCATTTAATGTTAAGATTTGATAATTATTAATATTATACTCTGATTTAATATTTATAAGTTTAAAAAACAAGTAGACCGTACACTAAGATATTCCATCAAATGTTTTGATAAGATGTATGTGTGTGTGCTATTTTCGCTATGATGTATTTTTAAAAAAAATAAAAAATAATAGTGTGAGTGTGATGGTTGTTTTGTGAATTTCGAAAACCAAGGTAGTCACAGAGCACCCTCTTTACGATGTTGACCCTCCCCTAGTCCAGCTGATTAGAACGAGCACATTTGTTAATATGGGTGGTGGATTAATGGGTACACCGTTGAATGTCCCTGATCCACATCTGGTAAAGCTTCAACAACTTTGCCGGTCTATTCACGAGCAGATTGGACATGAGGTCTTCAAGTCTCACTGCAGTCAGCGCAATTGTAATAGCAGTAGTCTGCAATGAACTCGAGGAAGTGACAAAATGGTTCATCGGTTATTGGCAGGGCGGGAAAGGACCGTGGTTGTTTTGTCTAGGGAGACGTGTTATGCTTAGACGCGTACATTTATTTGGAGTTATTAATATCCGGACTCGACTCTGGCCCCTCAAGTAATTGATCTGGATCCCTTGTAAGAACTTGTGTGAGTGTTCTTACAATAGCCTAGCCTGTCAAGATGAATTGGGCGAGTTTCCACAAGCACAAGGACTTGTTGGGAGAACATTTAACGCAGAGTGGTAGGGAAAATGCTTCCATTTTAAAGTCTCTCTCGCACCTTTCGTGGCTTTAGTGTAGGAAATATTTTTTTATATTTTCTTTTGACAATGTGCTTAGTGTAAGTTGTACATAAAAACCTTTAATATTTAAGATTGTAACGATATATATATTAACAATATATTAAAGTTAATAGCATGCACTAGCATGTGATGTCAATTCCATAAATAATAGATCCATATGCCTTATACTAAGCTTATTATCAATAAGAACATAAAATATACTTCCCCCCATAATAGCCATACTCTAATACTTCTTTCTTAATTTGCCACGCTTCCATTATTAGTCACCAAGATAAGGCTCCCATTATTGGTAACAAAGCCTTGGAAGGAAGTTAGACAAGTCCCACATAAAATTATTAGATATACGGACTTCCTTAAAAAAAGACTCCCTCATCCGCACCGCCCCAACCCTGGCATTCCCCCAGTCCCAGGTCCGGTACCGGCAGGCAACGATAGGTGGGCATCTTCTCATGCCAAAAACAGCAAGTATCGAAGTAAATCACCCGTCTGACCACCGCCCCCGCCCCCGTCCCCACCCTCACCACCGCCCAGAAGACCAGATCTTTTACAGTCTCTGAATTCTATCCTTTTCGGCTGTATTTTTGGGTCATTTTGACCGACTTCATGGTGCCACGCCTATCTACCTGAATACTATTTATAGTCTATTTGATCCTTTCGCTTGTACAAGGCCTTTTCATCTTGGAATTAGGCATGGCTGAGGAGTTTGTCGCCCCTCATTTTAGCCAGCCCACCCCACCCCACCTATCCCACCAATACACAGACGGTGAATATTCACCGACTGTGTTCAAAGGGGTGGGCTGGCTAAAGTGGGAGACTTCTCATCCAATCTGGCATAACTAGATTTTAGATCTTCAACTACTTCATATGGTCCAACATCATCTCTGTTTTTTAGCTTGGGAGTTTAAGCTTGACTGGGACTCCACCGTCGCCTATGCCCCTGCTCCTCGCTGCCCGACACCCGTAGTCCATGACAGACGAATCATCGACAGGAAAAATTAATTGTCTACATGACCACTGGATGTTCTCGAGGGAGCGGAGGCCGGCACCAGAGATGACCAACGACTGGTGGGGCTGAAAGGATCCAACGGAAGAGGGCGAGGAGGCGGAGAGGAGGCCAAGGCGGAGGCAAATCAAAGGCGATGTTTGCAATGGGGGAGAAAATGGCTGGGGTCGGGGAGGTGCCGGAGTCGAGGAGAGTGGGAGCCTGGGCTGGGCGGAGATGCGTCCGGACTGGTCAGCAGGGGTGGTGGCGAGGGCAGGGGCAGAGCAGGGACGGACGCATTTCAATTGGATCCAACCCAGTTCAGGCGTCAACACAATTCTCGCGTGCAAGGACAAAATAGATTATTACAAAGTCTTGTCCTGCTTATCAGCATTTTCATAACTATCGACACATTCATAAACAATTCTTCGGCTCGACAATGTCACATGTGCTTGAACCAAACGAATCCGATAAGATCAATAAACCAAAAAGAAACAATTTTTCTTTCTAGGGCAAAAAAATATATTACAAACTTGGAACTTCGGAGTTCAGATCATTCCAAAACTCCATCAAACAACATTAATCTAATACATAATCTGGTCTAATCAACTAAAAAAGACATATAAACAAGTGGGCCACGAGGTCACACAACACATAATTAAACTACACAAGGGCAGGTTCAACGCCGCACAGCTCGTCCTCAATCATAGGCGGCAGTACAATGTCAGCCCCCCACAGTACCGCCGGCCGCCGTGGGCACCCTACGGCTATGGTGACACAAAAGGTGGGGGCGGCTCGAACAGTATTCTGCTATCAGGGCAAGAGTCAAACATGGAGAACTCACCGGCGGCCTTCTTCATCTCAAACTCCAGTGTGTCCATCTGCACCTCCAGCTCCCTCAGCTTCTGGTTCATGTCCTCTAACCTCTTCTTGGACAACTCATCTGCAACACCACAGACATAAGAGACTACATAAGAGCCTATGCAAGTCTGGTGCATGAATGCAAGGAAGAACGACACTTTTGCCTTTGAGAACGTACCGTATCGAGATATAAAGTCCGAAACAGCTCGGGTGTCGATGGAAGAGAAAGGGGGTGAGCCGGCCATGGCGGCAGCAGGTGTCAGCTTCCCTTCTTCCGTCTTCCTCGACATCTCTTCCTCTGGTTCGCTTCCACCCAAGACGAAGAAAGTGAGTCGACTTATTTCAAGAGGGGAGTCGACTTCTTCCGGATTCCTACGTCACATGTGACGGGCCCATGCGGAAGGGCGACTTGCTCCCCACGCCAGTACGCCCTCGCCACGGAGTCGCCATCCTCGTTTCCTCCGGTTGTCTTCTCGTCGAATGTTCCAGACGAGCGTATGTGTGGCCGTGGATTTGTAGCTTGATGGCTTCTGGCCACTTAAGTTGGTGCGCACAAGTGGCACGGATGTGCGTGTGGTACCCCATCAAAGGTGCGGCATGCATCATGTGAAACACCCACGTCGAGACAATTGATTGCCAACGTCACGTGTGTTTTCTGGGTATCACGAGGCAACGAGAACTTTTATATTACCCCTTAATAAAGTCTTAATAATTTTTAATATTATTTATTATTTTTTAAAAAAATTGTGCATAATATTATTAATTTAAGATTAATTTTATATAACTTAAGGAGATAATTTTTTAATTAAATAATATTTATAATAAATCTTATATTTTCAAATAACGACAGCTATGCAAGTATTTTTTTCATTAATTCCTAAATTACTTTTCTCTTTTAATTTTTCTCCTCTTCTCTGTTATACATTTTCTATATAAATAGGGAAAAGGTGCGGCTATATTATGCATTTTCCATCAAAATAAGGCAATGTTGCAGCTCTATATATTATGCATTCGCCGTTGGAATAATGAAGCATTGCAGCTCTGTTATGTGTTTGTCGTCATAATAGGGAATCGTCACCCCTCTTCGGCCTTTTGTGTGCCCTAACAATTGGGCTCTGCGTGGAGGCAGGCTTCATATAAATTCCCGCAACTGGGCAGTTCAAACGAATCGTTTGATCTTAATCGGACTATCTATTTGTTCATTGGTGCCCGATTTTCATATCTAGCTCAAGGATCGCGTTTCTAGAACTTTTTTTTGCCATTGCCATCTTCCTCTACTAGTTGTGTTAGATCGATGGGTTATCGCCCCGGTTGTTTCTATCACACCCGAGGTTTTTTCTTACATTTAATTAAAAACTTTGCTAATATTTTATTTTAAACTACAGATATAAATCAAATGAACCAACGAAATTCAAAATCATATGAAAATAATTTTCGTAAATTAATTCATCATAAGACAAAACTAAAATTCTTAGGCGTGACCTGAAATGAAAACATATAAGTAAAACTCACCATAGCTTTGGTCTTTAAAAATAAATACATCCCAGGCCTTTTTGAGTATAAATTCTTCAATAGTCTGTGTTCTGATTCATATATAAATACACAAGTCCAAAAACTAATACATTTCTATTACCTTAATCGATACATGAGATCATGACACTAAAATTTCATAGCCTCACTACGATTTTGCTGCACTCCAGGTCGAGGAAGGATAGTCCACCACGGGGAAAAGTCCAGACCAAGAAGCTATTGAACAAACTGCAAAAGCCTCTGAACGAAGGGGCTAAAAAGATAGGGTGAGTATTTTCATACACAGTAGGAAAATACCCAATAAGGGAAAATAAGTCAATAAACTTTGTAAGCTTATACAAATTTATTCATGCAATCACACATGAAGCAAAAAGGTACATGCAACATAAAATGAGTATCTCACACACATACAATCATACTAGCTGAACTTATACTTACACTTACACTTACAGTCTAAATTGTCTCACCAACTTACTCATACAATCGTATGCTTACACTTACGACAAACATACTTGTACAACCTTATTCGTACAAACTTACTCATACGACCATACTTGGACAATCTTACTCATAAACTTACTCTTACTATCTTCCATAGAAGCTCACACTTACTCTGGATCTTACACATACAACTTACTCAGAATCTAAAACATACAACTTACTCTTACTATCGTATACATACTACCGACAACTGAAACTCATTACAATTAATAAGCTCCAGCGTTGAAAGGAAGGGAATGCCACTGGGGCATAACCTTAACCTTAGGGGAGCAACTAGACACCATGGACTTTTTCGAAGGCAAGGCACACCTATGCTCATGGGGCACAAGATCAAATAGGTAAGAGCAGATCCATAATACTACTTACCTGAGCGTGCAAATGCCTACTCTCTGGGGCCATACAGTGCCAACTAAGGGCGGAAAAACATACAATGCCACTCTTGGGCAGGAATCTTATAGGGCATCTCTTGGGCAGAGCATGCAGTGCCATCTATAGGTAGAAAACATACAAAGCCCACGAAGGGCGGAAACTTTCAGCGCTCTCAACAGAGCATTAAACGTCTGGGCAAAAATATAGCACCAAGACCAAATCCCACAGGATAACACCATGACTAGACCAGGAAGGATGCTCAGTTGATTGCCTATCTGCTGGCACAAAAGAGGAACTTAATCTGTCGAAACCCTCAGTCTCAAACTCACAACGTTATCAAATTAGGGTTACTTACCATTCAAGTTTATATTAGAAAACTTATGCATATATAATTATGCTCGAAACGACTACCATTTTACATTCTTCAGCCAACAAGGTTAGAAATACACCCGTCCAAAAGTTCCAATCCACAAGGGTAGTATTCTTTACTTAACTCATCCCCCACCCTTGCACTTACAACCTTACCAATCTTTGCATAGTCTTACTTGTCGAACTCGAATTCCTTACTCACACTCTTACCATCAGATACTTACAGTCTTACACTATTCGCCTAAAAACCAAACTGTCCTTCTCGAACTCCTTGAGTGAAACCCTTAGACCTAAGTCCCGTCATCAAACCCCTACTGATTCCTTACACATTATTCTTTTATTACAATTCATATTACGTACATTATGCATGTACAATTATGTCATTACTTCTTACTAACTCACAATCCCCCAAGATTTCTGAACCTTAAGTCTTCTAAATCCTTACATCTCTCACGTCTTCTGCTCATTGCTCCAACGTGCCACCCGACTCAATCCAAACTAATTTTTCAATCCCATCAAATCCAACCTTCACTTGTCAATCTTACGTCTTTCCTCGCCCGACATACAATCACAGTTTCCATGTCATAGCCCACGAAGTACCCCTTCACCAAACTTACAATCAAACACTTCTACTCGTGCCCATCAATCACATACCACCAGTTCACAATGAAGATCACACGCTCTACTCATATACATACGATTCATAGCAACTTACTACATGCCCTTAGTCTTCATTAACATACTCACACAATTCACATACATACAACATGCTTTTATAATCAACATAGTCATGCAAAACATTAAATTATAAACTCATAGCATGCTACTACACAATCAAAGTATGCTATAATGAAATTACAAGTTCAAGGTCCCCTACCTCGTAGTCCACAGGAGTTTGATGGCGAGGAAATGATGGGGGCGACGTCGATAGCGGAATAGGCAGCCAAAACATCGCACTGAGAGAGTCATTGTTGTCCCAAGGATTTTTAGAGATGTTGGAATTAATCTTGATAAGGTTATATTAATTTCACTCAAGGCGAAAGACTGGGTGCACTAGGGCGACCGGACACAAGGTCGTGTCCCTAGGGATGGCAAAAGTGACCACATAATAAGAGGTGACTAATTGGAGGTCGACCAACAGTTTAAAACACATGTTGGCCACAACTTTAAAGTAGACCGCAAACTACATCCAGTGGTAACAATTCCACATTGTCGAAGCCTCACAACATGGCAGAGGACTTCGTTGTGTACTTACAGACATAAGGGAACAACCATATTGCCTAGAGGTGGAGTCGTTCCATAAACACAAGTTGAGGCACTAGGGCCCGACACAGGTGGCTGACAAAGGCAGCATCATTTCTAAATGCTTACCCACAATCAAATCGTCGTACAGACGATCATGCATCAAGCATGGCTTACGGTGGAAGATATGGTACGACATCAATCGAGCCTTCGATGGTTGAGTCTAATGGATGACAATATTACTTCCCCTTGGAAAAATTGAAATTCGGGAACTCTTTCCCATAAGTTTCTGGGTTGTGCATAATAAAAGTGGGGGTCAAAGCTGGAATCGGGCAAGAATTATTGGCCCTTGGTGTCACAGGGTTGGAGCAAAGCCCACGTCGGTAGGACATATGGCTCAAGCCCACGCAACGTCGGGCGGGACACTAGGTTGGCCTTAGGCTAGGGTGGGTCACTCGAAAGAGGTCAGAGGCATACCCTGAAGTTTAGGGGCGTGTGGTGTGTGCAAAAGATGTGCAAAGGATGCCGAGAGCAGTGACCCCTTATTGTTATTGGGTCAAGCTAACATCCATAGTTGTCTGCTAGCTGATGCCAGGCAGCAGAACACCCGGTCAGAGAAACAAAGAGATCAGATTTAACTGGGGCAACAGTGTATCGAGTTGGGGCACAGACATGCTTCGCCGGCCACAAATGGCCAGACAGGGCCAGGGGCCGAACTTAGAGGACGGTAGCAGCCCAATGTCGACCCAAATGGACATCGACCCAATGTCGTTTGATGTTCGACGGCAAAAAATGAATGCCACGATCGAAAACTTACTCTAATGTAGGTCGGCCAATCAAATTAATCGGAACCGATCGAGGCAAGGACGGCTAGACCTGGGTACCTTGCCGTCGTCGGTTCGAGGCGACAACCCAGAGGCCGATCAATGAGTAGTTGCCAATAGTGAAAACAAACGACAAAATCAACGAAATGGGGGAAATTCCGCCAAGATCAAAATGGGGCAACGGAGGGGTTGGGGATGGCAACAATTTGGGCCGAAGGCGGCCTTGTCGTCATTGGTTTAAAATAGGCTGAAGGTGGTGGCCGACAGGGAAAGCAATTGATAGAACAAAATTCTACGGACGGGGAAAAATTCCGTCTGGATTGACATAGGGCAGAGGTGGCTGAGGGAGGCGGTGGCTAGGGCTGCAGCCAGGGCAATAGCCTTGCCGTCACCGGACTGGGGGAAGGCCAAAGGCCAATCGGTGGTGGCCGGCCACTGGTGGCATGACCAGTAGCCGCAAGAAACATACACAGAAAATAAATGGGCGGCGGACTATTTACCTCACGGCGGCAAAGCAGGGGCGGGGAGGCCGGGACGGAGGTGGCCAGAGTTCACACTTGCTAGGACGGAGTTGTGGCGGCGGTCTGGATGCCATGCAACCACCGGCGGTCTGTATGATGGATCATGCCACTACCGTAATAAATGCTAGATGAGTTGTTCTCCTAGAGTTCCATCAGCTTGGTGGCATGACATGACACATATTTCCAATTACAGATTGTGTTATCACTGTTATTCTATTTTAACATAGATGGGAACATATGACAAATCATAAAATTCAAACAAAGAATTGTGGTTAGGTTTTAATGGAGTCTGTTGTTTTCTAGAATGTGTAACTTAATAAGCAGAGTTACATGCACCATAATTTTCTAGTGTTGATGGTGTAATGATGAAACACATTAATGTCCTTGATCTTAACATTTTTGGTACTAAATTAGGAGTTTGGATTGAGATATTTTTAACTAGAAAGGAAAGCTTCATTGTAATTGTCAGTTTCTGTCTAGACGAACACAAATTTGGTTGGATCATGAAGAGTTGATATCCCTTTCTCTCATCTGATGTGTCTTCAAATGAATGCTAAGTGCATATAGTTACATTTCAAGTGAAACAACATACATGAGTTATTACACCTCAGTACCATGCAACCTCAATACCATAGCTCATGTATTCTGTACTGATAGCTGACAATTTGCAACTATTTACCATAATTATTTTTGGTACTTTAATGTTTTTGTAATAAGATAAATTTTTTTATTTAACTAATTTGTAAATTGTATTCTTTTTTTTGTAGGTCAATGGATTATTTCCTTCTTTTCTATTGCAATTACAACAAGCATAATGTTGTTATACGACTTCCACATTCTTCTACCTATAAGGACTTTCTTCAATTGATTTGCAATAGATGGAGACAATTAAATGCCAATCTCTTACTTTATCTTTCTCCTTTCCTGATTATTTGGATTATATGTTTGAGAATGATGATGATTTGTAAAATTGCTTCTTCCTTGCTTCTGAATTGGGGAAAAAAAGCTTATGTATCTATTATTGATACTTCAAAGATTCTTCTTTGCCATGGTGAGAGTAATGTGCAAGGTGTTAATTTGTTATCTACTAATATGCAAAGTAGTAATGATATGATATTTTTTTAGTCGATTATTGATGAAGAGCCTGCTCTGATTTCTATTACTTCCTCAAATAAAGGTAAATCAGTTTTGACTGAGAAGTGGTGTAAGAAAATTAAATATGTTGGACAAAAGTTTGAAAGAGGTGTTCAGGAATTCAGACATTATCTATGTCATTATGCTGCTGAAGTTGGTTTTCAATTTAAGTATGTCTATAATGGGCCTAATATAGTTATAGCTAAATGCAAATATAAGGACATAAATGGTTGTCAATGGTATGTTCATGCTACAAAAGATTGTTTAAATGACTTTTTCTATATACATATTTTAAACAATGTTCATACTTGTGGTATGATTATGTGTAAGAAGAAGAATTCGAGAATGTCTGCTAATGTTGTGTCCAAAGAATTATTGGATAAAGTTAAGAGTAACCCTCTTATTCTTCCAATTGATGTGGTGAAGCATTTTGACACAAATTATGGAATTGATATTTCTTATCAACTCGCATTTAAGAATGTTCAAAAAGCTCGAAGTGAGTTTTTTGTAGATAATTCTAAATCTTATGAACAACTTTCTCAATATATTGAGTTAGCAATGAAGAGTAATCCTGGTAGTCACATCTCATTGGAGGTTGACATTGAAAGTGATCATTTTAAAAAGGTTTTCATTTCATTTTATGCATGCATATACGGGTTTAAATATTGTCATCCTATTTTGTATTTAGATGGAACTCATTTGAAAAGTTATTATAAAGGAACGATGTTGGAAGCTACTGGGAAAAATGGGAATCAAGGTAAAATAATTACAATTTTTTAAGTTGTACTATATGTTAGTTTGATTTTTAATTATGTTTTTATTAGTTTAGTAGTTTGTTGGAATTGTAGCATGTCGTGTTCATATAAAAGGAAACCTGTTAAGTGATGCTTTATGATAGTAGATTTGGATTAGTTGTGCAATGGAAAGGACTTATTCTTGCTTCTGTTGCATTATTGTTGTTTTAATAGTCTTAGTTTCTTTTATTTTAGGTATATATCGTCTTGATTTTACTATTGTTAATGCTGAGATTGAGGATAATTGGGAATAGTTTTTGTTTCAATTGAAGTTAATTTTGGATCCCGCACGTGAGTTTAAAATTATATCAGACCATAACAATGGCCTTATTTCTGCCTTACCCAAGGTTTTCCCTTATTTTCATCATTCATTCTATTTACATCATTTGAAGAACAATTTGAAGGACAAGTTGAAAGGGTGACCAACATGAAAAGATGGTAAAATTGTTTAAAGATTGTACATATGCTGCAAAACCATCATGCTTCAATAGGTTGTTGGATGATTTCAAAAATGAGGGTGGACAACAAGTCAAAGATTTCTTGGATGATTTGCCAAATGACAATTGGACAAAGGCTTATATTAAAGGTAAATGTTATGGTGAGATGTTTTTCAATGTTGTAGAGAGTTTTAATGGATGAATTGACAAAGAAAGACACCTTCCTATTACTCAAATGATCGATGAAATAAGGGGGGAAATAATTAATATGATGCATGATCGTAGGATGGAAGCAAGGAGATGGACTAGTTTTCTCTGTCCTGAAATTGAGAAAAGGTTGAATGAAGATATAAAATATGACTTAGTTTGGAGAGTGTCATGTTCTAGTGAGGATGTTTATGAAGTAATGTCTCTTTATCCTTCTACAATTTTTATTAACAGCTATTCTTGCTTTTATCATTAGTTGCAGATAAATGGTTTACCTTGTATACATACTTTAGCAGCATTGATGAAGAGTGGTAAGGACATTTATTCTTATTTTGAACAATATATCACAATAGAATGGTTCCAGAAGTCTTACATGATGACAATCAACCCTGTCCAGCTATTGAAAGTGAGGTCCAAACTACTAATGAAGTTTCTATATTACCTCCACTATCTAAGAGACTACCTGGGAGGCGAAAGAAAAAACGAATATGTTCTTGTGGAGAGCATGTACCAAGGAAGATGACATGTGGAAGATGTGGAAAAGTTGGTTGTCATAACAAGAAAAGTTGTAAAGAACCAATTTAAATACATTGATTCAACTTTTTTATTGAATTTTATGTTTACATTTAACTGTTATTCTTTTTATTTTCTTTTTCTTTTAGTTCAAACTGATTATTGATTGTCAATACATACATAGCTTTTATATTATTTCTTTTGATTAATAATGAATTCTTTGAAATTTATTTTTAGAAGTTATTATATTAGGTAAAGAAATTTGAAATATTTAGAAGCGCTTTTTAGTCTTCATTTTTCTGCCACAACACTATCATGTTGTCCCATGAAAATACGTTATTAAATATTTAAAATTCTATAACATTTAATGTGGTTAATGCCATATTCTTTCATGATAATTTAGACAATATAATTCAATTAGAGTTTTCAAATTTTAGGCTTGTACGAATGGTTTTACTTTTTTCCGCCATAGCACTATCATGTTGTCCCATGAAAATACGTTATTAAATATGTAAAATTTTATGTTGAACTACTTTGCAGCAGGTATTTCTTGCAAAACATTTCTTACTTTTCCTGAAGAATTATGTGGATTCATATCACTTTTGCAGCCCTTGCAGGCTGGGTATAATAACTACAAATGTAATCACTGAGTATTAATTGTAGGGCAACTATGGCATCATTTCTTTCTCCTCCTCTTCCATCTCTTCTTGTGATTTTGGCAAACCGTCTGGTATGGGAAAAGGTCTTCTCTGCTCCTTCCCTTAGTTGGAATCTTTAGGCTTCTCCAGATTTTTTCCAATCATTCTCCAAACTAATCCAATCCCATGTAGGCATCCAACTAAAGATTTCCCTCCATTAGTTTGTAGGATTATATGTTCCACTTCATCTTTTGGTACTTCCCTCTATAGAGATATAAATGCCAAATGATATGAAGTTAGCACAATTCACAAATTTTTTATTAACAATTAAATGATGAACACATGGAGGTTTCTTACTTCTAGTTCAAAATATGCCCTTGAGCAGTTGTATGACTGATCACCTTCAAGAGTTGAGCAATAATTTGACAGAATCAATTGTAAGTCTGTAACTTTGCAAATGCTCATTATCAGAAGGAGTATCTTGTCTAAAAGCATTCTCAATAAACTGTTCTCTGATTGTAGTTGTGAATGGCAGCCATAACATAGGGTGCCACAAATGACCATGATATATAGCAGTGTGAAGAGAACAAAGCCCAGATCATCAACCAGTTAACTCTGGATATATATGACTCTAGAATGAAAATTTGCTTCCTCAAGTAGTTCCAATATCTAAAAAAATAGAAACATAAAGCACATTAAAAATATAACAAAGGAATATAACTGCATGAAACAAGTATCTTCAATTATATACAATGACCTCGAGGAACTAAGATCAGTAGAAAGGGGATGGGGAAAGGTGGCAACATGTGGTGAAGTAATGAGCCTCTTATGTGCACTTGTAAAAAGCATTTTCCTTTTCAGATTAGCCAAGATATAAACTAGTCTCAAATGCTATACGAGGAATATGGGAAATATTGAATTTTACGCCTCAATTTCTCAAGGCAAAAATATTTGGCCTCACATGTCACACTTCTTTAAACATTGAAGCTAATGTTTATCTACAAGCACATATCTAGACTTCTGTCTCAATCATCAAATATCAATGAACATCAAACATCTTGTACAAGCAAGTATAATTACCAGCAATATTTGCAAGGGTCATATCATCTGAATATACACCATCTAGGAGTCCACTTACAATGCCTTATTGATCATTTCTAAAATCATCTGCATGCATCTTAGAACACAACAAACGTTCTTCAGATAAACTTACCTCTCAAGTACATCAGTGAGAAGAATAAGCATGTTGTTTGGTGTTTACCATCATGCACCCTCCCCACAAAAAGATAGTTTTTCCACCAATAGCAAATCCCATTGAACAAGTCCGAAAAAATGAAAAAAATGAAAAAATAATTAACTTTAAGATCAACTGATAGAAGAGAGTTTGAATATATTTCAAAGAAGAATTATAAAGAAGTAGAAGAAACTGATGATAGTTAAGTGGATGTTCTGAATCATAGTTTAGTTCTTAAAGGAGGCGAACATGACTCATCAGAACAACTGCTACCATTTAAATGGGAACAAAAAAAATCCATTTTTCCCATCTCATTGCTACCAACTGATCAAATGCTATATTATTTTGTTCAAAATTATGAAAAGTATTTCATGGTAGCATACCATATGGTATTCATATATGCAATAACTTCTTCAGCTTCCAGAAGGCAAATCAAGTGGGTATCCTGCTTGATTAAATATTTGCAAGTAATGGAATACGAACATTGATAAATAACACATAATGTGATCAATAGAAACCTCTAAATTTCCAAAAACATTGCAATTTAATTTTGTCGTGATACACCTCAGGATTCTTCTCCATCTTTTCTGTAAGATTTGTATGACCTTGTTTTTAGTTCTTTTTGTATTGCTGAATTTATTAGGTGAATCTAGGAAAGAATGCCCATTAGATGGTTTCATCACTTATGCATCTGAAGGAGCTCCCAAAGACTCATTTGAACCTGCAAAATCAACTTTAGGTCTGTAACTCAGTTAGCTGTGAATGCTATTGGATTTAGCAGGTGTTGGCGTGATTTTAACCAAATAAACTGAGCTTGGCTCAATTATTATAATTCGTGAAACAACTGACCTTTTCATATCTTCATGTGTAATGTCCTCACGTGCTTGTAGTGTTTCGGGGGTTTCAGATAGTCTAGGATTTGACACAAATTCCTCTATCATTCCATCTCTAAACTACCTTACTTCTTCCTTGTACATTTTAGACATAAATGTTTCATGATTGTTGACAATCTCATCCATATATAATGACACAAAAAAACCCTGCAATCTAGCATGCAATTAAGTAATTTAACAACATGATCATGTTATTTTATTCTACAATTAAATGAAAAAAATTAGTAACACAATTAAATTCATAATAATTGATCTTAAAAAACTAATTGCAGTATTGATTTACTCATGATATGTCTCCACTTTTATTTATTTAATCAATCTTCATTTTCTCATCCATTTTTACATACTTCCAAACCTTTCCTTTAAACCCCTTCTTATTTTGCCCTAATGGTTGATATTTATTCATCTTTCTCCTTTTACTGATCTTGGTGTAAACATGGATTGTGTTTTCTTTTGATTCTTTGTTTGACCTCCTTGTCCTATTCTTTACCCTATCAACCATTGAGCTTGGTGTCATATGTGGTTCAATTGGTTGAGGTCTAAAAGTTGGTTTTTTTTTGTAGTTGACCTCTTGCTTCCTGACTACTGCTCCTCAAAAATATTTATAAAGGCAATGACATCTATAGAAGCTTGTAATATTTCTATATGTTCTTGATACATCCTGTTTTCTTTTGTCTTCATTGCTAATTGTCTTTGAAGCAATTCATTTTCTCCTTTTCCATTACCATTTGATTGAATACTTCTTGAAATTTTCTTTCATGTTTTGTTTCTCTTTCTTCCATCTTCTTTCTCTTTAATCTCAAATGATATAGTTCAATTTCAATTTTTTCTTGTGCAGCCAGTTTATCCTTCTTAGAAGCCAATTTTTCTTTCTTAGCAAATAATTTTTCATTGTCCTCCTCTAGAAAAACAATTTCAGCCATATTGCGATATTGTTCATTGTTTTTCAATTCATCTCCCATTCTTTTGAAGTTTTCTTTCAATATCTAAATTTCAACTTCAGCTTGTTTTCTTGCTACTTCACTTTTCTTATTTTCAGAAGCAAGATGTTCCTTTTCTTCCTCAAGTATTAATATTTCTGTTCTACTTCTTTCTAATTCTTGTTGAAGTTTCTTTGTTTCTTCATTCAAAACATTCATTTCAACCATATTTGCATTGTTAGTAGGCGTAGTATCCGCAAAAAGAATAAACAAACTTTAGAAGAAGTACAAAGACATATAATACAGTGTACTTCAATAAATAAGATACAACTACATGGTCCTTCTATATGCCTATAACATGAAAAATCAACAAACTAAATACATCATTTAAATAAAGAAACAAATATAAAAATCATGTAAAAACTATAAGCTTCAAATTGGAGACAACACGATAATGCTGCCTATGAATATTCTTTAAATTTTTTTTAAAGAAACACTACCTATGTTTTGAAGCCACCCAATTTGGGGAACATAATCTTTTATTGAATTTGTATATTGCTCTTCTTCACTATCTTCTATATTTACAAAGGAAATTTCTTCCTCTTCCTATTCTTCTTCATTGTCTTCTTCTCTTCTTGCAGAATCAAAAGAAGAATCATCTTCTTCTATTCCTACAACAGACGAATCATTTGGCTCCCCTTCTTCCTCTTCTTCTATTCCTAAAGAACCAAAAAATGAATCATATGTTGTCTTTCTTCTTCTTCTTCCTCTTCTTCTATTCCTTTAGAATCAAAAGATGAATCATCTTATTGTCTTTCTTCTTCCTCCTCATATTGAGAAAAAAAATTGAATTTCAAGGTTGGTTCTTTGTAACCGACCATTCAACACCTACATTTAAACATAATATGTTAAATCTTTAATCCACAAAAATTATCATCTAAAAAATAACTTATTAAATATCATGTCAATATTTTTTACCACATGATCTTGTATGCTTTCAATATCAATTATTCCAAGTTTCTTGTTCATATGTGAAAGTCTCCAGTTTACTATACGAGGTACACAATCATCCTCTTGCACCTCATCTTCTGGGACTGATTTAACCTTTTCTTGAATGAGAGAGTTGTATGCTCACAAAACCAATACTGGAAAAATATGTTATCATTGTTAGTTTCTCATACAAATAATCATACCTAAATAAATGTTTCAAATCATAGATTTTTCTTACCATAAATGCTATTTGACAACATCCAATATTTTTCTTTTCTTCAAAATTTGTTGATATGGAAGAAATCAATTTGTTGGCAACAATTGTTGGTCATTTGTAATTAGCCATGTCTTCAATATCTTCAATGACTCTTATATATGACCAATTCACTTGAGTTCCTCTTGTAGGAAAAAAAACTGTAACTAATATGTACAAACATAGAAGCTGAAATGAATCCTCATTTTCTTGATGATTTAATCCAAATAAATTTTCTCGAAGAGCATCACCAATTATTTTTGCTCCCAGAGAATCTTTTTCATATATGTCTTCTAGGAAAACCCTTTGTACAAATGTTGTGTTGGGTTTTCATTTACTATCTATGTTAACGAGTTTTCCCCTTCCCATTGTAATTCCAAAAATAATAAACACATCATTTTCTGTGAATTTAATGAGTCTTCTTCCTATTTTGAGTTTTCTTACCGTAGTCTGAAATGTGTCTAGTATTTTTTTCCAAAATTTCATCAGATTTCTTGCAATCACTAGCAGTTATTTTTTCATATAAAAAAGCTCTAACAATTCCCAGAAAGTGTTCTTCTTAATAATTCTATTATGTCATTATCAAAGCAATCGCTAGTTTCTTCCAACACACTGCACAAAGCTTGTAGATTGCTTTTAAACTACACCATGATTATAATCAAAGACACAAATTTAATATAAGTTTATAAGTAAAACAATAGAACAAAAATAACAATCAAATCACAAAAATTAATTAATTCAATCTTTAAAAAAAAGTACAAGCATTAATCCTCTTTGAAATAAAGCAAAATCATTAACATATATCAATTGTAGTAAAAAAACATATTTTGGACCAAAACAATTTTAATTTGAATATAATACTACGAGGAAATCAATTGCAATTACATTTCCCTTTGAAATCCATTGGAAATTTTATGACAGCATGATCTTGCTTCCCTTTGAAATCCACTAGAAAGTGCAGGGCAGCTTGATCATGCCGCCCTTTGAAATCCAGTTATGAAAATAAAATTGCAGGGCAACATGATCATGCTGCCCCTTTGAAATCTAATGAAAAATGTAGGGCAACATGATCATGCTGCCCCTTTGAAATTCAATGGAAAATGTAAGGCTATATTTCATGCTACCCCTTTGAAATCCAGTGGAAAATTCTGCCCATTTGAAATCCAGTGGCACCATGATCATGCTACTCCTTTGAAATCCAATAGAAAATGCAGAGCATGATCATGTTGCCCCTTTGAAATCCAGTAGAAAATGATCATGCTACCCCTTTGAAATTTAATGGAAATTGCACTGCTGCATAATCATGCTGCCCCTTTGAAATCCAAAGGGAAATGCCTGTTACATACTATATTTGGGATAAATCTCAAACTCCATACACAATAGCTATACAAAACACCACTTTAAAAAATTTCATTTTCACAAATAATTCTACAAGTCCACAACATGCAAATGAAAAAAACTATTTATCCATATATCAGATCAAACTGATCAATCATGAGGGTAGTATAAACTTATGGCATGAGTTGGTGGAATTTTCCAACCAAAGAGAAGCCAATCCCACCAAAACAAAAGCTAAGTAAAGAACAAAACCTCAAACTGAGAGAAGAAATTGAAACCCAGGTGCAAAGCATCAAATAACTAAATTCAATAACTTTAAGCATAAGGTGTTGTTTGGGTACTGAATTAATTTTGTAGCAAATCAGAATTTTTAAGAATTAATTCATTCGATTCAATATAGAAATAGAAGTTGGTTTGGGTAGGAAACTTTTTAGATGGAATCACTTTTGAATAGTGAATTATGTTTAAGGTCTAAATCTTTAGAATTGTTAGGTAAATTGACAAACATACCCTTTGATTGGAATTATTTAAGATAGAATCATGTTTGGGTAAGGAATTTGTGTATTTTGTGGAATCGTTAAATTTACAAAAAAACATTATAAATATAACCTTGGTTTAGGCATTATCTGCGGTTAGTGTGCACCACCAATAATAGGCCCTGCTCAATGTGTCTGGTTCGGGCCATATAGAACTGTTATGGTCATGCTAAAAAAGTTTTTTTATTTTAAATTGATTGTAGAAGTACAAGAGGGCTTATGCTTCTCCTTGAACATTCCTTTATAGCTTGATGGGCCCATGGAAGGCCATACCAGCTGATATGGGTGCATATCAGTTGTACATACCAGTATTGGCCAAGACTAATATGGTACGATACAGGGGGTGATACACCCCATTGAACTGTATCGATACGGCATATACGTCTCAACACATTATTAATTTATTATTTATTATATTTATAAAAATATTTTAAAAAATTTATTTTTAAAATTTTTTTTCCTGAAAACAAAAACATGTTTCAAACCCAACTTCTTCAAAAATGACAATGTTTTTTATATTAAAAATATTTTTTAAATTTTTTATATAAGATCAATACAAGTGAGTCTATATAATTTACACAATTACACCACATCCATCATCCACGATATAGCCTTCTATGGTCTTATGATGCTGTAAAAAAAGTATTATAATGATATATTATTAATTACATTATTTTTTCATGTGTAAAAAGGGTTCACATCCGTTTCGGTGCTTACTAATCGTATCATTGATTTGTACCTTATGCTACCTCTAGTCATACAAGTTCATATCATTATCATGCAGGAGTTACATTACATCATGATAGAAATAAACAACACTTGTACAATATGGGAAAAACATGCAAATGACCTAACATCAATGCCGTCCATGTCGTACACCAACTGGAGGTAATTGATGATGGTGACCAATGGCATCCCAAAGTTCATCATGAAAAGTTGGCATTACCCTGTCATCCTGACCCACAAGTGTTTCAACACTCCCCTCAACTTCATCATTCATTACATGCCTGTCTTCCTTTTCCCAACTAGTGCAAAGCACATCTAGAAGATCAAGGTCAGTAGCACCATTATGTTGTTCTTGAATGAAATTATGTAGCGCCATAGAAATCCTCACCAATGCCACTTGAATAGGAAATGAATACTTTGGAATGTTTTCAAATAGCTTCCATCTCTCCTTCCACATACCAAATGTTCTCTCTATGATGTTTCAAAGAGAAGAATGAAATTGGCTAAAATTCTTAATTCTTCCTTGTAGGCCATGCCGCCAAAATTTAGGAACATGGTATCTCTAACCTTTATAGGGTCCTAAAAATCCCTCCTTATTTGGTTGGCTGACCTTCCCAACCAGCCACTACGAAGATGAATCTTATACTAAAGTCACATATGACCATAATATTTTGTGTGACTTGTCGATTTTTACCTCAAAATGCTTGTTGTAGATACGGAGGAATTTTTGCCTTGATATATGTGCCATCTATGGCTCCCATGCAATCTTCAAACCAAAGATAAAACAGAGGACTACTTGAAATATATAAGGGAGTTTGGGCCAAAGGTATAAGTGGCATGATCTTTGTAGTAGACCATTTATAAAGCACTTTCAGAACATTATGCAAATTGTGGTTAACTGTTTCACTCGAATGTGACATTATATAGCCCACCTCCCGTTGCCCATGAGCAGGTCTCAATAGTTGTAAGAATGATCGTACTTGCTCTACCACCGACACATGCCTTGTGGGCTTTAATTGAAGTTGCTCCAACTCCCAACATAATCTCATGAATGACCTCTTATTCATCCTACACAAATCATGGCAAATTGTATTTGGCCTAGTTAACATATCATACACAAGCTCATCCCCTCAATCTAGATGTGTATGAATTGCATTCCTTGGGGGAGGAGGAATCATGGTTTCAACAACTTGTGAAATAATATTATCCAAAATAAAATCTTCTTGTCCAAAGATGTCATCTTCATCTTCCTCCTCAAATATTTCGCCTTCATCTTCCCGTCTAATTGAGCACTTGCTAAATAACTCCATATAAAAATATAATATAACATCATATACTTAAACATTAAGCAAAAAACATATAATAACACCCCATACACATCATTACCTATTCACATCTTATAATCACAACCTCTACACATCACATTATAACGTACACGCTTTCATTACAATTATACCACACATCCATCATTCAACACATTTATACCACATCCATTCTACAAATCTTCACATCACATTGTAACCTACACACATCCATCACATTTATCCCACATTCTTTCACATTATAACCTGGACACCCATCCATCACATTTATACCACATTCAAATCCACATTATAAACTGCACACCCATCCATCACATTTATACCACATTCATTCACTTTATAACCTACACACCCATCACATTTATTCCACATTCAGTCACATTATAACCTGCACACCCATCCATCACATTTATACCACTTTCATTCACTTTATAACCAGCACACCCATCACATTTATGCCACATTCTCATTCACATTATAACCTACACACCCATCCATTTACTTTATAACCTGCACACACATCTATCATAATTATACCACATCCATCATCCATCACATTTATACCACATCCATCCTATAAGTCTTATTTTACATTACCCTCTACACACATCCATCACACCACATCCATCCTATAAGTCTTATTTTACATTACCCTCTACACACATCCATCACATATTGGTTTACACTAGGATCACACATCCAATAACCTGCGTCACCCAACCACACACATCCATCATAGCACATATCCATCAAATAAAACACAAACTTAAATAACATTACCACCCATCTGCCTCACATAACATCATTCTCATAACTTATAACCGTAAACCGTTATCATAAAGTTTAGTTATCAAATTAAAAACACACCATCATAAAAAGTGTTCTCTAGGAAATGAAATAACATAAAGTCAAGAAAGTTGCACAAAGGAAATAAAGCATGTCCGAACAAATTTCCAGATATCAAGTAAGAATATCCTAACACTTCCGTTAGTGCACATGAAGCCATCTCTCTGAACGAACCGGGTCACGTCCCATAGCGAGAAACAAGCGACATAAATTCTAATCTAGGAAAAATGATGGTGCACCCAAGTACAAATCATCATCATCGTCATAACCAGGAATTTTGTCTAACAAATTGATGCACTTCTCGTAATCATTTCTTTCTCTTCCCTATTCCCTTGAACGATCTCATTCCTATCTTTCATGGCTTCAGACAAAGCTTGCAACCCTGATGAAACCTCTACATCTGATTGTTTCCTCTTCATGGTTCCCTGGCTAGTAGCTATTGTCCCATTACCTTGAACCTCCTTGAGGGAGATGGAGTAGGTTGTGACGGGATGGCACCAGTTGCCTGTGTGGTAGAACCATGTGCTTGGGGCTGATTTGTCCTACCCATGCATGATACAACAGTAGAATTCCCCACTCCCTCATGAGTCATATTGTCATCTCCCA
Source organism: Saururus chinensis (assembly GCA_035235625.1). NCBI lineage: Eukaryota > Viridiplantae > Streptophyta > Magnoliopsida > Piperales > Saururaceae > Saururus > Saururus chinensis. The sequence continues at coordinate 26,196,215 of CP141144.1, forward strand.
AGTCCTCTACAATCAAGTCATTCATGTAACGACCCGTTTTCCAGTTATGCTTAACCCGGGTGGGTTAAGGGTAATTCGGTAATTTTGTGATCAAGTGTCGGGGGTTTCAAGGGATGAAACCCCAGTAGGTGGGTAGAACTCGGAGTAACGAGCGTCGCAAATTGAAGAATACTCGAAACGGAGGCCGGGAGCAAAAGCTACGGCCTTGGAAAGTGTGCCATATGGGCGGGACCTACACAAAAGTGTGGGATAACCTACACATGTGTGGTCTGTATCGAAGGGCTCATCAATACGAGTCCATCGGTACGTAGAACACGTGATTCCAACTTTGGGGTAAGAAGATATCGCGCATTGAAGTTTAGATAATTTTGGATTAAAATAATATAGGAAAATATTATTTTAATCAAATAAGGACAAAATAGCTGGCGTCAGCTGTGCTGCCCGACGCGCGGCATGGCGGGGGGCCCGTGGGCCCGTGCGACGCGCGGTCACCCGCGCGTCGTCCCGCGCAGACACGGGATGGGGCCCGCGTCGCAGACTGGCTCTCGTGTGACGCGCGGGAGCTGCGCGTCGGCCCGCGCGGCGCGGGGCCGGGTACCGCGCGACGCGGGGTGCGTTCGTGGGATGCGGGGTGCGTCCGTGGGACGTGGGCGCAGTGTGTGGCCGCGTGCTTCATGCGCACGGCCTGCGCGTCGCACGCCGTGTAGGCATGCGACGCGTGGCGCGCGCGTCCCGGGGGTGTCTCGTACGCCCTCGGCTCCTCCTCTATAAATACTGGATTCCCGTTATTTTCCGGGAGAGTTTCTGGACTCGTTTGGAGTCCGTTTTCTTCCGTTCTTGAGGCGTTCCTAGCTAATTCAAGGGTGATCTACGCAATGGCATGGTCTATTCCTTGAGTTGGATCTCCTATAAGGGAGGAACAACCCGGGCAAGAGGAGGTTCTGTCCGCCGCCCTCCTGCGCCAAGAGTGAGAGAGAGATGGCCTGGTGAGGGAGGAGGCTTCGTCCTCCGTTACGGGGCCAGATCAAGGGAAGTGGCCCGATATAGGGGAGGCTCCGTTCTCCACCGAAGGGCCACGACGTGTGAAGGACACCCCAAGTAGGGGAGGTTCTGTCCGCCGCCCACGGGCGCAGAAAACAAGGCTTTTGGGAAAGGGGAGAGTTGGTCGGGTTGTCTTCGGTAGAAGCGGTAGAACGTATGGAGGCTAGAGGAGGCTCTGTCCGCTGTCTCCGGATCTGAGGGGGAGGACGCCCAGAAACGAGCTTCCCGAATACCGCTACCCCGTGAGACATCAGGGGAGTAAGGGTTTCTTACCTTCTATTTAATTATGGAATGACATGTGTTAGTTGTGGTGTGTGCCGTCTCACTCTGGATTAGAGAGAGACGGGTTGTGCGTGTGTTTATCTTATGATATGCTTTGCTTATATGCCATGATGTGTGCCGTCTCGCTCTGGGTTAGAGCGAGACGGGTTGTGTGTGTGTTCGGTCTCAGCTCAGTGATAGAGCGAGACCTATGATTGTGTTTATATATTGTTATGCTATGCTTATATGCATGATGTGTGCCGTCTCCCTCTGGGTTAGAGAGAGACGGGTTGTGCGTGTGTTTATCTTATGATATGCTTTGCTTATATGCCATGATGTGTGCCGTCTCACTCTGGGTTAGAGCGAGACGTGTTGTGTGTGTGTTCGGTCTCGGCTCAGTGATAGAGCGAGACCTATGATTGTGTTCCGTCTCACTCTATGATAGAGAAAGACGTGTGATGCGTGTGGTCTCGGCTAATTGATATAGCGAGACGTGTGATGTATGTGGTCTCAGCTCAGTGATGGAGCAAGACGTGTGAAGTGTGGTCTTGGCTCAGTGATGGAGCGAGATGTGTGATGTGTGGTCTTGCTTTAGGATAGAGTGAGGAATGTTGTAGTGGTCTTGTGATGCTCGTCTCTGTGATAGAGCGAGATGTGTGTTGTCGGTGTTTTATCGGGTTTTCATATTGGTTGTGTGGTGCTCGTCTCTATGATAGAGCGAGATGTGTGTTGCCGATGTTTTATCGGGCTTTTGTATAACTCCGATTAAATATTCGGAGATATGTATTTTATACGTATGTGTTTTTGGTATGCCGGTTGTATGTAGTAGCCAATAGGCAGAACTACGTCCGGATCCGATCGTATCGGAGTAACATCGTGGATGTTAGCCGATATGTACGTAGGCAACCAACGGCAATGCAACGTTGGCCCGGTCCGAATTAGTTATATAATTAGGCCAGTTCTTGCCTACGCGCAACGGAGCGCTAAAGTTCCGTAGCACGTAGAGGAACGAGAAGACTCTCGCACTCAGAGTGTGCTGCTTTTGGTTCTGGGTTTGGTTTTCATCGATTTTCGGACCCCCGGCCCAGGTCGGTTTTCGGGTTGGGGTGTCACAATTCATACCCCGACGATTATAGGGATCGTATGCCCATGGAGTACCTGTTGGCTATTCAAACGATTATGCATCTAGTTGAGATTGGGTGTTTACAGCTGGAGTTACATTTGGGGTTGAAGTTGGAACTATATGGGGGGCTGCATTTGGATCACTATAGGGGATTGAAGTACTATCAATGTGGGGGGATAGTATCAGAGACACCAGAATCCTTCCATCGGCCAGATGCATGATTGTTTGAATAGACAGCATATAGGTTAGCTTCAGCCTCGATGTCATACTCCCAATTCTTCAACCGTTTACAATCCTTATGTTTCTACAAGAGGCAGTGACAAACAAAATGTTAGAACTATAATTTAAATTAAATATATAAAAAATATAAGAGAAAAAAGATAAGAGTTCACATATTATGACCTTGATAAAGTACAACCACACATATGGGGGGCATATGAAAGTGTTGGTGTGTTCGTTCCAACCAAGTCTAGTCTAACCCTTGAGCTCATTCTACTATTTCCACAATTTCCTACCTTTGTCATAGTGATTTTTCAATGTAGCGAAATCGACATTGATTTCATTCTCATCTCTCAACCTATCTATCACTAGATTCCACCCTACCTTGCCAAGTGTATTATTCTTCATGCAGCCCTTAATGATGTCAAATACTAAGTGGCTCAAAAAGGCATAATGTTCCCCCTATTCCAATCAATCTTTTTATGAAACTTGTTAGGAAATCCTCCTACTCGAGTGGATGATGCAGCCATAGTCTATTTTTTAAGAAAAATTATTACTAATGCTAATAATCAAGCAATGAGATACTTCTCATTCTAATTGCATACAAATTCAATCATGATCCAAGAAATATCGTCACAATAATTCAATGTACCTATGAACACAATAACACAAAATGCAAATTTCACTAAACAAGCAATGATCCACTTCTCATTTGAATTGGATCCATAGTCATTCATGTTCATATTGCATCGTCACAATGACTCAAAGTAGCCACAAACACAAACAAAAAATTATTCAACAATCAACTTCCACAGCTCATTAAAATAGGATACACAGCCAAAATATTTTTGATTGCATCACCACAATAAATCAATCCCACAAAAACCACAATACATCATCTAGGACATATTAACATTTTACCAATAGATATCCAATCATCATTCCAATTGCATATGAAGCCATTCATGGTCCAATCGCATCGTGACAATAAGTAAATACACATCACCACACACCAACAAATGCTTTAAAGAAATTGACAATAAAATAAACGACATCTACTATTAATCCATCACATTCACGAACCATTTTTTTTTAAACAATCAATACCCATGAACACAAAAACATATAAAGAAGATAATTTATGGGTGGAGCAGTTACCCTGAGACGATGATATAAGTTTGACCCACTAGAAACAGAAACAAAAAATCATAGCGTAGATCAGTGAAGGAATTTGGTAGATACTTGTTGCACAGCTTAGGGAGGGCCCATATTCACTGGAATACTCACGAGCAATTGGTGATGTTCAGCTTGAAAAACAAACAAATTCGTGAAAACCACATATCATTGAAGGCAGACATGCATGAACAGAGATTGACCAAATAATGTGAATTGTGAGGAGCAGAAAATGCAATAGTTGAGCAACCCCTAAATGATCATACAAATGAAAAATAAAATTTAACAAAAATTGACAAAATAATATGAACTACAGGGAGTAGAAAATGCATAGGATGAGCAGTTGACTGACTTATAATATGAATGAAAAATAAAATTGAACCGCGATAAGTGAAAATTGTGAATGCAGATCATAAAAATAAAACATTATTACAAATCAGTTCAATTTGGGGGAATCGCTAGAAAAATGCATCATATCTATATGAGAGCATAATTTTGACAAAAATTGACAAAATAATATGAACTATAGGGAGTAGAAAATGCATAGGATGAGCAGTTGAGTGACTTATAATATGAATGAAAAATAAAATTGAACTGCGATAAGTGAAAATTGTGAATACAGATCATAAAAATAAAACATTATTACAAATCAGTTCAATTTGGGGGAATCGCTAGAAAAATGCATCATATCTATATGAGAGCATAATTTTGCCCAAACATTAGGCCACATAACAAGAAAAAAAAATTTAATGCCCATCAGTGAGGGTGGGGAATTTGAAAAAAAATTTTGCATAGCGGCTTAGGGCCCAAAGATTTGCCCACCAATCATAAGGGTGAGCTACAATGACAAAAACCATAAACACTCCAAAGATCCATGAAGGAAGGATTGAAAAAAAAAATTCAACGCAGATCAATAATTTCTTTTATCACATATTACTGACATTTGGGGGAATTGTTGGTGAATTGAATAATAGCTAGATGAGGGCCTAAAAATTCGCACAAACATTAGACCATAGATCATGCAAAAAAACAAACCAAACGCCGATCAATGAGGGTCCATCAATGAAGAAATTAATGAAAAAAAAACATTTTTGAATGCAGATCATGAAAAAAAGTTTTTTTTACATAACAGTGAGATTTGGGGGAATCACCCTCATAAAAATGCATGAAGACGAAAAAATTTAGCAAAGCAAGTGATCAAGAAGAAAAGGAAAAATCGAATCACAAGAGAAGAAAAGGAGAGAAACAAATGGCGTTACCTAGTTCCTAAAGTAGATCGGATTGAGGCAACCAAAGAGCAGGATAAAAATTGCCGACTGTTGATGTTTCGATTCGCAGAAGGGCGGTGCTGGGCGTGATGCCGAGGATTGGGATGGAATTTGGGCCAAAGAGGTGATGAATTGCAAAATGGATGTGCTGGGTGAGCTGCAGAGGATTGTGTTGGAAATCTGCAGCTAAAGGGAAACAAATCACACATGTGTCGCATCGGGCTATCTATAGAGGATCTCATGGAAGGAAATCGACTGTAGAAATAGGGTGCCAAGCTAGCAGGCACCGTCCGAAACTGCTAGAGGGAGACGATCTCTGGAATGGAAGAGGAGATTGGTTTTCACAGTTGAAAGGAGAAAATTACATGATAACACTTGTTTCTGATTTCACACATTTTCCTGAATCGACCGAATCTCCTCGAGGACATTTGGTGATTCTGGATTGAAACACGTCTGAATCGTGTTTTAGTCTGAAATTTTAATTCTTTTTAGATTCACCATCCAAATTAAATTCGGATGATTATGTGCTGAATTTTAATAGAATCATCAGAATCTTGTATCAATTATGCACCCAAACAGCCCCTAAATTGAAGTCTTCTAAACTATTAAGAGTAAATGCAACAACTTCCTCTCCTGCATTCATTCCACCATATGGAAATTTTTTCACTTATTTTCAGAAAGCAAATCATAATTAAGAGCAAAATGAGTACCAAATGCCACTATTGAAACACAACTGGATCAAATACAATAATTCAAAATCATTTAAAGAGTACTCACATTTTGGGGCAAAAAGGGCTGCATGATCACGCTGCCCATTTCCCATTGGATTTTAAACAACAACATGATCACACTGCTCTTTGAAATCCAGTTACGAAAATAAAATCAAGAAAATACTCAAACTAACTAATAGATCTACATGAAAATCAAGGTGAAAGAGAAACAACAATGACATATTAAAATTCCCCTAAAATGGAAGAAAAGTGAAAAAATATGTGACAAACTTGGAAGAAAAGTGCGGTGAAGAAATACGCCAAAGGAATGAAGTGAGAGTGGCCGGTGGACAGAGGAGCAAATCATTAGAGAATGGATGATATAATTGTTGGACGACAGAAGAAAGAACCAATGGAGGATGGAGGACTAAATCGTTAGAGGATGAAGGACTGAAGCACAAAAGGACAGAGGAGACGATCGTCGGAGGACAAAATAGAGAATTGCCGGAGGATGGAGGACCAAATTGCTAGAAGAGGGAAGAAAAAATCACTGGAGGATGGAGGAGCAAATCGTCGCAGGAAGAGAAAATTTTAGAGATCTGATTTGAAATAGACGGAGGAATAGCGCAAATAAGATTTACAAGAGGGGGTATTTTCATCCATTTACACAACCACCACCATTAATGACGTTTTATGATAGGTAAATTTGTTACTGTAGCATTTCATAATTACTAAATTTTCTTTGACTTTATATGTTATTGCCCCATTTTTTTATGTGTTTACACTTTATTACCTTATTTACCCTTTTTTTTCCTCTTTTGCTATGAAGCATTTCGACCACATCTCATATGATAGTATCGATACTTAAGTCATCACTAAACTACTTCTAATATTCAAGCAATTAATATGTAATTGATCATGAACATTATAATATGATAACGAAAGGTGTTATTCAATCATAACGTGCTAGATTGGGCTCCCCACAAAGGGAGAGAGAAAATGAGGTCCTAGTTTTTAGGCTAAGCCTCTGGCGTCGACGGAGGCGGGGGTTGGGTTGGGTGTATTTAGTAATTTAGTACTCCCTCTATACCATATTGAGTGTCCTATTTAGTTTTCAAACTATATTAATATTAATTTATTTAAAAAAACCTATTAGAACACTTACTATACGATAGAAAAAATATAATATTGAGCATTGTTATAATAAAAGAAAGAAAATATAAGAGAAGATATTGTCCTAATTGGGATAGCCAAATTTGAAGTCAATGAACTTGAATCAAATTATGTACCCCCATGGTATTATGATACTAGCTCTATTTGAAAAATATGATTTTTGTTGATAGGGGACACCCGCAACTATTTTAATTGAGCCGAATGCATCTTTTAAAATGGATGAATTTTTTCCCAAATAAAACTATTAATATAGGAGGGATAGAGTATATCAATCACCAAAGTGATCATATGATGACGAGATTGCCAAAGGTTGGTTTGGCTTTCTTCTAATACTTTTCTTTGAAAAAAAAGAATTAGGCCAAGTTTTTTGCTAGTACCTTATCCTTTCCAATCTAGGATTAGGTAAAATGTATATATATAGCTATGAAAAAAAATAAAAGAATGTGATATATAACTCGAAGTAGGTAATGAGATCAGAAAAACATGAGAAGTATAGGAAAGAGAAAGTCAATCATATTTCTTGTTTCAGATAAGCTTTGGGAGCGTATTAACAATTTTTGTGAAGCAAGCTTCTATTCCTACTTCACTATCTCTATACCAAACCTCACGTCCTCTTGATACAAAAAAATGAATGAAAATGAAAAAAATGATGCAAGTAGAGAGTATTTAAAAAAAGCCAAGCCCTAGAAAAATAATTTGAAGAAAAATATCATCTCATAAAAATGCATGGGTATATACTTATTGAGTTTTTTATTTTTAGTTTTTAGAAGACAATGTAGCTAAAGAGAGTTGAAAAATAAGAACTTTGTCTTTACTAGGGTTTGAACAAATTTGTGTTAATTTGAATAAGAGTGATCTTGCGAGATTCAAGATTAAAAGACACAAGAGTGAAAAACATTAGTGGTTTCTTCAAAACATAATAAAAGAGAGATAAAGTATCAAAAAGAAGAAAATAAAATTGACAATTACATGCCAATAGAGTGGACTAATCTAAGGCAAGGTATTAATAAACACAATCTCTACTTAGATTAAAGAAACATTAATTAAAATATCTTCAAAAGGAGCTCAACTATGCTTATTTTCAATGTATGATTTTTAATTTATGTTTTGTCAAAAAAATCTTATTAAGATTCAAAAACCTTGAAATACTTTTAGGAATTTATTGGAACTTTTTTGGAATTTTTGGATTTTTTTTATTTTTTAGAAAAGTAAAAATCCTTTTTTTCTCATGATTGGTCCATCAATCCCTGGAGCAATTAATCGCTCGTTGTGTTTTCCCATCGAAGCTCTATTTTAAACAATGGTCAAAGCCCTTAACACCTTCATTTCACTTAAACTCTCTAGAGAGGTGCGAAAGAAGGAGATAAGGCAATTTGGGCTAAGTTTGCATAAGAAAACACCTGATTTTGCCATCAAATTCGTGCTTTTTGTCATGAGCACAGTGAGTTCCAAAACCTTTTTTTATTTTTATGGAATTTTCATTGGTTTTAAATTATTTTTTGAACTAGTTGTATTGTTAGAAATAACTTGATCTTCATTTTTTCAAATTTCATGTGATTTGATCCGTCAGATTTTGAGATTTCACAAAAATTCCAATATGGTTTCAAGCTTTCACTCCAATATGTCTTTTTTTAAAATTGGACATTTTTTTTTATCAAAATTAGGTGCATATTTAGTAATGACTTTTGTTCTAATTATTGATATCTACCATGTATCAAAATTTGAAGTTAATCGGACACATAAAATTTTTAGGGTTTTATTTAAATTTAAAAAAAATTAATGTGCATTTCAATGATTTTTAATAGTCTAGGACTTTATTTTTGTCTTATAATTAGTTCCTAATAATGTTTATTATATGTTTAATTCTTTGTAATAAATTTAGATGGTGAGAGCAAAGAAGTAGAAAGTGCCAGGTAATTCAATTTCAGGTGATCCCAATTCTTCATCGAATGAGGAAGATACAGTTAGGCCTATATGCTATGAGCGCAATGTTGTTTATGTTCCTTTAGAGATTGTCATGAATTAGATAGAGGCTTGTTTGTATTTGATGTATTATTTTAGGACAATATCTACCTGAAATCAATTGTTCTACCCACGATTAGTCAGATAGTTGTATTCATCACTTAGATTGGATGATGATGACTTGCTAGTAGGATTAATTGGAGGCACACAAGTGCGGGTTTCGCCTCAAGTCATTGCAAATGCTATTTGATGTGAGGAAACCACTTACTTATCCACACTTTGCTATAAATGTCTTTCCATTGGACAGTGACTTGACTGAGAGACTGACTAGACTTCCCAGAGGTAAATAACTTGATGTTTTGCTTCTTGAACAATCTATGACTGGCGACTTTTGTTTGCTGCATGTCATTGCATAGTATGACATCTAGAGTGCCAGGAAGGAGAGAGTGGGTCAAACAATGGATAGGATTTTATACCTTCCTACATAGCCATAGCTAGACTTAGATCTATTGTCAATTATTTTTAGCTAGATTATGACACTTAGGCATGAACATACACATGAAATGCTTCCATGTCCTTACATTCTTTGTAGGATATTCACTTTAGCTCATGTTAGGATCCCACGAGGTGAGTTGACGATAGTTGGAATGGGACCTATAAGTGCTAGAGTAGTTCGAGGAATGATGTCTCATCACAGAGGACATGAAAGAGATTGAAAAGAGTTGTTGGCACTAGCAGATGAGCCATCCCAGCATGTACGGCCATATCAAAATGTGACATATGTAGATTTCAGTACATTTAGGGATGTGGTACTTCAGGGTCTTGTAGATGTTAGATGGATGCTTTGCGATAGATTTCCATGAGTTGAGAGTGAGGTGGAGCAATATGATGTGGATAATGATGTTGGAGATGTTTATTGTTGTTTCTTTTATTTCTTTGTCTTGTATTCTTGCTCTTAAACTTATTTCAGTTTTGTTTATCTTTCATTTGACTATGAGATGTATTTTGAAACTGATTATGTGATGGACATAGTTTTACTTTGTGGATTAATTATTTTTCATGTCTTATGGTGAAATTTATAACTTGTTTGTGCTTAATTTAGTATTTTTATTAATTATTGCTTAACTGTTTGTCTACTTGTGTCAAAAAGGGGGAGAAATGATTAATGAAAATCAAAGTTATTTTTGTACTTATTTGGATAGTACTATGTAAATCATTTTGATTTGAAGTGTAGAGGATAAGTACAAGATTATACAAGGCTTTTAAAGATCAATTTCAATGTATCTAAGTTTTTAGTGTTGTCAAGTCATATGTACAAATTAAAATTTAATGCACTATCTTAAGAGTTGTAATTTTTATTTTGATTTTCAATCTTGTAGTCTATTGTCACTAGTAAGCCAAAGGGAGAGATCAAAACAACATATGTGTCATTTGTAATGTTAATTGGCTAATTTTCTTTGCAATTAGTCTCAAAATCCTTGATTATGTAATTAGTTTTTAGAAATCTAATTAGATGTAGTTGTGGTGGAGTTAGGTTTGGAGTTGATGGACTTGAAAAATAGGAGTAGACATGTTCTTGTAGATCAAGATTAAAGACTAAAGAATATAAATGGTTTAAGAAGTTTATTAAGTACATTATCTCATATAAAAGTCACTTGGAAGAGTTTCAGAAGTTATTTTGGAGGTTTAAGATGGATTTAAAGTAAAAGGGTAAAACTATCCTTAAACAGTGTCACAATCTATAGCTACATAATGACACTGAACAAATTGATTTATCAATGATGAACTATAGCACAGAAGAAATGAATTGTTTGATCGCCCAGACAATAGTTTGATCAGCAACTAAAACAACCCTTTCTAAAACAAGGTGAGAGTTTAATGATCGATCACTTTATATACAAATCAATTGTTGTTGTATCGTGCCCTAATAAAATAGTGAACAATTGATCGATGTTTGAAATGATCAATCGCTAGTAGTTTTACATGCATAAGGTAAGTCTTTTATGAAGATAATTCATTCCTAGTTGAAGTCAAAAATACCATTTGACTTGAAGACCTATATAAAGGCTTAGATATGACGAATTTGAAGAGATGAAAGGCTATAAAATACTAAAGAAGAAAGGAGGGCCTTTTATACATTGTTTTCTTAGAGAATTCATAAAAATTTTGAAGAAATTGTTCATGGTGAATTCATGATGATGGACAACTAAATCAAAAAGATTTCACGCAACAAATATAAGAGGAGAGTCAACCAAATTCTTCAAAGGAGTTAAAGAATTTCAAGAGCTAAATCAACAAACAAAGGAGTATTTGCTTAAGTGGCTAGAGGAAGAAAACAATGAACAAAATACAAAGAGGGAAAGCTTCAAGGGTTCAAGGAGGAAGAATTGAAGGCCAACATTAACAATAAAGAATATTGAACAATGGAGTTAGTATCATGTCTAGAGGTTGGTTGATTATTTTTTGTCTTGTAAATTTTATATTCTTCTAGTACATTGATTTAACCATAGTTAAGGTTGCCGTAGTTTTTACCCTAGTGCTTGAATCAATGGTTTGATTGATCATGAATGGTGCATAGCAATTAGGTTTGTTTATTCCGCTTTAAAACAAATTCTTGTGCATAGATGTTAGAATTCTTAATTGCTTACTTGTTAAATTATAAGGGTTAGGATCAATCTAGTAATCCACTATCGCCATCTAGTTGGATATTAAACTCTCAATAGGTGTGTGTTTTGTTTCAGGTCATTAGAGAGGTTATTTGATGTAAGAGAAGACTACTCACTTATCCACACTTTGTTGGATATGTCTTTGTATCTGATAGTAAGTTGACTAGGAGATTGACTGGAATTCCTAGAGGCAAAAAGCTTGATGTATCCCACCTTGCACATTCCATAATTGCCGATTACCATTTGTTGCATGTCATTGCTTGATATGGCATTTGAAGTTCTAGCAAGGACAAGTAGATCACACAATGCAAGGATTTTATATCCTCTTTCACAGCCAGAAGTTGGAGTTAGATCTACCATTGACTCATTTTTTGTCATAATATGAGTGTTTATTCATGGACATTCGCACGAGATGCTGCAATATCCTTACATTTTGTGTAGGATATTCACTTCAGCTCATGTTAGGATCCAATGAGGTAAGCCGACTATGATTGGATGGGACCTACTAATGCTACTGTAGTTCTATCTCATTACACGGGACTAGATGGAGAAATAGAGGAGCTACAGATCCAGTAGATGAGCTAGCCCAACAAATTAATCCATATCGATATGCGACGTATTTAAAGTTTAGCGCATTTAGAGAGGAGGTATATTAGGGTATTGTAGACATTAGACAAATGCTTTGCAACAAATTTCCATGAGCTAAGAGTGAGAGGGAGCAGTATGATGTGGATGATGATGCTAGAGATGTTTGATGTCATTTTTTATCACTTGTCTATATTCTTGTTCTTAAACTTGTTTTAGTTTAGTTTATGTTTTATTTTACTATAACATCTATTTTGAAACATAATTATGTGATGGACATGGTTTTATTTTGAGGATTATTTATTTTCATGCCTTGTGATATTTTTGACTTGTTTGTGCTTAATTGAGTATTTTTGTTAATTATTACTTGACTTTTTGTCTATTTATGTCAAAAAGGGGATAAATGATTAATAAAAATTAAAGTGCTTATTTTCATACTTATTTGGATAATATTATGCAAATCATTTGGATTTTAAGTGTGAAAGATAAGTACAGGGTTATACAAGACTTTTCAAGATCAATTTCAATGTGTTTATGTTTAGTCTTAGTATTGTTAAGTCATATGTAAAAATTAAAAGTTAATGCACTATGTCATGAGTGTAATTGTTATTTTTTATTTTCAATCTTGTAGTGTTTTGTCCTGAAATAGCCAATGGAGGAGATTGAAAGAACATGTGTCATATGTAATGTTATTTGGCCAATTTTGTTTGTCAAAACTATGCTAGCAATCTTGAACATATAACTAATCTTAGATATGGGATAAGATGTAGTTGTGGTCAAGTCAGATTTAGAATTGATGAAATTAAAAAATAAGAGCAAATATATTTTTATGGATCAAGCTGAGGACTAAAGAATGTTAATAGTTTAAGAGGTTTATTATGTATACATTCTTATACAGAAGTCACTTGAAAAAATTTTAGAAGTGATTTTGGAGGTTTTAGATGAATTTAGGGTAAAAAGGGTAAAACTATCATTGAAAATTGTCATCTATCAATCCTTGGAGAGTACACATGGAAGAACTATCAATTGGCACTTGAATTAGCCCTTTGTTAAACAAGATCATGAGTTTATCGATTGATCAAGGAAAATAGTGAATGATCAAGCATATTTTGGAACAATCAATCGCTAGGAGTTTTAGTTATCTATGATAAGTCTTTCCAGAAAATAATTTATTCCTAGTTGGAGTTAAAAAGCTTGTTTGACATGGAGACCTATGTAAAGGCTTAGGTATGACGAATTTGAAGAATTTTACTGACTCTCGTGTTTTCTTTGTGAAATCTCAAAAGGTAAATCAACAAATAAAAAAGGAGTCTTTGTTTGAGTTGCTAGAAGAAGATGAGAACAAAACACGAGGAGAGAAAACTTCAGTGATTTAAGGAGGAATAATTGAAGGTCAACATTAACAACAAAGAAGATTGAATAAAGGAGTTTGTGCCAAGTCTAGAGGTTGGTTAGATGTTTTGTGTCTTCTAAGTTTTATATCTTACTAGTGTATTGATTTAGCCTTGGTTGAGGCTGCCATGATTGTTTTACCCTAGTTGGGGTTTTTCACATAAAATACTTGTGCGTGATTGTGCAATATGCATGCTTGATTTGATGGTAAAATTGATTATGAAAGACAATTAGATATTAGAATTTGTATATTCTGCTTCAAAATAAATTCATGCGCATAGTGGCTAAAACTCTTAATTACTTACTAAAATACTAGGGTTATGAGCAATCGAGTGATCTACTATTGTCATCTAGTTGGATTTTAAATTCTTAGGCTTTTTATCCCATTTTTTCAGAGACCTTTATGACCCCTTCATCTAGGTCTAGTGAAAATTGCTAGCATTTTCTGCAAGCTTTACTTGTTCAAGTGTTTGAGGTTTCCTAAAGCTTGTTTTCGGGCAATTGACACTGTTTAGGATTTTAGACTTTTTTGAACTTTTTCTTTTGTGTTTGATATCTAAAAAAGTTTTAGAGAAGCATTAACATGTCTTGCTTCATGTAATGTTTTTGTGTAGTTTTTCCTAGGTCGAACTCATTTTTCTGTGATTCCATGTTCAAACCTGTCTTTTTCCTTCATATCATGTCCTATTAGCCTCAAATTTTTTGTGGATAAAATCCTATGAGTTATCTATCTAAGATCATAATCAGCAAGCAATTTGTAGTCTCTTACATTGAATTATGCCATTTTATTTCTAACTGCTTAAGATTTCTAGTATTGTGCAATAAATTCTAAATGTATTAATTAAATACCTTTTGATGTCATCTTGGGTCCCTAATTTAATATCATGTTGGTATATGTTTTTATTTGACTGTGTTCCAAATATTAAAAATGGAAGACCATAGCTAATTTCTATAATTCTTGTTATGGTTTACTTATGGTTTCTTTAGAATGTATAATGCTTTTATATTTACTTTTATTACAGTTTATGAATATTTATATATTTGTTAATGTTTTTAAAACATAAGTTTGTGACCTAGTGCATGAGTTATCTTATTCAGCGTAAGCTGATGAGTTATTTTTATTTTGCATGGACTTTCAACCTAGGATTTCATATACACATGTGCCTTCGAGAATGCTAATCCTTAGATGAGAGTTGCAAGTGAATTTGTTTGAATAAACACACGTATGTGTGAGACATAGATAGTTGCATTAGGAGAACAATACTTGCTTTATTTATTTGGATAACTGCAATAATTTGACCACATGGTAATTCATTTGGCAAGATATTTTGCACTTGTAGTATTTTTGTTGGGATTTTTCCTAAGTTATGACTAATTTTCATTTAATGATTATTAACCTTATATGGACCACAATGCATTTACTTGTTGCAATCTCGTTCTGAGACCTACTTGCTTGGGTGGTGACAAATTGTGGTAGATAAGGAAATTGGTCCAACTTAAAAGGATGTAGACCTAACCTGAGAGCTAAAGGTTCGGTTAGTTAAAAATAAATGACTTAGCAAATATCCCAGGCATGAGATGCACTAAAACTAGCCTTGTTTGCATTGCTTGTTGCATCCCGGTATTAAGCAGCACACTCTCTTATGAAGGATTGATGGTGGGTAGCGGAAGGAACAGTACTTCTTCACATCCTGCGGTTACTGAGAGTTAGTAACTGAATGAGCTAAGGGCTACTTTGGAATGCTTGGCTAGCATTGTCCAAACTCTGGTAGTAGCAGGCAAAGAACATTCAGCAGTAGGAGCTACTGTAGGATGCTCATGTGGATTTTCTTATAAGCACGATAGAGTTTTATTTGATATGGGCTCTCTCATTTTTATATTGCCAAGATTAACTGATGAGTTAATGTTAGGCAAGCTAATCTTGCAAAGACGATAATTCTGTTTACTCCGTTTACTTCAATGAAGGTGGAGGAGATTCTTAGAGACATGTTGGCTGAGATATATGAGCAGGAGTTGCCTATATATTTGATCAACCTAGATGTAACTGACTCTGACATGTTGTTTAACATGGACATGCATCAAAGTGTCATGTGAGTGTGGATGTCATAAAAAGTAGGTCACCTTTTGTGTTTCAAACCACTTGACTTATAAGGAATTTCTTCAAACCCGAACTTCTTTTATCATTTCTTCTTTGGAAATTGCAAAGTTCATGAAGCAAGGATGTATAGTGTTTGTGGCTGGCATGGTGGTGGAGGAACCCCACGATTCCATTGAAGATATTCCAGTTGTTAGTGACATTGAAGATGTGTTATCTGACAAAAGAGAAAGATTGGCTTCCACATTGATTTGTTACCTAGAACAACACCTATTTCAAAAGTGTCGTATTGGATGGCACCAGTGGAGCTAAAGGAGTTATACGTGTCAGTTGCAGAAGCTACTCAGCATATCTGATTCTTACAAGTTACGTCCATGTGAAAGAAAAATGGGTCATTATAGTTATCCATTGATTATTGATTATTACATAAATTTACTATCAAAAATAAGTACCCTTTGCTCTGGATCATCAATTTGTTTGATCAACTTCAAAGTTTTAAGGTCCTGTCAAAGATGGATCTCAAATCAAGTTATCATCAAAGTGTAAATTTTTGTTGGACCAGGTTATATTTCTTTGTCACAGCTTTCTGAAGGATAAAATCATAGTAATCCCAGCCAAGGTTGTGGCAATACTTAAATACTAAATGTTAGAACATATGCGGCATGTGTATTATAATTAGTTATATTTTGTTGATTAGAACTAGGTCCATTTTATGTGTGTATTTAAGTCTTAAGAGTGACGTGTTAAATAGTTTAGTATGTGTCATAAATAAAACAGATCACTACATTGTTCTTAAAACTAGTACTCTAAACAAAGTAAGAATTATGAGATACGGTCTCCTTCTAACACAGGATATTTATGCAGTGGAAATGAAATAAAAATTTTAAGCGCAACTTAAGATGAATATATCAATCACTCCACAAAATCATGCAAACATCACAAAACAATTTTTATGAAGAAACCCCCAACAAGGATAAAAAACCACAACAACCTCAACAGGCTAAATTAATGCACTAAACAACAAGAACTTACAAGGCCCAAGAAAAACAGCTCAACCTCTTGACTTGAAACAAACAAAAATACATTTTTCTTTTTTTTAGTTGTCTTTGTTGTTGTTCATCAAGCTTTTTTTCTCTCGAACCTTTGAAGTTTTCCCTCTTCATGTTATGACTTTGTCTTCTTCTAATTCCTTAATCAAAGATGCCTTCTTCGATTGTTTACTCTCCTTTGAGTTTCTAAAAGCACTTCTTGATGATGAAATATGTTTCACTCTTCAATTTGTGTGTGCAGTGTGTGTGATATCTCTTCATTCATTCACCCAAAAGAATTATCTCACAAAACATTGGTGAATCAAGGAAAATTCTAAGCAAAGTCTTTCATTTTTTCTCTCAAAGTAATTGTTTTCCTCTCTACTATTTCATCAATGCCTAGACCTTTTATAAAGTTTCAAATCAGCTTGGGTTAAAAGAAATCAACTTAGAAAGGACTCTATTCAGGAATCCTAAACTAGGTAATTTTTTCATTAAAGGATTGATCGTTTCAATCTTTCTATTTGAGCAAAATCTCAAAGTGGTGATTTGCGTACATGGGTGTGTGTAAATTACCTTTGAACTCTGACACTCAAAGTAGTCTTCTAAGCTTGAAACTCTAGATCGCATTACTCCTATTTTTTTAGTCTTTCAATTCCAAATTTGACTTGATAACCACAATAATCTAATCATACTTTAAAACTAATAATGTACAATGTGTTTTGACATTTTTTTGTTCATCAACATCGGCCAATTTACAACACATATGCTTTGTATGTTCTTTAAGTGCCAAATTAAATTTTGAATTGAATGACCTAAAAAATAGGAGCAGATCTATTTTGAACTTTCATGGTTAAAGATTTGGTTCACGTGATTGAATTTTGAAGATAGAAAGGTAAAAATGACTCACAGACATACAACTTAGGATTTTCATAGGAACCTTAATGTTGGGATTGTGGAATTATAAGAAAAAAATTGTAATATTGTTCAAAAGCCTTCATTGTCTTTGAACTAGAGATCGGTCAGGCTAGAATATTACTTGGGATTTTCTCTAGAAAACTGAATGATCAAATATCTAGTGTATCAGATTGACTGGTGTCAAATTTATCATGCCTAGAATAGTGAATAATCAGTGCACTCTTTAAACGATTGATCAAGAGAATTAGGGCTAGTGAACATAATAGGGAACAATCGATTTTCCAATGAACGATCAATCGGTTTATGACATAGCTGCCTGTATTAGAACAATTTGTTACTTAGTTTTACTCAAACACCCAAACCATCATAGAGTACTACATAAGGACCTTAACGTGACAAATTGGAGAGAAGGAAAGATTTTTTAGGAAAAAAATAGAGATCTTGTTAGCTAAATTATTTCTTATCACCTTGAGAAATTTGAGAGAAAATTCATGTGAATGAGAGTGATTGAATCATAAGGATTAATGAAATGATTGAGAGTGTTGCTGAAGACTCACAACCACATCATCACACTAAGAGGAGATTAAGGAGCTTCATCAAGATGGAATTTTATTAAAGTGAAGCTCCAAACAATGATAAATAGAGGATTTGAAGAGGAGATTGTACTAGTGAAGAAGGAGATGAAGACAAAGTTTGGTGGAAATCATAAAGGACTTTGGTGGCCAATTCAAATAGAGCCTAAACTTCTAGCTTGGGAGGATAGTAACTTGTGTATTGTAAGATTTTAAGTCTTCAGAGTGCATTGGTTCAATCAGTGGTTGCGTGGTTTTTCCCATTAGGTTTCCATATGCAAAATTCTTGGGTTAATTGTGTGATTACTTGGTAATTGTTCATATATAAATATACATCTTGTAGTCCTTTGCCTTTTGTGGTATTTGGGCTAGAGGCACTGTGGTGACCCTCTTGCATTGAATGGTATTAAATTCATAGGGAAGACCAAACATTGCCATGGATGTAAGGACTTTCTTCTAATTAGAAACATATACCAATGATAAATTCCAAAATTTTTTAGTATATCATCTTCTATGATGTAATTAAATTGGGAGGACATGTAGTTCAATTGGACTGAAGAGTGTGAAGGAAGTTTCTAGGAGTTGAAAGTTTTGTTGACATCAACACCAATTCTTACTTTATCTTCAGTATAGGATATTTCCTCATCTAAAATGACGCTTCCAAAAAGGGACTCATATGTGTGTTTATGCAATAAGATAATGTTGTAGTGTATGTTTCTAGACAACCAAAGGTGCATGAGATGAATTTCCCGACGTATGATTTGGAGCTTGCAACATTTGTCTTGGTGTTGAAAATTTGGCAGCATTTTGAATGACCTTTGTATAATTAAGCGTAAGCTAAATGTATAAAAGAAGACATTTTTGACAGAACAAGTAAGTGTAATTTTGCAACAAAACACCTCACCCAAATATAAAAAACCTGGTTGTCCAACCATATCTTGTGTAATTGGGAATTATAAAATTGAAAAAACTTTGCTTGATCTTGGGGCAAATGTTAATCTATTACCTTATTCTGTTTATGAACAATTGGGACTTGGTGAATTGAAGCCCATAAGTATTACACTTCAACTTGTAGATCGCTCAGTTAAAATACCAAGAGGAATTATTGAGGATGTGCTAGTATAAGTAGAAAATATTTACTTTCCTATTAATTTTTTTGTTTTGGACAAATAGAAAATATTTACTTTTCTGTTGATTTTAGTGTTATATCTAGGCCATTGTGCAACCTTCTATCACAGGACAACTCCTTTGAATGGAGTGAAACAAGTGAGCAAGCCTTCACAAAACTAAAGAACATGCTCATTTCTACCCCTATTATGCATTCACCTAACTAGAGTTTGCCTTTTGAAATCATGTGTGATATAAGTAATTATGATGTTGGGGTTGTTCTTGGGCAAAGAAAAGATAAAAAGCCTTATGTCATTCATTATAGAAGTAGGACTTTAAATAATGCTCAAATGAACTACTCAACTACTGAAATGGAACTTCTTGTTGTAGTGTTTGCATTTGACAAATTTAGATCATATTTGATTGGTTCCAAAATTATTTTTTTTATTGACCATGCAGCTCTCAAATATCTTCAAAGACAGAAGGATGCAAAGCCCAAATTATTCAGGTGGATCCTCCTACTCCAAGACTTTAATCTCAGTATCAAAGACAAGAAAGGAGTAGGAATGTGGTTGCTGATTACTGGTCAAGATTATAGTTTTTTTATTCCTTGGAACCATTGTCAATCAAGGACTCCTTTCGTGATGAACAGTTGTTCAACACCTCTCATATTCCATGGTATGCAAACATTGCAAACTATCTAGTGACAGGTAAAACTCCCACTCATTGGACTCAACAGGATAGAAACAAATTCTTCACAGAAGTAAAACACTTCTTTTGGGATGATCCTTATTTGTTTAAATATTTTCCGGACCAAATAATTAGGAGATATGTGCCTGGTTCTTAGCATATCAATGTTATCTCCTTCTGCCATTCTCAAGCATGTGGTGATCATTTTTCTGTTAAAAAGATTATTGCCAATATTTTACAATGTGGTTTTTATTGGCCAACTCTCTAAAAAGAGACTCATGAATTTTGCAAAGCATGTGATCGTTGTTAAAAGTTAGGAACCATATTTCGTAGGAATATGATGCCTCTTAGCCCAATTTTGGTTGTTGAAATTTTTTATTGTTGGGGCATTGATTTCATGGGACCTTTTCCTACCTCTTTTGGCTATCTTTATATTTTAGTAGTTGTTGATTATGTATTTAAATAGATTGAGGCTATTCTATGCAAAACAAATGATCACAAAGTTATTGTGAAATTTTTGAAAGAAAATATTTTGTCAAGATTTGGAACACCTCGAGTCATTATAAGTGATCAAGGTACACACTTTTGCAATAAGTCTTTTGAGGCCTTAATGAAAAAATATGGAATCACACATAATGCTGCTAGACCTTTTCACCCACAAACAAGTGGACAAGTAAAAATTTTAAATGAGAAAATTAAAAATATTTTGCAAAAAATTATGAATCCAAATGGTAAGGATTAATCATTAAGACTAACCGATGCTCTTTGGGCTTATCGTACTACTTTCAAAACCCCTATTGGAATGTCTCATCGATTACTTTTTGGAAAGGCTTGTCACTTGCCTGTGGAGTTAGAACATATAGCTTATTAGGTAATCAAGGTTGTCAACTTCAATCTTGACAAGGCTGGGTTGCATAGAAAATTACAACTAAATGAATTAGATGATATTCGACCTGATGTTTATGAGAGTGCTAGAATATACAAGGAAAGAATGAAGGCATTTCATGATAAGAACAAACTTCATAAAACTTTAAAACCATCTCAAAAAGTTCTTTTCTATAATTTTAGGCTTCATCTTTTGCTTGGAAAATTAAGATCTCGTGGGACGGGTCCTTTCATTGTAAAAATAATTTACCCTTATGGAAGTGTGGAAATTCAAAATCTAAATTATGATGGTTGATTTTCTTTTCATGATTTTTACCCAAAAATTAAAAAATTCATAAAAAATCACAATTTTTTTTCTTTTTTCTTTCAAACATTGAGGACAATGTTTTATTTGGATTGGGGGGTGAGTTTTGATAATTTTTGTTAATATGATTGATTGTGATAACTTTCATCCTTTTTTAGTATAAGTCTATAATTATAGGCTTCATCTTTTGCTTGGAAAATTAAAATCTCATGGGACAAGTCCTTTCATTGTACAAATAATTTATCCTTATGGAAGTGTGGAAATTCAAAATCCAAATTATGATGGTTGATTTTCTTTTCATAATTTTTACCCAAAAATAAAAAATTCATAAAAAATCACAATTTTTTTCTTTTTTTTTTCAAACATTGAGGACAATATTTTATTTGGATTGGGGGGTGAGATTTGATAATTTTTGTTAATAGTATTGATTGTGATAACTTTCATCCTTTTTTAGTATTCTTCCTCTTTACTTTAATATCTAGATAATGATGGCTCTTGGATATTTTGAATAAAACATTCCTTTTGTGATGAGTCTTTACAATTAACTTTCTTGAAGAGGATCTTAGAAACTAATATTGGTTTTCAAAATTCACTCACAATTGACTAATTTTTAGAGTTAAAGTTGAATTATGTAGTTGTTGCTCTAATACTCACCTAGAATGTTGAGAGACACCAAATCCAATGAACTTTGACCTCCTTGTTCACTTAGTTTGATGGGAAAAAAGAAAAAAATAGTGGATTATTATCTTTATGGAAAGCAACAAATGAAATCGACTGAGTACTTCGAAAAGGGCATCATATGAAAAAAAAAAAAGGAAGTTTAAAAAAAAGAGTGATGGACATCATATGAAAAAAAAACCATAGTTGTTAAATAATGTTTCATTTAGTAAGATAGGTTAAAGCCATCCTTATAACAACATAAGCATGCTAGAATATCACCGATAAAGCCTACAAGGTATTAAAGTGAAGATCCAAACCGCTTGTTATCTTAGATAGGTTGCTAAGTTTTGAATTGATTCTTTTGAATATCTAAACATCTCTTACTGAGTAAAAGAACATACTACTTTAGGAGATTGATTCTCTAATTATCTTATCAAAATTTTACATGTTCTCACTAATATATTGTTTCAAAAGTTCACCTAAATAGAAATTCAATGGTTTAGACTTTCATTAATATTTTTTCTAATTTTAATCTATGAAAACTACTACTTGAGTATTTTAGAGCTAATTGTAAAGTTTGATGTTTGCTAAGTGGGGATGAAGGGGTTCTTTGGTCTTAATTTACAATTATTATCTTAGTCTTTACTTCCTTAACACAACTTGTTAGCATTGTCACTTATATTTTTTTCTCTTCTTCTTTGCTTTGTCTGGCTAAAAACCCATGAGTTTTTTGAATTTTGTGGGTATATTCATTGCATGCCCTCACAAAACAAAACTCGTCCACTAGCCCAACTAAGGGGTTTAATGGCTTGATACATGTGCCAAATGTAGTCGTGATGGCCTACGAAAGTGGCATGTTTTCTTATTTTTTTAATTATTCTTCTTTTCGAATGCATAGATTGCTAGAGACTATCAATATGCTAGTTGAGGAGTATTTGAAGCACTAAAATAATATTCTATTAAATATTTTCAAATCTTAAAGTGCAATCCTATTTTGTGTTAATTCATTACTTATTTGAGCTATTTATATCTTAAATAGGTGAGTTGGGCCTCCGTTGTGTTTATATATCAAAACGGGCATCAACAGTATCAAAGTAGAAGAAGAAGTGAAGCCCAACTACCTAAAACTATTTAAAAGTCAAGAATGAGCTCCTAATGGTCTAAATATACATGGAAAGGTCAAACACAACCTTGTGAACTTTTTGAATTTTAGATTTGCATCAAGATAACCGAATTCGGGAAGAAGCTGATTTGGACTGATTGACATAGCCTTAGTATTGTAGTAGAAATACTATATAAATTCATATTGATATGATTTGGGTAGCATTAAAAAAAGACTTCCATAACTACAATTACTATTTTAGAAAGAAATTCATCATTCCGAAGATATATGAGTCAAATTGGAAATGTAAAGGGACAACTAGTCAATAACTTGAGGCCAATACATAAAAGATCTTTTCACTGCTTGTGATTGATACACATAAGAAAATATAATGAGGATGATTGTATAAATAAAGGAATACTAAATGATACTTATTTTCTAAATAAACAATTAATTTATTTAATTGATTTAGAATCTAATCATTGCCAAAGAAGCAACTAATCAAGGAATCAATTAGAAAGCAATCAAGGGATATGATTAGACCTTCCCCTTTGAAGTAACCATTTCTACTCCTATAAATAGATGGGTAGACATGGTAGAGGCATCATCTCCTCCTCTTTGGAGATCTCTTCTCCTATTTTTCTTCTCTTCTTTTGTACTTTGGTTTTTAGTTTTATTATAATGACTTTCTAAGCTCTCTAGCTAAGGCTAGAGGTATAGGTTATTTGATGTTATGTTTATTTAATATTGTTTATCTTCTTGTTTTTTTGTGATCTTAAAACATAAGATGCTTAAAGGCTTTCCTTTTTGATCAATTGTGGTTTTGATACATAGAACTCTTGGAGAAACAATTCTTTTTATCCTTCATCTATCTAAAGTATTTCTTATCTTTATTTTTGCTTTTGATGTTCATATCTTCCAGTTAGATAGAATCTTCATTAAATTCTAACTGAGATAACATGAAAGATGAAAAACATCACTAGATGTTACAATGACGCTTAATGCTTTAGTGTTTATCTTGTTAATTTTTTAACTCTTTATTACCTTAATACTTTTCTACTCTTTCTCTCTTAATCTTTCTTTACTCCTCTTATTTTGTAATCATTTTGATAGTCACACAAAGTCAATCCTTGTGGATTTGACCTTGCAAGACTACATCCACTTGTGCACATGCAAGTAATATAACCCTAAGCTTTGGCTCAATTTAATGAATCAATAGTTTATGTGTAACACACTCACCTTTATATGAATTTCTCTCAAATTCACTTGAAGGTGTTTGAAGGAATTAGGCATAATGCTCTCAATTTTCTCTTATCAAAATACCCTTCCTTCTAAATTTCATCCTCTTTAGGTCCTTAAATAGCGAACTAAGTCGGTTTATGTGATTGTCTTTTAAAATGAAAATAAACTACTCTCAAAATGACCTTGAAAGAACATATGATGCATATGCATTATAATTGGCTAATTTTGATGATCAAAACTATTTTGAAACTTCATGTATGTGATTAGTCTTAGGAATCTAACTAAATGTAGTTGTGTTCAAGTCTAATTTCTTGAAAAATAAGAGTTGGTGTGTTCTAATCGATCAAGGATGAAGAGTAAGAAGAGTGGTGAAGCTAAAAAGTAAATTTGCACACATTCACATACACAATTCAGTTAGATTAGCTACGAATGATTGAATAAAGTGAATTTGGGGGTTTCTAACCAAATTAAGGTAAATATGTCAAAATAATATTTAACTGATCGGTAGTTGTAAAATACACGGGACCAATCTATTAATCGACACCTAAATGAGGCATTTGTAAAATTAATCTAAGAGTTTATCAATCATTTTGTACCCTAATGAAACAGTAATTGATTGGTCGCTATGTCAAATGATTGATTGTTGTTTTTTATGATTACCTATTTTAAGCCTTTCCGGAATAGATTTTATTCTTAATTGGAATCAAACTCTTAAACTAGCTTAGTATACTATTTAAAGTCTAGAGAATAACAAAATTGAAGAGAGGTAAACATAGAAAATCATAGAGATGAGATAAGAGTTCATTTTTTATTGTTTTCCTGGAGGAGATCATCTTGAACTTCATGCTTATGTTAATGGTGATTTCATGAAGACACACAATTGAAAAAGAAGAATCTTATACACAAATCAAAGAGGAGTTGCAAAAAAAATCTTCATAGAAGTTGAAGAGGATTGAGGCTAAAGTCAAAGGATAAGAGGAGTTGGTTGTTGCAGCTATAAGGAGACAAAAAAAAAGCAAATAGAAGAAAGGTTTCAAGTGTTTGAGGGAGAAGACTTAAAGGCAAACAACAAAATAAATTTATTGAAGATCTGAACAAGGAGTCTTTGGGTTAGTGTCAAATAACAAAGTTTGGTAGTTTGCTCATGTCTATGTAGTGTAAAACTATTTTGTTCATTATTTTAAGCCAATAGTGGATGTTGTAGTTGTTTTTTACCCTAGTTGGGGTTTTCCAAGTTAAACCCTTGTTCATTTATGTATGACTTGCGTCCTTTGTGGATTGAATGGTTGATAGATTGATCATGAATACACATACATTAAGTTTTAATTATTTCTGCTATATAAGCAAATTTTGTGTAATTAGGTCATATCTCGTAGTCTTTTTATAAGATAATCGGACTAGTGGTAATGTGGTGATCCGCTAAACCAACTAGATGTATATTAAATTCTCAAGTGGTATATGAGATTTTTTGTGTGAAATTTGCTTTTAATTTACTTAAACTTGTTTACTTGTGCTTGCTTGATTCATCATGTCTTATTTTTCTTCTAGTGATGATGAGGATTTTGATTTTGAAAGTATTTTTGGACAAGCCTTTCAATCGAGTAAAAAGTGTAAAAAGTTAGAGATGATTGTCAAATTGAATAAGGAGATAATTGAATCTATTTCTATTAACAAATTCAAATCGGCTAAGGATAAAGAAAAACTAGGGAAAAAGGTTAAAACTTTAAAAGGTGAACTTGAGAAAGAAAGTAGAAAATTTAGATCTTTAAAAGATAGACATGTGTCTACTAATGAAGAAATTCTTTCAAATATGAGAAAAATAATTTTCTAGATATGATAAAATTCCTATAGAATGAAGTTCATGAGAGAGTGGAAACAAATAATGCTTATTTGAAGAAGATTAAAGATCTAGGGAGTGAATTAAAATTTCTCAAGAAAAATTAAAATCTTTCACTTTTGGGCAATAAAGATTGGACAACTATTGTACATGTGACAAGATAGCAGTGATAATGAGGATGGGGGTTTAGAAGGTCAAATTCTACTAGTTCTAATGATATCACTAAGTTTGTTAGTGCTAAAGAACCCCTGCACACTAGTATGGTTATTTCACAAGTTGACAATATGTCAAAACCTAGTAATCCTCCTAAGAATCAAAGTTCAAAGTCTAACCATAGGAAATGACATGGAAAGAGTGATAATTAATAAGTCCTTAATTGGACTTCAAAATAGTCAATATGTCATGAACAAATATAAAACTAAAGAAAGTTATACTATATCATACTTGAATAATTTTCCTAAGAAGATGAATGAAATCAATTCACATCATAGGAATCCTCAAACTAAAGACATGTGGATTAGAAAGCACATACCAAACAGTACAACAAAGAAGGTTACTCAAGTCAATAGGAAAAAAACTTTTCAAACTTTACTTAGAAAATATGACTTAGAGAGCTTTAGATCCCAAGTTGATGGAATAAGTAAGAGCACCTTAGATTGCCTTAGAAATGGTTGGGTAGGCAAAGCTAAGGAACTTGTCATCTCTAAGTAAAGAGATGTATTTGATTGTCCTTGATTTAACTCTTTTGATATTTTGGACTACACATGTTTTATTTTTATCTTAGTTTTCTTTGTTTTTATGTCTTTTATTCATAGATTTTGAATGGACAAAAAAGAATAGAATATGAACAAAAACACCTAAAATTAGTGTAGTTTTTGCTTGTTTTACAATTAGCTTTGTTTTTGTTTTTGATTGGTTCATCTATTGAGATTTAAATAATTAATTTTATTTTAAGCAAAAAAGTAAAATGATTTGTGGTCAAATATACTTTAACAAAGAAAAAGATAAACCAAGGTGAGTAAAAATCAATCTGATTTTCTTATGCTTGATGTTGCAATTATTTGATTTTTTAAAATTGGCTAATATCAAGTTTAGACTCGAGTCAATTTTATGGATAAAGATCAAGAATAAACTCTTTGATATGAGTTGACTTAGACATTTTGATTCTAATAGAGTCTTATTGATCAAATTAGAGGACCTTAAGCAAGATTTCTATTTGGAATTAAAAAAGAAGAAGCTTCCATGTAACATGATTCAATGATTGTAAGTTTTTTTTACTTCAATATCTTTCAGTCAATGGATTTCTCTTAGTAAAGATGATGGGGAAGGGCTACCAACTTAGGTCGGTATAGGCTAGTGTGAAGTTCTCATTTGGTTGACATAAAAAAAAGAAAAAAAAATTATGATACAATTTGAGATGATTTAGAAAAAGCTAACCTCTAGAAAATGAATTGAGGAAAAATATGATGACTCAAAAAAAGGCATGGACATATTCTTCTTTTGGCTTCAGTTTTATATATTTTTAGAAGAAAATATACATAGATTATAGCTAAAGTGTGCTAAAAAATGAAAACTCTTTCTTAATTAGGGTCTGAAGAACTTTGTCTCAATTGAATAAGAATGATCTTGTGAAATTCAAGATTAAAAGTGACACGAGTTCAAACATAGGCGGTTTCTTCTAAAATTTATAAAAGAGAATGAAAGTGTGAAAAAGAAGAAATGAAAAATTGACAATCACATACTAATGGGTTTGACTAATTTAAGGTAAGGGATAAATGAACATAATCTATCGATGAACTTATATTAAATGAAAAATAATTAAAAATTCTTCAAAAAGAGTTCAACACTGCTTATTTAATGATTTTAATTTTATTTTGAGTTCTTGATTTCAAATCAAAGTGTTTTTAAAAGAATTCAATGCTTTTGAGCATTAGAATTAAATATTTTCTAGATGTTTAAACAAACATTTGATTGATCAAATAGTTTTAATGTACATTTTTGAAAGGTGTATTTTGAAGTAAATCAATAATTAATGAAAAACATAATTCATTGGAATTTTAGACATAGCCGTGATTGCTTTTACACCTTGTGGGCCAATGTCTGTTTGGCCCAATTTGGGACCAACAAGAATTCTTTAGGGACCGCCCCCCATAGGCATGGCCATGACGGGTGTGTTAGGCCTCTAGGCTCACGGACTTGAGCCCATACCCTTGAATGAGCACCACTAGAGAACCTAGTTAAGAAGAGACTTGTTGAGCTTTAATTCCAAGCACAAAAATGAGGAGGCTTGCCCTAAGTATAAAAGGGGCCATAAAGCACCCTCTCCCCCCACTCTCCCATCCCCCTTTCATTGTATGTAAATCATTGTTTGAGGGATTAAAAGTTAAAATTTTTGCACCTCCAATGAGAGGGCTCAACCCAAGGCTTCTATTGATGCCACCCAACATTTTGAACGAACTCATAATGATTAATCCATTCGAATAGAATGGCCCGATTTTTGTCTAGGGGCCATACTCATATATGTATACCTGAATGCATGAAATGATGTAACATATATTAAACATAAAATTATTGTGAAGGCAAATGTATATTATTTGTGTTTTAAGACAAATGATTCCTGTTGTAGGCATAATAAAACTTATAACTTCTCCAGCATGATTTCTTCTGAATTTAGGTACAGTTACACTCTTTTTCCTTCTCGAGAGTTCTTGCTTGTTTCAGCTATTACCTCTCCAGTTTCAGCAAAGTATTTGTACAATGAAATCCGCACAATACAAAAAAGTTTTGTATTCTTGTAAATGCATTTCACAGTTGTGCTCAGTATACTGAGTTCTTCATTTCCGTTGCACAATGTTCTTCATCTTTTTGGTTTTTTTAATCTTTTTAATTCTTATCAATTTTCTGAGGTTTTCTTATTGCTGCTTTCCACTAACTAGCTTTTTGTTTTCATTCTCATCCTTAGATATTAAAATATAAAATATATAAATAAGATTTTTTTTTATGGAATGAGCTTTTGTGAAATTTAATTATCTTATCTTGGTATTGGAGCTCCAAAGGTCCTATGTTTATATTTATATTATAATTATGCTCTACGTGCTTACACGTAATAGACTTTTATTTATAAAAAAAATAAATATAAAATATATAAATAAGATTTTTCCTCCTCAAACTTTTAAGAAACATAATTATCTAACATAAAATACATTGGACATACAAACGGAATAAACGCATTAAGGCTATCAAAAGTCTTTTGTTTAATCATTCAAATAGCCGCCACATTGGAAAAGGCAATTCTGAGTCACCAAGACTCTTCCGCGCACTATTCTAGGAGTTTCCACAACGGGGAGTCAATTCTGTCCGATGGCATCATGGTACTTTTGGTTTCATTTGATTTTATAGTCAAAGTCTTCCAATCCATTCGTCGGGCCAGAACCGTCAGTATTGGTGGCACTCCATCAACTCGTTTTCAGTAGTTCCCTCATTAAATTAGCTAGACATGAAAGATCATCAAGTCTAACGTGAAAGACAAAAGACTCGTCAGGTCTTGCATTCTGATAGAAGGTGTTTCTTTTTACTTGACTCTGCCTGAAACATTACTTCGTTGTGACTATGAATGCAACTCTTTTGTTTCGATTTCACTTATCTTCTATTTGACTTTCATCACCATTAGAGATGGTAGACTAAAAATTTTATTTGCCAGGGCCGAGTCTTGCGTAGAAGAACACACCACAATGATTAGACAATTGGTTGAGAATGGCCCCGGTCTACTTTGTCACGAAGCAAGCCGAAAACGTCAAGTCAACTGGGATGGACCTCTTCCATAACAACTGCAGGCTTGTACACCACCGTTAAATCTTTATGCCTATGCTTTGTGCACATGGTCAAGATAGTTTGAATCACAACCACTGTAATTATAATTATTTTCTTATGCACTAACTTTCTTAATTTATGGTCCTTCGGTGTTTTGATCAGAAAACCGATCACTAGGTTATGAATAAAGTGTAATTAATAAATAAGTTTAATTTTTTTAATCTTAAAGATCACTACAATGCCTCTAGCTTAAAAATTAGATCAGGATTATAAGATGTGGCTTTATACATAAGAATAAAAGATCTACTACATACATATTCAATCACACAAAATAAAATTTATATAAAATTTTTTTCACATGAAAAGCCAATAAGAAAAACCATGTGACAAACCACTTAATCAATTAACCAATGCACCTAAGAAAAGTTAGAACTTCCAAATACTAGAAGTCTGTCTCTATGTGTCTTTTGGCTACCAAAATTCTTCAAATTCGAATATCGTATTTGTCTTCTTCTTCCTTGGCATGATCTCCTGTTGATTATTTGCATCGTCTTCAACTTCTATGGGATGAAATCTTTGTGATATATTTAGTTCATTAATTCACAACTCATACAACTCTATTCATAAAACAATTATGAATCAAACTCTTTTATATAATCTCTAAATGCACAATAGCCACGGAAGTATTATACTCTCATTGTAATCTAGAGTTCTACTTGTATTTTAGCATATCCAAACACCCCTTATATAAGCATATAAGTTGGTTTAGGTGTTAAAAATTTACTAAAACTTAAATTTTACCCAGAATGACTTATTTTAACCATAACTAGGTCCTACAAATCGATTGTTACAATAATCAAATGATCATTAAAAGACCTAATCGATTGTTGTTGCAATAACTATTATGAAACCAAATACTCTTAATCAATCAATCGCTACATTAACTGATTGATCGCTATAGTGCTTTTGATCGATTGCTACCGTGTCCGATCAATCGATAATGTATTCTACAATTTTCAATGCACTATTTATTCTCGATAGATCCCATTTCAGCCCCAATAGTTCGTAAATGAAAATTTTGTATTCTAATGCAAAATTTCACTCTTTTTTTAGTTTGTCTTTTCTAGTAGTTGAATATCATAAACCTTATTGTTCTTGTGTATGTGTGTGTTTTCCCTAACAACCACCTTGAGCCTTTATGTTTTGTTTCATCTTCAACAACAAACTGACTCATTAAATGAAGCTATTGATGTAGGACAGAGGGATTTTTTTGAATTAAAAATTCAAGTATGACATAACACACCATTGAAAGAGTCATGACAACTATGTGCAATATCTTCTTACATGATAACATGGATAGGCATTTCATGTCTGTATCATATGATAGAGTGATGATTCCATCATATTCCCTTTGTCTCATACACCTCTTAGCATCCATTGCCCATCCATTTGCTCACACACATACATATCCATTGCATAGTTGTATAGCCATCATACATACTTGTCCATCACATATACATATAATGTACCCATAATTGCATACATAACTTACCAACATACTTGCTACATCACTAGCACACACATATTCTACATACATAACACATACTCATGCTTACATGTGAGTCATATTCATAAGCAAATCTACCATATTTCATTGTCTTGCCCTCATACATCATGCAATTGGATTATTATTTAGCATCCAAAGCATGAAATCATAAAATCCTAGCATGATGCTAAACATTTAAAGCATGCTATCATGGAATTATGAGTTCAAATCCTCATACCTTGTAATCTATGATGTTTGATGGCGAGCACACGACAGTAGTGGCATCGGTGGTGGAGTTGGCTACCAAAAGGATCGCCTAGCTAACAGAGCTGTTGTCCCAAGGTTTAGAAGCACCAAAAGTAATCATGGCATGAAAGGGTGATAAAGGTCAATGTGGCAAAGTCAACGATCCACAGTGGTGCACTAGGTGGGCTGGGAGAAAGGTCATGCCAAAGAAGTGGCAATTGTGACCGGAAACCAAGGTGGACTAATCGAAGGTTTGCTGGCAACTAAGAAGTATTTGGCTGACCACAAACATCGAAATCAGCCATGAACAACACCCAACATGGCAATTTTGAGTCAACCATGCCCCACATAAGGGGGGTAGGGCGTGGGTATGGGCTCGAGGATAGATGAGAGATGGACTCTAATGGTCAAATCAATTGGTGGCGAAGCTTGTCGACTATCTGGTGGTGTAAAAATGGCACATATACCCTAAATCACACCCGTGGCCACTTGCACACGTGGCCACTTGCACACGTGGCCAAAGGGGACGGGGAAGAGGACTGGGATTAGGTGGCCCAAGGCCTAAAAAAGGACGATAAAGCTAGGGCAAGAATGTGGTGGCCAATGGAAGCTGTAACATCTTTAATCGCCACCCACAACTAAAATAATTGGTCTAGGTGGATGTGCATCTATCATTGTAGAGGGCGAAGGGGTTTCTCGAAATCAAGCCGATGTGGAGAGAAAGCCACGTGGCCATTGTCATGTCAAGGCCGATAGAGGTAAGCCGCACTATCACATTGTGAGTCAAACCGAACCAAATATGGTCGTAGGACGTCTGGCTTTGAGCAAAACAACACAGAAATAGGGGAGGTAGTTTACCATACGGTGGGTAGAGGATCAAAGAGGCCAAGAGGTGGCAGGCTAGGGTGGCCTAGCCATGCTTAGGCAATGGTAGGGCCGTCACTACAAAAGTAGGTCGGAGGCCACCGGTTGGCCAGTTTCGACCTAAGTTAAAAACAAAAGGAAGGGGGATGGATTTGGTGGAGGCAGTGGGAAGGATAGAATAGGTATAATTGGGATGGATGGGGTTGTCCCTGGCCATTGCCAAGCCAGGGCAAAACCCATAGTAGCCGGTTGGCCACTACTGGCCCGCACTAGATGGGGCAAAGTTCACACCAAAGAGCAGGGGCTATCAACCCAAAAATAGAGGGGCAGAGTGAAAGCCTATTGGGGGCCAGCGGGACTAGGCTATTGGTTTCTCAGTTTCTTCTGGAATGGGCTTGAATGAGTCCGATCCGATTTAAGCTTTTCTTTGTCAATATCCTTTTATTGTCTCTTTCATTTTCTACCCTCTCAAATTTTCTTTCTCATCCATCCTCTTTCTTTTTCGAAATGTAATTCACTATGGCACACGGAGTCCCAACAACCATGACTAAGCCTCATGCTCAACTCTACGATATAAATATTAGGGTAAAATATAAAAAAATAAATATGCCAAAGCGTCATATTTTCCCGCCAAAAATGATAAGAAAAATAGATAAAAAATCATAAAAAAATCAGGGACATTACGTAGGTTGTAAAAGGTTGGTAACTTTGGGTCTTATAAGATCTTTGTCATCATAGTGCATTGATTTAATTTGTGCTAAACGGCAGGTTGAATGGTTTTTCCCCTAGTTTGAGTTTCTACGCTAAAAAAATCTCTTTTGATTTTTATGGTAGATGATTTATTTTTTGTGCTATCTTTATATTTTAATTTCTTGTGCATTGAGGTCAAACCTTGTAGTTCACTTCCTTGAAATATATTTGGACTAGAGGCATTGTAGTAGGTCTCAACCTAGTGAAGGGTATTAAACTCGCAGCTATACCTTTCAATTAGGCCAAATTTGAATTTGTTTCCATTTGAGTAATAGATCAAATAAAATAGACATTGAATATTTGTAAAAAGTAGATCCTTATCTCCTTGACCCTTCCTTGACATTGGTTTCTTGTCAATTTCTAAAGTGTTTCATTTTGTTTTATAGATTATTAAAAGCTCTTAATTAGTTGATTTCAATTTTTTATTAATCAATTTCTTTCCAAAAATTCAATTTTGACAAATTGAATCAAGTTTAGACGAATGTAATAATTAGTAAAGTAGGTTTAGTTAGAATATTTCTAATTCTTCAATCCTTTTAGTACAACTTTGGACTCACCAAGTAAGTTTTATTACTTCATGATTAGCTACACTTAGGTTTGCAATTGGTGACCTTGGAATCACTGAGTAATAAGATATGATTTACCATAGAACAATCCATGTTTAGCTTTTTTTCAATCCAAAGGTTCATTTAATTACTAAATTAAATAAGACTCATAGCACAATAGAGATTATGAATTTGGCCATTTGATGGAAATATACTCTACAACTTACATAATGCCTAAAACATTCATGTAACTTGCATAAAGCCACAAATAGACTTATGCACAAATAAGAGACCACATATGTATGATAAAATGACCTAGCTACCCCTGCCCCATTCTTATTAATCTCTAGCTCCAATAACTCACTTAACCTTATGGCTAACCTCATCTACCTCCAAGCCCAGTTGCACTTCAAGTTGTACTGTTGCCAACTGATGCCTCCCCTACCTCTGCCACCTTCTTCTTCTCCTCATCCTATTTGCCCTTCAACAGGACTAATTGTGATCCGCATGAGTTTAATGCCCTTTAAATCTCAAGGGTCACCACAATGCCTCTAACTCAAAACTGAAAAGGTAGAAAGCTATAAGATGTGGCATTTTGTATAGGAAATTGAAATTTCTACAAGTGCAAAATTCTTAGTACACAATCACACAAAAACCACACAAGAAGCTTTTTTTGTGGAAACCTAACTCGGGAAAAACCACATAACCACTCTAGGTTGATTCATCAATGTCCTTTAAAAATTTACACTTTGCAAGACTCAATGTTACCAATCCATTCTCTAGACGTCGATCTCTTGGCCACCAAAGTCCATCTTGGTGCTTGCAAATTCTATCTTTGTCTTCTTCTTCATTACTACAACTTCTTGAACTTCTAAATCTACAATCAAAATCCTTCATCATTCACTTCAGAAATTAATTCTTATGTGTGATGCGTTTGTGACTCTCATTTTACAAAATTAATTAATCAAATAATTATGAATCAAGCATTGACCTTTACATGAATTTTCTCTCATTTTCATGTAATAGTATTTGAAGGAATTAATTATAAAACCTTCAAATTTTTCTTCTTAAAATATCCTTTCTTCCTTCCCAATTTCGTCCACTTTAGGTCCTTAAAAAGTTGTCTAAGTCAATTTTTAGAGTTTAATATCCATCTAGATGAGGGTAGCGGATCATTAGATTATCCCTAGTTTGATTAGCTAATAAAAATAAAGACTAGGAGTTCTAGCCACGATATGAAAGAATTTGTTTTTAAATCAAAATAAATAAATCTAAGTATTAAGCTTCATTCATGATCGCAATCAACAAACCATACAAGCAAATCACCCAATGTGAAAAACCCAACCTCAAGTAAAAAAACATAGCAACCTCAAACCGAAGGCTAAATTAATGCACTAGAATGATCTAGAACTTACAAGACTCAAGAACAACAAATAGACCTTAAAACTAAAAACAAACTCCTTTTGTTCAATATTTGCTTGTTGTTAGCCTTTAATTATCTCCCCCTATTGAAACCTTGATGCTTTCCCTCTTTGTATTTTGATCTTTGTTTTCTTCTATTACCAACTTAGACAAGAATTCCTTCCTTGCTTGTTAATTTACCTCTTGAGATTTTTTAACTCCTTTAAAGAACTTTACTAACTCCTCTCTCTGAAATTTATGTGTGAAATCTTCTCTTGTTAGTTGCATATCAGCATCATAAATTCACCATGATATTCTCTTCAAACTCCTTTGTGAATTCTCAAGGAACACAATATGAAAAGGACTCTCATTTCTTCTCCAATATTTTCTACATTTCCCCTCTTCAATTCCGTCACTTTTATCCTTTATATAGGTCTCCAAAATAATTTGGCACTTTGACTTTAAAAAGGAAAGAAATCCAATCCAGAAAGGCTTTTTTAGGGCAACTAAAACTGCTAGCGATTGATCCTTGAGCAATCAATCTATAAATAATCGATCGATTAATAAAATTTCAGCATCATTTTAGAATGGATTGTTTTAGGTGTTGATTGATCATTTCCAAGGCTGATTGATCGATTCTTTGATTCCGTGTAACTATTCATTAGCAATCGATTGATTTAATTAGTATATTCTTCCGGCAAATGATTGATGACACTGTTCAATGACAGTTTTATCCTTCTTACCCAAAAACCTTTGAAATCACTTTTGAAACTTCTCCAAGTTATTTTAATATGAAAATGTAAATTAAATAAGCTTCATAACCCATCATATCCTTTAGTCTTCAATCTTGATCCACAAGAACATGTTTGCTCTATTTTTGAAGTCCATCAATTCTACAATTGACTTAACCACAACTACATCTAATTGGATTTTAAGACTAATTACATATTTTTGGTTTTGATAGAATTTTGACAACAAAATTAACAAATTAACCTAACATATGACACATGTTTTAAAAAGTTTAGGTTTTTGTCTTTTAATATGAAACAATCTACTTTAGAATGACCTATTCCAAGTAACCATGTTATAGACTAATTGATCACTCTATAGGATGATTGTTTGTTCCTTTTACTATTTGGAAACACTAGCAAACTTATTGATAGTTTAAACAGTGTAATCAATCATTCACTATTTTGAACCTGTTATAACTCACTCTGATTGATCTTTTCCACTAGAAATTTGATCATTCAAGCCCGATCAATCGTTGTTAAAGGATGATTACTCTTGTATTAACGCTTTTTTTATTTTTGTCCTTTGTTCTTAATACTCAAATAAGGTATTTTCTGTAAAAACCTAAGTGTTTATGAGTTGTGTGTGGAAGAACATGTGTGGTCATATGTAGTGTATTGACATATTTTTGGGATCAAACAATGTCAAATGTTGTGTAATTTGAGTCATAATATTACTCATGATGACTTGGTAAAGATGAAGCAGAAAAGCAAACTCAAAAGATGTTTTTACAAGTATTACACACACACATTACACTCACACACTTGAGAGTTATGAGAATGTCATTTTATAGTAGAGTGTCAAAGACAAATTGAATGAAAACTATATTTTCCTTTATCAGCAATTGATGACATATGATCCATCAATTGATTGGCCTTGAATATTTTCAAGGGAAAATTCCCTTTAGGTCCTAGTTGCCACTTCTAATAAGCGTCTCATCTTGACCAACTGTGTTTACTCCAGCTTATCTTGCTTATAATTTTTATTCTACTTGTAGGTCCTCTTTTTATACTTTTATGCTATTATATTTCTTCCAACTAAAAAATTACCATTGGTAAGATCATTCCTGCTTTGCCATCATAACTTATGCTTGTCTTTTCATGTTGATCTCTATCACTTCTGGTGTGGTCCTAGGGCTTCTACGAAACATCTTTTTTGTCGCAAAGACCTTTCTTCTACTAGTTTCTGATCTTGGCCATATCGATCAGTTTTTTCTTCCATTTGTTCCTATCTCGGCTAAGTAAAAAAAAATTATCCGCTGGTCAGATAATCAAAGCTATGGAGGCTGCCACGGTGCAGTCAGTCAAGGCATGACCAATCATCAACAACAGAGGCAACTTGACTGTTAATCTAGTCACCAAGAGCGTTACTAGTCCACCCTCCCTAGTGGTACGTCCATTGGGATCTATGAGGCTCTAGAGCTTTTCGACAAAGACAAGGTTGCTTTCTCCATTTTTGAGTTGTATATATTTCTTGTGAGTTCTCTGTACATCTTGGCTCCATATAATCAACATGGTGTTTTTGATGTTGTCTGCTTGGATTTTATTCACATTAGAAAGTCTTTCTTCATGTTTAAATTAGAAAGTCGAATGTTTCTTCACAGCAGTTTGGTCTATTTGTGGAACTGTGATTGTGTTCCGCTTATTAAATTGTTATAGTTGTTTTTTTTATAATTATTGAGGGACATAATGATTAGTCATAGAGAGAATTAATTTTGTTGGGTAAATTAACAAGTAATGAATGATGTTTGGGTTATTCAGCAGTATTACAAAATGTATTTTAATAATATAATTTAATATTAAATTATTATGATCTAAAGTTATTGAGTACATTTGATGTTGTTTGGTTTCTGCAATTGAATAATATTTTGTATTTTATGTTATTTAGTTTCCATTGTAAAATAATACTATGTGAAGCTCAAGCAAAGTTATGCAAATGGTGGTTATGAGTAGGCTTGAACTTCTCCCCTCCTTTTTGTCTCTACTATGTGCTTGCCATTGTCACCTCCAAATTCTCCCCTTTTCATTCACCATCTAATTCTTGAGCTTTTCTATTCAACATAACTATGTGTTTTTTCTTTCATTATCTGCAGGCCAATGTACTCTTTTATACTTCTATTGTGTAAACATGGTGTTAATACTAATGTCTTTAGGGCCAATAGAAGTATTTCTTTTGAGGCCTTGCTTTCTATGATTTGCCAAACATGGAGTGAATTAAATGCTAAGTCTATTATATTGCAATATTCTTTGGCCAGTCATTCTGAATGCAATCTTCTTAATAATGTCAATTTATAGAAATTATTTTTTCTTGATTATGAGCTGCATGTGAAGATTGTTGATGTTTTTGTCATTAATTCATCAAGGGGCACTGGTTTCTAAGTTGATCAAGGAACAAGTAGTTGTACTAGTAATCAAGTGATAAGTAGTAGCATGTAAATTAGTGATGATGTGCTTTTCGATGAAGAAGTTGATTCATCCTCACATGAAAGTAATATTCTTTTGACAAGAAATTAGTCTAGTGCAATTGATTCTATTGGGCAAAAGTTTGATGATGTAGAAGACTTTAGGCAAAAATTGTGTGTTATGCAATTGAGATTGGTTTTGAATTGAAGTATATTAGAATGATTTTTTGAGGGAGTGCAAACACAGGGAATCAACAGGACATCAATGCCATGTTCATAAAAGGAAGGATGGTTGGAGTAAAACTTTTTATATTTGTGAGCTTAACAATCAATACACATGTGGATATATTGTATGAAGAAAGAAAATTCCAAGGATAACAACTGCCATTGTGTCCAAGGTGTTGTTGAGACAAGTTAGCAACAATCCACTACTCATCTAGTTGATGTGGTACAACAATTTAACATAAGTTATGGTCTCAATATTTCCCAGAATTGCATGTAAGAGAGCTTAGAAGGCTTAAAAGAAGATTTTTGGTGATCATTAATTATATTTTGATGATTTGTGTTGGTGCATTGGTTTTGCTATGAGTCTAATCCTGATAGCCATTTGAGTTTGGAGATTGATGATGAAGTTGGATGATTTAAGAGTGTTTGCTTCCTTTTATGCATGCATCCATGGATTCAACTATTCTCGTCCCGAGTTATTTTTGGATGGAACCCATTTGCATGGTCATTGTAAAGGCCATTTGTTGGCTCCATCGAAAAAAAAGCCAACCAAGGTAAATCTTTTCATTTTCTTTCCTCGTACAAATAATTATTTCAATTTATTTCAATAGTAAAATTATGTCACAAAGTAAAATTATACAATGTGATGTGTATAGTAATCTTTTACTATTAATTAAAATCATTCCTTTTGCTAATGATTTTGACATCCTTTTTGTTTTATTTTTTGTTTGTAAGGTATTTTCTTACTTGCATATGTTGTTGTCAATTATGAGGATGAAGATAATTGGGTGTGGTTTCTTATTCAATTGAAGATGATACTTAATCCTTTACATGATTTGACTATTATCTTAGACTGTAACAAGGGGTTGCTTCAAGCACTGTCACAGATATTCCCATCTTTTCTACAAGCTTATTGTTTGCACCATTGGAGAATGAATTTGAGGGACATGTTGAGACGAAGGAGTAACTACCTAAGTGAAAGTATGGATTTCATGTTTAAACAATGTGCTTATGCTGCAAGGCCTTCAAAATTTGACAAGCTGTTTGAAAAACTGAAAAAAGATGGTGGGCAACTAGTTATTCATTTTCTTAAAAATCTTCCAAAAGAAAATTTTGTAAATGCATATTTTAAGGGTAAGCGGTATGGTGATATGTGTTCAAATGTTGCAGAGTGTTTTAACTCATGGATACATGATGAAGAGCATTCGCCCATTATGAAGATGATTGATAGGATACACATTAAGATTATGGAGATGATGAATAAGCATAGGAATGAAGCAAGGAGTTTGAGTGGTGTTCTTTTTAACTCCCCGACCCGAAAAATCAACCCAAACCGGGCATTATTCGAAAAACATAATCGGAGTTTATATAATTAAACATAAAAATTTAAAAGAGACTAACCACGAGCTGCAGACATTAAGTGCAAGAGTCATAACGATCTTCTACTCACTGTGGAGCTATATCATTACATTGTGTGTAGCTCATAACAAATCTAATTTTATAACTAATTTGGATTGGGCCAATGTTATCGTAACGTTCGTTGCCTACGTATGTGTTGGATACCATCTCAAACATTATTCCAATACAATCAGATCCGAACGTAGTTCAGCCTAACTACTAATACATTTATCAGACATCACAAAATTATATACGATAAAATACATATATTCGTATATCCGAATAAATCATTCAAAATAAACACAAATCTTATAAATCATCGGAGTCAAACGAAAGCCAATAAATCAGTGAAATCATACCTCTCATCTATCACATAGTAGAGTAGAATGCACCATAGAGTAAATGGGATCATATCAAATCCTATTAGATTTTATCCGATCGTACCAATCATATCAGATCAGATTGGAGCATATCAGCTCACGACATAATATATCAAGGCAGATTGAATCGAAACATATCACCATATATCATATCATAGCAAATCA
Source organism: Saururus chinensis (assembly GCA_035235625.1). NCBI lineage: Eukaryota > Viridiplantae > Streptophyta > Magnoliopsida > Piperales > Saururaceae > Saururus > Saururus chinensis. Next base: position 26,236,748 of record CP141144.1, read on the forward strand.
TATATCTTAATTAGTATAATAATAACACAAAGTAAGATGTGCATGCCTATAAATCATATTAAATCGGAGGAACAAGAATGCTTACTCCCTTGTAGTTTCAAAAATAGCGACATTTAGAATTCCTCAGGGCATCCTCTCTTTTAGGTTTTGAGATGGCAGGCAGAACCTCCTTTTGCTCCATCACATCTTTCTCGTTACGTTTGAAGGTGTGGACATATACTCCCTTTAAACTGGGACGTTTCCCTCGTTGTAGTCCGAAGGTTATGGTCATAACCTCCCCTTACCCACCAACACTTTTCCCCTTATGTGTCTAGATAGAACCTCCCATTACTTGAAGACATTTCCCCCCCTACGCGTTCATAGATGATGGGCAGAACTTCCCTTTACCCAGAGACATTTTTCCCTCTACGTGTCCGTAGACGATAGAAAGAACTTCCCCTTACCTAGAGAGACTTTTCCCTCTCGAATCCTTAGATGACGGATAAAACTTCCCCTTACCCGAAGTCACTCTTCCCTCTACGCGTTTGTAGATGATGGACAAAGTCTCCTCTTGTCCTAGAGCATTTCTCCATTATAAATTCACTAACTCGAGGAATGGATGCTTCCATTGAATAGAGAACCCTCGAATTAGCTAAGAATGCCTTTTGAATGGAAGAAAACAGACTTCGAACGACTCCGAAAACTCCTCCCTTCATATTCAAGGTGATGAGGAAAGTCCCCTCTTACTCAAGGGTGTTTTCCCCTGATAGAGTCACTAAATCAAGAAATGGACACTTCTATTGTGTAGAACACCCTCGAATTAGTTAAGAACACATTTTGAATGACTTAAATCAGATTTAAAATGTGTAAGAAACGAAGAAAAGATGTTACGGAATGTTCTCAATCAGAAAAACCGACTGGTTTATATAGGAGAAGAGGAATGATGTGCGTTTGACATGTTTGACATGTCTGACACACACGTCAGATTTATGATGCATCGCGTCTGAATGCCACCTAGTGATAATATTTTTATTTTATGTTTTTTTATTTTCAAAACATAAAAATACAATATCTTCCTATCTTGAAGTCAAAATTGCATGCTCTTGGTACCGATGAGCCCTTCGAAACTAGATGACGTTATCTCACACTATTCAAGTGGGACCAACCCATGTGGTGTGCTTCCCAAGATTGTGACTTTCATTCCCAACCTCTGTTTCGTGTGTTAGATTCGTTGCCCTTGTTACTTAGAGCTTCATTCATATACGGGGATTGCATTCCTTGAAACCCCTTAATATTTAACATAAATTCACGTAATTACCCCTAACCCATTGGTTTAGGCGTAATCAGAACACGAGCCATCACATTCTTCCCCCTTAAATGAATTGTCTTAGCAATTCATCTAGAAATACTTTTTAAAACATAACAAAATGAGAATAAAATCTTACCGTTAGTTGGATAACAATAAGGAATCCAATTGATTTACAATTGGATACAACATTTAGAAGAACAATCCAACGAATGATAATCAAATAGCATTATCTGATAACTATTCAGATAAAATATATAACCTGATAGTCTAAACTTGAGCATCGAAATCTGATAAATCATAATTGGACTAAGAACTCAAAAACAGAATTAGTTAAAAAATTTGGATTTCACCTTTATAAATAGAATCTGATATTTTAAGATCGGATAGAACCTTCATAACCATAATCTAATAAAATACTTTAAACAAAATCTGACTAATTTGAATTAGGATAAATCATATCATAGGATTATGGACTTTTAAAATCGAATAAATCATTTGTTAGAATCAAAGCAGGTAGATCAATCTAAAATAGATTAAAAAACGATCACATGAAACACTTTAAACAAGATCCAATCATTAATTTAACATCGGATAAATCAGTTTCGGAAACATAGTAGATCAAGATAAAATTTGTCGGAATTAAATCATCCAAGAAATATAATAATTTTAAGATTGGATAACAGAATCTCATTATTATTTTTAAAATCATATAAAGTTTTATAATTAAAATGGGATAGACAAGTCATAGTCGTGATACTAAATGACATTCCCCTTGACACTCTTGGTGCATCGAGAGGTTCAGTAAGTGAGGAGCTTTCCCATGATGCTCCACAACCATGCGCACACCAGAACCAAATACTTTTCTATTTAGGTATCCAGATAGAGAGTACACTGATAATCCCACGTTTTATCCTAGAACTACCCAGAAAGCGCTTGTATTCAAAACACAATGCAATGTATTTGAATCATTTACAGATATGATATTTTTCTATAAACACGGTTAAGAAGCATAAATTGAGAATTTAAAAACCCCTACAATGTAGGGTAAAATGAAAACGATGATAATCTTTTCCAGAAAATCATTTTTTAGGAAAAGAACCATTTTTAAAACAATTTGATGTAGACACATATGCACAAATTGTCGGTTTATCCGAGTGACAAGAAAACAAGAACCGTGATAACGAACGGTGTTCTCCCCGACATTCATGGGGCATTGAGAGCCTTAGTAAGTGGGAGCTTTCCCATGATGCTCTACACCCATGCACATGCCATTATCGATTATTTTTATTAGTGGGTATCCAGAGAGTGCAAACACCTGCGTATCATGGTACGCATCAAATCAGAATATTTTTATAAGAAACAGATGTACTCGTAATCTTTTCATGGAATCATTCAGAAATTAAAACATTTGATAGAAAATAGACTTTTTACGGAGACTAAATCGTTCGAGAGAAAACAAATTAGAATCCAATCATACTCTTTGCATAGAAGCAGTAGAAAACTTAAAATATCATATAGAAAATAAATGTTTCAAACATTTAAGTCAAAGCGTACATTTCAAAGCAAACTAGACTTGAAATTGAAATTCATCACAATACACTAGCAAAATCAACATTGGAGCTAGTCACTAACCCCCATATCCCATACCACGGCATTTGATGGTTTCTCAGCAGTAATTCTACTATTTATCGAGACACTTTAAAATTTCAAATACTATTCAAAACACAGAGGATTTGGATTTAATTTTCATGTCAAATTCACCAACAAACTCAAACCTTAGAGCAGACTACTAATACCATGCATCTCATACCACGTGTATTTGGAGGTTTCTCTTAGGGAGTGCCATTGTCTTTGTAAACGGTTGGATTTAATTTCAACAAACCAACAGAACTAGCCCAAGAGTGACCCACTAATACCACGTGTCCCATACCATGAGCTTATAGTGGTTTCTCCAAGGTAGGTCCATTCTTTTTTTAAAAATAATTTTTAAATGTAGATACTTCAAAAGTAAATCTTGTGTCAAAATATAGGTGGAATTTGGCATAGAGCTATCCATCAACACCTCATGTCCCATAGCGTGGTGTGTAATGGTTGCTCCTTGGCAACTCTACCGCTTTTCTAAATATAATTTTGTTTATAAGTAAATTTTTTTTTCGAAACTAGTACTTTGAAATGTATTTTCATATTCAACATATTAGCAGAACAATCACTAGAGTTATCCACTAACACCTTACATCCCATACCACGGGTGTTTAATGATTACCCCTAGGTAGTTCTACCATCTTTCAAAACATATACATTTTGTCATTAAATACTAAGGCAAAAACAGACAAGTCAAAATTAAATTTTATTTTAATACCCCAGTAGAATTAATCATTAGAGACATCCATCAATGTCTTGTGTCCCATACCACAAGCGTTTAATTCTACCATTAAAATAATTTAGACATACTATTTTAAATCGAAGTTGCTAAAATAATCATGTAATGGATTAAAAATCAAATATTCCCAATTGATTCGAAATTGGAATTCTTAAAATCAGAGCTTAGATCATAAATACAAAATAGAATTTTGAATCATTCTTGAAATAGAAATCAAAATTCATGAAATTAGAGTCCATCGGGAATCTAATGTAACAAATGCAAGACATGATTTCAAACAAAATTTGATATCACTAATTCAGAATAGAATTGTCAAATCACTTTCAATAAAAAAAAATTGAATTCGTAACACCGTAGTTCGTATTAAATCTGATGTCATATATACCGAATAGAAAGTTCAAACTTAGAATTCATATTAAATCCACTATCATATTTGAAACAAAATTAATTCCAATCAAAAATTGGAATTCATATCAAACTAAGATTCGGAACAATAATTTTAAATAATAACTGTTTCGAAAGAAAAATTCATAAAATCGGTGTTTATATAAGTCCACTACAACCCAAGTAGGATGGAAACTCTAAATCACTTCTAATTAAACAAATTAGAATAAATATCAGAGTTAAGAGAAATCTCGAAGCAACACATTAAGAGCAAAATTTCCATACCAATTCTAATTTAAAATTGGCATTTGTAGAATTAGAGTTTGCCTTCAATCCTATACAACACATGTAGGACAAAAATCTCAAATCATTAATAATTAAACAAATCAAAATTCATAAAAATCAGAGTTCGGAGCAATTCTGATGTCACACTAATAAAGCAAAATTACGAATCAAAACCCAATATAGCTTATGCATAACAAAATTTTCATATCATTTTAGATTTACGATCAAAATTTATAAAATTGATGATCGTTTCAAATCCATTGCAACAAATGGAAAATAGAATGAGCAAATCTTAAATTTGGTGTAACCAAATCATAACAAGATTCAAGATTAATTTCTAATTAAAAATCAAGATTCGAATCTAATCAATATATATTGTTAAAATAGTTTCCTCTCGCAAATAGAGAAATGCTCTGATACCATTTGTAACACCCCGACCCGAAAAACCAACCCGGACCGGGTTTAATCGGAAAACATGATCGAATTTTATATAATTAAACAGAAAAATTTTAAAGAAACTGGCTAGGAGCTGCAAACTCTGAGTGCGAGAGTCACAATGTTCTTCAACGCACTTTGGAGCTATAGCGTTCCATTGTGCATAGCTCAAAACAAATCTAATTTTTTATTAATTTGGATCGGGTCAACATTAATGTACTGTTGGTTACCTACGTACATATTGGATATCATCCTGACGTTATTCCAATACAATCGGATTCAAACGTAGTTCTGCCTAATGGCTAATACATGGATCAAACATCACAAAATTATATACGATAAAATATGTATATCCTAATATCCAAATAAATCATTCGGAATCAAACAAAAATCTTATAAATCATTGGAATCAAATGGGACCCAATAAATTAGCAGAATCATACCCCTCACTCTATCATAGAGTAGAGTAGAACATAGCATAGAGTAAATGGGATCATATCAGATCCTATCAGATTTTATCCGACCACACCGATCATATCAGATCATATTAGAGTGTATCATATCACAGTAGAATATATCAATGCATATTGAATCGGAGCATATCACGATATATCATATCATTGCAAATAATATATCTTAAATAGTATAATAATAACACTAAGTAAGATGTGCATGCATATAAATCATGTTAAATAGGAGGATAAGAAACGCTTCCTCCCCTGTAGTTCCGAAAGTAGCAATGTCTGGAATTCCTCAGGGCGTCCTCTCTTTCAAGTCTGGAGATGGCAGACAGAACCTCCTCTAGCACCAGCACATCTTTCTCATTACGTTTGAAGGTTACGGATAGATACACCCTTTAAACTGGGACATTTCCCTGGTCATAACCTCCCCTTATCCAGAGACATTTTTCCCCATATGCGTCCGAACATAACCTCCCCTTACCCGGAGACATTTTCCCTATGAGTCTGTAGATGACAGACAAAACTTCCCCTTACCCAGAGACACTTTTTCCTCTACGAGTCTATAGATGATGGAAAGAACATTCCCTTACCCATAGACACTTTGCCCTCTACGCATCCATAGACAATGAACAAAAATTTCCCTTACCCAGAGACATTTCTCCCTCTACGCGTCCATAGACAACAAATAAAGTCTCCTCTTGTCCTATAGCATTTCTCCCTTATAGAGTTGCTAACTCAAGAAATTGACATGTCCATTGCATAGAACAACCTTAAATTAGCTATAAATGTCATTTAAACGGAAGAAAACGGACTCAGAAACTCCGAAAACTCCTCCCTTGGTATTCAACGTGACAAGGAGAGTCTCCTGTTGCTCATGGGTGTTTTCCCATGATAGAGTCACTAACTCAAGAAATAGACACTTCCATTGCATAGAAAAGCCTCAAATTAGTTAAGAACACCTTTTGAATTACTCAAATCGGATTTAAAATTAGTGAGAAACGAAGAAAAAAAGTTTCGAAATGTTTTGAATTAGAAAAACTGACGGGTTATATAGGAGAAGAGGAGTGACGCACATTTGACGTGTGCCTGACACATGTCACGCATCAGACACACATCTTACACATAACTAATGTGCATCAGATTTCTAATGCGTCACCTCTAAATGCCACATGGCGATAATTATTATTATTTATTTATTTATTTTGAAAACTTAAAAATACGATATCTTCTTATTCCGAAGTCAAAATCACGTATTCTTGGTACCGATGAGCCCTTCAAAACTAGACCACACATGGGTAGGTTATCTCGCACTATTCAAGTGGGTCCCGCCCATGTGGCTCGCATCCCGATGTTATAACTTTCGTTCCTGACCTCTGTTTACAGTGTTCTTAGATTCGTTGCACTCATTACTTTGATATCTATTAATATATAGGGATTACATTCCTTGAGACCCCTTAATATTTAACATAAATTTATTGGATTACCCCTAACCAATCGGTATAGGCATAAACAGAACACAGGGTGTCACATTCTTTGCCCAACTATGGTGCAAAAAATAGAGTAGAATATTAAGGATGGTAGTGGTTGGGTAGTTGCTGCTTCTCATGATAATATGTATGAAGTTATGTCAGATCCATCAACATATGTAAATATTGATTCTCATAAGTGTTTTTGTTACAAATGGGAGCTGCCAGGATACTCATGTAAACTGAATGGGAAAGGCCCTTGTATTTTTTGTAACCCTTGTTGTTCTCAGCTGATATTGGCTATTCCTTTTTATAAAAAGCCTAAAGTTTCTTTAAAAGAAGTTGTGGCCTTTCCTCCATTGTCAAGAAGACTGCCTTGTAGACCAAAGTCAACTAGAATTCCATCTCCTAGTAAAAAGTTGACTAGGCCAGTGAAATGTGGCCAATGTGTCAAAGTTGAATGTCACAACAAAATGACTTATAAAGATGCATTACAAGTCTAGATATGAACCTTATTTTTAGTCTATTAATATTTTTATTTTGGTTGTTAGTGTTTGAAGACTTATCAATTAGATGTTATATTCAATGATTATGAAGAAAATAGTATGATTCCAAGTATTTTGGTTATTATATAGTTTATATGAATCATGAATCTTATGCTTAGACTTGATCATGCTTGTGTATTAGGATTAACTTTTACTGGTATTTTTCGGGCTTATCATTAAATGATGATATATTTTGAGTAAGATACTACTATTAGATATATATTCCAAGTATAAAGTTAGTATTGTTATAAATTATTTATACAATATTCTCCGTCTTGTTGCTACAAATGGTGACATGAAGGAACTTTATCTTTAGATCAGAAAATGATAATTGAAGTGCCTCAAGATAGATATGGGTTAATTAATTGCCTTGACTCAGACATGACTTACTCAAAATTATGCAATGCTGGTTATGACTAGGCTTAAAACTTTCCATGTTTTACTCATATTTGTATATTAGTTGCTTATTAACACTTGTTGCCATTATATTTTTGGTCTTTTATAGTTCTTCTTTGAACTTATCTTTAAGTTGTGATATATGAGTATAATATTACTATTGCACATATAAATGATTTAAACAAAGTTGTATTCTTATTCTGGAGTAACCTGAAGTCTGGTTGTCCTATAAAATACCAATAGAAAAATGAAGCTTGGACTTGACTGGTTTCATAAGAAAATTTTGTGCATGTTCCTGGTTGGTTTCAAGAACATTGGGGGCACTTCAGGAAGTTCTATCCGAATTCAAGAACTTTTCTTGACTTTGAATCATCTGGCAGCATGCAAGATGTAGGTCTCCAATCGCCGCTACTACAACAACCCTACCACCTCTAGCAATTTGAAGTGTATGGGTGTTTTATCAACTGCTATAGCTAAATATGCACACTCACTTTTAAAATCATATATGCAAATGGGATCTCAAGTATAATATTACTTTTACTAGAAAATATACATTGTTCTTAGGCATTGTTTCTTATTCTTGATATTTGTTGCAGGTGGAAGTTACTAGATTTTGCAGTACTCAAATAGAGTTCATTGTCCAGAATTTCCTATTTTTAAATCTTATAATGCTCAAACTTGAATGCCCGTTATTTCAAAATCATAGACATGTGATGAACTACAATTTCATACGCATGGGGAGCTTGACATAGCAGCTGGATCTTCTAGTAGCTTGGCCTTGATTATTATGAAATTTTTACTAGAGGTAGGAAATCATGAATTCATTTTTTTCGCATTGTCTAGTATTTTTTAATCTTGAGAGTTGAGAAGTTTTGATTTAAGTTCCTGACTTTTTGTATTATTATGGAGGTTTTTGTGGAGTATTATAAGTGAAACACTGGTTTTGGGGTTCTTTTTGGTGATAAGGGGATGCTAAAATACATAGTGCACGGAAAGAAGTCTTTTCCTGTCATGTCCAATGACCTGTTTAGCTTTAATCTCAAGGCAAGACATGAAGTTGGTAGAAACTTGAAGGAGGTAGCTTTTTTCTTTCTTTGGTTTTGCTGACATAGATTGTATATATGACATTCTAGTTGATAACATAAGTTTTTTTTCATTGTAAGTACTCTTGCAATGCTGTTCACCTTCTAGCTTGAGGACACTAAATAGGACATCAACTATTACGTTAATTTATTCTCTCTTGTTCCTGTATTTACAGCCTTGCAACACTATGTTGTTGTTATCTGCTTGATGAATGTTGTTGTGATCCTTCCATCATCTTTATTAGCTAATCTTCCATGCATATTGCAGTGTGTAATTGCTTTACAAAGCATATAGAAAGAAGTTGTTTCCTCTCATGTCCAATGGGTTGTTTACCTTTAATCTCAAGGCAAGACATGAAGTTGATAGAAACCTAAAGGAGGTAGTTTTTTCTTTCTTTGGTTATGCTTACATAATTTATATATATGACATTCCTCATATATGGTGGCAGGGATCAGGACCCCATAATCAAATTGATTTGGGTGTTTTCTCAACAGCTATAGCTAGATGCGTACATTCACTTTTAAAATCATTTATGCAAATGGAACCTTAAGTATAATATTACTTTTACTATAAATTATACATTGCACTGAGGCATTGTATGCTTATTCTTGATATTTGTTGTAGTACTCAAACAATATTTAGTGTCATTTTTTTTGTATTGGCAAACAAGGGACAACTATTTCTCGTTGATCAAGAGTAAGAATGAGAATTAGCAACTCTTTTCCTACTGGGAAGATGATGTTTAATTCTAACCAATGAGCTTCAAGTTTTAATTTTTGTGACTAATATACAACAACTTCAATGATGAAGATGTTTAATATATTGTGAAAGGAAAGGGATGCAAAATGCTTTGCTCTACTTTTGATTCTTTTTTAAAAGGATGAACTAGAGCAATCTATTGATCGGCCCTTAAATCATACTGTGTAAAATTTGCCCGTGAGTATACCGATCAATTGCCACAAGGCAAAGATTGATCACTAGAAGAGTTTCACCATAGTTAGAACATTGATAGATCAATAGCTATTTGAACCAATTAATTGTTGCTTGTGTAACTTACCTAGTTTAAGCATTCCAAGAAAGAATTCATTCCTAATTGAAGTCTAACATCAAAACTAACTTAATGAACTATAAAAGAGCTGGGTAAACACAAAATAGAAGGAAGAAAAACCTAAAATTTTAAGGAGAAAAAAGAAGTTCTTTTGCCATTATTTTCCCAAGAGATCATCAATATGCTAAAGAATTTAGTTTTAATAGTGATTATTTGAGTGACACACAATAAAAAGATAGTTTTTCACACAAAAAAATGTGAGGAGAGAGTCAATCAAGTTCAATAGGAGATTGAAGACTAAAGGCAAAAATCATAATCAAGAGGAGTTTGATTGTAGAGGCTAGAAGAAGAAAAAGGTTTCAAGGCATGAGCAAGAGGGAGATCTAAACAAATGAAGAGTTTGTGTTAGCGTCTTCACTAGAGGTTGGTAGTTTGCTTGTTTTATGTAAGGCCTTACTTGCTAGTGCACTGATTTTAGGCCAATAGTATTTGTCGTTGTTTTTACCCTAGTTGGTATTTTTCACATAAAAATCTTGTGTGTGTTCATGTGCTTGCGAGATTTTGGTTTGATTGATGATTAGAATAATCATAATTGCATTTGTAATTATGATTTTTTTTATTTTCATATTAAAACAAATTCATGTGCAAAAGAAGCTAGAACTCTTACATTATTACTTATTGTACTAGGGTTAGGAGTAATCTAGTGATCCATTAGAATAATTAGACGGATATTAAACTCTCAATTGGTATATAAGGATTTTGATTGAAATTTTAATTTTGAATCATGTTATCTCATATAAAAAAAGGGTCTGATCTTAAAGGAGAAGGTCTAATCACATCCCTTAAATGCTTCTTGATTGGCTATTTGATTAGTTGTCTCTTTGGCAATATTAGACTATAAATCAATCAAATAAATCAAATATTTTTTTATCAATAATTATTCTTTTACTCTTTCTCTAATCATCCAATTAGCCTTACCATTTTTTCTTATGTGCAACAATCACAACCATCAAAAAGATCGTTGGCCTCAGGTTAATTGACTAGTTGTCCATTTGTACGTCTAATCTGATCAATAAATATTTATAATTATGAATTTATTCTTTAAATAGTGATTATAGCCATAGAAGTATTCTTTCGAACGCCACCAAAAACATACAAATCTGAATTTTTATAAAAAGATCTGACCAAAATACAACGCTTGTATTAATCTATCCAAATCAGCTCCTTGAATTTAGCTCTCTTGATGTAAATCTGAAATCCAATGGGTCCACTGTAACGACCCATTTTTTGGTTACGCTTAACCCGGGAGGGTTAAGGGTAATTCGGTAAATTAAGGTTAATATTAAGGGTTTTCATTAGATGAAATACCCGTAGCCAGGTAGAGCTTGGCATAACGAACATAACGATTTAAAGAACGCGCGAAACAGAGGTCGGGACCAGAAATTACGATATTTGAGAAACGTACTTTATAGGCGGGACCCACTTGGAAATAGTGTGATTTGCTGCTTTAAGTGGTTTGTATCGAAGGGCGCGACAATACAAGTCCAACGGTACCTAGAACGTGCGAATCCGAATCCAGGGTAGGGAGATACGCGCGTTTGTAATTTTGAGTATAAAAATAAAAAAGAAAAACGGATAATGGGTAAGCCGGCGCGCAGCGCGCGGCTGGCATGCACCGCAGCACTAGCCGGCGTGGCGCGGCGCATTACCACGGGCGCCGCGATTTTGCGCGCACCGCGGTTCCGCGCACGGACGCGACCCGCATAACGCGCGGACGTGACCCGCATAACGCGTGGGCGAGACCTGCGCGCGGTTTCGGCGGGCGCCGCCGCCAAAATAGTGGCGTCGTCGGTTTTGGCAGTGCGGCGCCGCAGTTTTGGTGGCTCGGGGGCTATTTATACCCCCATTTCACTCCATTCTTCACCCAGATTTTCTCTACCCTTGTTTCTGACCGTTCTGAGGCCGATTAAGGTCGTTCAAGATCCGTTTCCTACTAAATCAAGCGTGCTCTATGCGATGGAGGGGATTTGGAGTCCGTATAAGGAGGAAACGCCCCGAGATAAGGAGAGGTTATGCCCATTGTCCTCGGGCATCGACAAACTTCTTTCTCCCCATTCTTAAGCATCCTAACTCCGATTTAGTCCATCCAAGAGGCGTTCTTGACTAAATCAAGTATGTTCTACGCGATGGAAAGGTCCGTTGTTTGATTCAGAAACCGTGTAAGAAGGAAATGCCCCGAGACAAGGAGAGGCTCCATCCGTTATCCTTGAGCAACGAACAAGAAATATGGGGCCGGAGCAAGACAGGATTCTGTCCGAAGTTGCCAAGCTACATCAAGAGAAGTAATCCAGACTAGGGGAGGTTCTGTCCGCCGCTCATGGGCACAAAAAACGAGAAGAGTCTCCGGCAAGGAGAACATTTATACGTAGTCTTTCGGTACAAATTGAGGAATGTATGGAGGCTAGAGGAAGCTCCGTCTAATATCTTCAGGGAGGATGCTCGTGTGAGCAACTCCGTATACCGCTATTATACAAGACATGAGGGCAGTAAGCTTTTTCTGATCTCTCATTTTTATTATAGAACGGCGTGTGTGCTATGCTATGTGCCTATATGCCATGCTATGTGCCTATATACTATGCTATGTGCCTATATGTCATGCTATGTGCCTATATGTCATGCTATGTGCCTATATGCCATGATGTGTGCTTATATGCCGTGATGTGTACTTATATGCCATGATGTGTGTTGTCTCGCTCTAGGGTAGAGCGAGACACGTATTGTGTGTATTCGGTCTCGGCTCAGTGATAGAGCGAGTCGGGTGATGTGCTTAGTCTCGATTCAGTAATGGAGCGAGATATGTGTATGAGATTTTGATCCCGCTCTATGGTAGAGCGAAATGTACAATTCCGTTAATTTATTAACTTCTGCTTGACTCCGATATATGATGAGTGTTTGTATACTCCGATTAAATATTCGGAGATATGTATTTTATACGTATGATTTTGTGATGTTTGTTGTATGTAGTAGCCATTAGGCAGAACTACATTCAGATCCGATCGTATTGGAATAATATCCAATACGTACGTAGGCAACCAACGGCAAGGCAACGTTGGCCCGATCCAAATTATTATAATAATATATTTTATTCTATTTTACACGCGACGAACTAAAAAGCTTCGTTGTGTGTAAATGCTCGTTACAACCTAAGTCTACGTACAGGGAAGCCTTGAAGCTCCGTAGTGCGTAGACGAATATTGTACCTCTCGCACTCAGACGATGATTCCTGGTTCAATGAAAGAAAATTTTCCTATTAGTGATTTTGTGGGCCCGGCTCGGGTCGGGTCGTTACATCCACATAGTTGTGTTCAATAAATCCGTGCATGTTGAGATCATTAAGAACCTATTCTTTACCCTTAAATAGTTTTAGGTAGTTGGTCTTCACTTCCTCTTCCACTTTGATCATGTCGAAGCCCATTTAGATATGTAAACATAACGAAGGTCCAACTCACCCATTCAAAATATATATTTCCCAAATAAGTAAGTAATTAACAAAAATTAAGATTAAAATTTAAGATTTGAAAGACAACTAATTCAATGTTATTTTAGTGCATCACTATCTATCTAGTTTTGCATGCTAATGTGTGTCTATCTCTCTCATCTTTCAAAAGTATATTTGGTGATTTGGTGTATTACCTAAAACTTATTTACTTGTGCTTAATTGTTTCATCATATCTAGTTCTTATTCTAGTGATAATACGGATTTTAATATTGAATGTTTTTTTAGAAAAGCTATTAAATTGTGTAAAAAGTTTAAAAAGTTAGAGAATTTTATCAAATTAAATGAGGAGACAATTAAATCAATTTTTATAAAAAATTTAAATTGCCTGAGGATAAAGAAGAACTAAACAAAGAGGTTCAAACTTTGAGGAGTAAATTTGATAAAGAAATGAAAAACTTAAAATCTTTGGTAGTTAAATTTGTGGCTACTAATGAAAAAGTTAATCCTCCAAAACTAAAAAAAGTAATCTTTTAGACAAGATAAAATTCTTAGAAAATGAAGTTCATAAGAGAGTAGAGACAAATAAAGCTTATTTAAAAAAGATTGAAGATTTTGGTAATAATTTAAAGGCTTCTCAAGAACAATTGAAATCTTTTACTTTAGGGAAAGAGATGTTGGACATGATTTTGTATATAAGACAATATAGTAGTGATAAAAGATGACTATGATTTAATGTGACTAATTCTACAAAGTCCAATGGTATCTCTAAGTTGGTCAAGACTAAAGAACCCATGCACCCTAGGTAATATGATCGCGTGACAAAACCAAAAGAAATTTCTAAGAATCAAAATTCAAAGTTTAAACATAGGAAAAGATATCACAAAAGTGATCATTATAAGTCATTCTTAATTGGACAAATTTAAGCTAGAAAATATAGCATAAATCTCCTAAGTCAATGTGTCATGAACAAATCAGAAAAAGTGTTATGGTGATTCATACTTCAATAATTTTCCTTAGAAGATAAAAGAAATCAATTCACACCTTAGAAAAAGTAAAAACAAAGGCACATAGATTAGAAAGCACATACAAAACTTCACACCAAAGAATGGTACTTAAGACAAATTGGAAGAAAACCTTGAAAAATTAAATTAGAAATGTTGTCTTAGAGAACCTTATACCCCAAGTTGATAGGGGGAGTAAGAGCAACTTGGATTATCATAGGATAGGTTGGCTAGCTAAGGCTAAGGAACTAATTATCTCCATGTAAAGAGATTGAGTTTATTTGTCCATTATTGAATACTTTTTATCCATGAGACACACACAGTTTAGCTTTTACTTAGTGTTTATGTGGATCTTCTTCATAGGTTTTTAATGAAAAAAAAAAACAAAAGAATGAAAAATGGTAAAAAACAATAAAAAGAACTTTGTTTTGAATTATTTTATTTTTGATATGTTCAGCTCTTGAGACTAAAATGAGTTAATTTTCTTTCATGATTAAAACCAATATGATTTATGATCAATTTACCTTAACTAAGAGAAAAATATAAGAGTCAAAATTACTTTAATTTTCTTGTACTTGATAAAATTCTTACAAATGAGTTGACTTATGATATTGCAATCTAGTAGAGTCATGGTAATTAAATTAGAAGAACAAAAGCTAGATAGAAAATTCCTTGGAGTCATGGTAATCAAATTTAGGATTTGAAGATTCCTTATAACATGCTTCATTTGTTGTAAGTTTCATTTACTTCAAATTTTAATTAAAGAATTTTTCCTCATTAATATGATGGGGAAAGGGGCACCTATTTAGGTTAGCCTAGGCTAATGTGAAACACCCTTTCTCTTGACATCAAGAAAAATATATAAAAGATTAAAAAAATAAATGATGCAAGTTGAGAGGATTAAAAAAATGTTAAGCCTTAGAAGTTGATTTTAGAGAAAATATCATAACTCAAAAAAATGCATATGCTTAATTTTTATTGAGTTTTTATTTTTTTATAGTTTTAGGAGACAATGTATATAGATTCTAGCTAAAGTGAGTCAAAAAATTAGAATTATTTCTTTACTAGGGTCTTCACAAATTTGTCTTAATTGAATAAAAGTGATCTTCAAAGATTCATGAATAAAAAAGACAAGAGTTAAAACATTAATATTTCTTCAAAAAGAAATAAAAGAAAATTAAAATATTTGAATAAAGAAATAAAAAATTTAGAATCACAAATCAATGGTGTTGAATAATCTAAGGCAAGGTACTAGTGAATATAATATTTGCATGTGCTAAGGTTAAAAGAGAATTAATAAAAATTCATAAAAAAAACTCAACATTGCTTGTTTGGATTTTTTATTTTAAAATTTAGTTCTTATAGTCAAAAAATCTTATTTTGATGCAAAACTTGGTTTTGAATTATGGAAGTTATTCGAATTGTTTTTAGAATTTTTCTAAAAAAATTAATTAAAAAATAACTTGTACAAAATTGATGAATTGAGGGTCCTAGCGACCCTCAATTCATCAATTTTGCGCTAGTTTCCTTTTTCATGCCTAAACATTTGGTTCTAAACTATTTGAAGGCCATTTAGCCCCTCATTTCAACCTAACCCACTCCAAAGAGGTTCTTGGGGGGGCTAGAAGGTGATTTCGTCAAGCTTGACATGGAAAAGAACCAGAATCAAACCACGATTTGTATTTTTTATCTCCAACCAAAGTAAGACCTGCCTACAAATTTTTTTTAGAGATTTAAACTCAATTTTTAATGATTTCGAACCAATAGGATAGTTTAAAATGTTCTACAAAGTCTTAAGCGATTTGAACTGTTAAAAATCAAGATCTCATTGATTTTTCAATTCAGTTTCATGAAAACTTGCCCAAATTGGGGATTTTCAAAATCAGAACTTTATGGTCAAAATTGGTCGTAGGTCTAGTTATAATACTTGTTCTAGACATTGATGCCTATCTTGTATTAAATTTTGGAGTCAATTGGGCATAAAAAAGTTTTGATGGTTTCATTAAATTTCAAATATTGGGCATAAATTTTAATTTCAAATCTTTTTAAAATTCTAAAAGTTCTTTACTGTCTTATGATCAGTTCCTAGTATATGTTCAGCCCTATGATTTATTTTTTTACAAATTTAGACAGTGAGAGCAAAGAAGTGTAAGAATGCGATTGAACCTAAGAGCTCATTTGCCGGTTCTAAGCCAGTTAAGCTTCTTAGATGTTAGAGTAGCGTGGTACACATAGATAATCAGCCAGCTATAGAGTGGATTGAGTCTAGAGTTTATTTGTAAGATTGTTTCCGCACAATTTCTACCACTGATAAGCTAGTCACCCTTGGTTAGTGAGGCAATAGTATTCATCTCTTTGTTTTGAGGGAGAGGAGACACTAGTTGGTATAGTTGGCAGAATAGTTGTTGGAGTGACTCCTAGAGTCATTGCAAAGTTCATCAGATGCAAACATTGAGATCTATGATATCCAGACTTCAGTAAATACATTTTTCCATCTAATAGTCACATTACTAGACATCTCACTAATTTACCTTGAGGCATATCCCTTGACATTTATATTGTAACTCATTCTACAACTACAAAATATCATCTACTTCATGTGATAGCTCAGTATGACATTTGAAGTACTAAAAAAGATAGGGTTGACCTCATCATCGCAGATATTATATATCTATTGTCTGAGCCACACCTAGAGCTGAATCTAAATTCGATTATCTTTGGTCAAATCATGCCATTTTTTTACAAACACACTCAAGAGATGCTTCCATTATGTCACATCTTTACATCCATTTGACTGAGGTTGGCATGGACCGATGGATCTTGCAGTGGTGAGGAGGATTAAGTCTCATACTTGGGGACAAGTGTAATAGCCCGATCCCTAGGCGCCTTAAACTCGACTACTAAACCCAACTCAGAGTCTAAAATTTCGTAATAAAATTTTTCTTTCTTCTTCTATCTTCCAAGAGTATCTTATGTGTGTGAGAGCTACAATATTCCTTTGGTACTATAGAGCTTCAGTGCTTCATTGTGGCTCATAAAATAAAATTATAATTTATTATTAATTAGATCGGGCCAATATTGTCATAATATTGGTTGCCTGCATACTTATTAGATAAGATCTCCAATTTTATTCTAATAAGATTGGATCCAAACATAGTGTTACCTAGTAGCTACTACTT
Source organism: Saururus chinensis (assembly GCA_035235625.1). Classification (NCBI taxonomy): domain Eukaryota; kingdom Viridiplantae; phylum Streptophyta; class Magnoliopsida; order Piperales; family Saururaceae; genus Saururus; species Saururus chinensis. The sequence goes on from CP141144.1 coordinate 26,254,198, forward strand.
TATGCATCATAAAATCAAATATTTCATTTACTTATAATCCAATAAATTGTTCCTTTATAGAATCAAGTATATCATTCGTTCATAGCATTAGATAATCATTCAGTATAGAGTACGATAAATTGGATATTTAGAGGATTTGATAAATCCTTCTTTCATAGTCTAATAGAATCTAATAAATCATTCGGAGTTAGATATCTTATTCTTTCACATAATCAATTAAATCATTCAGAGTAAGACATCTAATTCTTTCACATAATCTAATCAATCGATCATTTAAAGAATCTAATAAATCATTCACAATTAGACATATCATACATTCATCATAATCTAATAAATAGATCATTTAAGGAATTTGATAAATCATTTAGAATTAAGCATATCATTCTTTCACAAAACATAGCATAGTAGATCAAAGTAGAGTTGTGACACCATTCTTTCACTTAGCAGGATTGTGATACCTAACACTTACTCCTCCTATGCTCATAGGGCCACAAAAGTCATAAGGATAGGAATTGCTCATTAAAATCAAAATCTTGTGCATGCCAAAGCCAAATATAATAAGTATCTAGAGAATTTTAAGACCCAAAATATCAAAATTCCATAAATCATTGGGAATATCATCACATAAATCATTCCTTTCCTTGGATAGAAAGTCTTTTCAAAATAATATATAATATCTCATAAATTGTGTCATTTGGAATCCTCCTAATGACACTACTTTTAAAGACATGTTTGTGGGCTTAGCCCCAGAAAAATTCCTTGAAAATCAAACAATACAATTAATTAGTTAGAAATCAAGACTTCTTACCCTCTTTCCTTATAGGTTGTGACAGTTAGTTCATTTCATTGTCAAGGATTCAGTTAAGAGGAGCCTCCCCTTGTCCAAGGATCAATTAAGCAGAGTCTTCACTCGTCTAAGTTCCAATCAAATGGTGCCTCTCCTTGTCCAAGGTCCAAGCGGATCCTCTCCTCATCCAGGGTCGAGGCAAGTAGAGCCTCTCCTCATCCAGGGTCGAGGCAAGCAGAGCCTCTCCTCATCCAGGGTCCAATCAAGCAGAGTCTTCCCTCATCCAAGGTCTAGTAAAGCAGAGCTTTTGCTTCTCCAAGGTCAAGGCAAGTGAAGTCTCTCCTCGTCCAGTCTCCAATTAAGCGATGCATCTCCTTGTCTAGGGTTGACGCAAGTGGAGCCTCTCATTCTAGTTCTTTCCCTTTGGATCTCTCTCTCTTCCCTTCAGAGTTCTCTCTCTTTCCCTAAAGTTTTTCTCTTCCTATAATGCTCAACTCATAAAATAGCACTTCCATTACATAGAACATGTTTGAATTAGCTAGAAATGCCTCTTCGAACCAAATTGGACTTAAAAGGGCTCAAGAACAGGAAAAATTTGTCTAGAGAACCACCCACTTCTATCCTTTAAATAGGGAGGGTCGCAAGCCATTCGTGCAAGAAGCATTTCTAGCTAATTCAAACATGTGACAAAAGCCTTCCATGCGGGTTGGCTTGCATGGTTGATGCCAGCTTTTCCCCTTTTTTATTATTATTTAATTATTTTAAATTTTAAAATTTAAAATACAATAACTTTCTACCCTGAAGTTGGATTCGCACATTCTATATACAATTGATCTTGTAATGATGAGCCCTACAATACAAAACTCACATGGGTAGGTTATATCGCACTTTCAAATGGGTTCCGCCCATATAGCACTCTTTCTAATGTTGTAACGTACATTCCCAACCTCCATTTCTCGCATTTTTTAACTCATTACGTTCATTTCTTCGAGCTCTATCCACATATGGGGGTTTCAACTATCCATTCTGACTATTATCCTTCCAAAAATTAATAATTATGACTACCCTTCATGATCAACATAATAAAAAAAAATGGGGCATTACAATAGGAGTCAGTTGCATTGGAGGAGCAAGAGGTTTAGCATGATGAGCCAACTGCTATAGTGGGACCATCACATCTTGGCAAACCCCTAACATATGGTGAGTTTATTTATTTTCGTTGGTATTTTCTTAACAAGATTCTATAGTGTTTTGCAGATATCCAAAGGATGATAGAGACAGATTACTACTTTCAAATAGTGAGGGGAAAATAAATGATGATGATGATGATAATGATGATGCACTAGTCGATCTTGTTGCTTAATTTTTTTTGTTTTTAACACTTCATGTATTTGTGAGTTTGAAACTTTTGAGACCTCGCTCTATTTCTTATTTAACTTTAGGATGTATTATGAAACTATTTTTTGTAATTAGATACATGATATACATGTTTGGCTTATAGTTGATTTAATTTTCATGTCTTATGGTGATTAGTATGACTTGGATGAATTTTCATTGAATTTTTCTTTCATTATTGCTTCACTTTTTGTCTATTTGTGTCAAAAGGAAGAGAATTATTTAATAAAAATCAAAGTGCTTATTTTCATATTTTATTAAATAGTGCTATGCAAACAATTTTTTTGTCACTGTGCAAAATAAATACAAGTTTTACAAAGCTTTTTCAAGATCAATTTCAAATAATTTTAGTTGAGTTAAGTCATATGTACAAGTAAAAGACAATGCACTATGTTAAAGAGTTGTAAATTTTTTGGTTAATGTTCATACTTATAGTGTTTTGTCACAAAATATCCTAAAAAAAAATTGAAAAAACATATTAGGCATATGTATTGTAAATTAACTAAGTTCAATAATAAAAAAATATAAAAACTTCATATTCATTTAGTCCATGGAATGTAACTAGATATTATTGTGATTGAGACAGATTTAGAATTAATTGACTTAAAAAATAGGAGAAACATGTTCTTAAAGATTAATATTGAAGACTAAGTTGATTGTACAAGGTAAAATATTTATTTTTATTTACTCATGCATACAAATTATTTAGTTTTATTTAGAAATAATAAATCTAAGTAATTCTAGAAGTTTAAGACAAAATTAGGATAAGATGTGAAAATTTATTGTACATCGATCAATCGCTTCAAAATGAGCCAGATCTTTTGATCGATGGCCCCTTGAATCAAATATATAAATTTTGGCTGAGAGTATATTAATTGATTGCCACAAATGAGAGATCAATTGCTAAAAGTATTTTAGCTTCATTAGAATAGTGACCAATCAACCGTTATTTGAACTTATTGATTGTTGTGTAACTTAGTTTTAAGGGCAATTATTTGACTGACACACAATATAAAGAGAGTCATTCACACACAAAAACTTGACGAGAAAATCTTTTACACACAAAAGCTTGAAGAGAGAGTCAACTAAAATTAATGGTAGATTGAAGACTTAAGGCTAAAATTATAATTAAGAAGAACTTAATTGCATAAACTAGAAGAAGATGAAGACAAAGTAAAGAGGAAAAAAGCTTCAAGGCTTAAAGAGGAAGACTTGAAAATTAACAACAAAAGAAAATGGAGATCTAAACAAAAAAGTAGTTTGTGTTAGAGTATTTACATAAAGTTAATAGTTTGCTTGTATTGTTAAGGTTTTACTTAGTACATTGATTTTAGGCCAAGAGTAGTTGTTGTAGGTTTTTACCCTAGTTGGGATTTTCTATGCAAACATCTTGTGTGGTCTTGTGTGCTTGCATGATTTGTGTTTAAATTGATGATTAGAATAACCATGATTACACTTAGTAATTAAGATTTTGTCATTTCCACTTCAAAACAAATTTCTACGCAAAAAAAACTAAAACTCTTAATTTCTTACTTATTAAAGTCTTAAAGTTAGGAGTAATTTAGTTATCAGCTAAGCCTATTAAATGGATATTAGAATCTCAGTATTCACCCTGTAGGTCTATCTATCGATCTACGACAACATTATTAGCTACCAATATAAATAGCATACATTATTCCATACTTTTCATGCATTCAAGTTCTTCACACAAACAGCAAAATTATGTGGGTTTGCACAAAAGAAGTACTAGAGCCACTTCCCGGGCAATTTACTCCTCCTGTAGAAAGATTGTCAGGAATTTAAAGTGACCATCAAATTTGCATGCTATTTTGCAATCATTGTAGATTATCCCCCACCTCCCAAAAAAATATTTCCAATTGGATGGACAATTGGAAAATAAAACGCAATTACAGTTACAGATTTTGCATGATAGGATACTCCCAGAACTATAATAAAGAAAATATTTTACACCCTCACCCCAAAATTGCTAAGGATGTATATCTGTCCTTCCAGTACATGTACCGACTTTACCCGGAAAGATAGCCTTTCACAGATCAAATGTATGCTTCACCGCTTTACTACAATTCCAAGTATGGTTCCGCATGCCACTATATTCTTAATTAGGTAACATGGGTGTGATAGCTAATTGGACATTTCATAAAAGATACAACCAGGTGTGAATGGCCTAAACTATCTAGTAGGTGTACAGTTGGTACCCGTGATCTTTATCAACATTGGCCAATTTTTAATCATATTCAGATCAATATAAACACTTTCATAAAAAATATATTATTCAAGGAATGTACAAGGGATATATTTGAAGATACAGCACCATTACAGAAAATGGTGCATCAATTTATAAAACAATCATAAATAGGTACAAACAAATTGTTGAATAACCATGGGATATATACATGTTGAGAAAAAGAAGTCAATGATAATTACTCCCAGTTAGAAGTGAGATTCCACAAGCCCTCATTTATAAACCAGGAAACAAATTGCTGTTACTCACTTGCCCAAGCTGGAAAACCAGAAGAAAGCAAACCCGGGAGTTTCCATTACCTATAATTATCACAGGGTGAGGATATGGTAAGCAGATTGGTAAAGATACACTAATAAAAACAAAGAGCAGAACAGTAATCACCTTTACAGTCATTGACATCATTATGCGCATAGGACAGCAAGTAAACTCTGGTGCCAGAACAGTTAGGCACATTCTACGTTTCTGACTGTTGGGATGGTGGCTTCTTCAATTCCTGAAAATGCGAACACTACAGGTTATCAGCAAGTTTCCTTGAGAAACTGTTAATGAATCTCTCAATAGAAAGTGAATTGAAAGGTGAGTACCTCTGAGAATCGCGAATTCCCATGGTGAGTATTTGAAGTTTTAACCATGTTTTCCCATTTAGGATCAGCAGATGATGATTTGAGAGCTTGTCTCTTCTGACGGGTGTGGATACCAATGTAAGACCCAGATGATGGAGTTCTCGATGGAATAGAGGGTAAGGTTCGCCAAAGCCAAGACTCAGAAGGCGATTTTGGTAAAGGAGGGGGAAGTAATGACTGAACTGTACTAAAAAATGAATCTCCATAATCCTCTTTCTTTGAACACTTCAGGTTATCAGACTGCTGAGTCATCTCCAACTTGTTTGGTTGTGCTCCAAGTATTGAAGTATCAGAGCAAGAAGGAATCCGATCAAAATTTACGGAGATATCAGACTGCACTATGGCCTCCTGGACCATCTTATACTGATCTTCAACGTTAGAAACTTTCTCCAGTCTGTCACTTTCATCTGTAATGTCTGTACCCTTGCATGTAGAAGCCTTCAATTCTGAGGCACTTGAGGAACTTATCGACTTTGGTGTTTCCAGTGCTTGAATAGAATCAACGTACAAAGTCTTCTCTATTGTGGGACTGGATGAATCTGACCCTCTTGGACTGTCACTATGGGAATTTAATAATCCAGTCAAATGGGTTTTTCCATGCAGCTTAAAGCGATCAGCACGCATTGCCTTGCCTTGTTTGGGTAAGCCCAGAAAGCCTGTTTCTTTCTGTAAGGATGACTGCTGTGCTTCAATTTGATTAGGGGATGTAACATCATCTGTAGATTGCCTATATGGAGAAGAGCCATCAGGTGTTTGTGATTCACTCCAATATGTCAACTCATAAGTTTCGCTCACTGCCTTGCTCGCAATCTCATGAGAACCAGGGGATTGAAGCCCTTGAGCTAGTTTGTACTTGTAGACGGCTTCCCAGGAATGCTGAAGAATAAGAGACATAACAAAGGTGAACAACAATTTTATGTGCCAAACATTAAGAAGAGAAACAGGAATTTATAATCTATTAATATAATGCTACCTCATCATCAGATTCACTAATAGATGCATGACCTGATGTAGCTTTGCTTCGAACACTAAGCTTATGACTTGCAGGTGGTAAAAGCATCCGGCCGTGGCCCTTCATTCCTGGAATGGGGTTTAAAAGACATAAAGAATTCTTTAAGAAAAATCTAGGAAGCATCCCACAAGCTTTTTGTGTCATGTTCTGAGTATCATCATAATCTTCATAATCACCTTCACCCTCTTCTCCATTAGCATCAGGAACTTTCGGTGGAGCAACAAGTGACCAACTCAACAATGGCAAAGGTTTTCTGTTTTCCCCATCTCTATTTGCAGGTCTTACTGCCTCACGTGATGCAGCTGGCTTTCTTAAAGCATATTGGGGTGTCTCTGATGCCATTGCCTTAGCAGCAGGCAGGAATCTGTCCATCATAAAATCTCGAGCCTCGGGGTCAAGTGACAAACTCCTAGAAGGGTTTGAATCATGCAAGTCCAAGGCACTCAGGCCACTTATGCTGCAAGTCATACGGAATGATTCACTGCAGGATAAAGTGTCAACAGCATCTGAGAATTCATCATAATTGTCCTTTGCCGAATTGTGCTTCCCCTCTTCTTTAGTATTCTCTTTGGAGCTCTCCAAGGTGATGCCACCCTTCAAATTATTGTTCTGGGATTTAATTTTAATTGGTGGTCCAACCTTCGTTCCTTCTATTGGGTTTGTCAATGACACTTGTGGCTGCTGTTTCTGTAGTTGCTGTTGTTTTTGTTGTAGCTGCTGCTGCTGTAGTTGTTTAACATTTAAACTTCTACCAGGTGGGAGCTTTGGTGCAGAAGGCGGCATTTCAAGATCCTCAATTGGTTCTCCCCCACCATCTTTGGGTCTTCCAGGGGTCTGCTCCCACAAAAAAGGAATTGAACCAGCATTTCTTACCGGGCCTGATTGGATCTCTGATCTGTATGCAGGAGGTTGTCTCCTGAAAAGGGGTTTTTCAGCTTTCTTACTGTCTTCCCTGTTTGAATTTACTGAAGGGGTAAATCGCCTTACAGATAAAAATGGTGCATTAAAATCAAGCTGCTTTTCCTCCATCAGATTATTCTGCTCGTCTGGTTAAAGAGAGTTCGACCTGCAGATAAGTCAGGTTATTGTTGCCATGGAGATATATTTAAACCAATAAACATTAGACAAAAACATCCATTACACAAAAAAATAGAACATCCACCCATAAAAAGCAAAAGAAAAATAGAACATCCTGATTAACAAATTCTACCCGGGACAAAAATTTAAAAACCAATGGCATGTAGCTCTACTATCACCAAAACAAAAGAAATATGCTTATGTTCTCACAGAGCAAAAAATAAGAAATATACTTACATTCATGCTTTATACTTCTAAATCATAATCAAGAAGCGCTTGTTTCGAACAATTTGCACTAGGCAACATAGTTCTTGCGCCTCTACTATAGTTTCTAGCCTTTTTTGTGCCAACTCTATTGTAAGAGATGATATAGTCATATCCTTTCTAATTTGTATATGCCCATACCTATGCAACTTACTCTTGCTAAGCTTCTCCCCTAAAGGTGCTACCCCCTTATGTTCTCCCTACTATGTTCATTTCTAATAGTGTCTCTTCTAGTTATCCCAAGGTTCTACCTTAGTGTCCTCATTTCTCTTATAGCAAGTTCATGTTTTATACTAAAGGAAAAAAATAAAGAAGACAATATTTTAGTTAAATAGATGTCACAAAAATAGTCTTGGGCTCCAAAAATATTGCAGGTACATAGGCATAAAAAAAAAAAAATTGGGTTCAATTTGAGAAATGTACTATTGACTACAGGTGAGCAACATAAATGAAAGAAGAGAAACCAATTCAGCTACAATATACACAAATAAAAAGAACAAAAACAAGAAAGAGAAGAAAAAACAATGATGATCAATATCATCAGAAAATGTTGTGATGAGACCCATTGAACACAAAATCAGGCAGAATCCTATCCAAGCTACTAGGCATCTTTTATGAGTCTCCCTAGTTCCCAAAAGTAATGTGTTGGATCTCCACTTTCTTATCCAAACCCCATTCTCAACAATCAAAATATCAGTAGCATGCATAATTTTGAATTACGTGTTGTAACTGAAACACATATCCTAAGAAAGAAATCCAGCTGGAGATAACAACAACTTGAAATTTAAAACACAATACATTTTCATCTATGTTGTTGGAGTCTCTGTGAAATAACTGTTCCCCATATTTGTAGCTAACATAAGAAAAAATAGTGACAAACAGAAGCTATTCGTTAGCAATTAATTGTCAACAAAACTTGCCCACCATTTTACATTTCCCAGGAAACTCAATATTCCACTATGAACAATAAAATTTCGAAGGATGAAAAAAACATCTCACTAAACAAGATCTTACATCCTGGAACAAGAAGTACTGATATCACAAGTCCAAAATATATATATATATACATATATATATATATATATATATATATATATATATATATATATATATAAAATAAAAGAACAAACATAATTAAAAAATTCCAAAAGCAAGCAAAATCAAGTATCCAAAAACAACAAAAGTGTAAATGCAGAACAAAGCAGGATACAGAGCATGTCAGCATCTCTGAAGTCTGAGCGCTATTCATGTGCTATGCATATCCCAGAGTCCAAAGTTCCATCAGCGTATCCAAATTCTTCCCCACCACCTTCCCAACCTCCATGAATATTAGTGACCACAAATTTTAAATTTCTTACTGTGGCGAACTACATGTAATACGAATTAAATCCAGCTTGAGATAATTTGTAGTAGGAAGCTAGAATACTAAATTTAAATTCATACCCCATACAATTTCATCTATATTGCTGAATTCAAAATCAAATGAGTGCTTTACATATTTCTACCCAACACTACAAGAATGAACCGAGCTCACAAGCTTTCCATAATTATTAACCAAACTTGCCCAACATATTCCTTTCCCATGGATACGTATTCAACTCAAACAACAAAGCCCCAAAGTATCAACAAATAAAGTGAAAAGCAACCAATACAACTAATCAAGATCTAACAACTCTGCACATAAGAAGCCAACATCCTAACATCAAATTATACACGAAAGCACATAAATCAAGCGAACTCCAAAAGAAAATGAAATCAAAATTTCTACAAGAATCAGAAGTACAAATACAATTTGAACATTCATGTATGAGAATTAATGCAGCAATATAACTAATGAAAATGGAAATCTGGGCAGAAGGAGATGAGGAAAATACTCGAGGGCGGGAAGAGTCGAAGAGTTGTGGGTCGCAGGAGGAGGTGGGGAAAATGTGGTAGGCACAGGATTTGCTGCAGTGGGATATTTGCAGAAGGAGACAAGAACGGGACCAGAACCGCTTTTGTGGGTAGTCAGCAGTCTGCTGCGTTCAGAAGGCTGTGATAATCGTGTTTAGTAGGATTCATTCGAAAAGGAAACGAAATCCAATTCAATCTGTGGTTCGTTCCTTCAGCCGTGAAATTTACGGTTCTGCCACTGTCCATAAAAAGGTGTGGCCCTTGGATCACGTGGAATCATTTAATAGATAGACATGGTAGACAGTCTCCCGCTTGTTTCGCTTTCGGCCATTCTCATTAGACTGCCGAAGACTTGTAATTAACGGTCTTTGAGGGCTGCGGATGGATCGCTGATCTTCTTCGTACTCGCAGCCGCGGGCTACGGATATCGGTTTGGCGTTCTTTTTTCTTTTTAACGAGCCCACCTTCCTAAAAGTAGGGTAAAATTTTTAAGTGTACATATAAAAGATTGAACAAATTTAAGCTCATTTTAAGGCCTTGTTAAAAATTTTAGGTTTATCTTAAATAAGATAGGGCTAGGGCTAGCTAAAGGATAAAATATCTCTAAGCTCATTCGATCATTAATAGAAATTTTTTTTATTGTTACCTTGTTTTAGAGTCTTATGTAGGCCTAAAAAGAGATAAAATTCTATAGTTGTATATCTTAAGAAAGTTTAGGAGATTATAAATTTGCAAAGTTAGTTGTGAAGGAAGCACATGATCTTGTACTTTATAAAGTTAATTAGTGTAATCTCACCCAAAAATTATAATATTTTTTTAAAAAAAATAAAATGCAAAAAAAAATGGTGGCTCGGTTCTGGTCCTATGGTTGGACTTTTGAAAGTCTACCTATGGCTAGAGTTAGAAATAAGTTGGTGGGCTACGGTGAGGGTCTAGCTTTGTCCTAACAAAACTTGGTTTACTTCAACCAAGGTAGAATTTATGTAAAACACAAAAACCCTTTGGAAAGGTATGCGAGTGCGCAATTTGAGGTAATTCAAGAAAAGTGGTAGAAGATTGCAGCTCCGACCTTGTTTGTGAGCATTTTGCTTGCCACTAGCCTTAGGGCTCGTCCAGCAGGCCTTTTCCCCTCTCCCTTGTTGGCCCTTTTCTTTCTCCTTCTTTGAGTTCTTCATTCATTCCCTCCTATCTTTCCCACTTCTTCACATGTTCTTCAACCTTCTTCTCTTTTTCTTCTATGCTCCCTATCCTCATATCATTGCATCTTTTCCTCACCTCTAAACCATGTTCATTGTTATAACTTGGTAGTCCTGTCAGCTTTTAGAAAGTCCTCTATGTAGGATAGACCTACGTTATGACAGTGTAGGGTCATGCCCCCCAGCTCTTAATATTTTTTTCTATATTTGTAGTATCTATCTCTTGGGTTACACAATAGTAAATATATGAGGATGAGAAGTATCTTACCCCTGTTAACATAGCTGGTGAATATTTACTGTGCGTATATAAGTGGGGTGGGCTAGCTAAAATAAGGTGTGGCAAACTCGTCATCCAATATATAATTTGCCCCTTCATTCTTCACCCCTAATTTTGCCACTGCCTATCAAAGTGGTTTTCTCCTTTTTGTTTTGTGCTTGTTCTCCTATGAGGACTACTAAATAGGGTGACCAGTTTGAAAGTAAGGAAGATTAATAAAATCATATTATGTGAGGAAGGGGGGAATCCCATCTCCTTTAATATAACAAAAGACTCCACGTAATGGAGGATATTGCTTTGGAACGAGGACAAAGGAACGAGGACAAAGCATCTGACCAGAAAAGTAGGAAAATTGAATAAAGCAAGCTGCACTTTTTTCTTGGCTCAGAGTGGCACATTCTTGGAAACGTAACATGAAAGTACGTAAGCAAATATTTAAAGGAGTTTAGTGCAAGTCCCACCCCCTTAAACCAGCAAGCAGAGAATGCCAATTTGCAGTTTGCCTCTTCGAAGTAGGGTGTTTTCATTTCCTTTTGAAGGCTGGCGATGGAACATACTTTGAAAATTAGGTGGGCTGATCGAATTACAGGTAAAATATTTGGATGATATTATGTAAAAAATGTCAAAGATGGAGTGGCAATTCCACAAGCTGAAGTTTTTTCAGGACGCTTCTCTTCCATTATTGCAATGTGGGTATGGACGACCCATCTTTAATGAAATGAAAATTTTAGCACAATAAAACCTCCAATTTTTCCTAAAAAATAAAGCTAACTTGGGGCCCAGCCCGAGTGGCCTAGAGGACAGAAATAGAGGTGAGGCCAGGCGGGGTTCATATCGAGTGGTGGCTGAGTGTGGTTTGGTGCATAGGAGATGAAAAGGGGAATGAGTTTAAAAATAGAGATAATATAGAATATTTGCATCTTAGGCTAGGTAATATAAAAAATTCTCTTAAAAATAACAAAAATTGGCATCAAGTCTTCCACTCAAAGTTTTTTGTTCTTAACTTTAATGTATTATTTTGTCTCCCATTTGGTCCCACTTATTTTTGTCTATACTATTGAATCTCATCTTTGGACTAGAATACCGTTTTCGGTCTTCATCCTCTTACGATCGCCCCTTCTCTAAAATTTTCTCTTCTATCTACTGTCGGAGCCAATTGTTCCTCCTATCCTGCAATTTCAAGAATGTATTTGCACATTAAATCACCAAATTGTTCCTCTTATCCGTATATTTCCTCCTATGGGTCTTCATTTTCTCCTAAGCCAATCATATATCTTATCTTGCAGGACTTTTTGGTCATCCATCTTCGTGCATTTTTCTGATGAAGGTGATTCTCCCATCTCTTGCCTTCGTGCAATCTTCTAGTCAATGTAATTCTCCCATCCTGAGCTCTAATTGCTTTGCTTTTGATTTTCATATGTTTAACTTTTCTGCTCTTCTTCCAAGTGTCCTAATTCCAACATCTCTAACTTGGTTATCATATTATTAATATGATGATGTAGTGAGTTTATCTAGGTGAGCAGCAATAAATGTCCTCAACATTTTAAACATTTTTACCTTCTATATCCATTTTTCATTTTAATTTATTAATTTTTGTATCATATATTCTTTGTTGTGGCTAAAATGAAATGAATATTATTTCTTATATGTTTGTTTTTATTTTAAAAACTATGTTGTACTTTATGTAGCTTCATAAATTCTTTCCTTCTTGTTATGTGCACACATGATAAAAATATTTTAGTTCTTCAGGTAGATATCTCCACAACGTATGAGGATTTGATTAGCATGATTTGTTAGAAATTGGTACACTTGAATATTCAATTTATGAGGTTGTCTTACACTATAGGTAACTATTTAGATTATATACTTCAAGATGATCTAGATTTGCAAAACTTGTTCTCTCTTGCTTCAATTATGCACCAAGATAGAAAATATTTTTGTAATTGATTCTTCTAGTTAGTTATTGTTCATGGTCATCAATTCGGAAATTTTAGTATTTAATGTAATAGCATGCAAAGTATCAATGTAATTGTTGTTGAGGAAGATATTGATTCTCTTTGTAGTATTTCATCAAAAAAAGATAAAACACATATGACTATAAAGTGGCATGATGACATTCAATTAATTCAGCAAAAATATGAGGAAGGTGTTGAAGAGTTTAGACATAAACTATGTCAATATACTATTGAACTTGGTTTTGATTTTAAGTATGCTTATAATGAAAAGACTAGAGTAACAACTAATTGTAAGGAGAAGGAAGATAATGGTTGTTAATGGCATGTTCATGCCATGAAGGAAACCAATGATTATTTTTACATTCATGCCTCCAATAATGTCTATACATGTGGGTTTAATATTAGAAGAAAAATGAACTTAAGGATGACATTTGATATTTTGTATAAGGATTTGTTAAGTGATGTTAGGAAAAAATCTCTTATTCGTCCAATTGATGTATTAAAGTAAGTTAATTTTATTTGTGGTTTGGATATTTCATATGGTTATGCAGCGAAGGGTGCTCAAAAGGCTCATAAGGAGCTATTTGCATACCATGCCAAGTTTTTCAATGATCTTTATTAGTACATAATATCAATTATGACAACTAAACTAGGTTTTTGACATTATTTTGATCATAGAAATTAGCCAATTACATCACATATGCCTCATATGTTTAGAATCTCTCATTTTCTCTATTTCATGACAAAACACTAAAAATTAAAAATTAACAAAAATTATAATTCTCGACTTAGTGCATTGACTTTCACATATACATGTGACTTGACTCAACTTAGATTCAAGTAAAATCATTAGGAATTTATCTTAAAAGGCCTTGTTTTATCCTATGTACTTACAAAAAGATTTGTTTGCATAGAACTGCTCAAATAAGTATGAAATAAGCATTTCATTTTCAATAACCATTCTCCCCTTTTTGACACAAATAGACAAAAAGTGATTAAATAATTAATAGAAATTTTAATTAAATACAACCAAGTCAAGTAATCACTAACAGGGGGTTAGTCAATCAAAATTTTAAATACTGGATTTAAAATATGAGATTTTAGAATATAATCCAAATTATTGGATTTGAACTATCAAATTTTAAAATATTTGGATACCCAAATCTTGTATTACTAGAATCTCGGGATTTGATCTGTTGATTTCAAAATAATTAACTCTTAAAATTTTTTTATCTTCAATTTTAAAATTTAACTAATCCCACTACAACAAAAATGACTATTAGCAATGCATAAATAGCGTTGCTATAAACATCAAAAAAAGTGATGTCGCTATTACCTATTAGCGACTCATAAAATAAAACGTCGCTAATAGGCAATATTAGCGACGTATATTTATATGTCACTAATAAAATCAATACATCGCTAATAATAAATTATTGGCGATGTTTTACTTTTACATCACTAATAATCAATTATTAGTGACATTATCTATACATTGCTAAAGCAATAAAATAAGTTAAAAAAAATAAAAATTATCTTATTAGTGACGAATAATTGTATGCATCGCTAATAAGGCTTTTATTAGAGAAGCTTAAAAAGTGTCGCTAAGATGAAAAATATTTTAAAAAAATAAAATTATGTATTAGCGACTCTTAGAAAAGCATCGCTAATAAGAAAAAAATAAAAGGCTTGTAGCAACGCTTAGAAAAGCATTGCTACAAGCATAAAATTTTTAAAAAAATTGACCCAATGGTGATCCCGGGAGGGGAGAGGGGCCGGAGGGAGTGGTGCCGGATTCCAGCGGGGCAGCCGGAATCAGGCACAGAAAGGGCAGGAGTGGGAGAGAGGGGGGAGCCGGGGAGAGAGGAGGGGGAGGGGGAAGCCAGGGAGAGAGGGGGAGTGGGAGGGAGGGGCCGGATTCTGTGAGCCGCCGAAATCCGTCTCGAAAGGGCGGGAGCAAGAGAGAGGAGGGGGAGGGGGAGGGGGAGGGGGAGCCGGTGTGGGAAGGAGGTAGAGGAGAAGGGGGGAGGGGAGGGGAAGGGCGGCGGTGCAGAGCAGGGGACAGGGAAGAGAAGCCGATGGTCCAGAGCGGCAGATGGCGGGTAGTTAACGGAGGAGGGAGGAGGGAGGAGAGGACGGCCGGCTTGCTCGGCGGTAGGAAGCCGGGCAGTGGGGGAAAATACAGGGGGGAGATATAAAGCGCGCTGTGAAATTTCCCCGCCGGGGCGGAATTTCGCCCAAGGCGAAATTTTTTTTGGAAAAAAAATAGTTTTAGCAATGCTCTTTATGAGCATCGCTGTTAGCTTCTCCGTAGCGACGCTTATTCATAAGCGTCGCTAATTATATGTGTCTTTAGCGACGCTTATTCATAAGTGTCGCTATAAATAATTTTTTTTATATTTTTTCTCCTCTCTCTCCACCCTCCTCTCTCTCTCCTCCCCTCCTCCCTCTCTCTCCCCTCCCCCTCTCTATCTCTCTCCTCCCTCCCCTAGCTCTCTTTCTCTCCCCTCCTCCAGCCTCTCTCTCTCCTCCCTCTTTCTCTCCCCCCTCTCTCTCTCTCTCTCTCTCTCTCTCCCCTAGCTCTCTCTCTCCTCCCCTCCCCCGGCCTCTCTCTCCCTCTTTCTCTCCCCCCACTCCCTCTCCTCTCTCTTTCTCTCCCCCTCTCTCTCCCCTCCCAGTCCCCTCTCTCTCCCCTACCTCTCTCTCTCCTCCCTCCCCTAGCTCTCTCTCTCCTCCTCCCCTAGCTCTCTCTCTCTCTGCTCCCTCCCCTAGCTCTCTCTGCTCCCTCCCCTAGCTCTCTCTCTCTGCTCCCTCCCCTAGCTCTCTCTCTGCTCCCTCCCCTAGCTCTCTCTCTCCTCCCTCCCGTAGCTCTCTCTCTCTCTCCTCCTTCCCCTAGCTCAATCTCTCTCTCCTCCCTCCCCTAGCTTTCTCTCCCTCTCCTCCCTCCCCTTGCTAGCTCTCTCCCCTCTCTCTCCTCCCTCCCCTAGCTCTCTCTCTCCCCTATCCCCCTCTCTCTCTCCTCCTTCCCTTCTCTCTCTCCTCCCTCTCCCTCCACCCCCCTCTTGTTTTCATTTAATTTTTCATTTAAAACATAGGTAGTAGCGACGAATCTCTATACGTCTCTACGACAATGGGTAATAGCGACACATAGAGACATACGTTGCTATTACCCTTAGTTAGTAGCGATGCATAGGGTTATGCATCGCTACTACACTTTAATTATTTTAATTATTTTTTCTCCCTCCCTCTCTCTCCTCCCTCTCCCTCTCTCCCATCTCTCTCTCCCGTCCTCTCTCTCTCCTCCCCTCTATATCTCTCCCCTCCCCCTCCTCTCTCCTTCCCCTCTCTCCTCTCCCCTCTCTCTCCTCCCTCTCCCTCTCCCTCCCCTAGCTCTTTCTCTCTCCCCTCTCCCCCTCTCTCTCCTCCCTCCCTTCTCTCTCTCCTCTCTCTTTCTCCTCCCTCTCCCTCCACCCCCCTCTCGTTTTCATTTAATTTTTTATTTAAAACATAGGTAGTAGCGACACATCCCTAGGCGTCACTACTACAAAGGGTAATAGCGACGCATAGAAACATGCATTGCTATTACCCTTAGTTAGTAGCGACACATAGCCTATGCATCACTACTACTTATTTTTTTATTATTTAAATTATTTTTCTCCCTCCCTCTCTCCCTTCTCTCTCTCCCCTCCTCTCTCTCCTCCCCTCTCTCTCTCCCCTCCCCTCCTCTCTCCCTCCCCTCTCCCCTAGCTCTCTCTCTCCTCCCTCCCCTAGCTCTCTCTCTCCTCCCTCCCCTAGCTCTCTCTCTCCTCCCTCCCCTAGCTCTCTCTCTCCTCCCTCCCCAAGCTTTCTCTCTCTCCTCCCTTCCCTAGCTAGCTATCTCCCCTCTCTCTCCTCTGATGTGCCCGATGTAGGCACGATCAGTACCTAGGAGAGTTGCGCAGGGAAAGGGGAGAAGTAATGAGGAAAGGGGAGAAACTGGAATTTTGTAATTGCATAAACTCCAACCAAAAGCAATGGCCGCCCCATATAGGAGACGACCACCTAGGGAACTGGGCCATCTGAACCAGACCAGTCCGGTTCTTACAATATAACCCAGTTAGTGGGTCGGCTAGCCCGGGCCACTAACTGAACCAGCATAGTACGACAATAAAGTATTACAATAATGAATAAATAGTTTAATGCAATAAAATAATAAAAGAGAGTATGATCATCGTGCACAACACTCCACCACGCTTCTGCTATTCGCCTTGTCCGCAAGGCGACCATGCTGGATAGTGAGCTAAAAAGTTGTCCTTAGACATCCACGTGGCATCCTCCAACGGCTGTCCCTGCCATGAAATCAGAACCTTAGTAACAATGCAACCCGAACGACGGACACACCATTCCTCGAGCACCGACGCATGAGCTGGGTTGGATGGCGGAACAGGACCCATCAAGGGCGGAGGAGGGGCACCCATAGCCAATGACCTGTCACCCACAAACCTGCGAAGATGGGACACATGAAACACAGGGTGAACCAAGGAGTCAGGCGGGAAGGTGAGGCGGTAAGCAACCGGACCAACGGGCACCTCCACAGGGTAGGGACCGTGGAACCGGGGGGCGAGCTTGGAGTGCTCGGGCTGAAACAAAGAAGTCTGGCGTTGTGGTAAAACAGAAACATAAACCAAGTCACCCACTTGGAACTCCTGATCAGTATGGCGGCCATCATAGAGCTGTTTTATCCGGTTTTGAGCAGCAGCCAAATTCATCTTTAGCTGACGCAAGGCCTCATCGCGAGTTTGGAGCATATAGTCCACCTCAGCCACTGAAGAGCGATGAGTAACATAAGACAAGATCGTAGGTGGGGGGCGGCCATACAACACCTCAAAAGGAGTGAAGCCTGCACGAGTGTGGTATGCGGTGTTATAGGAACATTCCACCCATGGAAGAAGCTGAAGCCAGCGGCGAGGCTGCGTCATCGTAAAACACCGCAGGTATTGCTCCAGACAACGATTAACCACTTGAGTCTGCCCATCTGTCTGCGGGTCATAAGCAGTGCTCATATGAAGCAAAGTACCTTGTAAAGCAAAGAACTCCTGCCAAAACTGAGAAATGAATATACGATCATGATCAAAAACAATAGTGAGAGGCATACCATGAAGCTTCGCCACCTCCCGGACATAGAGATCAGCCACGGTCTTAGCAGTGAAAGGATGTCCCAATGCACATAAATGAGCATACTTCAATAGACGGTCAACCACCACCATTATCACCGACTTGCCGTGCACCAATGGCAAGGCCTCAACAAAGTCGATTGAGATATCCTCCCAAACCTTATCAGGAATTGGCAGAGGTTGGAGCAACCCGGCGGGAGAAGTCGTGGCAGCCTTGGCGCACTGACAAATATCACAAGCAGTCACATACTCATGCACGGCCCGACAAACACCCAACCATAAGAAACTCTGACCCTCTTATAGGTGCAAAAAGTCCCCTCATGACCGGCCATTAGAGAGTCGTGGAAATGAGAGATAATGTGGAGGCGAAGATCAACGACAACAGGAACCCACAACCAGTCCTTCCAAAACAAGAGGTCATCCCGCCAAGCATAAAATGGACGGGCAATAGGATCAATCTGGAGGGCAGCGATCAGAGCCTGTGTCAAAGCATCATCAATGTAGGCCTGCTTCAACTCCGCAATAAATGGACAGGATAACGTGGAGAAAGTCAAGCAAGACCCCAGGGAAGGTATGCGAGAGAGAGCATCCAACACTGTGTTCTCTGACCCCTTCTTATAAACAACCTCATAATCATAGCCCAGAAGTTTACTGACCCACCGCTGCTGAGATGGAGTGGACACCCGCTGTTCCAAGAAATACTCCAGTGGCTAATGGTCTGTACGAATCAGGAACCGACGACCCAACAAGTATGTCCGCCACTTAGTAACCGCATGGATGATGGCCAGCATTTCCTTCTCATACACGGACAGGGACAAGGAGTGGCCCAACAGATCCTTGCTGAAATAGGCGATGGGATGCTCGTCCTGTAAGAGAACTGCCCCCAGCCCCGCATCCGATGCGTTCGTCTTGACCACAAAAGGGCGGCTGAAATCAGGCAGGATCAAGACTAGGGTAGAGGCCATGGCCTACTTCAGCCCATCGAAGGCCTCCTGGGCAGCCGCAGTCCAAGCAAAGGCCCCCCTTTTGAGTAGCGCTGTCATAGGTCGAGCCAACTCCCCATATCTACTAATGAACTGCCGATAGTACCCGGTAAGGCCTAGAAAACCACTGAGTGCCCGAACACATTGGGGGGTAGGCCAAGACAGCATGGCGGCCACCTTGGCTGGATCGGTGGCAACACCATTCCCCGAGATAATATGGCCTAAATAATCCACGTGCTGGTTGCCAAAAGTGCACTTCGAACGTTTAAGAAATAAGGAGTTGTCACGTAGAATAGAGAAGACAGACCTGAGGTGTGTCAAGTGCTCCATCCAGGACCGGCTGTACACCAGAATATCATCAAAGAATACCAATATATAACGGCGCAGGAAGGGTCGGAAGAGGTCGTTCATAAGGCACTGGAATGTGGAGGGGGCATTAGTCAATCCAAATGGCATAACCAGGAACTCGAAATGGTCGTCATGAGTCCGGAAGGCCGTCTAGTGCACATCGTCGGCTTTCATTCGGATTTGATGATAACCCGAACGAAGGTCGAGCTTACTAAATACTGTGGTGCCTATCAACTCATCTAGCAACTCCTCAATCACCGGAATGGGATATTTGTCTTTCACAGTGACGACATTCAGGGCCTAGTAGTCAGCACCGAAACGCCATGTACCATCCTTCTTCCGTACAAGTAACACCGGTGATGAGTAGGAACTCGTACTGGGCTTGATAATCACTGCCTGAAGCATATTTGCCACCAATCGCTTGATCTCAGAATTTTGTATGTGTGGGTACCAATAAGGACGCACATTGGTTGGGGTTGTTCCAGGTGTGATAGTAATCTGATGGTCATGAGAGCGGGCAAGAGGAAGACCTTGCGGCTCAGTGAATAAGTCTTGGTGGTTGGTCAATAACTCCTGGAGATTGGTCAGCATGCTATCCTGAGATACCTCAAGGGCTGCACACTGCTGCAACAGGAGCCCTTGGGGAGCGAACTGGAACAAAGTGCTCGAAGGAACGGCGGAGAGGAGAGTGCCCGGCCTAGAGCCTTCCAACCAGACGCACTACCCCTAGAGCTCAAAATACATCCACATCTCACAAAAGTTCCAAATGACATCGCCGAGCTCCTGTAGCCACTGTACGCCCAACACAATGTCCGCCCCTTTTGTAGGTAACAGGAAGAGATTGGTGACAAAGGAGTGGCCCTGGACAGACAAAGTGACCTGCGCACACACCCCATTGCTCCTGACATGCTTGCCATCTCCAATTAGCACGTCAAAGGGCTTTGAATCCGATACAAAACAACCAAGCCAGTGGGCGACCCTATCATTAATAAAATTGTGAGTAGAACCATTGTCGATCAAGATAGCTACCTGTTGGCACTTGAGGTACCCCTGTACTCGCATGGTGCGAGGAGTAAATGCCCCTAAAAAAGCATGCACTGAGATCTCAGGTAAGACCTTCTCAGTCACTGACGGTGCAGAGCCATCGGAACCCTCATCCACCTTGTCAATCTCCTCCACCAGAAGACTGCCCTTAACAAAACAGCAGTGCCCAGGAACAAATTTCTCATCACATCGGAACCATAACCCCTTTGAATGGCGTTCCTTCATTTGAGCCGGTGTGAGGCGTCGTACAATTGGACCTGCTGGAGTGGGCAGCTAGTTGGGGCGGCCGGTTGCAGAACTGCAGGGGGACGTGGTCAAGGGATTGGCACTGAGAGCAGACCGAGCCAATGGTCCAAGCCGCCCTCCCCTGCACTATCTGGCCAGTTTTTCCTCTTTGATGTGAGCTTGGAGCACCACGTCCCGCATGTTGACACACGGGAAATGCCGCATCTCCTCCGAAATTTCAGGCTTGAGGCCGCACTTGAAGGTGACCACCAAGGCAGCCACCAGCCAATCTGGCAGCCGGTTGTCCACCTTCATGAATTCAGTATAGTATGCGTGGACGGTGGTAGTCTGGCGCAGGGATGACAGCATCTCATTAAAAACCTGGAACTCATTAGGCCCAAACTGAATGCAGAGTTCGTCGGAAAAGGCCGTCCAGGTAGGGTAGCACACCTCCTTCTCAAAGCTCTAGAACCAAACAGATGCGTCTCCATCAAGGTGAAAGGCTGCAATGCGCAAGCGCTCAGCCTCTGAATTTATTCCTTGGTAGGCAAAAAAAATTTCCGCCTTATACAACCATTCCACCGGATCATCATCCCCGTTGTAGCGAGGAAATTGAAGGCGAGCAAGGTGAGGTTCAGCGCCCCCTCGTTGCCCCCACCATGCCTAGGATACTCGTCCCACTCCTCTGCGTCTTGGAACTGATTGGGAGGGGGCGGCATCATAGGAGCATTTTCACGAACACCTGTCGTGCCTCGCATGTCCTAGGTCTGACGTCTTCCTCCCAACGCAGGCTGGCCAGCGCCATAGCGCACAGGATATGGCAACACCCCAACGTTGACTCCGGCCAGAACTGGGGGGTCGGGAAGGGTCAGCTCTGGAGGCTGAGAGGGCCCGCCCTTCTCCGGAGTAGCAACGACTGGTCCAGGCAGAATGGGAGTGACGCACGCTGCCAGGAGTTGTGCATGGGCGGCCTGCTGTACCTTCACGCTAGCTATGTCTGTAGTAAGAGCTTGCACCGCCACGATGAGTTCTGACAGCTTGGCGTCGCTTGTCATGGAATTGGCCTTCAGGCTGTCCGCTAACGTTGGCTCAGGTTCCTCCTTCTCTGAAGGCACCTCTTGCACAACAACTTGTTTGCCACGAGCCATGGCCAGGGATTGCAAGAGCTCCGATACCAATGATGTGCCCGATGTAGGCACAATCGGTACCTAGGAGAATTGTGCAGGGAAAGGGGAGAAGTAATGAAGAAAGGGGAGAAACCGGAATTCTGTACTTGCATAAACTCCAACCAAAAGCAAAGGCCGCCTCATATAGGAGACGACCACCTAGGGAACCGGGCCACCTGAACCAGACCAGTCCGGTTCTTACAATATAACCCAGTTAGTGGGTTGGCTAGCCCGGGCCACTAACTGAGCCAACACAGTACGACAATAAAGTATTACAATAATGAATAAATAGTTCAATGCAATAAAATAATAAAAGAGAGAATGATCATCGTGCACAATCCTGCACAACATCCTCCCTCCCCTAGCTCTCTCTCTCTCCCTCCCTCCCATAGCTCTCTCTCTCCCTCCCCTAGCTCTCTCTCTCTCTCCCTCTCTCTCTCCTCCCTCCCTTCTCTCTCTCCTCTCTCTCTCTCCACCCTCTCCCTCCACCCCCCCTCTCATTTTCATTTAATTTTTTATTTAAAACAAAGTTAGTAGCGATGCATAGAAACATGTGTCGCTATTACCCACAGCTAGTAGCGACGCATAGGGTTATGCATCGCTACTACACTTATAGTAGCGACGCATAGCCCCATGC
The DNA here is from genome assembly GCA_035235625.1 of Saururus chinensis. Classification (NCBI taxonomy): domain Eukaryota; kingdom Viridiplantae; phylum Streptophyta; class Magnoliopsida; order Piperales; family Saururaceae; genus Saururus; species Saururus chinensis. The sequence goes on from CP141144.1 coordinate 26,276,496, forward strand.
GTCGCTACTACTTTTTTATTTTTTTTAATTATTTAAATTATTTTTTTCTCCCTCCCTCTCTCCCTTCTCTCCCTCCCCTCCTCTCTCTCTCCTCCCCTCTCTCTCCCCTCCCCCTCCTCTCTCCCTCCCCTCTCCCCTCTCTCTCCTCCCTCCCCTAGCTCTCTCTCTCCCTCCCCTAGCTTTCTCTCTCCCCTCTCCCCCTCTCTCTCCTCCCTCCCTTCTCTCTCTCCTCTCTCCTCCCTCTCCCTCCACCCCCCTCTCATTTTCATTTAATTTTTTATTTAAAACATAGGTAGTAGCGACACATTTCTATGTGTCACTACTACAATGGGTACTAGCAACACATAGTAACATGCATCGCTATTACCCTTAGTTAGTAGTGATGCATAGGGCTATGCGTCGCAACTACTTTTTTTAATTATTTAAATTATTTTTTTCTCCCTCCCTCCCTCTCTCCCCTCCCCCTCCTCTCTCCCTCCCCTCTCCCCATTCTCTCCTCCCTCCCCTATCTCTCTCTCCCTCCCCTAGCTCTCTCTCTCTCTCTCTCTCTCTCTCTCCTCCTCCCTCCCTTCTCTCTCTCCTCTCTCTCTGCTCCCTCTCCCTCCAACCCCCCTCTCGTTTTTATTTAATTTTTTATTGAAAACATAGGTAGTAGTGACCCATCGCTATGCGTCGCTACTACAATGGGTACTAGCAATGCTTAGAAACATGCATCGCTACAACTTTTTTTTATTTTTTTATTATTTAAATTATTATTTTTCTACCTCCCTCTCTCTCTCTCCTCCCCTTTCTCTCTCCCCTCCCCCTCCTCTCCCCCTCTTCCCTCTCCCCTCTCTCTCCTCCCTCCCCTAGCTCTCTTTCCCCTCTCCCCCTCTCTCTCCACCCTCCCTTCTCTCTCCCCTCTCCTCCTCTCTCTCTCCTCCCTCCCTTCTCTCTCCTCCCTCTCCGTCCACCCCCCATCTTGTTTTCATTTAATTTTTTATTTAAAACATAGGTAGTAGCCACACATCCCTATGCGTCGCTACTGCAACGGGTAATAGTGATGCATTGAAACATGCGTCGCTATTACCCATAGTAGCGATGCATAGGGATATGCGTCGCTACCACTTATATTTTTTCTTATTTAAATTATTTTTTCTCCCTCCCCCCTCCCTCTCTCTCCTCCCTCTCTCCTCTCTCTCTCCCCACCTCCCTCTCTCTCCCCTAGCTCCCTCTCTCCCCTCTCTCTCCTCCCACCCCTAGCTCTCTCTCACTTCTCCCTCCCCTCGCTCTCTCTCTCTCCTCTCTCTCCACCCTCCCTTAGTTCTCTCTATCTCTCTCCTCCCTCCCCTAGCTCTCTACCCTCTCTCTCCTCCCTCTCCCTCTCCCTCCTTTCTCCCCTAGCTCTCTATCCCTCTCTCTCCTCACTCCCCTATCTCTCTCTCCCTCCCCTAGCTCTTCCTCTCTCCCCTCCTCTCTCTCTCTCCTCCCCTCTCTTTCTCTCTCCCCTAGCTCTCTCACTCTCTCTCCCTCTCTCTCCTCCCTCCCCTAGCTCTCTCTCTCCCTCTCCCTCCCTTCTCTCTCTCCCTCCTCCCTCTCCCTCCACCCCCCTCTCATTTTCATTTAATTTTTATTTAAAACATAGGTAGTAGCAATGCATCTCTATGCGTCGCTACTACAATGGATAATAGCAACGCATAGAAACATGTGTCGCTATTACCCTTAGTCAGTAGTGACACATAGGGCTATGCGTCGCTACTACATATCTCCCCTCTCTCTCCTCCCTCCCCTAGCTCCCTCTCTCTCTCTCCTCCCTCTCCCTCTCTCCTCTCTCGCTCTCCCCTCCTCACTCTCTCTCTCTCCTCCCTCTTTCTCTCCCCCTCTCTCTCCTCCCTCCCTCTCTCTCTCCCTTCTCTCTCCTCCCTCTCTCCCTTCTCTCTCCTCCCTCTCTCCCTTCTCTCTTTCCTCTCTTTCTCTCCTCCCTCTCTCCCTTCTCTCTCCTCCCTCTCTCCCCCTCTATCTCTCTCTCCCTCCTCCCTCTCCCCCTCTCTTTCCCTTCTCTCTCTCCTCTCTATCTCTCATCCCTCTCTCCCTTCTCTCTCTCCTCCCTCTCTCCCTTCTCTCTCTCCTCTCTCTCTCTCTCATTCCTCTCTCCCTTCTATCTCTCCTCTCTCTCTCATCCCTCTCTCCCTTCTCTCTCTCCTCTCTCTCTCATCCCTCTCTCCCTTCTCTCTCTCATCCCTCTCTCCCTTCTCTCTCTCCTCTCTCTCTCTCATCCCTCTCTCCCTTCTCTCTCTCCTCTCTCTCTCATCCCTCTCTCCCTTCTCTCTCTCCTCCCTCTCTTCCTTCTCTCTCGCTCTCCTCCCTCTCTCCGCCTCTATCTCTCTCTCCCGTCCTCCCTCTCTCGTTGTTATTAAATTTTTTATTTAAAAAATAGTTGTTAGTGACCCATCTAATTTTGTGTCGCTACTACCAAGAGTAATAGCGACACATAGCTACATATGTCGCTACGACTATCAGGTAGTAGCAACACATAGGTATACCTCGCTATTAGTTCATAATTTTTAAATTTTTTATTTAAAATTGAGAATTATTAGCGAGCTTGTTGATAAACGTCGCTATTATTGAAACTATTAGCGACATTTGAAAAAATACGTCGTTAATAGTTTTGATTTTTTTAAAAAAAATTAATAGATATATCTTTTAGTGACGCTTATATAAGCGTCGCTAATAACCTACTTATTAGCGACACATAAATGTAAGCATCGCTAAAAGTTTAGGTATTAGAGACATTTGTATTTATGCGTCGCTAATAGTGATTTTTTTTGCGACATTATTTTTTATGTCGTTATTACCACTTTTTAGCGACACATATTATTGCGACGCTTATATAAGCGTCGCTAATACCTAATTTTGTTTTAGTGTCCATAATTTGAAAAAATGCGAGAGGTGACAATGAGCGGAGTAGGCAATAGGGTATGCGGAGGAAAAAAATCAAAATAGAGAATGGAAGATAGCCACTATCGGAGGGTGAGAGGAGACGTTACCTGGCCACGATGGTTTCTCCGGCAAAGATGGTGGCCTCCGCCAAGCTCTAGTCGCCGCATGAAAATGGTAGCCTCCTCCAAGTAGGGCTGTCAATGGGTAACCATTTACCCACCTCACCCACTCGCCCGATCTGAAATTCGTGGGCGGGTAATTAATAAATGGGTAAAGGGTAAACTAAGTGGGTAATTTTACCCGCACATTTATTATGTGGGTAGGGTATGGGTAACCCCTTATCCATACCCAATACTCGTTACCTGCTTTAATATATATAAAAATTGTGTATCTTGTAACATTTTGGTATAATGAGCTAGAGAATTTCGAGTAACGAAAACATATTTGAGTCTTGGTTTTTAAAATTATTTAAGCTTATATAAGGTGTTAGATTCTTATTATGTTTTATTTCTTTATATGAATTGTGAGGTCCTTATAAGTTTATGTTGGATTGAATTTTTTGTACTTTGGATAGACTTTTAACATATATATTTGTTATTATTTTTGTTGATTAATTGGTTAGTCGTTTACCCATTACCCGCCTATCTACCTGATGAGTAATGGGCAATGGGTAGGGTATGGGTAAAATTTCTAGAAGTGAGTATGGATATGGGTAAAGCCTTACCCGACCCATACCCTACCCATTGACAACCCTACCTCCAAGCCATAGAAGGTAGTATCGATACAGATGATAGTATCGACGATCATAGATACATGTACGCACCGATGATACGCTTGGTATGTGCCAAAATGGTCGTAAACCCTTTGATATATATAAAAAATATTACTACTAATCATATATCATTATAATACTTCATTTTAGAAGGTCGTATAAATTGATGAGTATTCTAAAATTACTTCATTTTAGAACCATACACTTTACTCCCTCTGTCCACTACAAACTATTATTCCCTCCGCCCCATATTAAGTGTTCTAAAATTAATTTATTTTAAAATCAAATAAGATATTTAATGAGGCATATGAATATTATTGAAAAACTCATACAGTAGATGTTTAAGTAAATGCATAATTGTAGAGCACTATATGTCTAAAAAAATTATATAAACTATATAGACCCACTTATATTGATCTCATATAATTTTTTAAAAAATATTTTTAATATTATAAAAACATAGTCATTAGAAGAGGTTGAATTGGAATTATATTTTTGTTTTTAACAAAATTTTTTGAAAATAAAATATTTTTAAAAATAAAAAATTATTAAAATATTAGAGTATCGATACATATCGGCCGTATTGATGCAATATGCCTGATACGGCCAGTACTTATCGAAGATATGTGTGGGGGGCATATCACCTCCTGTACTGTAATGGTATCGACCTCTAGTGCATGCTGGCCTCCCTTTTCCAGTGCTTCTATCATTTTACAATACTACCTCTAGAGGTGGTGTTGTAAAATCTCACTTGTATGTTATAAGTTTCCAGCAAAATCCTCTTAAGTCATAATCCTAAGATTTTTAACTAACGCTATATTTCAAATACAAGAATCAATTGTTTAAACCACTAACGCGGTATTTAAAATATTATTTTTAAATCTTAATGTAATAACATTGCATTGTAAATATGGCATAGACAATTCTGAATGACTAACCGGAAATTTTAAAATACTAGCATTTTATTTTCAAATCTTAATTGACTAACCCTCTGTAAAAGACACGAAAACATAATAATTCATAAATGAAACATAATAATTCATGTATTGAATAACATAAGCAGTTTCATAATACATCTCGTAGTCAATAAGAACATATAATGAACTGTAACAAGTTTCAATCCAACAAATATAGGAAAGCATCATAAAATACATAAAGTAAATCATGTTGCACCCCCATCATGATCATCATGTTTCCCCTCCCTATCAGAAAGTGGCAATCGACCATGAACCATCCTCCTAAGTTTAGCAAAACCTTGATGAATCTTGTCAAGCATCTCCAAGATAAATGTCATCAAATCTCCATATGTAGTAGGGAGGGAAGTAGACAGTCTAGCAGCATCATCAACATCCTCTTGTGCATCCTACCCCTCCCAGGGCTCTTGGTCATGTCCATGTGTGTGTGACATCATCCTCCTAAACCACTATAGCATCAATTGGCCCCATACTAGTCAAGGTAGGCTTAGTTGTCAAAATCCGTAGTTGAACATACATAAAAATCCGACACACAATGTCCATGGAGGAATGTCATAATGCTATGAAATATAATGGAAGGTAGATCAAGCTCTAGATGTGCCTCAAACAAGTGTTAAAGTATATATGCCATGGTGCACTCCAAATGTCATACTAAGCTATCATATGAAGAACACAAATGTCAGCAGTCATAGAGTGAGCCAAGATGGAGATTTCTAGAGATTTGCCAAGAGGAAAGCCAGTGAGACGTCCAACAATCTCACTATCAAATAGAAAAGGATATTCACCAAAGTCTGGATTCATAGACCTCATTGCTCGCATCCAATAACATTGGCAATGACATCTGGGATCAGTCTAATCATTGTACCTCCTATCACACCAAATAATGTGACCACCCTCTAAGTGAATGGAATAATACCACTATCTAACGAGTATAGGGTAGATAGACAGATTTTGACTCACTTTAACTAGAATATATATACATTAATTTTTATAAAAAATAAAAAAATGATAAGCTCAATAAAAATATGCTCATGCCATTTTCTTAGTTATGATATTTTTTCTCAAATTATTTTTCTAAGGCTTAACTTTTTTTTAATCATCTCAACTTAGCATCAATTTTTTTTCTCATTCTTTATTATTTCATTTTCATTAATTTTTCTTATGTCAAGTGGATGAGAGCTTCACACTAGCCTAAGCCGACCTAAGTAGGTAGCTCTTCTCCATCATCTTTATGAGGATAATTCTTTTGAATAATGTGATGAATTAAATAAAATTTACAATCATTGAAAGTATATTACAAAGTATTTTATTGCATTGAATCTTAAATAGAACTCTAGCTTAAGTTCCTCTATTTGATTACCATGACTCCACTAGAATTGAAACTCCTAAGTCAATACATGTCTACGAATTCTCTCCTGATCTTCACTCAAGAAATTAAACTTGAGTATAAACATGAAGTGTTTAAATTTTAAAAGTAGAGGATTACAACATCAAGGGAAAGAAAATCAAATTTATCTTCACTCTCATTAGTGTATCCTTGACTTAGTTAAGGTGCATCAAGACATTACAATGCCTTTTAGTTTAAAATTAAATTAATTATCTTTAGTCTCAAGAGCTGATCACATAAAAAAAACTTAAACAAAGTTCTTTTTGTTGTTTGTTGTAATTTTTTATTTTTTTATTCAAAACCTATGAAGAAAATCAACATGAATAACAAAATAAAAATGAAATAAAAACTAAAACATGTGTGTCCCATATGATAGAAAGTACTCAATCATAGACAAATCAAATCAATCTCTTTACTTAGAGATGTTTAGTTCCTTAGCCTTTCCTAGCCAACCAATCCTAAGGTAATCTAAGTTGGACTTGCTAATCTTACCTAATTGATCAGTCAAAGCTTAAATATTAATCTTTCTCACCCATACCCTCTTCATTTATGCTCATAAAATTGGTGGGATAGTATAAGGGTTGTATGTGTAAGGGTTTTCTTCTACTTCTTGTTTCTTGAGCTAAGTTCATAAGAATAGTTATTGGGCACTCCTTTCTAGTGTGGTTTTCTCTATTCTACAACTCAAAAACTCCCACAATCATAGAATTGAATTTCAACTCCTTCTCTCTTGACCTAGGTGGGTTGGGCACTACCTTTGGGTGTTGTTCAAAAACCTAAGCGCATTTTATTGGTTTGCTCAATAAGGTCTTCAATGATTTTCTCCCACTTTTGAACCCATCTAATTTCTCTTTAGAGGACAAAAGTTCTCTATTGAGAACACTAGATTTCTCTATATCTTGTTCAAGGTCATCCTTAAGGGCACTAACTTCCCTCACTATGTTCCTAATCAACTCCAACAATCTACTGGACTCTTGATAAGCTAATTTTAATTCTCAATCTTTCTTTTTCAACTCATTTTCAAGGTTCTTTGACTTTCTAGATATTGCTAGAAGAACCCATTATACTCATCAAAATCTAGGTTAGACACAAAATCTAAATTCACCTCAACAGAAGAGGACTCATGGGACTCTTTACATGAACCATCTTCTTTCACACTTGCATGAAAAGTAATACAGTTACACAATTCTTATTCTTCCAAAGAGCTCTTATAAGAAAAAGTCACTTGAAGCACTTTCCCCTTTTTCTTTTTCTCATACCCCTTCATTTTCCTAGGCTTGTCATCAAAAGAACTATCAGAAACATTGTTAGGACAATCAATGTGAAAGTGACCTAAATTACCATTTCAAAACATTTTATGTTTTCCTATCTTATTTGTTTTGACTTTCCTCTCTTTTTTCCACATTTTTCTTCCCTAAACTTTGCCTTTTTTCTCAAACCTAAAGTTTTGAGTTTTTAAGAATTTCTTGAAGGTTTTAGTCAACAAGCCCGTTTATTCATCTACACACTCACTTTCTTAGGATTGTTCTAGGGTGTTTAGTGCTTTATACTTTTTGGAAGGCTTCTTAGTTGTTCTCAGGGAAGTTTGTTTTCCTTTTAATATTTTAAACAATTCCTTTTTATTTTCATAGGTTTATTCTTGTATTTCAAGTTTTTTTAAGTTTTCTTTGAGTCCCTCAATGTCTAAGATGTTAATTTTCTTAGATTTATTAATTGCGGCCACCATGATTTTATATTTTAAGGATAAGGACCTCAAAGTCTTTCTAGCTACAAGGTAATTAGCTATTGGCTCTCCTAGTTTATCACAAGTGTCAACTATGTTCGAAATGTTACCATAATACTCAAAAATTGTTTCCTCTTCACTCATTATTATGTTTTTGAATTCTAAGGTAATCATTTGCAAACTAGACACCTTTATAACTTCAATTCCCTTATGGTACTTGGCAAGTTTTTTCTAAGCTAGTTTAGGGGATGTACAATTACAGATTAACATATGTTGAGAATTTTCTACGACATTGAATAATGCACTTAGGGCTTTAATATTGTATTTAGCAAGTTTAGTCTCATTTTTACCCCATTTACTCTAATCTTTTTGAATTGATTTACCATCATTGTCTTTAGTCATTGGTAGATTCCAGTCTTTAATCACAACTTTCCAATCATTTCCATCATGAGCTTCAATGAATGCTTTCAGTATGGTTCTTCCAATAAGAAGTTTTTGTCCATCAAGCAAGTGTTTTCGATTCATGGGATTTCCTAAGACCCCATGCTCATCCATGGTGTTGTTCGAAGAAGCCATTAAGATTAAAACCAAGAAAAACAACCAACCAAGTTCAATCAAGCCAAAACCAAAATATTTCTCAAACAGCAAGAAAAACACAACTTAGGGCCAAAATCAACAAGCTTTACAAGTAATTCTAGCATGAAAAATAAGCAAATCAACCAAGCTTTATAAAAAAAAACCCTAACACAAGCAAATTTGTCTCTAGGAATAAAAAAACAAGTAAGATCAAACAAAGTAGACACATCTATCTTGTAATATGCATGCAAAACTTGATAAATAGTAAGACACAGCAAATTTATCTATCAAAATCCTCAGCTACCAATTGAGAATTTAATATTTGACTAATCGACTTAGTAAATCACTAGATTGCTCTTAATCCAAGTGCTTAATAAGAGAAACAATTAAGAGTTCTAGCCTTTATGTGCAATAATTTATTTACATAGCAGAAATAATAAAAACCTAATCTTTATGAACATTCACAATTAATTTATCAATAATTCAAACCACAAGCATGTAAGAACACTTAAGATTTTTTACATGGAAAACCCAAATTAAGGTAAAAAATCATAACATCCACTTTTGGCCTAAAATCAATTCACTAGCAAGCAAGACATTTGCATAATAGAAGCAAATCACCAACCTCTCCTTAAGACTTTAACACAACTCCATCCCTCTTGTTTAGATCTACTTATTTTTTTGTTGCTGGCCTTCAAGTCTTCTCCCCAAGTCTTTAAGTTTTCCCCTCAAGTTTTGTCTTTATCCACTTCTAGTCTCCTCAATCATGCTCCTCTTGATTATTGATTTAACTTTGAGTCTCTTCGATCTCCCATTGAAGACTTGGATGATAATCTCCTAACCACCATTAAAACTAATCACTTAAGCACAATGATGATTTTGATGGTAAACTTAAACAAAAGGGCTCGCCCTTTTTCCCCTCAAATTTTAGGTCTTTCTCTCTTAAATTTTGTGTTTACCTAGCACTTATATAGGTCATTAAGTTGGTTTAGGTCATAGATTCCAATTAGGAATGATATCTTTCAGAGAATGCTTAAACAAGGTAACTTTGGTAGACAACGATCTATCGGTTCAAACAATTATTGAGCGGTGACTGTTTCTATTCAGTTAAAATTTGGCAAGCAATCAATCTCTCCCAGATAGTGACCAATAAGGGAAACTCCATGCCAAAAATTATGAAGACATTTTCAAGTGTGGATCGATCAATCTCTTCAGTACAAAACTTAGCGATTGATTGATACAATATTGAATTTACAAATTTACCCTATTTTTCTCTAAAGTTTCAAGAATCACATTAATTAATTATATCAAAATTAAGTGATTTGTGTACGTGAGTGTGTGAACTTAAACTTTTTCCCTTTGGCACTCAGCTTGGTCTTCAATCTTGAACTTTCACAACATACTCCTATTTTTGAAGCCTGCCAATATCAAATCTGACTTGACCACATGAACATCTACTCAAAGTCATAAGACTACAACGAACATGATGTTTTGATCATTGAAATTACCAAGGGCATCACATATGACTATACATTCATACACATACAAAAAATATAATATTGAGGAGAAGTATATGTTTACCCTCGTTATTATTGTCTTTTCTTGGCCATTGCTTCTCTTGCATATCCTTTCAATTTACTGTTCTTTAGTTTCAAAATTTTTAAAATATTTGCTCAAATGTCAATATCCTAGTGAAGATAGTACATATTGTAAATATTCTATTGGAGAGAAGTATATACTTACCTTCATCAATATTGTCTTTTTCTAGTCTTTCCTTTGCTTGCACATCCTTTTCAATTTCTTCTTTAATGTGTGTAATAACATATGTGGCCAAATGTAGTGTATTGGCTTATTTTTATGAACAAAATAATGTCAAATTGATGTGTAATTCAAATTATAGGATAAAATATTTGCTACTCAAAATCACTTGGTAAAGATGAAGTAAATTAAAAGACTTAGAAGTGTTTTCATGGATATAAACATGCACAATCACCACATTCACACACTTAGGATAAATAGTTTCATATTAGAGTGTGAGAAAAAGAATGAGTAAAAAATTGCAAAAGTATGTAAATTTTTTATCTAAGATTAATTGAAATTAAAAAGGGATTAGTCGGGAATATAATTTCAATTTTTGGTGCTTTACCAACACTAAAGCAGTGACTATCCCTCGATCAATTGATTACTATAGCGATTGATCAGCTACTATAGTAGTTCATAGAAATATTAAGTTGAGATGATGGATAATCAATTGATTACTGTAGTGATCGATCGCTAGAGCCCATAGTTTCCCAAAATAGGCCATTTCAAGTTGAATTTGATTCATATTCAAAGTCTAATACCTAACTGACTTAATTATATATATAAGTGGTGTTTTGGATGTAGGAAAAGAAGAGGGAAGTCATTGTTAGCAAAGAGAGAGATTGGTGAGTTTACTCTACTGAGTTTTGAGAGTATAGAGCTTTCTTTTAGCTTCATGCTTTGAAGAGCAATTCAATTAGCCAAAGTGAAGAATAATTCACAACACAACACGCACAAAAGCTTAAGAAGTTTTAACAAAATTCTTCATTTAGGAGTGATTGAAGAAACTTAAAGGAAGATTAACAATTAAATGAGTCTTTGATTGAGCCTCTAAAAGAAGACTAAGATGGAATATGAAGAGGGAAAGCTTTAAGGATTCGACGGAGGGAGAAACTTGAAGGCCAACAATAAAGAGGACAAAACAAAGAAAATACATTTTTGTTTGTGTTGAGTTAAGAAGTTGGTTGGTTGTTCTTAGGCATGTAAATTCTTACTTACTAGTACATTAATTTGGCTTTGTGAGTCTATCGCGGTTTTTTACCCTAGTTGGGATTTTCTATATTAAATCCTTATTTGATCTTGCATATGTTACTAAAGACTAAGGGTACGGTAGTAAGTTGTTATGAATTATATGTATGTGATCAGAACTTGTGATAAATCTTCATTTGTGGGCTGGTGGTGTGTGATCGATGAGCATGGGTATGTGTGTTTGATTGTAGGTTTGTCAAAGGGATACTTCATGGGCTATGATGTGGAAACTATGACCGTATGTCAGACAAGGAAAGACTTATGAATGATGGGTAAAGGTTGGACTTTATGAGATTGGAGGATCAGTTTGGATTGAGTTAGAGGGTACGTTGGAGCAACGAGCAGGAGACTTAGGGGATTCAGGAATTTTGAAGACTTAAGTTTCAAAGGGCCCTTGGGGGGTTGTGAGTTAGTAAGAAATAGCAACATAATTGTCACATACATAATGTACGTAATATGAATTGTAATGAAAGAATAATGAGTAAGGAATTAGTAAGGGTTTGATGACGGGACTTAGGTCTACAAGATTTCATTTGAGGAGTTTGAGTAAAATGTTTTGGTTTTAAGGTTGATGGTGCAAGATGTAAAGCTATAAGTATATAATGGTAAGTGTATGTCAACATGGAATTCGAGTTTAACAAGTAAGGTTATGCAGATATATGCAAGACTGTAAGGGTAGAATTGAGTTCTAATTACGATTGGATGAGTTAAGTTGAAGTATGTTACCCTTGTGGAATAAGACTTTAGAACTGGTGTGGTTCTAGATTGGTTGACTGAAGAATGCAAGAGGAAGTAGTTCTGAACATAATTATACATGCATAAGTTACCTAATACAAATTTGAATGGTAAGTAACCCTAATTCAATAATGTTGTGAGTTGAGACTGAGGGTTTCAATGGATTAAGTTTCATGTTTGAGCCAGTTGATAAGTAACCGACTGAGCATCCTTCCTGGTTTATCCATGGTGTTATCCTGTAGGATTTGGTTTTGGTGTTGCATTTTGGCCTAGTTGTTTGATGCTCTGTTGAGAGCGCTGGAAGTTTCTGTCCTTCGTGGGCATTGTATGTATTTCTGCCTACATATGACATTGTATGTTCCACCCAATAGTGGCATTGTAAGATTCCTACCCAAGAGTGGTACCCTATGTTTTTCACCCTTCATTGGTATTGTATGGCCCTAGAGAGTGGGTATTTGAATGCTCAGGTAAGTAGTATCATGGATCTACTATTACCTGTTTGATCTTGTGCCCCATGAGCATAGGTGTGCCTTTGCCTTCGGAAAAGTCTATGACATATAGTTACTCCCCGAAGGTTAAGGTGACGCCCTAGTGGCTTATTAACTGTAATGAGCTTCAGTTGTTGGTAGTATGTGTACCATAGTAAGAGTAAGTAATATGTATTCGATTCTGAATAAGTTGTATGTGTAAGATTTAGAGTAAGTGTAAGTGTGAGCTTCTAAGGAAGACATAAGAGTACATTTATGCGTAAGAGTAAGATTGTACGAGTAAGGTCGTACAAGTAAAATTGTACGAATAAGGTCGTATGAGTATGTGTATATTATAAGTGTACAATTATATGAGTAAGTAGGTAAGACTCTGATTCAGAGAAGTGTAAGAGCATGACAAAAGAGTAAGTGTAAGTTCAACTAGTATGATAATTTATGTATGAGACCATATTTATGTTTCATATCTTGTTTGCTTCATATGTGGTTGCATGAATGCATCTATGTATGAACTTAAAAAGTTCATTGATTTGTTTCCCCTACTGGGTGTTTTCCTATTGAGTATGAAAATACTTAGTTACTCTATTTTTAGCCCTTCGTCGAGAGGCTTTTGCCGGTCGATTGATAGCTTTTTGGGTTGGACTCTTTTCCATGTGGTGGATCGTTCCTCCTTGACTTGAGTACAGCGGACTCATAGGGAGGCTGTGTGGACTTAGTGCCACGGTCTCATGTATCGACTAAAGTGAGCGTTACATATGTTATTCTTTTGGACTTGTGCATATATGTATAAATTAGAATATAGACTGTTGGAGAACTTCTACTCAGAAAGGCTTGGGAATTGTTTGTTTTAAAGCCCATGGCCATGGCGGGTTTCACTTTTATGTTTTTGTTTTGGGTCATGCCTAAGAATGTTGGTTTGTTGTAAGATGAATTAATTTATGAAAATTATTTTCACATGTTTTGAATTTTGTTCTTTTATTTGATTTACATCTATATTTCTAAATAAAAATTTAGTAACATTTCAAAGTAAATATAAGGAAAAACCTCGGGCATGACATCTGGTTCTTCTAATAAGAAATATTTTGAACATCAAGCGAGCGTTGTTTATTCATGGGATTTTCTAAGTCCCCATGCTCATCCATGGTGTTGTTTGTAGAAGCCATTAAGATTAAAACTAAGAAAAACAACAAAAAAACTGACTTTAATCAAGCCAAAAGCAAAATAATTCTCTAAGAGCAAGACAAACACAACTTGGGGAAAAAATCAACAAGCTTTACATGTAATTCTAGTATGAAAAATAAGCAAATCAACCAAACATTATAAAACAAACCCTAACACAAGCAAATTTATCTCTAGGAATAAAAAACAAGTAAGATCAAGCAAAGTACACAATCTTGTAATATGCAAGCAAAACTTGATAAATAGTAAGACACAAAGCAAATTTATCTATAAAAATCCTCAGCTACCAATTGAGAATTTAATATTTGTCTCATCGACTTAGCGAATCACTAGATTGCTCTTAACCCAAGTGCTTAACAAGATAAACAATGAAGAGTTCTAGCCTCTATGTGCAGGAATTCATTTATATAGTAGAAACGATAAAAACCTAATCTCTATGAGCATTCATAATCAATTTATCAATAATTCAAACCACGAGCATGTAAAAATGCATAAGATTTTTTACATGGAAAACCCAAACTAAGGTAAAAAATTATAACATCCACTCTTGGCCTAAAATCAATGCACTAGCAAGCAAGACATTTATATGACATAAGCAAATCACCAACCTCTAAAGAAGGCTTTAACACAACTACCTCCCTCTTGTTTAGATCTCCTTATTCTTTTGTTGTTAGCCTTCAAGTCTTCTCTCTAAGTCGCTTTCTCCCTCCATGTTAATCCACTTCTAGTCTCCTCAATCATGCTCCTCTTGATTATTAATTTAGCTTTGAGCCTCTTCGATCTCGTATTGAAGACATGGATGACAATCTCCTAACCACCATTAAAACTAATCACTCAAGCACAATGATGATTTTGATGGTAAACTTAAACAAAAGGACTCTCCATTTTCCCCCTCAAATTTTAGGTTTTTCTCTCTCAAATTTTGTGTTTACCTTGCTCTTATATAGGTCATCAAGTCTATTTAGATCATAGATTCCAATTAGGAATGATCTCTTTCAGAGAATGTTTAAACAAGGTAAGTTTGGCAAACAACAATCTATCGATTCAAACAACGATTGATCGGTCACTGTTTCTATTTAGTTAAAATTCAGTAAGTGATCAATCTCTCCCAGATAGTGACCGATAAGGGAAACTCTTGGCCAAAAATTATAAAGACATTTTCAAGTGTCGATCAATCAATCTCTTTAGTACAAAACCTAGCGATTGATCGATACAATACTGAATTTCCAAATGTACCCAATTTTTCTCTAACACTTCTAGAATCACATTAATTAATGATATTAAAATTAAGTGATTTGTGAACGTGAGTGCGTGAAAATAATCCTTTTACCTTTAGCACTCAGCTTGGTCTTCAATCTTGAACATTCACAACATATCTACTCCTATTTTTCAAGTCCGCCACTATCAAATCTGACTCGACCACATGAACATCTACTCAGAGTCTTAAGACTAAAATGAACATGAAGTTTTGATCATTTAAATTACCAATTACTTCACATATGCCTCTACGTTCATACACATACAAAAAAATATTGAGGAGAAGTATATGCTTACCTTCATTATTATTGTCTTTTCTTGGTCATTTGTTCTCTTGAATGTCCTTTTCAATTTATTGTTCTTTAGTTTCAACAATTTTAAAATATTTGCTCAAATGTCAATATTCTAGTGAAGATAGTACATATTGTAAATATTCTATTGAAGATAAGTATATACTTACCTTCATCAATATTGTCTTTTACTAGTCTTTCCTCTAGCGTGAGAAAAAGAATGAATGAAAAATTTTATAAGTATGTCAAATTTTTATCTAAGATTAATCGGGAGTCATTTCAATTTTCGGTACTTTACCAACACAAAAGCAGTGACTATCCCTCGATCAATCGATTACTATAGCGATTGATCAGCTACTATAGTAGTTCTTAGAAATATTTAGCTAAGACGATGGATGATCAATTGATTATTGTAGCGATCGACTGCTAGAGCCCATAGTTTCCCAAAATAGGCCATTTAAAGTTGAATTTGATTCATATTCAAAGTCCAACACCTAACTAACTTAGTTATATATAAGTCGTGTTTTGGACATAGGAAAAGAGTAGGGAAGTCATTGTTAGCATAGAGAGAGATTGATGAGTTTACTATATTGAGTTTTGAGAGTATAGAACTTTCTTTTGGTTTCATGATTTGACGATCAATTAAATTAGCCAAAAGTAAAGAAGAATTCACAACATAACATTGACAAAAACTTAAGGAGTTTTAACAAAGTTCTTCATTAAGGAGCGAGTGAAGAAACTTAAAAAAAGATCAACAATTAAATGAGTCTTTGATTGAACCTCTAGAAGAAGACTAAGATGGAATACAAAGAGGGAAATCTTTAAGGATTCTACAGAGGGAGAAACTTGAAGTATAACAATGAAGATGACTAAACAATGAAAAGACTTTTTTGTTTGTGTTGAGTTAGGAGATTGGTTGGTTATTCTTGGGTCATGTAAATTCTTGCTTGCTACTACATTGATTTGGCTTTGTGAGTCTATCATGATTTTTACCCTAGTTGGGGTTTTCTATATTAAATCATTATTTGATCTTCCATGCTTGGTTTGATTTTTCATAGATAGATTAATTATAAATGTGCATAGTCATTAGGTTTATATTGTTTCTAATATAGAAAATATTCATGCACATAGAAGCTATAACTCTTAATTCTTATTTGTCGAAGTACTAATTTTATGAGAAATCTAGTGATCTGCTAAGTCTATTAGACTGATATTGTAATTCTCAAGACTTCATCCTCTAATTTCAATTCAATAATTTTATTATGCTCACACAGCCAGTACTATAAAAAACAATAACAAAAAGACAAATCAGTATGCTATATGGATATTTACATTAGAACTAAAAATATCTAAATTTAGTACTTACCATCAATGCAATGACACATCCAATTAACCTGTTGAACTATGGCCTTGCATATTAGGGCATCTCTTCAATATCTTCTACAAGAGCTACAAAACAACAAGTTATTGATACAAAAAATGGCACATAAAGACAGAGAAGTTAGATGGAGTCTTCTACATCATGTACAATATTTCCCAATAGTGATATCTCTAATGCTCTTTCTATTATGCTCCTACCTAAAATTCTTGTTACATCCTCAAATCTTTTATTTACAAAATTTGTTTTTGTTTTTTGGTGTATTTCTTTTTCATTATCGCTATCTCACCCAAGGGGATCATGAAGATCAAAATTAGGTCGTTCTCATGAAATTGAAGGTCTTTCCCTGCAACTTAAAAGCTTTCTTCGTTGGGTCATATAGATTTAAAAGATCAAAGATGCCACTACTCTCGTTCCTACAATCCTTTGTACTTCCCCTTTAGAAGAGCATTAAATATACCACTGAAGAGAATCTTTTAAAGCAACACTATTTATTTTTTATTAAAACATATATTATGATCAGCAAAGAACGTCAGAGGGAATGAGGTTAGATCTATTTTGGGCCATCTCTGTAATCACATATAAAGTAAATATTTAATATTAGTCCAAGGTGTGGTTTGGATGACGCTTTCTGCCCGCTTTTTGTAATTTTACAAGTAAATCTTGTTTGGTTGGATAATTTAAATTAAAAGTTTTACTTTGTTTGAAAAATGACTTTGACCTTGCTTTTGGCTTAATTTTGCTTTCTACCCGCTTTTTATCTAACTCTCTTCTTACGGAGGGTTAAGCAAAAATCATGTCAACAAAAGGTAAAAAGAAATTTTACTAACATTTATGCCCTTCTCTCATATCGTGGCATAACTCAATCCTGCGTCTCTCGCGTCATTTCCTTTTCTGTAATGATCGTCCCCTTCTTCCTTCTGCCATCATACCCTTCCTCCTCACACCATTGTATATATCCTCTTTGGGCCAGATTTCTTCCCCTTTCTCCTTCCACTGTCACTTATCTGGGCCCGATTTCAAATCAGACCAACATTTTGTTTCCTCTCCTGGCCACGGGTGCATCTACTCGCCGATCTTTTTCTTCATCCATGGATCCTATTCGCTAGGTGGACTCTATCTTCCCCTTGCTAGTTCCTATTCCATTTCCAGCAACAAAAGCATATTTCCATTGCAAAGAGAATAAGCCCTTGCGGAGGTCTTTGACGTGTAGAAAAGCTAGGATTGTCAGTGGCCACTTTTTCTAACTAGTATGTACAAGAAATAAAATTTCTCCCTGGAATTGATATCATGTCTCCACTATTGTTATGTTGTTGTTATTTTGATTAGTGATTTTTATTCCATGACCTGATGTTGTTCAGCTTTCATGTGATTTTATTGTTGGTTTACTGTAATTTTTCTTGTTTCTAGACTGAAATTCTCTCCAAAGAAGAGTCAACAGTGAAAACAGAAGTTGTCAGTCCATTTCAACACGACCTACTTTTGTCAACACGACCTACTTTTGTCATAAGTACCTGAAATGTAAACACCATGTTGTGATCAAATTATTTCTAGGATGGTGATTTTCTATACTGCAGTTTGTTTAGATCCAAAGTTAGGGTGCACACATTAGTGCATCAGCAAGCAATTTTCCTTTTTTTTCTTCTATACTTTCCAGAATGGCCCTATATTTGTGCATTGGCAACTAGATTTTGAATAAATAGGCCGTTGATATTTATTGATATGATCAATAAAGTGTGATATACTTAGTGAATTTCTCTTATTTAATAAGATGTACTTGGACTTTCTAGAAATGGCTTATAATTAAGGAATGTCTTATGGGTTTAACCCATATTCTGAAGTAGGACCCAAGAAGTATTCTAAAAAGGTATCATGGGGTAGATCAATGCACATGGCATATGCAATTAACAAGGGACATAGGAAAGGGAGTGGTCTAGATGTCGAGGGATGGACATTAGTCATCAATCTCTTCAAAACCGAAGAGAATGTTGAAGTTACAAGAGATATGTTAAAGAATTACTATGATTGTTCACGTCGGTTCTATCAAGCTTGGGTGTAGTTAAGAAACATGACTAGACTTGGTTGGAACTCTCACACCCACATGTTCATTTTGTTTGACTCTGCATGGGACACCTTCTTGAAGGTAATTGATGAATGATTATTATGTAAGTGGTTTACATTTTGATGGGTTAATGTTGTTTCATTTTTTGATATTTGTATTTTACTTTTTTTAATTTGTGTTTTGAAATGAGGTCTGGGAAGTATCTTAAAGACACAAGGAATGTTCCTATGGAGGAGTAGATGAGGTATTTTCTTGAAATAGCTGGTCATAGGGAAGGACAACGTGTTGTAGGCCACCACAAGTCACACTCATCAGAGACAATAAATTGGCATTTTAACAAGGTTCTAAAAAAATTGCACAGGCGAGCTGCAGAGAAGATTGTATTGCTTGTAAGTCAAACACACACACCTGCATACATTAGGACTAAGGAGAAGTATTTTCCTTGGTTTAAAAACTGAATAGAAGCTATTGATGGAACCCATATAGAAGCAGTTGTACTAGCTAAGGAGGAATAAACATTTAAGGGTAAAACACGAAAGGTGACTCAAAACATAATGGCAGTGTGCGACTTTAGTATGAGATTCACTTTTGCAATTGCTGGGTGAGAAGGATCAGCCTATGACTCAAGAGTCTTTAATCATGTCATTTCTGATACAACCTCAAGGTTCCCACACCCACCATTAGGCAAGTATTATGTTGTAAATAAAGGTTACCGAAATATGAAAGGGTATCTTGGGCTATATAAAGATATGAGATATCATGTTCTAGAATTCCTTCAACGTGGGCCAAGAGGATGGAAGGAGAAGTTTAATCATCTACATTCTTCACTGCGTAATATAATTGAGAGGACTTTTGGGGTATGGAAGGAACGATAGCTTATCTTGTCAAATATCCCAAAGTATGACTTCAAAAGGCAATGCAAGATAGTGATTGTCACCATGTCACTTCATAATTTTATTAAAGAGCAACAAGGTTATAATAATGACCCAAATCTTAAAGATGCTTTGTTTGCTCATTGGGAAAATGATGATTTGGTTCCACCTACACAAGAAGAAGAAAATGTGTATCCAAGTATTATACGAGACGATGCAACTATGAATCTCATTCGATATGCTATTGGCGACCACTTTGGTTTGCCTCTAGTAACTTAACATTTAAAATAGGGCTTATATTATTTATTTGCTTGTATGGACATTGAAGAATATTTGTTTGTTGGGCATTAGGAGTTTCTTTTTGTTTTAGTACTTGTAGTTTTTGTATGAGTGTGTAGGTAGCCTTGTTGATACATACATTAGAGTGGTTTGTTTTCAAATCAAGCAAAGGTCGACAACTGTTTACCCTCTAAAAAACTTGTTTACCCAAAAAAATAGGATGACCAGACAATGGGGGCCCACCTACCAAGTAATTATCTTAACTTAGGATTGCATATACTATCTAGGTCTTGTCCAGAACACATGCACGTTATATACTTGCAAGAACTCATTAATAAATTGATCATGATCCATAACAACTACAAGTACATATGCAATTTGTTAGTGGAGATGAAACCATTCTAGAGGACATTACAGTCTGACGTACAAATTTTTATGTTCTGAGTTGATTTGATAGTCTCCAAGTCATTTCGTTTTTCAAAGTTTATTTCTAATGAAAACCATAAAACATATTGTTTGACTTGTCGACGAGGCAATTTGATTTATTGATTTTGGTATATTTTAATTAGCTGGAATGCAAGATTTAATTATTACTTATTATTTTATTTTATAAGTAGAGATGGAGTTTACTTTATTAATTATTAATTATTATTTTATTTTATATTTTAATAAGCTTATAAATCATGATTATTGAGGGGTAATGTGGGTATTTCTCATAACTCAGATGTATGGAATGTAATGGCCATCCAAATAAGATATCTGAAACTTTGTTTGAAAAGCTGATTTTTTATAATATACATCCAAACATGATGCGCTTTTGATTTGTTTTTTAAAAAGCGATTTCAAGTAAAAGCAGCTTTTGAGATGACACAAAGTGTTATCCAAACAACACCTAACTACACAAAAAGACAATAATTTACTATGAATCTAAGGTCATAAAACAGATATACAATTTTATCAACATGTAACACTAAAATTTATTAAATGATCTCAAAAATAGTGATTAAGTAAATCTTTTAAACCAATATCATAATCAAAGTTTTCATAAATTAGGCATCAAGTGAATTTAAATTTCACAATGACCATAAAGAAATAAATTAATAGTTACGTTATAAATGTTTTTAATCATTTTACTATTATTAACAAAACATATTGCATTTCTTATCTTATAATGCAATTTGAACTGCACTTTTAACCAGTAAATATTAACAAGCATAATATTCATTTGTAATCAAATCACAAATTAGTTTATTTTCTTATAACACAAATGCATATATTTACTTTAAATCTAAATTCACAAAAGTGAAATATACTCGTGTGATTCTTTAGTCATAAAATTTAATTGTTGAAATATCACATTCAAGTCACACAGTGATGCTAATGTTGATTAAATATCTACATTTCAAGCTATAAAATAGTATTTGGCACAAAGATTTATTTTCATCAAAACTTTAGTTGAACCAAAAAATGTTAACAAACATAATATTCATTTTTATTTAATAACAAAATAGACAAAAATGAAATTTTATTTTGTTACAATTAGGGCTGCAAGAAACATGGGCAGGCCCGAAGCCTGGCCCAACCTGGCCCGAAATTTAATACTTTTGGGCTTTAAAATTTAATGTGTAAACTGGGTCAGGCTCGGGCCCAAAAAAAATTTAAAAGCCTGGCCCAGCCCATTAAGTTTGTGATCAAATAGGGGTTGTCAGGGTCGATGTAGAACTATGCAGCATTGATAGAAATAATCATCGCTAGCTTTGCAAATTGGGTATCTGAGTTTTCTCAAAAATGATCCTTTTATTGCCGGGGAGCTCAGGGCTGTTGGACTCCAGCTCCGGTAGAAAGATGACCTACTTTAGCAATCGTTATGTGCTTATGTTGACTGTCACCACTCGTATAGGAGGCTTGTTGTTTAGGTACGACACAAGTATAGCTTGGACGCCATGATTCCTTTGCTGGTCTTCAATTCCCCTTGAGTTCCTTTCATGGCCAGTAGGTTTATGAATTTCGGTTGTAACATTTTCAAATGCTGTGTTTGCCTGAAATTTTGATATAATTTTTAGGGGTAATTTCTGGAGCTCTTTTATATGTACGGGATGACTTCAAGCAAGTTTTTACAAGTATAGGTCAATGGATTGATGTGAAATCATATAAGAGATTTAACTTGTTTTCTGGTATAAACAATTGTTCTTCTAATTAATTTACATGAAATGATTGTTACTATGGCACTAGTAGGCGCCATGATTGGAACTGCAATAGAGGTGGCTGAACGATGCTTATAGATGGAAATGAACCACCTTACTTGCTGATGTGCTTTTTGCTGCTGGGTCAGTGGGTTCGGTTATTATGGCTGCTGCATCTATTACTGCTCCTGTATATATTGCAGAAATATTCCCTTTAGAAATTAGGGGAGGGCTCGTGACCACGAATGTGCTAATGATTACGGGTGGGCAATTTTTCTCTTACCTTGTTAATTTTACCTTCACAGTGGTCTGTTGTGCCCGGTGTAGGCACAATTGGTATGCAGGAGTTCTACGCAGGGAAAGGGAAATAAGTTGGAAGAAAGGGAAAGGAGTTCTGGAATTACTTCAAAAACATACGAACAAAGGAAGAAGACGACCCCTTTATGGGGAGTCGTGACCCACATTGGGAGTCGTCTCACTAGTGGGCCCGGTTCACCCATGGTCCACTAGTGCGCCAGTTTCTAATAATCAAAATTACAATAATCAACTGCTAACTAGCCTAATGACATAATAAAGTACTAAAATAAAGGAAATACTATCCACTAGTGCACCCGTGCACAACACTCCACCACGCTTCCGCACACGCCTTGTCCTCAAGGCAACCATGAAGGATACCGGAGCAAAAACTCATCCTCAGACAACCACGTAGCGTCCTCAAGTGGTTGGCCCTGCCAAGAGACTAAAACCTCCGTGATAATTTGACCTAAACAGCGTACACGACGCTTATCAAGCAGCGCTATAGGAACTGGCTCAGATGAAGTGACAGGTCCCATCAATGGAAGAGGTGGAGCATCCATAGCCAGGGTAGGGTCACCAATGCAACGACGCAGCCAGGAAACATGAAAAACTGGATGGACCAACGAACCCGCCCGCAAAGTGAGGCGATAAGCAACCAAACCCACTCTCTCTTCGACAACATAGGGCCCATGAAACCGTGGAGCAAGCTTAGAGTGCACAGGCTGGAACAAAGAGGACTAACACTGAGGAAGGACTGAAACATAAACCAAGTCCCCCACGGCAAACTCGCGCTCAGTGTGATGGTTGTCATAAATCTGCTTCATTCGATTCTAAGCTGCAGATAGGTTCTCTTTAAGCTGACGAAGGACCTCATCCTGAGTCTAGAGCATGTAATCGACCTCTGCCACGGAAGACCGATGAGGCACATAGGATAGCACAGTAGGAGGTGGCTTGCCATACAAAACCTGAAAAGGAGTGAACCCAGCACGAGTGTGGTAGGCGGTGTTATAAGACCACTCAGCCCAAGGAAGAAGCTGAAGCCAACGTCGGGGCTGAGCCATAGCGAAGCAATGCAAATACTGCTCCAAACAACGGTTCACGACCTCGGTCTGACCATCCATCTGGGGGTGGTATGTGGTGCTCATGTGGAGAGAAGTGCCCTGTAGAGTGAAAAATTCTTGCCAAAACTGAGAGATGAAAACCCGGTCGCAATCGGAGACAATCATGCGAGGCATACCATGTAACTTGGCCACTTCCCGAACATAAAGTTCTGCCACTGACTTAGCTGTGTAGGGATGACCCAAAGCACAAAAATGGGCATATTTAGATAGCCTATCGACGACCACCATAATCACCGACTTGCCTTGAACCAATAGTAAGGCCTCAACAAAGTCCATGGAAACATCGTCCCAAACCTGATCTGGAATGGGCAAGGGTTGAAGCAACCCGGCCGGTGAGGTAGTGGCGGACTTGGCACGCTGACAGACATCACAAGCAGCCACAAAATCAGTCACTGCGTGACGTACACCCTTCCACAAGAAGCTCTGACTCACCTGTTTATAAGTGCGAAGAGCACCCTCATGACCCGCCAAAGGAGATGCATGGAAGTGAGCGATGAGACGTTGGCGTAGGTCTGTCACCGCTGGCACCCAAAGATGGTCCTTCCAGAAGAGAAGGCCATCCTCCCATGCAAAACCAGGTGCGCCGCTGGGTTGGCCTGAAGGGCCGCGATCAGAGTGGAGGTCGGGCAATCATCCTTATAAGCCTGCTGTAATTCATCAAGAAAGGGATAAACTGGGCTGGAAATAGCCAAACACGAACCTGGGTTGGCGCGGCGAGACAGTGCATCAGCCACAGTGTTGTCTAATCCCCGCTTGTACACGACCTCATAATCATAACCCAAGAGCTTACTAACCCACCGCTGCTGCGCGGGTGTGGACACCTCTTGTTCGAGAAAATACTTGAGCGGCTGATGGTCAGTGCTAATGAGAAACCGCCGGCCAAGCAAATAAGGGCGCCACTTCTCGACCGCAAGGACAATGGCGAGCATCTCTCTCTCGTAGACGGAGAGGGACAAAGAACGACCAGCCAAAGCCTTACTGAAGTAGGCAATGGGATGCTCCTCCTGAAGTTGTACTGCCCCTAGGCCGGCATCCAAAGCATCGGTCTCGACCACGAATGGCCGGCTGAAATCAGGAAGAATCAAAACAGGGGCAGTTGCCATAGCCTGTTTCAACTCCTCAAAGGCAGCCTGGGCAGCGTCGGACCAACAAAAAGCACCTTTCTGTAACAGCTGAGTGAGCGGCCGAGTAATCTCGCCATAGCGGTGAATAAAGCGCCTGTAATAGCCAGTAAGGCCAAGGAAACCCCGTAGCGCCCGGGCACAAGTAGGGGCCAGCCAGGATAGCATGGCGGTCACCTTAGAGGGGTCCGTAGCCACACCGTCACGAGAGATGACATGACCCAAGTATTCAACCTGTAAACTGCCAAACGAACACTTTGAGCGTTTAAGAAACAATGAGTTAGCTTGCAGGATATCAAAGACAGACCTGAGATGTTCCAAATGGTCGCCCCACGACTTGCTATAGACCAGAATATCGTCGAAGAACACCAAGATAAAGCGGCGGAGGAAGGGCCTAAAGAGGTCATTCATAAGGCTCTGAAAGGTAGATGGCACGTTCATGAGGCCGAACGGCATAACCAAGAACTCAAAATGACCATCATGAGTACGGAAGGCAGTCTTATCCACATCGGTGGTTTGCATTCGGATCTGATGGTAACTGGAATGAAGGTCAAGCTTACTGAATACGGTAGCACCAGCCAACTCGTCCAATAGTTCCTCCACCACCGGTATAGGATACTTGTCCTTCACTGTAATTGCATTCAACGCCCGATAATCCACACAGAAGCGCCAAGTACCATCTTTTTTTCGGACCAATAACACTGGGGAAGAAAAAGTGCTCGTACTAGGCCGAATGATACCTGAAGAAAGCATGTCCGCTACCAGGCACTCGATCTCAGCCTTCTGAATGTATGGATAACGATAGGGATGTACATTGGCGGGAGCAGCACTAGGCAGAATGGGAATAGAGTGGTCATGAGCCCTCACCGGCGGAAGGCTTGTTGGCTCAGCAAACACCGGGCCATACGCTGTCAAAAGATCAAGCAGGTCCTGCAGCACTTCATCCTGTACCACTTCCACCAACGCCTGCTGCTGGAGGAGGAGTCCTTGTGCTGCGAACCTAAAGAAGGACCCCGCTGCCTGGGCAGAAAGAAGAGTGCCGGGCTGAGTGCCTTGGAGACGTACCCGCTGTCCATGCAATGCGAAATCCATCACCAGTTCCTTAAAGTTTCAAAGAACGTCCCCAAGTTCCTGGAGCCACTGCACCCCCAACACCACGTCCGCCCCCTTCGTCGGCAGTAAGAAGAGGTCGGTCACGAAGGTGTGGCCCTGGATGGAGAGTGCCGCCTGTGCATAGACGCCTGAACTGCGGAGGTGCTTGCCATCACCAATCAATACATCAAAGGCGGTCGAGTCAAACACAAAGCAACCTAGCCGCTGCACCACTTTATCGTTAATGAAGTTGTGAGTCGATCCACTGTCAATCAGAATGGTGACCTGTTGCCACTTGAGATAACCTTGTACCCTCATCGTGCGCGGAGTGAAGGCCCCTGAGAAAGCATGTACAGAGATCTCTGGCAATGTATCGGCAGGGTACGGAGAATCAGGCTCATCGGTTCCCCCGGACTCCTCATCAATCTCCTCCGCTAATAGACTCCCTTTGACAGAACAACGGTGCCCCAGAACGAACTTCTCATCGCAGCGAAAACAGAGTCCTTTTGCACGACGTTCCTCCATTTGGGCTGGAGTGAGATGACGGACAATCGGGCCGGCCGGAGGAGGAGTTTGGCCAACTCGGCCAGTTTGGTTACTGGCTGGAGCGGCAAGGGGAGAGGCGGACACAGCAGCCCGAGGAAAGGGTTCGAGCCTGCCTCCCCATCGCTGTCGAGTCAACTTCTCCTCCTCAATACGTGCGTGGCGCACTACATCCCGCATGCTGGAACAGGGAAAATGGCACATCTCCTCAGAGTCCTCGCTTGAACGTACCCACCAGGGCGGCCATTGGCCAATCAAGGAGGCGATTAGCCACCTTCATGAACTCCATGTAGTAGGCGCGCACGATGGATGTCTGGCACAGGGAGGACAGCATTTCATTGAAATCTTGAAACTCATTGGGGCCAAACTGGATGCATAATTCATTGGAGAAGGTGGCCCAAGTTGGGTAGCGCACCTCCTTCTCAAAGCTCTGATACCACACCGATGCATCCCCTCAAGATGGAAGGCCGCTATGTGCAGCCGTTCAGCCTCCGACTGCGTCCCCTGGTAGGCGAAAAATTTCTCCGTCTTGTAGAGCCACTCTATAGGGTCGTCATCTCCGTTATAACGCGGAAACTAGAGGCGGGCCAAACGAGGTTCCGCCCCACCCCGAAGTGCTCCGTAGTGTCCTGGATACTCCTCCCAATCATCCTCCATCTCCTGGTGAAGATTTTGGGGAGGCGGCACCATTGGGGCATTTTCCCCAACACCTAGTGTGCCTCGCGAATCCCAGGCCTGGCGCTTCCCTTCCATGACATTATCGACAGTGCCAAAGCGTACACCGTCCTGAGTAAAGCGCATCTCGCGGTCTGCAGGCGCTGAGAAGTCAGAGCGGAGGAGTTCAGGAGCCTGGGACGGTCCCCCCTTTTCCATGGAGGCTGGCGACCTGGACACCAGAGGGGGTGCGCGCTCAGCCTGAATCTGGGCTAGAACGACTCCCAGTGCATCAATCTTGGCCATGAGTTGCCCCATCGTGATCTCGCTGCCGGTCTCCGGTGCTGATTTGGGGCTGTTCGCAGAGACGATAGTCTCTTTCTCGGGCTGATTCTCCGGGGCCGTGGCAGCTTGCTTGCCTCGAGCAATGGCCGGGGATCGTAAAAGCTCCGATACCAATGTTGTGCCCGGTGTAGGCACATTGGTACGAAGGAGTTCTATGCAGGGAAGGGGAAAGAAGTTGGAAGAAAGGGAAAGAAGTTCTAGAATTACTTCAAAAACATACGAACAAAGGAAGAAGACACTTTATGGGGAGTCGCGCCCCATTTTGGGAGTTATGTCACTAGTGGGCCCGGTTCACCCGTGGTCCACTAATGCGCCAATTTCTAATAATCAAAATCACAATAATCAACTGCTAACTAGCCTAATGACATAATAAATTACTAAAATAAAGGAAATATTATCCACTAGTGCACCCGTGCACAACATGGTCAAACTTATTTTGCTTACTTTTATCAATTCATGTAAATGCTCTTGAGTGCTAAAGATGGCGTAATAAATAGGGAAAAGCTAGTAGAAACCAAGCGATCTTCTATTAAATACCATTTAGGATGGCTGCCCAGGGGTGTTTATCTTTTGGCCCGAAAGCCCGTGGCCCGGCTCAAGCCCGTCTAAATTTTGGGCTGGGCCCAAAATTTTAGACTTAGCTACGGGCTTTAGGCCAGATTTTAAATTTTAATTTTTTTTTGGGCCAGGCCTGGGCCTACCCTAGCCCGTCAGGTCCGGCCTGTTTGCAGCCATAGTTTCAATGTTCCTACTGTAGTATTGTTTAAATATAAACAAATGAAATGAAAAGTAAAAACATAAGAAGCATATGTTTAATCTCAGGCATTCTAACCGAATCAAAAATACAAAAACTAAAAATAATCAATGCATCAAACAAAATACACAAATATGTATTTTTAATGCTCAGCTATAAACAAAGAATATAAAAAGTAGAAACATAAGACGTAAATATCTTTTATAATAGATGCTACTTCATGTTTAAAAGTCGTAATGTGGTAGATTAAAGGAAATTGCAGCATGCTACTGCCCGTAAAATTAGATTGCAAGTGGAAATCGTAGATAGGGCAGCCGGAGCCGTCAATGGGGTGATGATCACTGTGAATATAGTAGGGGACAGCGGAGGATCCGATGAATGTTTGCTGGGGACGCGGGAAGATCCTCTTTTTTTGATGATCAGGCATCGGAGATTCAATGGTGGATCGCCGAAATGAGGCTTTAGTGCAGCAATGGATTAGATCATATGAGGAATCGCTGGAATAAGGATTTGGTGTAGCGATGAAGATCAAATGGATGATCACTTGGAAGGGGGCTTCCGACGGCTGATCATCGGGAAGGGCATTTTGGACGGCGGATCGCCGAGCAGTGGGTTTTGGACAGCAGATCGCCAAGAAGGGGGTATTGGAAGGCAGATCGCAAACAAGGGGACTTTGGACTCTTGAACGCCAGGAAAGGGGTTTCGAATGGCAGATCACCGGGAAGGGGGTTTAGGTGCGCTAGGGTTCAAAATGGCAGGGGTTCTATTATAAATTGGCTGGGGTACTTGCCTCTTTTATTAATAAAATTTACTTATTTGTTTTAATTATGTTTTGTAAGTGTAATTGGCACATTAGGTAGCTAACTTAGAGTTAATGTTAGAAGCTCTTAAAAATAAAAAATAAATAAACAAATAAAATGTTACTATGTGGACCCTAGCAATTGCTCACTTCCCCATTAATAAAAGATTCTCAGGCGTTTTTTCCCTTGCTGGCCGCCTGGCCCCATCAATATCTTGCCATTGCCCCTAAAAAATAATTCACTTCTCTTCCTCTTTTGGCATTGGCGCCTGCCACCTCCACCCTCACCAATGTTAGTCCTTGGCCTCCTTGCCGATTAGGTGGGCCCTAATGCCATGGCACATCAAACATTCCTACCCTCTTTGATGCAGGATTAGATTAAAGTAGGAAGATTGCATATTGGAGTAGTCATTTACCCTCTAATTTAGCCAGCCCACCATGTCTATATACAATTGGATATCCACCGTACTAGTTTACACTATGTAGATAGTGGATATCTATCAACTATGCTAAGGGGCTAGGCATTCAAAAAATGAGCTAATAAACTATTCATCATTGAATATTTTGCAAGAATAGACATTGTATAGGTTATTTAATATTTAATAGTTTTATTTGGAGATTTGCTTAAATAAAAAATTACTTGCTTAGGTCTTTTACTTTCCTCTTGCAATTAGGATTGCTATTAAGGGCCTCTTTCTCTTCTATATAAGGCATCATTTGAAAGACACATTGTAACTACTTTCTGTTTGCTTTTTATTGCTTTGTATATAAATCCTGTTTAGTTATACAATTTAAACAAAAAAACTTGTTGTATTTGCCCTATTTTTTATCTACTTTTACTTTTCAATTGTTTTTTGCGTAACTCTCCTTTTAAAGAGGGTTAGGCTAAAAACGTATTAAAAAAAGATAAAAATATCATGAGTTGACATTTTTGCCTTTCTCTTCTTTCTTATCATAACTCCTTTTTACATGTTTTTTCCCTTTTTACATGCGCGAATTTTCTTCTCCAGTAAAATTCCCTTCCCCCTTCTGCTCCTACCAACACTCTCTCATCACACACTTTTTACTTAACTCCCTTCACTTTTCTCCTCTTATGTAAAATACTATTCCCCTTTTCCTCGTCAAATTGACCGCAATTCCTCTAATTATTGAGGCCAAAGTAAGTATTTTTCAGAAAAAAGATAATATGGAATACAATGACCACCCAAACAAGAATTTTAATTTTTTTTAAAAAAAATTAATTTTTTATAATATATATCCAAATACAATATGTTTTTGCTTTATTTTAAAAAAAATCATTTCAACCAAAAATAATTTTTCTTTTCAAAAGGCATAAAGTGTCATCCAAATAACGCCTAAGTATAGGATAGTGGTGATGAAATAATATTTACCTTTCTCTCTATCATAGCTATAAACTTTCTTTGTCATGTTCAATTAGATTGTAACCCACCAGATGTTTAATTTCCCTTTACTTTGAGAATTTCGAAAACCTGCCTCGGATTCCTCATCAATTGGTAGCTCAGAAGAACAAGGTCTTGCCACCAAACTGATATCTGCTGCCCTGCTTGAGTCGGCTGATCAAAAATTCCTGCCAACCAATGTAGCATGTCGCCAGCATGTCTGTGATGCAACAACACCGACGAACAAACCTTAATGACGCAGACGCAACATCTCGCTGAGCTTATTGCATAGTTGGATCATAAAAATGAAGAATGAAATCGTCAAGCCAAAGCTACGTGCGTAACATTCAACAAGTGGAGGCAAGAAGACGTATAACCTGATGAACACTTTTGTCAATGCAACGAATAGGACTACATACAGAAATATTCCCTCTGTCACGCATTAATAGTTTAAAAGTTCAAGTTAAAAAACGAAATGGAACTATTAATGCGGGACAGAGGGATTACAACAGCCTCCACTTGGATTATCCACTAACTAATGTTTGACATCACATGGAGGGCCATCCAACATCCACACATGCAAAAGCTCTCATGGTCCAGCAACGAATGCCATATGCTGATGCAAATTTGTTTCTGGCCAGATCTAAATCCGCTTACAGCAGCTTCAATAGGTCAATTGGAATTTTATTTTGGGGGTACATAGTAGGTTCGTAACCACCAAATGACCTGCATGCATGATGCTTTTAATGTCTATTCACTACAACAAAAAGGACTATTAGCGGTGCAATTATGCATCGCTAATAGTCTCCTAAGCGTCGCTACTAACTATTAGCGATGTATACTAAACGTCGCCAAAAGCGTCGAAAAAAGTATCATCGCTATTACCTATTAGTGACGTATATAAACAAACATCGCTAATAATAATATTAGCGACATTTATTATATGTCGCTAATAATAACTTATTAGCGACGTATATTATCTAGCGTCGCTAATGATAATCTACTAACGACATTTTACTTACGTTGCTAAAAGAAAATTAATTTTTAAAAAAAATTAAAAAAATAAGTTATTAGCGACGTATATGCATAAGCGTCGCTAATAAGTAATTATTAGCGACACTTACGTATACATCGCTAATATAAAAAATTTTAAAAAAAAATAAAAAAACAATTTTATTAGCGACGTATAAAGAAAGGTCGCTAATAATTCCTTATTAGCGACGCTCTCTATACATCGCTAATAAAATTAAAAAAATTTAAAAAAAATTAAAAATAAATTGAAATTATAATTATTATTAACGACGCTTACAAAGCATCGCTATTTAGTAGTAGCGACTCTTACAAAGTGTCGCTAATACTTTAATTACTTTAAAAAAATCCCCGGTGGGCCTAGTAGAGGGGGGTGTGACTGGGGAGGGGGGTGGCTGAGGGATGGGGAGGTGGCTGAGGAGAGGGGGGCTGGCTGGGGGATGGGGAGGCGGCTGCGGAGAGGGGGCCGGCTGGGGGAGGGGTGTGCTGTGGGGGAAGGGGGCCGGCTGGGGAGAGGGGGACGCTGGGGGAGAGGGAGGGGGAGCTAGGGAGAGGGAGGTGGAGCTGGGGGAGCGGGGAATTGGGGAGAGGGGGGAGCTGGGAGGGAGGGGGAGCCGGGGAGAGAGAAGGGAGCTAGAGGGGGGGACCGGGAGGGAGGGGTGAGCCAAAGGAGGGGACTGGGAGGGGAAGGGCGGCGGTGCAGAGCAGCGAACAGGGGAGGGGAAGGGCAGCAAAGGAGAGTTGGGCGGAGGAGAGCAGAGCAGCAGACGGCGGGTGGTCAACGAAGGAGGGAGGAGAGGATGGGCGGCTCGGCAGTCGAAAGCCCGGCGGCGGAGGAGAGTAGGGCGGAGGAGGGAAGAGCGGCAGACGGCGGGTGGTCAACAGAGGAGGGAGGAGAGGAGGGGTGGCTCGGCGGTCAGAAGCCCGGCGGTAGAGGAGAGTAGGGCGGAGGAGAGCAAAGTGGCGATGGGGAAAATATAGAGGGGGGGAGATATAAAGCGCAGGCGAAGTTTCGCCCGCGAGGGGAAATTTCACCCGCGCGCGAAATTCCCCGCCCAGGCGGAATTTCGCCCGTGGCGAGAATTTCTTTCTTTTTAAAAAAAAAGGTTTAGCAACGCTCTTTACGAGCGTCGCTATTAACTTCACTCTAGCGACACTTATTCATAAGTGTCGCTAATATATGTTTCTTTAGCAACGCTTATGAATAAGCATCGCTAATTAGATGTGTCTTTAGCGACTCTTATCAATAAGCGTCGCCATAAATAATTTTTTTATATTTTTTATACTCTCTCTCTCTCTCCACCCTCCTCTCTCTCTCCTCCCTCCCTCCCTCCTCTCTCTCTCTCTCCGTCCCTCCCTCTCTCTCTCTCTTCCCTCCCTCCTCTCTCTCCACCCTCCTCTCTCTCTCTTCCCTCTTTCTCTCTCCCTCCTCCCTCTCTCTCCTCCCTCTTTCCTCCCTCTCTCTCTCTCTCTCTCTCTCTCTCCTCCCTCTCTCCTCTCTCTCTCTCTCCTCCCTCTCTCCTTTCTCTCTCCTCCATCCTATCTCTCTCCCCTCTTTCTCTCTCCCTCTCTCTCTTGTCTCTCTCTCCCCTCTCTCTTCTGTCTCTCTCTCCTCTCTCTCTCATGTCTCTCTCTCTACCCTCTATCTCTCTACCCTCTCTCTCTCCCCCTCTCTCCTCTCTCTCTCCTCCCTCTCTCCTCTCTCTCTCTCCTCCCTATCTCTCTCTCCCTCTTCTCTCTCTCCTCCCTCCCTTCCCTCTCTCCCCTCTCTCTCCCCCCTCCCTCCCCCCCCTCTTTTTCATTTAATTTTTTATTTAAAACATAGGTATTAGCGACGCATTTGTATGCATCGCTACTACCAAGGGTAATAGCGATAAGCGTCGCTATTACCGGTACCTAGTAGCGATGTAAACGCCTATGTGTCACTACTACTCTAATGTAGTAGCGACGCATAGGCCTATGTGTCGCTACTAATTATTTTTTAAAATTTTTTTATTTTTTAAAATATTTTTTCCCTCTCCTCCCTCCTCTCTCTCTCCCCTCTCTCTCCTCTCTCTCTCCCCTTTCTCCCCCTCTCTCTCCTCTCTCTCCTCCCTCTCTCCTCTCTCTCTCTCCTCTCTCCTCTCTCTCTCTCTCCACTCTCCTGTCTCTCTCTCCCCTCTCTCTCCTGTCTCTCTCTCTACCCTCTCTCTCTGTCTCTCTCTCTACCCTCTCTCTCCTCTCTCTCTCTCCCCCTCTCTCCTCTCTCTCTCCTACCTCTCTCCTCTCTCTCTCCTCCCTCTTTCCTCCCTCTCTCCTCTCTCTCTCCTCCCTCTTTCCTCCCTCTATCCTCTCTCTCTCCTCCCTATCTCTCTCTCCCTCTTCTCTCTCTCCTCCCTCCCTTCCCTCTCTCCCTTCTCTCTCCTCTCTCTCCCCCCTCTCTTTTTCATTTAATTTTTTATTTAAAACATAGGTATTAGCGACGCATTTGTATGCGTCGCTACTACCAAGGGTAATAGCGACGCTTATCAATAAGCGTCGCTATTACCGGTACCTAGTAGCGACGTAAACGCCTATGCGTCGCTACAAATTATTTTTTTTTAATTTTTTTATTTTTTAAAATATTTTTTCCCTCTCCTCCCTCGTCTCTCTCTCTCCTCCCTATCTCCCTTCTCTCTCTCCTCCCTCTCTCCCTTCTCTCTCTCATCCCTCTCTTTCTCTCCTCCCTCCTCTCTCCCTCTCTCCTCTCTCTCTCCTCCCTATCTCTCTCTCCCTCTACTCTCTCTCCTCCCTCCCCTCCCTCTCTCCCTTCTCTCTCCTCTCTCTCTCCCCCCTCTCTTTTTCATTTAATTTTTTATTTAAAACATAGGTAGTAGCGACACATTTGTATACGTTGCTACAACCAAGGGCAATAGCGACGCTTATCGATAAGCGTTGCTATTACCGGTACCTAGTAGCGACGTAAATGCCTATGTGTCGCTACTACTCTAATGTAGTAGCGACGCATAGGCCTATGCATCGCTACTAATTATTTTTTAAATTTTTTTTATTTTTTAAAATATTTTCCCCTCTCTTTCCTCCCTCTCTCTCTCCTCCCTCCTCTCTCTCTCCCCTCTTTCTCTCTCTCTCCTCTCTCCTGTCTCTCTCTCTCCCCTCTCTCTCCTGTCTCTCTCTTCCCTCTCTCCCCTCTCTCTCTCTCTTCCCTCTCACTCTCCCCTTTCTCCCCATCTCTCTCCCCTCTCTCTCTCCTTCCCCCTTCTCTCCTCCCTCTTTCCCTTCTCTCTCCTTCCTCCCTCCCCTCTCTCTCTCTCCCTGCTCTCTCTATCCTCCCTCCTCTCTTCCCTCACTCTCTCTCCCTTCTCTCCCCTCCCTCCCCTCTCCACTCACTCTCTCTCCCTTCTCTCTCCTCCCTCTCTCTCTCCTCTCTCTATCCTTCCTCCCCTCTCTCTCCTCCCTCTATCTCTCCCTCTCTCTCTCCCCTCCCTCCCCCACTCTCTTTGTCATTATATTTTTTATTTAAAAATAGGTATTAGCGATGCATCGCTACTACCAAGGGTAATAGCGACACATAGTTAAATACATCTCTAATACTATCCAGTAGTAGCGACGCATAACTATGTGTCGCTATTAGGTTTTTATTTTCAATTTTTTTATTTAAAATAGATAATTATTAGCAACATTGGTTCATAAACGTCGCTATTGTTTAAACTATTAGCGACGTGTGAAAAAAAACGTCGTTAATGGTTTTAAATTTTTTTTTTAAAAAATTAATAGATATACCTTTTAGGGACGCTTATATAAGTGTTGCTAATAACGTAACATTTAGCGACGCATAAATTTAAGCGTCGCTGAAAGGATAGGTATTAGCGATGTTTAGGCGTCAACGTCGCTAATAGATTACCATTAGCGACGCTTAATATTATGCGTCACTAATATTAGTTTTTTTTGCGACGTTTTTTGATATGTCGTTATTATCACTTTGTAGCGATGCATATTGTTGCGACGCTTACATAAACATCGCTAATACCCAATTTTTTTGTAGTGATTCATCTCTATAAATTTTCACAAACTGAGTCCTCTTCCAACCCTCCCTTAGATCAAATCTAATGTTCAGCTCAAGGACGAGTTCTTTTCAAGATGGAGAGCTTGATACAAGACATTGGGAGCTAGATTAAATTAGGAAGATTTAATATTATGCAAAAGTAGGCATTGTTTAGGCGGTTTAATATTCATGGCTGTCACTAGGAAGTTTTCTTAAATAAGGAAATGACATGCTTATGTCTTTCACTTTCTTGTCATTAGGACTGCCATTATACTGTCACGAGCCCAACCTGGGGGCCCGCCAAGTGCAAGGTCGCGGTACTGTTACCGGCTTACATAAACAAGTGCAATAACGATACGTAGTGTGGCCCACCTAAGGAGAAAATTTATTATAATAATATTAATTATAAGGAAAAAGTTGAGCCCAGGCCCACCAGGCCTTATAACCATGTAACTCACAAACTGCAATTTCTAAATATCTTGTCGTACGTGTGACCAGGTGGCACTTTATTGCAGACACGTAGAAATAATAAAACTACTACTAAGTTTCTACTACAACTACCCATCTCCCATTACGAGAGATTTGTTTCTTACATTCTCTCATTGCTTTCTGCATCAATACTTGTATGTATAAGTACATGTCATAGCAACGAAAACTACTCACGAGTATATCCCTAGTAAGATTACATACACCCAATTTCATAAACTCATGTTTTAAAAATATATCATAAGTTCTAATAAAACCAACAATAAAGTAACTAAGAAACATTACCGCCTTGAAATTATATTTAAGTAAAACATAAACCTGTATTTATAAAAATAGGCATTGATCTTCCACTTTACCTAGAAAACCATTACCCAAGCGGCCACACCCTAGACTACTTGTATGCATTCAGCACCGGTCCTAAAGGCATTACTCGCGACTCCAAATTCCCCTAAACTCACTCTAGCTATTTCCGTACAATTTCTTTGTAAACCATAGGTGCACTTAAGTTAACCAATTTCAAATCCTGTTACCTGACATGCATAGCCTATTCCCACCTTGTGATATAACCAGAGGAAAAACATGTGGAAAATGATATAATATCCATAAAAACATGCAAAGCTTTTTACCTATCTATGCACAAAACCATCAAAACAGTACTAGTTTCACCATAGTGACTGATTTTCAGTTTTGGGAAAAATATTTCCTAACCTCGTATGAACATAAAATTTTGATTAGATGGGAAAGTTTGTACCTAAGTTCATGAAATGAAAGTTTGTAGCATTTCATATAAATAAAACCCTAAGTACTTGATCATCAAATAAATTATTCAAAATAAGCACAAGCATGCAAATCAAAGTATGGATCACTTACCTCTCAAAAGATTCTCCAAAAACTTAAAAACAAATAAAAAAACTCTTTCTTGCTCAAACCCTAGGCCAATCAAACAAAAACCCAAAGGCTTTGTCAAGCCCCCATATTTTAGAACTTATTTTGTATAAATTCAATTAATAGAAATGACTTCTTTTAATATATTTTGTCAAAACATTCGATAAAATATCTCAAGGTATGATCCACTCATTTTCAAATATAATCATATCTAAATCAAAATCAATATTAAGCAAGGTAAAATCAAGCCACAAACAAACAGGGTCCGGCCCCGAGTACATGTCACATAAATTATAATATATAACATCAAAAGTAATTGGCACTCATGTGCCTAAAGTCAAATACATACATACTAAATAAGTTAACCATTGGAGTCAAGAGTCCTACATCAACTAGAAAAAATATCTAGTCATCCTTTCCAATCACCAAGATCCCAACTTGGTCATTCGTTCTATGAACCTGCATTACAAGGATGCTCAGTATACAAACATACACAATGGGATGGCTAAACAAGAACTATAATGACAACATGTCCATAATTCGAGAAGGCCATATAAATACATTATGATCATCAATTGATGAAAAACATCAAGTATGACAAACAAACCGAAGTAAACAATACTATAAAAACATGGTCATGCACACCAAAAATATAATCATTCTGTTACCATGACTATACGTATGAGTTGATGTCCTCCACTAAGGGTAAGTCATCAAGGTTCTCTATGACACGGTCACCATGTCTAGGAGTCCATCTCTCTCACTAGAACATGAATTACTCACAAATCAACTTTAGCTCTTTTGAAGAATGCCCACTCCATCTATGTCATGAAGCTAATCACCACTAGGACTCATAGACCGAAGTAGTCGAGATCTTAACTACCATTATCGTCAAAACCTCCTATATTGCACTGCACGAGATCAATCATCTTTCTATGCTCTAGTCCATTCAAACCTAACTCTAGGTTAGGGAAGCGGTTGTGCATAACTTCCACCTTGAACATGATCATTTTTTGCACTATATTTTCCGACAATGTGGCTAAACAACTCACTTGAGAAGCCAACCAGACACTAGAATCTCTTATCCTTAAGTGTCAAATATTAATAGTTTAAGGTACAATCCAGCACAAAGATTCATACACACAAACTGGAACATTTACCCAAACATGCAAATGTTCATCATCATATACATATGCATTTATATGCATTGAAAACCATGCTATTACAGTATTCATTAATAGTACATATAACATCATAACTCATTCTTGAAAATACTCAACGACTTAATGTTGGTAAGCTCACTAACGTGCCAGATTGTCGATGCCTATTGACAACTTATTGTGTGTCGAACTCTCACTTGACAGTGGGTTGGCTAGGATAGCCCACCTCATTAATGCCACACCAAAGTGTCAACCTCACTCCTAATGACTTACCTTTTATAAACCAATGCACCGATGCATTTCAATGCTAGTACTATCATCTACTCCTTTACCTGACATGTCAGTGGTCTTGCTGATGATCGGGAAGAAACAGTAGAAACTAAATCTAGTTCCCAAAATCACTCCAAATCATATCATAGTGCAAACCTTCCCACACACAACCTTCCCACATTGACTAATGATAATTTTTACAATCAAATTATCAATAAACATGGGAAAACATAATCTCATAGTATATTCATGACAAAAATTTTAAAAATATTCTCTATATGTTTTCTACCAAGTTATAATCATAACCCTCTCATAAAGTTAGCAATTTGACCTTTTTCCTCACCAAACACAAAGATCTCGACAAACCTGGTTGTCTCCCCCTTCCTTTGGACTTTGACGTGACCTAATTTCTCCTTGTTCAACCTTGATTAAGAGATTCTAAAAGATTTGGTTTAAGGGATGTCGAAAGTATTTATATGAGGGAGAAATAATTGAATTCTGGTGCATAAATGTTTCACAAATTGCATGAAACTGCTTCATTGTGCAGTTTTGTACCCATCAGTAAATCATAGTTTGAACACCATTGCGTTGATGGTACAATAACAATGAAATTGGCACTTCTCGGAACAATCATTGTGCCATGACCCACCTCCATAGATATTTTATAGAAATTACAAAACACGGAAATTTTATTTTATTTTTTGATGATATAATATACAAAGATAGATAAAATAATTCAATTTTTTTGAGAGACTATGGCAGTGAGTTGAGGCACAAGATCACTAAACAAGGAAGAAGTGTAACACCCTGCATTTCCAATTAAGTTTAGCATACGGGGTTAGAGGTAATTAGATAACCTTTCAATGATTCTTAGAGGGTTTCAACATTTGAAACCTCCATATATGAGTAGAGTTTGAAGAAACAAGCGTAACGAATCAATGAACGCGCAAAACGGAGGTCGAGACTGAAAGTTATGACCTCAAGAAACGTGGAATATAGGCAGGATACACTTGAAAAGAGCAGGTTATACTGCTTTAAGTGAGCTTGCATCGAAGGTCTCGTTGAAACGAGTCCAATGGTACTAAGAATGCCCGAATCCAAATCCAGGGTAGAAAGATACGCGCGTATGAAAATAAAGATTCAGAAAAAGAAAACACGGCAAGTGGCACGGGCGCGCACTGCAGGAGCACAACGGGTTTTGCCACCCGAAACCAATGGTGCTGCTATTTCAGGTGGTGCAGTGCCGCGGGAGGCTATAAATAACCTTCTTCTATTATTTTTGGGGGAGACCTTCATTTCCTCTGTATCTGAGTGTTCTGAGTCCGATTAAGGCCGTTCAAGAGGCATTCTTAAGTAAATTGAGTGTGCTCTACGCAATGGAGGGGTGCTTTCTTCTAGTAGGAGACCGTATAAGGAGTAAACACCCCAAGACAAGGAGAGGTTCTGCCCATTGTTCTCAAGCACAGACAACTTGTTCATCTCCATTTCTGATCATTCTAACTCCGATTTAGTCTGTTCAAGAGGCGTTCTTTACTAATCAAACATGTTCTATGCAATGGAGGGGTCTATTCTATGAGTTGATGACCGTATAAAAAAGAAACATCTCATAACAAGAAGAGATCCTGCTCGTCATGCTCGAGTACCGGAGAAAGAAAAAGAGGCTAGGAACAAGAGGGGATTCCATCCTCCGTCACTGGGCCGAATCAAGAAAAGTGGTCTGAAGTAGGGGAGGCTCTACCCTCTACCGAAGGGTCACGATGTCTGAGGAACATCTTTGAGTGGGGGAGGTTCTGTCTGTTGCCCACGGGTGCAGAAAATGAGAAGAGTCTCCGGGAAGGGGAGCGTTTGTGCGTTGTCTTTCGGTGCAAGGTGAGGAACGTATGGTGGCTAAAGGAGGCTTTGTCCACTACCCCCAGATTTGAAGGGGAGGACGCCCAGAAGGAACGAGCAACCATGAATGTTGCTACCTTTCGAGACATCAGGAGAGTAAGCATTTCTAACCTCCCGTTTAAATTATAGAGCTACATGCGCTAAATTAGGATGTGTGCTATGCCATGATCTTTTGTGTTCTAATTTGCTATATTTTGATGCGACCTGTTTAGGGTAGAGTGAGATGTGTGGTGTGTGTGTGTCCGGTCTGGGCTCAGTGATAGAGCGAGATGTATGTTATGTCCAGTCTCGACTCAGTGATAGAGCGAGACATGTGAATGTAATTGATCCCGCTCGGTGGTAGAGCAAGATGTACTACTTCATTGATTTATTATCTTCCTCTTGACTCCGATAGATTACAACTTTTAGTATGATTTCGATGATTTATATGATTTATGAGATTTCTATTTGGTTTCGATGATTTATGGAACTTTTGCCTGACTTCAATGATTTATGAGATTTTAATCTAACTCCTAATGATATATTTGAGTATAAGAATATACATATTTTTACGTATATGATTTTATGATGTCTGATGTATGTAATAGTCGTTAGGCAGAAATATGTTTGGATCCGATATTGGAATAATATTGTAAATGTTATCAAATACGTACGTAGGCAACTAATGACACGACAATGTTCGCCCGATTCAAATTAATTCTAATTATAAGTTTTATTTTGATTTATACGCGACAAATTATGAAGCTTCATCATGTGTAAATGAACGTTACAACCTGAGTCTACGTTTGGGAAAGCTTTGAAGATCCGTAGTGCGTAGATGAATGTTGTAGCTCTCACACACAGATGATGATTCCTTGTTTAAGGAAGAAAAAAATTTAATTAGAGATTTTTTGGGCCCCGACTTTGGTCGGGGCATTACAAATGGTATTGAAGCAGCAATCTATTTGCGAGAGTATAATATGAATTTTGATTTTAAATTTGAAGTAAGTTTCTCCTCTGGATGTGTTGTCTTTGATTTCAATTAAATTCTAATTTTGAACTCTTTGGTGATGCATATGTGATATCGGACTCAATACAAACTCCAATTTTGAATGTTTTACTATGCATGCATGACATTGGATTTAATATGGGCTTTCATCTTAAGAGCTCCGATTCTTAAATGGATTTTAAATTGAAATGTCCAGTAGCATGCTTTGCAATAAAATTGATACAAAGATCAATTTTATGAATTTCGATCTTAAATTGAAAATGATATGAAAGTGTCTTTATTAGATTTTGAATTGTAATTTTGTTCTGCTCATGTGATATGAAAATTACATCGCACTCTAATTTTGATAAATTTTGATTTGTTTAATTAGAAGTAATTTTATATTTTTCTCCTACATATGTATATCAAATCAAAGGCAAACTTGGACTTTATAGATATCGATTTTAAATTAGAATTGATCTAAAATTTTTGCTTTGATTATGTCTCATCTGATTGAATGCGAATTTTAATCAAAGAATTATTCGGGATTTTTATTCGCCATGTGTCTCATGAGATTTGATGCAAACATCAATTTGATACTTTTTATTTTTCATTTGAAAATTATTTATAGCTTAAGTCTGAATGTGTTACATCATGTTTAATTTTTAAATTTGAATTTATTTAGAAATTGGATTTAATATGA
Source organism: Saururus chinensis (assembly GCA_035235625.1). NCBI lineage: Eukaryota > Viridiplantae > Streptophyta > Magnoliopsida > Piperales > Saururaceae > Saururus > Saururus chinensis. The sequence continues at coordinate 26,317,933 of CP141144.1, forward strand.
ACTTTGCTTTTGAACTTTTCATTTTTTATATGTGACATTGGGATTTATATGAATTCCGATTTTATGGATTCTAATTTTCAATCGTAAGTTATATGAAAATTATTTTCGGAATAAACTTATTTAGATTTAATTTAAATTTCCATTCTACATGTGTTACGTCCAATTTATAACATAATTCAATTTTTTTTAATTTTAATTTTAAATTGGAATGAATTGAAATTTTGTTTTGCATGTGTGGCTTTACATTTAATCTGAAACTTTGATTTTACGGATTGTGATTTAGAATTTGACTCGATGGAAAATTTTGCTTTGAATTTGTCACACGATTTTTTAAAAATGTTTTCAGTGACATCAATTTTAAATAAGTTTTAAGTATGGTAGAATTACCACAAGGTAACCACTAACTGCTCATGGTATGGGACATGAGGCACTAGTGGAAATCTCTATGGTTAATTCTACTTGAGTATTGAAATAAAATTTGATTTCGAATTGTGCATTTTAGAAAATATTTTGATTTAGAAATTAATTTATTTTCAAAGGCGGTAAAATTACTATGGAGTAACCACCAAACGTTCATGGTATGGGACATGAGACGCTAGTGGAAAACTCTATAGTTAATTCTACAAGGGTATTAAAAAAAATTAATTTTGAATTATTAATTATTAAAAATATTTTTTAACTCAGAAATAAATTTATTTTCAATGGCGGTGGAACTACCTCAGAGTAACCATCAAACACCAACGGTATAGAAGGTGAGGTGTTAGAGGATAACTTTGCGGTAAACTCTACCAATGTATTTATACTGAGCTCAATTCTAAAATATGAGCATTTTGAAAGTTCTGTTTAAAATATGTTTTAAACATAATGGAAATCTTGAAGAGAAATAACTAGACACGTATGTTATAAAATATCAGGCGTTAGTGGATTACTCTAAGGTTGAATCTGCTGGTGGATTTGATATAAAATTTAATTTCAAATCCTTTGTAATTTGAAAATAGATTTAAAATTTAGTAAATTTATCTCAATCGTATGTGGAATTGCTAAGAAGAAACCATCAAACACCCATGGTATGAGACATGAGGTGTTAGTGGATAACTTCAAGGCTGATTCCACTAGTGTATTGAAATAAATTTTGATTTCGAATCTGGTTTATTTGGAAATGTTTGTTCTGAATTTGATTTGATGATGAAGATTTCGATGATTTGGGTCTTCGGACTCTCTGGATAGTTATTTGGTATAAAGCCCAAAAGCTATCGATTCTAGATATCTACCGAAATATATCATTGGTTTTGGCGTGCATAGGTGTGAAGCATTATGAGAAAACTCCTATCCTTCTGGCCTCCATGTCCTCATGAATGCGGGGGTAAGCCATTCAGTATTGCAGATATAAATAAGGATACCCACTGAGAGAAACACTTGGTTCTGGCACACACAAGTGTGCAGCATCATGGGAAATCTCCTATCCTTCTTGTTTTCGTGGCCTCATAAGTGTGGGAGTAAGCCATTCGGTATCACAGATTTAAATAAGGATACCCACTAAGATATATAATCGGATTTAACATATACAAGTGTGGAGCATTATGGGAAAACTCCTATCCTTCTGGCCTCTATGTCCTTATGAGTGTGGGGGTAAGCCATTCGGTATCACGGATTTAAGTACGGATACCCACCGAGAGAAATTGTCGGTTCTGACATGCACATGTGTGGAGCATCATAAGAAGACTCCTATCCTTCTGTCTTCCATGTTCCCATGAGTGCGGGAGTAAGCCATTAGGTATCACAACACTCCTGATTTATGATAGTTTGATCGAATTTCAAAAGAACGATATGTTCAATTTTGAACAGCATATCAGAATTTTTGAACAAGGATTATATCCAATTTTGAATTAACTATCGGATTTTGTTTATGAATGACTTATCAAATTCTGATGAATGAAAATTTTATCGAATTTTAAAAGAATGACATGTCTAATTTTGAATGACATATCTGATTTCTGAATGATGATTTATTCGACTCTAAATTAAGTATTGAATTTTGTATGATATGATTTATCCGATTTTAAATTTATAATCAGATTTTGTTTAAAATATTTTATTTGATCACAAATAATCAGATTTTGTTTGTGAATGTGTTATCCAATTTTAAGATTGGATTATGTTTATATATGATTTATTTGATTATGATCTATTGAACTCTGTTTATGACTACTTATCTGATTAATTATCAGATTTTATTAGATATTTATTCAGAATTTAATGTGTTTTCATGAATATTTTAAGTGAATTGCGAGGACGCAATTCATTTAAGGGGGAAGAATGTAACACCTCACTTTTCTAATTATGTTTTGCCTACGGGATTAGAGGTAATTAGATAACCTTTCAATGAGTCCTAGAGGGTTCCAAAGGTTGAAACCTCCATATATTAGTAGAGCTCAAAGAACTCGCAAAATAGAGGTCAGGACTGAAAGTTGTGACCTCAGGAAGTGTGCAATATCGGTGAGACCCACTTGAATAGAGCAAGTTATACTACTTTAAGTGGGTTTGTATTGAAGGTCTCATCAATATGAGTTCAATGACACCAAGAACGTGCAAATCCGAATCTAGGGTAGAAAGATAGGAGCGGATGAAGATAAAGATTAAAAAAAAAGAAGAAAAAATGGTGTGCGATTGGCGCGCGTTGCAGTGTGCAGCCGGCCTGTGCAAAGCGCGCCCACAAAACCACGGGCGCCACGGGAGCACATTGTGTTTCAATGGGCACCGCACCCAAAACCAGCGGTGGTGGCACGGTGCCACAGTTTTGGCATGGCGGGAGGCTATAAATAGCCTTCTTCTCTTATTTTTTTGGGGGACCTTCATTTCCTCTGTATCTGAGCGTTCTGAGTCCGATTAAGGTCGTTCAAGAGGCGTTCTTAAGTAAATTGAGCATTCTCTATGCAATGGAGGGGTAGGAGACCATATAAGGAGGAAACACCACAAGACAAGGAGAGGTTTTGCCCGTTGTCCTCAAGCACAGAGAACTTGTTCTTCTCCATTTCTGATCATTCTAACTCCAATTAGTTTGTTCAAGAGGCGTTCTTTACTAAATCAAATGTGTTCTATGCAATGGAGGGGTCTATTCTCTGAGTTGATGACCGTATAAGAAAGAAATATCTCAAAACAAGAAGAGATCCTGCTCGTCATGCTCGAGTACCAGAGAAAGAAAAAGAGGCCAGGAACAAGAGGGGATTCCGTCCTCCGTCATCGGGCTGAATCAAGAAAAGTGGTCCAACGTGAGGCTCTATCCCCTACTGAAGGGCTACGATGTCTGAGGAACATCCTTGAGTGGGGGAGGTTCAGTCTGCCACCCACAGGCGCAGAAAACGGGAAGAGTCTTCGGGAAGGGGAGCGTTTGTGTGTTGTCTTTCAGTGCTAGGTGAGGAACGTATAGTGGCTAAAGGAGGCTCTGTCCACTGCCCCCGGTTCTGAACGGGAGGACGTCCTAAAGGAACGGGCAACCACGAATGCTGCTACCTTTGAAGATATCAGGGGAGTAAGCATTTCTGACCTCCCATTTAAATTATAGAGCTGCATGTGCTAAATTAGGATGTGTGCTATGCCATGATCCTTTGTGTTCTAATTTGCTATACTTTGATGTGACATGTTTATGTTGCATCTCGTTCTAGGGTAGAGCGAGATGTGTGGTGTGTGTGTATGTGTTTGGTCTTTGTTCTGTGATAGAGCGAGATGTATGTTATGTTGGTCTCGGCTCAGTGATAGAGCGAGACATGTGAATGTAATTGATCCCGCTCGGTGGTAGAGTGAGATGTACTTTTTCGTTGATTTTTTAACTTCTGCTTGACTCCGATAGATTACAAATTTAAGTATGATTTCAATGATTTATATGATTTATGAGATTTTTGTTTGATTTCGATGATTTATATGATTTATGGAACTTCTATCTGACTTCAATGATTTATGAGATTTTCATCTAACTCTGAATGATATATTTGAGTATAAGAATATAAATATTTTTACGTATATGATTTTATCATGTCTCATGTTTGTAATAGTCGTTAGGCGGAATTATGTTCAGATCCAATCATATTGGAATAATATTGTAAATGTTATCAAATACATACGTAGGCAACCAATGGTAAAACAACGTTGGCCCGATTCAAATTAATTATAATTATAAGTTTTATTCTAATTTACATGTGACAAATTATGAAGCTTTGTCGTGTGTAAATGAACATTACGACCTGAGTCTACATATGGAAAGCTTTGAAGCTCCGTAGTGCGTAGATGAATGTTGTAGCTGTCGCACACAGATGCTGATTCCTTGTTTAAGGAAGAAAAAATTTTATTTAGAGATTTTTTGGGCCCCAGCTCGGGTTGGGGCATTACAAGAAGTGTCTACATCCATCTTCTATCATTCTTCTAAGAACTGTGCATGCAAAATATGCACAGTGGCGAACCATCTATGAGCCAAAGCTTAGTAGGCTAGCCTACCGTTTACTAGGTTGTAATAAATATGCAACTACATGAAATCTAAACAAGTTTATGCATCTACCTGTGTCATACCATATGAATGCAATTTCATTTATGTCCTTAAATTTAGATGATCATGCATTATGTCATCCCATGCTATGCATGGTTGTTCATAACATCGTGAAACCATAGCAAGGGATTGAAGCATTCTAAATAGAATTTTATACATTGACGAAACTGGAAGATTCTAAATCATTTACCAACATTTGCACCATGAAGTAAAATAGTTCAAGTATAATCATCCACTCCTTTATAAGGAAACAAAACTTTACACTTTGCATACCATACCATAAGTAATACATTTAAATTTGTATCAAACATAAAACTGAAGCATTATGCTTCTTATATGATATTTAAGTAAATTGAATACCATGATTTACAAAAATATAATTATTTGTTACCACTTTCCTGCAGCACCCCTTCACCAAGGGGCATGTAATGGAATCTCCCGTTTGTAGCATGCACTGATCCTGATGGCATTGCATATCGTGCCACCACCACAGGACCCACGTCTATATCAGATGGCATGCTAACCCCTTCAGCTGCCAACATTCCTTTGATTTGCCTAAACGGGTTTGGGTTTGGTTAATTTCATTTTTTAGGTCTAATGCACACATATGGGGTCACAAGGCCTATTAGCCTATTTTCTAGCCTAACAATTGATTTTCTAGCTCATAAATGACTTACTAAAAAAACGAAAACCCTAGCCCTTCCCAATCGGGGAAGGCTTGAGATTTGAAGGAGGCTAGGGCTCTACCCCCATTCCCAAAGAGGAAATCCATCTTAAGTAATTTTTCCTTTAATCCTTCCTCAATCTTTTTAATTTAGCCTTACTAATCTTGTGTTTCACCTCTTCTATTGGGGTTATAAGTTTATTTCTATCACGCTTATCTTCTTAATCTTAATTCAAAACCCTATTCATGCTTACTCGACCTTCTTTGTCACAAATGGAACATGTTCATGCATAATAGGACTGATTAGTACATGTTTACTTGTGCTTATAAATACTTAGATTTGCTCACATATGTATCATGTTGCATTCATCATGAAAATTATTTATTAAGCCATGATTAACTATATTTAATTATGATTAACTTATTAGATGTTGTAGTTTTTTGGATTGGTCATATTGGAGGTTAATCGCTAGTTTTACATCCCTTGAGGGCACATCTTTATGTCCTATGGGTAGGTTTTGCGGCTCTTTGAGGGTGCAGTCCTCCCCCGGTGAGAAGAGTGGAATGCTATAATGATATACCTATTGTGACCTTTTGGACTTGAGAATCCAGGTTTATATTTCCATGGGCACCAACTTACTAGGGGTAATTTCTAGTCAAGATTTACCCAAACTACTCCAATCTTCCTTTTTAGGAATTGGGACTTACTTTATAGGATTTCTAAGGTGAGTAGGTGTGTTCCTACTTTGGCAAGGGTGAGTAGGTTGATTTCTTATTTAGAAACATTCATTGTGGTATTTATGTATGTGTATGTATTCTAATGCATATTGACACATGTTGTGTAGGGACAACAATGTTTATATTTACACAAGATGCAAATGGAATGATTACACTTAAACATGTAGATGAATGTGGATTGTATACTTAATTATGAAGGGTGAACGTGAATGATAATACTTGACTCATGCAGGATGTGGATAAATCATGAGATTTGAATGAATGCAGAGGTTGTGCATGTGTGTTATTAAATGTGATGGAGACCATGATGCACAAGTGTAGACTAAGGATGTGTTGCATGATTGAGATAATCCCCATTAAATGAATGACTTTGGTGTGAATATGAGATTATGCTTTGATTAAAACCCTTATTGAGCTAAGCTCACCCCTCTTTTATTAGAGGTTTTATTTTTGGGGTTGTATACTTGTGTCATCTAGGTGCTCAAGATAGATTGTTCTACGAGCATGAGGACGAGTAGATGCATGATGAGAGGGGGACTAGTTACTTGGGCATGTTTTATACTCATGTTAGGTTGTTAAAACTTATTACTTTTTATGTTTTGGCTAGCCTTGTGAGGTCTTAGACATGTTGTAGCCTTGTAGGCTTGTAACTATCTTCATTGTGAGATAATTTGGGTGTTGTGATGCACTAAGTGAGACTTTAATTAATCTTTTTTACGTTCCTTTACTTACTTTTCTACAAAGGTCACATGTTGTGTACTTCAATTGAACCATTTTATATTAGTCTTCTACCCTTGGGTCAACATGGCATCTGATGCTTACCAACAACAACTTCTTATTACAAAAAATTGAAATATTCAAATTTTATATTTATTGTAGTTATTAATTTCCAATGTTTTAATACTCATTTGTATGTTATCATTTTTTAGAGGACTTTATCGATACATCGAAGGTAATGCCAAACACAAGAATAATAGGGAGATTAATAATAAATAAATAAATAATCAAACACACAAGAATATCACATGAAAATCACAATGTCACAAGCGCCAACAACAAAATTACACCAACCATTAAGAATAATGAAGAACCAATTCTTCTTACTTTGATTCATGTTGTACCAACCTCTAATGGCAACCCAAGCTGAATTTAATCCTCCCAATTTGGTGCTCCAACAACATAGCCTTTAAGGTTCTAGCATTTATAAAGGTTTTTCTCTAGTAAACAATGGATATTTGTGAAGAATTCTGATGAAACAAGGGGAAGAAGTATGAAATAGGAGAGAAAAGAGAATAGAAAGGGGCAGCCAATTGGGGAAAAAGAGAGTGAGAGAGGGGGACAACAACCAAGTGAGAGGGAGAGGGAGGGGGTCATGGCTTTTATAGGCGAGTCTCCTACTTTGATCACTTTCCCTCTCTAGATTGGTTTCCATAGAAATCTTATCCCAAATAAAGCATATCTATTATAGGAAAGCCCAAATCAAATTAATTAGAATCCAAGCAAATTGGCTCTTATCTTGGCGCCAACTCTATCAACTGGCAGGCTCGTGCTCAACATCGTAAACCCATTTACTCACCCGATTCTATGCCTTATTGGTTTGAAATAAATCCTAAAAATTACCAAAAAATTACAAAAGATCAAGGAGGCTACATAAGGATGTTCATTAAAGGCCTTTCTCTCTTCCATACAATGAGTTTAATATATTTCAACTTTAGGATCACCTAAGTGCCCATAGCCCAAAAAATATATTAAGAACTACAATATATGGGTGTTGGTTTGAAAATGGCTATAAACATAGGTAAATACGGAGCCTGCAGTTCAAAATTTTACTTAAGAACTAGAAGATGTATTTCCTCTCTTATGTTGCAAAAGTCAAAAAGTGATTTTGATACAAAGCGCTAAAATCCTATGCCTAACAAATATGAAAAACATTCAAACCACAATGCAAAAGATTTTTTATGACGAAACCCTACTCAAGAAAAACCATCGGACGTTTTGTTTGGACCAAGATATGCACTACGTAAACAAAATATGGCTATAGGTCCACATCCAAAGAATACTTATTTTCTTTACTCAGCTAGTCTTAACACCACTAAACTCTCAAATCACCACCCAGACAATTTACTTGTATCAACTTTGGTCTTTCCTCCTTATTTGCTTTGAATGATTTCAATCTTCAATGCAGGTTCATTAACATAAGCAACCTTCCCCTTGTTGTTCTTGTCAGCTCTCTTCAAAGATGAAACTTGAAAGGTAGTTTTAATTTCAACTCTTCCATTCAACACCCATTAGTCCACCTGACAAATCGGTCCAAAGAAATGGGAAATTTGCAAAAAAAAAAGATTATGTCTTTCAAAAATATATGTCACATTCTTCCCCCCTTAAAAAGTATTTTGGGCTCAAAATTGAAAAAAGCAGAAGTGAGCAAGAAGCAAAATTTTTTCATAAACCAACACACATTAGTTCTATTGACATGTCTGTGGGTTCATTGACAAGTCAGTGGTTTGAGTTCCTAAATAAAAAAATGGTGTAGGTAACTCATCCATTACTCATACCTAAAACCTAAGATGCATCCATGGAGCTCTCTCCGAGACTATTTCAAATGCCACTACCTTCTATCGCTCGATCCTCCCTTCTAACTGCCTTGTCCTTCTTTGGCGACAACCCACCATCCTCATTGGTGCCTCCTCACACAATTGCAACTTCCAAAAGAGACCACACACTCTCTGGTGGTGAAATACCTTTGTGCCTGAACAACTGGTTGTGAGGCTTCCCTCCAGCCACCAACACCAACAAAAGCTATGTAATCCTTTCTCAGACAAAATATCAAGTTAAGCAGAAGCCCCTCCTTTATCACCTTTTCTTTTGCCTTTTTCTAGTGTCAAGGGGATTGAAGCTTTCACATTATCACATGCCAACTGATATAGGCAACTCTCTCCATCTTCTTTATGAGAACTAAAATTGAAAATGTTTATATAGGATATACAATATATGAATCTATAAATGTCAATTCTCATCTAGTTTGCAAATGATCCAAACCCCTCAACTACTTTATATCACTTCATGGTTCTCAAGGTTTAGTTGTAGATCCATAGTATTATACAATTAACACGGTAGCCGTTTTGAACTTACAAAGTGGGTACTAAGAAGATAGCAAACCAACAATGCATAAAGTACTATCATGAATCTTAGAACTCTACTTTAATTATTTTAAAATAATCTTCTTGATTAAGATTTTCAGCAATGTACATGGCATGTGTCCCACTATGTGTAAAATCCACACAAACAAATATTGTTGGTCATGATTTGTGTGCTATTTTTTGAAAGATAAAACCAAACAAAAACCTAAACATGCAAAGTGAAAAATAAATAAGTTATGTCCCTATAAAATATTTACCAACGACCAGGTTTTCTTCGGAATCACTATAGGCAAGAAATCCCTATAGTTTTTCTAAGATAATTGAACCTATTGGAAGCTAAAGGTTTAGTAGATAAATCAGCCTATTGAAAATCCGTTGAAATATGCTCCAAGTTCACAATTTTATCCTCCACTAAATCTTGAAGATTTTGAGACATTTTAGTGGATTTAGATTGTCAGAATGCAAAGCCATTATACCCTAACGTATCCCATAATCATCCAACAAGTGTTTCATCCACACATGAGTGCAACCCCTTCTAGTAGTAATATATTCAGCCTTAGTGGTAAATAAAGAAACATAATTTTACTTTTTACTATGCCAGTAAACTAAATAGTTCCCTACACAAAAGCATCATCCTGATGCATTTTTTCTATCATCTATGTTCCCCACCCAATCAACATCAAAATACCCAACTAACACAGTAGTAGTATCAAAAGGGTACCATAAGCCATATCTAGTAGAGCCACTTGCATATTTGATATTTTTTTTACAGCAATTAGTTGAGACTCCTTAGGATTAGCTTGAAATCTAGCACATACCCTACACTAAAAATATATCTAAGCAACTAGTAATTAAAAAAAAGAAACTACTATAAAGGTTTGATCAACTTTTTTACGTAAGGTGTCACACACCCAAATTTAGACATGCACTTTTAAAAATAGGCAAGAAACCTTGAGATTTATGCAATAAAATAATTTTAAACAAAGAATAATTGAATTAAATAATGAAACCTTTTGTGAATGTAATTACTCATTTTCACAACCCATTGTAAGTGTGTACAAAAATATTTACATCACTAAATATCTAAGTCAAATTAAAATAACTATAGGATCTACAGTTGGGCACTTGTTTGCCAAACCACAACCTTGATTAACAATGGAAATAAATAGCATTCTCGTGTGCTTAAAGAAAAGGAGAAACCAAATGATAAGAGGATTCCACACTATGGCCTGCCTAACCGTGGGTGAAATGGTCATCACTTGCAACACCTACACCATAATATATGCTAAGCTTATGAATATACCATGTGAAATAGAAAAACAAGAACTGCAATGACATATAAAGTAAGGAATGTAAATCAAGTTTAAAAAATCATATCATTGAATGTTTCACAATCACATCCAGACCATAAGTAAAGGAAAACACAAGATTCTCTAAGACTTAGTTGTCATATCTAGGAGTTTGACCACCTTCATTGGAACATGAACTACCACAAAACTCAACTCTAGCATTTTGTTGAAGCCATTGCCCAACTCTATTTATGCTATAAACCGAAGTTCCACAAGGGCTCAGGGAACCAAGTTGTTGAGATATTAACTTTCATGATCATGAAACCTCAGATCTTGACTTCCATGATCATGAAACCTCATGTATTGAGCTACCGTGGACCATTAATCATTTTATGTTATGATGTATTCAAACCTAACACCCAGGCTAGGGGAGCATCTCAACAAATAAACTTTCACTTTTGGAGGGCCAAAGATCCATGGTCATTTTTTATATTATGACCCTCCTCCACGTGGCTAAGATGACTCACTTTTAGAGCCAACCAAACACTAGGATCATTTGTCCTTGAGGGTCAAACACTAGGGTCAAGGGGTGTCTATCCATTATAAAGATTCTCACGTGCTTAAGGTTTACTTACCCCAATATCATACATTCTCATTTAATCATGTATTCACATATTCATCATGCACACAAATTATGCTATTATATATCATACAAATAACATATTCTATAATAAAAATAATGCTTGGGATTCATTCACCAATGCACCATTGATGACCTCATTGATGTGTCGGCTGGGTGGTCGGTGACCACTAACATCTTTCCATTGCATCAAACCTTTACTTATGGATAGGTTGAAAAAACCCACCTTGCTGATGCCAAAACTGGTGCATCAGTCATATTGCCGGTAACTAGATTAACACTGATGCAGTATAGCATGTTTGTGCCGATACTGCTCATCTTGCTCCAACAACCAACATGATCACTGATGCGTTGCCCACTGTTTCAATGATTAGGAAGATAGCAAATAGATACTATTGTAGTTCCCTAACCATTTTATTCCATAAAACATGATAACTTCCCCTTATAAACTGAGATTATTACCATTTAAACATGAAAAAATGCCTTACGATTGGCATGTAATGAAATTTTCATTGTTACTCAGAACATAGTAAAAACCTTGTGGCAAACAACCATGCATGCATTCAAATCTAGCCAATAATCTGGAAAATGAGTAAAGAATATGAAATTCAAACATCATGTAGTAGCAATGTTTGCAATATGACTACAAATTAGTATTTTTCCTCCTCCCATGTGCAAACTCATTTGCACTCTCTCACCAAAACACTCCACTCTCGCTTGGACTCTATAGTGACTCTTCCACTCCCTGAAATCTAGGATCCTCTCCCTTTACATAGGGGCTAATTATCTCTATAATTTAGAACCACATAACTACCCGTGAATTTTGAGGCAATCATGTTGTGCCCTAAGGAAATAGTGAACAATCGATTGTTGTTTGGAATGATCGATCACTAATAATTTTAGTTCCTCAGATAAACCATTCCAGAAGACTTTTTATTCCTGGTTGAAATCAATGGCTTAAACCGACTTGGATACCTATATAAAGGCTAAGTTATGACTAATTTGAAGAGAGGAAAACCAATGAAATATTGGAAAAAATGGAGAATCCTTTACGCACTGTTTTCTTAGAGAATCCTTAAAAAGATTAAAGCATATGTTGATGATGGATTCATGGTGATGCACAATTGAAGTGATAAGATTTTGACACAACAAATACAAGGAGTGTTGGCAAATTCTTTAAAGGGAGTTGAAGAATATCAAAAGGTGAATCAACAAACAAAGAAAAAGTCTTTTCTCGAGTTGTTAGAAGAAGAAGACAAAGAACAAAACACGAAGAGGGAAAACTTCAAGCATTCAAAGAGGAAGAATTGAAAGCCAACAATTACAATGAAGAAGATTGAGCAAAGGAGTTTATGTCAAGCCTAGAGGTTGGTTGGTTGTTTTGTATCTTGTGCATTGATTTAGCTTTGGTCAAGGCTGTTGTAGTTTTTTAACCTAGTTGGAATTTTCTACATAAATATCCTTGTGTGATTGTGTAGTGTGCATACGTGGTTTGATAGATAGGTTGATGTTGATTAGTGATTAGACATTATGGTTTGTTTATTCTGCTTTAAAATAAATTCTTGCACATTGGGGCTATATCTGGTAATCTTTATCTTTGTAAGGTAATCGGACTACGGCAATCTAGTGATCCGCTACCCTCATCTAGATGGATATTAACCTCTTCGGCAATCGGTAGAGGCTTGCAATGGTGACCAAGTGAGTATCATTCGTCACAATTGAAACAAAGGAACTTAGAGTGCTTCTCCTCCATTCATAGCTAGGTCAAGCAGTGGAAGGGCAAGGAAGTGCCAAGCAGTGTCTGAGACAAATGCCCTCCTCGCTATATTGTTGGGCTAGGGGTTAAGACCGGCCACTTAAGAGGCCTGGGGCAGAAGACCCAACATTGTCGTTGAAGTGTTTCCTCTTGGATGTTGGCATAATGCACCATGTCACAGATTGAGGTTCATGGAAGCTGTTGGATGAGATTAACAATCTCTGGCTTGAGGTCATGCATGACTTTCCTGATCAAGGAAGAAGGGTGCTAATGCGGAAGACGATTGGCCATGCACATGAACTCGACCTAATAGGCATGAATGGTGGATATCTGAAGCCGGCCTGAAATGACCTCATTGGAGTCAGCATATTTTGAAGGACCAAACTATACTCACAATTCATCGGTGAACTCTTGCCATGATAAGCCTGCTTGCAATGCTTCAATAACTTGGGACCAAACAAAAGCATCATTGTCAAGATCAAAGGATGCCACATGAGGTGCTCAGCTTCCCCCTGATAGCGAAAAAATTTCTTTGTTTTATACAGCTAGTCCGTGGGGTTATCATCACCCAAATATCGAGGAAACTGCATCCTAGCCATTTGAGGCTTAGTGCCAGGCTAACAGCCTCTTGGTAATGGGAAACCATAGTTTGAATCTGAACCATTTACTTCTGATCAGCAAGATGAATGTTCTGATATCAATGCTGTACATTCCAATAAGGGAGGGGGAAGAGGAAGGAAGGGATTAGGATTGGAAAGGGGGAGGAAGCAGGAGAGGGAAGAAGCGTCATGGAGAGAGGGGAGAGAGGAGCAAGAGAAAGAGTGAGAGACATATAGGGCAAATTTACCCCAACTCTTTCATTGATCTCAAGCCGTGCATAGTAAACCTACTTTCCTAAGATACAATCCAAACCATAGAATGAAAACAGACTTAGGCCTAACCAGGCCGAACCCAAAAGTAAATAGCCTATCTACGTGAACTGACCGATCGATTGCCCACAAGTCTGATGGATTGTGCATGGCTTTTGTTTGTGTGCTATTGGCTCGATCAATTGCTCAAAGCCTCTATTCGTATTGAAAATAAGAAGCAATAATCGATCAATCACCTTAGGTCCAATCCATCATGCACTAACTCCAAAGAAAACACTGTGAGGCCAATGATCGATTGCCTGAAATGTGCAATCGATCGTGTTTGAACATTTTTGAAATGTTTTTTGAAAAAATGCAATTTTTTTAGTAAATCCAAATGTTAAAAAATAACCATAATATGTTGAAAGCACTTCATTCTGACTATAAAATTCATTAAAAAAGAAAGAAACAAAAAACAACCCATGTTGAGCTCTTTAATTGAATTTGGATAATTGGACACTCTAACCATATACGTATACAGATTGATGGTCATTTATACTACTCCCTAGATTATTCTGCTCCATTAGATTGTGAATTTCAATTATCTTTTTGTCATTTTTGAATTTTAATTCTCTTCTATTGATTTTGAAAGAAACCATTAATTGTAACTCGTCTCTTCCAATCATGAATTTTGCAAGGTCCTTATTCAAGAAAGACAAAATCCTCTAGACTCTAGCAAAGACAAAGTTCTAATTTATAACTCATTTATCTAGATTCTAGGTACATTAATTCTCCTAAAAAAGAAAAATGAGAACCATGAAGAACAAATTCTTGCCCATACATTTTTTTTTTTGACTTTTCCTTTTAATTCATTTTTCTAGGGCTTTGGTTTTTTTTTGAATCCTCTCAACTTATGTCATTTATTTTTTTATTTTTTTTATATTTTTCTTAGATATTAATTAGATGGGAGTTTCACACTTGCTTGGGCCGATGTAAGGGGGTAACCCTTCGTCATCATCTTTACGAAGACAATTCTCTTATAAAATTAAAAAGAAGTAAGTCATTGACATGTTCATCACATGTTACAAAGATTTTTTGTTAAACCTTTTGATTTCAAAGAGAGAAGTCTAACAAGTTCCTCTAATTAGATCACTAAGACTCTACTAGAATCTAAACACATAAGTCAACAAGTGTTTGAAAATTCTCTCTTGAATTTCATTCTTCAATTTGACTTCAATTAATCGTGAGTGTGCAAGGTTTGAAAAAATTGAGAATGGCAATGTCAAGCAAAAGAAAATCGAAAAGATCTTCACTCTCCTTGGTGCATTTCTCTCTTTGTTAAAGTACATTGACCACACGTCATGATGTTTTTTTATTTAATTGACCATTAACAATCTTTAGTCCTTGAACTAATCATACAAAAATGACGAAAACAATCTATGAAACAAAATCACCAACTGATTAATTTTGTTTTTTGAATTTTCTATTTTTTAAATTAAAACATATGAAGAAAAACAACATGTAAAACAAAAGAAAAAAAATCATCTTCATGTCCAAGGTATAGGATCAATTAAAACATGGACAAAAGACACATAATCTCAATTCCCCTACTCATTTACCTTGCCTAACAAACTAATCCTAAGGCATTCTATGGGTTTCTTGGCGATTTTTTTCTGCTTGATCCCTCAAAATTTGAAGATCAATTTTCTTATTCCACACTCTCTTCATCTTATGTGCATATACTTGGTGTGGCAACCTAGGGTTCACTTGTTTAGGGGTTTGCTTTCTCATCTTCGTTCTAGGTTTTGTTTTGTGTGGGTGGTTGTTAAGGCACTTAAATCAAGTATGATTCTCCTTATGATAAATATCATATATCATCAAAGCACTAGCTTTCATTTTGACTACTCTCCCTCCTCTTGGTGTAGGTGGGGTGGGCACTACCTTAAGTTTGTGATTATTCTCTTTAGTTCTTACGATGGTAGTTTGTTTAGCATTAGGTGTGTACATGGATGGCTTAACTGACTAATGCCAATCATGGTCTCTAAATATTTCTTCCCACTATTGAATCCATCTAGTTTCTCCTTAGTGGATATAAGTTCTCTTTGAAGTGCACTAGACTTCTCTCTTTCATTCTCAAGTTCAGCCTTGAGGCTACCCAATTTGCTCCCCAACCTAGTGTTCAACATATTGGACTCTTGAGAAACAAGATCAATTTTCTCATCTTTCTTCCTCAAGACTTGTTAAATCATATTTATTTGCTCATTGTCTAACTTTAAAGAAGAATCAATGCCTAATTCAAAAATATTTGACTCACATGATCCTCTAGAAGAATTATCCTTCTTCACACTTCTATGGAAGGTGGTATAGTTACACATTTTAGCTTCTTCATCAGATGATCTGGCATATGCGAAAGTTGTTTGGAAAACTTTCCACTTTTTCTTCTTTTCATGAACTTTGAATTTCCTAGGTTTTTCATTAGAAGAATTATCATTATCTTGATTCAGGACATTCAATGGAATAATGACGTAACTTTCCACACAAAAAGTATCTCATGTTTTTCTTGTAAGTCTTGTTACTTTTCTCATCTCTCTTCTCAAATTATTTTCCTCTTAGAAGTTTGCCCTTTTGTCTCACCCTTTAAATTTTCATTTCTTGGAAATTTTCTAAATTGTTTAGTCAACATGACTATTTTCTCATTATCACTCTCTTCTTCATAATCTTCCTCTAGGGTTTTTAGAGCATTGTTTTTCTTAGCTTTCAAAGTAGTTTGTTTACCCTTTCCCTTCTCAAACACTTCTCTTTTATGATCATAAGACTCCTCTTGTATTTCAAATGTTCTCAAGTTCCCTATCAATTCTTCAATGTCTAAGGTGTCACATTTTTTAGATTTATTAATTGTAACATACTTAATCTTCAATTTTGAAGGCAAAGACTTAAGAATTTTCCTAATGACAAGATGGTCAGCAATTGGCTCCCCTAGTTGGTTACAAGTATTAACTATGTCTAAGATTTTAACATAGTATTCAAAAATTGTCTTGTCCTTGCCCATCATGATGTTTTCAAACTCGAGTGTTAGCATTTGAAGCCTATAGATTTTCACCTGTTCCCTCATCATACTTAACCAATCTAACCCATGCAACTTTAGTAGATGTACAATTAGAGATTAATCTGTTGGTTTTTTCCTACAAAATTGAAAAGTGCACTCAAGGCTTTGTTATTGTAACTCGCTAATTTCCATTTCGATTCATCCCTATCACACTCAAGTTTTAGAAGTTCTACCTCGTCTTTGTCTTTTATCATAGGCAGATTTAAGCCTTTAATCATAGCATTCCATGCATTGGGATCAAATACTTAAATAAAGGCTCTCATCTGATTTTTCCAATAAGAGAAATTTTGACTATTAAAAGACGGAGTTCTATTCAGGGGATTACCCAAATCACCATGCTCAGCTATATTAAAATTAGAATTAGACATGGCAAAAATAAGAGGAATTAACAATCAAAACAAGCACCAAGAAATAAAGATATTTTAACCACAAGTAAAACTACCTTCAAACAAGCAAAATTAATCTAAATTAGCAAAAAAAGCATGTAAATTGATAGCACAAAATATCACAATATCAAAAACACCCTCAGCTACAATTGTGAGTTTAATATTAGTCTCACTAGTAAATCACCACATTGCCTATAGTCGAAATATTTACCTAGACTAAAGAAATGCAATTTATGGCCTCAATGCATAGGAATTTATCAAAGAATAAAACTAGTGCAACCTAATGATTTTATTAAGCAATGAAACCACTATCAAGTTATCAAGTATGCAAGCAACATAAGGATTTACACAAAAACCCAAATCGGGAGAAAAACGTTGACAACCATTCCCTCGGCTGAATCAATGTATTATGGAATAAGATCTTACAATATACAAGTCTACCAACCTCTAACTTAATAATAGAAATCCCTTCTATAGATGAAGTTGTTAACACTCACTTCTCCTCCATGATGTTTTACCCTTTGAGCTTGCTCTTTCTGTTCTCCAAAGTAATCCTTCAATCAAAGTCCTCCTTGATCATTGATGTAGGAGCTTCGTTAAAGCCCTTTGTGAAGAACTCCTCTTTCATACTTTTGTCTTGCATTTGTGATGTGTATAATCACTCAAATCTATTTCATAAATAGATTATGAAACAAAGTTTCCACCTCTCATGAAAGAATTAATCTTCTCATTAGAAGAATCATGTTTACATTGATACAACCATTTAAAATTTAGACTTGGAAATTTACATTATTGTCTCCTCATTCGATTTGACATTTTTCTTAAATTTCTTAATCCTTTTTCCCCATCCAATGGCTTTTTAAATATGGTTTTCCTTGTCTAATTCCTCAACATTATTAGTAAGTAATAGACATGATTAAATAACTTAATATAAGACAATGAATAGAAATTTGAGAGAAAACAAGGACAGATCAACTCAATAGCAAATATATATCTAAAATAATCAAAATTTCTTAACAACCACTTGTGAGTTTAATACCATTCAATTTAGAATGTTAACACAATGTTTCTAGCCCAAAACCAAAAGGTAGAGAGCTACAAGATGTGTCCTCTTGCACAAGAAATTAAAATTACTACTAGTGCATAAATTAAAGTAGGAAATCACAAAAAACCACACAAGACATTTTTTACATAGAAAACCAATTGGGAAAGCTTGTCCATTGGCAGAACAATCAATGCAATAGAAATAAGACTTTACAAAAGATTTAATTTCATTACCAACCTCCCATTGTCACACCCCTAATTTCCACATACAATTTTTTGTGAAATTTATATTTTTCCCTTCCCTTTAAAAAAATAACACAAATATTTATTCTCCCTCCTTGTTTAAATGCAACGATAAAATATACAAAGCAAATCATTGAAATAGAGGATCAGGGGTATGAAGATCATCAACCTTCACAATCTTTTGATATGATATTAATAACTTTAATAAGAATCCATAGAAATAATACATTAAAATATTCACAGGATCCACAAGTTCATCGTTGTCTATTAATAATGTATAAACCAATAAAAGTAAAATGGCACAAAAGAAACTCCATAATAGAAAGGTAGAATTGTGATACAACTACAACCTTCCCATTACTATCTAATCTTGACTTGAACACTTGCACCACAATGGATGCTGAGTATACAAGAATAATCAATGAGATAGTAACCTTAAGTAAACATAAAGATTCAATCAACATACCAAGGAATTCTCATTAGAAAACTCGATAGTTCATCACAATTGAAAGAGTATATACATTTCATGTTAATCGTGTTAATAATGTATAAACCAATGAAAGTAAAATGGCACAAAAGAAACTCTATAATAGCAAGGTAGAAATGTGCTACAAGTACAACCTTACCATTACCTACTAATCTTGACTTGAACACCTGTACCACAACGGATGCTATATATACAAGAATAATCAATGAGATAGCAATCTTAAGTAAACATAAAGATTCAATCAATATACCAAGGAATTCTCGTTAGAAAACTAGATAATTCATCACAATTGAAAGAGTACATACTTTTCATGTTAATCATTCCATTAACACTTCATAAGGGTTTTCTAGATATTATGACCTCATCTAAGAGCTCCACTCTACTAGATGTTAGGCCATCACATTACGACCTCAATCCTTTGAAGTATGCCTCATCTCATCCACGCCAAGAAGTAAAGACTCACTATGTCTCATGGACCCTACTGTTGAGATTCTAACTCCCATGATCATCAAAACTTCTTGTATTGCATACCGCAGGGCAAGTCATCTTTTAATGCTCTAGTCTATTCAAACTAAACTTCCAAGCCAGGAAGTGGTTTTACATAACTCTCATCCTTAGAGAGCTAGAAGACCTTGGTTCTATTTCATACCAAATGTTTTTTGTCTACATGGCTAATGACTCACTTTTGGAGCTAGGCACTAAGGGTTCCGACAACCTTGTATGCCATATGCATAGTCTTTGGGTACCCATTCATCACAATCAAGAGTTTCATACATATGCATTAGGGTTTACAACCCCTAAGTAATATGTGCATAATTGATCCTTCATCCACATCACATAAATACTTCAAAACCATGCAATATCAATCATAATTATAATAACATACCTTAGCTATAATTACAATGAAATACACAAATAACATGTTCCTTTGGTAACCTTGCCGATGTGTCGGTCACCCCACTAATGACCATCCATAGGTTCATCGACATGTCAAACCCTCCCAACAGTGGTTATAAGGCTCCATTGATAACCTCATGGGTGGGTCAGTTTTCTCACTGATAACCATCAGTGAGTCCTCTGACATGTCGAACTTTACTAATAGAGATGTTAGATTTTATCGGTGACATCATAAATGGGTTACACCCTCACCTATGACCATTAGTGAGTTCACTAACATGTCGAACTTTATCGATAGTAGAATATCACGATTCTGCCATTCTCACTGGCATCTCATTGACACATTATTCACACTATCAATAACAAAAACAGCATGCCTGCTACACATGCATGATATATATATATATATATAGACCCATTTATATGAGCTCGGGCTCTATGGGCCGTTGGATTTTCATCCGGTGGCTCATAATACTTATGGGTTATACTCATTGGTTAAACCTATGAATATTATGGGCCGCCGGATGTAAATCCGACGGCCCATAGAGCCCGAGCTTACGTAGGTTTATATGAGCCTGGGCTCATATAAACTTTTTCCATATATATATATATATATATATATAAACTCCTTGAAAATTTTTCATAAAGAAAAAATTATTGACCTAAATCGTAGTTTCACTTGAAATACAGTAAAATCATGGATTTGCCATTAAAGTTTATAAAACTCAAGAATTTCACTTCAATTAACAATTCATTAAACACAAATCATGAAGAATTTGAAGAAAATCTAAAACTACATGAATTCAATAAAATTACAAGTTTAGAAAGCAATCTGACCTTGGAATTCAAATTTCACTTAAACTCGTAGCATTTGCTTCACTCTTCGTTGACCACCACCCTCTTCTCCAACAGCAAGTTGTCCTCTTGGACTCGTTTCTCTTTCTCAAACCATTTCTACGCTTTAAATACTATCATAACTACTCACAGAATCCGAAACTAATTAACCACCTCATATTCTCGATTAACTGTATGCATGCAGCTACATTGCTGGCTTCATCTACACATTGATGAGTACTCCGACATAAATTTCTAAAACTCCATTGGCAAGTCCATCAACACATCGGTGGTCACCTATGGCCTAAAAATATAAACTTAATAAAACAATTTATAAAATTCTCTTTAGCAAATATGGGTGTTACACCCAACCTAGAAGCCCATCTCTAGTTGTCTTGGCCACTAAAGTCTCTTAATTTTTACAAACTTGAGCTTTGTTGTCTTCTCCTTCCTTAGCACAAACCCCTTTTTGTTAAAGCATTAATCTCAGTCCATCATGATTTCCTCCTCCTTCAGCATGTGTGTGGTGTGGTACGTTTCCCTCACTACTCAATTTATTTCAAAAAGGATTAGAATAAAAAAGCACTCACCACTCTACGGATTTCACTCAAAATCTATATAAGATGTAAGAAGGAATTTAGTACAAAAACACTATTTTTCCTCAATGAAAAGCCTTCCTCCTCTATCAATTTTGTCATCCCTAAGTCGTTGAATAGTGTTTTTGTTCTAAATTTATGTAATACAAAAACAAATTGTTATTTTTTAGGGTTAAGTCAATTTAGGTTTGAATTCTTCAAGTCCTTTAATTTCAAATATAACTCGGGCTCATTTGGCAATGTGGTCAAAAGGAAAGGAATGACCCTTTTCTCTCCATCCTTCCTCATGAGGAGGGGTTGAAGTAGAAAAAGAATTTCTCCTTGGTATACCACAAATCAAACCAAACTCTTCAGACTTAAATATAGTCACCTTGAATCGATATAGTTTTATATATTGAAAAATAGCCAATTAGAATACATATGACACATGCTCTAACATAATACAAAAAGTGGAGTATAGATATGAGTGGCTCTCCAGTTATTGTTTCCTATGTGGCCTACCTGATCATGAAGTGATGTTGTGCCACCTTTGAATCCAATTTGAGAATGAGAAATGAGAGGTATGATGAAAATTAGTAACTCTTTATAGGGAGTGCAATGTCTACTTACTTCATGTTCTAGTTTTTTTTTTTTTAAATTAAGTTGATGTTCTACTCATTTTTTCTCACAACATTGATTATATAAATTTGTGCCATGACTTTTTTGAGTTGGCATGTGATGAACGTCATATTTAATTTGTTACTTAGTTTGATTTATAAGTTTAGTTGTTGTTACACCCCAAAATCTTCAAATTCCTTTTTTTAATAAAACATCATAACAGAAAACATTCATTAAGATATTTAAGGATGTGAGCTACTTGTTATTTGAACATATAGTTATCAAATCAAAGTACATATTAACAGTCATCAAATCATAATTTGTTTTACCAAATTTCCTAAAATCACTAATTATAATTTGAATGAAGAGCTAGAGCCAATTGCTTCGGATTAGAGGAATTCCACTAGGGGACAAGCAATTGAAAAATTGGGGGCTATGCGTATTATCCGGCCCCCAGTTTCCAATTGGTTGTCCCCTAGTGGAATTCCCTAATCCCAAGCGATTGGCTCTAAGTCACGCCCCAGCGCCCATCCGACCCGAGCCGAACCCAATCTAAGGGCTGGTCGAAGCACACAGGGGTGACTAAATTGCATTGCAGAAGACTTTAACCGCTTAAATCGGGTATTTAACACAAACACAGAGTCGCGCACCTTTAATCCTCTGTGCAAGAGAAAAAAGGTAAAATAAAATCAGATAATAACTCAGAAATAAATCCTCACTCTTAACCCACTTACATAACATCCTGAGCCGACATGTGGCTAATATCAGAAAATCTTAGACAAGTCTAAAAGCATCAGATAAACACGAGTTTGAAACATAATCATCGATACAAAGTGTTCTATGATTACAATAGCTTAAATCAGAAGACAAAAATAACATCCACAGGCATCCCCGCCTAGTCCCACGCATACCCCAGTCATCCCTCGTACAGGGAATCTTGATCAACTGCATGTCATACCATGCAACCCTGTTGTTACGTCCAAACTAAGACTATGAAGGAGTCTAGTTCAGATTTCTTTTTTTTTACTTGTCAACTATAGTAAACAAGGTCGATCCATAGGGAAAGCCTTGTGTGACACAGAAAACTATTACGAAGAGAATAGAATAGAGAAGAAAAGTGAAATAGATAATAAGAGACAATTCAAAGAGAAAGTGCTAAGGCATCAAAAATCCACTTGTAATAAATCTCTAATGTATACTTCATTCAAATGATAACTCAATTAAGATCAAATGAAAATTTGTCTCAATCGGAAAATATATCTTTTAAAGAACTTTGAAATAGAACAATAGTAATTGATTGTTTACTACGTGAAAGTATTAAGTGTATAATCACAGGGAATTATAAGCATTCGGCGTGCCTTTCGTCAACGCTGAATCAAATAATTATATAGATTATAAACTCCTTAAATATGAAACATCAATTTAAAATGATAAAGAACTTACTTGAATCAAAGTATCCATTAAACATCAAGTACAAGCTTCATTCCTAGCCTTAGCTTGAGAGCTTTAGAATGCCATTACAATGAAACTAAAAACAAAATTACAAAATGAGAGAAGAAAATAGGAGAAGAGAGCTCCAAAGAGGAGAGAATGCCCCATCTATCACGTCCACCCCTCTATTTATAGGAAAAGAAAGGGTTGCTTCAAAGGGGAAAGTCAAATCATATCTCTAGATTTTATCCTGATAGATTGCCTGATTGGACCCATATATCTTCGGAATTTGGAATTTCTTCCTGAAATAACACTTGTAGCCACGGAAGTCTTCTTTCCATTGCCACCCGAATCGTATCAATCCAAGTTATACATAAAAAGATATGATCGAAATATTAAGGCTGTGTCAATCTGTCCGAATCAACTTCTTTCATAATTTAGTTCTATTCATACAAATCACAAATCAAATGGGTCCACAAGGTTGTGTTCGACTATTCCATGCATGTTTAGACTATTAGGAGCCCATTCTTAACTTTTAAATAACTTTGGATAGTTGGGCTTAACTTCCCCTTCCAGTTGTATCTTGTTTAAGCCTGTTTAGACATGTAAACTCAATTAAGGTCAAACTAACTTATTCAAAATATAAATAGCCCAAATTGGCAATGAATTAACACAAAATAGGATTGCAAATAGAAATTTGCAAACATTTTATTGAACATTATTTCAGTGCATCAAATACCCCCAAACCTATTTTTTGCTAGTCCTCGAGCAAAACAGAAATTAAAATAATAGAAAACAAAACTAACTACTCCACTTCCGCAGGAAACTCGATTGCATTTAGCATATGCAATAAGCCTTTATACCCCTAGCTTACACTAGTGGACGAGTTGTGTCTCGTGAGGGTTTGCAGTGAATCTACCCACAAAATTCAAAACTAGAATGATAAAAGAAAATTAAAATTTAAAAACCACATCAAATTTACAAATCAACTCCTCCTAAACATGTGACTTCATTTAGTAAAATCAATCATGCATAAATATAACTTGTCTTCTAAAACAATAATTCCTTCTAACAACTTCATATTGGTGGCATGTACTCATACATACATAATAGATTTAGAAAAACATACATTGCAAAGTAATTATACAATCCCATTCTTATGAATCGAACAACTCAATGTGTCTCATGTCCACTCAGCAATTTCAATTTTAATACTAAAAAATAGGCATTGGCATCTATTCATCTTCAAGAGATCATAATAGAGAATCATGCAAAACCTTCCTTGAAAAGTAAAACACCCTAGATCACCTGCTAACTTATTCAAGATCTAATTGCATAGTGTCCTACTAGAATTTGATGCTCATCTCACATGACATGTGTAAGGCTTAGCCTTTTTAAGCTTTCTATAAGATCCATGTAACAAGTGTTAGGCCAGTGACTCCCAATCCAGTTGGCTCAGGGCACTAGGTGTTAAAACACCCCTCAGGCTTAATAACTTGAACCAAATAGGCTTCAAGGCTATGCATGTCATAAATTAGTCAACTCTACCTTTTGACTCGAACACCCTATACTTAGTGAGGCACGCCGAGTCCCGGTCTACTCAATAGAGTGACTTTAATTTTTTATTTTTATTTTTTTTTGCTTTTTTCTTTTCTTTTCTTGAGCACATTATACAATCAACTTGAATTGTGTTGACAGCAAGTCCTCGATTGTTCTACAAACCAAGAATAGTGAAGCTCAAAACTCTATCATGATAACATGAATACTACTAGATCATGCCCAAGTTTTACTCTCATAAGAAAATAATTACTTAGATTCAATGATATCCACCAAGGTGTAAGACCATAATCAAGGGCTCGAATTCTCACTTAGGCAAATGTCTTTTTTTTTTCCAAAATAGGAGCACGAGAAACTAATATGAAGTAATCAGAACTCAAAATCATTAAATCTACCAAGTCATATTCTAAGTAGTCTGATGTCATTAAATAAAGTCACATGTTTAGAATAAGAATCAATGTAAATAAGAAAAAACATAAAATAAAATAAATCTAATTAATTTTTTTCAATTTTTAATTTTTTTAAGTAAAACAAAAAAAAACATAAAGAAAAATATCTTTCTACACCCCCAAACCTAAACTAAACATTGACCTCAATGTAAATTTGTTTTTTTTTTTTTGTGAAAAATCATGAAAAGAAAATCAACCCTCATAATTTGGATTTTCAAGAGGTGTAGACTCAACTTCAGGGACAAAATGGTCTAAAAATGGTTTCAAACGTTGGCCATTAACTTTGAAAACATCACCATTTTTTGGATTCTCAATTTCAACAGTTCTATAAGGAAAAAATTTTTTTACAATGAAAGGACATGTCCAACGTGATCTTAATTTTCCTGGAAAGAGATGAAGTCTAGAGTTGTACAATAAAACCTTTTGAAATGGCTCAAAAGTTTTTCGTAAAATGTTTTTATCATGAAAAGCCTTCATTCTCTCTTTGTAAAGTTTTGAACTCTCATAAGCATCACGTCTAATTTCCTCTAACTCATTGATTTGCAATTGTCTATTTAAGCCAGCCTTATCAAAGTTAAAGTTCAAAGCTTTGATTGCCCAATATGCCCTATGTTCCAACTCCACAGGCAAGTGACAAGCTTTTCCAAAAATCAAACGGTAAGGAGACATGCCAATTGGGGTTTTAAAAGCCGTACGGTAAGCCCAAAGAGCATCGGTTAGCTGTAAAGACCAATCTTTACCATTTGGATTTATCGTTTTTTGTATAATATATTTAATTTCCCTATTAGAAATCTCAACTTGTCCACTTGTTTGTGGGTGATAGGGGGTAGCTACTTTATGGGTAATCCCATACTTCCTCATCAAAGCCTCAAAAGGCTTATTGCAAAAATGTGACCCCCCGTCACTTATAATGGCTCGAGGTGTTCCAAACCTTGAAAATATATTTTCCTTTAAAAAGCGCACAACAACTTTGTAGTCATTGGTTTTGCTTGGAACAGCCTCAATCCACTTGGAAACATAATCGACAGCAACTAAAATGTAAACATAGCCAAAAGAAGGAGGAAAAGGTCCCATGAAATCAATGCCCCAACAATAAAAAATCACAATAACCAATATTGGGTTAAGGGGCATCATATTTCGACGAGAAATGGCTCCTAACTTTTGACACCTTTCACAAGTTTTACAAAATTCATGAACATCATTGAAAAGCGTCGACCAGTAAAAACTACATTGCAAAATTTTAGCAGTGGTCTTTTTAGAGGAGAAGTGACCACCGCATGCTTCAGAATGACAAAAAGAGATGATACTTACTTGTTCAAAATCAGGCACACGTCTCCTTATTATTTGATCCAGATAGTACTTAAAGAGATAGGGGTCGTCCCAAAAGAAATGCTTTACCTCAGTGAAGAATCTTTTTTTATCTTGAGGAGACCAATGGTGGGGAACTTTACTTGTCACCAAATAGTTGGCAATGTCGGCATACCATGGAGGATGTGAGATGGCAAAAAGTTGTTCATCGGGGAATGTGTCTTGGATTGGAATGTTTTCTAAAAAATCAGAAAAGTCCAATCTAGAAAGATGATCTGCCACCACATTCTCTACTCCCTTCTTGTCTTTGATTGTAAGATCAAACTCTTGGAGTAGGAGTATCCATCGGAGTAATCTGGGTTTTGTATCTTGTTTGCTCAAAAGGTACTTCAAAGCTACATGGTCAGTAAAAATGATAATTTGAGAGCCAATCAAGTAAGATCTAAATTTGTCAAGTGCAAATACTACAGCAAGAAGTTCTTTTTCAGTGGTGGAGTAGTTCATTTGGGCACTATTTAAAGTTTTACTTGCATAATAAATTACGCAAGGTTTCTTATCTTTCCTTTGCCCTAAAACAGCCCCAACGGCATAGTCACTTGCATCACACATAATTTCAAAAGGAAGGTTCCAATCTGGGGGTTGCATGATGGGTGCAGACACTAACATGTTCTTAAGCTTTGTGAAAGCTTCTTCACATGCATTTGACCACTCAAAAGAATGCTCTTTAGATAGAAGATTACACAACGGTCTAGATATCACACTAAAATTCTTAATAAATCTTCTATAAAAACAGGCATGCCCTAGAAAGGATCTAACATCTTTTGTGGACTTTGGACTAGGCAAATTAGCAATCAATTCAATTTTTGCCTTGTCCACTTGAATTTCCTGCACAGAAACAATGTGACCAAGTACTATTCCAGTAGTAACCATAAAATGACACTTTTCCTAATTTAAAACTAGATTTTTCTCTTCACATCTCACCAAAACTTTTTCTATGTTTTCAAGACAATCATCAAAAGAATCACCAAAAACAGAAAAATCATCCATAAAAACTTCCAAAAACCGCTCCACCATGTCACTAAAGATGCTCATCATGCACCTTTGGAATGTGGCAGGAGCATTACATAACCCAAACGGCATCCTTCGATATGCAAAGGTACCAAATGGGCATGTAAAGGTTGTTTTTTCTTGATCTTCAAGTGCAATCTCAGTTTGGTTGTATCCTGAATAACCATCTAAAAAACAATAAAATTGATGACCGGCTACCCTCTCTAGGATTTGGTCCATGAATGGCAAGGGGAAGTGGTCTTTCCTTGTGACAGAATTCAATTTCCTATAATCTATGCACATCCATCAACCGGTAGTGACTCTAGTGGGAATTAACTCATCATTAGCATTCTTTACCACTGTCACTCTAGACTTTTTGGGGACAACCTGGGTGGGACTCACCCATGGACTGTCAGAAATGGGGTAAATGATACCCACATCTAATAATTTTAGGACCTCTGCTCTCACTACCTCTTTCATGTTGGGGTTTAACCTCTGTTACATTTGTCTCACAGGTTTTGCATTTTCTTCCATGAAGATCCTATGTGTACAAATCAGGGAACTAATCCCCTTGATATCAACAATGGTCCACCCAATGGCATTCTTGTGATTTCTAAGGACTTCGAGCAACCTGTACTCTTACTCCCTATCCAACATTGAAGAGACAACTACAGGAAATGTCTCTCCCTCACCAAGATAAGCATATTTAAGTTCAGTAGGGAGGGGTTTCAAGTCTAGCTTGGGTGGTTGGACACTTGAGGGGAGAGGAGCGCTATTAGAAGGAGGTAACTCCTCAAAGCGGGCCTTCCACCTATCAGTATCCAATAATGGAGTTGACTCCAACAAGAAATTTACATCATTAATCATAACATCATCATCAAAGTTAAAATAAGAAAGACATGCTTCAAGAGGGTCAGAAAATGAAGAAATAGTAGACATGTCATCAACAAGACTTTCTAAAAGATTCACTTCATGCACATCCTCATCATCATCTCCTGGTTGCCTACAAATATTAAAAATGTTCAGTTCCAAAGTCATATTTCCAAAAGAAAGCTTCATAACACCATTTCTACAATTAATAAGAGCATTAGAAGTAGCAAGAAATGGGCGGCCTAATATGACAGGAATTTGAGTACAAGCATTCAAAACTGGTTGTGTGTCCAAAACAATAAAATCAACAGGAAAATAAAACTTTTCTACTTGTACTAGCACATCCTCAACAATTCCTCTTGGTGTTTTAACTAAGCGATCTGCAAGTTGAAGTGTAATGCTAGTGGGCTTCAATTCACCAAGTCCCAATTGTTTATAAACAGAATAAGGTAAGAGAATAACACTTGCCCCAAGATCAAGCAAAGCTTTTTCAATTTTATAATTCCCAATTATACAAGATATGGTTGGACAACCAGGATCTTTATATTTGGGTGGGGTGTTTTGTTGCAAAATTGCACTTACTTGTTCTGTCAAAAATGCCTTCTTTTGTACATGTAGCTTACGCTTGATTGTACAAAGGTCTTTCAAAAATTTAGCATAAGATGAGATTTGTTTAATGGCATCTAAGAGAGGAATGTTAATCTTCACTTGTTTGAAAATTTCAAGAATGTCACCATTTGGCACCAATTTAGAGGAAGATTGTAACCTTTGAGGAAAAGGAGGAGGAATGGGAGCAACACAATTAGAGTTGTCAAGTTCATCACCATGTTTAGACTTCAAAGACTCCTTAGGTTCAACAACCTTCATTGGAATGTTTTTGTTAATGACTTTTTCACTTCTCAAAGTGGTGATGGACTTAGCATGCTTTTCTTGTGAACTTGAAGAATTTAAATTTTCAATTACAAATTGACCTTTAGGATTTGGTTGAGGTTGAGAAAGAAACTTCCCTTTTTCTTGAGTGCTCAAAGCCGTGGTCAATTGAGTGATAGAAGTCTTCAAGTCATTGATGGCTTGCATTGTTTAGTTGTTGATTGTTGCTTGACTTTGCATGAATGTTTGCAATGTGTCTTCAAGAGTCTTCTTTTGTGGTGGAACATAATTTGAGGAAGAAGGGGGTACCTGCACATTAGACTCATTTCTCCAACTAAAGTTGGGATAATTTCTCCAATTAGGAGTGTAAGTTTCAGAATAAGGAGAAGAGAAAGGCCTTTTGTAGGTATTCATAGCATTTGCTTGAGTATGCAACACCTCTTGAAAAACAGGGATTGTTGGACAATCCTGTGTTTGGTGTCCATCACTCTCACATATACTACAAATATCTTGTGCTTTTTGAGAAGCTTTAGACATGTTTTCCCTATTAATTTTCATAGCCTCAACTTTTCTAGTTAAACTTGTAATTTTTACTTTTACATCATCCTCTTCTTTAAGAATGTACATGCCTCCCTTAGTTGCTCCATTAGATTTGGTTTTATTACTACTTTCAAATTCATTAGAATCTTCCCATGATTGAGCATTTTCAGTTAACACATCAAAATAGTCCCATGCTTCCTTAGGTTCTTTACTCAAAAACTCTCCATTACACATCATTTCAACAAATTGCCTCATTTGAGAAGATAAGTCATTATAAAAGAAACTAATTATGTGCCACGTTTCATATCCATGATGTGGGCATAACAACAAAAGTTCTTTAAATCTCTCCCAACATTGAAAGAAAGTTTCATTTTTTTTTGTGAAAAGTTTATGATATTCTTTCGAATTATATTAGTTTTATGGGTGGGGAAAAACTTTTTCAAAAATTCTCTTTGCATTTCTTGCCATGATCCAATGAATCTTGGCTTCAAAGAATTCAACCAATTTTTTGTCTTTTCCTTTAAAGAAAAAGGAAAGAGTTTTAATCTAATAGCATCATTTGAAATATTTTGGTTTGGCAAAGTTGCACAAACCTCTTCAAACTCTTTTAAATGCAAATATGGGCTTTCTGAATCTAAGCCATAAAATTTGGGTAGTAATTGAATTACACCCAGCTTGAGTTCAAAACCACCCACATTAGTTGGAAAAATCATGCAAGAAGGAGAACTTTATCTAGTTGGTTGCAAATAATCACGCAAGGTTTTAACTTGAATATTTTGTGCATTATTATCCCCATTATTACTTCTTAGTTCCTCGTTGGTTCTTAGATCCTCCATTGTATCAAAATAAATATAATTTTCAAAAGATTTGTTTACTTTTTTCAATCGTCCAGAATTATCACGCACCCATGTGAACATGCAACAACAATTTTTTTTTTAATAATAAACGAAAGTAAAAGTACAAAAATTAAATGACAAAATATTAAAAAGTTAGAGGGTTAGAAGTTAATAGAAAAAAATTAAAATTGTAAAAAAAAATAAGGCCAAAGGCACTATCAAGGTACACGTTTGATCCCGAAAATTTTTTGGTAGTAATGTGGGTAGTGCCTCCAGTCTCAAAAAAAAAAGAAAAATTACAAAATTGAAGTACTAAAAGTAAATGACTTAATTTAAAGAGTTAGTGTGCAAAAATAAAAGTTAGAGAATTAGTAAAGTTAGAGTGAGTTTTTCGTAACGGATTCTTGTCACATGTTGCAATCCCCGGCAATGGCGCCAATTTGTTGTTACGTCCAAACTAAGACTATGAAGGAGTCTAGTTCAGATTTCTTTTTTTTTTACTTGTCAACTATAGTAAACAAGGTCGATCCACAGGGAAAGCCTTGTGTGACACAGAAAACTATTACGAAGAGAATAGAATAGAGAAGAAAAGTGAAATAGATAATAAGAGACAATTCAAAGAGAAAGTGCTAAGGCATCAAAAATCCACTTGTAATAAATCTCTAATGTATACTTCATTCAAATGATAACTCAATTAAGATCAAATAAAAATTTGTCTCAATCGAAAAATATATCTTTTAAATAACTTTGAAATAGAACAATAGTAATTGATTGTTTACTACGTGAAAGTATTAAGTGTATAATCACAGGGAATTATAAGCATTCGGCATGCCTTTTGTCAACGCTGAATCAAATAATTATATAGATTATAAACTCCTTAAATATGAAACATCAATTTAAAATGATAAAGAACTTACTTGAATCAAAGTATCCATTAAACATCAAGTACAAGCTTCATTCCTAGCCTTAGCTTGAGAGCTTTAGAATGCCATTACAATGAAACTAAAAACAAAATTACAAAATGAGAGATGAAAATAGGAGAAGAGAGCTCCAAAGAGGAGAGAATGCCCCATCTATCACGTCCACCCCTCTATTTATAGGAAAAGAAAGGGTTGCTTCAAAGGGGAAAGTCAAATCATATCTCTAGATTTTATCCTGATTGATTGCCTGATTGGACCCATATATCTTCAGAATTTGGAATTTCTTCCTGAAATAACACTTGTAGCCACGGAAGTCTTCTTTCCATTGCCACCCGAATCGTATCAATCCAAGTTATACATAAAAAGATATGATCGAAATATTAAGGCTGTGTCAATCTGTCCAAATCAACTTCTTTCATAATTTAGTTCTATTCATACAAATCTCATATCAAATGGGTCCACAAGGTTGTATTCGACCATTCCATGCATGTTTAGACCATTAGGAGCCCATTCTTAACTTTTAAATAACTTTGGATAGTTGGGCTTAACTTCCCCTTCCAGTTGTATCTTGTTGAAGCCTATTTAGACATGTAAACTCAATTAAGGTCCAACTAACTTATTCAAAACATAAATAGCCCAAATTGACAATGAATTAACACAAAATAGGATTGCAAATAGAAATTTGTAAATATTTTATTGAACATTATTTCAGTGCATCAAACCCCAAAACAAAACATAGAAAGAGGGGTGAGTAAAACTTAGTAAGGTTGTAAATACGGTAATATTAATAAAAAAATAACCACGACACAGCAACATGGCAATTCAAATCCACATTTCTAATAATACCTCCATTTCTGATTAATTCCCTTACCATACCCCTATTTACCCATAAGTAATCATCCTGCATACAAGTATCTCATACATACTAATCATGGCATGAATAATCACATCATCTTAACATCCATCCTGCATAATAAGTGATTCTCACTCAATCACATCATGCATAAACATCATATATATAACCTACATGAGTAGTGTCTCTAACACACATTCAGATCATGCATAATAAACCAATCACCTTCATACACATTCAACATGCATAACATGTGCTCCAACACGTAATCACATAATGCATATTCATATCATTCATCCATAGATTATTACCTTGCATGATAAGAGTGTCAATCACATGATACTAAACCATGCATAATAAATCATATTCATGTGTCACATAATCTCAATTATCCCTACAAAACCTGTGTAACCTGGGCATAATATTATCTCATACACATGCATCATCAACAAATGGTGAATGCCTCCATCTTGGAGAGAATATAATCATGCCACAAAGGCTGGATATAGTCCGATTTCCATGAAGGAAACCTA
Source organism: Saururus chinensis (assembly GCA_035235625.1). NCBI lineage: Eukaryota > Viridiplantae > Streptophyta > Magnoliopsida > Piperales > Saururaceae > Saururus > Saururus chinensis. The sequence continues at coordinate 26,350,949 of CP141144.1, forward strand.
AAGTGTTTGGGCTAGTCAGCCCATAAGTCTGCTCACCCAAGACAATCCTGGCCAAGGATGTCTGAATCTCACACAGAGAACCAAGAGCAAGTGTATTTGCCCTGGATATCTCCTACGACGGGAAGAGTCCGAATTTCCATACAGGGAACCTAGAAGATGTTGTCGCCAGTGCACGAAGGCATACCACTCTAGATTCCCCGGTTCTATATGACTATCTCAAGAAATCTCAACCACATTACAAGTATACAACTCGTCACCATTCAACTCAACTCAACATATACTTAGATTGACTCAACCTGGGGAGTATCTATGTTCCATACAGGAACTCAAATCAAAATCATGTCCTTTTAGACCAACCATTTTTCGATAAGCCAACGATCGATTAATCTGACACGCAATCTCATATCATTGCTTCCATTTGATCAACCATAGCTAATCTCGATAAAGTTTTAATCGAAAATCCGATTCATGATGCATGAAACATGGTATATACGTGGGCAAGGCATACATGAATCCTAATTCATGATAAGTACTCTCATCAGCCCCTCATGCATCATTTATAATCAAAATACTAAGCATCATCATAATCAGTCCCCACATGTGCGTGTACATGGTAGAAACCTTTAATTCTAAGCATATAAACATGCCTTGTAAATAACTCATCATCATATCACACATACTCTATAACGTCTAATCATGGTTCCTAACTAAAATTATGAGTAAAACCATAAAAAATCATCAATAAGGTCAAGTGTAACCTCATGCTAAACCTATGCAAGCATATTCACACCACACTTGAACTTAGACATGGCACATCATTCACCTATAATTTAATCACATTATATGAAGACATACCAGTTCATTCTCATGCTTTAATCTTGCTAGAATTATGCTTAAAATGTAAAGAATCATTCAATCATAGGTTCAAGATAAGCAATCCTAACATGTGTAGTCAACAACATGCAATTCCACATAATACATAAATATTCTTCATAATTTTTAACATCAATATCATACCCTCTATCACGGTCGTGAAGATTTGCCTAACGTCTGCACTCGTGATGACCTGGACTCTCTTCCCTTCCCACTTGTATGTGCAAGGGAAACACAAGCAAAAGAGCAACACAAGTCCAACCTGGTGCAAGGGTCTCCACCCAAGCTATATTTCTATCCGCTGAAATACAAGATAGGGAGAGGGCAAGAGCTGATCCGCCAGGCTGAGAGCTCTCCTCTCTGCTCCCTGGCTCGCTGTGCAGGAACTAATCCATCTCTGATCAGCCATGCCCCCCTGCGCTCCCCTTTAAATAGGTCCAGCATGAAACTGGTCGCCGCTATGCTACTAGGAGTACAAAACCCACCCAATACAAGAGTCCTCACCTTGACCAACTCTCAGCCCATAGGCATTCCACCCCTAGCATAGATTAGGAAACCTACAAGAGTCCATCTTCCGCTAGAAGTCCATGGCCATGTTGCCTCCAAGAGTCCGCCCATCCAAGTAAATCAGCCACTCCGACTCCCATCTACCCTAGGAGTGTGACCAGCCTGCCTGTGTGAGTCCTATTCATCTTAGGAACCTGCTGCCTAGACTCCTACTCAAGCTGGGAGTGCAACGAACCGGCATAGATGAATCCTGTCTGCCTTAGGAATCCTCCTCTAAGTCCATGTAGTGCCCAGCTTCGCTGCTAGAGTCCTGCCCGCGCAAGGACTCCTACTCATCCTGTTTTGCATGGTGAGTAGCTCATCTGGAACATCTCTAGCGCTGTCCCAGCATCCGTCTGTGCCCAAGGGGCTGCCTAGGTTGTCCATGCCTAGCAAACTTGGATGTCTACTGCCAAGTAAGGGGATAACCACCCCCTTTTCCCATCCAGCAAGTTAAGGGGCTAACAGGCCTCCTGCACTTGATTCTTCGACACCCTCGTCGAGGCGCCAACATCCCAAGTGCACCGATTGAAGTTCTAAAACCATCCGCCTCGCTGAACTCATCAAACAAGTAGCCCACTTCCCATCACACCATGTCCAAGTCATGTTCCTCCCAGCCTAAGTCATTCTTAGGCCAGGTTTGAGCAACACCTGCTGCCCATGAATCCTGCAAACCTCTCCATCAGTCCGCCTGTCACGGGCACAGAGCTTTGCCTAGCATCCACACCCGCAATGGCCTGACTACAGCCAGCAGCCTACTCTCGTGACCTTCCCTCTCGTATGTGCAAGGGGAACAAGTAATCAGCCAACACAACCGTCTCTGGCGCAAAGGGGCTCCACCCAATGCTTATATAACGCAGTTCGTCGGTTACAATGGCAGGGAGAGGGGCGGGGCTGACAAGCCAAGTCGCAGTGCAGAGATCTCACACTCTCTCCGGTTCGTCCTCTACAAGTTTCTGTCTGTCATGGCCGCCCCCATCCTCTCCCTATATATAGACACAGCTTTGCTGGTCCGTATCGCACTAGGAGTACAATCCCAGCCCAAGTATATACAGAGTCTCTCCCTGTCCCAACTCTTCCCAGCCCAATGGGGTGTCCCAACACAATATAGGAGACCTGAGAGGAATCCGAGTTCGGCTAGGAATCCGAGTTCGGCTAGGAGTCCAGCGCCCTGCTGCCTCTAGAGTTCTTCCGTCTAGGGAAAGTTGTGCATCATCTCCTATCCGTACTAGGAGTCGGGCAATGCTGGCTCCCTGTGTCGTAGCGCCCCTAGGAGTCCTTCCCTAAGGGGTTGTGGTGCCCAGCAGGCAACTTAGAGTCCTACCCATGCAGGGACTCTGCCTTAGCCTGCTCCGCAAGGCGAGTGCGCATCCGGAACTGCTCCCACGCTGCTCCAAGCATCCATCCATGCCCAAGGGGCTGCTTAGGCTCTTCGTCGCCCAAGCCAACTTTGCTGTCCGCTGCCAAGTATAAGGGGTAGCCGCCCCCTTATCTAAGCAAAAAGTGGAGGGGCTAACTGGCCTCCCCCAACCAATCCGTTCGACGTCCCCGTTGAAGCTAAGTACTCACGAACCTTGTCTTCAAACTGCCATAACACGACGTCTCGCTCCCAGCTATTCTCTGACTCCGGAAGACTCTTCTACTTAACAAATTAGAAGATCCTCCTATTCTTTTTGCTCATCCCTTCAACTCCCTTGTCAAGGATAGCATCAACCTCCTTTTCAAAAGAGGTTCTTATCGTAGGCAGTGCTCTCTTCGAAGTACATCTGCTAGAATCTTCTAAGTCTGAATGAAACGGCTTAAGGAAACTAACATGGAAAACAGGGTGAAGCTTGAAGCGTTCAGGCAACTCGAGTTGGTATGCTAGCTGACCAACTCGTCGCTTCACCTCAAAGGGTCCATCGTACCGCTGTATCAACCCTTTGTGCACGTCTTTCCTTCGTAGCTTCTTCCAAAGTTAGGGAGTAAGTTTCAGCATAACTTTGTCCCCGACCTGAAACTCAAGAGGTCTCCGGTCTCTGTCCGTATACTTCTTCATCCGCTTGACTGCCTTGGCCAAGCAGTCACGCTCTTCCTCCATTCTCTCAGTCCGCCCTCTTGCCAAGCGATAGGCAGTGGGACACCTGCCTCCTATCCGCTGCAAGGCCACATCCACTGGCATAAGAGGTTGCTGGCCCGTGGCCAACTCAAAGGGATTGCTACTTGTGGCTGAGCTCGTGTGTAGGTTATAGCAAAACTGAGCGACCTCCAGCAAGTCGACCGAGTTTTTCTAGTTTGTAGTGACAAAGTGGCGTAGATACTCTTCCAAGATAGCGTTCACTCGCTCTATCTGCCCATCCGTTTGAGGGTGATTGCTGGTCGAAAAGTTAAGCTGAGTGCCTAACATCTCGAATAGCTGAGTCCAAAATCTGCCTGTGAAGCGAGTGTCTCTATCACTTACGATGTCCGCTGGCAGTCCCCAATACTTGACAACGTTCCGGAAATCCACGGCCGTCTCAGCACTGCAAGTCTTTGGGGCTGCTATGAACGTCCCATACTTGGAGAAGCGGTCTACTACCACCATAATCGATCCAAATCCCTACACAATCGGCAAACCAGTTATAAAATCCATGGATAAGCTGACCCAAGGTCGGTCTGAGATGGGAAGGGGCTGCAACATGCTCGCTTCCTTTTGCCTCTCCGTCTTGTCTTGCTAACAAACCATACACGTTCTTACATAGTGCTCAACGTCTTCCAGTATCCGCGGCCAGAAGTAATTCTGGGACAAGAGTGCATGAGTCCGCTCTTGCCCGGGGTGACCTACCCACGCAGAATCATGGGTGTCTCTCAGCAACTGGCACCTCAAACTACCAGCCAAGGGGATGTAAGGTCGTCCTCCTTTTGCATACAACACCCCCTCCTCCAACCAAAATCTCCGTGTAGACCCATCCTTCATGGATTCGATCAGCCTTAGGCAGACTTGATCTTTCTCTGTGGCCTCCTGTATTTGTTCCAACATATCCCCTGCAATCTGCACCAATGCCGCCATCGTTGCCTCTAGATCAGTCAATCGGTTGAGAGCATTAGCCACAACGTTGGCTTTGCCCAGCTTATACTCCAACACGAAGTCAAACTCAGCCAAAAATTCCTGCCAACGTGCCTGCTTGGGAGAAAGTTTCTTCTGCATAGTGAAGTAGCTCGTGGCTACATTATCTGTTCGGACAAGGAACTTTGCTCCTAGCAAGTAATGCCTCCAAGTTCTAAGGCAATGGATGACCACAGTCATCTCTTTCTTGTGGACTGAATACCTCTGTTCGGTCTCGTTGGGCTTGTGGCTCTCATATGCAACAGGGTGATTGGATTGGATCAGCACACCTCCAATTGCCCGATTGGAAGCGTCTGTTTGCACCTCAAAGGGTGCATCAAACTTTGGAAGTTTGAGCACAGGCTTAGAGGATATGGCATCCTTCAGCCGCTCAAACGCTGCTTGGCACGCCTCAGCCCAGCACCAAGGCCTGTCTTTCTTTAGAAGATCGGTCAACGCTGCTACCTTCTTCGAGTAATTCCTAATGAATCTCCGATAGTAGTTTGCGAGTCCTAAGAAAGATCTTAGCTCTGTCACCTTAGTTGGGACTGGCCACTTTGCAATGACCCTGACCTTCTGCCCATCCATCCTTACTCTTCCCTCCGCTATGCAATGTCCAAGGAACTCGATCTCTGTTTGTGCAAAGAAGCACTTCTCGAGCTTCAGAAACAACTTGTGCTCCCTTAGCCTTTCCAGCACAATCCTGAGATGGCCAACGTGCTCATCCAAGGAAGTGTTGTACACCATTATGTCGTCAAGGTAGACAACCACAAACCGGTCCAAGTAGGGTTTGAAAACATCGTTCATCAGCGTGCAAAAGGTGGCTAGTGCGTTCGTCAAGCCGAAGGGCATGACCAGAAAATCAAACAGCCCATAGCGTGTCACCATCGATGTCTTTGCCTCATCACCCATAGCTATACGTACCTGCCAATAACCCGACCTGAGATCCAGCTTGGTGAAATAGGAAGCCTTCGCCAAGCGGTCAAACAAGTCAACCATGAGAGGGACTGGATACTTGTTTATCACAGTGATCTGATTCAGCACTTGATAATCCACACATAAACATAAAGAACCATCCTGCTTCCGCTGAAAGAGGATAGGGGCTCTGAAGGGAGCCTTAGATGGTCTAATAAAGCCTGCCTTCAACAGCTCATCAAGCTGCTTCCTGTGTTCTTCTAACTCTGGTGGAGCCATGTGATAGTGGGCTCAGGCTGGAGGACGAGCCCCTGGCATCAACTCAATAGCATGATCCATAGCACGTCGAGGTGGGAGGGTTTGCGACAACTCAGGTGGCATCACGTCCGCAAACTCGCTCAGCAACTTCTCCACCTTCTCTGGAACGTCCAAGGCTGTGTTCTCAGCTTCCACCATCGTGACCAAGTAGGTCTTATGCCCTGTTAAAGGCCTTTCTTCAGCTGAAGCGCAGACACAACCTGCACCTCTGTCTCACCTTTGTTCTCAGCAACAAAGCAAGGGATCCTCTCGTTGCCAATGAGGATTCCCCTAAGGTGTGGCATCATGGACACCCTAGCCAATCTCATGAAGTCCAGCCCAAGGATCAACTCGAAGTCATCCAAGGGAACAACAATGAAGTTCACTCTGCCCGTCCAATCACCAATCCGCACAGGCAAGTCATGGACAACTCCTAGGACAGGGGCTGCCTTTGAGTTCACTGCCTTAATCCGGGCTTGAGCCTTCTCTGTCTTCAGACCCCAAGCTTTCACGCACTTCTCTGCAAGGAAGTTATGGGAAGCACCTGTGTCAACCAGCGCCCACACTGGCTGTTTGTCCAGAACGGCCTCAACATATATTAGCCCACCATGCTCTGATTTCTTCTTTCGGATAGCACTCACAATCTGCAAGGGGTTCATACGGGCAGTGACCTCCTCTTCAAAAGAAGGGTCATTCTCCACCACCACAACATTCAGCTTCTCCCTCTTCGGGCACTCCTTGGCATGGTGAGGACCTTGGCAGATGAAGCAGGCTATCCCCTTAGATTTGTTGGGTTCAGCTTGTTCACTGTGCTTCCCCTTAAAGTCATTCATGTGTGCCTCATCGTTCCCACCGTTCCGTCTGTGACCGCCCTTATAGGAAGAGCCCCTTTATCTCGTTTCTATGTGGCTGGTTCAGACTTGTAGTCAACAAACCTTTCAGCCGCTGTGATGGCTGAGGGGAGTTCTCATACGTTCTGCCTTCTCAACTCGATCTGCGCCCAATTCTAGAGACCTGTCAGGAAATTGAACAACTTGTCCTCCTTTGTCATGTGCTTGATGTCCAAGAGGAGGGACTGGAATTGTTTCACATACTCCCTGACCGTCCCTATTTGCCTCAGCTTCTTGAGAGAGTCTTGTGCAATCTAGGCCGTGTTCGTGGGGAGGAATTGCTCCCTGAGTTCTGTTGTGCACGGGTGCACTAGTGGATAGTATTTCCTTTATTTTAGTGCTTTATTATGTCAGTAGGCTAGTTAGCAGTTGATTATTGTAACTTTGATTAGTAGAAGCTATAGAAACTGGCGCACTAGTGGACCACGGGTGAACCGGGCCCACTAGTGGCGTGACTCCCAAGATGGGGCGCGACTCCCCATAAAGGCGGTCGTCTTGTTCCTTTGTTGGTATGTTATTGAAGTAATTCCAGAACTCCTTTCCCTTTCTTCCAGCTTCTTTCCCTTTCCCTGCGTAGAACTCCTGCGTACCAATTGTGCCTACGCCGGGCACAACATTGGTATCGGAGCTTTTACAATCCCCGGCCATGGCTCGAGGCAAGCAAGCTGCCACGGCCCCGTAGAATCAGCCCGAGAAAGAGACTCTCGTCTCTGCGAACAGCCCAAAATCAGGACCTGAAACCAGCAGCGAGATCACGATGGCACAACTCATGGCCAAGATTGATGCACTGGGAATCGTTGTAGCCCAGATCCAGGCTGAGCGCGCACCCCCTCTGGTGTCCAGGCCACCAGCCTCCATGGAGAAAGGGGGGCCGTCCCAGGCTCCTGAACTCCTCCGCTCTGACTTCTCAGCGCCTGTTGACCGCGAGATGCGCTTTACTCAGGACAGTGTACGCTTTGGCACTGTCGATCATGCCCTGGAAGGGAAGCGCCAGGCCTGGGATTCGCCAGGCGCACCAGGTGTTCGGGAAAATGCCCCAATGGTGCCGCCTCCCCGAAATCTTCACCAGGAGATGGAGGATGATTGGGAGGAGTATCCAGGGCACCGTGGAGCACTTCGGGGTGGGGCAGAACCTCGTTTGGCCCGTCTACAATTTCCACGTTATAACGGAGATGATGACCCTGTAGAGTGGCTCTACAAGGCGGAGAAATTTTTCGACTACCAGGGAACGCAGTCGGAGGCTGAACGGCTGCGCATAGCGGCCTTCCATCTTGACGGGGATGCATCGGTGTGGTATTAGAGCTTTGAGAAGGAGGTGCGCTACCCAACTTGGGTCGCCTTCTCCGATGAATTATGCATCCAGTTCGGCCCCAATGAGTTCCAAGATTTCAACGAGATGCTGTCCTCCTTGCGCCAGACATCCACCGTGCGCGCCTACTACACCGAGTTCATGAAGGTGGCTAATCGCCTCCTTGAATGGCCAGTGGCCGCCCTGGTGGGTACGTTCAAGCGAGGACTTAAGCCTGAGATTTCTGAGGCGATGCGCCATTTTCCCTGTTCCAGCATGCGAGAGGTAGTGCGCCATGCACGTATTGAGGAGGAGAAGTTGACTCGACAACGACGGGGAGGCAGGCTCGGGCCTTTTCCTCGGACGGCTGTGTCCGCCTCTCCCCTTGCCGTTCCAGCCAGCAACCAACCTGGCCGCGTTGGCCAAGCTCCTCCTCCGGCTGGCCCGATTGTCCGTCGTCTCACTCCTGCCCAAATGGAGGAATGTCGTGCAAAAGGACTCTGTTTTCGCTGCGATGAGAAGTTTGCTCCGGGGCACCGTTGTTCCGTCAAAGGGAGTCTATTAGTAGAAGAGATCGATGAGGAGTCCGGGGGTACCGCTGAGCCTGATTCTCTGTACCCTGTGGATACATTACCAGAGATCTCTGTGCATGCTTTCTCAGGGGCCTTCACTCCGCGTACGATGAGGGTACAGGGTTACCTCAAGCGGCAACAGGTCGCCATTCTGATTGACAGTGGATCGACGCACAATTTCATTAACGATAAGGTGGTGCAGCGGCTAGGTTGCTTTGTGTCTGACTCTACCCCCTTTGATGTACTGATCGATGATGGCAAGCACCTCCACAGTTCAGGTGTCTGTGCACAGGCGGCACTCTCCATCCAGGGCCACACCTTCGTGACTGACCTCTTTTTACTGCCGACGAAGGGGGCGGACGTGGTGTTGGGGGTGCTGTGGCTCCAGGAGCTTGGGGATGTTCTTTGGAACTTTAAATAATTGGTGATGGATTTCGCATTGCATGGACAGCGGGTACGTCTCCAAGGCTCACAGCCTGGCACTCTCCTCTCTGCCCAAGCAGCGGGGTCCTTCTTTAGGTTCGCCGCACAAGGACTCCTCCTCCAGCAGCGGGCGTCGGTGGACGTGATACAGGATGACGTGTCGCAGGACCTTCTTGATCTTTTGACAGTGTATGGACCGGTGTTTGCTGCGCCAACAGGCCTTCCGCCGGTGAGGGTTCATGACCACTCTATTCCCATTCTGCCCGGTGCTGCTCCCACTAATGTACGCCCCTACCGTTATCCATACATTCAGAAGGCTGAGATCGAGCGCCTGGTAGCGGACATGCTTTCTTCAGGCATCATTCAGCCTAGCACGAGCTCTTTTTCTTCTCCAGTGTTGCTGGTCCATAAGAAAGATGGTACATGGCGCTTCTGTGTGGATTATCGGGCGTTGAATGCAATTACAGTGAAGGACAAGTATCCTATACCGGTGGTGGAGGAACTATTGGACGAGTTGGCTGGTGCTACCGTCTTCAGTAAGCTTGACCTTCGTTCTGGTTACCATCAAATCCGCATGCAACCCTCCGATGTGCATAAGACTGCCTTCCGTACTCATGATGGTCATTTTGAGTTCTTGGTTATGCCGTTCGGCCTCACTAATGCGCCCTCTACTTTTCAGAGCCTTATGAATGACCCCTTCCGGCCCTTCCTCCGCCGCTTTATCTTGGTGTTCTTCGATGATATTCTGGTTTATAGCAAGACGTGGGGCGACCATTTGGAACATCTCAGGTCTATCTTTGATATCCTACAAGCTAACTCATTGTTTCTTAAACGCTCGAAGTGTTCGTTTGGCAGTTCACAGGTTGAATACTTGGGTCATATCATCTCTCGTGACGGTGTGGCTACTGACCCCTCGAAGGTGACCGCCATGCTATCTTGGCCGGCCCCTACTTGTGCCCGGGCACTACGAGGTTTCCTTGGCCTTACTGGCTATTACCGGCGCTTTATTCACCGCTATGGCGAGATTGCTCGACCGCTCACTCAGCTGTTGCAGAAAGGTGCTTTTTGTTGGTCCGACGCTGCCCAGGCCGCCTTTGAAGAGTTGAAATAGGCTATGGAGACCGCCCCTGTTTTGATTCTACCTGATTTCAGCCGGCCATTCGTGGTCGAGACCGATGCGTCGGATGCCGGCCTCGGGGCGGTACTACTGCAAGAGGAGTGTCCCATTGCCTATTTCAGTAAGGCCTTGGCTGGTCATTCTCTGTCCCTTTCCGTCTACAAGAAAGAGATGCTCGCCATTGTCCTTGCGATCGAGAAGTGGCACCCTTATTTGCTTGGCCGGCGGTTTCTCATTCGCACTGACCATCAGCCACTCAAGTATTTCCTCGAACAGCGGGTGTCCATGCCCGCACAGCAGCGGTGGGTTAGTAAGCTCTTGGGTTATGATTATGAGGTCGTGTACAAGAGGGGATCGGACAACACTGTCGCTGATGCACTATCTCGCCGCGCCAACCCAGGTTCATGTTTGGCTATTTCCAGCCCGGTTTATCCCTTTCTTGATGAATTACAGCAGGCTTATACGGATGATTGCTCGACCTCCACTCTGATTGCGGGCCTTCAAGCCGACCCCGCGGCACACCCTGGTTTTGCATGGAAGGATGGCCTTCTCTTTTGGAAGGACCGTCTTTGGGTACCTGCGGTGACAGACCTGTGCCAGCGTCTCCTCGCTCACTTCCATGCTTCTCCTTTGGCGGGTCATGAGGGTGCTCTTCGCACTTATAAACGGGTCAGTCAGAGCTTCTTGTGGAAGGGTGTCCATCGCGCAGTGACTGATTTTGTGGCTGCTTGTGATGTCTGTCAGCGTGCTAAGTCCGCCACTACCTCACTGGCCGGGTTGCTCCAGCCCTTGCCCATTCCAGATCAGGTTTGGGACGATGTTTCCATGGACTTCGTTGAGGCATTGCCTTTGGTTCAAGGCAAGTCCGTGATTATGGTGGTCGTTGATCGGCTATCTAAATATGCCCATTTTTGTGCTCTGGGTCATCCTTACACAGCTAAGTCAGTGGCAGAACTTTATGTTCGGGAAGTTGCCAAGTTACATGGTATGCCTCGCACGGTGGTCTCTGATCGCGACCGGGTTTTCATCTCTCAGTTTTGGCAAAAATTTTTCACTCTCCAGGGCACTTCTCTCCACATGAGCACCGTATACCACCCCCAGACGGATGGTCAGACAGAGATTGTGAACCATTGTTTGGAGCAGTATTTGCGTTGCTTCGCTATGGATCAGCCCCGACGTTGGCTTCAGCTGCTTCCTTGGGCTGAGTGGTCTTATAACACCGCCTATCACACTTGTGCTGGGTTCACTCCTTTTCAGATTTTGTATGGCAGGCCGCCCCCTACTGTGCTATCCTATGTACCTCATCGGTTTTCCGTGGCAGAGGTCGACTACATGCTGCAGACTCGGGATGAGGTTCTTCGTCAGCTCAAAGAGAACCTGTCTGTCACTTAGAACCGAATGAAGCAGATTTATGACAGCCATCACACTGAGCGCGAGTTTGCCGTGGGGGACTTGGTTTATGTTTCAGTCCTTCCTCAGCGTCAGTCCACGTTGTTCCAGCCTGAGCACTCTAAGCTTGCTCCACGATTTCATGGGCCCTACGTTGCCGAAGAGAGAGTGGGTTCGGTTGCTTATCGCCTCACTTTACCCGCAGGTTCGTTGTTCCATCCGGTTTTTCATGTTTCCCGGCTGCGTCGTTGCATTGGTGACCCTACCCTGGCTATGGATGCTACCCCTCTTCCCTTGATGGGCCCTGTCGCCTCGTCTGAGCCGGTTCCTGCAGCGCTGCTTGACAAGCGTCGTGTACGCCGTTCTGGTTGGATTATCACCGAGGTTTTAGTCTCTTGGCAGGGCCAACCACTGGAGGATGCTACGTGGTTGTCTGAGGATGAGTTTTTGCTCCGGTATCCTTCATGGTCGCCTTGAGGACAAGGCGTGTGCGGAAGCCTGGTGGAATGTTGTGCACGGGTGCACTAGTGGATAGTATTTCCTTTATTTTAGTGCTTTATTATGTCAGTAGGCTAGTTAGCAGTTGATTATTGTAACTTTGATTAGTAGAAGCTGTAGAAACTGGCGCACTAGTGGACCACAGGTGAACTGGGCCCACTAGTGGCGCGACTCTCAAGATGGGGTGCGACTCCCCATAAAGGGGGTCGTCTTGTTCCTTTGTTGGTATGTTATTGAAGTAATTCCAGAACTCCTTTCCCTTTCTTCTAGCTTCTTTCCCTTTCCCTGCGTAGAACTCCTGCGTACCAATTGTGCCTACGCCGGGCACAACAAGTTCCTTCTTCATCAACGCCCAGGTCTGGATAGGGGGATGCCCAGCAGCAGTGTCATCTTCCAGCCTGGTTCGCCACCAAAGCTTGGCATCTCCTAAGAGATACAAGCTCGTCACCATAACCTTCTCCTCGTCCAAGGTATGGGTGATCACAAAGAACTGCTCCATATCCCAAACGAAGTTTTCAATATCCTTAGCACTCCGTGAGCTAGAGTAGGATTTCGGTTCAGGCACCTTCACTTTCTTCATGGATTGCCCCATCTTGGATCTGGGTTTCACCTCTGTCCCTGAAGGTGCTGAGTTCAAAACAGCTCACTCAAGGAGGGCTATTTTGTCCGTCAGCTCTTGCACCTTCTCCTCAGTTTTGGTCCTCAGATCCCTCAATTTCTCCTTCAAGTAGTCCTTAGTAGCAATCATGCCCGCAGCCAGCATACTGGTTTGGGCAGCACCTCCTGTGGAAGTGCCTTCTCCGGCCATGTCTGCATAGGTACTTATCTCAACCAAGGAGAGACGCTGGTCAAAAGTCTCCTGGACAGATCGCAACTCAGCCTGGACTTCGGTCAGCGTCCCTGGGGCCAACTTCAATGCCTCATACTTTGCCTCCATCTCTGTCAAACGCTGGAGCATAGAGCCTGTCATGGCGGCTCCTTGTCTGTTTGAATTAGCAAGGAAACCTGGGTTCTAGGCTCGCCAAATCCCCTACAAAAGTGCCTGGTTCGTTGGGATCCTGGCAATTGAACCAACTGTCATAGGCGCAGAGCTTTGCCTAGCGTCCACACCCGCGATGGCCTGACTACAGCGCGTAGCCAGCAGCCTACTCTTGCGACCTTCCCTCTAGTATGCTCAAGGGGAACAAGCAATCAGCCAACACAGCCGTCTCTAGTGCAAAGGGGCTCCGCCCAATGCTTATATAACGCAGTCCGTTGGTTACAATGGCAGGGCGAGGGTCGGGGCTGACAAGCCAAGTCGCAGTGCAGAGATCTCACACTCTCTCTGGTTTGTCCTCTACAAGTTTCTGTCTATCATGGCTGCCCCCATCCTCTTCCTATATATAGACACAGCTCTGCTGTCCGTATCGCACTAGGAGTACAATCCCAACCTAAGTATATACAGAGTCTCTCCCTATCCCAACTCTTCCCAGCCCAATGGGGCGTCCCAACACAATATAGGAGACCTGAGAAGAATCCGAGTTCGGCTAGGAGTCCAGCGCCCTGCTGCCTCTAGAGTTCTTCCATCCGGGGAAACCTGTGCATCATCTCCTATCCGTACTAGGAGTCGGGCTGTGCTGCCTCCCTGTGTCCTACCGCCCCTAGGAGCCCGTCCCTAAGGGGTTGTGGCGCCCATCACGCCACTTAGAATCCTGTCCACGCAACTTTGCCTCAAACTACTCCGCAAGGTGAGTGCACATCCGGAACCACTCCCACGCTGCTCGAAGCATCCATCTGTGCCCAAGGGGCTGCTTAGGCTGTCTGTCGCCCAAGCCAACTTGGCTGTCCGCTGCCAAGTATAGGGGGTAGCCGCCCCCTTGTCTAAGCAAAAAGTGGAGGGGCTAACACCGCCCCTTAGCTGCTTTGATCAGCCAAGGCTTGGGGAGTCCGCTCCCCTCCTTCCTTTGAATCCTCAATCACCCGAAGGTGCCCCCTCAAGCGGGGACTCTAGGAACCGAACACATCCCATTCGCTGCAAGTGACTCATCCGGGCAACTTCCTCGTGCTCTGATTCCTCCTTCTCCTCTTCAGCGACAAGTGCATTCAGCCTTTCCCATTTTGAACATTCTTTGGCACGGTGCGGCCCATCACATATAAAACAGCCACCACCTCCGTTAGGCCGGCCAGACTACTCGCTCCCCTTTGCTTGGCCACCGTTACCACCTTTACTGCCCTCCTTGTGATATTGGTGACGCCAGCCTCCTAAACACCCATGAACTACACCAACAGCCCGTCCCTTGGCTGCCTCGCTCAGCCAAGTGTGAGGGGAGAGTGCTCCCCCTAAGTACAAGCTCGCCCAAGGACCTACACCCCACCATGTAGCTGATCCAGAAATTTACTTCAGCACGGTGAATGTCATCTCCCAATGCTCAGCACCTCACTGCCCAGAAAATCTGCCAACGACCTCGCAGCAGCACGTCAAGAGCCCTCTACTCCTTTGGGATTCCAATGCCTCAGCACATGTCCAATCTCCCTAGCGCCAAGCCCATCAAGTGCTTTCACCTCCTTCTGGGTTGTCTGAACACTTCAGCAAGGATAGATCTCCGATCTGTTCAGCAACAACCCATCAAGGATCTCGCCTCTTCCATGTATCACAGTGATTCAGCAACCTTTAGCCAACTCCTTCACAAAGACCATACAGAGCTTTCACCTCCTTTAGTATCCCAGCAATGGAACCAACTGTCACACGCGTGAAGCTTTGCCTAGCACCCGCACTCATGATGGCTGCGCCGGACAACCAGCAGCCACCTCTTCCCACTTGTATGCACAAGGGAAACACAAGCAAAGCAGCAACACAAGTCCGACCTGGTGCAAGGGTCTCCGCCCAAGCTATATTTCTGTCCGCTGAATTACAAGATAGGGAGAGGGCAAAGGCTGATCCACCAGGCTGAGAGCTCTCCTCTTTGCACCTTGGTTGATTGTGCACGAACAGATCTATCTCTGATCAGCCAGGGCTGCCCTACTCTCCCCTTTAAATAGGTTCAACATGAAATTGGTCGTCCCTATGCTACTAGGAGTACAAAACCCACCCAATACAAGAGTCCTCACCATGACCAACTCTTAGCCCATAAGCATTCTGCCCCTAGGATAGATTAGGAAACTTGAAAGAGTCAATCTTCCGCTAGAAGTCCATCGCCATTCTGCCTCCAAGAGTCCGCCCATCCAAGGAAACCGGCCACTTCGACTGCCATCCGCCCTAGGAGTGTGACCCGCCTGCCTCTATAAGTCTTGTTTGTCCTAGGAACCTGCTGCCCGGACTCCTACTCAAGCTAGGAGTGCAGCGAACCAGCATAGGTGAATCCTGTCCGCCTTAGGTGTCCTCCTCTAAGTCCAAGTAGCACCCAGCTTCACTGCTAGAGTCCTGCCCGCACAAGGATTTCTACTCAGCCTACTCCGCAAGGCGAGTAGCTCATCCGGAACATCTTCTGCGCTATCCCAGCATCCGTTCGTGCCCAAGGGGCTGCCTAAGCTGTTCATCGCCTAGCAAACTTGGCTCTCCGTTGCCAAGTAAGGAGATAGCCGCCCCTTTTAGGATACCTGGCTCTCACCCAGGCGACCGGGGTTCAAATCCCGGTGATGAAACCAACTGTCATGAGCGTGAAGCTTTGCCTAGCATCTGCACTCGAGATGGCCTGGCTGCGCCGCGCAACCAACAGCCACTCTCTTCCCTTCCTACTCATATGCGCAAGGGAAACACAAGCAAAACAACAACACAAGTCCAACCTGTTGCAAGGGTCTCCGCCCAAGCTATATTTCTATCCCCTGAAATACAAGATAAGGAGAGGGCAAGGGCTGATCCACCAGGCTAAGAGCTCTCCTCTCTGCTCCCTGGTTCGCTATGCAGGAACAAATCTATCTTTGATAAGCCATGGCCGCCCTGCTCTCCCCTTAAATAGGTTCAGCTTGTAACTAGTCGTCCTTGTGCTACTTGGAGTACAAAACCCACCCAATACAAGAGCCCTCACCCTAACCAACTCTCAGCCCATAAGCATTTTGCCCCTAACATAGATTAGAAAACCTGCAAGAGTCTGTCTTCCACTAGAAGTTCATCGCCATGCTCCCTCCAAGAGTTTACCCATCCAAGGAAACCAGCCACTCCGACTCCCATCTGCCCTAGGAGTGTGACCAGCCTACCTGTGTGAGTCCTATTAGTCCTAGGAACCTACTGCCTAGACTCCTACTCAAGCTGGGATTGCAGCGAACTAGCATAGGTGAATCCTGTCCGCCTTAGGAGTCCTCCACTAAGTCCAAGTGGCGCCTAGCTTCCCTGCTAGTGTCCCACCCGCGCAAGGACTCCTACTCAGCCTGCTCCACAAGGCGAGTAGCTCATCCAGAACATCTCCTGCGCTATCCCAGCATCCGTCTGTGCCCAAGGGGCTGCCTAGGCTATCCATCACCTAGCAAACTTGGTTGTCCGCTACCAAGTAAGGGTATAGCCGCCCCCTTTTAGGATACCTAGCTTTCACCTAGGAGAGCTGGGTTCAAATCCCGGTGATGAAACCAACTTTCACGGGCGTGAAGCTTTGCCTAGCGTCCGCACTCATGATGGCCTGGCTGCGCCGTGTAACTAGCAACCACTCTCTTCCCTTCCCACTCGTATTTGCAAGGGAAACACAAGCAAAATAGCAACACAAGTCCAGCCTAGTGCAAGGCTCTCCGCCCAAGCTATATTTCTATCCACTGAAACACAAGATAGGGAGACGGCAAGGGCTGACCTACCAGGCTGAGAGCTTTCCTCTCTGCTCCCTAGTTATCTGTGCAATAACAAATCTATCTCTGATAAGCCATACCCGCAATGCTCTCCCCTTTAAATAGGTTCAGCCAGAAACTGGTCATTCCTATGCTACTAGGAGTACACAACCCACCCAATACAAGAGTCCTCACCCTGACCAACTCTCAGCCCATAAGCATTCCGCTCCTAGCATAGGTTAGGAAACCTGCAAGAGTCCATCATCTACTAGAAGTCCATCACCATGCTGCCTCCAAGAGTCCGCCCATCCAAGGAAACCAACCACTCCAACTCCCATCCGCCCTAGTAGTGTGACCAGCCTGCTTGTGTGAGTCCTGTCCGTCCTACGAACCTGCTACCTAGACTCCTACTCAAGCTAGGAGTGCAGCAAACCAGTATAGGTGAATCCTATCTGCCTTAGGAGTCCTCTAAGTCCGAGTAGTACCCAGCTTCGCTGCTAGAGTCCTTTCCGAGTAAGGACTCTTACTCAGCCTGCTCCGTAAGGCGAGTAGCTCATCTAGAACATCTCCCGCACTGTTCCAGCATCCGTCCATGCCCAAGGGGCTGCCTAGGCTGTTTGTCGCCTAGAAAACTTGGTTGTCCACTGCCAAGTAGTGGGATAGCCACCCCCTTTTCCCATCCAGCAAGTTAATGGGCTAACACCCTCTACGTAGCTCATTCTAGATTAAATTACTCAGCAGGAACATAAGAAATTGTATTTAATTGTAAAAACTCAAAAAATAGACAAATTGGCAAAAAAACCCAATATGCAGTGTTGGCGTTCGAATGCCCTACAGGGTTGTTCGAATGGCTGGCTGTTCGATCACTATAATGGCAGTTCCTGGTTTGTCTTCCCCACTTTGAAATCAAAACCGAAACTCCACAAACACTTTATAATTCATCAAATCTTATTCCCAAACTTCATAATAGTCAAATCCATTCTTATAGAACATGAAATCTAGTCATTAGTAAACAAAAACCTAAAGAAATTTTATCAAAGATTAAACCTTTCTCAAATTGCTATTAAAGTTCGTAATCATGGAACCCACTTCAAAACTCCATCAAACTTAAATCCGAAATCACAACAATGTTTAGGACCAAAGCTCATACCTTTAGCAAACTTTCTCACTAGAAATCGCTCTTCAAACTCCTTCAAAACCTACCCAACACATTATTTTTATTAATACCTTCACAAAACCGATTTTAAAACACCTAAATCTCTTGAAAAACCTTAGATCTAGGGTTCAAGAAGCTTTAAAATGAAATTCTCATCACTGAGACTTGAAATAGAAACTCAAATTAGTAGTTTTTGAGCAATAACCCTAATTTTGCACATGGGGCCCACGGTAGGAATCCTCCCCCTAACTTTTTGAAAAGAATAGTAAAACTTTTGAAAATTCTAGAAAAATTCTAAATGACTTAAATTAACTTAAAAACATGAAATGTAAAGAAAATTTATGTTAAAACCTTTGTTAACCATTTTAATTTTGAAAATAGTCAAAACCAATCAAAATTGACATTAAACCACACAATAACAATTAAATAGAGTAAAATAAACTTGTATAAGTTTAGGGATCTTACACTCTAGTTCCACATTCAAATTTTAATTAGTGATTTTAGGGAATGTGGTAATTTTTTCTAGTATACAGGTACTAAAACCATCAACCTTTGATTCCAATTCACATATAATTCCCCATTTAATGTATATGACCTTCGAAAAAAGTGACCAATACGCCCCCATAAAAAAGGTACGCAATAAAGCGTCAATAACGTATTGCACTCTAAAGAAGCCTAACACTAAAAAAAAAGATAAAATTACCCTATATTTCACTTCAAAATTTTAAATTAATATCATCCCATACCCTTAACTCTCTCTATTCTGTGTGGCAAGCTTAACTGATTTATGTGCTAACCTAGCTTGTTTTCGTTGCAACTAGGCCAGCTACAAGTGTTGTTAGGAAAATGACGTCAACGATAGCTTCACCAATGCCAATCTTTTATAAAATTAAAAAATTTAAACTTTTGTAGATTGGTGAACTCTAGATATGATATTATCATTTTATTTATATTAATAATAAAATAATAAATAATTTAATAAAATATTTGTTGACAAAAAAAATTTCATAGTTGAAATTCAAAAGCAAAGATTTCGAAGCTTGACTAGCTCTGAGTAAGACCTAATTTTCAAAATGGACAAAGTCTCAAAATTGGACAAAGTCTAAAAGAAAAAAAAGAGAAGGATGAATAAGTAAAATCTAATCCTACACATGTAGAGAGTGGTTACGACTTCTAACAAAAAAAATTCATGTGAGGACCTCATAAGGCTCTCTTGTACTCAAAGATATCTACAATAGCTAAATTGGCTAAGAGAGGGTTCATAAGCCTCATGTAGCCACATCAAAATGATTACCAAATCTAAATAAAGAAATCAAAATACAAAGTATCGTGTGAGACCTAATAAATCATACACCAAAATAACCATAAAAGACCAAAATGGCTGAAAACATAAAAAATTAAATTTGAAAGAACTCAAAGTTTGAAGGAAAAAAAGGGTTATGTTGAAAATCCCGTGAGTCACATATGGAGAATGGGAAGACTAAGTCAAAGCCTTGAGGCTCATGATCCCTTACTCTAAATAAAAAAAATAAAATGAGAAAATAAAATCAAAAAATGAATGAATGAAATGATGAAATAAAAAAAATGAAATAAGCGATGAAGTGGACGAGACCAAGTCAAGGGTATAATGCCCGGACTTCTCTCACACTCCCCACTAATCAATTCAATTCTTACCAACCATCCCACTAACCTATTCTCCATCTCCCACTAACCCATTTTTCATCTCCCACTAACTCACTCTCCACTTCCCATGAACTACCCTTTCAACTCACCCCCACCACTTTTTAACTGTACAATCCCAATGCTATAAATACCTTTTCATTTTCATAAGGATGAGCTTTTGGTTTTCAAGTCTATGCAATCTCCAAAAAGAAATTCAGAAGTCCATCACACACCAAAAGACGTCCAAATCCTAAAAAGCTTTGACCATCAAAAAGTTGAAGAAGATCGAGGAATTGGAAGACAAACAAGAAGCATGCTAGAAGGAAGAAGAACTTGTGCAAGGGGAGCTCTCATCTTCAATAAGAATTTTCTTTGTTTCTTTGTTTCTTTTTTTTTTTTAAACTTGAAAGCTGCAACCACTTCTCCTGGCACTTCTCTTTTCTTATTTTAATAAATTTCAAGTTGTTTCTTTCACTTTTCCCATCTAATCGAAGGGTTTTAAAAATTGATTAATCACTACTACTCACTCCAAATTGTAAAGAGTAGTCTTGATTAATTAAGATAATGTCATCCCATATAAAAAAATAGTTGTTCTCTATCTCTTGCAAAGAAGGATCATCTGACCATTATCTTGACTTGTGCTTAGGGAACTACCAAAATCCCCCAACAGATTTTTGGCACACCCGGTGGGACCTTCTCCTCCTTCCATCCTTTTGGCAAAAATGGAGGCTACTAGAAATTTCAAGCTCGTTATTAATTTTGATGAAGCTAAGTTTCAAGCTTTTTTGGCAAAGAAGAAACATGAAGAAAAAATGGTGATTCCGGTGGACACCAACATGGATGCTATGTGTAGTTCTAAGAAGAAGACTAAAGTAAATGTTCCATTGCCTAAGACCACTTATTCCCCTCACTTTGCCTATGGAAAAGTTTTGAGCGGTGACAGGGTATTTTCAAAGCTAAGGCATAATGCTCCTGAAGACTTTGTGAACGAAGCTCATGTAGAGCCTAAAACCACTCACTCCCCTCACTTTGCCTATGGGAAAGTTTTGAGCAGTGATAGTGTATTTTCAAGGTTAAGGCACAATGTTCTTGAAGAATTTGTGAACCAAGCTCATGTGGAGCCTAAGACCACTCACTTCCTTCACTTTGTCTGTGGCAAAGTTTTGAGCGGTGATAGTGTGTTTTCAAGGCTAAGTTACAATACTCATGGAGACCTATTGAACCAAGTTCATCCAAAGCTTAAGACTACTCACTCCCCTCACTTTGCTTCTAGCAAAAAATTGAGTGGTGAGAGTGTGTTCTCAAGGCTAGGGAACAAAGTTCTATGTGGAAAGTCAAAAAAGGCTTTGAATGTTTTAAGACCTATGAAAAAGACAAAAGTTATGGTTCAAGGGGCTAAAAGAAATATGGATGATAGCCTCATTGATGTTGGTATATGGGATCCATCGGGTCATTCTCCAACCTCCTTCAAGGAGCTACAACAAAACAATAAATTTAAGCCATTGGAGGAATTAAATGGGTAAATGACAACAAGTTTGTTCTTAAGACCTTAAAAGCCCAAAAAGGAAAATGGACCCATGATTGTGACATTCCCCATGAATGGAGAATTTTTTTGGTCTGGAAAGAAGAAAATGCCATCTGCTTTCAAGGCAAAGTCAAAGAAAATTTCTTCCACGATGGTGGAAACTCCATGCTACAAGAAGATTGGGAAAAAAGAAACCACATGCCGAAAAGACATGGTATTGACCATGAGTCACTTGAAATGAAAAATGAAGTTTCACAGAATAGTTATCCTACTTTTTGTGATAATTCAAATCCCAAGGGGTGGAGGTCCATGAAAAAAAAAGGACAAAAAAATATGAAATGGAGAAACTCTTTCCCAAAAAGGGAAGGGGATGATTTCACCCACCATTAATTTTTTTTAAAAATGACTCAACAAAGTGTGTTACTCCCATGCCCTACATGTGGCAATGGTAAGATGGTACCTTTCTTCGAAGAGAAGAAGGATTGTTGAGGGAACAACTTTGGAAAACCATACTTTCAAGGAAGGAGGTCATCCAAGTATATTCCATTTCCTACCATTGATAGATCAAAGTTCTATTGGAGGAGAGTCAATTTTAAGAATGATAGTGTTAACAAGTCTTCACAACATGATGAAGAGGAATGCCCGACTCTTGAGAAGAATATGGTTCACAATTCTAAAATGCCATCTTCTCCTAGTGAGTCTGATTCTTCAATGGAATTCGCCCCAAGAAGGAAAAATTTTTTTAGAAAATCAAGTCCAATGACTAATAGTACTTGAGAAAAATTGTCCTTAGGTGATGAAATTGAAAATTTGAGCTCAAGTTCTCGCAAAATCTCGAAAACAACCCAAAGGTGGAGGCCTAAGGAGAAGTAGCCTCATGTTGCAATTGTAATTATGGTTGGCTCAAAAAGTGAAGAAGAGCAAACTATGAGAACAACTTAATACTACACAAAAAGTAAAAAAAACTTCTTTGAAAGATGGGGGTGTAGAGACTTCTTGAGGTCTCCTAAATTCACTTTTGCAACAAGTGAATTCCCTTCAATCACTCATGGAGAAGAAGCTGTTGATGAAGAGGAGGTTCAAGTAGAAGATGACATAGAGATAGGGCAAGTCCCTACTCATTTTAATAAATTTATGGTAGATCAAGAGAAGCAAATAGAAGAATTGAAAGTCATGATTGGAGCATTAGCCACAACAACTTAAAGTCAATAACAAGTCACTTCTAATCATTAAGGTGACTTCTATGAAGTTAATTCTCATAAAAATGAAGGAATGGAAAGGGAAAGTCCTCAAGCACATATATCAAGAAAAGAGATGCACGAAGCTCTTCAACACATCTAAGAAGAGTTTAAGTTGAGAAAAGTGGGAGTAAATTCCCCTTACTCAGCTTGGATGGATAAAATACCTTTCCTACCTAAATTCAAGCAGCCAAACCTACAAACCTATAACGGTCAAGTTTCTCCAAAGCAACATTTTGCCACTTCAAGGCTTTAACTAAAAACCTTGTTGGCAATGATGTTGCACTCATTAGACTATTTGTCATCACTTTGAAGGGAACTACATTTGATTGGTATATGACTTTGCCAAAAGAATCGGTACAAACATGGGCAGACTTGGAGGCTAAATTCTTGAGTCATTTCTTTGATGAAGAAGCAACTACTTCTATGGCCCAACTTTATTCAACAAAGTAGGGGCCAAAGGAGACAGTATATGACTTCATAAAAAGATGGAGGGCTCTTGCACTAAAGTGTCTAGATGGAACAACTCAGAAGAATCTTACTAAAGTATGTCGTTTGAATCTTCGTGTAAAGATTCAATCAAAGATGGGATCAATAAAGGCAGAAACTTTTAACAATATCATGAAAAGTGCTATTGAGGCAGAGCATTTAGTGTTTGAATATGAAGCTGAAAAATGTGGTGAAAAGAAAGAATATGTTAAAACCATTAAGAAGAAAGAAGTATTTTCTGTTCAAACTTCTGAAGCAACATCTCATGATAAGAAAGACGATGGCTGAAGTAAAGAAGAGAACATTAAAAGAAAGAATGAATAGAGAATATTCTTTTGATGTAAATGAAACTGAAAACCTCTTTCACAAATTGATGAAGAAGGGGAAGATCAAGCTTCCAGAGTGCAAGAGACCAAATGAGGAAAAACAAACAAATGATCCATCATTTTGTTTGTTCCATTAGATCCTGGGCCATAATATTAAATAATGTTATATCTTTAAGGATCAAGTACAAGCTCTAATTGATGAAGGAGTCATTAGGTTGACTGGAGAAGAAAAGAAAGTTTTTGCAAATTTAATTTCAGTCCAATTTGGGGCTTTTGAGCCAATCCAAGTAAGAATTCCTCATAAAGAAGATGATGTGGAGTTTAAATATGTAAAAGTTTTCCTAGAAGTTTATGAGTCTCTTGTCCCTCTTCAAATATCAAATGGCACCTTCATGTAGGTGCATCCAGATCTCTTGAAGGATGAAAAGTGGGAGATTGTTAACAAAAAATCTCGTACACCCAAAGTATATGATATTACTAAAACGGGAACATTCCTTCCCCTACCAAAGTTACATAGTGTAACTAAGTCAAAAAATAAGATCAAGAAGAAAAAGAAGGCAACAAGGAAGAATGAAATCTTGCCAATAGGATTACTTGAACAAGAGCCAAGGGTTCCATGTACTTTTGCGAAATTTATGTCACCGAAACCTTGGAAAAAGAAGGAGAGGCAAAATGACATGGTGGTCCCAATTCTCAAAGAGAAAGAAGTGATTGAAGGATTTTGGGAATGTAATAATGTCATTATAATCTCAAACTCAGAAAGTGAAGATAACCGTTCAGAAGTTTAAGATAATCTTATCATTATGTTGAATTATGAGTCGGATGACTCAATTGAAATCCAACAAAATATTTTAAGTCAAGAGTTGGACATTGAAGTAAACAACAATGAACTATGGTCAACTTTTGAATATGGAGAACACTTCCTTCCAAATGGATGGAGGGCTTAGCCAGAAGTTGAAGTGAGAACTATCCTTTGGGAGAACACAGCTACAGAAATTTAAATAGATAAACCTTGGCCTGTGTTTGAAAATCAAAATGAGAAACTTGTACCTAATGGATGGAGAGCGTGGCCAGAAGATGAAAAGAGAAATATCCTTTGAGAGAACAAAGACACATAAACCAAAATAGATAAGCCTTGGCCCGTACTTGAAAATGAAAGTGTGAATTTTTACCAAATGGTTGGAAGGCTTGGGAAGAAAAAAAAAGGATGACCCACAAAGAAAAAAGATTAAGCGAGAAGAAGAAAGCATTGATGGGCAGCCATAATCAAAAGAAGGCAACCCTCTAACTCAATCTCTCGTAGATCAAGAGAAAGACGAGATGATCATCCTAATTGAAGAAGATCAGGAGGATGAAGAAACAACTCATGAGTGCCATATGGTTTCGGTCAAAGATTCAAAGCTAGAAGCGGACATAATTGAGTTATCTAACCAAATAGAGTATATGACAAGAGACTTTCAAGAAATGAAAATAAGTCTTTGCCCTTCTTGGATTGAGTTATCTTCAAAGAGGAATCTAAAAGTTCTACCTAAAGAAGAAAGAATGTGTTTTGAAGTCAAAACTCTGGACGTGGCAACTCAGATACCTCCACACTTGCCTCAGCCTTCCAGGATGACTTCTTTTACGGGAAAAGATTCATTACCAAGAAAAAATACTAGATTGAGGTCTAGAGTGGCTAAATCTCATATTAAATCCTCTAGAGATGAAGTTATGACCTCTAAAACTCAAATCAAAGTACCTAATGTTCAACCTCAACTTTTGAAAGATTACGAAGAACATTGGGTTAGCATATGGGATGAAAGAGGTACAAGATAAGACTCCCCAAAGTCTCTCCATGGGCAAGTGATGAAAAAATTGTTCCTAGTGGATGACAAAGTGATGATGAATCAATGATTGCTCCTTTGAAGGAAAAAGACAAAGACAATGAGAAGACATTCATGTGTAACATGATTTCTCTTTATCATAAGTTTGCTCCAACAATAAAAGAGGACTACTTGGTTAAAGACTTTTGCAACATGACCAAGTTAACGAAGGAAGAAGTTGTCGGTGAAACTTATGATGATTTTGCATCTGATTCCGAGGGAAGCATGGAGCAAATCCACAACACTGAAGAATCAAATCCTGGAACAAGATCAAGGCGAGATTATCACAAAGATTATTTTGACTATTGGAAGGAAAAAGAAAAAACAAAATAACAAAAAGTTGTCCAGTTTTAAGAGCCAGTTAAAAGTAGTTCACCTCTTCCATATATAAGTGAGCCTTTAAATTATGACTTGATTGCTCAACTAAGAAATGTGCCTGTCAGGTTGACCATATATGACTTGCTTCAATTGTCTCCAGAGATTAGGAAGACGGTTGTAAATGTGCTAATGGAAGCTAAAAAATATGCACCTCATGTCAACCATGTTGAAATCAAAGGGGAGAAAGAAATATGTGAAAAGTGTCATGAAGTTAAGCTTGAAAATCTTCAAACAGCAATCACATTCTCAAATGATGATATGCTACTTGGAGACATGAAACATACAAGGTCATTGTATCATACGGGGTATATTGGTCACGTGGAACTGCATCAAATTCAAATAGACCTAAGCTCTGGAATTAATATTCTCCCAGTTCGTACCTTAGAATACTTAGGAATCTCTATAAAGAAGCTTACTCCAACAATGACAAGTATTCAAGGATATGATGCAAATTCACAAAAAGTTCAGGGAAAGATCCGCCTAAAATGTCGAATTGGAACTTTAAAGTCTAAACTGACATGCTACGTAATCAATATCCAAACTTCCTATAGCCTTTTTTTAGGTCAAACTTGGATACATGAAAACTTACTAATCCCCTCAACACTTTACCAATGCTTCAAGTATATTAGAGATGATGGAAAAATTCATCGAGTCTTTATCAACAAGAAACCATTCAAAGGTGTTGATGCCTACTTTGCTGACTCTGCAATGTATGGAGATGATGATATTGAGGAATCTGAAGACTCAAAAGCAAGAGCTCCGCAAGGAACCAATGCAAGGTTTGCATTGGTTCGCGAATGCTAAAGGAAAGTACATTGTACATGTAAATGAAAAGTCGTATTACAAATATGTTGTAAATTATGTAAAGAAAATAGCTTCTAAAGATGATGTATCTCATGTATGCATGAATAAAAATTTATTTTTGAGGTATATTGCATCTTTTTCTAAAACAAAAATATTTGTAGATCAACCATTTAAAACTTTGAAAAAATATGATTTTTTGGAATTAACAATATATTTTGAGTTGCCTTTGACTCATTTGCATGCCTTTTCATATATAGAAAATCTTAAGGGATCTACTTTCCTTGTACCAAAAAATGATAATTATAAGGAAATTATATTTCACAGAACTTCCATTCTTGATCAACTTTTAAGACATGAATCAAACTCAAAAAAAGATGAAGTTGAATTAGAAACTATAGTTCAGTTTCAAAAGACATTATGAAAAATATGAGCTACAACTTTGATTCTCCGGGTGGTTTCAACAATGGTGTGGGGAGAAAAACCCCATTACAACCAGCTCTAATGTCAAAATGAAAAAATCCTTCTTTACATGGCTTGGGATTCAAACAAGACTTTATCAACTTATCTTAGGAAAATGAAAGTGACAATGAATTATGCAAAACTTCAAGTTGGGACTCAGATGTGGATACTTGTGATTTCTTTGAATCACTTGAAATGTTTAATCTTGACACAAAGTCTATAAATATGGTCTCAATAGAATGTTGTGAAAACAATGAGACTAATAATGATGAAAATAACAAAGCTAATGATGTTGAAGAAGTACAAGAATATGAAGTTGAGGAAGAAGTAAACATTATTCCTCCTACCAAAGATAAAGTAAGAGAACTAAATTTGGATACAGAGGAATACCCATTGCCCATCTTCCTTAGCACTAGTCTTACTATGAATGAGGCAGAAGCTTTGATAAGTCTACTCAAGGAATTTAAAGATGTGTTTGCTTAAAATTATACTGAAATGCTAGGACTAAGTCGAAAAGTTTCTGTTCATCATTTGAACATTAGGTCTACGGTAAAACTTGTAAAACAAGCACAAAGAAGGTTTAAGCCTTCAATAATGCAAGAAATTGAAAAAGAAGTTCAAAAGCTAAAGGAAGCTAGTTTCATTAGGGAAGAACAACACCATGATTGGCTCGCTAATATTGTACCAGTTATGAAAAAGAATGGAAAAATTTGTGTGTGCATCAATTTTAGAGACCTAAATGATGCATGTCCAAAAGATGAATTCTCATTACCAATCATAGAAATTTTAGTTGATAACACAACTGGTTATGACCGTATGTCATTTATGAATGGATATTCCGGGTACAATCAAATAAAAATGAACCCTGAAGATGAAAAATATATAACATTCAGGACTCCTTTTGGTATTTATTGTTACACTTTTATGTCATTTGTTTTAAAGAATGCTGGAGCAACATATCAAAGAGCTATGACAAAAATATTTAAAGAACATTTACATAAAAGAGTGGAGTGTTTTGTTGATGATCTTGCTGTCAAAAGCAAACATGCAAGTGATCACATAGCGGACCTTTGTATGATCTTTGAAATTTTAAGAAAACACCAAATGAGGATGAATCCTCCCAAATGCTTTCTACGAGTGTCTTCTGGAAAATTTTTAGGATTCATTGTAACCAAAGATGGAATCATGGTGGATGTCGTAAAAACAAAAGCAATAATAAAAATGAGGCCACCAGGAAACTTGTGAGAGTTAAACGGGCTTGCACATAAAATGATGAAGGTCGAGAACAAGCCCTATAATACTTGAGTCAAATGATGGTTGGGGCTAAGCATAGATATCCCCCCTTAGAAAAAGAATGCCTAGCACTCATGTTTGCAGTTGAGAAGGAAAGACACTATTTGTTAGGTCAGACAACATTCGTTGTATCTCGAGTCAATCCGCTTAAAATTTTGATGACGAAAGCAGGATCTCTTAATTCTCGATTGGCAAAATGGTCGCTTTTGTTGTTACCCTATAATCTAGTTTATATTCCACAAAAGGCAGTAAAATGTCAAGCATTAGCAGATTTTCTTGTTGAGCACCCTTTGAAAGAAAGTTTAAAGTTACAAGAAGATTTACCTGATGAAGCTGTCTTTTGTGCAAGCCCCATAAAAGTTCAAGAAAGCATATGCCATATGTACTTTGATAGTGCATCAAGAACAAATTATCATGGACAAAATGTATTTGGAGTGGGCATTGTCTTTATCACATCAAGAAAACACATGATACCATATGCTTTTGTGCTAACACAACCATGCTCCAACAACATGGCTGAATACATGACTCTAATTATTGGAATGCAGTTGGCACACGAATTACAAATAAAATCTCTTTTAGCCTTTGGCGATTCCCAATTTGTCGTCAATCAGATGAAAGGGGTTTTTGAAGTAAGAAAATCTGACATTTTGCCTTATCATTCAATGGCTAAAAAACTAGCAGAATCATTTGATGATTTTGACATACAACACATAGCAAGGTCAAAGAATGCTAAAGCAGATGCTCTTGCAGCACTAGCAACTTCTATGACAATATTAGAAGGACAAAATATTATGGTTTCCATATGTGAGAAAAGATTGGAATTTGAACTACGAAGTGAATGTAACAACATAGAGCAAATTTTATTTGATTTTGCCTTACATAACATCTTACCCCAAGACCCATTGAAGGCTGCAAGCATAAGGCGCCGAGCCTGAAAGTTTTATTATGATGCAAAAATGAAAATGTTGTATCGAAAGTCTTATGATGGGGTTTTACAAAGGTGTTTGTCACAAAAATAAGCTCAAAACGTGATCCAAGAAACCCATGATGGCATTTGTCGAGCTCACCAGCCTGGTCCAAAATTGTAGGATAGGATAAAGAGGTTGGGATATTACTGGCCTACCATAATAAAAGATTGTATGGAATATTCCAAGAAATGTCAAGCATATCAATACCATGCGAACTTTATACATCAAGCACCCAAATTTTTGCACCCTTCAATTGCCTCTTGGCCATTTGAAACATAGGGAATGGACATCATAGGTCCAATTACCCCTAACTCATCTAAAGGTTATAGGTTTATAATTACAATCACTGACTATTTCTCAAAATGGGCAGAGGCTACAGCACTTCATGAAACAAAAATGAAAGACGTATTAAAAATTTTGCAGACTCATATTATTTATAGGTTTGGACTCCGAGAAGGTTTGTACCTAACAACAAACCTCAATTTGCAAAGTATAAATTTTACCAATTCTGTGCAAAGTATGGCATTGAGAGTGTAGCCTCAACTGCATACAATCCTACTGCCAATGGGCTTACTGAAGCTTTCAACAAGACTATATGTAAACTCTTAAAGAAAGTCATTTCTAAGAATAAAAGGGATTGGCACAAAAAGTTGCTAGAAGTATTGTGAGCTTATCGTACCACAGTTTGAAATGCAACTCAAGCGACACCTTTTTCTCTTGTTTATGGATGTGAAGCAGTTTTACCCTTAAAAATTCAAATTCCATCGTTGAGAGTGGCTTTGGAAAATCAATTAACAAATGATGAGAATATCAAGCTACGCATACAAGAACTAGAAACTCTGAACAAAAAAAGGCTACAAGCCCAACAAACTACAGAGTTGTATCAGGCAAGGATGATTGGGGCTTTCAATAAAAATGTTAAACAAAGATCTTTCAAGAAGGGCGATTTCATGCTTGCCATCAAACGACCTATGGTTTTCACACATAAGTCAAAGGGCAAGTTTGAACCCAAATGGGAAGGGGTCATATGTTGTTGAAACCGTATATTCAAATGGAGCCTACTGACTCTTCATGCAAGAAGGTGAGCGGTGTTTGCTACCAATCAATGGGAAATTTTTGAAGAAATATTACCCCTAAGTCCAAGTCATCTTAAAAAAAAAGTTGTTTGTTTAGCATTGAAACATCATTGTTGATAGTACTACATTTTGTAACTAGTTAGGCCTTCATACTATAATACACATTATGAAAGAAGTAGTGTTACTTCGACCATGTTTGATTTTAAACGTTATGTTTAGAGTCCCCTCTCAAGGCAAAAAGAAAAATTGTTCAGAGTCCCCGCTTGAAAAAAATAATTTATAAAAAATGGAAGGGGTAAGCAAAGCTTATTATCTTCACTCTTTAATTAAATGAAAAAAAAATTATGAATTTTTTTTTTAAAAATAAGGAAGTCTAAAGTTCTCTTTCCCCTCGGAAATAGACATAATGAGACTTACAAAACAAATCAAAATCAAAGAGAATAAGCCTAAAATTCTCAATCCCCTCAGAAATAAACATAATGAGACTTGAGCAAGCCTAAAATTCTCAATCTTCTCAGAAAGAGACATAATGAGACTCACATCTTTCTTTTGAAAAACAAAAAAAAACATTTAAAAGAAGCAAGTCAAAGTCCTCAATCCCAATGAGACTTGTAATACAAATCAAAATAAAAAATCAAAGAGATTAAGCCTAAAGTATTCAATCCCCTCGAAAAGTGAAATAATGAGACTTAAGCAAGCCAAAAGTTCTCAATCCTCTTGGAAAGAGACATAATGAGACTTATATCTCTCTTTTCAAAAAAAAAAAATCCTAATAGGACTTGTCAAACAAATCAAAATCAAAATAAAATAGAAGAAGCCTAAAATTCTCAATCCTCTCAAAAAGAAACATAATGAGACTTACATCTCTCTTCTAAAACATAAATTTTTTTTAAAAGGCAAATCAATGTCCTCAATCCCAATGAGACGTGCAAAACAAATCAAAATAAAAGAGAGAAAGCCTAAAGTTCTCAATCCCCTCGGAAAGAGACATAATGAGACTTAAGGAACTCTAAAGTTCTCAATCATTTCAGAAAAAAACATAATGAGACTTACATCTCTCTTTTGAAAAACGAAAAACAAAATTCAAAAGAAGCAAGTCAAAGTCCTCAATCCCAATGAGACTTGCGTAACAAATCAAAATCAAAATAAAAGGGAGTAAGCCCAAAGTTGTTAATCCCCTCAGAAAGAGACATAATGAGACTTGAGAATGGCTAAAGTTTGCAATCCTCTCGGAAAGAGACATATTGAGACTTGCATCTCTCTTTTGAAAATTAAAAAAAAAATTCAAAAGAAGCAAGTCACGGTCCACAATCCCAATGAGACTTGCAAAACAAATCACAATCAAAATAAAATTTAGCCAGCCTAAAGTTCTCAATCCCCTCGGAAAGAAACATAATGAGACTTCAACAAGCTTAAAGTTCTCAATCCTCTTAGAAAGAAACATAATGAGACTTGCATCTCTCTTTTAAAAACAAAAAAAAAATTCAAAGTCCTCAATCCCAATGAGACTTGTAAAATAAATCAAAATTAAAATAAAGAGAGCAAGCCTAAAGTTGTCAATCCCCTTGTAAAGAGACATAATGAGATTTGAGCAAGCGTAAAG
Source organism: Saururus chinensis (assembly GCA_035235625.1). Taxonomy (NCBI): domain Eukaryota; kingdom Viridiplantae; phylum Streptophyta; class Magnoliopsida; order Piperales; family Saururaceae; genus Saururus; species Saururus chinensis. The sequence continues at coordinate 26,382,391 of CP141144.1, forward strand.
TTCTCAATCCTCTCAGAAAGAGACATAATGAGACTTACATCTCTCTTTTAAAAAAAAAATTAAAAGAAGGATGTCAAAGTCCTCAATCCCAATGAGACTTGCGTAACAAATCAAAATCAAAATAAAATAGAGTAAGCCCAAAGTTCTCAATCCCCTCGGAAAGAGACATAATGAGACTTGAGGATGGCTAAAGTTCTCAATCCTCTCAGAAAGAGACATATTGAGACTTGCATCTCTCTTTTGAAAATTGAAAAAAAAATTCAAATTCCTAAATCTCAATGAGACTTGCAAAACAAATCAAAATTAAAATAAAAAAGAGCAAGCCTAATGTTCTCAATCTCCTTGGAAAGGGATATAATGAGATTTAAGCAAGCCTAAAGTTCTAAATCCTCTAGAAAAACATCTCTTTCGAAAAAAAAATCTCTAAAAAAGTAAGTCTAAAATTCTAAATCCCCTCGAAAAGAGACATAATGAGACTTAAAAAATAAAAATAAAAATTAAAGAAAAGAAGTCTAAAGTTCTCAATCTCTTCGCAAATAGACAAAATGAAACTTCCAGCAATTTGGTTTTATAGCATTATTTTTTATGTATGGTTGTAAAGTTAAATTTTAAGTCTTCTTAGATGTCCATAAATTAGAGTCTATAATGAGTAGAAAGAAAAAGATTTCCTCCAATCACAAAATAGTCTTAAACCTGCAAATAAAATAAAAAAACATTGTTAGACTTCACGATAAAATAAACTAATAGTGGCTCCCGCTGAGCCAAGCCAAGCCCAACCAGGCTCAAGCCAAGCCAAAAAAATTATTTTAAAAAAATCATTCATAAATCATAGCCGTCGATTTTCCTGACTGAATCATGGCCATAAAAAAATTAAATTAAAAAAGACCTACTTTTCCTTCCTTCCCCATCTCCTCCACCCCACTCTCATCCAGCCGTCTCCCTCTGCTCTACTTGTCCTCTCCATTCACCCACTTTCCGCCTCCACCTCTCTCACCAGATTGCCCCGTCTCTCGTACTAGCCACCGCTCTCTAGTCCCGCTGCCGCCACCTTCTCTCACCGGATCACCACCCCTCTCATCTTCCGCTTTCTACCGCCGCACCTCCATCCCTCCTCACTGGCCTCTTGAACCTGGTTTCATCCCTTTGCCCATATCCCCATGGATGCAAGAAACTCCACTCGCCATTGCCTGCCGTCTTGTCTGAATCCAAATCTAGAGACAACGAAGATATATCCTGAAGAACTAGAAATCCAGAGACGACAAAGATATCTCCCAAAGAACCAGTGTGCTGGTTTTGACCGAATTTTGGTGTCCCATGGGCTTTAGTAAAACTGAAGTGAATTTGATGAGATTGCTAGCTTTTTCTCCTTGTCAACATAATCAGGCCAAACTGGTCCATTATGTTGCAACCTTACGGGAGCTTCTTGAAAATCTTGTGGTAGAAACTACTACAGGTGGCTTGCCCGGAATCTCAAAGGCAAAGGTAAACGACTATTCAGAGTCTAGAGAAGATTAAATTCATTGCTACCAAATTAGGTGCTCCAACGCCTTTTGCATTAGACACAACATGTAACGACCGCGAATTTTCGGTATGATTTCTTGCCTATAATAAAACTATTTTATAAGTTTTAAATTATTTTAAATTATTTATAGGCAGATGTTTAGAAGTGTTTTTATATGGGTGCGATAGAGCTCGGTAAGACGAGCATAACGAACCTAAGAACGCACGAAACAGAGGTCAGGATCAAAAGTTATGACCTCGGGAAATGTATCATATAGGCAGGATCCATTTTAAAAGTGCGAAATAACCTACCCATTTAGGGTCTACTTTCGAAAGGCTCTTCGATACAAGTCAATCAATACTAAAAACGCGTAAATCCGACTTCAGGATAGAAAGATATTACATTTTTAAGTTTGAAAAATAAAAATATGTATTTATAATGTAAAGACCACGTGGCGGCGTCAGAAGATGACGCGTGTCAGGCATCATCAGAAATCTGACAAGCATCAATGATGCGTCAAATGCATGTCAGATGAGTGACGTGTGTCAGACATGTGTCAAACGCGCATCAATCCGTTTTTTTTATAAATATCGTCGGTTTTTTATTCAAATCATTCTAAAATTACTTTTCTTCATTTCTTACTAGTTTTAAGTCCATTTTCTTCCGTTCAAAAAGCGTTCTTGGCTAAATCAAGGGTGTTCTACGCAATGAAAGCATTAATTCCTCGAGTTAGCATCCCTATATGGGGGAAATGCCCCAGGGCAAGGGGAGATTTTGTCTGTAACCTACGGACACTGAAAAAGAGTTTTTGGAGTTGTTTGGAGTCCATTTTCTTCCGTTGAAGAGGCGTTCTTACTTAAATCAAGCATGTCGGACATTGTGGTGGGGTTATTTTCTTAATTGGAGACCTCCAGAACCCCAGAAGTGGATATCCAATTTTGTGGTGTCCGATTTATAGATTTTGAACTCATGCGAAAAGCGAGGTAGGGGCTTTTATCCTTTCTTATGGCATGATTATAATATTTGGTTGTATTTTTAACTTATTATTTATATGACTCTCACATGCTATATGTTAGTGATTACTTTCAAGTTATGATTTATGATTTATGCACATATATTCGATTTGTTGAATGGTTAATCATTGAGATAGAATATGATTTATATATCGTATATTTATAATGCTATTATGTATATTCGATTAGTTGAATATGATTTGCTATTGGAAGTGGATATGTTTTATACTACATGCATTATGATTGCCTCATAGAGAATAGTTTGATCGAATGTTTATCCATGGATTTTGATATAAATTATACATAGTGGAGCGTGTGAGATAACAACAAACTAGTTTCGCCACTGTGTTCATTGCGAATGAATATAGTATATGTAACAACCCGACCCAAGCCGGGTCCACAAAATCACTAATAGAAAAATTTTCTTTTCTTTGAACCGGGAATCATCGTTTGTGTCTGAGAGGTACAACGTTTGTCTACGCACTACGGAGCTTCAAAGCTTCCTCGTACGTAGACTTAGGTTGCAACGAACGCATACACACAACAAAGCTTCATAGTTCGTCATGTGTAAAATAGAATAAAATATATATTTATAATTAAATTAGATCGGGCCAACGTTGCCTTGTCGTTGGTTGCCTATGTATGCATTGGATATTATTCCAACATGATTGGATCCGATTGTAGTTCTGCCTACTGGCTACTACATACGTCACACATCACAAAATCATATACGTTAAAATACATATATACTAAAATTGAGTCAAAATTATACTAAAACTTGTAATCTATCAGAGTAAAGCAGAAATTAAATAATTAAACAAAATCGTACATCTTGCTGCACCGTTGAGCGGGATCATAATCACATATAAACGACTCGCTCTATCACTGAGCCGAGATCGTAAACACAGATTACACGTCTCACTCTACCCTAGAGCGAGACCACACATGTCATAGCATATAAGAGTACATCATGGCATATAAGCACACATCATGGCATGTAAGCACACATCATGGCATATAAGTACACATCATGGCATATAAGCATAGTAAACATCGTAGCATAGCACACATCATAACTAGCACATGTCGTTCTATAATTAAAACGGGAGATCAAAAATGCTTACTCCCATCATGTCTCATAAGTTATCGGTATTCGGAGTTACTCGTTCCTTCTGGGCATCCTCCCGTTCATATCCGGAGGTAGTAGACAGAGCTTCTTCTAGCCTTTATATGTCCCTTGTCTTGAACTGAAAGACTACGTATGAACGTTCTTCTTACCGGAGGCTCTTCTCGTTTTCTGTGCCCATGAGCGATGGAAAGAACCTCCCCTACTCTAGATTGTTTCTCTTGTTGAAGCTCGGTAACTACAAATAGAACCCCGTCTTGCTCTAGGTCTCTTTTTCTTGCTCCGGTATTCGAGGATGACGGGCAGGGCCTCTCCTAGTCTCGGGCATTTCCTTCTCATACGATTGCTAACTCAGAAAATAGAACCCTCCAACGCATAGAACACACTCGATTTAGTCAAGAATGCCTCTTGAATCGACTAAATCAGAGTTAGAATGGCCAGAAATAGAGAAAATGAAGTTGGTTGGTGCACGGAGATAATGAGAAGAGTCTCTCCTTGTCTTGGGGCATTTCCTCCTTATACAGACTCCAACTTGAAGAAAGGACCACTCCATTGTGTAGAGCATGCTCAATTTAGTAGGAAAGGAGTCTTAAACGGCCTCAGAATGATCAGAAACGGGGGAGGAGTTCTCCCCCAAAAAAACCGCACAAATGGGCTATTTATAGCCCCCGAGCCGCCGGAATAAACCACGGCGCCACAGGCCTGCCATTTTCCCGCGCCATGTGCCCGTGGCGCATCGCCCGCACATGACGCATGCAATGACTGCGAGTCACGGCTGTGCATTACACGCACCACGATTGAGTGTGCCGCGCACGCGTCCGTCGCGCGCGTCGCGCTCCTCTTTTCTTTTTCCTTTTTTTTAAAACAAATCTTTCAAACGCACGTAACTTCCTACCCTAGATTCGGATTCACGTGTTCTTCATACCGTTGGACTCGTATCCACAAGTCCTTCGATACCAACTCACTTAAAATAATAAATCATGCTCTTTCTAAGTGGGTTCCATCTATTTTCTACAATTCTCAAACGTCGTAACATCCGGTCCCGACCTCCGTTTCGCCCGTTCTTTGATTCGTTACTATCGTTTCTTCGAGCTCTACTCAAATACGGAGGTTTTAAAGGTTAAAACCATCTATAATTTATTATAAAATTAATAATTACCTCTAACCCCCTTGGTTAGATGTAATCGAAAAGTGGGGTGTTACAGTATATTTGAAAGACGGTTTTAGAGGACTTGTCCTTGTTGAAAGGAGGATACTGAAGATTATTTTTGAAAAGATGTATAAGCATGGTGATCGAGTCACTAAGGTGAGACAAAGAAGGGGTAACTGTCTCATTGGAATGAGCGACCAACCTTGCCTTTGTAGTTATTGATAGTAACGCTCTCATATCTTGTAGAGCCAGAGCTAGGATTTTCAAAAGGATAAACATTGGGATAGAATGTTTTTAAAGAAAATAGCCCTTTTTGGAGTCTGGGAACTCAAGATGTTTAGATTGAGTCTGGGACTCAAAATTATGAGTCTGGGACTCATGAGTGTTTTGGTTGTCCGGAGCATTGTTGGGCGCCCCGATAGAGCTCCGTTGACTAGATAAGGGCACAATTAATCCGGTTCGGAATCGAATGCATGGTACCTATTTTAGCCTAGTGAGCCCCTAATGAAGGGCAAGACCCCTAATTCGCCCCTAACGAAGGGCAACTATCAAGGCTACGCACGTTAGGGTAGAGAGTATCATGGGAAGACTCTACTCTCTAGATCCACAAGCACAAAATATTTTGAGATGATCTGTGGAGAAGTAAGAGGTTGTTGCTTTGTACCCGCAGCAAATTCTTATATATATATATATATATATATATATATATATATATATATATATATATATATATATATATATATATATATATATATATGTCTAGGACATTGGTAGCGAGCCGTGAGAGCTTGCAAACCCTAGTAGCATCTTCGATACATAGGAAGAAGCTCTAGGGATGGTTTTGGGTGAGAAGCACACCCTGTTTCCATTGAAAAACATTATATATGATATGTGCTGTGAAATTGCCATGTGTATATTCATGCCTGATCGTATATACTCCCCTACTGAGTATTTTAAAATACTCACCACCCCCCCAGCCTTTGCAGGACTCGACGAAGCTTAGTGTGTGGGTAGACAGGCCTACTCCGAGTTTTATTCGATATGATTTCGAGGATTTCACCACACCGAAACAAGTAAGAACTCTCATTATTTTTCTCTTGTGTGTTTGTACACAAACCGTGGTTCCTGGAAAATTATTATTATATTATCGTATAAGGCGAGCAGCTCCAGTCATGGGCCCGGGTAAACTCCGATATTTTTGTGAAAAGAAAATTTTATATCCTTCCAAAAATCCCGAGGCACGACACAGCATCAGTAGAAGAAACTTCTCAAATTGAAGAAGTCAACTCACCTTCAGGTCTGCGAAGAAGGCGTCATAAGAAACTGCATCCACCCACTGACAAAATGAAGAAGAAAAAAAGAGACATGAACCTTTGGCGATCTCCACTAGGATGTCTTCATAAATCAATGCAACGGACCAATGAAGAAAGAAGAATCTTCACCAGGCGATGGTGGATGAACAGAGTAAATTAATGGAAAAGCACGGTGATTAAATAGGGAATTGATATTCTCATCACAACGAGTTTAACTGATGAGGAGTCCTGTTGATCAAGGAATGAGGAAGTTGAGGCCGAACAGAATTAATGGGGCAGAGCAAATGCAAGAATGTACTGAGTTCGTTTCTTAAAATGATGACTTCAGTCTGATGTTAAAATCCAATCCTGTGAAAGATATTATCTTCAATTTCCTTGGGATAAAGTTTAATCCATTGAGAGATTTGTTCAGATTCATTACTTCAGGTTTCATATCTCCATTTAACAAATTTTTGGATGGAAAATATTGGTGAGAAATAACCTTTCTCAGTGGGTTTAAGATTTGTCAAAAAAATAAAGGGGAAGTTGGCCGGAAACAATGGCAAGGCAGACTAACCATTTTTATTTTTGATCAAATAATAACAAGATGTTGATAGAGCATTGGATATCCTCACAAATCAATAAAGCTAAAAAAAATCAAGTCCTCATAAATCAATGCAGAGGGAATTAAGTTACTTTTTTCTAACTTCTTGAAGTAGGATTTGATAAGATTCACATGACTTACTATTGGATCTTGAAAACTAAGTTGCCATGCAGTATTAGACACTTGTGAATTTGTTGGTAGTGCAACACTGACTAGCTAAAGCAATTAAATTAGTTCAGAAGAGGATTTATGCAGTACTTATAAATTTGCCCCTCGTTAAATGAACCTCATAAGTTAAGAAAAAGTTTGCTGCAATGTTAAAAGTACCTACAAGTTTGGTGAGGCTCAAATTAAATTTGAGAATTTGAACATGTTGGTGGGTTGAGCATCCAGCATAAAGATCCACTCTTAAAAAATAAATGAATGAAGGATTGGAAGAGGCTTAGGCATGTGTGAATTTTGTAATAACAAAAAACAAGAGAGAGAGAGAGAGAGAAACTCTCTTGCAAAAAAAAAATCCAAAAAAAAATCTCACATATGAGAAGATTACATTCGAAAAAAAAATACTGATAAGAAGGAAATCTATCAATGTAGAATTCCCTCTCTAATTAACTCTTCCTTAATATCTTCAAGAAAAATGATACGTCTATTGTCTAAATCTTTGGTGCAAAAGAGGCATCCTTGTGCAAAGATAAAACTTGGATGGGATTCACCCCTTTGATGATCTCCAGTGGCATCTCTTCGTGCTCTTGTTATTATCTCCATAGCTCTTCTATTCATTACAACTTCGGAATTCCCATCCAAATTTAAACGGGTTCCATACGAAGTAATTTGAATTACAGGCAACCCAATAGAAGAAGTAAATGGGAAACCAGGCATTGCTCTAACAATTTTTCCGATGGGTGATAGTTCCATTTATAAAGGCCCTCCACTGTCACTCCTCGGATGGGCTGTCTGTTGACAAAAAAAAATTCAAAGTCAATTCAAAAGCTAAGATTTCAGATCTTGACTAGCTCTAAGTAAGACCAAAATTTCAAAATGGACAAAATCTCAAAAGTGGACAAAGACCAAAAGAAAAAAAAAGAGAAGGAAGAACAAGTAAAATCTAATCCTACAAATGTAGAGAGAGGCTACGACTTCTTGAAAAAAAAATTTATGTGAGGACCTCATAAGGCTCTCTTGTACTCAAAGATAGCTACAATAACTAAATTGGCTAAGAGAGGCTTCGTAAGCCTCATGTAGCCACATCAAAATGTTACCAAATCTAAAAAAAAAAATTTAATACAAAGTATTGTATGAGACCTCATAAATCTTACACCAAAATATCCATAAAAAACCGAAATGGCTGAAAACACAAAAAATTAAATTTCAATGAACTCAAAGTTCGAAGAAAAAAAAGGGTTATGTGGAAAGTCCCATGAGCCTCATATAGAGAATGAGAAGACTAAGTCAAAGCCCTGAGGCTCGTGATCCCCTACTCTAAATAAAAATAATGAAATGAAAAAATGAAATGAAAAAATGAGTGAATGAAATGATGAAATAAAAAAAATAAAATAAGTGATGAAGTGGAAGAGACCAAGTCACGGGTATAATGTTCGGACTTCTCTCACACTCCCCACTAATCAATTTAGTTCTTACCAACCATCCCACTAACCTATTCTCCATCTCCCACTAACCCATTTTTCATCTCCTACTAACTCACTCTCCACTTCCCATGAACTACCCTTTCAACTCACCCTCACTACTTATTTAACCGTACAACCCTAATGCTATAAATACCCCTTCATTTTTATAAGGAGGGCCTTTTGGCTTTCAAGTCTATGGAATCTCCAAAAAGAAATCTAAAAGTCGATCACACACTAAAAGATGTACAAATCCTAAAAAGCCTTGACCTTTAAAAAGTCGAAGAAGATTGAGGAATTGGAAGACAAACAAGAAGCACGCAAGAAGGAAGAAGAACTTGTGCAAGGGGAGCTCTCATCTTCAAGAAGAATTTTCCTTGTTTCTTCTTTTCTTTTTGAACTTGAAAGTTGTAGCCACTTCTCTAACACTTCTTTTTTCTTATTTTAATAAATTCTAAGGTATTTCTTTCACATTTGCTATTTAATAAAGGGTTTTAAAAATTGATTAATCACCACTACTTATTCTAAATTGTAAAGGGTAGTCTTGATTAATCAAGAAAATGTCATCTCATATAAAAAAAGGTTCTTCTCTATCTCTTACAATGAAGGATTATCTGATTTATTCTCTTGGCTTGTGCATAAGGAACTACTGAAATCTTCCAACAATATTTTAAATATTTAATATTTTAAAAAATTTTATTAGGCTTTTAACATTTTGTAAGCAACAAAGATGCCAAAATGATAGTGCTAAAATGAACTTATCGAAAGCTCCCATCATGGATCTCGCCTACGGTTTTGATTGAGAAATGCTACAAGCGCTTGCTTAGTGCCACTCGTCATGTCACTGCCAATGGAAACAAGACATGTATCAAAATTTACCAAGCTCACTAGTCTAGTAAATCAACTTTTTGTGTCAGCGAGTAATATTTTACATAACAAAAATGCCCCACACTTTTCCTGGTAGCATTTAATGCTCAACCCTCTAAAACTGAGATTCCCAACAAATAATCCCTTGTTTTGTTCCTTTTGATAGGCTACTGCTCCACCTAAACTCACGCCACTGGGTTGGCCACCTATTCCACCGGGTTGACTAGTATCTCTTGACATTTGAACCCAACATCCCTTTCGTCTCCTCCACATTGTTCGATGGCTCCGTCCCTTGGTACTTACTGAGCCAAAGACACTGGCATCTCCTTCGCCTAGCAACGTTTCCCATGCGGCGGCTGTCTGGTTCAGCCATGTTTCCAACGAAGTGGTTGCCATGACGCTTGTGGACATGTTCACCAAATATGGGCTCATTGATCACTCATGCAATATATTCAGGCAAATTTATAGCTACTACAACAAAATGTATTATTAGCGATGCATACACAAGCATAGCTAAAAATAACTAATTGCGAAGTATAAAAAATCATCACATATAAATAAATTATTAGCGATGCAAAATAATATGCGTCGCTAATAACCATGTATTAGTGACGCTTACCTTAAAGCGTCTCTAATACGAACAATATTAATGACGTTTTCCAATAAGCGTCGTTAATAGTTACGCTAGTAAAGACACTTGCAATAAGAGTCGCTAAAAGATATATATTAAAAAAAGAAAAAAAATTATAACTATTGGCGATGCTTGTATAAAGCGTTGCTAATACTTATACTATTAGCGATGTTTAATAAAGGCGTCACTAATAGTAATAAATTTTAAATAAAAAATAAAAATTTATAATTATTAGCGACGCTCGTAAATAAGCGTCGCAAATAGGGTTCAAAATAGCGGCACTTGTCTACAAATAATAAATAAATATTAAACAAAAGAAAAAATAAACTTCTTAAACATAATATATTTTATTAATTACTTACTATTTGTATATATAATAAATAAATATTAAATTTTCAATAAAAGGTAGTTTTAATAAGAGATTAAATTTTTACTATTTATATATAATATATTTTATTACTTAAATTTTTTTAAAGAGAGAGAAAGAGGAAGAGAGAGAGAGGAGAGAGAAGGAGAGAGAGAGATAAAGATAGAAAGACGGTAGAGAAAGAGGGTGAGGAGAGAGAAAGAGGCTGAGGAGAGGGTGAGGGAGAGAGAGGAATAGAGAGAGAGGGGAAGAGAGGGAGAAGAGAGGGAGAGAGTATAGAGAGAGAGAGTGAGGAGAGAGAAGAGAGGGGTGACAAGAGAGAGAAAGAGGGGAGAGAGGGTAGAAAGAGAGATGAGAGAGAGGTGGGGAGAGAGAGAGGGTAGAAAGAGAGATGAGAGAGAGGTGGGGAGAGAGAGGAGAGAAAGGGGGGAGAGAGTGAGTGTAGAGAGAAGAATTTTTTTAATTATAAATTATTTTAAAAAAATCAAAATAATAAAAGAAAATTATTAGCGACGCATAGATTTATACATTGCTACTACCTATTTTCAAGTTGATTTGAGCCTATTAGTTGGTTTTCATTAAGTTTTAACAGAAAACCTAATTTTTGTGTAGGATTTTTTGAGGATTAAAGTTTTTTCATATATCTAAGGGCTTAATAGAGGTAAAAGAGTTTTCTCTTATGTAGTTTTATCCATTGGATTGCATGATTTTAGATCTATGTGGGTTTTTGCTTCATTTTGAGCTTTAATGGTAATTTATGAAACTATGTTATTTATGTCTATTTTTTTTGTGATTAAGCATGAGAATGATTAGATCTATTATGTTCTAGGATTGTATTTTGATTATATGATGTTCTATGGTAATTTTTGAATTTATCTTGAATTTTGGAATATTTTCAGTTTGAGTTTCAGAATATTGAAGATGAACCAAGAAATAGGCAAAAAGTGAATTGATAAGTGCATTCGAACGGCCGATCATTCGAATGGCCTGTCTAGCCGATCGACAAGACAGTCAGACGGCCCGACAAAGCGTTCGAACAACCAAACATTAGATTTTGTAATTTTAGCTATTTTTGTGTATTTTGGTCATTTCTTGTTATCTTCTCATAAATCTAATTCTTTATGACTAAAATGAATTAGTATTACCTAGAACCATCTTTAAATTATGATTTAGTTCAAGCATGATTAGGACTATACTTGTTTGATTTTAGCATAATATTATATTTATTCTAAATCCATGTTTAATGACTCCTTCATTATTACTTGATGATTTCAGTAGGTTTAACCATGATATACATGTACATATATATATATATATATATATATATATATATATATATGTATACTTACACATATTATATTAATTTTAGGTGAATCATGTTTCTCACGTTCTAGCTTTAAGTATGACTATGTTTATACTTGTCTAGGTCTAGCATGATGTTATACTTGTCTTCAACTTAAATTTTATATTTTCATTATATATACTCCATAATTCTAGTAGGGTAGGACTATAATAAAATTATGGATATATACATATATGGCATTGATTATGCTTTGTTCATGTTTCACATGTCTTAGCTTAGTTTTGCATACTACCACTTACATACATTCTTACGTAGATAATTATGATTCTATTTGATATAAATGGACCATGTTTCATGCACATGTGGACTGATATGAGCATGTTTACTTATACTTAGACTCATTTATCATTTGCTCACATATGCATTATGTGGCATGCATCATGAAAACGATTTATAAAAAAGATTAATCATTATTAGCCGTATTTGATCGAGTTGATGTAATTGGATGCCGATGGTTGCCGGATTAGCCGCTTGAAGGTTTATCGAATTGGTTTTATATTTGCAAGGACAGAGTTTTATGTTTGATAGACAAGGTTTTACATTCCTTTGAGGACACATTTCTTCTCTAGGGGAGAAGAGCGAAATACTATAATAAGCTAAATTGTTGAGTTCATCTAGACCCTAAGAATCTAGGCTGGTTTGTCTATGTACAGCTTACCAGGGGGTACTTTCCCTGTTAGGGAACTTACCCAAATTGCAGCTATGCTGAGGGTTTTGGCCTTGATGAGAGGGATTATTTTTCTCAATTATGAGACATTCACCTGTTGATTTATGCATGCGTATGGATACAATACTCATTAACACAAAATGTGTAGGAATAATAATGTTTATAGCACACATGTGATTATGATATGATTTGCATGAATATGCTGGATGTTGTGTGATGGATGCACTTGATTTACGGTGAATGTTTTTATAGAGAAATGAATATGCATGATATGTTCATGTAGAGAAATGATTCATGTAGGATGTGATTATAATAATGAGTTTCACATGTTTACACATCGGGTGTATATGTATTATGAGCTATATTTGAACCCATGATGCATAGGTGGTATGGTATATACTTATAGAATGTGGGTTGTAGCATATGCAGGCGACATAGTTATGGGATGGTGAAATATATTATATACATCATGATATGTAGGCAGCATGGCTATGTGTTGATGAGATATGTTATATATAGCATGATATGCATATGACATGATTATGTGCTGATGAGATATGTTATAAATAGCATAATATACAGGTGGCGTGAGTAGATGCTTATGGAATGTAAATTATGATATCATGCACAGGTGGCACAAGTTTATGTGATTGTCTCACAATGAATGTGCATGATGAATGTTTATATGATGAGTGTTATGCTTATTATGCATTTACTTTCCGTATTAAAACTTTTGTTGAGCTTTGACTCACCCCTTTTTTTTTGTATTTTATTTTGGGGTTGTATGTCATACCATGCAGGTTGTTCAAATGGGCTCTATGTTGAGCATGTAGATGACACTGATCATTAAGAGGGTATTCTTAGAGATGTTAGGTTTTATATTAGCTTTGTTTATGTCATGTTGAAATATATATACACTTGACTCTACTTCACACTCTTGTTAGCCATGGTTGGCTTAGCTTATTAGCCATTGTTGGCTTAGACTTAGTTTAGCCATGTGTGGGCTTGTTTATAACTAGTATGTAGGTATGAATTGACTAATTCTTTAATTAGTAGTCATTTTTTTGCTCATTTTGCTTTTGTACAAAGGGTTCGTGTATAACTCTGTAGTGCTCTACCCAACGATGAGTTAAATCTTCCACAATTCAACTTCACCTTGTCGCGCCGCATGCTACTTCTTCCTTGGACGGGGTTCGGCTCGGAAATTACATGTGCCAGGGCAAGACATATTGGAGCTTGGAAGGAGATATGAATGGCAAGGAAGAAATGAGATAGATGAAGAAGGCCCTTCATGTGGTTTTAATGCGGATGGCAAAAAACATCTTCATGTGGCTCAAGGGAAGGGTACTTTTGACATAATAGAAAAAATTAAATAGAAAAATATCTTCAATAAATCATGTCAAAATTTAACACGTGGCTCTCCAAGTGAGCGCCCTTAGCATTTCCTGTTTCCTGCCTTGATTATGATCCACATAATGATTTGGAGACTCAAGTTGAACAAAGGGTTGCTGCAAATTCTTGGTGAGATTAAATAGCTGGTCATATGTGGAGTGATGCGATCCATATGACAATGGGCGTATGAGTTTGATGTTATAATTGGATTATGTTGCATTGGATTATAATTTGTAGATTGATATATTTTTAATTATCTAACTATGCATTAGAAATTATGTTTATTAATGCACTATGGATTAATTTTTTATTTTTATTATATATTGATCATTTATTTTTATTTATCCAACTAATATTTAAGGGATTAATATGTTATATCTTGTGTTTAAACAAAAATTGAATGTTATATGTTTAGTCATGTATTTTGTTAAGGTATGTTTGGCAACTTTAATTTGAATTTAGATGTGCAATTTTTACATCATGTTATTATAAATTATATGATCTGTGAGATTTGTTTTTAAGCATTGAATGTTTGAGAATTGTGTAATTTTAGGAGTGAGATTTGTATTTAAATCTCAGTTATGTTATGTGGGATTTAAAAAATTCTTGATTGACCCTATGATTTATGTTTACTCATTTTCTAGTGATAAAATAAATCATGTGATTTAGGGAAAAATTAAATCTGACCTTAAAATCCGTTGTTAAATAGAGAATTTAGGCTAAATTATACTTATTTATAAATTATATGGCCTAAATCTCTATTGCCAAATGCACCCTTATGCATTCTAAATATTAAAGATTCTAATATACAGTATGAAAGTAAGTGTACGAAATAAAGAATTTTAGTCGCATTTTAAAATTAAGCATTTGAAATGCACCAATCAGCTAAGATGCGAAAATGAGTTGTGCTAAATTGAACTTATCGACAGCTACCTGTGGCCGGTCCCCTAGCCCAGCCCCCGTGGATCTCGCCTCCGGCCTCGATTTTATCGGGACGAAAAGCTGTCATTCAGTCATTTGCAATTTCGAAGCAAAAGTTGCTCCCCTTCCCTGCTCGCTCCGTTGAACTCTCCCACCTTTCCCCTCTCATGGCCTCCCCTGCTCTCCCTTTGCTCTTGTTCTTCCTCCTCTTGCAAACTCCTCTCCCTTCCCTGTCAAACCTTCATCGAGCCAAGCTCTTCCGACCATTGGATTTCTCCCAAAACCCACAAGAAGAAGGCGTGCCCATCACCAGATACTTCCAAGTTGCCAAGCCCATCAAGCTCCCCAACACGAAGCCATGCTCCTCCCTCGTCCTCCAGCATGATTTCGGCTACACCTACGGCAAGCCCCCTGTCACTGCCCCCTACACGCCGCCCACTGACTGCCCATCTCGGCATTTCTCCAAAATCGTCTTGGAGTGGACTGCTACCGCTGCTGGAAGGCAATTCGACCGGATTTTCGGCGTCTGGTTGGGCGGAGTCGAGCTCCTCCGGTCCTGCACCGCCGAGCCCAGGAAGACCGGGACGATCTGGACGGTCGAGAAGGACATCACCAGGTATTCCTCCGTACTTAAGACCCCACAGACATTGGCTGTTTATCTGGGAAATCTGGTTAATAATGTGTATACTGGAATTTACCATGTCAATCTGACATTTCATTTCTATCCGGCCGAGCAAGGGAGCCATGAGTTTAATGGGTTGAATTCAGGAGTTTTGGGCAATGGGGTTGCTACTCATGCTGATTTAATTGTACCCATCTCGAGAAACCTGCCTCTGAATGATGGATTGTGGTTTCTGGTTGAGAATTCCACCGACACACAATTGAAGGAATTCAGCATTCCTAAGAATACTTACAGGGCAGTTTTGGAGGTGTTTGTTTCATTTCATTCTATTGATGAGTTCTGGTTTGGAAATGCTCCCAACGATTACATAGCTGCGAATAATTTGTCAGTTCCTGGAAATGGTCCATTCAGGGAAGTTGTTGTTAGTTTGGATGGTGATGTGGTTGGGGCGGTTTGGCCTTTCACTGTGATTTATACAGGTGGAGTCAATCCTCTTTTATGGAGACCGATTACCGGAATTGGATCATATGACCTCCCTACCTATGATATCGAAATAACACCGTTTTTGGGAAAGATTTTGGATGGGAAGCCCCATAAATTTGGATTTGGAGTTACAAATGGTTTGAATGTGTGGTTCATAGATGCAAACCTGCACCTTTGGCTGGATCACAAGAGTTCAACTACTAAGGGGCGTCTGATTGAACACAAGGCTGAACCAGCAACGCAATCGTTGAAATCAAAGTTTAAAGGCTTGAATGGAACTTTCTTGACGACTGCAAATCGGCTTATTTCTTCAACGGGATGGGTGAAATCCTCTCATGGGAAAATCACAACTCATGCATTTCAAGGTTTTAATTTTTTGAACAGGATGATGTATGGAAAAGATGGAAACTTGCAGATTATTAAGCAAATGATTGATTCCAATTGTGGCGTATACGACAAAAAACCATCAGTTGATATGCAATCCACACAAGTCCATCAAAAGTTTCAGCTGTATCTTTACAGTGATTACAATGTACAGGGTAATGGCAGTATTACTGAGACTGATAATGTTTCACTGAGCTTTGATCAAGAAAACTTTGCTGGAGGCCACTTTGGTTTCTTGTATAGTTCTCTAAATAATTTGCAGCATGGTCTAGGGTATATGGTTGTGAAGAACAACTCAGTAGTTTCCGGATTGGGGAATACCCACCAAGTTTACAGATATAATAATATCAATAAAGATTGCTACTATAGGAATGTCAGCTCTAACAACTACACAATTGTTTATGATGATTCGAGCAGTATTTGTAGCAAGGGATCTTCAGACAGCGCAGGATTTGGACTCAGTAGGAGGCTTCCTTTTACTGCTAGGCGGGTCTCTCTAGCTTCGGATTTGCAGGTTCCAAGTGAATGAAATTGAATTTTTTTTAATTATTTAAAAAAGTAAATGACTCAAGCCTTTTATATAAGCTTTTTCCTGTAAGCATGACTTAGTGACTCTTGCAAAGTCTCCTCTTCAATAACGTCAATTTTACTTGTTTGTGCAGTGCCTCAAAATTTTTAACTTGTATCTTTTTTAACAGTAAGCAAGCAGGTTGTGCTTTCTAATAGACATAGTTTTATAGGGAAATTTTCCGATGAATCCATGTAGCTCTGTTTAGTTTTTTCCATCAATGTTCTTGTTTGTGCTTCATTGCATTCCAGGAATTCAATTTTACTTGGGTTGCATTCTTTAGAATTCAATATAGAACTGTTGAAGCTATTTCCAGAGAATGCGAAGGATGATATTCGTGGCACAAAAGTGATCTTTCTTGAGGACTGTATTACATTGCTTTCAAGCGATTTTATAATGTGCATATGAAATTCATCCTAGTCATCATTCACCATTCAAGCTGGATTACTGACGTTCACCCTATCAAATGTGAAAAATGCTAAGCTTATAGTCTTTTACCCACAGCATAACCCATGGGATGCCCATCAAAGTGATCAGACCCTGTTTTGAAAACACGAGTCCCATATATCAACGGTAACTCAAAGTTTGTGACTTTGTCCTGTGTGTAAATAAACGTAGGGGTATGATTCATCAAAGAGACCCGTTGATCTGCGGGTGCCTATCCACCACTGGATCCCGATTCCATGGCTGCAAGTAGTAGGAGGCAGAAAACACATGCTCCCTTCAGCTGGTGGATCGTCATCCGCCGGCTGAGATGCATTAGAGAAAGTTGAGACTCACGCATCTCAGCTTTCTCTTTCATCAAATGTTCTGTCTATTATTACACAGCTTATTTAAGTGCATGATTATCATTTTCCGGAGGAAATGTTGGTGCATGTCTTTGAATCTCAATCAACTTTTCCTTGTTTAACTGCATATTGGGCCACCACTTACCAGTTTCTAAGGAAGTATTCGTGTTATATGTTCTTGTCTAACCTTTTTACACGTCCACTTCAACTTTCTCATCTCAGCTATATTTTACCTTCTATAATTTTCCTCAATCAGCTAATTTTCCTAATAGAACATAGTCGCTCTAAGTGTGCCGATAGACATGTCCCCTTTATCTAACAGGAACGTGCATACTACAAAGTTTGTGGAGGCTGCATTCCGGCAAAATCTTATTTCACATTATTTGTTGAACGAAGATAATCATTTCCTAGTTTACATCCATTATTATCTTTGTCAATAGCTTTATCATTACCCTATTGTTTGCCTAAATTCCAATTAATTTTATTAAATGGTAACATCTATTCTTTTTCTTGGTCTAATAGATATTTTTTGCATAAATGGGAGATATTTCACCCTCTTCATAAAAGAAAAAACCTTGCTAGTGTTCCAGCTCACTTTAACTTTGACAAATGGGCCCTGAGACTATGATATGACGACTCACTTCGCATAGCTGTAGTGAGTTGCAACTCTGGCTAGCCCTTTTTTTTATATAATGTCTTGCATGAACATTTGTTTCTGGAGAACTACTTGGTTTGTGGTAGCTGAGACACTATTGCTTCTTCCTTTCTTCTACCTTTATGCTATAATCGATTTCCCCTTAGTTTGCACTTGACTTGTTTGGTAGGGTGTGTGCGCCCGTTCATTACACACTGTGGATTCAATGTGTTGGTGACTATTATGCAAGGGTGCTGATGAGGATACATTAAATTTGTACACTAGATCTATACATGTGAGGTGGTGTGTCTTTGTTGGGCAGTGAAAGTGAGTCTCACATAGCCCAATTTTTCATTGTCCAAAAACCTCAACACCTAGGTGTAGTTTTTTATACAAATTTAGTATAGCATTATCATCATTTCCCATTATTCAGGGGTAGGCATGTTTGAATCACCCATCTATCCCTTGAGCACAAGTTGTTGGGTTGAGACCCAACAATGCATGTTGCACTTGGCGCACACACCCCCACATGCACCAAGGGCATCCTAACTTTTTGCCTTTTTTTTTTAACTCTTTGCATTATTTTAAAAGGTGAAGGTGAGGGTGTGGGTGGGAGGTGATGAAGAGCCTCCATGTTAATTTTGGTCCTACAAAAGTTTTTAATAGTGGTTGAATGTCATACCATATTACTTATAAATAATACTCCCACGCGTCTTAGATTAATAGCTCCATTTGGCGAAAACGTGTGTTCTATATTAATAGTTTTATTTTGTTCAATTTAAGTAATTTAGTACTTAAAATAGAGTATCGTAGGTTTATTTTTCCTTCTTTAAGATGTGGGTTTCACCATTCAATAAAAACTATTATTTTCTAAAATGTAGGTACTAATATTAGACAGAGGGAGTTTAAACTTATTGTAACTAATGTTAACCTAAAGACAAGAAACACACCCAGTCATATTTTTAGAATTCTTTTGTAATTAAACAATTTTTTTGCACTTAAATGAATTCTCGTTATCCATTCTAAGATTTTTTTTCCTTTCCTCGCTACACACCCCTAGAAAGGAGATCACCACAATAGAGAGAACATTGGGGATGACAGAGTAGACCCTAGGAGAAATTATTAGGTGCAATTATGCATACAGGAAAATCATGCTAATTAGCTATTAGTGACATACACATAATGGTAATTTTTATCATGGGTCCATGGATTGCTACATGTGTCCATCTATAATGTGATGAGCACAATTTTCATGTATACATTTACCTAATAATTTCGAGGGATTTACAAAAGTTCATGTCATTGAGTAAGGAATTTCCATTTTTTAGTTTTTTTTTCTCATGAACTCCCATTTCTCATATTTGCAACCTATTTTCTAACCTTTTTGCCCTCATCTTCACTTCCCCCTCCATCTAATCCCTATCGACGTTTTCTGTACAACTCCTAAGCAACTTTTTGACTCGTTCACCCGCAATTACTCTCCATTTCTCACTTCCAGCCCTCTCTTCCTTCCCACCATGAGTCCTTCTCTACTAAAGAAGAGACTTCCACCTTCCCAGTTGTGGTGATGGCAGCGACACTTCTACACTCCAACCCCTCTGCTTCCTCGTCTATTGCCAAATTCTCTACAGAACTCTCCATTTCACTAACCCCATCAACCCATCAAAACTTCACTGCCATATGAAGGAGCTAGAAAGAATCCCGACTGCAACACTCCTTCCACTCTTATACCTGACACTGGCACTATACCTGACATGGCCTTCTCCTAGATTAAGGACAAGGGCACCATGCCCAATGTGGCCTTCACCTAGATCATGGACAAGGGCACCATGCCCGACATGGTGACCCACACTGTTGTCATCATCGAGGCCTATGCCAATGGCTATCACAACAAGGAAGTGCTCAAGTCCTACTTGTGAATGTTCTCCTTCAGAGTGCATCACAATGCCTACACTTACACCATGTTGATTAAGGGCATATGCTAGGATGTGTAAAATTATTTAGCCAATGTGCAAAAATGTTTTGATATACATGTTAAAATGTTTTGACATTTTAACACATATGTCAAAATAGAGGACACCATAAATCTAGAATTGAAGACATGCAACTGCAAGAGTAAATATGGAAATTTATTTTAATACATAAGGCAAACTAGCATCAACAATCATAACTGTATGTAAGTGTGATTCCGTACACCAGTTGAGAAGGCCCTAGACATACCATTATTTATCATGTAAGTATGGCTCTACCACTCAATAGGCTTCAATTGATCTAAAGAAACACTGTGTTGCACAACATTAGACATGTGCTTCCTCATATATTAAATGCCACGACCGGAACTCCACTGCCAAGTCCTCTTCAACTTGAAATCATTTATTGTCATTAGATTTTTGCTTACTAGTGGAAGATGAGCCTTGTGATTTGGCCAAGAAGTAGAAGGAAGAAGCATCTATGAATGCATTCTTCTATAGATTCTTGATGAGAAATCTTTGTATCTTTAATCTATTGC
The DNA here is from genome assembly GCA_035235625.1 of Saururus chinensis. NCBI lineage: Eukaryota > Viridiplantae > Streptophyta > Magnoliopsida > Piperales > Saururaceae > Saururus > Saururus chinensis. The sequence goes on from CP141144.1 coordinate 26,402,895, forward strand.
TTTTGCTATTAGGATCATTACTGTCAATATTGATCATCATACACACTTTTCTATCAAAAGATAATCCAAGGATAAAGAACATAATCCATATCGACAATTTATTATACAATGTCCTATTATTATTGCTTTTCTTGCATACACCCTATGAGTTTTTGAAGACTCAAGGTTAAGTATATGTCAAGCTTGAGCTTGCAAAAACTGATAGAGTGCATAAAAGTGTTGACAAAAAAAAATTTAGAGTCAAAAATTCAAAAGCCAAGATTTCGGGGCTTGACTAGCTCTGAGTGAGGCCAAATTTTTAAATGGACAAAGTCTCTAAAGTAGACAAAGTCTAAAAAAAAAGTGATGAAGTAAAATCTAATCCCACACATGTAGGAATGGACTAAGGCTGCTAGCCAAAAAAAATGTATTACGTGAGGACCTCATGGGGCCTCCTTACACTCAAAGTTAAATGGCTAAGAGAGGCTTTGTAAGTCTCACGTAGCCACATGAAAATCAAAAAAATCAAATTGCAAAGGGTTGTGTGAGACCCCATAAATCTCACATCGAAATAGCCTAAAACCGAAATAAGTAAAATGCTAGGTGAGACTCGTGGGTCCCACGTTTAGTCTTGTTTTGTAAAAAATGTTTAGCCATAAAAAGACTAAAATGGCTGGAAACACAACAAAAAAGTTAAATTTCAAAGATCTCAAAGTTCGATTTCGAAGAAAAAAAATGATGTTGGAAAAAAAAATGTATAAAGAAAGTGATGAAGTGTGAGGGGGACCAATGGTAAGGCCTCCACAAAATCCATAGAGACATCGTCCCAAACCTGATCCGGAATGGGCAAGGGCTGAAGTAACCCGGCAGGAGAGGTGGTGGCTGACTTGGCACGCTGACCGACATCACAAGCGGCCACATAAGCAGTAACTGCGCATCGGACACCCTGCCACAAGAAGCTCTGACTGATCCTTTTATAGGTGCGAAGAGCACCCTCATGACCCGCCAAAGGAGAGGCATGGAAGTGAGCTATGAGACGCTGGCACAGGTCAGTAACCGCAGGCACCCAAAGACGGTCCTTCCAGAAGAGAAGGCCATCCCTCCATGCAAAGCCAGAATGCGCTGAGGGGTCAGTCTGAAGGGCCGCAATCATAGTGGAGGTCGGGGAATCATTGTGATACGCTTGCTTTAATTCATCAAGAAATGGATAAACTGGACTGGAAATAGCCAAACACAAACCTGGGTTGGTGCAGCGAGATAGCGCATCAGCCACAGTGTTGTCAGATCCCTTCTTGTACACCACCTCATAGTCATAACCCAAGAGTTTACTGACCCATAGCTGCTGGGTGGGCATGGATACCCGCTGTTCAAGAAAATACTTGTGCGGTTGATGGTCAGTGCAAATGAGAAACTGCCGGCCGAGCAAATAAGGGCCCCACTTGTCGACAGCGAGGACAATGGCGAGCATCTCTTTCTTGTAGACAGAGAGGGACAAGGAACGGCCAGCCAAAGCCTTGCTGAAGTAGGCAATGGGACGCTCCTCCTGAAGTAGTACTGCCCCTAGGGCGGCATCCGAAGCATCGGTCTCCATCACGAATGGCCGACTGAAATAAGGGAGAATCAAAACAGGGGCGGTCACCATTGCTTGCTTCAACTCCTCAAAGGCCGCCTGGGCAGTGTCCGACCAATGAAAGGCGCCTTTCTGTAACAACTGAGTAAGGGGGCGAGCAATCTCGCCATAGCGGTGAATAAAACGCCGATAATAACCAGTTAGGCCAAGAAAGCCTCGCAGCACCTGGATGCAATTAGGAGCTGGCCAAGACAGCATGGCGGTCACCTTAGAGGGGTTTGTAGCCACACCATCGCGAGAGATGATATGACCCAAGTATTCAACCTGTGGGCTGCCAAACGAACACTTCGAGCGTTTAAAAAACAATGAGTTAGCTTGTAGGATATCAAAGACAGACCTGAGGTGCTCCAGGTGGTCGCCCCACGACTTGCTATAGATGAGGATATCATTGAAGAAAACCAAGATGAAGCGGCAGAGGAAGGGCCGGAAGAGGTCATTCATAAGGCTCTGAAATGTAGAGGGGGCATTCGTGAGGCTGAACGGCATCACTAGGAACTCTAAATGACCATCATGAGTGCGGAAGGCGGTCTTGTGCACATCGGTGGGCTACATACGGATCTGATGATAACCGGAACAAAGGTCAAGCTTGCTGAATACGGTAGCACCAGACAGCTCATCCAACAGTTCCTCCACCACCGGTATAGGATATTTGTCCTTCACTGTAATAGCATTCAGCACCCGGTAATCAACACAAAATTGCCAAGTACCATCCTTCTTACGGACCAGCAACACTGGGGAAGAAAAGGAGCTCGTACTAGGCCGAATGATACCTAAAGAAAGCATGTCCGCCACCAGACGCTCGATCTCAGCCTTCTGAATGTATGGATAGTGATAGGGACGGACATTGGCTGGAGCAGCACCTGGAATAATAAGAATAGAATGGTCATGAGCCCGCACCGGAGGAAGGCCCTTTGGTTCAGCAAACACTGTGCCATACGCTGCCAAGAGGTCAAGGAGGTCCTGCAGCAAGTCCTCTTGTACCACATCCACTGATGCCCGCTGTTGGAGGAGGAGTCCTTGTGATGCGAACCTGAAGAAGGACCCCGTTGCCTGAGCAGAAAGAAGAGTGCCAGGCTGAGAGCCTTGGAGACGTACACGCTGTCCGTGCAATGCGAAATCCATCACTAGGTCCTTAAAGTTCCAGAGAACGTTCCCAAGCTCCTGGAGCCACTACACCCCCAACACTACGTCCGTCCCCTTAGTCGAAAGTAAGAAGACTTCGGTCACGAAGTTGTGGCCCTAAATGGAGAGTGCGGCCTGGGTACAGACGCCTAAACTTCGGAGGTGCTTGCCATGACCAATCAACACATCAAAGGGCGTCGAGTCAGACACAAAGCAACCTAGCCGCTACGCTACCTTGTCGTTGATGAAGTTGTGAGTAGACCCACTGTCAATCAGAATGGCGACCTGTTGCCGCTTGAGAAATCCTTGTACTCGCATGGTGCGTGGAGTGAAGGCCCCTAAAAAAGCGTGCACAGAGATCTCCGACAATGTATTGGCAGGGTACGAAGAATTAGGCCCCTTTGTCACCCCTGTCTCCTCATCAATCTCCTCCACTAAGAGACTCCCCTTGATGGAACAATGGTGCCTTGGGACGAACTTCTCATCGTAGCGAAAACAGAGTCCTTTTGCATGACGTTCCTCCATTTGTGCTGGAGTGAGACGGCGGATAATCGGCCGGCTTGGGGGGGGCTTGGCCAACGCGGCCAGCTACCGGGCTGTTGGCTGGAGCAGCAAGAGGAGAGGTGGACACAGCAGCCCAAGGAAAAGGTCCGAACCTGCCCCCGTGCCTCTGTCTAGCCAACTTCTCTTCCTCGATACGTGCATGATGCACTACATCCCGCATGCTAGAACAAGGAAAATGACGCATCTCCTCAGAAATCTCAGGCTTGAGCCCTCGCTCAAAAGTACCCACCAGGGCGGCCACCGGCCAATTCTGGAGGCGGTTAGCCACCTTCATGAACTCCATGTAGTATGCGTGCACGGTGGATGTTTGGCGCAGGGAAGACAACATTTCATTGAAGTCTTGAAACTCATTAGGGCAGAACTGGATGCACAATTCATCGGAGAAGGCAGTCCAAGTTGGGTAGCGCACCTCCTTTCAAAGCTCTGAAACCACACCGATGCATCCCTGTTGAGGTGGAAAACCACTATACGTAGTCATTCAGCCTCAAATTGTGTTCCCTGGTTGGCGAAAAACTTCTCCGCCTTGTACAACCACTCTACAGGGTCATCATCTCCATTATAACGCGGGAACTATAGGCGGGCCAAACGAGGTTCCGCCCCACCTTGGGTTGCTCCGCGGTGTCCTAGATACTCCTCCCAGTCATCCTCCATCTCCTAGTACAGATTTTGGGGAGGTGGCACCATTGGGGCATTTTCTCGAACACCTGGTGTGCCTCGCGAATCCTAGGCCTGACACTTCCCTTCCATGTCCTGGTCGACAGTGCCAAAGCGTACACCGTCCTGGGCAAAGCGCATCTCACGGTCTGCAGGCGCTGGGAAGTCAGCGCGGAGAGGTTCAGGAGCCCAGGACGGACCCCCTTCTCCATGGATGCTGGCGGCCTGGACACCAGAGGGGGTGCACGCTCAGCCTGAAGCTGGGCTACGACCAATCCCAGTGCATCGATCCTGGATACTCCCACACTCAGAGCCTTGATCTCGGCCATGAGTTTTGCCATTGTTAACTCACCGCTGGTCTCCAGCGCTGATTTGGGGCTGTTCGTAGAGACGAGAGCCTCTTTCTCAGGCTGACTTTTCAGGGCCGTGGCAGCTTGCTTGCCTCGAGCCATGGCCGGGGATCGTAAGAGCTCCAATACCAATGTTGTGCCCTGTGTAGGCACAATCGGTACATAGGAGTTCTACGCAGTGAAAGGGAAAGAAGTTGGAAGAAAGGGAAAGGAAGTCTAGAATTTCATTCAACATAACCACAAAAGAGGAAGACGACCCCTTTATGGGGAGTCACATCCCATACTGAGTGTCGCGCCCCACATTGGGGATCATGCCACTAGTGGGCCCGGTTCACCCGTGGTCCACTAGTGCGCCCGTTATAAATCATCCAGAATACAATAATAATCAACTGCTAAACTAACCTAATGACATAATTAAAGTACTAAAATAAGGGAAATACTAAGTCTAGTGCACTCGTGCACAACAGGGTATTTGAAAATAATAATTTATTTAAAATGCTTAAATAAGTGAGGCAAATGAGAAAATATATGCATTATTACTAGTAATGCTGAAAGTGAGGAATTGTTGGGATGGAAATAGAAATATTCATATGTTTTAGTTTTGGATTACATGCTATATTTATCTACTTACTCTGATCAGGTTCTATATGAAGGATGCAATCTTAGAAGGTGGGATTCCATTTGATAGGACCTATGGGATGGACGTCTTTCAGTTTCTTGGCACGGACCCCAAATTCAATAGGGTGTTCAATGGAGGCATGTCCAGCTAGTCCACCATTGTTGGGAAGAAGATTCTTGAGATATACAATGGTTTTGAAAACCTCAAGGAGTTGGTCGATGTGGGGGGAGGGCTGGGCACCACCCTTAAGTTGGTCACTTCGAAGTACCCCCACATTTGGGGGATCAACTTTGATTTGCCTCACGTTGTGGCCGTTGCTCCCATTTATCCAAGTTTGAATTGAATGAACTTTGATGTGATGCATGTTCAATATTAGCCCTTGCCTTGACCTTGATGCAGTGTTGTCTTTCTCTTTTGGTCCCTCGTTACCTTTTTTGTTCTCCGATGGATGTGGAGCATGTACGTGGGGACATGTTCGTGAGTGTTCCTAGAGCAAAGGTGTTCTTCATGAAGTTGAGTAATATAAGTGAATGGGTAGCTCTACACATTGTGATAAATTGATTGTTGTGTTGCTCACTGATATTAGTAATCTTGGAAATTAGAAAAAAAATTTAGAATTAGACCTCACAATCGGCCAAAATACAAATTTAAGCCAGGTAAATTTATCTAGGTTTGAATTGAATGAACTTTGATGTGACACATGTTCAGTATTAGCCCTTGGCCTTGACCTTGATGCAGTGTTCTCTTTCTCTTTGGGTCCCTCGTTACCTTTTTGTTCTCGAATAGGTGTGGAGCATGTATGAGGGGACATGTTCGCGAGTGTTCCTATAGCAGAGGCGTTCTTCATGAAGTTGAGTAATATAAGTGAATGGGTGGCTCTACACTTTGAGATAAATTGATTGTTGTGTTGCTCACTGATATTAGTAATCTTGGAAATTAGGAAAAAATTTAGAATTAGACCTCACAATTGGCTGAAATACAAATTTAAGCCAGGTAAATTGATTTTGCACAATTAGACTTATGCACATTCGACTTTCTCACATGCGCACTTGAATTGCCGATAATACCCTTAGGGTAATAAAAATGAAAAGTTAAAACCCTACTTTACTGGTTGCATCGCAAATTAAGATTTGGTTTTCCTCCGGTGCTCTCAGCCTTTCCTAGATTTCCACTCCCTTCAAGCAACCCCTCATGCAGCTGTATTTCCCCTTCGTCACCTTCTTCTCCTCTGGTATCGCTCCAGTCACATTTTTCACATTTGAAAGTTCCAATTTATCCATTCTGTGCTCTCGACCCATCCCGGTTTTTATATATCCTACGGTGATTAGTCATCTGGCTGAATTCCTACCCCCTGACCCCACCGACGATAACCAGACCGGTCAAGCATTCTCCTACGACATCTGTCATCCAGTGGAACTCTTGATGCAGAGAAAGCTCTAATTTTTTCCATCCTTCGCTCTCAACTCTGGTGATCTCACTGCGGCAGTCATTTCCCAACTAGAGACATATATTTCGCCACCTTTCCCCCCTCCGAAAAGCAAAAATACTAACTAGGTGTCTTCCCCGTGTCCCTCTCATCCAACAGGCCGCATCCCAAATTTCAATGTTTGGTCCTAATCTCCATTCTGTCTTTTCACTTGGCCATCTGACCAATCTCCCTAGTAGTTGATCAATGGTAGACGATATAAATGGCAAGGTAATATCCTACAACGCTAGTTGGTTAATTGAAGAATTGATTTTCTTGTTTCGGTGTATTATATGGTTTGGTTTGAAATTTAATGAGGCTGTGTGATGAAATGATCAGTAGACCTTAATGGAAGTTAAATGAGTAATTTAATAATAGGTGTGTAAATTGGATGTATGTACTGCTATGATTGGTTAATTTGATGTTGTAAGATAAATTTGATTTAAATATTCGAAGGATGTGATCTGATTATAAAAGATGAAAAGGAAATCTCTGATGATATAAATATTGTAGGTAGGCTAAGGATGAAAAATATAGCTAATTTGTTTAGTTGGACCTCTGCTATGTTAAATTGGATATGTTAAATACCAAGGGAGAGACCACAGAAGTAATTTTGTATGCTTTAAACGAAGTTAACTGATAGGGCCTAACTATTGACTGGTATAGTATAAGTGGGTATTTAAAGTACACTGTGTGGTCAGTAAACTTAATATAGTCTGGTATATATATGGGTAGATTGATCTTGTCAAACATAGATTGTGTGTTTGGTGCTTAGTTTACGGTCATTGATTTGAAGGACCATAGAAGCATGGGCAGTAATTCTTTGAGGATCGAAATTTAGTTGCTAGGCTAAGTTTGGAAAATAATGCTCATTAGTGGCTTTTTTAACCATTCTCTAAGATATGTGATATGATAAATACCAAGAGTAGACCATTTAAGCAAGTATATATGCTATAGACCAAGTTACTTGATAAGGCCTAACTGTTGATTGGTAGATTTCAGGTTACTTTTTTATGCAAAGTACATTGTGTGGGCATTAGATTTGATATAGTTAGGTCTATATATGGCTAGATTAATAGGAGTGTATGGTAGTGATCTTGTCAAACATATATTATACGTGTGTTTGGTGCTTAGTTTGCATGGATGACTTTTAAAGAATGCAAAAGCATGCGCCGTAATTTTTTGAGGATTGAAATTTAGTTGCTAGGCTAAGTCAGGAAAATAATGCTCATTAGTTTATTTTTAAACATTCTCTATGATATGCGATATGATGCATATAAAGGGGGAGCCCATTTAAGCAAGTATATATACTATAGACCAAGTTAACTGATAGCGCCTAACTATTGACTGGTAGATTTTAGTTTGCTTTTTTATGCAAAGTAAATTGTTTGGGCATTATCTTGATATAGTTAGGTCTATATATGGGTAGATTAATAGGAGTGTATGTCAGTGATATTGTAAAACATAGATTGTGTGTTGGTACTTAGTTTGCATGCAAAACTTTAAAGGAATGCAAAAGCATGGGTCATAATTCTTTGAGGATCAAAATTTAGTTGCGAGGCTAATTCTAGAAAATAATGCTCATTAGTTTATTTTTAACCATTCTCTGTGATATGTGATATGTGATATAATGAATACTAAGGGGGAGCCCATTTAAGCAAGTATGTATGCTATGAACCAAGTTAACTAATACGGCCTAACTGTTGACCGGTAGATTTTAGGTTGGTGTTTTATGCAAAGTACATTGTATGGGCATTAGACTTGATATTGTTAGGTCAATATATGGCTAGATTAATTGGAGTCTATGTCAGTGATATTGCCAAACTTAGATTGTGTGTTTGGTGCTTAGTTTGCATGCATGACTTCTAAGGAATGCAAAAACATGGCTGTAATTCTTTTAGGATCGAAATTTAGTTGCTGGGCTAAGTATAAAAATTAATGCTTATTAATTTATTTTTAACCATTCTCTGTGATATGCAATATAATGAATACGAAGGAGGAGCCCATTTAAGCAAGTATATATGTTATAAACCAAGTAAACTGATAGGGCTTAACTATTGACTGGTAAATTTTAGGTTGTTTTTTTTATGCAAAGTACATTGTGTAGGCATTAGACTTAATATTGTTAGGTCTATATATGGGTAGATTAATAGGAGTCTATGTTAGTGATATTGTCAAATGTAGATTGTGTGTTTGGTGCTTAGTTTGCATGCATGAGTTTTAAGGAATGTAAAAGCATGGTTGTAATTCTTTGAGGATCGAAATTTAGTTGCTAGGCTAAGTCTGGAAAATAATGTTCATTAGTTTATTTTTAATTATTCTTGTGATATGCGATATAATGAATAGTAAGGAGGAGCCCATTTAAGCAAGTATATATGCTATAGACCAAGTTAACTCATAAGGCCTAACTGTTGACTAGTAGATTTGAAGTTATTTTTTTATGCAAAGTACATTGTGTGGCCATTAGACTTGATATTGTTAGGTCTATATATGGGTAGATTAATAGGAGTCTATGTCAGTGATATTGTCAAACATGGATTGTGTGTTTCGTGCTTAGTTTGCATGCATGACTTTTATGGAATGCAAGAGCATGGGTTGTAATTCTATGAAGATCGAAATTTATTTTGCTAGGCCAAGTCTGGAAAATAATGCTCATTAGTGGCTTTGTTAACCATTCTCTATGATATCCGGTATGATGAATACCATGGGTAGACCATTTAAACAGGAATATATGCTATATACCAAGTTAATGGATAGGGCCTAACTATTGACTGGTAGATTTGACGTTGTTTTTTTATGCAAAGTACATTGTGTGGGCATTAGACTTGATATTGTTAGGTCTATATATGGTTAGATTAATAGGAGTATATGTGAGTGATCTTGTCAAATGGAGCTTCTGACGTTGGTGATTTTCAATGAATGCAAAAGCATGGGCCGTAATTATTTGTGGATTGAAATTTTTTGGTAGGCTATGTCTGGAAAATAATGCGCATTACTTAACTTTTAACCATTTTTTGTGATATGTGATATGTGATATGATGAATACCAAGGATTTGCCCATTTAAGCAAGTATATATGCTATGTACAAAGTTAACTGATAGGGCCTAACTATTGACCGGTAGAGTTTAGGTTGCTTTTTTATGCAATGTACATTGTGTGGGCATTAGACTTGATATTAATAGGTCTATATATGGGTAGATGAATAGGAGTGTATGTTAGTGATCTTGTCAATATATATTCTGACTTTCGTGATTAGTTTGCATGTATGTCTTTCAAGGAATGCAAAAGCGTGGGTCATAATTATTTGAGGATCGAAATTTTGTTTGTAGGCTGAGTCTGGAAACAAATGGTAATTGGTTTATTCTTAATCATTCTATGTGATATGTGATATGACGAATACCAAGGGGGAGCCCATTTAAACAAGTATATATGTTATAGACTAAGTTAACTGATACGACCTAATTGTTGATTGTTTGAGTTTAGGTTATTTTTTTATGCAAAGTACATTATTGGGCATTAGACTTGATATTTTTAGGTCTATATATGGGTAGATGAACCAATAGTAGGCTACTCTATGGCCTAGTATATAAGGTTATTACAAAGTTAATTGATAGGACATTAGACTTGATATGTTTTTTGTTAACTAATAGTACATTGTGTGGTATGTAGATTTGATCAAGTGAGGTTTGCATATGGGTAGATAAAGATTGTTGTAAGAGTGTATGTAAGTTATATTGTCAAACTTATATTGTGTGTTTGTTGCTTAGTGTGCATGCATTTGATATACTACAAATTTTGTTTGTGTGATGAAAAATATGTGTTGGTTACATAAATATTAGCTTATAGGTATTTGGTATTGGAAGGTTACATGCCAAATTATAACCATGCTCAGCTTGATGTGAAAAATACCTCCTCTGATTTGTATGAACATGTTATGTGTGTTATGTATATTACCCAATATTTGCATAGAAGGTTATTATAAAGTATAACACATTTTCAAAATGATATTGTCAAACATTGCAGGGTGAAGATATCAAGTAATGCCTCAGTGTTCTTTAAGCCAATGGAAGCTGATAAGGGTTGAGTCCATGAGAGCGACCCTCAACCCTAATCAACCTATGCTTACATTAGGAGGCTGAAAGACCATTTAAATAAGGATAAACGCCAGGCAACCCTATTTGAAGGATCATGTTTCGACAAATACTTGCAGTTGGACATAGAGAAGTTCATGTTCCCCCTTCAAGCCTTGCACCACATAATAAAAATGCATCAGGGAGAGTATAGGTTTCAAGTGATGGAAGCCTATTCTATGAAGTTGTCTACCACTCAATTTTCCCAAACAACTGGTCTGTGTATGGCAGATGTGCTCCCATGCCTCCCAACAGTGCCCAAAGTTTTGAGAAAGGACTCCCTACTTTGTAGGGTATTCGGTAAGGAGAAGTTGAATATAACAAAGGAGCAGATATACCAGAAGATCATCATAAGAAAAAGTGATGATGATGCGGTGAAGTTGGCCCACGTACTGGTTTTGGCCTCTTTCATTGTGGGTAGAGGGTGGGTGCATAAGGTGGACCGGTGGTTTTTTTTGTTGGCTGATGATGTGAAGGAGTTCGATTCCTATCGTTGGGATAACATTGCATATTGGGACACCATCCACGGCTTGGAGGAAGCAAGGAAGGCCCTAACCAAAACCACTTACATTGTGCACGGATTTGTACTAGCACTGTTGGTACGTTGTTTGGGTAGTTTGATTAAGGATTTAATGTAATATGCTGCCTATGATAATAATACATTTATTTAATGATTTGAAAATGCAAGTTTGGGCTATGGAAAGGATTCCTCTGCTAGAAGACTTATGTGCGAGACATGTACAGGACGTTAATCCTAGATTATTGAATAGGGCTAACTATATGAAGCCTAGTTATTATGCAATTGACAAAGCTATTTTTGGAGGGGAGAAGGTAATATATTGTCATTTGCCATCTTACCAAGACTTCAAATTTGTGAACCACATATATGATAACTGATATTGAAAATATTTTGGCCTTAGGTGTTGGTGTACATGCGCTTGGAGTTGACCCAAGCTGGTCTGATGAGGAGATTTTACAATCAGCCAAAGGGCCGAAGAATTTTCTTAATGGGGACCGGATAATTTTTGATAAATCTGAGGTCCCCCTTGGTGGTGCCCTGTGAGGGGCAGAGGAATATGTAGAAATAGATATGGAGGAGGAGGCTAGGAGAGCGAAGCTGGGCAGTCGCTATTTACATTACGATATTCTGATGGCCTCTTCAGCATTTATATCATTAGTTTTTTTCGTGGCAAGAGTTATTGATGACGGATACTCCTCCCTCGTGATTTAGGTTACTTTCACCAATGGTGTATTGACCGTCAATGAAGCCTTTACATCGATGGCTTCACTCTGTCAAAATATCTATTTGCTATGGCGAATTATAACCATCAATATTGACTTTATTAAACTCTATTTGTGTTTTCAATGATGTCAATGGGAAGCCGTAGATATTGATTGCAACTTTTTATTTTCTAAATGATATCTCTTCAATATTATAACAACCACAAAATTGTATATGAATGCATTAAAAACTATAACTTCTATTTCCACCAATCCCATGTACATTATCAAGAAAACTTTATACAAACGCAGTTCTAACCATGAAAAACAATCTCATGTATATTATCAACTAAACTGTATATGACAACATTTTCTAACCATTACAAGAAATCCCATATACATTATTCTCCGTGCCCGTACATGCTGAAGATAAAAAATATCATTAACTCTATCATGTACGGCATTTGGAAATAAGATCTCACAATTTCTTTTGTTTATTATATAGAGTGATTATTTTGAATCAGAGAATGTAATTGATTTTGAGAGCAATCAATACACTCATAATTAGTCTAAATCCATCCTATCTTTTGATCTAGCATAATCACTCTATCCACTGTGAAGCTGGCCGACACCTCGACATTGGCCTCCACCGACTTGTTCTCTGATTTGGCTTCTCTTCTGCAGCCCCTTCCATGCCTCGAGGAGGTGGAGATATAAGTGTATTATGGTGAAGTGAATAAGCCACTGAATATTTCCAACAAGTTGCACGCAATATCACATCCTTGAATTCAATAATAAAATTAATGAGCCAAAATGTGTTTCCAAAAATATAAGCCAACTACCATCTATCGGTCAACATTTAGTCGAAATCAGTTAACTTTCTTCTAACCATATAAACTAGGTCATATGGTCTTGTCCTCTCTAAATATTTGATCGTATCATTGAAAACCTACCTTGTAAACCTAACTTGCAAATCTAATGACCACCCAATGTACTTTGAAAAATATAAGCCTCCTACCATCTACTAGTCAACAATTAGGATGTATTAGTTAACTTTGTTTTAACCATATAAACTAGGTTATATGGTCTCCTCCTCACTAGATATCAGATCACATCATACTCATGAGTAAAACTTTTTACATATATTCTTCTTACTTACCCTATCAACAAAACATATATCCTTAGAGCACAATGGAAAGTTCTTGGCACAATTCGCATTACTCTTGGTCGATTCATGTTCTTAGAACACAATGGAAAGCTCAAGAACTTGTACTTTTATTTTAAAAGGCAATAATAAATGGCCTATTGTTTACTGAACCAAATCCTCCTTTTGATATATTAAGTCAATCAAAATACATCTTGAACAATCCTTGATGTTGCAACATCTCCCAATATTCATCAGTTCACATAAAACAAAACGGAGTTACAAAAAAGAAATTGATCAAAACTGTAAATAAAGGAAGTTCTAACCTTGACAAACAATCCCATGTACATTATCAACTAAATTGTATATGAAGGCATTTTTAACCATTGCATATAATCCCATATACATTATCCACCATACCCATACATGCTGAATATACAACATATTATTAACTCTATCATGTTTGGCTTATGATTTGATGTTGGTGGCATTTGGCAATATGAACTTACATTTTCTTTTGTTGATTTTATAGAGTGATTATTCTGGATCAGATAATGTAATTGATTTGGAGAGTAATTAGTCATGCACATTACAAAGTTTAATTATTAGCACGTGATAATGTTACAGACCTAGTTAGTGATAGTATAACACATCATTGCTTCCCACCTTAGATTTACCATCTTCTTCATCTGAGTCAATATTTATGATAGTTTTGTACTTCCACATGCCACCACCAACACCTAACAAATAAACATTGTTATGTACATAATGATTGTTCTCCAAATCCATCCCATCCTTTGATCTAGAATAATCACTCTATACTCTGTGAAGATAACCGCCACCTTGACATAGACCTCTACCAACCTATGAAAAACATTCTATACTCTGGCTTCTCCTCCATTGCCCCTCGCATGACTCGAGAAGGTAGAAATATAAGTGTACTGTGGTGTAGTGAAGAAGCCACTTAATATTTCCAAAAGTTGCACACAAAATCACAAAATCAACAAGGCAGCAAATGATCCCCCTCAAACTGTGGCTTTCTTTTACCCATAGAAAGTAGGTCATATGGCCTCCTCCTCGCTAGATATCACATCACATGATTGAAACCTACCTTGTAAACCTATCTTCCACAAAACTAATGACCAAACAATGTACTTCAAAAAATAAAAGCCTCCTAACATCTACCAGTCAACGGGTAGCCGGTATCAATTAACTTTGTTTTAAACATATAAAATAGGTTATATGGTCTCCTCCTCGCTAGATATCAGATCACATCATACTCATGAATAACACTAATTACATATATTCTTCTTACTTACACTACCAACAAAACATATATATTTATTTACTTACTTTCCATCTTTTAATATATATTACAAGCATTTACACTAAGCACCAAACATGTAAGATAAAGTTGAAATTATTACTTACAATCTTATTTATCCACCTATATGTGAACCTAACTTGCTCAAATCTAATGACCACTCAATGTACTTTGGAAAATCAAAAGCCTTCTACAATCTACCAGTCAACAGTTCGGATGTATTTCTAACTTTGTCTTAACTATATATTCTAGGTCATATGGTCTCCTCCTTGCTAGATATCAGATCACACTATTTAGACCTATCTTCTACACCTATCTTCCTTGAATCTAATGATCACAAAAATGTGCTTGGACAAAGTTAAGCCTCCTACCATGTACCAGTCAATAGCTAGGCTGTATCAGTTAACTTTGCTATACCCATAAAAACTAGGTCATGTGGTCCCGTCCTTGCTAGATATCCAATCACATCATTGAAACCTACCTTAACATAGGTCCTACTCAATATTCATGATCGCATGAGTTGATTGATCAAAGAAAATAGAGATTGAAGTCCTTTTCTCTCAAATATTTATCCACACAAACTATATAACCATATATCATCAGATGTCATCGAACTAACATTACACATCCAACTGACCATACACCATATCTGCCCCCCAATGTCAGTGAAAATCAAACCCAACACAAAGCATTTTGCTTTTTAACTAAACATTGCACAATTACAAACTACATATTACATATATTCAGTATCAAGAAATATGTCCGTAACATATATGTGGACTATAAGAATGTAAGATTTCAAGAAATACAAACCTCAAAACCGCCATGCGTCTTCACTTCGCTGCCATTTTTTGGTCACCCTGCCGCAATAGACGAACTAGGTTCAATCATGCTGGAGCACGACATAAGCGGCCTAGGGACCTTCTTCAATTAGACGGAGAGGATGTGGAAATGAGGAGGAGCTGAGGACGGAAGAGATCTAGGAGACGATGATGTGTTGTGCAGATCACCCAGATTACTTATTTTCTTGTTATTTAATTATATTCGGCTACTTTCTTTAATAATTTCCTTGTATTTGTTTATGAATTAGGAGAAATAACTGTATTGGGCCAGCTAGTTGACAACGGGATAGCCGGACCCACTGGTTGGTGCGACTCCCTAGGTTGGTGGGTCGGCTCCCTATATGGGTTGCCCCTCTCTTCTTTGTTGGTTATGAAATTGGATATTCACTTTCTTCTTCCCTTTCTTCCTTCTTCCTTCCCTTTCCCTACATGAAACTCCAAGGTACCGATTGTGACATTTCGGGCACATCATTGGTATCAGAGTTTTTAAGATCCCCTGCCATGGCATGAGGCAAACAAATTGCCATGGCCCCGGAAGTTCCACCTGAGAAGGAGTCTGTAGCCTCAGTGGAGAGCCCGAAGACAGTTCCAGAGACCACCGGCGAGCCTACTTTGATCATGGCGGAAATTCAGTCCTTGAGCATGGGCATGGCCAAGGTCGATGCTCTGGGCCTGGTCGTGGCTCAGCTCCAGCAAAGCGCTCATCACCTCTTTTGCCCAGACCACCAACTGCTACTATGGAGAAGGGGGGTCCGTCCCATGCCCCCGAATTGCACACCTCTGACCTTCTGGCACCGGCAGACAAGGATACGTGCTTTCCCCAAGGTCCTGTGCGCTTTGGCACAGTCAACCATGCCATGGATGAGACAGGCCTGGGGTATACGAGGTACTCCAGGTGTTCGGGAAAATGACCCAATGATGCCACCTCCTAGAAATTTGTTTCAGGAGATAAAGGACAAATGGGAGGAGTACCCAGGACCCCATGGCAGACCACGAGGAGGGGCTGAACCTCGTTTGGCCCGCCTACAGCTCCCACGCTACAATGGGGACAATGACCCAGTGGAATGGCTGTACAAGGCTAAAAAGTTTTTTGTGTACTAAGGAACGCATTCCGAGGCTAAACGGATGTTGTTACGTCTGAAACAAGACTATGAAGAAGTCAAATTCAGACTTGTTTTACTTGCCAATTGTAGTAGACAAGGTCGATCCACAGAGAAAGCCTTGTGCAACAAAGAAAATAGTTATGAAAAGAATAGATGAAGGAAAAATTAAGAAAGAAAGAGTAGAAGATTATTGAAGGAATAACAAGTTAAGAAATCAAGAAGAGAAAACACCAAGGCATTAAGGATCATTGTAACATCTAATGATGTTCTTCATGTGTCATGTTATCTCAGCTAGAATCGAATAAAAATTCTATCTAACCGGAAGATATGAACATTAAAATTTAAAATAAAGATAGAAAATGCTTTGGATAGATGAAGGATAAAAACAGTTATTTCTTCAAGAGTTCTATGTATCCAAATTACAAAAGATCAAGAAGGAGAGCCTTCAAGCATCTTATGTATCCAAATCACAAAGAAACAAGAAGAAGAACAATATTAAATAAACATCACTTCAAATAAATAATACTTACTTGAAACCATTGATAAAACATGAATAGAACTCCATTAGATTGTTACAAATCACCTCTAGCTTTAGCTTGAGAACTTAGAAAGTCATTACATTAAAACTAAAAACAAAAAATACAAAAGAAGAGAAGAAAAATAGGGGAGGAGAGCTCCAAAGAGGAGGGGATAATTAATCTATCATGTCCACCCCTCTATTTATAAGAATTGAAGGGGTTGCTTCAAAGAGGAAAGTAAAATTATATCTCTGGATTACATCCTGATTGATTGCCTGATTGGTTGCATCTTTGACAATGATTAGATTCTAAATCAATCAAATAAATTAATGATTTATTTAGCAAATAAGTATCTTTAAGTCTTCCTTTAGATATCCAACCAGCCTCATTGTCTTTCCTTATGTGTATCAATCACAACCAATGAAAATATTCTCCATGTGCTGGCCTCGGGTTAGTTTACTAGGTGTCCATTTTCATGCCAAATTCGACCCATGAATATTCAGAATTTGGAATTTCGTTTAGAAATAAAAAATGTATCACAAAAGTCTTCTTTCCAATGCCACAAGAATCGTATCAATCCGAATTACACAGAGAAAGATACGGTCAAAATACTATGGTTGTGTCAATCTGTCCAAATCAGCTTCTTTCCTAATTTAGCTCTCTTGATGCAAATCTCAAATCCAACGGGTCCACAAGGTTGTGTTCGACCATTCCATGCATATTTAGACCATTAAGAGCCCATTCTTGACTTTTAAATAGCTTTGGGTAGTTGGGCTTCACTTCCTCTTGCAATTTGATCCGTTTGAAGCCTGTTTAGACATGTAAACTCAATTAAGGTCCAGCTAACCTATTTAAAACATAAATAGCCCAAATAAGCAATGACTTAACACAAAATAGGATTGCAATTTGAAATTTGAAAACATTTTATTGAACATTATTTTAGTGCATCAACGGATGCGCATAGCGGCCTACCACCTCGACGAGGAAGCTTCTGTTTAGTTCCAGAGTTTCAAGAAGGAGGTGCGCTACCCCACTTGGACCGCCTTCTCTGATGAACTGTGCATTCGGTTTGGCCGAAATGAGTTCCAAGACTTCAATGAGATGCTCCCCACATTGCGCCAAACCACCACTATCTGGGCCTATTACACGGAGTCATGAAGGTGGCCAACCGCCTTCTTGACTGGCCGTTGGCCGCCTTGGTGGGCACATTAAAGAAAGGTCTCAAACCCGAGATTTCTGAGGATATGCGCCAACATGAGGGACATCGTGTGTCATGCACGAATTGAGGAAGAGAAGTTGACCCTGCAGTGAAGAGGGGGGTGGCTTGGGACCTTCCCACATTCCAATGTCAGTGCTACCCCCCTTGCCAACCCGAACAACTGCCCATTGCCAGGCCAACCTGGCCAGCCATCCCCGCCGTCAGGCCAGATTGTTTGTCGTCTTACACCGGCATAGATGGAGGAGCGCCTGTCCAAGGGACTATGTTTCCGCTGTGATGAAAAGTTCGTTCCAGGACACTACTGATCCGTCGAGGGCAGCCTCCTCGTGGAAGAGATCGAGGCGGAGGACATGGACGATAGGGCAGACTCTTCCCACTATGACGACGTGTAATCCGAGATTTCTGTACATGCCTTCTCGGGGGCATTCACTCCTTGCATGATGCGGGTTTAAGGCCACCTCAAGTGGCAGCAAGTGGCTATCTTGGTCCATAGTGGGTCTACCCACAACTTCATTAACAACAAGGTGGCCCAATGTCTTGGTTGCTTTGTGTCCGATTTGAAGCCCTTCGATGTGTTGATCGGTGGTGCGAAGCATCTTCGGAGCTTTGACATTTGTGCTCAGGCTGCCCGCGCCATTTAGGGCCACACCTTCATCACCAACCTCTTCCTACTACCCACAAAGGGGGCGGATATGGTGTTAGGGGTTCAGTGGCTACAGGAGCTCGGCGATGTGGTTTTGAACTTTAGGGACATGGTTATGAACTTCAAAGTTCGGGGGTGATTGAAGGGTCCCGGCTAGGCACTCTCCTCTCATCCTAGTTGGTGAGTTCTTTCTTCCGGTTTGCACCCCAAGGGTTCCTCTTGCAACAGTAAGCGACATTCGAGGTGCCTCAGTATGAGCCACCCCCGGATCTTCTTGAGTTATTGGCTGAGCATTAGGATATGTTTGCTGAACCGAAGGGTCTCCCTCTAGTGCAGCCTCACGACCACCATATACCCATCATTCCTGGTGCGTCACCAGCTAATGTCCACCCATACCATTATCCTCACATTCAGAAGTCAGAGTTAGAGCGTCTCATGGCTGACATGCTTCAATTTGGTATCATCCATCCTAGTACAAGTTCCTATTCATCCCCGGCGTTGCTGGTTGGTAAAAAGGACGTTACTTGGTAGTTTTGTGTGGACTACCAAGCCTTGAATGCCATCACTGTCAAGGACAAGTATCCCATATCCGTAATCAAAGAGCTTCTAGATGAGCTGGCTGGTGCAACGGTCTTTAGTAAACTTGACCTTCGATAGGGTTTCCATCATATTTGGGTGCAGCCAGCTGATGTGCACAAGACTGCCTTCTAGAAGCATGATGGACATTTTGATTTTCTCGTCATGCCGTTTGGGCTGACCAACGCCCCCTCCACCATCCAGAGCCTCATGAATGATCTCTTCAGGCCTTATCCCTGTCACTACATCTTGGTCTTCTTTGACGACATCCTGGTGTACAGCTAGTCGTGGGCAGAGCACCTGGATCATCTTAGATCGGTCTTCTCTATTCTGCCAGATAACTCGTTATTTATTAACCGTTTGAAGTGTTCCTTTGGAAGCCCACAGGTTGATTACTTGGGACATATCATCTTGTGGGACAGCATCGCCACTGACCCGTCGAAGGTGGCCGCCATGCTCTCTTGGTCACCTCCCACTAGTGTCCGGGCGCTATGGGGTTTTTTGGGCCTCATTGGCTATTATAGGCGGTTCATCAGCTAGTATGGGGAGCTTGCTTGGCTCCGTACAGAGCTTCTCAAGAAGGGGACATTCAGTTGGAATGAGGTTGCCCAAGTTGCATTTGAGGAGCTAAAGCAGGCTATGGCATCAACTCCTATTATGATCTTACTTGATTTAAGCCGGCCCTTCGTGGTTGAAACATATGCTTTGGAGACGGGTCTTGGGGCGGTTCTGCTATAGGACAAGCTCCCCATTTCCTACTTTAGCAAGGCTTTGGCTGGCCGCTCTTTGTCCTTGTCCATTTATGAGAAAGAGATGTTGGCTATTGTTCTCGCCGTTGACAGGTGGCAGCCTTACTTACTTGGCAGCAAGTTCTTGATCTGCATTGACCACCAACCCATGAAGTATTTCCTTGAGTAGCGGGTGTCCACTCCCTCACTGCAGCGTTGGGTCAATAAGTTACTTGGCTATGATTATGAGGTCGTGTACAAGAAAGGGTCAAAAAACACTGTGGCCGATGCCCTTTCTCACAGTTCTACCCCAAGATCGTGCTTGGCCCTTTTTACTCCATCCTGCCCCTTCATCGATGAGACGAGATGGGCATACATTGAAGATTCTCAAACTCAGGCATTGATTACAACTCTCTTGGCCGACCTACTCGTCCTTTCTTTATGTTGCGGGATGGCTTTCTCTTTTGGAAGGACCGCCTTTGGGTACCCGATGCTGATGATCATCGCAGGCGCGTTCTCTCCCACTTCCATGACACTCCCGTGGTCGGTCATGAAGGAGCATTCCACACTTATAAGCGGGTCTGCCAGAGCTTTATGTGGCAGGGTATTGGTGGATAGTCTAGGAGTATGTGGCTTCTTGTGATGTCTATCAGAGATCTAAGACCACCACAACTTCTCCTGTAGGGTTGCTTCAGCCCTTGCCTATCCCTGATAAGGTTTGGGAGGATGTTTCGATGGACTTCGTGGAGGCATTTCCCTTGGTGCAAGGCAAGTTGGTGATTGTGGTGGTGGTGGACCGGTTGTCCAAATACGCTCACTTTTGCGCTCTGGGACACCCATTCATCGTCTAAGACAATGGCGAGAGCTCTATGTTCGGGAGGTGGCCAAACTACATGGCATGCCTTGTACTATTGTCTCTAATCATGACCGGATCTTCATATCTCAGTTTTGGCAGGAGTTCTTCCCTTCACAGGGCACTTCTCTCCCCATGAGCACCACTTATCACCCCCAGACGGATGGCTAGACAATGGTGGTAAACCGATGCTTGGAGCAGTACCTCTGCTGTTTCACTATGTCTCAGCCCTGTAGATGGCTTCAGCTTCTTCCCTAGGCGGAGTCGTCATATATTACCGCCTATCACACCTGCGCCTATTTCACTCCTTTTGAGGTGTTGTATGGCCATCTACCCCTAACTGTGTTATCTTATGTTCCTCATTGCTCCTCTATGACTGAGGTGGATTATATGCTCTAGACACAGGACAAGGTTCTTCGATAGCTTAAGGAGAACTTGTCCCCTACTCAGAACCGGATGAAGCAAATTTATGATGGACATCACACCGACAGGGAGTTCGTGGTGGATGACTTGGTTTATGTCTCTGTTTTGCCTCAGTGCCAAACATCCTTGTTTCAGCCCGAGCATTCCATGCTCGTCCCCCGTTCCCATGGTCCCTATGCTGTGGAGGAGCGTATCGGCCCGGTGGCTTACTGCCTTGCTCTACCGCCTAACTCATTAGTCCACCTTGTCTTTTCATGTCTCTAGGCTGCGCTGATGCATAGGTGACACGTCCTTGGCCGTTGATGCTCCACCAGTCCCCTTGATGGGCCCGGCCCAGCCTTCCGACCTTGTTCCCTCCTCAATCCTGGATAAATGTCGCATCGTCACTCAGGTTGTATCATTACAGAGGTGCTTGTTGCTTGGCAGGGTCAGCCCTTGGAAGATGCTACATGGATCTCAGAGGACATGTTCCTGGCTCGCTACCCAACTTGGTCACCTTGAGGTCAAGGCGAATAGAGGAAGTGTGGTGGACGATCACCCGAACTACTTATTTTCTTGTTATTTAATTATATTGGGCTAATTCCTTTTATAATTTTCTTGTATTTTCCTATGAATAAGGAGAAATAACTATATTGGGCTAGCTACTAGACTGCGGGATAGCTAGATCCACTAGCTAGTGCGACTCCCTAGGTGGGTGGGTTGGCTCCGTATATGGGTTGCCCCTCTCTTCTTTGTTGGTTTTGTAATTGGATATTTACTTTCTTCTTCCATTTCTTCCTTCTTCCTTCCCTTTCCCTGTGTGAAACTCCAATGTAGTGATTGTGCCACTTCCAGCACATTATGATGGAGGATGGAGGAGACGGGGGAGGAGGAGAGGAGGACGACAGCTCCTCTTTGGGAGCCACCTGTCTTTTCGTCTCCCATGAGGGCTTCATGTCTTTTTATATTGCCTAAAGGTATTATTGGTAATTCAAGTGCGTGTGTGGGAAAGTCGAACGTACATAAGTCTAATTGTGCAAAATCAGTTTACATGGCCTAAATTTGTATTTTGAACAATTGTGATGTCTAATTCTAATTTTTTTTCTGGAAATTATAGTGGATCCTACTTGATTGGAGTGATGAAAAGTGCCTGCAACTTCTCAAGAACTGCTACCATTCATTGCCTAAATACGGCAAGGTGATCATAGTAGACTTGGTTGCACCGGCAACGCCGGAGAGTGATGTCTCATCATGCGCCATCTTCGTTAGTGACATTCTAATGTTGAGCTTCAATCGTGGAGGAAAAGAAAGGACATTCGTTGAATTTCTATTTTTGGCTAAGGGAGCTGGTTTTACTGGGATCAAATCCATATGTAGTGTGTACATTTAGTCACGGAATTCTACGGGGAGATGTAACTTCCCACTATGGACTTTTTAATGGACGCTCAAGTTCCTATTCTACATGTTCAACATTAAAACTCTATTTCATCTCTATCCAATCAAAAGTAGGAGTGAAGTTTTAATATAGAAAAACTATAAATATCATTTTCTTTTTTAATAATCAACTTCTTAAATTTAAATAATTAGATTTTTCCTTTGCCCATTGTGGACTTGGATGCACGATTGGGGCTAAAGGCTTCCACAAAATCAAATTCATATACTTATTTTACCCTGTTTTTTTTCTTTTAGCAACCAAATTCTACCTAGTTGATTAAGCTCCAATATGAATCCGTCATAATGAATAACTCAAAATACAAATTGAAAGATAAGAAGCATAATAAGTTGAATCAAATATAAAAACTATTGTACATTATATTTTTTATATTGAAAAAGCTAATATGCATCAGGTTACATAATAGAACATATACATCCGCCAAGCTATTTGGGTGTGGAATTTGGATAAAATTTTATCGATTCAATACTAATTTTGGCTGGAATCACCAAAATCCTTGTTGGGTGCTGAAGGTGGGTGGAATTAAAAATTCTGCTTGAAAGTCGATTCTAAAGCCTTTTCTAGCTGGAATCACCTCATGTCAATTCTGGCTCGTAGTTTCCTTTTTTAGAATTAAAGATTCAGTTATTTTTTAATTGTTACTCCTTATATCTATTTGAGCGTCGAAAAGCATGCCTTATAGGTAGGGCTCACTTTAAAATTGCCTACCCACGTGGGGTAGTGTTTGTTAGTGCTCATTAATATGAGTGTAACATTACCAAGAATATACATATCCGAGTTCGAGAAAGAAAATTATGTAGATTTAAAGTTTTAGAAGTATATTTGACGTGATATTTTATTACCAATCTTAATTCTTATTGGATAGTGATTCAATAAAATTAATTTAAAAATATTCCACTTCTATTTCAAAACAATTCTACAGCCAAATAGAATCAATACTACGCCATCTACAAAGTATGCCTTTGTGTGTGAGGCACATACTAAGAGAGCTTTTTTTATATACCAAGCGCAAAATAAAGGGACTGTTTTAATTAATGAAGAAGAGAACCACAAATCGATTGTTGATCAGCTGATTTGTTCTTCTCTCACTGTAAATGTGCATGTAGATTGACAAGCTCATCACACCTGCAAACTGTTGTAACAATAAGTTGTGTGTACCTCTTTAACTGCACCTCATTAATGAACATCCAAATCTCTCTGTTTCACTGTCATTGATGAACAATGTCCAATTTGTTTTTCTTTCTTTTGTGAGCCCTATAATTCTTTGGTCAGATGAAAATTAATGGACATAAAGCCACTAGGCATTTAGAAGACCTTGAGCACTTTATAAATTTCTAAACTAGCTCAAGCTAATGGCATATCAAATGTTATTTTATTTGATTTAGGTGTAACAATAATTTTACCTCCAAATAATTGAGGAGAAAACATGAACATGATTTCTCTTGTCACAAACAGAATGAAGATTTTATATTTCTTTGTACTAAAAGGAAGCTTATATCATTTTCCTAAAAAGAAATTGATATTCCTATTCCACTTTCTTTACACAAAATGTCCACTCTACCCTTTGATTGGAAAGAGAAGGAGAGTCACACTTGATAACTTGGAGATTCACTTTTCCCATAGTTGGAGTAGGCTTTTGGTGTAGAAAAAGTAGAGTAAAATATCATTTTCCTAAAGGATTAATATAGTCATGCATAGAACACAAATAAAAATATAAAATTCAAGTCTACCGAAGAAATGAAAGATGGGATAAATTTAGCACAATCCTTTTCTCCAAAATGAAAAGAAGTCGTTTAAAAAAATGGATGTCATATATCCTAAAAGGAATTAAGTTTTAGGTAGTCACTAAGATTTTATTAATATACTACTTGTTGTGGATTATATGCCCATTAGAATCAATCTAGCTATAAGTTACGCAGAGGTTGGATCCTTGTGTGAAACAAAAATGAGAAAGAGAGACAATCAAGAGAAATAAAGAGAGTACACTAGGGTTTATGTGATTCGGCAATAGTGCCTATGTCCACAAGATCACACAGTTTCCACTATTTATCAAGAAGAACAATACAAGATGATTATAAGTTTCTCAAGCCTCTTCAATGGCCAACAACCTAGTCAAAAAAAAGAAGAAGACTCTTCTATAACCCATTAGGGAATGAAATCTCCAAGTAGCCAATTAAGAAGAATCCAAATATGGGCATTCTGGAATCTACCATGTCAATCGATCGATCACTAGGCATTAGCAATCGATCATTCTTCACATTGAACGCTTCTAGTTCTGCATGTAACATTTTCTACTTCTACTTTTGTGACTGCAATTGCTAGGCTACTACTAAGGGTAAATACAAATTTTGTAGTGCTCTGCTTATTGTTTACGTCACCTCCATAGTCTGAGTCAATGAAACTAACTAGTCTAATATCAGAATTCCATCAAAGCATAAGATCATACTTGAAGAACCTCCTAGGTATATAAAAATCCATTTCACTGCCTTCTAATGAGTTCAACTTGGGTCTACCACAAACTTTGTAACCTTACTAACTTCATAAGCGATGTTTGGCCTGATATAGTTAGTGGCATACATAAGAGACCTTATCACGCCCCGCCACACCCCCAAGAAGGAAGGACATGGTGCGGCACGTGGGAAGATTTAACCATCCTTGGTTCCTAATAATGGAGTACACAACACATTCCCTTTGTACGAAAGCAAATGAAGAAATATAATGAGATTAACTAATGATCTTAGTCATATGCTATACCCACAACATCTAAATAATAACATAATCTCAAGCCTTAGGGCTACACATGTCTATAGCCATCACTGGCTAAGCAAAGCATGTTATAAAGTCAAATATAAGTTCATTCTATCACATGAACAAGCTAAACATCTAGCCCCCTCCTCTTATGGCGCAAGTCCATCTTATGCTTTACATAAAGTCCATTTGGAGTACCTACATGACACAACATACAACCCCAGAACAAAAATCACAAACAAAAGAGGGTGATCCTAGCTTAGTAGGGGTTTTGAATTGAAATAGAAGCACATGAAAATACCCCATTCACTCTCAATCTAAACATTTATCACATCCATTCACAACACCTATGCATCATGAGATAAATTACATTCCATGTACACATGCCACATGTGCATCATAAGATAAATGACATTCTATATACACATTTATGCCACTTGTGCATCATAATATAAATCACATTCTAAATACATATTTATGTCACATGTGCATCATAGGTTCATTCATAATTCATAACATATATGCACACCCTATGCAAATAATTAAATTTCATGGTTCATTCGCATCCTGCATGAAACAAGTATCAATATTCATATTCACTGTGCATAATAAAGTATAGAAAACAACATTTCAACATGTTCACATATAATCATGTCATATGGACCATGTATGACATAAGTATCATTGTCCCTCCCCAAACTGTGTCAATGTATATTATAATCCACACACATGCATGAACCATCCGGTGAATGTCTCAATTGAGAAAATAACTTTGTTTATCCCAGCTAAAGCAAAAGTAGACATGCTTACCCTAGAAATCCTAAAAAGAAAGTCCTAAGTAGTTTAGGTACCTACCTAATGTGGAAGTACCCCTTGGTAAGCCGGTGTACGCAAACAAACTAGCCTAAAATCTCCTATCCAAATAACACATCAATTAACTCATTATAGCAAATCTTCTCTTCTCACCTGGGAAGGAAGCTTGTCCTCAAAGGGATGTAAAATGTCATCCAATGGACTTAAAACCTCGTCCTTTCAGATGAAAAACTGATTCGATAAACCTCCGATGCAGCTAATCTGAAAAACTACAACACGAAATCGATTCATCATGATTAAACACGAATAATCTTTGCTTAAAATCATTTTTATAATGCATACAATATGATACATATATGAGCAATGTTAAATGAATATAAACATAGGTTGACATACTCTAATTAGTTCTAACATGCATGAAACATGGTTTATTTGTGAGAAATAAAATCATATAGGCATAAACAAGAATATATATACATGATCATGTTCATATTTTGAGCTAAAGCATGTAGAACGTGGTTTATCTATAATTAATGTGACATGTGCAAGTATCCACAATTCATCATGGTTATAACCTACTGGAATCATGGACTAAATGAAAAGAAATCATCGAAATATGGATTTAAAACAAATAGAGCATTATACCAAATCTAGATAAGTATATCATCTTCATACTTAAGCTAAATCACATCCAAGGAAGGTTCATATGCAATTAAGGTGACAATTATAAGTATTCATAACTCATCAAAGCTATAGAGAGCTAGAATCATGAGAAAAGAACAAAAAAGGCCAAAAATCAACAAAAATAGCCATTTTCCACCAACTGTTGTTTGGTTGTTCAAACGGCCTAGGAGCCTGTTAGAACGTTTAGCTATTCTAAAAGTAAGACATCCCGTTGGAACACCTAGCCGTTCGAATAGTCTGTTAGCCCGTTCGAATGCTCGCAATAGTTCAATTTTCTAGTTCGTCTTCAACCTCTCAAAATTCAAACAAAAAACATTCTAAAATTCTATATAAATTCAAAAATCATCATAAAACATTATATAATCAAAATATAAGTCTAGAACATGATAAATCTAACATTTTCATGCTTAATCATATCAAAATAACCATAAATCGCATGTTTTCAATAAATGACCATTACACATCAAGATAAAACAAAAACTCAAATAAACTCATAATCATGACATTTCAAGAATAAAACCACTCAAGGTAAGAACCCCTTACCTCTAAAAAGCTTGGAAATCCTTTGAACGAGCTTCAACCTCAAGAAATCCTACCCAAATGTTAAGGCTTTTAGTTAAACCATATTAAAACTAACTTATAAACTCAAACAACCTTGGGAAAGGATAGATCTAAGACACCCTTGGTAAAAAATGAAATTACCATAATTAAAATAGAAGAGGTGAAGATAGAGGTGATTAAGACAAAGATCTAAATATTAGGGTGTGATTAAGGGTGAAAACCTTACCTTAACAAGGGTTTCTCATTTGGGAAATGGGGGTAGAGTTAGCCTCCCTCCTATTCTCAGCCCTTCCCTATTTAGAAAATGGCTAGGGTTTTTCCTTTTATAGTAAGGATTTTAGGTTAGAAATTGAATTATTAGGCTGTAAAATAGGTAAAAACACCATAAGTGGCTATTTAAGTGTATTTTGACCCAAAGATGAATTTAATCATACCCAAACCCACTTTAACAAATTAATATAACGTTAGAGGTTAAAATCGGTTGCAAGCCCTCCCACACAGATGTGGGTCCCATGGTGTGGTCCACTCCCTTAACCAAATAAAAATTAAAAGAAAATGCTGATCAATAGGTAAAAATTTGGGTAAATCAAGCTTAACACTAATAGTCTTAAAATGAAATTAAACCTTAAAAACTTTATAATTAAAACAACCAATTACCCCGTTTGACAAAGATGCACAAATAAAAGGAACTAAAATTAGAGATCTTATAGACCCAACTTCTAAGGCATAAGATGTTGTTCATGTGAGCTTTCTCCTCATAAGTCTTAAGGGACTGCTCCTAAGAGAGTCTGAAATGAGATGTCAAGGGTGTACCCACTGGCTTAGCATCATGCATGTTGAATTTCATTAGAACTTTTCAACATAACTTATCTTATACCGGCTTAGTACTTTCTTCTTTTGTGTGATTATTTGCAACCAACTAGATCAAGTTCTCCTTCTTGCATGATTTTTCCAACTAATGTGGGTGGTTTTGAACTCAAACCGGGTGCAATTCAATTACTACCCAAATTTTATGGCTTAGATTCGAAAAACCCATATTTACATTTAAAAGAGTTTGAAGAGATTTATGCAACTTTGCCCAACCAAAATGTCTCAAATGATGTTATTGGATTAAAACTATTTCCATTTTCTTTAAAGGAAAAAGTAAAAAATTGGTTGAATTTTATGAAGCCAAGATCCATTGGAACATGACAAGAAATGCAAAGAGAATTTTTGATTAAGTTTTTTCCCACCTATAGAACTAATAAACTTAGAAAGAACGTCATGAATTTTTCACAAAAAGAAAATGAGACTTTTTTTCAATGTTGGGAAAGATTTAAAGAATTTTTGTTGTTGTGCCCACATCATGGATATGAAACATGGCATACAATTAGTTTCTTTTATAATGGCTTTACTTCTCAAATGAGGCAATTTGTTGAAAGGATGTGTAATGGAGAATTTTTGAGTAAAGAACCTGAAGAAGAATGAGACTATTTTAATGTGTTAGCTAAAAATGCTTAATTATGGGAATATTCTAATAAATTTAAAAGTAGTAATTAGACCAAATCTAATTAGATAACTAAGGGGAGCATGTACCTTCTTAAGGAAGATGATGATGTAAAAGCAAAAATTACAAGCTTAACTAGAAAAGTTGAGGCTATGGAAATTAATAGGGAAAACATGTCTAAAGCTTCTCAAAAAGCACAAGATAGTTGCATTATATGTGAGCGTGATGGACACCAAACACAAGATTGTCCAACAATCCCTGCTTTTCAAGAGGTATTGCATACTTAGGCAAATGCTATGAATACCTACAAAAGGCCATTTTCTTCTCCGTATTTTGAAACTTATACTCCTAATTAGAGAAATCATCCTAACTTTAGTTGGAGAAAAGAGTCTAATGTGCAGATACCCCCTTCTTCCTCAAATTATGTTCCACCACATAAGAAGATTCTTGAAAACACATTGCAAACATTCATGCAAAGTCAAACAACAATAAACAACCAAACAATGCAAGCCATCAATAAATTGTAGACTTCTATCACTCAATTAACCACAACTTTGAGGACTCAAGAAAAATGGAAGTTTCCTTCTCAACCTCAACCAAATCCTAATGGTCAAGTTGCAATTGAAAATTTAAATTCTTCAAGTTCACAAGAAGAGTATGCTAAGTCCATCACCATTTTGAGAAATAGAAAAGTCATTAACAAAGACATTCCAATAAAGGTTGTTGAACCTAAAGAGTCTTTGAATTCTAAACATAGTGATAAACTTGACAACTATGATTGTGTTTCTCTTATCCCTCCTTCTTTTCCTCAAAGATTACAATCTTCTTCTAAATTGGTGCAAAATGGTCACATTCTTGAAATTATTAAACAAGTGAAGATTAACATTCCTCTCTTATATATCATTAAACAAATTCCATCTTATGCAAAATTTTTGAAAGACCTTTGTACAATTAAGCGTAAGCTAAATGTACAAAAGAAGCCATTTTTGATAGAACAACTAAGTGCAATTTTACAACAAAACACCCCACCAAAATATAAAGATCCTAGTTGTCCAACCATATCTTGTATAATTGGGAATTATAGAATTGAAAAAGTTTTGCTTGATCTTGGGGCAAGTGTTATTCTCTTACCTTATTCTATTTAAGAACAATTAGGACTTAGTGAATTTAAGCCCACAAGCATTACACTTCAACTTGCAGATTACTCAGCTAAAACACCAAGAGGAATTGTTGAGGATGTGCTAGTACAAGTAGAAAAGTTTTACTTTCCTGTTGATTTTATTGTTTTGGACACACAACCAGTTTTGAATGCTTGTAATCAAATTCCTAACATATTAGTCCGCCCATTTCTTGCTACTTCTAATGCTCTTATTAATTTTAGAAATGGTGTTATGAAGCTTTCTTCTGAAAATATGACTTTGGAACTGAACATTTTTAATATTTGCAGGCAACCAGGAGATGATGATGAGGATGTGCATGAAGTGAATCTTTTAGAAAGTCTTGTTGATGGCATGACAATGATTTCTTCTTTTTCTCACCCTCTTGAAGTATGTCTTTCTTATTTTAACTTTGATGATGATGCTATGATTAATGATGTAGATTCCATGTTGGAGTTAACTCCATTATTGGATACCGATAGGTGGAAGGCCCGCTTTGAGGAGTTACCTCCTTCTAATAGCTCTCCTCTCCCCTCAAGTGTCCAACCACCCATGTTAGACTTAAAACCCCTCCCAACTACACTTAAATATGTTTATCTTGGTGAGGGAGATGCATTTCTTGCGCTTGTCTCTTCAATGTTGGATAGGGAGCAAGAGCATAGGTTGCTCAAAGTCCTTAGAAATTACAAGAATGCCATTGGGTGGACCATTGCTGGTATCAAGGGGATTAGTCCCCTGATTTGCACACATAGGATCTTTATGGAAGAAAATGCAAAACCTGTGAGACGAATGCAAAGGAGGTTAAACCCCAATATGAAAGAGGTAGTGAGAGCAGAGGTCCTAAAATTATTAGGTGTGGGTATCATTTACCCCATTTTTGATAGTACATGGGTGAGTCCCACCAAAGTTGTCCCCAAAAAGTCTGGAGTGACAGTGGTAAAGAATACTAATGATGAGTTAATTCCCACTAGAGTCACCATCGGTTGGCGGATGTGCATAGATTATAGGAAATTGAATTCCGTCACTAGGAAAGACCACTTCCCCTTGCCGTTCATGGACCAAATCCTAGAGAGGGTGGTCGGTCATAAATTTTACTATTTTCTAGATGGTTATTCAAGATATAATCAAATTGAGATTGCCTTTGAAGATCAAGAAAAAACAACCTTTACATGTCCATTTGGTACCTTTGCATATCGAAGGATGTCGTATGAATTATGTATTGCTCTTGCCACATTCCAAAGGTGCATGATGAGCATCTTTAGTAACATAGTGGAGCGGTTTTTGGAAGTTTTTATAGATGACTTCTCTAATTTTGGTGATTCTTTTGATGACTGACTTGATAACTTAGAAAAAGTTTTGGTGAGATGTGAAGAAAAAAATCTAGTTTTAAATTGGGAAAAGTGTCATTTTATAGTTACTACTGGAATAGTACTTGGTCACATTGTTTCTATGTAGGGAATTCAAGTGGACAAGGCAAAAATTAAATTGATTATTAATTTACCTAGTCCAAAGTCCATAAAAGATGTTAGATCCTTTCTAGGGCATGTTGGTTTTTATAAAAGATTTATCAAGAATCTTAGTGTGATATCTAGACCATTGTGTAATGTTCTATCTAAATAACATTCTTTTGAGTGGTTGGATGCATGTGAAGAAGCTTTCACAAAGCTTAAGAACATGTTAGTGTCCGCACCCATCATGCAACCCCCAGATTGGACCCTTCCTTTTGAAATTATGTGTGATGCAAATAATTATACCATTGGGGTTGTTTTAGGGCAAAGGAAAGAAAAGAAACCTTGTGTAATTCATTATGCAAGTAGAACTTTAAATAGTGCCCAAATGAACTACTTCGCCACTGAAAAGAACTTCTTGCTATAGTATTAGCACTTGACAAATTTAGATCCTATTTGATTGGCTCTCGTATTGTCATTTTTACTAACCATGCAGCTTTGAAGTACCTTTTGAGCAAACAAGATACAAAGCCTAGATTGCTCTGGTGGATACTCCTGCTTCAAGAGTTTGATCTCACAATCAAAGACAAGAAGGGAGTAGTGAACATGGTGGCAGATCATCTTTCAAGATTGGAATTTTCTGATTCTTCAGAAAACATTCCAATCTAGGACACATTCCCCAATGAGAAACTTTTTGCCATCTCACATCCGCCATGGTATGCCGACCTTGCCAACTACTTGGTGACAGGTAAAGTTCTCCATCATTAGTCTCATCAAGATAAAAAGAGATTCTTCACCAAGGTAAAATATTTCTTTTAGGACGACCCCTATCTCCTTAAGTAATGCCCAGATCAAATAATAAGGAGACGTGTGTCTGATTTTGAACAAGTAAGTATCATCTGTTTTTGTCATTTTGAAGCTTGTGGTGGTCACTTCTCTAAAAAGACCACCGCTAAAATTTTGCAATGTGGTTTTTATTGGCCAACTCTTTTCAAAGATGTTCATGAATTTTGCAAAACTTGTGAATGGTGTCAAAAGTTAGGAGCTACATCTCATCGAAATATGATGCCTCTTAACCCAATATTGGTTATTGAGATTTTTTATTGTTGGGGCATCGATTTCATGGAACCTTTTCCTCCTTTTGGCTATGTTTACATTTTAGTTGTCATCAATTATGTTTCCAAGTGGATTGAGGTGGTTCCAAGCAAAACCAATGACCACAAAGTTGTTGTAGGCTTTTTAAAAGAAAATATATTTTCAAGGTTTGGAACACCTCAAGCCATCATAAGTGACGGGGGGTCACATTTTTGCAACCAGCCTTTTGAGGCTTTGATGAGAAAGTATAAGATTACCCATAAAGTAGCCACCCCCTATCACCCACAAACAAGTGGACAAGTTGAGATTTCTAATCATGAAATTAAATATAATTTGTAAAAAATGGTAAATCCAAATGGTAAAGATTGGTCTTTATGGCTAATCGATGATCTTTGGGCTTACTGTACCGCTTTTAAGACCCTAATTGGAAAGTCTCTTTACTGATTGATTTTTGGAAAAACTTGCTACTTGCCTGTGGAATTGGAACATAGGGCGTATTAGGCAATCAAAGCTTTGAATTTTAATTTTGACAAGGCTGGTTTACATAGAAAATTACAAATCAATGAGTTAGAGGAAATTCGACATCATGCTTATGAGAGTTCAAAACTTTACAAAGAGAGAATGAAGGCTTTTCGTGATAAAAACATTTTACAAAAATCTTTTGAGCCATTTCAAAAAGTTTTATTGTACAACTCTAGGCTTCATCTCTTTCCAGGAAAATTAAGATCACGTTGGACAGGTCCTTTCTTTGTAAAAGCTGTTTTTCCTTATAGAACTGTTAAAATTGAAAACCCAAAAAATGGTGATGTTTTCAAAGTTAATGGACAACATTTGAAACTATTTTTAGACCATTTTGTCTCTGAAGTTGAGTCTACATCTCTTAAAAATCCAAATTATGAGGGTTGATTTTCTTTTTATGATTTTTATACAAAAAACAAAAAAATCATAAAAACAAAAAAAAATTCAAACATTGAGGACAATGTTTAGTTTAGGTTTGGGGGCGTAGAAAGATATTTTTCTTTTATATTTTTTTATTTTACTTAAAAAATAAAAATTAAAAAAATTAATTAGATTTATGTTTTTGCTTATTACATTGATGATTCTTTTAGACATGTGACTTTGTTTAATAATATCATACTATTCAGAACATGAATTGACATATTTAATAATTTTGAGTTCTGATTACTCCATATTAGTTTCTTGTGCTCCTATTTTGAAAATCTAAGAAAGACATTTGCCTAAGTAAGAATTCGAGCGCTTGATTATGGTCTTACATCTTGGTGGATATCATTGAATCTAAGTAATTATTTTCTTATGAGAGTAAAACTTTGGCATGATCTAGTAGTACTCATGTTATCATAATAAAGTTTTGGGCTTCACTATTCTTAGTTTGTAGAACAATCAAGAACTTTTTGTCAACACAATTCAAGTTGTTTGTACAATGTGCTCAAGAAAAAAGGAAAAAAATGTGAAAAAAAAGAATGAAAAATTGTAATGAAGTTAAGTCACTCTATTGAGTAGACCAGGACTCGGCGTGCCTCACTAAGCATAGGGTGTTCGAGTCAAAAGGTAGAGTTGACTAATTTATGACACGTATAGCTTTGAAGCCTATTTATTTCAAGTTATTAAGCCTGAAAGGTGCTTTAACACCTAGCACCTTGAGCCAACTGGATTGGGAGTCACTGGCCTAACACTTGTTACATGGATCATATAGAAAGTATAAAAAGGCTAAGCCTTACACATATCATGTGAGATGAGCACAAAATTCTAGTAAGATATTATGTAATTATATCCTAAATGAGTTGTCAGGTGATCTATGGTGTATTTACTTTTCAAGGAAGGTTTTGCATGATTCTCTATTATGATCTCTTGAAGATAAATGGATGCCAATATCTATTTTTGAGTGCTAAAATTGAAATTGCCGAGTGGACATGAGACACATTAAGTTGTTCGATTCATGAGATTGGGATTGAATAATTACTTGGCAATGCCTTTTTTTTAAAACTATTATGTATGTATGAGTACTTGCCACAAATATGAAGTTGTAAGAATAAATTATTGTTTAAGAAGACAAGTTATATTATGCATGATTGATTTTACTAAATGAAGTCACATGTGTTAGGAGAAGTTGATTTGTAAATTTTATGTGGTTTTAATTTTAATTTTCTTTTTTCATTGAAAATTTGAATTTTGTGGGTATATTCACTGCAAACCCTCACTAGACTATAATTCGTCCACTAGTGTAAGCTAGGGGTTTAAAGGCTTGTTGTATATGCTAAATGCAATTGAGATTTTCTGCAGAAGTGGAGTAATTAGTTTTATTTTCTATTATTTTAATTTTTGTTTTGCTCGAGGACTAGCAAAAAGTAGGTTTGGGGGTATTTGATGCACTGAAATAAGGTTCAATTAAATATTTCTACATTTTGAATTGCAATCCTATTTTATGTTAATTCATTGCTTATTTGGGTTATTTATATTTGAATAAGTTAGTTGGCCCTTAATTGAGTTTACATGTCTAAACAGGCTTCAACAGGATCCAAGTAGAAGAGGAAGTAAAGCCTATCTACCCAAAGCTATTTGAAAGTCAATAATGGGCTCCTAATGGTCTAAACATGTATGAAATGGTCGAACACAACCTTTTGGACCCATTGGATTTGAGATTTACATCAAGAGAACTAAATTAAGAAAGAAGCTGATTTGGACAAATTGACACAACCTTAGTATCTCGACCATATTTCTCTATGTATAATTCAGATTAATACAATTCTGGTGGCATTGGAAAGAAGACTTCAGTGGCTATAATCATTATTTCTTGAAGAAATTCACAATTTTGAAGATATATGGGTCGAATTCATCATGCAAAGGGACAACTAGTTAACTAACTTGAGGCTAGCACATGGAGAAGCTTTTTATTGATTATGATTGATACACATAAGGAAAGACAATAAGGCTGATTGGATAACTAAAGGAAGATTCAAAGATAATTATTTGCTAAATAAATTATTTATTTATTTGATTAATTTAAAATCTAATCATTACCAAAGAAGCAACCAATCAGGCAATCAATTAGGATGCAATTTAGAGATATGATTTGGCTTTTCCCTTTGAAACAACCCCTTCTGCTCCTATAAATAGAGGGGTGGATGTAATAAAGGCATCATACCCTCCTCATTAGAGCTCTCTTCTTTTATTTTTCTTCTCTTCTTTTGTATTTTTATTTTTAATTTTATTGTAATGACTTTCTAAGCTCTCAAGCTAAGGCTAGAGGTGATTTGTAACAATCTAATGGAGTTCTATTCATGTTTCATCAATGGTTTCAAGTAAGTATTGGTTAATTATTTAATATTGTTCTTCTTCTTGTTTTTTTGTAATTTAGATACATAAGATGCTTGAAGGCTCTCCTTCTTGATCTTTTGTGATTTGGATACATAGAACTCTTGAAGAAACAACTATTTTTATCCCTCATCTATCCAAAGCATTTTCTATCTCTATTTTTAATTTTAATGTTATATCTTCTAGTTAGATAGAATTTTTATTCGATTCTAATTGAGATAACATGACACATGAAGAACATCATTAGATATTATAATGACCCTTAATACCTTAGTGTTTTCTCTTCTTGATTTCTTAACTCGTTATTCCCTCAATACTCTTCTACTCTTTCTCAGTTTTTCTTTCCTCTATTTTTTTCATAACCATTTTCTTTGTTGCATAAGGTTTTTCCTATGGATCGACCTTGTCTACTACAATTGGCAAGTAAAATAAATCTGAATTTGATTTCTTCATAGTCTTGTTTCAGATATAGCACCACTTATGCTTTATATAGGTCTCCATAACGATTTTGGTCAATTCGTAATGACTTATTTAGGGAATCTAAAACTGTTAGCAATCAATTGTTTCAGATAGAGTGATCAATTGTTCACTATTTTCTATACACATGATACCATGAATGATCAATCAAACTACAAAGCGATCGATCGATAAACTTTTGGCTTCATTTTACGTAAGACTAATTTAAATGTCAATCAATTGCTTTATGCTTCATATTGCCTAGCGATTGATCGATGATACTATTCATTTATAGTTTTGACTTTTTTACCATAAAACCCTTAAAATCACTTCTCTATGTAAATGTTATCTAAGTAAGCTTCAAAATCCATCAACATCCTTTAATATTCTATCTTGAACCATAAGAACACATCTGCTCCTATTTTTGTACTTGGTAATAAACAATTTAGAATAAATTTGGATGTCTCGTCAAACCCATTTTTAAAATTTTGAACTAATATAACTCCCTTTCTTTCACTCTCGGATATGCATGTTTTTAGTACTATTGTGCTCCTAAATTCGAGGCCTATCAAACAAGATCCTACAAGGGTAACTAATTTTGAACTTTTCATGTGGGCCCACCTATTATGGTATACTTCTTGAGGCTCAAATCGATATGAGAGATAACCATTGAAAAATAACAAAATATGTAATTTGAAAATGGGGGTTGGGAGCCTAAACCGATGGAATCACCTTATGAGGTGATTCAGTGATTTTGGTCGATTCCGGCTCGAAACGGCTTGGAATCAACTTCTAGGAAAAATTTTAAAATTTACCCACCTTTTGCACACAAACATGATTCCGATAATTTGGGCCGGAACGTACTCAATATTTCTAATATAATTTGGAAAAGAAATTTGCAAATTAAACTAGCATATGACACATATGTTTTTACAACATCAATTAAAAACTTAAAGGAGAACAAGGAGAAATAGAACTAAATTTGTTTCGGGCCACATCTAAGCTTGGCAAAGACTTTTATAAGGCATGAATGTTGGAGAAAGGGCTGATTTGGAAAAGTCATTAGAAACACTTGTAATTGAGGATGATGAACTAGCTTTGGCTTCTCTTCTTCATCTTTCTCTTTCTTTCTTTCTCTTAATTTTCCTCCTTTGGTTGGCTATAGCCTGTAGGACAGAAAATGGAAATGAATCCTTTGGTGTATGGATGTTGTTTTCACCTTGAATATTACTGCCCCTCAAATTCTCCCTTCAGGCTTGTTTCTTTTTCTTTTTCGGAGTTTACTTTATATAAAACCCTTCTTCCATTATCCATTGTCTAAGTTAAGTATATGAGATCAATCAAAAGAATGAATTTCCAATTCGAAACCAAACGAAATATGACGCATGTGTAGTGGGGTCTCAACAAAAAAATTTGAGATCAATTAGTCTTTTTCTAAGTCAAAATTACTTGATTTAGGCAGCCTGGTTGATCCCTTATCCACATCTTTCCTTCCTAGAGTGCTTCTTCCAACTATGAGGCCAAATCAAATCCTTATATATTCTCCAACTCTCCGCTTGCCTCTATTAAGAAGACAACCTACTCTCCTAGGGAGTCATGATAGGAATGATCCACTCACCTAGGGAGTCACGCCAGCTAGTGAGCCAGGCTATCTTGGGAACACTAGTTGGTCCAATGACATTTTATCATCCCATTAAGTAAGAAAATACTAAGCTAATACATAAGAAAATAGCCTAATGTACTAGAACAACAAGAAAATAAAGGAAATAAGGTAGAGTATGGTGGACGTACACAACAAGTATGTAGGTTGTCTAAGAGTTTGTATGGCCTAAAGTAAGTTCCAAGACATGGCACTAAAAAATTGACTGTTTCATGCATAATATTGGATTTTATAGATGTTATTATGATCATTATAGTTAATACAGGAAGCAAGCATCATCATACATTATATTACTGTTCTATGTTGATGATATGTTGATTGTAGGAATTGATTTGAATGAGATTGATAACCTCAAGAAATATATGTCTAAGAAATTTGCCATGAAGGATTTAGTACTGTCAAAAGAGTAAAGGAAACAAAATATAATAAAAATAAAAAATATTAATGACGCATAGGAATGTACGTCACTAATACCTTAGATATTATCGACTGAAACTCATATGTGTCGCTAACACATACCTAGAGTATTAGCAACTCATACCTAAGTATTAGCGACACATATTCTTATGCGTCAGTAATATCTTATATTTTATTATTTTAAAAATATAATACAAAATAAATAATTTAAAAAATATAAATTATTATACTCTCTTCCTCCTCCTTGTCCCTCCAGAGCCCGGCGACCCTCCCGCTTACCCTATTTTGATCCATATCAAATTTCATATATTTGCATCTCTTTCTCTCTCCTCTTGCTCTCCTCTTTCTCTCTCCTTTCTCCATTTACTCTCTCTCCTCTCACTTTGTCTCTCTCTTCTCTTCTCTTTCTCTCTCTCTCTCACATGCATCAGCATGAGGGTCAGCGAGGAGAGGTGAGAGAGTAAGGAAGTTAATTTTATTTTTGTAGAAATTTTAATTATAAATTATATTTTAAAATAATAAGAAAATAAAAATAAAATGTATTACCAATGCAAAATCATACATGTCGCTATTAGTGATATATTCCAATGTGTCGCTAATATCTTTTATTTTATTTTTATATTTTAAAAATATAATATATAGTAAAAATTTATTAAAAATTTAATTCTTATACTCTCTCCCCTCTCCTCCTCCTCTCACCGGAGCCGGGTGACCCTCCAGCTCAACCTATTTTAGTCAATGCCAAATTTATTATATTTGTGTTTATTTTTAGTTTGGCTATCAACAAGTCAATCGGATGGCACTCTGTTAGCACCCATGACTAACTGAGCTCAACTAGTGATATGAGTGACTTATGTAATGCAACTTGAACATAAACTAACTGGTATTGTGTGGGGAAGCAGGAGGAAGGAGCAAATGTGACAGCAAATGCTGCTAACCAAGGGCTGATAATGACGAATCTGATGAACCATTCTTTCATTTTAATGAGTATGCATGTTTGAGTGTTTCTATTTATTGAATAGTTAAGCCACCAATCAACAGTGGACCAGATTGTTTATGTATTCTTGTTTATATCATAAGGATACTCAAAGCATTCACATATCTCTTATGGAAGAATGTACCACAGGTATGAACCAATTTTACCTTGTTTCATTCAGTTGTACCATGTTTCATTCAGTTGTTCCAGATACGTTAGATCAGCACACATTATAACTCGAGTTTTCGAGCCTCACAATATAAAAAAACTTTGGAAAAAATGACGTCACTAAACCAACGGCTGTAAGCTGATTGGATGTGGCTCAGCTATGTCATCTTTCGAGTATGATATTTTTGGTATTATCGAGAAGAGTGTTATATGTATAGGAGCCACAAATATTTTTTGAGAAAATATAATGTTTGCTCTCATTTGATAGAGTTCATTGATAGTTTTCCAATTATATAAAAAATGTGCAAATCCGAGTTTGGGTGTGCAAAGTTATATAACCTTACAAAGTTATCATTAATATAATCTAAAAAATGCTCCTCTCATATCAACAACCATTATTAGGTTGATATATGATAATTATCTAAAAGAATCTAATTAAATGATTTTACTAAAATATCCTTAAATGACATACTAATTCAAACTTATATTAAAGGGCATACAAATTTGAAATATGAGTAAAATAAGAATTAAGGGTGAAAATATGGATAAAATAGTCAAAAAAATTAAAGTTCTATCGTCACTCAACTTTCTTTATATAGTAGTATTATACCTTAAAATAGGTTAAAAAATAGTAGGACGACTATGTAATGATGAAGAATAAAAATAAATAAAGACTCACAAGTTACTAAAAATTAGGTCACTTTAATAACTTAAGCTAAGCTAAATGCCTATAATTTAATTTTGTAGTAATTTGTGGTCAAGCTGATTGGATGATAATTTGAGGCAGTGGGGAACATAGGCAAGCAGCTAGGCTCAAGCTAGGGCCTTAGCAACCTCTCCCGCAACAAAATGTGGTCAGCCTGGTCACCCACCAGAAGGGGGTCCCATAAGCAAGCGAGGCAACTCTAGTTCAAGGATCCGCTCGAGCTACTTCTCATCTCTTTGTGTCTCCTCATCTCTATCAATTTTTATGTAAACATGTCTATATATCTATTATGGCGTATAATAAATATATGTTATTTTCAATGTCTCTACATTTCATAATTAACAGTAATAGGGTATATACTAATAGCTATTTGTAAAAAAACAGTACTAACAGGTCAATACATCCCACAATGAAAAAATCATCCTTTTCCCCACCGGAAAGCCTTTCCCCCTCCCCCCTCTAGCATGGTTGGCGTGCAACAGGCATCTTCGGAAGCTCGCCAACTCCTTGCTAGTTCTTAGACCTTGGCTACCGTTTCCCTGCTCCTTGGCCAATTGAAATCACATT
The DNA here is from genome assembly GCA_035235625.1 of Saururus chinensis. Classification (NCBI taxonomy): domain Eukaryota; kingdom Viridiplantae; phylum Streptophyta; class Magnoliopsida; order Piperales; family Saururaceae; genus Saururus; species Saururus chinensis. Next base: position 26,443,709 of record CP141144.1, read on the forward strand.
ATCCTCTAACGTTAGTTGCCTCCTCCATTGGGCAGTCGCCAGCCCTAACATTCTCCCTCCATACCCCAACACAACTCCAGGAACATTCTCCTCCTTACGACTTTGGATAACACCTTGGTAGGATGAAAAAGATTTGATTTCCTCCTCCTATTTCTATTCCGGATTCTTGAGTGTGATGTAGATTATTTGACAAAATTCTTATATTTACCCTCCCCCCACAAAAAAAACTAAAAATTTATATTTTTTTTACTTTTTTCCCATGAGTTCCCCCTCTTATTCTCTCCCTGATGTAAAATTTTAATATGTACTTGCAAGCTAACAAATCAAAGTAGAAAAATAGTTAAACATGGCTGATCCCACGAGGATTGATTCAATTAAACTAAATCTAAAATATTAGTAACTAATTAAGCAAACAAATTGTGACACCCATAATTTTCCAAGAGAATTCTTGAACTTTTTAAATTATAATATTGTTGAATAAAATTATATAAGAAAGTAGTAAAGATGATAAGTAAGAGGATATGGAAATTATAATTTATATTGAAGGTTAGATTTCCGTTAGTAAGACATCGACATGTTGATGAACCTACTAGTGAAACAGTATCTTCATAGGTGGCAAGGTTCAACGTGTTATTGAACCTACCGATGAGACAATAAATTATCTGTCAACAAGGTTCTATGTTTCGATGAACTTGCCAATGAAGTTGTATTTCTTCTGTTGGCATAGATTGACGTGTTGATGACACTAGTACCAACCTACCAACTGTTGTAGAACTACAATTGAAGCAATATCAGATGATGTTTAGAGCTAGTTATGCACTAGAGTTTAGTTTTTAGAGTTTATTTTAAATGCCTTTGATGAGTCTTTGACCCAAAGGGTATGGACTCCAACTTTGGGGAGATCAGCGGGTTAGGGTGAGCAAAAGGAAGCAAGAACTGAATTTGATGAGATCTCTTCATTTTTTATCAGAGGCCAAATTGCAAACCTAAAACTATAATGCTAAAGCAAGAAATTCATGTTGATGACTGATGAAAGATTAGTATATGCTTTAAACATGGATTTGACCATTGTTGAGTGATATTCTCTTCATGTGATACTTGATGATTGATTTAAAGTTGTTTACATGATTAGATTTTATTCCAGAAATTTATTTTGATGATAATACATGATTATGAAATTTTCCCGTTCATTGGCGCATTAGTGGACATGTTGAAGTTGCTACCGATGTGGGAAGAAGATTGAATTACTAGTGAATCCATGGTACAAGAGTGTTTCACAGATGGATCACTAGCAATGATGTCAATGAACACATCGATGAGGATGTTTTTGACATGTCGATAAGTTACCAATGGTTATATGTAACTTGATCGACACGTCGATAACTGACAATAAGTCAGTTTTGGATTTTAGCAAGAACTACTAATAATGTTGGGTTATTATTTTAGGAAGTAGTAGCAAGTAATTTGATGCATGAATTACAATTATATGTAATACGACCAAGGTCTTCCTGCTCTATAAGATTGAGAGTTATGCAAAATTGCTTCCCTACCCCGGTAGTTGTGTTCGAATGGAATAGAGCATTAAAAGATGACGTGTGCTATGTAACATAATACATGAGGTTTCAATGAACATGGAAATCGGAACTTCAACCACTTGGGTCCATGAGCCCTTGTAGGACTTAATTTCTAATGTGGATGGGGCAGGTAGACTTCATAAGACTTGAAGTCCAAATGTAGGTAGTTAGTCTAGTGAGGCAAGGTTGTACTCCTAGATATGGTTATCATATCATAGAGGCCATTTGACTTGCACTTATGAAGTTCGAAACATCTGAGTGAAAGACATGATATTTGGAAGAATGTTAATGCATGCTTAATTGTAACACTTTAGATAATTTGAAGCCAAATATTCCTTGAAATGGAATCCATGTTGATTACTATATTTATTCTACTAGAATTCTATTATGGAATAATTCTTGAAAGTATTATAGATGTTGTTTAGCCATCACACTAGAATATATTTTGATACAGGTTCTTTAGAAGAATAACCAAGTTGGGGACTTGTTATTATATTTTAATTGTTTACTCAGGATCGAACAGAATGTACCAAAGTATAATTAGCATAGCGAGATCGATCCCTTAGAGACTTGAAATCACAAAAACAACTAATTTTAATTTAAATCAAGTAAATCCTAATCTAATTAACGACTGATAAAAATATTAACCAATGTAACTAAGAGAAATTAAAATAAATAAACTTAAATTATTAAAGTTGACTAAATCACGAAAGAAAGAAAATCAAGTAAAAGCTAAAAGCTGAAATTTAATTAAACTAAGAAAGCAATTAAAAGTGTTCAAAATATTAAATAAAAATTGACTAAGGTTCTAAAATCCCCTCGTACTAACTTGTAAATAATCATATCTATATTCATCAATTTATTCCCAAATATAGCTCGCAATAAATTAGAATTTATTTCTATTTATTATGAAAATTTTAATCATTTAAATTTTTAATCAAAATACTAATGCTCTACCTCACTTCAATGGAATAAAACCAATGTTTTAAAAACCGGCCCACTGGATGGGTGTATGGGCCGGGTCAACTGGGGGTCAACCCGAGTTGACCCGGTCACTATATAACCCACTGTCGCCTCTTTTTTCCCGTTTCCATATACATATTTGGGACATAATACAAGTTTTGGTAGTGGTCATCTATATATACAGATTATTCAATCAGGGACCGCTACGCATGAATAGATTATGGGTTGTCTTTGGATCTTCAGATGTCCAAATCCTCATGGGATCTTCTGACGTCCAAATCCTCATGATCACAATCGACACTTCCTATATCCACGCAAAACTCCAAGCTCCAACCCGTTCCTTCTCTTGTCCAACATAACAGCCACCAGTGCCATCTCGTGCCAGGACAGGCCACAACATGCTATCAAGGGTCATGCACATGAAGCAGCAGCTCGGCAACAAGGAGCAGGAGGAGGACAGTATCGGCCACAACCGCTTCGTGTTGCAGCACCACCTCAACGACGATGACAACCCGTGGGCCACCATGGTCAAGTATGCTACCGGTCACCTTCTGTGGCCTAATGGCCCTCGCCGGCCTGTGATCCTAGAGGAGGTGCTCGTGTCCTCGGTGCAGCAATTGGGGGAGAGCAGCTTCGGAATCTCCCACAAGGTCCTCTTGCCATACGCTCCTGTGATGTGTGCCAAGTGGTTACGGAGGGTGCTGGTGAAGAAGAGGGAGTATGGCATGTGGATGGAGTTGGGTCCGACTCGCCTCGAATTTGTGTCTCACTTTTTTTTTCAAAAACCAGACCGGACCAGAACTCCGGGTTCATGGTTTAACCAGCCAAGTCATGCTGACCTGGCCAGGTTAAACCAAGCCAGAAATCCACTTGAACTGGCCTGTTTTTTATAATGGGTCTGGTTGAACCCCGTCGGACCGGCCTATCCGGTCCGGTTTTTACAACACTGAATAAAACCAAGTCATAACTTATATCGATATGGATAAATCACAACTCATACCCAATTTTACTAATTAATAATCTTAAACTAAATATTTAATTAATAAAAACTTATTCAAATCATGAGAAAAGCATGTTTATACTCATATCCAACTTAATCCACTAATCAAATTGAGATAAGAACAATTAACATTAACAACCTTTTGAAATTTAACCAAATTACATAGATTAGAAATCTCTACGAAATTAATAACATGTTCATCTTAAACTTAGTTAAAAAACTAGCCACTAATTGACATAATCCCTACTAAAAATTAAATAAACTTACAAGGGTTGAAAAAATAAATAAAAAGAAGACAACTTGGATTGCTCCACTATAGCCTTCATCCACTTCTGTCACATGGGCTTGGCTTCTAGAAATTTTTTCTCAGCCCAATAGCCTAGCATGGACTGCTCTCTTGTTTCTTATTTTTTGTTTTTCACTTCTACCTTGTAGCTTATGTATAATTTAATTCAAGTATCACAAAGTCCGAAATTGAACTGAAACTAATTTTTTATTCTATGTCCAACGCTTCTAGTCTCTCTATTTTGATTGGTTGCTAGTGTAAGTCAAAGCCACCTTCTATTTTGTCGCTAAATCATGCTGAACTCCTCCATCACAATTCCATTGAATGCAAGACTACTCCAGTAGCCTCATGCTGCTGTTCAATTTCCAACTCTCCACCTTCAACTGGACTCTTTGTGTGCTAGAATTTTCTTCTACAACATTCATGGCAACCCATAAAGCAGCATGATTTTTCTCTTTACATTGGACTTTAACTAGTCCAAAAATATCACGCATCTGATTCAATTTCCTTGTTTGAATGCATACTCCTTTCCAATTCGACCATGAAAAAGCTTGGATCCACCTACTAACAGCAGACACCAATAACCCTTCTCAACCCTCTTTCATTACATTACTCTTGCAATTTTCAAGCATTAGAACTATGATAGAAAGCATTATTGGTGGATCCGAACTCAACCCTTACTGTGAACTCAAAAGTCCATAACCCCATAAATCAAAAATCATATTTTAACAACACCCTCTTCTTCATCTTTTAATTAAGAATAAAAACCCCAATTTAATTTATGTCAATGAATTCAAACTGGGCATCAATTTTATCAATTTTTCTAATTACTACTTCACATTTCTACAACCTGGACAGTTTTATCCAATTAATTGTCCGAATTTGTGTTGGGAAGATGTCTTCTATTCACTAGACAATGCATAATCTTCTTTAGTTTTCTTCTTTGTTCATTAAGCTATTTTGTTCATGTCCATATATTTTCTAATGTATTCGTATCTCTAAAAAGTTGTCCAAATCACTTCTATGTGTGTCAAGAGTGTTGTAAATTTTCCAAACATCATTTAAGTGTCTCGAGAAGCATGTCTTACCAATAACACATGAACAGTCATATCTTACACATGTAAGACATAAATAGAAAACCAACTTTATTCAAATAAACTCATAAACAATTACCATCGTGCAAATTAATTAATAACTAAATCACAATACTAATATCAATCTTAACACACATAAACCCTAATTAACCCTCAATTAACCTAATCATATACTAGTAAATAAGGTAAAAATGTATAAAAAGCATGCGTATCAAATACCCCCGAACCTATATTTTGCTAGTCCTTGAGAAAATCTAAATAAAAATAACAAAAAACAAAACTAACTACTCCACTTTTGCAGGAAATTACGATTGAATTTAGCATATGCAACAATCCTTTAAGCCCTTAGTTTACATTAGTGCACGAGTTATAGTCTTATGAGGGTTTATAGTGAATCTACCCACAAAATTCAAAACTGAAAAAAATGATAGAAAATTTAAACTAATTTTTTTATACAAATCTGCTCCTCTTAAATATGTGATTACATTTAATAAAATCAATCAAAAGTGAGAGTAATGCATAACACAACTTGTCTTCTAAAATAATAATTTATTTTGACTACTTCATATTGGTGGCAAGTGCTCATAATAGTTTTAAAAACAAACATTGCTAAGTAATTATACAATCCAAATCTCATGAATCGAAGAACTCATGTGTCTCATGTCCAATTAAAAATTTCAATTTAACACTCAAAAAATAGAAATTAGTATACATTCAACCTCAAGAGATTATAATAGAGAATCATGTAAAACATTCATTGAAAAGTAAAACAACCTAGATCGTTTGACAACTCATTTAGGATATAGCTACATAATGTGCTATTAGACTTTTATGCTCATCTCACATGACATGTGTAAGGCTTAGCCTTCTTAAGCTTGCTATAAGATCCACCACAAGTGTCAGGCCACTAACTCACAATCCAGTTTGCTCAAGGCACTAGGTATTAAAGCAGCCATCAGGCTTAATAATTTTAACAAAATAGGTTATAAGGCTATTCATGTCATAAATTAGTCAACTCTACCTTTAGACTTAAACACCTTATGCTTAGTGAGGCACGTTGATGCCCGGTCTACTCAATAGAGAGACTTTAATATTTTTGCCCTTTACAAATTTTTCATTAATTTTTTTCACTCAATTATTACTCTCTTTTTTTCTTTTTTCTTTTTATATTTTTTATTGAGCACATTATACACTCAACCTTAATTGTGATAACAGAAAGTCCTAGACTAATCTACAAACCAGGAAGCGTAGACCCAAAACTCTATTATGATAATTTTAGTACTACTAGGTCATACCAAAGTTTTACTCTCATAAAAAAAATTATTTAGATTCAGTGATTTCTACTAATATGTAAAACCATAATCAAGGGCTCGAATTCTCATTTAGACAAATGTCTTTCTAATTTTTCAAAATAGGAGTAAAAGAAACTAATATGATGTAATCAAAATTCAAAATCATTAGATCTGTCAAGTTGTATAAACATGTTCTAAACATTTTGATATCATTAAACACAATCACATGTATAAAAGAAGCCTCATAGTAAATAAGCAAAAAGCCTAAAATAATAATAAAATAATTATTTTTTTCATTTTTCAGCAAACAAACGTAAACTAAACATTGTCGTCAATGTGAAAAAAAAATAAATACAATGCTTAAGATAAGAAAATAAGGAAAAGAAGAGATAGTACCTCTCTTGACATGCTGATTAACATAGCTATCAAACAAAAGATGGCCAATAAAGCACAAACATGATCATATCAGGGTAAATCAATCATGAATCATTTAAGAACACCCACAAAGTGAATAGAGTAATCGACAAAGATAATAAACTAAAAACTAACTAAAGAAAATGAAAACACTAACTAACTACTATATTAAACATAAATAACCATCAAAACCTAAAGTTAGGTTGCATTAAGGAATGAGATGTTTATCTACACTTCCTCAAGCACTTCTAAAATATCACAAAATTGTGCATTTTTCTTATAATTAACTAGTTTTTAAGGAAATGGAGCTTTATGCACAAAATTTGTAACTCAGGTGTTAACTAAAACAGGTGGGGAGACATTGGGTTTATGTTTATAGCTCTCTGATTTAGTATTCTTAGTTCTCTTCTTCAGTCATTTTTACATGATTGTCAACTTATCTCCCATATCTAAGAGTGGTGATTGACTTAGACATGCCCTTTATCATGTGCTGAATTTCAAGGATTACTAACAACATGTAATGCCCTAGATTTTTCATCACATTATCTTAAAAATTAACGGAAAAGTTTTGTAATATAATGGCTTCAAATTGTGGAAAATGATGAAATATAAAACATGTGAAAGTAGTTTATAATTTAAAATATCATAATTTTTTTATCTAAATGTTTTGCTCATTTGATCAAATATCATACAACCAAACCAAACATCCTCATGCGCTATTCAAAAACAAACATAGAAATAAATGGCCATGATGGCCTTTAAATATAAATTTTATCCCAGACATCCCTAAGTAAAAGCCCCATAAATAATCTAAAGTCTAATCCAAATTACAAGTCTAGAAAGCATAAACACCTTAACTCTCATCGCATCCAATATATTAGAGCATGGTACAAAATAATACTCACAATGAGTTAAGGATATACCCGAGTCAAAGGGAATGAATCCACTCAAGGGTACAAGCATCCATCTTCATAAGATCTCATTCACAAACCTGCAAAAGCCTCTCGATTATGAGGGCTAAAAAAATATAGGGTAAATGAGTATTTTTATACTCAGTAGGAAAATACCCAGTAGGGGAGTTCTAAATGGTGAACTCTGTAAGTTCATACATAAATGTGTTCATGTAAGTAAAAGATGAAGTAGACAAGTATATAATAATCATGCACATGCGCATATAATCGTGCTAAATACATACCTTCAAACCAATCTTACACTTACACTTTTAATCAAAGTCTTACCAACTAATACGTATGATTTTTATACATTTTATACGCCTATTTACCTTATTTGCTAGTGTATGATTAGGTTAATTAAGGGTTAATTAGAGTTAATTTATGTTAAGATAGATATTAGTAGTGTGATTTAATTATTAGTTAATTTGGGAAATGTTAATTGTTTAGGAATGTATTTGAATAAAATTAGTATTTGACATATGTCTTACACATTTGAAATATGACTATTTATATGTTATAGGTAATGCACTCTTCCTAAGGCATGTAGATGATGTTCGAAAAAATTCATAATACTCTTAACATGCTTACAAGTAACATGGACAACTTTATGGAGACGCGAACATGTTAGAAATATATATATCGACATGAACAGAAGAGCTTAATGAACAAAGAAGAAACCTGGATAGTAATGTGGACTATTGAGTGAAAAACTTCATTCCTCAACAAGTTTTTTGACACAGATTGGACAAAAATATCCAAATTATAGTAATTTGATTTTGGGTGAAATTGAGCATAAATTTGAGTAAATAAATTGAGCATTTCAAAACCCATTTTACTTAAGACAATGAAGAACAAGTTTGAATTCCAAAATCAAAGAATGTGAACTGATTTTGATTGAAAGGAGGGGATTTTTGTAGTTGCAAAGCTAAATTTGAACTAGAGCTTCTATAAAGAAAGAAGAGAAATAAAAGCTTATAAATGTAAATGTTAAACAAAGCAAGAAGCTCTTATTTTGGGTTGGAATTGGGTACTAAAACAAGGAAAAAGGTGATTTCCAAAAATTTATTTAAAAACTACAGTAGAGAATTGCAGAAGAGTAGGGAGGAGAATACAAAGAACCATAGGCAAAATCCTTCAATCCCATCTTCTGAAATTGAAGTACAAAGCCGGAGGAGGAAGAATAAGCGAGAAGAAAAAAATAACAATCGCGGTTACTATAGCAGTAATGTTTACAAGCCAAAGGTGGAAGGCATGAACAGTAACCCGTGGCCACTGTTTATGGTACTGTAGCAACAGTAATTTTTGAGAGTTTTCCGTCTTTTTCACATCTTGTAAGTCTTATTTTAGTTTTTCAAATGAAAATTTTATTTCCTAGGTTAATGAGATTTGCTAGGGCTTGGATGAAGCTTCATTAAATTATAAAAGTTCATAATTATGTGTCTTGATTAATTTGAATTAATAGTGGATTTAATTTTAATTATTTCTACCTCTTTAATTGATGAGATTAATCTAGATATGAGTTTAGTCATGCTTTTCTCATGATTTAATTTGGTTCTCATTAGTTTCTTACATAGTTTTGTCTTGTTTAATCTTGAAATTAGATATTAATTGTGATTTGCAAATTGTGGATATAATTAATGAGTTGATTCCAATCGGTTGAAGTGAGGAGGAACAATGTAATTTTTTTATTATACATAAGAGCATAATGATGATATTTTCTGTAATAATGAAGATTGAATTATAGATTATTATGAGGTGAATGTGAAAAAATGATTAATGATCGTACTTATGAATTTTTATGATTTAATGAATGTGGATTCCTATGTTTTGTTTATTTGATAGTGTTTTATTTAATTTGCATTGCTTTCTTATTCTTAGATTAAAGCTTTAGAATTTTGATTTGGATAGTTTAATTACCATTAAAATCTTATTTGCTTTTATTAATTACTTTAGTCAAGTTATTCTCATTATATTTGTTAACTAGATTGGGGTTTACTTGAGTTAGATTAAATTTGATTTTCTGATTTTAAGTCTATGGGATCGACACTCAATTTAGCAACTTAACTACTACATATTTGTGTGCTTGCGAGTAAACAATTAAAATTTAACAACACCAACTTACTTGTGCAATCGTACACTTACTCATGCAACTTACAAATACTCATATGACCTTACTCATACAATATTACCGTATGACCTTACTCGTACAATCTTACTCGTATGACCTTATTGTACAACCTTACTCGTATGACCTTACTTTTACAACCTTACACTTACAGTCTTGCTTAGAAACATATGCTTATAATCTTGCTTAGAAACTTACGCTTACAGTCTTGCTCAGAAACTTACACTTATTTATAAACATAAATACTTACTCATACAATCGTACACATACAATCAACCACTAAAGCTCGTCACAATTAATAAGCTCTAGCATCAAAATGGAAAGGAATACCATTTGGGCATCACTTTAACCTCTGGGAGTGACTACATGCCATGGATTTTTCTAAAGGTAAGGCACACCAATGCTCATGGGACACAGGATCAAACAGATAACAGTAGCTCTATAATCCTACTTACTTGAGTGCACTAACATAAATACCCACACTTTTGGGGCCATACAATGCCAACTCAGGGTGGAATCATACAGTGCCACTCATGAGTAAGAATCTTACAATGCCACTCTTTGGCAGATCATACAGTGTCACTCTTAGATAGAATCATACAACCCTCTCAATAGAGCATCAAACGTCTAGGCATATAGCACACAGACTAAAAAAATACATACATAGCTCTCAATAGAGCATTAGACGTCTAGGCTTAAATAAAACACACAAACAGCATCCCGCAAGATAAACACCATGGCAAGAAATGAGAAATGCTCAACGGACTCATTATAGGCAAGCTCTAACACGGGACTTAATCCGTGTCTCAAACTCACAATGCTAACATATTAGCTTTTCTTATAATTCAAGTTTGAATTAAGTAATTTAGGAAGGTACAATTATGCCATATAATTCTTCTATTTTACAATCTTTCACAAACCAGTCCAAAGTTGAACTCGTTATGAGACCCTAATTCGTTACACTTAACACATCCATCTCATAATCAGAACTCACCGCCAAACATATCCTTACGTATACATATAGTCATCGTCATCCACCTTATGGCCAAATCATCTTACTCAAATGTCATCAAACTAACCTCCTCATAGCCAACCTTATTTATCACCCTCTTACTTATACGTCACTTATTATGCTTACTTTTAACTTCATAATATGTGTGTTATGCTTGTACAATTATGTAACACTCTTACTATCTAACAATCCCCCAACATACTCTCCAATCCAAACTGAACCACTCCAATCCTCACCCATCAAACTACATCCTCCATCTTCCATCATATACTTACACATCCGCATCCAAATCCATACCATATACTCTGTCACCTCTTACCGTCCATCGTCCATACTTCTTCTCACACATACCATCACACAGGCATATAGCCATCATACATATGTATGTCCATCACACGTACTTATAATATACACATACTTCCATACATAGCTTACCAACATACTCATTAGCCATCACTAGCACATATACTCCATATACATATGTGGAACATGTCATATGCATTTCAACATGGCATAATGTATCCTCTTACATTATGCTAACAGATCATGATTTAACATCCAATCATCATATCTTAATCATCCTAACATGATTCTACACATTCAAAGCATACTATAATGAAATTATGAGTTCAAAGCACCCCTACCTCGTAATCCATGATGTTTGATGGAGAGTATAGGATGGTAGTGATGCCGGCAGCAAAGTTGGCAGCCAAAAGCATTTCCAAGTTGAGAGAGCTATTGTCCAGAGGGTTTAGAAAGTGTCGGAAGCAATCATGGAAAAATGGGGGTGACACAGTTCAACGTAGCATCATCCATGATCTACGGAGGCACACTAGGGTGGCCTGAACAAAGGTCATGCCAACAGAATTGGCAAGTGCGACCAAAAGTAAAGATGGACTAATTGAACGTTGGCCTGTAGCTGAGAGGTACTCCGTCGAACACAAGATGATCAAATCGGCCATGGATAGCGCCCAATGGTGGTGATTTCGCATCATTGAGAGCCCACAAAAGGGTGGAGGGCTTGGGGTGATGTTGCATGATAGAGGAGAGGTGGAGGGCTCTTGCAGTCAACTCAATCGATGATAGAGCCAGTCGATGGTCAGGTGGCATAAAAGATGTGTCTAAGCCCTAAATCACATGCACAACTACATGCACACATGGCCACTTGCACAAGCGGCAAAGAGGGACAATCGAGGGGCAATGGTTGGATGGTGGTGGTCTAAGGCCCATAAAAGGGTGACAAAGCTTGGGCCAAGATGTGGCTGACTGAAGAGGCGACACGCTGATTGCCACCCACAACCAAAATAATTAGTGAGGGTGGCTATGCATCTCACATGTAAATGGGCAAAGGGTTGTCTCAAGGTCGAGTAGTGGCATAGCGAAGGCCACAAAGAAACAAGGTGGACCCACGGTTGGTTGGAGGCCATTTGGCGGCCAAAGGTGTCATAATGGGAAAATAGCCATGAAGGGTCGTACGTTTAAAACCCAAATAAAGGCAGAAGGTCGAAGAGGAGAATAGGAACGATGCGGGGTCCAAAACGGCAACCCCCAACCGACACTGGGTTGAGATAGGCCAAACAAAGTCCAACCAGAGTCATTATTGTGGCCGATGGAGGAAAATGTATCAAAGGCAGACACTTTGGGTCGTCAGGCTGAAAAAAACTATTTTTCGAAGTGTTCGGATTAGTAGGATGGAGGAGACGGAATGTAGTAGTGAGCAGCACGGGTATAGAGGCAGCTAGGCTGGGCTAGGGTTGTGGCCATTCCTTCACCAACCCAAGAATGACTAGAAGGATGTGGTCAGGAGGCTAGACAGCGATCGGAAACACACTGGCATCTCAAAAAATGAACTGGACGTGAGAAAGAAAAAAATTGAGGAAAATACTGGAAGCTTGCGGATGTGCAAGGAGTGGGTGACGACGGCTCTGGTTGGTGCCTCTAGAATCCTGGCAGTTGGATGAAGTTAAGTCCAGTGGAGAGCAGAGGCAACCGAAAGTGGAACATTGTCCGATTGTCCAATGCCAATGAAACACGGTAAAAACCAAGGAAAAATCAGTACCTCATGAAGCAAGGAGGGTGTGGTGATGGTCCTAGCTGGCACAAACAAACTCGTGTTAGCAAGGCAAAGTGGATTGAAGCAAGAAGCGTTAGAATCCAGTGACAGAGGAGGTGTGGTGAAGTGTTCGGACTTTCCCTCGGGCTTTCTCTCAAACCTTTTTGATGTCTAAAAATTTCCTCACATATATTATTTTTCTTTCTTCCTTCCTTCTTACACATCATCCAACCTTTTTAAGCATTGCTCCACCTTTTTATGTGAAGTTCCACTTGCGTACGCGTCATTCTACTTCCTTTCGCATTGGTTCCTAACATCTTACGTGTCGTGTAACAAATATTTGCACCAAAAGTGCACATCAAGGTCCATGGCCTACAACTAAAGCTCCACACATGACTATGGGTATAAATAACAAGGCCAAATACGCCAAAGAATCATATTTTTTAGTATAAAATGATAAAAAAGTAGGAGTAGAATCACAAAAAATTGTAGAAAAATCAAGGACATTACACAACATATTGACCATTGGGGTTGGGTATGGGCTAACCGGAAAACTTTCCTTTCTCTCTCACCCCTACATGAGTTGCTGACTGGCTAATTCAAGTTTCTAGTTTAGCTATGCCTTGAATGTTCATTTGACTAGAATTTTTCAATTCTAATATGTCCTAGTTAGTAGACTGCATGAATACTTTGTGAGACTCTTCAAGTGATGATTGTTGATGTGGTTGTGCAATAACTTGAGGAGATAATTGGGGAATAGAGGTGTCAGAGGGATTAAGCTTCATAAATTGAGTAGACATTTGTTGCATTTGAGGCCCTACTCCATTCATGGGAGGTTGGTTTTTCCTTTTAGAGAAATTTGGATGATTTCTCAGAGAAAGGATTGCCAAACGGTTTCCCATAATTGTTTAGTTCATTCGCTTGCTCAGCAAGACACTCAAAATAACCTAACATGGAAGGAAACAATTGAGCAGTGTGCATTGGACTTGCACACAGAGAACACACTTCATTTTGAATTTGGTTGGCGAAATTCATGTTTCTAGTAAGGGTCATGGCTTCTACTTTTCTAGTTTGTTGATCTAACCTAGCTTTCATGTAAGTATCTTCCCTTAGTTCATATAAGCCTCATTTCTTAGGGTTTTGGGTTGGTTTTTCTCTATGGCTGAAAAAACCCCATTGCTGAGAACTCTCAGACAAACCTCTAAGAACTTATATGCTGATTCATCATTCAGACTCAAGAAATACTCATTGTTCATGGATTCAATCATATAACAATGTGTTTGAGTCATATGATTGTAAAAGTATTGCACATGACACCATGTTTGAAAACCAAGTACTTAAACCTCTCTCAATGCTCATAAAATTGTCATGCTCCTCTTAACAAAAGTTAGCTATTTCTCTCCTTAAGGCATTGGTTTTTGACATTGGGAAAAATTTGGAAAGGAACTTACTAACATGTTCCTCCCATGAATTAATTGACTCCGATGGCAAAGAATTCAACCATACCTTTGCTTTGTCTTTCAATGAGAAAGTAAACAAGCATAGATAGACTAACTCATCAAAAAAATTTAAAATTTAAATGTAGCACAAATTACAAGAAAATCCTTTACATGCATGTAAGGATTCTCTCTATCAAGATCATGGAAGGTGGGGAGAAGTTGAAGGACTTAAGCTTTCAACTCAAAGTCTATGGTGGTAGTAGTGGGCAATACTATGTACGAGGGAGGATTGATGGAGATTGGTGAAAATAACTCCCTAAGGGATTTGACGTCTTTATAGTTATCTCTCATTGTGAATGGAAGATCAGTTTCAATTTGACAAACCCTCTAGGGGATTGAAATTAACTCAAACTAACTGGTATGTTTGATCACATTGCCACATAGTCATACACGACTAATCCCCTCTCTAATGCCTCCATGTTTCCCCTCCTTTCTCTCTCTCCCTCTCTTTTTTCTTATTTTTTTGTTTTTCTAAACCCTCAGTTAAAACTAGTAGAAAGGTAAACTTAGTTTATATTTAATTTATTTTCCTTTACAAGTCCTTGGTAATTGTGGAAAAAACTTGTGAAATTTTAACCGTTTACACATGAGCGTACAAATCATACCAATGTATAATTAGCAAAACCAAATCTATCCCTCAAAGACTTGAAATAAGGAAAAAATAATAATTTTAATCTAAATCAAGTAAATCCAAATCTACTTAATGACTTATAAAAATAGTAAATAATGTAACTAAGTGAATTAAATGAATAATAAATAAAAATAAACTTAAATTAATAAAGTTAACTAAATCACAAAAGAAAGCAAATTCAAGCAAAAGCCAAAAGCTGAATTTTAATTAAACTAAATAAGCAATTAAAAGTGCTAAAAATACTAAAGGAAAATTGACTAAGGTTTGAGAATCCCCTCTTACTAACTTAGGAAACTATCACATCTATGTTCATCAATTTATATCATAAATATAACTCACAATAAATTAGAATTCAATTCTATTTAAATTTTCAATCAAAACACTAAAGTTTTGTTTGACCTCTCTTCATTGAAATAAAACCAAGTCATAAGTTGTATCCATATGAATAAATAACAACTCATACCCAATTTTACTAAATAACAATCTTAGACTAAGCATTTAATTAATGAAAATGAATTCAAATTATGAAAAAAGTATGACTATACTCATATCCAAATTAATCCACTACTCAAATTGAGATAAGAACAATTAACATTAACAACCTTTTGAAATTTAACCAAATCACATAGATTAGAAATCTTTAAAAAATTAATAAGATGTTCATCTTAACCTTAGTTAAGAAAACTAGCCACTAATTGACATAATCTCTATTAACAATTAAATAAACGTACAAGGATTGAAGAATAAAATAAAATAAAAACTTGGATTGCTCCACTTTAGCCTTCAGCCACTTTTGTCACAGGCTTGGCTTCTAGAATTTTTTTCTCGGCCCAATTGCCTAGCGATGAGTGGTCTCTAGCTATCTGTTTTTTTTTTACTGCTGCCTTGAGTTTTACTTAGAATTTCATTCTCGTATCCCTAAGTCTTAAATTTAACTAGAACTGATTTCTTGTTCTATGTCCAGAGCTTCTAATCTCTATTTTGATTGGTTCCTCGTGTAAGTCCAAGTTGTGACCCACCTTCTTTTGTGTTGCTACATTGGGCTGAACTCCTTCTCCTTCATGATTCCATTGAATGCAGGTCTCCAGTAGCTTCATGCTACTGTTCAACTTCCAACTCTCCACCTTCAACTAGACTCTTTGTCTCCAACACTTTTCTTCTACAACATTCATGGCAACCCATCACTCATGGCGACCAATCACTCAGCATGATTTTTCTCTTTACATTAAACTTCAAGGAGTCCAAAATCATCACGCATCTGATTCAATTTCCTCATTTGAACGATGTACCCCTTTCCAACTCGACCATCAGAAAGCTTGAATCCATCTACTAACACCAGACACCAATACCCTTCTCATCCCTCTTTCATTGCATTACTGTTGCAATTTTCAAGCCTTAGAACTATGATAGACAACATTAATGGTGGACCTGAACTCAACCATGACTGTGAACTCAAAAGACCATCACCCCATAAATAAAAAATAAAATTTTAACACAACCCGCTTCTTCATCCTTTAAATAAGAACAAAAACCCCAAGTTAATTTATGTGAATGAATCCAAATTAGGCATCAATTTTATCAATTTTTCTAACTACTCCACATTTCTACAATCCAAATAGTTTTCTCCAATTAAGTGTCTAAATTCATATTTGGGAAGATAACTTCTGTTCATTGGACAATCCATATTCTTGTTTAGTTTTCTTCTCTATTCATTCACCTCTTTTGTTCTTGTCTTTATATGTTTCCAATGTATTTGCATCACCAAAAAGTTGTCCAAATCACTTATAAGCATGTCAAGAGTGTTGTGAATTTGTCCGAACATGATCCAAGTGTCTTACCTATAACACATAAACAATCATATTTTAGATATGCAAGACTTAAATAGAACACTGACTTTATTCAAATAAACTTGTAAATAAGTAAAATCGCCCAAATTAATTAATAATAAAATCACTATACTAATATTTGTCATAACACACAAAAACCCTAACTAACCCTAAATTAACCAAATCATATACTAGTACATAAGGTAAAAAGGTGTATAAAATGTATAAAAACCATATGTATCAGGACTTCTGCACTAAGCGATGATGTGAAGCTATTAGTTCTATGTAGAATTTTTTAATTTTGCTATTAGACTCTAGTTCGTGTGTAATTTTAAGACATATGCATGAGAGTGCTAATCAGTAATAGCTGTGTGTATTATAATTATTGATATGTATACGGGCAAGACCTTGGGATATTTCGTTGTGATTTTATTATGATTATATATAAAGACTCGATGGTTCAATTATTCATATGTTTAAAAACGAGTGAGTCACACCTTGCATTAGTATATTTGTAGAAGGATTTAACTAGTTAGTAAAAAAATTTATGATGTAATTCAATTTGTACGATGCTAAGCTAGTGGGTACAACCTTGGTATATCATTTTAGACTCTCTTAGGAGTAGTCTCCTAAGATGTATGAGGAGAAAGCTCAGATGAACAGCATTCCAACACTAGAATTCTCTTATGCAGTTAGTTAGGTGGCAAGGTTTATGGCATACTCAGGAAGCACTCATTGGGATGTAGTGAAATGGATCTTTTAACTAAGAGGTTCTTCAGGTATGACCTTATGCTTTGTTGGACATTTCGATATTAGATTAGTTAGTTTTGTTGATTCAAACTATGGTGGTGACGTTGACATCATGTGGAGCACTACGAGGTTTGTATTTACCCTTGTAGTGGTACAGTGGCCTAGAAGTTGCTGTTGCAGAAGCTAGTAATTACTTCTTATTCAAAAGCAGAATATGTTGCAGTAATTGAAGCCAACAAATAGCTATTGTGGTTGAAAGTTTTCCTAAATGAACTTGGGACTGTATATGGGAAGCGTATTCTATATTATGATACGAGTATTGTTATTGCATTGGCCCTCAATAGTATATTTCTTGGTAGGACAAAGCATATTGACATTGACTACCACTTTATCATAGAGTTGGTGGAGGAGAAGAAGTTGTCTCTTAAGAAAATTTATACCAATGAACTTTAAAGTAGGCCTTACCTTCATGAAATGCTTCTTGAGGTTCAAATCGATAAGAGTAATAATTAAAAAAATAATAAAATCTTTAATTTCAAAAAAGAGGGCTGGGAGCCAGAATTAACAGAATTACCTCACTAGGTGATTTGGTGATTCTAGCTGATTTTAGCTAGAAACGACACTGAATCAACTATCATGCAAAGTTTTTAATTTTCCCACCTGTTGCACCCAACTAATATTCCAGTGATTTCGGCCGAAATTAGGGCATAATCGATAGACTCTTACCCGAATCCCACACCCAAACAGCAAGGCAGATGTATATGTTCCATTATGTAACCGAATGTATATTAATGTTTTTAATATCAAAAATATAATGTAAAGCAACTTTTGTATTTGATTCTACATGTGCTTCTTATCTCTCAACATGTATTTTGAGTTATCCATTACGATGGATTCAAATTGGAGCTCGGTCAACTAGATAAAGCTTGTTGCCAAAAGAAGAAAAAAAGACATGGCAAAATCAGTATATGACTTGGATTCTGTGGAAGACTTTAACCCCAATCATGCGTCCAAGTCAAATCTAATTATTTAAGAAGTTAATTATTTAAAAAGAAAATAATATTTCTACTCTATTATTTACTCATAAATTTTGCTCATATTGATTGGATGGAGAAAAGTAAATCTCCCAATACTTAATAGCGTCCATCCCATGGGCCCTGTCAAATGGAAACCCACCTTCTAAGATTGCATCCTTCATATAGAACCTGATTAGTGTGAGTAGATAAATATAAGCATGCAATCTAGAAGTAAAACATATGAATGTTTCTATTTCCATCCCAACAATTCCTCACATTCCCCATTAGTGCATATATTTTCTCATTTAGGTACCTCACTTATTTAAGATTTTAAATAAATTATTATTTTCAAATACCTATTTTTTGAGAAGGTCTTTTCTCAATAAATCTAATATGCAAGAACAAATGAACATTTGTATGACAAGACAACATGACCCGATTTTATTTTAAATTTTCTATTTTATCCCCCTCCCCAGAACTCGGTAAAGATATGGCTGTGAGACACATGCTATGGAGCTGCCATGACCAAAATGATGTTGGTCAACGACAATGGCCAAAAAAATTTAGTAGGGAAAAAGAATGAACCCTAAGAGTAATTTTGTTAATATTAAAATATTAAAATATTAAAAATAAGAATAATTTTAGAAATTCTACTTTTGCAGAAAAGATGTTAATAACTTGCAACATATTCTACAGGCTTCTACTACTTGATGAATAAGCTGTTACAACAGCTATAACATAAATTCCTATGACCAACTCTGCCTTCCCTTTCGGCAGGAGGCTCGTCTAGCCTGATGAGGGATCTTTACCAAATCTTCATGACTGACAATAAGAGGTTGTCACATCGAAAAAGAAGAGAATGAGGGAACCTTAGGAACAGGATGAAACTAGTTCTGAGGCCCCTCTTTGGTCATGTAGTGTTGTCACAGTGGGTGGTGAGTAAAAAGTTTTCTTCAAACGAGGGTGCATTACATGCCCACAACTACGGCAATACAGAGCCCTTTAATTTTATGTCACCATTGTCATTATGTGGAAGCCCTTCCTGATGCTTGAAAAAGAGGCAAGGGTTAGGAAGGCAGTCCGGGAGGGCAGAGGTTTGAGCCTAAAAAAGAAGGTGGGTAACTTTTTTATTTTATGAAAGAATAAAAAGGAGGAAATTTGGTAATGTTGTAAAAAGAATTCTGTAAAATATTGTATGAAACATCATTTCCAGCAGGACGGCCCTCTGGCTAGCCCTTTTCTAAAAATAATTAGGACCGACTTACCAAGGCTCGGCAAATATCTTATCTTGGATTAGATGAAGTGGAGCTAGAGAGATCCCACCCTTGATATAGAAGGACGAGATGCGTGTCAAACCCACCATCACTGGTGAAGACAAAGTATGTGACGATAGTGAAGCTGGCTAATGGGACAAAGCATCTGGTCAAGCATGGCAGGTGTTTCCAGCCATGAGCCTAGGAAGACGCAATGCAGAAAAATCTCAACTTTAAATCAATTCACTACACAAAATATATGAACATATATAACCATAAGCAATAAACATGTAAATCAGAGCATAAGATAAAATAAAATGAAATATAAGATAAATATGGACTGATCTGTGGGCTGATCAGCCCTGGGACATCCTCTTTTCTTCACGCTGACATTCATTCTCAATTGAATCACAAATCAATTAAGTAGAGGGAGAAGATTACTTTGTTTATGTGCAGATCCCACAACCCCTTCTTGGATGGAGAACTCAGCAAGGAGGAGGCCAATCCTTGATCTTGAGCCACATGTTTGTGGGAGAGGAGGATTCCTCTCTAGCACCATGCACAAGAGAGAATAGTGGGAGAGGAGAGGGGTGGCCAGTCCCTTGTTGTCTCATAAACAAGGGGGCGCCGCACCACACAATGGAGAGACGGGGGCGGAATGGGAGAGAGGAGAGGAGAGGGGGTGGCCCTTCACTTAGGGCTTCCTCCTCACTCATGTTCCCTATTTATACCATTTTCTTCTATTCTTAAGTGGGCTTCAATTAAACAAGCCTCCTTATTTTACCGGGTTCTTCTTTGAGGTTCTGACACAACAAGAACGTGCTCTACTTCGCAGAGCCCGCGGGAGCCTTGGTCCCCTACCCACAGCCAAGCCGGCAATAGGGTCGACCCCTCGCTAACCACAGGTCCGACTATCAACACTAATTAATGAGTTGGGCCCACAATGTGATAATGCACACCCTAGTCACATGCCTAGTGTGCATGTGTGATAGATGAGGGTCCCACAAGAATTTGTGTCATAATGGCTCATGTGGGGTCTGCGTAACCATTCTTACCAACCTTAGACCCCGTGGCCTATACTGGCTCACCTGAGCCGCGAACAAAATGAACCGACATGGGCCCAAGCCAATACACTGATCCAACAGCAGGGGCGTCTGGATTGCTGGTGTGAAGTTTGGAGGCCAGTTGGGAGGCCCAATAGTTGGTGGTGGGTGTAAACATGGAGAATCGGTTCCAAGGATAGGAGCTAGCGTTGTTAGATTCAGTTCAGTTTTTTATAAAGATGTCTGGTTGGAGGTAATTTGTCAAGTGTAAAATGTATCTTATCAACAAATGAAGTCATATGCATGTGTTAAACATTTCATGATTAGTTTGATTGCTATACTTGTGGTGGTAGATTAATAATCGCTTAAAAAAAGAGGCACCCTCAACAAGAATGGATCAGACATTAACTCGTGTGTATAATGTTTCGTGATTGTTTTACTGATGGTGGTAGAATAGAAATTACTCATCCACTACGAAAAAAGAAAAGCTAAAGAAGAATGACATTCTGATAAAGAAAGACTAGATAAAAATATCTTACAAAGAGTAAAGATTTGCATAAAAAATATGCAAAGTTTTAGATTTCTAAATTAATAAAATTAGTAAGAGAATATATGTACAATACATATAAATATAGATTAGTAAAATAAATTAAATTAAATTTAAAATAAAGTATGTATTGACTAAAAATCTCTCTTGCATGCTATAGTTGTAATATATGCTTTTAGGATTATAATTTTTATAAATTATATATACAAACTTTGTGCTGACCCAAATGCAAATGTAGCATACAATTACGAGTTAAAATTACTGTCATGACCTGGATTTTTAGAAGCCTTTCTAAAATCGTATGAATGGTAGTCACAATTTTTTTTTCTTAAATACAAAAAAATCATTTGATTAAATATCTGGGTCATGATATATGGGGTTCACAAATAAGAATATCAAATTATATGATATTATTATACGTCTCAAAATTTAATAAGAACAATTCATCCATCTAAGTACAAGTTCATCAACCGTCTAAAAATAAATAGATAAGTTGACTCTCACGCTAATGAAACATGTACATACCAGAGTTGCAGAAATGCATAAACTTCTTCTTGTGCTCGCTTGTTTTGGACTTACTTGTCGTCGCCTAAAAAATCTGCAACTAACCAAACCAAACAACCACAACAACAACAATGGAATCTCTCTGCCTTCAAGAGAAGAGTTTCCATAAGGAGAAAAGATTTTATTAATGTTTTTTGGATAGGGCCAACATCACCCGATGTTAGTTGCCTACGTACTCATCAGACAACATCTCCAATGTTTCCAACAAGATCGGATGCGAACGTAGTTTTGCCTAAAAACTACACTATACTAAGAAGAATAACATCACCCATGCAATGCTTAAGTATTTTAAAGAAATCTACATTTATGGAAGTCCTTTAATCGTTCCACTTGTTTAATTAACAAGAAATATTAAATAATGTTATCAATTATCTTTTGAACCATTGTTCAATAATTAATACTAACAAATCTTTATTCACTCTAAGAGAACTCGCCCGTCGAGAAATCTCCAGACATAGGACTCCAACATGCAGAACATCAATATACGATGTAGCAACAAGAAAAAAGGTGCTGAAGACTAATCATAGTAATTCATGCAAGCAACAAACTTACACAATCAGGAAGATAACATGTTGATTTTAGACTGAGATATGTAAGCCTATCAACAAGACCACAAATAAGAATTTATGCTTAGATAAACTGATCAAATCCACACAACCATGAATTTCATTGAGGTTGAACCAAACTAATCAAATCAACAAACTAACATAACAAATTGGGCTGAAGTAACTAGCAACATTTAGCATAATAACAAATCAAATCAAGGCTGAATGACTAACAATATTTAGCAAGATAACAAATCAAATCAAGGCTGAAATGACTAACAATAATCAGCATTATAATAACTCACAGTGAGGCATACACCTCCATCAACATTCAGTATGGTAATACATCAAGGTGAGGCTGGCACAACCACCAACATTCAACATAATAATGACTAAAGGTGAGGCTTATACAACCATCAACATTCCCCAAGACATAAATCAAAATAAGGCTGAGATGGAATGATTAAATTCAACAAGACATGAATCAGATTCATGGCTGAAATAGGATAATCTAATTTAGTAGAGTAATGGCACTAATTAGTGCTAAAAACCTACTAAGGAAATCAGCTATATAGTAGTACAATTCAAGGCTAAAGCAAATTTATGAAATCAGCAATTTAATACTAAAACTACGGCTATGAATCGATGATTAAATCCTCAAGAGTATAGCATAAACTACAACTGAGAATTCATAAATAAAATCCACTCGAGTATAGCATAAACAAGGGCTAGGAATCATGAATTTAATCAGCAGGAAATCATGGATTAAATTAGCAAGGAATCATGGACTAAATCAGTAAAAGTATGGCACTAATAAAGGCTGATACTTTTAATGAAAACCAGCACGGTAATGGCACGAATTTGCAGCTAAAACCTATAATTACAATTAGCAAAGTTCATGCACAATTCATGAATAAAACATATAATTAGATTAAAAAAAGTTCATGCACAAATAGTGGCCAACGTTTGATCAAAAGTCAACAAAATATGAGGAGTAATTGGGGCAAAAGTTTATGGTCAAAATCTGCAAAGTATGAGTACGAACCAGGGCAATAATCTACAAAGCAAGGTTCATGCACAAATCAGGGCCAAAACATACGATTACACTCAGCAAAGTTGATGCATGAATCAAGGCTAAAACCAACAATTAAACTCAGCAAAGTTCATGCATGAATCAGGGCTAAAACCAATAATTAAACTCAGTAAGGTTTATGCATGAATAAAGGCTAAAACTAATGATTAAACTCAGCACAGTTTATGCATGAATCAGGGCTAAAACCAACGATTAAACTCAACAAAGTTCATGCATAAGTTGGGGCTAAAACAAATGATTAAACTCAGCAAAGTTCATGCATGAATCAGGGCTAAAACCAATGATTAAACTCAGAAAAGTCTATGCATTAATCAGGGCTAAAACTTACGATTACACTCAGCAAAGTTGATGCATGAATCAGGGCTAAAACCAATAATTAAACTCAGCAAGGTTTATGCATGAATAAAGGCTAAAACTAATGATTAAACTCAGCATAGTTTATGCATGAATCAGGGCTAAAACCAACGATTAAACTCAACAAAGTTCATGCATAAGTTGGGGCTAAAACAAATGATTAAACTCAGCAAAGTTCATGCATGAATCAGGGCTAAAACCAATGATTAAACTCAGAAAAGTCTATGCATTAATCAGGGCTAAAACTTACGATTACACTCAGCAAAGTTGATGCATGAATGAGGGAAAATAGATGCATTCAAAACCATTCCATTAAGGTTGACCTAGGGCTGAAACACATCTAAATCAGCATGATAATGGGTGCAAAAAGATGTACCTACCTTTACCAATTCGCCCCCAATCATCCCAGACCCAATACCGTCTCAACTATATTGCAAACTAGTCCGGCCCTTGCCGAAAACTGCATCAAGCCTCGCTGAATTGCTGAGGATGGTTCACCCCTTGGTTGAGTACACTCTCAGCAGCTCCTCCAAGGCATCAACGAAGTGTTTGCTGCCCAATAGTCCTCCAGAATTGTGGCCAGAGCTCCCAATCCGACCCATTCAAATTTTTGAGTTTTGAATACTTGAATCACCTCTCCTCTACCAGCCATGACTCTCCCTTTATATAGAGGATTAGTCGGGAAGCCTAGTACCACTAGGACTTGCCTAACCTTAGTTAAAATTTCGGAATCCTAATCCCTACCCCATTACAAATAGGAAACCAGCCCACATACATTCTCAAACTAGTCCCAAAAGAGTCCTAACCCAACTAGAGATATAGCTGATCCCTCCTTCAAGTTTTTCCACCACACTTAACACTTCTCAGACTCCTACTTCGGCTAGAAGTCCTATGCTCGCATGCTATCTTGTCTCAGCAAAATTATGGCTATGTCCTCTTCTTGCTTGGAGTCCTTGTTCCACTAGGACTCTCACCCTCTTTCAATTCTTAGTTCTTTTAGGACTTCTAATTCCTCGTTCATTTAGGACTTCCAACTCTTAGTAAGTTTAGGACTCCCAACTCCTAGTACGTTTAGGACTCCCAACTCCTAGTACGTTTAGGGCTCCCAACTCCTAGTACATTTAGGTCTCCCAACTCCTAGTACGTTTAGGACTCCCAACTCCTAGTATGTTTAGAACTCCTAACTCCTAGTACATTTATGACTCCCAACTCCTACTACGTTTAGGACATCTAATTTGGGTAAACGGGCCCTGTGCAATATGCTCAACTTCAAATGGTCGTATCTCCTTCATCCGAACTTCGATTCGCACATTCTTGGTTGCATTTCGAGCTCTTTCTGTCTACTTTCCATCCATATAGGACCTAGCCATCACTTATAACTTATGATCAATTTATTCCAATGAGAAGGTGAACGGGTCCAACACCCTCATCCCCACATGGTCGACTTCGGGAATTTGGAAAAATCCCGGACGTTACAATCTCATAGACTAAATATTATGTTATCGGTTAGCAAAGAGAATGATATCAAAGGATTTTGTATCGTAGAGCAAGTTATTTATATTCAGGATAAGTTTCATGGAAAATCACTTTTGATAGGGATCTTTAGGAGTTTTAATGGATGTCAAAAATACATGAATATGAATATGTATAATATAATAAAATAATATTATCAAGAAATGTGTTGTATAAGTGGGGCCCACAAAAAAGTTCAAGAAAATATAGTTAGTGGGATCTCATTTGATAGCGCTCGTTGAGAGGTTTCTAACCAAGAGTGCATGAAGCTGAGTTCGGCACTACCAAAAAAAGAAGCAACAATGACGCCACAATAATGACCACTTATTTTAAGTACTCGCCACTAATAGTAATATCTACAACACAAAACTTTTCAGTCATCACTCTTGTATTCAAAGTCACTGCATATGATGATGTCCATAAGTGACGACTTCAGAAAGTCGTCGCTGATGATCGTCCTTCCTTCCCCACTTTCCCGCCCTCTTTTCTCTTCTTTCCCGCATCTGTACTTTTGAGAATTGGCTATCGTTATTAGGAATTATCTGCGATGTGCAAGACTTGTAGTCATCGCCATTAGATGATCACTGCCATCATGCAGCCGATGCTGATGATCCCCCTCAATCCTATGCTAAAACAGTAACGAGAATAAGCCGTCACAGATAACATCAATAGCGATGCCATATGAATTGTGCGTCGCTATTTATAGTTACTCTGTAATGGCTTCAACTATCCTCGATGATAACAACTATATGCACCACGATCAGTGACGGCTGCAGCCATCATAGTTGTTACAATTGCGACATATTGGTGCATCCGTTGCTGAGGATTCATGACATATCCTGATGAAGCCCCTCCAGACACACATTTCCTTTCTTCTTGCCAATTTCCCTGCTCCCACCCCCCAGTTTCCTACCTTTTTCCCTGCTCCCGCTCCCGCTCCCATAGTCCCCTCCTCCCTGCAATTTGCACCTGCGCCACATCGGGATTGCCTCCTGACACACAACTCCTCCCACCTTGATCCCCATTTCTCCCCGCTCACTGCTTCCTTGTCAGTCTATCTTTAAAAGGTCATCACCATCTCTTGTTCCGGGAAAGCTCTACTATTTGAAATCCCTTTGCTTGCCCAGAGAAGGAAGCAGAGAAGATGGCTACCAACTTCTAATCAATCTCAGTTATAGGTATATGTCTTATCCACACTGTCTAATCTAATCTGTTATTTTTCTGTCTTGGTTGTGGATTGAATAAGTTGAATTCTATGGATTAGCATCTTTTGGTGGCTTGAGTTTATGAAGCTCTGATCTGGGTTTTCTAGTCTTTTGCCTATCTCTTCTATTAGGGGTGCTAATGAGCCAAGCCAGCTCACCGCGCAAAGGTGCCTCAACTCAACTCAATTCGAATATGGTTCGACTCAAAGTGGCTCCGCTCAAACTCGACTCAAACTCAAATATTTTCAAATTAAGTTCGACCATATCCTAGCTCAACTTGACTCGGCTCAAATAGAAGTCTAACTCAAATGAAATTTATAAATATATTTTATAATATATATAATTACATATTGACACTTATATATAGATATGCACAATTATCAATCACAATTGACATTTATAACATATACATATATATAACAAATTTATATAATATTAATGAATTTATAATGTCTATGTGTTGAGTATTGGCTTATATCACAAATCATATTTACTTTTTAGAAGCAAACATTTCAAGACACATTATGTCCACATGTGATATTTATTGAAATTTATATATATTATAGAAATAAGATTTAATAAAGTATATAAATATATAGTACAACTGAGTAAAAAAATGGGATATATTGTACTACATATCAAACAATATGTCAATCACTAGACGATATGTTATGGTAATATTATTTATTATCTCTATATATCAAACAAATTATTATATGTGTTTTCAAATTTTCTATGGAGACTACTGTTGGAATCTTTATAAATTTGAATTTTACAATAATTTTTTAAATATTTTTAGCATTGACTCATAGAGTCTCTTTTTTCTTCACAAGATTAGGGTAAGTTATTTTTATTTGGGATGGGTCCAAGATGACAATACATCAAGTTTTATGTTCCCACTATACTAAAACTTGACTCGACCCAGCTCCTTAGCACCCCTACATATTACAATTATGTAAATTATGAAGAAATAAGTATTATAAAGAGTCATAATATACATGTAGTAGAAATAAATGACATACAAGTAGTTAATTACAAATGCACTAATTTTTTCTTTTTGGTGGTTATAAGATGGCACTTGAAGTAAGAAGTGAATACAAAGATTTAGAAAGTTTTGGTAATCAAATAATAAATATATTTCATACAACCAAAAGAAGGTAAGTATGTAGAAGAAGTTATGGTGCCACATATATATAGTATATATGTGCCAATAATGACATGTCCATACCAAACTACTAAAAAATTCATCTAATACAAACATATGAACACTTTAACGATATGGAAGAAGTACATATATGCTAATAAGAGTGACATATTTATAAAAGACTACAAAAATATGCATATATAGTTAAACATACAAACACAAGATATAACATAAAAACAAATGAAAATATTAGATAAGAAAGCTACTAAATAAGTAAATTATATTATTTATAGTTTAGTTGTCTATTTATAAATTTATGAGCTTTTAGTAAATGATGGAAATTTTGTACAGGATTATATCTATAAATACTCTATTTGTCCTACATTAATAGCTCCATTTTGTTTTAAAAAATAAATTAAAATTAATTCATTGTAAACAACTAAATGGAGCTATTAATTTAAGATGGAGGGAGTGTTTAATAATATAATTTTTTACCAAGAAATTAGAATATATTTTTATAATGAAGTAGAAATATTAATTAAGTTTTTGTATTCATTTTTGTGCATTAAAATATATGATCGTTACAAAGAAGTACAAATATTATTTGAAATATGATGGGCCCAGCATACAACTTAACTGATGGAGTGATAAAATTATTTTTGATAAAAATATATATTTTTATGATGTGAACCTTATAATTATTTGATGGAATGCTTGATGCAAAGGTGTTGTCGGCAAAGTGGTCAAGGTGTTTGTATCTTTTGGCAACGTCACAAGTTCAAATCCTTGCTTTGGAATCTTTTTGAATTTTCATTTGCTTAGTTGGATTTGATATGAGTCAAACTTGCACATGGTCAGATTTACAACTGAGCCAAATTCGAGCTATTTTATGTGGTCACTGTATACTATATTCGAGCTCGAGCACGAGTCGAGTTTGTGGTTTCCTTCTTGAGCCGAGTTCTAGTTGGATGGTTAGTAGCTCGATCGAGTTTGAGCCGAGCTAAGTTGATATCCAAAACTATGAGTTTGCGCCAAGCTAACCCAAAATCCGACTTAGCTCAGCTCGTTAGTACCCTTATCCGCTACCCATCATTGATATGAACATTCTGTGATATGTCATATATGTCTCTTGGAAGGCTATAGGGAGAGCCTGAGTCAGGTTTGAAATAGTTATGATAATTTTGACATGGTTGGTGAACTTAATCTCATTTGATCTTGATCAAGTGAGCGTCTTTCTAGTTGTTAGTCAGATGTTATTTCACTTATTTGAGAAATACACTTGATTGTAGACATACACGTGGTGAGGATAATGAACCATAAGCAGAGAGAATGACAGACATTAATCTGTGTTGTTAACTGAATAATTTGTAACAGGGATGATGATGTTTATGTAGAGTAATTTTTTCCTTGAGTGTATCTGATGATGTCATCTCATGCAAGTGGAGGGATAATTACGATTTTATATGGAATGTGGTCTGGTTTACTGGTAACGGAACTCTTCCAGTCACCACAGATCTTATGAATGAAATTGGTCAGGTATTTATAAGTGCTTGATTTTGTTTCCATTTGACTAGAACTGATCTATCTTTGTTTGTACTATCATAGTACATGATTAGTACTATCCGATTCTAACATCTTTCACCTCTTTACGTATGAAGACCTTCTGGACTTTGTAGGCTTTGTGCCCATGGCGCTTGATTCTTTTTTTCCATATTACCTGGCTGAAGAGCCAAATATTCCATATTCCCTAGTTTTGAAGTAAACAGGCCATGGAAACCGGACCTACATGATATTCTAAGCAATTTAGACCAAAATACCCTAGGTTAGGGTTGACGGTTTTATATCATGTAAACTGGACAAACCGATGCATTTACCCAGAAACAACCGACCGTGAAGTAACCCAACCAACAGGCAATTTCCAAATTTCGACTAGTGAGAAGAAAAAATGCAGTAGGAAGTCTGATTTCTGACTCTAAATTTCAAAAATCTGACCCATCAAGTTAAGTTTCGTCTATGAAGCTAGTTCTAGCCGTAAAGTGATGTTCCCCCCGAGAGTATGCTTACATGCCCCAGATAAAGAAGTGATTTAAGGATCAAGTCAACAGCCCATCGAGCAGTTTATCTAGCAAGACTCATTTGCATTAACCGAATTGGCAATTTTCGTAGTAACTGCCTATTATTCAAATTCTAAATTTTTTTCATCGGTTCGAATACACAATTGTTCATATATCGTATCATGGAGCACACAATTGGTAGTACTTGCATACAAATGCACAATACTTAGTCGTGCTATAAATATTACAATGCACAAAATATCGTGTTATTGATAATACAATTTATGATATATGATATTGAGAAGTTGTGTTATCGTTTATGGGAGGCATACATATCATATTATCAATAACACGATATGCGATATACGACATTGAAAAGTTGTGTTATTGTATATGAAAAGGCATTCTACCATGGTAACGATAACACAATATATGAACTTAGTGTGTATTTGAACATTAGTTACATTATGTTAATCAAAACGATTATTTAATTTTAGTCACGACCCATTGTTGATGAATATATATATATACATCTTTTAAGGACGAAGGCTACAAGAATACAATTAGATGGCAGAATCAATGAAGGCCACAGAACAGAATTTTTGGGAGGAGAGCTGGTGTCGGAACAAACACTTTGCCTAGTGGATTTTGACTATGAAAAGACCTCGTTATATCTAGGTCATGATACAAGTCAATTTTGGAGGAGACTTGGTTCTACCCAATATACGAGTGCGAGTAAATCATAATCTCTAGGCTGCTCTTGGATGTTCTTATAGGTGATTGCTAGGATGACTCACAAGTGGTGTTCAACATCTGGGGGAAAATAGTACCCCTCACGGTGGAAAATGTCGCATTGATCCTAGGTTTGAGGGCGAAAGGAATCCCCTTGAACTTGAACAATGGCGACAGGAAGAATGCCCATGGCAAGGGGCAATTCTTCAAATGGTTCTTCGAGGGGAAGCAGCCGGTGAAGAATCTCATTAAAGAAAATTTGAAGGAAGTGGCAGGAAATAGGTATATTGTCCTGACGAAGGCAACATGCTTGGACATCGTGCACATGGGGGCTCTCATTTTATTAACATAGCACAATAGATCTGTCTCCCCATCTTTGTGTGACTACTTCAATGACTTGGCAATTATAGGGAGGTACAACTAGGCAGAAGCATTTCATAACATGTTGTGTTGCGGCATATCCTCAATGCATAGCAACATCAGGAGCATAGAAGACAAGCACTCTGCCACAATCGGTAATCTCATTGGAGCTTCATTGATGCTAAAGGTAAATTTCACATTATCGATAACACGATTACTTATACTAGTGTAGACTTGATAACATGACATCATATTAGTATTTTTGGTATGTCATTTTATCAATAACACGCTATTGTGATTAGCATGGATTAGACAACACGCTAATTTGATTTACATGTTATTGATCACACGCTAGTTAAGTTAGCCTGTATTCGATAACACAATAGATTACCATATTGTGTATTTTTAATTACACTATGTGAGTATTTCGTGTAGCCAATGACACAATTAGTTTAATATGGGTGTTATCGATTACATGACATACATGATAAAGGGTCACCATTAACAGGATTGTTTTCCTAACATAGGTTTGCTTTTTAGGATCACTTTTATATAGGCTCTAAGTTCTCTTCTATGTAGTTCGAGGTGCAGGAAGTGGCCTAGGTTTACCCAACTACCGACGGATGTGAAGAAGGCTACTAAACTTGACCTGGTGGACAAAAAGTTGAGGAAGAATTTGTTATCCCATCACAACATGAGGAAGTGGCATGAGATGCTTGGGTGCCTCAAGGAAGATTTCAACATCGTATCACAAATAACTCAACTTTTAGAAGAGGCCCATCTTATGCGGGGCCAACAGCCAGCCGAGAAGGCATAGAAGAAAGTCGAACATTCAACGATACAGAGGCAAATGGTGCATGTTCAAACACATTGTGGTCAGATGTCAGGGCAATATCAATCTAGCTCAGACGTCATTGATAGCTTTGTCATGCCACTAGATGTCATGACTGGGATTTTTGGCATCATATTAGAGAGGCCACCATGTATGAAGAGCGAGGTGGGAGCATTGAAAGTGTGAAAGTTGGGCTGCAGAGTGTTAAAAACTCCCTTCAGGTGGCCACAATATTAATCAAATAGATGCAGCCTCCACATGAAGAAATTCCTATTCTGGAAACCTAATCTCCGCACAACATCCCTCAACCAGAGAAAAGTCATGCAACACCCCACTGCTAAAACTAAAGGAGAGAAGTCAGTGAGGGTTTATGCTCGAGCTTCAAAATCTAGTATAATTGTTCATCATTTTGAGGAGCAAAGAAAACCCCTTCCTCAATCTAGAGATGAAGATTTCATTTTTAGTAAGTAGTTCCCTGAGCCTTTTAGCACCTTGTTATTATGTCGTGTTATGAATACAACCTACAACAAAAATACATATTATCACTAACACGTTAGATTTCATTTACATATTATTGTGGAAGCGATGAGGTATTACATCATTTCACTGATAACACGATAGTTTGTATTATCGTCTTATTCTCAAAACAACTTTTGGAATAGTTGTGTCATCAATGACATGCTTTGTTTGATTTTTGTATATATTGTAATATGACTATTTACATGAATTTTGCACAACATAGGGAACTGAAAGCTGACTCCCCAAAGAAAAATAAGGGTCCCAAGGTCGAACGGACCATTATTGCCACATTCCTCAAGAAAATTTCTGAGGAAGTGGTTTAAGCCCAAGAGGAGCCATTGAAGCAACTAAAATTGAAGACTAAGAAGCTCAAAGCTTTTAATTGGCCCTGTAGCATGCTTGCTACCACCAGTACCTAGGAGGGCGAGGTATATGGTGGCTAATCTAATTGTGAAGACAACCAAGGGGGAGGCAACCAAGGACAAGGCAGCAAAGGTGGAGACAACCATGGTATAGGCAACCAAAGTGGTTCATTCAAATCTACTTAGCAGCTTCTGGGCCATGCTGACTGAGGTGATAACGGAGGAAGAGTAGGTGAGGCCAGGGGATGAAATTCCATTGACAGCCATCCCTGCCATCTATCTTGTCCATGCCCCAAAAGAGAAAAATGTTGCGAAGTGTCTTACCCCAGCTACAAAGTAGACAATTGCCCATTCTAGCTTGGCCACCATATCGAATACTCCAAATTTAGTTGATCAAGAACTACAAGAGAGTGTTAGAAGCATGATAGACATCAAAGATCTTGATGAGAATCTTGAGAAGAAGCTAAAGGAAAAGGAGGAGGTCGCAATGTATCTATAGAACTAACTTGACCTCCAACACAAGTTCCACATGGAGATCTTACTTGACAAAGATTAGGAGACAATCAAGAATTTTATGGCCAGCCCACACCAGCAATGACCTAAGTTGTCATTCTTGCATATTGATTATGTGTCTCTACTTCATCAGGTGCATAATAAATGAGGTAAGAATAAGTTCATGTTTTTGTTTATATCAATGATAACATGAAAGTTCACATATTGTGTTGTAAATAACAAGATATGTGAATTCACGCGAAGGTCTGTTTCTGAATCATGTTATTGATAAAATGAAATTGTAGATATCATGTTTTTAAGTAACACGATATGTGAATTCATGCAAAGGTCATTCTTGTGAATTGTGTTGTCGACAACATGATATTGCACATTACATTTATAAGAAATATGTGAATTGACATGACGGTCATGTTTCAGAATCATGTTAACAATAACGCAATAAGCAGACTTTTCTTGTCACTAAAAAATGGTGGATTGGAGTATCCTGTTCGTATTTATATGAATTATTCTTTGTTGTGCTATCACTTACACATTAATATTTTTTTGATGATATTAGATTATAGACATCTTCTGCCAGCTACTTGATGAATGAAATATGAGATATTCTGGAGTTTATGAGAACTACTTTGGGAAATTTGTTATTCAGCATTACTACAATGTGGGGACGTAGCATGACAAGGTGGAGATGCATCCCAAAATCATCAACAACTTGATGAGCCAGATGAATGTAAACACCGAGAGTGCATTCTTTTCAATGTACGTCACAGGTCAGTTCTGTCTTCTCATTGCCCGATGCAGGGTCAGGTGGTATAATCAACTAAAGGGTAACCACAATCAGTACTTTCTCGAGTTCAAAAATATTAATCTATGTTGCCATAACCATGTTGAAGATCCTGAGGATAAAAGGTGCGACAAAGTGACCACTGATGAAGATCCAAAAATGTCTCTATCAAGAGATGAATGAAGACCACAAGGTATTCTTGATGTACTATGTTACAAAGTTGGCCGCAAGAGTCCTTTAACCAAATTTTAAACAATCAGAGATCATTATGTTTCTTAGACCACAGATATGTGCTACAATTCTTCGTGGGAAAATTGAGCAGGAGACCGATGCATGTTCGGATGAGTTGTAATTTTGCATTAATGTTTTCCTCTTTTACAATGTATAAGTGGTAACAAAATAATTCATGTTATCTTCATTGGAACATGTTTTTTTAATGTGTTATTAGTAACATTATCTAAATAAGCACAACACGCACTCAAGTTAGGTTGTGTAATTGACCGATAGATCACGTTATCAACAACACCTACTCAAGTTAGGTCATGTTTCGAATAACACACACTCAAGTTGTGTTAACAAAAACATGAGCACCCATTAGGTCATGTTTTGGACAACACACACTCGAGTTAGGTTGTGTTATTGATGAGATAAACTCAAGTTAGGTCGTGTGATAGGTAACATGAACAATTGATTGGTTGTGTTTCGGACAACATGCACAATAGTTAAGTCGTGTCATCGATAACACGAACTCATGCTAGGGCGTGTGATAGAAAACACAAACTCTAGTTGATTTTTCTGGTGCCACTACTTTCTCCCATGTTGTTCCTCAAAATGATAGAAAGTTCAAAGCATCTTGAAGCCCAGACAAGTTCTTTCTAAAATCCACTATGGCATTCCTTGTATGACTAAGAAAATTCCACATACGAGGAACCCACAGTGGATTGAACTGTGAATACTTCTCTTTCAGGCAAGAACCATTCTCTCTGAGATTTGAACCTCTTGCCCACAACACCTCTTTGCTATTGAAAGGAAGTGTGATGAGAAAGTTACCGGTAGGATGACAATCATCACAATAGTGTGTTATCGATAACATGAATTTCTCTTTAGTTGTGTTACCAATAACACGATTTTCATTTGTAGAAAATTGGTATGCAAATGGAAAATATGATATGCATAGAAAATTTGATGCACATACAAAATTTCTCTTTCATTCATGGTAGTTGATGAGTAAATTGTCTAAACAACAAAGTAGACCACAAAAGTACAAAAGTTGAAAAATAGAAAATCAAAGTAAATTTGTCTATATGATCACGACCTGTCCAATGCCAATGAGACATGGTAAAAACCAAGGAAAACATCAGTACCTCATGGAGAAGCAAGGAGGGCATGGTGGTGGTCCTAGCTAGTACAAAAAAACTCATGTCAGCAAGGCGAAGTGGATTCAAGCAAGAAGCGTTAGAATCCAGTGACAGATGAGGCATGGTGAAGTGTTCAGAATTGCCCTCGCGTTTTCTCTCAAACCTTTTGGATGTCTAAAATTTTTTGGAATGGGTCGTGGCTCCTCACATATATTATTTTTCTTTCTTCCTTCCTTCTTACACATCGTCCAACCTTTTTATGCATTGCTCCACCTTTTTACTCGTAGCTCCACTTGCTTATGTGTCATTCTACTTCCTTTTGCATTGGTTAATAACATCTTACATGTTGTGTAACAAATATTTGCACCAAAAGTCCACATCAAGGTCTATGGCCTACAACTAAAGCCCCACAATGACTATGGGTATAAATAACGAGGCCAAGTGCGCCAAAGCATCATATTTTCCCATCAAAAATGATAAAATAATAGGAGTAGAATCACAAAAAATTGTAAAAAAATCAAGGACATTACACAACATATTGACCATTAGGGTTGGGTATAGGCTGACTGGAAAGCTTCCCTTTCTCTCTCGCCCCTACATGAGTTGCTAACTGGCTAATTCGAGTTTCTAGTTTTGCTATGGCTTGAGTGTTCATTTGACTAGAATTTTTCAATTGTAATATGGCCTAGTTAGTAGACTGTATGAATACTTTGAGAGACTCTTAAAGTGATGATTGTTGACATGGTTGTGCAATAACTCGAGGAGATAATTGGGGAATAGAGGTGTCAGAGCGATTAAGCTTCCTAAATTGAGTAGACATTTGTTGCATTTGAGGCCCTACTCCATTCATGGGAGGTTGGTTTTGACTTTACGAGAAATTTCGATGATTTGTCAAAGAAAGGACTGCCAAACGGTTTCCCATAATTGTTTAGTTCATTTGCTTGCTCAACAAGGCAATCAAAATAACCTAACATGGAAGGAAATAGTTGAGTAGTGTGCATTGGACATGCACATAGAGAACACACTTCATTTTGAATTTGGTTGGCGAAATTCATGTTTCTAGCAAGGGTCATGGCTTCTATTTTTCTAGTTTGTTGATCTAACCTAGCTTTCATGTAAGTATCTTCCCTTACTTCATATAAGACTCATTTCCTAGGGTTTTGGGTTGGTTTTTCTCTATGGCTGAAAAAACCCCATTGCTAGGAACTCTCAGGCAAACCTCTAAGAACTTATACACTGCATCATCATTCAGACTCAAGAAACACTCACTGTTCATGGATTCAATCATATTACGATGTGTTTGAGTCATACCATTGTAAAAGTATTGCACATGACACCATGTTTGAAAACTATGATATGGACACTTTAAAAGCAAAGCCTTAAACCTATCTCACTGCTCATAAAATTTGCATGCTCCTCTTGACAAAAGTCAGCTATTTCTTACTTAAGGCATTGGTTTTGGACATTGGGAAAAATTTCAAAAGGAACTTACTAACATGTTCCTCCCATGAATTATAGACCCCGATGGAAAAGAATTGGACCATACCTTTGCATTGTCTTTCAATGAGAAAGGAAACAAACATAGACAGACTGACTCATCAAAAAAATTTAAAATTTAAATGTAGCATAAATTTCAAGAAAATCCTTTACATGCATGTAAGGATCCTCTCTATCAAGATCATGGAAGGTGGGGAGAAGTTGAATGACTTGAGCTTTCAACTCAAAGCGTATGGCGGTAGTAGTGGACAACACTATGCATGAGTGAGGATTGATGGAGATTGGTGAAAAGAACTCTCTAAGGGATTTGACATCTTTATAGTTATCTCCCATTGTGAATAGAAGATCAATTTCAATTTGACAACCCTCTAGGGGATTGAAATTACCTTAAACTAACTGGTATGTTTGATCACATTGCCATGTAGTCATACACGGTGAATCCCCTCTCTAATGCCTCCATGTTTTCACCCCTTTCTCTCTCTCCCTCTTTTTTCTTATTTTTTTGTTTTTTTTTCCTCAGTTAAAACTAGTATAAAGGTAAACTTATTTTATATTTAATTTATTTTCTTTTACAAGTCCTTGGTAATTGCGGCAAAAAACTTGTTAAATTTTAACTGTTTACATATACGTGTACAAATCGTACCAAAGTATAATTAACAAAACCAGATCAATCCCTCAAAGACTTGAAATAAGTAAAAAAATAATTTTAATCTAAATCAAGTAAATCCAAATCTACTAAATGACTTATAAAAATAGTAATGTAACTAAGTGAATTAAAAGGAATAATAACTAAATATAATCTTAAATTACTAAAGTTAACTAAATCACAAAAGAAAGAAAATTCAAGTAAAAGCCACAAGCTGAAATTTAATTAAACTAAGAAAGCAATTAAAAGTGTTGAAAATACTAGCGGAAAATTGACTAAGGTTTGAGAATCCCCTCTCACTCTTGTAAACTATTGCATCTATGTTCATCAATTTATATCCTAAATATAACTCACAATAAATTAGAATTCAATTCTATTTAAACTTTCAATCAAAATACTAAAGTTATGTTTGACCTCTCTTCATTGAAATAAAACCAAGTACTAAGTTATATCCATATGAATAAATCACAACTCATACCCAATTTTACTAATTAACAATCTTAAACCAAGCATTTCATTAATGAAAACAAATTCAAATCATAAGAAAAGTATGACTATACTCATATTCAAATTAATCCACTACTCAAATTGAGATAAGAACAATTAACATTAACAAGCTTTTGAAATGTAACCAAATCACATAGATTAGAAATCTTTACAAAATTATTAAGATGTTCATCTTAACCTTAATTAAGAAAACTAGCCACTAATTGACATAATCTCTATTAAAAATTAAATAAACGTGCAAGGATTGAAATAAAATAAAAAGAAAACCTGGATTGCTCAACTTTAGCCTTCAACCACTTTTGTCACAGGCTTGGCTTCTAGAATTTCTTTCTCGGCCCAATAGGCTAGCGAGGAGTAGTCTCTCGTTATCTGTGTTTTTTTTTACTTCTGCCTTGAGTTTTATTTAGAATTCATTCTAGTATCCCTAAGTCTTAAATTGAATTAGAACTGATTTCTTGTTCTATGTCCAGAGCATCTAATCTCTATTTTGATTGGTTCCTTTTGTAAGTCCATGTTGTGGCCCACCTTCTATTGTGTTGCTACATTGTTTCTCCTTCATGATTCCATTGAATGCAGGTTTCCAGTAGCCTCATGCTACTGTTCAACTTCCAACTCTCCACCTTCAACTAGACTCTTTGTCTCCTAGACTTTTCTTCGACAACATTCATGGCGACCCATCACTCAGCATGATTTTTCTCTTTACATTACACTTTAAGGAGTCCGAAAACATCACGCACCTGATTCAATTTCCTCGTTCGAACTACGTACCCCTTTCCAACTCGACCATCAGAAAGCTTGAATGCATCTACTAACACCAAACACCAATACCCTTGTCATCCATCTTTCACTGCATTACTGTTGCAATTTTCAAGCCTTAGAACTATGATAGAAAGCATTAATGGTGGACTCGAATTCAACCATGACTATGAACTCAAAAGACCATCACCCTATAAATAAAAAATAAAATTTTAACACAACCTACTTCTTCATCCTTTAGTTAAGAACAAAAACCCTAAGTTAATTTATGTGATTGAATCAAAATTAGGCATCAATTTTATCAAAATTTCTAACAACTCCACATTTCTGCAATTGAGATAGTTTTGTCCAATTAAGTGTCTAAATTTATATTTGGGAAGTTGACTTATGTTCATTGGACAATCCATATTCTTGTGTAGTTTTGTTCTTTATTCATTTAGCTCTTTCATTCTTGTCTATATATGTTTCCAATGTATCCACATCACCAAAATGTTGTCCAAATCACTTGTAAGCATGTCAAGAGTGTTGTGAATATTTATGAACATAATCCAAGTGTCTCGAGAAGCTTGCCTTACCTGTAACACATAAACAGTCATATTTTAGACATGTAAGACATAAATTGAACACTGACTTTATTTAAATAAACTCCTAAATAAGTAACATCACCCAAATTAATTAATAATAAAGTCACTATTCTAATATCTATCTTAACACACATAAACCCTAACTAACCCTCAATTAACCAAATCATATACTAGTATATAAGGTAAAAAGGTGTATAAAATGTATAAAAACCATATGTATAAGGACTACTGTGCTAAGACATGATGTGAAGCTTTTAGTTCTGTGTAGGATTTTCTAATTTTGCTATTAGACTCTAATTTGTGTGTAATTTTAAGACATATGCACGAGAGTGCCAATCAGTTATAGTTGTGTGTATTATAATTATTGATATGTTTATGGGCAAGACCCTAGGATATTTGGTTGTGATTTTATTATGATTAGACTCTCTTCGGAGTAGTCTCCTGAGATGTATGAGGAGAAAGTTTACGTGAACAACATTCCAATGATAGAATTCTCTTATGCAGTTAGTTAGGTGGCAAGGTTTATAGCATACCCAGGGAGCACTAATTGGGATGTAGTGAAATGGATCTTTTAACTGAGAGGTTCTTCAGGTATGATCTTATGCTTTGGTGGACATTCCGATATTAGATTAGTTAGTTTCGTTGATTCAAACTATGGTGGTGACATCGACATCATGTTGAGCACTACGAGGTTTATATTTACCCTTGCAGTGGTACAGTGGCCTAGCAGTTGCAGTTGCAGAAGCTAGTAATTACTTCTTATTCAAAAGCAAAATATGTTGCAGTAACTGAAGCCAACAATAGCTATTGTGGTTGAAAGTTTTTCTAAATGAACTTGGAACTGTATATGGGAAGCGTATTCTATATTTTGATAATAGTATTGTTATTGCATTGGCCCTCAATAGTATATTTCTTGGTAAGACAATGCATATTGACATTGACTGCCACTTTATCATAGAGTTGGTGGAGGAGAAGAAGTTGTCACTTAAGAAAATTTATACAAATGAACTTTAAAGTATGCCTTACCTTCATGACATGCTTCTTGAAGTTCAAATCGATACCAGTAACAATTAAAAAATGATGGAATCTTTAATTTAAAAAAAGAGGGCTAGGAGCCAGAATTAATGGAATCACCTCACTAAGTGATTTGGTGATTCCAGCTGATTTCGGCTGGAAATAGCATTAAATCAACTATCATGTAGAGTTTTTAATTCTGCCCACCTACTGCACCCAATTAATATTCTGGTGATTCCGGCCGAAATTAGGGCATAATTGGACTTACCCAAATCCCACACCCAAACAGCATGGCAGATGTATATGTTCCATTATGCAACCCAATGTATATTAACTTTTTTAATATAAAAAATATAATGTAAAGCAATTTCTATATTAGATTCTACATATGCTTCTTATCTTTCAACCTGTATTTTGAGTTATCCATTACGATGGATTCAAATTGGAGCTCAGTCAAGTAGATAAAGCATGTTGCCAAAAGAAAAAAAAGACATGGTAAAATCAGTATATGACTTGGATTCTGTGGAAGACTTTAACCCCAATCGTGCATCCAAGTCCACATTGGGCAAAGGCCAAATCTAATTATTTAAGAAGTTAATTATTTAAAAAGAAAATAATATTTCTACTCTATTTTTTTACACAAAAAATTTGCTCCTATTGATTGCATGGGGAAAAGTAAATCTCCCGATACTAAAAGGCATCCATCCCATGGGCTCTGTCAAATGGAAACCCACCTTCTAAGATTGCATCCTTCATATAGAGCCTGATTAGTGTGAGTAGATAAATATAAGCATGTAATCTAGAACTAAAACATATGAATGTTTCTATTTACATCCCAACAATTCCTCACATTCCCCATTAGTGCATATATTTTCTCATTTAGGTACCTCACTTATTTAAGGATTCTAAATAAATTATTATTTTCAAATAACTATTTTTTAAGGACTTTTCTCAGTAAATCTAATTTGCAAGAACAAATGAGCATTAGGCCTAGATAAATTTCTATTCCCTAATAAAAAAAAGAGAAGTGTTATTTTGACGTGAAGATTCTCACGTCAAAATGCTACTTCATCTCTCCCATACCATTGATGAGTGGAGCCCACAACTCATCAATAGTGTGGGCTCCACACATCAATGGTGTAGGAGAGATAAAGTAGTGTTTTGACGTGAAAATCTTCACGTCAAAAAAGCATTTTTCTAAAATAAATTTGTATGATAAGACAACATGACCCTATTTTATTTTAAAATTTCAATTTTATCCCCCTCCCCCAGCACTTGGTAACGATATGGTTGTGAGACCACATGCTGTGGAGCTGCCATGACCAAAATGATGTTGGTCAACGACGATGGCCAAAAAAGTTTTAAATAGGGAAAAAGAGTGAACCCTAAGAGTAATTTTGTTAATATTAAAATATTAAATAGAAGAATATTTTTAGAAATTCTACTTTTGGGGAAAAGATGTTAAAAACTTGCAACATATTCTACAGGATTCTACTTGATCAGTAAGCTGTTAAAACAGATATTACATAAATTTCCATGACCAACTCTGCCCTCCCTTTCAGCAAGAGGCTCGTCTAGCCTGATGAGGGATCTTTACCAAATCTTCATGACCAACAATAAGAGGTTGTCACATCAAAAAAGAAGAGAATTAGGGAACCTTAGGAGCACGATGCAACTAGTTCTGAGCCCCCTCTTTGGTCATGTAGTGTTGTCACAGTGGGTGGTGAGTAAAAAAATTTCTTTAAATGAGGGTGCATTACATGCCCACAACTACGGCAATACAGAGCCCTTTAATTTTATGTCGCAATTGTCATTATGTGGATGCCCTTCTTGATGCTAGAAGAAGAGGCAAGGGCTGAGAAGGCAGTCTGGGAGGGCAGAGGTTTGAGCCTAGAAAAGAAGGTGGGTAACTTTTTTCTTATATGAAAGAATAAAAAGTAGGAGATTTGGTTTTGCTAAGACGCGGGTTAACGGTGTAAAAAGAATTCTGTAAAATATTGTATGAAATTCTGTAAAATATGGAATGAAAAATCATTTCCAGCAGGACGGCCCACTGGCTAGCCCTTTTCTAAAAATAATTAGGACTGACTTACCAACAGTGTTTTAAAAACCGGACCGGATCGGCCGGTCTGACCAGGTTCGACTGGACCTGGTATAAAAAACGGGCCAGTTCGAATAAAAATCCGGGTTGGTTTGACCCAGCCGGGTCAGCATGACCCGGCCAGTTAAACCACAAACCCGGCATTCCGGGCCGGTCCGTTTTTTTAAAAAAAACCACAAATTCGGGGCAAGTTGCGGAGTCGGGCGAGGCGAAGTGCACAGTAGCGATCTGGAGCTCGGCGGCTGGCGGAGAAATTCGGGGCACCGCCGCCACTGATAGAGGCGATCTCCGGCTGTCCGGTGATTCATCTGCGTTCCGTCCATCCGGCGTTTCCGCAGCCGATTGAATCTCACCGTTGTCGTCTGTGGCCTCAAAGGGAGGAAATTTGGGCGATTTGGGCCGGTGGCTTCCTTTGGCGAAAATCCGTCTCCGGCAAAGATCTCTCTGTCGAAAACCCATCTCCGACAAAAATCCCTCATTTCTCTTCTCATCAATTCCTTTCTTTCTCTTCTACAGCTCTGCCCGTCTTACTTTTTTTTTCCCATCTACTTCACAACGACATTTTTTTCTCATGGAATTCGCCTGTTCCAGTTTGAAATAGAAGGGTCGAAGGTGATCTTATGTTTTTGTTGATCATTTTCATTTTTCAAACCACTTTCAGAATGAGGTAAAACTGAGGTCTGTTTGCAGCGAAGGTGGTGGGGATTTGGATTACGATAAGGAAGTGGACGAGATCAATATCAAATTCGGTG
This sequence comes from Saururus chinensis, assembly GCA_035235625.1. Lineage (NCBI taxonomy): Eukaryota > Viridiplantae > Streptophyta > Magnoliopsida > Piperales > Saururaceae > Saururus > Saururus chinensis. The sequence goes on from CP141144.1 coordinate 26,486,825, forward strand.
AAGCTCGGGAGGAGATCGAGTTGGCTCTAGAGTTGAAGGAGACGGTGTACTTCGATGACGAGGCGGAGTGTGTGTGGGTGGCTGTGAAAGTTGTGTTTGATATGTATAATGGTCTTCTGGCAAAATTGCCCGAAAGTCAGATTCCTACTTTTTTTCACATTTCAGAACAATCTGCAGTTCAAGCAGTTCTTGATTCTGCAAATGAGTATTTTGAATTGGTTACAATGATAGATGTCAAAAGATTAAGACACTGTATGAGATGATTTGAGACCTTGAGCTCATTGCAATTTACCATTTATCTCTTAAGGATTTTACGATTTGGCTTCTTACATAAAGAGTTTAAACTTTAAACTAGTGGTTATGCAAAGTCAGGTCTTAGAAATTTAGAGTTATTATGACTATTTAACTTACTATGAGTATAGGGGTAATGTTGATTAAGTTTTCTTGTTATTTTTCGGATTTTCCTTCCTACTTCTTTCAAACTTTGGAAATATGAATAGACAATTTGCACTTCAAGGCAGTGCTTGATTCTGCACGTGAGTATTTTTAATTGGATACAATAATAATAAGATGTCGAAAGATGATAAAATTCTATGAGATGATTTGAGATCTTGAGCTTAATGTAGCTTACTATTTGTTTCTTGGGGATTTTATAATTTGTTTTATTACTTAACTAGTTAAAAACAGTGATTGTGCATGGTCTCTTTGCTTTACAGATCTTAGAAATTTAGAATTATTGCGTCTACATAATTTACAATGACTACAAGGTAGTGTCAATTAGATTTTCTTGTTATTTTTCCTACTGTTTTTAACCCGTTGGAATAGGAAAATACCATTTACAGATCAAGGAAATGCTTGATTCTGCAGATGGGCATTTTTAATCAGTTACATACATTTAATGTCAAACAATAAGCAAATTTTGTGAGATGGTTATATCTGGTTATATTTTTCCCAGTGCTTACAATGAAAACGTTCAGGTTTATTGTCAACTTACTTTCATTTTTTGAAGCTTCTTTACCCCATTTTTCTTTTGATTGAATTGTTGCGCATAGTCGTCATAAAGAGTGCTATATTTGTGATGAGTTTTAAAATTTGCAGTGTTTGCTCTGCTACAAACAAATGGTATTTTATCTCAAAATATGCCAAAAAATTCATTAAGGCTGGAGTGAAACTACGACGAATGTCATTTGGTACATGGATGGAGTTTGCTGCTAAAAGAGGTAATTATTCCCATTCTTGGTTGTTGTATAAGACTTGGATGGATTTCAAAGTGGTAGTCTTCATTATAAAAGCTCTTGATTCAGTTTTTTTGCCACCTAGAATTTCTTTTTGGTTGGAATGAACAATATTTTGAATGGTTAAATAGGTTTAAATAAAATTTTGAAACAGGTTCAACTAATATTTTTTTGTACTGCGGGGAAACTTTTACAAATTTTTTTAAGATGACATCATCACCCACATCAACCCGGGTCGACCCAGCCCAGCCACTGATCTGGGTCAGGGTCCAGGCCGGGTTTTAAAACATTGCTTACCAAGGCTCCGTAAAGATCTTATCTTGGAGATCCCATTTTGACCCTTGACATAGAAATATGAGATGCATGTGAGAACCACCATCACCGGTGAAGACAGAGTACGTGACGATAGTGAAGCTGTGAAGCATCTGGTAAGCATGGCAGGTGTGTACAGCCACGAGCCTAGGGAGACGTAATGCGTAAAAATCTCAACTTTAAATCAATTTACTACATAAAATGTATGAACATATATAACCATAAGCAATAAACATGTAAATCAGAGCATAAAATAAAACAAAATGAAATATAAGATAAATATGAACTGACCTGTGGGCTGATCAGCCCCGGGACATCCTCTTTCCTTCATGCCGATGTCCGTTCTCAATTGAATCACAAATTAATTAAGTAAAGAGAGAAGATTACATTGCTTATGTGTAGATCCCACAACCCCTTCTTGGATGAAGAACTTGGCAAGGAGGTGACCAAATTATGATCTTGAGCCACATGTTTGTGGGAGAGGAGGATTCCTCTCTAGCACCACGTACAAGAGAGAATAAAGGGAGAGGAGAGGGGCGGCGAGTCCCTTATTCTCTCATAAACAAGGGAGCGCCGCACCACACAATGGAGAGAGGGGGACGGAATAGGTGAGAGGAGAGAAGAAGGGGTGGCCCTTCAGTTAGGGCTTCCTCCTCTCTCATGTTCCCTATTTATACCATTTTCTGCTATTCATAAGTGGGCTTCAATTAGACAAGCCTCCTTATTTCACCGGGTTCTTCTTAGAGGTTCCGACACATCGAGAGCGGGCTCTACTTCTCAGAGCCCGCGGGGGCCTTGGTCCCCTACACATGGCTAAGCCGGCAATAGGGTCGAACCCTCGCTAACCACTGGTCCCACCATGAACACTAATTAATGAGTTCGGCCCATAATGTGATAAAGCACATCCTAGTCACATGCCTAGTGTGCATGTGTGATGGATAAGGGTCCCACATGAATTCATGTAATGATAACTCATTTGGGGTCGGCATAACCATCCTTATTAACCTTAGACCGCGTGGCCCTTACTAGCTCACCCGAACCGTGAACAAAGTGAACCGATATGGGCCCGAGCCAATACACGAGTCCAACAACAGGGGCCTCTGGATTGTTGTATGAAGCTTAGAGGCCAGTTGGGAGGCCCAACAGTTGGTGGTGGGTGTAAACATGGAGAATCGATTCCGAGGATGGGAACTAGTGTTGTCAGATTCAGATCAGCTCTTTATAAAGATGTCTTGTTGCAGGGTCTGGTTGGAGGTAATTTGTCAAGTGTAAATTGTATCTTATCAACAACACGAAGTCATATGAATGTGTTAAATGTTTCATGATTAGTTTGATTGCTATACTTGTGGTGGCAGATTAATAATCGCTTAAAAAAAGAGGCACCCTCAACAAGAATGTATCATACATTAACTCGTGTGTATAACGTTTCATGATTGTTTTGATGGTGGCAGAATAGCAATTACTCATCCACTACGAAAAGAGGGGGCGTCGCACGACACAATGGAGAGATGGGGGCGGAAAGGAGAGAGGAGAGGAGAGGGGGTGGCCCTTCACTTAGACAAGCCTCCTTATTTCATTGGGTTCCTCTTAGAGGTAGGTTCTAACACAATGAGAGCGGGCTATCACGGGGTAGCGGAGCGGACTACTCGTGACTCGTGCTGGGGCGCAAACACGTGGAAAAGTGTTGTATACGAGGTGTGCATGCATTATGGGAACTGCCCTTAGTGTTGAATATCATGTGCGCAGGCGTTGCGGGGAAGGCCCGCAGCGTTGCGCAACATGTGTGCACACCGTTGCGCAGAAATGCCGTAACGATGCGCACACATAGTTGGCTATGTAGGTACACATAGCCAACTAGCACATATTTGAATTGTTAAGATGTCCCCTCCTCCTTATATAGTGTTAGAGGGTCCTTGGGAGTGTTCTCGGGCAGTTTGGTGAAATTCGGAAATACCATGCCCGTACGGCCACTTTGGCTGCCACTCCAGAGAAATGAGAAAAATCTCTTATGCTATATAGGGAGGGACATGGTGAGCTTAATGGACAAGTTGTTGGTATGATGCCTAGCCTTGCAACAGGCTGATCCGGATGGCAACGAAGGATGTTGCCTTGCTAGCTATCATGCCAGGAGCCCATCCGCTAGTGGGATGGGGATCTCTGACTCGTCGGGCGGCAGTCCGGCCTTATGGCTGTGTTGGTAACGAAGGCCCTTGCATGCACATGGCTGAGACGGATTGTTCGGATGACCGAGTTGCCTAAGTTGGATCCGTGCATCGCAAGGAGGTGTCCCTCTCCAGCCAGCTCGCTTGGGAACAAGTCCCGGCACGTTCCCTCGTCCGCCTTGGGACGGGTTCGTTGTTTGGCTTCGCGGGCTGGACGCTTGGTCGAATGGCACGAGGCCATGACCTTGACGAAGAAAGGCTTACTCGCTCGGCTATTTGGCCTTGCGAGTGCCGCACGGCACCTTCGGATGGCTAGGGCCGTGACAGTTGGTATCAAAGGCAAGGTTCCGTCTTGTTAGGCGACCAAGACGACCGTTGGACAAATGGATAGAAAGAGCTGATTGCTATGTTCTTCGACCTCGGCAGTGCGGGGCAGATGGACTACCATGCGAGCTGTAAGCGGATTGAAGCATGGGCTGAAACGGATGTGTATGGATGATGGCTGATCCAGTTCCCCCTTGGTTTTGGATTGTGCGAGCGATACTAGCCATCATGGGCGCAGGTTTGACAAGGTCCTCATGGAGTAGGGTTCTTGTTCCCTGGTTGTTTGGGTGGCAAGGTTACCGAAGCTATGCTGAGTTGTTTTGGGACTCGAAAATGTTGTGAATGGTGGCAAGCTCTTGCTAATGGTGCAGTATGGGACGTATCAGCGGCAGGAAGCCTTGTGAATGTTTGTACCCTATCTAACCGGTGATGAAAGAGCATATCGAACTGAGTTTATGGGTATGCAGCCAGTTGTCTATACCGATCAAATATGGAACTCCTCGAGGTGAGGCTGGGCTGGAATTGAGCCCTATGTGGGGCGGTCATGTTGTGGATGAACATGCAGCCCGGTTGTGGACAAAAAGGTATCAGCCCTATTTGGGGCGTTGTTGTGATGGGGCGTGTAGCCCAAGTTGTGGACAAGGTATCACCAGGGTCAGTCGGGTTCTTCTTGCTAGCGAGGTATGGGACTCATTAGTGGGCAGAGTTTGGTTGGACTTGGTGTAGTGCGTTTGGGCACGTGGAAAGACATTGATCTTGGGAATGGGACTTCTTGGGATAATGAGCAGTGTATTATGGGACCCAAGCATAGTGGAGACTATCCAGTCCATGTTATGAAAAGAGAAAAGAAGATGGGTAAAGAGATGACCCATTTGGCTTGCAAGTGTGCAGTCGACATTTGGAAAAGTGAATCATGAGCCATTCGATATGCAAGTGTGCAACCGGAATGGGACAAAGAAAAAAAGTAAGAAAAGGAAAAGGAAAAAGAGTTTGACACATGAGGGCAGAAATCGCCGTGCCTTTGGGTTTTGAGCTGATGCGGCAAGAGGCGACACAGTTCAGGTGGAAGTCAATCCCACCATTAGGTTGCTAAACATGGCCCTGTATGCCACAATTGGTTGGCAGGGCAGCACCCATCTTGGATGGCTAGCTTTTAGGTATCTTCCTAGCTAGCGAGGCGCAGTGGGCCTCATCCGTCAGTGGGCAACATACGCATGAGCAAACTTTGTTACTCCTAGGCTGGTGTAGGACCTGGAGGATGTCGTGAGAGGAAGCCTTTGGGCGTTGTTGCATCTTGAGCGATGTAGGAGTTTGGTGACCAAGTCAGTTGCGCGAAGCTTGTGCAAAGTTGCTGCTTCTAGGCTGGGGTAGATACCTCTGGAGGGGCTCGCGAGAGGAAGCCTTAGGGCATCGCTGCATCCTGAGCGGTGTAGAAGTTTGGTAACGAAGTTTTACGCGAAGCTTGAGCAACATTGCGGCTCCTAGGATGGAGTAGACCACTGGAGGGGATCATGAGCGGAAACCTTGATGGATTGTTGCATTAAGTATGGTGTAGTAACTTGGTGATCACACCGGTCACGCGAAGCTTGAGCAACGTCGCTGCTCCTAGGATGGAGTAGACCGCTGGAGGGGATCGTGAGCGGAAATCTTGATGGATCGCTGCATTAAGTGTGGTGTAGTAGCTTGGTGATCACACCGGTCATGCGAAGCTTGAGCAAAGCCGCTGCTCCTAGGGTGGAGTAGGCCTCTGGAACATATCGCGAGGGGAAACATGACTGAATCGGGTGGCCAGGAACTTTGGGCAGTGAAGACCCAGAAGTTAAGGGACACATCGAGGATGTCGCTGCGTTGCTATAATGAGCTTTGTTATAAGTGGGGGCGTCATTCGATTCTTGGGAGACGTCAATGGGATAGACAAGGGTGTTGAGGCCTGACGTCATGGTGTAGTCCTGTTGGTGGGAGCTGCAAGGTTTGGCTGAAGTGTAGGCAGAAATCGTCCGAAGTGTAGGCAACTTGCTTGTGTCTCGAGTGCAGGGCCGGCTTCACAAGTGGGAGCTGGGCATCATTTGGTGTATCCTTTCCCGGTCATTGTGCAGCACCAACTAGAGTGGAATAGTTGGGCGCACCTTCTTATCGAAGCAATCATAATCGCAAAGTACTTTGCCTTTGCCTTTGCCGTTGGGCAAGGCGTATTGAGCAGAAACTTCGTCATGCAATGGTTTAACCGAGTCGAGGGCCTATGGGTGGAAGTTGGTTTTTCCAAAGCATGCAATATATGGGATTATCCAAGACGTGGTGTGCACAGATTCCAGCGTCGCAAGAAAAGAGTTAACCCTTCATCGCAATGTTGTGCCAGGTTGGAAGAAAGAACAAGACCCCCTGGAGTTGTGCCGTTGATGAGGACATCAACGAAGTTAAGTGGGGGAGAGTGTCACGGGGTAGTGGAGCGGACTACCCGTGACACGTGATGGGGTGCACACACGTGGGAAATTGTTGTAAACGAGGTGTGCATGCATTATGGGAACTGCCCTTAGTGTTGCATATCATGTGTGCAGGCGTTGCGGGGAAGGCCCGCAGCGTTGCGCAACATGTGTGCGCAACGTTGCGCAGAAATGCTGCAACGATGTGCACACATAGTTGGTTATGTTGGGACACATAGCCAACTAGCACATATTTGGATTCTTAAGATGTCCCCTCCTCCTTATACAGTGTTAGAGGGTCCTTGGGAGTGTTCTCGGGCAGTTTGGTGAAATTCAGAAATACCATGCCCGTATGGCCACTTTGGCTGCCACTCCATAGAAATGAGAAAAATCTCTTATGCTATATAGGGAGGGACATGGTGAGCTTAATGGACAAGCTGTTGGCATGATGCCTAGCCTTGCAACAGGCTAATGCGGATGGCAACGAAGGATGTTGCCTTGCTAGCTATCATTCCAGGAGCCCATCCACTAGTGGGATGGGGCTCTCCGACTCGTCGGGCAGCAGTCCGGCCTTATGGCCGTGTTGGTAACGAAGGCCCTTGCATGCACATGGCTGAGACGGATTGTTCGGATGACCGAGTTGCCTAAGTTGGATCCATGCATCGCAAGGAGGTGTCCCTCTCCGGCCAGCTCGCTTGGGAACAAGTCCCGGCATGTTCCCTCGTCCGCCTTGGGATGGGTTCATTGCTTGGATTTGCAGGCTGGACACTTGGTCGAATGGCACGAGGCCATGACCTTGACAAAGAAAGGCTTACTCGCTCGGCTATTTGGCCTTGCGAGTGCCGTACGGCACCTTGGGATGGCTAGGGCCATGATAGGGCGCTACTTCTCAGAGCCAACGGGGGCCTTGGTCCCCTACCCATAGCCAAGCCAACAATAGGGTCGACCCCTCACTAACCACGGGTCAAACTATCAACACTAATTAATGAGTTGGGCCCACAATGTGATAATACACACCCCAGTCACATGCCAAGTGTGACTATGTGATGGATGAGGGTTCCACATGAATTCGTGTCATGATGGCTCATGTGTGGACGGCGTAACCATCCTTAGTTACCTTGGACCCCGTGGCCCGTATTGGCTCACCCGAGCCGCAAACAAAGTGAACCGATAAGGGCCTGAGCCAATACACTGGTCTAATAGCAGGGGCCTCTAGATTGCGGGTGTGAAGCTTGGAGGCTAGTCGGGAGGCCCAACAGTTGGTGGAGGGTGTAAACATGGAGAATCGGTTCCGAGGATAGGGGCCAGCGTTGTCAGATTCAGATCAGCTCATTATAAAGATGTCTTGTTGGAGGTTCTGGTTGGAGGTAATTTGTCAAGTGTAAAATGTATCTTATCAACAACACGAAGTCATATGCATGTGTTAAATGTTTCATGATTAGTTTGATTGCTATACTTGTGGTGGCAGATTAATAATCGCTAAAAAAAAGAGGCACCCTCAACAAGAATGGATCAGACATTAACTCGCGTGTATAACATTTCGTGATTGTTTTACTGATGGTGGCAGAATAGCAATTACTCATCCCCTACAAAAAAAGAAAAGCTAAAGAAGAATGACATTCCGATAAAGAAAGACTAGTTAAAAGTATCTTACAATGAGTTAAAGAGTCGCATAAAAAATATGCAAAGTTTTAGATTTCTAAATTAATAAAATTAGTAAGAAAATATATGTACAATACATATAAATATAGATTAGTAAAATAAAATAAAATAAATTAAATTAAAAATAAAGTATGTATTGACTAAAAATCTCTCTTACATGCTATAGTTGTAATATATGCTTTCAGGATTATAATTATTATAAAGTGTATATACAAACTTTGTGCTCACTCAATTATAATTGCATATAATTACGAGTCCAAATCTCATAGACTAAATATTATGTCATCGGTTAGCAAAGAGAATGATATCAAAGGATTTTGTATCGTTGTTCACATTATTTATACTCAGGATAAGTTTCATGGCAAATCACTTTTAATAGAGTTCTTTAGGAGTTTTAAATAGATGTAAAAAATACATGAATATGAATATGTATAATATAATAAAATAATATTATCAAGAAATGTGTTGTATAAGTGGGGCCCACAAAAAAGTTTGAGAAAATATAGTCATGTGGGATCTCATTTGATAGAGCTCGTTGAGAGGCTTCTAACCAAGAGTGCATAAAGCGTAGTTCGGCATTACAAAAAATAAAAGCAACAATGATGCCACAATAGTGACCACTGATTTTAAGTACTTGTCACTAATAGTAATATCTACAACACAAAACGCTTCAGTCATCACTATTGTATTTAAAGTCACTGCATATGATGATGTCCATAAGTGACGACTTCAGCAAGTCGTCGCTGGTGATCGTCCTTCCTTCCTGAGTTTCCCGCCCACTTTTCTCTTCTTTCCCGCAGCTGTATTTTTTAGAATTAGCTATCATTATTAGGAATTATTTCCGATGTGAAAGACTCGTAGTCATCGCCATTTGATGATCTCCGCCATCATGCTGCTGGTGCTGATGATCCCCCTCAATGCCATGCTAAAACAGTAATGAGAATAAACCGTCATAGATAACATCAATAGTGACTACATTATGAATTGCACGTCGATATTTATAGTTACTCTATAACAGCTTCAACCATCCTAGATGATAATGACTATATGCACCAGGATCAGGTATGGCTGCAGCCATCATAGTTGTTACAATTGCGACATATTGGTGCATCTGTCGCTGAGGATCCATGACATATCCCGATGAAGCCCCTCGCGACACACATTACCTTTCTTCCTGCCGATTTCCTTGCTCCCACCCGCATTTTTTTCCCCATCCCACTGTTCTTGTCACGCCCCGGCGATGCCCGACCCGAGCCGAACCCAGTCCAGGGGCCGGTCAAGCGCGCGGGGGCGACGAAGTGAAAATTGAGAAATGATCTAGCGGAAGACTTAACCCTAACCACGGGCGATTAACAGCAACACGGAGTGCGCACAATCCTTTGAGCAAGAGTAAATAAAAGGGAAGAAAAAGGTGTTGCTTATCACAAAGTAAACAACAATCTCAAACCCACAAACTTAGTTAAGTAAAGCCCACACCGGCTCAAAATAAGTCATAATCATCACAACTGTAGTATATGACATAAATCCAAACAAGAACCCTACACAAAGGTTCGAACATAAAGCATGAAACAAACGCAGGTAAGTCACTCAACAATCTCCATCATCACACCCAAGCTACCTCTGACCTTTCCTCAAAGAGGCAATCCTGTCCGTCTGCGTGTCGCACCACGCAGCCCCAAATCAAAACACAAAAGAGGGGTGAGTTTTAACACTCAGCAATGGTTTTAATATCACTGTCAACGTAGAAAATACGATAGTTTAGAAATGAGATCGTTCAGATCAAAGATTTACATTGTGCATCACTTTCTGATCACACATTCATATCACTTAACACGGCATCATAATGCATAATTCAACCAGCATGGATGTATCTCTAACATACATATTCCCACATGCATAACATCAAAATCAACATGCATGGATGTATCTCTAGCATACATATTCCCACATGCATAACATCAAATCAACATGCATGGATGTATCTCTAGCATACATATTCCCACATGCATTTACATCATAACCAATCCTGCATGGATGTATCTCTAACATACATATTCCCACATGCATAACATCAAATCAACATGCATGGATGTATCTCTAGCATACATATTCCCACATGCATTTACATCATAACCAATCCTGCATGGATGTATCTCTAACATACATATTCCCACATGCATAACATCAAAATCAACATGCATGGATGTATCTCTAACATACATATTCCACATGCATAACATTAACACCAACATGCATGGATGTATCTCTAACATACATATTCCCACATGCATAACATCAAAATCAACATGCATGGATGTATCTCTAGCATACATATTCCACATGCATAGTATCAAATCAAACTCCATCAAGGAGTAACCACACAATAATGTCACACAGACGGGAGCATAGACAAGGCCACGAAGGCGTGTCATGGTCCAAAATTTCTACACAAGAATTCAAGAAAGATCGGGGTTGTCAATCCCTAATACTGCTCGCCCTGGACAATCCTGGCCAAGGATGTCCCATTCTCACACAGAGAATCTAGAGCAGGGGTGTTCGCCCAGGGACATCTCCTGCGGAGGGAAGAGCCCGAGTTCTCACACAGAGAACCCTAGAACACGTGGTAGCGGGGTGCACACGGCATACCACACTGGATTCTCAGGGTCCAGATGACACACATAATAATATTCTCACATATGCGCAAGACAAGTACACAACTCGTCCCCACATCATTCCATTAAACAAGGCTCAACCCGGGGAGTGCACTCGTTCCACACAGGAACTCCAAATCGTTCCACACAGGAACTTCAAATCGTTCCACACAGGAACTTCAAATCAAAATATGTCCTTACAGACCAATCAACTTGCGATTAATCCATGACCGATAAACCCGGCACACAATTCCATCACATTGCATCCAATCGGTCAAATTCGATTAATCACGATAAGGCCTCACTTGGAAATCCATTTTCATGATGCGTGCAGCATGGTACATGCTTGGGCAAAGCATACATGAATCCTAATCATGATAAGTGCTCTCACCAGCCCCTAATGCATCATTCATAATCACAATATTAAGCTTCAACATCACCATTTAACCCCCATATGTGTGTGTGTAACTAGTAGAAGCCTTTCACATAATGCATATTAACATGCTTGAAAATCAATTCACTACCACACTACACATGTGAATTTCTATCTAAATATGAATTCCAGCAGAAATCATAGTAGAAGAATCGTTGAAATCATAGCTAGATTCAAAACTCAACCACAAAGGCTAAACACATATAACATCACTCATTTCATCATTGAGTCATGGCATTCACCAACTTCCACACGCCACTAACCACAATCTATCATGACAAATCAGTCCAACAATGATTGTAGTCCTACTGAAAACATGCTTAACCAAAGGGAAACAACTATTCATAATTTCAAAATAACGATTCCAACATCATGCCACAAAATATAAGTCATTCCACCATCTCTAAGCATATATCTCAACTCCATAAACTCAATAGCATGCATTTCCAGTAGCCTAACATAGCTTAAAACACTCCACATTCATATAAAATTGGCAAGCTAAAGTGGAATCATCAAAATAGACATCATACACACAACACACAATTTCCTGTGTAGCCAATCGATCGCCCTTCAGGCCGTTCGATCAGTTACACGCAAAAATTTGAAATTTTCAGTTCAGCCGATCAATCGCCCTGCAAGGCCGATCGATCGCCAACACGGCAGAACAGTCATCTTCTTCCTTTCGCAAAATCAAACTGAAACACCATAGATAACACTTCAAATCCACATCTAACACCCTAATCATCATCAAAAGTCCTCCTTGACTTCCAGAATATCAAACCATACCATAATAATGCAAAACCCTAAGAAATCGGGATTAAATAATTCCATTTTCTAATCTTACCATTAACACACTAAATCAAGCAAACCATTTCGAAATAAGCCAAAAATGAAGAGTTTTACCATGGATAAACAGAGGTTTCGAAGACCCATTACCTCAGCACTTGATTAAGCTCGGATTGAAGAGTCACCCTTCTTGAAATCCTTGAAAACACAATGAGTTTGAATTAAACTCTAATTAGAAATCGATTTACCCAAGAAATCCCTAATTAAACCTTAGATCTAGGGCTTGTTGGTAGTAAAAATTAAATTTTGAATGTTAGGGTTTGTAGTAAAACACAAATCAGTAGCTTTTGATGGTCAAAAACGAATTGAATCAAGGGGAAAATGGTAGATTTGGAAGAAATTAAGAGAAAAGCCATGGATTAGTGCTTAATTAGAGCAAGCTTACCTTAATCGGCTTCTAATTCGGGCCTAAGTGGGGATTAGGCCAGCCCTCCTTCCTTAGCCTATTCCCAAAAATGGAAATGGCTCTGGTTTTCCCTTTTATAGTAAGGGTTGGGGTAGGCATAGGTAAGTTTTGGGGTGTAAATATGAAAAGTAGGCTAAAAGTGGGTATTTTGCAAATTTAAGCACATTTTAAGCCTAATAAAATTCTAAAAATTTTTGTGGAACCTTAAGTATATGTCTAGGTTCATTTGATACAAAAATAAAATTTTCAACGGTGGGGCCCACAGGGGTCCCGCCAAAACCCTAATTTTTGGTAAAATAGTAAAAATTCCAAAAAATCTCAAAAATTCACATTTGGTTTAAAATCACTCAAAACCACTAATATTGAAGTTAATTTTGGTTAAAACTATCACAAACACTATTTATTTATGAAATCACCGAATAAGATCAGAAAATGCGTAAATCTCACGATAACCCATAATTAAAGAAAACCAAAACCCGGTTTAAAGATGAGGGTCCTTACAGTTCTCCTCCCTAAAATCTCTACTCCGATGCCATTCAGAATTGCTGCCACAAATGTGACTCATCCCACCCTAATCCCCAGTTTCCCCCATACCTTTTTTCCCCACTCTACAGTCCCCTCCTCCCTGGAATTTGCACCTGCGCCGCATCGGGATTGCCTCCTGACACACCTCTATTTTGTTCGATGCAGGCACAAGCGGTACCTTGAACGGTCACACAGAGAAAGGGGAGAGAAGAAGAAGAAAGGGAAGAAATCTGGAATAATCAATTTGCATAACCCAAAACAAAAGGAGTTGACCTATATAAGGGATGACCACTCCCCTACGGAGTCGTGCCAAACACAACATATTCTCCTAGGGGCATGTGCCAGCTAATGGGCCAGGCTACTCTAGGCCCACTAGCTGGTCCAATAATAGTTCATCATCCAATTACATAATGAAATACTAAGCTAATACATAAAAAAATATCCTAATGCCCTAAAATAACAAGGAAATAAAATAGTCTAATAATCGTGCACAACACTCCACCATGCTTCCACTATTCACTTTGTCCTCAAGGCGACCAAGTAGGATATCTGGTCATGAACTCACCCTCTGGCATCTAGGTAGCTTCCTCTAGTGGTTGGCCCTGTCAGGAAATCAAAACCTCTGTAATGATGCAACCAAAATGGCAGACCCGATGCTTATCAATGATAGAGGCCGGACCTGGATCTACAGTAGAAATTGGTCCCATCAAAGGAGGTGGTGGAGCATCAGTGGCAAGAGAAACGTCCCCCACATAGCTATGAAGATGTGAGACATGGAATACCAGATGGACCAAAGAACCAGACGGTAAGGCAAGACGATAAGTCACCAAACCAATACGTTCCTCCACAGCATAGGGACCGTGAAAATGGGGGCCGAGCTTGGAGTGCTCTGGATGAAACAAAGATGTTTGATGCTGAGGAAGAACCGAAACATAATCCAAGTCACCCACCTCAAACTCCCGATCAGTGTGATGACCATCATAGATCTGCTTCATCCTATTCTGAGCAGAGGACAAGTTCGCCTTGAGTTGGCAAAGAACCTCGTCCCTCATCTAGAGCATGTAGTCCACCTCAACTACAGAGGAGCGATGAGGACATAAGACAATACGGTCGGTGGTGGTCAACCATATAACACCTCAAAAGGAGTTAAACCAGCATGAGTGTGATAGGTGGTATTATAGGACCACTCTACCCATGGGAGAAGTTGAAGCCATCTGCAGAGCTGAGACATTGTGAAACAACGAAGATACTGCTCTAAGCATCTATTGACCACCTCGGTCTAGCCATCTGTTTGAGGATGGTAAGCAGTACTCATGTGTAGCAAAGTGCCCTATAACTTGAAGAACTCCTGCCAAAACTGGGATATAAAGATCCGGTCATGATCGGAGACAATAGTGTGGGGCATTCCATGTAGCTTAGCGACCTCCTGGACATAAAGCTCGGCCACTATCTTGGCGGTAAGGGGTGTCCCAAAGCGCAAAAGTGAGCGTACTTGGACAACCGGTCCACCACCACCATAGTCACTCACTTGCCTTGCACCAAGGGCAAGGCCTCCACGAAATCCATTGAGACATCCTCCCAAACCTTATCAGGAATAGGTAAGGCCTGAAGCAACCTGGTTGTAGCTTACTGACCCACCACTACTGATAGAGAGTAGACACCCGCTGTTCCAAGAAGTACTTCCGAGGTTGGTGGTTAGTGCGAATCAAGAACCGACAGCCAAATAGGGTCTCCACTTGTCAACAATGAGGACAATAGCTAGCATCTCCTTTTCGTAAATAGACAAGGACAAAGATTGGCCTGCCAAAGCCTTGCTAAAGTAGGCAATGGGGCGCTCATTCTGTAATAGCACCATCCCGAGCCCCATGTCTGAAGCATCGGTTTCCACCATGAAGGGCCGGCTGAAATCAGGTAAGATGAGCACAGGGGCCGACGCCATAGCCTATTTCAACTCTTCAAACGCCGCCTGAGCCACTGCATTCCAGTCAAACTCCCCCTTCTTGAGAAGTGCAATAAGAGGTCGAGCCATCTCCCCATACCTACTGATGAACCGTCTATAATAGCCAATGAGGCCCAGGAAGCCCCTCAGTGCCCGAACATTGGTGGCCTGCGGCCATGAGAGCATGGCGGCCACCTTTGACGGGTGGCAACGTCATCGTGCGAGATGATATGTCCCAAATAATCCACCTGTGGGATGCCAAAGGAACACTTCGAACGCTCAAGAAATAAGGAATTATCGCGCAGAATAGAGAAGACCAACCTGAGATGCTCCATATGCTCCGCCCATGACTGACTGTACACAAGGATGTCGTTAAAGAATACCAAAATGTAGAGGCGGAGGTAAGGCATGAAGAGATCATTCATGACGCTCTGGAAGGTGGAGGGGGCATTGGTCAGCCTGAATGGCATAACGAGAAACTCAAAATGGCCATCATGAGTCCAGAAGGCAATCTTGTGCACATGGGCTGGCTGCACCTAAATCTGATGGCAACCCAAACGAAGGTCTAGTTTACTGAAAACTTGTGCACCAGCCAACTCATCCAAGAGTTGCTCGATCACGGGTATTGGATACTTGTCTTTGACGGTGATGGCATTCAAGGCGCAGTAGTCCACATAGAACTGCCACATACTGTCTTTCTTTCGAACCAACAACACCTGAGATGAGTAGGAACTTGTGCTAGGGCGGATGATACCTGCCAAGAGCATGTCAGCCACGAGACGCTCTATCTTTGACTTCTGAATATGAGGATAGCGGTATGGGCAGACATTGGCTGGTGTGGCTCCCGGAATAATGGGAATATGGTAGTCATGTGATCGCACTGGAGGACGGCCCGTCGTCTCAGCAAATACGTCCTTGTGCTCCTCCAATAACTCAACAAGATTTGGAGGTGTCTCATCCTGATGCACCTGACTGTTGCCCGCTGCTGCAAGAGGAACCCTTGCGGGGCAAACTAGAACTTGAAGAAGGAGCTCGCCGACTGGGTTGAAAGTAGGGTGCCCAACCGGGATCCTTCGAGATGAACCCGCTGCCCCTGAATGTTGATGTCCAACACCATGTCTCTGAAGTTCCAAAACACGTCCCCAAGCTCTTGGAGCCACTGTACCCCTAGCACCATGTTCGCCCCCTTGGTAGGCAGCAAGAAGAGGTTGGTGACAAATGTGTGGCCTTGGATGGAAAGTGTGGCCTGCACACATACCCTGGTGCTCCGAAGATGTTTGCCATTGCCAATCAACACGTTAAACGGCTTTGAAACCAACACGAACCAACCCAGCCATTGGATCACCTTGTTGTTGATAAAATTGTGAGTGGAACCGCTATCGATCAGGGTGGCCACTTGCTGCCACTTGAGATAGCCTTGAACCCGCATGGTATGTAGAGTAAACATCCCAGAGAAGGCATGGATAGAGATCTCGGGCAGCAGCACATCATCCTGGTGGGACGAGTCACCTATAGCTGCCACCTCTTCATCTTCATCGACCTCCTCCAAGAAGAGGCTACCCTTGATGGCACAATGGTGACCCGGGACAAACTTCTCATCTCAATGGAAGCATAGACCCTTAGACCGGCATTCCTCCATCAGTGCGGGTGTAAGTTCACGAACCACACTGCTGGCCTGAGCGGGTTGCTGGCCAGGGTGGCCGGCCATGGGGCTACTTGCTGGCATGGCAGGAGAGTTAGTGCCAACCGCAAATCGGGGAAAAGGCCCAAGCCGCCCCCCTTGCCACTGCCTAGCCAACTTTTCCTCCTCAATTCGTTCATGAAGCACGACGTCCTGCATGCTGGAGCAGGGAAAGTGGCGTATTTCTTCTGAAATATCAGGCATGAGGCCGCGCTTGAAGGTGCCCACTGGCCAGTCCGGGAGGCAGTTGGCCACCTTCATAAACTCCATATAATAAGCGCGAACTATGGTGGTCTAGCACAGTGTGGAGAGCATCTCGTTAAAGTCTTGGAATTCGTTTGTCCTAACTAAACACACAACTTGTTGGAGAAGGCGGCCCAAGTTGGTTAGTGCACCTCCGTCTCGAAGCTTTGGAACCACACCGACACGTCCCCGTCCAAGTGGAAGGCCACTATGCACAGCTGTTCCATTTCAGAATGCGTGCCCTAATAGGGGAAAAAGTTCTTTGCCTTGTACAACCATTCCACTGGATCGTCGTCCCCACTACAGCGGGGAACTGCAAGCGGGCTAAATGGGGCTCCGCTCCACTCCGCGGTCCTCCACGAGGCCCTGGGTACTCCTCCTAGTCATCCTCAACCTCTAGAAATAGGTTTATGGGGGGCGGCACCATTGGAGCATTTTCCCAAACACCTGGCGGGCCTCACATATCCCAGGCCTGGCGCCTCCCTTCTCTAGCGTGCTCAAGGGTGCCAAAGCGCAGGGGCACCTAAGGGACACACATCTCCCTATCCGCTGTTGCCTGATGCCTTGGACCACGATATCCTGGAGCTGCGACACTTCCCCCTTCTCAATGTTCATGACCGGGGGTCTGGTGAGAAGTGGCGCAGATAGCGTTGAGGGTCCTGCTTGGAGTTGCGCAACGGCCATGGTCAGAGACTCGAGCTTGGTCATAATCTATGCCAGAGTAGGAGCACTAACAGTCTCCGGGGCCACTTGGGGACTGTCCGATGGAGCCTTGGCCTCCTTCTCATGCTGCGGTCCTAGGGCCATGGTAGGTTGCTTGCCTCGCACCTTGGCTGGGGATCGTGATTGCTCCGATACCAATGTTGAGTCGGTGGAGGCACAAGCAGTACCTTGAATGATCGCATAGAGAAAGGGGAGAGAAGAAGAAGAAAGGGAAGAGATTTGGAATAATCAATTTGCATAACCCAAAACAAAAGGAGTCGACCCATATAGGGGATGATCACTCCGCTAGAGAGTTGTGCCAAACACAGTGCACTCTCCTAAGGGCGCGCACCACCTAGTCGGCCAGGCTATTCCAGGGCCACTAGCTGGTTCAATAACAGTTCATCATCCAATTACATAATGAAATAATAAGCTAATACATAAAAAAATAGCCTAATGCCCTAAAATAACAAGGAAATAAAATAGTCTAATAATCATTTACAACAACCTCCTCCCACCTTGACCCCCCATTTTTCCCCGCTCACTGCTTTCATGTTGGTCTATCTTTAAAAGGTCCTCACCATCTCTTGTTCCGGGAAAGCTCTACTATTTGAAATCTCTTTGCTTGCCCAGAGAAGGAAGCAGAGAAGATGGCCACCAACTTCCAATCAATCTCAGTTATAGGTATATGTCTTGTGCACACTATCTAATCTAATCCATTATTTTTCTGTATTGGTTGTGGATTGAATAAGTTGAATTCTATGGATTAGCATCTTTTGGTGGCTTGAGTTTATGGAGCTCTGATCTAGGTTTTCTAGTCTTTTGCCTATCTCTGCTATTAGGGGTGCTAATGAGCCAAGCCACCTCATCAAGAAATGGTGCCTCGACTCGACTCAATTCGAATATGGTTCAACTCGAAGTGGCTCTGCTCAAACTAAACTTAAACTCAAATATTTTCAAATTATGTTCGAGCATACCCTAGCTCAACTTGACTCGGTTCGAATAGAACTCTAACCTGAATGAAATTTATAAATATATTTTATAATATATATATATATATATATATATATATAATTAATATTGACACTTATATATACATATGCACAATTATCAATCACAATTGACATTTATAACATATACATAACAAATTTATATAATATTAATGAATGTATAATGTCTATGTATTGAGTATTGACTTATATCACACATCATATTTACTTTTTAAAAGCAAACATTTCAAGACACATTATACACATATGTCTACATGTGATATTTATTAAAATTTAGATATATTATAGAAATAGGATTTAATAAAGTATATACATATATAGTACAACTGAGTAAAAAAATGCGATACAAATTTTCTATGGAGACTACTGCTGGAATAATTATAAATTCAAATTTTATAATAATTTTCTAAATATTGTTTTAGCATTGACTCATAGATTCTCTTTTTTATTCACAAGATTAGGGTAAGTTTTTTTTACTTGGGATGGGTCCAAGATGACAATACATCAAGTTTTATGTTCTCACTATACTAAAACTTGACTCGACCCAGCTCCTTAGCACCCCTACACATTACAATTATGTAAATTATTAATAAATAAGTATTATAAAGAGACATAATATGCATATATTATATATGTGATATTTAGTAAAATTTATATTTATGTGTAATAGAAATAAATGACATACATTCACATATGATATATCATATAGACAAATGTAGTTAACTACAAAGGCACTAATTTTTTCTTTTTGGTGGTTATAAGATGGCACTTGAAGTAAGAAGTAAATACAAAGATTTAGAAAATTTTGGTTATCAAATAATAAATATATTTCATACAACCAAAAGAAGGTAAGTATGTAGAAGAAGTTATGGTGCCACATATATATAGTATATATGTGCTAATAATAACGACATGTTCATACCAAACTACTAAAAATTTCATCCAATACCAACATATGAACACTTTAATGATATGAAAGAAGTACATATGTGCTAATAATAGTGACATTTATAGAAGACTACTAAAAGATGTAATATAGTTAAACATACAAACACAAGAATAACATAAAAATAAATGAAAATATTAGAAAAGAAAGCTAATAAATAAGTAAATTATATTATTTATACTTTAGTTGTCTATTTATAAATTTATGAAATTTTAGTAAATGATGGCAATTTTGTACAAGATTATATCTATAAATACTCCATTTGTCCTACATTAATAGCTCTACTTAGTTTTTAAAATTAATTCAGTTTAAAAAACCAAATGGAGCTATTAATTTAAGATGGAGGGAGTATTTGATAATATTATTTTTTACCAAGCAATTAGAATACATTTATATAATGAAGTAGAAATATTAATTAAGTTTTTGCACTCATTTTTGTGCTTTAAAATATATGATCAATATAAAGAAGTACAAATATTATTTAAAATATGATGGGCCAAGCATACAACTTAACTGACGGGGTGATAAAATTATATTTGATAAAATAATATATTTATAAGATAAGAACCTTATATTTATTTGATAGAATGCTTGATGCAAAGGTGCAGTATGCGAAGTGGTCAAGGAGTTTGTATTTTTTGGCAATGTCACAAGTTCAAATCCTTGCTTTGGAATCTTTTTGAATTTTTATTGGCTTACTTAACTGGATTTGATATGAGTCAAACTTGCACATAGTAGGATTTACAACCGAGCCAAATTTGAGCTATGTTATGTGGTCACTATATACTGAATTCGAGCTCGAGCATGAGTCGAGTTTGTGGTTTCCTTCTTGAGCCGAGTTCGAGTTGGATGATTAGTAGCTCGATCGAGTTTGAACCAAGGTAAGTCGATACCCAAAACTTTGAGTTTGCGCCGAGCAAACCCAAAACCCGACTCAGCTCAGCTCGTTAGGACCCTTATTTGCTACCCATCATCGATATGAACAGTCAGTGATATGTCATATATGTCTCTTGTGAGGCTATAGGGAGAGCTGAGTGAGGTTTGAAATAGTTATGATAATTTTGAAATGGTTGGTGAACTTAATCTCATTTGATCTTGGTCAAGTGAGACTCTTTCTAGTTGTTAGTCACATGTTATTTCGCTTATTTGAGAAATACACTTGATTGTAGACATACACGCGGTGAGGATAATGAACCATAAGCAGAGAGAATGACAGGCGTCAATCTGTGTTGCTAACTGAATAATTTGTAACAGGGATGATGATGTGCGTATCTGATGATTTCATCTCATGCAAGTGGAGGAATAATTACAATTTTATATGGAATGTGGTATGGTTTACTGGTAACCGAACTCTTCCAGTTGCCACAGATCTTATGAATGAAATTGGTCAGGTATTTATAAGTGCTTGATTTTGTTTCCATTTGACTACAACTGATCTATCTTTGGTTGTACTATCATAGTACATGATTTGTACTATCTGATTCTAACATCTTTCACCACTTTACGTATGAAGACGTTCTGGACTTTGTAGGCTTTGTGCCCATGGCCCTTTGATTCTTTTTTTCCATATTACCTGGCTGAAGAGCCAAATATTCCATATTCCCTAGTTTTGAAGTAAAAATGCCATGGAACCCGGACCTACACGATAATATAAGAAAATCAGACCAAAAAACCCGAGGTTAGGGTTGACGGTTTTATATTGTGTAAACAGGACAAACCAATGCATTTACCCAAAAACAACCAATCGTGAAGTAACCCATCCAACAGGAGATTTCCAAAGTTTGACCAGTGAGAAGCAAAAATGCATTAGGAGGTCTGATTTCTGACTCCAAATTTCAAAAATCTGACCCATCAAGCGATGTTTCGGCCATGAAGCTAGTTATGGCCATAAAGTGAGGTTCCTCCAGAGAGTATGCTTACGTGCCCCCGATAAAGAAGTGATTTAAGGATCAGGTCAATGGCCGATCGAGCAGTTTATCGAGCAAGACTCATTGGAATTAACCAATTGGCGATTTTCGTTGTAACGACCTATTATTCAAATTCTAGTTTTTTTAATAGGTTCAAATACACAATTGTTCATATATCATGGAGCACACAATTGGTAGTAAATGCATACACATGCATGGTACTTAGGCGTGCTATAAATATTACAATGCACAAAATATTGTGTTATCGTTTATGGGATGCATACATATCATATTAGCAATAACACAATATGCGATATACGACAATGAAAAGTTGTGTTATTGTATATGAGTAGGCATTCTATCGTGGTAACGATCAACTTAGTGTGTATTTGAACATTAGTTACATTATGTTAATCAAAACGATTCTTTGATTTTGGTTACGACCCATTGTTGACCAATATATATATATATATATATATATATATATATATATATATATATATATATATATATATATATATATATATATATATATATATATATATATATATATATATATATATATCATCTTTTATGGACGAAGGATACAAGAATACAATCAGATGGCAGAATCAATGATGGCCTCAGAACTAAATTTAAGGGAGGAGAGCAGGTCTCGGAACAAACACTTTGCCTAGTGGATTTTGACTATGAAAAGACCTTGTTAAATCGAGGCCGTGATACAAGGCAATTTTGGAGGAGACTTGGTTTTACCCAATATATGAGTGCAAGTAAATCATAATCTCTAGGCTGCTCCTAGATGTTCTAATTGGTGAGTGCTAGGATGACTCACAAGTCGTGTTCAACATCTGGGGAAAATAGTACCCCTCACGGTGGAAAACGTCGCACTGATCCTATGTTTGAGGGCAAAAGGAAGCCCGTTGAACTTGGACAATGGCGACAGTAAGACTGCCAAAGGCAAGGGGCAATTCTTAAAAAGGTTCTTTGAAGGGAACAGCCAAAGAAGAATCTCATTAAAGAAAATTTGAAGGAAGTGGCGGAAATAGGTATATTATCTCTGACGAAGGCAGCACGCTTGGACATTGTGCACATGGGGGCCCACATTTTATTAACATAGTGCAACAAATCTATCTCCCCATCTCTGTCAGACTACCTCAATAACCTGGCTATTATAGGGAGGTACAACTGGGCAAAAGCATTTCATAACATGTTGTGTTGTGGCATATCCTCAGCGCATAGCAACATCAGGAGCATAGAAGACGAGCACTCTACCACAGTCAGTATTCTCATTGGAGCTTCATTGATGCTAAAGGTAAATTTCTCATTATCGATAACACAATTACTTATATTAGTGTAAACTTGATAACACGACATCATATTAGTATTTTTGGTATATAATTTTATCAATAACACTCTATTGTGATTAGCATGGATTAGACAACATGCTCATTTGCTTTACATGTTATTGATCACACGCTAGTTAGGTTAGCATATATTCGATAACACAATAGATTACCATATTGTGTATTTTCAATTACACTATGTGAGTATTTCGTGTAACATGATTAGTTTAATATGCATGTTATCGATTACATGACATACAAGATAAAGGATCACCATTAATGGGATTGTTTTCCAAACATAGGTTTGCTTTTTTAGCTCATGTTTATATAGGTTCTAAGTTCTCTTCTATGTAGTTCGAGGTGCGAGAAGTGGCCTGGGTTTACCTAACTACTGACAGATGTGGAGAAGGCTACTAGACTTGACCTGGTCAACGAAAAGTCGGGGAAGAATTTGGTAGCTCATCACAGGATGAGGAAGTGGCATGAGATGCTTGGGCGCCTGAAGGTAGATTTCAACATCGTATCACAAATAACTCAACTTTTAGAAGTGGCCCACTTTATCTGGGGCCAACAGCCAGCGGAGAAGGCATAGAAGAAAGCTGTGTATTCAACGATATAGAGGAAAATGGTGCATGTTCAAACACATCATGGCCAGATGTCATGGCATTATCAATCCAGCTCAGATGTCATTGATAGCTTTGTCATGCCACTAGATGTCATGATTGGGATTCTTGACATCATATTAGAGTATGCCACCATGTATGGAGAGCGAGGTGGGAGCACTAAAAGTGTGAAAATTGTGCTGCAAAGTGTTAAAAACTCCCTTGAGGAGGCCACAGTGTTAATCAAATAGATGCAGCCTCCACATGAAGAAATTCCTATTCTGGAAACCTAATCTCTGCACGACATCCCTCAACCAGAGAAAAGTCATGTAGCACCCCCTTTGCTAAAACCGAAGGAGAGAAGTCGGTGAGGGTGAATGCTCGAGCTTCAAAGTCAAGTGTAATTGTTCATCATTCTGAGGAGCAAAGAAAATCCCTTCCTCAATCTAGAGATGAAGATTTCATTTTCAGTAAGTAGTTCCCTGAGTCTATTAGCACCTTGTTATTATGTCGTGTCATGAATACAACCTACAACATAAATGCATATTATCAAAAACATGACAGATTTCATTTTCATATTATTGTGAAAGCGATGAGGTAATACATCAGGTCACTGATAACATGATAGTTTGTATTATTGTCTTATTCTCAAAACAACTTTTGGAATAGTTGTGTCATCCATGACATGCTTTGTTTGATTTTTTTATAAATTCTTATACGACTATTTACATGAATTTTGCAGAACAAAGGGAGGTGAAAGTTGACTCCCTAAAGAAAAATAAGGGTCCCAAGGTCAAACAGACCATTATCACCAAATTCCTCAAGAAAATTTATGAAGAAGTGGTGTAAGCCCAAGAGGAGCCACTGAAGCAACTAAAATTGAAGACTAAGAAGCTCAATGCTTTTGATTGCCCCCATCTCATGCTTGCTACCACCAATACCTAGGAGGATGAGGTATATGGTGGGTAATCTACTTGTGAAGACAACCAAGGGGGAGGCAACCAAGGGCAAGGCAGCAAAGGTAGAGACAACCATGTTATAGGCAACCAAAGTGGTTCATTGAAATCTACTTAGCAGCTTCCAGGCCATGCTGACTGAGGTGATAACGGAGCAGGAGGAGGTGAGGCCAGGGGATGAAGTTCACAAAGTCTCTTACCCCAGCCATTGAGTAGACAATTCCTCATTCTAGCTTGGCCACCATATCGAATACTCCAAATTTAGTTGATCAAGAACTACAAGAGAGTGTCAAAGGCATGATAGACATCGATGATCTTGATGAAAAGGTTGAGAAGAAGCTAAAGGAAAAGGAGGAGGTCGCAATGTATCTGAAGAACTACCTTGACCTCCAACACAAGTTCCACATGGAGATATTACTTGGCAAAGATCATGAGACAATCAAGAATTTTATGGCCAACCGACACTAGCAATGGCCTATGTTGTCATTCTTGCATATCTATTGTGTCTCTACTTCATAAGAGTGCATAACAAATGAGGTAAGAATAAGTTCATATTTTTGTTCATATTATTGATAACATGAAAGTTCACATATTGTGTTGTAAATAACACGATATGTGAATTCACACGAAGGTCTATTTCTGAATCATGTTATTGATAAAATGAAATTGTAGATATCATGTTTTTAAGTAACACGATATGTGAATTAACGCAAAGGTCATTCTTGTGAATTGTGTTGTTGACAACATGATGTTGCACATTACATTTATAAGAAATATGTGAATTGACAAGACAATCATGTTTCATAATCATGTTATCAATAACCCAATGAGCAAACTTTTCTTATCACCAAAAAATGATGGGTTTGAGTATCCTATTTGTATTTATATGACTTATCGTTTGTTTTGTTATCACTTACATAGTAATATTTTTTTGATGATATTAGGTTATAGACATCTTCCGCCAGCTACTTGACGAATGAAATATGAGATATCCTGGAGTTTATGAGAACTGCTTTGGGAAATTTGTCATTCAGCATTACTACAATGTAGGGAAGTAGCATGACAAGGTGGAGATGTGTCCCAAAATCATCAACAACTTGATGAGCCAGATGAATGTAAACACCGAGAGTGCATTCTTTTTGATGTACGTCACAGGTCAGTTCTGTCTTCTCATTGCCCGATGCAGGGTCAGGTGGTATAATCAACTAAAGGGTAACCACAATCAATACTTTCTCGAGTTCAAAAATACTAATCTATGTAGCCATAACCAAGTTGAAGATCCTGAGGATAAAAGGTGTGACAAAGTGACCACTGATGAAGATCCAAAAATGTCTCTATCAAGAGATGAATGAAGACCACAAGGTATTCTTGATGTACTATGTTGCAAAGCTGGCTGCATGAGTCCTTTAACCAAATTTTAAACAATCAGAGATCATTATGTTTGTCATACCACATATATGTGCTACAATTCTTCGTGGGAAAATTGAGTATGAGTCCAATGCTTAT
Organism: Saururus chinensis; assembly: GCA_035235625.1. Classification (NCBI taxonomy): domain Eukaryota; kingdom Viridiplantae; phylum Streptophyta; class Magnoliopsida; order Piperales; family Saururaceae; genus Saururus; species Saururus chinensis. Next base: position 26,512,636 of record CP141144.1, read on the forward strand.
TTAGATGAGTTGTAATTTTGCATTAATGTTTTCCTCTTTTACAATGTACAAGTGGTAACAAAATAATTCATGTTATCTTCATTGGAACATGTTTTTTAATGTGTAATTAGTAACATATTATCTAAATAAGCACAACACACACTCAAGTTAGGTCGTGTTAACGAAAACATGAGCACCCATTAGGTCATGTTTTGGATTACACACACTCCAGTTAGGTTGTGTTATTGATAAGATAAACTCAAGTTAGGTCGTGTGATAGGTAACATGAATAGTTGATTGGTTGTGTTTCAGACAATATGCACAATAGTTAAGTCGTGTCATCGATAACACGAACTCGTACTAGGGCATGTGATAGATAACATAGACTCCAATTGATTTTTCTGGTGCCACTGCTTTCTCCCATATTGTTCCTCAAAATGTTACAAAGCTCAAAGCATCTTGAAGCCCAAACAAGTCCTTTCTAAAATCCACTATGGCATTCCTTGTTAATACAATGGGTTTAAAAGACCAAATAAAATTAACCACACTTAGCTAGAGAAATGTCCACAAACACATTGTTATTATTACAAGAATAAAGATACGCTAAGGAATTAAAATAATCACTAAGCAAGTATCTTCCTAAGATACACTCTTGAAGAGTAATCTAAAAACTGCAATACGAAACAAAATAAAATTCAACACATCATTTCCACAACCTTCCCACATAAAACAATATGATTATTTAATCAAGGGGCTCCAAGTGACCATCGATTATATGTCAATCAACATTACAGTTGCAAGGTTTATGATGACTATGTAGCATCAGAGTATCTGTCATGGCACTTTGATATAGAAAGATGTTAGAACTGTAGCTCGTTAAGGAAACTCCACTTCATAAAATACTTCCGTGTATGCATCCCACACATAACTAGTTTTTTAGCCCAACCAATAGAATCCTGTCAATAGTGTGAAATAGAAAACATGTAACTCTAGGTAGGATAGATTCAATAGAATCCATAGAAAACCTGTGTGGGAAACTCCATGAGCGGGATGGATAAGTAACCATTGTATAGACATCAAACACATTGTCATATATGTGTAGTACATCCAAAGACCCTTCTCTACTTCCAATAAATACACTTCTTCCACTTCTTGGAGGATAAGTATTTTCGAGCAAAGTGATCGAGTTAGATTTAAGATTACCAACATCAAATTCAAGAATCCAACAGTAATTAATCAATATGTAACAGAAATGGCCAACAACAATGGGCAACTCTTTACCAAATGAAGAGGCTGCTTGAACGCGCGTTGAACTTCCCCAACGCCACTTATAGGTCATTGAATCAAAATATTCAAACCAATAATGGCTATTATAACAATCTGGCTAAAAAAACTATATAATCCTGTAGCGCCATTCTTCAAATGGATGGACAACCATAATGTATTTAGCAGTAGGGTACGATATAATCGAACGCGGGAGAACTACCCACATCTTTGTGATAGCACGATAGACATAATATCTTGGCCGCAAAGACTTAGTAGATTTCACCAACAATTGCCCATGTATAGATGATGCAACAACAACAACGGGCTCAGGAATGTTAAAGTTGCAAATACTTTCTACTGCTAACCGTGGATCGATGAGAAGAAACCGTCTTGACAATGAAGAAGACGTATTCCTTTGTATAAAATAACCAAATGTACCTGAGGAACGAATACACCGCTCGATAATAAACATTGAAGTACCAAGTGCATGCCTCCACCTCCATGCTCCACACCAAATTAGTGAAATCCCATGAATATCTATCATCAAAAATATTAAAAATAATATATCACTCACGATGTCAACTCCCGTGAAAATGGGGGTCCATTCATATTCACCATAAACATCCAATTCCAAATAAAGAAGTGCCAACATTATTTAAATCTACAAAAAAAATAATTTGAACTAATATATCAAAAAGATAAATGGATAAAACGAAATTCAATGTGAGACTATAGAGGAAATAACAAACTAATATTAATAAATAAAATATATCAATTCTACCATAAAATAGGTAAAATATGATATTTGAAATTAACTTGAAGCTATCATTTTCGAACTGGCATACATATAATTTCAATAAAATATGGACAAACTAAATTGATTGAAATTCTAAAACATACAACAATAGAATAGTAATTCTTATGACCATGAAAATCATAATTGTTGTCTATCTACTGTAATAAAATTAAATATAAATGGTTAATCATTGTTATAACCGTACAACTACTTTCGCCAATTGCATATAATGATTTTGTGTAGATTGCCTTGTTGGCACATACGTGTTGGCTAAGGAAAATTGCTATGAGTGGAAAACTTCAAAGTTGTCCACAAAGAGAACAATACGAGGGAAAAATTAACAAGATTATCTATGCTAGTATTTACAATTTGATGTATTATATTTTTCCTAGTTATATGCGGAATCAAAGAAAATCGTAGCCAATAACATTACATATTAGAATATATGTTTCTTATCATAATCATACATTGTGAGCAATGTTTTATATTGTTAAACATTTGTCAACATTTCATGGGGTACAAATACCAAATCACAATATAATATTAAGTATACCCAACCACAACATAAACAAACATGTCCTATGACAGTACATTTATGAGAATCATAATAAAACCAAATGAAAATAAATAGACATTAACGTGCCTATAAACCTTTACACATAAGTCTAATAATAATATGTTGAATAAAGAAAATTTTACATGATAAGTGGCATGAAACTAACGTCCTCGCCATACCTAGCAATTACCCAAAACAAGCTCACTCATCCAAAGTATATGTTCCACCTGAATTTTGAGTGCATTCTATTATTTTTAAGGTGAATGCCATACTAAACTGGCAGCAACACCACGAAGGTTGCTTTTATCATTTACACTATCATTATAGTAGTAAACAAATTGATAAATAATCATTCATGACCCATTCATTTATTTCCAAAGTGAAATGTTATACCAATGTTGTGACAACATCAAGGATCTTCTTATTGTTTACCACTTTATAAAGAACCTTTATACTCTTGTCAACTCCATCTATGCTACAAAATTAACACGTACATTGGCTGATGAACCCATGCAGTTGAAAAATTCATCGTACCATTTTTATTGAAACCCCACTTATTCACACACATTGTGTACGAGTTATATCTCTTTTAAGACTATAAACTTGATTGAACCCGAACAGAGGTCCTATATACAACAAACCCCTAAGCTTGAGGGAGAAGAAAACCTATCACCTTTTTTTAAATCGTGAACTTCCTTTCTCTTTCTAAATGAACTTACACTTGGGACTTAGACTAACACTTAGTGCTCATGGCCTTAAGTGTCAGACAATGTCACAAGGTGAACACTAGTACCTTCTTTGTATTCCCAAACCTAGTGTCTAGTTTACTTTTTTCTTCACTTAACTTTTATGACGTGCTATAGCATTTACTTACATTGATAATTAAAAAAGAATAACAACTGTTTAATAATATTTGTTATTACAATTGGAAATGATAACTAACTATTCAAGTAATCATTTTTTATTTTCCCTTTTTAATAAGTGAATTATTTAACTATCGTATACTTCAACCTAAAAGTAGTTATTTTTATTTGGGCTTTTAATCCCTCGTGTTATGGGGTTCGACAGCTATATATTGAATAATTTAATGTCTAAACATCTTTATTGCGAAAACACAGTTTATGGAAATGTGCAAGTCGACACAATATATTTTAATATTCCTTTTTTAGTTCTCCTTATCAGGATTATCTTCTTGTTTCCTATATTTTGCCTGCCATACAAAGTCTACCTTAATTTTTTCGAAGCCAATAAAAACCTACTAAATCAAGCTCCTTTCACACAACTTTGTCAATTTTTTTTAACTTCAATAATCAAGAGAACACTCTATTTGTTTTTCCAAAACAACCAAGTCTCCTATCTCTCACCCTCATTGGATTTATACTATTTTTTCTTGTAAGCATAGAATTCAATTTGAAGTTGTTTCCTTTGTTTGAAAATACTTTTATAGTATAAAAGACTACTAAACATATATATGAGTGTGGATATGAAAAGTAGAAATGAGTAGACACATTAACTCGATCACAAAAATAATGAATAGAGAATATAAATTTGAATACGAATATGAGAAGTATCAAAAACTTAAAGCTCATTATTTAATCAAAATACTATATAATATTATAGTTAAATTCAGAAAAAGTTTGTCCTATATTAATAGCCTTTTATGAAGGTAATTTTTTGTTAAGTGTAAGTTTTGTAAAATAAGTTTTTTTTACACAGTCATTAATATAGGACAAAGAGAGTATCAAAGTAATTTATTTAAGATTTTTGTAAATAAAAAATAAAAATCAGGATAAATTTTTTTAATCGACGAACATATATATATATATGGAAAAAGACTTGAGAGTAATTGTCAAGAACCATATTTCAACAAAAAAAACATATAAAGCAACCATGACAGTGATAGAACCCAAACCTTTACAAAGCCATAATTACACCCAGTAAACTATGATAAGTCATATGCCATGCCACTCATGTTAGAATTTAGAAGTAGAGTAGCAATTAAGTCCTACCCTAGATGCTACAAAATAACTTGACTACGGAATCACGGTCACTTGTACACTATAATTTTAATATCTCAATAGATTCAATAGTATAGAAACGTGAACTTTGTATCTAATTTTGCATACTGAAATGCAACGCCCAATTTTTCTACATGGGAAATGCATATATATTTCTACAGTACATCTTGTTAAAATAAATTAACATTACACCTAAATGTGGCTACCAAACACATATAGACAAACTTACCATATGTGCCAGTACAATATATTAATGTTATGGAAATGTGCAAGTTGACACAATATATTTTAATATTCCTTTTTTAGTCCTCAGAGACATTATCTTCTTGTTTCCTAGTCTTCACCTACCATACAAAGGCTACCTTAATTTTTCTAAACGAAAAAACACCTACTAAATCAAGCTCCTTTCACACAAATATCTCAAGTTTCTTTTAACTCCAAGATTAAAAAAACACTCCATTTGTTTTTTCCAATAAACCAATTATTCTCTCTCTCTCACCTTGCTGGATTTATACTATTTTTTCTTGTGACCACATATTTGAAGTTTAAGGTGTTTCCTTTGTTTGAAAATATTTTTAGAGTAAAAAAGTATGTTAAACATATATATCAGTATGCATATGAAAAGCAATAACGAGTAGATAAATTAACTCGATTACACATATAATGAATAGAGAATATAAGTTTGAATATGAATATGAGAAGTATGAAAAACTTAAAGATCATTATTTAATCAAAATACTACATAAAAGTATAGTTAAATTTAGAAAAAGTTTACCATATATTAATATCCTTTTATAAACATATTTTTAATTTCCTTAACTGTAGGTTTTATTAAATAAAATTATTTTATTATATAATCAATCAGACCAAAGAAGTTCCATTTCCCTTTCTATTAAAAAAAGGTTCCATCTCCCACAATAATTTATATTTAATAGAAGCATGCCAACAACTCAGCATTAATAAATTCTTGGTCAAGGTAGACATCCAAAATCAATTTTCTACCAAAGACTCAACTGAGGTTTGATGGACTTACCATGGCATTGCTAAAGTTTGAACGCACATCTAAATTTACTTCACCTGGACTCCTACGGTGTTAAATATCGAGCAAAGATATGTGAATCATCCATAGAGGTACCTCACTTTCATTTTCTTCAATAAGAGAGACAGTAATTATGAAAATATCAAGCAGAAGGATATGGCAGATAGAAAAAGATAAACTACTCTTTGAAAAATAAGATAGTCTATAAATATAGCTTGAAATAGATTAATGAAATACAAAGAAAGAGCAAAAGAAGATAAAACTATTTTTTTTCTCATAAAATTTTTAACAAATGTTGTCTTTCATTAAACTTAGCATATTCACTATCATATTCTTAAATCCCAACTATGTGATTGATGAGCTAACATCAATCACATAGTGAATATGTCTAACATGTCCCAATTGAATCAAGCCGTCTATGACAGTAATTGGAAAATGGTTTTCTTGGATAGGACTTTGATATAAAATATTTAGGTTCTTGTGTAATTTTCTAGTTAATTTTTTATTCATATACATATAAACAGGTTAAATAATATTGTGCATTAGTACAATAATATTCAACATTAGTTAAGCAATATATATTGACATTTTTAATTATTATTTTTTTCAAACTAAGCTTATAACCAATTTGATGTACTCATTTATTCATAAGCTCGAAATAAGAATAATTCTCATAAGAAGTTCAAAGATTAAACCGTAGAAAATCCTAACCTCACAAACCAAAACAAACTTTGATTATCTTGGTTTTCTCACAAGTGCTACTCACCTAACCGATCGCTGCTTCCCTGTACGTCCCACACCCCTCACACTGATCATTGGAGACAACTCTTTATCCTAACATAAACATATTAACTTAATATGATCAGCAACTTTAGCATGTGGATAGGTAAAAACCAAGAGTATAAGTATATGATCAACATACACATATCATAGAATTATATAGCAAGAATTAACAATATCAAAAAACAATGAAAACAATAATATATGTACCAATTAACTCAAACAGGCATTTGATCAAAGATGGTGATCTATATGTGGGGGACGTATTCAAATAAGTGGTTCTTTGCCAAGTAGCGTAATACTAATACAGTTTTATACACATACGTTTAGCACCAAATATGGAATGTTCATCTATAGAATAATCAGAATATTATTCCACCCATCACGTTACACAGCAAATCGAACCAATTCCCAAATTAATACACCTAGTTATACTAAAATAAGCAACATAGTTAATTAGACCTTAAGCAAGCATATTTCATCATATATTACTTTCCAAAAGCATGGCAACTAAATCAAATTTGAAAAGATAGCAATGAAGGACACCTAATATAGATACAACCTCAAAATCATGTCACACACTAAATTATGGAAACCAAACCCAATTTGAACAAATAGACTCCAGGGAATAAATCATGAACGTATCTCTATAATTACGCCAATAAAAAAAGTACATAGTGTTACCTTAAACAAGCATATTTTCCCACATATTACGTACCAAAATCATGGAAGCTAAATCAATTTTGATAACATATGAATGAAGGATACCTAATATAACCACATCCTCAAAATCACGTCACACACTAAATTATGGAAACTAAATCGAATTTGAACATATAGAATCTAGAGCATAAATCATAAACATATCCCCATAATTACGTGCATTAAAAAAGTAAGCTTCGTATACCTAAACAAAATTAAATCTATGTCTTTCATATCACGAAACATGAACTGATTCATATTTTTTTAATATGTTTTGGTAATATTATATACATGAACACCTACTTATCATAACGCATAACTTCATACCATATAATGAAACTTAACCTATGTCATAACCGTAGGGGTTCAAATATAAGTATCATATTTTCCATGCAACATCAAAGATAAGTTAGCATCTCAAGTTCGACCATCAATTTGTCAGTCGATCTATTGGAATAAATCAAATCTTATAAAAAATGGCAGTATGGCATGGTAAAAAAACAAAAGCCTATGTTTAAGTTAGTTTGAAACCACGTGCAAAATAATTGTTCGCTTATTAAGCACCATTGTGGTTCAAACTTCCTGATTATGCCGCATTGTATGCAGTTGAGAATGGACCATTAGCGAACATAATAACTAAAGTAGAAACTTGTGGAATTTTGACACACTTGATTGTTGTACATCTCTTTGGACTGCTGTAGGGCACATCTATTTCTTAGCAATTATGTGAATAACATTTTATCAATATAATAATTCATTTAAAATTTTTAAAAGTATGGTTACCCGAATATTGAGTAATTGGATACAATGACTTTAAGTTTTTCAAAGAGAAATTTAACAGTAGAATCAAGCTTATCATTCAACGTGTGAAATTCGAAATTAAAAGAAGTGATATTCAAATAGAGTTTTCCTTCTGAGATTATATGGTTTCTACATATAATTATTCCACCAAATATACGAATTCCTACCTATTAATAAACCAGGATTAGAGAGCAATATACGGTTCTTGAACATGCTATAATATAACCACACTAATGAAGAGAAACACGTTTTAATACAATAATATATACACATATATTTATATACGTGTAGTCCAAATTAGTTACAAACATACCTCACTAACACAGTTCTAAAAAGCAATTGGCATGTATAGGGAAAAATCAGATAGAGCTCCACGGAAATACAACTGTGACATACATACCTACCACGCCATTCCCATAAGAAGGCTCTAGTACTTAGGGTTGCAGTCGTGTATGTACATTTGTCTAATAAATCAACTATATCAATCTTGAGTTTGTGAATGGAAAAATTTAAAGACTTCCTGAAACAAAACTACGACCCAAAACACATATCACTGTGCACAACAATTCGGAACAAGATGTCGACAATAAAAATCATACTGCATTTCTCACATTTGTGCCAAGGCTTGAAGGTGCGTGCATGCGAGCCTTGCATTTCTTACATTTGCGGCAAGGCTTGAAGGGTCATGTTTACAAACGTCTGTAAATTTTTTCGCCCAAACATCCTAAAACAAAACTACGTCCCAAAACACATATCACTATGCCCAACAATTCAGAACAAGATGTCGTCAATAAAAATTGTACTGCATTTCTTACATTTGTAGCAAGCCTTGAAGGTGCGGCATGTGAGCCATATAAAATATCACATATAAAGTAAATCTAAGTCCTTAAGGGCTTCTTTTCAATGTTAGTCACCAAGCTTTAACGAAATTAACGATACAAAGACCATACAGATAATACCCGCCATCAGACATCTAGGACCTCTAACATAGTTGAGTTTAGCCATGTCACTGCGCCCAATAAATTGGAACATGTCGAGTACAGTATGTATTATGGATTTCTCACATTTGCGCCAAGGCTTAAAGATGTGTATGTGAGCCGTGTAACATATCACAGATAAAGCAACTCCATATGAGTCCCATCCACAGTAACCCACATCGAACAACTGTCTCAAGTTTGTTTATTGCCATCCATCTTCCTCCTCTCTTCCAATCTAATATTGTACAGTGCCATCCAAAAAGCTCATGCATCAGTGTACTTTACGATACGCGTGGAAACAATAACTAAGATAATATAAATGCCTGAATAGGAAAAAAAATCAACAAAAGAGAGAAGCAAATCCACTAATTGTTTTACGTTAAATAATACATGGAGTAACTCCTGGTATTTGAAGGCAAGTGTAAGTAACGACAAAAAAGGGAAGATAATAAAAATAAAAAACTAAAGTGAATTCACCAATAACAAATTATATCAAATATTAATCTTCACCACTGAATCACAAAAACACAACACGCATCTTCTTCGAAGTATCACTACAAAGACATAGACTCTCTCACCTACTCCACTCGACAAAGTTTCATGTAGCATAACCGTTGCATCATACCCTCCAATGCATGAAGCACATATCACAATTTATGGATGGAACTCTGATAACTGATAGCTAGGTCTAATGCAATCGTTTACATGCAGACTGCCACCAATCTTAGTCTGCCATTCCCTAACTGAAAAGCACATTGAACAAATCATACCCGCATTCTACACAAATAATAACAATAGCCATCACCAACATGAAACCATAAGCCCCCATCCGACATCAATGCACATTGTGCAAAAAGCATTACATAACAAACACAAAAGCATTAGTATCCATAGATAAACACAAAACGAAACCATAAACACCAACATCCAAAGTGGCAAGTTCTATCATTTCTCATGTCTAAACGATAGGAAAGACGTGAACAGTATCCCTCACTTAGTTGAAACACTCCCCAAAAGTGAAATTTGCAAACACATGTCTATTAGAATCTTGCATAACCATCAATCTATATCACAGAAACAACAAAATAAATTTAAGACTTCTAAAGAGCGAATAAGCAGCTATCTAAAACAACCACTGAAATTAATAGAGAATGAATCGCACTCACTCATTCGTGACCAAAACTGTTATTCTTCCGTTGAAAAGTGAAACTGGCTGAGGCTCTTTTTATAGGAAGGATTTTAGCAAAATATTAGGTTGCCGTCATCCTTAGCCTGTCAATCCCTAACCAACTACCACATAAAACAATCCATAGATGCATCCTCCACAAACAATAAGAATAAGTTGTCACCAATCTATAAATACCAATCCGTACGCATTAGTGAATCACATCATGATAATTAAAACATAGGTAAACAAAGAATATAAAGTTACATATTGTACAATAGAAACAAGTTTGACGAAATTCAAACCTAAATAAACACGACAACAAATTCTAAAGAGAGAATAAGTAGTTATGTAAAACAATTACTGAAATGAAGACAAAATAAATTGCACACATTGGTCGAGCAAAAGCAAGCTAACAAATTAATAAAAAAAATACACATGGAACATCCTTTATCATTAATATTGTGAAATACACTCCATTTACCCCCCTGTTACAATCCTTTACATTTACGGTTGTTGTCATCCTTAGCCTGTCAATCCCTAACCAACGACCACATAAAACAATCCATAGATGAATCCTCCACAAACAATAAGAATAAGTTGTCACCAATATATAAATACCAATCTGTACACACCACTGATCTGCATCATCATAATTAAAACGTACGTTAACCAAACAATATAAAGTTAAATCTTGTATAGTAGAAAAATGTTGGGCGAAATTCAAATCTAAATAACCATGACAATAAACAAGAAATCTAATATTCCATAATCCACCTTCCAAAAAAAACGAAGAGCTACAACTGCCGAAGTAACAATGGAAGAGAGGTCTCCATCGGCCCTAGACACTTAATGATCGAATTGAGCCTTCCTTAGACCTGATCCACACCCCCCTAAACAAAACATAGGTGGACAACAAATCTAACCAGTAATAGATTGAACAAAATCCAAAATCTAAATTACCACAAGAAGAATAAGTTGTCACCAATCTATAAATACCAATCCGTATGCACCAGCGATCCGCATCACCATAATTAAAACATACGTAAACAAAGAATTTAAAGTTAAATCTTGTAGAGTAGAAACATATTTGTCGAAATTCAAATTGATATAACCATGATAACAAACAAGAAATCTAATATTCCATAGTCCACCTTCCAAGAAAACGAAGAGCTACATCTGCCAAACTAACAACGGAAGAGAGGCGTGCATTGGCCCTAGACACTGAACAACAGAACTGATCCTTTCTCAGCCCTGATCCACAACCCCTTAAACAAAACATAGGTAGACAACAAATCTAAGCAACAATAGATTGAACAAAATCTAAATTACCACGATAAAGAACAATAGATCTCATACTCAACAACCTACCTTCCAGGAAAAAGGAAGAGTTACGTGTGATGAACTAGGAAAGAGGTACAGGTGTCTATTGGTCCTAAACACCCAAACGCCAAACCATGAGAGCAATGCATCTTGCTGGATCTCGAGTAGTCATATGAAAAATTCCAATCAAACTAGGAGTTCAAAAGGCATGCACAACCGGGTATACAAACAGAAGGAATTTGAAAAGGCAATGAACGCTCACCATTCTTAAATTAATCCCAATGGCCCACCTAATCCAAAAGTGGAATCTATTAATATGCCACAAGGATGATTAGACGAACTTACCAAATTAATCAAAACCCATAACCCATTAATTATTGACAACCAATTATAGCGTCAATGCCAAAACTATAAAAAAAAAACCCAATTACAAACACCATAATACCAAACCAAAACATAAGTATCAAGGATAGTTTTGTCCATCCACTACAAATGCTAATATTCTCATTAATTAACATTAAATATTTACATCTCAAGCAGATATGCCCCTAGAATTCACAAAATTAACATCGAAATGAGTATGAAATAGAGGCCAATGAATGGAGGGCATTTTCGTCTGGATATGGTAAAAGGACTCAGACATCATTAATCTTGCCCCTAAATTCCCAAAATACCCCTATGAATTGCATGAAATTTTATAGAAAGTAAACTACATAAGCATGTAATTACTCACTCATTCGTGACCAAAACTGTTATTCGTCTGTTGAAAAGTCAAACTGGCCGCGACTCTTTTTATAGGAACTATATATATATATATATATATATATATATATATATATATATATATATATATATATATATATATATATATATATATATATATATATAGTATTGTGTATGTGTGTATATATATATATATACACACAATAATACAGCCAAAAATTTTGACATTAAAAGGGAAAACAAAAAGACCTCTAAATAAAGACATCCCCAGTACCTTAAACATGGAAATTGACACAGCCTCCTACAGAGTCTACAATGTGAAATGATGATGGCTTCAATCAGATTGGCAAAACAGCATATGAGCCTCTTTGTGTCTCTGCATTCCGATTTATATTTTCACCACCTTTACAACAGTCGCATTATAGAAAAAAACACCACTGACTATTAAGAACAGAGACATGTAACATCAGGTATATAACTTTCTTCTATTCTGAAGAGCAAATAAACTGATCAAATAGATTGTCACATTGACATGATTTATCTAGCAACAAACAACACTTTCCCGGCATAAACTTCTAATAGTCCACATACAACATGGTACAATGAATCAACATAACAGAAAAGGCAAAAGTATAAACGATAACCATGCACTGGTCTCATCCTTTTTGGCCCCAATCTGGGGATGGCCAGCAAACACTTCCAACCATCCATTCACATCAACCTAGAGCCCCAAACACCCAACCTAGGATAATAAAAAAAAGCAATAATCATGAGTAAAGGGTGCACCAATCAAATTCCTATGCACACATTAATCAAAATTTTCAATAATTGAAATAATACCACAACCATTTTTATGATCCAATATTTAAAAACAGGCAGCATTCATGACAAAAGAAGAAGCATGAATCACAAAATTTTGATGCAACACATTTATAATCGTACTGGGCACTCAAGCTATCAAAAATAATAAAGAAACAAAACCAAAGCTCCAATCCATCAATGAGCTAAGTTATCATCAAGTACTTTTCACTGTAGAATTTATATTTCATAGCATCGTTTTCTCCCAACTACAGCCCAAGCTCTATGCAAATAAATTGATAATATTGACATGATTTATCTAGCAACGAACAACACTTTCCCGCCATAATCTACTAAGAATCCACATACAGCATGGCATAATGAATCAATAGAACAGAAAAAAGCAAAAGTATAAAGGATAATTGTGCACTAGTCTCGTTCTTCATGGCCGTGGAAGCTGGGTCTCTGATCTGGAGATGAGTAGCAAACGCTTCCAACCATCCATTCACATCAATCTGCAGCTCCAAACACCCAACTTTAGCATTAAGACAAAAACAATAATCATGAATAACGAACACACCAATCAAATACCCATGGACACATTAATCATGCATCATGATTAATAGCAAGTGGGTTGTGTGTGCGTGAGAGAGAGAGAGAGAATCCATGTTGATACAGGATCATGATTAAGTTAAACCATTCAAACATTAGCACACCCAGTTATACACACTCTACCTCTCTTCATTTGAAGAGCAATTCCATAGTTGGCATAATGATTAGAAAACAAAGGTCATAATATATCTCTCTCCCAGATAATAAAGAAAGAAGATGCTTAACCCATTATCTACAAGTTCCACAGAAAAATTGTAATTGTATCATTCATATTATTGATTAAATAAAAAAATGTATCACACAAACTTTCTCAGTCAAGAAAGACAAGAAAAGCTTGATTCACCAGGCATAGGTTTCCTAAATGCATGTAGACCAAGAAAGAAGCTCGTATTCATTTTTCCTATAACAAGTTTAGAATTTTCACGTTCGTTATATGCAAATGAGATCTTCTAAAAGAGTTTAAAATGAGGTAAAACATGACAGAACTCAAGTATTTAGGCTGTCTCCCCACACGTGTATCAATGTAAGTTTATTCACACAATTCTTGCCTTTTTAAGTAAAAATAGGTTTGCAAATGCTGCCCCTCTTTGATCATTTTGCTAGAGGGAATTACTTTCATCTAAACCCACAAAAATAAATGACAAAAACACAAGTAGTGAAAAACGGCAAGTGAAGGCCAAAAATTATTCTAAGGTCAAATTATAGGAGTTAAATCAAGGTCTTCTTCTAGATTTGACCTTCCTATCTAATAATATGTCTTCCCCTCATCTAATAATGCCAAATCAACCAGGACTATATACAACATACAAATCAAACTTCCACTATATATAAATGGCTCGTCAAAAGGAAAAAAAAATTAAATAAGCACCAAGTTCATGGATAACGAAGCACACCTTCTTATTGAGGAAAGCACCTAAAGCCTGACAAAACCCAATAGTTGTAGTAGACTTTCCTTCACCAAGTGGTGTGGAAGTAATGCCTCCAACCACCACATAGCATTCATCTCCCGACTCCTTAACCTTGTCAATCACAGATAGCATAACCTACAGTAACGTGCACACCAATTTCCATCAGGCCATAATCTATACGAGCAATGGATAAGAAGATAATAACTCCAAAAAACCAATTCTCATAACTTTAGATCACCATCATTTACCGATCCAATCAACGAAGGCGAAATAGAAGACAAATCAAGAGTCAAAAAGAAAATCAAGAGAACCAAGTTTTTAGTTTTCGCCCAACTTGGAGAGTAATGGGGTGGATTGGACGAAAAAGAGTTGGGTGATTGCCATACTTGCAGTCTGCGAAATCAGTAAAAATATTTTTTAACATAGGAATCGCCCTAATCAAAATGCAGGGCCAAAAATTTTAGCAAAGTATGCAATGAAGAAGAGAAGACGAATTCAAACAAGAAGAGAAGAAAAGGAAAGAAGAAAATGATGCTACCTGGTGATGCACTGAAATAATATTCAATAAAATATTTTCAAATTTCAAATTGTAATCCTATTTTGTGTTAATTCATTGCTGATTTGGGCTATTTATGTTTTGAATAAGTTAGTTGGACCTTAATTAAGTTTACATGTATAAACAGGCTACAACAAGATACAACTAGAAGAGGAAGTTAAGCCCAACTACCCAAAGTTATTTAAATATCAAGAATGGGCTCCTAATGGTCTAACCATGCCTGGAATGGTCAAACACAACTTTGTGGATCCTTTTGATTTAAGATTTGTATGAATAGAACTAAATTATGAAAGAAACTGATTCAGATAGATTGACACAGCCTTAGTATTTCTATCATATCTTTTTATGTATAATTCCAATTGATACGATTCTGGTGGCAATAGAAAAACGACTTCCGTGGCTACAAGTGTTATTTCAGGAAGAAATTCCAAATTCCAAAGATATATGGCTCCAATTAGAGAATCAATCAGGATGTAATCTAGAGATATGATTTCACTTTCGTCTTTGAAGCAACCCCTTCTATTCCTATAAATAGAGGGGTGGACATGATAGATGAATCATTCTCTCCTCTTTAGAGCTCTCTTTTCCTATTTTCTTCTCTCATTTTGTATTTTTAGTTTTTAGTTTTATTGTAATGGCTTTCTAAAGCTCTCAAGCTAAGGTTAGGAATGAAGTGTGTACTTGATGTTTAATGGATACTTTGATTCAAGTAAGTTCTTTATCATTTTAAATTAATGTTTCATATTTAAGGAGTTTATAATCTATATAATTATTTGATTCAGCGTTGACGAAAGGCACGCCGAATGCTTATAATTCCCTGTGATTATACACTTAATACTTTCACGTAGTAAACAATCAATTACTATTGTTCTATTTCAAAGTTCTTTAAAAAATAAATTTTCCTATTGAGACAAATTTTCATTTGATCTTAATTGAGTTATCATTTGAATAAAGTATACATTAGAGATTTATTACAAGTGGATTTTCGATACCTTAGCACTTTCTCTTTAATTGTCTCTTATTATCTATTTCACTTTCCTTCTCTATTCTATTCTCTTCATAATAGTTTTCTGTGTTACATAAGGCTTTCCCTGTTGGATCGACCTTGTTTACTATAGTTGACAAGTAAAAAAAAAATCTGAACTAGACTCCCCAGCAACGGCGCCAATTTGTTGTTACGTCCAAACTAAGACTATGAAGGAGTCTAGTTCAAATTTCTTTTTTTTACTTGTCAATTAGAGTAAGCAAGGTCGATCCACAAGGAAAGCCTTACGTGACACAGAAAACTATTATGAAGAGAATAAATATAGAGAAGGAAAGTGAAATAGATAATAAGAGAAATCAAAGAGAAAGTGCTAAGGCATCGAAAACCCACTTGTAATAAATCTTTAATGTATACTTTATTCAAATGATAACTCAATTAAGATCAAATAAAAATTTGTCTCAATCGGAAAATTTATCTTTTAAATAACTTTGAAATAGAACAATAGTAATTAATTATTTACTACGTGAAAGTATTAAGTTTATAATCACAGGGAATTATAACCATACGGCGTGCCTTTTGTCAATGTTGAATCAAATAATTATATAGATTATAAACTCCTTAAATATGAAACATCAATTTAAAATAATAAAGAACTTACTTGAATCAAAGTATCCATTAAACATCAAGTACAAGCTTCATTCCTCGCCTTAGCTTGAGAGCTTTAGAAAGCCATTACAATAAAACTAAAAACAAAAATACAAAATGAGAGAAGAAAATAGGAGAAGAGAGCTCTAAAGAGGAGACAATGATCCATCTATCACGTTCACCCCTCTATTTATAGGAACAGAAGGGGTTACTTCAAAGAGGAAAGTAAAATCATATCTCTAAATACTAAGGTTGTCTCAATCTGTCCGAATCAGCTTCTTTCATAATTTAGTTCTATTCATACAAATCTCAAATCAAACGGGTCCACAAGGTTGTGTTTGACCATTCCATGCATGTTTAGACCATTAGGAACCTATTCTTGACTTTTAAAAAGCTTTGGGTAGTTGGGCTTAACTTCCTCTTCCAGTTGTATTCTGTTGAAGCCTGTTTAGACATGTAAATTCAATTAAGGTCCAACTAACTTATTCAAAACATATATAACCCAAATCAGCAATGAATGAACACAAAATAGGATTGCAATTTAAAATTTGAAAATATTTTATTAAACATTATTTTAGTGCATCAAATACCCCCAAACCTACTTTTTGCTAGTCCTCGAGGAAAACAAAAATTAAAACAATAGAAAACAAAACTAACTACTCCACTTCCGCAGGAAATCTTGATTGCATTTAGCATATGCAACAAGTCTTTAAACCCCTAGCTTACACTAGTGGACGAGTTGTGTCTCATGAGGGTTTGTAGTGAATCTACCTACAAAATTCAAAACTAGAATGATAAAAGAAAATTAAAATTAAAACCACGTCAAATTTACAAACCAACTCCTCCTAAACATGTGACTTCATTTAGTAAAATCAATCATGCATAATATAACTCATCTTCTAAAACAATAATTCATTCTAACAACTTCATATTAGTGGCAAGTACTCATACGTACATAATAGTTTTAGAAAAACAGACATTGCCAAGTATTTATACAATCCCATTCTCATGAATCGAACAACTCAATGTGTTTCATGTCCACTCAGCAATTTCAATTTTAACACTCAAAAATAGACATTAGCATCCATTCATCTTCAAGAGATCATAATAGAGAATCATGCAAAACCTTCCTTAAAAAGTAAAACACCCTAAATCACCTGACAACTCATTCAAGATATAATTACATAATGTCCTACTAGAATTTTATACTCATCTCACATGACATGTGTAAGGCTTAGCCTTTTAATCTTTCTATAAGATCCATGTAACAAATATTAGGCCAGTGACTCCCAATCCAGTTGGCTCAGGGCACTAGGTGTTAAAGCACCCCTCAGGCTTAATAACTTGAACCAAATAGGCTTCAAGGCAATGCACATCATAAATTAGTCAACTCTACATTTTGACTCAAACACCCTATGCTTAGTGAGGCACGCCGAGTCCCAGTCTACTCAATAGAGTGACTTTAATTCTTTATAATTTTTTTATTTTTTTTTAAATCATGAAAAAAAAATCAACCCTCATAATTTAGATTCTCAAGAGCTGTAGACTCAACTTTAGGGACAAAATGGTCTAAAAATGGTTTCAAACGATGGCCATTAACTTTGAAAACATCACCATTTTTGGGGGGAAAAACAGTTTTGACAATGAAAGGACTTGTCCAACGTGATCTTAATTTTCTTGGAAAGAGATGAAGTTGAGAGTTGTACAATAAAACTTTTTGAAAGGGCTCAAAAGTTTTTCATAAAATATTTTTATCATGAAAAGCCTTCATTCTCTCTTTGTAAAGTTTTGAACTCTCATAAGCATCACGTCGAATTTCCTCTAACTCATTGATTTGCAATTGTCTATTTAAGCCAGCCTTATCAAAGTTAAAATTCAAAGCTTTGATTGCCCAATATGCCCTATGTTCCAACTCCATAGGCAAGTGACAAGTTTTTCCAAAAATCAAATGGTAAGGAGACATGCCAATTGGGGTCTTAAAAGCGGTACGATAAGGCTAAAGAGCATCAGTTAGCCATAAAGACCAATCTTTACCATTTGGATTTACCATTTTTTGTAAAATATATTTAATTTCCCTATTAGAAATCTCAACTTGTCCACTTGTTTGTGGGTGATAGGGGATAGCTACTTTATGGGTAATCCCATACTTCCTCATCAAAGCCTCAAAAGGCTTATTGCAAAAATGTGACCCCCCGTCACTTATAATGGCTCGAAGTGTTCCAAACCTTAAAAATATATTTTCTTTTAAAAAGCGCACAACGACTTTGTGGTCATTGGTTTTGCTTGGAACAGCCTCAATCCACTTGGAAACATAATTGACGGCAACTAAAATGTAAACATAGCCAGAAGAAGGAGGAAAAGGTCCCATGAAATCAATGCCCCAACAATCAAAAATCTCAATAACTAATATGGGGTTAAGGGGCATCATATTTCGATTAGAAATGGCTCCTAACTTTTGACACCTTTCACAAGTTTTTCAAAATTCATGAACATCCTTCAAAAGTGTCGGCCAGTAAAAACCACATTGCAAAATTTTAGCGGTGGTCTTTTTAGAGGAGAAGTGACCACCGCATGCTTTAGAATGACAAAAAGAGATGATACTTGTTCAGAATCAAGCACACATCTCCTTATTATTTGATCCAGACAGTACTTAAAGAGATAAGGGTTGTCCTAAAAGAAATGCTTTACCTCGATGAAGAATCTCTTTTTATCTTGAGGAGACCAATGGTGGGGAACTTTACCTATCACCAAGTAGTTGGCAATATTAGCATACCATGGAGGGTGTGAGAGGACAAAAAGTTGTTCATCGGGGAATGTGTCTTGGATTGGAATGTTGTCCGAAGAATCAGAAAATTCCAATCTTGAAAGATGATCCGCCACCACATTCTCCACTCCCTTCTTGTCTTTGATTGTGAGATCAAACTCTTGGAGTAGGAGTATCCATCGGAGTAATCTGGGTTTTGTATCTTGTTTGCTCAAAAGGTACTTCAACGTTGCATGGTCAGTAAAAATGATAATTTGAGGCCAATCAAGTAGGATCTAAATTTGTCAAGTGCAAATACTACAACAAGAAGTTCTTTTTCAATGGTGGAGTAGTTCATTTGGGCACTATTTAAAGTTCTACTTACATAATGAATTACGCAAGGCTTCTTATCTTTCCTTTGCCCTAAAACAGCCCCAACGGCATAATCACTTACATCACACATAATTTTAAAAGGAAGGGTCCAATTCGGGGGCTGCATGATGGGTGTGGACACTAACATGCTCTTAAGCTTTGTGACAGCTTCTTCACATGCATCCGACCACTCAAAAGAATGCTCTTTAGATGGAAGATTACACAATGGTCTAGATATCACACTAAAATTCTTGATAAATCTTCTATAAAAACCGGCATGCCCTATAAAGGATCTAACATCTTTTGTGGACTTTGGACTAGGCAAATTAGCAATCAATTCAATTTTTGCCTTCTCCACTTGAATTCCCTGCACAGAAACAATGTGACAAAGTACTATTCCAGTAGTAACCATAAAATGACACTTTTCCCAATTTAAAACTAGATTTTTCTCTTCACATCTCACCAAAACTTTTTCTAAGTTATCAAGACAATCATCAAAAGAATCACCAAAAATAGAAAAATCATCCATAAAACTTCCAAAAACCGCTCCACTATGTCACTAAAGATGCTCATCATGCACCTTTGGAATGTGGCAGGAGCATTACATAATCCAAACGGCATCCTTCGATATGCAAAGGTACCAAATGGACATGTAAAGGTTATTTTTTCTTGATCTTCAAGTGCAATCACAATTTGGTTGTATCCTGAATAACCATCTAGAAAACAATACAATTGATGACCGGCCACCCTCTCTAGGATTTGGTCCATGAATGGTAAGGGGAAGTGGTCTTTCCTAGTGACGGAATTCAATTTCCTATAATCTATGCACATCTGCCAACCAGTGGTGACACTAGTGGGAATTAACTCATCATTAGCATTCTTTACCACTATCACTCTAGACTTTTTGGGGACAACTTGGGTGGGACTCACCCATGGACTGTCAGAAATGGGGTAGATGATGCCCACATCCAATAATTTTAGGACCTCTGCTCTCACTACCTCTTTCATGTTGGGGTTTAACCTTCGTTGCATTTGTCTCACAAGTTTTGCATTTTCTTCCATGAAGATCCTATGTGTACAAATCAGGGAACTAATCCCCTTGATATCAGCAATGGTCCACCCAATGGCATTCTTGTGATTTCTAAGGACTTCGAGTATCCAACATTGAAGAGACAACCACAGAAAATGTCTCTCCCTCACCAAGATAAGCATATTTAAGTTTAGTAGGGAGGGGTTTCAAGTCTAGCTTGGGTGGTTGGAAACTTGAGGGGAGAGGAGCGCTATTAGAAGGAGGTAACTCCTCAAAGCGGGCCTTCCACCTATCAGTATCCAATAATGGAGTTGACTCCAACAAGGAATTTACATAATTAATCATAACATCATCATCAAAGTTAAAATAAGAAAGACATGCTTCAAGAGGGTCAGAAAATGAAGAAATAGTAGTCATGTCATCAACAAAACTTCCTAAAAGATTCACTTCATGCACATCCTCATCATCATCTCCTGGTTGCCTGCAAATATTAAAAATATTCAGTTCCAAAGTCATATTTCCAAAACTTCATAACACCATTTCTACAATTAATAAGAGCATTAGAAGTAGCAAGACATGGGTGGCCTAATATGACAGGAATTTGAGTACAAGCATTCAAAACTAGTTATGTGTCCAAAACAATAAAATCAACAGGAAAGTAAAACTTTTCTACTTGTACTAACACATCCTCAACAATTCCTCTTAGTGTTTTAACTGAGCGATCTGCAAGTTGAAGTGTAATGCTTGTGGGCTTCAATTCACCAAGTCCCAATTATTCATAAACAGAATAAGGTAAGAGATTAACACTTGCCCCAAGATCAAGCAAAGTTTTTTCAATTCTATAATTCCCAATTATACAAGATATGGTTGGACAACCAGGATCATTATATTTGGGTGGGGTATTTTGTTGCAAAACTACACTTACTTGTTCTGTCAAAAATGCCTTCTTTTGTACATGTAGCTTACGCTTGATTGCACAAAGGTCTTACAAAAATTTAGCATAAGATGGGATTTGTTTAATGGCATCTAAGAGAGGAATGTTAATCTTCACTTGTTTAAAAATTTCAAGAATGTCACCATTTGGCACCAATTGAAAGGAAGATTGTAATCTTTGAGGAAAAGGAGGAGGAATTGGAGCAACATAATCAGAGTTGTCAAGTTCATCACCATGTTTAGAATTTAAAGACTCCTTAGGTTCAATAACCTTCATTGAAATGTCTTTGTTAATAACTTTTCCACTTCTCAAAGTGGTGATGAACTTAGCATGCTCTTCTTGTGAACTTGAAGAATTTAAATTTTCAATTACAAATTGACCTTTAGGATTTGGTTGAGGTTGAGAAGGAAACTTCCTTTTTTTCTTGAGTGCTCAAAGTTGTGGTCAATTGAGTGATAGAAGTCTTCAAGTCATTGATGGCTTGCATTGTTTGGTTGTTGATTGTTGCTTGGCTTTGCATGAATGTTTGCAATGTGTCTTTAAGAGTCTTCTTATGTGGTGGAACATAATCTGAGGAAGAAGGGGGTACCTGCACATTAGACTCATTTTTCCAACTAAAGTTTGGAAGATTTCTCCAATTAGGAGTATAAGTTTTAGAATAAAGAGAAGAGAAAGGCATTTTGTAAGTATTCATAACACTTGCTTGAGTATGTAACACTTTTTGAAAAGCAGGGATTGTTGGACAATCCTGTGTTTGATGTCCATCACTCTCACATATACTACAAATATCTTGTGCTTTTTGAAAAGCTTTAAACATGTTTTCCCTATTAATTTCCATAGCCTCAACTTTTCTAGTTAAACTTGTAATTTTTGCTTTTACATCATCCTCTTCTTTAAGAAGGTACATGCCCCCCTTAGTTTTCCCATTAGATTTGGTCTTAATACTACTTTCAAATTTATTAGAATCTTCCCATGATTGAGCATTTTCAGCTAACACATCAAAATAGTCTCATGCTTCCTCACGTTCTTTACTTAAAAATTCTCCATTATACATCATTTCAACAAATTGCCTCATTTGAGAAGTCAAGCCATTATAAAAGAAACTAATTGTACGCCATGTTTCATATCCATGATGTGGCCACAATAACAAAAGTTCTTTAAATCTTTCCCAACATTGAAAGAAAGTCTCATTTTCTTTTTGTGAAAAATTCATGATGTTCTTTCTAAATGTATTAGTTCTATGGGTGGGAAAAAACTTTTTCAAAAATTCTCTTTGCATTTCTTGTCATGTTCAAATGGATCTTGGTTTCAAAGAATTCAGCCAATTTTTTATTTTTTCCTTTAAAGAAAATGGAAAGAGTTTTAATCGAATAACATCATTTGAAACATTTTGGTTTGGAAAAGTTGCACAAACCTCTTCAAACTCTTTTAAATGCAAATATGGGCTTTCCGAATCTAAGCCATGAAATTTGGATAGTAATTGAATTACACACAGCTTGAGTTCAAAACCACCCACATTAGTTAAAAAAATCATGCAAGAAGGAGAACTTGATCTAGTTAGTTGTAAATAATCACGCAAGGTTTAACTTGAACATTTTGTGCATTATTATCCTCATTATCACTTCTTAGTTCCTCATTAGTTCTTAGATCATCCATTGTATCAAAATAAAGTGAATTTTCAAAAGATTTGTTCACTCTTCTCAATCGTCCAGAATTATCACGCACCCATGTGAACATGCAACAACAAATTTTTTGTTTTTTTTAGTAACAAACGAAAGTAAAAGTGCAAAAATTAAATGACAAAATATAAAAAGTTAGAGAGTTAGAAGTTAATATACAAAATTTAAATTTGCAAAATAAGGCCAAAGGCACTATCAAGGTACACGTTTGATCCCAAAAAAATTTCGATAGTAACGTGGGTAGTGCCTCCAGTCTCAAAAAAAATAAAAATTACAGAATTTAAGTACACAAAGTAATTGACATAAAGTAAATGATTGAATTTAAAGAGTTAGTGTGCAAAAATAAAAGTTAGAGAATTAGTAAAGTTAGAGTGAGTTTTTTTTTTCGTAACGGATTCTTGTCACACGTTGCAATCCCAGCAATGGCGCCAATTTGTTGTTACGTCCAAACTAAGACTATAAAGGAGTCTAATTCAAATTTCTTTTTTTTACTTGTCAACTATAGTAAACAAGGTCAATCCACGAGGAAAGCCTTATATGACACAAAAAACTATTACGAAGAGAATAGAATAGAGAAGGAAAGTGAAATAGATAATAAGAGAATCAAAGAGAAAGTGCTAAGGCATCGAAAATCCACTTGTAATAAATCTCTAATGTATACTTTATTCAAATGATAACTCAATTAAGATCAAATGAAAATTTGTCATAATCGGAAAATTTATCTTTTAAAGAACTTTGAAATAGAACAATAGTAATTGATTGTTTACTACGTGAAAGTATTAAGTTTATAATCACAGGGAATTATAAGCATTCAACGTGCCTTTTGTCAATGTTGAATAAAATAATTATATATATTATAAACTCCTTAAATATAAAATATCAATTTAAAATGATAAAGAACTTATTGAATCAAAGTATCCATTAAACATCAAGTACAAGCTTCATTCATAGCATTAGCTTGAGAGGTTTAAAAAGCCATTACAATAAAACTAAATACAAAAATACAAAATGAGAGAAGAAAATACGAGAAGAGAACTCCAAAGAGGAGAGAATGATCCATCTATAACGTCCACCCCTCTATTTA
Source organism: Saururus chinensis (assembly GCA_035235625.1). NCBI lineage: Eukaryota > Viridiplantae > Streptophyta > Magnoliopsida > Piperales > Saururaceae > Saururus > Saururus chinensis. Next base: position 26,537,107 of record CP141144.1, read on the forward strand.
TAGGAACAGAAGGGGTTACTTCAAAGAGGAAAATAAAATCATATCTCTAAATTACATCCTGATTGATTGTCTGATTGGACCCATATATCTTCTGAATTTGGAATTGCTTCCTGAAATAACACTTGTAGCCACGGAAGTCTTCTTTCCATTTCTATCAGAATTGTATCAATCTGAATTATACATAAAAAGATATGATAGAAATACTAAGGCTATCTCAATCTGTCCGAATCAGCTTCTTTCATAATTTAGTTCTATTCATACAAATCTCAAATCAAACGGGTCCATAAGGTTGTGTTTGACCATTCCATGCATGTTTAGACCATTAGGAACCTATTCTTGACTTTTAAATAGCTTTGGGTAGTTGGGCTTAACTTCCTCTTCCAGTTGTATTCTGTTGAAGCCTGTTTAGACATGTAAATTCAATTAAGGTCCAACTAACTTATTCAAAACATATATAACCCAAATCAGCAATGAATGAACACAAAATAGGATTGCAATTTAAAATTTGAAAATATTTTATTAAACATTATTTCAGTGCATCACTTGGTTCGCAGAAGTAGATTAGTTCGGAGGCGGCAATCAAAGATGTTATGATTCGTAGAAGGCCAGCAACCTCAAGCCCAAAAACCTGTTGCTCAACGAGCATGGCTACTTCAAGGTATCCGACTTCAGCCTACCTGCCATCGTTGCCGCCCCATCTGATGAATTGGGAGAGAGGTATAGGTGTCCATTGGTCCTAAACACCCAAATGCTAAACCATGAGAACAATGCATCTCGCTAGATCTCACCAAGAGGTGTGGAAGTAATGCCTCCAACCACCACATAGTATCCATCTCCCGACTCTTTAAGCTTGTCAATCGTAGATAGTAGAACCTGCAGCATCGTGCACACCAATTTTTGTCAGGCCAGAAACTATACGAGCAGTGGATAAGAAGATAATAACTCCAAATAACCAATTCTCAGAACTTTAGATCACCGTCATTTACTGATCCAATCAAAGAAGGCGAAATAGAAAACAAATCAAGAGGCAAGCATAAAATCAAGAGAACCAAGTTTTCAATTTTCACCCAACTTGGAGAGCAATGGGGTGGATTGGACGAAAAAGAGTTGGGTGATTGCCATACTTGCAATCTGCAAAATCAGAAAAAACATCTTTTTTTACATAGGAATCGCCTAATCAAAATGTAGGGCTAAAAAATTCAACAAAGTATACGATGAAGAAGAGAAGACGAAATCAAACAAGAAGAAAGGAAAAGGATAGTGCAAAATGGTGTTACCTGGTTCGCAGAAGTAGATCAGTTTGGAGGTGGCGGTCAATGATGTTTTGATTCGCAAAAGGGCCACGACCTCAAGCCCGAGAACCTGCTGCCCAATGAGCATGGCGACCTCAGGGTCTCCGACTTCGGCCTATCCGCCATCGTTGCCGCCCCATCTGATGAACTGGGAGAGAGATACAGGTGTCCATTGGTCCTAAACACCCAAACGCCAAACCATGAGAGCAATGCATCTTGCTGGATCTCAATAGTCACATGAAAAACTCCGATCAAACTAAAAGGAGTTTAAAAGGCACCCACAACCGGGCATATGAACAAAAGGAATTTGAAAAGGCAATGAACGCTCACCATTCTTAAATTAAACCCAACGGTCCACCTAAGCCAAATTGGAATCTATTAATTTGTCACTAATTAGACAAACTTACCAAATTAATCAAAGCCCATAAATATCCCATTAATTTTTGACAACCAATAATGGCATCAATGCCAAAACTATCCAAAAAAAACTTTCTAATTACGAACATCATTATACCAAACCAAAACATATGTATCAAGGTTTGTTTTGTCATTCTCATTAATCAGCATGAAATATTTACATCTCATTCACAAAATTAACATCAAAATGAGTACGAAATAGAGGCCAATGAATGGAGAGCATTTTTGTCCAAATGGAGGCCAATAATGGGCATTTTTGTTCAGATATGGCAAAAGGACTCGGATGCCATTAATTTTGCCCCTAAATTCCCAGAATACCCCTATGAATTACATAAATTTTCATAGAAAGTAAACTATATAAGTATGTAATTACTCACTCATTCGTGACCAAACTGTTATTCGTCCTTTGAAAAGTCAAACTGGCCACGGCTCTTTTTATAGGAAGGATTTGAGGATATTTTAGTAAAATTAATTAATTAAATTCTTTTAGATGATTATCATATATCAACCTAATAATGGTTGTTAATATGAGAGGATGTTTTTCTTAGATTATATTAATTATAATGTTGTAAGGTTATATCTTACACACCCAAACTCGAATTTACACATTTTTTATGTAATTGAAAAACTATCAACGAACTCTATCAGAAATAGTACAAATACAAGCAGAAGGAAATTTAAGGATCGTGATATTACCACAACAAATCTTCACATCACTTCCTCCCACAGCCAACGTGTACCAATCACACCATCCCATCTTACCCATCTACCACCAGCGTACTTCTTACCTAGCTTACTATAAATTTTAAAAAATCAAAATTCAAAGCAAGCCCTGTCCCATTTCTTCTCCTGGGGAATAAACGACGGCTCCCAAATTATGACTCCATCCACCCATTCCCCCGTCGACCTCTTCTCTATCTCCGTTTCCGGTGGCGGCACTGACGCCGGGCGTGTGGGCGAGCACCGACGTGGCCCGGGAGCACTGGACGCTGCTGCTCCAGATGGTAGAGATCATGCCTCGCGGGGACGACCTGCTGCGTGTCGCTTGCCCTGGCTTGCCTACGTCTCCTCCGGTCACGTCTAGCTCAGCCAGTTCGGGTACATCTCCTACGTCGACTTGGACTCCCCTGTTCCTGTCCTCCGCGGAGAGGAGAAGAAATATTTGAGGTACGATTTATCTCCAAAGCTGTGCAGAGACTCAAGAAAAACATCCAAAAGAAAGCCGGTGTCCTCTAAGGATCCAACTGAGTCATTCCCTATTGTTAAGGTTCATGCCACTGGTCGCCCAATATTTCGTGGGATGCTCTGCTGTTTAATCTTGAGAGCCTTGGAAAGGCATCATTTCTATTTAGTGCTTCCATAAGGAATTATTGATAACTTGATATGAATCAGGAACTTGATTAAAAATTATCTAATTTAATATCGGATTAGTGAGAATTGATGTTAGGAAAATTTAAGATTTCGTTTTTGAAACATATTTGTAGGGTTAAAGCCCATGCCTTTTGACCACCTAGCCTAACGAGTAAACTTTACATTAATTTGAGATTTTTCTATAATACCAAAATAACCTGAAGCCTCCTAAGATGTGTTTTTCTTATGATATTCCTTAGGAATTCATCTAACAAATAAATGTGGCATTTTCAACATATGCATTAGAGGAGGTGGCAGCTTCAGATAGTGTCATTCGATCTTGGAGGTGGTTTGGTTAATGTTTATCTTTTTCTATATCTCATAACTTCTGACTTTATTCTCATTTGTAGCTTCATCGAATTTTTGAATATTACACCATGTTGTTGATGTGTGATTGACTTCTTCACCACTTTTTACTTGAGGCAGCAATTTTCTTCTGCTTCTGCATTTTCATTTGGACAGACAATACTTGCAGACCTGAACCTCCACCAGTTGAAAGACTGGAGAAGACAATGGAGGAAGGTAGAAGCCTATCATAAGAGAGGTTGAAGAGACTAAAGAAGACGTTAAGAAGGTTGGGAAGACTGACATGACTTTGCTTCAGAAGCCTTCTGAGGGGTTAAGGAGCTTGTAATGGATGAATAGAACTTTCTGAAGGGACTAAGCAAGGAAAAGATGGAGGTTTTCGATGGTCTGAAAATGGAAGCAGAAAGCTTGGACTATGGAAAAGTGGGAGTTTATGTAGCTCCTTGTCATTCTTAGTTCTTCATTTGTTATGTAAGAAGTACTGTTGCTTTACTTTTTTTTTTGGGGTAGGGTTGTTTAAGAATCTGCCCATATTTGATGTTGAAGAATGACTCAATGTTTTTCTTGATGCACGCCATCTGATCAAAATTCGATGCTTGCTACACACATGTTCTTCATTAATCATATATCCCATTTCTTTACTATTCAGCCCATCTTTACTGCACCACCAAACCATTCTATCATATTTTGTTCATATATCCACACTAATGCACCACCAAACCATTCTATCATATTTTGTTGATATATCCACACTTAATAAGTACTCAACTTCTTGTGATTACAGAAGTTGAAATTAGGTTGGCATGAGTAAATTGCAAGCACTTATTGCTTCAAACATGGATTTGCTGATTCGCCCATCTTTACTGCACCACCAACATGGATTGCTGATTTAGCTGCACAACCTCCTCCCAGTCATTCTGGGATGTTGGGAGGCAGAAATAGTGGCCTAACCCAACTGATTTAAACCTCATTCACAGAACATGGCTATGTCTTTTATCTTTTTGATAGTGAGAATGATTCATGGCATGTTTCTTGCTAATTACACTATATCCTTGCTAATACAAAATTTTCTTTTTCAAGAGACATTCCAGCCAATGTTAATGCTCAATGGACATGTTTCAAACGGAAAAAGTGACTTCCATTTGTATTGGACAATTAGCCTCTGATGACTCGAGAACAAAATTATGCACAACACAATCTTAAATATTATCAGTTTTTTGAACATGCATATGAATCACAAAGAGGCAAGTAGCCGCAGATTGAAAAGAGAAGAGGAGCCAATAAGCATCCATAAAAGGAAATTCATTGCATCCGATAGCTGATATATGTTACAAAATTTCAAAGTACAATATGGTCCGTCTATTTGGACAAAAATCTGGATGAAACTGGCTTTTGCATAGGCCACTGCCTGTGAGAGCATTGACAACACCTGCACCATGGATTCGACAAATTTATCAAGTAAATTTATCAACACCATTATCAACATACCATTGTTAAATGTTCAACTACTAGATAAGAAGTAGATTTATTGTTTGCTTCAGCAACCACGTCAACAGTTCTTGAAATAGAAAGAGCTTCTACCTCTTTGAACCTAATTATATTGGGATGCCTGAGTAATTTATGATTCATAATCTCCTTAAGCACATGCTCATCAATCAGTGCCCACAAAATTTCAGTTCGGTAACTGCAAATAAATAAAAAACCCACCAGCCCACTCATCAAGCTACAAGAAGACATCATTTGTCAATCCCATCTACTCTTTCCAAGACAAAAAACAAAGCAGAGGAAATAAGAAAAAAATAGAATTGAACAAAAATCAACCTTTTGTTCTCTCTTGATCAATTTGACAGCAAAGAGGTCCTTTGTCCATCTGTATGTAACAAGCTTAGCAAATCCCGGCTAATTATACTGGAAGGAGATCGGACCTGAAACAACCCCAATGACTGCAAGCGAGCTCGCTGACAATCACGGCAGGCTGCTCGACTTTGCCTCCCAGGCGTGTCTTGCTTACCAAATTCGTGCTGCCCTTCAACGCCTAGCACATTATTCTCTCGATTAAATAGGCAGAATGGCAACAGAGGTATATTCAATTACCTCGTATGTAGCAGGAACAAGTTCCAAATGATGACATGCATGAAACATGCTAAAGTGATATAAGCTTGAATTATGAAACCAGATTGCTATCAATGAATGAATTCTCTTTCATACATTTCACATGTACAGTTCATATTACCTAATTAACGTGTAAACTGTAAAAAGCCAGCGTATATAACCAAATCATGTCATGGTAGCATTAAGAAGTATGGGGCTTCACAAACGATAGAAGAAAAATCGTATATCAGCATATATCATTTCATAAAGAGCATCTGAACCAAAACTACATAAACTGCTCAAAAATTGTGAAAAGCATAAGAAGAGCCATCTGATTTCCTTTTTTTTTACCAAAAGTAATAAATCCCTTTAAACTTCCTTTAAATTCTCATGACGTATGTTTTATTTTGTTTGACATGACTGTAAATCCTGGCCCCTCCTATTCCCACCCATGGGATTTCATGTGAATAGTCAGCAATATAACAGCAAACCAATTTGTGAACATCTAGTGTGGTAAGAAGATCTGCCGAGTTGCAGGAACTACATAGTCAACTTTGTAAAGATCAACATGAATTGGCTCACCTGGTAGTATGCTGCAGTATTCTCCATTTGCAAAAGACTACCATTATGCAGTATTCTCCTCTTAGCTTGCAGGACTCCCCAGCGGGAAGCTTGGCTCTGACCCCAAGACCGATTCTAGATTGTCAGCGCAGTCCAAAAGGGGAGGAGGAACAGAGGAGGGGCGCCAAAGGCCGGGGGGGAAGGAGGGGCGCGGGTGGGTGGAGTTGGAAGGGGGTGGAGGGAAAGGGGACGGCCATGGATGGGGTAGGGTGCTAAGAGGCTGGGGGTGGGTGGGTGGAGTCGGACGAGGGAGGTTGCCGATGTCTGACGGGGGAGAATGGAGAGGAGCTGGGCGGGTGGGAACGGGGACAAAAATTTCAGAGACCAATGGGGAGGATGGAGATGGGAGGCCAATGGTAGGTGGGTGGGTGGAGTCCAACGAGGGAGGTCGCGGGTGTCCGACGGGGGGAAGATGGAGAGGAGTTGGGCGGGTGAGCACATGAGCGAAAATTTTAGTATCTCGCACCTAAAACGTAAACGCGCGGGAAAAAAAAGGGGAAGGGCGGGCTGAGTTGGCAACGGATCCACGTCAGCTGTGGGAGCAAGTGTTGTGAGGATCCCGTGTGAAGATATCATTTTCCTGGAGCATACTTTGTAGGAAAAACATCGTCCTTTATGGCATACCAAGTGACTCTTCAGCGGATTGCTCACTTGTTTCAATAGAAATTGATAAAACGTGATCCGATATCACCTGTGCAGTAGATGGCGGGCTCTTCATCTGTAAGTCAGCATGGGAAGGAATTTTCTTAAACCCATCAATATCTAGTGCTTTTGGGTTCTTTTTCAGAATTCTCTTCATTCTTCAACAAGTCAACTACATTCCTGGTGTGCTTACTCCTCATATAGAGCTCCATTTGAGGATATCGGATACGAATATCTTTAATGACATCTCTCACGTTAATGTGTCAGATTTGTCCTTGTCCGCAATATCAAATATATGGGAAATATTTTCCTAGAAATACAAGTACCATTGTATTGAGGGCATTAATGAACTGAATTGAACAATCTTACAGAATTGTTCTACAAAGCTAAATTAATTAGACAGCAGAACCAGGTGAAATAGCAACAAACAAGAAGCATGACAAAACACAGTCTCGAGTGAGATAAAAATCGAGAGATTCAAACCAAATAATAGAATCAAACAGCAATTCCTACTTCAGCCACTATGGAACCTCCTAATTTGATCAAAATAGTCCCAAAATTGTATAACGATATTACATATTCAAGGACCATGGGCACAGAGCCTACCAAGTCCAGAAGGTCTTCCAATGTCAAGAGGTGAAAGATGTTAGAATCATATAGTACTAATCATGTACTATGATAGTACAACCAAAGATATATCAGTTCTAGTCAAATGGACAAAAAAAATCTAGCACTCATAAATACCTGACCAATTTCATTCATAACAATTGTGGCAACTGGAAGAGTTCCGTAGACCAGACCACCTTTCCACTTGCCTTTTCCTTCATAGCAAAGAAAAATGTTACTATTAGTGACAGCTTAAAATAAGTCATTGATATAGTGGCGTCGTTGTTGCCTATGTTTTTGTAGTGTTGAACTCAACTTCATGCACTCTTGGTATATCGTTAGAAAGCACTTAACGAGCTCTATCAAATGATATCCCTACATGACTATATTTTCTTGAACATTATTGTAGGCCCCATTTATACAACACACTTTGTGATAATAATTTATTTTGTTACCAATACTATATATGTTATTGATATCCTTGTAAAACTTTTAAAAAAATTCTATCAAATGACACTTGGTAAGAAATTAGTCCCAAATATAAATAGCATGCTCCACGATACAAAATCCTTTGATACCATTATCTTTGCTCACCTATGACATAAAATTTAGCTAATGAGATTTCGACTCGTAGTTGTCTACTACAATTTATATTTGGGTCAATATAGAGTTTGTATATATAATTTATAATGATAATAATCCTTAAAGCTTATATTACAACTATAACATGTAAGAGAGACTTTTCGGCAATACATACTTTATTTTTAATTTATTTTATCTAATCTATATTTATATGTATTATACATATATCTTCTCAATAATTTTATTAATTTAGAAATTTAAGACTGACTATTAGGGAAATAATAAAATGAGTCGCTAAAAACTACTATTTGCGACCCATAAAATAACCTCACAAAAAATACCTATTTGCAATGTAGAATAAGTTTTGAAAAAATAAATTATTTAGAACTATTTCTGATGCTTTTAAAAAAGAGTCGCCTAATAGTACAATTATTTGCTATGCTTTTAAAAAAGCATCACAAATAAAAAAGGTTTTTTTGTAAAAAATGAAGAATATTAGCAACATTTTTTTAAATGTGTTACATATAAAAAAAATGTCACAAATAGCCTTAAAAAATAAATTTTAAACAATTTATTTTATTTGCAACGCTTTATTATAACTGTCGCAAATAGTACCACTACTTGCAACGCTTTTAAAATATATCACAAATAATTCTAAACTATTTTAAAAAACTTATTTTATTTTCAATGTTTTTTTAAGTGTCACAAATAGTTCAAATTTTTTGTATTATTTTATTTTATATTTTTTATTTTAATATATAATAAATAAATATTAAAAAATTAAATTTAAAAAAATTCTCAAATATATTATATTTTATTTAATATATATTATTTATATATATAATATATAATAAATAAATAATAAAAATCCTAAATTAAATTCCCCTACTTTCTCCCCAGTCTTCCTCAAAGTTAGGGTCATGCTCACATGCGTGAGAGCAAGAGAGAGACATGGAGAGAGAGGGAAAGAAGAGAGGAGAGAGAGAAGAGAAAGAGGAGAGAGGAGAGGAGAGAGAAGAAAGAGAAAGAGGAGAGAGAGAAGAGAGAGAAAGTGGAGAGAGATGAGAGGAGAGACATAGAATTCAAAAGAGAGAGAAGACAGAGGGTGAAGAGAGATGGGAGAGAGAAGAGAGAGGAGAGGAGCTGGAGAGAGAGAGAGAGACAGAGAAGAGAGGAAAGACAAAGAAAAGAAAAGAGGGAGACAGAGGGAGCGAAAAAGATACGCGAATATAAGAAATTTGACCTAGACGAAAATAGGGTGATTGACAGGGTCACCGTACTCCAGTGGAAGGAGAAGGAGAGGGAGAGAGCAAGATAATTTAATTTCAATTTTGTAATTTTTTTTATCATATATTATATTTAAAAATAATAAAAATAAAATAAAATAAAAGGTATTAGTAAAGCATAAGAATATGTGTCGCTAATACCTTAGGTATGTGCAGCACAATTTTATATGTGTTCCTAATACCTAGTGTAGTAGCAAACATACTCTTATGCATTGTTAATACATTTTATTTTATTTAACTTTTAATATTTTTAAAATATAATATATAATAAAAAATTCATAAAAAATTAAAATTAAATTCACCTACTCTCTCACCTCGCCTCCTCAGAGACGGGCCTCACACTAACACGCGTGACAGAGAGAAGATATTGGAGAGAGAGTGGAGACAAAAGAGTTTAACGTCAAGGAATTTTCTAAATTTTTCGCAGTTGGCCAGATAGAAAATAGGGTATTTGAACCCTTGGCTTTTTGTGAAAATAACTTAATGGTTAGAATTAGTTGCTAAGACCTATACAGATAAAAAGTATACAGAAAGAGCTTCAAATTTTCACCAAGGCGCGCAAATCAAAGTTCAGATGAGGGAGATATAACCTTTTAAAGTTGAACATAGCATGTAGGGCCTTTTTACTCGAATTGGACATGTTAATTGACCATTTGTCACTATTCGGGCCTGGTTAATTAAAGTGATAGAAATTAATTTTTAGGGGCCCAATTAGGTTGTCAAAGTGGGGTAGTTTTGGCCCAACTTCTAAGGGGATTAGTGTTCCTAATCCCCATACTTATAAAAGGACTAATTAGAGCTTTAAGGAGGGGAAGCCGTCGGGGTGGAGGGGGGACCAAAGGAGGAGGAGCTTCCAATGACTTTTTCTAGAGATCTTGGCCAACGATAGAGTCAGGGAGGAGCATGCATGAAGGTCAAAGGCCGAGGAGGTAAGATTGTTGATTAAATATAATTCCTTGTTGAGATTAGTGTAAATTGGTGTGTTATTTTCTGGAATTATGGTTGGGTAATGAAACCCAAACCTTTACAAGGAGGGTCGAGGGAGAAGATGGGTGCATGGCTAGTCGGCTTGTTGTCGTCTGCCGGCCAACTCCTGCTACTGTTGCTGGTCACAGTCGAGGGCACTTGTCATTTCGGCTGGTGGTGGGAAAGGAAATCTGAGTATCTCTCACACCCATCTTCCCATGCTCTCGCATGATTGGGTCATGCTGGAAGGCCAACTAGGACTCGGCATTTGGCGAGTTGTGGCTTTACTAGAGCTGCAATTTGCTATTTGGGGAGAGCTCAAGAGAGCTCCAGCGAGGTGATGGCCCATTTGGCCAGGTCGGCCATTGCCGATGATTACAGCCATCATAAAGTTGTGGGTTTGCGTCTGCATCTCTGTATCCTCTTCTTCTTCCCAGTGGAGCAACACCACCACTAGTTGAGGGACGCTGGGTCGTGGAGGGTGTTGTCAGTGCAATTTTCGGCCTAAGCTAGGGGTCCACAGGGGATAACCCACATTCCAGGTTATACCAAAAATATAATTAAAAATAAAACTGGACTTGGAGCGGCAAACTCTAAGTGCGAGAGTCTTCCCATTCCTTTATGCGCTACTGAACTTTAGCGCTCCGTTATGCGTAGGCCAAAACAAACCTAATTATATATCTAATTCGGATTGGGCTAACGTTGCCTTGCTATTGGTTGCCTATGTATGTATCGGATAACATCCACGATGTTACTCGAATATGATCGGATCCTTACATAGTTCTGCCTATTTGCTACTACACACATCATATCGTATGAAAACACATACGTATACCTGAATATTTAATCGGGGTTATACAAAAACCCACAAAATACCAGAAACACACATCTCGCTCTATCACAAAGCCGAGCACCACATGAACATCATAACATGCCTCGCTCTACCCCAGAGCGGATCCATCACATTCACACATCTCACTCCATCACTGAGCCGAGACCACATGCACCATAAGTCCCACTCTATCATTGAGCCAAGACTGCACACACACACCACACATCTCGCTCTACCCCAGAATGAGACAAAACACAATCATAGTTCTCGCTCTATCAGTAAACTGAGACCGAACACACACACTATACGTCTCGCTCTACCCCTTAGCGAGACGGAACACATCATGTCATAAAAGCACACATCATATCTACACATTAAAACCTAACATATGAAGGCATAGCATAACAAAACACGACGAATCATAACATAGAACACATCCTAATTTAGCACATGCATTCTATAATTTAAACGGGAGGTTAAAAATGCTTACTCCCCTGAAGTCTCACGAGGTGGTTGCATTAGGGATTGCCCATTCCTTATGGGCATCCTCCCCTTTAGATCCAGCGACAGCAGATGGAGCCTCCTCTAGCCACTACACATTCCTTACCTTACACCGAAAGATGATGCACAAACACTCCCCTTCCTGGAGTCTCTTCTCATTTTCTGTGGCCGTGGGCGGCAGATAGAACCTCCCTTACTCAGGGACATTCCTCACATATTGTGGCCCTTTAGTGGAGGACAGACCCTCCCCTACTTCAGGCCACCTCTCTTGATTCGGCCCGGTGATGGACAACAGAGCCTCCTCTCTCCCCGAGCCACTTCTCTCTCTCTTCGAGGCATGAGGTCAGTGGACAACGGCTGCCCTTGCCCCGAGTCTATCTTCCCCTTTCCCAACGACCCTTAACATGTAGCACACCCGTATTCCGTGAACAGAGCCCTCCCTTACCCAGTGACTCTTTCTTTTTCCACGCTCGTAAGCAACAGACAAAATGTCCCCTTTCTCGGGCCATTTCTCACATTGCATGGCCCTTCAATGGAGGACGGAGCCTCCCCTACTTTGGGCCATGACTCCTGATGCAGCGTGGTGGTGGAGGACGGAACCTCCTCTTTTTCTCGAGCAGGTTCTCTCTCTCTTTCTCTCCCTTTCTTGGGACAAGAGGGTGGTGGACAGAGCCTCCTCTTGCCCTAGGTCGTCCCCCCTTCTACAAATGCCAACTTGAAGAATAGATCATGTCATTGCATAGATCACCCTCGAATAGCTAGGAACGCCTCCAAAATGGAAGAAAACAGACTCAAAACGACTCGAAAAACTCCTCCAGAAGTTTGAACGAAATCCAAATTTATAGAAGAGGAGCCATGGGCGTACGAAAAGCCCACACCATACTCGTGCGCCACACATTGCGCGTCTGTGCGACACACCGACCGCGCACATAAAGAACGTGGCCACATGCTACACACGTGTCACACATCACGCAGGGCCCAGCCCCACACTATACAGTTGCGATGTGCATCACGCAGGAGATGACCCGTGATGCTGGCCCCATCCTGTGGACGGGCACGTCGCAACTGATGTCATCTATTTTGTCTTATATGATTAAAATAATATTTTTCCCATATTATTTTAATCCAAAAATACTCAAACTTCAACATGCGATAACTTCTTACCCCAAAGTCAAAATTTCATGTTCTTGGTACCGATGAACTCATATCAACGAGCCCTTTGAAACAAGATTACACATAGGTAGGTTATCTCACTCTTTTCAAGTGGGTCCCACCCATGTGGCACGGTGCCTAAAGCCGTATATTTCGCTACCGACTTCTGTTTCATGTGTTCTTTGATTCGTTCAGCTTGTTACTCCAAGCTCTACCCGACTACGGGGATTTCATCCTTTGAAACCCCCTAACACTTATTTAAAATTACCCAATTACCCCTAACCCCTCGGGTCAGGCGTCACCGGAAAATGGGTCATTACACCAATTGCAAAAAATGGCTTTGCAAGGGGATGGTAGCGCAGTCAAGAGAGAATGAGGAGAGAACGGCAAGGGAGGATGGTGACACAATGGGCTTCGCCACTTCCACCTAGTAGACTTTGGAGCCACTGAAACACATGCCCTAGTCCATGGAGAGTTTGGGCACCTCATAAAAATTAAGGTCTTTATATGGAAGTAGTGTGACCAGTAGTTGACATGATGACCTTTATAAGTCACATTGTCACAAGAAACAAGGGGAAAATTCCTAATTCTTAGGGCTTAAGGCAGCTTATTACACATACATACAACGCAATGCATTGATCTGCTAGGGAAGTATATGTGTAACTTGCTTGATGCCTAGGAATTATTTACATTCATGGGCTTGAATTTGTTGAACCCTAGCACTACAAATGAGTGCAATGGGCCTCCGTTTATTATTAATGGACTTGTGTGACTTAATGTTATTTATGTTGCTTACTCTGATGCATGCTTTTATTATTTATGCATTAATTTCTAATGGTAACTTGAGATTAATGAAGATTAATCAAGAGATATTAGTTGTGTTGGATTGGGAGGAAAATACCTAATCAAGATAAAGATTAAAATACCTTCAATAAGGTTTGGTACTGGTTCATGGAGAGAACAGGGCCTTGACAAAGAAACTTACATTGGTTGATGAACTGGATGTAGTTATGGGAGTTTACCCTAGTCTCATGAAGATTAATAGGGTTTAGGATGTTCTCTGGGTCATAGCTCATAGGATGAGCTATTTATTGGGCAGATTCACAATGTGAAGAGAATGCAATTGGTTGGACAAATACTTGACTAGATAAAATTAATCTACTCTATGTTTCAACTGTTTGGGAGAATCGGTGGTCATAAAGACTTTAAGCTTCTATGAGTTATATATTAATTATGTCATTAAATATATTTCTCCCAGAGTTGGGAGGGTGGATATTTTGATACTTGTATGGTTTCTTCACTACCACGACGGTTTGGGTATTGACCAGTAAGATCTTTATCATGGATTTCCCATAGGTCTTCACATTACCATATAGTGCATACAAAAAGCAGAGTTACTTAACTATCATAGAAGGCTTGTGTTTCTCACCAATCTGTGTCTATAAGTACAGTTGGTATCCACTTCTCTATATTCGTAGCAAGTTATTGAGAGCCCTGGGGATTTGGGCCAAACTACTTTTAAGCAATATACTATATTGTTGGAGCTCTATATCTGGGGATTTTTTCATAATTTGAGTTATTTTTATGTGAACACATATTTATATTATATTAAACCTAGAATTGGGTCTGAACAATGAAGGGTGGTTAGTATCATGTGTCATTTTAGTTAACATATGATGTGCTTGCCTATCCAAGGGATCAGAAAAATGAAGGTATTGATTGATGTGAATATAAAATATAGGTTAATTAAAAATACTTAAGCATTGCATGTTTGATGTTATGCTTCTTGAGATACTATAGTTTTTAGGCAGAACTATGTCTAGATCCATTCTTGTTAGAAATGTTGGAGATGTTGTCTGATTAGTATGTAGGCAACTAACGTCAGGTGATGTTGGCCTGATCCGAAAAACAATAACAAAATTATTTGTTCTTTTGGAAACTTTTCACCTGAGGGTAGAGAGGTTCTGTTGTTATTTGGTTTGGTTGATTGCACATTCTCCAGGCCAGAACAAGTGAGGCCAAGACAAGCGAGCTTGGGATGTAGTTCATTGTTTATGCAATTCGGGTAAGTAATTGTATCTTTGGTGCGAGAGATAACTTGGTTATTTATTTTTTGACTAATGACGAGCTTGTGCTTAGATGGATGTGCTATTCTTTACAGATTTTTAAGACGTAAAATAATATCATGTGATTTGATATTCGTATTTGTGAACCCCAGTTATTATGACTTAGATATTGAATCAAATGATTTATTTTGCATCAAGAAAGAAAAAAAATTCTTGTGACTTATGATTCATGCATTTTAAAGAGGCTTTTAAAAATCCAGGTCATGACAAAGAGAGGAGAAAATAGAGAGACAAAGAAAGTGACGAGAGAGAAGAGAGAGCAAGAGGAGAGAAATAGACACGAATATAAGAAATTTTACATTGACTTAAATAGGATGAGCAGGAGGGTTGCCAAGCTCTAGTGGGAGGAGGAGAAGGGAGAGAGTATAAGAATTTAATTTAAATTTTTAATAATTTTTATTACATATTATATTTTTAAAATATAAAAATAAAATAAAATAAATAATATTAGTGACACATAGGAATATGTGTTTCTAATAACAACGTATATGAGTTTGCATCGCTAATATATTTTATTTCTATATTTTATTATTTTAAAAATATAATTTATAATTAAAAATTCTAAGAAATTAAAATTAACTTCCCTACTCTCTCACCTCTCCTCCTCGGAGTCAGTACTCATGCTGATGCCTGTGAGAGAGAGAGGAGAGAAGAGAGAGACAAAGTGAGAGGAGATAGAGTGAATAGAGAGAGGAGAGAGAAAGAGGATACTGATAATAGTAAAATAAGAAATTTGACACAGACCAAAATATGGTGAGCGGGAGGGTCGCCGGGCTCTGGCGGGATAAGGAGTAGAAAGGAGAGACTATAATAATTTAATTTTTAATTTTTTTTATTACAGATTATTTTTAAAAATAATAAAATATCATATATTAGTGACGCATATGGATATGCGTCATTAATACTTAGGTATGAGTTGCTAATGCTCTAGGTATCAACAACGCATATGAGTTTTAATCAATATATATTAGTGACACATATTCTTATATGTTACTAATTTTTTTATTTTTATTATTTTTAGTATTATAAAAATATAATATATAATAAAAAAATTAATATTAAATTCTCTTACTCTCGCTCCTTTCTTCCTCAGAGCCAACACTCAATTGCATTTAGATCAATATAGAGTTTATAAATATAAACTATAATAATTATAATCGTGAAAGTATATATTAAAAAGCTTATGAGACTTTTAGTTAATATATATTCTTACTAATTTTATTAATTGAAGAATGACTCTTTACTCTTGGTAAGATATTTTTATCTAGTCTTTCTTTATCGGAATGCCTTGCTAATCTGCCCGAGTTTAACAAGCACCAAACGTTTTACACGCGACTTTCTGTCTGATCCATTATTGTTGACTGTGCCTCTTTTTTTTTGTGATTCTCAATCTGCCGCCAAAGGTATTCATTCTTCTTGACGGTGGTTTTTTTTTTTTTTTTTTGTCAATCAACCTGTATAGTAATCAAACTATTCGTGAAACGTTTAACACAAAGACTTGATTTCAAAAACAAAAAACACGTGACTTTGTGTAGTTGGTGATTAGATACATTCTACACGTGACAAGTTACCTCCAACCAGACAACTTTATAAAGAGCTGATCTGAATCATAGTATCTTACAACGCTAGCTCCTACCCTCGGAACCGATTCTCCCTGTTTTACACCATCACCACCATGGCCCTAACACTCAGCCAGCAAATGCTCAAAAGCAACGAAGACGAACAAGGCCTCGGCGCATTTGCCCTCCAGCTGGTCTTCCTCCCCGCTCTGCCGGCAGCCCTCAAGGCTGCCACCGAGCTTGGACTGTTCGATATCATCGCAGGAGAGGGGCATGGGGCCCAGCTGTCAGCCTCCCAACTGGCCTCCAAGCTTCATACCAGCAATCCAGAGGCCCCTGCCATGCTTGACCGGATGCTTCGTCTCCTAGCCAGCTTCACTATCGTCACATGCTCTGTCTCCACCAGTGATGGTGGACGAGTGCAGAGACACTATGGCTTGACACCCATCTCATCTTTCTATGTCAAGGATCAAAATGGGATTTCTCTAGCTCCACTTCTCCTTCTAATCCAAGATAAGATCTTTGCGGAGTCTTGGTAAGTTAGTCCTAATATATTTTGGTAAGATAAGATCGTTCAACTTTCTTTCATTTAGTTAGCTTTTTTATAATTCCTTACCTACCCGCATCTTAGCTCACCAAATCTCCTACTCACTCTACTTCAATTCTTTTATAAAATAAAAAATTACCCCGTCTTCTTTCTAGGGCTCAACCCTCTGCTCTCCCAGGCTCCCTTCTTTATGGCATCAGGTAGAGCCTCCACATAATGACAATGGTGACGTAAAATTGAAGGGCTCTGTATTGCTGTGGTTGTGGGCATGTAATGCACCCTCGTTTAAAGAAAACTTTTTCCTAACCACCCACCGTGACAACACTACATGACCAAAGAGGGGTCTCAGAGCTAGTTGCATCCAGTTCGTAAGGTTCTCTCATACTCTTCTTTGTTAAACTGGCAACCTCTTATTATTGGTCATGAAGATTTGGTAAGGATCCCTTACCAGGCTAGACCAATCTCCTTTAGAAAGGGAAGGCAGAGTTGGAAGAGGAATTTATCTTAGGATAGAAGTCCTGACAACCCCCATCTTTATCAAAGTAGGGGTAATAGACTCTTCATCTTTTATCTTATAGTAATTTTAACAGCTTATTAATTAAGTACAAGCCCATAGAATATATGTTGTAAGCTATTATCATCTTTTCCCCAAAAGTAAAATTTCTAAAAAATTTCTTATATTTGCTCGTTTATTAATATTTTAAATTTAGCAAAATTGCTCCTAGGGTTCACTCTTTTTCCCTACGTTAAGTTTTTTAAAAAAAAAAATTGGTCATTGTCGCCGCCATTGACCAATATCATTTTGGTCATGGCAGCTCCAGAGCGTGTGGTCTCACAGCCATAACATTACTTGCGGGTGCAGCAACAAAAAAAAAATTGGGGGCGAGGGGGGGGTGGGGCGGGGATAAATTGAAAATTTAAAGGGTAATAAGGTCATGTTGTCTTATCATACAAAAATTGTTTATTAGGTAATAACAATTTGTCTGGGCCTAATGTTCATTTGTTCTTGCATATTAGATTTATTGAGAAAAAGCCCTTCTTAGAAAATGGGTATTTGAAAATAATAATTTATTTAAAATGCTTAAAGAAGTGAGGTAAGTAAATGAGAAAATATATGCACTACTACTTGTAATGGGGAAAGAGAGGAATTGTTGGGATGGAAATAGAAACATTCATATGTTTTAGTTCTGGATTACATGCTTATATTTATCTACTCACTCTGATCAGGCTCCATACGAAGGATGCAATCCTAGAAGGTGGGGTTCCATTTGACAGGGCCCATGGGATGGACGCCTTTCAGTATCCAGGCACAGACCCCAGATTCAATAGGGTGTTCAATGAGGGCATGTCCGGCCAGTCCACCATTGTTGTGAAGAAGATTCTTGAGACATACAAGGGTTTTGAAAGCATCAAAGAGTTGGTCGATGTGGGGGGAGGGCTGGGCACCACCCTTAAGTTGGTAACTTCGAAGTACCCCCACATTCGGGGGATCAACTTTGATTTGCCTCATGTTGTGGCCGATGCTGCCATTTATACAGGTTTGAATTGAACAAACTTTGATTTGACACATGATCAGTATTAGCCCTGGGCCAGGACCTTGATGCAGTGTTCTCTTTCTCTTTTGGTCCTCATTACCTTTCGTTCTCGGGTAGGTGTGGAGCATGTAGGAGGGGACATGTTCGTGAGTGTTCCTACAGCAGAGGCCATTTTCATGAAGGTGAGTTCCTATTCTGCAGAACAAACAATAGTGATATTGGTGAGTGGGTGGCTGTATACATTGAGACAAATTGATCGTTGTGTTGCTCACTGATATTAGCAATCAATGAAATTGTAGTGGATCCTACATGATTGGAGTGATGAAAAGTGCCTGCAACTTCTCAAGAACTGCTACCATTCGTTGCCGGAATCCGGCAAGGTGATCTTAGTAGACTCGATTGCACCGGCAACGCCAAAGAGTGATGTCTCATCATTTGCCATCTTCCTGACTGACATTGCAATGTTGAGCTTCAATCCCGGAGGAAAAGAAAGGACATTCGACGAATTTCTGTTTTTGGCTACGGAAGCTGGTTTCGCTGGGATCAAATCCATATGTACTGTGTACATTTACACAATCATGGAAATCTACAAGTAGATGTAACTTCTCACTATGGTCTTTTTAATGAATGCAGATATTCCTATATTCCTATTATACTCTTTCAACATCAAAACTCTACTTCAGCATTTGTTAGGATAGAAAAAGGTAAGTTACCTCACAATAGGAAAATTTACTTTTCTCCATCAAGGAGTGAAATTTTGGTATAAAGAAAATAGAGTAGAAATATCATTTTAAATAATCAAACTTTTAAAAAGTTAGATTTGGCCTTCTCCCATTGTGGACTTGGATGCATGATTGGGGCTAAAGATTTCCATAGAATCCAAGTGATATACTGATTTCACCATGTCTTTTTTTTTTCTTATGGTAACTATCTTTTATCTAGTTGGCTGAGCTCCAATTTGAATCCATTATAATGAATAACTCAAAATATAGGTTGAAAGATAAGAAGCATAAGTAGAATCAAATACAAAAACTGCTTTCTATTATATTTTTTATATTAAAAAAGTTTAAATACATTGGGTTATGTAATGGAACATATACATTTGCCATGCTATTTGTGTGTGGGATTTGGGCAAGATTCTATCAATTCTGACTTAATGTCAGTCGGAATCGCCATAATATTATTTGGGTGCAGAAGGTGAGCAGAATTTAAAATTTTGCATTAAAAGTTTATTCTAGGCCGTTTCTAGCTGAAATTACCAAATCACCTAGCGAGGTGATTCCGTTAATTCCTTCTCCCAACCCTCTTTTTTTAAATCAAAGATTTTGTTATTTTATAATTGTTACTCCTCGTATCAATTTGGTCCTCAAAAAGCATGTCATGTAGGTAAGGCCTACTTTAACGTTCATTTGTGTAAATTTTTGTAAGAGACAACTTCTTCTCCTCCACCAACTGTATAATAAAGTAGTATTTGATGTCAATATGCTCTATCCTGGCATAAAATGTACTATTGCGGGCCATTGCAAAAGCACTATTATTATCAAAATATGGAAAATGCTTCCTACATACCATCCCAAGTTCCTTCAGAAAAACTTTCAACCACAACAGCTATTTGTTGGCTTCAATTACTACAACATATTTTGCTTGTAAGGAAGAAGTAGTTACTAGCTTCTACAACTACAACTGCTAAGCCATTATACCACTGCCAAGGGTAAATACAAACCCCGTAGTGCTCCACATGTTGTCTATGTCACCTCCATAGTCTGAATCAATGAAACTAACTAATATAATATAAGATTGCCTACCAAAGCATAGGGTCATACCTGAAGAACCTCTCTGGTATTTAAAGATCCATTTCACTACATCCCAATGAGTGCCCCTTATGTATGTCTAAACCTCGCCACCTAACTAACTACATAAGAGAATTCTTGCCTTGGAATGTTCTCCATGTGATCTTTCTCCTCATACGTCTGAGGAGATTGTTCCTAAGAGAGTCTAAAATAAGATGCCAAGGGTGTATCCACTAACTTAGCATAATGCAAATTGAATTACATGAGAACCTTTGCAACATAACCTTTTTTTTAACTAATTTATCAATCCTTCAACAAATATACTAATCCAAGGTGTGACTCACTCATTTTCAAAATATAAATAATTGAACCATCATGTCTTTATATATAAGCAAGATAAAATCACAACTAAATATCACAAGGCCTTTCCCATATCTATATCAATAATCATAATACACACAATTATAAGTGATTGGCAATCTCATGCCTATGTCTTAAAATTACATGCAAATTAATTAATTGAGGGTTAATTAGGGTTTATTTGTGTTAAGATATATATTAGTATAGTAATTTAATTATTAATTAATTCGGGTGATATTACTTGTTTAGGAATTTATTTGAATAAATGTGTTTTATTTATGTCTAATACATCTAAAATATGATGTTTATGTGCTATAAGGGATGCTTCTCGAGACACTTAGACATTGCTCAAAAATATTAAAACCATTATTGACATGCTTACAAGTGATTTGGACAATTTTTTAGAAATGAGGAGATGATGCATCTTCCTTATCCACTACTCTTTTTATAGGAGTGGAAAGAGTTGCTTTAAAGGGGAAGGTCTAATCATATCTCTTGATTGTTTCTTGATTGATTAGTTGTTTCTTTGGCAATGATTACATTTTAAATCAATCAAATAAATCAATGATTTATTTAGCAAATAAGTATCTTTTAGTCTTCTTTTAATTATCTAATTAGACTCATTATCTTTACTTATGTGTATCAATTACAACTAGTAAAAAAAATTTCCATGTGTTGGCCTCGGGTAAATTAACTAGTTATCCCTTTATATGTCAAATTTGACCCATATATCTTTGAAATTATAAATTTCTTCTTAAAATAGGAATTGTAGCCACAAAATTATTATTTCTAATGCCATTAAAATCATATCAAGCTGAATTTTATAAAAAACGATATGATAGAAATGTTAAGGCTATGCCAATCTGTCCAAATCAGTTTTTTCCCAAATTTGGTTTTCCTGATGTAATTCTAAAATTCAATGCATCCACAAGGTTGTGTTTGACCATTCCATACATGTTTACACCATTAAGAGCCCATTATTGACCCTTGAATAGATTTAGGTAGTTAGGCTATACTTCCTCTTCTACTTGGATCCTATCGAAGCCCATTTAGACATGTAAAAACAATGGAGGTCTAAGTCACCTAGTTAAAATATAAATGACCCAAATAAGTAGTGAACTAACATAAAATAGGGTTGTAATTCAATATTTAAAAATATTTAATTAAATATTATTTCAGTGCATTAGTGATAGACTTTTGTGTTCACAATCATGGTCGAGTTCGGGTATGCAATTAATGTTTTCTATCATAGTTCTAAGGCTTGAAAATTGCAAGAGTAATGCGATGAAAGAGGGCTGAGAAGCGTTATTGGTGTATGGTGTTAGTAGGTGGATTCAAGCTTTCTCATGGTCAAGTTGGAAAGGATTATACAGTTTGAACCAGGAAATTGAATCATATGCATGATGTTTTTGGATTGGTTGAAGTTCAGTGTAAAGAGAAAATCATGTTGCTTGATGGATTGCCATGAATGTTGTAGAAGAAAAGTCTAAGAGACAAAGAGTCCAGTTGAAGGTGGTGAGTTGGAAGTTGAACAGCAACATGAGGCTACTGGAGTCCTGCATTGATGGAATCGTGGAGGAGTCACTACAACAACATGTATCATTAGCGATGCAAATAAAAGCGTCGCAAAAAACTACTAATTGCGATGCATAACTAAGTGTCGCACAAAAACTAAATATTATCGATGTTTTTTATTTTGTGTCGCTAACAGTTACATAATAGCGATTCTTATTATAAAGAGTCGCTATTACTACAATTATTGGTGATGCTTAATACAAAGTGTTGTTAATATATCACTATTAGCGACGCATAAAACAAGTGTCGCTAAAAGATAGTTATTTTAAAAAATATATCATAGCTATTAGCGACGATTATTCTAAAGTGTTAATAATAGGTTTACTAATAGTGACGCTTATAAGACAGCGTTACGAATAGTTAGGCTATTAGCAACGCTTAATCAAAGTGTCACTAATAGCAATGAATTTAAAATAAAAATTTAAAAATTTAAAACTATTAGCGACACTTTTGACCAAGCATTGGAAATAGCATTGATTGCTATTAGTTTGATTAATTAATTTTATTTAATAAATAAGTATATAATAAATAAATATTTAAAAAAATTAAAATAAACTTCTTAAATATAATATATTTTATTCAATATTTATAATAAATAAATATATAATTTTCAAAAATATGTAGTGTCTAATAGATTAAACTTTCACTATTTATATATAATAAATTTTATTTCTTAAATTTTTTTTTAATTTTAAAATATAATTTATAATAAAAGATAGAGTGAAGAGAGTAAGAGAGAGGAGCGAGAGAGAGAAGAGAGGAGGAGCGAGAGAGAGGGGAGAGGGTGAGGAGAGAGTGAGAAGAGAGGGGGTGAGGAGAAAGAGAGGAGAGAGAGAAGAGAGAGAAAGAGGGGAGAGAGAGCGGGTGAGGAGAGAGAGAGAAGAGAGAGACAAGGGAGAGAGAGAGGATGAGGAGAGAGAGAGAGGATGAGGAGAGTGAGAGTGAGAGAGAAGAGAGGGGTGAGGAGTGAGAGAGAAGAGATGGGGTGATGATAAATAGAAGAGAGAGAAAGAGGGGCGAGAGGGTAGAGGGAGAGAGAGGGGAGAGAGTGAAAGAGGGGAGGAAAAAATTGAAATTATAAATTATTTTTAAAAATTTTTAAAAATAAAAAATGTATAGTAGAGAGTCTAGCGATGCATAATCGTATGTGTTGCTATTACCCGAGTATAGTAGCAACATATACAAGTATGCGTCGCTATTACCTTATGTAGTAGCGACGCATACTGTTATGCATCACTACTACAATTTTTTTAAAAAAAATTAAATAAAGGAGAGAAAAGGGAAAGAGGAGAGAGAAAAGAAGAGAGAGAGGGAGGAGAGATAGAAGAGAGAGGAAGGAGAGGTAGATGAGAGAGAGGGTGAGGATAGAGAGAGGAAGAGAGAGAGAGCTGAAGAGAGAGGAGAGAGAGAGAGGGAGGGAGGGAGAGGATGAGGAGAGAGAGAAGACAGAGAAAGAGGGGAGAGAGGGTAGAGAGATATGAGCGGAGAGAGAGAAGAGAGAGAAAGAGGGGAGGAAAGAATTTTAATTATAAATTAGTTTTGAAATTTTTAAAAAATAAAAAAATGTACAGTAGTGAAGCGGACTGGTATGCATCACTACTATACTCGGGTAGTTGCGACACATACCCCTATACGTCGCTACTATCCTAGTATAGTAGCGACGTATACTGTTATTCGTCGCTACTTCAATTTTTTAAAAAACTAAAATAAAAGATAGAAAAGGGAGAGAGAGGAGAGAGAAAATAAGAGAGAGAGAAAAGAGAAGAGAGAGAGAAAGAGGGGAGAAAGGGTGAGGAGAGAGAGAAAGAGGGGAGAGAGGGTAAGGAGAGAGAAGAGAGATTGAAGAGGAGAGGGAGAGAGTGAAGAAAGAGATAGGAGGAGGAGAGAGAGAGAAAGAGTAGGAGGAGAGAGAGAGGAATAGGTAGAGAGAGGGTGAGGAAAGAAAGAGAAGAGAGAGAAAGAGGGTAGAGAGTGAGGGAGAGAGGAAGAGAGAGAGTGAGAAGAGAGAGAGAGGAGAGAGAGAAAAAAATTTAATTATAAATTAATTTTTAAATTTTTAAAATAAAAAAAAAATTATATTAGCAAGGCATAAGTTTATGCATCGCTACTTCCATAGAGTAGCACTACTTCTAAGGGTAGTAGCGACGCATAGGTGTATGCATTGCTACTATCCTAAGGTAGTAGTGACCCATACAACTATGTGTCTCTACTACATAATGTAGTAGCGACACATAGGTTTATGCGTTGCTACTTGTGTTTTTTATTTTAAAAAAATCAATTGAAAAGAGATAGTGGGGAGAGAGAGGAAAGAGAGAAGAGAGAGAGAGAGTGAGGGGGAGAGAGAGAGGGTAGAGAGAGAAGGGAGTGGAGAGAGAAGAGAGAGAGAGAGGAGAGAGAGAGAGGGACAGAGAGAGAGTGAGGGGAGAGAGAAAGGAGAGAGATGGAGAGAGAGGAAAGTGAGGGGTGCGACAGAGTGAGGGGGAGAGAGATAGAGAGAGAGGGAAAGAGAGAGTGAGTGAGGGGGAGAGAGAGGGAAAGAGAGAGTGAGTGAGGGGGAGAGAGAGGAAAAGATAGAGAGGAGAGATAATTAAAATTATAAATTATTTTTAAAAAAATAAAAAAAACTATTAACGACGCATATAAGTATGTATCACTAATACCTAGTATATTCACGACGCATACACATGTGTTGCTAATACCTAGTATATTCGCGATGCATATGTGTATGCGTCGCTACTAACGTGTGTAGTAGCGACGCATACGTTATATGTCGCAAATACCCATACTAACGTGTGTTGTAGCGACAATGACGCTAATAATGTTTGTTTTTCAAAAAAAATATAAATGCAATTAGCGACGCTCGTATGAAGAGCATCGCTAATAGCCTACGCGGGTGAAATTTTGCCCACAAATATAACTTCCCCCACCCCCTCCTCCCTCTCATTACCCACTCTCTCCCCGGGTCCTTGACTCTGGCTTCCTCTGGTCATCACCGTTCTCCAGCTCCCTGCCATCCTCCTGTCCCCCACCCCCTCCTCCCTCCCACTCCCCCTCTCTCCCCCGCCCCCTTCCCCCTCCCGCTCCCCCCTCTCTCCCCCGCCCCCTTCCCCCCTCCTCTGATTTTCAAAGGAAGGGGGGAAGGAGGGGGGCGGAGCCGGGGAGAGAGGGGGAAGCGGGCACCCTTCCCTGGTGAGCCCACCATTGGGGATTTTTTTTAAAAAAAATTATGTCTTTACCAACACCTACAAAAGCGTCTCTAAAATGTTTTTTTATTTTTTCAATGTAGTAGCTACGCTTTGAAAAGTGTCGCTAATACACAAAATTTTTTATTATATTTTATTATTAGCACTGCTTTGAATAAGTAATCTTTATTTTTTTTAAAATCTTAATTATATTAGTGACGCTTAACAAAGTGTCACTAATAAGGACTTATTACCAACACTTATAATTTTACGTCATTAATAAGTTATTTTTTATTTTTTAAAAAATATTTTTTATATTAGAAACGTATAGGATAATGTCGCTAATAACTGATCATTAGTGATGCTTAGAATTATGTGTCGCTAATAATTTACTATTAGCGACATATTGGTATGCGTCGCTAAAGGAAAATTATTAGCGACACATAAATATGTGTCACTAATATGGCACTATTAGCAACACTTTGTGTTAAGCATCGCTAGAGTTTTATCAACGCTTTGTAAGCGTCACTAATAATCATTAGTGACGCTTATAGTACTATTAGCGACGCTAGTCCTATTTGTTGTAGTGAGTTCAGCATGACTTAGCAACAAACGAGAAGGTGGCTTGGACTTACACGGGCAACCAATCAAAATGGAGACGAGAAGCGTTGGACATAGAACAAGAAATCAGTTCTAGTTCAATTTAAGACCTAGGGATGCCTGAATTAAATTCTATATAAACCAAAAGGCAGAAGTGAAAAAAAATAATACAAAACAAGAGAGGAGTCCACCCAAGGCTATCGCACTGAGGAAAAAATTTGGGAAGCCAAGCCCATGTGACAGAAGTAGCTGAAGGCTAAAGTGGAGCAATCCAAGTTATCTTCTTTTTATTTATTTTTTCAATCCTTGTAAGTTTATTTAGTTTTTAGTAGAGATTGTGTCAATTAGTGGCTAGTTTTTTTAAATATGGTTAAAGTTAACATCTTATTAATTTTTTAGAAATTTCTAAACTATGTGATTTGGTTAAATTTCAAAAGGTTGCTTGTAAGATCTCTGATCTTAAACCGGTTTTGGTTTTTACTTTAATTATCAGTTATCGTGAGGTTGACACGTTTTCTGATTTATTCGGGGATTTCGTGAATAAGTGGTGTTTATGATGGTTTTAACCAAAATAAACTTTAAGATTAGTGGTTTTAAGTGATTTTAAATCAAATGTGAATTTTTGGGAATTTTCTGAATTTTTAATATTTTTCCAAAAATTAGGGTTTTGGAGGGACCTCTATGGGCCCCACTATCAAAATTTTAATTTTTGGGTCAAATGAACCTAGATATCTACTTAATCCCATACAAAAATTTTTAGAATTTTATTAGGCTTAATTAGTACTTAAATTTGTAAAATACTCATTTTTAGCCTATTTTTCCTATTTACACCCCATAACTTACCCATACATACCCCAACCCTTATAATAAAAGGGCAAAACTGAGTCATTTCCATTTTTGGGAATAGGCTAAGGAGGGAGGTCTGGCCTAATCCCCAATTAAGCCCGGATTAGAAGGCGATTAAAGTAAGCCTACTTTAATTAAGCACTAAACCCTAGCTTTCTTCTTAATCTCTTCCAAATCTACCATTTCCCCCTTGTTTCAATTTGTTTTTAAACATAAAAAACTACTGATTTGTATTTTACTACAAACCTTAGCTTTCAAAATTCGATTTTTATGATCAACAAGCCCTAGATCTAAATTTTAATTAGGGATTTCTTTGGTAAATCGATTTGTAATGGAGTTTAATTCAAAACTCAATGTGTTTGTAAGGTTTTCAAGAAGGGTGACCCTCAAATCCAAGCTTAATCAAGTGTTAAGGTAATGGGTCTTCGAAATCTCAGTTTATCCATAGAAAAACTCTTGATTTTTGGCTTATTTCGAATGGAGTTACTTGATTTGGTGTGTTAATGGCATGATTAGAAAATGGAATTGTTTAATCCCGATTTCTTAGGGTTTTGCATTATTATGATATGGTTTAACTTTCTGGAAGTCAAGAAAGACTTTTGATAATGATTAAGGTGTTAGATGTGGATTTGAAGTGTTATCAATGGTGTTTCGGTTTGGATTTGCGAAAGGAAGAAGATGGTTCAATTCTGCCTTGTTGGCGTTCGAACGGCCCTTCTGGGCATTCGAACGGCAACACTGTCAGAATGAGAATTTTCCAGTTCAGCCGATGGAACGGCCTGCTAGGCGTTCGAATGGCCAAACTGTGAATTTCAAATTTTTGCGTTTGACCGATCGAACGGCCTGAAGGGCGTTCGAACGGCTACACAGCAAATTTGTGTTCTAATGCATGATGTTTATTTTGATGATTCCACTTTAGCTTGTCAATTTCATATGAATGTGGAGTGTTTTAAGCTATGTTATGCTACTGGAAAGACATGCTATTGAGGTTATGGAATTGAGATATATGCTTAGAGATTTGTGGAATGACTTATGTTTTATGGCATGATGTTGGAATTGTCATCTTGAAATTATGAATGGTTGATTCCCTGGGATTAAGCATATTTTCAGTAGAGCTACAACCTATTAATGGACTGATTTGTCATGATAGAATGAATGTGGTTAGTTGATGTGTGGATGTTGGTGAATCCATGACTCAATAATGAAATGAATGATCTTATATGTGTTTAACCTTTGTGGTTGAGTTTTGATTCGAGTTATGTTTTTAATGATTTTTCTCCTATGATTTCCGCTGGAATTCATGTTTAGATGGTAATTCACATGTGTAGTGTGATAGTGAGTTTAATTTCAAGCATGTTGCATGCATTGTGTGGAGTGCTTCTACTAATTACACACACATGTGGGGGTTAAATGATGATGTTGAAGCTTGATATTGTAATTATGAATGATGCATTAGGGGCTGATGAGAGCACTTATCATGGATTAGGATTCATGTATGTCGTGCCCACGTATGTACCATGCTGCATGCATCATGAAAATGGATTTCTAATTGAGGCTTCATTGAGGTTAATCGAATTTGACTGATTGGATGCAATGTGGTGAAATCGTGTGCCGGATTGATTGTGGATTAATCGAAAGTTGATTGGTCCTAAAGAACATGCTTTTGATTTGATAGTTTATCCGAGCACACCGACATACCAGTTATCGTTGCTTGGGACTTTAGTCTTGACAAGCAGGGTTGCCCGAGAGTTTAGACTTGATGGGCAGGAGTTGCTCAAAGGCGTTGGCCTTGAGGAGCAGGAGTTGCTCAAAGGCGTTGGCCTTGAGGAGCAGGAGTTGCTCAAAGGCGTTGGCCTTGAGGAGCAGGAGTTGCTCAAAGGCGTTGGCCTTGAGGAGCAAGAGTTGCTCGAAGGCGTTGGCCTTGAGGAGCAGGAGTTGCTCAAAGGCATTGGCCTTGAGGAGTAGGAGTTGCTTGAAGGCGTTGGCCTTGAGGAGCAGGAGTTTGCTCGTAGGCATTGGCCTTGAGGAGCAGGTCTATTTGATAAGTGTTTGCTCGAAGGCTCCGACCTTGAAGAGCAGGTTTATTCTCTATGTGTATGGACTTGCATGATGGACTAGTGTGGGTATGTGGCACTTGTACATGCATGGTGAATGAGAATGATATGATGGATGATGAAATATGTATGTTAGAGATACATTCATGCAGGGTGTTATGATGTGATGCATGATGGAATATATATGTTAGAGATACATCCATGCAGGTTGTTATGATATGATGCATGATGGAATATATATGTTAGAGGTACATCTATGCAGGTTGATTATGATATGATGCATGATGGAATGTGTATGTTAGAAATACATTCATGCAGGTTGATTATGGTATGATGCATAATGGAATATGTATGTTAGAGATACATTTCATGCAGGGTGTTATGATGAGAATGAAATTATGTGGATTATGCACTATGATGCAGTTTTAGGTGATGTGTATGCATGATTAGAAAATGATGCACCATGTAAATATTTGATCTGAATGATTATATTGCTATGCTATCGCATTTTTCGATGTTGATAGTGTTATTAAAAACCATTGCTGAGTTTGTTAAACTCACCACTCTTTCTTGTGTTTTGTTTTGGGGCTGCGTGGTGCGACACGCAGATTGACAGGATCTCCTCTTTGAGGAAAGGTCGGAGATGACTTGGATGTGATTGTGGAGATCGTTGTGTGACTCATTTTCCTTTGGTTTTATGCTTTATGTTTAGAACCTTTGTGCTTTATTTTTTTGGACTTATGTCACATTTTACAGTTATGTTTGCTTAAGACTTATTTGAGCCAGTGTGGGATTTAGTTAACTAAGCATGTGGGTTTGAAATTAGTTGTTTACTTTGTAATAAGCAACATTTTTTCTTTTCTTCTTATTTACTCTTACTCAAAAGATTGTACGTACTCCGTAATTCTGTTAATCGCCCGTGGTTAGGGTTAAGTCTTCCGCTAGATCATTTTCTAAATCTTCCTTCGTCGCCCCCGCGCGCTTGACCGGCCCCTGGACCGGTTCAGCTCGGGTTGGGCATCGCCGGGGCATGACATTGTTAATGTTAATTATTCTTATCTTAATTTAATTAATGAAAAATATATATTGATAAACCTAATTAACAATATTATTGATCGCCCATAAGAATTTCTTACAAGTGGAAAATAGGGGAGGAACACAAATGAATGCAAAATGTACTAATAAATATGGGAAATTGAAACTAACGTCCTTAGTTTGTAAGGGCAACATTCGGTGCAAAGGCAAACTACATTGTGCATATTATTTGCCCATGCAAGGGGAAACTGAATTGTGATTGCTATTATGTGCTCGCTGCTATGGTAATCAGAACATTGGAATGTTAGGGTTTTGCTTTTACGTAATCCTGTAAAATTGTATTTTGAACATGCAAAATTGCTACAACAAAAGCACATTCACACTTACAAATTTCATCCAAGGCAAGAGTGCAAAATTATCAAGGCAATGCAACTGGTCTCAGTTTAATCAAACATTGGCAAGACATAGATGAAAACAATATTATGATAACTCTAAGAAACTGTGTGACAACATAAGTTAATTTTTTACATACTACAGTGCCATCCAGGACATTGGAGTGCAACCACATCTCCAGCATAAAATTTCACAAGATAACTTCACTGCCTCTTGATGGCCTTCTGGCCAATGAGGCTCACCTCTACACTGAAGCATAATGCCTCTCCACGTGGCCCCATGACTTTATTGAATATCAGATTCTTCCTGGTCTTCAGCTTCCTCAACTTCATTGTCTTCATCCTCTTCAGGAGCATCAGGATCCATTCGCTGCAACCACAATCAGGTCTAATGAGCCAATTTCATGGCACTTACTTTCATCTGTTTCTCTAAGCGCCCTAAGCCTCTTTTGGCAGCTTCATTATGTGGGTTTATTCTAGGGTTACAACAACTGCGTCAGCAAGAAGAATTATGCAGCATCATAGAAAAACAATACACACCATTACTTTTGTCAATGAAAAAGGTTATCACAAGCACTATCTTTCTCCATACCAAGCTAGCAATATCTCAGTGTATCAATTCAAGACAGAATTTTCTAGTACAAAACTAGCACTCAGTGGCATAGAGTTGTTTATCTCTATCTTTACTAGGGGAGCTCTGAGCTTCACATAAAGTTGAAGTAAAGACCAACTTGATAACAAAAAACCAAAGTCCACATTTGGAGATGCTACGAGGAAAGTATCTCTTGACTGGCTACCTCTGCTCTGTTTAAAGTTTTAGAGTGACTCTTGAATGGAGATCCAATGGCTTCTTATCAAGTCTCAGCAGCTTACCCTATCCAAAAATCAATGCAAGATGAACTGCAATTTGGACCAGAGCAAACAAGAAGATGCTAGGAGCTGTGTTTATGACATTCCATATGCTATAATTTGCTCCCACCACGGCAAAGACTACCTGCATTCACATATATGTATTGAGTTCTGATTAGTACTAAAAAGTGTCTAAAATAACTATTACAAGTTTATTTTTCTACTATGGTTACAAGAATAATGTCTAAAAATAGGGAAGTAAAATAGAGCATAATCCATATCAACAACCTAAACTGTTGCTAATGATAATTAATAAGAATACATAGGGACAAAGATCGAGAGAATCTTAATTCATTATCTATGTACAATCCGAAAGCTCATTGTAAAGCATCAATTCTATCTGTTCCACTTTGTATTCCAGATCTACAAAGGATATGCATGTACCTGCAAAGGATATGCATGTACCTGCATTAGTATCATTGCAATTACTTCAGAAACAGGTGCTAGACGCCCAAATTGGCTGGGGAATAAGGTCGCCAAAATTACTATAATGGCCATAATACATGGTAGATTTCCTCCTTTAATTCTTCGTAATTTTGTCAAATATGTTGCAGTTTGCAAACAACAAAGGATATGGCCATAGCTGTAGCTATATCTAAGACAAGGAGCTTGCCACCAGCTTTGCAATAACAAGAAGCCAATTACAAAAGTCATCAAGTTATCATGTCAATCTATCAAGCAATCCGGGTTGCCAATTAATAAATCAACACTTGCCCTTATGAACCAGAGCCAACAAGTATAGCTCCTCCCTAACAAATTTAATCACATAGCCATAGAAGGAGCAAGCTCTGTTGTTTCCCCTATTTCATCGCCAGTCATTGAAAACTATCTCTGGGCAGCCTAATAAACCTCTCCTAATAAAATTTAGCCTATTCAAATAACAGAATGAACACTAATGTAAACGTGAACCATAATGGAAAGAAGGCAACTATTTCATAAAACTCGAGCTATCGACCCAGGATGGACATGCAGTATAAATACTTTCAACATTTGTTCATCATTAGACACAAGAATTTGCAGCATCCTTTTCAGCTTCAGATATAAAATCGAAGGAAGAACAAAAATCTGAGACAAGTAAGCAAATTACAGGTACCTGATCCAAGCAAGAATGCCAACAGTAGTGTCCCAATGGAGCGAATTAAACGACACAAATCAGCTTTAAAGAGTAGCAAGGGGACGGCTAGCGGGAGGAGGAACTCCAACACAATTGAGTAGGCAGGGGACTCGGAGGCGATGAGGTCCAGATCGTTGGCAGTGAGGCTGATCGGCATGCTGATGAGGGCCCCGCTGGGGGTGCTCCCGATCTTCATCTTCACCAACCTTCACTTCTCACTCGCACTCAGCATAGTGGACACTGCAAATCAAAACCCGAATTCTGTTCAACAGAAGAAAGAAATGGTTTTTAGAGCAGAGAATTGGAATAAGGAACACCCAGTGATGACGGGATTACCAAACACCGAAGGCGGCGGAGGCAAAGAGGGCGGTCCAGGTTCCAACAACGATATGAACGACACATTGAGATGGGCCCGCGTCCGTGCTCGAAGAACACCTCGGCTCGGCGGAGAGAGGAGTCGATCGCTTCTGCAGAGAAGAGGAGCCGATTGCTGCTGTGGAGAAGAGGATTGCAATGAGGGGAGAAGGAGCGGGTTGGAGCTGGAAGCTGGCAGAGACGGCGGAGGCAACAAACCGAAAGGATGAAGGCGAGAAACGACGACGCCATGAGCGGAAGAGAAAGGCTACGGCGAGGGCATTAGGGGGATCTAGGAGAGGAAGAAGACCGCTCTCACTAATCGCGGCGTGACAGCCACCAGCGCCAGCTCCGGCGATTCGGGAGACATCATGCCTTAGAATGAAAATCAAAGTATGAACCAGTTTGGTTTAAATAAAGACCGGACAAACAACCCGGTTTACTAAGCTTACGAGAAAAGTGACGTTGGTGAGAGCTCCTCACAGTGGATCCGAAGCGCTTTTATCAAGTTTTTCTTTGTCGGTATAGTTTGATAACCTGCCCAAAAAGCTAACCGTCTGGTCCCCTGACTAGACTTTATCTGACCCTACATCTCACAATTTTTATAAATTATTTATTAATTATATATAAATTAATTATTTAGATAAATTTATCTTCTTATTTTTTTCAGTCTTACTTCTTTTTGTTAGGGGATTTCAGTAGTTCTCTACGCAGAAGTTAAAAAAATAAATTGGATGATCCTTCCTTGCAAGGGATAGAGAAGAACGTTTTTTTTTTATGTGGGACAACCTTCTCTTAATTAATCAAGACTACTCTTTACACTTTATAGTGAGTAGTAGTTATTAATTAATTTTTAAAACTCTTCTATTAGTTGGCAAAATAGAAGAAATAATTAGAATTTTATTAAAATAAAAAAAAATTACCAGGAGAAGTGGCTACAACTTTTGAGTTTAAAAAAGGAAAAACAAAGAAGAAAATAAGGAAAATTCTTCTTGAAGATGAGAGCTCCCCTTGCACAGGCTCTTCTTCCTTCTTAAGTGCTTCCGTTTATCTTCTAATTCCTCGATCTTCTTCGACTTTTTAAAGGTCAAGGATTTTACTTTGTGTGTGATAGACTTCTAGATTTCTCTTTTGGAGGTTATGTAGACTTAAAAGCGAAAAACCCCTTCTTATAGAAATGAAAGGGTATTTATAGGATGATAGTTGCACGATTAAGCAAAATAGTGTGGTGAGTTAGAAAGGTAGCTTGTGAGAAGTGGAGAGTGGATTAGTGGGATATGGGAAATGAGTTAGTAGGAGTGTTAGTGAGAACCACTTGATTAGTGGAGGACGTGGGAAGTGTGAGAGAAGACCGGGCATTATACCTTTGACTTGGTCATCTCTACTTTTTTTTTATTTTTTATTATATTTTTTTATTTCATCATCCTTTTTTTACAATAAGGGATCACGAGCATCAAGGCTTTAATTTAATCTTCCCATTTCTTATGTGGGGCCCATAAAGTTTTCCACATAACCTTTTTTTTCTTTGAACTTTGAGTTCTTTTGGAATTTAACTTTTTTTGTATTTTTAGTTATTTTGGTCTTTCATGGCTGAACAAGTTTTTTTTATAGCAAAATAATAGCATAGGACCCACGAGTCTTACCTAGCCTTTTTTATTTATTTCTGTTTTATGACTATTTTATTGTGAGACTTATGAGGTCTCCCATAGTCCTTTGCAAATTTTTATTACGTGGCCATGTAAGGCTTGCAAAGCCTCCCTCAGCCGTTTAACTTTGAATGTAAAGAGGCCCCCATAATGTCCTCTCATAATAAAATTTTTGTTGGAAGCCTTAGTCCATTCCTACGTGTGTAGGATTAGATCTTGCCTCTTCACTTTTTTTTTGTTAAAAGCCTTAGTCCATTCCTACATGTGTAGGATTAGATTTTGCTTCCTTACTTTTTTTTTTTTGACTTTGTCTAATTCAAAGACTTTGTTCATTTAAAAAATTGGTCTCACTCAGAGCTAGGCAAGCTCCGAAATCTTGGCTATTAGATTTTGATGATGATTTTTTCTTTTGAACTTTATCCGATTTTGAGACTTTGTCCATTTTGAAAATTAAGTATCATCCAGAGCTAGTTAAACTCTGAACTCTTACTTTTGAATTTTAATTTTTTTTTACACATTACTACTGCGTAACATTAGAATATGTTTCATATTTTTTTCTTTGGACTTTGTCGAATTTGGAGACTTTGTCCATTTTAGAAATTTAGACTTAGGAGCTAGTCAAGCTTCTGAGATCTTTGCAATTGAATTTTGATTTGAATTTTTTTTATATCAACAGACAGCCCCTCCGAGGGGTAACAGTGGATCAATCTTATAAATGCAACTGTTACACCTCGAAAAAGAATATGATTAGAAATTATGCATGGCCTTCCATCGAATTCTCCAAATGAGTTACCTGTAGTTCAAATTGATCCATATGGTACTCGTCTACATTTTGAAGGAATTTCTAAAGTTGTAATAGATAGGGCCGTAGAAAGCATAATCAGAGCTCGTAGAGGTGCTGTTGTAGAGCATTCAAGAGATGTACAACTCCCCGACTTTCTTCTTCCTCAAGGATATCTTTTTTGCGTTGAAGATCTAGAGTGTGGCCGTATTATTTTTCTTGATGATATAAAAGAAGAATTGATGAGAGAAGGAATTCTTCCTTCATATATATTTCTTCATGATTATCCTTCTTTCCTTCATTTTTTTTATTGGGGTAATAACCCTGAGAGGGGAACATTGTAACTAGTAGGAGAAATTACATCACAAATTTATTTATTTTTATGCCCTCCACTATCCAAAATTTGGAGTTCGGCAAGTAAACAATGGTCCTATGCTATCTGGACTATTATGAAGATTTAGGGGATCACACTCTTATTAAGAGTTTGAATTAGTCCCACGTTATAATTGTCCAAACTTCACGTACCTTATTATTCAGACTCTCACTCTAATTGGGAGTTTAAACTGATCCCACATTATAAATATCAGAGTTTAAACTGGTCTCACGTTGGGAGTTTAAACTGATCCCACATTATAAATATCAGAGTTTAAACTGGTCTCACGTTATAGGCATTTGAAACTTCACGTACCAACGTCGTCAAGACTCATTTGGAGTTTGAACTGGTCAAGACTCAATGGGAGTTTGAACTGGTCCTAGTATCCAAGCTTAATTGGAGGTAGACCTTTGGCTGGTTATCCAGTATCTTAACAACGTATCTTACCAACGATAACAACAAATCCCGAGATCTAGAGTATGCGACAAACTCCACGAATCCAAGTGATATTTTGTAACTTGTAACAGATTTACAACCTATCTCAATACGAATCCTAATCTTCATCAACATTGTCCGTTCTAATATAAAAATCCCTGCAACACACATCGGAATTTTGTTTCTCCGGATTGATTGCAGGGTGAGTAGCTTTATTTTTTTTGGGTTTGTTTCTTCGCTCTTGTTTCTCTTCCAAATTTTCTTTGCTTTTCTTCATCCACTGCGGCGTCTGTGCCCACTTATGGCCGAAGCGTGTGATGGAGTACTTAGGCGACCGGCACCCGGGCAGGGAGAAATCATGGCACACCCTTACCGCACTGTTGCTGCGATGGCCAATTTTTTTTTCTTTGTGCGACTAACGGTGCAAGGCGGTGGTGATCCACTGCGGCGTCTGTGCTCGCTTATGGCTGAAGTGTCGCTTTGCTGTGATGGAGTATTTAGGTGACCGGCGGCCGGGCAGGGAGAAGTGATGGAGCATCTTCACCGTATTGTTGCTGCGATGGCCAAAAAAAATAATTTTTTGTGTTCCATTGACGGAGCAAGGTGGTGGTGATGCAATGGCCCAAGGGAGAGAGGAAGATGGAGCCGTGGTGGAAGTGAGAAAGGCGGGGCAGTGTCCAAAGAGCGGCAGATTTGGCTGTGAGGGGCCCGGGCCGGAAGCTGTCCATGGTCCCGAGCTCGAGATCCATGAGGACGGTGTGGGGAACGAACCGGCCACCGCCGCTGCAGGTTGGAAATACCCTTGTCGGTGCTGTGATCGACGCAAACCACCTCCCAGAACTTCATCCCGATCTGGTTGCCGCACTGCCCGCTCTGGATGTGCAGGATCTCCTGCAATTTCGGGAAGAAGATGAGGCCCTCTGCAGCTCGCGTTTTTGCGGAGGCGGTGGCAGAGAAATGGGGAGGTCCGGCAGAGAGATGGTGTCGATCTGGTCAGTGAGGTGCTGGGAGAAGATGGTGGAGATGGTCGTGGCGCCGACGATGCGAGACGAAGGCTGGTGGTGGCGCAAGACGGAAAGAATGTCGGAGGGAAATAGATCCGGCGGTGCGAAGGGAGCGATGACGGCGATCGGAGCAGCTGTGGGTGGTGAGAGAAGGCGAGGCGGAGAAGGCGAAGCGAGGCACAAAACTGGGGTTGAGAGAAGGGTGGTGGTCGGGAGAATGGCGGATCCTAGAGGATAGGAGGGAGAGCGGCAATAAGCGGTGGTGAGAACGATCAAGGGCGGTTGGAGGTGATCAGAATGGGATGGAGGAGCGTGGCGACGCGAGGTGTGGGTTGATGGACAAAGAAGAAGAGGAGATCCGGTGAGGGAGAACCGTCAGTCGGTGGTGGTCGGGAGAACGGCAGAATGGGAACCGGACTCGGAAGAGGAGAAGGGGCGATTGGAGGTGTTCGGAAAGGAACGGGATGGAGGAAGGAGAGGAAGGGGTATTAGGGATTTGATATCAATGGCCATGATTTGTCCATGGCGATCAATGGCTGTGATGATTTTTTTTATTTATGAATGGTCCTGATTTACTCAGGAAAATCAATGGCTACAATTCGATTTGATTTGATTTTTTTTGAATTTTTTTTTAAATCTGGCTTGCCATGAGCCAGCTTGGTTCTGCTCAAGTCTGGCTGAGCTCGGCTTAGGTAGAGCCGCCACCTTTTTTTTATTTTAATGAAGCTAAATTATTTATTTATTTATTTATTTTGCAGATTGAAGACTACTTTGGGATTGGAGCAAGTCTTCTTCTTTCTGCCAGCTACAGGCGTGTAATTTACAAACATCCAAGAACTTTACAGGCATGTAGTTTACGGACATCCAAGAACTTAAATAACTTATATAACGACATATAAAAATTTGTTGCAATTCTAATTCTCTTTTCAAGAAGATTGAGAATCTTAATAATTTTTTATGTCATTTTGCAAGTTTTATTACGTCTCTTTCTAAGGGGATTGAGAACTTTAGACTTACTTATTTCGATTTTTTTTATT
Organism: Saururus chinensis; assembly: GCA_035235625.1. NCBI lineage: Eukaryota > Viridiplantae > Streptophyta > Magnoliopsida > Piperales > Saururaceae > Saururus > Saururus chinensis. The sequence goes on from CP141144.1 coordinate 26,575,065, forward strand.
TTTCAAAAGAGAGATGTAAGTTTCAATATGTCTCTTTTCGAGTGGATTGAGAACTTTAGGTTTATTCTCTTTGATTTTCATTGTTTCTTTCGATTTTTTTTTGTTTTTTAAAAGAGAGACGCAAGTTTTATTATGTAAGGACCCTCATCTTTAAACCGGTTTTGGTTTTCTTTAATTATGGATTACCGTGAGATTTACGCGTTTTCTGATCTTATTCGGTAATTTCGTAGATAAATAGTGTTTGTGATGGTTTTAACCAAAATTAACTTCAGCATTAGTAGTTTTAAGTGATTTTAAACCAAATGTGAATTTTTGAGATTTTTCGGAATTTTTACTATTTTCCCAAAAAGTAGGGTTTTGGCGGGACCCTGTGGGCCCCACCGTCGAAAATTTTATTTTTGTGTCAAATGAACCTAGACATATACTTAAGGTTTCACAAAAATTTTTAGAATTTTATTAGGCTTAAATTGTGCTTAAATTTGTAAAATACCCACTTTTAGCCTACTTTTCATATTTACACCCCAAAACTTACCTATGCCTACCCCAACCCTTACTATAAAAGGGCAAACCAGAGCCATTTCCATTTTTGGGAATAGGCTAAGGAAGGAGGGCTAGCCTAATCCCCACTTAGGCCCGAATTAGAAGCCGATTAAGGTAAGCTTACTCTAATTAAGCACTAATCCATGGCTTTTCTCTTAATTTCTTCCAAATCTACCATTTTCCCCTTGATTCAATTCATTTTTGACCAATTTGTGTTTTACTACAAACCCTAACATTCAAAATTCGATTTTTACTACCAACAAGCCCTAGATCTAAGGTTTAATTAGGGATTTCTTAAGTAAATCGATTTCCATTAGAGTTTAATTTAAACTCATTGTGTTTCAAGGATTTCAAGAAGGGTGACTCTTCAATCCGAGCTTAATAAAGTGCTGAGGTATGGGTCTTCAAAATCTCTATTTATCCATGGTAAAACTCTCCATTTTTGGCTTATTTCGAAATGGTTTGCTTGATTTAGTGTGTTAATGGTAAGATTAGAAAATGAAATTATTTAATCCCGATTTCTTAGGGTTTTGCATTATTTTGGTTTGGTTTGATATTCTGGAAGTCAAGGAGGACTTTTGATGATGATTAGGGTGTTAGATGTGGATTTGAAGTGTTATCTATGGTGTTTCGGTTTGGATTTACGAAAGGAAGAAGATGACTGTTCTGCCGTGTTGGCGATCGATCAGCCTTGCAGGGCGATCGATCAGCTGAACTATAAATTTCAAATTTTTGCGTGTAACCAATCAAACGGCCTGAAGGGCGATCGATGGGCTACACAGAAAATTGCATGTTGTGCATAAGATGTCTATTTTGATGATTCCACTTTAGCTTGCCAATTTTATAATAATGTGGAGTGTTTTAAGCTATGTTAAGCTACTGGAAATGCATGCTATTGAGTTTATGGAGTTGAGACATATGCTTAGGGATGGTGGAATGACTTATGTTTTGTGGCATGATGTTGGAATCGTTATCTTGAAATTATGAATGGTTGTTTCCCTTTGGTTAAGCATATTTTTAAGAGGACTACAATCATTGTTGGACTGATTTGTCATGATAAATTGTGATTAATGGTGTGTGAATGTTAGTGAATGCCATGACTCAATAATGAAATGAGTGATGTTATAGGTGTTTAGCCTTTGTGGTTGAGTTTTGAATTTAGCTATGATTTCAACGATTCTTCTACTATGATTTCCGCTGGAATTCATGTTTAGATAGAAATTCACATGTGTAGTGTGGTAGTGAGTTTAATTTTAAGCATGATGACATGCATTATATGAAATGTTTCTACTGAATACACACACACATGTGGGGTCAAATGATGATGTTGAAGCTTAATATTGTGATTATGAATGATGCATTAAGGGCTGGTGAGAGCACTTATCATGGATTAGGATTCATGTATGCTTTGCCCACGTATGTACCATGCTACATGCATCATGAAAATAGATTTCTAATTGAGGCTTCATCGTGATTAATCGAATTTGACGGATTGGATGCAATGTGATGGAATTGTGTGCCGGATTGATCGGTCGTGGATTAATCGCAAGTTGATTGGTCCGAAAGGACATATTTTGATTTGAAGTTCCTGTGTGGGACGATTTGAAGTTCTTGTGTGGAACGAGTGCACTCCCTGGGTTGAGTCTAATTAAATGGAATGATGTGGGGACGAGTTGTGTACTTGTTTTGCGGATTGTGAGAATGTTATTATGTGTGTCATCTGGACCCTGAGAATCCAGTGTGGTATGCCGTGTGCACCCCCCTACCACGTGTTCTAGGGTTCTCTGTGTGAGAACTCGGGCTCTTCCCCCCACAGGAGATGTCCCTGGGCAAACACCCCTGCTCTAGATTCTCTGTGTGAGAATGGGACATCCTTGGCCAGGATCGTTCAGGGCGAACAATATTAGGGATTGACAACCCCGATCTTTCTTGAATTCTTGTGTAGAATTTTGGACCATGACACGCCTTCGTGGCCTTGTCCATGCTCCCGTCTGTGTGACGTTAATGTGTGATTACTCCTTGATGGAGGTTGATTGTGATGACATTATGCATGTGGGAATATGTATGTTAGAGATACATCCATGCATGTTGAATTATGAAATAATGCATGTGGGAATATGTATGTTAGAGATACATCCATGCAGGTTGTGATGATATTATGCATGTGGGAATATGTATGTTAGAGATACATCCATGCGGGATTGGTTATGATGTGAATGCATGTGAGAATATGTATGCTAGAGATACATTCATGCAGGTTGAATTATGCATTATGATGCAGTGTTAAGTGATATGAATGTGTGATCAGAAAGTGATGCACCATGTAAATCTTTGATCTGAACGATCTCATTGCTAAGCTATCGTATTTTCTACGTTGACAGTGATATTAAAACCATTGCTGAGTGTTAAAACTCACCCCTCTTTTGTGTTTTGATTTGGGGCTGCGTGGTGCGACAGGCAGACGGACAGGATTGCCTCTTTGAGGAAAGGTCAAAGGTAGCTTGGGTGTGATGATGGGGATTGTTGCGTGACTTACCTGCGTTTATTTCATGCTTTATGTTCGAACCTTTGTGTAGGGTTCTTGTTTGGATTTATGTCATATTTTGCAGTTGTGATGCTTATGACTTATTTTGAGCTGGTGTGGGCTTTACTTAACTAAGTTTGTGGGTTTGAGATTGTTGTTTACTTTGTGATAAGCAACACATTTTCTTCCCTTTTATTCACTCTTGCTCAAAGGATTATGCTCACTCCGTGTTTCTGTTAATCGCCCGTGGTTAGGGATTAAGTCTTCCGCTAGAATCGTTTCTCAATCTTCACTTCGTCGCCCCCGCGCACTTGACCGGCCCCTAGACCGGGTTCGGCTCGGGTCGGGCATCGCCAGGGCATGACACATTATGTCTCTTTCCAAGGGGACTGAGAACTTTAGGCTTGCTCTCTTAGATTTTTGATTGATTGATTTTTTTTTGTTTAAATTTGTTAAAAGGGATGCAGTCTAATTATGTCTCCTTCGAGATTGAGAACTTTAGACTTGCTTACTTTTGATAATTTTTTTATCGTTTTTCAAGAGAGAGATGCAAGTCTCATTATGTCTCTTTCTGAGGGGATTGAGAACTTTAGGCTTGCTCTCTTTGATTTTGATTGATTGATTTTTTTTGTTTAAATTTATCAAAAAGGATGCAGTCTAATTATGTCTCCTTCGGGATTAAGAACTTTAGACTTGCTTACTTTTGATGATGATTTTTTTTTATCGTTTTTCAAAAGAGAGATGCAAGTCTCATTATGTCTCTTTCTGAGGGGATTGAGAACTTTAGGCTTGCTCTCTTTGATTTTGATTGATTAATTTTTTTTGTTTAAATTTATCAAAAGGGATGCAGTCTAATTATGTCTCCTTCAGGATTGAGAACTTTAGACTTGTTTACTTTTGATGATGATTTTTTTTTATCATTTTTCAAAAGAGAGATGCAAGACTCATTATGTCTCTTTCTGACGGGATTGAGAACTTTAGGCTTGCACTCTTTGATTCTGATTAATTAATTTTTTTTGTTTAAATTTGTCAAAAGGGATGCAGTCTAATTATGTCTCCTTCGGATTGATGATTTTCTTTTTTATCATTTTTCAAAAGAGAGATGCAAGTCTCATTATGTCTCTTTCGGAGAAGATTGAGAACTTTAGGCTTGCTCTATTTGATTTTGATTGATTGATTTCGTTTTTTAAATTTGTCAAAAGGGATGCAGTCTAATTATATCTCATTCCGGATTGAGAACTTTAGACTTTCTTACTTTTAATGATTCTTTTTTATCATTTTTCAAAAGAGAGATGCAAGTCTCATTATGTCTCTTTCTGATAGGATTGAGAACTTTAGGCTTGCTCTCTTTGATTTTGATTGATTAATTGATTTTTTTTTGTTTAAATTTGTCAAAAGGGATGCAGTCTAATTATGTCTCCTTCGGGATTGAGAACTTTAGACTTGCTTACTTTTGATGATGATTTTTTTTATCGTTTTTTAAAAGAGAGATGCAAGTCTCATTATGTCTCTTTCTGAGGGGATTGAGAACTTTAGGCTTGCTCTCTTTGTTTTTGATTGATTGATTTTTTTTGTTTAAATTTATCAAAAAGGATGCAGTCTAATTATGTCTCCTTCGGGATTGAGAACTCTAGACTTGCTTACTTTTGATGATAATTTTTTTTTATCGTTTTTCAAAAGAGAGATGCAAGTCTCATTATGTCTCTTTCTGAGGGGATTGAGAACTTTAGGCTTGCTCTCTTTGATTTTGATTGATTAATTTTTTTTGTTTAAATTTATCAAAAGGGATGCAGTCTAATTATGTCTCCTTCAGGATTGAAAACTTTAGACTTGTTTACTTTTGATGATGATTTTTTTTATCATTTTTCAAAAGAGAGATGCAAGTCTCATTATGTCTCTTTCTGAGGGGATTGAGAACTTTTGGGTTGCTCTCTTTGGTTTTGATTGATTGATTTTTTTTGTTTAAATTTATCAAAAGGGATGCAGTCTAATTATGTCTCTTTCGGGATTGAGAACTTTAGACCTGCTTACTTTTGATGATGATTTTTTTATCGTTTTTCAAAAGAGAGACGCAAGTCTCATTATGTCTCTTTCTGAAGGGATTGAGAACTTTAGGCTTGCTCTCTTTGATTTTGATTGATTGATTTTTTTTGTTTAAATTTATCAAAAGGGATGCAATCTAATTATGTCTCTTTCGGGATTGAGAACTTTAGACTTGCTTACTTTTGATGATGATTTTTTTTTATCGTTTTTCAAAAAAGAGATGCAAGTCTCATTATGTCTCTTTCTGAGGGGATTGAGAACTTTAGGCTTGCTTTCTTTGATTTTGATTGATTGATTTTTTTTTGTTTGAATTTGTCAAAAGGGATGCAGTCTAATTATGTCTCCTACGGGATTGAGAACTTTAGACTTGCTTACTTTTGATGATTTTTTTTTTTTTATTTTTCAAAAGAAAGATGCAAGTCTCATTATGTCTCTTTTTGAGAGGATTGAGAACTTTGGGCTTGCTCTCTTTGATTTTGATTGATTGATTGATTTTTTTTGTTTAAATTTGTCAAAAGGGATGCAGTCTAATTATGTCTCCTTCGGGATTGAGAACTTTAGACTTGCTTACTATTAATGATTTTTTTTAATCATTTTTCAAAAGAGAGATGCAAGTCTCATTATGTCTCTTTCTAAGAGGATTGAGAACTTTAGGCTTGCTCTCTTTGATTTTGATTGATTGATTGATTTTTTTTTTGTTTAAATTTGTCAAAAGGGATGCAGTTTAATTATGTCTCCTTCGGGATTGAGAACTTTAGACTTGCTTACTTTTGATGATGATTTTTTTTTATCATTTTTCAAAAGAGAGATGCAAGTCTCATTATGTCTCTTTCTGAGGGAATTGAGAACTTTATGCTTGCTCTCTTTGATTTTGATTGATTATTTTTTTGTTGAAATTTTATTTGATTTTTTTTACTAACTTCTCTCTCTTTTTTTTTAGGTTTATTTTTTCTTCTGAAAGACTCCTTTTACAGAATGACTTCTTCTTCTCGTGCAAGCGTCCAAAGCCAAGAAGAAGAGACATCAGGCGGTTCAAGGTTCCCAGTTTTCGTTTGGATGGACAAATCATCTCTAGAACCATAAAAGATTTAGGTGCTGATAACCAACACAAGCGGACTTCTATTTTAAAGAAAATGATTCCTGATCTTGAAAGAACTCTAATAACTAATAGAGAGTGGATATTTCCAAAACCTGCCTACATATGTGGAGATGGCGGCGAAGGCGGTTCTTTTTCTTATAGATTTCCATGAAAGCAAATCGGCATTTTCAGATATATGGGGAAGTTATTTTCCACCAACATGTCTTTTGATCGTGATCTATCAATTAGATCTTATAAATCTGCAGTTTGTTCCAAAGGTTCCCCTTCAAGAGGAATTCTGTCAAAACAATTATTTTTAAAACGCTCTTCGGAATTGACTCACCATTTTAGTGGTGTCAAATTCGTAGTGTTTACAAAATGGGGTAGAGATTTCAGCAAGTGAGGATATGGAGACATTGAATGTCGAGTTTTATATCCAAGTACCCTTACATCTTCGAATAATAGAGAAGAGAACGTTTAGTTAAAAACACTTTTGACTCAATCCATGGCAAAAGGTTCTTCATATAATGACTTCGACCACATAAGCGGATGGGCCTATGACTCAAAGCATTGGTCTATTCTCACTGGGAAGATTGTAGGTTCATATGCATCTAGATTGGAGAGAAGTGGTTTGTTGGAAGCAGTATTGGCCACACAGAGAGGAATAAAATTGAATAAGCAAATTTATATTGCCATGTTGGAGTCTTTTTGTTCTGCAACCAATACTTGTCTTTCTCCAAACAGTGAGTATGGGTTTTCTTTAAGTGAGATGACACATATCTCAGCTCTTCCAGGCTTCGGGGAGATTTATGAGGAGTATATTCCCTGCAATGAAGAATTAGAGTTGATTCGAGAGGCAGAACCTGACTTATACAGGATTGTAGCTGAACTGTTTCTTCACTTTACCATTATTGCAAAAGAGAAACCAGTTCATGCCAAAGGCGTTCTCATTCAACAGTGGACAAGACATTTCTTTAACATTATTGAATTTAGCCAAACACAGGCCGAGATTGAGAGTAGTGAGAAATCACTGAGATATAAGACTCGGACTCCTCTTACCAAGGCAGATATTGAAGCACAAGCAAGAAAAGATTCCATTAGCTTGGAAGATTACTAGTGCCTGAAAGTGAAGAACCAGGGCTTCGAGCATTACGAGCTGATGGCCATGCCATGCTCAGAGAAACTTTTCTTGCTGCATACCTTGTTGCATGGCTTCGTCGTTGTATATTTTCGAGCAAGAATCCTCGACTACTCGATCCTTCATTATTCTTAGTTGCAGACCGCATGGCATTGGGCACATGTTTTGCCCTTTGCCCTGCCATGGTAGCTCGATTATGCACTGGTTTACGTGATCATGTAAAGCATCTTGGTTCGGAGAAGTACAAATTGAAGGCTTATCCTGCTCATTTCTTCTACAGCTGGTATGTCATGCATTGCCCGTCTCTACACCCTCCACCTGCTCCTCAAGCTCATAGGGGTGAAGCCTTCTTGGGGAGATTAGCAGTATGTTCTTTTAAAAACTTATCTTTGAAAGAAGCACCAGAGAAAATCCGTTTTCATGGAAACTGGCATCTTGGAAGTCTCCCACATTTTAACGATGAAGAATGATGACAGACGATTCTTCCCTTGCTGGTGTAAAAAAAATGGATGATGCTGCATTTATCTGGTTTATCAACATCCGCCCGAGTACTTTAGTTTACCGAAGTGTACTTCAAATAGAACTTGAACCGTACACCCCAAGCAGATTTGCTGTACAATTTGGATATTCTCAAGGTATGGTGGGAAATCCTAACCTTCAATGGAAACGACATGGAGAAATTTGTGATGCTGCTTGTGCTTGGTATCACTTCATAAAATGTGATACTGGAACAAAATTCATTTATCCTGATGAAAGCACCGTCTACACTGAATGTTTTGCTAATTGGTGGGTAAGGGCAGCTGAGAACCACCTAAATGTAGATATATCAAATGCACCTTCATTCCGCTCCATCATTGTTGATTCAAACAAAAGGCCACTTTCACCTAAATCAGATGATCTTGGTAAGGGAACCAGGATAAAGTCAAAAGCCCTTCGTCTTCGAAAGAAGAAGAAAAGTGGTCAAATTACTATTCAAGGTTTAAATATTTTGGCTTCTTCTTTATATATATATATACATATACATATATATACTCATTGTTCTCCTTGTATGTAGAAGTTTCATCTTCCTCTTGTCACGCAAGTGATGTGGATTCCCAAAGCTTGGTGAACTTTGTGGATGGAATTGATGACGATATAAATACAGAAGACATTATTACTTTTGAAGGTATGCTAAACACACATCCTCTTCTATTTTTTCAACGAAAAGAAAACTTATTTTCCTTTCTCCCTTTTTTTTAGGTACCCTTGATAATTTGGGTTCATCAAGAATTCAAGAATGGACTCATGAACCTAATGAGACTGAAGTTGTCCCTTCTTTATCAAGTATGGTTTTTTTTTTTTAAGGTTGCATAGCTCACTCCTTTTATTTTTTTAGGTCCAATACGTAGAAACTCAAGGGAAGTGAATCCAATAGAGTCTCAAGGATTAAACCTTTTACCTGAAAGCTCAAGTGAATGGATATTATAGGTCCAATTACCCCTAGCTCATCTAAAGGTTTATAATCACGGTCATTGACTATTTTTCAAAATGGGCAGAAGCTACAGCACTTCGTGAAACAAAAATGAATGATGTATTAAAATTCTTGAAGACTCATATTATTTATAGGTTTGGAATCCCGAGAAGGTTTGTGCATGATAACGGACCTCAATTTTCAAACTATAAATTTTACCAATTTTGTGCAAAGTATGGCATTGAGAGTATAGCCTCAACGGCATACAATCTTGCCGCCAATGGGCTTGCTGAAGCTTTCAACAAGACTATATGTAAACTCTTAAAGAAAGTCATTTCAAAGAACAAAAGAGATTGGCATGAAAAGTTGCTAGAAGTATTGTGGGCTTATCGCACCATAGTTCGAAATGCAACTCAAGCAATACCTTTCTCCCTTATTTATGGATTTGAAACGGTTTTACCCTTAGAAATTCAAATTCCATCGTTGAGAGTGGCTTTGGCAAATCAATTAACAAATGATGAGAATATCAAGCTATGCTTACAAGAACTAGAAACTCTTGACAAAAAAAGGCTACAAGCCCAGCAAACTACAGAGTTGTATCAGGCAAGGATGATTGGGGCTTTTAATAAAAAAGTTAAACAAAGATCTTTCAAGAAGGGTGATTTGGTGCTTGCTGTCAAATGACCTATGGTTTTCACACATAAGTCAAAGGGCAAGTTTGAACCTAAATGTGAAGGGCCATATGTTGTTGTGACGGTTTATTCAAATGGAGCTTACCAAATTTTGACACAAGAAGGTGATCGGTGTTTACTACCGATCAATGGAAAATTTCTAAAAAAATATTACCCTTAGAAATATAATCATATGTTACAGAGGAATAAGGGAAGGAAATTCAACTACAAATACAAGGTTTTATTATTTAAAAAAAAACTAAAATTGGAGACTATTAAAAACTTCATCCATAGCTTGTGTTGCTTTATGCTCCGTTGCTATTCCTGCTTCTTCACTAGAAGAAAAGGATCACTCCATGTCTTCAATTTCTTGATGCAGCTTGCTTACTTCCCCAGCTTTGACACTGATCTTTGCATCCAAATCTTTAAGCCTAGGGGATGAATCTCTGAGCTCTACCTCAACAATTGATTGTTCCACTGAAACCCCATGAATCTGGTTCTCAAGTTCTTCCTTCTTTTTAAGAAAAGCCTCTATTTGACTCACCTCAATATGTGCTTGCTTTAGAGAAATCTGAGAATCCATGAGTTTATTGAGAAAGGCATGTTTCAAAGAAGACTGTACTTCAATATCTTTACCCTCTGATTTAAGTTCTTCAAGCTCATTTAACAATTGAGACTCTACCTTTCTCTTCTCATCCAATTTCATAGATATGAGACTTGGTTCACATGCTCTCTTTATTTCATCAGAAATTGTGATTATCTTATCCAATGCAGAATGATAAGGACTTGTGTCAACTTCTTGATAATCTAGAAGGCTTAATAAGCTTTCTAATTCAGCTTTCCTTACGGCTATCATGGTGGGGATCATCTTAATCAGAATCTCCAGTGTCTCTTTAAATGTTCTAAGGAGAGAAGATACAATCACCGTTTGAACACATACATTTTCTACATCATTTTGTTAATGGGTGGAAGAAGTCACATCGACATGTTGATTTCAAGCACCTTTGCTCAAGGTTAGGCCTTTACTATAAGAAGAATTTTTACTTGCAAAAGAGTTAGAACTCAAATTGTTAGCTGCTGAAATATCTTTTATGGCCTCAATTCTTTCCACCTTGGATGAAATACCCATTTCTAAGGGTGGTGAAGTAAGTGTGGTGGGAACCTACAAGTCAAAATTCACACAAATTAAAAAAAAAGAAATGGAATTAAAGAAGAAGAACCAGAAGATATACCCAAGCAAATCGAGCAAACCCCAATTCTTGGTTAATCTCATCTCTGGGTCATCGACATATTGTTTCAGCTCGGTGGATAGAATCAGATCGATTTCCAAAATGCCTTTCTGGATATTCCTCAATATCCCAGCTTCAAAAGGCCAAGAAGCTGTTGTAGGGTGCAAGAATTTAGGTGCTTGATGTATAAAGTTTGCATGATATTGGCATACTTGACATTTCTTAGCATATTCCATACAATCTTTTATCATGGTAGGCCAATAATATCCCAACCTTTTTATCCTATCTTGCAATTTTGGACCAGGCTGGTGAGCTCCACAAACGCCATCATGGGTTTCTTGGATCACTTTTTGGGCTTCTTTTTGTAACAAGCACCTTTGTAAAATCCCATCATAAGACTTTCGATACAACATTTTCATTTTTGCATCATAATAAAACTTTGGGGTTCGTCGTCTTATGCTTGCGGCCTTCGATGGGTCTTGGGGTAAGATTTTATGTAAGGCAAAATCAATCAGAGGGGAACACCAATCATCAGACTCAAAGTCAAATGAAATTTGCTCTATGCTGTTACATTCACTTAGTAGTTCAAATTCACTGGGTAGCAATCTTTTCTCACATATGGAAACTCCAATATTTTGTCCTTCTAATATTGTCATAGAGGTGGATAGTGCTGCAAGGGCATTTGCTTTAGCATTCTTTGACCTCACTATGTGTTGTATGTCAAAATCATCAAATAATTTTGCTAATTTCTTAGCCATTGAGTGATAAGGTAAAAGCTCAGGTTTTCTTACTTCAAAAACCCCTTTCATCTGATTAACAACTAATTGGGAATCCCTAAAGGTTGAGAGAGATTTTATTTGTAATTCATGTGCCAATTGCATTCCAATAATTAGAGCCATGTATTCAGCCATGTTGTTAGAGCATGGTTGTGTTAGCACAAAAGCATGTGGTATCATGTGTTTTTCTGGTGTGATAAAGACAATACCCACTCCCGATACATTTTGTCCTTGATCATTTGTTCTTGATGCACCATCAAAGTACATCTGCCATATGCTTTCTTGAACTTTTATGGGGCTTGCAAAGAAGACAGCTTCATCAGGTAAATCTTCTTATAACTTTGAACCTTCTTTCAAAGGGTGCTCAGCAAGAAAATCTGCTAATGTTTGACCTTTTACTGCTTTTTGTGGAATATAAACTAGATCATAGGGTGACAACAAAAGTGACCATTTTGCCAATTGAGAATTAAGAGATCCTGCCTTCGTCATTAAAATTTTGAGCGGATTGACTCGAGATACCACAAATGTCGTCTGACCCAACAAATAGTGTCTTAGCTTCTCAACAGTAAACATGAGTGCTAGACATTCTTTTTCAATAGGAGGATATCTATACTCAGCCCCTACCATCATTCGACTCAAATACTATAGAGCTTGTTCTCGACCTTCATCATTTTTCTGTGCAAGCATCGCTCCAAGTGAATGATCAAGAGCTTTTGTATATAGGATGAAGGGTCAACCTTGGATGGGTACCGATAAAACCGGTGGCTGAGTGAGATAACATTTGATCTCGTTGAAGGCATTATCACATGCTTTGTCCCAAACAAAGTCTACTCATTTCTTCATCAACCGAGAGAATGGTTGACATCTTCCAGATAAGTTTGAAATAAATCTTCTTATATAAGCTAATCTCCCTTGCAGCCCCTTTAACTCTCGCAAGTTTCTTGGTGGCCTCATTTCTATTATTGCTTTTGTTTTTGCAGGATCCACCATGATTCATCTTTGGTTACAATAAATTCTAAAAATTTACCAGAAGACACTCCTAGAAAGCATTTGAGAGGATTCATCCTCATTAGGTGTTTTCTTAAAATTTCAAGGATCATACGAAGGTCTGCTATGTGATCACTTGCATGTTTGCTTTTGACAGCAAGATCATCAACATAACACTCCACTCTTTTATGTATATATTCTTTAAATATTTTTGTCATAGCTCTTTGATATGTTGCTTCTTTATGCCAAATGGCATAACAGTGTAACAATAAATACCAAAAGGAGTCTTGAATGTTGTATGTTTTTCATCTTCAAGGTTCATTTTTATTTGATTGTACCCAGAATATCCATCCATAAATGACATACGGTCATAACCAGTTGTGTTATCAACTAAAATTTCTGTGATTGGTAAGGGGAATTCATCTTTTGGACATGCATCATTTAAGTCTCTAAAATCGATGCACACACAAATTTTTCCATTCTTTTTTCATAATTGGTACAACATTGGCAAGCCAATCAGGGTGTTGCTCTTCCCTAATAAAACCAGCTTCCTTTAGCTTTTGAACTTCTTTTTCAATTTCTTGCATTATTGATGGTTTAAACCTTCTTTGTGCTTGTTTTGCAGGTTTTACCTCAGACCTTATATTCAAATGATGAACGGCAACTTTCGGACTTAGTCCTAGCATTTCAGTATAATTCCAAGCAAACACATCTTTAAATTCTTTAAGTAGACTTATCAAAGATTCTGCCTCGTTCGTAGTAAGACTAGTGCTAAGGAAGATAGGCAATGGGTGTTCTTCTGTACCCAAATTTACTTCTCTTACCTCATCTTGTGTAGGAGGAAGAATTTTTACTTCTTCCTCAATTTCATATTCTTGGACTTCTTCAACATTACTAGCTTTGTTATTTTCATCATTATTGGTCTCATTATTTTCATGGCATTCTATTGAGACCATATTTACAGACTTTGTGTCAAGGTTGGATATTTCAAGTGATTCAAAGAAATCACAAGTATCCACATTTGGGTCCCAACTTGAAGTTTTGCATGATTCATTGTCACTTTCATTCCGTTGAGATAAGTCAATAAAGTCTAGTTTAAATCCCAGGCCATGTAAAGAAGAATTTTTTCGTTTTGACATTATAGATGGTTGTAATGAGGTTTTTCTCCCCACACCATTATTGAGAGCACCCGGAGAATCAAAGTTGTAGCCCATATTTTTCATAATGTCTTTTGAAATTGAACTATAGTTTTCTAATTTAACTTCATCTTTTTCTGAGTTTGATTCCTCTTTTGAAAATTGATCAATAGTGGAAGTTCGGTGAAATATGATTTCCTTTGAACTATCATTTTTTGGTACAAGGAAAGTAGATCCCTCAGGATTTTCTATATATGAAAAGGCATGTAAACGAGTCAAAGGCAACTCAAAATAAGTGGCAAATTCTAAAAAATCATCATTTTTCAAAGTTTTAAACGATTGATCTACAAACATTTTTGTTTTAAAAGAAGATGCAATATACCTCAAAAATAAATTTTTATTCATGCATACACAAGATACATCATCTTTGCAAGCCGTTTTCTTTACATCATTTACAACGTATTTGCAATACGGCTTTTCATTTACATGTACAATGTACTTTCCTTTAGCATTCGCAAACCTTGCATTGATTCCTTGTGGATCTATTGCTTTTGAGCCTTCAGATTCTTCAATTTCATCATCTTCATACATTGCAGAGTCAGCAAAATAGGCTTCAACACCTTTGAATGGTTTTTTGTTGGCAAAGACTCGGTGAATTTTTCCATCATCTCTAATATACTTGAAGCATTGGTGAAGGGTTGAGGGGATTACTAAGTTTTCATGTATCCAAGTTCGACCTAACAAAAGGCTGTAGGAAGTTTGGTTACTGATTACGTAGCATGTCACTTCAGACTTTAAACTTCCAATTCAACATTTTAGGCGGATCTTTCCTTTAGCTTTTTGTGAATTTGCATCGGATCCTTGAATATTTGTCATTGTAGGAGTAAGCTTCTTCATAGGGATCCCTAAGTATTCCAAGGTACGAACTAGGAGAATATTGATTCCAGAGCCTGGGTCTATTTGAATTTGACGCAGTTCCACGTGGCCAATATACCTTGTATGATACAATGTCCTTGTATGTTTCATGTCTCCAAGTAGCATATCATCCTTTGAGAATGTGATTGTTGTTTGAAGATTTTCAAGCTTAACTTCATGACACTTTTCACATATTTCTTTTTCCCCTTTGATTTCAACATGGTTGACATGAGGTGAATATTTTTTAGCTTCCATTAGCACATTGACAACCGTCTTCCTAATCTCTGGAGACAATCAAAGCAAGTCATACATGGTCAATCGGGTAGGTACATTTGCTAGTTGAGCGATCAAGTCATAATTTAGAGGCTAACTTATATCTGGAAGAGGTGAATTTCTTTTAACTGGCTCTTGAAACCGAACAACTTTTTGTTGTTTTGTTTTTTCTTTTTCCTACCAATAGTCAGAATAATCTTTGTGATAATCTCGCCCTGACCATGTTCCAGGATTTGATTCTTCAGTGTTGTGGATTTGCTCCATGCTTCCCTCGGAATCAGATGCAGAATCATCATAAATTTCACCAACAACTTCTTCATTCGCTAACTTGGTCATGTTGCAAAAGTCTTTAATCAAGCATTCCTCTTTAATTGTTGGAGCAAACTTATGATGAAGAGAAATCATGTTACACATGAATGTCTTCTCATTGTCTTCGTCTTTTTCGTTCAAAGGAGTAATCATTGATTCATCATCACTTCCCCATCCACTAGGAATAATTTTTTCATCACTTGCACATGGAGAGACTTTGGAGAGTCTTATCTTGTACCTTTTTCGTCCCATGTGCTCAACTTAATGTTCTTCGTAATCTTTTAAAATTTGAGGTTGAACATTAGGCACCTTGATTTGAGTTTTTGAGGTCATGACTTGGTTTCTAGAATATTTAATGTGAGACTTAGCCCCTCTAGACCTCGATCTAGTATTTCTTCTTGATAACGAATCTTTTTCGTAAAAGAAGTCACCCTGGGAGGCTGAGGTAAGTAAGAGGGTATCTTTGTTACCATGTCTAGAGTTTTGGCTTTCAAGCACTTTTTTCTTCTTTCGGTGAGATTTCTAAATTCTTTTTTGAAGATAACCCAATCCAAGAAGGGCGAAGACTTATTTTCATTTCTTGAAAGTCTCTTGTCATAGACTCTATTTGGTTAGATGACTCAACTAAGTCCACTTCTAGATTTGAGTCTTTGACTGAAAGCATATGGCACTCATGAATTATTTCTTCATCCTCTTCATCTTCTTCAATTAGGACAATTATCTCATCATTCTCTTGGTTTACAAGAGATTGAGTTAGAGGGTTGTCTTCTTTTGATAGTGGCAGTCCCTCAATGCTTTCTACTTCTCGTTTAATCTTTTTTCTTTGTGGGTTGTCCTCTTTTTCTTTTTCTTCCCAAAAGTTATCTATTTTGGTTTGTGTGTCTTTGTTCTCCCAAATAATAGTTCTCTCTTCATCTTCTGGCCATCCTCTCCATCCATTAGGTAAAAGTTTCTCATTTTGGTTTTCAAACACTAGCCAAGGTTTATCTGCTTTAATTTCTGTATCTGTGTTCTCCCAAAGGATGGTTCTCTCTTCATCTTCTAGCCAAGCCCTCCATCCATTTGGTAGGAAGTGTTCTCCATATTCAAAAGTTGACATGGTTCATTGTTGTTTACTTCAATGTTCAACTCTTGGCTTAAAACATTTTGTTGGATTTCAATTGAGTCATCCGACTCATAATCTAACACAATGACCAGATTATCTTCAACTTCTGAATGGTTATCTTCACTTTCTGAGTCCCAGATTTTAATGACATTATTACATTCCCAAAATTCTTCAATCACTTCTTTTTCTTCGAGAATTGGGACCGCCATGTCATTTAACCTCTCCTCCTTTTTCCAAGGTTCCGGTGGCATAAACTCTGCCAAAGTACATGGAACTCTTGGCTCTTGTTCAAGCAATTCTATTGGCAAAACCTCACTTTTCCTCATTGCCCTTTTTTTCTTTTTGCTCTTATTTTTTGACTTAGTTACACCACGTAACTTTGGTAGGGGAAGGAATGCTCCCGTTCTAGTAATATCATACACTTTGGATGTACGAGATTTTTCTTAACAATCTCCCACTTTTCATCCTTTAAGAGATCTGGATGCACCCACATGAAGGTGTCATCTGATATTTAAAGAGGGACAAGTGACTCGTAATCTTCTAGGAAAACTTCTGTATATTTGAATTCTACATCCTCTTCTTCTTGAGGAACTCTTATTTGAATTGGCTCAAAAGCCCCAAATTGGACTGAAATTAAATTTGCAGAAACTTTCTTTTCTTCTCGAGTCAACCTAATGACTCTTTCATTAATTAGAGCCTGCACTTGATCCTTAAAGACATAACATTGTTTGATATTATGGCCTAGGATCCGATGGAACAAACAAAATGATGGATCATTCGTTTGTTTTTCCTCATTTGGTCTCTTGCACTTCAGAAGCTTGATCTTCCCCTTCTTCATCAACTCGTGAAAGAAGTTTTCAGTTTCATTTACATCAAAAGAATATTCTCTATTCATTCTTTCTTTTAATGTTCTCTTCTTTACTTCAGTCATCTTGTCTTTCTTCTCTTGAGATGTTGCTTCAGAAGTTTGAACAGAAAACGCTTCTTTCTTCTTAGTGGGCTTAACATACTCTTTCTTTTCACCACATTTTTCAGCTTCACGTTCAAACACTAAACGTTCTGCCTCAATAGCACTTTTCATGAGATCGTTAAAAGTCTATGGCTTTATAGATCCCATCTTTGATTGAATCTTTACATGAAGATTCAAACAACATACTTCGGTAAGGTTCTTTTGAGTTGTTCCATCTGGACACTTTAATGCAAGAGCCCTCCATCTTTTATGAAGTCACGTATTGTCTCTTTTGGCCCCTGCTTAGTTGAATAAAGTTGGGCCATAGAAGTGGTGGCTTCTTTATCAAAGAAATGACTCAAGAATTTAGCTTCCAAGTCTGCCCATGTTTGTACCGATTCTTCTGGCAAAGTCATATACCAGTCAAATGCAGTTCCTTTCAAAGTGCAGACAAATAATCTAATAAGTACAACATTGTTGCCAACAAGGTTTCCAGTTAAAGCCTTGAAGTGGCAAAGATGTTGTTTTGGAGAAGCTTGACCATTATAGGTTTACAAGTTTGGCTGCTTGAATTTGGGTGGGAAATGTATTTTATCCATCCAAGCTGGGTAAGGGGAATTTACTCCCGCTTATCTCAACTTAGACTCTTATTGGATGTGTTGAAGAGCTTTTTGCATCTCTTTTCTTGATACAAGTGCTTGAGGACTTTCCCTATCCATTCATTCATTTTCTTGAGAATTAACTTTATGGAAGTTACCTTGATGATTAGAAGTGACTTGTTGTTGACTTTGAGTTCTTGTGGCCAATGCTCCAATCATGGCTTTCAATTCTTCTATTTGCTTCTCTTGATCTGCCATAAATTTAATAAAACGAGTAGGGACTTGCCCTATCTCTATGTCATCTTTTTCTCCTGTTGTCATGTGCACTCCAACTCTTCTAGATTCCAAAGAAGACAAAGTTACGGGAATAGTGTTGGAAGAAGTAGAACTATCCTCCACTTGAACCTCCTCTTTGCCATCGTCTTCTTCTCCATGAGTGATTGAAGGGAATTCATTTGTTGCAAAAATAAATTTAGGAGACCCTGATGAAGTCCCTGCACCCCCATCTTTCAAAGAATTTTTCTTTTTGCTTCTTGTGTAATATTGAGTTATTTTCATAGTTTGCTCTTCTTCACTTTTTGAGCCAACCATATTTATAATTGCAACATGAGGCTCCTTCTCTTTAGGCCTCCACCTTTGGGTTATTTTCAAGGTTTTGGGAGAACTTGAGCTCCAATTCTCAATTTCATCACTTAAAGACAATTTTTCCCAAGTACTATTAGTCATTTGACTTGATTTTCTATAATTCTTTCTCCTTCTTGGGGTAAACTCCATTGAAGAATCAGACTCGCTAGGAGAAGGTAGTATTTTACGACTGCCTTGCATCATACCCTCCTCAAGAGTTGGGTATTCCTTTTCCCCGAGTTGTGAAGAATTGTTAATGCTATCATTCTTAAAATCTTTTCTCTGCCAACGAAACTTTGATCTATCAACGGTAGGAAATAGAGTAAACTTGGATGACCTCCTTCCTCCAAAGTATGGTTTTCCAAAGTCGTTCCCTCAATAGTCATTCTTTTCTTGGAAGTAAGGTACCATCTCGCCATTGCCACACATAGGGCATGAGAGTAACACACTTTGTTGAGTCATTTTTGAAAAAAATTCATGATGGGTGAAATCCTCAACTTCTCTTTTTGGGAAAGAGTTTCTCCATCTCATACTTTTTTGTCCTCTTCTTTTCATAGGCTTCCACCCCTTGGGATTGGAATTATTACCCAAAGTAGGATAACCATTTTCTGAAATTTTATTCTTCATTGCAAGTGAATCAAGTTTAGTAACATGCCTTTTCGGGATGTGGTTTTCTTTTTCCCCAATCTTTTTGTCATATGGGGTTTCCACCATCATGCAAGAAATTTCCTTTGACTTTGCCTTGAAAGCCGACGGCGTTTTCTTCTTTCCAGGCTGAAAAAATTATCCATTCATGGGGAATGTCACAATCATAGGTCCATTTTTCTTTTTAGGCCTTTGAGATCTTAAGAACAAACTTGTTGTCATTTCTCTATTTATATCCTCCAATGGCTTAAACTGATTGTTTTGTCGTAGCTCTTTGAAAGAGGTTGGAAAATGATCCATTGGATCCCATATACCAACATCAATGAGGCTATCATCTACATTTCTTTTAGCCCCTTGAATCATAGCTTTTTTCTTTTTCAAACGTCTTGAAACATTCAAAGCCTTTTTCGATTTTCCACCAAGAACTTTGTTCCCTAGCCTTGAGAACACACTTTCACCACTTGATTTTATGCCAAAAGCAAAGTGAGGGAAGTGAGTGGTCTTAGGCTTCGGGTGAACTTGGTTCAATAGTTTTCTATGAGTATTGTAACTTAGCCTTGAAAACACACTATCACCGCTCAAAACTTTGCCATGGGCAAAGTGAGGGGAGTGAGTAGTCTTAGGCTCCTCATGATCTTGGTTCACAAAGTCTTCAGAAGTATTATGCCTTAGCCTTGAAAATACACTATCACCGATCAAAACTTTACCATAGGCAAAGTGAGGGGAGTAAGTGGTCTTAAGCTCCTCATGATCTTAGTTCACAAAGTTTTCAGAAGTATTATGCCTTAGCCTTGAAAACACACTATCACCGCTCAAAACTTTACCATAGGCAAAGTGAGGGGAGTGAGTGGTCTTAGGCAATGAAACATTCACTTTAGTCCTTTTCATGGAACTACACGTAGCATCCATGCTAGCATCCAATGGAACCGCCATTTTTTCTTCATGGTTCTGTTTTGCCAAAAAGGCTAGAAACTTAGCCTCATCAAAATTAATGACGAGCTTGAAATTTCCAGTAGCCTCCATTTTTGCCAAAAAGATGGAAGGAGGAGAAGGTCCCACCAGGTATGCCAGAAATATGTTGGGGGATTTCGGTAGTTCTCTATGCACAAGACAAGGGAATTGATCAGATGATCCTTCCTTCAAGGGATAGAGAAGAACATTTTTTTTTATGTGGGACGACCTTCTCTTGATTAATCAAGACTACTCTTTACACTTTAGAGTGAGTAGTAGTGATTAATCAATTTTTAAAACCCTTCGATTAGTTGGCAAAATGGAAGAAACAATTGGAATTTTATTAAAATAAGAAAAGAGAATTGTCAAGAGAAGTGGCTACAACTTTTGAGTTTAAAAAAGGAAAAGCAAAGAAGAAAACAAGGAAAATTCTTCTTGAAGATGAGAGCTCCCCTTGCACAGTTTCTTCTTCCTTCTTGAGTGCTTTTGCTTGTCTTCCAATTCCTTGATCTTCTTCGACTTTTTAAAGGTCAAAGATTTTTAGGAACTTGGTGTGTGATGGACTTCTGGATTTCTCTTTTGGAGGTTATGTAGACTTGAAAGCCAAAAGCCCCTTCTTATGGAAATAAAGGGGTATTTATAGGATGGGAGTTGCATGGTTAAGCAAAATAGTGTGGTGAGTTGGAAAGGTAGTTTGTGAGAAGTTGAGAGTGGATTAGTAGGATATGGGAAATGGGTTAGTGGGAGTGTTGGTGAGAACCACTTGATTAATGGAGGAAGTGGGAAGTGTGAGAGAAGACCGGGCATTATACCTTTGACTTGGTCATCTCCACTTTCTTTTTTTTTTATTATTTTTTTTATTATTTATTATATTTCTTTATTTCATCATCTTTTTTTTACAATAGGAGATCACGAGCATCAAGGCTTTGATTTAATCTTCCCATTCTTTATGTGGGGCCCATGAAATTTTCCACATAACCTTTTTTTTTCTTTGAACTTTGAGTTCTTTTGGAATTTAACTTTTTTTGTATTTTCAGTTATTTTGGTCTTTCATGGCTGAACAAGTTTTTTTTTATAGCAAAATAATAGCGTAGGACCCACGAGTCTTACTTAGCCTTTTTTATTTATTTCTATTTTATGACTATTTTATTGTGAGACTTATGAGGTCTCACATAGTCCTTTGCAAATTTTTATTATGTGGCCATGTGAGGCTTACAAAGCCTCCCTTAGCCGTTTAACTTTGAATGTAAAGAGGCCCCCATAATGTCCTCTCATAATAAAATTTTTGTTAGAAGCCTTAGTCCATTCCTACGTGTGTAGGATTAGATCTTGCCTCTTCACTTTTTTTTTTGTTAAAAGCCTTAGTCCATTCCTACGTGTATAGGATTAGATTTTGCTTCTTTTTTTTTTGACTTTATCTACTTTAAAGACTTTGTCCATTTAAAAAATTGGTCTCACTCATAGCTAGGCAAGCTCCGAAATCTTGGCCATTAGATTTTGATGATGATTTTTTCTTTTGGACTTTATCCAATTTTGAGACTTTGTCCATTTTGAAAATTAAGTATCATCCAGAGCTAGTTAAGCTCCAAACTCTTACTTTTGAATTTTAATTTTTTTTTACACATTACTACTGCGTAACATTAGAATATGTTTCATATTTTTTTCTTTGGACTTTGTCAAATTTGGAGACTTTGTCCATTTTGAAAATTTAGACTTAGGAGCTAGTCAAGCTTCTGAGATCTTTGCAATTGAATTTTGATTTGATTTTTTTTTTATGTCAACACTCTCGTCGCCTTCTTCTCTAATGTCTCCTCCGTTTTAGTGTTATTTTTTTCTTTATGTCTCATTCATTTATCAATTTTTTTCTCCATAAACCCATAAAACTAATTTAAAGATCACCTAATATTAATTTTTAGACCTTCTTCAAGCTTCTTCTAGTTTCTTTCTTATCACACAAATTAAATTTTTAGACAAATTTACCCTCATATTTTTTCTCTTTTACTTCTCTAGTCCCCTTCTTCTCTGATGTCTCCTATGCTCCATAGCCATTTTTTTCTTTTCTTCTCTTATATCTCCTTCATTTATACGTTTTTTCTTTAGAAACCTGTAAAACTAATTAAAAGGTCACCTGATATTATTTTTTAGACCTTCTTCCAGCATCTTCCAATTTCTTCTTTACGTTCCAGTTTCTTCCTTACCTTTCTTCTTGATCCCTTCTACCTTCCGGTTTCTCCTTCTTCCTTCCACCTTCATCTAGATCCTTAATCCCTATTTTTTTTCATATGTTCCTCTTTCTTTCAGTATAGATCTCTTCCTATCCTCCCTCTTCCTTGCCGTCCTCAGCTATCTCCTCCTTACCCTTGGGGGCCACCTCCTCAACCGCTGCCGGTCCAACCTCCCCCTAGGACCTAAATCTTAGCCCATCTCTAGCCCAACCTCCTTCACCTTGGCCCATCTCTGGCCCAACCTCCCCCACCTTGGCCTAGCCCCCACCAAAACCTGGCCGCACTCACTTGCACCTACGGCTTGCTCCTTAGCCTCCGCCTCGGCTCCATCCCCTTCATGGTTGCTGCTTCCTCCCACACTATAACAAATATAGTAAATATGTACTCACTTTGTTATATACAAAAAGAGTAATTTACTCTCTCCGTATATAACAAAGTGAATATTTACGGTTTTACCAATGAATTCCAAGCAATATAAGATTAGATGGATTACCTAAAGGTCCAGGTATTAGAACAATCTAGAAGTGAATGGACACAAGTGAATTTGTATGTCTTAATATTTAACATTTTTTTATAAATTTTCTATAGTTGGTTTTTAGATAAAAAAAATTAGGCTGATTTCTTATTGCAGTTCAGAAACCTCCCCTTGCATGTTACTTTGTTGTCTTTTTTTATGAAATAGGTGATTTTGGTTCTTATTGGTAGAATTTAGTTAATTTGTTTTGGGCATTTAGAAAATGATTGAGGGGGGTTCTGAGAGGGAGAATGGCGGATATGGCTCCATTGATTCAAAAGAATTGAAGTGAGTGTTCCAGTACAAGGATGTTTCAGGGGTTGACGACAATAATATTTTCCCTGCTCGAATCTGAGGATGATAACTATGGAGAGCAGCGCCTGATTCGTCCGACCCTTATATTGATTCCTTTGATGTGGAGACGCACGAGATCCCCAACGCACAAAGAAAAGACTACAAGATATTATAATTTTTCTACCATTAAACCACCTATCAAGAGTCGGGTTTAGAGCGTATTTATCATCCGGTTGATTAGGGAGTGGAGCAAAGGGATTTGGGGGGTATTTTTGTCTAAACATATATTTTAAAGTTACCATCAAATTAATAATTCTTTCTATAGTTAGTGCCTAAAACCCCTAATCTGCCACTAGCAGTATAACAAGCATTAAACGTTTTACACGCGACTCGCTGTCTAATCCTTTCTTTTTTAGGGTACCTCTTTTTTTTGTGATTACCAATCTGCCACCAATAATAGCCAAACTATTCATGAAACATTTAACACAAGACTTTTGATTTTGTACCATAACATCCCATAACATTTTCTCACAAATCCAAAGGTGCGATGCTAGAGGATGATCAGTTGACTTCCTTTGTGTTCCACACGAATGGTTGAGCACTAACCTCATCACAGTCACATGATCTCCTATATTTGAAGCCCTTATGTACTAGTTACAAGACTCATCAGAGCACTTTCTGACATACGTATTTCTATTCTTATCCACAACACGGTAAGTGAAATTCACCTTTATAGCTAGGTCGATCAAAACCCTCTTAAAATGTAACAAGTTTAGAAAACGTGCACCCATTTCGAGTAGATTTTGATAGTCCTTTTCTTGCAAACTAATATTCATTAGCTCACCCTCACCAATATTCGGTTCCAATGGGTTGAGATCATCAATTGTATCCCACTCTGTGTCAGCCTCAACATCAAAGTTATTGGGTACCTCGTTGTGTTCAAATTCTTCATGGTCATACATACTTTCCATGTCAATTATATCATTCTCATTCCATTGATTATCACCCCACACATCTTCAAATTCTTCTCCATCGTAATTACAAAGATTGTATGGGGGTTCATAGTTATCATATAAAGTCCTTATCGCACCCATCGTTGGTGATATTTCTTCTAATCTAGTCTAATTGACATCTATCACAAGTTCTATAGTCATTGGATTGATGTAAGAAGAATGACATGGATTTGTTGAGGAAAAATTTCTCAGTTCTCTCAATATGCATTGGATATTAACGTGTTAATCAATATGCGATATAACTCGACATCGTGTTGATTACACGCTTACAAATAATGTCATGTTAATGCTAAAATGATAGGCATACAGGTCATGTTATTACATCTACACTGAAAATAATTAGTGATATATTGCATGTGTAGGTCGCATCATTACTTAAGTGATATAATAAACATCGTGTTCTTCACACGATATGCTTTGAACTTAACACGATATGTTCAACATCGTGTGCTCGAGTACACGATAAGTACAATCTTGTGTACTCTAAAAAATTATTGTTATATGACAATTTCAAAAGTGAACTATATATCATTTATTCTCATATGCAATCCAAAATTAGAGTTTGGCTGAGCTATACGACTAGCGATTTAGTTCTATTGAATGTCTAGTTCCTTTCTAATTATGGTGATTTAGCTCTATTGAATGTATGTTCTTTTCTTTCTACTTATGGTGATTTGTCACAGTTATCGTGCTCTTTCATCTCGACATACAATGATAACACCTCCTTATTTGCCTTCTTATGAATGAAAAATATTGATTGTAGGTCCTCATCGACTTGTAATTTATATATAATGAATGGTTGGGAATATGGAAGTAAGTACTTCAAAGTCATGTTTCCATTGATGATTAACAAGTCGTTCTTTGACTTGAAGCAGCAACTTGCTGAACCTCACTAATGGATTAATGTTCATCAATCGTGCCTTTTCACCTATATATATGTCATCATTACCTACCTATCCATTGTAATGTATGCAAATACCAATCATATCCATTATGGGGTTGAAGGGTGATCAAATTCGCCGAAATGTAGCCTTTGGAGCCCTCAACAGCTTTTGGAGTGTAAAAAAAATACTTTTTTAGTGAACAACATCACTTGGCAGTGAGTTACCGCTGATCACCTCCCATTGGCCACTTTCGCCTGTGGCCGATGAATCCTAGCCCACCGGAATTACGCTGCACTATTTATGTATTCATTTATTATAATATATTAGGTAATGAGTTTATTTAAACCTAAGGGCAATTTCATCCATAAATACATAATATGGGATTTATGTTTAAAATATAAAAAATATGAAATATTGTGTTCTTCGGCCAGGCAATATAGAAAAAACTCTTTTAGTATTCAACTAGTAAAGGATCCCTTATAATACATTTAGTCATGTAACCGCAACCTTCGATTTGGGAAAAGTAAAATTTATTCTTTTAATAGTAAAAATGCTAGTAAAATTTTTGATTGTGTATTATTCTTTAAAAAATCGTACCCCTCAATTCTGGTTTGTGACAACAATTAAATCAAGTTCATTCAATCCAAGTGCAACTTCAGATCTTGCCCAACCATGACAGACCAGAGGATCAGCTTCCAAACTCAATGATAAATTGGAAGGCCATAAACTTTAATAACCGAGAATTCGAATGCAAGTCAACTTGAAGAAACATGAGGATGTTGAACTCCCTCTTGCGCACACTGTTCAGTTTTTTGCATTGATATCCATGTAAAAATAATAAGATGAAAGAAATTAGAAATCTAAGCAGCTTCCTACCATATGTACTGCTTGAAACGCAAATGATTTAGATGTATTAGCCAGTGCTGCAGCTCCATCACAATCAGATCATAGTTAGATCATGATGGTCAGCCAATGAAGTGAGCCATAACTACGGCTAGTTTTTTCCAATTAAATGATGTATAACTAGAGCTGTAGCACACACAAGCTCCCTGACCATCACATCATCATGATAAAGCTGAAGTGCACTGTAGCTCTAGTTTTTTCCAAATTCCGAGCAGCAGCATCCACGTCTTATCCAAATCAATGAGCCGTTTCCTTGAAAGAGTAGTTGAAGTAATAAAAATAGAGAGAAGTTATCCAACCATGGCCGGACAGAGACTCAAAACTCCAAAACTATTCATACGCAGAAGAGAAGTTTCCTCGAAAGGGTACTTGCGTGTTATCCGTTTTGTGAACTTCCAACATCTGCCTTAGCATTTTGAGTTGCTCTACCCATGTCAATTGAAATACAAATCAGTAAGCTCAAGCTTAAGTTCTGCACAGCGTTGTTCCACACCCACGCCAATGCCACGAAACGCTGTAATTCAATCCGATTCTGGCAGACCAAACAGA
The DNA here is from genome assembly GCA_035235625.1 of Saururus chinensis. Classification (NCBI taxonomy): domain Eukaryota; kingdom Viridiplantae; phylum Streptophyta; class Magnoliopsida; order Piperales; family Saururaceae; genus Saururus; species Saururus chinensis. The sequence goes on from CP141144.1 coordinate 26,601,389, forward strand.
AACAATGAAAGCTACACCTCCTTACCTGTTCGATAACTATAAAAATTAGTAACAAATTAGAAATTGGATTATTCCAGATGTCTAAATTTTGAACATCTTCAGTTTCCCTTGAATATCAATTTAGCAAGCTGAAGCTTTAAATTTCCTTCCGAACGCCTCCAAAACCTCTGCCTAAGCCATGGATGGATGCAACTCAATTCAATCTAGTCCAAGCAAGCAAAGAAAAAAAAGGCATGGGACTCATCCATTTATCAAATGTCAAAGAAATTCGGGAGCTGATTGCTTGCGGCATTATCAGCGTTTCTCCTAATGCCATGGACAACTGCAATTCAATCAAGTTCATTCAAGCCAAATGCAAGTTGGGAACTTGTCCAACTATAACAGACCAGAAGCTCAACTTCCAAACTCCTTGAAAAATTGGAATGCCATAAAATTTAGTAACCAAGAGCTCGAACGCAAGTCAAGGAGAGAGACGAGGATTTTAAATTCCCATTTTGGCACACTGTTCATGTTTTTGCCCTCATATCCATGTACTGATAATAAAATGAAACAAATAAGAATTCTACGCAACTGTGTTGCCTTCGGTTGTAACTACTCTGCCCTTCATACCGCTTTAAACACAACTCTTTAAGCTTAAGCACAAATTTGCAGCAGCAACGAACCGCACCCTAGGAAAGGCTTTAGTTGTTTAGTTGTTCAAGGAAACAATCGGAAGTAAAGAGAAATCATCCAACATGGTCAAGCAGAAGCTCAAACTCGAAATCTACTCATAAGCACAAGATCATTAGGAGAGATTGAGAACTCCAAACATCTGGTCTGCATGAATTTTGAATTGAAAATCTACCTTTGAAGTTAATTGAAAAACAAATCGGATATAAGAACATTCGGTTGAGCCTAAATTTTGAACAACATCTTCAGTATCACTTGAAAAACAATTTAGCAAATTGAAGCTTCAATTCCCTTTCCCAACGTCTCCCAAGCCTCTGCCATGCCATAAATGGAAGCAACTCAATTCCATCAAGTTCAAGGGAACAAAAGAAAAACAAAAGCCATGGAACTCATCCACTTATGTCATGTAAAAGAGTTCAAGCTCCCAAACTCTTTCCATGTATAGAAGAAGAAAACGAATCCCAAAAACTCATATACGAAAACATAAAACAGAGAGACAAGTAGGAACAAAACGTGAAAGATTGAACTAAGAAAGACTATCCAAAATCACTTCCTCAGTCTTCTATGATCCGCCGGTTGAGGGCGTCTTCGAAGCGGCTACAGGAGTCCACCCGCATCTCGGTGCTCATGTCGTTCTCCGGCGCCGGGTAGTAATCCTCCCGGAGTTGCACGTCCCTCAGATTGGGTATCTTGAGCAGGAACATCAGGAAGTGCTCGTGGGTCGTACCGTGGATGAAGAGCTTCCGTAGTGTGGCGCACTGCGCCAGCAGCCCCGCCGCAGGCAGCGATAGGCTCCGCTGGTTCACATCCCGGTCCTGCGGCGGCCAGTAGTCCAGCTCCGCCAGCCCCAGCTCCCCGATCCCGTTCAGATAGAACCTCTCCCATAGGCTCAGGTCCATGTGGCCAGATGGCGCCGTCAAGGCGTAGCCGATCACCTCCCCGCAGTCTAGCTGCATCTTCTTCAGCCGGGGGTAGCAGCCCAGCACGCTCAGCCCAAACGCCCGCTCCGCCGGCTTCGGCCGCCTCCTGCAATCGCCCTCTACCCGAATCTCGATCTCCTCCAGCACTGGGCAGCTCTGCAGCCCAGCCTGCGGCAAAGAGGTCAGCAGCTCTCCTACCGGGATCCAGAGGGAGAGGTAACTCAGCTGTCGCCATGTCTTGGGCAATGAGCACTTGCGGAGGACTCCGTTACTGGAGTGTACCCTGTCTGAGTGGTTGCCCGAACAATCTCCGGCCTCCTCAGAGTACCGGCATCGCTTCTCTTTTGGTTCGTAGTAATCGGCAAATTGCGACGGTTGTTCATTCCCCAGTTCAATGAGATCGAAGAAGTATTGGGGGACCGCGGAATGGTCAGCGGAGGAGGCGCCCCGGCCATCCCAGACGCAGTCGATGTGGAGGCGGCGGAGCCAATCACGAACGGGCTCCAGAGCACGGACGGAAGCGGCGGCGTCGAGGTTCTTGCAGCGAGCGATTTTGACATCCACGAGGCTCCGGTCGAGAATGCCAGCAAATCTCCGGAGGCCTAGTTCGGTGATCATCGGACAGCCATAGATCTCGAACTTAGCCAGCCTAGGACAGCCCTGGGCGATGGCGATCAGCCCAAAGTCGTTCATATCTGCGCAGCTCTTGACCGACAGCGACTCCAGGCCACGGCAGAGAGCGACGCCGTCAGGCTGCGGCCCTGCCGCGAGGCAGATCCCGTGGAAGCGGCTCAGAGCTAGCGACCTCAGCCTAGGGCACAAGGGGCCAAGCGCCTCCACCGCGGGGCCGGCGTCTCGGACGTTCTCCTCGAGGTCCAGGGTGAGGTCCTCCAGCTGCGGGAGGAGGGAGAAGACCTGCTCCAGACCAAGGCGGGTGATCCCGGCGTCCTCGGGCGCGTATCCGTCGCCTCCGTCATTGATGCCGCCCCCGCCGGTGTCAGCGAGGTGGAGGAGCTGGAGGTGGGGGCAGTTGGAGGAGAGGGCGAGAAGGGTATCGTCATTGACAAAGTCAAGGTGGCGGGGGTCGAATACGCAGGCGGCAAGTAGGTGGCGGAGGTTGGGGCAGGCAGCGGATATGGCGATGAGCTCGTGAGACTTGAAGCCCTCGGGGGAGGAGGCGGAGAGCAGGTTGAGGCGGCAGAGGGAGCGGGCGGAGGTCGGATGGGCCTGGAGGGCTGGGGAGAGGTCCTCGGCCCAGAAGTAGAAGTGGGAGAGGTCGAGGGAGGCGAGGTCAGGGCAGTGCTGGAGAAGCGGGAGGAAGTCGAAGCCGAGGGGAGCGTGGAGGGGCCGCTGGTGCCAGCGGACGAGCTTCACGTGAGCGAGGTTGGGGAAGAGAGGGGCTAGGAGGGCAAGGGTGGCGGGGTGGCGGGCGTAGAGGGTGAGGGACGAGAGGGAGGGGAAGGCAAGGGCGAGGCGGTGGGCGAGGAGGCGAGGGTGGTCATCTTGACCGGCGTCCTGGCCGGGGAGGAGGGGGTGACCCCAAGGGGAGAGGAGTGAGAGGTCGAGGTGGGTGACGGCGCTGAAAGAGGTCGGGAGGAAGAAGAGGTCGCGGGCGTTGCCGCGGAGGGAGAGGGCGGTGCGGGTGGCACGCTCAAAGGAGAGCCACCGCCGGCAGACGAGGGCGGCGGAGTTGCGGGCACGGGCGTCGGAGACGAGGGCGAAGATGTTGAGGAGGATCGCGTCCGGAAGGTCGTGCAGGTGCGTTCCGCCAACGCCGGTCATCGCGTTCGCGTCGCCGATTACGCGATTCAAGATCGACGGGTCGAGTCGTCAGTCGTCACTTGTTCCTGCGACTATTGCGGGTTTTGATGTCCCATTTTTTTTTCCTCCAAGAAAATCTGCTTTAACAAATGTTTTAGTTTTGTTTTTTTCATTAAGCTGGTTTGGAAGAGGACCACTGAAGGGGCGTGGGGGCACTGCTGACGTGCATGTGGATAAGATGACGAGATGGGTGGGACGGGTGGCTTTTGTCGCCATTCTCACACGCCTTTAATATTTTATACTTTTTTTATTTTATATTATTAATTTTTACATATGACAAATACGTTAAATAGAATGAGCAATAAAATTATACTATTTTTTATTTATATAATTATTTAAATTTAATAAAATAAAATTATTCGTAAGAAGTAAAATATTTTACTAAATAGAGTTATTAACTTAAAGACAAAAAAAACATTTTCCTACCCAAAAATTAGCACATGTCACGAGGGTAGAGCTATTACTTTATATATTTTTTTTAAAGGGGGCATAACTATATAAATAATAAATTTAAAAATAATTATTTATAAAAGGAAGGTACAGTTGTCCATTAATATTCTTATTAATGAGATTTTTGTATCGTTGTTGGCCCTCTAACCTGACACGTGCTCTACCCCATCTTTGTATCGTTGTTGCCCTTCTAACTTTGACACGTGACTCCACCCCTCCACCCCTAACTTGACACATGACTCCACCCCATTACTCCCCATCTCATATTAATTATTTTATTAGGTAAAAAATAATATATTTTAAATTAATAATTTTATTTAATTTAATTTAAGTAATTGGTGACTTGAAAAAGAGTATAATAAACTTATTTGCTCATCTCTTATATGTAGGCTTTATTAATAAATAAAATTATTATATTTTTAAATATAACTATTAATATTAGACATAAGGAATAAATTAAAAAAATTTTACCAACCCTCTAGCTCGATATTCTCTTTATATTGATAAATTTATTAAAATTTTAAATTAAATCAAATTTATTTAAAAAAAATTAAATAACACTATCAATGTGAGATAGAGGGAATATATCTTTTACAACAAGGCTCAGTGACCTAAATATTTACATGTTAATTCCTTAGACCTCATCTTTGATGCCTCGGTCCATATAAAAAATAGAGCTTGATCTCTCTCAATGGGTGTTCGAATGGTACCAAAGAGACTCGAGCCAACATGTTACAATTTGATAGGTCTTTTTAGAAACTTGTTTTGAAGTAGAAATTTAGAGTGGGATATCTAGTAAACGCTAAAATAACTTGTGTATCCTTTTTGGAAATTGTTGTCTCATTTATTGGGTTAGACAATGTTGTAGCCAGTATGTTTCTACATAAAATCATTCAATGTATGTAAAAGAGAGAGCAAGTAGGAAGGGAAACAAATTTACCACAAGCGATACATTTTTGTAGAAAAAAGTTAAGAATTTTTTATATTTATTAAATATAAGAAAAATTCTCTTCTGTTTGGTTGTCTAATTTTAGGTCAAATTGAGTTTTGAGATTTTTTTTATTTTTTGTATATAAAATGATGAAAATGATCTATAATATATATATATATATATATATATATATATATATATATATATATATATATATATATATATATATATATATATATATATATATATATATATATATATATATATATATATATATATATATATATATATATATATATATATATATATATATATATATACACACACACACACACTGAGAGAGGGGGAGGAAGAGAACTAGCTTTGAGAGGAGCAACAAGGCTTTTTAACATGATTGGCACTAGAAAGGTCCTTTCTCTTAGGAACCCTCATAAGAAAAGTTCTATCATGGGCCTTTCAGGCCAATTCCAGCCCTTTTTTGCTTGAAAGTCTATTTTTCGTATAAAAGGCCCATCCAAATAAAAAGAATCTAGAAATCCTCTTTTAAACCTTAAATCCACTTTCCTTTTAAGAAAAGTAGTCATCAAAATGCTCAACAAACTAATTATCTTTAGTTGACTCTCCTTCCATAATTTGATCCTTGGTATAAGTAGGCTTGGTGCCTACCACATATGGAATCTTAACTAGGAAATCAAACTAAACTAGAGAATTACCTTTAATTGAAATATACTTACTCTAAACTTGGAAAACATATAAATTCCTACTACATATGGAATTGAATCTAAACCAAACTAAACTAGAGAATTACCTTTAATTGAAATATACTAACTCTAAACTTGGAAAGCATATAAATCCCTTGTAGGCTAAAGAGAGGGAAGCAACTGATGACCTATTTGTACAAGTCAGTTTTTGAGTGCCCCATTTGTCATAATATTTCACCACTACATCAACCCATTCTACTTAAACTAGGGCATGCAACTAATCAATCCTGAGAACCACACCTACTCCCTTCAAAAGAAGAAGGCGTAAATATGCAATATTATTTATACCACGAGCAAATAATGTTGTGCCTCAACAAACACTGGTGCAATACAATTTGTCACCATCACCAACCATGACATCAAACAAAGGGCAATATGATATGTTGAGTTGTAACTCTCATGCAACTACCATGCTAACTAAGGAATGAGTGCTCTTAGTGTCAACCAATACAAGCACATTTTGTTTCTCCATATCTCAGTGTTTCAACGCTAGATTCAGCCCCTGGCCCACATTGGTGATCAAGTTGGGACAAACCAAATCAGTTGATTAGGTTGACCTTGTCATCCCCTAGCTTCCCCCTGATCCTTCATCTCCAATTCTCCCCCCATTCCCTCCTCTCCCTCTCTCATTTTGACCACACCAATCTTACTCCTGCCTGTAAGAACATATGAGGGCATATGGAATGTAATTCGCTAATTTCAATGATCAAAACTAAGTCAAAATTTAATGTACAATTTTATTCTTTAGAGTGTGACTATGGTCAAGTTAGATTTGAAAATGAAAGACTCGAAAAGTAGGAGCATACATGCTTTAAAAGTTCAAGGTTAAAGACTACATAGTGTTGAAGGTCTGATATACACACTCATGTACACAAATCACTTAGAATTAAGTCTAAACAATTGTTTAAAGTAATTTTGAATGTTTTAGGACATTTTAAATCAAAATCTAAAAAATTGTGCATAAAAGATCAATCATCTTTGAACACAAGATTTGTAGAGATTGATCATTTAAATAACAACTTTTGTAGATTTTAAACAAAGTACAGATCAATCAATTCCCTACTTAATAGATCAATCGATTGGAAATTTCATTTAGGTAGATCGATCACTTACTAAAATGACGGATCACTTGATAAACCAACCAATTCCTTAAAGCCCTAGTTACCTACTTTAAAAATTCCAGAATAAAGTTCATTCCTACTTGGATTATTTTACCCTAAATAACTTAAAATATTATAAAAGGGCAAGGTATGGACAAAATTGAAGAGAAGAAATTTATTATAACAGTCGAGAAAAAAGAGAGACCTTTACCTAAATTTTCCATGATCCATCAATTTTTTTTTGAGTAAATATTCTTCATGGTGAGAGAGACAAAATAGAGAAACAACATGAGCACTTCACGCACACACATGAGTTTGTGGGGTAGTTGAATTTCATTAAAGAATGATTGAAAAGTCTGAAGACAAATCAACAATAAAAAATGAGTTTTGATTGAGGAACTAGAAGTAGATAAAGACAAAACAAGGAGGTGAAAAGCTTCAAGACTTGGAGGAGAAGACTTGAAGACTAGCAACAAAAGATGATGATGTCTAAGAAAATAGGATTTTTTGTTAAAATCTCAATAGAGCTTGGTGGTTTGTTTTGGTAATGAAAAAGGCATTGTTTTCTAGAGCATTGATTTGGTCTAGAGAAAGGTTGTCGTGGTTTTTTACTATAGTTTGAGTTTTCTGCATTAAATCTTGAGTGTCTTTTGCATGCTTGTGGTTTGATTATTTAATGAATTGATCATGAATATTCTTAGAGATTAAGTTTTTTTATTTTTTCCATTAGATGAGAAGTCTACCACCCCCTACTTTATCCAGCCCACCACCTTAACACAGTTGGTACATATCCACCGTCTGTTTATATTGTGCCGGTGGATATCTACCAATTATATAAAAGTGGGGTGGGCTGGATAAAGTAGGGGTGGCAGACTTCTTATCCTTTTCTATTATGTAAATAAATTCATGTGCATAGAGGCTAAAACTTTTAGTTTTTACTTTGTTCAAAGTATTAGTTTTACAAGCTCTCTGGTGATACGCTCGATCGATTAGATAGATATTAAACTCTCAATTGGTAGCTAACGCTTTTGATCCATTATTTATAAGTTTTGTTGAAATATACCATGATTTACAGGCTTGCTTCACTTTGGTTGAGCTAGTTTTGCTCAATTTTCCAAAAGGTATGTACTAGGTGATTTTGTGCATTTGCTAGAATGTGTTTACTTGTAATTGATTGATTCATCATGTCTAGTTTTTGTTCTAGTGATGATGAAGATTTAGATGTTAAAACTCTTTTTAGACAAGTCATTAAATTGAGTTAAAAGAATGTGAAGTTAGAGAAACTTATCAAAGCTAATGCGGAGGCAATTAAATATAGTTCTATAGAAAAATTTTAATTGACTGAAGATTAGGAATCACTAGATAAAGAAGTTCAAACCTTGAGGAGTGAACTTAAAAAAGAAAGGATAAAATCTTGGTCTTTAGAGAATGAACATAAGTCTACTAAAAAGAAATTTGGTGCCTTCAAATATAAAAAAAATAATCTTCTAGATGATATAAAATTCTTAGAGAATGAAGTTCACGAGAAAGTAGAGACAAATAAGTCATATTTGAAAAAGTTTGAAGATCTAAGTTATGATTTAAATGCATCTAGGGAAAAATTGAAATCTTTCACTTTAAGGCAAGGAAAATTGAAAAAGATATTGTATATTAGACAAGACAGTAATGATGAAAGAAAACTAGGATTTAATGAGACTAATTCTATAATGTCTAATGGTATCACTAAGTTTGTCAAGGCTAAAAAATCCATGCACCCTAGAAAAGATGACCACATAACAAATCTAAAAGAAACTACTAGGAATCAAGGTCTAAAGTCTAAAAACAAGGAAGAGACATCACAATTCATATTTAAACAAATTCAATATATGAAACAACATAAATCGCCTTAGTCAATGTGTCATGAATAAATCAAAAGCTAAGGAAAGTTGTGATGGTATATATTTGAAAATTTTGCCTAAGAAGAGGAAATGAATCAATTCACACGAAAATAAACCTCAAGCCAAAGGCATGTGGATTAGTAAGCACACATCAAATTCCATACTAAAGAAGGGTACTCAAGACAATGGAATGAAAACTTGGTAAATTGATATTACTAAGGATGTTTTAGAACCTTAGATCCTAAGTTGATAAGGGGGGAAAATCACCCTTAGGTTGCCTTCGAATTCAATTGCTAGGCTAAAAAATCTCTAAGAGATTGTTTTCTTTGTCCACAAGTTAATACTTCCTATCATTTGGATACACATGGTTTTAGGTTTTTATTTCATTTTTCTTTGTTTTCATGTTATTTTTCTTCTAGGCTTTGAATGAAAACAAAAAACAAAAAACAAAAAATTTCAAAAAACACAAAAAAATTAGTTGTTTCTTTTAAGTTTCATTATTTAGTGTTTGTTGTTTTTGAAATGTTCAGCTCTTGAATTAAAAGGTCATTAATTTACTGGCTAAAACACCATGATGTGTGGTTAACATGCCTTAACAAAGATAGGGATGCACTAAGAAGAGAAAAGTTCAATTAGATTTTCTGTTGCTTGATGTTGCAATTCTATATTTATAAAACTTGCACACATCATGCTAAACTTGAGTCAATTTCATAAGTAGAAATTGAAAAAGAATTCTTTGACATAAGTTGACTTAGGAGTTTAAATTTTTGTTAGGTCTTAATGATCAAAATCAGAGGAACTTAAACTAGACTTCTATCTAGGATCCAATAGCACAAAATATTCCTTCTAGCAAGACATTAATTGTGTATTTTGTTATTTTATCCTTTCAAACAAAGGAATTATCTTTAAAAAGATGATGGGGAAGGGCTACCTCCTTAGGTCGGCCTAGGCTAGTGTGTAGCTCCCATCTGCTTAACATCAAAAGAAAAAAATGAATGAGAAAATATATATAAGAATGATGTAAGGGTATAAATTGATTATGAGCTTATATTTTTACAAAAATGATGTAAATAAATTCTAGTTAAAGTGGATTGAAAATGATAACTATGTCTTTATTAGAGGTTGAACAAATTCGTTTCTTTTAAATAAGAAAGACCTAGAGGGATTAATGAGTGAAAGAGACAAAAGTTAAACATAGATGGTTTCTTCAAAAATTTAATAAAAGAGAATTAAAATATTAAAATGAAGATTGAAAATCACAAACTAATGGAAAAAATTAATCTAAGGCTAGGTATAGCTGACCATAATCTTTAGTTGCACTTAGATTAAGGGTTAAATTAATAAAAATTAACAAAAAAACTCAAAATGTATCTTTTTTAGACTGTTTAATTTTTTGTTTGAGTTTTATAAGGAGATTCGACATGATTTCAATGGGAAATAGTAATTTTCCAATTTTGGGGTTTAATGATTTTTTTTGGGAATTTTTTAAAAAATAATAATAAATTGACAAAATTCTAAAGCGATCAATCACTAGTTTTCATAAATGAATGCAACCTTCAATTTTTAAAACAGTTGGCACTTCAAAACTCCTCATTTCAAGCCTATACACTTGGAGAATAGATCAAGAGTTGGAGGGAGGAGATTGACAAGGTTTTTGGTCAGATTTTAGCCGATTTTTATCATCAATTGAATCATTTTGCATCTCTCCAAGGTATATCCCAAAACGTTTTTCAATTCCTAGTTAATTTCAATTATTTTGAACTAATAGGATTACTCTAAATAGTTTGATCTATCTTTTTGTCAAATTTCATTAAATTTCATCTAGTAAATATTGAATTTTCAAAGATTTTCCATATCTAAATAGTTAGATCTTTCTATTTGTCAAATTTATGCAATTTCATCCACTAAAGATTGTGTTTTCAAAGATTTTCCATTTCATATCTTTGAAAACCGCCCAAAATTGTGAATTTTGAAATTAGTGAAGATTGGTTCAAAAGTGACACTAGATGTAGCTATAAACTTTGATCTACTCATGAAAACCTACCTTCTATATAAATTTGGGATCAATTGGATTCAAATTTTCTTAATGTTTAATTCAATAATTTAAAAAAATGGGTAATTTTTCATAAATATCAATTTTTTGAAATTTTTCTAAGTGTTATTTCCTTAATATCTTGATTACTTGGCTTCTACCTTAGCCATAAGATTTCATTTAAAATTGTTCAGATGGGTAAGGCGAAGACTTCGGTGCCGATTGGGATAAAGACTACCCTTGTCCCTAGGTTAAGTACCATACAAAGAGGCTAAGGCCAAAGGGAGCTTCGAAGCCAAGGCAATGAAAGCCGATTTTTCTAGGATTAATGTATCAAGACCCAAGGCGATCAGAGGGTGGTGGATAAGGATTTGAGGAGTTCTTCTGTAGCTCTTGTGTGTGTGGCACATATGATGTGAGAGATCTTTAGTGTACGTGCCTCTACAATCACTGATGTGCTGGATAGGAGATTGTGCCCATTGGACATCTTACTTTCAGACGATATCAACATCCAATAGCCACTTTTACCCTAAGCTTATCATCAGTGGTTTGCATTGCCTCAACAAGAAGAAGAGGAGTCCTTGGTTTCTTTAATGAGTAGAACAACTGTTCAAGTGACCCCGTACATCATAGCGGAGGCTATCGACAGAGACTGACCACCTATGCATTATCCACACTTCTATGGATATGTAAATGCTATCCGAGACCCACCTGGAGCCTGACTTGCCTTCCTTTATCTTTGCATAACCTATGACATTTCTGCATGGGCATACACATAAGATGTTACCCTATCCCTAGATTCTTTGTCGGATATTCTTATCACAACACATGAGGATCACTATGACATAGCCTACCATTGTTGGTATGGGATCCATTGATGCATTTGTTGTACGATGGATGATCTCATGCACTAGAGATAGAGTCCCAAAGCCATAAGATGATGCACAAATTCCTCAGATGTGCTGGAGGAGCCAAGACCTGCCCAATGATTGGAGATTCCTGACTCCTACCTAGTTACTTATGCTGATTTGATGGTTATTTGAGGGGAGATTTTAGACATGGTTTGTCAGGTTTTGTGGACCTTTGATGATTGATTCAGGAAGGATCTTCTACATCATATGGATCTGTTGGTGAGGGGGAGGACGATATTAGTGCATCTTGAAGATTTTTTATTTATCTTTTTGATGGATTGTATGTTAAAACTCTTTGACAATTTATGATATGTACTATGAAACTGTGTAGTTTAACAAGAGATTGTTTTGAGAGATGTAGTGCTTAATGTTTAATATTTTCATGCCTTTGATGATGTGTAGGTTGAGTATAAGAGTATAAGCTTCAAGACATTTTCAAGATCAATTACAAATGGTCTTAAGTCTTAGTTGAATCAAAGTATAAAGTTTTGTACAAGTGAAAGTCAATGCACTAAAATTTCAAGAGTTGTATTTTTTTTATTTTCATACTTGTAGTGTTTTATCAAGAAATTGCCAAAGGGAGAGATTATAACAATATATGAGGGAATATTGAAGGTAATTGTGTAATTTTGATGATAAAAAAATATGTCAACACTTCATGTATGATTTTAGTCTTTAGAGTTTGACTAGATTTAGTTGTGGTCAAGTCAAATTTGGAATTAAAAGACATGAAAAATAGGAGCAGACATGTTTGAAAGTTCAAAGTTTAAGACTACATTGAGGGTCGATTTGGATTATTGGAAACCTAGAGAAAGGGAAAGAGAAAGTGATAGTGGATCTAGGTGAAAGAAAAACTAAGAAATTCCTAAAAAATTTCTATGTATTGGTTGCAACAATGGCATTATAGAAAATTAACACTTGAATCCACCGATGGTGGTAGTGGTGGTGGAGTTAGCCATGGTGTGGAGGTGGTAATGTTGACAGAGGTGGTAGTGGCAGTAGCGGTGGTAGTGGCGACAATAGTGGTAGTTGTGGTGGTAAAAGTGGTAGTGATGGCACCATTGATGATGGTGGTGGCTGTGGTGGTGGTGATAGACATGGTAGCAACGGTGGCGATGGTAGTGGCAATGGCAGTGGTGGTGGCGGTGGTGGAAGTGGTGATGCTGATGGTGATGGTGGAAGTGGCAATGGTGATAGTGGCAACGGTGGTGGCAATGGTGGAAGTGGCGGTGACATCAGTAGTGGTTGTGGCAGTGGTGGTGGTGGTGGCAGGGCTGGTGCCAGTCCCAGTGATGGTGGTGGCGATGGTGGTGACAGTATTGGCGGTGGGGGAGATGGTGGCAATGGTGGTGATAGTAGTGGGTTGGGGGAGATGGTCTTAGTGGTGGTGATAGTGGTTGTGGAGGTGGCAACATGGCATAAGTCTTTTGTACGCTAATTTTCTCCTAAAATTCATGGGTTGATATTGTGCACGTTTATCAGACTCTTTATTTACCTTTTATTTCAGTACATTAGGTTATTTTCCTTTGATTTTGATTAGTATTGGCATATGTATTGGAACAATAATTGTGTTAGACATGCTAGTGAACCACGGAATAGCCGGGCCCACTAGAGGCTTGTTTCCTGAGGTGAGAGAGCGTGGCTTCCCATAAGAGAGTCATCCCCTCCCTTGTGTTTTTTTATGCAATAGAACTATTCAGATTCCTCTCCCCTTTCTTCTTCATCTTTTCCCTTTCCTACGTGAGAGTTCGAGGTACCATTTGTGCCTACACCGGGCACAACATTGGTATCAGAGCTTTTACGATCCTCGGCCATGGCATGAGGCAAGCAACCCACCACGGCCCCAAAAATTCAGCCCGAGAAGGAGGCTGAAGCTTCAGTGGACAACCCCAAAACTGTCTCTGAAACCATCAGTGCTCCTACCCTGACACAAATTATGGCTAAGATTGAGTCCCTAACCATGGCTGTTGCATAGCTACAAGAAGGACCTTCAGCACCATCAGCGCCACTCCTCTCCAGACCACTGGTTGCTAACATGGAGAGGGGAGCAACTTCACAGGCACCGGAACAGCGCTGCCCAGGCAAAGCCAAAAAGGGAGACGCGTGTTCCACATGCTCCTCTGCGCTTTGGCACCATCGACCATGCTGGAGAAGGGAGGTGTTAGGCCTGGGATCTATGAGGCCCACCAGGTATTTGGGAGAATGCCCCAATGGTACCGCCCCCCAAACACTTGTTTCAAGAGATGGAGGACGATTGGGAGGAGTACCCAGGGCCTCGCGGAGGGATCAAGGGTGCTCTATGTTGTGGGAGATTTGGTTTTGTGAGATAAACATGCCTCCAACTTCTATCTGACCCATTTATCTCCCATACCTCTCCTTTTTGAGCTCCTTCAAAAAGAGAACCTAACTAAATTGAGTATGTTATACTCCGTAGGAGGGTCAAATTTGTGAGATAACTATCCTTGTGAGGGGAAACACCTATAGAGAGGGGGGACTTTGTCCTCTAACTCAATACCCTTAAGGGATAATTCCCTTGAGAAAGGAAGATTCTGTCTACTGCCGTCAAACCCTCAAGGGGATAAAGTCCCTGAGAAAGGGAAGATTGTCCACCATCTTGACATCTTTAAGAGGACAACAGTCCCAGAGAAAGGGGAGATTCTTTTTGCCACCTTTGAAAATCTCAAGAGAGTAAAGTTTCATGGCTTTGATGGATGCTTATTGAGATAAATGCATGTTTAAAATGTATATTTTTCATAAGTTGGTTACATGTATGGTTTTGAAATTATCACAAATGTATGTTGTGCTTGTTTTAACAAGATTTTAAATTACTTGTGATCATTGAGAAGTTTTTCATTTGTTTTGGGTCTTAAGACTCTCCGTATTTAAACTTTTGGATTTAAGGTAGTTCTTCATTATGCAAACTAAGAACTATTGAAATTATGACTCCTAAACACTGCCTATTGAGGCATATGATATGCTCACGAGTTGGGATATCGTAGGAAGATTACTTTCATTATGATCTTGTTGCCCCATGAGCACATGTGTATGTCACTTCAGTATCTGCAACATTTTGTGAATGAATGATTTATTCAGTTTTGTGAATGATTTATTAGATACTTTAAATGATGTATTTGTCTGATTATTCATAGTTTGTGATTTTTCAAGGGTTTTATTCAACATCAACTCTAACATATATGCACATCTTTAGTTGAAAATACTTAAACATTGCATGTATGATGCTATGCTTTGTTACATGGTATTAACTTCTAGGAAAAACTACATCTGGATCGAATATTATTAGACAATAATAGAGATGTTATCTAATAAGTATGTAGGAAACCAATTTTTTTCAAGTATGTAGAGATTGAATTGAATACTAAAAACAAAAAACATACTACAAAATGTCATACATAAAAGAACATATGTGTCATATGTAACATTAATTGGCTAATTTCATTTGTCCAAACTATGTCAGAAACCTTGAGTTCGTAACTAGTTTTCAAAATTTGATTAGATGTAGTTGTGGTCAAGTCAAGTTTGTAATTGATGGACTTAGAAAAATAGGAGCAAACATGTTCTTATGAATCAAGAATGAAGACTAAATAATGTTGATGGTTAAAGAAATTTATCAAGTATATATTCTCATACAAAAGTCACTTGGATGAGTTTTAGAAGTAATTTTGGAGGTTTGAGATAAATTTAGGTAGAAGGGTAAAATTTTCATTGAATAGTATCATTAATCAATCGCTGGACAATACACAGGAATAAATAATCAATTGGCACCTAAATCAGCCCTTTATTAAACAAAGCTGAGAGTTTATTAATCGATTACCCTAATGAATCATTGATCGCTAACAATATTGTGCCTTAAGAAAATAGTGAGCAATCGATCGTTGTTTGGAACAATCGATCACTCACAGTTTTAGTTACCTAAGATAGGCCTTTCTAGAAGAGAATTTTTTCCTAGTTGAAATCAAAGAGCTTGTTCAACTTAGAGACCTATATAAAAGCTTAAATATAACAAAATTGAAGAGAGAAAACTTAGAAAATATTGGAGAAGAAAAGAGAGTCATTTATTCATTGTTTTCGTAGAGAATTTACAAAAAGCTTGAAGAAATTGTTCATGGTGAATTCATGGGGATGCACAATTAAAGTGAGAAGATTTCACATAGTAAATACAAGAGGAGAATTAGCAAAATTTTTCAAAAGGAGTTGAAGAATCTAAGGAGGTAAATCAACAAACAAAGGAGTGTTTGCATGAGTTGCTTGAAGAAGAAGACAAAAAACAAAACATGAAGAGAGAAAATTGCATGGATTTAAGGAGGAAGAATTGAAGACCAACGACGAAGAAGATTGAACAAAGGAGTTTGTGTTAAGGCTAGTGGTTGGTTGGTTGTTTTGTGTCTTGTAAGTTCTATATCTTACTAGTACGTTGATTTAGCCTTGGTTGAGGTTGTCGTGGTTTTGTACCTGAGTTTGGGTTTTCCACATAAAAATTTGTGTGTGATTGTGTGAAGTGCATGCTTGATGAAATGGTTTGATTAATCACGAATGATGATTAGACATTTGGGTTTGTTTATTCCACTTTAAAACAAATTCTTATGCATAGAGGCTAGAATTCTTAATTGATTACTTTCTTAAGTTCTAAGGTTAAGAGCAATTCAGTTATCCACTATCACCATTTAGTTGGATGTAAACTCTCAATTTGTAGTTGAGGATTTTAGTTAAAAAATTGAGTTTGTTTCATGCTATCAATCTATTTTTGTATGCTAGTGTATCATAAGTTTGCTTAATCTTCCTATATTTTGATTTCTAGAGTTCTTTATCTTGTGTTAGGGTTTATTTTTTTAATTGTTATAAGTTTACTTATTTTTTCTTAGAACTACTTGTTAAACTTGTCGATTTGTGTGCCCTAATTAGTGATTTTTCTTGCTCATATATTTCTTCGTGCTTTTAGCACTTAAAAATTGTTGTTTGGGTGGTTTAAGTTTACTTTATCATAATGGCTACATTAAGTAATTAAATGAATGAATATGGAGATTTGGGAAATCTTATGAATCATCCACCTTTGTTTGATACTCAAAATTGTTCATATTGAAAAAATATGATGAGATCTTTTATTCAAGCGCTTGATTGAAATGCTTGGAAAGCAATGATTAAAGGTTAGAATCCTCTAATGACCAAAGACAAAGGAGGAAATTTAATCTTAAAAGACGAAAGTGATAGGGATGAGAATGAAACAAAATAACAAAACTTACAAATTAGAATAGTAAGGCCCTTATTGCATGATTTAATTTGTAGGAATGCCACAACATAGGTTAATGTCAAATTGCACATCTACTGAGGTTGCATGGGAAAAGTTCTTAAAGTATAATGAAGGAACTGAGGCTAACAAAAGAATTGTTTGAAAATTCTAAGAGAAAATAAACTACCCTCAAAACATCTAAGATTACTTCTAAAAAGAATAAAGTTTTGAATACCTTAGGAGAATCTAAAGAATCTGAGGACGATGAAGAATTGATTCTCATGTTAGCCAAAAAATTCAAGAAATTTATGAAATTTTAAAACTTTAGGTTTGGTAATAAGAGTCAAAATTCAGGGAAGAGATAAGTGGATATGAAAGATGAAAGCCAAAACAAGCTAGACAAAATGAATATGAAGTGTTTTGAATATGGTATGTTAGGTCATTATGTTCTTCATTGTCTTAACAATAATTCTTCTGATGATAAGTCAAAGAAATTAAAGGAATTTGATAACAAGAAAAATGACAAGGTGCTTCAAGCAACTTACTGTAACGAGAGTTCTTCTAATGAAGATGAGATGTGTAATTATACTGCCTCCCATGCAAGTGTGAAGGAAGATAGTTCTGGTGAAGAGTCTTATGAGTCCGCTTCTCTTGAAGAGAACTTAGAGTAACTTTGATTCAAATTAGTACAACGGGTTCCTCCAACAATTACTAGTTTTGACTATGAAAACCAAAAACCTTAAGAGAGAATTAAAAAAATAATGAGTTAGTTTTGTCTTCTCAACAGGTAAATAAGTTAGTGGAGTTGAACATTAAACTTGAGAGAAAAGAGAGTGACCTTAATAAAGACCTTGAGAATGAAAAAGAAAAGTTTAGTGCTCTCAGTCAAGAAATTCTGTCATCTAAAGAGAAATTAGATAGATTTAAAAGTGGGAAGAAGAAATTGTAGACCATGTTGAGTATTAGTCAAACCAACAAGATGGATTTAGGTTTTAGGAATCGCTTGATTACCCCCTTAGCAAAACCTATCTTTGTGAAGACCAAAGAGAGGAATGGCTTGCTAAACCCTCTAACTAAGGCTAGAGGTGATTTCTAACAATCTAATAAAGTTATATTCATGTTTCGTCATTGGTTTTAAGTAATTATTAGCTATTTATAGTGATATTCATTTAATATTATTCATCTTCTTGTTTCTTTGTGATCTTAATGCATAAGATGTTTGAAGGCTTTCCTTCTTGATCTTTTGTGGTTTTGATACATAGAACTATTAATGAAATAATTCTTTTAATCACTTATCTATCCAATGTATTGTCTATCTTTGTTTTTTCTTTTAATGTTTATATCTTCCAGTTCGATGAAATCTTCATTCAATTTTAATCGAGAAAAACATGACACCTGAAATACATAATTAGATATTGCACTGACCCTCAATTCCTTTGTGTTTTATTTTATTGAATTTTATATTAACAATTTTATGCCTCCATGCTCTTTTACTCTCCCTCTTAATTTTTCTTAAATCCTCATATTTTACAAACATTAATATATTGATACAAAGGTAATCTTTGTAGATTCGACCTTCCAAGACTACATCTACTTGTGCACTTACAAGTAATGCAACCATAAGCTTTGATTTAATTCAATGATACAATAGTTTAGGTGTAATAATAACTCAAAAAAGGCTTGTGCATTAACTTTTTAAGCTTTTATTTTTCTATCTTTTTAAAAGACAAGGTACATAGATTCTACCTTAAGTGAGTTAAAAAATGAGAACTTTGTCTTTACTAAGGTCTCATAGATTCTACCTTAAGTTAGTTGAAAAATGAGAACTTTGTCTTTACTAAGGTCTCAATAATTTTGTCTTAGTTTGAATAAGAGTGATCTTGCGAGATTTAAGATTAAAAGAGACAAGAGATAAAGATATGGTGGTTTCTTCAAAAATGAATAAAAGAGACTTAGAGTGTTAAAAAGAAGAAAAAAAATAGCAATCACATACCAATGAATTTGACTAATCTAAAGAAAGGTATTAATGAACATAATATGTAGATGCACATAGATTAAAGTAAAATTCATTTAAAAATCGTCAAAAGGAGCTTAACTATGTTTATTGTCAATGTTTTGTTTTTAATTTAAGTTCTATCTATCAGAAATATCTTATTTCAATGGAAAATGTCTTGAAATATTTTTAGGTATTTTTTAGAATTTTTTTAAAAATTAATTTTTTAAAAATAAAAAAATCGGATGTTTCTCAAGATTGATCAATTGTTGGTTGTGTTTTCCAACTAAAGCACTATTTTAAAAAATGGTTGAAGCCCTTAATCAAATTCATTTCACTCCAAACTCTCCGAAGTGGTGTGAAAGAAAAGTGAAAGGCAATTTGGCTAGGATTTGAGAGAGAAAACACCGAATTTTGCCATAAAATCTAGCATTTCTTCATGACCAAGATATGAATGAAACCAAATTTCATTTTTAATATATTTTAAATGGTTTTTAATCATCTTTTAACTGATAGGATTATTAGAAAAAGGCTAATCAATGTTTTTAAAAAATTTCAAGTTATTCGAACCATCAGATTTTGAGTTTCACAAAAAATTAATTTAGTTTCGTGTTTTTTACACAATTTTGGGAATTTTTAAAAATTGGATATTTTTTTTTATCAAGTTTAGGTATAGGTCCAGTTATGACTTTTGTTCTAATCATTGATATCTATATCGTATCAAAATTTTAAGTGAGTTGAACATAGAAAATTTCTAGGGTTTTATTTAAATTTCAAAATATGATTTTAACACGCATTTCAATGAGTTTTGAAATTTTAGGACTTTATTTCTATCTGATGATTAGTTTCTAGTGATGTTTAGCCCTAGGATTAATTCTTTGCGATCAATTTTGGTGGTGAGCAAAGAAGCAGAACGTGGCAAGTGAATCGGGTTCAGGTGACCTTAGTGCATCATCTAGTGGGGGAGATAGAGTTAGATCTATATGCTTTGAGCGTAGTGTAGTCCATGTGCCTTAGAGACTGCCATGGAGTGGATAGAGGCTCATCCATGTTGGATCCCGTCTACCCTTAATTAGTCAGACAATAGTATTCCTCGCTTAGATGGGATGCTACAAATACATTAGTGGGAGTTGTTGGAGGCACATAGGTGTGTGTTACATCTCAAGTCATTTCAGAGTTTATTCGGTGTAAGAGAAGATCACTCACGTATCAACACTTTGTTGGATATATTGTTCCATCTAATAGTGAGTTGACTAGGAAATTGAATGGACTTCCCAGAGGTAGAGAGCTTGATGTTTCACTCCTTGAACATTCCATGATTGCTGATTATCTTTTGTTGCATGTCATTGCTTAGTATGACATCTGGAGTGCTAGGAAGGAGAGAGTTGATCATACGTTGGCCAGGATTTTATATCCTCTATTATAGTTAGAGCTAGAGTTAGATCTATTGTTGATCATTTTTTCTCATATTTTAACTTTTCTGCATGGACATATGCACGAGATGTTGCTATATCCTTACATTGTAGTAGGATATTTATTTCAGTTCATGTTAGGATCCCACGCGTTGAGCCGACTATGATTGGGATGGGACCTATACATGTTGTTGTAGCTCAACATATGATGTCTCATCATAGGGGAAAAGATAGAGATATAGAGAAGCCGTAGATAGTAGCTGATGAGCAAGCTTCAATGCATTTAGAGATGAGGTACATCAGGGTCTTGTGGACATTAGATGGATGCTTCGCGATAGATCTCCACAGGCTAAGAGTGAGGGGAGCAATTTGATGTGGATGACGATGTTGGAGATGTTTGATGCTCTTTTTTATCACTTTGTCATGTATTCTTGTTCTTAAACTTGTTTCAATTTAGTTATGTTTCATTTGACTATTAGATGCATTTCGAAATTGATTATGTGATGGACATGTTTTATTTTGAGGATATTTTTATGTCTTCTGGTGTTATTAAAGACTTCTTTGCACTTAATTGAATATTTTTGTTAATTATTACTTAACTTTTTGTCTATTTGAGTCAAAAATGGGGAGAAATGATTAATGAAAATCAAAGTGCTTATTTTCATACTTACTTGGATAGTACTATACAAATTATTTTGATTTTAAGTGTGTAGGATAAGTACAGTGTTATACAAGGCTTTTCAAGATCAATTCCAAATTTCTATGTTAAGTCTTAGTGTTGCCAAGTCATATGTACAAGTTGAAATTCAATGCATAAGTTGTAATTTTTATTTTGGTTTTCAATCTTATAGTGTTTTGTCACAAAATAGCCAATGAGGGAAATTGAAAGAAAATGTGTCATATGTAATGTTAATTGCTAATTTCGTATGTCAAAACTATGTTAAAAACCTTGAGTATGTAATTAATCTTAAAAACCTAATTAGATGTAATTGTGGTCGAGTTAGATTTAGAATTGATGGACATGAAAAATAAGAGTAGAAGTGCACTTATGGATCTAGACTGAAGACTAAAGAATGATGATGGTTTAAGAAGTTTATCAAGTATACATTCTCATACAGAAGTTAATTGAAAAAGTATTAGAAATGATTTTGGAGACTTCAAATGGATTTATGCTAAAAAGGGTAAAACTATAATTGAATAGTGTCATCGATTGATCATTGGATAGTACACAGGAGTAAACGATCGATCAGCACCTGGATCAACCCTTTATTAATCAGCCCTTTATTAAACAAAGCCGAGAGTTTATCGATCGATCACCCTAATGAAATATCGATCACTAGTAGTATCATTCCCTAAGAAAATATTGAACAATTGATCTCTATTTGGAAAGATAGATCTCTAGCAGGTTTAGTTAACTATGATAAACCTTTCTGGAAAAGAATTTATTCCTAGTTGAAGTCAAAGAGCTTCTTCAACTTGGAGACTTATATAAAGGCTTAGGTATGACAAATTTGAAGAGGAAAACCTAAAAAATATTGGAGAAGAGAGGAGAGTCATTTGCTTATTGTTTTCCTAGAGAATTCACAAAAGGCTTGACGAAATTATTTATGGTGATGCACAACTAAAGTTAGAAGATTTCACATAGTAAATATAAGAGTGTTAACAAAATTCTTCAAAGGGAGTTGATGAATCTCAAGAGGTAAATCAATAAACGAAGAATGAATCTTTGCTTGAGTTTCTAAAGGAAGAAGACAAAGAAAAAAATACAAAGAGGGAAAGTTTCAAGGATTCAAGGAAGAAGAATTAAAAGCCAACAATGGAGAAGATTAAACAAAGGAGTTTATGTCAAGTCTAGAGGTTGGTTGGTTGTTTTGTGTCTTATAAGTTCTATACTTACTAGTTCATTGATTCAGCCTTAGTTGAGAATAGCGTGGCTTTTTACCCCAGTTTGGCATTTCCACGTAAAATCTTTGTGTGATTGTGTGGTGTGCATGCTCGATTTAATAGTTTGATTAATCATGAATGACAATTAGACATTAGGTTTTTTTTATTCTACTTCAAAACAAATTCCTACACATAGAGGCTAGAACTGTTAATTGCTAACTTGCTAAAGTTTTAGGGTTAGGAGTAATCTAGTGATCTACTACTGCCATCTAGTTGGATATTAAACTCTCATTATAAAACTATTTTTTTATATTTTCTAATTTTACTCTACCAAATAAAAATAAACAAAAGAAATGAAGCAACAAAAAAAAATAGTCCCTTATGATTGAAAGAATTGAAGCATGGACATCATGACAATATCTCAATTATGCAAAAGTGATACCCTTAGACTTCCTCAATAAACCAATCCTAAAGTAGTCTAGGAGATTTTCAGCTTTTTTCCCAATTTGTTGTCTAATATTTTTTGGGTCCACTTTCCTCATTGGCACTTTTCTTGTCTTTTTCTCATGCACTTGATGAGGCATCCTTCTTTAGGTGATTTGCTACATTGATCGGCTGAAAAATGATGTCATGGCTCGAATTCTGGTTTTACTTCACAACATTGAGACATAGAACACATTATGGATAGTAGTAAGCTTGGGAGGTAGAGCAAAATGATATGCCACCTCACCAATCCTTTGCAAACTTCAAAGTGGTCAAATGTATCAAGATTATAGCTTTTCTTTACAGGGGGTTAGTCAATTAGGATTTGAAAGTAAAATATTAGTATTTCAAAATCTTCTGTTAGTCGTTGCGTATTGTCTATGTCATATTTAAAATCCAGTGTCAATACATGAAGATTTAAAATTCAATATTTCAAATATAGTGGTAGTGGTAAAATATTTGATTCCTGTATTTAAAATACATCGTTAGTCTAAAAATGAAATATTTTAACTTGACAGGATTTAGGGAGAGAACTAATAACGTATAACTAAGATTTTACAACAACACCTCAAGATGTGGTATTGTAAAATGACGGATGAGTTACCTTATTAACTAGTGCATCGGGTGAAAAAGAGAGGCTGGCGCACTTGTTTGGTAGTGACCGTTCTCACCTTGTCTGACGGTGAACGTTCTCATCAGAGCTAATCCCTGTCGTTCTCCCCCTGTTTTCACCATGAGGCCCCCATGCTCTCCATAGATTGGAGCTAATCCCAGTCGATCTCCTCGTCCTCACCGATTGCCGTTTTCACCGTCTGAAAAAGAGAGGCCGCCGCGGTGATTGGATCTCATCAATGCTGGCGGAAAAATAATCCTAGAAGGTATTCTCTTCTCTCTGACCCTCCGACCCCCCTCTATCTTCCTTTCTTCTTTTTTGTTTTTTTCCCCTCTGCATACACTCTGCTCATGGCCGCATCTCGCTCTGAACCATCCTTGCAATTTTATGTGTTTCGGTCTGGGAGGTTTCGATCTATCATTCTTCCCATGCTCACTCTCTAAAAAAAATTGTCCTTGTTTTTTTCCTCTGCATGCTCTCTGCTTATTCAATCAAGGATTTTTTTATTGTGACACTTGCAATTTTTTGCTTTTCAATGTGGTTTTTTTTAGCTTTCTGATCTAGTTTTTTTATGGCTTTCTGATATGCATCTTACTGGTAAAAACCAAATTTTACCAGTAATGAGGCAGCATGGTGTGGTGTAATTGTGGAGGTCTCAAAATCAGATTTTCATAAACCTATGATTTAGCAGTAGGGTCAAGTTGTTTTGTCTTTCTCTTCCATGATTCTTAACATTGCAAGCGTTATCCAGTTTCCTCTGAGACAATATTCCTTTTTGGGCGTGGTGCTTTTGACAAGAACAAATGCCCGGCGTGTTTCAAGCAGTACAACAGAAAGATCATTTTGTGGAACACGTTCAAGTGTCTGGCCACTCGGTTCACCAGCCTCAATGTGGTGTTTGTGGAAAGTACTACAAATCGTTTGAATCGCTAAGGGAGCATCTTACTGGTAAGAACTAGATCAGAAAATAGTTGAATACTGCAAGCGTTCTGATCTGGTTTTTCCCACTGATTTCGATCTGATTTTTCTATAGTTGCATATTCTATGCTTTTTGGTGATTCTCAGCTCGGGAGTCAGAAAAAGTGGGAGAAATTACAAGCATAGAAAATCAGATCATGCATTTTGGATTCTCCTTTTGCATGCTTAGAAATCCAGTCCCTTTTCAAAATAAAACTCAGCCAATTCCCTGAAACTTGACCACTTAAATCTCTGCCTCACCAAAGACGTTTGAAATCAATTTCTGCAATGATTTACTTCATGCTCGACCACTGAAATCTCTGCCTTTTCAAATTGATAATTTTTTTTCATTGTATCCTATGAGATTTGGTTGTTTTAGAGTTTACTTATGCATAATTTGCTTCTAAATTTTGTATTGGTGTGCATAATTTATGTCCTAAAAATTTTGTTCTTGAGTAGTGATTGGCATTTTTGTGGTTATCTTGTGATTAGAAGTGATTGACATTTTTTGGTTAACTTGCATAAAATGCATGATTAGCACTAGTCCCTGAGTTTTTGAGTCCGTTGTATTTTATATTTCAATGTGATAATTAACTGCATAGCTTGTTCGTCCCTAATTAATGCTTGAGTAACACAATTAAGCTTACGGTAGTTTTTGAGTCTGACCCGTTAGAGGTTCTTATGCTTGTATTAGATATGTAAGAATTTTGTTAAGAATGTACGTGAATTCTCAATTTATCATAATCTTGCGTGATTAATATTAGTGCTTCTTATGCTTCTACAAGATAAAGAATCATAGGCAATATAGACTGAATTAGTAGTTATGTGGTGAATCGTAGGCAATGTAAACTAAATTAGCAGTTATGCGATGAATACTAATTAAAAAATTGTGTTAAGGTATGCATGCTATGAATTGTTTTTGTAAAGTTGAATTGTTTGGTCATATGTTTTAAATTATAAGAAGTGATATGCATTTGTAAATATGCACTTGTAAAGTGATATTAAGCCCTTAGTTGTCATGGCCTTCTCATATTTTTTTCAATTGCATAGCTTTTGATGGGTGGTTGCTGATGAGTTAGTTTCTGATTACCCATAGATATGACAAATGAAGGAGGTAGAGGGAAAGGTAAAGAGAAAGCAAATTATGAGCAATGGTCATCTGTGGAGACTAAAGAGCTTATTAAACTATTGGTGGATGAAGTTAACCATGAAAATAGATTGACTAATGGGATGTTTAGAAAGGAGATAATAGTTGAGAATGTACTTCCAAAGTTGAATGAAAAGTTTAATTCTCATAAGAATGAAATGAACGTCAAAAACAAGTTGAAGGTTTTGAAACAAAAGCTTGCACCCATTAAATGGTTGATGATGTCAAGTTCTGGATTTGGATGGGATAGTTATTCACAAAAGAAAATTGCTTCAGAAGATGTGTGGGAGGAATATTTTCAAGTAACATTTAGTTGACTCTCATACATAATATCAATAGTATTAGTTTATTTTTAATTTAATAATATGAATATATTACATAATTATGTATTATTTATTTTTAGGCACATCCTAAAGCAATGGACTACGGAGAAAAAATTGTAGAAGACTGATGATTTAATGTTGATTCTTGGTAATACCTCTGTGGTTGGAGTTGGGGTAGCCGGTTTATCAACTAAGGCTGCTAACTTTGTGCTTAAACCATTAGCCACCAACTTCGAAGATGATGATGATACGTTGCCTCCCTTTAATAGTGATTCCCCACATGTAGGTGATTCAACCTTTCATGAGTGCTCACATTTGGAAACTGAGCCACCTCTCTGAGACAAGTGATGCCATAGTCACGTTAGCACCTAAGTTTGATCTTCTTGTTAAATCACATGAAATTACACAAAATTGGTTTCATGCTATAGGAGAGATTCCAAACCATAGAAAGGATTTAAAGTATTTTCCATATGAGTTTTTGAGCAATGCAACGTTGAAGGAGGCATTTGTCAGATTGCCACACGAGGAACATTGTTAATGGTTGGAGTATAAGTTTGTAAGAAGAGGGGATGCTTGATAGATGAGTTGTTATGGCTAATTTTTTGGGTTCGTAAGTAGATGTTGTTTTGGATGTGCTTATTAGGAGATTAGTTTATAAGAATAGTAGCCACTTAAAAAATGACTTGACCTCACTATTTTTTTGGGTTCTTGACTAAATTTTTTGGGTTGTGCATATTATAAATGTTTCATTGACATATGTGGATGTCTATGCATAGATTGACAAGGAGGAATGTGTTGGCTATTTGAACTACATTTTTCTTGGTTTTGTGCCAATGTGTAACTATAAACCAGAA
Organism: Saururus chinensis; assembly: GCA_035235625.1. Lineage (NCBI taxonomy): Eukaryota > Viridiplantae > Streptophyta > Magnoliopsida > Piperales > Saururaceae > Saururus > Saururus chinensis. The sequence goes on from CP141144.1 coordinate 26,627,772, forward strand.
AATAATGAAGGAATCGGGCAATTATGGAGTTTTGCTTGTTATGGTATTGGTCTGCTATTTCTTTCTACTTCTATAGGATATGGCTTTATGTGGTTGAGTGTCTATGCCAATGGTTTTGTGCGAATGAGATGTGCCCAATTCCGAGATCTATGGAATAAACACTCGTATGGTTAGTCACCCTAATGTCCCGAAGAATGTGTTTTTATTCTTTGTTTTGGGAAATGGATTACATTTACTTTTAATTTTTGTTGTTGATATATTAATGCATAATAACAGGTTTGATGAGATTGGTATTGTGGATGGAGATTTATGTTAACAGAGTATTAGATATCTTGTTGATCAGTATTGTGAGATCTTTTGCTTAGAAGGGCATTGAAATGGCTTTTTATATTGTTATTGAAATATTTGATACAAGTTAAGTATTTTTATTCTTTATTTTGGATATGTGCCAAGGTGCAACTGTAAAGATAAAAAGGTGAATGAATTGGGTGAAATGTGCAAATTATGGAGTATTTATGTGTGAAAATGGATATACAATGGTTTAAAATTATTGAAAATTATTTTTACAGGTTTTGGCTTTCGTCATTTTCCCCAATTTATAGCCGTTATATTGCAAAAATTTTTTGTGAATTTTTAAAAATTATGTGAAATAATCTTAGGTGTGACCTGAACAAATATATATCAACTTCATAATACTTGTCTCAGCACTTATCTGTTTACCATTTATGAAACTCAGTTATCATAATGTGTGAAATATGAGTTTATCTTTTATGAAAATTGATCTTTATTAGTATGACTCTTGTAGACATTTTTATTATTATTAAGGGTTCATGATTCATTTACATATTTGTGTGGAGTCATGTTAATGTTTGTGAAATTTTTCTCGAAACAATTATAATGGTAGATTTATTGAACTCTGAGGTGGTAGAGGCTTGCGACTTTGAAGAAGATGAATGTGTAGTAACCATCTCTATGCCAAATATATTAAATCAAGCAATGATGGAGTCAAATGTATTGCACACACATGAACCCAATTGGAACCCTCGTCATTTTATTTCAACCGAAGGTTATCGATATTTACAACGAAAACTCGATGGGCATCCTGATGAATTATGTCAAATGTATAGGATGTATCTGGATGCGTTTTGCAAATTTTGTTGCATTCTTTGCCAAAAATCTTTAATATTTGATACTAGATTCGTGACAGTGGAAGAGATGGTAGCAATTTTTTTACTAGTGGCGGGACATGATCAACGTTACTCAATATGCCAAGATCATTTAAGTCGATCAAAATGGACGATTAGTAAAAGTTTCAATAAGGTCTTGGATGCAATTCAAATGTTAGCACCTCCGTTAATGGCACATCCTCTTGATAGCACACCACAAGCAGTGATGTTAGATCCGCATTTTAACCCATATTTTAAGGTTTGAGCTTACATTTATTTTTCTTTTTATTTCTATCGATGTGCATGTATATGATATTTGAATTTTTTATATAGGATTGTATTGGTGCTATAGATGGAATGCATATAAAGGCAACTATTTATGGGGCTAGGAAGGCAAGCTATCGTAATAGGCACAGATGGTTTTCACAAAAATGTATTAGTAGTATTACATTTGATATGTAGTTTATATATATTCTTGCTGGATGGGAAGGTTCTACAAATGATTCAAGGATTTTAAAAGATGCTATAGGGAGGTCTAAATTGTCTTCCATTGCCAGAAGGTATTATTGTAGTTTTTATTTTTTTACTTTTTATTTTAATTTTATTAGGGAGGCGAACACTTATATTATTGCAATTTATCTTTTGAACAGGGAAGTTTTATTTGGTAGATTGTGGCTATCTAAATAGACATAATTTTTTAGCACCATATCATGCAACTCATTATCATCTCAGCGAGTATAGTACACAAGCTAGAAGTCGTCCACACAATGCAAATGAAATATTTAATCATCCACATGCATCTTTGAGGAATGTTATTGAGAGGATTTCCGGGGGCTTAAAATCATGTTTTAAATTTGTTAAAGATCATCCACCTTCATTTCCATATGAAACTCAAGTGAAGATGGTTTTTGCTTGTTGTGGATTTCATAATTACCTTCGTAGGGAAAATATTGAAGATGTATTTGATTCTGATAATGAAGAGGAAGAAGCACCACGAAATGTCCCATTATATCCTAATGTAGATTCAGATTCAGATGACGATATGGCATCTCAAGTGGAACAAAGGGCAGCGACTAATACATGGAGAGATGGAATATCTGCAGAAATGTGGATTGATGCAATGTTTATGACTATGGGCTTATAAATTGTGTTTTGGAAATTTAGTGCCAAAGTGGCTGATTTTCTACTCAAGGCATCTACCACCACATTATCTTTTATAGGATGATAAAAAATAATGAAGTCATAATCCTTAAGGAATTCGAACCATCTTCTTTGCCTCAAGTTCAAGTCTCTTTGAGTGAAAAGATAATTCAAACTCTTGTGGTCTGTGAATACTTCAAACTTCTTACCATAGAGATAGTGCCTCCAAATCCTCAATACAAAGACCACTATTGTTAGCTCTAAGTCATGTGTAGGATAGTTTCGCTCATGCACTCTAAGCATACGAGAAGCATAAGCTATCACTTTCCCATGCTGCATCAAACACAACCCAAGCTTCTTAATGATGCATTGCTATAGACCAATAATCCTGCACTCCAGAAGGTAAGGCTATGTCTGGCATTGAAGTGAGTCTCTTCTTCAACTCTTGGAAACATTCCTCACATACTTGATTCCATTCAAAATTCTCACTCTTCCTTGTCAACTTGGTCATAGGAATAGCAATGTGAAAAAAGCCTTCGATTAACTTCCGATAGTATCTCGCAAGACCTAGTAAACTTCAGACTTTGGAAGCATTCTTAGGTTTCGTCCACTCCCTCAAAATTTGCAATACAATCCTCAAGTTCTTCTCATGTTCTTTCTTGCTAACTGAATAGATCAATATGTCATCCACAAAAATAATGAGAAATTAATCTAAATAAGGCTTGAAAACACTATTCATAAAATCCATAAAAATGTCAGTGCATTAGTAAGACCAAAAGGTATAACCAAGAACTCATAATACCATTAAAGTGTCTGAAAAGTTATCTTAGATGTCTTAGACACATCATCAGGTCGAATACCATTAAAGTGAGCTTGCTGCAACTGACCAAACAAATCATCAATATGTTGCAAAGGATACTTGTTCTTGATGGTTACCTGATTCAATATTTGGTAATCAATGCATAGCCTAAGTGAACCATTTTCTTCTTAGCAAAGAGAATGGTGCATTCCAAAGAGATGCACTAGGCCTTATGCATCCCTTGTCCATCAAGTATTGCAGTTGAGCTTTAAGCTTTTTCAATTCAGCTGGAGCAATGCGGTAAGGAACTTTATAAATATGAATTGTGCCTAGAAGAAGATCAATATTGAACTCAATCTCCTTCTCAAGAAGCAATCCCATCAAATCATCTTGAAAGACATCTACATACTCCAACACCACATGAATGGACTCAATAGGAGGTAGAGTCACTCTTCACTGAGATGCTTGCAAGAAAAGTCGCACACCACTATTGATCCACTTCTTTGCCATAGAATAAGACACTAAGAATTTGCTACTAGTCCATCTCATACCCTGAAAAATAAAAGGCTCGACATCCGGCCAAGCAAATATAGCCTTCTTCCCATGGCAATCAACATGTCCATGATAAACTAACATCATATCCATGCCCAAAATCACATCAAAATTAATAATAGGCAAAACAATTAAATCATCAAACAATTCATACCCTTCAACCAACATGGAAACCTTATCAAGATACTCCTCCGCCCAAAGAAAAGACAAATGGGTGGACACACACAAAGGAACCGACAAAATCTTAGGCTCAACACAAAGCACAAGAGAAAAAAAGAAGTGAAATGAAAGAACGTGAAGATCTGGTATCAAGCAACACTCTAGCATAGTGGGAGGCGATTGCATGCATATCTTCCATCATTGCTAAAGCATTGGCCACCTCATGAGCTGAAATAGCAAAGACATTCCCTTAGTTGACTCGCTTCTTTTGTTGCCCACCTTGCTGCCCTCCTTGTTGCCTTCCTTTTGGTCTTCCTTGTTGCCTTCTTTGATGCCTTGGGCCTTTGTTTTGTAGAGCCGTATGACACTTAGGATCATCACCTTGAATGTTTTGAGGGTACTCCCTCTTGTAATGCCCTTTTTGTCCACACAAGAAGCAAGAGATGTTGGCACGGCGGTTGTGGCGATCAGGCTACACGTGGTTGTTGTTGTTCCTCCCAAAGCTTTTACTACAAGGCTTCTGATTATGTTGTTTTTGAGAGTCTTGCCTAGCTCACTTAGGCAGCCCCTTCCTCTTGTGGTACTCCTCTGAGTCCTTCTCCACCACAATGGCAGTCTCAAAGACTTCCACCAAAGTCTTATGCATGAGTGAACCACTCGGCCTCTTATTTAAGGATTCAACCCATTCTTGAACTCCCTTGTCCGCTTGTATTCATCACAAAGAAATGAGGAGCAAAATGTTCTAGCTCAATGAACTTAGTCTCATAGGTAAGCAGCATCATGGAACCTTGCTGAAAATTGAGGAACTCCTTCTTCTCCTCTTGTACATGAAGAGGAAAGTACTTGTTATTTAATACCGACAAGAACTTCTCCCATGGGATGTCCACTCGGCCCTAGAATCTCTGCTGCTCTATGGAAAACCACCACCTCTGCGCCTCTCCCTCAAAGGTGAAGACAGTTAGGTGGGTCTTCTCCACTTCTCCATGTGAAGCTTCCAATTATCAACTTCCAAGTCATCCATCTTACCTTGAAAACTATGAGGATTGAATTTCACAAAGCCCTCTAGGGTTAGATGCTCCTCTCTACTACCACTAGTCTATTTAGCCTACTGGGTTTGCATGATCTGAGTTAACCCCTCAATGGTGGTCAGCACATCATCCACGCTCGGGCCTCTAATAGCTAGGTTATTATTAGCACTTGTATGATTCAGTCCAGCCATCTACACAATAGCTAGATATTAAATCACAAGGTCAAATACCACAATCAACACCAAGATTAAGCAACACATCACACAAGCAATCAACAAGACAACAACTAACAGAGTTCATTGTCGTTAGGATTGTCTAATCTTTCATTACCTCACTTCCCACTGTTATTAGGAATTATACCTTAACCTCATTAGATTTTAGACAAAGTCGTGCTCCAATATCAAAACTTCCTTGTCATGCCCCACCACACCCCCCTTAACCCAAACCTAGTCTAAGAATGTGGGACATGGTGTGACGTAGCAGAAGGCTAACTCATCCTAAGTTCTCATTGAAGCACACATCACATGCCTTTTGTACAAAAATAAATAACGGAAGGTAAAAGAAATTAATTGACCAACCTAGTCCAACACAACACCGACAAAATCTATAATGAACATAGTCTCAAGCCCTAAGGTTGTAACATATCTAAAGTCATCATAGGTTATCCAAAGTATGAAATAATGTCAAGTCTAAAATCATTATATAACATGACAAGTCTAAAACAAACCAAACATCTAGCCCCTTCTCGCGGTATATACCCATCCTCGAGCTCGACATAAAGACCATTTGAAGCACCTACATGACACAGCATACAACCCCCAAAAAAACTACAAACGAAAGAGGGGTGAGCTTAGCTCAGTAAGGGTATTAAAACGAAACATAACCTCATGATAACATCACATGCATTTTTCCCATAAAAGTAAATTTAAACATACATCGTATATACACTTCCAACACCTATGCATCATTAGATAAATTGCATTCTATATACACATTCACACCACCTGTGCATAGTATGTTTATTCATAATTCATAAACACGTGCATGAAAAAATTATCAATATTCACATATAGCATGAAGCAAGTATCAATATTTACATTTACTCTGCATAATCAAGTATATCAAACCACATTCCATATGCATCAAGTGTAACATAAATATCATTGTCCCTACACAAATTGTGTCCATGAGCATCATGATCCATACACATGCATAAACAATCCAATGAATGTTGCACAATAGAGAAAATAACCCTGCTTATCCTGGTTGAAGCACAAGCAGACCTGCTCACCATAGAAATCCTAACAAGGAAGTCTAAATTCCTAGAAATGACAACTAGAGAAGTTTGGGTAAATACCTAACGGGTAAAATACCCCCTAGTAAACCGGTGCACACAGACAAACCATCTTGGATTCTCATATCTAGAAAGACTTATCAATTTAACTCATTGTAGCATTTCAATCTTCTCACCCGGGAAGGAAACCTGTTCTGAAAGGAACATAAAACCTCATCCAATAGACATAAAACCCCATCTAATTGGACATAAAATTGACTCGATAACCTCTCATACGGCTAATCAGGAAAACTACGACATACAATCATTTAATCCCTGTTAAATACGAATAATCTTTGCTTACAAGTTATTTTCATGATGCATGAAATATAATACATTTATAAGCAAGATTTAATGAATGCAAACATAGGTAAACATACTCAAATTAGTCCTAATATGCATTAAACATGGTCCATTTGTTACAAATAAAATCATATAAGCATAAGCAAAAATATAAATATATGGTTGTGTCCATATTTGAGCTAAAATGTGTGGAATATGGTTCATATATAATTAATATGACATGTGCAAGTATTCATAATTCATCATGATTATAATATACTGAAATCATGGAGTTAATATGAAGAAATCATAAAAAACCAACTTAAAATTATGCATATACTCATTTATCCCATACTAGCATAAGTAGATGTTTTAGCATAATCACATGTAACTTATACATTTTAGGAAAAATATCAATATACTTCAATCAATGTAAAAGAAATTATAGATACCTACATCATAGGTTTAATTAACATAAAAATAAATATCATATGAAAATAAGAAAAAAAAATTAATTTTTGTAATTTAATTAATAAGACCATACACTGCCAAAATCATTGACCTTCTAATTTATGACTTGCCATTGACTTATCGTGCTCTAAAAAACTTAATATTTTTACAGCATGCTTATAACACATATATTAATCTATCATAAAATGAAGGAACTAAAAATCATATATTTTCATCCCTTTTGAATGGCTGGTCGTTCGATTGGTCTATAGGTTATTGAACAGTCATGACAGAACTGTCAAAACAGTCGTCTTCTACCTCACAAAACCGAACTGGAATTATGCTAAAAATCAATAAAAATTCCTAAAACTTCAAGAAACTTTATATAATCCCAAGCCTAAAATAGGATAGATCTAACAATTTTCATGCTTAAACAAAAATCAACTATAAATCACATATTTTTAATAAATCACTATTACACATCAAGATGAATCAAAAGCTCAAAGAAACCCACAATAATGGCATTTCATGGAAGAAAACCTCTTAGAAAGAAAACTCCTCATCTCTATTAAGCTTGCGAATCCCTTTAACGAGCTTCAACCTCAAGAAATCCTATCTAAAAATTAGTGTTTTTAATTAATCCTAATCAAAACTAACTAATAGACTAAAATCAACCTAGGAAATGATAGATTCAAAACCTCTATAAGTTAAAAATAAAAATAACATAATTAGGGTTCTAAATTAGAATTAAAAACAAGATTTTGATGAAAAAATACGAAGAATTCAAATAGATGATTAAGACAAAAGTCAAAAGTTTAAGGGGTGATTAAGCGGGAAAACTTTACCTTATGAAGGGTTTTTGCATTGGGACATGAGGGCAGAGCTTAGCTTCACTCCTATTCTCATCCCTTCCCCATTTTTTAAATGACTAGGGTTTTTCTTTTTATGGCAAGGCTTATGAGCTGGAAATTGAATTATTGACCTTCAAAATAGGTAAAATTGTCCTAAGTGACCATTTAAGTGTATTTTTGACTCAAAAATGAATTTAATCACACCAAATTTCTCTTAGACAAATCAAAAGAAGATTAACGATCGAAATGGATAGCACGCCATTCCACACTAATGTGGGTTCTATAGTGAGGCCCACTCTTTTGACAAAGGAAAAATATAAAAAAATGCCTTTAAATAGGTAAAAATTTGGGTGAATCAAGCTTGACACTAATACTCCAAACTAAAATAAAATTAAACCTTAAGAAATTTACAAATAACCTAACTCATTAGCTTAAGAAAATTAAATCAAACCAACAAACAAACAAATTCACACTATTAAAAAGAAAATAAATTAGAGATCTTATGTTATTAGAGGTTCCACAATTTTAAAAAGACTATACTGAAACAAATGTAATTGGATGCATCAATGAAGGAGTGCGAATAAGGCTTTAATTGGAAGAACAAGTATTTTTTTCTTGTAATGTATCACTTATAGAACCAATTAAGATTGATAAAACTCTTTAGGATGAGAATTGGATCAATGCAATGCAAGAAGAATTAGATTAATTTATAATGAATGATGTATGGTGTCACACCCTAGTACATGCCACCCTTGACCGGAACTCGGTCCAAGAGTCTACGTGGCACGGGGTGTGATGAAGTAGAGTTGGACTTGTGGAAGACTTAACCCATCCATAGGTGAACACATGACAGAATAAGCACACAAGCACTTTGTACAAAAGCATATAGAACAAAATAGTGGACTACTAATTAATGTCTTAGTCCACACATATCCGCATCATCTAGTAATCACATAAAACAATCCAATAATGTTAAACAAGTCTAAGCCAACAATGGCTAAACAAAGTGCGAAGTAAAGTCAACTGTATAAGTTTAACATATAATAAAAAAATGTAATATAACTCAAGCAACCGTAGCCCTCTTAGTGAAAGTGACCATCCTCATGCTCAACGTAGAGACCATTCGAAGTACCTGCATGGCACGACATGCAGACCCAATAAAAACCACAAAGCAAAGAGGGGTGAGCTTTGCTTAGCAAAGATATTAATACGGAAAGTAAACTCATGATGGTATCGAGGAATTATCAACATAGCATTCATCACATGTTCATTGACCACACTCATTTATCATGGGATAACTCACATATATCCATACCACATATATCCATGTCATATGTGCATCATGTTATAATCCATATTTCATAAACATATGCCATATGTGCATTATGTAACACATTTCACATAACATAGTTATGCCAATAGTATCATGATGTATAACACATTCCATAAACACATAATCATGTCATCTATATATCATAATGTAACCCACATTCCATAAGCACATAATCATGCCCCCTGTACATCATGGGTTCATACATAGCTCATAAAATATATACACATCACGTATAATTATATAAATCTCATTATAAAAATCTCATCTTGCATCAATCAATTCTCAACATTCATATCATGCATAATCATATCTCAATATAAACATTCACTTTACAAAATCAAGTGTATCAATCACATGCAAATCCTACATATTTATGCGAATTCATTCCATAGTCACATGTGTAACATCAGCATCATTGTTCCTACACAACCTGTGTCAATAAGCATTATCTCCCAAACACATGCAACAATCATTGATGAATGTCTCATAATTGAGAAACATAATCAAATCCGCTCGCCCAGGACAATCCCTTGCATAAAAGGTCTGAATTCCTAGAAAGGAAAACTAGAGCGGTTTGGGTAGATTCCCTAATTGGGAAGGTACCCTGCTCACCCAGGACGATCCTTAGAAAGGAATGTCCGAATTCTAAGATGGAAAACTAGAGAAGCCTACTCGCTAGGACAAACCTTGCAGGGAAAGTCTGAATCCCAAAAAAGGAAAATTAGAGCACCGTGGTAAGAGGATACACGGGCATACCTTCCTAGATTCTCAAGGTCCAGATAACTTATAAAATTAACTCACATAGCCACTTGCTCATCTCAATCCGGGGTGGCACCATGTTCTTGAATAAACGGAAAATGAAACTTTGTCCTTTTTTACGTAAAACCTATTCGATAAGCATCCAAACGATTAACCCAACAACCAATGGCATCTAATTGCATCTAATCGATCAATCATGGATAATCATGATTAACCTTAGCTATAAATCATTTTGATGATACATGAAACATGATACATATGTAAAAAATAATAAACAAGACCAAATATAAGTAAACATACTCTAATATGTCCATATGTAAACATGGTCCATTTGTGTTGAATAAAATCATATAAATTTATGCAAGAGTGTACATACATAGAAATATTCTAGGCTAAAATATGTGAAACATAAATAACCTATAATCAATGTTATATATGCAAGCGTCCATAATTTTATCCTACTCATATCCTACTAGAATCATGGAGTAAATGCGAAGAAAATATTGAAATATAATTTCAAGACAAATATAACATTATACTAAACTTAGACAAGTATAATCATATTCATGCTTAAGCAAAATTAAAATTCAAAGATGATTCTTATGCATTCAAACTACCATTTATAGGTAATCATAACTCATTATAGTCATAAAAAATCAAGTTTATAAGAAGAGAACAAGAAATGATCGAAAATCCATAAAATAGGCCAAAATTAAATTATGCAATGTTGCCATTCGAGAACCCTATTAGGCTATTTAATCGAATAGCCAGATAGCCCATTCGGACAATTGACCATTAGAACGGCTATTCAGCCCATTCGATCGGCCAAAATAATTCACTTTTCTGGTTTGTCTTCAACCTTCCAAAATTCAAACCAAAAATATTTTAAAATTCATGATAAATTCAAAATTCACTATAAAATATCATATAACTAAAATATAACCCTAGAACAATGGTAGATCGAATTATTTTTATGCTTAATCACAAGAAAATATCCATAAATAGCATATTTTGAATAAATTACTATTAAAACTCAAAATGAAGCTATAACACATATAAATCCACAATCATGCATTCTAATGGAAAAAACCACACAAGATAAAATTCCCTTACCTCTATAAAGCCTTTGGATCCAAGAAAAAGTTTAAATCATCAAGAAATCCTACCAAAATTTAAATTTTTTGTTAAAACTACATTATAATTAACTAATAGACTCAAATCAACTTGAAAATAAGTAGATCTAGGTTATCCTTTGGATAAAAAAAATCACCTATTTAGGGTTTTGAATCGAAATTAAAAATTAGATTTTTAATGGAAGAAATTAAGAATCAAGATGGAGGAAATAAAGAAAAGAATAATTAAGACCAAAATCAAAAGATCAGGGGTGATTAGGGCAAGAAAATGTACTGTAATACAATTTTCTTTTTTGGAAAATGAGGGTGGAGCACTCCCTTCCTCCAAACACAGCTCTTCCCCTTTTGGGCAAATAGACTAGGGTTTCTTTAAATAGTAAGGGTTTTGCATTAGGTTTACAAACTATTGAGCTATAAAACAGGTCAAAAAGCTATAAGTAGCTAATTAGAGTTATTTTTTGTCCAAAAATGAATCTAATCTCACCCAAATTAAATAAAATAATATAAGGTTAGAGGGTCAAATAGATCACACGCTATTAGACATGGACATGGGGCCCACTGTAGGGTCCACGCCCATAATTAAGGAAAATTTAAGGATAAATTGCCATAAAATATGTAATCATTGGATAAATTAAGTTTGACACTAATACTTACAAAAATAAAATTAAACCTTATTAGATTCATAATTACTAATCCATAACCCCAAAATCAAGTCAAACCAACGAACAAACAAAACCACGCAAATCCACATAATTAAAGAACTTAAACCAAATTAAATTACAGATCTTACATCCTACCTACCTTATAGGAATTTTGTCCTCAAAATTCGCTATCGGTCAGCGGTAAAAAGATGTGGATACTTGTCCTTCACTTCCTCCTTCCTCTCCCATGTGGCCACTTCCACATTGTGATTCAACCATAGAATTTTTACCAATGGAATCTTTTTTTGTCTAAGAGTCTTCTCCTTCTTATCCAATATTCACACCAGCACCTCAACAACATAAGAAAGATCATCCCTTAGCTCAAATGGCTAAAAGTTTAGTAGATGGGATGGATTTGGCTCGTACTTTCGAAGAAGAGAAACATAGAACACATTATAAAAGTTCACGAGTTGAGGAGGTAAAGCCACCCCATATGTCACATCTTCTTTGACTCATGTTTAATTCCCTTTGAATATAAAGATACATCAAGCTCTTATAGTCCATGAACACTTTAAACTTCTCACCATTGATATAGTACCGCCAAATCTTCAATGCAAATACTATGGCTGCTAACTGTAAGTCATGTGTAGGATAATTTCTCTTATGCACTCTAAGATGTCAAAAGATAAGCTACCACTTTCTCATGCTGCATCAACACACAACCCAAGCCTCTTAGTGAAGCATCACTATAGACCACAAATCCTCCACTCCCTAAAGGAAAAGTCAAGACTGGCGTTGAATTTAGCCTCTTCTTCAACTCTTGGAATCATTCCTCACAAGCTTAACTCCATTCAACCTTCTTATTCTTCCTTGTCAACTTAGTTAGAGGAGTAGCAATGCGAGAAAAGTCCTCGATGAACCTCCGATAGTATCCCATAAGACCTAGGAAATTTTTGACTTCAAAAGTATTCTTAAGTTATTCCCACTTCAAGACCGTCTCTATCTTGGATGGATCCACTACTAACACCATTGCTGGAAATGACATGGTCAAGAAATTGCACTTCTTCCAACCAAAATTTATACTTGTCAAACTTTGCATAGATCTTGTGATCTCTCAAAGTAAGTAAGAAAATCCTCAAGTGTTTCTCATGTTCTTCCTTACTAGTTGAACAGATCAATATGTCATCCACAAAAATAATGACAAACATATCTAAATAAGGCCTAAAAACCATATTCATCAAATCCATAAAAGATGGTGGTGCATTGGTGAGACCAAAAAGCATAACCAAGAAGTCATAATGCCCAAAACATGTCTGAAAATCTGTCTTAGACACATCATTGGGATGAATACGGAGTTGATGGTAGCCTGACCTCAAGTAAATCTTAGAGAACACATGAGCTTGTTGTAATTGTTCAAACAAATCATCAATGCGTTGCAAGGAATACTTGTTCTTGATCGTACTTGATTCAACATCCGGTAATCGATGAAAAGCCTAAGGGAACCATCCTTCTTTCTGAAGAAGAGGACCGGTGCGCCCAAGGAGATGCACTGAGTCTAATATATCCTTGTTTATCAAATCCTTTAGCCGCACCTTGAGGTCCTTTAGTTTGGCTGGAGACATACAGTATAGAGCTTTGGAGATGGGAATTGTGCCAAGAAGAAGATCAATATGAAACTCAATCTCTCACCGGAGGCAATCCAAATAAATTGCTTGGGAACACGTCTGCGTACTTTGACACTATCCACACTGATCCAAGAGCGAGTAGCATTGCACCCTTCATCGAGATGCTTGCAAGGAATACTACAAACCTATTTTTGATCAATTTCCTTGCCTTAGAAGAAGACACCAAGAACTTGCTACTTGCCCATCTCACACCCTAGAAAATGAAAGGCTCGCATCTAGCAAAGAAAACGCAACCTTCTTCCCAGAGTAATCAACATGTCCATGATAAATTGACATAATATATGTGCCTAAAATCACATCAAAATCAATCATAGGCAAGATAATCAAATCAACAAGCAACTCTTGCCCTTCAATCAACATAGAGATCTTCTCAAGATACTCTTCTACCCGAAGAGAAGACAAAGGGGTAGACACACATAAATAAATAGACAACATCTTATGCTCAACACCAAGCTCACGAGCAAAAAATAGTGAAAAGAATGAATATGAAGATCTTGTATCAAATAATACTCTAGCATAGTGGGAGGCCATTTCAAGTATACCTTCCACCATTGTGGAATTGTTGGCTGCCTCATGAGCTGAGATAGCAAAGACCTTGCCTCGGTTGACTAGCTTCTTTTGTTGTACATCTTACTGCCCTCCTTGTGGTCTCCCTTATTGCCCTCCTTGTTGCCTTGGACCTTGGTTTGGTTAAACTGGCTGACACATAGGTGCACCACTATGAATATTCTAAGGATGCTCATTCCTATAATGCCCTTTGGCTCATGTAAGAAGCAAGTAATGTTGGCACGGCAGTTACGGTGATCTGGCTGCACGTGGTTGTTGTTGTTCCTCCCAAAGTTACAACTACAAGGCTTTTGCCTACGATGTGCCTGAGGATCCTCTTGCCTAGCTCTCTTAGGCTGCTAATGTAAGGACCCTCATCTCTAAACCGGTTTTTGGTTTCCTTTAATTATTGATTATCGTTAGACTTAGCGTTTTCTGATTTATTCGGCGATTTCGTGAATAAATAGTGTTTATGATGGTTTTAATCAAAATCAAGCTTTAGATTAGTGATTTTAAAACAAATGTAAATTTTTAGGATTTTTCTGAATTTTTACTATTTTTCCAAAAATTAGGGTTTTGGCGGGACCCCTGTGGGCCCCACCGTCGAAATTTTGGTTTTTGGGTCAAATGAACCTAGACATCTACCTAAGGTTATACAAAAAATTTTAGAATTTTATTAGGCTTAATTAGTGCTTGAATTTACAAAATACTCATTTTTAGCCTACTTTTCCTATTTACACCCCATAACTTACCCATGCATACCCCAACCCTTACTATAAAAGGGCAGACCTGAGCCATTTCCATTTTTGAGAATAGGCTAAGGAGGGAGGTCTGGCCTAATCCCTAATTAGGCCCGAATTAGAAGCGGTTTAAGGTAAGCTTACTCGAATTAAGCACTAAACCCTACTTTCTTCTTAATCTCTTCCAAATCTACCATTTTTCCCTTGTTTCAATTCGTTTTTGGACATCAAAAACTACTAATTTGTGTTTTATTACAAACCCTAACATTCAAAATTCGATTTTACTATCAACAAGCCCTAGATCTAAGATTTAATTAGGGATTTCTTGGGTAAATCGATTTCTATTGGAGTTTAATTCAAACTCATTGTGTTTTCAAGGATTTCAAGAAGGGTGACTCTCCAATCCGAGCTTAATCAAGTGCTGAGGTAATGGGTCTTCGAAATCTCAGTTTATCCATGGTAAAATTCTTGATTTATGACTTATTTTGAATGGAGTTGCTTGATTTGGTGTGTTAATGGTAAGATTAAAAAATAGAATTATTTAATCCAGATTTCTTAGGGTTTTGCATTATTATGATATGGTTTAACATTCTGGAAGTCAAGGACTTTTGATGATGATTAGGGTGTTAGATGTGGATTTGAAGTGTTATCAATGGTGTTTCGGTTTGAATTTGCGAAAGGAAGAAGATGACCAGTTCTGCCTTCTAGGCGTTTGAACGGCCCTTCTAGGCGTTTGAACGGCAACACTGTCGGAATGACAGTTTTCCAGTTCAGCCGATCAAACGGCCTACTAGGCGTTCGAACGGCAAAACTGTGAATTTCAAATTTTTACGTTTAACCGATTGAACGGCCTCAAAGGCGCTCGAACGGCTACACAGCAGATTGGTGTTCTAATGCATGAGGTTTATTTTGATGATTCCACTTTAGCTTGCCAATTTCATATGAATGTGGAGTGTTTTAAACTATGTTATGCTACTGAAAAGGCATGCTATTGAGGTTATGGAATTGAGATATATGCTTAAAAATTTATAGAATAGCTTATGTTTTATGGCATGATGTTGGAATTGTCATCTTGAAATTGTGAATAGTTGATTTCCTATGGTTGAGCATGTTTTCAGTAGGACTACAACCTATTATTGGACTGATTTGTCATGATAGAGTGTGGTTAGTTGGTGTGTGGATGTTGGTGAATGTCATAACTCAAGGATGAAATGAATGATTTTATATGTGTTTAGCCTTTGTGGTTGAGATTTGAATTGGGATACGATTTCAACATTTCTTCTCCTATGATTTTCACTGAAATTCATGACCTGATGTTGATTCACATGTGTAGTGTAGTAGTAAGTTAATTTCAAGCATGTTGAAATGCATTGAGTAAAGTACTTCTACTAGTTACACACACACACATGTGGGGGTTAAATGATGATGTTGAAGCTTGATATTATGATTATGAATGATGCATTAGGGGCTGATGAGAGCACTTATCATGGATTAGGATTCATGTATGCCTTGCCCACGTATGTACCATGCTACATGCATAATAAAAAATAAATTTCCAATTGAGGCTTCATCGAGGTTAATCGAATTTGACCGATTGGATGCAATGTGGTAAAATTGTGTGCCGGATTGATCGGTCGTGGATTAATCATAAGTTGATTGGTCCAAAAGGACATATTTTGATTTGAGTTCCTTTATGGAACGAGTGCACTCCCCGGGTTGAGTCTAATTAAATGGGATTATGTGGGGACGAGTTGTGTACTTGTCTTGCAGATTGTGAGAATGTTATTATAAGTGTCATCTGGACCCTGAGAATCCAGAGTGGTATGTCATGTGCACCCCGCTACCACATGTTCTAGGGTTCTCTGTGTGAGGACTCGGGCTCTTCCCTCCGCAGGAGATGTCCCTGGGCGAACACCCCTGCTCTAGATTCTCTGTGTGAGAATGGAACATCCTTGGCCAGGATCATCCAGGGC
Source organism: Saururus chinensis (assembly GCA_035235625.1). Taxonomy (NCBI): domain Eukaryota; kingdom Viridiplantae; phylum Streptophyta; class Magnoliopsida; order Piperales; family Saururaceae; genus Saururus; species Saururus chinensis. The sequence continues at coordinate 26,644,342 of CP141144.1, forward strand.
GAGCAGTTTCATTAGGGATTGACAACCCCGAACTTTCTTTAATTCTTGTGTAGAATTTTGGACCATGACACACCTTCGTGGCCTTGTCTATGTTCCCGTCTGTGTGACACCAAATTTGTGATTTCTCCCTGATGGAGGTTGTTATGACATAATGCATGTGGGAATATGTATGTTAGAGATACATCCATGCAGGTTGATTATGGTATAATGCATGTGGGAATATGTATGTTAGAGATACATCCATGCAGGTTGATTATGATATGATGCATATGGGAATATGTATGTTAGAGATACATCCATGCAGGTTGATTTTAATATAATGCATGTGGGAATATGTATGTTAGAAATACATCCATGCAGGTTGATTTTGATGTGATGCATGTGGGAATATATATGTTAGAGATACACCCATGCAAGTTGATTATGCACTATGATGCAGTGTTAGGAGATGTATATGTGTGATCAAAAAATGATGCACCATGTAAATCTTTGATCTGAATGACTATATTGTTATGCTATGGTATTTTCGATGTTGCTAGTGATATAATAAAAACCATTGCTGAGTTTGTTAAACTCACCCCTCTTTCTTGTGTTTTGATTTGGGGCTGCGTGGTGCGACACGCAGACGGACAGGATCTTCTCTTTGAGGAAAGGTCGGAGATGGCTTGGATGTGATCATGGAGATTGTTATGTGACTTATCTTCTTTGGTTTTATGTTTTATGTTAGAACATTTGTGTAGGGTTCTTTGTTTTGAATTTATGTCACATTTTACAGTTGTGATGCTTATGACTTATTTTGAGCCAGTGTGGGCTTTACTTAACTAAGCATGTGATTTTAAGATTAGTTGTTTACTTTGTGATAAGCAACACTCTTTCTTCCCTTTTATTTACCCTTGCTCAAAGGATTGTGCGTACTCCGTATTTCTGTTAATCGCTCATGGTTAGGGTTAAGTCTTCCGCTAGATCATTTCTCAATTTTCCCTTCGTCGCCCCCGTGCGCTTGACCGGCCCTTGGACCAGGTTCGGCTCGGGTCGGGCATCGCCAGGGCGTGACAGCTGCCCCTTCTTCTTGAGATACTCCTGTGAGTCCTCCACCACAATGGTAGTCTCAAGAACCTCCGCCAAGGTCTCGTGCCTAAAGGGAACTACCCGGCCTCTTATGAAAGGCTTCTATTTGTCCTTGAACTTTCTCGCTCGCTCATACTCATCACTGAAGAAACACTGAGGAAATCGCTCAAGCTCGATGAACTTAGTCTCGTAGGCACAAACATAGAGCCCTGTTGGAGACTAAGGAACTCCTCCTCCTACACATGAAGTGGAAAGTACTTGTCGTTGAAGATCAACAAGAACTTCTCCCATGGGATATCAACATAGCCCTGGAATCTCTACCGCTAGACATGTCTTCTCCTATTCCAATCACCATCTCATACTACAGATATTCTCCATATAAAGCTTCCTATTATCGGCCTCTGAAGCATCCATCTACCCCTAGAAACTAGGAGGATTGAGCTTCTTAAAGCTCTCCAAGGAGAGATGCTCCTCCCCACTGCAACTTACCTGCTTAGCCTACATGACCTGTGTCAACACCTCAATGGTGGTCAACACATCATCCACCCTCGGGTCTCTAGCAACATGATTATTATTAGCACTTGTGTAATTCGGTCCAGCCATCTACACAACAACTAGATATTTAATCGGCCTAATAACACAAGCAATCAACTAACAAAATTTAACGTCCCTGGCATTGTCTAAATATTTTATCACCTCACAACCCATAATCATTCAGAGTTATTCCTCAACCTCATTTGCTTTTAAACAAAGTCATGCTCTGACACCAAAAAACGTACTTATAATGCCCTAACAAACGCCACCCCTGACCCGAACCCAATCTAAGGAGTATGCAACACGTGGTACGACATAGTAGAGTTGGAGTTGTGGAAGACTTAACTCATCCTTAGGTGAACACATGAAGGAATAAGCGCACAAACCCTTTGTATAAAAGCAAATGGAGCAAAATTGAGGACTACTAATAAATATCTTAGTCTACACATACCCACATCATATAGTTATCACATGAAGCAAGCCAACAATGGCTAAACAAGTCTAAGCCAACAATGGTTAAACAAAGTGCGAAGTAAAGTCAAATGTATGAGTTCAACATGTCATAAGAAAATATAACATAAATCAAGGAACCGTAGCCCCCCTCAATGAACATGGTCATCCTCATGCTCAACGTAGAGCCCATCTAAAGTACTTGCACGGTACAACATACAGCCCCAATAAAAATCACAAAGCAAAGAGGGGTGAGCTTTTCTTAGCAAGAGTTTTAATATGGAAAGTAAATTCATGATGGTATCACATGCATTATCAACATAACATTCATTACATATTTATTCACCACACCCATTTATCATAGGATAATTCACATATATTCATGCCACATGTGCATCCTATTCTAATCAACATTCTATAAACATATGCCACTTGTGCATCATGTAATACATTCCATATACAAATAGTCATGCCACTTACATTTCATTATGTATAACACATTCTATAAACACATAATCATGTCACATGCATATCATAATATAAATCACATTCCATAAGCACATAATCATGCCACCGGTACATCATGAGTTCATCCATAGCTCATGAAATATATACATATCACGCATGTAATCATATGAATCTCATTATAAGAATCTCGTCATACGTGAATCAATTATCAACATTCATATCAAGCCTGGTTGGTTTCACAAAATCCAACCCAACACTCTTGCAGAAAGCACATTGATATTAAACATTTGAGATTTAGTTGAGGATCAAATTGTTTTCTTAAAACATATTTTAACATGTATTCAATTCGCTAACCTTTTCACAAAATCGGTGGATTTTATTAAGTTGATTAACCTTCAGAAAGTCATATGACTTACTTGCCTAGAATAGTTCAATAGGAATTTTTTGTCCTTTATTTTACTTGAAAATCTTTTGGGACACAAACAAAACTATTTTTTTCAATTGATTTTAGTGGTTTGGTTTGTTTCACTTAGTTTGAATTATTTGTTAAAAAAAAATAAGTCTTTGTGTTTTCGAACAAATTGCATAAATATCATGAGAAACACACTTAACTAGTCAAGTATTGCACATAATGGATCACACATGAAATACATAATGAATACAATTTTAAGTCAAGAGGGCTACTTGTAAGTCATTTGAGTAAAGTTTTAAGATTCACTATAATACTTTGTGCATTATTTATTTGTTAATAGACTTAGTACTTACTATGGGAATTCAAGATCATCTATCGGGTTCAATATATGATTCGGTTGGTTTACTTCTAGACTCTGATGCTATGTGATAGTATAAGGTAGTTGAGTGGCTAGGATTCCTTTGCAAACTAAATGAAATTTGATATATTTTATATATTTTTTGATGTATTATATAAACATTATCAAAAATAATTATTTTCATAAAGATGATGGAAAAGGTTGCGTACATGAGAGAAAGCTATCATCCCCTTAATAAAATAGTGCAAGGTCACAAGAACTAAGAAAAAGCTAATGAAAGCCCAAATATGAAAAAGATAGAAAAAACCAAAATCATTCAAAAAGGCAAAGGGCAAATAAAAAGAAAACAAATGCTATATACTGTTTTATTAATGCTTGTAAATTTTATTAAATGTTGATCAATTATAAAAAAAAATGTAAGAATGGGCCAAGTTTACCGATGGACTCATTTTCCAAAGTAATAGAAGAAAAAAATTATTTTTAACTATATTATCCTTAGATATTTCAATGTTATTTTGATTGATCATAGTATAGTCTTGCACTTGATGTAAAACACTTTAGCATTTCTTACTATTATGAGTCTTAGAACTTTGAATTCTAATTTTTTAATCTAAGTGGCTAATAAGATTATGTCATGCTTATGTGGGAAACACAGTGTGTCATTATGAATCTTGTGTAGTGTGTTCACTAATGATATGCTATAAAATTTCAAACACACTTTCATTTCAAATTGATTTTCTACTTGAATATTAATTTTTAATGTGGTTTCATGATGATTTCTACATTTTTTTCTCTTATTACTTGTCTTATTTACTTCATTTGACTTTTCATGACAAAAGGGGGGATAAATTTGGGATATGAATTTCTTTGGGAAAACCAGAACAAACATGAGGGAAGATAGCCAACATAGAGCTTAAAAAATAAGATATGAGTTAATTGTCAAAGTAAAAAATACTTATTTTGGTAAAAACTTGATTAGTCTTATACTTACAAGAACATTTAAATTTTGTATTTATGAATTTATTATAACAGTATTATGAGGGTATGTTCTTTTTTTGTGATGTGCAAGTTAATTGTAGGTTTAATATCACACCACATTAGGATTTGTGAGTTATATATTAAATGGGAGAGTCATTGTCATTGTCATTGTTGGATAATCTATTTAAATCTAATTATGTACTATAGAGTAATAATTTTTCTTTTTCAGATTGATGGGACAAAACGGGGAGAATGTATGAAAATATGTGTTCAAATTTTTGTTCAAAGCGACCAATCACTAGTTTGAACCGAGCAATCGACCTTGAATGTCTTTTCAAGGTTCTTTGGAAATTCATAACCGAATGAACGCCTATTTGGATTGATCTATTGGAAGGTTGAAAGCTGATGGATTGATCTCTTGGAAGGTTGAAAGCTGATACTGAAAATTTAATTGAGATCAGTGTAATCAATCGCCAAGTGAACCAGTCGATCACTATGAAGAGTTGAGTAAAAAATACAAGGAACCGATCGATCGCCCTGTGAACCGATCAGTTGTTGTGATGTAGGATTGCCTAAATTAGACCTTTTTGAGTTGATCTAGATTCTTAGTCGAGGTAAACTTCATTTTGCAACTTGGGAAGTCTATAAAAGGGTTAGGAACATGAGAGGATGAAAGAGGAAGGTTTAGAAAGATTAAAGAACTTGCGTAGAGTTGCTATAATGGTTTTTAGAGGTGAGATAAGTGCACATAAACACATATGTGGTATGGCATTTTGTTGAAGATTATCACTAAGAAGATTAAGAAGAAAGAAGATTTATTTTAAAGGATGAGACAAAAAATCTAGATTGATTGAATAGCACAAAGAAGTGAGAAAATCAAGCTGATATCAATAAACAATTAAGGAGTGGTTAATTCAAAATTTGAGTGGTGTGAATGACGAGTCGTGTGGAGAAAAATGAGTATTTATTCTTTGTAAATGGTAATTTTGTAATTGTTAGTTTACATAGTGCATAATTATGAATATTCTCAATGTCTTCTACACCTTATGTTTTTTAAAGTTTATTTAAATTAAAGAAAGAAAGCTTGATTCATAGAGGTTCTATTCATTAAGTTGTAAGTTAGAGAAAACTACAAAAATCACAATCACCACATAACAAGGATCAATATTGTTGAAGATAGAGGAGAAGATAAAGATAGAGCAAATCAAGATGGACTATGATTAAAGCTTCAAGAGGAGAAGATTGATACTAAAAGAAGAGAAATAAATGAGGTTCGAAAGTATCAAAAGAGTTGATAGTTGTTGGAATCTAGAAAGGGGTTTTCTAGTGCGGTAATATTAAAAGTTTGTAAGTTTCTAACTTTTAGTGCATTGGTTTATCGGCCTAATGTAATGTGGTCACAATGTTTTTCCCAGTTGGATTCTAGGTAAAGATGTATTGTTCCATCACCTTTGCCAACCCACCTATGTCATCTCACCACTGCTACCACCACCACCTTTAACGCCTCCATCTCTATTGCCACCACTACCTTTTTTCACCCTCACCATTGTCATCTTGGCCACCACTATGTAACATACATCACCGATGTTAGACAAAGATGGCTCAAATAGTGGCGCCACTCCACTCCTACCTCGACAATCACCACCTCTAGCAAACTCCAACAAAGTTAGATATAATATAGTTGTCATATAAGCTGACGTAATTTATAATTTGTACACCTTATTTTGTGTACACCACCACCACCTTCATGGGCATCAAAACAACATGAACAGTGGCCATGGGTGCAAGTGATCGCCGTAACCTCATTGGCTAGATCTAGCTGGTCCTAGTCTCACTAACCAAATTTGGTTAGCCTGCATGGCTACACCTCCCATAGCCAAGCCACAACTTGAAAGGTGGTCATGGTTAGCCATAGCTAAATCTTACATCCACACGACAAAGCAATAAATAGGTGACTATGGCTAGGGAGAGAGGCAAAAGCTGAATGGGTGGTTTTGAATTTTTTATGACATGGCATGTTTCAAAATTTTAAAGTGAGCAAGGGACTATTTTATAAAAAAAATTCCTAATTAATGAGTATGAAATGACGCTTTCAAGATAGATTCGTACTGGACCTACTGGTAACAGCCCCAGCCCCCAACTATCAACTATACAATTAGGTAGGCGATCTGGCCCTACTCAAAATCACTAAAAAAAATTAAAACATAGCCCTTATCTCCAAATCAAGGCCTCTCTTTTCCTCAGCCTCGTATTATGGGGCTATTTAGATATAGAATTTATGTACAATTTTATTAATTCTACCTCAATTTTAGCTTAAATTATCAAAATTATGTTTGTGGGTAGAAAATAGATAAAATTAAAATTTTTACCCAAAAGTTATTTCAAGCCATTTCGAGTCATAATTGACAAAAATTACTACATTACCTCATGAGGTGATTTTGTCCATTCTGGCTCCTAATACCCATTTTAAAATTATAAATTCTATTATTTTTCAACGGTTACCTCTCATATCAATTTAAACCTTAAGAAGAGTGTCATATAAAATTTTAAAATTACCTACCCTTATAAGATCTTGTTTAATAAGGCTCAAATTTAGAAGCGTAATAATTCTAAAACCGTGTATATTTAAGTTTAAGAGAAAAATTATATTATTTTATAGCTTTAAAATTAAATTTGATGTGACATCTAAATTTATTCTACAAAATTTCATTACTAATCATAATTTACATTCTGCAATAAATTTTTTAAAATATAATTCAAAAAAATTTCACTTCCTTTTCTTAAAAACTCCAACACCCAAAAATCCTATATAGAGACACCATCTGATCCACACATTACCCTAAAAGCTGAATTCAATAAATTACACTCCCTTCGCTATTAATGACTTTTTAAATTTTAAAAATAAATTAATTTAAATTTATTGTAAAAATTAAGTAGACTTATTAATTTAAAACAAAAGGAGTATGAATCATATGTTCAACCAAATAAGGATTTCAATCCTAGAAGTAAAAGACAGATATTAATATTTTTATAAAAATACACATCAAAAACTCAGCCAAGCTTTGATTGGTAATTGAGCCCATGTAAACTTTGCGTGGGACTTATTAAATCCAATCAAAACTCTTATGAGAGTTTTTTGTTGTGAGAACCATAAAAGAATAAGAGTTTTTTGTTGTGAGATTCATAAAAGAAAAGAAGAGGCTGGATACAAAACATTGATATCTGAAGGTACTTTAAATGAGTAAATTAAACAAAAACTTTTCCTTAAAAAAATGCAACTATTGACAAAATACTTACAAAGGCATGACTCCCCCTAGAGACCAGGGACTGGCCAAGCTCACAAACTACTTATCATGTAGCCACTCTCTCAGGTTAATTGAGATATATGATTGCCACTTATAACTAATAATAACCAGTCAAAAATCAAGTTAATCTGAAGGCTCTTTGATTACTAATATACTTTTAAACGCAGAACAAATACACAAATTATCAAATCTGCAATGAAGTAGGGAATCACTGCCGGGATCTGACAAGACTAATGTCGAATCTCTAAAGCAAAATTTTACCTCTGGCACATCATATAAAGAGCTCTTCCCTACTGAGTGGAAGCAATTTGCTGGCACAGATCCTTTATTTCCAGAATTATTCGAGAAACTCAATGTATTTCCTTCAAAGGCATGTTGACAAGAACAATTCTTGACAGTGGACACCGTTTTTGTCTTCAGGCTACTATCACATTCTTGGATTATAGCACCACCACTCTCAACACCAAATGAAGCATTAACTGCAGCCAACAAATTAGCAGAACAAATCTCTACTACATCATGCACATCTTGTACCGTTGCACCATATCCATTTGACTCCCAACTTTTAACAATATTGGTCCGAACACATTCAAAAATTTGAGACATACACTGAGAACAACACCCATAGAGACACAAAGTTCCAGACGTGGAAGAGCGATCTGCATCAGGATGCACTGATTCCCCATTACAAGTTTCCACCCCAATAGACGAACTGCCCAAACCCTGAAAAGTCTGAGATTCTGGAGTGCACAATTTCAAAGGTGATGCAGACAAGACTGAAGACTTTTTATCCAAAGCTGGGGAACAAGAAGCCACGAGTGGCTTCTCAATATGTGGCCCTACTGTAGGACAATGAGCAGGCCCATTATGATAAGTTTCTTCCTCTAGTCCCATTGCGCTGCTATTCTGATTAACTTCTACTCTTTCACCCATACACCCTCCATGAGAGGTTTGCACATCTAGACCTGCTAAGCAACCATTTCCGGTAATCAATATTTCTGAACCACCAATGGCTGAGTTCTGGGAACCCTCCATGTTTAGATCTGCTATGGTCTTTTCTAAAGAAATGTCAACAGTTATGGCCAGAGACAGACCGTCAGGCAGACTACTGTTGGTGCCTTCATTCAAATTACTGCATTTCGTGTTGTCGCTAAAACTTCCAGCAGAACTTCCTGCTAGCACCTGAAATTCTAATTTTTCCTCGGGTAGCATAGACATTGGCATGCTTATAAAATCTGTAACCAAAGCATCACTGTGTGCTTGAGCATCTCTTGCATCCCATTTCTCCACAGAAGAAGGTTGAGTATGTGATATAAGGAATTGAGATTCAAGTTCTAAACTGCAAAAATACAGAAACGAAAATAAGGATGAACACAACAGAAGCAATAAGACAGTCATAACTGACAGGTATGATAAACAGCGATATTTTTCTAGCCCAGTTTTCTTTATTTTAAAACTTTGACATTTAAATGCCCATCAACAAGATATGTGCAACTGGGACAAAAAACAAGGAACCTAATTAAAATTATTGCTACAAAGGTAACTTATGGGCCGAACAGAGTTGCACAAGCAAATTTAAACAGTAAGAGCACAAGTACGGCATAAATTAACAAGAAGAGGCATATACATTTCAACAGAAGTATTCACAGCCACCAACCTAGATTATGTAATGTTCATGTTTAGAAAAGGATGAAATATAATGACAGAATCAGTGTGTACACTGAGGTGGAAATCTTATGTTGGAGACCTAAAAAGTATGAGACTAGGGAAAACAAAGTATGGGAATTCCAGTAAAAAATTTGCCAAATTTGATGGATAAGCCACCTCGATGCATGTGGATGAAATACTCTATCTACAACAAGCTAATCAGCCTTCTAAGAGTAGAACAAACATCAAGGTTTATCCTCCACCTATTTATCATGGACATTCAGATCTAATCACGGTGAAAAAATTGTATGGGGTAGTTGCAAGACTTTTTGGTATGGAAATATTATCACACTATAGTCATGCGTGACTTTTAGTGCAACATTTTTTTTCCTGCATTAGTATTTACCACGGTGGCTCTCATAATAATTTCTAAATCTCCCCACTTACATGTCACGATTTTTTTTTTCCACACTTTTTGACCTGTCGACACCATCTCTCACCAACTATTGTGTCCCCCACTACCCAAAATAGCATCTCTTTTAATCCTTAGCTATTGCTGTGGACCACATTACCCAACTCATATCTAATAACCTTAGCTATTATTGTGGGCTACACTACCCATATCTTTCCATCCTATATATTGATAATGCTTACTCTACAACTTGTAGCTCCTAACGCCCTTATGACACTTGCATTGATAGTGTTAGATCCATGCAGCCTCCACACCTAGGCCCATGTGGGGCCTGCACTATCAACAATCATGTTAGTCCTAATTGCTTAGATTTTATTTAATCCTTCATTTCAGATGCTTAAATTAGCTTAAACTTTACTTTGTGAACTACTCACTAGGTCTTATTTGCATACTTTCCTCCAATGCTAATTTGTCCTTCATCATTTTCCACTGCAGAAATTTTGTTTTACACAAGAAGCTACAACAAATCCTAAAAAAACACAGGCGGTTGAGGAATATTTACCCACTCAAGGTGTGCAAATGAAATCCATCGTGACTAACACCCCCCCCCCCCTCCTAGCAAGGGAATTCAACTACTCCTTAGTTAAAGAAAAGGATAATTCTTGCTAAGACCTAGCAGTAATCCATATTTACCAATAGGTCGAGCAAGATAAAGCAATCACACATCTTAATTCCTACGTTTCACTTAAAACAGTTTATATTCCACACACTTATTTCACCGAAAGTACTCCAAAACCTTGAACATTCAGAAATTAAGAGAAAAGCAATTACATACGATATGCCACAGTCATAAGAAATATTAACACCTTTGTGCAATGGATTCTCCATTAACATAAAAATGAAATGAAAAAGCTGGGAGGAGTAGCTCAAGCATGACCGAGTTGAAGGAGTAGAATTCAAAAAGATGGCAATAATTGTACCTCTGTAATGTGTACGCCCAACTGTTGACCAGGTCATCCAAGTAAGCCACTTGTGAAAGAAGATGAAGAAAATGATATCTATCTTTACCACCAGAGATTCTTGAACTGATATCTTGAACTAAGAGTTCTAACAGTCTCCGAACTTCCAGAGATACTTCTCTGGCAGATGTGTACACACCCCTGTATGCCAATAAGCCGACAGCCACAAGGCCCCTCACTACACAGTTCTCCCTATTTTTACTCCCACCAGCATCCTTATCAACAACTGTGTTAGGTCGAACAAAGCAGGAATTAAATGGCCAACCTTTCCAAGGTTCAACAATGTATGTGTAGGGACCTCCTCTCAGTTTGGAGGTTGCCCAACAAAGGTCTGCAAAATGAGGATATCGGAGAATTTGATAGCCAAATGTAGCTATTGAAGACAACAAATTTGATTTTTTCCCTTTCACACTTCTGTTAGAAAGAAATCTTGAGGCAACATCTAGATAAGGCCAAAGCCTTGGACCAACCTCATCTCCATGGGAACCTCCATGCTTTAAGGATTGCTTCTTATCTTCATTTCTGACTGTAATAGCTGATTTGTTGTCCATTTCACATGCTTTAACTTCTAACATAGCATGGTTACTACCACACATTTTTAACCCATTGCATGATTTGGACACATGACTTTGTTGATGAACTAATTGGACATAATGCTTGACCAAATTGTATGACAATTTCTTGGCAGATAAATCAAAGACCAACTTACAGTCAAATTTCCCATCAAATTGCACAACCAACCTTGGAATTGTATACTCCAAGATATTGGAACCCATATAGTTCATTTCCTTCCACGTGAAGAACTGTCTTAACCTATGAGGAAGATATGAACTATGGGTCTCACATGTAGCCTGCAAAAGTAAAACCCAGAAAATGATTTGAAGTGCTCATTACAAGAAAAAGATATTTATAACACCAAAGAAAAAATCAACAAATTCGAATATAGGTTAAACATTCAAAATATAGAAACATGAAGTCATAAACATCTCACCAGAATGATTATGGATGCAGAGGAACTCTTTGACTCCACCTGCTCAATGAAGGAATTCCACGCCTCTGTACATAAAATATCCCTTCCAGCATTTTGCTCTTGGGTTACCTCAAAAGCCCACAAATCAATCCTAGGCATGTAGATTATGCATTGACCCACACTTGTACATCTCACTGTCCAATAATAGTAGTTTGATATGAGATATTAACAACTTCACTCAAGCGACTTAAATGAAGTAGTCATTGGGCATATTATAACAAGAAATGCAATTAAATGAAAAGAAAGAGAGTAAAACAATATAATGGCAACTTACATAAAATCTGCGTGATCCCTTGAAGAATATCTCCATGCCCTTCTTGTATGATCGTAGCAAAACTAACCTTTTCTACTTTGTTATAACCAACAAAACCATGGAGAAGACAAGCAGCGACATGTTGCTGCCCACACTTGGGTTTTCCAGTGAGCAAGACTCTGAATCCTGACCTGGCTCCTGATGTGATCGTTTGCACCATTCTTCCCTGCATATTGGAACCAGCTGAATTAAGTCTGAATAAATCAGAACGTGGACTGTCCATGTCATCATCAATTCTGCCATTTAGTGATTCAGAATCAGGGAAGGTTGAGCATCCACTTGATAAACCAGTACTGCAAAGAATTTCTTCAAGCTGTTTTGCAATTTCTGTTTCCTGTGTCAGAAACTGAAGATGGGCCGGCCAAAAGATGGAATGGAGTTTCTTCTGCTCCAACGCAGAAAATATCACAATTTTAATAAGTTTAGCCGCTTGATGAAGGGATGGAGGCAACCAGATCCGTTCATCAAGATACAAGGAAAGAAGCAAATGTGTAATTGGGTACAATAAACACCGACTAAGATGCAATTGAAGCGGTGAGAATATTACTTCATTTGCACACATTCCAGCTTCTCTGCGCGAGCATGGAGGAGGTGCACAAGCAAGAGCTGCCAACCAATCAGACTCTTCTACGATAAGTGATGGAAGAGGAGGTCGTTTACTCTGACCAAGCATTTCAACTGTAGACAGAAGCTCTTGCAAGGCACATTTACTCTTCAGAGAATTCATGACTGCTTGAGTGCAAAGGGCCTGAAGATCAGCCCCTGCATACCCAACCGTTCGGTCAGCAAGCCATTTAAGTAGTGATCCATTAACAGGTTTTGGCCATTTTTCAGTGTGAAGTGAGATAATTGCAGAACGATCCTTCACTGATGGCAGGGGGAAGTATATTTCCCTATCAAACCTCCCAGGACGTCTCAATGCTGGATCCACAGCGTCAGGGCGATTTGTTGCACCAATGACCATTACTGAACCTCGAGATTTTAGGCCATCAAGCAAAGCAAGTAAAGTTGATACCACTGAATTATGTGTCTGATCTTGTCTCCTAGAGCGAGATGGGGCCAAACCATCAATCTCATCAAAAAATATAATGGATGGCTGAGACCTTTCTGCTACCTGAAACAACAGTCTTAGCTGGCGTTCTGCATCACCAACATACTTTCCCAAACAATCTGCACCTTTACGAGCAAAATATGCAATCCTTTTGTCACCACGAGAGCATGCGCCAATCAATGCCCTTACAACTAGTGTTTTGCCGGTTCCTGGATATCCATGGAGAAGAACTCCTCTAGGAGGTGCTAACCCCAGAGAGTTGAAGAATTCAGGGTACAAAAGTGGCAATATGACAACCTCCTTCATGCAGCGGATCACATCCTGAAGTCCTGCAACAGATTCAAACCCATTATACAGTTGCTTGTCTTGAAAAGAGGAGTCTCCGCCAATGTAAACAGGTGCAATTCTTGCAATATCTCGATGAAGCCTCCTGCCCTCACGTTTCAAAAACTCTTCATCCTCCCCACAGTTCTCTAACCATTTTTCTTCGGCCTCAACATCCTTTCGAGAGGCATCATTTGATAACTTCCTCATTTCCAACCTCAACTTTTTAGCTTTCAGTTTTCTTATTCTGCGTAGATGATGGAAACCATGAGGCTCAAAAAGGTGGCGATGGTCAGCACATGCAATGAGAAATTTCCGATGATCAAAAATAGAACCTTCAGCCCGTGCACAAGGCTGCAATCATAGTATTATGTATAAGATCACAACAAAATCAGCAGAGTAGTGTTCCAAAGTGGAAAACTAGGAATATATCAAAAGGAAATGGCACAACCAAGTGGTAAGTTTTAGGGCACCGGTCAACACGACAACCAATTGTTGCACCTGGCCTCCCACAACGGCTACATTTTAATGCTCTCCCTCGGTAAAGTGCAGCTCTGACATTTTTTAGACGCCCAAAACCAGCAAAGTATACCTGAAAGCCCCAAAATAATTTGTCTACTAATCAAGGGGAAAATGCATATAATTATATAAATATTCTAAGCTTCACCAGATATAGATTAATATAGAAGGACATAATAACAGCATTTTCCCTGTTCAACACCTTCTACGCAAAGAATAAACAGGAATTAACAGTAATAAAACCGTTGTCTTGTGAATTTTCTTGTAGCAAACAGTTATATTGCCTACAGCTGAAATGGAGTTACGTGAAGGAATTAAACATGGGCTAACTGTGTTAGGCCCCACCCAACACCAGAATTTATAACTCTGGACCTCAAGGGAAAAAATTCAATTGCAACTCGTTAAAACATAGCACCAGATTTCAGCTTAATTAACAACAAGCGTACACCATCTCCTAAGATTTAATATGTGGAAGGAATAGTGCTTGCCGTAATTCAAAATTAAAAAGGATGCCCAACCCCTGCCTGCTATCGAACTTGGTTAATCACAAGTATCAAACCTTCAAAGAAAAAAATACAGCATACTAATTTATTCAAAACAGTAAATCATTTTATAACCCTGAGGACTAACAAGTAAAACCTAGACAAGAAAGGTATAACGAAACATATTAGTATTGTATGTAAATAGAAATAGAGGAATAGAATGCTAAAACAAACAAGAGAACAAAAAAAAATCAATTCATTTAAAACAAACCTCCGGGCTCCACACAGCACAATGTTGATGGACCCAGACTCTTGCTATACCAAAACGATCATGGGTCGGACCCAAGAGTGGACCAAGCCATCCAGGCTCATCACCAAATCCATCCCACATATCATAGTCAGGCTCTTCTGGAGCGGATGATCCATAAGCCTCATTATCACTCTCACCACATTCTCGGGCCAGCTTACTAGGGGGCTTCCCCTCCATTCCACCTCCACACAGCCCACATCTCCTGCCTTCTCGTACCCTCGGTTTATCAAGTTTCTTACCTTCCAACACCAGCTTCAGTTTATCCAACTTCTCATCTTTCTTATTTACAAAAGATTCATTCCCACTATCTGTATTTTCCACAGCCGCCCCAACAACGCCTACTTCTGTCTTAGAAGAGGGAAGTTCTTCAAGCTGCTCATCGCCTAACCTAACTCTCTCATCCTCATCATTGCCAGGCCCAGCTTCTACCTCTAAATCACCTGAAACCTTTTGATCCTCCTTAGCAACTAAAACTGTATCCTTCATGGGGGTCAAAAAATTTTCACTGCAATTCAACAATGACGTAGTGCATGCTTCCTCATCGTTCACTTCTCTGACACTCGACGAGCCCGTAATTTGGTCGTCCTCGACAATCTCATCAGACTCGTTCGCAGCTTTGCAGTCTTTCCTAACTTTTACAGGCTTTGCTTCTCCCAAACACTCTTCTTGTTCCTCAAAAAGTCTTCTTTTACCCTTAACCTTTGCCATGGAAGAATCATCAAATTTAACCCTAGATCGGAGCCGAGACCCCCAGTTCCCTCCCTCCTCCAATTCCAAACCACCCGGCGACTGCCCTTTCGGCTGATTATTCTTCCTATTTCCGGCAACGCCAACACCAATTTTTCCCAGTTTCTTGGCGGTTCTAAACATCCTACGCTTTCGTGGCTTCCGGGGAGATGCCGACGCGCTGGAAAGCACAGTCGGGCGCCTTGCTCGGGTACTACGGCGAAGAGGCAGCACTTCTGCTTGAGCAGGGCCGCCGACAATGTCCCGGATGGCATCGAGCCTCTTCTGCTTCTTCCGCGCTCGGCGGAAGCGCCTGGAGTGAGATGTCGGAGGCAACGAGGGAGGGGGGGGATGAGGGTTTCGTCGCTTGCGACTCCTCGCAATAGAATCATCCTGCCCCGGCCCCGCGGGATCCGACGAATGCATGACGGTGAAGCGATTCAAGAGAGATGCAGGGAGAGAAACAGACGATGGGTGGTTTTCGCTGCATCACAGTCCCCGACCAAGTTCGTCACCATCATAAAAACGACGGACAGACTCGACGACCTCTGGCGATCGCGGTGAACGCAAAAGAGAAGATACCTTCTACTACTAGTATAAACTAGCGAGGATGAGCGTATAAATATACATACATTAATTTTGAACAGGCAGATTGTCAAAGTACAATAGAACTTTTAGTTATTATGCATCATTTTTTTATATATTTATTTCTGCATTCCATTGTTTATAAACTATAAAATATAAATATGTATAATTTTAAAAAAAATTATGATTTTTAACTTTGCATATTGTGCATATTATCGATTTTAGATTTATGCATTATTTATTAGTAACATTTGGGAAAAGATATGACCCTACATCGGTGTGTACAAGTAAATTTTTTATGTAATATGATTTTCGATAATAATTTTTTTACAAGGTCATATTTTAAGCTTGACCTCAAATTTAGGTAGGGTAGTAGTGGGCCAGGCCATGGCCTACTGCTTGAGCAGGTTATACAGCCAAACCTACTGGGCTAAGGGGCGGGCCAAGCACAGCCCACAAGTCGGTTTACCCTTCGGCTAGTTCAGCCACCCAACAGCTCAAAAAGGTCATGGGACTTACAAGTACAAGGCCCAATAGCTCAAAGTGAGTGGTTGGGCCTCATGGTTGTAAGGCCCAACAACTCAAATGAGTCTTTGGCCCTTGGACTGTAAGGCCCAATGACTCATTTGTCTTTGGGTCTTTGAGTGGGTTGAGCCCTAGGCCTGGCCACACCCCCTAGCATGCTGGGCTAGGTTTGGGCTCGGCCCTCTTATATGGGCTTGTGCAGGCCCATGAGCTGGCACAGCCCATTGCCATCCCTAATCAAGATTGTCTCAACTAAGAGTTATTCTATATTAAAACCACCCAAAAACTATTCTATGCAATGATTATCTAACAAATAAAAATTTATAATTTATACATAATTAGTAAAGCAATAAAAATATAAAGTACACACGAGAATTTTTACGTAAAAAACTCAACAAACGTAAAACCACGGAACCTAGTCCAATCGTAAATATGAAATTAAAAGTACATAATCACCTCCCTTAATATATCAATTCCCGAATTACGCAAAAGATGTCTTCATGCATTACTACAATAAGTAGATCTCCAATGACTCGCTCCCAATTTCTATATTCTTTCATCTTTAAAAATTCATTGTCACTTTTAAATCTTTGTAATTTCATTAAAGATATCACAATTCTTCAAATCATTCAACTTTGTCGTAAGGATCTATTTGGATTAGTGGAAAGTGGGGGGAAAAAATAATTTAAAAAAAACTCTTTAGTTTCCACTGTTTACTACAATGGATAAAGATAAATTAAAGTGAAAACTAAGAAAAAATGGGTAGAAAATTGGTCTAAAAACTTTCTACCCCTTGATCCATAGAGTTTAGGAAAAAATATGGATATCAAATACTTATGCCTTTAATATTCCTAGTGTCGACCTTGTCGCCGCCACTATCACCACCGCTGCTACCATTGCCACTACCACCACCATTGCCACTGTCACTATCATTGCCACCACCTTCGCTGCCACTACTACAGCTGCCTCTACCTGCGTCATTGCCACCACCACTACTACCACCGTCGCCGCCACCACCCCCACTACAACTACTATCACCATTGCCGCCACCACTATTGTCACCACTACCACCACCATCATCACTGCCACCACCACTGCCACCATCGCTACAACCACCCCTGCCACTGCCGTTGCTACCTCCACAACAGTCGCCGCTACTGTCACCACCACCTCTGCTACCACTACCACCTACACCACCATGGCTAACTCCACCGCCACTACCACCTTTGGAGGATTCAATTTTCAATAGCAACATTGGTGCAACCAAATAGGGGGAAATATTTGGGAATCTCGTAGTTTCTCTTCAACCTAGATTCACTTTATCTTCCCCTTTCTCCGAGTTTCCACTAATCCAAAGAACTCTAAAGGTGTGGAAGTAGACTTGTACAATGTGTAACAAGCTACTCTCTCATCAAATTCTTAAGAAAATGAATAGAAACACCCATAATTTTGAGTAGATTCATACCCTAATGATGATCAATTCGAAAAAAATTTGAATCAAAGAGTATTTATAAAGAAAATCCCAAAACTAAAGAGAGAAATTTGAACTCTAAGGACTCTTAATATGAATAGGGTCTTTAGGTCTTTTCGATACTCAAGGTATACCCTGAATAGTCATAGAAAGCATATATATAACCCCTTATGTCAGCTACATGAGTTTGAATTGAATTAAAATCATATCAAATAAAATCTTTCCATTTTCTAGACAGTCAAAATTGCACATACCAATTGATTGGTGGTGACCATCTATTGACAATTAAATACTAGACTTGATCATCAATTGATGAGAAGAAGGCTCTTATACTAGCTTTTCAATAAGGAAAGTTGGTGTCATCAAACCATTGTTTGCTATCTCGGCGAGATCTCACCAAGATCTCACCAGCATCTCTACCAAGCCACGAAATTGGGTAGAAATGAAAATCCAAGTTCCGAGATCGGATGAGACCAGGACTCCTCCTCCCAAGCAACCCAACTATTGCATCTCTCAAGCTCAACTAGTGGACGCCCAGGGCTGATGCTGTAAGGACCCTCATCTCTAAACCGGTTTTGGTTTTATTTAATTATTGGTTATCGTGAGATTAACGCGTTTTCTGATTTATTCGGTGATTTTGTAAATAAATAGTGTTTATGATGGTTTTAACCAAAATCAACTTTAAGATTAGTGGTTTTAAGTGATTTTAAATCAAATGTGATTTTTTGGGATTTTTTGAATTTTTACTATTTTTCCAAAAATTAGGGTTTTGGCGGGACCCCTGTGGGCCCCACCGTCGAAATTTTGATTTTTGGGTCAAATGAACCCAGATGTTTGCTTAAGCCCATACAAAAATTTTCAGAATTTTATTAGGCTTAATTAGTGCTTAAATTTGTAAAATACCCATTTTTAGCAAACTTTTCCTCTTTACACCCCATAACTTACCTATGCATACCCCAACCCTTACTATAAAAGGGCAAATCTGAGTCATTTCCATTTTTGGGAATAGGCTAAAGAGGGAGGTATGGCCTAATCCCCAATTAGGCCTGGATTAGAAGGCGATTAAGGTAAGCCTACTCTAATTAAGCACTAAACCCTAGCTTTTTTCTTAATCTCTTCTAAATCTACCATTTCCCTTTTGTTTCAATTCGTTTTTGGACATCAAAAACTATTGATTTGTGTTTTACTACAAACCCTAGCTTTCAAAATTCGATTTTTACAATCAACAAGCCCTAGATCTAAGTTTTAATTAGGGATTTCTTTGGTAAATCGATTTGTAATGGAGTTTAATTCAAACTCAATGTGTTTGTAAGGTTTTCAAGAAGGGTGACTCTCAAATCCGAGCTTAATCAAGGGCTAAGGTAATGGGTCTTTGAAATCTCAGTTTATCCATGGTAAAACTCTTGATTTTTGGCTTATTTCGAATGGAGTTACTTGATTTGGTGTGTTAATGGCATGATTAGAAAATGGAATTATTTAATCCCGATTTCTTATGGTTTTGTATTATTATGATATGGTTTAACTTTTTGGAAGTCAAGAAGGACTTTTGATGATGATTAGGGTGTTAGATGTGGATTTGAAGTGTTATCAATGGTGTTTCGGTTTGGATTTGCGAAAGGAAGAAGATGGTTCAGTTCTGCCTTGTTGGCATTCGAACGGCCCTTCTGGGCGTTCGAACAGCAACACTGTCGGAACGACAGTTTTCCAGTTCAGCTGATCGAATGGCCTGCTAGGCGTTCGAACGGCCAAACTGTGAATT
Source organism: Saururus chinensis (assembly GCA_035235625.1). Classification (NCBI taxonomy): domain Eukaryota; kingdom Viridiplantae; phylum Streptophyta; class Magnoliopsida; order Piperales; family Saururaceae; genus Saururus; species Saururus chinensis. The sequence goes on from CP141144.1 coordinate 26,664,088, forward strand.
TTAAACTTTTGTGTTTAACCGATCGAACGGCCTGAAGGGCTTTCGAACAGCTACACAACATAATGGTGTTCTAATGCATGATGTTTATTTCGATGATTCCACTCTAGCTTACCAATTTTATATGAACGTGAAGTGTTTTAAGCTATGTTATGCTACTGGAAAGGCATGCTATTGAGGTTATGGAGTTGAGATATATGCTTAGAGATTTGTGGAATGACTTATGTTTTGTGGCATGATGTTGGAATTGTCATCTTGAAATTATGAATGGTTGATTTCCTTTGATTAAGCATATTTTCAGTAGAACTACAACCTATTAATGGACTGATTTGTCATGATAGAATGTAGTTAGTTGATGTGTGGTTGTTGGTGAATGTCATGACTCAAGGATGAAATGAATGATCTTATATGTGTTTAACTTTTGTGGTTGAGTTTTGATTTGAGTTATGATTTCAACGTTTCTTCTCCTATGATTTCCACTAGAATTCATGTTTAGATGGTAATTCACATATGTAGTGTGGTAGTGAGTTTAATTTCAAGCATGTTGACATGCATTGTGTGAAATGCTTCTACTAGTTACACACACACATGTGGGGGGTTAAATGATGATGTTGAAGCTTGATATTGTGATTATGAATGATGCATTTGGGGCTGATGAGAGTACTTATCATGGATTAGGATTCATGTATGCTTTGCCCACGTATGTACCATGTTGCATGCATCATGAAAATGAATTTTCAATTAAGACTTCATCGAAGTTAATCGAATTTGACCGATTGGATGCAATGTGGTGAAATTGTGTGCCGGATTGATCGGTCGTGGATTAATCGTAAGTTGATTGGTCCGAAAGGACATATTTTGATTTGAGTTCCTATGTAGAATGAGTGCACTCCCCGAGTTGAGTCTAATTAAATGGGATTATGTGGGGTCGAGTTGTGTACTTGTCTTATGGATTGTGAGAATGTTATTATGAGTGTCATCTGGACCCTGAGAATCCAGAGTGGTATGTCGTGTGCACCCCGCTACCACGTGTTTTAGGGTTCTCTGTGTGAGAACTCGGGCTCTTCCCTCTGCAGGAGATGTCCCTGGGCGAACACCCCTGCTCTAGATTCTCTGTGTGAGAATGGGACATCCTTTGCCAGAATCGTCCAGGGTGAGCAGCATTAGGGATTGACAACCCCGATCTTTCTTGAATTCTTGTGTAGAATTTTGGACCTTGACACGCCTGCGTGGTCTTGTCTATGTCCCGTCTGTGTGACACCAAATTTGTGATTACTCCTTGATGGAGGTTGTTATGATGTGATGCATGATGGAATATGTATGTTAGAGATACATTTCATGCAGGTTGATTATGATGTGATGCATGATGGAATATGTATGTTAGAGATACATTTCATGCAGGTTGATTAATGTGTGATGCATGATGGAATATGTATGTTAAAGATACATTTCATGCAGGTTGTTATGATATGATGCGTGATAGAATATGTATGTTAGAGATACAATTCATGCAGGTTGATTATGATGTGATGCATGATGGAATATGTATGTTAGAGATATATTTCATACAAGTTGTTATGATATGATGCGTGATAGAATATGTATGTTAGAGATACATTTCATGCAGGTTGATTATGATGTGATGCATGATGGAATATGTATGTTAGAGATACATCCATGCAAGGTATTATTATGAGAATGAAATTATGTGGATTATGCATTATGATGCAGTTTTAGGTGATGTGTATGCGTGATCAGAAAATGATGCACCATGTAAATCTTTGATCTGAATGATCTTATTGTTATGCTATCGTATTTTCGATGTTGATAGTGATATTAAAAACCATTGCTGAGTTTGTTAAACTCACCCCTCTTTCTTGTGTTTTGATTTGGGGCTGCATGGTGCGACACGCAGACGGACATGATCTCCTCTTTGAGGAAAGGTCGGAGATGGCTTGGATGTGATCTTGGAGATCGTTGTGTGACTTATCTTCTTGGTTTTATGCTTATGTTTAGAACCTTTGTGTAGGGTTCTTTGTTTTGGATTTATGTCACATTTTATAGTTATGTTTGCTTAAGACTTATTTGAGCCAGTGTGGGCTAGTTAACTAAGCATGTGGGTTTGAGATTAGTTGTTTACTTTGTGATAAACAACACTCTTTCTTTCCTTCTTATTTACTCTTGCTCAAAGGATTGTGTGTACTCCGTAATTATGTTAATCGCCCGTGGTTAGGGTTAAGTCTTCCGCTAGATCGTTTCTCAATTTCACTTCGTCGCCCCTGCGTGCTTGACCGGCCCCTGGACCGGGTTTGGCTCGGGTCGGGCATCGCCGGGGAGTGACAAATGTGGCTAGCCCGAGTGCTCCCACGATAGAGGTATAGGAGCCGTCCCAGTCCGAGTCATTTAACTCTGCTCACCCAACTAGCGCCCACGCCGGAAGAGCTCGTTCGAAGGCCATATTTCTTGTGAAGCAGGAGTACCTTCACCTGCCGCTTGTCCGGTCCTCCTCTTCCTCTAACAGGGGAATCCAAGTCAAAGCAGCAGCTCAAAGCCTCAAACTGGAGTCCAAAAATTAGTTATACAATGCGGTCTGCCAAGTTCCAGTTCCAAGTAGATTTAAACTTCCAAGTTCCAACCAAACCGAAAGAGGGGAAGTACTTAAAAAAGGTATCTTCAAAACTTCCACCTTAAGGACTCTTTCCTTAGACGAGCCTATAAAAATTCTTCAACAGAGGTCAAAATCAATATGAGAGTTTAGAGCCACAAAATTGTCATCGGAGTTCAGAGCCACGAAATTGTCACCGGCCAACAAGAGGTATTATTCTACATCTTCCTCTGTTAATCTCTATTTTGTAATTACATAATAAGATTTTCTGTAGCACTGTTATAAAATAGAGTATAGCGTAGACAAAATTCAGCTCAAACTATCAATAGATAAGGGTTACTTTTTGCTCCTATTATATGAAACCTTTGATCTCTGCTTTTCTAATATTCTCCTTATCGAGCTGTTATTTTTCCTGCTTTTCTTCTAGAGACATATTTACCTGATTTAATTTTTCAAAATGGTGCTTGTGCTTTATATTCATAAGAATAATATTGAAGACCGTGACAATAATAACTGGGTAATTGCAATAATGCAAGGCATATCTTGTCAAATTCAATTCAGCCATCACTTTGGACGTTGGCACTTGGTAGAACATTAAATCTGGAAAGGCAACAATGGTTCAGAAATAAATATGGAAACACATGTAAAACTTTAGCAATAAATTTGAAGCCAACCAGAATCTCTCAAACATCAAATATATATGTGAAATACGGCCATTACTAATTTCTACAAAGATAATACAATGACATGATTCCAATTGCATAATCTGTTCAAAGACAAAATAGTCTTGCATGATGCCAATTGGATTTTGTAGTTGATCCCTCAGTTTACACAATTTACATTTCATATCTCTCTACAAGATTGGATACAGATTAATTTGATAACTCACAAAGTTTCATATTCACAGTTCATACCTGCAACATGTATGTGAAGATTCAAAAAGCTCATAACAGAAGATTAGTGACTTCTTGTATTTGCATCTTGTAATCTCCGGGATAAGGCTCATTACTTCATCCTATCTAGTTTTGATTTTATCATTAGAAAGTTTTCCCTGAATGCCGGTGGAGTTGGTTTACCCTTAAAAAAAGCAAGAAAAAAGGGTAGTGTTTATGAAATTTGCAAATATGATTTTGATCAATATGATAAATGGGTTTTTAAGCATTATATTTTAATTTGAATTCGTTTTTAATCACCCAAATTTTAGTTAGACAACAGCATTGAAGTTAGAAAACTATGGAAAGAATTTTTTGTATGTTACATCCATGGTTCGCAATATCAAATATTGGTCTCATATCATTGACCTTGAATATATTGCAAATATTGGAGAAAATGATATCAGTAACCTAAGAAAGGATTTTTCACGTGTATTTTGAGAATTCAAGCATATTTTTTAACATCTAGAAGCATTAATACTAATCTCAAGTAATCATAACAGCATGCAAATACATTTATAGTAACATAAATAATTAAGTAGAAAATTTGATGATTAATGAAAAGGACTTCTAGGAGGTATGCACTAGCATAAAATTCTTATGCTAATTGTATAACTACCTGTAGATCGTTACTGGTAGTTCATATTAGCTGTTAGTGAATGAATTGCTGGCAGATCAACTGCCACCAGCTGATTTGAATTGCCCACAAAAGCACAAGCCAATAGTTTAGATTTGAATCTATAGTTGATTCCATTGCCATCAATTAGCAAGCCGCTAGTGTCCTTCAAAATTGAATGTTGGCACTCAGAAAAAAAACAAAAAAAAAATTGAAATAAGCAGCCATGCTGCCTGGGGGTCAGATTAACTGCCAGTAGTTTGCTGGCATTGCAGATTAAGAAAAAATGAAAGAAGAACTGAATCAGTAAATAGGCTTTTTCAGATTGGGCCATTTTTTAACAAAAAAGCCTTTGTCTTCACCTGGCCAGATCTTGTTACAAGTTGTTGCTACCTGAGTTCTGCCAGGATGCTACTGGAGTTTGATAAGAGTGGCAGGAATATGAATATTGCACATATAGCAGAAAATTGTCTATATGGGTGAAAATTCATTTTTCCTTGTATCAAATATTGGTGACTGATTTTCTAAAATGTGAGATTATGTATGTGAAGATGGAATAATGATCAGCCAAAGTTGATATTATCTAACACTTGATAGAGCTTTATTGCTCTGACTATTTTAAGTTTTAGCCTTTTTATTCTAGGATGCTATAGCTTCACCACATGCAATGTTCATTTTCTTATTTTATGTGCATATTCTTCTTGTGAGGTATTCAATATTTAAATTGCCATATTTTATTCCTTTATTCATCATTTTTGCTTTTAGACTAATTTTCTAAAATGTGAACCTCTTATCTAACTTCGGTGTTGATTACTTTATTAGATGAGGATGTCAAGTATAATTTTTTTGCAAATAGCTTATTATTTTTATGTATGTTTTATGCATAAATTATGGCAATAGATAAGGGTGGGGAGCATGGAATGTCAGTGGGCGTCAGGGGGTCAAGATGTAATTATTGTGATAAAATTATGAAGGTTGGGGGAGTGACAAGATTGAAGGATTATTTGATAGGTGGTAAAGATGTTGCAAGGTGGAAAAAGTGTCCTGAGAATATGTGAAATGAACTGAAAGGCCTCATGGAGGAAAATAAGAAAAAAATGCTTGATTCGAGAGACAAAAAAGAAAAGATGTGTGTAGAAATTGGTTGTCTTGGGTATGAATCAGAGGTTCAAATTGACACTTCAAATGAGGATGAGCCTGAAGCAGCTAGGGTTGTATCAACTGGCATAGGTGGTTCTAGTAGTGGAGCACATGCAAAGAGGAGAAAAGTTGGTGTGTCAAACCAACAAACCATTACAGATATAGTCTCACCTGGTTTGAGAGAAAGACTTGGTAGGATGATTTCCAAGTTTTTCATCTTTAACCATATTCCTGCTCATGTTGCAAATGATCCTCATTTTCTAAACATGATATCTGAAGCACAAGCAGTTGGAAAAGAAGTATGTACTCCCACTACCAAGTATATATTGGGAACATATTTAGACAAAGAGGTCAAAGACATGGACAAGAGGATTAAGGATATGGAACCTATTTGGAATGAATATGGATGCTCCATTTTGTGTGAGGGATGGACGGGGCCTACAAAAATGTCCATCATCAACTTCATGGTTTATAGCAATCGAAGAATTTGTTTTTTAGACTCAGTTGATGCTTCTGGAAAGGAGAAGAATGCTTACTACATCATGAACTTAATTGAAGAACAAATTAAGAGAATTGGAAGAAAGAATGTAGTTCAAATTGTCACAGACAATGCTAGCAATTATAAGAAAGCTGGCAAGATGTTGATGCAGAGGTATGCATTATATTGGACACCTTGTGCAGCTCATTGTATAGACCTCATGTTTGAAGAAGTTGCAAAGCATGGCTTTGTGGAAAATGAAGTTAAAAAGGGAAGAATGGTGACAAGATTTATATATAACCATGACAAACTTATTCACCATATACGACAGACTTGTGGTCGGGATTTAGTTAGTCTAGGGGCAACACGGTTCGCGACAAACTTCATTGCACTAGAGAGCTTGCAAAGGGAGAAGAGCGCACTACTATCATTCTTCTCAAGTCAACAGTGGCTAGATTCTAACCTTCAAAGTCATTCATGTGTAAAGAAAATTGTGCTTGATAACAAATTTTGGGAAGAAGTGAGGGATTCAATTGCTATCATGGAGCCAATGCATGAGGTTCTACGAGTCATGGACACTGAAAAATTTCCAACTATGGGACCTGTTTATGAGGCTATTGATAGGATGAAGATGGTCATTGAAGTCTCATCTCCAAGGTCTCATGTATGGGTTAATAAAATTATTGACAAGAGGTGGGTAAGATCAATGGATGAACCCATCTACAAGGCCAGTAAGCATCTCTAACAATTGTTTTTTTTAGGAAATATGTCACTTATCTTAATTATTATGCAATTTTTTATGTAGTGTACTACCTCAATCCTAAGTACCATTATAGTAAAAATTTTGGGCGCATCCCATATTTAATCAAGGTGGTGCATGACGTATTTATTAAGTTGTTTCCAATGTCAGATGATGCAAACAATTACCTAAATATTAATTGGACACAATTTATCCTTTATTTTCTTTTATAATATCATTGACATACAACAACTTGTATAAAGATTGTCAGGATTAGGGATGCACATGGCACATTTGGAAATAGAAGTGTCGTTCAATCAAGGAAAACGATGTGGGCAGGTAACTTGAACATGAAGATAAAAAAATTTACCCAAATATTGATTAATACATCTCTATGAAGATGTTACTTTGTTCTCTTTATTTTCCATGGGAATGGTGGTCATTGTATGGGATTGATTGCCCAACGTTAAGCAACTTGGCTATTCATATACTATCACAAACTACCTCTGCATCTCCATGTGAAAGAAACTAGAGCACATTTGCCCTCATTCTCAAGAAGCCTAGGATTAGATTGTCCTACAATAAGTTGAAGAAATTGGTCTTTTGTCATTATAATATGAAGTTGATGATGAAGGATATAGAAGACAATTATAAAAATCATGACAAACAACAGGATGGCCCCTTAGACCACTTTCAACTAGTAGCTAAAGCATATTTCAATGAGAGAGAGAATCCTTTTGCTGAGTGGGTAGCAACAGACTCTATGGACCACAATGATGAACAACGTGATCCCTTGATTGCTGGTGTGGCAAAATAAGTCGAAATTGATGTTGAAAGATTTAGAGAAGAAATTGTATCATCTTCTATAACCAAGGGATCTCACATGCATGTAGATGATCCAATGTCTGATGTTGATAGTGTTACAGATGATGGAGACAATACTAGTGGAAGAGATTATGATGGAAATGATAGTAGTAGACACACTCTCAAAGGGAATGAGGCCAATCAAAATGAAGGATTTAACATGACTCCTTTGGCTTTCACTGAGGAAGATGATTTTACTCATGCTACATAGGATTCCGATCATGGGTCACAACCGATTAAGCAATCCAACCATCGTAAAGGTTAGGAAATTGTGAAACAGAGGAAAAATTAGTATTTTATTATATGCTCTACTTCAATTAATTCTTAGTCTTATGTCATTGGGTTTACTTATTCTTAGATCTTATAGCTAAATAGGTTTTAATTTTTCTACATAAACAATATTTCTATTGTCTCATTTTGCATCATCAATAAGTATTATATTTTTTCCTTACTCTACATAATTTTTATTATATTCTCATAAGTTTATAATTATTTAATATTTGTCAATAATTATAAATACCCACATTAAAAAATGTGTTAACTATTTTTTTACAATCACTTGAATGCTTGTAATTGTTCTTTGGGCTACCGAGACAAGACCGAGATCCAAGACGATGAACCATGCATCAAACAAATGTGGTCTACATATGTAATTATCCTCAATTTGTTTATCCATGCTTAGAACACAAATTCAAGATAATTAACCATATTCCTAACTAGCAAGAGATAATTCATTTAGAAATAGCAAGCAAACAGAAATAGCAAGAAACTAAAATATAATATATATAGACCAAGAAAACTCCTAACCAAGTACCAATTGCAAGCAATTTGCAGCTTCCTAGATGAACAACCAACTGTAATTAGGATCAATATAAACCAAGAAAAAACTATTCCAAACTTCAAGTAACAATTAAAAGTTTGAATCTACTAAACCTCAACTACCAATTGAAAGTTTGTGATGCCAAACATGCTTAGTCACCTTCCAATTTTAACTAGATTAACAATTTTTAAATATTTATCTAATTAACCTAAGGATCAAATTACTAATATAACATGCAACAGATTAATATGACTCCAATTAAAAACTATCTCAAGTATAAAAAATGAGAAATAATTACACACAAGGCTCACAAGAGTTTTTACGTGAAAAACCCATCCAGGAAAAATTTACTCATCCAGCCTTTTAAAATCTACCATGACGAAAAGTTTGATACATGTTACCTTAGTATAATCATCTTATTTACTTAAAATACACTTCACTTCTCACCAAGCCAAACAACTTTTTGTTGTCATCCTTTGTGTCAAATTTTCCACCATAATGATTTTCAATCTTTAAAGTACATAATCATCTCCATATCTCCACCTGAGAATCAAAACATTCACTTTCCAAGTATTTGACTTTTCAAGGAATATGAAAGCAAATATTTTTAGGGTTCAAGGAAAAATGTCAAAATAAGCCTCTCATTGAATTGATATATTTCCAAGACGTTTGATTGACTCAAGGAAGAGAAATAAATAAGAAAAACAAACACTTGAATTAGAGAGTTTTAGAATCTCAAGAGAAAAGAGACACAAATTCACTCCAGATCAAACTAAATTTTTCCTCATGCACAACAAGTCTCGCACACATATTTTTCATGGAAACACCATATTTATAGTTGGCATAAGTTGATTTTGAGGTTTAAGGCAAATTGGACCCAAAATTGGCATATTTCATAAAATTGCCCACAGGTAGATCAATTGGATGATCGATATTAAAAGCTCAACATGAAGATATTGATGCAATTGTAAGTAAATTGTTTGAACTGGTCTTACTAGAATAGGTAGATTGATCAATCAACCAACAGAAAAGTTGCAAACAAATTAAGTTGTAGTCCAAATTTAATTTTGACTCTTTATGACTTCTTTGATAGGTATAGACTATGTTACAAAAAGATAAAATTACCTATTATTTGAGGTATCTCATGGATCACATGACCTTTTCATAATCATTTTCACATGTAACTCATTTTTGTTGAAATCTTTTGAATATCTTCGACACCTTCAAACTCCAAAAGCTCATTTTAAGTTCATCTTTGTGGGTTAAATACCCTTCAAACTAAGAGGGTCACCACAATTGTAATGCCCGAGATTTTTTATCACATTTTCTTTAAAATTTATAAATTTTTTTGCAATATAATAACTGTAAATCGAGAAAAATGACATATAGGAAACCTATGAAAGCAATTTTATAATTTAAAACATCACACAACAATTTTTCCCATATAAATTTTTACTAATTTGATTTAACATCGTATGGCCAAACCAAACATCCTCAGGCGCTATTCAAAAACAAATGTACGAATAAATTACTATGATCATAGAATTTAAATACAAATCTCTCACATGCATCCTTGAGTGTAAGTCCAATAACAGTCTACAGTCTAATCCAAATTAAAAGTCCAGAAAGCATAAACATCTTAATTTTCCTCTCACCCAATACATCAGATCGTGGCACAAATAATACTCATAGTAAGTCAAAGATATACCTGAGTCAAAGGAAATCAATTCACTGTTAAAATGAGCATCCATCTCCAGGAGCTCTCAGACACAAACCTGCAAAAGCCTCCCAAACAACGGGGCTAAAAAATAGGGTAATGAGTATTTTCATACTCAGTAAGAAAATACCCAGTAGAGGAGTTCTAAACAGTGAACTTAGTAAATCCATACATAGATACATTCATGCAACTCAAACATGAAGCAGGCAGGCATATAATAATCATGCTCATACATATACAATCATGTCAAATACATACCAACAAACCAATCTTACACATACACTCTGAATCAGAGTCTTACAAACTTATATAATTATACACTTACTCATACAACTTACACATACTCATACAACCTCACTTGTATAGTCTTACTCGTACGACCTTACTCATACAGTCTTACTCATAAACATACACTTATTGTCTTGGTCAGAATCATATTCTTATAGTCGTGCTTAGAATCATATTCTTACAGTCATACTCAGAATCATACTCTTACAATCTTACTCAAAATCATACTCTTACAGTCTTACTCATAATCATACTCTTACAGTCTTACACGGAATCATACTCTTACAGTCTTAATTAGAATCATACTCCTACATTTTAGTCACAATCATACTTTTACAGTCCTATTCAGAATCATGCATACTTGTACATATACTATCGACCACTGAAGCTCATTACAACTAATAAGCTCCAATGTTGAAACATAAAAGAATGCCACTAGGGCATCACCTTAACCTCCGGGGAGTAACTAGATATCATGGACTTTTTCGAAGGCAAGGCACACCAATGCTCATGGGGCACAAGATCAAATAGGTAAGAGTAGTTCCATAATACTACTTACCTAAGCGCGCCAACACAAACACCTACACATAAGGGGTCATACAATTGCCCACACTTTAGGGGTCTTATAATGTAACATCCCCAATTTTTCTGTAATTTTTTGACATGTTTCTGGTATTTTCTGCAATTTTTCTATAATGTTTTGCTATTTTTTGCTCATATTACCAATAAAGAAATTTGACGCTTTGGTGTATCCATATTTGTAATTAATCTCGATATTTGTGTCTGTAAGAGTCGGGAGTAGTGTTTAGTCACAGATCATGGGCCTCAATGCGACATAGAAACTTTCGGCTCGAAAATGAGAGAAGGGCAAGACACGAAGGAGAATAGAATTGAAAAAAAAAGTGAAAAAGAAAAAAAATTCAAAATAAAGCATATCGGATACTTTGTGCCCGACCACGGATGAAATTGTGGAAGGGGGACTGCCCCTTCCTTTTGTGAAGCCGGAAGTGGCGCCATCGCCACCTACCAGCCTCCGCCCGGCCGGCCTTGGCCTGGCCTCGTTGCCGTCGCCACCCTAGCCTAGCCTCGCGAGCGGTCCTAACATATCTCCCCTCTTTTCTATTTCAGCCCAACAAAGACATCTGATTATGGATTTCACCCCGATTTTCCACCTTCGGCAGTTGCATGGCTTCCATCTCGCCACCCTAGCTCCGCCCCAACCTGGACAACATCCATGTAGCACCGTCCCGACCTCCCCGCCCCTACTTCGCAACTGTGAGATAACACTTCACCGCCCTTTTTTGTCATGTTTTCTCACTATGTGTTGCGGCCGCTGGCCGGCCGCCACCAAATGGCCTTTGGTCCTCCCCTGGCCGGCAACGACAAGCCTATTGTCTCAACCCAAATCGTCACTTCTTCCCCGACGCCCTCTGCCCAAATCCGATATGGACAAAATTTCTTATGTGGGCTTTTGCCGTTATTTTCAATGTCGGCTGCCACCTACTGATCAGCCTCTAGATTGTTGCCTCAAGGCTATGACGGCAAGGTGCTGAGGTCTGGCCAATCATAGGTAAACCAGTTCATAAGTGGTCTAGTCTTGTAGAGCTCGTCTATACAAGCTCAACGGTACTGTGAACGTGCAAAATTGAGTTCGGGATGGGAGGTTACATTTATTTGATGTTTTAAAAAAAGTAATAAATAAACTCGGCTCGGCTCGGCACATAGCGGTGCTATGCCTGACAAACGTGCATGATGGACATGCATTAGTCACGTGATTCGTGATGAATGCGTGTTCATCACGTGCGGACCACTCTTCTCTCTGCCTATATAAACTCACCTCCAGCCATTTTTTTCACCTAAGCCCAGTTCTTACCACTTTTACTGTTTTCACTATTTCTGACCCGTTTTAAGTTCGAATTACCTGATCCAAGACCTATTTCCTACTAAATTGAGGGTGCTCTACACACTGAAAGGCTTATTTTCTCAAGGTGACCTCTCTAAAATCTAGAAAACCCTACCCCTCTCATAATCCTTTCCTTTCTTCTTTTTACTGTTTCCAGACCGGTTCAAAACCTTTTTACTCCGTTCAAAATCCCAACCCCACTAAATCGTGTGTGTTCTATACGTTGGGATGGTTATTCTGCCGAAATTCCTGCCTAAAGGCTAATATCTTAAGGAGGGACTCTCTTTATTCTACGAGAGGATTTCTCTATATTCTACACGTGTTATAGGTAGGTAGCTTTAAATTCTAATCATATGCCGAGATTTTGACTCACCAAAGTTTTGCTAAAGGTTTTCTTCTACTTTTTTGAAAAGATACTCTATCTTTAAAAGCTTCTCCTCTTTTCGAAATTTTTTTCGAGTTTTGGGTAATTGTACCCTCTGGATAGTTATTGGTTTCTCGAAACTAATGATTATTATGATGATTTTGGATACCTCCAAATTTAGCTTTGGCATGCACAGGACTGGGATATCATGGAAAAATCCATTTCCTTCTGTCTCCCATTGCCCCATGAGCGCGGATGTAAGTCGTCTGGTATCGCAACATTCTGTGACCATGTTTTCAGACTTTTATCATTTTCTAAATGATTTTAAAAGAAAGATGACACGATATTTTGTTATGTGCACAAAGCATATTTATAGAACTTAAATCAAACTGCTGAGTATGAATTTTACTCACCCACCCTCAGATTCTGCAAGTGTGTCACTTAATCTGATGGAGTCGACAAAGAGTTTTTTAAAATTACAGTCTTTGTACTCCTTTTGTATTTTATGTAATGTTTGTACTGTCGATGTATAAAGACATGTTATGCCCAATTTTGAATATCATTGTATAATACAAAGTGTATTGTAATTACTCTTTTGGTACACGACGATCCTTGGCATTAGGAATTTAATTTCGTTACGTTTTAAAAAAAAATTATTTCAAAAATATGAGGGGTGTTACACAATCGTACTAAAAAACTTACACTTACTTAGAAACATACATACTCACTCATATTGCCACACCTTGGCACACGCCTCCCCTGACCCGAACCCGGTCCAAGGAGTAAGCGACCTGCAGTGACACGAAGTTAAATTGATGTGTGGAAGACTTAACCCATCCTTGGGAAAATACACAACGGAGTAAGTCTACATATACCCACATCATCTAGTTATCACATAAAACAAGCCCACAATGGCTAAACAATTCCAAGCCAACAATAGCTAAACATAGTGTGAAGTAAAGATCAAATGTATAAAGTTAACATAACATAGATCCAAATAACGTAACCCTAAGCAACCACAACCCCTCTCAATGATCGTGGCCAGCTTCATGCTCAACGTAGAGCCCCATTCGAAGCACTTGCATGGCATGACATGCAGCCCCAAAATAAAATTCCAAAACAAAGAGGGGTGAGCTTTTTCTCAGCAAGGGTTTTAATACGGAAAGTAATAATAATATCACAAACATTATCAATCCATCACATATTCATTTACCACACCCATTCATCATGGGACAAATTACATATATCTATGCCACCTATGCATCATGTTGTAATTCTCATTCCATAAATATATATTCATGCCACCTGTGCATCATAATGTAAAACACATTCCATATATCATGATGTATAATCATGTTGTACAATCCATTTCATAAACACATAATCATGCCACATGCATATTGTGATTTAGCAAACATTCCATAAGCACATAATCATGCCACTTGTGCATCATTGGTTCATCCATAGCTCATAAAGAATACACACATCACGTGTAATCATTATAACAATCACATGAATCTCATTATAACAATCACTTCCTGCATAAATCAATTCTCAACATTTATATCATGCATGATCATATCTCAATATAAACATTTACCTTTCAAAATAAAGTGTATCAATCACACACCATCCTACATAGTCATGTAAATCTATTCCATAATCACATGTGTAACATAAGCATCATTGTTCTAACACAACCTATGTCAATGACCATTATCTCCCATACACATGCAACAATCATTGTTGAATGTCTTATAATTAAGAAAAATAATAAAACCCGCTCGCCCAGGACAATCCCTTGTAGGGAAGGTCCAAATTTCTAAAAAGAAAAACTAGAGCGGTTTGGGTAGGTTCCCTAATTGGGATGGAACCCCCTGCTCACCTAGGACAATCATTAGATAGGAAGGTTCAAATTCTAAGAAGGAAAAATAGAGCAGCTTGCTCGCCCACGATAAACCTTGCGGGGAAAGTCTAAATTCCTAAAAAGGAAAACTAGAGCAGCTTGGTAAGCCGGTGCACATGGTCATACCATCCTAGATTCTCATGGTCCAGATAACTTATCAAATTAACTCACATAGCACTATGTTCATCTCGACTCGGGGAGGCAACATGTCCTCGAAGGATTCCAAAACAAAACCATATCCATTTGGATGTAAAATTGATTCGATAAGCCTTTGAATGATTAATCCGTCAACCAATCACATCCAATTGCATCCAATCAATCGATCACAACTAATCACGATTAACCTCATTTATAAATCATTTTGATGATGCATGCAATATGATACATATGTGAGCAATTAATAAATGAGTCAAAGTATAAATAAATATACTCTAATCAGTCCATATGTGCATGAAACATGGTCCGTTTGTGTCAAATAAAATCACATAAGTCTATGCAAGAGTGTACATACATAGTAGTGTTCAAACCTAGGCTAAAACATGTGAAACATGAATAACCTATAATCAATTTTATATATGCAAGCATCCATAATTTTATCATAGTAATATCAATCATGGAGTAAATGTGAAGAAAATGATGAAGGACGGGTTCAAGACAAGTATAACATCATACTTGTCATGCCCTAGCACCCGCCTGACCCAAGCCAAACCTGGTCCAACGGACGGTCGAAGCGCATGGGGGCAACGAAGCATTTAAAATTACGGAAGACTTGACCCCTCTAGTGGGTAAATTACACTTACGGAGTTACACACCATTTAATCTTTGTGCAAGAGAAATAAATGAAAGTATAAAGAACTTTAACTCTGAAACAATCTTCAAGTCTCAACCCACAAACTTAGAACAATAAGTCGACAAACATGGCTCAAATCATAAAGTCATAAACATGTCTAAAACCACAACAGCTACAAAAGTCTGGAACAAGATCAACCATACATAATGTTCTATCAACATAGTAGAATAAATCAGAAAACATAGTAGGGTCTCTAGACACCCTTGCTTACTCCAAAGCAGTCGCTAGCCATTCCTCATACAAAGGATCCTGATTGACTGCATGTCGCACCATGTAGCCCCAAAACAAAACACAAGAAAGTGGGTGAGTATAAACTTAATAAGGTTTTGAATATAGAAGCAGTAAATCAGAAAACAACCATGACATATCAACAAGGTCTACTAGATCTACCTATCATATAATATCTTATTTCTAATTATTTTCCTTACTATAACCATACTTATTAATAAGTAATTATCCTGCATACAAGTATCTCAAACATACTATTCATAGCATGAACAATCACATTATAACATAAACATTCAGCCTGCATGAAGAGTATCTCTAGCACATCATACATATTCATGCATTTCTATTCTCCTAAGTAAACATTCATCTTGCATGACAAGTGTCTCAAATACACTATACATGTCCATGCATATCCATAATCATTCAACTTGCATGAGAAGTATCTCTAACGCACAATCATATCATGCATAATAAACTATATTTACATGTGTCACATAATCTTAATTATTCCTACACAACCTGTGTAAACTGGGTATAATATTATCTCATATACATGCATCATCAACAATAGTAAATGTCTCCACCATGGAAAGATATACAATCATATTACCTGCTCTGGATATCGTCTTATTTCCTACATAGAAACCTAGGGCCTTAACCCAACTTGGACATCAATTTGATTCCTAGATGGAAACCTAGGTGTTGGGGTAGTCAGCCCCTTTGCTCGCCCTAGACTATCCACAAAGGGAGGTCTAATTTCCTTACATAAACCTAGAGCAGTCTGCTCACCCTAGAGAGTCCTCACCGGGAACATCCAATCTCCTCACGAAGACCTAGAGTAGTGTGTTCGCCCTAGACATCTCTTGCGGTGGGGAGAGTCTGATTTCCACAGGGGAAGCCTAGAACACGTGGTAGCCGGTGCATAAAGGCATACCACTCTAGATTCCTAGGTCCAGACGACTCTATCAAGAAATCTCAACCGCATCCAAATCAACTCAACTCAACCCGGGGAGGATCCATGTTCTAATTAAGAACTCAAATCGAAATCATGTCCTTTCGGACCAACCAATTTATGATAAGCCAATGATCGATTAACCGGACAAGCAATATCACACAATTGTAGCCAATTGATTAACCACGTCTAATCTCGATAAAGTCTCATTCGTAAATCCATTTCACAATGAATGCAATATGGTACATACATGGGCATGAATCTTAATTCATGAAACGTGCTCCCATCAGCCATACATGCAACATTTCTAATCATAATATCAACAATTACCATAATTATCCCCCCACATGTGTGTGTATATTGTAGAAACATTCAATTCTAAGCATATGGACATGTATTATAAATAAACCATCCACATACCACACACATGCTCTTTAACATTTAATCATGGCTCCTTACTGAAATCATGAGTGAAAACCATAGAAAAAATAATTCAAATCAAGTGCAATCTCACACTAGAATTAAGTAAGCATATTTATTACCACACTTAAAACTAGACATAGCACCATCATTCACCCATAATTTAATCATAATATGTAAATGCATGCAAATCCATTCTTATGCTATAACCTTACTGGAATCATACTTAAAACATGATGAATCACTCAACATAGATTCAAGATAAGAATTCATAACATGTTTAACCGAATAACATGTAATTCACATAATACTTAAACATTCTTCATAGCTTCCAACATCGAATCCACGTCCTTCTAGTAGCTTTACCTAACATATATTACTTATCATAATCATAAGAAATGGTACTAATGAAGAAAAATATAAAAATGAGAAAAATAACCAAAAACCTAAGAACTATTGTGTTGGCATTTGAACGCCCTGTAGGTCCATTTGAACATTTACACTGCATTCTGAGTCGTCTTCTTCCTTTCGAATCCAAAACCGAAAATACACATATACGTCTTAAACCTTCAAATCTCACTCCCAAACTTCATAATAATGAAATCTAAGCCTAGGAAACAGTAAATCTAGCCATTTATAACTAAAAACCCCAAGAAATTGCAAGAAAGATTAAGTTTTTCTAAATCCACCATTAAAGCAACTCTATGCAAACCCACATAAAACTCCACCAAACTTCAAATCTGAAATCACATACCTATTTTGGACAAAATTCCTTACCTTCAGTGAGCTTCTTGACTTGAAATCGACACTCCAACACCTTCAAATCATACCAACAATAGGGTTTGTTAATACTTGCATAAATCCACTTAAAAATACCTAAATCTCTTGAAAACTTGTATATCTAGGGTTTATTGAGTTCAAAAATAAAATTTCTTTCATAAGGGTTTAAAATATAGGTCAAAATTGGAAACTTTATGGGTAGAAATTAAGATTAATCCTTGGCAAAAGAAGAGATTTAGAAAGTTTAGGAGAAATCCTAGGTAATTAATGGAAAATCAAGCTAATATTTACCTTAATCACATTTCCTTCTTTGGAGATAGGGATTAGGTCCTCCTAAGCTCCAAATTTCAGCCCTTCCCAATTGGGAAAGTGGTTGTGCCTTGCTATTTATAGTAGGCTTTGGGGTAGGCCTAATAAATAGGTGGGGTACAAATAAAATTTAACATTAAAAATGAAAAACTAGCTTATTTTCAAACCCAAATTTATGTCTAAATTTTTTGAAACATTTAATTACTGTTATAAGATATTTTTAGGGTCATTTGGGACCTATCATCCCAATTTCACACGTGGGACTCATAGTGGGTCCCGCCCCCTAACTTTTCGGAAAGATAGTAAAAAATTCCAAAAAAATTTAAATGTACTTATCTTAACGTAAAAAAACCATCAAAGTGAAGAAAATTTTGATTAATACCTTAGCTAACCATCTTAATTTCAAAAATAGTCAAAATCGACCAAATAAACATTAAACCTCACAATAACAATTTAAATAAAATCAAATAAACTAGTTTAAGTTTAGGGATCTTACAATACTAAACATATACAAGTATAATCATATCAATACTTAAGGTAAATAATAATTCAAAGTTGGTTCTCATGCATTCACAATAGCATTTATAGGTAATCATAACTCAACATAGTCATAACAAATTAAAGTTTATAATAAGAGAACAAGAAATAGCCGAAAATACACAAAATAGGCCAAAAAATCACAAAACTGCAATGTTGTTGTTCGAACGCCCTAGTAGGTCATTCGAATGCGTGGCCATTTGATCGGATAGACAAGCCATTCAAATAGTTGGCCATTCGAACGCCCCGTTTGTCTGTTCGAATGCATGTAACAATTCACTTTCTGGTTTGTCTTCAACCTTCCGAAGTTCAAACTGAAAACATTTCAAAATTCTAGATTAATTCAAAAATTATAGTAGAACATCATATAATCAAAATCTAACCCTATAACATGATAGACCTAATCATTTTCATGCTTAATCAAAAGAAAATAACCATAAATAACATCCTTTTAACAAATCACCATTAAACTTCAAAATAAAGCAAGAACTCAAATAAAACTACACAAGGTAAAACTCCCTTACCTCTATGAAGACTTTGAACCCATGAAAGAGCTTCAATCCTCAAGAAATCCTAATCAAAATTAGGGTTTTTGTTAAACTTAATTAAAATTAACAAATAGACTCAAATCAACTTGAAAATAGGTAGATCTATGATATCCTTTAGTTAAAAACGAAAATCACCCATTTAGGGTTTTAAATCAAAATTAAAAATAAGATTTTTATGGAAGAAATAAAGAATCAAGATGGGGGAAATGAAGATAAGAAGGATTAATACTAAAATCGAAAGATTATGGGTCATAAGTATAAGAAAACATACCTTAATCCGACATTCTTCTTTGGGAAATGGGGGTAGAGCACTTCTTCCCTTCTAACATAGTTATTCTCCATTTGGGCAAATAGGCTAGAGTTCTTTAAATAGTAAGGGTTTTAACATGGGTAAAAAAACTCTTCAGCTATGAAATAGGTCAAAACGCTCAAAGTGGGCAATTAGGGTTATTTTTGGTTCAAAAACAAATCTAATCACACCCAAACCCACTGAAATGAAATAGTATAAGTAAAGAGGGTCAAGTGGGTCACACACCGTCCAATTGTTGTTATGCCCGAATTAAGATTATAAAGAAGTCAAATTTAAATTTTTTTACTTGCCAATTGTAGTAAGCCTTGTGCAACAAAGAAAAAGATTACAAAAAAAAATAGAGTACGAAGGTAAAATAGGGAATAAGGGACAATCAAAGAGAAAATGTTAAGGCATCGAAAATTCACTTGTAATAAATCTCTAATGTATATTTATTTCAAACGATAACTCAATCAAGATCGAATAAAAATTCATCCCAATAAGAAAATTTAACTCTTAAAGAAATATGAAATAGAACAATACTAATTGATTGTTTATTGTGTGAAAACATTAAGTATATAATCACAGGGAATATAAGCATTCGGCGTGCCTTTCGTCAAGACCGAATCAAATAACTATACAAATTATAACTCCTTAAATATGTAAAATTAATTTAAAATGAGAAAGAACTTACTTAAATCAAAATAGCCATTACACATCGAGTACAAGCTTCATCCCTAGCCTTAACTAAGAGGCTTAGAAAGACATTACAGAAAAGAACAACAAAAGTAAAAGTAAAACAAGAGGGAACGAAATTGGGAGATGATATGAGAAGAAGGTCATCCAATTAGAGATGATCCTTAGCCTGCTGAACCACTCAATTTATAAGCCTTTTCTTGCCTTAATATGGCATTAAGAATACACATCTTCAATCAAAGATTTGCTTCATATCTTGGTGAATGAGATTCAAATCCCATCAGATGCTTTAAAGATATGTGTCTCCTCCTACTTGCTTGAATTAACCCATAGCCTTGTAGCTTTCCATTTCAGTCCACTATGTCTTTCCATTTCATCATTCAAAATTTGAGAGTGGATCTAACCAAAATTTTATCACATCCTTTCCTTCCTTTTGACACAACCCCAAGATTTGGCATCTATGATTTGTTGCATCACCATCTAGCAAACTGATCCACTTTCCATTGTTTGAATGCCCAGATCAGTGTCCATATTTTTTGGACAAAAGAACTCAAAGCTCATGCAAGTTAGATGGGCCTACACCTTTCCTATTTCCTACACAAACAAAGTATTAGTTAGTAGCCCATTAAACAAGAATTCGGTTATAAGCCATGTGAAATAAAATAGTACTCATGTATTACTAAATTGATCAAGAAATTGTCCTAACAAACTAATTCAAGAGGTATAAATGTCATGTATTTTATTCACATCACCAACATAGATGTCGGGATCTACATAGTTAATTAAGAAAAAATTAGGATAAAATCCCATAAAATCGATAAAAATTGGATAACAAGTTTGACACTAATACTTATAAAAATAAAATTAAACCTTATTAGAGTCATAATTACTAACCCATAACCTCAAAATCAAATCAAATAGGCAAACAAGCAAAACCACACAAATTCACATAATTAAAAGGAAATTAAATTAAATAAAATTAGAGATCTTACACATACAATTATACACATACTATCAACAACTAAAGCTTATTATAATTAATTAGCTCCAGCATCGAAATGGAAAGGAATGCCACTGGGGTATCACCTTAACCTATGGCGAGTGGCTAGATGTCATAGACTTTTTCGAATGTAAGACACACCAATGCTCATAGAGCATAAGATCAAACAGGTAAGAGCAGTTCCATGATACTACTTACCTAAGCGAGCAAATAAAAATGCCCACACTTTAGGGGCCATACAGTGCCAACTCAGGGCGGAATCATATAGTGCCACTCTTGGGCCAAAATCTTACAGTGCCACTATTGGGAAGAATCATACAATGCCACTCTTGGGCATAATCATGCAGTGCTCTTAATAGAGCATCAAAAGTTTGGACTTAATACACCACACAGACCAAATCGAAAACATACATCACTCTTAACAGAGTATTATATGTCCGGTTTTGAATGCAACACGTAGACAATATCTTGTAGGATAAACACCATGACAATGCATGAGAAATGCTCAACCGACTTATTATCCACTAGCTCAAACACAGAATTGAATTTGTCGAAACCCTCAGGTCTCAAATTCACAATGCTAACATATTAGTTTTTCTTATAATTTAAGTTTGAATTAAGTAATTTATGCGGGTACAATTATGCTAGAAATTCTTTTTACAATCTTTCAATGACCAATCCAAAGCTGATCCCATTTCGAAACCCTAGTTCGTTAGGGTGGTAGACTTTACTTAACCCATCCATTTCGTAATTATAACTCACTGCTAAACATATTGTTACATATTCATGTAGTCTTCGCCAACCACTTTATGGCCAAATCATCTTACTAAGACATCATCAAACTAAGCTCCTTAGAGGTAACCCAAGTTATCACCCTCTTACTTATACCTCACTTATTATGCTTACTGTCCAGTTCATAATCTATATGTTATGCTTGTTGACAATCCCCCAACATACGATCCAGTCCAAACCAAACCACTCCAATCCTTGCCTGCCAAACTTACATTCTCCGTCTTCCGTCATAAACTTACACACACATACTTTATATCCATACCCAATACTCTGTCACCTCTTACCGTCCATCACCCATACTTTTGCCTACACACACATACACATATCCATCACACATGCGTATAGCCATCATACATGCATATGTCCATCACACATACTTATAACATACACATACTTCCATATATAGCTTACCAACATACTCACTGGCCATCACTAGCACACATATTCCTCATACATAGCTTACCAACATACTCACTAGCCATCACTAGCACACACATATTCCACTAACATACTTTTAACTCACATGCATGTCATATGTATTTCAACATGGCATAATTTATCCTCTTACATCATGCAAATGGTCATGATTTAACATCCAATCATCAAATCTCAATCATCCTAGCATGCTTCTACACATTTAAAGCATATTATCATGAAATAACGAGTTCAAAACTCCCCTACCTCGTAATCCATGATATTTGATAGTGAGCACATGACGGTGGCAGCGTCGGCGGCGGAGATGGCTGCCAAAAGCATTTCCAAGTCGAGAGAGCTGATGTCTCGAGGTTTAAGAAGCACCGAAAGTAATAATTATAAGACAAGGATGACACAAATCAACACAACAACATTCGGATCCACGGTGGCACACTAAGGCAGCCAAACCCGACTTCTTTTCTCCTAGGAATCTCACTCACCAACATGCTCAATATGACAAGACAATCATAAGGTTTTCAGAAGGCAGGGGAGGATTTCCACTCTGAAAGGTTTCATTTGTAATCTTATTATCAATGGCAAAACTTTTTCTGATCTCCTTTTTGTAGCCATCCTGGATCAACAGAAATTTCGGGGATACTTAGAAAGATTTCTTCATTTTGAAACAATTGCTTCAAGTACTTTCCATTATGGAACTCCCTACCATATCTACGTTCTAAGCAGTCCAAACTACATCTTCCAAAATATTGCCAAGAATTTTGTCCACAATTTTCTCAGTCCCTTTTCAAGAGGGACCATTGAATATCTTCTCCCTCTATTCAACTCATGCATCACTGAGATTTCTCTGTGATCACCTACTTGCTTTGAGATCATTCTACCCGGAAGTTTTGCCTCAACAGTTTCATTTTAGACCTCACTTGCAATGCCTCACTGCACTACAATTTTACCTCCCAAGTTATGGTTTTTTACTACTTTACATATTGGACCAACCGCCACGTCAGTAAATGGGCCTTTTGTGGGCCCCAACATTTGGGTGCTTCAGTCCCTGGTTGCCTCTACATTGTTGCCACTTGTGCCGATTGTTGACTTCTACACCATTCTAATCTTGTTACTTATGCTGTCTAATGCCCTATATGGGCTATCTCGTGACACCCTGTTGTTCCTTTGGTGACCTGCTATTGTTGGATACCTTCGAGGGTAATCCACTGTTGTCTCGTGCCCAAAAGGTTGTGCCTCTCCATTGCTCTGCCACCTCCATCATCTCCGGTCATCCTTGCAGACAAGGGAGATGCCCTACCCTCGGTTTTTGTGTCTGTAGGGTTACCCGCCTGACAAGGTTCCATATCTTCTCAACCACATCCATCAACTACACTTCTTACATGTTTTTGCTGGCTTCTTCATGTCTGCTTTTGAGTATTAGCCCACTCTCTTGCATCCTTCTGTTTGTCTCATCCACAGTTTTGGACCAACTGTTCACAGCGGAGCTAAGGTGGGCCCGATGCTAGGAATTATAGGCAACCTCGAGGACAAGGTCATGCACAAGCGAAGCATGGTGGAATGTTATGACCCATCCTAAGGGTCTACCACAAGGGCCCACATGCTAGTGGGATAGGTTTTAATTATGTTATTGTTTAATAAGGGCATTTAGGCCAATAGCTTAATTAATGCTTAGTTGTGCTAGAATGTATCCATGAATGACTTCTCAAACAAGTCACCAAAAGGAAATGAAGCGGATTTCAAATTCTATTCTTGCCTCCTCCCTTACAAATACCAAAAGGAACTTCAACCATTCCAACAATGAAGGTCACAAAACTATATTCCCCAAAGAGCGAGACTGACAGATTCAAAAATAGGTAAGCCTGACAGATTTTTGCTTATCGCTTTTATCCTCTGTTAGAGTGTAGGTGGCCTTAACCACAGTCTGATCACCCGGATTATGCAAAACTTCAACCACCACTTCATATTCTCAAATTGCTCTGTAACCGCCTTCGGTTCTCTCCTCAAGCATAGAAAGTGAGTTAACAATTCAAAGCTCTCCATGGTTACTAAAGTCTAACTTGACTCTGCTTATGTGCAAAAAGAAACAAAATTAGGGAGAAAAATCTTCACTTAGATTCCCTCCAAACCAAACTCTGACTTACTCTTACGTGCCACGACTCTGGACTTGCAACTATTATGAACTTGTAGTCAAATTGCCTAGACTCTAATACCAACTGTCACGACCAAGGTTTTTCCTTACATTTTATTAAAAAATTTGCTAATATTTTATTTTGAAATATGGATGTAAACAAAAAGAATCCTCAAAATTCAAAACATGTGAAAAAACCCATTTTTATAAATTAAACCATCTTACCACTAACCAACATTCTCAGGCGTGACCTAAAATGAAAATATAAAAATGAAACATGTCATGGCCTTGGCCTTTAAAAACAATTACCTCTTAGGCATCTCTGAGTACAAGTTCTTTAACAATCTGAAAAATGAATCGTACATACATACACAAGTCTGATAAATAACACATTTCTCTCACCTTAAACAATACATGAAATCGTGGCACTAAAATCCACACAGCCTCCCTATGAGTCCGCTGCACTCAAGGTTGAGGAAGAACGGTCCACTACAGGGAATAAAGTCCAATCCAAAAAGCTATCGATCAACCTGAAAAAGCCTCTAGACGAAGGGGCTAAAAATAGGGTGAGTATTTTCATACTCAGTAAGGGAAATAAATTAATGAACTTTGTAAGTTCATACATAGATGCATTCATGCAACCACAAATGAAGCAAAAAGTACACTCAACACAAATAAAGTGTCTTACACACATATGATCGTACTAGATGAACTTATACTTACTCTTGTAGCATACTCTTACACTTACACTCTGAATCAGAGTCTTACCAACTTACTCTTACAATCATACACTTACACTTGCAACATAAACATACTCGTATGATCTTATTCATACAAACATACTTATAAGACCATTCTCGTACAATCTTACTCCTACGCATAAACATACTCTTACATCTTCCTTAGAAGCTCACACTTACACTTACTCTAAATCTTGCACATACTGCTTACTCAAAATCTGATGCATAAAACTTACTCTTACTGTCGCACACATACTACCAACAACTGAAGCTCATTACAATTAATAAGATCCAGCGTCGGAATGGAAGGGAATGCCACTAGGGCGTCACCTTAACCTTCGGGGAGCAACTAGATGCCATGAACTTTTTCGAAGGCAAGGTACACCTATGCTCATGGGGCATAGGATCAAACAGGTAAGAGCATATCCATGATACTACTTACTTGAGCGTGCAAATGCCCACTCTCTGGGGCCATACATTGCGAACAAGGGCCATACAATGCCAACTAAGGGCGAAAAATATACGATGCCACTCTTAGGTAGGAATCTTACAATGACACTCTTGGTAGAACATACAGTGCCATCTATAGGTAGAAAGACATACAATGCCCACAAAGGGCAAAAAATTACAACACTCTCAATAGAGCATCAAACGTCTAGGCTGAAATACAACACTAAGACCAAATCCTACAGGATAATACCATGGCTAGACCAAGAAGGATGCTCAGTCGATTACTTATCAACTAGTTCAAACATGGAACTTAATCAGTCAAAACCCTCAGTCTCACAACTCACAACGTTATCATATTAGGGTATTTACAATTCAAGTTCATATTAAGTAACTATGCATGATAATTTTACTCAGAACTACTTCCATCTTACATTCTTCAGCAATTAAAGCTAGAACTACGCCCATTTTGAAGCTCTAATCCACAAAAGTAGCATTCCTTACTTAGCTCATCCCCCACCCTTACACTTACAGTCTTATGAATCTCAACATAGCCTTGCTTAACTCAAATTCCATACTAACACTCTTACCATCAAATACTTAAAGCCTTACATCTTACACCATCTGCCTTAAAATCAAATCATCTTACTTGAACTCCTCAAATGAAACCCTTTAGACCTAAATTAAGTCATCAAACCCTTACTAATTTCTTACTCATTATTCTTATGTTATAATTCATATTACGTACATTATGCATGTACAATTATGTTATTAATGCTCCCCAACTCACAATCCCCCAAGATGCTTCGAACCTTAAGTCTTCTAAATTCCTGCGTCCTCGAAGTCTCCAACTCATTGCTCCAACATACCATCAGACTCAATCCAAATCAATCTCCCAATCTCATCAAGTCCAACCTTCACCCATCATTCATAAGTCTTTCCTTGCCTAGCATACTGTTGTAATTTCCACATCATAATCCTTGAAATACCCCTTCGACCAACTTATAATCAAATGCACGTACTCATGCTCATCAACCACACAAATTCATCATGTACTCAAATCACATACATATAATTCACCAACTCCTTACTATCATACCTTTAGTCTTCGCTGACATATGCATGATTGACAAAAATAAAGCATGCTCATTTAATTAACAATAACATGCAAAGCATTAAGCTACAACCTCCTAACATGCTACTATACAATCAAAGCATGCTATCAGGAAATTATGACTTCAGGGTCCCCTACCTCGTAATCCACATGAGTTTGATGGCAAGCAAACGATGGTGGCGGCGTCAATAGTAGAATAGCCGGCCAAAAAAATTGCACTGAGAGAGTTGTTGTCTAGAGGATTTTTAGAGATACTTGAATTAATCTAGATAAGGTTAGACTAATTTCACTTGAAGCACAAGTTAGGAGCACTAAGGCGGCTAGACATAAGGTTGTGCCACTAGAAATGGTAAAAGTGACCACCGAATGGGGGGTGACTGATTGGAGGTCGACCAAATATTTAAAATACTTTGTTGGCCACAAAACATTAAAATAGACCGCGGACTACATCCAGTTGCAACAATTCTACATTGTGGAAGCCTCATAACATGGCGGAGGGCTTGGTTGGGTACTCACGGACATAGGAGAGACAGTGGAGAGCTTTAACGGCCATATTGCCTAGCGGTGGAGTCATTCCATCACCATACACCGCAAAGGCGGTGCCTTAAACCTAAACTGCAAGTACAACACAAGCGTGCGCGGTAAAGGGGAAACCCTAGGAAGGGTAGGTTGTCGGTGGGTTCCGAAATGACTTAGGCTGGTGGAAGCCGGATCCAACCACTCATGGGCGGAATCGACTGTCAAACAATGTATGCACGTATTGTAACAACCAAACCCTAAAAAGGATGGTCTTTTAGGGGTTAGGGTGGTTGGTCACGAAAGGGGTGTGGTTCGCCAGTGGCAGTTCGCTAAACAAAAGTTGAAGGAACTAAGGTCTCAAGTTAGGTGGCCAACAAAAGCAGTAACATTTCTAATTGCTACCCACAACTAAATCATTGTAGAGGCGGTTGTGCATCAAACATAGCTTATCGGTGGAAGATATAGCCATGACAATGGTCAAACCTTAGCTGGCCCTATGCCAGTGGCTGACAATACTCTTCCCCTTGGAAGGATAGGGAACCGAGGACTTTCCTGTAGGTTCTGGGTCATGCGTAACAGAAAGTGGGGTGCATAGGTAGAATTGGGCAAGAAGTGCTAACCCTTGCCGTCACCGGGCCAGGGCAGAGCCCATGTTGGTTAGACTTGCAGCCCAAGTCAGCGTAATATCAAACTAGACAAGTTGGCTTGGGTTGGAGTGGGGCCCATAAGTGGCAGTCAGAGACATACCCCAAAGTTTAAGGGTGTCTAGTGTGTACATAAGACGTGTAGGGGAGGCCTAGACCTGCGTCCCCTTACCATCATTGGGTCAAGCTGGCATCATGGATGTCCACTGGTTGACGCTAGTGGCATCAAAACCGTTGGCAAAAAGAACAAAGGGATTCGATTTAGTCGGGGGTGAGAGAGTGCCAAGCTAGGGTTGCAGGCACACTATTGCCTGGCCATGAACGGCTAGACATGGTCGAGGTCTAGAATTAGGAGAAGACAGAACCTGGCAGTCGCCGAATTGCGACAAGTCAAATGTACGTCTAAGCGATGTCATTTGACATCCAATGGTAGAAAATGGACGCCGCTAGAGAAAAGGGCAGATCCGCCGGTCAAGCATGCTTCCTGAGGTCGTAATTTTTATTCCTGGCCTTCAATTTACACATTTTTTAACTTGTTACGCTCGTCTCTACGAGCTCTAACCAAACTGAGGAAATTTTTAAAAAATAAATTTTATAAAAAAATTGTGTCAAAAAATTAGGGTTATTATAGATTGTAAGCTTATGGCTCTAAGCAAGACTATAAGTATAAGTTTCTGAGTAAGACTGTAAGTGTAAAGTTGTACGAGTAAGGTTATACGAGTAAGATTGTATGAGTAAGGTCGTATGAGTATATGTAAGATATATGAGTAAGAGTACAATTGTATGAGTAAGTTGGTAAGACTCTGATTAAGAGTCTAAGTGCAAGATTGGTTTGATGGTATATGTTTGGCATGTTTATATGCATATGGGCATGATTATTATATGCATATATGTTTCATGTTTGAGTTACATGAATGCATATATGTATGGACTTATAGAGTTCACTGTTTAGAACTCCTCTATTGGGTATTTTCCTAATGAGTATGAGTTATATGAATGCATCTATGTATGGATTCATAGAGTTCACTGTTTAGAACTCCTCTATTGGGAGAGTTCCTGAAGATGGACACTTATTTCCTTTGACTCAGGTATATCCTTGACTCACTGTGAGTATTATTTTGTGTCACGATCTAATGTATTAGGTGAGATGAGAATTAAGGTGTTTATGCTCTCTAGACTTATAATTTAGATTAGATTGTAGATTGTTTATAGGACTTGTACTCAAGGATGCCTGAAATAGATTTGTATTTTCGAGTAGCACTAGAGGATGTTTGGTTTGGTGGCATGATGTTTGGCCAAATGAGCAAAAAATTAGATGGGAAAAATTGATGTGTGATGTTTTAAATTATAAACTGCTTTCATAAGTTTGTATTTCATCATTTTCCCCCAATTTACAACTATTATATTGTAAAAAGTTTTCATAATTTTTTTTTTTAAAATGTGATGAAAAGTCTAAGGTGTTACATGATGAATATGTAAGAATCTCTAAGTTGCTTGATGTAATAATAATAGTCATCCTCACAACGCACATAACCTATCTTAAACATAAAATTTGTCAAACCTCTTGTACCATTGTATAGGTACTTGTTTAAGACCATACAAACTCATCTTGAGCTTGCAAACCAACCTTTGTACATAGGACTAATAAGCTTTCTAGCTGCCTCATATAGATGTCCTCATCAAGATTGTCATGAAGAAAAGATGTCTTAATACCTAATTCCTCTAAATGTAGGTCCTCGATAATGACAATGTTTAACGCATTTCATATTGTATTTATCTTCACTACTAGAGCAAATATCTTTATAAAATCGATGTCATACTTATGATAAAACTCCTTCACCACCAAACCTCATGGAGCCATCTGGTTCTTCTTTAAGTTGAAAAACTCATTTATTTTGTAAGGCTTTATTCCCCATTGGCAACTTTACAAATTCTCTTATTTGGTTGAGAGGTAAAAACTCATTCTTAGTCATAGCATGTTGCCACCTATCTCTTTCTTCCACAATTATTTCCTCTTGAAAAGTTATTAAGCATAAACATGAGTATCTTTACACACACATTTGTGTTCATAATCACAAGAAGCATAAAGTCTTTAAGATAATAAACATTCATAATCATTAAAAGGAAGACACTCTCTCAAACATAACTATAAAGTCTCAAAGTTATCAAAACACACTAACTATTTCTCAAAGTTATCAAAACACACTAACTATTAATTATCCCTTAGTAGATATCATATTCCTCACTCGACATCCCTTTAATCTTCATCTTGATTGAAAAACAATCAACCTTAGCACTAGCATGGCACAACCAAGCAGAGGATCCTCAAGGAATACCCCCCAAAAAAAGTGAGCATAGCCTAGTAAGGTTTAAAAACATGAAACTTACAATAAAAATATCCTTATATCAGTGTTAATATTTCAAAAATATATCAAATCCCTTACATAATATTGATGTGAATATCTTAATGAAGCATCAATCCTTACACACAAAGCCTAGGTAAATATCTCAATAATGTATCAGATCTCCTACACAAAACTTGTGTAAATATCAATAGTACATCAAATTCCCTGCACAAAACATGCATAAATATCTCAATAGTGCATCAAATGCCTTACAAAAGCACGTGTATTAATCTTAACAATGCATTAAATTTTCTACACAAAACATACATAAATATTTTAATAATACATCTGTTGTGCACGATTGTACACGATGCTCAGACTCTCTTTTTGTTACTTTATTGCACTAAACTATTTCATTGGTATTGTAGTCTTTTATTATCATACTTGTTGGTTCAGTTGGTGGTCTGGGATATCCAACCCACTGATAGGATTATATTGTATGAACCAGACCGGTTTGGTTCAGCTGGTTTAGTTCCCTAGGAGGGTCGTCTCCTATATGGGGTGGCCTTGACTCTTGTTTCTAGTTTATGCAATTTGTGATTCTCCGACTTCTCCCCTTTCTTCAATATTTCTCCCATTTCCCTGCGCAATTCTCCTAGGTACTGATCATGCCTGCATCGGGCACATCATTGGTATCAGAGCTCTTGCGATCCCCAGCCATGGCTCGTGGCAAACAAGCGGTTGTGCAGGAGGCGCCTTTAGAGAAGGAGGCTCTAGCGCCATCATCAGCGGACAGCCCGAAGGCCAATTCCGTGGTCAGCGATGCCAAGCTGTCAGAGATACTCTTGGCGGTGCAAAACCTTACTGCAGGCTTCGCCAACATGACGATACAGCAGGACACACTGGAAGTGCGCGTCAACCCTCTCCTATCTGTACCAGCGTCAACTCCTCCGGAGAAGGGTGGGCCCACGCAGCCTCCAGAGCCCATCCTTCCGTACCCCCCAGTGCCAGCCAGCGTCAACATAGGGGTGCTTCCCTACCCTGCACACTATGGCGCTGGCCAATTAGTGTTGGGAGGGAGACAACAGACCTGGGACATGCGAGGCATGCCAAGTGTTCGTGAAAATGTCCCTATGAGGCCGCCCCATCCTAACCAATTCCAGGACGCTAAAGAAGATTGGGTTGAGTTTCCTCGGCATGGTGGGCGACAAAGAGGGAGCGCTAAACCCCATTTAGCCCGCCTACAGTTTCCTCACTACAATGGGGATGATGATCCGGTGGAATGGCTATACAAGGCGGAAAAATTCTTTGCCTATCAAGGGACGCACTTTGAGGCTGAGCGCTTGTGCATCGCAGCCTTTCACCTAGACGACGACGCCTCAATCTGGTTCCAAAGCTTCGAGAAAGAGGTGCGCTACCCAACTTGGGCCGCCTTCTCCGATGAACTATGTGTGCAATTTGGGCCTAATGAGTTCCAGGATTTTAATGAGATGTTGTCATCCCTGCGCCAAACTACCACCGTCCGTGCATACTACACTGAATTCATGAAGGTGCCCAACTGGTTGCCCGATTGGCCGGTGGCCGCCTTGGTGGGCACCTTCAAGCGCGGCCTCAAGCCTAAAATTTCAGAAGAGATGCGGCATTTTCTATGTGCCAACATGCGGGACGTGGTGCATCATGCTCGCATCGAAGAGGAAAAACTGGCTAGACAGCGCAGAGGAGGGCGACTGGGACCATTGGCTCGATCTGTTCCTAGCGCCAATTCCTTACCCCTGCCCCTCAACAGTTCTGTACAGGGCCGTTCAATTCAGCCAACTGCCCTTGCTGGTCCTATCGTGTGACGTCTCACACCGGCTCAAATGGAGGAACGTCGTTCGAAGGGATTATGTTTCAGATGTGACGAGAAATTCGTGCTCGAGCACCGCTGTTCTGTTAAGGGCAGCCTTCTGGTGGAAGAAATTGACGAAGGAGAAGATGGTTCTGATGGCTCTGCCTTGTCCGCAATTGACGAGCTCTTACCGAAGATATTTGTGCATGCGTTTTCTGGGGCCTTTACACCTCGCACGATGCGCGTCCAAGGGTCCTCAAGCGCCAA
This sequence comes from Saururus chinensis, assembly GCA_035235625.1. NCBI lineage: Eukaryota > Viridiplantae > Streptophyta > Magnoliopsida > Piperales > Saururaceae > Saururus > Saururus chinensis. The sequence goes on from CP141144.1 coordinate 26,696,322, forward strand.
CAGGTAGCTATCCTGATCGACAGTGGTTCTACTCACAATTTTATTAATGACAGGGTTGCCAACCGACTTGGGTGTTTCGTATTGGACTCCAAACCCTTTGATGTACTGATTGGAGATGGCAAGCACCTCTGGAGCAATGGGGTGTGTGCGCAAGTTACTTTGTCTTCCTATTACCTACCAAAGGGGCGGACGTTGTGCTAGGTGTGCAGTGGCTCCAGGAGCTCGGCGATGTTGTTTGGAACTTTCGGGAGATGTGGATGGACTTTGAGCTCCAGGGACAGCGTGTCCGGTTGGAAGGCTCTAGGCCAGGCACTCTTCTCTCCGCCCATCCTTCAAGCACCTTGTTTCGGTACGCCCCCCAAGGGCTCCTCTTGCAGTAGCGTGCAGCCCCTGAGGTGTCTCAGGACATCATGCCGACCGACCTCCAGGAGTTATTGACATATCACCAAGACTTGTTCGCTGAGCCACAGGGTCTTCCGCCTAGCTGCTCTCATGATCATCAGATTCTGATTACCCCTGGCACCACCCTAACAATTGTGCGTCCCTATCGGTACCCACATATTCAAAAAGCAGAGATCGAGCGGCTGGTGGCTGATATGCTTCAGGCGGGAATTATCAGGCCCAGTACAAGTTCCTATTTGTCGCCGGTGTTACTTGTGCGTAAGAAGGACGGTACATGGCATTTCTGTGTTGACTACCGCGCCCTCAATGCCGTTACTGTGAAAGATAAGTATCCGATTCCAGTGATTGAAGAGTTGCTCGAAGAGTTGACCGGCGCTACTATGTTTAATAAGCTCGACCTACGTTCGGGCTATCATCAGATACGCATGAATGCCACCGATGTGCACAAGACAGCCTTCCGGACTCACGACGGCCACTTCGAGTTCCTGGTTATGCCGTTTGGATTGACTAATGACCCATCCACATTTCAGTGCCTCATGAATGACCTCTTTCGTCCCTTCCTGTGCCGTTATATCTTGGTATTCTTCGATGATATTCTGGTGTACAGCAGATCCTGGACAGAGCACTTGACACACCACAGGTCGGTCTTCTCTATTCTGCGTGACAATTCTTTATTTCTTAAACGTTTGAAGTGATCTTTTGGCAGTCAGTAGGTGGATTATTTAGGCCACATTATATCGGGGAATGGTGTCTCCACCGACCCAGCCAAGGTGGCCGCCATGCTATCTTGGCCTATTCCCAAGTGTGTTCGGGCGCTCCGTGGTTTTCTAGGCCTCACCGGGTACTATCGGCGCTTCATTAGTCGATATGGGGAATTGGCTCGACCTTTGACAATGCTGATCAAACGGGGCGCTTTTGCTTGGACTCCGAATGCACAAGAGGCCTTTGAAGGGCTAAAGCAAGCCATGGCTTCCGCCCCATTCTTGATTCTGCCTGATTTCAGCCGCCCATTTGTGGTAGAGACGGATGCTTCGGACGCTGGCTGGGGGGCGGTTCTGTTACTGGATGAGCGTCCCATTGCCTATTTCAGCAAGGCTCTGGCGGGCCAATCCTTGTCGCTATCCGTCTATGAGAAGGAAATGCTGGCCATCATCCATGCGGTCACCAAGTGGCGACCGTACCTATTGGGTCGACGGTTCCTGATTCGTACTGACCATCAGCCATTGAAGTATTTCCTCGAACAGCGGGTGTCCACTCCGTCTCAGCAGTGATGGGTCAGTAAACTTTTGGGTTATGATTATGAAGTTGTTTATAAGAAGGGGTCAGAGAACACCATGGCTGACGCTCTCTCTCGTATACCTGCCCCAGGGTCGTGCTTGGCCTTCTCCATGCTCTCTTGTCCCTTTATTGCTGAGTTGAAGCAAGCCTACTATTCTGATGCCTCGACGCAGGCTTTGATCGCTGCTCTCCAGACTGACCCAGCAGCCCGTTCGTTTTACACTTGGCGGGATGATCTTTTGTTTTGGAAGGATCAGTTGTGGGTTCATGTTGTCTCTGATCTTCTCCGCCGCATTATATCTCATTTCCATTATTCTCCAGTGGCTGGTCATGAGGGGGTTTTCCGCACTTATAAGGGGGTCAGCCAGAGTTTCTTATGGTTGGGGGTTCGTCGGGCTGTGCAAGAGTATGTGACCACTTGTGATATTTGTCAGTGCACCAAGGCTGCTACCACTTCTCCAACTAGGTTGCTCCAACCCCTGCCCATTCCGGACAAATTATGGGAGGATGTATCAATGGACTTTGTGGAGGCCTTGCCGCTGGTGCAAGGTAAGTCGGTGATAATGGTCGTGGTTGACCGTCTGTCTAAGTATGATCATTTCTGTGCGTTGGGTCATCCTTTCACTGCTAAAATGGTGGCGGACCTGTATATCCGGGAGGTGGTGAAGCTTCATGGTATGCCTCATACCATTGTTTCTGATCGTGATCGTATCTTCCTTTCTCAATTTTGGCAGTTCTTTGCCTTACAGGGTACGTCCCTTCATATGAGCACTGCTTATCACCCTCAGACGGATGGGCAAACGGAAGTGGTTAATCGTTGTTTGGAGCAGTACCTACGGTGCTTTATGATGACGCAACCTCGCCGTCGACTGCAGCTTCTCCCCTGGGCAGAGTGGTCTTATAACAATGCATATCACACGCACACGGGCTTCACTCCTTTTGAGGTGTTGTATGGCCACCCTCCACCTACTATTTTTGCCGTATGTCCCTCATCGTTCTTCTGTGGCTGAGGTGGATTATATGCTCCAAACCCGCGATGAGGTCTTGTGTCAATTGAAGATGAATCTGGCTGAGGCTTAGAACCGGATGAAACAGCTCTATGATGGCCACCGCACTGATCGGGAGTTCCAAGTCGGTGACTTGGTTTATGTCTCTGTTTTACCACAGCGCCAAACTTCTTTGTTTCAGCCCGAGCATTCCAAGCTCGCTCCCAGGTTTCATAGTCCATATCCGGTGGAGGCTCGCGTTGGTCCAGTTGCTTACTGCCTCTCCTTACCGCCTGATTCATTGGTCCAACCTGTGTTCCATGTGTCCCGTCTTCGCAGGTTTGTTGGTGACCGGATGTTGGTTGTGGATGCTTCACCTCCACCTTTGATGGGTCCTGTTCCGCCCTCTGACCCAGCCCCTGCGTTTATGCTTGAGAAGAGGCGGGTTCATCGTTCGGGTCACATTGTTATTGACGTTTTGGTTTCTTGGCGGGGTTAGCCATTGGAGGATGTGACGTGGATGTCTGAGGACAATTTCTTGGCTCGTTATCCAGCAGAAGCGTGGTGGAGTATTGTGCACGATTGTACACGATGCTCAGACTCTCTTTTTGTTACTTTATTGCACTAAACTATTTCATTGGTATTGTAGTATTTTATTATCGTACTTGTTGGTTCAGTTGGTGGTCTGGGATAGCCGACCCACTGATAGGATTATATTGTATGAACCGGACCGGTTTGGTTCAACTAGTTCGGTTCCCTAGGAGGGTCATCTCCTATATGGGGCGGCCTTGACTCTTGTTTCCAGTTTATGCAATTTGTGATTCTCAGACTTCTCCTTTTTCTTCAAAATTTCTCCCCTTTCCTTGCGCAATTCTCCTAGGTACCGATTGTGCCTGCATCGGGCACATCAACATCAAAAACCATACACAAAAACATGTGTAAATATTTTAATAGTACATCAAATTCCCAACACACAATCTGGTGTAAATATCACAAGAATGAATATATTCCCTACACCTAACACCGGTGTAAATATCACAATACTGTATCAAATCATATGATAGAGAAATCTTGATACCCGAAGATACCAAATACCTACTTACCTAGTACTTGAAATCCTAAATACCAAAAGTAGTCTAACACCCCTACAGATCGAAAATGTTGAATACATGGTCAAATCGGTGCTCACGAACATGGTCAACCTAGAGCTCACCTCCAATGTCTCAATTAGCATCTCAATCATCTCGGCCCAGAGAGGAACCAACCCTTTTAGAATTGAAAACTCTGCCCTTTTGAACAGAAAACCCCAGTCTTTAAGAACAAAAAATCGATTCATTCAAACTTGATAGACTAATCAAGAAAACTACGAAAAACCATGGCTAATCACGAATAAATTGAGAAAAACACAATTCACTGCTAATCTTGACTAAACATGGCTTACAAATTATTTTTCATGATACATGTGGCATAATTCATACGTAAACAATATTATAAGCATGCAAGCATTCATACTACAACATGGTAATATTTTACTCATTACATGTAATAGAAATGGAAAAACCATCAAAATCTAGTTTAAAAATAAGCCAATAAGTCAAATTTTCCTAGGCAATCAATCAAGCCAACATGCAAATAGAACATTTGGGTGATTGATAGAGTAACTGGACAATCATTCAGGCCTAAAAAACCTAAAAGAAAGTTGGTCAATAGATCGGGCCATTTGGGCAATCGATCAATCAACTACTAGAACAAAGAAACAAAAGACAATAACATTTTAGATCGATAGGGCCTTAAGGGCAATCGATCGGGCAAGAGCAATACCGTGAAAACTACGATTTTTAACCACATGCAAGTGTGATTAACCATCAAAACATCATAAATCTTTCCATAAACATCATCTAAACATTAGATATAAAAAATCCAATATAACTTATGCACATGCATGTCAAAATTGTATCAAAACTTGTACTTGAGAGCAAATAGGGTCAACTACCTATCAATCATCAAGAGCATAATCAATCACATAATCCATGGTGTTAATAATAAAAAAATATTATAAAACAAAAACTTCTTACCTCTAATTAGTAGAGAATCTCTTCAATTTCCTCTCATGATTAAGGATCCCTAATCAACAAATTAGGTTTGATTAGCCTTAAGCAAAAAGCACACATTTTTAACCAAATAGAGACTCAAAATTACTATTAGTATCACAAATTGTGTACTTCTTTTATGTCCAAAACACTAAACATGACTCACAAGGTTATAAAACAAAAATAAAGATTTAAGGCTCTACAATATAGGGAAAAGAAAATTTTCAACAGAAGACATGAAGATTAAGAACATGCAAAGAGGACATGTGTATCAACTCGAAAAACCTTAAAGGAGAACCACTTGACTCACCTTGGATGAGGCTAAAGGACATGCATTCTAAGCAAATGATAAGATAGGGCACATGTAAATATAGAATCTCAGCAACCACAAAAACTAGAGGAGACCAAATCTATTTATACTAATAAGTAGGTAAGTGGGCTTTTATATCTCAATTGTAGAACAGAGAGAACTCTTTTTCTAGAATTTGCTAAAATGCGTTTGACTAAGCCTAGGCCCATTTAGCAATCTAAATGAAGGTTGGCGGCCCAAGAATTAGCACAATGATGAGATGGATCATAAGCCCTAAAGTGCGGCCCACTTCCTCAAAATAAGAAAATACATAAAAATTGTACTAAATTTTGTGGTAACCTTATAGTTTATCCTAGACACTAATGTACTTCATGAATATTTCCACTAATGACTAGGAGAAATATGTTCATCATGCTTTGGGTAAAACCCTCGATAAAATTGGTCCCACAAATTCTCCACCAAAAATTCAAAGTGATTCCAAAGAAAATTCCTATTTACTCTAAACCATTAGCAAAACAAAAACAAACAATACAAAACTTACGGATCTCACAAATCTTCCACTTGTTCATCTTTTTAGCAACTCTTCAAAGATGAACTTGAAATATAGTTTCAATCTCAACTCCTCCTTTAAACACCACTTAGTCAATCAAGTAATCATGCAACCTAACCTCTAAAGCAATTCATGAAGATGCAGGCATAGACATAAATTCTCTAAGATTTTTATGACTACTTTGATGTTTGTCTTGCAAATATATAGTCATGGAAGCTCTCCCTTATCAAATCAATTGAAAAGTCTTAGTAGGAAAAAATATCATAGAATATCCAAATTCTGGAAATTGCACTCAGACCAATCAATCTTCCGACAATCATTCATGTACTGTTTGAAAGTTTTATAAATTGAATCATACAAAACTAACTTTCGATCAATCTATTTACTTGGTGATCAATTGCTCAATGTACTGATGATCAATTGTTCAATATACTGACAAACCTTATGAAAAGCATTCAAGGTCGATTGATCGGACATCAAGAACAATAATTTGCTAATGAACAAAATCACATTTTTTTCTAATTTTTTATCCATCTATCTCCCATACTCTCCTATATTATCATATGATATTTCCATCATTCTGGAGTGTCTGTATATGATGTGTGCACATACTTTTACTTAGTAAAACCTCTTGAGTCTTCACCGTATAATTTTTAGCAATACTTTGACTTTAAATTATACATTTTTTTTATTTTTATAACCAAAATAAATTAAGATACTATATATGACACATTATGTACTTATAGAAGAGACTTGGGAGGGAGAAAAAACATGGAAAACTGGTAGCAGATAGTGGAGAAAGTAGAATAAGGCAGCAATAACCAGTGTTCCCAATCATGCTGGACTTGATTAATTTTTGAAGCCGAGACATTTAGTTATAAAAACCCAGTTAAATCAGGTTTATAGCTAGTCAAAATATTAAAAACCGTGACCTGGCTACCATTTCAAGTTGACAGTCTGGGCGATTTTAAAAGATTGAAGATAAGTGACCCAAATGAAGAAACGCTGAAGAAAAGACAAATAGAAAGCATGATTGGTGATGAAGATTGGAGCGGAGAAACCAGAAAGAGAGGAGGGTGAGGTATACAATAACTGCATTAAGGGGTGCTAGACACAAAAGAATGAAAAAGATTAAAAAAAAAATTTATATGATCCTGAGCTCACACACTTGCATAAGCCCAAACAACACAAGTCATCAAATATCAATATGACAACACACATTAACAATATTCGTTGGGTGGGTAGTTCTCACATCCCTACTCCTTGAGTAATGTGCACCATCGGACAGTGTACAATGCTCAGGCTCTTAGTAATGAGACTCATTATTTAAGGTTATTGCAGAGATAAGCAAGTACTCGTTTGGGCCCATGTCACCACTTTATTAAGAGGTTCTTCCTCATAAATCCTTTTTCCACAACTACATTGCAAATGAGACCCGATAAGCATTTAATGCCCCGGCAAATTTTCAAAATTTCTTTTGACAAAAATGGACCCAACCTCACTTCATATTTTCAAAAATTACACATCGTCCCAAGCACCTTGTCCGTTGCCATCTGCTGCTTCGCTAGGAGTCTGACTCTAACCACAAGTGGATAGCTAGATCTACTCCTCCGCCAGATCCTCCCATAACGACACTGCCTATTGCATCCTCTGAATTCACCATTTTGCAAAAACCCTTCCCTTCAGCCTTGCACCCCTTCACCTGGCCCCTCTGCCCCTCTTAATTGGACAGCTAGATCTACCCCTCTGCTAGATCAGCCCATAACGACACTGCCTATTGCATCCCAAATTCACCATTTAACGAAAATCCTTCCTTCCCTTCAACCCTTCACTCCTCCACCAGGCCCGTCTGCCCCTCGAACAAACTCTACGCTTCTCTGCAACGCCATTCCGCCTCTTAAAACTACACATTCTACCCCCTTTGTGTTCCCTTCCTGCTCCACCCTTACGCGAAGTTCTCTGCCGACCCAATGGCCAATCAGCTTTGGTCATCGACTTGTGGCAGCCTCAGCATTGGCTCTGTTCCATTTTGTAAGATTCTCCCACCGTCACTAGCCTATAAACGGAAAGGCAAACAAAGCGAGGTTTCCCCCAAGATTTCCGTTTACGAAACTCGTGCAGCACTTCGTTTGGTTGTTCAGTGAATTCCCATAGGGTCTACAAATTTTGCAACCGTCTACATGAGTACATGCCAGACAGTTATCAACACACCTACATTCCAGCACCAGAATAATGAATGATGGCCAGGCTTATAGATTCGATCAAACAATGTTTCCATGACTTGCAATCAGTAAGAAAACCTGATAAAATATGTGAATCAAGCAGGTACCAAAGCATGTACTCCAGATAAAATCGCTGAATCCAGTATCCCTTCTTCAAGTAAATGATGGGGGCACAAGCCAAAGATGGCACTTAATTACATTGACTGGCAGACTAGAAGCCGTTTACAATGTAGTCAATTTCTTGCAACAAAATGTTAACGGTAAACAGTAGTAGATGCTAGAAATATCCTAAAACTAAGAATTCTTAGTTTGATTGTCACATTCAGAATTCTCGATCTCACCATTTAGCCAACAGCATTTTACAACAAAACTCAATTTGAATAAACCCAGTGAAAGAGGCATGATACAAGGGAGATGAAAATTCTTACACGAATGAAGAGCTACCAATGGAGACATATGCACACACATTGTTGTGTGTGTGTGTGTGTGTGAGAGAGAGAGAGAGAGAGTAAATTTAGCAATTTACGATAAAGAACGGGCTCAATTACATAGTTCACTATTCTCTTGAATCTTTAAAGAAAAAAACATACAAAGTACTAAATTGTGTAAAGAGTTAAAAACAAAATGTTAGAAAGGCACATATCTAGCAACTATACATCGATCCAAACACAATTAATGACAGATACTCATACTTTTGAAGATTCATTTAAAACCATATCAACCTCTAAATATTAAATCAAGATCAAGATATGTCGAATAACCCCATAAGTAACATCTGCAATCTTCAGAAAGCTTTCTCTTCCAGTTTGCTAGCTACAAATAATTATCTGAAAGAAATCAAAGATGTTCAAAATTCAGAAATCAAATAGGTATTTCTAAAAGACCAAAGGGAATAACCAATTTTCAGAAATGTTATCATACATGAAAAGATAAATAATATGGCATAGTAGTTGCAAGCATGTATCTATTTAACAATAAAAAAACAAACTGATTATAATGATTGAATTTTTAGGTTCAGACCAGTGAACGCAGTCTGGTAGAATGTGACTGCTGGACTAACAAATCATTCGAGCCTGACATTTTATAAACGATAAATCATACATCTTTCCCCCAAATTGTATAAACAATGTATAGGTTACCTACAATACAAGCAATTGTCACTTCCACTGCGTTTGGTAAAGCTCAAGACGATACCTTGATAAAACAGTTCCAGGAAAGTTACTTTTTTTCGTAGAAATAGTCACCCTTCGTTGAAATTCCCCAATGAATAATGTTGACAGTCCAAAGACACTGGGAGACAACCACCCAAGCCTATAATGGAAAAAATTGCTCATCTGAATACGCCTCAGATCCCCCTCTATGAGACATGGAAATTCCAGCTAATACATCATAAACTAAATACATTCAAATATAACAAACTATCGAGTGAATCACCAGAGAGAGAAACCTCCCATGCAGAGAAAATAGAATCCTCCTACGCAGAGGGAAGCACAAGAAAATCTATTACATAGTGCATAACAATAACTAGAGTAAACATATGCACAACCCACAAGCACACCACACAGCCCACAGGCAGGAGTAGGAACTTCAAAGCTGATGAGATGACACCTTACATAAAATACCTCCATTGTGTCGGACAATGTATACAATCATCAATGACAATCTCCATGCATCAGCCAAACACCGATTAAAAGGAAGAGTTGCCTCTACTGAAGCAAATAGCATCGGAGAAGGTTTCCTATACAAAGTAGTTGCGGCAATATCCGCATAATGATAACAGAATGCATCCTTAAAGGGATTAGAAGAGTGATAGGGACAAAGGGGGAATGGTGGACTGGGTAAGTAAGAGATGGGATGGGGAAGGGGGGGAGGGGAATGGGAAGGAATGTGAATGGAGGAGCATAAGGGGTAGAACCAATGGAAGAAGAAGAGGGCGGAGGTGGGGGCTGGAAAGGGAGGGCTACTTGTCCCTTTCTAGATAGGTTCGTATGAAGCTTTCTGCTACTTGTCCCTCTCCTCCTATTGTGCATTGGATGTTGACCCTCCCTACAGTTTTGTGGAGATTAATGTCTCAGTGTGTACCTAGAGTTTAGGCAGATATTACTCTAACTGTTTTGTTTCTAAAATCCTCTCGAACTATTTTTTCCTTGGTGAAGGCAGCTCTTCCTTATTAATGGCCATTTCGCCAACCCTTCAGAGATTGTCATTGACAATTGGGTTCATGATCCAACATAAAGAGCATGGTTTATCTACTGCACCAACGGCTCCTAAGTTCCTACTCGAATTATTCTGCCCTATAATGTGTTAGAGAGTTGAAGATATGTTTACTTTAGTATTGGTTCATGTACTTTTTAATAATTTTCTATGCACTCTCCTCTGAGTAGGAGGTTTCTCTCATGCGTCCACGAGTTAATTCTTTCTCTACGTTTATTTGAGAGAATTTGTTATCTTTGAGTGTGTTTGATGATGATGAATTATTTGGAATTCCCATGTTTCATAGAGGAAGATCTGAGGCTGCTCACTGTCCATAAGACAAGATCAATGCCTTGGGTGTAAATCTCCCACCATCTCTAGGTTGTCAATGTTGTATGTATCTATCAGAAGTTCGAATAAAGGATTACTCTCTCTATAAAAAACAATTACTTTTGGATAAACTTTTCCAACAAAAACATGTTCAGTTAGGTCCAACTAATTAGCATTATTTTTTTTATCAATACAAAGTGAACAATCATAAATGTTATTTTTCTTTTCAAAGATTGATAAATCGAACAAAAGCCATATACTGAAGCTATTGAGCAAGAGGAACTAATGGTAATCAATGGGCATTACCTCACCGCATTGGCAAAACTTCTTAATGCCAGAAGCAGACTGGGGCTGGCTTCTAACTTTATAAGTAAAATGTTCCTCGGATTGCAGAGAGCTCTTTTGCTTTTCAGTTAAGAAAATGCTTCTTTTGGCCTTCAAATTGAAAGAAGCCAGAAAAGGTGTTCTTAACAAAGCTTCCAAATATAATTTTTGCTTTTTTTTTTATCAAATTGCAAGTCAGAAGAAGCATTTCATAAGCCAAATACGGCTTCAAGCAATCTGGAAGGAACTTTTAAAAGGAAGCTAGCCCTTGTGTCCTTCCACAACTAAGGATTGTCATTGCAGGGGGGGGGGGGGTGTAAATGTTAATTGATTTACCTTAGCTCCTGCCATCAAAGTTTCCATATATGGCATTTGGTTTTATTCGCCAATCTTTACAAGGAAAGCCAACAATTATGATTGATCTCTTTATGTACAAAGACAAACAAATAAAACTTAACTTGTGGAAAGGAGTTTATTAAATGTGTTTTTTCTTAAAAAGCTCCACGAAAAGAGTTACTTTCTTACAACTGCTTCATCAAAATATCTTCTACTATTCTATAAAGGCTCCAATTTCATAATTGGCAAAATAATCATGTTTTTCGAACCCTCCCAAGTGGTCATGCAAAACATGTGTTCTAACACATGTTCATGTGACTCCACAAATCTGCCCCTCGTTCTTTCTTGATTTAGAAAACCATCTGTGATTACTGATCCTCACTAGTCTATCTATTGGTATAAAAAATGATCACCCTGATAAATTGCATCAATCACCCGCACGTAAGAGAGATAATGAAGGATAAAAGTAGAGGAGCTTGATCAATTTCACTTCATGGATGATGATAATTCAGTTTGGGCTACTTATGTCATTGAAAGACTGCAGCAAGTTTCTCAGTAGTTCCATATTGAAAGATAATAACTCGTACAAAGAAAGTAGCATGCTCCATTGTCTATATCTTTCTTTAATCAACTATGTGTTGAAAGTGATCTACCGCTTCTAATTGCTGCAACATAAAAGGAAACCTGTTTTTGTATAAGTCACCTCTCATTACTCCTGTTCAGATAGAACGGACATAGCTTTAGATAATTGTGAAAAATGCATCTGATCCTAATTGCTCAACAATCGGTGGAACTATTTACTTTCAGATTATGAAATCAGAAAGAATTGTAATTCCTCAGTTATTACTTTTCGTAATAGTATTAAAAAGATGACGAGTAATATCATTATAATTTTGCACAGATGAATGGCAATGAAAACAGCATAATCCGCATGACTGTACCCTATGTCCACTTATGCACTGCTATGTGTTTGTTCTACTTCCAAACTGATATTAAAAATGTTTTTTTTCCAATAAGAAGGGTTATATAATTTATGAAACACTAGCTGTTTGGTAAAAGTTTTTTACCTATTTTATTCCAAAATTACTCAGGATCATTTCTTCAACGTGAATGAAAGTTTTGGGGCTCCCAAAATTCCCAAAAATGCTCAGGAATAAATCCTTCCCCAATAGTAGTTTCAGAAACTACTTTCAGATCATAACAACTACTCTTAATAAACAGACCCAATAGTAGTTTCAGAAACTACTTTCAGATCATAACAACTACTCTTAATAAACAGAGTATACATTGTGAAAAAGCCTTTCCAGCACACCAAAACAGCACGAGGATTGGATTTCAAAATAAAGACTTTTAAGACGGCCCAACACTAGGCAATGAAAGGGGAAGCGCACGTTAGCAATAAACCCAGTAGCTGAAGTTTAACTCGCTTTCCAGATCCACAGACCAAAGATCCAGTCATTTACATACTAACTGCATAGAAAGAAAAATTTTGGTCTCCATATGAGAACTGTGTCAAGCTCCACAAGTGTTGACTAGCATGAAACAGATTCCCCTCCCTACCCTCTAACCCTTGAACCATCTTATCAAATACTCAGAGTAGCACTTCAAAACACGAAAAGGCACGACATTCACAAGTCTTTCTTTAGCATAATTTTTACAATGACATGTAACTAGATAAATTGGCAACGATCAAGTAGCAGAAGGTGCATATAACTCACCGGTCGACCCGGAGGTCCGGCGGGCTCGCTTCATCTTTTCAATGTGCACCTGTGAATCCACAAAAAGTTGCATTCTTTGGTACTCCAACCCCTTGGCGAACTCCATCCTCTGCTTCTCCAGCTCAATCATCTGCTTCTGCTTGGCCTCCTCCACCCTCTCGTAGATCTCCGCAAACCTAACGATCGCCTTAGCCAGTTGCCGAAAGCCGTCCCCCTCGTTACGCTCTGCGGCGTCCTCCCTCCTCAGGCTCTCCGAGCTCGACCTCGACGACTCCGAGTCGAGGTCCATCTCCGGCGATCCAACGTAATTCACGTTAGAACTACCAAATTTCCCTCTATAATACGAATCGCCAGCCAATGCGGACGCACGAGTCTCCATGGGCTGCCTGATGACGAGCGCCTGTGGCAGCGCCGGCGCCCCGCCAGCCGCCTTCCGGTACGGCAGCGGCACCGCCACAGGGGGGGACGGTTTCTTCCCCGAAGCCGCAGCGGCGGCCGCGGGGCCGATGAGGGCGTCCAGGCGGTCGAAGAAGCGCCACTTGCTGGCAGGGGAAGGGGAGGAGGCGGTGCGGGCCTTCTCGAGCTTGTACTTCTTCTTGAGGGTGTCGATGCGGTTCTTGCATTGGACATCGGTACGGCGAGGGCGTCTTCCGGAGGCATGGCGTGTGTTCACAGCGTCGGCCACTTCCTCCCAGTGCTTCTGGCGTAGGTTACCCCGGTTGAGCTCCAGGTAGTGGTCGCCCCAAGCCTCGATCAGGCTCGCCGTCTCGTCCTCCGTCCAGCAGTCCTCCCTGAAGGGAACCGACGGCGGGCGCGCTGTCGCCTCCCCTCCGTTCATCTCTCTCATCGCCGTTAGGGTTCCGTCGTCCGCGATACAGATCTAGCGCCGAGGTTCTTCCTTGCCAGAGCGAGAACGTGTGGGAGCAACTTTAGCGAGGAACGGCGACGGGAAAGTGAAGGAATCGGCGCGCGAGAAGCGTGTGGGGTTTTGCTCGTTCGTACGGGAGAAGTCGCCGGTGTGGCGCGTGCGCCGACGTTCGCGCTGGGGTGGGGTTTGCGTGGGGGAGGGAATGCTTCAGCGCGCCGACCCACGCCCGAGCCGGCTGCGAGCGACTCATCGCCCACCCTCGTTGTCGTTGTCTCCCGCATCGCGTCGTACGTGCCCTCGCTCCGCATCTTCGCCGGGGCGACCACGGACTAGTCGTCCGCGGAGGGCATTTTGGGAAACGGGGCCTCGGGGGATTTGCCGTTCCGTTTGGACTTGCGAGAAAGTGCGGGGCGACGTCGGCACGACGAAAGGTGGGGTGGTTGTTTGGTGGCGCGGCGCGAAAGTCGGACGGGGGTGGGTCCCACGGAGATTGCAGTGTCGTCGTGCTTGGCTTCGGCAATTGCGTGTTGAATCGGGGAGGCTCCGACCCGGGGGCTCGGTCGCCGACGTGGGGCCGGGGAGGGAAGTCGTTTTCGGCTTTCCAAGGGGCTCCGGACTGCGTGCTGGAGTTAACGCTAGCTGTTTGACAAGTGACAACTACCGTCCGTTTGAGGGTGGGCCCACCATATGGCCGCCGCAGTGCCGCACGCCATGCCTGTACGATCGAGTTCCGTCCTTGTCGGCGACAACTGTTATGGCGCCTCCGTTTTTTAAGGCAGTGGGTAACGGCGCCTCTCGGTCCACAGAGATATGTTGTTATCGGGCCGAGCTGCGGATCTGGACTGGCCGGTAGATTACGTACTAGTATTATTCAGGAAAATATTTTCTATGTTTCCTAATTCCTACTTATAATGCATCTAGCGTAAGAAATATATAAAAATTATTAATATTTAAAATCAACAACATGTATATTAATATAAGTTAGTAGTATTAGCCTTAATATTAACATGTATTAATATATGCGCTATTGATTTTTTAGATTGATACTCCTAATATGTTATTTACATAGATTTACTGTTATTAAGGAGCATAAAAAATATTTTCTATTATTTAAGCGTATAAGGATAAAGTGTGATAAGGAGAGTAGCTTCTTAATATGCCATTAATCTCGACCAAAATTTATTACTCTCCTAAGTCGTGACAATAATAATGGCAGAGTAAAAGACATAAATAACCTTTGTACTTTTAATGACCTATCACCCATTTTGAAATTGATCAGAATCCCCTGCCCTCCCCCCTTCTTGCTCCCCGAAACTGGCTTGTCCCCGCCTCATTTCTCTTTTGAAAAAGTTGATGTATGCTCCTTTGAGGAGACTTTGTTATATCCGACAATTTTGTAAATTGTCTATAAAGTCCACACAAATTATATTTTTGGACAAAGTTACCATTTTATTTTTTTATTTTTTCCCCTTCTTCTCCAATCCCCTTTTCTTTTCTACTTTTTTCTCCCCTTCTTCTCCAACGTCTGCTCAGCTCAACTATGGAGACTTTTTTTCCCTTTCTTCTTTTATGTCTTCTTTATTTTCTAGTCTTTCTCTCCTTTCTTTCTCCAATGTCTCCTATGCTTTCGAGTCTCTTTGTCATGTCTTCTGTTATTATCTCATCACACACTATCCTCAAATCTCTCAAGTTTCAATCTAGTTGTCGAGTCAGATATGTGACTGAATTTATCCAACACCACTTGAGGAAGAAATTGCCTAGGCTGAACCAGGATGTAGCAATGCCTGAATCTCAACCAGGTCCTTGGCCATATGAGACCCGCCTTCAGCCTCTTCTTGAAATAGCCTCTTGGAAGGCACTTAGAAGAGCACGTCGTTGGCCAACATGAAGAATAGCTTGCTCGTGAAGAACAACCTTCTGGAAGACCTGGTCTTGGGTTCGGAGGTCCTCCTGCATTAGATGTGGGGAGGAGACAATGAGGGTAGAGACATGGCCCAGCTAGAGGCTGAGGATTGTGCCTAGCTTCTCCACCAATCAGGCTAGGGCAATGTGGGGTAAGTCCAAGAGGAAGTGACATATATAATAAAGAAAGTAAATATTTACTTATTTTGTTATATACCAAGAGAGCAAATATTTATGGTTTCCACCAATAAATTCTAAGCAATACAGGACCAAGCAAATTACCTAAAGGTCTAGGCATTAGAATAATCCATAAGTGAATGGATGAAGGTGAATTTGTATATCTTAATATTTAGCATTTTTTTATAAATTTTTTGTAGTCAGTTTTCATATAGAAATTTTTTGGGCTAATTTCTGATTGCAGCTTGAGAACCTCCCCTTGCATGCTACTTTGTTGACTTTTTTGATAAAATTGGTAGTTTTAGTTCTTGCTAATAAAATTTTGTTAGTTTATTTTGGGCATTTGAAAAATAAGAGAGGAGGGCACTGAGAGGGAGAATGGCGGATTGGGCTCCATTGTTTCAATAGAATCGAAGTGGGTGTTTTAGGACGAGGATGTTTCTAGGGATGATGACAATGATGATTTGCCATCTTGCTTTCTGCTCAATTCCGAGGACAACAACAACATAGAGCAATGCCTAATTCGTCCGGCCCTTGTATCAATTCTTTTGATGTGGAGGCGCTCAGGGTGCTCAAATACAAGACTACTATTACACCACCCATCTCTAGTTGGGTTTGGAGCATTAGGAGCGTTTTCATCGTCAGGCTCCTTTGATAGTGGAAAGAAGGTATTTGGGGGCATTTTTATCTAAATACATACTTTAAAGTTAATATCAAAATGATAATTTTTTCTTTTTGTTTGTGCCTAAAACCCCTTCTCTTCTCTCTATCATCATCGATAAATCTTTTCTCCTGACCAATGACCATCACCCCCACGTTGTTGGCCAACTGCTTCACCCTGCCAACGTCATCTTCTCCCACTCAACAGTAACCTTATCTCCAACTTTGTCAAATCCTTTCTCCTTCCCTGGCCGACGACCATCAACCCCAGCTCGCTGCCTAGCCGTTTCACCCAGCCACCGCCTTCCTCTCCCACTCTTCCTTTTAACAGTGGAAAATTTTCCTTGCAAGAAGGGCAAAAGAAAGCTACATCTAGATCACTCAAGATCGAGTTCCTTGCCCAACTCTGACTATCGTTGGTCTTGATGGCAGATCTTTTTAATCTTTGTTCTGCTAGATACTTTAGTTCAACTTCTACTCACTTTTTTTTACAAGATGTTATTAGACAGGTGATTTTGCTTTATATATTTAAGGTTGATGAAGCTTGGTTTGCAATTTTTTTTGTCAGTACTCTATGAAGTACACTAATAAAATGTTTTTGTACCTTGTTTTGTGATTCATTTTTTAATTACTTCAGTAGTATATTTAGTTGCAGACTGTCATTATATTTTAGGTTCTAATTGTATCAAATAGTTTAGTTATTTTATTCTTTTTAATAGTTTAAGATTCAAGTAATAAATTATAGTAAACAATAAGCAAACTTTGACATTTTGAAGTATAATAATACTTTTATGAAGATTATACATTAATCAATAAAAAACAAATATTAATTAACAAATTAGACCAAATCTAAAGAATTGAAAAACTAAACTCTATGAAATTATACTATGAAAAATATTTTTGGTTATTGTTTATTTACTTTTGAATGCCCATAAATTCAAGATTTCATCAAGCTTGTTCAAATAATAGACATAAACATTTCTCATATTTTTGGAATTCTTATGGGAGATGCAACTATAGTACCATAACCTTGTAAAGTGAAGCCTCATTGAAGTTTTGTATAGAGGAGGTTAAAGATGAAATATTTGAAAAAAAAATACATACAAGAGGCACTTGAAAAGGTAGTGAAACATAAAAGTAAAATTGACAATGAGGATACAATAAGACTACTAAACCTTTATGTATTTATCACTTTTTTATGCCCCCCAAAAGCTTTCTTAATTCTATGGTCTTATATAGAGTTTCTGCAGGACATAGATAGGATGACTACATATGCTTAGTCACAACATATCAGAATATATGTGATGTCATCTATTGAAAAATAGCCAAATCCTAGAGATGTGATAGGTTGTGACATTCTGCAGCAGCTTTGCTGGTAAGAAAACTATCTCTTCTTATTTTAAGAATCACTAACTTTAGTTTGCAAATATTCAAGTAATTTGTTTTTAATATTTCTTATGTGAACATACAAATATATTTGAAAGTAAAGCCATAACAAATTAAATTCCAAGATTTGTGAAGTGGAGTATGTGGAAAGTAAATAAGGCATTCTCTAGTGGCAAATTTATCTAGTGGCAAATTTAGGGATATTACATATGACCTACAGAGGTGAAAGAAGAAAGGTAATGTTGTAGTTAACTACATTTCCTTAGAATATAATGTTTTATAGAATACAATTGTACTTTAGGTTATTGATTGATATATTACTTTAGATTATGATTACACCTTAGAATATTTGTTCATAGTACAATGCATCATATTTTGAAGAGTGTGATTATAATTTAAGTTATTTGTTCATAGTACAATGCAACATTAGGTAAGTGGTTTGATTTCTCACATTAACTTTTTTTATTGATTAAGTAATGTATTAGTTTTAGAAAAGTATTATTGCCTCTGTCCTAAAGTATTTAGGTGGGACAAAGGGAGTGCTATACTCTAGTTGTTGATTAAAATTTTACTACATGATGGCAATAAATGGTTTAAATTTATAATTAAGTATTCACTATTGTTTGAAAATGATTTTAAAGCTATAATTAAGTATTAACTAGCCTTGTTAGTATTATTATAGATGGGTATGAAATATGATTTGTTATCATTTTAGGTCATTCAAAGGAAGAATAAGAAAGACAAAGTACTCTAAGACGAATATGGTGAAGATAGTGGATTTAGAAGATGAAAGTCAAGGTTGTATTCTATCTTTTTATTTCTTTTAAATGTATAAATATACTTTTGTTGAGAATGTGATTTCTGATTCAATTTTTTAAATTTTGATTATGGATTTTTGTGCATTAATTTAGTATAAAGTGATTGAGAACAAAGTATGATTTTGTTGTGACAAGTTTATACTTTACTATGATTTACTACATCAAAATTATACTTTACTCTTTAAAATTCCCTAATTTTATTTGTTATCTTCACTTCTACAAATTGTAAAGTGTGAAGAGAGACAAGAAGGAAAAGTCACACATGAGGAAGATAGAGAACTTTGTTCTTGACAACTTTGGTAAGTTGATTTATGCAACATTCATTTATCTATCAAATTTGATTAGTATTTAATTATAATATATAATGTGTATTTTAATTTATTATTTATGTCATGACTCGGATTGTGAGGGCCCCAAAGGTAGGACAAAGGGGGGAGTGCGAGCACGCAATGTGGCCCACTGAGAAACAATAATCATTTACTACCGATTATCATTTAACTAGAATAATCCAACTGAGATAAATAATCCATCA
Source organism: Saururus chinensis (assembly GCA_035235625.1). Lineage (NCBI taxonomy): Eukaryota > Viridiplantae > Streptophyta > Magnoliopsida > Piperales > Saururaceae > Saururus > Saururus chinensis. The sequence goes on from CP141144.1 coordinate 26,715,404, forward strand.
CAAGAACCATCTTGTGAGAAATTACAAAGTTTCAAAATGAAACAACTAGCCTAATGTCTCAAAAGTCTAATTGTAATATCTCGAATTTTCCTGAGTTTTAAAAATTAAATACGTGGAAAATAGCGTGTTTGAGCTATTAACATTTTAGTAAAATAACTTCCTCCTAGATAGAATTTATGGCTGAAATAATTTTATTAAAAAGTAGACAGATAGAGCTTCGAAATGCCACCAAGAAAAAGCGAATCGGAGTTCGTATAAGGGAGATACAACCGTTCAAAGTTAAGTATATTGCATAAAGCCCATTTACCCGATTTAGATGGTATTTGGCCCATTTAAGTCATTTTGTGAGCCCGGTTGTTTATAATTCCGAAATTAATTTTTAAGGTCCCAATTAGGTGGCCTAATGGGGAGGATTACCCAAAATTCTAGGGGGATTAGGAACCCTAATCCCCATATTTATAAAAGGCCTCCTTAGGGCACAATTTGGGGGTCTTTTGCCCGATTGGAGGAGTTTTTGGATGATGAAGGAAAGGAGGAAATTTTCCGGTGAGACTCCAGCGAAGTGTTGGTGATAGTGGATCAATGATAATTTGGCCTTCGAGGTAGGATTTTGAATTGAGATTAGAGATATTTCATTATTAAAATGGAAATCGTTTTTATAAATAAGGTGAATAGTGATTTCTACAATTAGTATTCACTTTCGTTGTGTTGTGTGTATTTTCTGACTGCCGGCTAGCCACCGACCGGTCACCGGCCAACCGCTGGTGGTTAGACCCATTGCAGGAGGGGCGTGCCTGCCCTGGCCCTGGCCGTGGAGGCATTGGCGGTGGCGCATCAGCTGCTGCCGGGTCGTCATAGTAAGTTACAAAAAAAAAATAGGGTCACGCTGGCCTTGGTCGCACAGGCCCCGGCTGCGGTGTCTAGACTATGGCAGCCTTGGCCGCAACGGCTTTGTTGACTATTTTTTTAAAAAAAGGGCCACCCTTTTGGCCACCAACCAGACATCGGACGACATCGGGACCGACCTTGTCGGTTCCACTATTCTCTGGCAGTCCGGGGGCTGCCGCCCAACCCTCCGTCGCGGGGGTGGCAGCTTTTGGCCTCTAGCTGGTTGCGGGGAAGACGACCCCGCGGGTCATCTATTCTCTCTGGACCGGGTCGGCTAACCCGACCTGGTTCGGCAGTTCGGTCTGACTCCTTAAAAAAATATTGTACACTCTCTGAACCGGGTCCGGTTTAGTACGTTAGAGTAGTATTAAAATTTTGGAAAAAATTACAGATTACCATGATCATATTCCTAGTGTACTGACCAAGTTTCAAACTGGGGAAAAATCCCAATGTCTTTTAAATAACTAATTTACCCTTTGTGAGTTTAAGCATAGAGTAATAGTTAATGACCAAACTTTGGGGCACCAGTTCAGTGGCCTATGAGTGATCTTAAAAATTGGGAAAATTTTCAATGAGATTGTAATAAGTAACCTAAATTTAGACTAATTTACAAGGTGGGAAAAAATCCCAGTATTTGGATAATTAACTATTCTACCCTTAGGGTTAATTATAAACAGTTAAGTCAACCTGGGTCGGTTCAAGGGGTTCACAACCCCATCACATACCAGGAAAATTATACAGAGTCCATGAAGTCAAGTAGTATACTTGAGTTCAATTTTGGACATGTTAGATGTCATTAAGGCCTTAAACCAAATGACAGAAATACTACTATGCAAACCGGCCCGCATTCACGTGGATGTTGTTAATGGGCCAATGTGATACTGAAACCTTTTGAGAGGTTAAAGACTTACCTGAGTGCAGAGAGGAATGTATCCAATGTTGAATAATTACTCTAATGCCCTTAGGTGCATTACGACCAGTTTCATAAAGATTAATAAGCTAACCTAAGGAGGGTTAGGCACGTGAGCTCGAACAATTTAATATCATTAATAAATTTTATTTTTGATATTATGATATGCTTGGACCTTTGTAGTTCTAATGGTTTATGTTGTTCTTTGTTTCGATATTTTGTCATTTGTTGTTGTGATAAGAATTTATCATTTGCTTAAGATTATTAAAAGATTAATTAATGGGTTTTGATAGCTTTGGATTGGGTGAGAACACCTAATCAAGATAAGACTAAAATACCTTAGAGGGGTCTGAGACTAATTCATACAGTGAACAAAGCCTTTGACTTGACAATAAGCATTGGCTGATGAATCGATGTCAGTTTCGAGTTCTAAACTCTAGTCTAGAAGGGACTAATAGGGTTTGGGATAGTCATTCAGAATCCTTGCTTATAAATGAGCAAGATAGGGTTCAGAATGGTTTTCTGAGTTTTAGCTCTTTTGAGGAGCTGTTGATTTGACTGTGTAGTTGTACCTCCCCATTGGAAGGAGTTCCAAGTGAGCTGGGCTCACCACAGATCTATTGAGGATCTTTTAGTGTACACGCAATTAGGGTCGCTGACATCCTGACTTGTTGGCATCTCTAACCACTTTTGTTAAAGTGTAGTTGTGGGTCATGCCCTTCCACTCCGGTCAAGTCCTTATGGGCTAGGTTGGGAGATGACACTTCCTGGTGGATTCTAGGGCCCTGGTTCATTCCAGGGTGTTTTGTTATCATTTGTCACTTAGGTTGACATCTGATGAGTCTATCTAGCATTAAGATTAGACGGGGATATTAATTATCGAACAATGGTTTGAGAGATAATTAATAACATTGATTGATATTGCTTGTTTAATTAGAACAAGTGGAACAATTAAAGGACTTACATATAATGTAGGTTGCTTGAAAATACTTAAGCATTGCACGTGTGATGCTATGCTTCTTAGTATAATGTAGTATTAAGCAGAACTACATTTGGATCCGATCTTGTTAGAAACATTGGAGATGTTATCTGATGAGTACGTAGACAACTAACATCGGGTGATGTTGCCCCGATCCTAAAATATTAAATAATACTTTTGTTCTTTTGAATGCTCCTCCAAGGGGAGGAGATGTTTTGTTACCTGTTTTGTCTTGTTTGCTTATAGGTTCTTTAGATGGGGACGTGAGATCAGGACGTTGGTGGGCATTTGTGGACAACATTGCATTAGTGAGATCTAGTTTCTTACTTCTGCAATTATGTAAGTAATTGTAATTACTGGCGTGAGAGCCAACTTTACTTGGTTATTTATTTTCGGAAAGATAACAGACTAGTACTTAGAGGGTTAACCTGCTCTTTATAAAATTTGACATGTATAATCATATTATATATTTTGATATTCGTATTTGTGAACCCCAGTTATCACAACCTGAATATTTAATCGGATGATTTGTTTTGTGTTTAAGAAAGAAAAAAAATATTATGATTTATTGCATATCCTTTATTGTAAAAAGGGTTTTAAAAATTCGGGCAGTGACACTAATCAACAACTACTCTTCTACCCTTGTCTTGGAAGACAATTATTAATTCGCATAACTCTCACCAGCTCCTCACTAAGTGTCTATGAAGTGAAACACATTTGTGTGTATAATAGCACGTGGTGAACAAGTGCATACAAGACAAAACTGACCCGTGAGCTTATGCCTATTAAGTAACTCACACACTGACAGCAACCTTTTTCTTTGACTTCCCTATCTTGTATGATTTGAAAGAAACATAAAGAGAATTTTGTAAGATTTAGAAGAGATTGGTGAAACACCTATTTTTCTTAGAAATCCATTAACACCCTTACATCTTCTCCAAACATTTTTTATATAGAAATTGATACCTAATTATGGCAGTTACACAACCAACTAGGATGGATAACTGTCTCTAAAAACATAACTCGTCTGAGCTTGCATTATTTCAAATACACCACACAACACAATATTTACAAGAAGCCACAACACATAGCCTGTACTATACAACACATAAGTTAGGATTCTATCAGCTCCTCCTCCCTTAAAGAAAGTCAGAAAGTACTTGTCCTCAAGGACAAAGTGTGGAAATTGCTCTTGAATATGGCAGACATCCTCCCAAGTAGCATCTGTGGTGTTAGTGTTCTACCAGTAGATAAGTGCCTCCCGCTTTCCATTTTTTTGTGATACTCCAGAATTGCTTGTGGAGTCACATTTGATGCAGAGACATTGACAAGAGTTGGGGGAAGACATGGCTGCACAACTTTTTGGGGATCAAGTTTTTTCTTAAGTAATGAAACATGAAAAACAAGATGGAAGCAACACTTGGATGGAAGTTTCAACTCATAAGTAAAAGAACCAAAATTTTTAATGATTTCAAAAGGGCCATAGTGTCTTGGAGAAAGTTTGGTAGACCTAGAAGAGATAATAGATTGTTGACGATAAGGTTGTAGCTTGAGAAAAACTAGATCACCTTCTTGGAATTGAATTTCAGGGTGATGCTTATCATAAATTTGTTTCATCCTATATTGATCATTCTAAATTCGTGTTTTCAAGTGATTGATAACCTTGTCACGCTCAGCAAATTCCATATCAACCAAAGCCAGTCTTGTTGTTCCAGACACTTGTAACAATAAATTTGGAGAGTGACAACTAGTATTTAACAATAATCAGCCCAAGTTAAGAACTTGATCCAATTTGAGGGCTTTGTGTCCACAGAGCATATGAGATACATCTCTATAGTTTTGTTTACCACTTCTGTCTACTTGTCAGATTGAGGGTGATAAGCAGTACTATAGTTGAAGCTAGTTCCATTTAATTCAAAATTTTCTTTCCCAAAGGTACTAGTGAACACTATATCTCTGTCACATAAAATGGATCTTGGCATGCCATGTGATTTAAAAATGTGGTAAGAAAATTTTTGAGCCACACTTTTAGAAGTATTAGAGTGAGCCAATGGTAGAAAATGAGCATATTTACTTAATCGGTCAACCATTGTAAATACAACAGATTTCCAAGTAGATTTAGGGAAGCCATCACCACAACAAAATATACTATTAGTGACACAAAGAAAAGTGTTGCTGATAATTACTATTTTAGACACAAATAAAAGCGTCGCAAAAAAATTACCTATTAGAGACGCTTTTTATAAAGCGTCGTCAATAGTAGTACTAATATCGACACTTTTTATAAAGTATCTCAAATACTTGTACAGTTGTAATATTAACGATGCTTTCTAAAAAGCATCACTAATAGTTATAGTTTTAAATAAAAAATTTAGAACTATTTGCGATGGTTTTACACAAGCATTGTAAATAGTATTAATACTAGTGACGTTTTATTTAAAATGTCGCTAATTTGTTGTACTATTAGTGACACTAACAAAAAATGACACAAATAAAATAAATTTATTTTTTATATAAAAATTATGCTTATTGGAGACGCTTTGTCAAAAGTGGCACTAATAATAAAACTATTAGCGATGTTTGTAAAAAAACGTTACTAATAATATTGCTATTAGCAACTCTTTTAAAAAACATCACTAATAGCTTTATTAATTTATTTGATTTCATATTTATTATTTCAATATATAATGTATAATAAATAAATATTAAAAAATTAAAAATAAACTGCCAAATATAATATATTTTATTTAATATTTAATATTTTTATATATAACAAAAAATGAGGAGAGAGAGGGTAGAGAGAGTGAAGAGGAGAGAAGAGAAAAAGAAAAGGGGGGGAGGGAGAGAGAAGAAACAGGACAAAGATGGTAGAGAGAGTGAAGAGGAGAGAGAGAGAAGTGAGAGAGGGAGAGAGGGAAAGAAAGAGAGTAGAGATGAGAGAAGGGGAAGAGAGAGGGTAGAGAGCGAGGGAAGAGGTGGAGAGAGAGAGAAAAGAGAGAGAATTTTAATTATATATTATTTTTTTAAATAAAAAAATAAAAAAAATTATATTAGCGACACATATTAGTATCGCCGCTACTACCGTAGGGTATTCATGATGCATACCCATATACATCGCTACTGCCCTAGGGTAGTAGCGACATATATGCATCGCTATTAACTAGTATAGTAGCAACGCATTGTTCTATGCGTCGCTACTATATATATATATTAATTTAAAAAAGCTTAAAATAAAAGATATAGGGAGGAGTGAGAGAGATAAAGAGAGAGAAAAGGAGAAGAGAGAGGGAGAGGGGAGAGAAAAAAAGAGAGAGAGAGAGAGGAAAGGGGAGAGAGAGATGAGGGAGAGAGAGAAGGAAGAGAGGGAGAGAGAGAGCGAGAGAGAGAGAGAGGAAAGAGGGTAGAGAGAGGTTGAGAGAGAGAAGATTTCAATTATACATTATCTTTTATAATTGCAAAAATAAAAATATTTATAGTAGCGATGCCTACCTTAGTGTAGTAGTGATGCATCTACTTATGTGTCACTATTACCTAGTATAGTAGTGATGCATTGTTCTATGTGTTGCTATTATTTTTTATTTTTTTATTTTTTAAAAAAATTAAAATAAAAGAGATAGGGGCGAGAGAGAAGTAGAAAGAGGGAGAAGGGAGAGAGAAAAAGAGAGAGAGAGTGACATAGAGAGAAAAAAAGTGATAGGAGAGAGAAAGATAGGGAGAGAGGATAGAGAGAGAAGGAAGAGAGTTAGAGGCAGAGAGAAGGAAGAGAGGGAGAGAGAGTGAGAGAGGAAAGAGGAGAGAGAGAGGAGAGAGGGTAGAGAGAGAGAGAAGAGAGAGGTTGAAAGAGAAAGAGGATTTTAATTATATATTATTTTTAAAAATTAAAAATTAAAAATATTTATAGTAGCGACTCATATCAGTATGCATCACTACTACACTAGGGTAGTAGCGAGTCGCTACTATAAATATATATATATATATATATATATATATATATTTTTTAAATTTTAAAAAAGTTTAAAATAAAAGAGATAGGGGTGAGAGAGAAAGAGAGAGAGAGAAAGAGAGAGAGAGGAGAATGAGAGAAAGAGGAGAGAGGGAAGAGAGAGAGGGAGAGGGAGAGAGAAGGAAGAGAGGGAGAGAGAGAGAAGAGGGATGTTGCAGGGAGCGTACATAGAGAGAGCAGAGAGAGAAAGGAGGAGGGAGAGGGGAGAGACAAAGGAGGAGCGAGAGAGGGACCACCCTCCCTCCCCCCTCGCTCTCTACTCTCCTCCCTCTCTCTCTACCTCTGTCTCTCTCTCCCCTCTCTCTGTTCACTCTCTCCCTCTCTCTTTCTCTCGCTCTCACTCTCTCTCATCTCTCTCTCTTATCTCTCTTCCCCTTTTTTATGACACTTCAAATTAAAACGTCGCAAAAGGGGGAGTGCGAGCAAAATTTTTCCCACCTATTTTAAGAGCTCTACGCCCCACCCTCCACCCCTGGTACGCATGGGAAGAGGAGTAGCAGGGGCAATGCCGGATCCGGCTCTGCCCACAGATTCCAGCCCCACCCCCGCCCCATCCATTTCTTCCTCCCCCCCCTCCCGGCGCATTGCCCCTTGGAATTTGTACCATCCACCCTCCACCCCTGGTGCGTGCAGGAAGAGTAGTGGCAGTGGTGCCAGATACAATGCAGCCTCTGGATTCTGGCGCCACCCCACCCCCTCCCCACGCTTTGCCCCCTGGAACTTGCACCCTCTCCTCTGCCCCTATGTGCATGGGAAGAGGAGGAGCAGCGGGGGCAGCACTGGATCTAACTCCGCCCCCGGATTCTAGCGCCCCCCTCGAGCTCTGCCCCCTCCATTTCTTCCTCCCCCACCCTCTCCCCGCGCTTTGCCCCCTTGAATTTGCATCCCCCTCACCCTTTGCCCCTGGTTCGCGCGAGAAGAGGAGCAGCAGGGGTTGCGCAACCCCCTCCCCCCTCCCTGCATTCTGCTCCTAGGAATTTGCACCCCTACCCTCTACCCCTGGTGCACGCAGGAAGAGGAGGAGCAGCGGGGGCGATGCCCAATCAGGTACATCCCTGGATTCTGGTGCCACCCCGACCCCCTACCCCTCCATTTCTTCCCCTGCCCCCTCACTATGATCTTCCCCTTGGAATTTGCACCCTAACCCTCTGCCCCTGATGTGCATTGGAAGAGGAGCAATAGCGGATCCAACTTTACCCCTAGATTTTGGCGCCACCCCTGCCCTCCTGCCCCTCCAGTTCTTCCTCTCCCCATCCTCCTCCCTGCCTTCTCTGCCCCCTGGAAGCATGCCAGAGGATGAGGTGATCAAGGCCTCTCCCCCCAAAACCCACCCAGCTCTGGCCCCGACCTCCTCCCCCTCCCGACTGTCGGAGGAAGAGGAGACTAGGGGGGAGGCGGCGGGAGATTTTAAATTTTTTTTTTTTGTTTTAGTGATGCTTCATTAAGCATCGCTAATAAATTTTTTAGCGATGTAATCAAAGTGTTACTATTTTTTTAAAAAAAAGTCTTATTAGAGACAGTTTGTTTAGTGTCGCTAATAACACTTTATTAATGATGCTTGTTTTAATTTCAATTTTTACATTTTATTAGTGATGCTTGTTTTAATTTCAATTTTTTATATATTTTTTAAATATGTTAACATATTAGCGACGTTTTGAATAGCGGCACTAAAATGTTTATTAGCGACGCTTTACAATAAGCGTCAATAATTGTTTATTATTAGTGACACACTCTAATACGTTGCTAATATTTCATTATTAGCGACGCTTTTCAGAACTATTAGTGACATTTTTAAAAGTGTTGCTAATAATTTATTATTAGCGACAATTTGCAAAATGTCACAAAAAAATTAATTTTAGCGACTATAGGATAAAATGTCACTAATATCATACTATTAGCAACACTTTTAGATAAGCGTCGCTAATAATCATTAGTGACACTTTAGGAACTAAAATCGTCGCCAATAGTCCTTTTTGTTGTAGTGCATCAATAAAATTAATTGAGATATCTTCCCATATTTGTTCTGGAATTTGTGGTTGCATGAGACTGGATGGCTGAAGAGTATCATAATTATGGCGCTGACAAGTATCACAACTCAAGATAAAATTCTTGACATCACTTTTCATTCCTACCCATTGAAATGCTTGCCATAATCTATGAATTTTTTTTTGGAATCCCTCATGAAAATTGTTAAGAAATTAGATTAGGATATTTGAAATTAAATTTGATGTTGTTGGCAGATGAATGCGTCCTTTGTAAAAAATCAATCCATTCTATAATTCCCAAGGTGGATGTAGATTCTCTTGAGATGCTAACACGTGCTTACCAGGGAATTAAGGATCTTCCAAATTCAAATTTTGTATTACCTCCAACCAATAAGGGACTAATATTTTAATTGAGCAAGTATCCCCAAATTTTTTTTTACTTGCACCCAAGATTGTGAAAGCTTCTAGAACATTTTTTGCATGTTCATTATGATGGGAGAGAGCATCTGCGACCTTATTTTCAGGGCCCTTTTTATATTCAATTAGAAAGTCATATCCCAGGAGTTTAATTGTCATGCCCCGGCGCCCTCCCAACCTAAGCCGAACTCAGTCCAAAGGCTAGTCAAACACACAGGGGTGACGAAATTGTATTGCGGAATACTTTAACCCCTTAAATCAGGTATTTAACACATACACAGAGTTGCGCACCTTTAGTCCTTTGTGCAAGAAAAATAAGGTAAAATAAAAGAGAATAATAATTCCCAAATGAATCCTCACTCTCAACCCACATCCATAACATCTTGAGTTGACACATGACTCATAATTAGAAAATCTTAGACAAGTCTAAATGTATTAGATATACTCGAGTCTAAAACATAAACATCCATACAAGGTGTTCTATGAACATAATAGTATAAATCAGAAGACAAAATAAAGTACTAAGGCATCCATGCCTACTCCCACGCATATCCCGGTTGTCCATTGTATAGGGAATCCTTATCAACTGCATGTTGTATCATGCAGCCCCAAAACAAAACACAAAAAGAGGGGTGAGTAAAACTCAGTAAGGTTTTCAATACGGTAACATTAATTTAAAAGGAACTACGACACAATAGCATGGTAATTTAGATCCTTATTTGCCTAATATTCCTATTTTTTATTAATCCCCTTACTATACACCTCTTTACCTATAAGTAATTATCCTGCATACAAGTATCTCATACATATTAATCATGATATGAATAATCACAATATGACATAAAATCCATATTGCATAATAAGTGATTCTCACTCAATCACATCATGCATAAACATCATATATAACCTGCATGAACAATGTCTCTAATCCCACATTAAGATCATGTGTAAATATCACGTAAACCTACATGAGAAGTATCTCTAACACACCTTTCAGATTATGCACATTATCACATAACCTTGCATAATATTGCCCTTCAATTGAGAATTTACATCCTCTAAAGAGAAATTAGATGGGTTCAAGAGTGGGAAAAAGAAGTAAGAGAATATGCTTAGCATTAGTCAAACAAACAAGATGGGCTTAAGTTTTAGGAATTGCTTGTCTACCCCCTTAGCAAAACCTACTATATTTGTGAAGGAAAAAGTGAGTGTAAAAGACCCTAAGATAGTGCCCAACCTACCAAGGTTTAGAGTGAAAGGAAGAATGATAGGTTCTAGCATTGTGGGTTTGTGTCATATTTGTCATAGTGAGACCCATGTTAGAAGAGAAGGTCCTAAGAACTATCCTTTTAGGCTTAGGTCAAAGAAGAATAAGAAGAAGAATACTACATCCTCTACCCATAAGTTGCCCCACCAAATGTATGAGAAGAAGATGAAAAAATTGTAGGTGAAGAAAGTTGATCTTCAAGCTTTGAAGGATCAATTAGGTAAAGCAAGGAAATCTACGTTAGGTTGTTTTAGGTTTGGTTGGCTAGGCACGGTTAATGAGTTTTACATCTCTAAGAGATTTTGATTTGTATCCCTAATTTAATTCTTTCTAACATTGGGACATTCATTTTTTTGTTTTATCTTAGTTTTACTCTATTTTTTTACATGGTCTTTAATTCAAAGGTTTTTAATTGAAAAAAAATAGTAAAAACAAAAAAATAGAATATGATAAAAACACAAAAAAATAGTGTAGCTTTTTCTTGTTTTGTAATTGACATGTTTTTATTTTTGATAATGTTTAGCTCTTGAGATATTTTGAGATTAATTTTCTTTCAAACTTAAAAATAGCATGATTAGTAGTCAAATATACCTTAACTAAGATAAGAATATACTGAGGAGAGTGAAGATCAATTTAATTTTCTTTTGCTTAATATTATAATTTTCGGTTTTAAAATTTACACACATCATGTTGAGACTTAAGAGAGAACTCAACATAATCTGACTTAGGCGTTTGGATTTTAGTGGGATATAGGTGATAAAATTAGATGATCTTTGGCTAGATTTTATTTAGAATTCAAAGAAAAAAATTTCATGTAATGTACTTCAATGCTTATGAGTCTTATGTACTCTAATATCTCTTTAGAAAGAGATTTTTCCATGTTCCCTTGCTAAAGAAGCTAGTATTCCATATTCCCTGGTTTTTAAACTAAAATGCCATTGAACCCGGACTTACACAATATTAGAAAAATTCAGATAGAAATACCCTTGTCTTAGGGTTTTATATTGTGTAAACCTGTTACACCGTCACATTTACACACAAATGGCCCATCCGACCTGCGATTTCTACAATCCGATCAATAAGAAGCGAATATGCAGTGGGAGTTCTGATTTTTTACCCATTTGGCCGCTAATTTCCAAAAACCAATAGTTGATTTCCAAAGTTCAATTAATGAGACATAAAAAATCTCGACAACGTCTAATTTTTATTGTTTCCGACATGCGATCTTCAAATTTTCCTTGATGAAGCAAGTTCTAGCCATGAAGTGATGCTCTGTCCGAGTGTATATTGAAACACTCCTGGTAAAGTAGTGAACTTTGGAAAAGATCATTGGCCAATTACGGGGTTAATCTAGCTCAGATCAATTTCGCGGTAATGGCCTTTCTAGCTATAAATCATAGGTTTGTATACACGATTGTTCATATATTGTGTTATGGAACACATGATAGTTTATACTTTCATTTGCTCAGTTGGTTTTCGTGTTATCAATTATATGATACTAGGAATAGTGCACGTGCAAAAGCACATGAAAATTTTTATATAAAATATAAAAATATAATATATATTTTTTTATGTAAATAAATCATAGTTTACCACATAGAAATATATGACACGTTACAAAAATTTGATGTATTGTTGAATCAAATTTAATTTCAAGAACACAATGACATCAGTTTCACCTTAATTTGGACAAACTGAAGATTAAATTTAAAATATATGTCTTTAATCTAATTGATTATAGCTATTGTATGAACAAATTCGACCGCACATCACTTTGACATTTTTTTTATTTTTTTATCTGTAATAGAGTTGCATATAAAATGAATGTCATGCATAAGTAAACATCTAAAGGTTCAATTATTTTGATAGGCAGACTAACACCAATACATTAAAACTATTTTTTTATGTATATAAATATCTATTATATAAAATATTAATTATTTAACCATAATGTAGAATCATCAGAGTTATTATAATATTGAATAGTATAAATTTCCATAAAAGAAACACGGCCAAATATATTGATCTTGAAATCACACTCACATATAACCATCACAGGAAAACAATAATAAAACCCTAATCCCTAATCTTTAAATCATAAACCCTAAAGCATAAACAAAGAATGGACAAAAATAAGTATGTGATATGCAAGTCTTTAAAACAACAAGTCTAACCAAATAACGTAACAATGTAAGGTTATAAATTATGTAGTTTGATTGTAAGTCATCAGAATCCCATGTTTTACAACCTCGCTCATCCAATTTAGAGAGGAGGGAAGTATATGATAAGCAAATAGTCTATAAAAGTAAGGAAGGGTAAAAAAGTCATATAGCTAAAATTAATAAGCTATAATTTATTTTGATGTAGAAGCATTCTCATCTTCATGTTCTGGTGCACCTACAAATAAAAACCAATCAAAGATTTTAAAAAGAACTTTGACATACACTAAGAAACGAATATAAGCAATAAACATTTAGGTGAACGAAAAATACCCTTTTCAATTATTGTAACCGAGACACATGTAGTTGTCCTAACAACTTCGTCTGCAATAATTTTTTGATCCGTTTTGAGGACAAACATAAATGATTTCCAAATCAGTTCATCTACAATTGCTCTGAAGCCACGCTCGTTGGATAGCTTAACAATATTTAAAATGCATATATTAATTTTTCGTACCATAATTTATCATCTCAATGTACGACATTATTTAGTAGCATAAACATATTATGCATGTTACCTTTAAATTATGCATTGCATCAGCTAAGTAGCCAAACATTTTTTCTGCTTGTGTATCAAAAACAGTTATCCACATGTTACCAGTACTGTCTCCTATATTTGCTCAAAAATAAAACTTATATACAAATAATACCAAAATAGTTATGAGTGTTACGAAACAAATTTTAATGGACAACGTTATATAGGAAATATACCTGTGAACTCTCACAATTGGAGTAACATGACATTTGTCACATGCATCAACATTATGAGGATTGCTAATTTTTTTGTTGCATTTTGAGCATGCAATGTACCAAATATCTTGATCCAAACTTATCTTTATAACCCACGCATCAATTGCAAAAAATTCAAGCTAAACAAGGAAATCAATGTTTAGTTAAAAATTACAAATATGTTTATCTATTTACTTATCTATATAAATAATTATATATATAACAAAATAGTAATATTGTATATAGGCGATCAGTAAGAGGAAATAACTTAACTTGAACCAATTCTTCTTTAATATTCACAATATCTATAATTTGTTTCACAGGTGCTTTCAAACCGTTTCGGCGCGAAATCTCTACGTCCACCATATTTGAAACTTGTTGCATATTCTTCAAGTACCTAAAACATTGTTTTCAATCAAAAACTATAAATACATATATTTGCTTACAAACTATCATGTGGTTTCATTTTAATTAAAGGTATAACTACTTACGAAAAAACTTACCAAGTCTTAAGTTCTGCAGCTGCTTCAAACCTTGGGTCAATAGTTATTTTTGTACCAGTTGTTGAGGATAAGGTTAGACGATCTACAAATATAAGAGCGAAAAAATAATATATATATATATATATATATATATATATATATATATATATATATATATATATATAATATATATATATATATAACAAGTTGTTTATGCAGCACATACGACGATTAATCCAAAAAACTTGCTTAAAATTTGGGCAAAAAAATTAGCATACCTCTGAATTCTTGGACTCGCACTGCTGTTAAATACACAACTGGGTAATCGCTACGACATTGTTCAAGAGTCGGTACATCATTTTCCACGATATCTCCCCATAAGCTTATTGAAATTGGCATTGTACACCTACAAACGAAATTGTTTAGAAAACAACTTAAGATAAACTATGAACTAAGTTTGTGAGTTTACTTTTTATCAATCAACTCAAGGGTTTGACGATTAACTTCGTTTCCATTTCGCCTGCGTACAATCGTTCGATTACCAATGCCAATTACAACTCCAAGGATATCTGTCAACAAATATGGATCAATTATTTTCTGGTACATACATGTGAAGATTTTGCTTTTCTAGTATGCGCTCTTACTGATTGTTTCTTGCATGTTTTTTGTGACTTGGATTGTGTCTAACCCAGTAATTCTACAACTGTCATAACTCGTTATAGCAAATTCATCTGGCACAAGAACTATTGTTGTACGTTTCTGAAGAATGATCTCATAGTCGGTTGTACCCCATCCATATGTAGCAGTTGAACATTTGATCAGTCCATTCGATATGTAATATGTTTTACCTTCCAAGATTGTTCTCTTGAATGCTTCAACTAACTCATTGAACACTGACAATTGAATTTTAGAACCCTATGGCAATAGATAAACAATAAAATATCAACACACATTCATATATTTATGAAACAATTCAATCAAATGAGGGCTAATATAAATGTAATCATTGCATATAAGAACGATAAATGTATTTTAGATACTAACCTCTTCATCAACAACGCGTATGTTCATAACTATCCCAGAATCCTTTGAGTTGTCAAACGACCGTATTTTTGTCTTTTCCAATATCAAACACTTTATCGTCCATTGAACCTTACTTGTTGACAGTTTAGATATTGGAATACAAGTCATTGCCATTGTAAATCTAGAGAAAATAGTAATGAGTACAAACGTTAGTAAGAAAGTATAATCTTTACAAACTCAAACAAATTTTAAGATCAATTATTATGTAACTCACAAGCTATTTGGTAAAAACTTCTTTAAATACAACATTCTGCGTCAATCCATGTGGTATTGTCTTATCCAAAGAATGTTTCATCAAGATTTTTGTTTTCAATTTAGAAGTACCTCTAGATAAAACAACATATAACTAGCCATGAGAAAAAACAGGTTCAAGTAAGTACAAACCGACATTTTCAATGGTTTGACCTTGTGCTTTATTTATAGTCATCGCAAACGCCAACCTTATTGGAAATTGTTTTCATTTAAATCTAAATGGGCACTTTTCATTATCTGCTGGCATCATAGGAATTCTTGGCAAAAAAGCATTTCTTCCCTTATATTCCCCTGTTGCAATTTGAGCGTGTATAACATTACGATCAAACTTGATACAAATCAACCTTGTTCCATTACACGATCCATTCCTTGGATCGAGGTTTCACAATAACATGATTGGACAATTTTCCTTGAGTACCAATTTATGTGGAGGTAAGCCTTTAGGAGTAAGTGTGTTAAGGAACTCATGTGGATAGAAATTATTTGTATCATCAATTGCTGTATCATAGCTGTAGTATGTTACTGTATTGCCACTGCACAACAAAACAATTCTTGCATTTATTTGATCAACGTATTCATTCTTAGTGGTCAAAATGCACCTCTCGCCCAAGTAACTTGGTTCCATAACTCGTGTTTCTAAAGATGGAAATATTTCTGCAATCAATTTGGAAGTTCCTATTTCGAAATCTGGAGTTTAAATCAACATATCTGATGGAATATGAATGTAATCATCTTGAACATGCGCTTCATCCCCGTCGCCAATCCGAAGTAAATACGAACAAAATTCTGGATCATTTCTTGCTCGCATATTTATAGTGAGAGGCAATATCTCAACGGTTTTCCAAAGCCTTGACCGCACCAAACTTGCATCAACTATCTCTTCTCTTGTACCTTTAGGGACCACTGGCAATATGTAAGGACCCTCATCTTTAAACCGGGTTTGATTTTTATTTAATTATGGGTTATCGTGCAATTTTCGTGTTTTCTGATCTTATTCGGTGATTTTGTAAATAAATAGAGTTTGTGATGGTTTTAACCAAAATTAACTTCAATATTAGTGGTTTTAAACCAAATGTGAATTTTTGGAATTTTTCGGATTTTTCACTATTTTCCCAAAAATTAGGGTTTTGGCGGGACCCCTGTGGGCCCCACGGTCGAAAATTTTATTTTTGTGTCAAATGAACCTAAACATATACTTAAGGTCACACAAAAATTTTTAGAATTTTATTAGGCTTAATTCGTGCTTAAATTTGCAAAATAAACACTTTTAGCCTACTTTTCATATTTACACCCCAAAACTTACCTTTGCCTACCCCAACCCTTACTATAAAAGGGCAAACCTGAGCCATTTCCATTTTTGGGAATAGGCTAAGGAAGGAGGGCTGGCCTAATCCCCACTTAGGCCCGAATTAGAAGCCGATTAAGGTAAGCTTGCTCTAATTAAGCACTAATCCATGGCTTTTCTCTTAATTTCTTCTAAATCTACCATTTTCCCCTTGATTCAATTCGTTTTTGACCATCAAAAGCTACTGATTTGTGTTTTACTACAAACCCTAACATTCAAAATTCGATTTTTACTACCAACAAGCCCTAGATCTAAGATTTAATTAGGGATTTCTTAAGTAAATCGATTTCCATTGGTGTTTAATTCAAACTCATTGTATTTTCAAGGATTTCAAGAAGGGTGACTCTTCAATCCGAGCTTAATCAAGTGCTGAGGTAATGGGTCTTCAAAATCTCTGTTTATCCATGGTAAAACTCTTCATTTTTGGCTTATTTCGAAATGGTTTGCTTGATTTAGTGTGTTAATGGTAAGATTAGAAAATGGAATTATTTAATCCCGATTTCTTAGGGTTTTGCATTATTATGGTTTGGTTTGATATTCTGGAAGTCAAGGAGGACTTTTGATGATGATTAGGGTGTTAGATGTGGATTTGAAGTGTTATTTATGGTGTTTCGGTTTGGATTTGCGAAAGGAAGAAGATGATTGTTCTGCCGTGTTGGCGATCGATCGGCCTTGCAGGGCGATCGATCGGCTGAACTGAAAATTTCAAAATTTTGCGTGTAACCGATCGAACGGCCTGAAGGGCGATCGATCGGCTACACAGGAAATTGTATGTTGTGTGTATGATGCCTATTTTGATGATTCCACTTTAGCTTGCCAATTTTATATGAATGTGGAGTGTTTTAAGCTATGTTAGGCTACTGGAAATGCATGCTATTGAGTTTATGGAGTTGAGATATATGCTTAGTGATGGTGGAATGACTTATGTTTTGTGGCATGATGTTGGAATCGTTATTTTGAAATTATGAATAGTTGTTTCCCTTTGGTTAAGCATATTTCAGTAGGACTACAATCATTGTTGGACAGATTTGTCATGATAAATTGTGATTAATGGTGTGTGAATGTTGGTGAATGCCATGACTCAATGATGAAATGAGTGATGTTATAGGTGTTTAGCCTTTGTGGTTGAGTTTTGAATTTAACTATGATTTCAACGATTCTTCTACTATGATTTCCACTGGAATTCATGTTTAGGTAGAAATTCACATGTGTAGTGTGGTGGTGGGTTGATTTTCAAGCATGTTAATATGCATCATGTGAAAGGCTTCTACTAGTTACACACACACATGTGGGGGTTAAATGATGATGTTGAAGCTTAATATCGTGATTATGAATGATGCATTAGGGGCTGGTGAGAGCACTTATCATGATTAGGGTTCATGTATGCTTTGCCCACGCATGTACCATGTTGCACGCATCATGAAAATGGATTTCCAATTGAGGCTTCATCGTGATTAATCGAATTTGACCGATTGGATGCAATGTGATGGAATTGCGTGCCGGGTTTATCGGTCGTGGATTAATCGCAAGTTGATTGGTCCGAAAGGACATATTTTGATTTGAAGTTCCTGTGTGGAACGATTTGAAGTTCCTGTGTGGAACGATTTGGAGTTCCTGTGTGGAACGAGTGCACTGCCCGGGTTGAGTCTTGTTTAATGGAATGATGAGGGGACGAGTTGTGTACTTGTCTTGCGGATATGTGAGAATATCATTATGTGTGTCATCCGGACCACGATAATCCAGTGTGGTATGCCGTGTGCACCCCGCTACCACGTGTTCTAGGGTTCTGCGTGTGAGAACTCGGGCTCTTCCCTCCGCAGGAGATGTCCACTGGTGAACACCCCTGCTCTAGATTCTCTGTGTGAGAATGGGACATCCTTGGCCAGGATCGTCCAGGCGGCGGTATTAGGGATTGACAACCCCGATCTTTCTTGAATTCTTGTGTAGAATTTTGTACCATGACATGCCTTCGTGGCCTTGTCTATGCTCCCGTACGTGTGACGTCAATGTGTGATTACTCCTTGATGGAGGTTGATTGTGATAACATTATGCATGTGGGAATATGTATGTTAGAGATACATCCATGCATGTTGATATTGATGTTATGCATGTGGAATATGTATGTTAGAGATACATCCATGCATGTTGATGTTGATGTTATGCATGTGGGAATATGTATGTTAGAGATACATCCATGCATGTTGATATTGATGTTATGCATGTGGAATATGTATGTTAGAGATACATCCATGCATGCTGATTTTGATGTTATGCATATGGAATATGTATGTTAGAGATACGTCCATGCGGGATTGGTTATGATGTGAATGCATGTGGGAATATGTATGCTAGAGATACATCCATGCAGGTTGAATTATGCATTTTTATGCAGTGTTAAGTGATATGAATGTGTGATCAGAAAGTGATGCACCATGTAAATCTTTGATCTGAAACGATCTCATTTCTAAGCTATCGTATTTTCTACGTTGACAGTGATATTAAAACCATTGCTGAGTGTTAAAACTCACCCCTCTTTTGTGTTTTAATTTGGGGCTGCGTGGTGCGACACGCAGACGGACAGGATTGCCTTTTTGAGGAAAGGTCAGAGGTAGCTTGGGTGTGATGATGGAGATCGTTGCGTGACTTATCATCGTTTCTTTCATGCTTTATGTTCGAACCTTTGTGTAGGGTTCTTGTTGTGGTTTTATGTCACATGTTACAGTTATGTTTGCTTATGACTTATTTTGAGCCGGTGTGGGCTTTACTTAACTAAGTTTGTGGGTTTGAGATTGTTGTTTACTTTGTGATAAGCAACACCTTTTCTTTCCCTTTTTATTTACTCTTGCTCAAAGGATTGTGCGCACTCCGTGTTGCTGTTAATCGCCCGTGGTTAGGGATTAAGTCTTCCGCTAGAATCGTTTCTCAATTTCACTTCGTCGCCCCCGCGCGCTTGACCGGCCCTTGGACCGGGTTCGGCTCGGGTCGGGCATCGCCGGGTTGAACTTTATAAGATTCACCTTGTTTTCCATGAACAATAATTTGCCTTTCTTGCTCAGCTGTTTCATCACCTCCTTCGATCCAGATAGCAGCCACTTGCGATGAAGATGGTGCATTGTAGAGACGTTGATCATGAGCACAACTTTTTTGAATACCAATTCTCAAGTCACGAACATCACCCGTATGTCTAAGCTGCTGCAGAAATTGAGCATAAGGATTGATTTCAAGAATTCTAATAATCTTTTGTACCAATGTT
The DNA here is from genome assembly GCA_035235625.1 of Saururus chinensis. NCBI lineage: Eukaryota > Viridiplantae > Streptophyta > Magnoliopsida > Piperales > Saururaceae > Saururus > Saururus chinensis. Next base: position 26,735,216 of record CP141144.1, read on the forward strand.
GGTGACAAGTTCGACATCAGACGCATGCGATTTTCCACCTCATGATCTGTGTCATAAAAATACAGTTGCAAGAAATGCGGACCCAAATCTGTTGGTTGTAAAGAGTGGAGGGAATGATATATTTGACCATGAATTCGATAGGTATATGTCCCAACCCTCATATTATTGACACTCTCATCGACTTCAGCACCAATCGATGTGAAAGAAAAAAGGCTATCATAAGCTCTGAGACAATCACGGAAAGCCTTGCACTCATCCGAGGTTCCAAGATAAAGTTCTTCTAACTCTTGTGGAATTCCATTAAGACTAATCATAACACCCCCATTTTGACAGCAAAATGCCTTCGTCTCTATCTTGAATTTTTTTGCTCCACAATACACACAATCAGCATCTAGTTCCATACGATGAACTCTAGCTCTCTTTCTTAAAAACTTTGACATTGAGGGCAATTCAAACGATTCCATTTCCAATTGACTGTATCCAATGTTAGGCAATTCCGCATGGGCACACAGACAATCAGGAGTAACAACAATTTGGCCATCCACTTGGTCTGCCAACAGGGAAGATCTTTAAACGTTACTCCAAAAGCAAGCCGAAAAAATTTAAAATAAAGTTACCAAATGTAAGCCTATTTACCATTGTTTATATCTAAAAGCTGATCATCAGGGTTTGTTAAAGCACTGCCTCTATTGGAATCCCCAATTGAGCTCAATGAAGCCCTATTTTTTAGATGCAAATGTTCCTTTGCAGCAATCCTATTTAGAGCCCTCTTCTTACGTAACCGATCCTTTTCTCCAATAGATAGTTGAGCATACCACGCACGTTTTCTAGCATTTTTTGCTTCTCTATCCGACGTAGATGTTTCCGACACCATCTAAGACACTCGACAAACCCTAATAAAAAATTCCCTAATAACATACGTATCACATATGTTTTAGGTAATATCATTTAAATGAAGAGTGAGCAACTTATTTATGGAAGACCCAATCTATTTAATTGATGTAATAAGATAACCTGATTTTCTGTATACGAATAATATATGATTTGGACCTCCATATAAAACAAATAAAAAGAGAAGTATACAAACATATTTATATAGAAGCGGATGCAACCATTACTACTTAAATCTAACCAAAACAAAGCATGATAATCACATAAGAAAAATGAAAGAATATCTATTCTATAATATAAAGTAAGACAACTACATAATTAAGCATGTTCAAATAAAAAACCAAGCAGATTCCCAAGAAGAATGCCATATTCTTATAGCCTATATATATATATTGATCATTTTACATGTAATAACGAGCAATTGCTTTTTCCAGATGGACAAAAAACACAATTCTATAAGGGACAATAACTATTTGTAAATGAACAAAAGTAGCATATATATTAACCTTACTCGTATAGATAGGCTATTAAACATATATTGTCACATATAAGAAGAAATTAGAGCAAAACGTACCTATCCACAAAGTCAAAAATAGCAACCACAAGTAAGAATCTGATTGTACATGAGCACACTATAAGAAAATGAAGTAGAGATGAAGTTAAGAAAGGGCATATGCTCATTAATACATAGGGCTGTTTATAAATTTGAGTTTAAGACATACACTGGCGATTAAAACATTTGTTAAAACAATTATTCAATGGTTGGTTGAAAAAATTGTAAGTAAAAATGTAGTCAGAATGAAACTGAATGACGTGGTATAAAGTAGTGTGATCGAAAGATGATATAAATATTGTTCTTTTTAAAGACAATTCTTTGGATAAAATATAGGTACAACAACAAGGAAACACTGGTTGTTAAATAAGGAATTTTACACCACCGAATCACACGTTTATATAATCACTATGTCGAGCTTGCAAGTAAAAACTTTGACAAATTCAAGAAGTTTAAATCTTGTACAACATATTTATTTCGAGATTGAGTGCAATACCTCTTACAAGACACCAAAAGAAGCAAAGAAGTCTGATTCAACAAAGAGTAAGGGCGAAGTTTATAAGTTATGAAGACATGTACCGAATGAAGAGCACATAGGTGTGGCAGTGAAGAGTTTGCACCCTATTTAATTACCACAAATTATGTATGTATTGTATGTCATAACTTATAACAGTAAGTGATGAGTAATTGATTCTCATGGATCATGGTGAAACTATCGAACTTCCATTATCAATAGAAGGTGTGGGTTAGAAACTGCAATTATTATCATTTAATTTATATTTATTACATTAAATGATATATTTATTAAAACAAATATTCAATAGTCAGATTATAAAATTATAAGTAAAAATGTTGTCACAATGGAACTGAAGGATGTGGTATAAAGTAGTGTTATCGAAAGATGATATAAGTATTATTGTTTTGAAACACAATTCTTTGGATAAAAGATAGGTACAACAATAAGGAAACACAGTTTGTTTAAAAAAGAACATTACACCGTTGAATCACACGTTTAGATAATCACTACGTTGATTTTGTAAGGAAAACTATGGAAATTTCAAGAACTTTAAAAGTATACAATAGATTTATTTAGAGTTTGAGTGCAATACCTTTTATAAGACACCAAAAGCAGCAAAGAAACCTGATTCAACAAAGTGTAGGGGCGAAACTTGTAAGTTGTGAAGACATGTACCAAATGAAGAGCACATAGGTGTGGCAACGATGAGTTTGTACCCTATTTAAGTACCATAAATCATGCATTTATTGTATGTCATAACTTGTAACATTAATTATTGAGTAATTGATTGTCATGGATCATGGTGAAACTATCCAACTTCTGTTATTAATAGAAGATGTGGTTTATAAACTGTAATTATTATGATTTAATTTCTAGTTATCACATTTAATTACACACTAACAGACGATATATTCAATAATAACCAATTGCAACGCATAAAATAAATATGCTTCGGTTTACGTACTATCTCAAATCAAAAGAATTACCAACATCATGTATATAAAACAAGTCGAACAATATACATAGGTGTTTACAGATAAAATTATGATAAAATGGCATCTTTTGCAAAGCTATTAAAAAGAGTAATTAAAACTTTCTTATAGGTATTTCCAAATATTGGAAACTTTTAGTATAATAGGATGATTACTATGATGAATGTATCGTGACGTTCCGTCAATTTAATCCAACGTGTAATTATAACATGTATTTTCGCCCCACACACAGTTGGTAGTAATATTATTTCCGTTACTTGAAACGTTCGTCATAAAGATCCTTTTTTAATTCAATAAAATTTATTTCAACGCCAATTATGGTTCAATTATTTACGCAACATTAATTTGTATTTAAATACATATAGTTGTGGACATTTAAATTTTTTTAATCATAAGTAACATAAACGTCTGTTTATTTCCCATAAACGTCTGTTTATTTTCCAAGTCGTTACCAACAATGTTTCCATAATTTTTGGAACAAATCAAGAACTAATTCATCTTTCTTGCTGAAAGTATCCATGAATAAACCCTGATTAAAGCGAATATTGATAATATTTACAAGAAATGGGCGCAATACACTCATGTAATGAACAACATAGACACAGAACTATTGAGATTCACTCAATGTACAGAACACTCAAAGAGGAAAATACACAATGTGTTAATCGAGAAAGTAACTTGCATAAGACGACACTTTTTCGAACTGTGATTTTATCTAAACGATCTTTGAGATCAAATAAGATAGTACTCTAAACAGTGCAATTATTTCATATGTAGTTTTTATTCTCTAATTACTTTTTTCATAATTTATTGTAGGCTTACAGTCACTTATATATATATATATATATATATATATATATATATATATATATATATATATATATATATATATATATATATATATATATATATATATATATATATACACACACACACACACACACACACATACATGGAAATCATTAATTTTGACCCCAATTTCCTCGGATACCCATATAGAATACCCATAATTTCATGAAAAATGATTTACATAGACACATAAATATTCACTCATTAATGACCTCCTTATTTTAATTTTCTTATGAATTTTAAAATGTAATATATACTAAAACAGAGAGATAAGAGAAGAGTGAGAAGAAAAGTCTATTATTACTTGAAGGCATATATACAGTTGGTGAGTTCATATTTGGAAGGATGCAATCCGTGACTGCCACAGTTTCTACTAATCTAATTTTTTAGCATATGAATATTGTATATATAACTAATGAATATAAAAAATCACATATACAACGGTTTATTCCATAAAATTAACCATTAATTCGAAGCAATGGGAGTCTAGTCTTTACCAAACTCAATATAATTTGACTTTTTTTGTTGGATTAAAATCAGAATAGTGAATAAGAAAATGCGAATAATATTATTCTTTCTACTATTGGTTTTAAAAGTTGCACACACATACATGGTTTACAATAGGAAGACTAAATAATAATTTACTATATCAAATGAGTAACAACTCACATAATTAGATCGATAAGTAACAAAAACAATAATAAAAGAGTAAGTATCATATATTATACCAGTTTTTTTAGAACAAAATAAATGTAAAGCACGTGCCTAGTATTCAACAAACATGCAAAAAGAAGCATACGTTGTATAAAAAAAGTAAATACTCATAACAAATACTAAAAAAACTCGGGCCACCATAAAAAATATTAATGACATGACAAAAAATACCAGTTATGGCTTATATAAGTATATTAGATCTACTTATGTAGAATACATATTTTTTTACGTAAGTATGAATATATACCAGTAAACATTGCATCGCTTAGGAGCTTCATGTGTAATGTGCAGACAAAATAATAACTTCTTATATCAAATGGGTAACAACTCGCATAATTACATACATAAATAACAAAAATCATAAAAGAGAGAATATCATATATGATAGCAGTCTTTTTTAGAACAAAATAAAAGTAAATTACTTGCCTAGTATTCAGCATGCATGGAAAAATAAGCATAAATTGTCCAAAAAACTAAATACTCATAACAAGCACAGAAATAACTCGGTCCACCACACAAATTTCAAATCTGCTCATCGTCTTGCAAACGAACAAGGACTCGATTCTCAACAATCCACCTATCATTGTAGCTTGTCGGATCTTCACCACTATGAGGAATTTGATGGGCGCTATAATCACTCATGAAAAGCATAATACCAGGCTCACGGAAAGAATACTCTAGTTTCACAGCTCTAACGCTTCTATTAATTACATCACAAAAGAAGGCCTCCTTTTTTGTAACCAAAACAAATACATCAAATGAGTGGTATAGAATACTGTTTATTTCAACATTCTTGGTGACAAAATCTGATATGGGAAAACTCAGAACTTCAGCCCAAATCGATTTTTCCCGACAATCCAATGTATAAACGTTCATGACCCCTCCAATAAGAGAAACAAGGTCAAGACGCCCCTCACGGCTCGCTAAACCAAAATATGATTCCCAACAATTGTTATGACATTGGTAGGTAGTTCAATATAAGCACAATCACAGCTGTCCATGTCAAAAACAAAAACCTTTGTTTCATCTATAAGCAAGTGCACATACTTACCAACACATATGGGTGGTTCCGATCTAACTGAAGCGAAGTTCTCTATGTTTGATTTGCCAATATGTTTCCACCCCCAAGTGTCAGAACTAAACACTTCGATAAGATAATTGTCATGCTTCTCAGATAAACATAATCTGAATATCTTATAACGGTTGCCATTTATATGATTTTCTATAATAGCATAAGCAATTGACATATACCTCAATCTAGGACTTGGAATAAGAACCCAATCTCCAATCATTGGCCGAACAATGTAGTACCTATCTGTGCGTTGAGCATCATTCTTACACAGAACCAACCCACTGGTAGAGGTTGCCAAACAAATCATGTCTTCAGGATAAAATAATTCCAAATTAGTATCTATTGCAAGAGAAGGGTGAAATGGAAGGTAACTTCGAAAGACCTGCATATGGGTTAACCATTGAAGGAAATAACCGTATGTTTGATGATTAGTAGAACACCACTCAACCATAAAATTGGAAGTGCTCATAGCACATCTCCAACCCTTGCAAACCATCTTACAATGCTTAAAAGTAAATCCTGCTGTTCTCAACAAAATCTGAAGAGTAAGTGTTTCTAACAAAGATCGGGTGGGAAAATAATTTCCACATTCAACTTGTTCCAAATACAATAAGACTTGGTCCATTGTTACCTAACACAAAAATAAAATGCAGTCAGTTTACACGATTAATATGATACAGCATGATCGAATCACTAAATTCATTTTAAAAAAGGTTAAGAGCAATATCAATAGACTACACCACTTTGAGCAATATGGGAAAATAATATGATAAGAGTATAATTGAACCACTAAACTCATTAAAAAGATGTTAAGACCAAGATCACTACACTACACCAATTTGGGCAATATAGTGAGTATGTTAAATTATATATATATATATATATATATATATATATATATATATATATATATATATATATATATATATATATATATATATATAAATAACATATCAATGAGCCTTATAAACATATAACTTGTGCTAATGATTTGTACACGAGAACGTATTTTATTCAACAAATGAGCCATATGTAGATTCAATATAAATGTAGTAATATATGATTTACCCTACATATATTAAGGCACATAGCCACCGCATAAGAATGTTGCAGTTTATAAAAGCTAATAAAAAAATGAAATAAATTTAAAAAGAACTTTGATTCTAGAAATCGGTTTGTTTAATATCCTTGAATCTATACTTAAATGATTAACATGATATGGTACAATCAAACTACTAAATTCACTAATTTTGGCAATATCGCAGGTATGTTAAATTATGATTTATATATGTATACATATATTTATTTTTTTATTTAGAGGATGACGCTGCTTTATTTTGTCTACCAAAACTATGATGCTCATTTTTCCCCAATTAGTAGCTTTATTTGGTCTTAGGAAATAAATAATTTTAATTTATGGTCAAAAAACTAAATGGAGCTGCTAATCTCGAACAGGAGGGAGTATCATATAAGCATGAGCTATACGTCTCAGAAAATATGACATCTCAACGCACAATCCTCTTTGCCTCACTTATTTCAACCAAAGTCACGTAAAAAGGGCACAACTCTTTTAGTTACATAATAAATTCGCATAAGAATGTGGTACTTAATAATAAAAAATAAATAATAATACAAATAATAAAGAAATTATTTTTTGAAATGCTATTATCTAATATCCTATAATCTATAATGAATAATGTACAAATGACTAAAGATAACTTAATTGTACCAGCCTAAAGTAACTTCATACATAGAAAATCTGGAAAAAAAAAATTCCGTCAATCACCAAGACACTTAATATTGATGGTAAATTTTCTAGTTTTCCTTTTTTTTGTTAATATAGATTCTTAAGATACGTGTACGATTTTAAAGTAAAAGGTACGATAGAAACTATGGATTCATTTGAGCATGAAGGCATGGATAAGTCTAATTATTTAGGGAGAGAAATTTGATATGTTTGTTCCAACTCAAGCTAATACAACTAAGAAAGGAATATAAAAAAAATCTTCCCTCTGTTAGTTCTAAGTAGTAAAAAGTCAGAATTCGATCTTTGGGAGCTTCATTTTCTTATGAGAGTTGTCTTCATTTCTTTGCTTCCTATCTGGCTTGTTCCAACATCATTAACTTATTTTGATTTTCATAACCCTAACTCCACTCACATAATATCTAATAGTGGCGTAAAAAACATCATGCATAAATGAAATATAGCTACGAGTTAAGCAGATCATTCACATCCAAACGTGCATGAAACATGTAGTCAAAATTCAGTCATATAGGGTGGAAACATCGAAAATAGTAAATTTGTACAAAAAAAAATGAAACACATGCACTCACCAGTTGTTTTTGAATACACAGATATCGATTCAATCGAGGTGCATATGACATTCAATATGTTGAATTATGGATTTTAAGGCACATGAATGATTTCGCGTTATGTATTTATACTTATTTTCTTAGTAATATTTATAGAATGAACCCAAAATAGTCACGTATAAAATAATTATATGAATCACGTAGAATGCCTAATTAGATACATTCCCATATTAATTCACATAATGAATAGCTAGAACAAGCAAGACAATCAAATTAGGAAGCATATATATTATTTTCCTGAAATAGACACATGTTTACATACATGAGTAATAAGAATTATGACAAAAAATTCAATTTAAGGTAATTATTCGAAAATAAAGAACCCACTACCATCACGTCACTTTTAATGACAATATTTGCATAACTGCTAACAAAAGAAATTTCCATATTTGTATCTCATTAAGAATGACCGTTATCAGATTATCTTAAAGTAAGGTCTTGAAATCCTTTCTATATATTCATGTTTTGATTTCCTGGCATAAATAAGCTCATATAAATACGTAGAGTATGTACACATGGTGTAAAAAAATAAAATAAAGCAACCAAGGGCGTCCCACTAAATATTGAATTTACGCGACTTTATTTTCTCAACTTTAATCTCCATCATAAACAACAAACGAAGTGAAAAACTTTTGGAAGTGATCAGAAAAAAATAATATTGGGATCAATTAATGTTTATGATCAAATAATCCTAATTACTATCGTATGAGATATAGTAAATTTAGGATATAATAAGCAAAAAATAAGCCATATAAGAATGGTTTTTGAACAATTTGATAACATAATCATCAAATTCGAGTGTCACAATTTATAATTTTTATAAACAGTTCACGGTCAATGTCTGCAAAGATATAACGAAATAATTACCACTGATCAATTGTGTAGGACCAATTGCAACAGTTACGTATTAGCTGACAAAGCACTGGTTCTTCTCAAGATTGGTGATGCATATGATGGTGTCTAATCTTTCCTTGTTTTTATTACAAAAATTACATAGAATATATTTCCTTCGCACACTTACTTCTTTATATTAATATTTTAAACTATGTTGGAGCTATTACCTTAATGGTTACAGAGAGTTCTCATTGTGGTGGTTGTGTATACCATGTGAACATCACAAATCGAACATGGGAGGTCGAGTGAATGAAGAATGGCCTAAAGCCTAGGGAGACGCGGGCTGCAGCTTACCCATTTGGCACGCTGGAGGTTAAGCTTATGCTTGTTCTCATGGCCACCGAGAGTTTGGGAGGTGGGGAAGTTGCACCAACAATAGTAACACTCGAACTTCCGACTGTTGCAATTGTCCGTGGTAGTCTCATCTTTGCTTGGGTCGACTAACTCGTCGGAGGCTAGCAGTTGATCTTCATCTTCTTCACGACCCAACTTGATACCAAAAAGGTGAACGTGGCTCTCTCTAATGAGGGGCAAAGGGAAGATAAATCCATAAATATTCATAGGGTTTATATAAAAAAATGAATATGAGCAAACACAGGAAAAAAATGTAGCTTTTTTATTGCCACTTAAAATATGAAACATGTATATCATGTCTTACGTTACACATGAAGCCCCCCTAAGTGAAGTGATGTTTATCGGAATATGTTCTTAATTACGTAAAAAATATGTATACTACCCAAATCCATGTAATGTACTTACATGAGCCACAACTGGTCATTTTTAATCGGGTAATTTAAATTTTAAAACAATCACGTAAAATCTGACACATTGATTTGACTGGCGCTCAACATCATATATCACGTTCGAATTATAACATAATTCGAAGCATATATAACATGTCGGATAAGTATGTTAATAATATAAATATATAGCACTAAAAAATGTTTTATCTGAGCTTTTCCCAATTACTCTCTAGTTTAATAAACATAGATACGTTCAACATGTATTCACTACAAAGTAAACTTTTATTTGGTGGAGGCACATTCTAGGCCACTTTATTGGAAAAGTACCAATGCCCAAATTGAGCCCCACTTTGGGATGACTAACATTTTTTTTTGTAGCCACGTCGGCCACCACCATGTCCAATTGCATGCAAGCCATTTCTAAGATTGCACCTCAAGCACCGAAAATATTACCAAGACTGCTATATGCACTGGTTCAACATGCTTTACATATAAAAGAATTTGTCACACAACGGTGTAGTAGAAGTCTTAAGACCTGGCCATCTCTATATGTTTTTTACATAACATTCTATATTACCGAACTTGATATGCAGAATTAACTATCGATTCATATGATGAAATCCATAACACGACTAACTTGTACCTGGGTAAATATATACATGATCATGATATATGTCCACAATTTTTTGAGCTAAATACTTGTAATGCTATGTTCATATATGTAAAGTATTTGGTACAATTCTAGATAATTCTTGGTTAGAACCTCTCCAGAGATAGATTTGTATAAGTGGATTAATAATAAACACTTGATGTAAACAATATGCAACTTGAAATTTCTATAGTACATCCTTCTAGTTAGATCCCTTTAAGATTTAAAAAAAATGGCAACAGTCACGCAATTTGTATTATCGTTTGAAATTTCGTTGACAAGACTTCAATAGCACACATAAAAAGTTAGAGCATACTTTACTTGATAAAAAAATATATATATCCAAATTACTATTTTTTTAATCAAATACATCGTTGACCTTATTAGGTAAATCTATACGAGTTCGATAAAGATTTTAAATATAGAAGAAATGGACACTCAAGAAGAGATATAAGGAAAACATCAAAATTTATAAAAAATCTATTTCTATAAATGCATGTACAAAAGTTTGCCCAAACAAAATTATTCATATTAATTTGAAGTCAAAGCGCATTAGTCACTATCACATGAATCTAAAACTGGAAGTATATACATACAAGGATGACATTTTGTTTGTTAAAAAAAAATATCGAATAAAAGACAAAACTACACAATGGATTTGATATCTGAGGGTAGTCTAAAAAAAAAGTAATCAAACTAATGGTACAAGATGCTGCCCGAAAACACGCCATTTTCCAGAGTAGCTGTTAGGAGTATCTGGATGACAGGGTATTTGAATCGACGTCATGGCACTCTGATACGCAAATATACTGTCCCTTGCTCTATTAATTCCACCTTTGTGAACCTCATGACATTCACCAATCCCAATATTCCATACAAGCACATTATGAGAAGAAACGATGATAAATAAATCAATAGAATAAGATAGCAAAGAAACCAATGTCGGAAGGACTGGCAAAATTGGAACCAATGCAATACTAACTCCACGCACCCAACATTGTTTTCTCTCGCTTCTGAACATCGTGTAAATATCGAGCATGTCATTATCTAAATGTAATAGATTGAGATATTCTTGCATGTTACCAAGAAATAATTTACCATTTGCATTTGGAGAAGAACAATTGCTAGGTAACCCAATTGTAGCTGATCAAAAAGAATCTACGTCAAACACAAAAACTTCAGTTGAATCAACCAACATAAAAACTGATGATCCAATCACAACAGGCGGTTCTCTCCCAAAAGAAGATGTACATTGGAGGCATGAGACCCCAGCCCAAGACCAACACCAATTGCTTGAGTCAAAGCATTCAACACAATAATTTCCAAAAATAGGTGAAAGCCAAATTAACCGGACAATCGTATACCGCCAATTATCAGATGGATTGACAATTAACATGTATTTCACCGCTGAAGTTCGAATTGAAGGATAAGGAACCAAAACCCAATCATGTGTAGTTGGACGGGATATATAATATCTTCTTCGAACTCCCCTCAAACCTTTCAACAATACATAACCATGCAAAGACGATGCAATCATTGAGACAGGCTCAGGTAAATCGAATTTTGATATACCGCTTAGCTGTAGCATTGAATGAACCGGGACAAAATCTTTAACCGTTAACCCAGAACAAATTCATTGTAAGAAACAACCAAATGTACCACCATATCGAATACATCGTTCTATAACATATTCTGATGTCCCCAAAATATACCTCCACTTTGAAGAGACACACTTGCACCTAGAGACTGATTCAGAATCCACCCTAACAAGAATTGTTAACAATATGTCATGCGAAAGGCCAGCCCATAATTCATCTCAGCTCATGTTGACTAACCAAATCTAAACAAAAGGTGATGATGTCAACCTACAAACCACGGATGAAGTAACAGACTAATAAGGAAAAAAAAACAAAAGAAATCCGGGAAGCCGGAGAACAAAAACATTTACCAATTAACAATAATATCGAATAAAGGTACAACCATTTATACATTATCTACCATGCTAATAACCACGAAATTCAGAACAACTAAGATTTGACATAATAATCTTTATAAATGTGAAGAGAACAATTTAGGTTATTTCCTAGTGTCCCGAACTAACCAAAAATATAAATATAATATTAGAAATATGTAAAAAAAAATTTAATTGTCCGAGAAACGTACAATTCGATTGAACGTGCAAACAAGGAACTAATTTCTACCCTATATTTATAATAAAATATACAACACAAACATTTATACAAAAAATGCACAACACTCAGAGGGAAATCTACGAGGCATGTAAAAATATGTTAGGTTTTCTTTATGACTCCATTAAAGAACAAGCTAGAATTTGCATAAATTAATATGAGAAGAACATATCTAAATAAACAACGAACTTACAGATTATACTCATCGAATCCACAAAAATTGAATCACCATTTTGGAACAAAAATACTAATCTCAAAAGGTGAGAAGAAACATCATATATAGGCATCTGAAAAGTCAAAACTACAATGTATCTATGGTAACCGAAAATCAACTGGAGATGCAATAATAGAGCAATTGCTCAAATAATTAAAACAGCGGTTTCAAGATGTTATTGTACAAACAAATCATTTATTGCAATTAACCAAACTTAATTTAACATTACGGCCACAATTAGTGAAAATAATAACACATATCACTCATTCCACCACCGTAAACTATATGAATAGCCAACGAAACTCACATTTAATGAAAATGATTCAAATCTCTGTATTATTACAAAATTTTAAAAATACGACACAATCAAATCTCTTTACTATCTAATACCTTCTAACCCACATATCATAAATACAATCGCACGCCCATCAGTGAAGAACATATCCAATTTTGCGTCTTAATAAAAGGCTTTTATTAAGTTCTATTTTAACAATGATCATAAGTGAGTTGACGTTATCAAATACATCTAAACTTTGAAATAATCAACCGATGGTTAATAAAATTCAGTCTCTATACTCAATTTCGCTTAATTTAACCGACAAAAGTAATTCGGGATAATAATGATGAATAAAGAAATGACGTATAAATATTATATTTAAACAAGTTTGTGATCACACACCATACGACGTGTCGTGTAGAGACAAATACGAACCGCGAAAAAGTATTTTGAATAAATAATATGGATATGGTATAAAATACAATAAATTTAGAAATAGGTATAATAAACACAAGCCTGTATAGAAAATAGCATACTTATATCTTTTTTCCTATACAATTGACACGAAGTATGTTGGCCTACACACGTTGTTTACACTTACGACATAAAATGATTGAACAACACCATAATTAGAATGCTATAAACGGTACTTCCAATATGAGCTTTCATAATCAGAATAACAACAACCATACGATTCAACACAACAATGACTGAATACTTGCTCGCAATAAGATGTCCATTTAGCCACATGAACAAGACACAAAGAAAATAGGAAAACAAACTATAAAATGTAGTACTTATGATATAATATATATATATATATATGTATATATATATATATACATATATATACACATATATACATGAACAAGACACAAAGAAAATAGGAAAACAAACCATAAAATGTAGTACTTATGATAACATAATATATATATACGACATACGTAGAACATAGGAACATTGTAAAAAAGATTACGGGGATACATTTGTGGACTCAAACACTTTAAGCCTATTACGTAAATAAGTCTCTTCCTCATCAAAACGTGCATTTTCAGATTGGAGTTCTTGTTTTCGTTGGACCAATCGCAGCATTTTGGCATCTATGTCATGAACCTCACGAGTTAATTCCACTCTCTTCTTACGAATGCCTGCAATTTGAACAGCTAGTAATGTTGTTTCATAGCCGCTATCAACACCATCATCTGGATATTTGTGTAGATCCTGAATACGTTTCTTTAGACGATCCAAATCAAAGCCATTTGCCTCCAACTCTATCATTTTGGCATTGTTAACTTCTAAGATAGAATCAACAGCCATGTAATTAATCACACTGAAAGTATGGGCAATAGCTACGTAATCAAGCATGAGCATTATTCCCTTATCTTCACGTTCTTTCACATCATACAACATTAACGGTTCGAAGTGAGGCCGTTGTGGATGAGCCTTGAATAAATCCATCGAATTGAATGCCTCCCATATTGGATTTGTCATGTTGATGTGACATACACAACCACCACAATGAGAACTCTCTGTAGCCATTAAGAGAAAAATCTTCAACATAGTTTAAAATATCGATATAAAAAAACAAGAATCTGATCAAAATATAGTCTATGTAATTTGTGTAATAAAAACAAGGAAAGATTAGACACCTGCATATGGATTACCATGCTTGAAACCAATCCGTGCTTTGTTAGCTGAGTCGTAATTATTACCATTGGTCCTACACAACTCATCATCTGAATCGCTAATAACAACAACATTGTTTTCCTCATTCGCTACAGCAGTCATCGACACCAAGGTGTTGCGAGGAGATGTGTTGTTTAAATTCTTTTGAGCCGAATCATAAGTACCGACCATACAGCCCACACCAGAACTAATTTCTGTTGGTTCATCTGACTCAATATAAGAATCTACCTCAACTTGAAGAGAACTGTAACTTGGAGTAGACATCGGCACAATACTAACAGGCGTGTTCAAATCAAAGGAAACGGACTGCGACGGGTTCTTTCGAGCTGCTCTAAAAGTACGAACCATTGCCTGAACAAAGCATAAAGTTCTTTAAAAGCTTATTACGTGGTTGATACAATACCAAATACCCAAAAACATGATCTAAAAATAGCGCAGAACTGAAATTATCAGAAAGCTCAAATCAGTGTCAAACAAGGATAGGTGAAACATAAAATTAAAACAAAGCAGGACATTCCATGCATAATCAAATATAACACATAAGATTTGGTAAACGAAAAAATATACCTTGATTGGCATGCACATCTAGACAAAGGAAGGAAATTCTAAATATATATCCCATATTATTGAGGCGAACACACTTTATATCTATCAAATAACGCCCTAGGCAATGAACAGACACTTCTGTTACAAATGATTAAAATGATCTAACTGGCCTGTACTATACGTATTTAAATACTAATGAATGTAGCATAAATAATAGAATCATAATTGGTGCGGCAATAAATTATATTGGATTCAAAAATGATCTTTATTATGAACGTTTCAATGTGAGGAAATAATATAAATATCATTTATGCGTGGGACTAAAAACATGCCGTAATTACATATCGGATTTAATAGATGGAACGTTACAAATCTGTTCAATTCACACATTAACAATGATTGGAAAACTGCCGACGGTGTAATGAAGACCAATAAAGGCAATTAAATAAATTGCATAACTGACCGTGCAATTTAATTTACACATATGCATGATTCAAAGATATAGACTCTACTCGTTGGATGAACACGGTCTGTAAAAATATAAGATTCTAACCAAACAATTAGTTAATGAATAGTTCAATCTTACTATACATGATATTACTATCTAGACACAGATTTTTATTATGTTTATATTACGTTTAACTATTTCCCCCACTTTTTAAGTTAACGTAGGATTACCAATCTAAAAGAACTGCAGTTATACTGTAAATGCATACATATAGTTGAAAACAAGTATGTATGGATATTTATTTGAAAATGATACGAAAATTCATTTGCCATAATCTATCTATGCAATCCAAATAAGAGGAAGACATATTCAATATATTAATAGCGAATGCCAAAAGTGGCACAAACAAACAATGCCAAATATAGATTAGAATTAAGCAAGAATGATATAATATGGATCTGGCCAATAGATAAAATTATATGGAAGACCTTCATATAATAAGAATTGAAGAGAGGGGTGTAACACATAGGAGGACACTAATACGTTATCTAAACATGCAAAACATGTTAGACTCCTAAACTGGCGCATACGACGGCTTAAGACGAAAAAAACACAATGCCGTATAATAAAAGATAGTGTCATTTATCAATGACAACCGAACGAAGGAAAAAAACTAATTTATGTAGTCCGGCACACCCCAATCCAATTCTTGGTCACGACTTTTTATCTAAATATAAACAAGTTAACTTAATATTACCAGAAATTTTTACATATGAATAGGTAAAAAAAAAAATTGAGCAAAGAACAAAACACTAATATACATACTGCATATGCATAGTAAACAATAGGCTTGTAGCCCCTATGTAGGATGAATCATTTTCTTTTCAATTGTTAATTGTAAAACCTACTTAAAAAATAGTTAGCAATGTTGAAAACTCAATCCACAACCAAATGGATATGTCATCTATATCAATAGATCGGCATGCCAAATGGACATGCGGCGCAGAGGTGGAGCATAGATCTAGTCACAAATCCGAGCAACAAACCATCTCACCGTGTAACATAAATTTTATTTAAGTTATAATATACATATAGAGGGATTTTTTTCTAGTTCCATATAGGGTACCGAAATTTCGGATACGTTTGACAAGGATGATGCCTGATGGGATGGCAAAATTCCCTCATGTTCACAAAGTGCATACATGGCAATAATATAGTGAGCAATCCATGCATCAAGGATGCCTTTCACCTCAACAAAGCATCATAATACGAAGAATGGTCCACAAATAACCCGCTACGAGTTCCACCATCTTAGAGGATACTAAAGCAGTACATCTACTGGCTGCTCGCATTATTCCTAGCTGAAGTGTTGGCATAAACAAGCTTCAAACGTACATAAATTTATAACACAAAAGAAGTGTCTAAAATAAACTATGTAACAATACATAGTTTACTCTATATTTCATAGTCGCTAACATACAGGCCAAGGTTTATAAATTAAGGACGATTGAGCTAATGATTAGGCGATTAAAAGTGACAACGAGCGGTTTCTCATGTGAACCATATGAAATTACGAACGAAGCCCGGCGGATGATTCAATAGCAATCACTAAAATCCAAAGGGCTACAAAGAAGAACAAAGCCTGGACAAGAATCAATTTATGTAAATATAACATGTACATAGCAACGAAATCATTCAAGGTTACACAAAGATATGCAACCATGTAGTTGAAGAAAACAATATTATACTATAGTCGCTCTATCAAACAAAGTAAAATGTGATATTTCAAGCCTATTGGCAAGAGTACCACCATGCACACCATAAATATGATTGGTACGAGGAGTTAAGTTCAATTTATTTATACACAACTTCAACTAAGTAATCCACAAATTACACAAAAAAGGTGTTTCCATGTAAGGAAAGAATTTTTAAAATAACAAATTAACTTCGAACACCGTGAACAGTGCAATAACAAAATTCAAGGAACATAATAAGGTTAAAACAAGTTTACATAACATAAAGTTTGCATTTTCTTACATTTGCATTTTTCGTTTCAATCAAAACAAACAACATAGTTACATAGTACTTAGTTATGTTGTTATTTACACGCTCTCGTACTACAGTTGAACAAAGGAAAAAAATATTTCAATCCAATGGTTGAAGACGACCGTCTACTAAAGTCCACTGTGTGTAACAATTGCAAGGCTTGCGACCATTGTGTTGAATAGGAGTACTCGTCATAGCACTTTGGTATAGGAAAATAGTAGAACTGAACCTTTTCATGCCAATGCCAACAACTTCAAAAATCTCTTCCTTGACAACATCCCATACATAGGAGTTTTGTAGCCCAAGTAGAACAATTTTATCAAAAGTATGAAATAAGAAGCAAGATACCCTAGGTAAGATTGATGCAATGGGGTCCATCAAAAGCCTAGCAGTATGAGTCCAACGTCGCCTAGGATAGGTAGATAATGTATAGATGTCTAACACATTGTGACACACATATAGCAGATCTAAAGATCCCTCTCTACTGCCAAGGAAAACTTTCTTACCAACACTTGGAGGATTAGTCTCATACGGTAAAGCAATCGAATCAAATTCAAGGCTTTGAGCATCAAAGGCAAAGATCCACGAGCAACTAATAAGCACGTATGCAACTTGGCCAACGACAATAGGTGGTTCCCTCCCAAAAGAAGATGGCGCTCGGATGCAGGTTGGCCCAACCCAAACCCATCTCCAACTCCGTGAATCAAAGCATTCACAACAATATGATTCAAATGCAGTATGTGACCAAATGAAACGAAGAATCCTATAATGCCACCCGTCAACTGGATTAACAATAAGTATGTATTTAGAAGATGTGAAACGAACTGCAGGACGTGGAATGACTGCCCATTTTTTAATAGTTGGACGATATATATAGTACCTTTTGCGAGCAGCAAAAGAAGATTTCAAGAGCAAATGACCATAAATGGACGATGCAACCAATGACACAGATTCTGGAATATCAAAATTGCAAAGGCCATTTATGTGTAACCGTGGATCTATGGGTATAAAATGTCTACCTATTGAAATTGACCTTTGTAGTTGCAGAAAGTAGCCGAATGTCCCAGATGAGTGAATGCATCTCTCAACAATGAACATTGAAGTTGAAATTGCACGTCTCCATCTCCAACACGTGCACTGAGTTAGTGCGAGTGCATCTGCTGTCATCATTGTAAGTATGATGAAAAGGATATCATGAGGAATTTCAAAACCCCCATACATTTCATCCCAATTTGCTAAGAACAAAAGAAGGAGAACCATCTTAACCTGACGAAAAGAAACATATCGTCATAAAAAACGTGTCTATCATGACATGGTACCGTTTTCGTTCATAATTAAAAAGTATAAAGCCCAAACAACACATCCAAAACAAAATACGGGACACAATAAACTGGATAAAAGCACATATTTACACGAACAACGCACAACTCAACACTAAAAAAGGACGCGGCTTGCGTACCCAAAATCTTGATTTGCAAAACTGAAACTATCGGATATAAATTAATCACAACCATTAAAAAAAACTATAGATTCGTTACTGTATAACTAATCAATTGTCAAATACAAGTCTTCCTATAATCAAACAACTCTAAAACCACTCAAATTCGTCACATCTAAATTTAATTTAAACAATTATAGGCAAAACTACACGCGAAATAGAAACAAAGATAAAAAAAGAAATTGGGACGAACCTTGAAAGGAGAAAATCTTTGTGAAATCTCAACCAAGTTCGAACTTCAATGCAAATGATTCCACAATGAGCTCGGCTAGCATAAGTGGGGGCTTAAGAATTAGTGAAATCAATGCATTTATACATATTATTTATATCTAATAACATGATTACATATATACTAATGGTTACTAATCAAGTTTTGGAAGCCCAAAGGGGAATAAGTTAAAGTATTATCCATCAAGTAACTTACAAATAACGTGACCATTCATAATGACAAGCCATAAATTTTAAATAACATACAACCTTTCGGTTACCAAATATTAAATAACAACCATATGCTATTCATAAATGCGTTGTAATGAAACATATTTATTTAACATAGCACACACATACTAATAACATAATTAGAGCCTTCTAATAATTTGAGCCATTTAAACATTTATCTATGTCTACATATAGTTAATAACTAAATTTAAGTCAAAATTTCTTTTTTAAATTTAAATTATTCTTATAAAGAGGAAGACGAGGTGTTATTATGACACACAAGCCTGAACTTTACACTCCTAACAAATCAAACGTACACTATGTTACTAACTTACAGCGTAATTTATTCAATACGTTTTTTAAACTCCAATCTTTAATATTATTCAAAACGGTATATTTTTTCATTTATGAAAATAACGATAATAAATTTTGGGGAAGATAAAACTTGAATCTACAATTTCATGATTTAAACGGCATTGCTGGATAAAAAAAATTAAAATATGATGAAATAAACATCAATATTTATTTCAAATTTAAATCTATTAATTCCTGTTACCATTACATCACTAAAAAAAAGAAATCCATTACTGTCTAAGTCATCAATTGTGAAATATAAGTCTTGTTATACTTGAACAAATATTAAGCCAACCAAATTGTCATATTTAAATGTTATTTTCAATAGAAACAAACATACGCAAAACTGCATGTGGGAGGGGGGGGTGAACAGGGGGATAGGCGGGGCAAGCAAGGGGTGAGAAGGGGGGAATGCAGGAAGAGAGGGGGTGTGGAACAAGGGGGGAGCGGGGAGAAGGGGGAGAGGGGGGTTATGAGCATGGGTTGAGGAAGGGGGGGTGCAGGGAGAGAGATGGGAACAAGCAGGGGTTGATGACAAGGGGGATGCAGGGGACAGAAGATGGGGGCGCTAATAGCAAGTGGAAGCTCAAGAGATAGTAAGAACAATGCATTTATATATATAATTTCTATCTAATGACATGATTATATATTTACTACCGGTTATTAATCAAGGTGTGCAAGCCCAAAAGGGAAGAAGTTAAACCAGTATCATATCAAGTAACTTACAAATAATGTCACCCTTCATAATGAGAAGGCATAAATTTTGAATAACATACGACCTTTCGGTTATCAAATATTAAATAAGAACCATACGTATTTCATAAACATGATAGCATTCATTTTTTGTATTTCTATTCTACTGAATATCATAACTCTTTCATAGTTTTTAATGCACAGTATATATTATACAACCAGTTATCTAGCCCGTTCAAAACATGAATGTTTTTTATATAATTTTTGAACTCCATCGTTTTGTTATGTTATATGATATAAAAAAATAGTCTCTATGTATCCTATATTTATATATACATTATCAAAATTAGTAATTTAAATAAGATTTGAAAAAATGCACAACAAAATAACAATAGATTTACAATAAACATAAATCCCACAGTACAAGGGGTTTAAAAGACCAAATGAAATTAATCGCAATTGGCTAGAAATATGTCAACAAACACATATTAACATTACAAAAATAAACATACGCTAAGAAATTAAAATAAGCACTAAGCAAGTATCTTCCTAAGATACACTCTAGAAGAGTACTCTAAAAACAGCAAAGCGAAACAAAATAAATTTTAACACATTATCTCCACAACCTCCCCACATAAAATAATATTATTATTTAATCAAGGGGCTCCAGGTGTCCATCGATTATATGCCAATCAACATCACAGTTGCAAGGTTTATGACGACTATGTGGCATCAGAGTATCTGTCATAGCACTTTGATATAGAAAGATGTTAGAACTGTAGCTCTTCAAGTAAACTCCACTTACTTCGTAAAATACTTCCGTGTATACATCCCACACATAACTATTTCTCAGCCCAACCAATAGAATCTTGTCAACAGTGTGAAACAAAAAATATGTAACTCTAGGAAGCATAGACTCAATAGAATCCATAGAAAACCTGTGTGGGACACCCCATGAGTGAGATGGATAAGTAGCCAATGTATAGACATCCAACACATTGTCATATACGTGTAGTACATCCAAAGACCCTTCTCTACTTCCAATAAATACACTTCTTCCACTTCTTGGAGGATAAGTTCTGTCAGGCAAACCGATCGAGTTAGATTTAAGACTACCAACATCAAATTCAAGAATCCAACAGTGATTAATCAATATGTAACATAAACGGCCAACAACAATGGGCGGTTCCTTACCAAATGAAGAGGGTACTTGGATGCACGTTGAACTACCCCAACACCACTTATAGGACAATGAATCAAAATATTCAAACCAATAATGGCTATTATAAGAATCTAGCCAAAAAAAACGTATAATCCTGTAGCGATATTCTTCAAATGGATTCACAACCATAATGTATTTAGCAGTAGGGTACGATATACGCGAACGTGGGAGAACTGCCCACCTCTTTGTGGTAGCACGATATACATAATATCTTGGCGGTAAAGACTTAGTAGATTTCACCAACAATTGGCCATATATAGATGATGCAACAACAACAACATGCTCAGGAATATTAAAGTTGCAAATACTTTCTACTGCTAACTGTGGATCGATGGGAACAAACCGTCTTGACAACGAAGAAGACCTATTCCTTTGTATAAAATAACCGAATGTGCCAGCGTACCGAATGCACCGCTCTATAATAAACATTGAAGTACCAAGTGCATGCCTCCACTTCCATGCTCCGCACCGAATCAGTGAAATCCCATGAATATCCATCATCAAAAAGATTAAAAATAATATATCATTCGGGATATCAACTGCGGTAAATATGGGGGTCCATTCATATTCACCGTTAACATCCAAATCCAAATAAAGAAGTGCCAACATTATTTAGATCTACAAAAAAAATAATTTGAACTAACATATCAAAAAAATAAATGGATAAAACAAAATTTAAGTGAAAATATGGATGAAATAGAAAAGTGATATTAATAAATAGAATATAAAAAAATTACCATAAAACATGGTAAAATATGATATTGGAAATTAGCTTGAAACTATCATTTTCGAACTGGCATACATATAATTTTAATAAAATATGAACAAACTAAATTGATTGAAATTCTAAAACATACAACAGTAGAACAGTAATTCTTATGACCATGAAAATCGTAATTGTTCTCTATATAAAAAAAGTAATACAATTAGCAAAGGAATATTAAAAAAAATCCTCCCTATGTTAATTCTAAGTAGTACACAGACATAATTCAATATCTGGAAGCTTCAATTTCTTATGAGAGTTCCCTTTATTTCTTTATTTTCAAGTACCTTGAATCAGCAAAATTCGTATTTGCTCTATAGTATTATTTAATTATAGACAAGTTTCTAAGTCTACCAACTTTTCTTTTCGAGCCTAGTAAAAGCTTGTTTATAGACCATAAATAATTTTTTTTGAAACACATGTCCCTGAGCTACATGCTAAAAAATAATTTCACTTTCGAATCATGGACACTTGTGGAATATAAAATTAACAGATCAACGGATTCAATAGTATAGAAACACATACTTTGTATCCAACTTTGCATAGTGACCTTTTCCTCTAACCTAAGTGCCGAAGATCCCACTCAAATGAAATGTTCAATTTTTCTATAAGAAATGGATATATATTTCTTTGGTACATATTGTTAAAATAAATTAACATTACACATAAATGTGGCTACCAAATGCATATAGATAAACTATCCTTATGTCCCAATACAATATATTAACGTTATGGAAATGAACAAGTTGCACAATATACTTTAATATTCATTTCTTAGTTCTCCTTAACGGGATTATCATCTTGTTTCCTATATTTTCCTAACATACAAAGTGTAGCTGAATATTTTCGAATCAATATAAACTTACTAAATGAAGCTCCTTTCACATAACCTTTTCAGTTTTTTTAAACTCTGATAATCAAGAGAACACTGTATTTGTTTTTCCAAGACAATTAACTCTCCTATCTCTCACCCTCGTTGGATTAATAATATTTGTTTCTTGTACGCATAGAATTGAATTCTAAGGTGTTTCATTTGCTTGAAAATACCTTTACAGAAAAAAAATAACAACTAAATATATATATATATGAGCGTGGATATGAAAGAAATAAATGAGTAAACAGATTAACTCTATCACAAAATAATGAACAGAGAATAAAAATTTGAATATGAATATAAGAAGTATCAAAAACTTAAAGATCATTATCTAATCAAATTATTTTATTATATTATAGTTTAATTTAGAAATAATTTGCCCAATATTAATAGTCTTTTATGAAAGCAAATTTTTTATTAAGTGTAAGTTCGATTAAAGATTTTTTTTACTCGACCATTGATACGAAACAAAGAGGACATGATGGATATATATTTCTTTGGTACATATTGTTAAAATAAATTAACATTACACATAAATGTGGCTACCAAATGCATATAGAGAAACTATCCTTATGTCCCAATACAATATATTAACGTCATGGAAATGAACAAGTTGCACAATAGACTTTAATATTTATTTCTTAGTTCTCCTTAAAGGGATTATCATCTTGTTTCCTATATTTTCCTAACATACAAAATCTAGCTGAATATTTTTGAAGCCAATATAAACTTACTAAATGAAGCTCCTTTCATACAACCTTCTCAGTTTTTTTAAACTCTGATAATCAAGAGAACATTGTATTTGTTTTTCCAAGACAATTAACTCTCCTGTCTCTCACCCTCGCTGGATTAATAATATTTTTTCGTGTACGCATAGAATTGAATTCTAAGGTGTTTCATTTTCTCGAAAATACCTTTACTGAAAAAAATAACTACTAAATATATATATGAGCGTGAAATATGAAAAAAATAAATGAGTAAACAAATTAACTCGATCATAAAAATAATGAACAAAGAAAAAAAAATTGAATACGAATATGAGAAGTATCAAAAACTTAAAGATCATTATCAAATCAAAAAAATCTATTATATTATATTTAAATCAGAAATAATTTGCCCCATATTAATAGTCTTTTATGAAAGCAAATTTTTTCTTAACTGTAGGTTCGATTAAATATTTTTTTTTACTCAATCATTGATACGAAACAAAGAGAGCATGAAACTAATTTATTTAATATTTGTGTAAATAATAAATACAAATTGAGATTATTTTCTCTAGTCGATGAACATAAATATATATGAATATGGAAAAAAAAATCAGAGCAATTGTCAAAAACCATACTTCAATAAAAAAAAACGTATAAATCCTGCAAATTCTAAACATGGGATAGTTCATAATTACACCTAGTTAAGTCCTGCTTATATATGGGATAGTTCATATTTTTTTTATATAAGCTTCTTATGTTGCCAAATAAAATCAACACCACTGTTGTCATGAACATGTATATTCCAATAAATGAACAAAAAAGAGATCAATCCTATATAATTGGAACCAAATAAACATAGATAAAAAAAATGACATGCATGAATTAGTTAACTAAATATGCTAATCAAACCACAGGAAATTTTGAAGTCTATCCCAACCTGGTACGTGCGATCAGTATAACATAAGCCTGCGTATTGCAAGAGGATAGGGGAAAACTGCACAGAACTTTCAAAAAAACATCAATAAAACTGTTCCAGTACCCTTCCGTGACAAGAGTGTGAAACTCCACTGAACTTTCGTCAATAGACCCAAGCAAAACACAAAGAGTTCAAATATACGAACACCATACTCAATGAAAACAATTGAATAGCAAAAACTAATAACATCTAAAAGATTGGAAAACTGTAATATACATACCAATGAACTGAAAAATAAGTGTGATGGGAGACGCAGACACAGGCCTTCCTCCTGATTCTTTACTGGCTGCACAACACTAATATGGTTTTATACACATCGGATTAGTGTCAATCATGTAATGTTTTCTATGGAATAAACTAAAAAATATTCCATCCACCGCTTTACACAGCAAATCCTACAAATTTCCAAATGAAGCCACCGTATTATATTGAAACAAGCATCAACGAAGATTACTTAGCATATATCGCAATTTTCCTTAAGCAAGTATAGATTTATCCCAATATTACGTGAATCAATTATGGATATTAAAGAGTTTTTTTGAATATGTGAATGAAGGATTCCTAATATAAACACAGGCTCATAATCACTTCACTAACAAAATATAGAAATTAAAATCTACTTTCAATAAATAAAAATCTAGCCTAACAAACATAGACATGCCCCCATGGTTACGCCATTTGCAATAGGCTTCAATTAGAATAGAACAGGGAAAGTACCATCGATGCAGGTTGTGCAAACTTCATCACTATGGTTATAAGAACCTTCTGTTACTCAAAATACAATTATATTAATCAACAGCCAGACAAAGCTTCCAAAAAAGCTAGGTCAGTCAAATATTTAACAAATTTAACACGAGTATCAATATTAAATATCTACACTGCAGCCAACTAATTTAGTACGGGTAGCAAAAATAAATGTTTACTTTATTAACATATATTTACCTCTTAGCAAACGACTCATTGACATTTACCAAAAATAAATATATGTCTATCACATCACCTAATTCTGCTGAGTTATTCCTTTTTTTTAAGTAAGTTTTTGAAAATGCCATCAGCAACCATACATGCAGGACTTGCACACATGGACACTTCTATTATTGAAGGGGAAATGTAGCAGAACGAACACTCTGGACTTATTGTAATTGCATTCAGCCACATGGGAATTTTAAAATTAAGACAATGGTAGTCGGCGAAAAATTATAAATTCATACGCCATCTCTGAGTAAAGACACCGTCTTCGGATAGGTTCGCTACCTAACACTAAGGAATCAGGCATCTCTGAGTAAACAGATTGGCTTGTTGACCATAATTGAATACTTTCCATCTTTTCATACACACATATTTTTAGTTTCCTCTTTATTTTGCTTTTGTTTTCTTGTTTATTTCATTAATAGGTTTTAAATAAAAAACTGTAAACAGTTAAAAAAATTGCATTCTTATCTATTGCTATTTGAAATATGCTTGTCTTAACGAGATAACAGTCGTGAGATGATCACGAAATTATCACTTTTATATAATTCAACGTGGTAAATGTATGGACTTTTCTGCTATGCGAGTAGGGGGGAGTCCTCTGCACGATACAAATAACAAAAATGGAGGCCACCCTCCATTCAATTTTGCAAAGGATGCTGCCACAACCTAGGTAGTAGTGGTTTGGAGTTTTTAACGAGCAGATACAAATGAATTAGTTGGGGAGGCCCCATCTAATTGAGCGGCATTTTATTTGGGGTGTGACCTTGCCAGATACAATTGAATCGCATAGGGCCTTCGAGTCTTCATGGAGATCCCCAATCAGAAATCTCCATAATAGTTTAGGTTCTGGTGCAGGTGCCCCTCATAAAAATCTGCATATATTTCTTGTTTCGGGTCATGCTTATTTATATTTGAATTTCACCGAATCTGTTACTGCAGCAAAAGATTTAACTTTAGATTCTTCGTTTACCTATGTATTGTTTAGATTAATGCGAATCAATGTTGCATACGATGATATGTTACTTACAACATTAACTTTAAAATATGTTGTTTCACAATAAATGATAGGTAGAATGGCTTATATAAGTCAAACCACATACGCAAAACACTAAACAAAGTCAACTTGTACCATTCACGTTACCCATGGAACGGGCACAAATTAGGGTCATACGTGCACGGTCATCTCAGTACAAGGTAACCCAAAATCTACGCCCCCGTTGATGTAATAATTCAACTATTGTGCCTACTCCCTAATTTTAAATTTCCAAAGTAGAATGCGCAAAAGTGCGCCTACGCTAGATGACTTTTCAAACCAAAACTACCCTGTAGGTGTACAATTTGAATTAAGGCACACAATTCTTTTTAAAATAACACTGGACTTTATACCATGTTATAACACATATCTGTATCATGCTAGTAGCTACACATTATTATAACCCAAAAGCAAATGACATCACCTAGTATGTAATCATAAATAAATCAGTTATATGCATTATTTGGCATACATCCATCAACTATTTGTTCACAACAGAATCAATAAAAAAATGCTTATCCATACAATCATAATCACAAGCATAGACATAAAAGAAAACAAGAACATGAATATGGGTAAACAGATAATGCATAATATGTACGATTGTTCACACCAAGGATATAATAAACATTAATATTTAAAACCACTTCACGTGGAGGAGTCAACATGGCGAAACCTTTTCAGCATTCCACGCACTTGAGTTTCTTGCTCACAGAAGTTTGAAATTAGAGTTTGCAGTTCATTCTTACGTTGGGTCAACCCCAATAGTTTAGAATCTATCTCACAAATCTCCCGAGTAGAAGCCACCCTCTTTCTCTTAATCCCTAATATTTTAGCATTCAGTAAAGATACGTCACAACCAGTTTCACCACTTCGCAACCCAAGGCCACCTGTTTCAGGTCCTTGTTTTCTTATCTGCTCCACATCAAAACCATGAGCCTCCAATTCAAAAACCTTCGCAGTGTTAGTTTCTACTGCATAGTCCACACCCATGTAGTTACTCATATAGAAATTGTAGACAAGATTCATGTAATCTAGCATTAGCATTATTCCCTTGTGCTCACGTTTTTGCATATCAACCATTTGCAAGGGTCTAAAGTGCGGTCGTTGTGGATACATCTTGAACAAATCCATTGTATGAAACATCTCCCTCACGGGATTTGCCATATTTAAATGACACACACGACCGGTACATTGAGACATCTCTGCAATGAGCATGAGCAGACAATTAAAATATATAAGATTATAATTTACTAAAATTTTGAAACATATTAAATGAAACTCGCATAAGCAGAAACTAAAAAACATTATTTACCTGCATTAGAATTGCGAATTGTAAGGGAATCATGTTCCTTGTGAGGTACAGATTCACTCTTGCCACTGATTTTACACAAATCATCGTCTAAATCACTAATAGCAACAATATCATCTGTCGAATCATTTTCCACAACTGTATCTAATGTTGAAGCGCAATCTAAATATGGCTCATCCAAAATTTCTTGGCTCTTAACATTCATATTGATTATCTACACAATACCAGAGGAAAATTTAAGTACGTTCATCTACCCCAATGTCTAACATGTCAGCAATACCAAGATATGGAATTCTTGTCATAGACATCACCACAATAGGAATGCTCGTATTCACATCAAAGCGCAAAGAACGTGACATTTTCCTGTGATATACACTTAAAGTTTATCTACCACATCTAGAACCAAAAAGGGTTTCTAAATCCCATCAAACATGCAATGCAATACACAACATACAATAAATACACATATAATATAAAATAAGCAATTTATTCTACATAGTAACTAAAGATGCAAAACCTAGCAACGAATACAACGTACTCCCCAAATAAACCATGCATAGAATATTCAAAATAAATTGTAGCACATTGGAAAGAAGAAATATTTAAAAAAATACAAAATATACACACCTTCAATGACCCCCACGTCGTAGATAAAGCAAAGGCAATTGCAACAAAGCCGTACTATTATCTAAACAAGATCAGACTTTAGGGCTTATATGCAGGGGCATGGCAAACGAGAAGACATATCCATCATCAACTAATCAATAAATTGAATAAGTAGTTCTCAATACCAACTTCTTTACTAATTAGATACCCATAAATGCAATCGAATTTAAGGGAGCATCAAGTCAAACGAGCACCAAATGAAATGAACACAAATAAGCAATAATTTGTCAAGTGTAACAAATAACATTATGCGAACAGTTACAGGAACACATTTAATTTACACATCTCATCTACATCACCCTCTTGGGTCACCTACGTTAATCCTTTTCATTCAATCGTTTTATATAGTATGAATGTATGGAATACATTGGACGACAGTATAATAATTTAAATTCAGAAAAATGTCCAGCAGTTGGCTTCATTAAGAATTGAACAATCCATTTTTATTGATAACTTGAAAGCTGTATCAAGAATCCTATATCCTCACCATCAATCGACCCATCAATGCGAGCAGCCTAACCTTGCCATCCAAAATAAATCGCAACCTTCCTAACAATCCAACATCAGATTTTTCAAACTGTTCTCTTCCAAGAGCAACTGGATATATGTTGTCAAGCCCAAGAAGCTGCTAATCTTGAAGAATTCCATAGAACATAAAACAGCCCAAATTGGAACAGACATATTCACATGACACAAATGACCACCACAACAAGAACTTTCTCCAACCAATGAGGCAAAAAGGACGAGTATATATATATATATATATATATATATATATATATATATATATATATATATATATATATATATATATATATATATATATATATATATATATATATCTATATATATATATATATATATCTATATATATTTAAAATAAATTATGACGTTCTGAACAGTTTAACATTTGATTTTTCAAACTTTCCGCTACCAAAAGTAGACGGCTATCTGACGCCAAGACTAAGAAGCTACTAACCTCGAAGAAATCCATTGAACAAAAGACAGCCCAATTAGACCAGTCATATTCGCGTGACACAAACGGCCACTACAACCAGAACTATATGCAACCAATGAGGCAAAGAGGACAAATCTATTTTAAAATTTAAAATATATATAAGCAAATGTTGCAATCACATATAATCTTCTGTTTCTTTGCTAGTAAGAGTAGGTGACTACCATTTCCAAGCCTAAGAATTTGTTAGGACCCTTGGCTTGGCATGCATTGAGGTCTAAACAGGGCTCCCTGACCAACTCCTTCAATGCCCCCATCATGGCCACCTACTTGTTCACCATGGCTATGAATTACCACAATGCCATGCCCAAACCAAGCATTATCACGTAAAGTGGATTGAGAAATCACAAACAAAAACACACTGAAACACACCGTTATTTGCACAGCACCACAGAAAACAAACGGCCATATAAACTTAAACAATCCCCATCAAAGTAATAAATAACCTAGAAAAAGTATACCAGAAACCTTAAAGCAAGCAACTAAAAGCTCAATATCCTACATGCACGACACAACAAAAAAATTCATAATCTCAAAATTGAAAAGTAACTACATACCACAGTCGGTGCCACAAACCATACAATATTGAGGAAATAAAAAGAAGTTTCAAAATCTCCCAACTACGAAATGATAACGGTTGTATATAGTTTGGCCCCCCTCATTAATTGACAACGAACAGGATAATTACTGTGGCTCAAATGCCCAATTACCTACAAAATAAAAGATCCACAAAATGTGACAATCAGTAACAGCAATATTGCAGATGACATTAAACAGGAACCCTGATATCACTGACGAGCACAAGAAAATAATATTTGTATGGAAACTACCATTTAGGCACAACAACGATTTGACTCTTATTAAAAAAATATAGCCACACTCCAAATTTAAAGCTTACACTTGTATATCAATAGTTGTAAATAACCAAGGAAAACAATAATTAATATCATAAGGCACAACCCAAAACCCACAAAATACAAATGTTAGTATCAACAATATTGCAGAACAAATAAAACAGTAAAAGCAATATCACTCATGAGCACAAGAAAATCATATTCGAGTGGAAACTACCATTCAGGCACAATAATGATCTGACTCCCTAAAAAAAAAATTAGAGATGCACTTCAAACTTAAAGCGTGCACTTATATATCAACATATCTAAACAACCACCCAATAAAGCACTAAATATCATAAGGTATAACCTAGATCCCAGAATAACCATTAACAAAATAATCTCAATAGGCAGTCACGAGGAACGCTATCGTTAATTGAAAAAATAAAAACCACCGAACCCAAAAAAAGGAACAAACATGTAGATCATAGATGGTGGGCAACGGTGAGATAGGTAACAACAATATTGTACTTCACATAAAATAGTAACCCCAATATCACTGATCAGCACAAGAAAACAATACTTGAATGGAAACTACAATTCGGCCACAACAATGATATGACTCCTTACAAAAAAAAAAAATAGATGCACATCAAATATAATCCTTAAACGTATATCTCAATAGCTCTTAAAACCCACCCAAAAAAAAAATATTGTAAGATACAACTCAAATCTGAGAATTACCATTAATAAAAGAATCTCAACAGGAAGTCACAAGGAACGGCATCGTTGCGCAGGGAAACTACAACCACGGATCCCAAAAAGAGGAACAAACACATACGTTGTACACCATGGGCAGCGGTGACAGAGGACTTGTGCTAGACAAGCCTCATGAAAAAAAAATCGCCTAAACCTATGAAAAATTATATTCAGACTGAAAAGGAAGCTGAAAGTGTGCACTAATTATATTCAGACTGAAAAGGAAGCTGAAAGTGTGCACTAATTATATTCAGACTGAAAAGGAAGCTGAAAACGTGCACCAATTAAACAAACGAAAACTGAAAAGGCATCAACAATTTGACACACGAAGAAGATGAGCTTAAAAGGCATGGAACGTTTCCTTGATAAATGAAATCCAACTTAAAAGCCAAGAAACGCCCCCCTCTTAATTTGAATCCACCGTCCAAACTTAGAATGTTTTCTTAATAAATGTAATCCACTCAAAAGCCATGAAACGCCCCCTTCTTAATTTGAATCTGCCGACCAACCTTACCCATAAAAGGCATCCATTAACATGCCATAAAGGAATGAAATCAACTTGCCAAAAAAAACACTACACATAAAGAGCACATTAATTATTGACAAGCGTTAACACTGCAAATACCGAAACTATCCCCAAAAATAAATGTCAATAAAGAACATCATACTACAAAGCGAAAACACAAGAATGAAGGTCATTTTTGTCTAATGTGAAACATTTATTTATCCTCAATAAGTATCATTAATTACTAAGATCGCATACTTTAAATATACCCCGGAAAGTAACCAAAATTACATCAAAATACGTAGGAAAAGGAAGTAAATGAATAGAGAGCATTTTCGTCTATCCATGGCAAAGTGTCTTGGACGCCATTAATTTTGACTACAAATTCCCGGGGTACCCCTATAGAATACGCATAATTTATGAAAAATGAACTACATAATCATGTAAATACTCGCTCCTCCATGCCCTAAACCGACATTCCGCACCCGGGAATAGTCAAAATGGATGCGGCTCTATTTATGGAGAACTAAGGGCATTTTCGTCCAAAAGTGGCAAAGTGTCTCGGACACAATTAATTTTAGGCTGAAATGCCCGGTATACCCCTGGGCAATACGGATTATTGCATAAAACTTCAATTAAGAAAACATGTAAATACCCTTTCCCCTTGTGGACTAATTTGTCATTTGACAGTTGGAAAAAGTCAAACTGGCCTCGGCTCTTTTTATGGAGAGCCAAGGGCATTTTCGTCCAAAAGTGGCAAAGTGTCTCGGACACCATTAATTTAGGGCTTAAATACACGTTATACCCCAGCAGAATGCGATTTATTACATAAAACTTCAATTAAGAAAACACGTAAAAACCTATTTCCCTTGGGGACAAAACTGTAAATCGTACATTGGAAAGTCAACTCGAAGTCAAACTCCCCGCGGCTCTTTTAGGGTGGAGGATTTACAGTATCATCTCATCAATAATACAATATACGATATGGAGATGTCATCATATTGTGTATATGTAGCATAAATAACATGTTATTAATAACACGATATTTGGTAGACAACATTCAATTATTGTGTTATCGTGTATGTGAAGGCATCATATCATGTAACTGTTAACACAATATATGAACTTAACATGTATTTGTATGTTTGTTACATAATGTGAATCAACGGCTCTCTATTTTTGTTCATGACCCATTGTTGATATACATATGTATAACATCTTTTACAGATGAAGAGCCAGAAGAATATAGTCAAATGGTGGAATCAGTGAAGGCCACAGAAGAGAAGAAAAAGAGAATTTACGAAAAGAGATCGAGTATGAGAACTAACAGTTTCCCTGCTAGACTTAGACTATCAAAAGACCTCATTGAATCAGGGCTGGGATGCAAGGCAATTGTGGAGGAGACTGGGTTCTACCCAGCATACGATCGTGAGCCAATCATTGTCTTCAGGCCTCTCCTCGATGTTCTAATGGGTGAGTGCTAGGACGGCTCACAAGAGGTGTTCAACATTAGGGGCAAAATATTACCCCTTACAATTGAAGAAGTCGCACTAATCACTAGTTTCAATGCAAAAGGGAACCCATTGAAGTTGGACAATGACGTTAGGAAGGTTGCCCAAGGCAAGGGGCAATTCTTCAAAAGGAACTTTATAGGGAAGCGGCTGGAGAAGAATCTTATTGAAGAAATTTTGAAGGAAGCGGCTGACAACATGCGGGTTGTCTATGATAAGGACATAACAAGATTGACCATTGTGCACATGGAAGTCCTTGTTGTATTCACACATAGCAACATATCTATCTCCCCATCTTTGCCTGAATTCATAGATGACCTGATAGTTGTGGGGAGGTACAATTGAGAAGAAGCCGTGCATGACATGTTGCTTCGAGGTGTATCATTAGCCCATAGAAACATCAGGAGCAAAGAAGATGAGCGCTCCGCCACCACCGAAATTATCATTGGGGCTTCATTTGTGCTAAAGGTAAATTTTGTATTATTAATAACACGATTGCTAATACATGCGTAGTATTGATAGCAAGATACCACATTAACACTTTAGGTATATCGTCTTATTAATCACACAATAGTGTAAGTATCATGTTTACAATAACACACTATTTGATTTCCATGTTATTCATTGCACACTATATAGGATATCATGTTATCGATAAGATGATAAAGTCCTATATCATGTATATTCAATTACACGATGTGAGTATTTCGTGTATTCAGTAACACAATTAGTTTAATAAACGTGTTATCCATGACACGACCTACATGACATAGGATCACTATCAATAGGATTATTTTGCCCACGTAGGTGTGATTTTTTTAACATACTTCTATATGGGCTCCAAGTTCTCTTCTATGTAGCCCGATGTACAAGTGGTGACCTGGGTACACAACCGATGATGGACGTGGAGAAGGCTGCTAAACTTGACCTGGCCAATGAAAAGTCAAAGAAGAAGTTGTTGGCTTATCATAGGATGACGAAGTGGTATGAGGATGTGTTCGTGCAGCTCAAGGTAGATTCATAAGTTTTATTGCCGAGGAGGCCCACTTGATCAATGGCCAAAGGCAAGCCCTAAAAACGAAGAAGACTACCATGCATACCATGATACATAGGAATAAGGTTCATGTTCAAGCACATCGTGGCCAAACGTTAGGGCAATCTCATTTCAACAAAGATGTCATTGAGAGCTTCGTCATGTCAGTAGATGTCATGATTGATATCATTGACGTTGTATTGGAAAAGGCCATTTTGTATGGGGAGTGGGGTTGGAGCACCGATAGTGTGCAAGTTGCTCTCCCGAGTGTTAAAAACTCTCTCAAGGCGGCAACGAGCTTAATCGAACAAATGCAGCCTCCACCTAAACTGGATATCGAGTAGCCGCATGAACCCCTTCAACTGGAGATCTAACATGCAACAACCCCTTCGCCAACAATAGAAGGAGAGACGTTGGTTAGGGTCAAGGCTAGTGCTTCCAAATCGAGTGAAGTTGTTCATCGATATGCTCATGAAGAGCAAAGAAAATCTGTCCCTTAGTCCATTGATGAGGATTTCATTTTCTATATCTATTCGATAACACAACCTTTTCTATTATCGTGTTAGTTGACAAATCATCATGTCATCGATAACATGCAAACATAAAATATTATTTTATGTAAAAATGATATGGTAGTAGTCGTGTGATCGATAACACGACCATTTATATTAACATATTAGTTTCAATACAATAGTTGAAAAAGTTGTGTCATCAATAACACGTGTTGTTTGACTATTGTGTATGTACTCATATGACTTGTTACATGTACTATGCAAAGAAAATGGAGCCCAAAACTGGCTCCTCAAAGAAGAAGAAGGGTTTGAAGGTTGAAGGGACTGTAATCACTAGATTCCTAAGGAAAATTAATGAGGAAGTGGTTCAATCTCAAGAAGAGGAACAAGTACAATAATGGGAGGAGAAATTAGTGCAAGTCTTGGAGGAGGAAGCAGTGCCACCGGAGCAAGTAAAGTTGAGGATAAAGAAATGGAAAGCTTTAGATGTTGGCCCCATTGCATCCCTGCTACCACCCCTACCTAGAAGGACAAGGTATATGGTGGCTAATCCACCGATGCATGCATCAAAGAAGGAGGAACCAACCAAGATGGTGCAGAGAAAGTCAAATGGATATAGCAGCTACATTGCCAAGAAGATTGATAAGACAACTCAGTCAGCAAGGGAGAAGCAGAAGGCAAAGCCTGAGGATGAAGTTATCTTGGCATCCATCCCTGCCCCATGTATTATATCTACCCAAGAGGCATTTTGTGTAAAGTCTCCTACCCCGAAAACCTTGTACTCAAATATTGTTTTTAGTAGTACCACTATATCGAATACTCTTGATCTAGTTGATTAGGAACTATGAGAAAGTATCTGACATTGCTTGATCTCCAGACCGTGTTTCACATGGAGATTTTATGCGGGTGAAGATTAGGAGACCATCAAGGACTTTTTTGGTGCACTCACAAATGGAACAGCCTATGGCGATGCTTCTCCACACTGATTATGCATCATTGCTTCGATAGGAGTGTATAACGGATGAGGTAATAATTAGTGAATAG
Organism: Saururus chinensis; assembly: GCA_035235625.1. NCBI lineage: Eukaryota > Viridiplantae > Streptophyta > Magnoliopsida > Piperales > Saururaceae > Saururus > Saururus chinensis. Next base: position 26,771,589 of record CP141144.1, read on the forward strand.
TTCGCTTCCATGTTATTGACCACATGATTCATTGCATAGTGTGTTATGAATAACACGATATGTGAAATAAGGCTCCGACCACATCTGTCTTTCACGTTATTGATAACACGATACATCAACATATCGTTGTATCAATAACACGATAATTTTAAACTAAAATTATCATGTGTAATTAGCGTATCTGTGTTTACACAACATAGTATATGTCATGTTATTGGTTACACAATAAAATAACATGTCGTGTTCATATTGACATGACATATCTTATATCTTGCTACCACTAACACTAATATTTTGTTGATAATTTTAGGTCATAGAAGTGTTTAGCCAACTTCTAAAGGAGTGTAATATTAGATATCTAGGCATGTGTCTCAACTATTTTTTTGGGAGATTTTCGATCCAGCACTACTACAACATTGGGACACAACATGACAAGGGGGAGATGAGGCTGAATGTTAACATTGAGAGTGGTTTCATTCCAATCTACATCATTGGCTATTTTCTTTTGCCCATTGCCCGATGGAGAGATAAGAGGTTTAGGTAGTATAACTCACTAAAGGGTAACCATATTAGAAAATATGTTGCCACATAAATGGAGAGGGTCCTTCATATAAAGGGTGCAACAAAGTGGCTAATAGCAAAGATCAATAAATGCCCATATCAAGAGACAAATGAAAATTGTGTGGTGTTCCTAATGTATTATGTAGTAAAGCTAGCCAGAGGAGTTATTCAACCAGATTTTACCCAAGCAGAGATCACAAATTTGGTTAGGCCTCATATATGTGCGACAATTCTTCGTGGGTGAATTGATCAAGAATTCGATGCAAAATAAGATGAATTGTAGTGGTTTTTTTTTGGCCTCTCGAACAATACACAATTTATAAAGTTAAACCAACTGTTTAAATTTCATTCAATATCATGCAATCTATTCTAGCAAATCGTGTAATCTATTCTAGTAGATCGTGTAATCTATGATAGCAGATTGTGTAATCAACAACGACTTTATGTCCGTCATGTAACTACTAACATGAACTCAGTCCGTCTAATATAGGATACATATCATGTAATAAGCAAGACGCATATACATCAGTTGTGTTACTATTAACACGAAGACATGTTAAATTATCTAAATTAGGTTATTGATCATGTAAGCAACAACACTCCAAGTTGAATGTCATGTCACCGATCATACGACCATTTGTTAGGTCATGTATTATATGTTGCAGATTGTGTTAGCGAAAAGACAATCATCCAGTTGGTTGTGTATCTAATCACACGAAGTATAGTTAGGTCATGAAATATTAGTGTCACACCTTGAAACAAGCCACCCTAGACCCGACCTTGTCCAAGGAGGAAGCGGTATGCGACACGATGAAGTGAAGGGGAAATGCGGAAGACTTAACCATCCTTGGGTGAAACACACATCAAAGTGAGTGCACATGCCCTAGTGCAAAAGCAAAAAGAGGAATAAAATGAGACAAATTATCAATCTTAGTCCACACATACCTACATCATCTAGTTAACACACAATAACAGGCCTCAAGGGCTAAACAAGTCTAAGCCAACAATGACTAAACATAGTATGAAGTAAAGCCAAATATAAGTTCAACAAAACATAGGACAAATCTAAACTAAACCCAACAACTATAGCCACTCTCAAGATGCGTAGCTATCCTCATGCTCAACGTAGAGCCTATCTGAAGCACCTGCATGGCACAACATGTAGCCGCAAAATAAAACTATAAACAAATAAGGGTGAACTTAGCTTAGCAAGGGTTTTATAACGGAATATAAACTCATGAAAACACCATTTGCATTCTCAATCTAAATTTGCATCACATATCCATTCTCTAAACCTGTGCATTATGAGATAAGTCACACATATTCATGTCACTTGTGCATCATGATGTAAAACCACATTTCATAAACACATATTCATACCACCTATGCAGCATGATATAAGCCAAATTTCATAAATACATATTCAGCCCACCTACACATCATAGGTTCATCCATAGTTCTTAACACATATACACATCACGTGTAATCATATAAATCTCATTATAGCATTCACATCCTGTATAATGATGTCTCAATATACACATTCACCCTACAAATCAATTATATCAAATCACCTTTCATCATGCATGTTCAAGTATAATCATGTTATACGCACCATGTGTAACATAAACATCATTATTCTTACACAACTTGTGTCAATAAACATTATCATCCATACACATGCAATCACTATCAAGTGAATGTCTCGCAATTGAGAAAACAAGCAAACCCGCTCTCTAGGGACAATCCCTTGTGGGGAAGGTCCGAATTCCTAAAAAGTAAAACTAGAGTAGTTTGGGTAAGTTCTCTGACAGGGAAAATACCCCTTGCTCACCCTACACAATCCCTTGCCCGAAAGGTCCAAATTCCTAAAAAGGAAACTGGAGCAGTTTGGGTAAGTTCCCTAATGGGTAAAATATCCCTTGCTCATCCGGGACAATCCCTTGTAGAGAAGGTTCAAATTCCTAAAAAGGAAAACTAGAGTAGCCCCTGGTAAGCTGGTGCACAAAACATACCAGCCTGAATTCTCAGGGTCTAGAAACACATCAATTTCTAACATAGCAAATCCACTATTCTAACCTGAGGACTCAAAGGGATGTAAAACGAGAACCTCATCCTTTCGGATGTAAAATCGATTCGATAAACCTTCGAGCGGTTAATCCGGCACCAAATGACATCAAATTACATCCAATAGGTTCTTCATGACTAATCATGATTAATCATCGCTTATAAAATATTTTATAATGCATGCAACATGATACATACGTAAGTGAATGTTAAATGAATATAAGTATAGGTAAACATACTCTAATCAGTCCACATGTGCATGAAATATGGTCCATTTGTGACAAATAAAATCATATAAGCATGCATATGCAAGAATGTACATATATAGTAATGTTCATACTTAGACTAAAATATGTAGAACATGAATCACTTATAATCGAAGTGAATGTGCAAGCATCCATAGCTTATCATAGTAATAACCTACTGGAATTGTGGAGTACATCTGAAGAACTCATCGAAATATGAATTTAAAACAAATAGATCATCATACAAAACCTAGACAAGTATAGTCATCACCATGCTTAAGCTAAATTGTAATCCAAAGAAAAATCACATGTAGTTAAGTGACATTTATAAGTAATCATAACTCATTATAATCATAAAAAATTAGAATACTAAGAAAAAAATAAAAAATAACTAAAAATCGACAAAAATAGCCAAAGTAACAATTCTGTTGTTTGGCCATTCAAACACCTTGGCAGGTTGTTCAAACACTTGGCCGCTTGAATGGCCAAACAACCTGTTTGAACGGTTGACCATTCAAACAACTATTAGCCCATTCGATCGGTCTAAATAGTCCACAATTGAATATTCAAAAACAACATAAAACAAGATTACACAAGTTAGAAAACAAGACTAAAGTTAGATTTCTAACAAATTTTTTTGTGGTTTTTTTATTTTTTTTCATCTCACCCATGAAAAGACAATAAAAAAAAGAGCATGAAAAATGTCCAATATGATTGAAATAATTAAATTGTGGACAAAAGATAATAGATTCTCTATTTTGTGAGAAAATCTCCTGTAGCTTTACTTAGCCATCTTATCTTAAGGCAATCTAAAATATTAAAGTTGGCAAAAACCTCCTTTATTTGTAGCTTGTGACCTAAGATTTTCTAAATCTTTTCTTTTCATCCGAACCAACTTTGTTTTCATCATATTGACTTGTGGAGCCTTCTTTAATATAGCTTTGGGTGTTTGCTTTCTATTCCTCATGGGTTTGGCTTGAGTTTCTTGAGTTATGTCCTTTTCTTTTCTTGGGTAATTTATTTAATTTTGAAGCCATATCTCTCTTTAGTTTTGGATTTCTTCATAAAACATTGACTGATTGAGTTAAATTATTCTTTATGGCTTGAATTTGTCTAATTAAGGAAGATTTTTTATTTTTTCTATTAAGTTGTCCCATGTACAAAATTGTGTGCTTATCCTAAGGTACATGCTTTCACTTTTTCATGAGAATATTTAAATTTGTTACCTAGATTTTCAATTCTTCAAAGACAAATCTTGTTTGCATCTATTTTTTTATGCACTTCCTCTACATGGCTTATTTTCTTATATTTGAATGTATTAATCTTCTTATTTGAAGACTCAAGTTTTCTTTCAGTATTGAACCTCTTTCTCTTAAGCTTTCTTTTGCTCAATCAATTGAAATTTTGACTTGGAATTTGAGTTAATGTCATTGCCAACACCCAATGGCTTTTCTAATATGTATTTTCTCATCACATATGGATTTCCAATGGCTTTTCTAGCTGGAACGAGATGGGCATCATCTTCTTTGGCTCTGATCGGCTCCTCAACTAATTCCAAGCACCATCTGACCACGGAGAAGAGGAGAAAAGGAGGCTAGGAGGAGGAAGTGGCAGTGCCAGTTGGGGTTGAACAATTGTGGTTGCGTTTGAGCAGAGGCCATAAAAAATGAATGGCAGCAATATAAACTACCGGGTAAAAGGGTAGAACAGTGCCAATGGAATGGAAGAGGGGGTAGGAAGAAAAAGGGGGGGGAGGATAAGGAGGAGGGCATTTTCACCATTTTAAAAAGTACACATCTCTTTCACCTTTTAGAAAAACAGAATAAAGTACTGATTTGTCTAGCAGGTAAAACACTATTGTTGTCGTCGGTTTTTTTTTGGTGGAAGGCAGTTGGAGACAATTATCTCATATCTAAAGTAATTGAAATCAAATTATCACAATCAAAATTGAACCAGCGAACGGATAAACCCTAAAAAATGTGATGGGTTTCTTTCGTGCACGCTTCTCCTATGGTAATACTAAGAGGAAACGGCAATATGTAATGAGTTATGAGCCTCACTTCCTAAGCGGTCTCCTACCAAAAGCCTCATTGCAAGTACCCTCATGATTCCCCACAGTATTATCTTGGAATTTGGTTTCATCATATTTCCCCTGGTCCTCCTCTATTGCCGTATACTCCCTCTGCCCAACATTGATTGTCTTCTAAAACATAAAAAATTTATACAAGGTGAAAAGCACCTTTGACCTTAAAAAAATATAAAAAACGATAATTAACTCAATTCCTTTTATAGCTTTTTCTGAATTTTATTCCCTTGCTCCTGTTTATGGGTAGAAGTATATTTAAATCTTTCTAATCGATAGGAGAATGGGAATTAGAATTCTTAATATGGGACAGTGTGTTTTTTCTTTAAATGAACACTTGATATGAGATGGAGGGACTATATTCTCGATAAAGTTGAATTGAACACAACTTCCCACGGTCATCCCACTTGCTCTTTTGTGTGGGGAGTTCTCTTCATCATCTAAAGTGGAAAAGGATAAGGAGAACGATCACATCGGCGCAAATATGCTCTCATCAAGAAATCAAGGGGAAAAAGTTGCAGACAACGATGGAAAGTGAAAGAGAGTACAATCTACCCATTATTGGACCTTTGTTCTTTATCAACTTCTGATCCACACATGGAGATTTGAAAGGTAGTTCTCCCACAGACTTTATATCTTCCATCTTCACGGCCATTTATTCCGACCTACCTTCCTCACCTATGCTGTTAATGGCAATCCCACCTAGTTGCCGAATTAAGTTTCTTTGTCATGTCCTGATTTTTTATTTTCTAGAAAATTAAGATGTCTACATATCTTTTTTTATAATGGAATGTCTGCAATTCTCATGTTAGTGGGTTTGGTGGAAATTCCATTCTACACTTGTTCTAAAGTTAGTCTGTCCTATAATAAGTGAATTAAAACCAAAATCAAATGATTTTAATTTAATTTTATTTTCTAATCTAAGACACTTATTAGCAGTGAGTATTATGTTATGATTCAGTGGTTTATTAGTTAAAAATTAATATTTGTACTAAAAAGATATCCCCAGATATTCTGAAACGCACGGCAGCCAAAGTACTGTAAGCCTTAAATCACACAAACTTTTCTAGTGGCCAGCATCAAAGAACAGCCTTTCCTCTACCAACCTCAGGAATACGTCTTTATGATTCTTCACCGTGTTGCAAGCAAATGATAACAAAGTTCTACTTATTATTTTATTGAAGGCATACTAATGTTATTGAACTCTGAATCCTTACTAGTGCACTTATTTTTTTATTATAATAAATAAAAAATTTAATGTATATGCTTGTAAAAAAATACACATTAATAGTTATATTTAAAGCATTCCACAACTTAAATTGAATAAAATAAAATTATTAATATAGAAGAATCTTTTTGTCAAATAGAGTTATTAATGTAAAGACGAAGAGAGTATGTGTGGAGCACATCATGTGGTCTCCATTGGATGGCTAACATAATTTACGAAAGAGGGCATGTTATAAAATCCAAGAAGCGTATATTTTTATATTACTTTTCTACACTAAAAGCTTTCTCTAACTTTTGATTAAATAAAAAATATAAGCCATATGTAACAACACGAAGATTCACTTTTTCCTAACTAAACATAGGTAAAATAACTTTTATGTACATAAAAAATAAAATAAGAATATTAATTTTTTAAATAATGACCTCCTCCATTCTTTAGATGAGCTAAAATTGCACGACTCAAATGTGTCAAGTGCACAAGAGCAGGTCTATTAGAGCCATCTGCTTATCATATATTAACAAGACTCTTTATTACACTTCAATCAAGGAATGAGATTTTTATGCTCCTGATAATAAGCTAAGCTTAAGAAACTCAGTGTGAACTTTTGATATTTGAGATCAACAACACACATACTAATATATATTAGTACAAATATCATTAGTGCTAATGTATACATGGCCTATTTTATGGATAAAAGGCTCATTGTTTAAGTGAATCATTAGTTATAGTGGGCTTCCTTAATAAAGGTGATCGGAACACTAAACAGTGGGACTCCTCATAACAAGTCATTTCACACCCTTACAAGCAAATGGGACACCTAAAAAGCTGTCAACAGCTCTCTCTCTCTTCCCCAACTCTCTCATCCCATCTGTCCTAACAAAGCCAGTCGCCTACATTTGAAAGGGCCCGCTATTCCGAACCGGAACTTATTGCCGGATTCCGGCAATGCTGCCCCCGTCAAATTGATTTGCCCATGATCTCATCCCCAAAAGTTTAGATCAGCACATATATATATATATATATATCTCAAAAACATATTTCTTTTCACTTATATACGTACAGAGGGTTGAAACTTATAAGAACTAATTAACAAAACGGAGTACAAGAAGAAAAATGATAAACCAGAAACCAAATCTTAGGATTCAGTTGAAGCTTCTGAGATGCTCTCTAAGTGTGGCCTCCAAACTCCAACCCGGCCTCTCTTCTGATCTTTCTGTGTAGATAGCTTCTCCGACAGTATCTCAGATAAATACCGGTCAGAAAGAAGAAACTTGGTCTCCTGCCCAGCTGGTCTCTCCTTCTTCCTCTCTGGCCCCCTCTTCTTCCTCCTTCTTGCCGATGCCGCCCTCGCCTTATCAGGCGGCGGTGAGGGCGGAGCCACTGGCATGAGGAAGTATATCTTCCCCCGCTGGAGCTCGGCATCGGGCGGAAGGATGACAATTCTGGGCACCACACCTTCTTCTGTGGCAGATAGAGATGATCTCTTTAAGACATGCTTTGGGTGTGCCTTCATCACGTCTCCGGCCAGGATGGTCCTGCTGAATTCCTCCACCCGGCCATTGGAATGCACGATCCGGATCACGTCCAGCGCCCCGCATGGGAGAATGCAGGAGATGCAGCACCTGATGGTGTTCTTCATGGCTCCCATCCTCCCTCTATAGTAGAGAGAGGGAGAGGGAGAGTCTATAGTGGAGGGAGTTCAAGGGGGAAGAGAAATATGACTTAGTTCCCTGGGCCTGGCATTGGCTTTCATACTGGAATCAGTCAAAGAAAAGACCCCAACAAAGGTAAGAATATGATGTTCTTCTTATTACCTTTTAGCTTTAGACAGGAAAAAGGAAAGGGAAAAAACTGGTGTTGTGGATTGAAGAAGAAAAAAAATAGAGATAAAAGAGATATTTGTTCTTGCTTAGGTTGAGATGCATGGCTTGAATAATTGCACCATCTACATGAGGCAATTGCATTTGCCGTGATCAGTTTGGGCCCCTTGGGGTCCCTTCCAATAATAATGAAAAAAAGAATTAGGTACCAAAAACTTCATGTATGTGACAGATTCCGGACTCTTTTGTAGGACCCTTGCGTGATCTCCAGGATTCTACAAAGGAGACGTGAGCCATGTGTGGTCATTGGTGGCATTTGACACTTGCTGGTGGAGGTAGGAAGATTTGTTAAGAGTGGTTAAGAGATTGCTGTGGTGGGGCATAAATTGTGTTTTATGAACAGATTTGGATGTCCTTTAGTGATTGGGATTTTTTTGGCATGATTGAGGGTAGATTATCTTCTAAAGAGCTGATACGATAGGGTTGAAATTATGGCTGCTTGATCTACAGTAAAATATTCTTTTTGATCCTATATTACCGCAGGTTTATAGTTTCCTTTGGTTCAATTCAAACATACTTAAAAAGGAGTTTTAGAATCAATTTTAAATTATCTTAGCTATAGGTGATAGGTCTTACCATTTAATAATAATTAATATTTTTTAAAATTAAACTATTAATATAAAATAGAGGGAGCATATGTCTATGCATGTTTAATAGATTATTCCCTCTATTTTAAAGTTTTATTTGGCAAAAAAATTTGTTACATATTAATAGCTTCATTTGGTTCAATTTAAAGAATTGAAAACTTAAAAAATAGTGTCATAAGCTTATCTTCCCTTTTTTTAGAGGTGAGTTTCACCATTCAATAAAAATTATAATTTTTATATATATAACTATTAATATAAGACGAAGGGAGTACTATATAGGTAATTCCGATGTTTTTAAATATGAATATTTATTTTTAAAATAAAAACTTGATGTTTTGTAAGAAGATTTTGATAACGGGGAAAATAAGGTAATATAAATGTTTTTTTACTTCAAAAATACAAATGGGTAGGGACTGCATTTGTGTGTTTCTTATTAGTATTTTGAAAATGCTATAACACACAGCGATGCTTTCCTAAGGCTTGCCACAATATAGTGTAGGTCCTGCGTATAGTCATGGGGCTTGCACGAGGTTTGCACATTATGGTGGGTGTTACAGAAATATCCATCACTTTACCTAAATTCTGGAGACAGTATTCACATATTCTATACAAATGACAAGAATTCTTAAGTTTGTAATTGTGCAAGAAGATACAAAACATGTCTTCATGGATTTTGTAACAAGCCTGCATAGCACATAAAAAAAAGTACTTTTAATAATTAATATAAGGGGAATGTAGTGTATTCCCTCTGTCCCATATTTATAGACCAATTAAGTTTTTGAAAAAAAATTAAATAAAAAATAAAAAATAAAAAACAAATGATACTTAATTATTATTATATATGGACTTCAATGAAAGAAATATTTTGGTTCTGTTGTGCTTATGGTGCTCTATATGGATTAGTTTTGACTTCAAGGGAGTCATGATGAGGATGATGGAAATACAGACGCAAGTTTGAAAAAATGACCATTGACATGTGATTGGATTTAATAGAACCTAGGTTCAGAAAGTAGAAACCACCTAAATATTTCTGCTCAGGCACGTGGATAAGATAAGATGGTGGTTGGGCTGTAGTGCAACTCAACATAAGAAAGTAGTAAACTGAAAAGCATTTGACGTGAATAGATTTGAACTATTCGATTACAACAAAAAATGTGTACAATTATTTGATAAAAGTATTACATAAAATAACTTGAATATATTGTTCTTAAAAATGTCACCAGTTTCTTAAAAATGTCACCAATTTCTTAACTCATTGGTTCCACCTTCTGCCTCTTTCTCCTCCACCATATAGTAGCACTAGCTCCGCCTCCCCAACCTTTGGCTCCACCTCCTCCTCCCCTCCATTGTCACCATCTCTTCCTCCACTATGACCTTTTCCTCCACCACCTCCTCCTTTTTGAAATATGAGAACTATTGATGAACTAGCCAAGTGACAACACCAATAAAAAATGAGTCTTTCTCCACAAATTTTAATCTTAAACAATGAACACATAAACATGTTCTATTATTTAGAACTAAAATGGGTTTCGTGACATTTTGAAAATCTCATGTATATTATGAATTTTGAATAGAAGTTATAAAAAATGAAATTTGAACTATTGACATGATATCGACATGCCAAAGGTTTTATGACTTGTCAATACACTCATCAACATATCAACATTGCCAACCAATTGCATAAAGAAGTCTACAACTATCGTTTGTATAAAGTGACCACTTTTTTGGTTACCGCCTTAACCTGATATATATAGGATTTAGGGGAAAATCCTAATTTTGGGTTCCAAAATCTTGTTTATTGCTTGAAATCTAAGTGGAGTGAGGTTTAAGGGGTGAGGATGAGGAAGGCAACTAATAGAGAAGGAAGAGGTGAGCAAGCATTAAGATTTGCCATTTGGGAAGTAGGATTCTTATCAATCAATGATTCAAAGTTTTGTAATGGATCTATAAAAAAAATTAAGGTTTTAGTTGCAACTTTGGTGGGGTGTGTCACAGGCAAAGAATTTGAATTTAATAACCTTCAAAAACTTGAGGGTCACCACTATGCCTCAAGTCCAAAACTAAAGTTAAGAACTACAAAATGTAGCCTTGTGCAAAAATTAAGCTACTGTAAAAAATATTAATAAATCAATCAACTGTAGAATTATGCTAATGTTTTTAACGTGAAAACCCAATTAGGAAAACCATTTGACCAACCCTTGGCTGATTAACCAAATTCATTAAGAAGATCTAGAACTTACAAAGACCCAAATATGACCATAACAGTAGAAGTTCATATCTACATGTCCCTTGGCTACCAAAGCCCTTCTTGGTACTTCCAAATATCATCTTTTGTCTTCTTCTTCCTTAGGATGATCACCATATTTAATTAAAGTCTATATTGATTTTCTCCCTCTTCAACTCTTATGTCTAATGACCTCCTTTATGATGTGTGTAGCAACCCACAACTCATAAATCAACTCTTGACTCACTTTGAATCAAGTGTATATATGAAGTAACCAAACAAATCTATCAGGAAGCTAATGGATACACATGCCAATTTGATGGTTTCTAATGCCAAATACAAAATATCTCAATAACTGCTAGCTAATGAAATCACTAATCAACAATCAAGGAGTGATTGAGACACAAGAAAGACAAAACAAGAGCACATTACACACATGAGTTTGAGGAAAAGAAACTAAATCTTCATCAAGGAGTGATTAAAGAGACTCAAGGTAAATCAACAATAAAAAATGAGTTTTGATTGAGGAACTAGAAGGAGACAAAGACACAAGGAAGAGAAAAGCTTCAATTCTTAGAGGAGACGACTTGAAGGCAACCAACAAAAGAGAAGGAGGTTCAAGCAAAATGAGTTTGTGTTAGTCTCAATAGAGGTTGTTGGTTTATTTTGGTCTTATAAGATGTCTTGCTTACTAATGCATTGATTTGGGCCTTGTGAGGCTGCCATGGTTTTGTACCCTAGTTTGGGCTTTCCACATAAATATCCTTGCATGATCTTGTATATTTGGTTTGATTGCCTACTTGTTGGTGGGTCCACTCAATGGTGCCTATGGGTGGGCCCAACATGGTCCACTGCTACCCCTATCTGTCAAAAAGTGATGTTTCCCCAATGAAGTGCTTATTGTTTGAGATGATTTCATAGAGGCTTTTGTTGAGAAGTATTTCTATAAGATAGTTCAAGATGAGATGAGGATGGAGTTCATGGAACTCAAGCAAGGTAAGTGGTTAAGTATGAGGCAAAATTAATAGAGTTGGTGCTTTGCCAATAACATGGCTCAGAGGCCATCTATTTGTGCAAAGAAGTTTTCATGGGGGCTGAAGTCTCCCATTTGAGGGAAGTTAGCAGCTCTATGACAAAGAGACCAAGGGAAGTGGTCAAAAGTGCACTAGTAGCAAAACAAAAGAATGTTGATTGCCATAAGCAATTGGGAACACCAACAAGCTAAAGAGGAGTCACAGGGAGTAGAACCAAAAGAATTAGTTGCAAGAGCTTATTGACAAGGGTTTTATTCCACCAAGGGAAATAACCTTGGGGAGCACCAATTTTGTTTATGCAAAAGAAGGATGGGTCATTGAGGCTATGCATTAACTATTATTTCAAATCCAGTTACTATCAAGAATAAGTACCCTATGCTTATTATCAATGATTTTTTTATCTTCAATCAAGGTATCATTCATTGAGTATTAAAGAAGAGGATGTCTAAAAAGGAACATTCCGCACACAGTATGGTGAGTATGAGTTCTTGGTTATGCCTTTTGGATTGACCAAAGCACCTGTTGTGACACCTCACATTTTTCTCAAAGAAAATCCATCTTTTCATACTAAAAAAAATTAATTTGGCCATCGATGACCATTGACACATCGATGAAGCTACCGATAGAAATATGCTTTCCCTATCAGCAAGCATCGACGCACCAATGGGTTGTTGATGATAATTGCATACATGCAACTATTTGATAATGCAAAGTGGTTAAGCACTTTTTGACCATGAGAGTAGTTATCTCAGTATTTAATGGAGTGAACCTGACCTTGGAGAAGAAAAGGAGTCCACAGAGAGACCAATAATCGGTGGGAGAGCATTTGGAGTCTATTGGGGTAGAACTTACTCTAGAGAGAGAAAGAAGATCACGCTTTGAGGTTGGATTGCTTTCTAAACTTGAAATTTTAAGTGAAATACTCTATTTCTAATTTTATTCAAGTTCTTCATCATCATGAACTTGTTTTTCAATTATTTTTAAGGAATCTTGGAGTTCGACATTGCTTTCATGGTATAGTGGGATTTGATGGTCATGATTATGGTCAAAGTGACAATTCTTCTTTGTAGAAAGGTTTCTAATGAAATTCTATGTTGACAACATGTTTGAATTGAATTTGAGTATATGATCTTAATTTTTCAATCATTGGCAAGGCCACCAACGTGTCGGTGACTACACAGCCAAGAGGAAGATGATGAACAATACTCTTACTAGCTAACCCATTGTCAGTGGTTGACTCATCGGTGAGGCATCAATGAGGAAGGTAGTATACCAGCCAACCCACTTTTGGTAGGATTCGACACATCATTGAACTCACTGAGAGTCATCGGTGAGGTAATTGACCCATCGGTAAGGTTATTGATGGTATTTCAGCTTCATTGTCGGTAGGGTTTGATATGTCGATGAACCCACCGATGGTCATTGGTGACATAACAACATTGTCCGCAAGGTTACTGTTGTTACGTCCAAACTAAGACTATGAAGTAGTCTAGTTCAAATTTCTTTTTTTACTTGTCAACTATAGTAAACAAGGTCGATCCACAGGGAAAGCCTTGTGTGACACAGAAAGCTATTACGAAGAGAATAGAATAGAGAAGGAAAGTGAAATAGATAATAAGAGACAATCAAAGAGAAAGTGCTAAGGCATCAAAAATCCACTTGCAATAAATATCTAACATATACTTCATTCAAATGATAACTCAATTAAGATCAAATAAAAATTTGTCTCAATCGAAAAATTTATCTTTTAAAGAACTTTGAAATAGAATAATAGTAATTAATTTTTTACTACGTGAAAGTATTAAGTGTATAATCACAGAGAATTATAAGCATTCAACGTGTCTTTCGTCAACGCTAAATCAAATAATTACATAGATTATAAACTCTTTAGATATGAAACATCAATTTAAACTGATAAAGAACTTACTTGAATCAAAGTATCCATTAAACATCAAGTACAAACTTCATTCCTAGCCTTAGCTTGAGAGTTTTAGAAAGCCATTACAATAAAACTAAAAACAAAGATACAAAATGAGAGAATAAAATAGGAGAAGAGAGCTCCAAAGAGGAGAGAATGATCCATCTATCACGTCCACCCCTCTATTTATAGGAATAGAAAGGGTTGATTCAAAGGGAAAAGTCAAATCATATTTCCAGATTGCATCCTGATTGATTGCCTGATTAATTGCTTCTTTGGCAATGATTAGATTCTAAATAAATCACATAAATCAATAATTTATTTAGCAAATAAGTATCTTTGAATCTTACTTTAGATATCTAATCAGCCTCATTGCCTTTCCTTATGTGTATCAATCATAATCAATGAAAATATTCTCCATGTGCTGGCCTCGGGTTAGTTTATTAGCTGTCTGATTGCATGCCGGATTCGACCCATATATCTTCAGAATTTGGAATTTCTTCTTGAAATAACACTTGTATCTACGGAAGTCTTCTTTCCAATGCCACAAGAATGGTATCAATCCGAATTATACAGAGAAAGATATGGTCAAAATACTATGGCTATGTCAATCTGTCTAAATCAGCTTCTTTCCTAATTTAGTTCTCTTGATGCAAATATCAAATCAAACGGGTCCACAAGGTTGTGTTCGACCATTCCATGCATGTTTAGACTATTAAGAGCACATTATTAACTTTTAAATATCTTTGGGTAGTTGGGCTTCACTTCATATTCCAGTTCGATCTTGTTGAAGCCTGTTTAGACAAGTAAACTCAATTAAGGTCCAGGTAACCTATTCAAAACATAAATAACCCAAATAAGCAACGACTTAACACAAAATAGGATTGTAATTTTAAAATTTGAAAATATTTTATTAAACATTATTTCAGTGCATCAAATACCCCCAAACCTACTTTTTGCTAGTCCTCGAGCAAAACAAAAATTAACAATAGAAAACAAAACTAACTACTCCACTTCCGCAGGAAATCTCGATTGCATTTAGCATATGCAACAAGCCTTTAAACCCCTAGCTTACACTAGTAGACAAGTTGTGTCTCATGAGGGTTTGCAGCGAATATACCACAAAATTTAAAATTTAAATGATAGAAGAAAATTAAAATTAAAACCACGTCAAATTTATAAATCAACTCCTCCTAAACATGTGACTTCATTTAGTGAAATCAATCATGCATAATATAACTTGTCTTCTGAAACAATAATTCATTCTAACAACTTCATATTGGTGGCAAGTACTCATACATACATAATAGTTTTAGGAAAAACAGACATTGCCAAGTAATTATACAATCCCAATCTCATGATTCGAACAACTCAATGTGTCTCATGTCTACTCAGCAATTTCAATTTTAACACTAAAAAAAAGGCATTGACATCCATTCATCTTCAAGAGATCATAATAGAGAATCTTGCAAAACCTTCATTTAAAAGTAAAACACCCTAGATCACATGTCAACTCATTCAAGATATAATTGCATAGTGTCCTACTAGAATTTTATGCTCATCTCACATGACATGTTTAAGGCTTAGCCTTTTCAGCTTTCTATAAGATCCATGTAACAAGTGTTAGGCCAGTGACTCCCAATCTAGTTGGCTCAGGGCACTAGGTGTTAAAGCACCCCTCAAGCTTCATAACTTGAACCAAATAGGCTTCAAGGCTATGCATGTCATAAATTAGTCAACTCTACCTTTTGACTCGAACACCCTATGCTTAGTGAGGCACGCTGAGTCCCGGTCTACTCAATAGAGTGACTTTAATTCTTTACAATTTTCATTCTTTTTTTCACATTTTTTTCTCTTTTTATTTCACTTGAGCACATTATACAATCAACTTGAATTGTGTTGACAAAAAGTCCTCGATTGTTCTACAAACCAAGAATAGTGAAGCTCAAAACTCTATCATGATAACATGAATACTACTAGATCATGCCAAAGTTTTACTCCCATAAGAAAATAATTACTTAGATTCAATGATATCCACCAAGATGTAAGACCATAATTAAGGGCTTGAATTGTCACTTAGGCAAATATATTGCTTTATTTGTTTTTCAAAATAGGAGCACAAAAAACCAATATGAAGTAATCAGAACTCAAAATTATTAAATATGTTAAGTCATATTCTGAATAGTATGATATCTTTAAACAAAGTCACATGTCTAAAAGAAGCATCAATGTAATAAGCAAAAACATAAATCTAACTAATTTTTTTTTAAATTTTTTATTTTTTAAGTAAAACAAACAAACATAAAAAAAAATCTCTTTCTACACCCCCAAACCTAAACTAAACATTGTCCTCAATGTAAAAAATTTTTTTTGTTTTTTTTTGTTTTTTTTGGAAAAAATCATGAAAAGAAGATCAACCCTCATAATTTGGATTTTCAAGAGATGTAGACTCAACTTCAGGGACAAAATGGTTTAAAAATGGTTTCAAATGTTGGCCATTAACTTTGAAAACATCACCATTTTTTGGGTTTTCAATTTCAATAGTTTCATAAGGAAAAACAGTTTTGACAATGAAAGGACCTGTCCAACGTGATCTTAATTTTCCTGAAAAGAGATGAAGTCGAGAGTTGTACAATAAAACTTTTTGAAAGGGCTCAAAAGTTTTTCATAAAATGTTTTTATCATGAAAAACCTCCATTCTCTCTTTGTAAAGTTTTGAACTCTCATAAGCATCATGTCGAATTTCCTCTAACTCATTGATTTGCATTTATCTATTTAAGCCAACCTTATCAAAGTTAAAATTCAAAGCTTTGATTGCCCAATATGCCCTATGTTCCAACTCCACAGGCAAGTGACAAGCTTTTCCAAAAATCAAACGGTAATGAAACATGCCAATTGGGGTCTTAAAAGCGGTACAGTAAGCCCAAAGAGCATCGGTTAGCCGTAAAGACCAATCTTTACCATTTGGATTTACCATTTTTTGCAAAATATATTTAATTTCCCTATTAGAAATCTCAACTTGTCCACTTGTTTGTGGGTGATAGGGGGTAGCTACTTTGTGGGTAATCCCATACTTCCTCATCAAAGCCCCAAAAGGCTTATTGCAAAAATGTGACCCCCCGTCACTTATAGTGGCTTGAGGTGTTCCAAACCTTGAAAATATATTTTCTTTTAAAAAATGCACAACGACTTTGTGGTCATTGGTTTTGCTTGGAACAGCCTTAATCCATTTGGAAACATAATCAACGGCAACTAAAATGTAAACATAGCCAAAAGGAGGAAAAGGTCTCATGAAATCAATGCCCCAACAATCAAAAATCTCAATAACCAATATGAGGTTAAGGGGCATCATATTTCAGCTAACACATCAAAATAGTCTCATGCTTCCTCAGGTTCTTTACTAAAAAACTCTCCATTACACATCATTTCAACAAATTGCCTCATTTGAGAAGATAAACCATTATAAAAGAAACTAATCGTACACCATGTTTCATATCCATGATGTGGGCACAACAACAAAAGTTCTTTAAATCTCTCCCAACATTGATAGAAGGTCTTATTTTTTTTTTGTGAAAAATTTATGATGTTCTTTTTAAGTGTATTAGTTCTATGGGTGGGAAAAAACTTTTTCAAAAATTCTCTTTGCATTTCTTACCATGTTCCAATGGATCTTGGCTTCAAAGAATTTAACTATTTTTTTGCTTTTTCCTTTAAAGAAAATGGAAAGAGTTTTAATTGAATAACATCATTTGAAACATTTTGGTTTGACAATCTTGCACAAACCTCTTCAAACTCTTTTAAATGCAAATATGGGCTTTCCGAATCTAAGCCATGAAATTTGGGTAGTAATTGAATTACACCCGGCTTGAGTTCAAAACCACCTACATTAGTTGGAAAAATCATGCAAGAAGGAGAACTTGATCTAGTTGGTTGCAAATAATCATGCAAGGTTTTAACTTGAATATTTTGTGCATTATTATCCCTATTATCACTTCTTAGTTCCTCATTAGTTCTTAGATCCTCCATTGTATCAAAATAAAGATAATTTTCAAAAGATTTGTTTACTCTTTTCAATCGTCCAGAATAATCACGCACCCATGTGAACATGCAACAACAATTGTTTTTTAATAACAAACAAAAGTAAAAGTGCAAAAATTAAATGATAAAATATAAAAAGTTAGAGGGTCAAAACCACCCACATTAGTTGGAAAAATCATGCAAGAAGGAGAACTTGATCTAGTTGGTTGCAAATAATCACGCAAGGTTTTAACTTGAATATTTTGTGCATTATTATCCCCATTATTACTTCTTAGTTCCTCATTAGTTCTTAGATCCTCCATTGTATCAAAATAAAGATAATTTTCAAAAGATTTGTTCACTCTTTTCAATCGTCCAGAATAATCACACACCCATGTGAACATGTAACAACAAATTTTTTTTTAATAACAAACAAAAGTAAAAGTGCAAAAATTAAATGATAAAATATAAAAAGTTAGAGGGTTATAAGTTAATAGACAAAAATTAAAATTGCAAAATAAGGCCAAAGGCACTATCAAGGTACACGTTTGATCCCGAAAAATTTTCGGTAGTAACATGGGTAGTGCCTCCGGTCTCAAAAAAAAGAAAAATTACAGAATTTAAGTACTAAAAGTAAATGACAATTTAAAGAGTTAGTGTGCAAAAAAAAAAGTTAGAGAATTAGTAAAGTTAGAGTGAGTTTTTTTTTCGTAACGGATTCTTGTCACACGTTGCAATCCCTGGCAACAGTGCCAATTTGTTGTTATGTCCAAACTAAGACTATGAAGTAGTCTAGTTTAGATGTCTTTTTTTACTTGTCAACTATAGTAAATAAGGTCGATCCATAGGGAAAGCCTTGTGTGACACAGAAAGCTATTACGAAGAGAATAGAATAGAGAAGGAAAGTGAAATAGATAATAAGAGACAATCAAAGAGAAAATGCTAAGGCATCAAAAATCCACTTGCAATAAATCTCTAACATATACTTCATTCAAATGATAACTCAATTAAGATCAAATAAAAAATTTTCTCAATCGAAAAATTTATCTTTTAAAGAACTTTGAAATAGAATAATAGTAATTGATTGTTTATTACGTGAAAGTATTAAGTGTATAATCACAGAGAATTATAAGCATTCAGCATGCCTTTCGTCAATGCTAAATCAAATAATTATATAGATTATAAACTCTTTAAATATGAAACATCAATTTAAAATGATAAAGAACTTACTTGAATCAAAGTATCCATTAAACATCAAGTACAAGCTTCATTCCTAGCCTTAGCTTGAGAGTTTTAGAAAGCCATTACAATAAAACTAAAAACAAAGATACAAAATGAGAGAAGAAAATAGGAGAAGAGAGCTCCAAAGAGGAGAGAATGATCCATCTATCACGTCCACCCCTCTATTTATAGGAATAGAAGGGGTTGATTCAAAGGGAAAAGTCAAATCATATCTTCAGATTGCATCCTAATTGATTGCCTGATTAATTGCTTCTTTGGCAATGATTAGATTCTAAATAAATCACATAAATCAATGATTTATTTAGCAAATAAGTATCTTTGAATCTTACTTTAGATATCCAATCAGCCTCATTGCCTTTCCTTATGTGTATCAATCATAATCAATGAAAATATTCTCCATGTGTTGGCCTCGGGTTAGTTTACTAGCTGTCTGATTGCATGCCAGATTCGACCCATATATCTTCAGAATTTGGAATTTCTTCTTGAAATAACACTTGTAGCCATGGAAGTCTTATTTCCAATGCTACCAGAATCGTATCAAACCGAATTATACAGAGAAAGATATGGTCAAAATACTATTTCTGTGTCAATCTATCCAAATCAGCTTCTTTCCTAATTTAGTTCTCTTGATGCAAATATCAAATCAAACGGGTCCACAAGGTTGTGTTCGACCATTCCATGCATGTTTATACTTTTATTAACTTTTAAATAGCTTTGGGTAGTTGGGCTTCACTTCATATTCCAGTTCGATCTTATTGAAGCCTGTTTAGATAAGTAAACTCAATTAAGGTCTAGCTAACCTATTCAAAACATAAATAACCCAAATAAGCAACGACTTAACACAAAATAGGATTGCAATTTTAAAATTTGAAAATATTTTATTAAACATTATTTCAGTGCATCAGTTACCGATGGTAATGCATGTTTTGAATTTTTAATAGATGTTAAGCAATGCTAAAGCTATGTTTATTATGTATATAAATGCATGATTTGAAGCATTTAATAATGTGACTAAAGTGAAACTATGTATTATTATGTAAGGGTTAATGAACCCTAATACTTATGTATGAGACCACTTAATGTGATGAATGTGATGGATGGGTACTGTAAATGATGCATTTGGCCCATGAGGTCAAAGATTCCTTAGTGCCTTGGTTACTCAAGTAAGTCTTTAGCCACGTAGACGGAAAATGTTTAGTATGAAACATGACTAAGGTCTTCTGACTCTCTAAGTATGGGATCATGTAGAACTGTTTCCCTAGCGTCGGAGTCAAGTTCAAATGGACTAATGATTAAAAGATGACTTGTCCAACACAATACAATACAAAAGGTTTCGATGATCATGGAAGTTAAAATCTCAACACTAGGGTCTATGAGCTCTAGAGAACCTTTACTTTATGGAGTGGATGGGGTGAGGTAGGCTTTAAAGGAAATGAAGTCGTATTGTGATTGCCCAATATCTAGTTGATTGGAGCTGCTAAATGAGGTTATAATGTCTAGAAAACCTTATGATGGGATTGATATTTTGGAATTGAATACTTGTTGATGAAAGGTATTTTAAATATGATTTTGTGTATTTCTTCAAGGATTTACTAATGAGCATTTCTTGTATATTGTTCATATTTTTTGGGTTTTGTTTAGATTGTTATCCCACTGAGTATTCATGTATACTTAGTGTCATTTGTAGTGTAGGTGTCCAGGACGAGATAAGAGGTAAGAGATGTCATAGATGTAGCTTGACTAGCCTTATAGTCGGATGAGGCATTTCTTCTTTTAGGTTTGATTAGACATGAGAGTGAGTAATTTTAATTTCATTAGCTTTGATATGATCAATAGACAATTATGTAGTTGTAGATCCTGTGAATATTTTAATTTGTTAGATGCAATAGAATATTAATTATGTTATGATTATCACATCAATGGTTTGTAAAATGTGGTTATTTTCATGCCCCTAATTCATGATTTTGAATAAATTTCTTTTAATGGTTTATTTTCACTATCCATATGGAAGGAGATGAACAATGTTTTCCCTTTTCAAGTATTTTTGCCAAGAAGGAGATAAATGTTTTACCTTAAAGTGCTGTGAAATTGAGGGTGTGATACTGTCATTCTTCATGGATATGATAAATAGATTTTTACATTCTTATTTGGATCATTTCATTATTGTTTTTGCCAATGACATCTTGATATATTCACCAAGTGAGGAGGAGCACAAAGAGCAACTTTGGATTGCACTACAGATGTTAAGGGAACATCACTTTACGTGAAGTTTAACAAATATAGTTCTCATTGAACAAAGTTATATTTCTTGGTCATTTCAATTCAAAGGATTTGGATCCAACAAATGTGGAGGCGGTGTTAGTTGGGAAAGACTAAAATCAATTACATATATAAGGAGTTTCTTGGGACTAGTAGGATATTACAAATGATTCATTCTAGCATTTTCAGTCATCTCTGCATTGATGACCAAGCTAACGCAGAAGAATATGAAGTATAATTGGAACAAAGAATGTGAAGCTAATTTTTGGGAACTTAAGTTTTTACATATCATACGAGTGAATGTATTTATTTTCCCAAAATGGCCTCAACATGAGGCAACAAAGGTTGATTGAGTTTCTCAAGGACTATGACTACACCATTGCTTTTCATCCAAGAAAAGAAAATGTAATAGTAGATGCACTCAGTCAAAAGTTGGGTTCTCAAATTATAGCAATGTGATTGCAGCAATGAAAGTTATTGGAGGCTATCTCCGATTTTAAGTCAAAGGTATCAATGGAGGATATGCGGAAATTTTTAGCAACTCTTTTTATCAATTCATTTATCTATGCCAAAGTCGTGGAGCTACATAAGGATACGTGGAAACATTTGATCCAAATTTTCCATTGGAGGAGGCCAAGAACGATCCGCGGGTGTGTAGGTCAATGGGCGATGGGAAAGTTTGGCATGACCTATATGATGAGAGGAGTTCGTACCAATGGCCAACACATCGATGGAAATTTGGAGGCTAGGCTGAGTGAGGAAACAAGGTACGAGAAGCATTTTCACTAGGAGGAGGTTAGGAATGTTGGGGGAGATCAACATCAATAAAGTATGGGCAGCGACAATGAGGCAACTACAATGAGTAGATAACAAAAGTGGGTGGAGGACGATTAGAAGAGGGAGCATGACTAGTGAGGGAAGAGGGTGGGGGGAGCAAGTTTTGGGTTTGGAGAGGGTTGGGTCAGTTGCATATTTTTGTGCCACATGTGCAGAGGCTTATCAAGTGCACATGACCAATTCAAAGAATACTAAAAATTTCGTGACATTGAAAAATACATTGTGTTTGAGGTTCAATTTTGTAAAATACTCTTCTAAAAATATTATATTCTTTTTAACCCTACACGTAAAGGTTTTTCCAAACTTCATGTCATTGTGTAAAGAATTCCCAAAATTAAGGTTTGAGCCTTATTATGACAATTTTACCCTCATCTCACCACCTCATGCCTCCACTATGCTAGTGAAGCATCGCTTCGCGTTGAATGCGTTTGTTGAATGTGTCGATTGAATGTAAACAAAAAAAATGGCCACGCTTCACCAAGTAAACTATGAAGAGACTAGATGCTCTAGTCTCTTCTTTATGTGCAGGATGATGGAGATGAGAAAGACCAGATGCTCTTTGCCTCTTCCGCATCATGTGATTCCTCCTGATCTTGTCATTGCTTTCAGTAAGGGGTGGCCACAGTGAAATTACTATTGAAGAGCCTCAAGTTTTGGCCATATGCCCTCATCAAGGAGTCTAGGAAGCCTCAATTTTGATTTATTTTCAAATCATTTGAACCTTAGGGTTAAAACGTTTTGACAGGTTGTTGTGAATGTCCTAGGGGCTGCCATTGGGGGCCACGTGCTAGGGTAATTAGGTAATTATGTAATAAGGGTATTTTAGTAATTAAGTTAATTAGGGTATTAGTGCTTTCCTTTAATTATGCTAATGGACCTTAGGTACTTGTTAGTGAGCCTACTTGGCTAGTCTATTTAAATGTAAGGCTATGCCCTAATTGGGAATTATGAATGAATCAATTAGTGTCTAATGCTCTCCTCTTCTCCCTTGCCTCTCTCCCCTGTCCAGCGGCCATGCTGCTCCTCCCCTGCTTTCTTGGCCTTCCTGCGCTACTCCCTTCTCTTTACTGGCTATCCAGGCCGTTGTGGACACCGGTCCACAACAAGAAGCAATTAACATGTTTGAAATGTTTGATTTTGATGTTTTTATCAAAACAATTTGTACATATTTTCAAATCATTTGAACCTTAGTGTCCAAATGTTTAACAAAATTGTCAAATCATTTTAACACAATTGTTAAAATATTTTGGTTTGTCAATAGAGAAAGTTATAGCTTTGTTAAAATAATAGTGTTAAAATGATTTGAAAATAATGTTCAAATGTTTTAATACCATTGCCAATTTAGGGGTTAGGACAATTTAAATGATTTAACATTTTAGTTAATTGGTGAAAGCCACTAGACATTTACTTAGATTAGGGTTTGATAATTAGATAAGTACTTGACATTTTAGTAATTTCTTGTCTTTAGATTGATGTATATCAGTGGAAGAGAATAAGAACATTTAACCATACATGCAAGACACCAAGGGTCCTTTTCTTTGGCCAAGAAGTGCGGGGAAGTTTCAATGCATACTTCCATAGATTCCTAAGGGCTTACATTTTATCATCAGTTATCTCACAAAACCAAAGAAATATATTAAAGATACAAAGATCTCTCCTCAAGAATCAGTAGAAGTATGCACTAAGACATGCTTCTCCCTTGTGCTTTTTGGTAGAATCAGAGTGCTCTTTATTGTGCACATTTGGTTCTTATTGTCCTCGACTAGTAAAAGAATTTCTAATGAGAGGTTCGACTTGTCAACTGTGCATATGGTTCTTATGGCCATGCTGGCATGATAAATAATAGTTTGTCCAAGGCCTTCTCAACTAGTTCATGAGGGAATTACTCATATAGATAACGATGATTATAGAGGCAAGATTGTCGTACGTATTAATATAAAATTTCAGATTTACTCTTTGTAATTGATTGTATTTAATTTATGATTTAAGGTGTCCTGCATTTGTGTGTCCGCTAGATATGTCGAAACCTTAAAATGTTTTAGCATATATTTTAAAATGTTTGTACAAAGATGTAAAAAAGATTTGATTTATGTGTTAAATTGTCAAAATGTTTTAAAACATGTCAAATCATTTTTGCACATTGGTCAATTATTTAAATATCTCTGTAAACATTTTTACATTTTCTTAGAAAGTATGTTATATGGGTCATCCAGCAATTAAAAAAGTATGCTATACAATCTTCCAAAGGTTAAGACATATATCATATAGTCATCCAATGATTAGAAAATATATCAAACATCAATCTCTATCCAAAGAGAATCATATCAACTTTGCACAAATGAACTATGTCAACATTCCTTGTATCTCTAAGTTCAATCAAAATACCCATTCAAATGTTCAATCAATGGACCCTCTCAATATCTTAGCTACCATCTATATACTTAAATGATGGGATATATCTAGGGTTCCACAAAAATCCCGAACCCGACCCAAAATTAACCAGGTTCGGGTTGGGTCGGGTACTTACTTGGGTCGGGTAGGGTATAAAAAAAACCCGTATGAGTTTCGTGTTGGGTCGGGTTTAATAAAAAAAACCTAAAACCCGACCTGACCCTACTACTTTAATTCATTACCCAAACCCTAAATCCCTAATACCCTTTCTCCCATTCGGCTACTGCATGGCAGCGACATTCCCACCCTCCATTCATCGTTGGCTTGCCAGCCTCCCCCGCCCCTTCACCCCCCTCTTCTGCAGCTTGCCAGCCTCCCCCCTTCGTCCTTCTTGTCTGTGGCATTCTGGCCTCCCCGGCTCCCCCTTCTTCCTCCACGTTTGTGAGCCTCCCCGTCCTCACCCCCTTCATCCTCCCTTGTCAGTTGCTTGCCTGCCTCCCCGTCACCGACCGACCTCCCCCTTGTCGTCCCTATCAAGCCAAAAAGAATATCAGAGAAGGTGTTGTGCTACAAAAGAAGGAAGAAGGGAAAAGCAGTTCAAAGTCGCTCCTGGCCTCTGAAATCTGAGCTCTTGGTGAAGCAAGAAGCTGATGCCCGATGCAGTAGGCAGGGGATTTCACCATTTTTTCGAGTATGGCCAGTCCAGTGGGGTCAACCTCTTCCACTGTGTTGTAGAGCATGGGTCTGACCCATTGGCGTCACAGAGGTACGGAGAGCTGTGGTCGGCTGATCCGGACTGAGTTGGGGAAGCCTGGGATATGAAACTCGTCTGCGACAATCCGGGCGTGGGGGAGGTTGAGCCAAAGAGAGAAGTAAGCTGCATTGCCATACCCACCGCAGGTAGTGAAAGTTTCGTGGCAGGTGCCGTGGGCACGGACAATTTTTTGGTGATGTTGGATGCTGGTTTTGCTTTGCCATGTGGGTTTGCATTTAAATCTCTGTTTACGTGTGGTAGATGCTGATTGGAGTACTCTTGTGTTTTGCTGTCTTTCTTTTTTAATTGTTGCAAAATGGTTCATGTATTCTCTGCATCTTTTATTGATTTTCGAAAGGAATATTTTTTTTTTTGTTTTCCATCACTGATTTTGTCATATTTGTTTATTTTCCGTGCTTTCCCCCTGTTTACTTGTGAATAATCTACCTCCCTATGTGAGCAGGGAACCCTATCTTGAACTGGTGCTAATTATCTCGTCCCCAAAGATTAGCTTTTCTTGTATATAGTAGATACCCATCTTGAATCTGATGGACTTCTTCAGAGGAGGAACGTTAATTTGTTGTCTAATGTATGATCAACTCTTTTCGGTTCGGCTATGGACTTGTGCTTCCAAATGGTTATTGACAGAGCTCATTGGCATTCTGTCATTCTGTCCACTTCCAATGAACAGGATGAACACATACTTTCTCAGCTTCTTCTAGCAATGGAGGTGGTCATCCTGCCAACTGACCTCTGTTGGCTTCTCTTTGGATGGTGGTTATTGGTATTTTTTTTGGTTAATCTATTAGATAAGATTTGATCTTCGGTTTGCACCTGATATAGTGTCACTATGGTATCAAATTTTAATGGGGTTGCGTTAGTTTGTGGTGGTTTTGCATGTGTTATATGAGCTATTAATAGAGTTCATTTGGTTTCCCAATCATTTGCTTGTACCAAGAGTTTAATTTATTTCTGGTTTTAATTCGGGTTCTTCGGTAGGGTTTGGGTTGTATCTCGGGTCGAGTAGAGTTTTATTATTTTGGGTTGTATCTTGGGTAGGGTCGGGTACTACAATACTTGACCCCACCCTACCCGAGATGCAGCCCTAGATATATCTTTCTAACCCAATTAATAAATTTTTTTTGTATATTTGTTAATAATCGAATGAAAAAATTAGTGGGTCTAAAGTAGAGTAAAATTTGGCCCATTATCCTAAATGTAGTCAACATGAAAATTTAAACTTATGCAATATATAGTGACCATGAGAAAACTCTACAATCAAAATGCTAAGATTGATATGAAACCTTCTAATTGAGGATCCTCGATGATTTCATACACACCATCCTCACATGGTCTTTGCCAGTTGATCCATCTAAAGTTTCACATAAATAGAGTTAGTTTTGTACAATGCCTACAAGCAGATAGATAGTACATTGAAATGAAACATATATTTCTAATCAATATAATTGACAATTACTTTCAAGTTTGTTATATTGTTAGGTCATCTTTTTTGTATCCATACCCGGCCATGGAGTCAAACCAATTGATTTCTCCCTCAAACACATTAATTACCAAGAGGAGGAAGTGGTTGTTATCAAACAACAGAACGAAGATAGCGTATGACCACATTTCATCTTTATGTAGGCCAAACTAGGTCTTTACCAAGTCGATCATCTTCTCACTTTACAAATTCTTCTTTGTCAATAGCAGAAGGAAGACAATCAAATTCACTTCAAGTACATTATAAGCCTATCCATTTGGTAGACATATAGTAGAAACATAGCTGGCTAAGATAGTATTATATTGGGAAGGTTCCAAAATGGTATTTCGAATATGGTTTTGTGGATAATTTCATTGCCCTATACTAAACCATATATATGTACATATCAATGACTTGTAAACATGAAATCATAAGGTTAATCTTTAAGCAATGTTGACTAATTAAAAGGTACAATCAAGTTAGTAAAAGTCTTACATTAGACGAGATAAGTGCATCTCTAAGCATATGCATAAAATCATTATTTGATACAACCCCGACAACAGAGTGTCCCATCTGTTATGAACTTTCTAATGGTCTCTTGGTCCTTCTCACTTAAATTCTTAAGTGGATAATAGAGCTTGATTTTCAAAAGTCAGTCTTGTATGTTAAAGACCTTATTATAACTCTCTGACTGGGATGTAATTGGGATAGTTGCAAGCACCACCTCTCTAGTAGTGTCCTTCTCCTCATCCTCCTTGGCCTCCTCCTCCTCCTCCCTATTTGTAATGTCCTTGATTTTTCTATAATTTTTATAATTTTTTATTCGTATTTATGAAAAAAATTGACTCTTTAACATATTGATTTTTCATATTTTATCTTGACATTCATAACCGTAGAGTCGGATGTGGGCAGGTCATAGGCCTTGATCATTTATAATTAAACCCTCTCCAAGTGTACAAGGTAGTTGTACTAGGATAAGTATTTAAGGGTTGTCGAACCTCAGAGACGGATGAATTAACTACTAAATATAAAGAAAAAATTTATTAGTAATTTAAACTGAAAAGAACTTAAACTTAAATTAAACAAAGTAAGTAATCAACTAGACTAAATAAAAGAGAACAATATAATGACAAATACTCAAGAAATCAAATTCACTATAGAATCGAAACAAGTCCTTAACTTCTAATCTAAATCTTGTGTGAATATGAACAAGTATTCTAAACTACAAGCTAGAATTACTTTAGAAAGAATTATTAATTAAATTCATGGCATGAACTATCTTTGGCAATAGTGTATATCATATACACTAAACTAAACTATATGCACGACTTGTACAATCTTAGTATAACTAATCTAATTCATTAATCATATGAACATTAAACCTATTCTGTGGTCATCTCATATAAATCACAGAAATTAGAATCGATGTAAATCTCAAAGCTAAATAAATCTAACAACTACATGATAATAAATCAACATTAAAACTCTTCCATTAAAAAGAAAATTTTTTTCATACAATTGTCATTATTCATAATTTAGATCTAAATTAAAAAGAAAAAGGAACGAAAACTTGTCTATAGTTTCATCAACTCCTAAGTAAAAGAAAAACTTAGCCTTACTTGGTAGAAGAAGGCTCTTGAATCTCCATTGAAAGCTTTATTTGCTCATCTATCTTTATCTCCCTTTTCCTTTTAAAAAAATCTACTAAAATTCATCAATTTTGACCCCTATGTGACTTTATATAGCATTAGAGTAATAGAAGAAGTTCTAGTTAGAAAATAACTAAAAATTGGCTTAAAATAAGAAATTGCATGTTAAGCCGATTGACCGGGTACACTACTTTTGTAATCCGAACAAATCTGTTCAATTTTGTGTCTAGTTACTATTTAGAAAGCTAAGTCTATTCATTGGACATACCATATTCTTGTTCAATTTTCTGTTTTTTTCATTAAGCTCTTTTGTTTGTGTCCATATTAATTTCCAATGTGTTTATATACATGAAAATTTGTCCAAATCATTTTAATGCATGTCAAGAATATTGTGAATAATTCTCCATGTTGTCCATAAGCCTCAGTAAGTGCACCTTACCTAGAAAACAAACAATTCATATTTTAGACGTGTAGTTCATAAATAAAATAAACACACTTAAATAAACGCCAAAACTACTAATAATGCCTAAATTAATGAATAATTAAACAAGAATTTTAATATCTATATTAACATAAATAAACCCTTATTAACCTTAAATTAATCTAATACTAGCAAATAAGGCAATATTATATATATATATATATATATATATATATATATATATATATATATATATATATATATATATATATATATATATATATATATATTTATGCTAATGAGGCCTTGACTTGCCATAGGAGCTTTTGATGCAAAAAAAAAACAAAATGGATGAAAATTGAGGAAAAGAAATAAAGGAGAAAAAATAAAAGATCAGATCAGGCACGCTTTGTGCCTGATCGAGAATGGCAAACCTCCTCATCCTTCTATGTTCCTCTAGAGGGAATCAAAGGCGGTGACGCTAGTTGTAGGCCTCCAGTTGGATGAAGTTCGGTTGGTCTTGGCCCTGCAATGGCAGGTTGCTGCCAGATCCCTACCCATGCTACTACTTCGCTGGTCGGATTGGCCGATATGTTGAGATTCTGCCCTTTCTCTTCTTATTTGGCTTCTACAACAACAGCCAACAACGAACCTCTGTTGGTTTGCCCTTGACCAGCTCTACCCTAACCCAATGATGGTGGTGCGCCTCCACCCCTAGCGTTGCTTCCCTCCCTTAGCCCTAGAATGGGCCGATCCCCCTTTTTTCTAATCCCCCTTTTCCCGTGTTTTGGGGCCTTCGCTACTAAAACTCGCCATCTTCCACATGTTGTGGCTCCGCCTAGTTGTCACGAACGTGGTGGCACCAGCTAGAGACACCACCAACTCCCGGCTCTTCTCGTGCATCTTCCAGGTATTTCCCCTATTATTTTTGTCTCTGTTCACAGTGTGAACTTGCCATCAAAGGATTGTGTGCCACTGCAGCCACCTCTAGCCAACAACTCTTGGCAGAGTTAACTTTGCTTGGCCTCCAAGGCCATAACAGAGCTGGCCAAGGTTGTCAAGTTTCTTCCCCAACCCTCCTTGTATACTCTAAGCACTCCTATGTTTCTATTTGCAACTAATCCGGTGTTGGAGGGCCGTTTTTGGCCGATTGGCCTTGGCACAATGATGACCAACCTTGCCAACCTCTATTTTGTTATTCTCCACATGGTTATGCTTTGATTCACATGTGACTTGCACGATGCACAACACCCCCCACCTTTGTCCTTTTTCCATCTTGTCATCGTTGGCCACCGATTGGCCATGAGTAGGTCTTTTCTTAGCTCACCTAGGCTTGGTGATGGCGAGGACTACTGCCACATGCGTCAGATATGCCTCTTTCCTAGTTTGGCCTTTCCACCACCCAAAAACTAGATATGTTGATCATTTTGGCCTAGACAACTTGTGGGTACTTTGGCAGCCAATTTGCCTCATTAGTGGCCAGATCCTACTATCACTGGCTTGAACTGCCTCCCGATTCCATTGACAACTGCCCTTCCCTCAGGTTACCCTTTTGTAAATGGATTTTAGGGTTTAGGCACCACTTCTACATTGCTTGACTAGATTTGACCACCAAAGTCCACCTCTTCTCCATCCTTTAGCCATCAACAATGCAAAATCGCTGTCGTAAGGTGTTGCCCGCAGTCGATTGTTGCGTCTTGCAGCTAGCTGAGTGCTTTTCAACCACCAGGCGACCTCCATTTGACTAATTCCATTTTCGATTATATCTATTACTTATTTTTATCATAGCCTTTCTCTTAGTTGCCCTTGTGTGCCGTCATGAACTTAAAATACTTTGTCTAGAGTGCCGTTAGCCCCATCTTGCCATAATTACTTATGGTGTTTCTTAAATCCTCGGGATAGTAGCTCTCTTGACTAGGCAATGTCTTTGGCCATAGATGCTGCCACCTTCCTATACTCGCCATCAAAGTCATGTGGATTAGAAGGTAGAGGACTTTCAACTCATAATTTCATGATAGCATGGTTTACTTGTTTAGCAGCATGCTAGGGTTACGTGATTTAATGCTACGGATATTAAATGATGATTACTTTGCATGCTGTAAGAGAGGAAAATTATGGAGTCTTGTATATTTTTCTTATACTTATGACAAATGTGTAAGTCATAAGTATGATTTATGTATTTGGATATGTGCGTATGTTAGTATGATGAGTAAATGCTGACAAGTTATGTGATAAATCTTGGGTATTTAGAATGTATGTTTTGTGCACATATGTAAGTGTGGGGAATGAAGAATATGCCAGGATTATGCATGATGTATGGTAAATTATATTAGCTCAATTATGTGTGGTCTTTGTTGTGGATTTGTAGCACCTTGTTTGATGTTGAGAGGTATATATTTGACGAACTGAGATTGAATTAGGTTAGATTGAATCAGTTTGGATTGGAGTGATTGAATGTAGGAGCAATGAACATAAGACTTGGGGGTTAAGTAAGTAAGTAGGTTGAAGATTTGGAGTGTTTATTGGGGATTTAAAAATAGGAAGATTTGATTGCCTAATTATACAAGCATAATGTATGTATAATGAATTGGAATGTAAGAACAATAAGTAAGGTTTTAGTAAGCATTTGATGGCTAAGGCTAGATTAGAGGGGTTTAGTTTGATGATTTCCATGCAGGATTATTATTGGACAGAAGGTGGATGGCGTGGAAAGTATAAGTATGTGAAGAGCATGCTAAATCAATGTGTTGGAATGTATGTTGAACTAAGGTTATGAGATGGATGGATTAAGTAGAGTATGTTATCCTAATGGGTTAGAGTTTCAGAACATATTCAACCTCAGATTGATTAGCAAAAGATTGTAAAACAAAAGTATTTTTTTTACATAATTATACCTACATAAATTATGTAAAGCTAACTTTAATTGTAATAATAAAATGATAACTTGGTGAGTGTGAGACTTTAGGGGTTTGACAGATTAAGTTCCATGTTTGAGCTAGGTGGTAGTTAGTTGGTTGTGCATTCCTTATGTCTTATCATGGTGTTATCTTGCGGGATGTTGTCTTAGTGTTGTTTTTAACTCTGGTCATTTGAGGCTCTATTGAGAGCGGTGTATGTTTTGTGAGTAATGTTTTGGTGTTTTATCTAAGCCTGTACGCTTGATGATCTATTGAGAGTGCAATATGTTTATTCTCTTAGTCACTACTATATGATTCCACAAATGTGTGACATTGTAAGATTTTTGCCCAAAAGAGGCATTATATGATTTTTGCCCTAAGTTGGAACTGTATGGCCCCCCGAGTGTGGGGTTTGCGTGCTCAGGTAGATAGTATCATGATCTACTCTTACTTGTTTGATCATGTGCCCCATGAGCATATGTGTGCCTTACTCTTGGAAAAGTTTATGTCATCTAGTTGCTCCCTAGAGGTTAAGGTAACATCCTAGTGACATTCATTTCCTTCGACCCTAGAGCAATTAGATTGTAATGAGCTCTAGCTGTCGAGAGTAAGATTGTACGAGCATGTGTACGACTGTAAAAGTAAGTTTGTAAGATTTTGTGTAAGAGTTAGTTTGTAAGTTTTTGAGTAGGATTGTAAGTGTAAAATTCTGAGGAAACTATAAGTGCAAGTTTCTAAGCAAGATTGTGAGTGCATGGATTTGAATAGATGGCATGAGCAAGACAATATGTTTATGAATGTTTCATAAGGTAGTATGTGTATGAGCTTGGGTATGTTATCTAACGAGACTTTGATTATTATTGTAATATCCCTCATTTTCCCGAGTTTCAAAATTTAAATATGTGGAAAATAGGGTGTTTGACCCATTGACATTCTTATTAGAATAACTTCCCCGTAGATAGAATTTGGGTCTGAAACTAATTCTAGTAAAAAGCAGACAGAAAGAGCTTCGAAACTCCACCAAGAACGCACGAATTGGAGTCCGGATAAGGGAGATACGACCATTTGAAGTTCAATATATCGTGTAGGACCTGTTTACCCAATTTAGACTGTATTGGCCTGTTTAAGTCATTTTGCAGGCCCGGTTGTTTATAATTCCAAAATTAATTTTTAAGGTTCCAATAAGGTGGCCTAATTGGGGAGGATTACCCAAATTCTAGAGGGGTTAGGAATCCTATTCCTGATGCTTATAAAAGGCCTTCTTATAGCACAATTTGGGGGGTCCTTTTGCCTGATTAGGGGGGAGCTTTTTGGGACGAAGGACGAGCTGCAATTAGAATTTTCCGGCAATGCTCTAGTGGCAGTGGATCAATAGCAAAATGGCAACTAGGTGAGATCATTGTATTAGTTAAGGAGTGTTTTATTGAAAAAATTAAGATTAAATCGTGTTATTATCTGTTCTGCAATTTACTGAATCAACTATAATAATTTCTGCAATGATTCTTTAATAATTCTATTAATAAGCTTTTGGTCACCGGCCAGCCACTGGATGGCCGCTGGATGACCACTTGACGGCCGCCAGTCGACCACTGGATTTCCGGCCAGGAACCCCGATCACTGCCGGACGAAACTGACCGAAGGTGGGCGTTTTCCTTCTCGGCAAATCAGAACAAAAGAACAAAGGAGAAGAGCGGCAGCCCCGCAGCCCTTGGCCGTGCCGGCCATGGTAGTGCTGGCCTTGGCCGCATTAGACTTGGCTGTGGCAGTTTCTTGCGCTGCACAGAGTAAAAAAAAGAAAAGAAAGGTGCATTTTTTTGGACCCGGATGGCCACCGGGCGGCGCGGGGGCCAGGCCCTTTGGGATCGCTCCCTAGCGGCGATCCGGTGTACCCCAACCCTCCGCCCGGCCGTGGTGGCCAGGGGCGGCGCCGCCAAAGGCATTTTTGCCTCTTGCCAGATGTGGGGAAGACGACCCACGTTGCAGGTTGTCAACCCAAACCGACCCGGCCCGGGTCGGGTTTTTTAAAAAAAAAAGAAGAAAAGAAAAGGGGGATCGAACCGGGTCCGGTTCAGGAGAGTAAAAATGTCAAACATTTTCTAGAAAAATACTCAAGGATCCCAAGAGGTGTTGGAGTATTATGACAAAGTTTTATGCCCGGGAAAAATCTCATGGACTATAAAATGACATTTTTACCCCTATTAGTTAATTATCGTATAATATTCACTTACCCGACTTTGGGGCTCCGGTTCAAGGGCCTATGAGTTGATCTATAAATTGGGAAAATTCTTAGGGAGAGTTTAATGAGTAACCTAATTATATGTCAAACCAATAAATGAGGAAATATCCCAGTGAGTGGATAATTGACCTTTTTGCCTTTAGGGTTAATTGTAAACCGTTAAGACAACCTGGGTCGGTTCAAGGGGTTCACGACCCCGTCACACACTAGGAAAATTACACAGGGTCCAGGAAGTCAAGTAGTACTCTTGTGTTTAATTTTGGACCCATTGGATGCCATTAAGTCTTTAAACCAAGTGACAAAAATACCCCTTTGAGTGGATCCGTCCACATTCATGTGAATGGAAACGCGGGTCAATTTGAGAGTGGAGCCTCCTGAGAGGATTATGACTTAAAATAATTAAAAGGGTAGTAATATGATCAAATGACCCAAGGGAGGGTAGCATACCCCAAGTGGTGGAATTACTCTAATGCCCTTAGTGGGTAGTATGTTTTATTTTTGCTAAAACAGATAACCTAGCAACCAAGCTTTAGGGTGCCTTAGAATGACATTAAATGGCTTCAAAAGGAAGGGGTGTGACCAATAAAAGACACGAAGACCTTGACAGGTCACAATGTCATGGGAAACAAGGGGAAGAACCATAATTCTCAAGGTTTAATGCAGTGTGTTACACGTGTCTGCAATCGAGTACATCGATCGACTAGAGTGTTATATATGTAACTCGCGGGAAGCGTTAGAGTTATCTACACTTTCGGGCTTGAATTCACTGAGCACTAGCCCTACAAATAAGTGCAATGGGCCTTTGTTATTATTTATGCACTTGTATGTTTGCATGTTATTTATGTTGCTTAATCTACTGCATGCTTTTGTTATTGATGTGTTAAGTTGTATCAGTACACTAAGGTTAATAAAGACTAACCAAGATATATTGGTTATTGGTTTCTGGGGAGAACACCTAATCAAGGTAAAGACTAAAATACCTCAGAGGGGTCTGGGACTAGTTCATACAGTGAACAAAGCCTTTGACCTGACGATTTGCCTTGGTTGATGAACCGATGGCATGTCTCAAGTTGTAAACCTTAGTCTAGAAGGGACTAATAGGGTTTGGGATAATCATTCGGAATCCTGGCTTATAGATGAGCAAGATAGGGTTTAGAATGGTTTCCTGAGTTTTAGCTCTATTAAGGAGCCGCTGATTTGACCGTGTAGTTGCACCTCCCCATTGGAGGGAGTTCCTTGTGAGTCGGGCTCACCGCAGATCTATTGAGGATCTTTTAGTGTACACGCAATTAGGGTCGTTGACATCCTGCTTGGTTGGAGTCTCTGACCACTTTTGTTCAGGTGCAGTTGTGGGTCATGCCCTTCCACTCCGATCAAGTCCTTATGGGCTAGGTTGGGAGATGGCACTTCCTAGTGGATTCCAGGGTGTTTCGTTGTCATTTGTCACTTAGGTTGACATCTAATGAGTCTGTCTGTCATTGGGATTAGATAGGGATATTAATTATCGAACAATGGTTCGAGAAATAATTAATAACATTGATTGATATTGCTTGTTTAATTAGAACAAGTGGAACGATTAAAGGACTTACATAAAATATAGGTTGCTTGAAAATACTTTAGCATTGCATGTGTGATGCTATGCTTCGTAGTATAGTGTAGTATTAGACAGAACTACGTCTGGATCCGATCTTGTTGGAAACATTGGAGATGTTGTTTGATGAGTGCGTAGGCAACTAACATCGGGTGATGTTAGCCCGATCCTTAAAATATTAATAAAACCTTGTCCTTTGGAAGTTCTTCTCCTGTACACATTGATGCTCCATTGTGGTTGTGGTTGTTGTTTGGTTTGCTTTGTTGCAGATTCTCCAAGCGATGACAAGTAAAACCAAGGTAGGCGAGCACAAGAGGTTTTCGCATTTGTGCAACTCTGATATGTAAGTGTACCTTAAGCGTGAGAGTCAACTTGTTATTTATTTTCAGACGGGTGATAGACTTGTACTTAGATGGATGAGCTGGTCTTTATGAATTTTTAGACGTTAAATAATATCATATGCTTTGATATTCGTATTTATAAATGACTTGGATATTTAATTGAAGGGTTTGTTTTGTATTTAAAGAAAGAAAAATTCTCGCTACTTACCATTTGTGCCATTTAAAAATATTTTTAAAAATCCGGGTCGTGACAATTATGTTATGCCTATTTATTATTAAAATTACATGGATGCATCTATGTATGGACTTGTAGAGTTTACTGATTAGAACTCTCCTACTGAGTATGAAAATAATTATTTTCCCTCTTTTTAGCCCCATTGTTCGGAAGACTTTTGTAGGTTATTAGTAGAGAGCTCATGGAGTTGGACTTTTGTTTCCATTGGTGGATTGTTTTCCTTAGGCTCAGGTATATTGTTATTTTGCTATGATCTTATGTATTGGGTAAGATGAGAGTTGATTTTGTTTGTATGCATCTGGACTTGCACATGGGAATATAACTTCGGATTGTTGTGGGATTATACTCGGAGATGCCTGGGATTTGTTTGTAATTAAGCTCATGGCCATGACGATTTATTTCGTATATTTGGTTTTCAATGCACGCTTGAGAATATTTGGTTTGGTTGTATGAGAAATAAAAAGCAATTTATGTAGGAAAATGGATGTATGATGTTTTAATTTATCCTCCTTATTATCATCATTCTCTTCCTTATCATCCTCCTCCTCCGGCTCCTCGTCCTTACCTTGCCCCCTCTCCTCTTCCTTGGCATCAGTTCTGTTTTCACAGCTTTTGTCTTCATCCTCTTGGGCGGCGGGTTGTGCTGAGTTTGAATGTTAGCAACCCTCTTCTTCTAACTAGTAGGATCCGCAATAGTGGTCCCCTCCAGTTGTTATCCTCAGCAAGTTGGATCTCCTCAGGAAGGGGCTCCTTGGCATGCATCTTTCTACTCTTCATAGCCTTTCTTTAGCCTCTTTGGATCCCTCTTCTTGGGTGGGGTTGCCCTCTTCTTGTGAGGGGCTGCTAAGTTGTTAGGAGGGTTTGACCTCTTTAGGAAGGACTGTCAACTTCTCGGGTGGGACTGGGCTCTTCTCGAATAGGATTGCTCTAGATGTTGAAGGGTTTGACCTCTCTCTATCTCACCCAATTGCTTCAACCATTTTACTTCAACAACTATGTCAGTGAGCCTTGACATGATATTTGCACATGGTGTCCCAACCAACTTTGCACTGGGTAACCATGCCTCATTCAAGGCACCCCAAGCAATGTCCAAGTGGTTCAACACCCTTCAGGTTGAACCCAAACCTGTTTCCTCTCTTGCTTCCAACTGATGCTTGGTCTTGCTATCCATCCAAATGAGAACTTCCTCACTCTTAACAAGTATAGGATCCAAAGTAATCTGACACAGAATGAACGATGAAATAAAATTAGTAACCAAATTTGCATGTTACAGGTGGTTCTCAAACATTTTGACAACCATGTCAAAATGTTTTGACAAATGTGTGAAAATATTTTAACGAATGTGTCAAAACATTTTGTTTGACATAGTTGTCAAAATGTTTTCACACATTTTTAAAAACAATTTGACCACAATTTAAAAATATTTACAAAAGGCAAATTTCAACAACAAAAAAAAGATGTTACCATATGAGAAGTCATCGAATCAAGAACATTTTTGTAAAAGAACCATCTCCGACTACGTCAATCACCTCTTCCCCAACCATTCCTCTCTCCTCCTCCTCCTTTGTCCATGTCAATAACCTTGGCAACATAGTGAGGACAATTAGTACAAAAATGGTTGCATGCTCAAACAACCATACCAAGCACAAACTATTTTAAAACAAACGAGTAAATAACGGGAGCACACTGTTGTGCCCAATTACGGGCACAAACGATACCTAGGAGTACTACGCAGTCAAAGGGGAGAATTGGAGAAGAAAAGGGAGAAACTGTGATTCAATACTTTGCATAACCTCCAAAAGCAACAGGAGTCGACCCATATAGGGGACGACCAGTCCCCTAGGGAGTCGCGCCAACCCAACCCGGGCCCGCCCACTTCCCTAGGAGCGCCTAACAGTCAGTGGTTCGGCTAACCCGGGCCACTGACTGAACCAACCCAGAATACATCTAACATCCATTATACTAACTATTACAATAGCAAATCATACGGAAATAATCAAGTAAGTCGAAGCAACTAATAAGTAGTGAAGCAGTGGTCGATTCTGGTCATTGTGCACAACACTCCACCATGCTTCCGCTAATCGCCTTGTCCTCAAGGCGACCAACCGGGAAATCGGGCCAGAAAGTCATCTTCGAGCATCCATGTGGCATCCTCCAAAGGCTGACCCTGCCAAGACAGCAAAACCTCAGTGACAATACGGCCGGAGCGGCGAACCCGACGCTTTTGGAGAATAGTGGCAGGAACAGGATTAGCGGACATAGGCGGCCCCAGTAAAGGAGGAGGAGGCGCAGCACGCGCCACAGCAGCATCACCCACAAAACGGTGTAGACGAGAGACATGAAACACTGGATGAACTAAAGAATCAAGAGGAAGGGTAAGGCGGTAGGCTACCTGTCCAATACGCTCCTCAATAACATACGGGCCATGAAAGCGGGGGGCCAGCTTGGAGTTCGCTGGCTGAAACAGAGAGGTCTGACGTTGGGGAAGGACCGAGACATAGACCAAATCACCAACAGCAAATTCCCGATCCATATGATGATGATCATAAACCTGCTTCACCCGGTTCTGGGTAGCTGAGAGATTTTCCTTTAACTGGCGTAAGACCTCATCCCGCGTTTGCAACATATAATCCACCTCGGCAACAGAGGAACGACTCGGCACATAAGATAAGACAGTCGGCGACGGCCGCCCATAAAGCACCTCAAATGGGGTGAACCCAGCACACATATGATAAGCCGTATTATACGACCACTCAGCCCAGGGAAGGAGTTGAAGCCATTTGCGGGGCTACTGCATGGTGAAACAACGGAGGTATTGTTCCAAGCAACGATTAACCACCTCCGCCTGGCCATCGGTCTGAGGATGATAAGCTGTGCTCATATGTAAAGAAGACCCCTGCAATAGGAAAAACTCCTGCCAAAACTGTGAGAGAAATATCCGATCCCGATCAGAGACAATAGTGCGTGGCATACCATGCAAGCGGGCCACCTCACGAACAAAGAGCTCAACAACCATCTTCCTAGTGAAGGGATGGCCAAGCGCGCAAAAATGGGCATACTTCTACAATTTGTCCACCACAACCATGATGACGGACTTACCCTGCACGACCGGTAAAGCTTCCACGAAATCCATCGAAATGTCATCCCAAACCTGCTCTAGAATAGGTAGGGGATGGAGCAACCCGGCGGGGGAGGTGGTCGTGGCTTTCGCCCGCTGACAAAGATCACAAGCTGCGACGTAATCGTCAACGGCACGACGAACACCCCTCCATAAGAAGCTCTGACTAACCCGCTTATATGTACGGAAAGACCCCTCATGACCAGCCACCGGAGTGTCATGGAAATGTGAAATGATACGGCTGCGCAAATCAGGAACCGCCGGTACCTGCAAGCGGTTTTTCCAGAATAGAAGCCCATCCTGCCACACAAAGAAAGGCCGGGCTGCTGGTTCGGCGTGAATGGCGTCAATAACTCCCTGCGTCCATGAATCCAATCCATATGCGCGCTGGAGCTCCTCAATAAATGGGCAAGACAGGGTAGAGATGGTGCAGCAAGACCCAGGGGCTGGACTACGAGAGAGAGCATCAGCAACGATATTGTCGGACCCCTTCTTGTACACTAATTCGTAGTCATAGCCAAGCAACTTACTCACCCACCTCTGCTGAGCCGGAGTAGACACACACTGATCCAAAAAATATTTCAGCGGTTGATGATCGGTGCGAATCAGAAAACGACGACCCAATAGATATGGGCGCCATTTGGCAACGGCGAGGATGATAGCCAACATTTCCTTCTCATACACTGACATAGACAAGGAGCGACCAGTGAGTGCTTTGCTGAAATAAGCTAGGGGCTGGTCATCCTGCAAGAGGACAGCACCCAAGCCTTTCTCCGACGCGTCCGTCTCCACCACAAACGGCCGACTAAAATCCGGGAGGAGCAGGACTGGGGCAGGCGCCATGGCCTGCTTTAACTCATCGAAGGCTGTTTGGGCCGCTGGCGACCATATGAACGCCCCCTTCTTCAATAGTTCTATAAGAGGACGAGCCAATTCGCCATACTGCTGGATAAACCGGCCATAATAGCCGGTAAGACCAAGGAAACCCTGCAGCGCTCGGACACATGTTGGGGTCGGCCATGATAGCATAGCGGCCACTTTGGCCGGGTCAGTAGCTACACCGTTCTGAGAAATAATGTGACTCAAATACTCAACTTGTGGGCTGCCAAATGAACACTTTGAACGCTTCAGAAATAAGGAATTAGCACGCAACATAGAGAAAACCGACCTGAGATGAGTCAAGTGTTCGTCCCACGACCGACTGTAGACCAAAATATCATCAAAGAAGACCAATAGGTGCCAACGAAGAAAAGGCCAAAAAATATCATTCATGAGAGACTGGAACGTGGAGGGGGCATTGGTCAGCCCAAAAGGCATGACTAAGAATTCGAAGTGGCCATCGTGAGTCCGGAATGCTGTCTTGTGTACATCAGAGGGCTGCACACGAATCTGATGATACCCGGAACGAAGATCAAGCTTACTAAAGATGCTGGCACCTGTCAATTCATCCAACAATTCTTCAATCACAGGGATGGTACTTATCTTTGATAGTGATGGCGTTCAGAGCACGGTAATCCACACAAAACCGCCACGAGCCATCTTTCTTGCGAACCAAAAGCACAGGCGACGAATAAGAACTCGTGCTAGGATGAATGATGCCGGACTGGAGCATGTCCGCGACCAATCGTTCTATCTCCGACTTCTGGATGTGAGGATAACAGTATGGCCAGACATTGGCTGGTGCTGCCCCTGGAAGAATGGAGATACGGTGGTCATGAGGCCGGATGGGAGGCAACCCTTGCGGCTCAGCGAATAAGTCATCATGTTCGGTCAAGAGCACCTGCAAATCAGAGGGAATCCGATCCTGTGGAACGCCCATAATAGCCCGCTGCTGCAAAAGAATACTCTGAGGGGCAAACCTGAAGAAGGAGCCCATGTCTTGGGCTGCAAGAAGAGTGCCAGGCCGTGACCCCTCCAACCGAACCTGCTTTCCCTGGTGCTCGAATTCCATTACCATATCCCTAAAATTCCACACAACATCACCCAATTCCTGCAGCCACTGTACTCCCAATACGACATCCACCCCTTTTGTGGGCAACAAGAAAAGGTCGGTGACAAATACGGTTCCCTGAATCGAGAGAGCAATCTGAGCGCACACACCGGTACTCCGAAGGTGCCTACCATCACCAATCAATACCTAGAATGGTTTTGAGTCTGACACCATACATCCGAGGTGCTGAGCTAACTTACCATTAATAAAATTATGGGTGGAACCACTGTCGATCAAGATAGCTACCTGCTCCCGCTTCAGAAATCCCCGCACCTTCATAGTTCGTGGAGTGAAAGTGCCAGTGAATGCATGGACTGAAATCTCAGGCACGCGTCCTCGGCTACTAATGATGTAGCGCCGGCCTTGCTGTCCACCTCGTCGTCGACCTCCTCCACGAGCAAGCTGCCCTTAACAGCGCAGCGATGTCCAGGTACGAATTTTTCATCACAACGAAAGCACAGCCCCTTGGCTCGGCACTCGTCCATCTGGGCAGGAGTGAGGCGACGAACAATGGGCGTGGCTGCTGCAGCCGGTTGGCCTAGGCGGCCTGTGGCCGGATTGCCCGAAGCAGGCACCATAGGAGTAGAGC
Source organism: Saururus chinensis (assembly GCA_035235625.1). Lineage (NCBI taxonomy): Eukaryota > Viridiplantae > Streptophyta > Magnoliopsida > Piperales > Saururaceae > Saururus > Saururus chinensis. Next base: position 26,813,463 of record CP141144.1, read on the forward strand.
TCAGTCCAGGCCGGGGTGGAGGTCCCAAGCGCCCGCCCTTGCGCTGACGGACCAGCTTTTCCTCTTCGATCCATGCATGCCGCACCACATCCCGCATACTTGTACAAGGGAAGTGACGCATCTCCTCTGAGATTTCTGGTTTCAACCCACACTTGAACGTACCCACCAGGGCGGCCATAGGACATTCAGGCAGCCTGTTGGCGATCTTCATGAAGTCTGTGTAATATGCTCTCACAGTAGTGGTCTGGCGCAGGGTGGACAACATTTCATTGAAATCTTGAAATTCATTGGGGCCGAACTGTGTACAGATTTCATCAGAGAATGCTGCCCAAGTAGGATAGCGCACCTCTTTCTCAAAGTTCTGGAACCAAACCGATGCATCGCCAACCAAATGAAAGGCCGCTATGCGCAGACGCTCTGCCTCAGAGTTCGTGCCTTGATAGGAGAAGAACTTCTCTACTTTATACAGCCATTCTACCGGGTCATCATCCCCATTATAGCTGGGAAACTGCAAACGGGCAAGACGAGGTTCAGCCCCCCCACGGGCTCTGCCGCGATGCTCCACATAATCGTCCCAATCATCCTCTGCGTCCGAAAACTGGTTGGGGGCAGGTGGCATCATCTGGGCATTATCTCGAACACCTGGTGTGCCTTGCATGTCCCAGGCTTGGCGGTGCCCCTCTGGGGCTGGAATTCCGGGAGGGAAGTGCGCTGGGCTAGGGAAGACTCGTGTGTCAATGTCCACGGTCGCCGAAGGGCAAGGGAGGGTGGTCTCAGCAGTATGGGACGGCCCACCCTTCTCCATGACCATAGGAGGTGGCCCTGGCAGGATGGGCGTTGTGCGCCCCAGGACTTCGCCCTTGACTGTATTCGCCATGTACGATGTCAAAGTCTCTGGCGCTGCTATGAGTCTGTCGAGTCTAGCATTGCCGGTGGTGGCAGGAAGATCGTCCTTCGGGCTGTCCGTAGAAGCAGGCGCTGACGCTGGTGCCTCCTTCTCTGTCTGAACCTCCAGAACAGCAGCAGTTTGCTTTCCTCGAGCCATGTCCGAGAATCGTAATGCTCCGATACTAATGTTGTGCCCGATTACAGGCACAAACGATACCTAGGAGTACTACGCAGTGAAAGGGGAGAATTGGAGAAGAAAGGGGAGAAACCGTGATTCAATACTTTGCATAACCTCCAAAAGCAACAGGGGTCGACCCATATAGGGGACGACCAGTCCCCTAGGGAGTTGCGCCAACCCAGCCCGGGCCAGCCCACTTCCCTAGGAGCGCCTAACAGTCAGTGGTTCGGCTAACCCGGGCCACTGACTGAACCAACCCAGAATACATCTAACATCCATTATACTAACTATTACAATAGCAAATCATACGGAAATAATCAAGTAAGTCGAAGCAACTAATAAGTAGTGAAGCAGTGGTCGATTCTGGTCATCGTGCACAACACACACCTAAAGAGTTCACAATATCAATATTTATGTCAAAAATAAAAGAGTAATTACTTAGAGCACAATTGTGTCCCTAATGAGTGAGTTGCAAGATTTAATCGAGATAGCATTACAAATCTGTCACACCATCCCATACCCCCTTGACTTGAACCCGGCTAAAGTGGATTGACAAGAGTATGATAAGATGAGTTCTAACCCATACCCGGGCTAAATCGAAGTACACAACACACTTTGTACAAAAGCAATTGCCGGAAGATAAAAGAAATTAAAATAAAATATAATTAATCATTCTCAACACCCACATATAAGTTAGCAAAACATAATGGAGTCTCAAGCCTAAAAAAGGTAATAAATAAGTCAATGTCATCAAATAAAGCTATGTGACAACATAGTTAAGTGTCATATTTATGTTACAAACTTACATCAAAACCAACTAAGGTCTATCCTAACTTATATGAACTATCCTCACTCCATATACATTCAATCTCCTCCATGCTCGCAAAATAACTAATCCTAGGCACGTGCATGGCACAATCACATAGAGGATCCTAGATGAATACCCAAAAGAAAACAAGGTAAATGGGGTGAGCTTAGTTCAGTAAGGGTTAGAAAATATAGATCTCACATTAATACCAAAAACATAATCCTTAAGAAGCATAACATAAACCTTATGAAAAACCGGTATTATTATTACAAGAATAGGTCAAGTCTCTTACATATACAACCTATGCAAATATCTCATTCATGCATCATAATTCACACATACAACCTATGTATAATAATGACTCAATTATGTATCATAATCCATAGACACAACTTGTGCATTCAAGTGTCATATCTATGCACAACCTACATAATCAAGTATCACGATCTATACACAACTTGTGTAATTATAAGCATCATAATCCATACACAAAATTTATATAAATAATCATCATAATAATTCATAAATCATCAATAGAGTAATCTTGATAGCCGAAGATAACTAATGCTTGCTTATCCAGTATTCTTAAGCCAAAAATACCAAAAGCAGTTGGCAAAACCTATAAACTGGAAATGTCCTTGGTTAGTTGGTGCACAAGGACAAATCAGCATGGAGCTTACTCTAGAAGTTTCATTTAGTTTTCTCATTGTAGCATTTCACTCTTCTCGACCTAGGAGGAACTTGGCCTTTTGGACATAAAACCCTACCTTTTCAGACGTAAAACTGATTCATTCAAATTTTCGATACAACTAATATGTAAAACTATGGATTACCATGGCTAATCACGGTTAAACATGATTTAACAAATTATTTTCATGATGTATGTAACATGATTCATACATGAGTAGTCGAATCATGTATGAGACATGGTCTATACATAAATAATAAGGTCATATAAGAATAAATGCATGTAAACATAAGTGGTCATGCTCATAAATGATCTAGAGTACCTGAAAAATGGTTCATGTATGAATAACATTGAATATGTGCAAGCATTCATACTTTAGCATTATCATACTCGATTAGTAACATGCAAGAGACATGATGAACCCCTCAAAATGTGGCTTAAAAATAAGCATGAAAGTCAATTTGCACTTTAACGGTTGATTCGCCTCAAGGGGTGACCGGTCGGGCATGAAGGAGCAATAAGCAATCATTTTGCAAATTGGCTAAATGATCAGACCTTGCAGGTGATCAATCAGGCCTTCTAGGTGCTTGATCGGGTGGCCTAGAAACACGAAAATAATTCTATTTTTGTGAACAAACAGATTTGAATCCCCATCAAAACTTCATAGAACTTCAAGTAACCATAATCTAAGCTTTAAACATGATAGATCCAATGTAACTTATGTATATTCATGTCAAAACATCATCAAAACATATATTCAAGTAGATTCAACCCCACACATCTACATACTTCAAGAACATGAATCCACACACAACCAAGGTGTTAATGTAAGAAAAACATCATAAAAAAACCCCTTACCTAAAATCAGTTGATAGACCTTTCAATTTCCTCCCAAGCTTAAGGAATTGCTACCTAGCAAATTAGGTCACATTATCCCTAAGCAAAAAACACACTGTTTCACCAAATAGAGACTCAAAATCACTAAAAGAAAATAAATCCATCATTTCCTTGTCCCCCAAACATGAATCACAATAGTAGAAACAATAAACAAAGATCTAGGGTTTCAAAACATAGGTCAACAAATGAACTTTGAAGAGGAGAGGACATGAAATCACATTCAAGAGAAGAAGTACATGAGATTAAAGGTAAAAACACAAGAAAGCATGAAGAAACTTGATGAATTTATCTTGGATGAAGATTTCCCTTCTTAAGAGGGGGTAGAGCACTCTAAACCCTTCAAAAATCTCAGCCTACCTAATTGGGATGAATGACTAATGTGGATATTTATACTAAGGGTAAGTAAGTGGGCATTGCATAGGCCTAACATAGGAACAAAAGAACCCTCTTAAAGAAATGGACAAAAAATGAATGCAGTAAGGCCCAAGCCCTTCTAATGTTCCAAATGAAGGTTGATGACCCAAGAAGTTGGCGCAATGACATGGATGATCTTGGGTCCTTTAGTGAGGCCCACTTTCTTAATATAAGGAAATACATGGGAAAATTATAACAATTAGTGTGATAACATGGTGGTTTGAGCTGGGCACTAATGTTTTCCTACTAAAATCAAAACAAGACTAAGAAATACTTATAATCACATCATAAAGTAAATTATTATAATAAAAGTTTTAGATCTTATGAAATCCCTCCCCATTGAGTTGTTGCTCTTGAAAACAGTACGGTGCAAAACATGTGGAGATTGAGTAGGTAGACAATGTCATCTACATAGGCGTCCTCGTCTTCCTTTGTTATGTTCTTTAATAGGGCATCTACCCTCTTCATCTTCAACTTCTCATTCCTCTAGTTGAAATACCTCTCAAAGAGTGAACTTTTTGCAATGTGCTTCCATTTCAAGATATACATTGCCCCCCCTCAACCGTAGGCCTTTGATTAGTGCAACATCCTTCACCATAAAGGCCAAAATCTTCCCCTTAAGCTTAAAAGAGTTGGACTCTTCACACCAGCTCAATATCAAGTGTTTCAGCAACTGTTTGCAGCATGTTAACCTCGTTGCTACATAAAACTTGTAGAACGGCTCAACCTCCATCTCCTTGTCTATAAATATGTTGCTCGCTCTTCAGTCTTTTCCGTTCTTGTTCTCTCTTGTTCAACTTTGCACAAGATCCATTTAAATATATTATAATCTGCAATTTTAAAACATTTTGACACACTAGTCAAAATGTTTTAACACAACTGTAAAAATGTTTTAACAGATATGTCAAAATATTTTGAAATTGGTGTCAAAATGATTTCATGATTATGTTACAACGTGTTGACACATACTTATTGAATTGTTCTGTCCCTTTTTTCAAAACTTTTTAACAAGTATGATAAAACATTTTTACACAGTTGTGACAACTACATAACACTGTTGTATAGGGTTTAGGCATAAGTCAAAACATTTCTTGGTATTTGTTTCTAAGGTCGTTTTGACATAAGCATCAATAAATACAAGTTTAGAATTAAATCTTTTGATCAATTTTATGAAAACAAAACCTTTTAACATAATTAACAAACCATTTTAACCACATTGTTCAAACATTTTGATATCAACATCAAAATCAAACAAATTACAAACACTTCAAATCAATTTTAATAAATAAACAATTAAGTTTACCTAGAAGCATCAAACTTTTCAAACCTGCTGTTTAAATGATTTAAAAAAGTTAAAAAATTTATATCTTATTTATCAAAACTTTTATACACAGAGACTATAGCAAAAGTTTTCACCAAAACCTACCTCCCTAAGTGGTTATCCTTGTCAATTCCTCAACTGATGATGTCAATTTTCCCCTCATTTTGTTTAACTTAAAAGAAGGGAACAAATAGAGAAGAAGAATGTTGAGGACAAGGTGATGAAGCCGAAGGAAAGGATTCTTAATTATCGGCGGACAAGATGAGGCGATGGGCGAGGATGTTGACAAGGAAGAACACTAGTACAATGGAAAGATTGACACCTTTATTGAAGATAACATACCCGTCCAACTTCTATCACGTTTTTTCCTATTTGAAACATTGCGATCAACAAACGAAGCTGTTAGATCGGGTGAGGGAAAAAAAGGTTAGAAAAAGGCGCAATGCTAAGAAATGGCAATGACCCAAGCTTAGTAAATCACTCCCTTAAACCTAAAAGCTAGTGAGAAGTCCACGGGCCCAGTGACTGTCGTACAATCTCAGTAGCCGCTTTATTTTTCCTCATTCGGTAGATACAATGCGTAAAGTGGACACTTTGGGCTTAACAGAATATTTCAACAAAGCCCATAAAAGATATAATGGGCCTAGCTGTCATAGTTGCAGTAGAACTCCCCGTTCAGCCGTTCTTGGTAAGGTCTTCTAAGATAAGAAGACTCTCCGTGGGGGTTGGGCATCCTTCCGGTCTCCACCCTCCAGTGCCAGACGGTAGGCTCCCCCCCTCCGAAATAGGCCCACCGTGCCGAAGCCAGCCATGCCCCAATTCAAGGCGCCGCCGGAGTTCAGCGGCTACTCCGTCAAGTTCAGCCCCTTCTTGGAGCACCGCCTCGCCTTCGCCACCGCCCAGAACTTCGGCATCGTCGGCAACGGCCGCCTCTACGTCCTCGACCTCCCCCCCGCCCCCGGCCCTCTGGTCCAAGTCGCAGCCTTTGATACCTCCGATGGCGTCTACGACGTCGCCTTCTCCGAGAACAACGAGAGCCTCCTCATAGCCGCCATCGCCGACGGCTCCATCAAGCTCTACGACCTCACCGCCCCGCCCGGTGCCAACCCCGTACGCTCCATCCGCGAGCACGCCCGCGAGGTCACCACCGTCGACTACAACCCCATCCGCCGCGACTCCTTTGTCACCGCCTCCTGGGACGACACACTCAAGCTCTGGTCCATCGACCGCTCCGCCTCGGTCCGCACCTTCAAGGGGCACGAATACTGCGTTTACTCCGCGGCCTGGAACCCCCGCCACCCGGATATCTTTGCCTCCGCCTCCGGTGATCACACCTCCCGCATCTGGGATATACGGGTACCGGACCCCACCATAATCCTTCCCGCCCACCAGGCCGAGATCCTTTCCTGCGACTGGGGAAAATACAGTGACTCCGTCATCGCCACCGGCTCCGTCGACAAGTTGATCCGGGTCTGGGACGTACGTAGCTTCCGGATGCCCATGGCCGAGCTCAAGGGCCACAAGTATGCGGTGCGGCGGATCAAGTTCTCGCCTCACCGGGAGAGTCATATCTTATCCTGCTCCTACGACATGACTGTCTGCATGTGGGACTACCAGGTAGAGGACGCCCTCATCGGGATGTATGATCAACACACGGAATTCGCCCTCGGCATCGACATGAGCGTGCTGGTGGAGGGGCTTCTGGCTAGTACTGGTTGGGACGGGCATGTCTATGTGTGGCCGCATGGGACTGATCCGCGGGCCATCTGAATTTAGTGGACTGCTGAATCTGAGGCATTTTTCAGCTGAGTTCTCTCGTATCTCATAAGGGTATGTTGATTTTTTTTTTTTTCGTTTTAAATTAAACGGAACAAGTACCCGAGCTAATTTGGGTTGAGGATCTTGGTGTAATTACATAGTGTACAAGTAAGTTATCCATTGATATTCTAAACGTCTTGGTGCAATTCAGTCTGATTTATATGATTCTCTGGTTTATGTGGGGGGAAATTCTGTACGACTATCACATGATTAATTCTTTTGATGGTAATCAGTAATAGCAACTGTTTGTGTTCATTATAGTGCCCAAAAAAAAAGTGTTCATTTTGATGGTTTAAGTAGATGATGCAAGTAGGTATTTTTTTCTTGTTGTTTGACCTGAGCTCCATGTGATTTCCACTGATGTGGTTTAAGTAGATTATGCAAGTAGGTTTTTTTTCTTGCTGTTTGACCTGAGGTCCATGTGATTTCCACTAATATGAATGTTTTGTTTTTAATATATGGCAGCAACTTGAACAGCTAATTATGATTAACTGTAAAATGAGTGGTTCATAGATCAATTAGCAAACTATTAATGTTATAATGCCCCAAAGCTGAACTGCATGATGAAGTGTTAAGTGATTCTGTGAGTTTGTTTATCATCAAATATCTTTTTCTGATGTAACTCCTTAGGGAATTGCAAGTAATATAGAGTAAAGAAGGGAATTTAGGGGAAGCTAAGATGAAGAGGAGGAGAGTCAAAGGAGTACTACGAACCTTTAATGTTGAATTGAAATCGACGTGCATTCTCATGAGGCATTAAACCCTTTATATAGTTTTAGACTTTCCCTATTGCAGTAGCTTACTTGTAACCAATGTAGGAAATAATAACGTTAACCAAACTTAGGAAACATAAATCCTTCTTAAAACAGAACATCTAAAGCAAGTAAGGTCCTTTCTGAGTAGAATGCATAAGGTTTGTCAGAAGCAAGGGCTGTTGTTGGCAAGGATCATAACATTTTCCCCTAACTAAATGCTATTAGTATGTTAAGATAAAAGATAAAGAGCCACCTGCAAAATCAGCTCACAGGTTGAGAACTCTTATTCTCTAATATGATGCACCACCTTACACTAGAATATGATCCCTATGAAGAATATACGTTGAATGTCTTGGAGTTCACAAGATTTAGCTTTCTCTACTACGGAATTAGGATTATGTTCTTTAAGGTTTTGAATATTAATTTTCTATCAAAATATATGTTGCTTCTATTTTTAGGCTTCAATAAGAAGATAAGTAAAACCTTGCGATCTCTTGGAATTGGATACAGTCGTAATAATCTTGGATCATATCCTCACATTTTTGCTCCTTAGGTGCTACCCACGCTCCTTAGGTGCTACCCATGTTGAAAACGTTTTTTTGTCAAATCAGCTGCTGCTTAGAAGTTTGTTCCTTGTTTAGATGGTTGCCTTAGTTTAATATCGTTTAATCAGATGTGGCAATAAAAAACTAGGGGGGAAATGCATGTTTCAATAGATATTGGTTGGTCCTTCATTACTTTATTTTTTCTTCAACTAGGAAAAATCCAAGTACTAGACATACAGCTTCGCTCAACTTGCAATACCCCTTAGTTGTTTGAAGCACTTTAGGAGTGTAGATTTGACTGCCTTGATATTTGGTTAAGGTTGTTGATATTCCTACTCCACTTTGATTGGACCTGGAGGAGTGGGTCTCACTTGACTATAATGGGATCCACTTTTCACAGTCCAATCAAAACCTGGTGTAGAGTTTTGTTGGACAGTAAGTGGAGTAGGAAAATCATTGTCCTTTGGTTAAACTATGATTCTCATTGGCTGCAAGATGGCAACCTTAATTTGTGGCCAAGTTTTTGTACTGGATCAAATATATGTATAATATGGGTAGATTGTAAAAGGTTATCTCTAGATATTATGTTTGTAGCATATAGAAGCTTTAATACACATATTGTTCGTTTGGTATTAGCAGCAAGGTGATTTTTTGCTAATTTGGTGATATTTTGATGTGGTTAATTGTGAATAACTAACTGATTATATTTAGGCTGCATATAAAGATAGTGGGGGATGATATAATTTATTGTGCACACGGTTCTAGAGAAAATAATCTTTTATTTTTATGTTTGATAATTGTATAAAATTCATGTTACCAGTGAAAAGATAGTTATTAGTTTCTTGACTAGAATTTTAAATCATGAAGATTTGTCTTTGGGTCTTAAAAGGCCTTTATATTATCTACTGGCTTGGAATGACAAATGCCTTTAAATCGATGTGGATGTAATTAACATCTTGTACCATGCTTATACATTTACTGTTCCTTCTATTCTTTGACAAGATATGTAAAAGTTGAGTGGGATAAGTTGTTAAAAATATGGAAAGACAGAGGGTGAACTGCTTGCTATACTCTAGGATTGACAGCCAAAATTACGCCCAACTATCCTCACCTATTAAAGATCTAAAGTAAGCCTCCTCCAGCTAACTCCGTCAATGATGAAGGACAAAATTATACTCCCTCCGTCCTATTTTAATAGCTCCATTTCTCATTTTTATAATTTTTATTGTATATTAAGTCTCACGTAAATATAACTATAATAAAACTCCCGCATCTTCATGTTACTATGCGAGGCCTATCTCTCCGCGAAGCCCACTCTTGCCTGCTGTGATTTGTGAACCCAGGTCGGGAGCCTTCCACGACTCCAAGTACAGGGGAGTCATCCAAGCCCCTCTTCGCCCTCTACCACCTCTCCGACAACAGCTTCTTCATCAACCACGCTCGCGGCCTGCTCGGCTTCTGCGAGCTAGCCTTCCTATCTGCAAAGCTCACCCTCCTGTCATCGAAGTAAAACCTATATTGGGCACCGGAAGTCTGGTAGGATGGTGACATCTGTGGGTAGCTCCACAGCGTCCGAGTTGCGGGGTGGCGAGGCCCCAAACAGCATGCATTTGGCGTATTGCACGAGCCCAATACCACCACCTCCCAAGACCACCACCTCTGACCTTGGACCGAAAAGGTGTCCCGGACTCCGAAGGTTGGCAGTGATGGAGAAGAAGCGGAAATGGCAGAGCCCCGGGGAAGACATTCACACTGCGGCGAGGAATGACAATCTTAGTACGGTCCAGTCCATCTGCCTCTCCAATCCTCTGGCTGTCAATTCCAGAGACAAGCATTCACGCACTCCGTATCCCCTGCACTGTAGTTTCTATATCATTTATTTCCACATCTTCTGCTTAATCGCTTTACTCTTTCATGCATCCCAGTTTGTTCATGGATTGAGGATTCTTCCTTCTTTCTATGACCTGGATTTTGCTTGCGGGTTCAAGTGGTTTGTGCTGATTGGAGTTGCAAGTACACGACTTTGCACACACCTATCTTAGGTCACTGGTTTCTCCTCCAATAACCTAGCGCTTGATGTCGTCGATGACGGCAAGGACCTCAGATCGGAGGGCCATGTCATTGGGGTCAACATGCTGCCGGTACTGGCTCTTCACGAGCAGCACCTGGTCCCTAACGTCCTTAGAGAGAGCTAGGGAGATTGGCGACGGGAAAAATGTTGAGAAGGGTCGATAGCTCGACCTCGGCTTCATGGAAAGTGTTGGAGATGGACTCGGTCTAGACGAGCAACCAAAGCCTGCTTTTATTGTAGAGGTCATCTATGAGAGCTCTCATTTTCTACAAGGCGATGAGGATCTCCTGGAGGCAGAGGGTAGCGGACGTAGAGAGGGGACGGCGGGCGGAAGGCTCTAGTAAACGCTCCTCAAAGAGGAGGGAGAGGAGCTCGTCCTTGCGGACGATGGAGTGGGAATTGCGGTGCTGGAGGGGGCAGGAGTCGGGGGGGCTGGAGGAGGAGATGTTGCGGGCGAGGAGAAGGAGGGAAGTGCAGTAGGCCGACAGTAGAGGAGGAAGAGGAGTGGCTGAGCAGGGAGTGGGGCGGTTCCTTCCGGCGGCCTTTTCTTGCAGGAAGTTCCCTTGGGGAGGCGGCCCAGGGGCGGGCTCCACCATCTGGTGTCTGCGCTGCAGCATTGGTGAAGGTAGTGGTGGGGGTAAGGAGAGAGGAGGTGGTGGGGGAGAGAGGAGGTGGTGGACGAGTTTTGGGGGGTGTACGACGAGATGTGCAGAACCAGCGTGGTCATGGTGTCGTCGACAACAAAGATGGAGTAGACAGAGCTAGAGGGCATCATGGTGCAGGTCTGGCGGAGGAGCAGCTCGTAAACGGTGAGGTCAAAGATGGTAATGCAGAGACAAGCCCATGAAAGATGGTAGCGTGTTTCTGAATTGTTTTATGATGTTATTTTTCTATACTGAGAAGCACTGTAGAGCTCTTGAGGTTTAAATTGGATGGAATGGAGCAACTAATATAGAACATGAGTTTTTTTTCTATTGGAGCTATTAAAATAGGACGGAGGGAGTATCAATTTTGCACTTGATTATTACTTATTCTCAGTTCAGTGGCTGACGAGGGACATGTTTCTTCATCTGCTCAGTTGAGAGATGGCCGAACTGTTGCATTTACTGCTTGTGCAACACATGGCTGGTCAGTATTGCAAACTATTTTGTTTGTGCAATTTATTGATTGGCCCATTCTTTTGAGTAGTTGGATACATGCTTGGCCTGGCCTGTGCAGTCAGATGGCTTGGTTGCAAATGTTCAGTCTTTCGTATCTCACATTGTCTGCCATCCGTAAAAGGGAAAAAACAAAAGAAGTTTAGAATATAGCTATAAAGAGAAAGCTTTTTTAAACTGGAAATTCATGCACCATCGTTATGTTTAAATTGTAGTCAGGTGTGAGGAATCAGGGAAGATGAGTCTTAAATCCAAATTATTGTAAAAATTTTAGAGGACAGCAAGAATTGCTGTTCTACATTGCATTAATGTAGTTATATATTACTGAAATAGGTGGGCTTGATGAATATTTTGGTGGTGAGAGGAAGAGTATCATCTGTTTTAATTATGTTTTTGTTACTTGATTGTTTGAGTAAATCTTCCTTCAAAGTTGGTATCTACGTTGTGTACGTCTAGTCTATGTCTTCAAGGTTCCGCAGGGATTATTCTAGAAAATAAAAGGTTGGAGTGAAAGGCTTGTGGCATTTTAGCTGATACAGACATGTTTTGACTTTGTTTCTAAGCACGTTTTGTTGACATTAGCACCAATGAAGGGCCATGGATGGAAGGTTGGTTATATTGAGTCTGTCTTATTGTAATGGAATGACTTCTGGTATTTTGTATCCATTGCTGATTTTCTGGTGAGATCTCTGAATGCTCAATGACAAATGCACTTTGGATCTTGAAAGCTTCATTTCATTGCAACATTTCACATAAAACTCAATTGAAAATGCTAGGTAAGCTCGAGTCCAGGGATTCTCGCATAATGCATTTTATGATGAAGGCGTGGGGCTTGCATTTTGGCATGGGACCTGCACAATGTGCCCGCTTATTGTGGATAGCATTATGTGAGCATTAACTCTGGGTGCGAGCATAGATGGTATTGCCTTAACTCATAGGAAGCATGCCCATTAACGAAGCTTATATTCCAATAGGCCATGTCGTTCCGACGTACTAATTTTTTTCATCTAACTCTTCCTGTGTGTAGTTCATACTGTTTATACATCAACAAGATGGTAGTAATGGTTGTTGCTATTAAAGGAATGCTGTTGGTTGTAACAGAGGATGTGATTGTACGCATATGGTACTTTTACTTTTGTATATAAAAAATGCATATAAATGTTTGAATTTGTCCTAGCTTCTTCTTTTGTCATTCAGTAGTTTTTTTTAATGATAGGTTGTCATACACTAGTAGAATTTAGGGTTGTTAATGAGCAGAGCCAACTCATCTAACTTAGCTTGGCTAAGCTCGAATCAAGCTTAATTCGAATTACGTTTAGTTCGAGCTTGACTTGAATTTGAACAGGCATATATGCACATAAGTCTATTCGAGCTTGACTTGAATTTGAACAAGTCAAGTTCGAGCTTGACTTGATTTGAGTGCGAACATAAGTCTATTTGAGTCGGTTAGGAGTTTGAGCTTGGCTCAAACTTAAACTCGAACTTGAATGTAATTATGAAATTAATATATATATATATATATATATATATATATATATATATATAAAATAATATATATATACATATAAATAATTATTAATTTAAATATGTATATAAAACATATATGCACATGCATTTATAATATATCCTCATCTATTATGTTCATATATTATATAATATATATATTCTTATTAAATTATAAAGGATGTATAATTTCCATGTTACATATGTCATGTATTATATATATATATATATATATATATATATAAGATTTAATCCTATGACACTGTTGCTTCTAGGGGGTAGGCTGAGATGCGCCGAGGTGCATATGAACTAAACACCATATATACATGCACTACTTGTGATGTGTTTTAAAATTCATATATATCATAAAAATATAACTAAATAAAATATAGAAACATATCTAAATATAGTAGCAAGAATGTTCACGCATTATGTGTATAAATATAAATTAGATAAGATAAAATAAAATAACTTAAAAAAAGTATGTATTATAAAAACTTCTATCTTGCATTTCATAGTTACATTGTATGTTTTTAGGATTTAAATGACCATAAATTATATGCACAAATTATGTATTAACTCAAATACACTTATTGTCTAAATTTTATAGGCTAAATATTATGTTAAGGTAAACATAATAGTGTTTAAGGACTTTGTATCTTAGAACATACTATTTATATGTAGGACTAATTTAGTGGCAGATTTTATTTGATAGAGCTCTTCAGAAGTTTTTTTTATAGAGTTAAAAATAAGCAAATCCGAACATGTGTAATATAAGTAAAATACAAAAAAAATATTATCGGGATACTACGTGGGGCTTACCAAAATTTTTTAAAAATATAGTCATGTGGGATCTTTTTTCATAAATCTTGTTGAGAGCTTTCTCACAATACTAAAAAGACTTGAATTGCATGAACAAAGTGAAAATCAAAATAACTTAAAAAATAGGATCAATATTATATACGGAACTAGTATTAGGTTTGACATGCGGTAGGTATATAAAAGAATCTAGAATTTAGTAAAATATTTTTAAATTATATATCAATTCAAACTTGTATTAGAGGGCATAAGAATATAAAACATAAGTAAAATAAGAATTAAGGGTAAAACACATCGGTAAAGTAGTCCAAAAATGAGTTCTATAGTCACTAAATTTGTTTTGCATTGTAGTATGATTAATTTCAATGTAATACCACACTAAGACACCTAAGAACTCTTCCCAAAGTTTGGAATAACAATTGGAGATACCAAACGTTTTAGCTCCTAACCAAAAAATAAGATTTGTAAAAAAAAGACAATTGGTATATGAATTATTTCTCTTTCTTCATGTATTTTGAATTTTTTTAAAGGCATACAAAGGGTCATAAACAGTTCTTTTATTTGGGTTTCTATTTTTTGTATTTTTTAAATAATTATATTAATGTAAAGAGAAGATGGTAATACTATTTTATTTTTTGGAGGATTTGTAACTAAAGCTCAGTTATATTTTTCTTCTTTCCTATATAGTTACTTCAAGGTGTAGTTATAATTCTTGAATCATATTATTTTTATTTAATACTGAAAATATTTTATTGTTTAAGATGCTTCATATGCTTCAAATTTAGATATATATTTTTATTTCATGGTTTGTGCTCATTTCGAGTTTGGGCTTATGATACACTTATTGAAGTTTGAGCAGCGAGCTCTTCATCTCTAGTTCAAGTGAAGCTCAAGTTGAAAGATTCAAGCTTGGAACTGAGTTGTAATAGTTCAAGACAAACGAGCCCAATATTTGACTTAGACTTGTTAACATCCCAAGTTGAATGAATGGATATGAACTATGTCGTGAAAGAAAGTTTTTTATTGTTATCGTATTGGGGATGTGGTGCAAACAGATTGACATAGACATGATCATGTGTTTGTCCATTTATCTGCATATGTGACAAACATAGATGGCCATGGATGATAAAAAAATCTTTTATGGTCTTGTTATGGTAAAGACATGCCAATAGTTAGCTATTAAATCTAGTCCATTTGTGGATTTTCCGATTTCGGCAAGGAAGACAAACCCAAGATGGTGTCGTCTTTACCATACCAAAAGAGTTTGGGTTGGGATGGGAAAAAATATAATATCTCAAATTCAGGTAGTTTTTCTTTTTATTTAAGCATTTTAATTATATATATATATATTTGTTTAATTTTTATATATACTTAATTAGAGTTATTTGAGTCCCATCTCTTACTTGAATTGTGGTGTGTGATTGTGTTTGTGTATGGGGCTGGGACCATGTTGCATAGTAGGATTACAATCCTCAAACTAGAGTTTGTTGGAGGTAGGGCATGTCAAAAGCAAAGGAGAGTGTAGGTCTATCTATACATCATGGAACTAGTTTTCGAAGGCTTAGCACATCCACTTCTCCTGTTTGGCGAGCTTTCCCTCTAGCAGACTGTTGTTGCAATTCTCCTGGCTTAGTAAAAGGCAGTCCTTGTTCCTCCATTTGCAAATAACAAAAAGAAGAGGTGAAGGTGTCATCCATTAAGTTTTTTTAAATTTATTTTTAAAAAATAAAAATAGCATAAATAGATTTTTCAAATTTTCTTATCAATCATTCGATAAGTTATCTCAAGGTATGAGTTAATCGTTTTTTGAATATATATATATATATATATATATATATATATATATATATATACATACTAAATCAGAGTACATTAATAATCTAAGTTAAATTATAAAGAAAATTATTAAAATAATAATTAAAAAAAAATATTTACTGAAATATACCACTTTGGGAAATATTTCCCAAAGCGGTGTTCGTTTTTGCCACGCAGGCGCCAGCCAACCAGCTGGCCCCAGCGTAGCTTTTTTTTTTTTTTTTAAAATTGATTTCGTCATTTAGAACGATGAAATTGGTTTTCATACGATTTCGTTGTTCTAAACGACGAAACCTTTTATTACTTGACCCGGTTTCGTCGTTCAGAACGATGAAATCAACTTAAGCTGATTTTGTCGTTCAGAACGACGAAACTGCCACACTTAGCTAATTTTGACCGCCGGTTCCGGAACAACACTAATTTCATCGTTCTAAACGACGAAATCATCGTCGTTATATCCGCGACTCCGCTCCGCCTCCAGTTGCGTTTCAGTCGCTTGTTTTTCGCTCCGCCGCTTCTGCCGACTTTCGGACGCCGCCGACGTCCAGCCCGCTGCCACCGACCTCAGTCCACCACCGCCAACCTCAGTCCGCCGCCAGCTAGACCAGTTGCGTTCTAGTCAGTAATTTTTCGCTCCGCAAGTTCTGCCGACGTCCGGATGCCACCATTCTCGCCGCCAACATCCAGCCTGCCGCCACTGACCTCAGTTCGCCGCAGCCGCCTATGTCTAGCCCGCCGCTGCCCACATCGAGCCGCTCCCATTTTATTTTTTTGGTGCGTATCCTTCTATTTTTTTTATTTACCTTTTTTTTAATCGTTGTAATATATCTTTTGTATGTTACATTGAAAAAATTTATCTTTTGTATATTACATCGAAAAAATTTGAAGTTTTGATTGTCCCGTCATTGAGCCCTAGTTTTAGAAGTATTGTTCTAAGTCATTTTGTGTGTTTCTTTTTGTTTAAGATTATTGAATTGAGATGAATTTTTAATTAATGAGTTTTTGTTTTTTAAGATGACAAGTCTTTCAAATTTTGGAAAATGAGGAGGATTTGAGTTTTTGAACATGTTTTTATATGATTTGTGACATTATATGCGTTATTGCATCAATTGTGTAATTATATTAATTAGAAAATTTACTCAGTAATATAAAGTATTAATGATATGCTTATATATTTGGTAAAGTTATTAGTTTCTATGCGTATATATTTTGAAAATATATTTGTTACGGTAGATATTAGTATTAGTTTGTTTAATCTAATATTAATTTAATTTATTATTTATGAATTAATTGAATAGAAATGGCAGAAGAAATAGTTAATTTTTTCATTAACTACGACGGACGTATAGAAGGTTTATTAATGAAGAAACCGTCTACATTTGATGAATTTGAGATGCACGTAGCAAGTAAGGTTGGGTTGGATAGAAGAAGATGAAAAATTACTATCAAATGTAATCTTCCATCCTATGGATCGAGAATGATACTAATGAACATAAATGATGATTCATCAATGGCTTTTATGTTTCACCACTCGCGTCACATAATTTCTTTCAAGTTATTTCTCGAAAAAGAGGTCCGAGTGACTAGTGAAAGGCGAAGTAGTTCACATAGGAGCTCTCACAGAAGCTCGCAAAGGAGCTCGGATAGAAATGTGAATAATGAAAGTCATATGCAAGTGCCGGTGGACAACGAAGAAGAGAGAAATTTATCTATGACAGTAGCTTCAAATGAACGTCATAGGTCGTCTGCCCTTATTTACGATGGAAGTGGACCTACTTGGAGGTAAGGGTTGATTTAGTTGTGAATACGTTTTCAATCTTATTATCCTTTAATGAAAATATGTTTAGCTAAATTTTGAAATTTTGTGTGTAATATGGAAGGTCTATGACGCATGCACACGAGCTATTTAGCGTTCAAATGTCTCAAGGCAGTGCATGGTATGAAACTCAAAGTTTGATGGGCCTTCATTACCCCTATACGTATGTTGGTCATACCGATGCTGGACCATCTAATCAGAGGTGAAATATATATTTATAAATGAATTCAACTTTTTTAGGCTTACGAAATTTAATACATATGGGATGTTTATATGTAGGGGGGATATGTCTACGGTGAAGATATTGATGAAAATGAGGATAATGAAGGTGAAGATAATATTGACGAAGTAAGTGGAGAAGATTCTGATATGAATGTAGAAGGGGTTAGAGGTGTAGAAAGTGCTCAATAGATGGTTGATGGCGAGGGGGATGATGCGGTAGACAATGCCATTGCTGAGAATGATATGAATGTAGATGATGAAGAGCCGCCGTACTGTGAAGTGGAGCCACTTTATGCACACATCACAGATGAAGAGATAGATGCGGCAATGAATTCTACAATGGATTTGGACCAACAAAATGAAGATGAGTTATACGTTGGCCGCATCTTTGAGAATAAAGAAGCATTCGTTACAGCCTTGCAGGAGTTTTTCATTCAAAATCATGTCGAATACAAGGTTGTACGAACAAATCCGGCGGAGTATACAGTGAAGTGCATTAATAGCACTTGCCCTTAGAGAGTGCATGGCTCAATCAAAAGGGGTGGTGGGTTCTTTAAATTGAAGACGTACAAAGGTGACCACACATGTCAGAATGCCCAGCTTAGCACAGATCATAGGCAGTGCAGTGCCTCATTTATTTTGAAGGTCATAATGCCCGCTATCCAAGCCGAATTAACTCTCACACCAGGGGATATTATTCAAAGAATGAAGGAGAAGTATTATCTTGACATATCTTATAAGAAAGCATGTGCAGCAAGGAATATGATGATCAAGGCCATTTATGGAGATTGGGTAGAATCGTATAAATTGTTGCCAATGTACCTAAGGGCGGTGCAAGAAGCCAATCCTGACACCTACTACCGCTTAGAGGATGATGTAGTACCTCGTGCAGATGGTGGCACTTGTAGGAGATTTAGACGGTTATTTTGGGCATTTGGGCCGTCTATAGCTGGGTTTCGACATTGCATCCCTGTGATTGGCGTTGATGCCACTCACTTGTATGACAGATATCCTGGTACTCTTATGGTTGCAACGGCTACAGATGGAAATAATGGGTTATTTTCTCTTGCATTTGGGCTTGTCGGGAAGGAAGATGGAGACAATTGGAAATGGTTTCTAATGGAATTGAGGGATCATGTACTGATGGGCATGACGAACATCGTCATTATTTCAGATCGACATAAGGGGCTTCAGAAGGCAGTGCCTAAGGTTCTTCCAGAGCCGGATTACAACCATCATTATTGCATCAGTCACATAAAAGTAAATTTTAAGGAGTTCAAAAATTATACACTGACGGACTTGATTGGGGCAGCAGCTTGTGCACTCACAGTAGAAAAGTTTGATGCTAAAATGGACTTGATTGGTCAAGAGAGTCTCCTCTTTGGAGAAGAATTGCATCCTGCATAGTGGTCCCTTGCACACGGTGGTTTTATGACATTTGGCATGACGACTACAAATATGGCTGAAAGTTTAAATAGTGTCTTGAAGGGGGCACGAGGGTTACCCAGGCAGGCTTTAGTGTAAGCTATCTTTTATCGGCTCATAAAATTTTTTGTTAAACAATCTTCTGCCGCCTCTGCCATAGTCACCCCATATACTCCTAGAGTGGAAGCCATATTGAGAGAGCAAACAAGAAAAATTGGGGAGTATATAGTTAATAGGATCAACATGAGTCAGTACGAAGTGACATCAATTCGTGCCCGCAAGGTTATGGTAAATGCTGCGATGCATACTTGTACATGAAACATCCCTCAGGTTTATGGTTATCCTTGCTTGCACCTTATCGCTGTGTGGGCAAAGCGGCGGGAGCCAATCAATGCATGACTGTTTTACACATCTTCTACTTATAGAAATGTGTACTCCGTAGAATTTTATTCTCCTCGTGGTCGGGAGTATTGGGAGAGGGATATACCGTTTGTGTTATACCCACCGATAGTAATAAGGTAACCCGGTCGCCCACGGTCTGTTCGCATTAGGAATACCATAGACCGCAGAACAATGGAAAGAGATAGTAGAGGAGGATATAAATGTGGGAGGTGTAAACAAAGTGGGCATAATAGTAAATCATGTAGAAACCCTCCTGTTGATTTGTAAACATATAATCAACCTCTGTATTTATTATATTTTTTTAGTTACGTACGCATGTATTCCTTACGATTAATGATATGATCTTCATCTTCCACAGATCATATGGATCATGCAGAGCCTTGTTACGGGCCAGGTCCGAGTGACGCTTCTTTACTCGTAGAGCAGGAGTCACATAGGTCTGCTGCTATTTGGAGAGGAGAGGTATGATAACTTTTTTTAAAATTTGTTTCATTGTTTTTTGGTTGATATAGTACGACATGTTATAATTTTAAAATTTATTGTAGGACCCCGGGTGCCTTGAGTGCACTGAACATTTTAAATATCTCCGTCATTGGCCTATAGATGAGCATATATTACCTTATATCGAGTGAGCGGGATTCGGCCATTTCATTCATCTACAGTATGTTCGTCTCGATCGGCCTCTATTGACAACTCTTGTTGAGAGATGGAGGAGGGAGACACAGACCTTTTATTTGTCATATGGAGATATGTCCATCACGCTCATGGATGTGGTAGTTCTATTAGGACTCCGTATTGATGGACGTCCGGTGACAGGCACGACAGGAGGAGCTCATATGGATATATTAGTTACACTTCTTGGTAGAGCTCCTCCTCCTACAGTGATGTGTGGTAGCCGAGTGAGCCCACAATGGCTCTTACAGGAGTTTCACGAGCTCCCAGCCGATGCTACAGAGATAGTTATCCAACAGCATGCACGAGCCTATATATTGTATTTACTTGGAGCCACCATATTTGCGGACACCACGAGCAGCCACGTGCATGTTTCGTATCTCTCTCTCCTTGCTGACTTTGACATGGCTGACACTTATTCATGGGGCAGTGCTACTCTCGTATTCTTATACCGAGAGTTAGGAAAGGCATGCTAGGCCATGACCTCGGGGATTGCGGGCTGTCTGACTCTTCTTCAGGTAAATTATTGTGTAACTTTACTTGGAGTTTTAGTCACGTATAATTTTTTAATTCTAATATTTGTTATCACTATTTTATGACATAGTTATGGTCGTGGGAGCACTTACACGTCGGCCGACCAACTGCTGAGATGGGTCGCTTGGTCGAGGGTGCTCCATTAGGGGCGAGGTAGGTTGTATTATGTTTACCACATTACTTTTTAACAAACGTTTTATGAACATATGCTGAACTCATTTCTTAAATTTAACTCCTTAAGGTGGAATGTTCGGAAGAAGAGAACCGAAAATCCACAAGGAGTCCTCCGTTTGTATAGAGGGGAGTTAGACCACCAGTGGCCATACCAGGTAATTTTATTACCATGTTGAACATTTTTATGTAATAATTTTAAAAAATTTTGTCATTATTTAAACTAACGTATCTTTATATATTATATAGATTATTTGGCAGCCGTACTCGGAGGACTTGTTGGCTATGATACCTCCACTCTGCACTGACGGTCGAGAGGTGTGGCTTTCTCGAACCCCTCTCATATGTTATGAGATTATAGAGATGTATGTGCCAAATCGTGTAATGTTCCAGTTTAACCTGGAGCAAGGGGTCCCACCTTCTACTGTCGAGTTTGTCCATCGCATCACTCGACAGTGCCGCCATATTATCGACTGGGCTATATATCATGCGTCGTATATTGCTCGATGGGAGGATAGGAGAGCCACTATTATTAGAGGGGAGCTGGCTACGACATTGCGAGATGTTCGTAGTATTTATATGCACTGGTATTTACCGATTACACGGCGATATATTTTACCCCGCGATGATGTAGATGAGATGACATATCAGCCTAGGGGAGCATCTGAGGCAGCTCTAGTAAGTACAACTTTGTTAATTAAGGCATATATTATTTTCTTATTTTTTTAATTATTTATCTAATATTTAATTTATTTTTTTATAGCTTTGTCAGATTCGACATACTAATGCGTATTTGAGTGATGCACTTGTCACCTGTACTTCGCGCGAGGACTTAGCAGCAACATGTGAGTCAGTGATTAGAGCGTCTAATGATGTCCTTCGTAGCTTGCCACTACTTCATTCGGTGATCACAGATGTTCATCGAGATTATCCTGTTGATGAGGCCGCTCAGACATAGTCGATGCACTCTTCATGCCCTGATATTCCATCATCATCAGCAGCATATAGCTCTCCTCCAGGTTCATCATTTTCAGACACTACACATGTCACTCAGCCAGATCCGATTTTATATTATAGACGACATCGGCCAACTCGTATTGTACAATCTATTACTTATGCTGAGCCGGAGCCCGAGCAGGAGCCTGACATGGAGTCGCAGCCGGAGCCCCAGCCCCAGTCAGAGCCCGATCCCCAGCCCCAGTCGGAGCCAGAGCTAGAGCCACAGCCAGAGGTAGATCATGAGGAGCTCGTACACCACCGTCGAGGACGAGGGCGAGGACGAGGACGTAGGAGCTTATGATATTACTTGTGATGTATTATATTTGTTGCTTGTATATGATGTACTTTACTTATATTTGTTATGGTGATATTCGTGATAGTGATATTTGTTATGGGTGGAGTGAATGAAGTCGTGCATATACATCTGTGTTCTGTGTTTTGAATGAATGAACAGGGACAGGTGATAAAATTAGTTTTAAATAGTAATTTTAAAAAAATTTAATTTGATTTCGTTGTTTAGAACGACGAAATCATTGTTGTTCCAGAACCGAAGGCCGAAAATAGATAAGTGCGGCAGTTTCGTCGTTCTGAACGATGAAACCGGGTCAAGTAATAAAAGGTTTCGTCGTTTAGAATGACGAAATCGTATAAAAACCAATTTTGTCATTCTAAATGACGAAATCAACTTAAAAAATATAAAAAAAAGCCACTTGTGGCGTCCATTTGCTTGGTGGCGCTGCGTGGCAAAAACGAACACCACTTTGGGAAATATTTCCCAAAGTGGTATATTTTGGTAAATTTTTTTTTTATTTTAATAATTTTCCCTAAATTATATTTTTAATTACACAGGGTATTATGAGAGTACATGTCTAAATATCTTGATATGTACAAATATAAATAGATTAACATTCATGTATTTAAAGTCATTTACCTTATAATAAAAGACATTAAATATGTCAAATGACCTAAC
This sequence comes from Saururus chinensis, assembly GCA_035235625.1. Classification (NCBI taxonomy): domain Eukaryota; kingdom Viridiplantae; phylum Streptophyta; class Magnoliopsida; order Piperales; family Saururaceae; genus Saururus; species Saururus chinensis. The sequence goes on from CP141144.1 coordinate 26,836,351, forward strand.
AACATCATCCTTGTCACACATGAGGCTAAATATCTTGATATGTACAAATATAAATGGATTGTCATTCACGTGTCTAAAGTCATTTATCTTATGGTAAAAAACATTAAATATGTTAAATGGCTTAGCAACATCATCTTTGCCACACATGAGGCCTTGAAGTTATTTTAACCTTGAAGGGAACTTGCATTATATAGATACTGAGGATATTAATTTACTTAGTGGCATAGTCAAATAAATACTATGTATTAACCATGCACATGATTACACTGCATCATTGTAAAATTAACTATCATATTTAATAAAAAATATTATAACCACTACAATAAGTAGAATAAGTATAACATTATCAAATATATTTTTTATAATTTTACAGTCATAACATAATTCTACCTTAGAAGTCTCCAACTTCAATAAGTTCAAGTCAAAGGTTCTTAATGACACGGTAATTATGTCTAAGAGTACAACCTCTTCTTATTAAACTATGAATTACTAAAATTCAAATTTCAGGTATTTTGAAATATGTCTACCCTATCTACACTATGAAGCTAAGGTCTATAGAGGCTCATTGAGTGGTTGAAGTTTCGACTTCTATAATTATTGAAACTTTTGTATTAAGTTGTACATAACTAATTATTTTTTAATACTTTAGTTTATTTAAACACAACTCCTAGGCTAGAGAAGTTCTACATAACTCATATTCTTAGAGAGCCAAAAGACATTGATATTTTTTTATACTAAACCTTTATGTCTACGTGGCTAAAGATTCACTTAAAGAGCTAAAGCACTAAGGGTTCCTCTGACTTCATATGCCGAAAAACATCAGTCTCATGGTGCAATCCAATATAAGGATATTCATACAGAAAAATATATACATCTAAACATAATTCATCACAATTGCAATTCATAAATAAAATAATATGCTATTACCATGTATAATAATAGCATAACATTCCTAGAAATTCTTGTTAAAATATCTAAAATTGATTTACTGTCAGTGGACTTATCGATGTGCCAACCAAGTCACCGATGACCAACGGTAACTTATTGATACATTAAACCCTTGTTGAAAGTGGGATGATAAGGATAACCATTGTCATCAATGCCTCATTGGCGTGTCGACCTCATTGTCGGTGACCCGTCGGTAACTCATCAACATGTCGATGCACATTGATAGTATTATTGTCATATCCTTTGTGACATCGGCAACATCATCAATGTGTTGATGGACATGCTGATGGTCGGAAAAAAAATTAACAGAAACTATCCAAACTTCTTAAAATCACTCAATATCTTTATATATTATAACCCTTTCCACACATAACCTTCTTGTAATAATAATGAGAAAAATATGATATGATAAAATAAGCATTACATCTCATAAATTATCATTTACATATTTTCATGTCATGCAAGTAATAAAATATATCTCATACAATTACTTCTAAATCAAATCATAGAATTAAGGTTTGTAATTTAACATAAAATTATGATTCCTCAAGATTACTGTGACAAGAATTCATAAAGAATCCTATTTTTAAAATTTTATATCTAATGATTTCACAATTTAAATTATACATGCATATTCCATGTTAAATCACAGTACAAAGTTAGTAATTCAACTTATTTCTATGTATTAAAATATCCCTCATGCTTAATGTCAACCACTTCTTGTAGAAATGTACTTCATCCTCTAATTTTTCGTAATTTGAAAATTTTGAAAGTTCTTGACCTTCTCTTTTATTTGGAGAGTTTTTTTAAAAGAAATGAAGTCTAAATACCTTAAAGTCACTTATAAGGGATAAATGATGAAATTTTGGTTTAAAACTGTCAATATAGGTAGTATTTTAAACAAAATCATAAAACTACCAGAACTATCGACAAGGTCATCAACATGTGGATGAGCTTGCAAACAGTAACTTCTAACTACACCTAAGTCCTTATTTTGGACAACCATAAATTCCTTATATTAACACATTCTTGGTGGTGCCACGAAAATATTTTTGTCTAATCTCTAACCCAAAATTTAAGATACAAAATTATTATGTATAAAAATTTATAACTTTAAGAATGAATAAGTTCACCTGCACCCTAGGTCCAATTTTAGACAATCTTTACTCTTTCATCTAAACTGCACTATACACATTTTTAAATGAGTTTTGAAGCTATACGTTTATAGTTTCTATCTTTAAAATTTTACACTTAAATTAAATTTATAGAAGAAGTTATTATACTTAGAATGACCAAAGGTAAAATTCATTGTTTTTCACCTATACTCTAAAACATCCTTGATGTTTCATCTGTCATAACTCTCATCTGAGTTTTGATTTACACACTATTAAAATATAGTAATTTTTATCAAATAATAAAGCTCACATCTAAGAAAAGGAAAAATAAGGTTATGATACTCTTTTTTAAGTATCTAACTATTTAAATTTAATAAAATAGAGCTAATAATAAGAAATAATTTTTTCTCAAATAAAACTATTAATTTATGATAACAAATATATATAAAAAGAAAAAAAGGTAAAGCATTAGCAATAGTTTCTTAGAAGTGAAGGAAGCTCATAGATATTCAAAATGCCAGTTGACACGTCCTCGGTGGCACAAGAGCCAACGTTGGTGTTCCTACGATTGTATCTTACATGGTTTTGCAATTTTTCATCCATGATTGGATAACGTTTTGAGGTTGGAATTGAGTGGGGCAACGGGGCAAATGAAAAGAATTTGTATCCATCTAAAATAGGCTGCTGAAAAAGGGTTAGTTATGATGCGTGCGCTCGTTTCTCGAAGGCACAATATGCATGATCTCTTTAGGTGTTCTTCTTGTAAGGAAAATGAAACTCCCTCTCTCCTAATTAATAGCTCCATTTTTTGATATCCTATAGTGTATGCTAATGATCTGGTGAAGCTGTCGTGGGTGAGATGTTGAGACCCATGGTCAGGATTTGATCATCAGTAAATCTCTTAGCTAGATATTGTGCACTTCCAGTTCAGTTCCACTAATTTTTGGCTATCCTGCAGTTATGCTAATGAGCTAGTGAAGCTACCGGTGAAGTGTCACTTGCTGTTGGATCCCACGATTTGTGGTGTATTTGTTAGCGCACGTGTCTAATATAAAAGTAGTCTATTTTACGTTAAAAAACGTACTTTAAAAGTATACTTCATCATCCCATCACCATTGATGAGTGGGACCCTCATCAATGGTGATGGGAAGATGAAGTGGGCTTTTGACGTACATTTTTCAACATAAAGTAAGCATTTTTCATCCAAACAGATTGTGGTGAAACTTCTCTAGCCACTTCTGGTTACATTTCTCATGATGCATACTTTTTATATTTTGGAGTTAAGGGGTTGTTTGTGTAAGATCTCTGATCTTAAACTGGTTTTCGTTTCACTTTAATTATCGGTTATTGCATGGTTAACTCATTTTTCTTATTAATTCGGTAGTTTTGTAAATAAATAGTGTTTATGATGGTTTTAATCAAAATCAACTTTTCAATTGGTGGTTTTAAGTGATTTTGAATCAAATGTGAATTTTTGGGATTTTTCTAAATTTTTACTATTTTTTTTTAAATTAGGGTTTAGCAGCCCCACTATCAAAATTTGGGTTTTTGGACCAAATGAACCTAGACATCAACTTAAGTTCATACAAAAAATTTTAAAATTTTCTCAAATTTAATTAGTGCTCAAATTTGTAAAATTACTTATTTTTAGCCTATTTTTTATTCATACCCCACAATTTACACATACACACCCCAAGACCTACTATAAAAGGCCAAACCTGAGCCATTCCTATTTTTGGAATAGGCTGAGAAGGAGAGGTCAGGCGTAATCCCCAATTAGGCCTGGATTAGAAGGTGTTTAAGGTAAGTCCATTGTAATTAAGCATCAAATCCTAGCTTTTCTCTTAATCTCTTCTAAATCTACCATTTCCCCTTTGTTTTAATTCATTTTTAAACATTAAAACTACTGATTTGCATCTTTACTTCAAACCCTAGCTCTAAAAATTTGATTTTTTTATGTTCAACAAGCCTTAGATCTAAGTTTTTGATTAGGGTTTTCTTTGTTAAATAGGTTTTCATAGAGTTTAATTCAAACTCTATGTCTTTAGAAGGTTTTCAAGAAGGGTGACCATCAAATCCAAGCCTAATTAAGGGATAAGGTAATGGACTTTTGAAATTTCAATCTTCCTATGGTAAAACTCTTGATTTCATGGTTTATTTTGAATGGATTTACTTCACTTAGTGCTTTAATGACATGATTAGTAAATGGTAATCTTTAATCTTATTTTCATAGGGTTTTATTTTGTTATGATGTGGATTAGCATTCTGGAAGTTATGTTGGAGTTTTAATAGCATTTGAGTTGTTAGATGGAGATTTTAAGATTTATTAATGGAGTTCCGGTTTGAAAATGCGAAAGGAAGAAGAAGGTCGAATCTGCCTTGTTGGCATTCGAACGGCCATGCAGGGCTTTCAAACGGCAACACTAAAATTTTGGCACATATCCTGTTTAGCCGATCAAACGGCCCTTGAGGGCGTTCGAACTGCTACACTGCAGAATTTGACCTTTGTATGTATGTTGTTTATTTCGATGTTTCTCCTCTGATATATTATTTTTATATGCATGTGGAGTATTTTGAGCCAGGGTAAGCCACTGGAAGGGTATACCATTGATGTTTTGAAGTTGTGGTATATATATATATATATATATATTTTTGAGTTATGTGGAATGGCTGGTGGTGGGATATATGATGTTGGAATTGCCATCTTGAAGTTATGAGTAGTTGATTCTCTATGGTTGAGTATATTTTTAGTAAAACTACAATATACTAATGGACTGATATGTCATGATAAGATGTGGTTAATTGATGTGTGAATGTCATGGCTCAAGGATGAAGTGAATGATCTTATATGTGTTTAGCTTGTGGTTAAGATTTGATTTGAGTTATGATTTTAATGATTCTTCTCCTATTATTTTCGCTGGAATTCATGATTAAATGTTAATTCACATGTGTAGTGTGGTAGTGAGTTAATTTCAAGCATGTTGATATGCATTGAGTGAAGTGCTTCTACTAGGTACACACACATGTAAGGTTTAATGATGATGTTGAAGCATGATATTATGATTATGAATGATGCATTAGGAGCTGATGAGAGCACTTATCATGAATTAGGATTCATATATGCCTTGCCCACGTATGTACCATGTTGCATGCATCATAAAAATGGATTTTCAATTGAGGCTTTATCGAAGTTAATTGAGTTTGATCGATTGGGTGCAATGTGGTGAAATTGTGTGCTGGATTGATCGGTCATGGCTTAATCGAAACTTGATTGGTCCGAAAGGACATGTTTTGATTTAAGTCCTGTGTGGAACAGCCGAGGAGAAACCATTAGACACTTGCGGTCTGAGACGCATTATGTCGATGGATAGCTCTAAGGTTTGTTGTGCTAGTGCTTAGTTAAATTTACTTTTATGGCATCACGAATACTCATGGTATAGGACATGAGGACTAGAGTCGACATAGAGGTATTTTTACGTGCACACTCTGAGTCGAGTTGAGTCTAGTTAAATGGAATTTATGGTTTATGTTTGGTTTAATATCACGACATCATGGATCGGACTTCATGAACGAGGTTTTACCGTTGGTTAATTGGAATTGATCAGTTTTATGCAATGATTGAGATTGCTTGTTGGATTAATTGCTCGGTGAATTAATCAAAACTTGGTTGGTCCGAAAGGATATGTTTTCGATTTGAGTTCCTATGTGGAACATGTACACTCCTTGGGTTGAGTCTAGTTAAATGGAGTTATGTAGGGATCAGTTGTGTACTTGTCTTGTGGATTGAAATTATTATAATTATCGGGACCTTGAGAATCTAGTTGGTTTGTCTGAGCACACCGGCTTACCAGGTATTGTTGCTTGAGACTTCGGTCTTGATAAGTAGGAGTTGCTTGAGACTTCAGTCTTGATAAGTAGGAGTTGCTTGAAACTTCGGTCTTAATAAGCAAGAGTTGCTCGAAGGCGTTGGCCTTGAGGAGCAGGAGTTGCTTGAGACTTCAGTCTTGATAAGCAGGAGTTGCTCGAAGGCGTTGGCCTTGAGGAGCAGGAGTTGCTTGAGACTTCAGTCTTGATAAGCAGGAGTTGCTCGAGGGCATTGGCCTTGAGGAGCAGGAGTTGCTTGAGACTTCGGTCTTGATAAGCAGGAGTTGCTCGAAGGCGTTGGCCTTGAGGAGCAGGAGTTGCTTGAGACTTTGGTCTTGATAAGCAGGAGTTGCTTGAAGGCTTTGACCTTGAGGAGTATGTCTATTTGATAAGTGTTTGCTCGAGGGCTCCGGCCTTAAAGAGCAAGTTTATTCTCTATGTGTATGGATATGCATGTTGGACTAGTGTGTGTGTGTGTGTGTGACACTTATACATGCATGATGAATGAGAATGTTGATGCATGATTGGATATGTATGTTAGAGATACATTTCATGCAGGTTGATATGATGTGATGCATGATTGGATATGTATACGCATGATTGGATATGTATGTTAGAGATACATTTCATGCAGGTTGATATGATGTGACGCATGATTAGATATGTATGTTAGAGATACATTTCATGCAGGTTGTTATGATGTGATGCATAATTGGATATGTTAGAGATACATTTCATGCAGGTTGTTATGATGTGATGCATGATTGGATATATTAGAGATACATTTCATGCAGGTTGATATGATGTGATGCATGATTGGATATGTATATTACAGATACATTTCATGCAGGTTGATATGATGTGAATGACACTATGTGGATTATACACTATGATGTAGGTTTAGGTGATGTGTATATGTGATCAGAAAATGATACATCTTGTCAATCTTTGATCTGAATGATTTTATTGCTATGCTATCGTATTTTTGATGATGATAGTTATATTAAAAACCATTGTTGAGTTTTGTTAAACTCACCTCTCTTTATTGTGTTTTGTTTTGGGGCTACGTGGCGCGATACGTAGACTGACAGGATCTCCTCTTTGAGGAAAAGATCGGAGATTATTTGGATGTGATCGTGGAGACTCTTATGTGACTTATTTTTCTTAGTTTATGTTTTATGTTTAGAACCTTTGTGTATAGTTCTCTGTTAGATTTATGTCACTTTATACAGTTATGTTGTTTAAGACCTATTTTAGAGCTAGAGGGGGCTATGTTTGACTAAGCATGTGGGTTTGAGACTAGTTGTTTATTTTGAATTAAACAACTCTCTTTCTTTTCTACTTATTTACTCTTACTCAAAGTGTTGTGCGTACTCCGTAATTCTGTTAAGTCGCCCGTATTTAGGGTCAAGTTTTCCGCTAAACAGTATCTTAATTTCCCTCGTCACCCCCGCGCACTTGACCAGCCCTTGGATAGGGTTCGGCTCGGGTCGGGCATCACCGGGGCATGACAGTTTAGATGCACTTTGGAAGAAAATTAGAATGAGCATTTGTTCATGTCTCTTTTTTATAATGTTTAACTTACGCAGGGCTTTTAGATTGCTTTCACTTTTATGATGTGAAAAGAAAAAGGGCAATATAACATATGGATGAGAGTTACTTTAAAAAGTATGAAACCATTTTTTCACAAGACCTTTCTCAAAAAACCCTTCACTTGAGGAAAAATTATCAAGTGGAACCAATGCACATGTCACATGGAGCATTGACCCACTCACTATTGATCATTTATAATTAAACCCTTTACAAGTGTACAAGGTAATTGTACTAGGATAAGTATTTAAGGGTTGTTGAACCTCAGGGACGGATGAATTATCAATAAATCTAAAGAGGAATTTGCTGATTAAAAACTAGAAAGAACTTAAACTTAAATTAAGCAAAAGAAAGAAATCAACTAGTTTAAAAACAAGAAATTAATATGATAGAAATTACTTAGGAAATTTAATCCACTATAAAACCATAATAATTCCTTAACTTATAATCTAAATCTAGTGTGAATATGAATAAGTATTCTCAGTTACAAGCTAGAATTACTTCAGAAAGAATCATTGATTAAATTCCATGGCATGAATTATCTTCGACAATAGCATGGATCATCTATACTAAACTAGCTATAGGCATGACCCGTTTAATCTTAGTATAACTCATCCAAGTCATTAATTATCTGAATATTAAAACTATTATATGATCATCTCATCTAAATCACATAAATTAGAATTGATGAAAATATCAAAACTACATCAATCTATCATCTACAAGACAATAAATCAACATAGACTTGAATAAACATTAAAAGCTCTTCCATTATAAAGGAAATCTATATCATACAATTGTCATCATTCGCAACTGAGATCTAAATTAAAAAGAAAAGAAACTGAAACTTATCTATAGCTTCATCAACTCCTAAGTAAAAGAAAAGTCTAGCCTTCCGTTGTAGAAGAAAGCACTTGAATCTCCGTTAAAAGCTTTGAGTTATCTTTCATCTTCTTCTTCCTTTTTCTCTTTATAAAATCTACCAGAATCCCTCAATTTTGAGACAAATATGTCTTTTTATAGGCATAAGTTCCGTAGGAAGAAGTCCAATATGAAAAGGATTGAAATTTGGGTCAAACAAGGAAACTGCGCATTATCCCGTTCGAACGCTTATACTGAGTTTTTCTTCAAAATCACATTATACCATTCTAACTCCCTGGATGCCTGTTCGAACGGCTACAATGTTTCTACAATCTGGACAGTTTTCCTGGACAGTCCATATTCTGTTCATTATGCTTTTCTTCATGTCCATATTAATTTATAACTTGTTTATAACTCCGAAAAGTTGTCCAAATCACTTTAAATTATGTGAAGACTATTTTGAATTATTGCAAACATCATCCAAGTACCTCGATAAGCGTACAAAATATAAAATATCATACTTTAGACATGTAGAAAGTAACTAAAATTCCAACTTGATTTAAATAAGTGTCTAAACTACTAGTAACTACAAAATGATTAATAATTAAACTAAAATACTAATATCTATCTTAATCTAAATAAACTATAACTAACTCTAAATTAACCTAATCTATACTAGCAAATAAGGTAAAAAGGCATATAAAATAGATATATATATATATATATATATATATATATTATACTTATCAAATACCCCCAAACCTATATTTTGCTAGTCCTCGAGCAAAACAAAAACAAAATAAAATAACTAATCTAGAAAAATAAATAAAAGACACTTTTGTAGGGAACCACGATTGCATTTAGCGTATGCAATAAGCCTTTAAACCCCTAGGTGTCCCTAGTTGGACGAGTTGGGTCTCGTGAGGGTTTGCAGTAATGATACCCTCAAACATCAAAACCTAAAAAATAAAATAAACAAGAAAACAAAAATTCAAAAAATAATCTTCTCTTAAAAATACATAACTATTTTTAAAAAGAACCATCCATAAATACTTGAAACAAGTAAACAATTAAGATCTGATCACTTTTAAGTAGGGAATAATCAATTCTATAACCCCATCTTAAAAATAATTGTGGAACTACATATATACATTTTAAAAACATAAAGTGCAAAAACTTTGTAGTCATAGAATTTCATTCTTTATTAACAAGCATATCTTATGTGACCCATTAACCAAGCTCATTAAAGTTCACTAACTCAAAAATATAACAATGACAATCTTTCATCCGTAATATCTCATAATAAACCCTAGTGTAATAGCCTTCAAATTCAATTAAATTCAGGGAATAAGAGCATAATATACCTTAAAATATGACTTGTATAATATTTAGTTCTATTAAGCTTTCTAAATAATCCATGTAACAAGCATTAGGCCAGTATCCCTAATCCAGTTGGCTCAAGGCATTAGGTGTTGAAACACCCCTCAGGCTTAATAACTCGAACTATAAAGGCTACAGAACCAAGCAAGTCATAAAAGAATTTATCTCAACTTTTCACCTTTTGACGCGATCCCTTATACTTGCCTAGGCACAAGGTCCGGTTACTCAGTAAAAAATGAAACAAACCTTTATTTTTTTTTCATCATCAATTTTTTTTTCATTCAATCTATTTTTTTTCAACTTTTTTCATTCTTTTTTTAATAAATTTTTTAATATTTTTTTCTATACACACTTATCCCATTTTTTTCAAATAAAAGCTATGCATAAAGATCTATCATAAAATATTAAAAATTACTCAATTGCCAAGTTTTCAAAAATATATGCTCAGTTAAAGATATCCCACTAAGATTACAAGTAATAAATCATAAAATTATATTCCTACAAGTTTCAAGTTTGTGAAATGTGATTTAAAAATATAAGCACAATTATCCAAGATAAAGAAAATAAAATAGAAATTACTCACTTAATCATTTTCATCACTTAATTAATTACTTGAACTTTCTTCATGAAATTGATCTCTTTAAAACATCCTAAAAGAAAAATGATAAAGAAAAATATCTCTCTACACCCCAAACCTAAACTGAACATTGTCCTCAATGTTAAAGAAAATATATACTACAATGACAAGAATAAGTAAGAGAGAGAAAGAAAGATTTCACCTGAGAGCATAACGAATCCACTAATCTAAAAAGTGAAGTACATAGGATTGGAGAAAAGAAATAAATATAATTGATGAGCAGTCCCCCAAACCTAAAGTATTATATCCCATAAAAGAAGAAAAACTATAATGAGAAAAAAACTGCAAAAATAAGTAAATAAAACCTAAATGAAGCAAAAAAAAAAACAAAAGAAAGGAAAAGAACTATATCAAAAACATGGGTTGCCTCCCAAGAAGTGCTAAGTTTATTGTCTCTAGCCAGACATTGCCAACATTCTCAAATATATCAAGGCGGCTGGTAGATATTAGCATTGGCTCTTCTCTTAAGTCTCCAAAAAAATGATGCAGAAAAATTAGAAGACATGACATGATTATGGGCTGATGCTACAAAAGATGGACCTCTCTCATAAGCATCAAATCTAAAATTGTCTACCATAAAACATTTAGCATTAGAAGTTGCAGGCAAATGGTTAGACACATCAAAAACATTTAGTTGCACTTTCATGTTCCCAAAGGTCATCTCCATTACCCCCGTCCTACAATTTATACATGCATTAGCTATGGCAAGAAAAGGGTGACCTAGAATGATAGGAATCTGATATGTTGGGTTGGCACCGGTCTCCATATCTAAGACAATAAAATCAACAAGGAAAAAGAACCGGTCAACCTTCACTAAGACATCCTCAATGACTCCCCGAGGCTTACGCACAGAATGGTCAGCTAGCTGCAAGGTAACTGATGTAGGCTGCAATTCTCCGAACCCTAATTGCTCATACATTGAGTAAGGGAGTAGATTGACACTTGAACCAAGGTCAAGGAGGGCTCTATGAATGGAGTGATCACCTATGATACAAGAAATAGTGGGTACTCTAGTGTCCTTATACTTAGGTGGGGTGTCAAACTTCAAAAGAGAGCTAACTTGCTCAGTGAGGAAGACCTTCTTAGACACATGGGTCTTGGATTTACGCTTTTGAATGCATAGGTCTTTGAGGAACTTAGCATAAGCAGAGACTTGCTTAATGACATCTAAGAGGGGGAGATTAATTTTGACTTGTTTAAAAGTCTCAAGAATCTCATCAGTCCTGGTTGTGCTCTTTCTAAATGGTGGGGCCATGTCAAGACACTGAGGAAAGGGTGCCCTAGGGATATAAGATCTCTCGGAAGTGGTCTTAGACTTTGGCTCTGAGGAAGGGGAAGGAGATACAAACTTCTTCTCATGTGGTGCACTAACTTCTACTTGAGGTTCATTTAGGGCTTCCCTCTCTAACTTCTCACTCCTATCATCTATCACTGGTGTCCCCCCAACACTCTTGTCAACAATCCTCCCACTCTTAAAGGTCATTATGGAATTAACTTGTTCATTAGAAGGAGAAGCTCTCTCTACCTAAAATTGACCTTTTGGGTTTGGTAGGGGTTGACTTGGCAACGTCCCCATCTCTCTCTTGTTAATAACATTAGCTAGTTGTCCAATTTGGGCTTCTAATTTTGCTATAGATTGTGTGTGAGAGTGGAAGAGTTGGGATTGAGATTGAAGGCCTTGCAAGGCACTCAAGACCTTTTCTTCAAAACTTGGACTCCTATTGGGTTGGACATACGAAGGTTGCACTTGAGGGTGGTGGATGGGGGCTGGTAGGACTTAGAATGGTTGCCTAGGGGGTTGGTTACCCATAACCCCTTGGTTTTGTGCCCGCCAGGCAAAGTTAGGATGATTCCTCCACCTAGGGTTATATGTGTTTGAAAATGGATTGTTCTCAGCCCTAGGGAAGGATTGGGTAGCATTCACATGGTCTTTGACAAGCTCAAGAAATTGAGAGGCAGAGGGGCACTCTATGATAGTATGGGCTGGGCTAAGGCATATTGTACATGCATCTTGAGTGAAGGGAGTGGGATGATGGGTTGAAGTCATAAGAAGGTCTAGCTTCCTACTCAAAATATCAAATTTGGAGGAGAGGTCTAATGAATATTTGACTTCATACAAGGCACCTCTAAAGGGGGCATTGTTCAAGGTAGATAATCCACTCTCATTTCTATTCAACGCAGCATGTTGAAGACAATTTTCACTCAAGTCCTCAAAAAGTTTCCATGCCTCATTTTCATTTTTCAACAAGAAGGTACCCCCACAACTTGCATCAACAAGATGGCGGTTTTGTTCTGTAAAACCCTCATAATAATGTTGCACTAATTGCCACTTAGGGACAGCATGATGAGGACACCTCCTAAGAAGGTCCTTAAGTCTATCCCAACTCTCATGGAACCGTTCAGTGGGAAGTTGGGCAAAAGTGGTTATGGCCTTTCTCATTTGGTCGGATTACCTATGGGGAAGTACTTTTTAAGGAACTCTTGTTGTATTTGGGCCTATGTTGTGATAATGTTTGGCTCTAATGAGTGAAGCCATTCCTTAGCCTTATCTTTCAATGTGAAAGGAAAAAGGCGAAGTTTAACAGCTTCATCGGTTAAATTTGAGAGCATAAAAGTTGTGCATAGTTCTAAGAAGTCATCTAGGTGCCTATATGGGTTTTCATTATTAAGCCCATAAAAGGATGGATGCATTTGAATAACATTGGGCTTAATCTCATAATTTTGAGCAACAACCACCGGCAACCTAATGCATGAAGGAGAGATGTACTCATTGGGAGTGTAATAATACTCCCTTAGAGCTTTGAGCGATTCATCTACTAACTAATGTTCAGCCATGATGGGGGAAGAAGTAGTGTGGGTGGAGGAATTGGTGGGAGAGTTTGGGGTTGTAGGGATGTAGGTCGAGGGCAACTCAACTCTCCTAGATGTCTACTCAGGCTCAGGGTCAAATGGTACTAATCAGGGGAGTAAGGAGCGACGACCATGCATACACCACAAACACACCACACAATTTTAAGTGTAAAAAGGGGAAGAATAAGTAAAAACTAACTAAGAAAAGAACTAAAAATAAAGAGAGAAAAGGATCTTGCAAACCGAAGAGAAGCACTATGCTTGTCGATGTCCACTTGTGGCCACAAGTGTAGGGAGCACGGTCTTCAACTCAACCTACAAGATCAAATTAAAAGAAGGTAAGAAACTAAGAGTAACCTAAAAACTAAAATAACTAAAACTAAAGTAGCTAGAATTATCCTAATTCTAATTTAGTAACAAATCAACACTGTCCCCGGCAACGGCGCTAAAAACTTGATCGTTTATAATTAAACCATTTGCAAGTGTATAAGGTAATTGTACTAGGATAAGTATTTAAGGGTTGTCGAACCTCAGGGATGGATGAATTATCACTAAATCTAAAGAGGAATTCACTAATTAAAACTAGAAAGAACTTAAACTTAAATTAAGCAAAAGAAAGAAATCAACTAGTTTAAAAACAAGAGATTAATATGATGAAAATTACTTAAGAAATGGAATCCACTATAGAACCATAATAATTCCTTAACTTTTAATCTAAATCTAGTGTGAATATGAACAAGTATTCTCAACTACAAGCTAGAATTACTTCAGAAAGAATCATTAATTAAATTCCATGGCATGAACTATCTTCGACAGTAGCAAGGATCATCTACACTAAACTAGCTATAGGCATGACCCGTCTAATCTTAGTATAACTCATCCAAGTCATTAATTATCTGAACATTAAAACTATTATATGATCATCTCATCTAAATCATATAAATTAAAATTAATGAAAATATCAAAACTACATCAATCTATCATCTACAAGACAATAAATCAACATAGACTTGAATAAACATTAAAAGCTCTTCCATTATAAAGGAAATCCATATCATACAATTGTCATCATTCACAACTGAGATCTAAATTAAAAAGAAAAGAAACTGAAACTTATCTATAGCTTCATCAACTCCTAAGTAAAAGAAAAGTCTAGCCTTCCATTGTAGAAGAAAGCACTTGAATCTCCGTTAAAAGCTTTGAGTTATCTTTCATCTTCTTCTTCCTTTTTCTCTTTATAAAATCTACCGGAATCCCTCAATTTTGAGCCAAATATGTCTTTTTATAGGCATAAGTTCCGTAGGAAGAAGTCCAATATGAAAAGGATTGAAATTTGGGTCAAACAAGGAAACTGCGCGTTATCCCGTTTGAACGCCCTGCATGCCTATTCGAACGCTTATACTGAGTTTTTTTTAAAATCACGTTATACCGTTCTAACTCCCTGGATGCCTGTTCGAACGGCTACTGTGTTTCTGCAATCTAGACAGTTTTCCTGGACAGTCCATATTCTGTTCATTATGCTTTTCTTCATGTCCATATTAATTTTCAACTTGTTTATAACTCCAAAAAGTTGTCCAAATCACTTTAAAGCATGTCAAGACTGTTTTGAATTATTCCAAACATCGTCCAAGTACCTCGATAAGCATACTTTACCTACAAAATATAAAATATAATACTTTAGACATGTAGAAAGTAACTAAAATTCCAACTTGATTTAAATAAGTGTCTAAACTACTAGTAACTACAAAATGATTAATAATTAAACTAAAATACTAATATCTATCTTAATCTAAATAAACTATAACTAACTCTAAATTAACCTAATCTATACTAGCAAATAAGGTAAAAAGGCTTATAAAATAGATATATATTTCATACTTATCAACTATTTAACACATTTTAACACTTTTTATCTGTCTAAATGTAAGTAATTTCACATTTTAGCTTTAGTTTACATGTCTAGAAGTGAAAAGATCTATCTAGAGCTACGTGGTGGACTAGTTCCACTAGATACTTTTTTCTACTTGAAAAGTGCTCTCCTTACATCTAGGCAATTCAAGCTGAATGGACCCTAAATGGCCTTTCTTGTTTTTTTTATGTGAATAAGGTCTTTCTATATAAAATGGCCTATCAAACCTAATTTAGGTGTAAATTGTATTTTTATCCTTAAGAAGAAGCTTTCTTGTCTTAGAAAGTGGTATTGCTTTTAAATTCCACAAATTTTGATTGCATTGCGTAAGGATGAGTAGTTCAACACCCCCTATTTTAGTGAACCCACCCCTGCTATATACTAATAGTGGGTATCAATCATCTAGAAATGCACACATGGTAGATATACATTGATTGTCTTAAGGGGGTGGGTTGGTTAAAACAAGGAGTGCTCTTCCATTTGACTAACCAAACGTGATACAATGGGAATGCGATTAAGTGTGAAACTCAATCAGACACATCCATGCTCATCCAACCACTAAAAAAAAGGTGTTGGCACAACCAACAACGTCGCCCTTGAAAATTTACAATTATTTCCTACAATGCCCTTTTTATCTCTCCCTTATGAGTACCCTCTTGTCTCTCTTGCATTCCTCATACCCAAGCTATTTGACCTTCCTTATCAATTTGTTTGGCCAGGCATACACGGTCTCTAGTAGTGGAAGCCTCGTGGTGAGCCTTTGGTGTGGAGGTACAAAAATTACAATTTTGAATCCCTCACAAATAATTCACATACAATCAACACAAGAACATATATATAACTAATAGTTTAATTTAAAATTAATTATAATTAATCACTAATTACAACAAGGATTAAGATCTACTAACCTTTAGGGGTTGAGCCCCAAGGATGTAGCCAATCACCCACAAGCAAGCATGAACTTTATATATATATATATATATATATATATATATATATATATATATATATATATATATATATATATATATATATATATATATATATATATATATATATATATATATATATATATATATATATATATATATATATATATATATATATATATATATATATATATATATGAGGAGGATCAAAGTTACCTCCTTGAAGATGATATGAAGAAGATCACCACTCAACCTTATAGCATGGAGATAGAAGAGATCGTCCTTCGAACCTCTTCCTGGTATGACCAAATACCTCCTTGCACGTTACCCAATGCACACCAAACAAGGGACAGGAAATCTCTCTTGACCACCATGTGAGAAATGGAGAGGAGAGAAGGCTGCCAGCTCAACCCACACCAAGGTGAGTTGTGGCCAAGTGCAAGAGAGGGAGCACAAGAGGGAGGAGAGATGGCTGACCTCTCTCCTTCATGCCGAAGAGAAGGGGAAGCACAAGGTGAGAGGGGGCATGATGGAGGAAGCTGAGAGAGGTGGCTTAGAAGTCCCCTTTTATACTTAGGGCCTACCCACCTGAGATGGGTGTGGGATTAAACCCAATTAGCCTCTTTTGAACAGTTGTTCTCTAGCGGTGTCTAATTCATGTGTATGGGCTCAAGTCTACAATCCCATAGAGGCCATACACATCCCTCATGGCCATGCCCATGGGGAGGCTGACCCCTAAAAAGTTCAAGTGGGTCCTACATAAGGTCATACACATGTTTGAGGGACCATAGTGTGTATGCAATGCATGTAACACACACACACACAACACACACACACACTCTCTCTCTCTCTCTCTCTCTCTCTCTAAAGGCTACTCTATTTATAGAGTCCTCAAAAGGTCGAGGCAAGCAGCTTTGGTAGCAGCATACTTTAGTTGGGCAGTAGTCAAATTACATAATTGAGCGAGCAACATCATTATTGAAGTGGGCAGCGGTTAGTAGCATTATTGTGGTGAGGTAGAAAGGTATAATTGTAGAGGCGGCAAAAAACATAATTGAGGTAACTTTTGATGTGCTTTCGGCATCTTCTTTAATGGATGTGATAATCAACTTTGGAGGGACATCTTTGGTAGAGATCATGGAACATCTTCTTTTGATGGATGGATGTCACATTAGACTCATATTTTATCTCATTCAATATTCCATATTGTTGTCAATATTTTGAATGGCTTCATCATCAAGGGGATACTCTTGATTGTTTTCATAATCTTGATTATCTTTAGGGTCACTTTCTAAAAAGGCAATATCCCATCTATTGTTTTAGAGATTGTTTGCTTCTTCATTGGCATCTTTGAAGAGTTTTTTTGTGGCCTTTGTCATATCAACTTTTCTTCTTTTGATCCTTTTGTATATTTGATCATAACATCCTCTGTCAAAATTTTAAGCATATATTATTGTTCTACTGCAACTGGAGGCAACTATCCTATAGTCTTTAACTCTTTCATTGTGCTTAATTCTTCTCTTAATTTTGAGAAGACCAAAAGATCAAGCATTAGAGAGGTTACTGTCACAAGCCTCAAAAATTCTTTGTGGATGGTTGAAGATGTCAATTATATTTATAACCTTGGCTTTTCCCCAATTTCTTTCCAGAAAGGCTTCTTCAATTGCTCCACAGAAGGCTGGCTTAGCTTGCAATAGATGATAAAGTGCAAGACATTGGTCATTGTTATCTCATTTAGGCGCAACACTAGAGACAACGATGACAATGGGTCTATAATTATATTGCCACATAGTATTATAGATGTGTTTCTAAATAAAGAGAGAGAAATCCTTTTAGACAATTTTGTCAGCAAGTTTTATTTCTTTGATAAAACCAAACTTGAACCATTTGTCAATCTCAAAGTCTGGATCTTTGACTTTTAATAACGGTATATTGGAACAAAATCTATCTACCACATCAAAATCAAAGTTATTTTCTAGAGCCAAAATTGTTTGGAGTATTCTTTTTCATTCAATTTTTCTATAGGGTTCTCTAGATAGAATATTTTTGTGGATGTCATAAGGAAAAATTCCCAAATCATTGAGAAATTTTCTTTTCCATTTCCATGAAAGTATTCCTGAAGAAACAATGTTAGAGGGTTCTTTTTTAGTTATTGGCTCTTTATCTTTTGTTTTTCATTTTTTGATCGCCAATTTATTTGCAAGAAGTTGTGATTGATTGATCATGTTTAGCTGATTTTATTATTTGAAATCTTTAAAAAATTTTGTGCAGCAAATTCTTGTGACAGAATGCTAGTTTTGTGTTGGTATGAAATACCATATGTGGATCGGTGACATCAATCAAGCTATTTCAAAAGATCTAGATTTTTGCAAAACCACAACCATAGACGGATTTGAAAATCTTGTTGAGCTAGCCGTCTGCTACTAGTGAGTTGTGACTTCTTGAGGTTCACAATCCTTGTGGTCTTTTAAGTGTTTTCCCACACTTGATTGGTTATTAACTAAGACTCCATTTGATCTTGTTAGTCCTAGTTTTATGGGCTCAAAATTGAGTTCTTTTCCATGTGCTTGAAGTTTTGCATTGCAAGCTTCACGCAAATGCATTAGATAAATATTTGTTTTAAAAGTATCTATTCGGTTTGGCACTTGTAGAGGGCTACTAGAGCTTCATTCATTTTGGTTGTTTTGTTCATTAAACATACCTGCCATTTCTTTATTATTGATAACTAGACAAGGAACTCCTCTTTTAAATTTTGCGGCATTCTCAACATAAAAAGTTGCACAACTCCAAGGAGAAGAACTTTTTTGAAGTCCATACATAGATGCATTCATGCAACTTTAACATAAAATTGAAAGGCATACCAGCACATCAGTGTCACATAATATCACAATTATGCACAAACACATACTATCTTACTATTTTTACACTCACTTTTACACTTGTGGTTACACTTACAGTCTTACAATATTCTTATAGTCTTACTCGTATAATCTTACTCATATTCTTAATCTTACAATCTTGCTCAGAAACATACGCTTACAATCTTGTACTGAAACATATGGTTACTTAAAAATTTACATACTTACTCATATAGTTGTACACATACTATTGACATCTAAAGCTCATTATAATTAATGAGCTTTAATGTCAAAATGGATGGAATGCCACTGAGGCATCACCTTAACCTTTAGGGAGTAACTAGATTTCATAGACTTTTTTAAAAAATTGCACACCTATGTTCATGCGACACTAGATTAAACAAGTAAGAGTAGATCCATAATACTACTTACCTGAGCACATAAACGGCCACACTCGGGGTCTACAATGCCAACAAGGGCCATACAGTGCCTACTGAGGCCAAAAATCATACATGGATACTATTGGACCAAATCTTACAGTGCCACAAATGGACAAAATCATATAGTGCCGACTAAGGGCAAAAACACAGAGCTCTCTCAATAGAGCACCAAACATTTGTGCTTAATACAACACCATGACAACATAAAAAATATATATCACTCTCAATAGAGCATTAGATGTGTGGGCTTAAATACAACAACAAGACAACATCCCCTAGGATAAATACTATGGTAAGATATGAGAAATGCTCAGCTGACTAATTATCGGTTAGCTAAATCTATCGAAACCCTCAGGTCTCAAACTCACAATGCTATCATATGAGCTTTGCTTACAATTCAAGTTTGATAAACTGATTTACATGGGTATAATTATGTCATAAAAATTCTTTAGTCTTACAGTCTTCCTCTAACCAATACAATGATAAGCCCATTTCGAAACTCAAGTCCATTAGGGTGGCATCCTTTGCTTAACCTATCAATCTCATAATCATAACTCACTGCAAAACATATTCTTACATATTCATACAGCCTCCGCCATCCACCTTATAGCCAAATCATTGTATTAAAAATCATCAAACTAAGCTCCTTGGAGCAAACTCCAGTTATCAACCTCCTACTAATACCTCACTTTTGTTCTTACTTTTCACTTCATAATGTATATGTTATGCTTGTACAATTAAGTTGTGCACTCTTACTATCTAACAATCCCCCATAAAGGCTTCAAACACTAAATCCGCTTGCTTACTGAACCCCCAATGTACACTCCAATCCAATCCACACTAATAAGATCAAATCCTCACCAAGCAAACTTACATCCTTTGTCTTCCAACATATGGTTACATATCCTTATCAAATTTCCTGTAAAACTTCTCTGTCACAACTTATAGTCCAATGTACATACCTCTGCCACACACACATACACATAATCCAATACATAGTTTACCAACATACTTGCTAGCATTACTAGCATACACATGGTCCACATACATCAAACATACTTATAGCTCACGTGCAGATCGTACGTATAATCAAACACACTCTAATTGGTCATTTTTCCCTCTTACATCATGCAATCTGTTCATCATATAACATGTAAAGCAGTAAATCATGTAATCGTAGCATGCTGCTAAAACTTTAATGCATGCTATCATGAAATTACGAGTTCAAAGTCCCCTACCTCTTAATCCATGCAAGTTTTGATAACAAAAAAATGAAGGTGGCAGCATCTACGAAAGAATCGGCGGCCAAAGGCATCACCTAGTTGAGAGTGCTATTGTTCTGAGGGTTTATAGAATGTTAGAGGTAATCGTGGCCAAATAGGGGTAATAGAAGTCTATGCAGAAAATTTTGTGTTCCACAGTGGTGCACTAAGGGCGGTTGGGAGTAAGGTCGTGGCAACAGAAATAGCAATGCTATAAAAAAATAGGGGTGGGCTAATGGGAGGTCAAACAATGGCTAAGAAGTATTCAGCCGGCCACAAGGTGTCTAAATCCATCATGGACAAAACCCATTGGTGGCGGTTTCACATTGTTGATGGACCACAAAAGGAGGAGGGTGTTGGCATAAGCTTGACGATAGAGGAGAGTTATAGGGCTCTGGTGGTCATATCTCATTGGTGGCGATGCTAGTCGACAGTCAGGCGGAGCAAAAGCGATATCTTTACCCTAAAACGCATGTGTGACCCCATGCACATGTGGCCAAAGGGACAAAACAAGGGGAAACGGGGTATCAATGGATCTAGAGATAGCTCTAGGCCCACAAGGGAGATAGAGCTAAGGCCAAGAGTTGCTGGCCTGTGAATACGACATTATTGCCAATCGTCACCTACAACCAAACCATTGGTGCATGTGGCTATGCAACAAGCACAACAAAGGGCAATGGGAAAGATGCCCATTATGGGCAGAGAAGGCCAAGAAGCTTTTGATGATGACCCTTTCCGTCGTTGGTACAAGATGGAGCGAAAGGAGGCATATTAGAGACGGGCAACCAGATGGAAGCCGTCAAAACAAAAAATGAGAAGGAATTGTTAGCTATCGTGCCTTTCGATGTGGAGCATAGGAGAGAAACAAATCCAACAAGCAGAGAGAGGCTAGGACTTGTGGGCTCCCATTGTCTCCGGTACAAGGTGGAGCTCAGAGCGGTTGAAGGGTGAGTAGCTGACCGTTGGTAGCAGCAAGAGAAAAATGAGGGGTATGTGGCTCAGATAGAAGGAAAAGGTGTAGGGGAGGGCACTGGAGGTGGAGCCAGGCTAGGTGCAGAGGCTCCGCATCATTACTAGACAAAGGAGGGTGGAACTTCTAGCCACTGGTGGTGGCAGCGGAAGAAGACATAGAGGGGAAAGTGTAAGATGCAATAAATTTTGTTTTCTAATTGTCTTATTTGTGGTTTTGTAGAAATTTAAGGAGTTTGACCTTTTAGCCTTACGAATTAGATAATTCTTTTAATAGGTTGAATATAGGTCTGAGACAAGTATAGTTAAAAATTAGATAGAAAAAGCTTTAAAATGCTACCAAGAATACACAAATTGGACTTCTGATGAGTGAGATATGGCTGGTCAAAGTTGTACTAGATGAATCATACCTGATTAACCGATTTAGACCTAAAATTGGGTTTTTTACTTAGTCATTTGGGCCTATTTATGAGTAAGGGAATAGTAGTTTAAAGGCCAATTTGGGTAGCCCAAGGTGGGTTTAGTTCCTAATTCTTACCATCTATAAATAAGTTATAAGAGCCTTAATTAGAAATTTTCAGAACTTTTTAGGTTTGGCTGAGAATTTGCAGTGCACTATTCTCCCTTAAGGTGAGTAATTTAACTATTTCTCCTTAATCCTTTGATACTTAATGAGAATTGAAGGTTCTTTATACTCAATTATAATTTTTATGTTTTCTTCTATCAAAATCACAAATTTTCTCTCATTTTATGAACCCTAGAACTCTTGTTTTGATGTAAAACCTTTTGCTTCATGGTTATGAGTCATTAGACTCAAGGAAGCACTTGAAATTACTTGGTGACTATAGTTATAAGCCTCTAGTTGGTAGAGTTTATTTTTCATCATAGATCTAATGAAAAAAACCTTAATTTTGTGAAATAGGGATCTTTAGATTTAGGAAGATTTGACGAGTTTCTTTGGCCTAGAGGTAAGGGATTCTTATTTGATGAGGTTTTACTTACATTTACACCATATTTGTGCGTGAAATCATGTTATTGAAGAATTGATATGACTTAAATCATTTTTATTCTCTATTTTGGATCCATGACTATGTTTCAAATACTTTACTTCAAGTTTTGCTTTTCTAGGAGTAGATTGTCATGTCTAGATTGCATTCCTAATTTTTATGATTTTTCTAGAATAATATGTATTTATTATATTTTTTGGAATACATACTATGTTGTAAACTAGTGCTCTTTTCTCATGTTTAGAAGCATTTTTAGGGGTGAAAACATATGATTTTTTGTTCATTTTTTATGATGAATTGAGATATGTCTTATGAGAATTTTGTAAAAATTACAAGTTGTTTAGAGCATGATAAGTCAATGGAATAGGCATAAATTGATAGGTCAACATTTTGGAAGAACTGCATAGTCTCATTAATTAAATAACAAAAATTATTTTTTGTACTTATTTTTATATGATATTTATTTATATTGTAATTAAGACTATGATGTAAGTTTTTGTAAAATTTACGTTTATTAGAGTTGATTTGCTATTTTTCATAGAATATATGAGTTACATATTGTGATTATGCTAAAATATCTACTTAAGCTAGTACGGGAATAAATGAGATATTGTATTGTTGATTGTGCTACTTTAGTACTTTTAATATGTTTAACTTTATTAAGTATATGCATGTATATTTCCAAGGTTAATTTAACAAATCTATATTTCATGCATGTCTTGGAACATATGATTTTATCTATTGAATTATATCTTATATAAAATAGTATGATTACTCAGGGTTGCACTTGTAGCTGATAAGTATAATTTGTATGTTATTTTACCCTTAATTATTCTATTTTTAGTCCTATTTAAGAGTTAATTGAGCTAAAATAATTAGGAATTAAGGTTAATTAGCTTAGGAAAAACTTGTACAATATATTGTAGTAAATTGGCTAACTTGTGTTATTTATGTGTAGTTTCTTCATTGTCGTCGAACGGGATATAGGGGTGTTCAAATGGCTACATGTAATTTTGAAAAAAATAGAAACAGTTGTATTGTTTGAACGGGCATGAAGGGCGTTTGAACGGCACAACACGTAGTTTCCTATTTAGAGGTAGTTTTGAATTCTTTTTTCTTACTTGACTTCCTCCTACAATTCTTATGCCTTTATAAAGCCATATTTTGCTTGAAATTGATGAGTTCTAGGATATTTTCTAAAGAGAAAAAAAGAAGAAGAAGATGGAGTACTTAAAGTTTTCAATGAAGATTCAAGAACTTTCTTCTACCATGCAAGGCAATATTTTTCTTTTACTTAGAAGTTGATGAAACTATCAATAAGTTTCAATTTTTTTTTTAATTTTGATATCAGTTGTGACTAGTGACAATTGTATGATAATTATTTCCTTATTAATAGAAGAGTTTTTCATGTTTATTCAATTCTATGTTGATTCTAATTTCTATGATTTAGATGTGATGGTTATAAAATAGTTTTAATGTTCATATGATTGATGAATTAAATGAGTTATTCTAAGATTAGACGAGTCATGCCGATAGTTTAGTTTAATGTAAACTATTCATGTTTTGTCGAAGATAGTTCATGCCATGATTTAATTATTGTTTCGTTGTAAAGTAATTCTAGCTTGTAGCTGAGAATACTTGTCATATTCATAATTAGATTTAAATTAGATGTTAAGGAATTGTTGTAGTTCTACAGTGGATTCGATTTCCTAAGTAATTTCATTATATTGATCTCTTCCTTTTAGTCTAGTTGTTTATTTCTTTGTTAATTTCTTTTAATTTTTAATTAATGAATTCAATCACTTAGATTTAGTAATTAATTCATTCATCCCTAAGGTTCAACAACCCTCAAATAGTAATCTTTGTACAATTATCTTGTACATATGCAAATAGTTTAATTATAAATGATCAGTAGTCATGTTTATAATTTATTACATTATAAAAATTATTTCTAAACTATAAATCAATTGTGGTTAGTTGAGGTTTCTATTGTTGCCATATTAGTCATATCGGAGGTTTATCAAATTTGTTTTACATCCAAAAGGGTAGGGTTATTCCTTCCTTGGGCTATGATGATTGAAACTATTTATTTATTGAGACTTCTTGAGTTGCTCTAGGATGGTCATGGCCGTTGTGCATTGGCATGACCAAAGATTTCTTGTATTTTTCAGTATTTGGAATGCCATGTGATAGGTAACAAGCAACAAGCGACAAATAACATATTTTGATTGGTTGTACTATTTTATTATCATATGATGACTTTTGATATTCATTTACACTGGATCGTCGCGTAAGATTTGTGATAAAAATGCAGAGATTTATTTGCACAATTTTTTTGTGTAAAGACTTTTCTTTGAATAGACTCATGTGTTAGGGTGTTAATGCATGTGTTTTCAAAAGCTTACTGAGTTTATACTCACCCTTTATTATTTTTTGGGAATCCTTCGGGATCCCCCGTGTGATGGTATCACGCAAGTACTTAGGACAACTTGTTTTGGAGCAGAATGATAATTGAGGAGCAACTGAGTGGGCAATTACGATTTACTAAAGGATAGTTAGTAGGAAATAAATAAAGACACATTATGAAACTTTATATCACTTGATAGTATTTCATTTCTAGTTGGTAGTTTCTTTTCTTTAGTTTGAAGCATATATTTATACCATTGCACTATAACTCTATTAGGTGTTTGTTTAATCTTAGTTATGATAAAAGTAGTTAAATTTCCTTTTTACATTATTCTTCGGGTTATTTTTAAGCAAATCGATGTCTCAACTGTGCAATTCTAATTTAATCTAGAGTTGGGTTAGGAATTGTTGTGTCCTCTAGCTGGTTTTGGGTCAGTGGGCATGACAATTTGTGGTATCAGAGCCCATCTTTGTTTAAAAGAATGGGAGAATAGTAGAAGATGAATATTTCCCTACTAATGAACAATACCTAATGAAAACTGGAACCATAAGTAGTAATGGGGTGAGAGATAATAAAAGAAGTAGACAATACTAGCGATGTTAGTATCATTGTTTATTGCATTGTTGCTTACTTTTGTGTTTGATTTGTTTGACTTTTTATGGTGTTAGATCATGAGAATTAACACCTAGATGTTGTGTAGATGGTGAGTCTAGTCAAGGAGGGGCATCAGGTAGTCGGACTTCTAGGGATCCCCGTATGGATGATGTATTGTTAGCCTTTGAGGGATTGACTTAGGTTGTGCATGCTTAGCAACAAGGTAAGCAACACTTTGGTGGGAAGAAACAATTGACCTTGGAGGACTTCAAGAAATTGAATCCTCCTAGTTTAAGGGGTGGAGTGGATCCTACTAAGGTAGATAACCGGAGGCTGAATATGGAGAAGATCTTTAGTACTAGAAAGTTCTCAAAGGAGGAGAAGACTTGCCTAGGTGTGTTCACTATTGAAGTTAAAGCTAAGCAATGGTAGCTTTATGTGGAGAGACAACAATTCCATGACTCAGTGGACATTCTTTGGAAAGAATTCTTAGTCGTTTTAAATGACACATACTTTCCATTGCATGTGCGGGAGGATAAGAAGAAACAATTTCTAAACCTAGAGCAAGGATCCATGATTGTGGAGTACGGGACTAAGTTCATGGAGCTAGAACGCTTTGCCCCTCGCCTCTTTGATGATGAATACAAGAGGGCAAGAAAGTTCAAAGATAGGATGAAACTTTATATATGGGGTCGAGTAGTACCTTTCAGGCATGAGACTTTGGCAAATGTTATGGTTACTGCCATAGTTGTTGAAATGGATTATGATGAGTACCATAGGAGGATGGAGCAGCCAAATTGGAATAGTGGCGAGGTTTAATCAGTTATGATAAAGTGTTAAGTTTCCTTTTTACATTATTCTCTGGGTTGTTTTTAACTAAAGCGATTGCTCAATTGTGTAATTCCAATCTAATCCAGGGTTGGGTTAGGAATTGTTGCATCGTCTAGCTGGTTTGTGTCTGGGGCATGACAGAAAGGCTAAGGTGAAAAAATAGAGCATGGGAAAACAGAGGAGAAGAGGGCGAGGAAGGGTGAAGGAGAGGCAACTAAGTGAGGGGAAGTGGCCATCTACCATCACCAAGCCAGGTCGGAGTTAGACAGAGATCCGGTAAGCCAAGTCCAGCCGGTGGTTACAACACCCAAATGCACTAACTGAAACAAATCATAAAAGGGAGGGGATGCAGCTGTAGTAGTGGGCTAGGCCAGGGTGGCTGCACCGGCGCCATTGGGTTGAGGTTAGCCGGTCATTAGCCATCCACGGCTTGCCTGTGCGAACCAAGAATGGGGGGGAGGCAAATTCGGATGAGGGTAGGAAAGGGAGGCCAAAGCTGCAATCCCCTGCCGTTGCACGGCCGAGGTGAAGCCTGGGTGGAAAGTCAGGGTCCCGCTGGCAGCTGGCATTTGCAAGGAAGGAGACTGGAGTGGGGGAGGGGTTCTAAATTTTTCTAGAGTGGGAGCGTTCTGCACCTGGCCTTTACCTCCTTTCTTTCTTTGTCCTTTCTTGTCTTTCTTCTCTCTCATTCTCTCTTCTTTTTCGAGCCAACAACCCTCAAGGTACATCGAGGCCCACGATATGCAACCAGGCCTCACACCTAAATCTATTGGACCAAATACTAGGCAAAAATTGATAAATCAAATGCACCATAGCATCAAATTTTCCCATTAAAAAATGAGCAGAAAATAGCAAAAGCATAAGGGATGTTATCTATTACATAAATAAAATGTCATGCTTAAGGTCGTCCTTGGTTGTAGGTGGTTGGCCATGTCCTTAGGGCTCAACCCCTAAAGGTCAGGAGATTTTAATACTTACTATGTTTAGTGAATAATTGTGATTAATCTTGAATTGATCTATTACTTATGGATTTTTCTAGAGTGGGCACGTTCTGCGCCCAATCTTTATCTCCTTTTTTATTTCTTTCTTCGTCCTTTCTTTTCTTTCTCCTCTATTATATTCTATTCTTTTTCACGTCAACAACGTACCCTCAAGGTGCACCAAGGCCCACAGTATGCAACCAAGCCTCACACTTGACTCTATTGGTCCAAATACTAGGTAAAAACAATACTAGGTAAAAACAGATAAATCAAATACACCGTAGCACCAAATTTCTCCATTGAAAAATGAGCAAAAAATAGCATAAAAGTCGTAGAAAAATCTGGGACGTTATATATTATATATATAAGGTCGTGCTTGCTTGTAGGTGATTGGTCATGTTCTTAAGGGCTCAACCCCTAAAAGTCAATAGATTTTAATCCTTACCACGAGGTTTCCACTGACGCCACCCAACATATAACTCAATTTGACAAGCATTTTTCATGCTCACTACTCATCGTGAGCTGAATGTAAGGAAGGCCTGTAAAGAATCTATTTTTTAGATGAATGGCGTACATACTAGTGCACATTAGCACAAGTAATATTTATGCTAATGTGCGCTAGTGTGTGCACTGTCAATCTAAAAAATGTACTCTTCACTTCCTTATGCTCAGCTCATTATCAGAGTAGAGTATGAAAAATGCTTTCCTCAACCTGCTACTATGGACCAGTGATGGACCGAACTGGAATGGTTGGTGTTTGATAGCAAAGCCGGACGTCTCGCTCCAACAGGTTTACATACACAGTAATCAAGGATCCACACTATGGAAAGGGTGAACTGACCACGAGAAGGTCTAGCAACCAGGTTAGTACATTTGTAGCAATTCATTGCCCAGAGATTATTGTAATCTATTGCTTAGATACGAGTTAATAGACAACGTCATTCTATTCTATTAAACGTCATTCTATTCTATTACCACATGACCTTTCGGCTAATTTTTCTGCCCTAACCGGAAATGTATAATGATTGTCATCTTGTAATCATATGTTTTCTGTGTCTTATATTAATAATTTTATTTGATAAAAAATAATCTGTTCCATATTAATAATTCTATTTTGTTCTATTTAAGTGGTTGGATACTTGATAAATAATATCATAAGGTTATTTTCCTCCCTTACATGTAATTTTTACTATTCAATAAATATTATTTTTTTAAAAATGTAGCTATTAATACGGGACAAAGGAGTATATTGTTTTATATGTCAATATCCCCTTCATCTCTATTAGGGTGAAACATACTTAACAAATTCACATGTAAATCGGTCATACTTAAAAAATACTCACCCGTGACCCATGGGCTCTAGTCTATGGTATAACCAACAACTTATGATTTTGACCAAAATATGCCTATATGTTAAGATAATGCAACTATTTACACCTCATTAATTTCTTGTATACCCCGTATCTTATTTATCTCATATAAAAATTATAAATATCTCCCATATATAAAACAATATATGAACTTCTCCTTTTAAATTCTACCTCAATCTACCCATTCCTCCCTCTTTCTTCTCCACTGTTGGCACCGCCTACGACTAGCCCTACATCACATCATGGTGCCACCAACTCGACCACCCCCTAGAGTGGTAGTATCTCATTCAATATTTGCATGTGCTTCAAGCGAATATACACACACACGCAACACATACGAGTCTTGTTTATATGAGCCCAAGTTCACTCGAGACCACGTGAGTCCAGGTATCACGCATCGTTGGATTTTGATCAGACAATGCACATAAGTCAAGGGGCATAATGATTTTATGTCCCTTACAAGATCCGACGGCTCATGATGCTTAGGCTCACGTAGTCGTCCATGAGCCAAGGCTCATTTAAACCTTTTCCTATATATATATATATATATATAAGAGCCAGCTGAGTGAAGAAATCAATGACTTTTCTTTGTAAACAGTAACTTTGTATTATATTTACATAGTGCATATTTTGGTCTGGATATTACAAGGTTTTTCCCAAGGAAGGTTTCCACGTAAAAAAACACTCTTGTATTATTATTGGTTTTGATTTGCATGTTTCGTTAGACGCATAGGAATTTGGTGCATATTATAAAAAGCTATTTTTTCTTTATTTTTTTAAAGGAGGTGATATATCTTATAGTTTGATTGCAAACTAGAGACAATATATCTTTCTCGGTTTGTCCACCCTTAAACCATTACTAACTACAAGATAAATTATTGCACTGCGAAGGCCCAAGGGTTATATCCACTACTTTTTACGTGCACTCAAATTATTTGATGTTACATCTACTATAACTTCCTCGTCTGAACACTGATTTGTGCATTCTTGGTGGCTTTTTAAAACTCTTTTTGTCTACTTTTTAATGTAAAAGTTTAAAACACAAGATATATATACAAATGAAGTTATTCGACTAAAAGACCTGTGACACCCCATGTTCCAATTACACTTAACTGAAGACAGTTAAGGGTAATAATGTAATTTTAGTTAAATTTTGAAGGGTTTTCAAGGAATGGAATTCCCACATCTGGTCAGAGCTCGAAGTAACATGCGAAATGGAGGTTGGGAGCGAAGTTACGACCTCAGGAAGCATGCCACATGGGTAGGACCCACATTGAAATAGTGAGATAACCTACCCATGTGGGGTCTAGTTTCAAATGACTCATCGATACAAGTCCATCAGTACTATGAATGCGGGATTCCAATTTCGGGATAAAAAGTTATCGCGTTTTGAAGTTGGAATTGTATTTGGATTAAAATATAATTAAATATTGATAAAAGGATGAAATTGATGATGTTAGCAGAGTCGGAGCTGAGTTGTCCGAGCCACGCCACACTGCGTGGAGTAATCGCAGTCATCCGCACATCAGATCACGCAGTTCAGCGTGTGACGTGCGTAGGTGTAGGAGCCACGCTGCGGACACGCGACACATGAATGCGCGTACCATGTGCACATTGGTGTGAATCGCCTGAAGGTGGTCCTATGAAAATGTGCCATGTGGCTCGAGTGCTTGTGAGCGTATTTGTCTTCCTCCGTTCGCTCGCACGCTTTTCACCTATAAATACTCATTTCCATTTAAACTTCCGAAGAAGTTTTTGGAGTTGTTCTAAGTCTATTTTCTTTTGTTCAAAAGGCGATTTGAGCTAATTCAAGGGTGTTCTATGCAATGGAAGCATCCATTCCTTTGGTTAGCAACTCTATAAGTGTGAAATGGCCTGGGACAAGAGGAGAATTTGTCTATCGCCTTCCGGCTTGTAGGGGAAAATTTGTCTCCGGGTAAGGGGAAGTTCTGTCCATCATCCACGAATGCATAGGGAAAGAAGTGTCTCCATGTATGAGGAAGTTATGTCCGTTGTCCACGAACATGTAGGGGAAAAAGTTTCTCTAGGTAGGGTAGGTCATATCCACTGCTTACATGCACAGAAAGTGTAAAGAGTCCTAAGTTATGAGAAAGTTGTGTCAGTCATCTTTCGGCGCAAGGTGAGAAACATGCTAAAGCTAGAAAAGGCTCCGTCTGCTGTCTCCAGATCTAAAGGGGAAGACTGTAATGCTCGTGATCAGGGACATTACAATGACTCCCAGAAGGAGCAAGAAACCCCAACTGCCACTACCTCACTGGACATCAAGGGAGTAAGCATTTCTTACCTCCTGTTTTAATTATAGAAATGTATGTGCTAATTAGAATGTATGCTATGCTATGATCCATGTGTTTATTATGGATACTGATAATATGTGTTCATATGACCTGTTTGTGTTTAGTCTCACTCTGGGGTAGAGTGAGATATGTGGTGTGTGTTCAGTCTCATCTCAGTGATAGAGCGAGTCCTGTAAAGGTGTTTTGTTTGGATCCGCTCTATGATAGAGTGGTTGTGTGACTTTGTTGATTTATTGGCTTCTGTTGACTCCGATGATCTTTGAGATTTTTGTCTGACTCTGAATAAATTATTTGGATATAAACTATTCATATTTTATCATATATGATTTTGTTTTATCTAATGAATGTTTTAGCTATTGGGCAGAACTATGTTCGGATTCGATCGTATTGGAATAACATTAGAGATGGTATCCAATATGTACATAGGCAACCAATGTGATACACTAACGTTTGCCCGATCCAAATTAGTTATAAAATTAGGTTTGTTCTGATCTACGCACAACAAAACATCAAAGATTCGTAGTGTATAAAAGAACATTATGTCTCTTACACTCAGAGTTTGCAGCTCCTGGTCAGTCAGATTTTAATTTTTTTATTTATTTAATACACTCCAATTTTTGTCTTCCATACTAACCCCCGGTCAAGGTTGGATTTTCCAGGTTGGGGTGTTACAAAATAGTATCAAAGCATTTCTCTGTCTGCGAGAGGAAATTGTTTTAAAAATATGTATTGATTATATTTGAATCTTGATTTTAAATGTGTAAATGTGTAACATATATAAATGTTATCAATTTTTTTTAAGATTTGTATGCTCTGTCTTCCATGTATTTTAATGGATTTGATACAAATATTGATTTTGAAGAATGTTGATCTTGAATCTCAAATGAATAGGAAATTTTGTCATCCAGTTTGAGATTTGTAATTCAGTTTCGCTTGCTTGGTATACAGATTGCTCTTAACTATTATGTTTAATAATTTTTATTTGTTTAATTAGAAGTGAGTTGGAATTTTGTCCTACTTGTATTATATCAAATTGATATAAACTTTGAGATTTTGAAATTTTCTTTTACACCGGTCATTATTTCTATTCCAAAGCTTGGTCTTTTACGAATATCAACTTAGATATGAATTAAATTGGATGTTTAATGCGAATCTTGAATTGGAACTTTTTGTTCTATATGTATGACATTGGATTTAATGTCGACTCTTATTTCAAATTTTCTGTTTTGTATGTATCAAATTTGAGGATCCCAATTTTTGAATTTTATGTTCCGCATGTGTTATATCGGATTTAAAGTGAATTCCGATTATGAGATTTTTTTTGTTCTATGGTATTACATCAGAAATAATTTAGAATTTCTGTCTTGCATACTTTGCAAGTAATTGATGCAAACGTCGATTTTATGAATTTTGATTTTGAGTAAAAAAATATTTAAATTCCTATCTCAATTAGTTACATAAGTATTTTGATACGACAATCCATCTCATACAATTTAATCTTGAAATCTAAAATGATTCAAAAGTTTTGCTATGAATAAGTCATGTCGGGTTTTGATTTGTAATTATGTGTGGCATCAAAATCGATATTAACTCTAATATTTATGAATTCTTATTTATTTTGATTAGAAGTAATTTCGAATTTCTGTTGTACTTGTGTTGTATCATAATTACATAATCTCCAATTTTTTGAATTTTGCTTTTGGAATAGTTATTATTTAAAATTACTATTCCGAATCTCAATTTGATATGAATTTCAATTTTGATAGGAATTACTTTACAATTTTATTTCAATTTTGATATTGGATTTTGAATCTCTGGTTTGAACTTTCTGTTATTTCTATATGACATTAGATTTAATACGAATTATGATGTTATGAATTCTAATTTTTAATCGAGAGTGGTTTGACAATTTTGTTCTAAATCAGTTGTTTTGAATTTGATTTAAAATTTTGTTTTGCATATGTTACATCAGACTCCCGATGGACTCCAATTTTGTGAATTCTGATTTGTAATTTAGGAATGATTTAAAATTTTATTTTGTCCGTGTAGTGTCGGACCTTATCTAATTGAGTTTTATGAATTCCGATTTTGAATCACTCGGAAATATTTATTCTGAATCTCTTGCTTGAGTATTTCAGCAACTTCGATTTAAAATAGGATGTCTAAATTATTTTAATGGTAAAAATTACTAAGGAGTAACCAACAAAAGCCTATATGGGACACGAAGCGTTAGTGGAAGACTATGATTAATTCTACTAGGGTATTAAAATAAAATTTGATTTCAAATTGTCTGTTTCAAACACACACAGTATGGGAAAGCTCTTGGATTTGATTTGCAAGGATGTTGACAAGAAAAAATTACATTTCAAATTATTTGTTTTAAAAAAATTCATTTACTTATAAACGGAATATATTTTGAAAAGCGGTAGAATTTCTAAGGAGCAAGCACTACACGTCACAGTATGGGATGTGAGGTGTTTGCGGATAGCTCTACGGTAAATTCTACTGATATTTTAACACAAGATTTACTTTTGAAGTATCTGCATTTGAAAATTATTTTTACAAAAGCAGTGAACCCACCTAGGAGGAACTACTGAACGCTCGTGGTATGGGACACGAGGTATTAGTAGATCACTCTCAGGCTAGTTCTACTGGTGTGTTGAAATGAAGTTCAACTGTTTTCAAAGATAGTAGCATTCCCTAAGAAAAACCGCCAAACACCCGTGGTATGGGACACACTGTATTAGTTGTCCACTCTAAGGTTGAGTCTATTTATGGATTTAACATAGAAATTGAATTCAAATCCCTTCTGTTTCAAATAGTGATTTCAAATTGCAAAGTTATCTCAATGAATAGTAGAATTACTATAGAGAAACCATCAAACACCCATGGTATGGGACATGGTGGTTAGTGAATTGTGATGAATTTTAATTTCAAGTCTCGTTTGGTTTGAAATGTTTGTTTTGAGTATAATGTGACTATGGAATGTACGCTTTGACCTAAATGTGTAACACATTTATTTTAAGTTTTCTTCTGCCTATGTGAAAAGAGTATGATTGAATTCTAATTTGTTTTCTCTCAAATGATTTAGTCACTGTAAAAAGTCTATTTTCTATCATATGTTTTAATTTTCAAATGATTCCGTGAAACGATTATTAATGTTGATTTCTAATAAAGATGTTTCATTTGAATTTTTGATTGGATTTGAAAGATAGTTATCTGGTATAAAGCTCAGGACTATCGAATAGTTATTTGGTATAAAGTCCAAAAACTATCGGAGCATGACTCCTTGATACTCGCCGAGAAAAATAATCAGTACTGGTGAACGCATAGGTGTGGAGCATCATGGGAAAGCTCCCACTTACTGAGCCTTTTGATGCCCCATGAGTGTCGGGGGGAACACCGTTCAGTATCATGGTTCTGGTTTTCTCGTAAGTTAGACGAACCTATAATTTGTGCATATGTTTTTTCATCAAATTATTTATGACATGATTCTTTTTCTAACAAATGATATCCTGAAAAAGATCATAATCATTTTCATATATTTTTTCTTAGAATTATTTTAGATTTTAACTCAACCAGCTGTTGAGGGGGTTTTAAATTCTAAAGTTATGCTTATTTTCCATGGAAAATATCATATTTTTGAAATGATCTACATACTCTGCAATATATTTTGCATACGTGCACTTTCTGGATAGTTTTGGGGTAAAATATGGGATTATCAGAGCACTTCTATCTGGATACCTACCAAGAAATATAATCGGTACTGACGTGCGCATATGGGTGGGCGCGTAGAGGAAAAAGTGTCTCCAGGTAAGGGGAAGTTATGTCTATCATCCATAGACGCTTAGCGGAAAAAGTGTCTCTGGGTAGGGGGAAGTTCTGTCCATCGTCAATAGATGCATAGGGTAAAAAGTGTCTCCAAGTAGGGGAAGTCTTGTCTGTTGCTTACGGGCATGGAAAGTGTAAAGAGTCCGAGTTATCAGAAAGTTTTGTCAGTCATCTTTTGGCGCAAGGCAAGAAATGTGCTAAAGCTAGAAAAGTCTCCATCCCTTGTCTCTAGATATTAAGGGGAAGACTCCTAGAAGGAGCAAGAAACCCCAACTGCTACTACCTCATGGCATATTAGGGGAGTAAGCGTTTCTTACCTCTCGTTTTGATTATAGAACTGCATGTGCTAATTAGAATGTACGCTATGCTATGATCCGTGTGTTTATTATGCATAGTGATAATATTTGTTCATATGACCTATTTGTGTTCAGTCTCGCTCTGGGGTAGAGCGAGACATGTGGTGCGTGTTCGATCTAGGCTCAGTGATAGATCGAGACGTGTGAAGGTGTTTTGTTTGGATCCGCTCTGTTATAGACTGGGATGTGCGACTCTGTTAATTTATTGGCTTTCATTGACTCTGATGATTTATGTGATTTCTGTCTGACTCTGAATGAATTATTTGGATATAAAGTATACATATTTTATTGTATATGATTTTGTGATGTCTGATAGATGTATTAGCCGTTAGGCAGAACTACGTATGGATCTGATCGTATTGGAATGATGTCAAAGATGATATCCAATACATACATAGGCAACCAACGATACAATAACGATGACCCGATCCAAATTAGTTATAAAATAGGTTTGTTCTGATCTAGGCACAATGGAACATTAAAGATCCGTAGTGTATAGAAGAACATTATGGCTCTCGCACTCAAAGTCTGCAGCTCTTGGTTAGTCAGATTTCAATTTTTTCGTTGATTTAATACGCTCTAATTTTTGTCTTCCGAACTAACCCCCAGTCCGGGTCTAGTTTTTTGGGTCGGGGTGTTACAAGACCTAAAGATCAAACTCACTAATTTCTATATGTCTAAATTTAAGAAATTTAGAAAATTCCTGAGTGTTACATAATTTCCAACAAGAAAATACATGCAAAAGAATAACCATATGTGAGCTTTTGCCCAATAAGATTAATCACATAGACATTCCACAAAACTTATGTTTTGAAAACATAAACAAAATCATATACAAAAACAACGAAAGTAATGCCCAATAAGATTTATGATTGTAACAAGGGGGTTCATTGAAGCAATGACACAAGTCTTTCCTTATTTTCCTTATGCTCATGGCCTGTATCATTTAAAAAATAATTTGAGGGAAAAATTAAGATGGTGAACATTAGCTTTTCGTAATAGAATGGAGTTCAATTTAAAAGAATGTGCATGTGAACCAACCAAGACATTGTTTCATGAAAAGTTGGAAGATTTTAAAAGAGACGGTAGCCCTCAAGTATGTAGTTTTCTTGAAAAACTTCTAGTTGAATGTTGGATAAATGCATATTTCAATGGAAAACGTTATGGAGATATGTATTCCAATGTGGTGGAGATTTTTAATTCTTAGATAAAAGAAGAAAGGTATATTCCGATTACTGAAATTAGGAAGAAATTAATGCGTATAATGTTGGATCGTGGGATAGATGTAAATTGTTGAACTTCTTTCCTCTACCCTGAAATTGAGAAGAAGTTGAGTGTTCGTATTATTGATGCTTCATCTTTGATTGTTATACCTTCTGCTCCTGACGTTTTTGAAATTATATATATACATTCATGTTTTGTGAATATTAGCAGCTATGAATGTTCATGTTCTGAATGGCAAATTAATGGTTTCCCATGTACTTATGTTATTGCTGCTTTTATGGCTAGTGGGACTGATCTTCATTTTGCCATTGAATCTTACTTTACAAAGGAGTATTATCAAAATTCATATTCAAAGGCAATTCATCATATTCCTACTTTTGAGAAGTCATGAACTTTTACAGATGAAATTCTTTTGCTACCACCTTTGTCTAGAAGACCAAAAAAGAAGTGTATCCCTTCTAAAGGAGAGTATATACCAAAAGAAATGAAATGTAGTCGTTGTGAAAAAATTGGTCATCATAATAAGAAATCATGTAAATAACCATTATAAAGTTTATATCATTTTCAATTTATACTTTTATGCCTTTATTTGTTTTATTTGGATTTAACTATCACTTATGTAACATTTTTGTAGTGTTTGATGATATTTTTTCTATAATGGATGTATACATTGTTGTAGTAGTTCAAATATGGTGTTTGGAAATGGTTTCTAAATTTTAGATGAATGATGAAAAAATAGCATGTATTTGAAAAACAAAGTTTTCTAATTGCAAGTGTTTACAATGTTCTATTTATTACATGTGCAGAGATTATTTTCTAGATTTATTTTGTAAACAATAAATATTTACTTTATAAATAATATGTACATATGAATATTTTATGTTTGAGGCCTGTATTCATTAGCAAATTTTGATTTTTTATTTTTGTTATAATTTTTTTAACTTCTATACACTACTCATTTAATCTATATTGTACAGTGAGAAGTGACCTTACTTTTTTCACACTATATGTTTTTTAACTTTTTGTTCATTTTAAATGTTGGTATCCTTCATATAATGTGTATTCCATGTATTATATGCACATCTTGATTTATATAGTTTAGGCAAACTAAAATATTTTTATGATGTACATTTCTACATACTTAGTAAAAAGGGAGCACATTCTTTGTATGTATATAAACACATGAATTGAACAAGTTTTCACGATTATTTTATAAATGAAATCAACCTATTTCAATCCACATTCTATAGCTGAATTCAACCTATTTTCACCATTATGCATTGCTTGAATTTAACTTGTTTCAATCCACACATTTAACATATAAATGCATCATATTTTTATAGACATTCAACATTTGAATTCAACCTAATTCAATCCATGCATTCAACACATAAATTTAACCTGTTTTCACAATTATCCAACATATAAATAAAACTACTTCTGTTAAGTAAAATTTACATTCATCATCCAAAGTTTACAACACTTGTTTCTTCCACATTTCATATAATCACTACCATAGTTTCAACACACATATTGTTCAAATAGTCTCATATACTATCATTCAAAATCATTTCTAACATGTTTGCTCTAAACTTGTAAGGAGAAAAATCTTTCATCTTTTCTTCTAGTTCATTCATCATTGCGATTTGATGCATATAATAATAGATGTACACTCCAGAGTTATATTTGTAAAAGAAAAATACAATATGGTCATGCTTTGAATTAATTACATCTTATTTACATATTATTTTTAATTTTTTGTGAACTTACTCCTTTTTTTCTATTGCATAATATTTTCTTTCTCAATAAATTTTCCTTTTGAATCTTGGCTCATAAGATGAAACATAGGCTGAGACTTTTCGGTTGAATAAGCAACCAATTTATACCTCTATGATAAAAGAAATAAGAGAAATTTTAGTAGTTAGTAAGAGTTCCTATTTTTTAAGAGTAAATATGAATAATAACTAATATTTAACTCCATTAAAAAAATACAATAAATAAACATAAATAGCTACCAATGTGATATCATATTTTTTGTTGTTGTCAAGGGAAAGTTTTATTCCTTCAATGGGATTGAAGTGTTTCATTCTTTCTCTTTTCTGTCCAACATTAGTAAATGTCAATTATGGGTTTCATCATCTTTTTCTTACTTCATAGATACTATTGGGAATAATTGGTATCTTGTTGACTGGAGTTCTTCAAAATATGGTTTGACAAGAAAGTTCTATGCTTTCTCTATATTTTCTTCTCATAGATATTTCTGTGAAAAAAATAAAAATTTACCTAACACAAATAGTGACTACTTATCGAGTTATGACTATTGAGAAATACTTATATATAATGAAGCGTTATAGAAATAAAATCTAGCTTTTGATCCTTTCGCCTTTTTTGAACTTCAATTTTTAATGCATTAATTACCTGTTAAAAAGCATTTGATATTCAATTTATTTTCACATGTAACTGGTCAAATATTATTATACTACATAAGTAACAATTTAAAACATTCTAACATGTTTATTAATTGAATTACTTACATTTCTTTTGATCTCCTTCTCTATATACAAATCATCAATGTCATCAAGTGTTACTTTTTCATCTTCATTCTCTTTAATGATTAGTAAAAATATCTATACTATTTTAAATGGAAATATATTTTTTCACAATACTTGTCATTTTGTCCTCCATAGTCTTTATTTTGTCCTTTGATGTTTGTGATAGGTGGATCCAAACATTTCATCTTTTTAACTTGTTGTTGGGATCGCCTTTTTCCTTTCTATCTCTTTTTCTCTTTGTCATTTTTTCATAAATATGAACTAAACTATCCTTCTCATGCTTCCCAAGACCTCAATTAATCGTAGAACTTTCTTCAACAACATTTTTCTTGCTTTCATTCATTCTCTTCCCTTTTAATGGAACTGATGATGAGGGAAATGTCTCTGATTGTGCCCTTAGTATCGGAACTTCAGTAAGAGGCCTACTAGTTCATTCATTCTCTTCCCTTTTAATGGAACTGATGATGAGGGAAATGTCTCTGATTGTGCCCTTAGTATTGGAACTTCAGTAAGAGGCCTACTAGTCTCTTTTTCTTTACCATCATTAATCTTTTGTAATTGCAGTTCCTTTTTTAATTTACTAATTTCCTCATCTTTCCCTTCCATTTGAACATTCTACCGATTTTTCGAGTCCAATTTCCAAGCTTGTTGTTGTTGAAGATGTTCTTTGATTATTATCCTTTGTTTCTTTTTTTCTTCAAGGTATTGTAAAACTTTATCAATTTTGACTTTAAGAGTAGCAATGTCCAATTCTTTTCATCAACCACATCATCTACAATAAAACAATAAAGTTACTTTTCATTACTGAATAGAAAAAAAATTACTAAAAATAAATATTTACCGTCAAATTACAATAAAAAGTAAATATTAACAAATGCTTTTACACAATACAAGAATTTAAGCTTACCAAAAAAAATGATGCTCTGGTTGATCATCCATCTTCTGTTGTTCAGAATTATCTTGTTCCCTTCTTTTATCTTCTTCATTAACTTTTTCAATTTAAAAATATTTAATCAAATGTTAAAGTTATGTTTAAGATAATTAGTAATGCAAATATTTTATTGAATAGAAGTATATACTTACCCTCGTCATTATTTTTTTGTACTTGTCATTGATCAGATTGCATCTCCCTTTCTACTTCTTTTTCATTTCCTTCAAAAAATTCAATAAATTTGATTAAAGTTATGTTTAAGATAATTGGTAGTGTAAATATTTTATTGGATAGAAGTATATGCTTACCCTCATCATTATTTTTTGATACTTGTCCTTGATTAGGTTTCATATCCCTTTCTACTTCTTTTTCATTTCCCTCAAAAAATTCAATAAATTTGATGAAAGTTATGTTTAAAATAATTAGTACTATAAATATTTTATTGAATAGAAGTATATGCTGACCCTCATCATTATTTTTTTATGCCATGGACCAGGTGGCATCTCCCTTTCTACTTCTTTTTTATTTCCTTAAAAATTTTTAATAAATTTGATTAAATGTTAATATTCTAGTAAAAATAGTATATACTATGAATATTGTACTGACATGAAGTATATGCTTACCTTCATTAATATTCTCTTGTTGGAGAGATTATTCTGCTTACTTCTACTTTTTAGATTCTCCTTCAATTTGAACAGTTCTTGTCTTACTGGCTTTAATCTTAATCTTTTTTTCAATTATACTTTTTTTTAGATCCCTTTCTTTATCTCATAAATTTTGAATAATTCTTCTCTTTTATCTGTTTCAAATAGCTCAGCTTCAATTAGCTAATCAAAAAAATATAAATAGTTATAACTGAATAATACTTTTTTTTCATATAATAATATATTGCCTTAAAGAGATACTTACATCATTAGTTGCCTTTTCTATTAAAGTTGTTTGTTAATTGAAGGGACAAATCTCTCAAACTCCATTTAGTAAATCTTGGAATTTGGTCATCATATTTTGCTTTAACAATTTTACTGTGTTCATACAGCCAAAATTTTAAAAAACAATAATAACAAAAAAACATTAGTATTCTATATGGAAATTTACTTTGGAATTAAAAATATTAAAATTTAAGAGAATTACCATTAGTGCTATCACACATCTAGTAACCCTTTTTGGATGTTTGTACTTTTTATGTACAAAATCCATTAATGACTTCCTTATGAACTGGGGTCATACATATTTGGCCATATGTTTAATGTCTTCTATGAGAGCTACAAAACCCCAACTATAATGAACTCCTGTAGTCTGTACCAAAAGTGTCACACACAAAAAAAGACATATAAGTCTTATGGAGTCTTCCACATTATTGATGGTCTTTCCCAACAAAGATTCCTCTAATGCCCTTTCTATTGCGTTTTTTACCCAAAAGTTCTTGAACATTCCAAAATCTTCTATTTACAAAATTAGTATTGGGATTTCTTTTATATTTTTCCTTGATTATCTCTATCCTACCTAATGGGATACCAAATATAAACATTATGTTTATCTTTGTAAACTGTACATATTTCCCTCCCAGTCTAAAGGCTTTTTGTGTCGGGTCGTACATATTTAGCAGGTCTGATATGCCACTACTTTCTTTTATGCAATCTATTGAATGGACTTTCCCCTTTATAAGAGCATGGAAAATATCACAGAAAGGAGTCTTCTGAAGCAATTCTACTCTTTTTTTGTTAAAACATGACTTATAATCATTAAAGAACCTTATCAATAAAATCAGGTTAGACCTATTAGCCATATCTACAATCAAAGAAAGCAAATAATTTATATTAGTCAAATTACACAAAAAGAATAATTTATTATTAATCATATTAACATTTAATTAGTAAATATTAATAAGTATAATATTCATTTTTTATCAACTCACAAATTAATATTCTTTCTTCTGACACAAAAGCATGTATTTACTTTCAATATAGAGAAAACATATATAATTGACTACTTTAATCATGCAAGATATGAACCATTTACTTTCTTAAACCAAAAGTATACAATAATAAACTGAGCAAATATTTACTTTGACTATATTAATAGAAAATACCAAATTGAAGTATTTACTTTCGTAAAGCAAAATTATACAATACTACTTGTAAATTAGAACAAAGAAATTTCACACATCTGTATAAATTGAAGCTTAGAATATTAGTAATTAGTGAGCAGAAAAGAAACACAAAAAGTTTATATTTAATCTCAATAATCCTAATCTCATAAACAGTACTATGTAGTTTTAAATATAGTCAATGCATCAAACATAATAAGCCAAAAATGTAACTTTATTATTATGAGTTATATATAAATGTAGATAATGAGAAGCACAAAGAATAGAAGAAAATATCTATTATAAAAGAAGTAAATATCTATTAGAGGAAGCTTAGCCACACCAGGAATGAGTTTTTATTATGGTAGATCAATGTTGATTTGACAAACGGTGGACTAACCATTGGCAAACTTTCAGAAGGACTAATGGACAGCACTTACAAGAAGCTAGTGGCAAAATAATGGGATTGAAGTTTCAGATGTCAGATCGAAGGCGAAATGATTGAAAATAGATGATAGACGGTGGATGATGGACATCGGACTGACGGGAATGAGGTTAGTGTCAGTAGATCGATGATGGACTGAAGGAAAAGTTATCGGGTGATGGACTGATGGAAATCACTTTTTGGACAATGGATTGATGATCGACTGACAAATGCAGTTGGACAGCTGATCAATAGGAAAGGAGCATTCGTCGGATGGAGGATCAACGGGAAGGGAGCAGCGGATCTACTGGAGGGGATTTGGATGGCATCTAGGGGTTTCGCTTATTTGGGGTTTTGGGATTTTGAATAACGAAGCTTGTTTTTAGATAGGAAGGGTTATTTTCATCTTTTGCTAATCTAATTTTATTATTTATTATAACCGTGTTTTCTTAAGACTAATTGACATATTTTACTAATAATATGTAGTTAGCATCCAAAACCCCTAAAAATAAAAGTGACGCTAAAGACAATTGTGCAAGCCACTACCACGACAAGAGAATTGCTAAGTGTAAAACACGAAAAATGTCTCGTCTGGCCTATGGGTCAGCCGAGCTCCAATAAAAAGGGCATGGGGCATTGGTGGATTTGGACCTATTGTGAGTAGGGCGAGCTTCTAGTGCTCCATAAAATCTTAGCTCCCTACTGCATGGGGAAGGTAGGTGTGACAACGTGTAACTGTCATGGCATTTCCT
The DNA here is from genome assembly GCA_035235625.1 of Saururus chinensis. Classification (NCBI taxonomy): domain Eukaryota; kingdom Viridiplantae; phylum Streptophyta; class Magnoliopsida; order Piperales; family Saururaceae; genus Saururus; species Saururus chinensis. Next base: position 26,879,623 of record CP141144.1, read on the forward strand.
CGCCTCAAATTTCACACTTGCAGTCAAGAGTAGCCGAGAGTAAAACCTGAATGAGATTATAAAAAAGAGAAAATTCCCAATAGGTCCTAACTGCCGCTTCTAATTATCCTTTGATCTCGACTAAGATTTTTTACTCAAGCATATCTTGTATATCATTAGTATTTTATTTAAAGGTCCTCTTGTTTTACTTCTATGCCATTATATTTTTAACAAATCTAAAAATATCCTTCGTAAGGTCATTCCTGCTCCACCATCTCTATTTCTATCCAGCGCCATCGACTTTGTTTTAAGACTTCAATGAAAATTTGCCCTGCCATCTCTATCATCACTGGCTTTGTTTTAGGGCTTCTACAAAAATTTGCTTCGCCATCTCTATTGCCGCCGGCTTTGTTTCCTATTGCCGCTGCTCGTTCATTTGTATTGTTGTGATGATCTTTCTCCTCCGACTAAAACAATGACCCTCTCATCTTAATGTTAGTGTGTGACGATCAGCTGCCGAATGCAGTCTTTGCTTTTTGTAATACATTTGTCAAGATCTACGTCGTCCTGAAAGAGCCTCCTACTGCTTGCTGTCAATTTCTTGGCCAACACCTACAAATCTCTCATACTCTCTACCAACAATCTTCTTCATTATTTTGATTAGAGGTATGATTGATTATTCATGATTGCTTGTTTGATGATTCTTTTCCTTTTTCGTATTTAAATTAATGTAGTATGATATGTATGAATTTTAGGGAAATTTTAGAAATTTTTTTCTTTTAGAGCCAGAGAGTGCTAGAGTGTGCAAATTTTCTGTTTACTGCAGAGCTATTGAGTCTTATTGAGCACAACTTGTGGATTTTGACCAACAGGTATGCTCTAATTACCTTCTTTTTTATCTAATTAGATATTAATTTTTGTAATGTTTGTTCATAGATCAATTTTTAATAGTATTATTATATTTTACTATATTATAATTTTCCCTTGATATTATTCTCTCTTTTTTTGGCTTGTAAATTTTATTATATGGATCATGTAAGTTATTTTATAATAAGTATATTTGAATTGAATCTTTTTACATTTTTTTAATTATTGTATATTTAATATTATTATGATCTTCTTATCATAATTAAATAATTTTTATTTTGTTGTTTGGAGGACAATGGATTGTTTTGTACTTTTATTGTGCAAATATGGTGATAATACTAATATCTTCAAGTTAATAGAAGTATTTCTTATGAGACCTTGCTTTCTATGGTTTTCCAAATATGGAGTGATCTAAATGCTAAGTCTATTATATTGCAATAATCTTTGGCTAGTCTTTCATAATGCAATCTTTTTAATAATGGCAACTTACAAAATTTATTTTTTCTTGCATCTAAGTTGCATGTGAAGATTGCTGATGTTCTTATCACTAATTCATCAAGAGGCACTGATTTTTGTGTTGATCAAGGAACATGTAGTGGTACTAGCATTCAAATTAGTGATGATGTGGTTTTTAATGAAGAAGTGGGTTCATCTTTGTATGAAAGTAATATTTTTTTGACAAGAAATTGGTATAGTGCAATTGATTCTATTAGGTAAAAGTTTGATGATGTAGAAGACTTTAGAAAAAAGTTATCATTATGTGATTGAGATTGGTTTTGAATTTAAGTATATTAAGAATAAATTTTTAAGGTAAACTACTGAATGCAAACACAAAGAATCAATAGGATGTCAATGGTGTGTTCATGCAAGGAAGGATGGTTGAAGTAATACTTTTTATATTTATAAGCTTAACAATTAGCACACATGTGGATGTATTGTGCGAAGAAAGAAGAATCAAAAGGAGAACAACTATCATTGTTTCTAAGGAGTTGTTGAGGCAAGTAACCAACAATCCATGTACTCATCCAGTTGATGTAGTACATTAATTTAATACAAGTTATAGTCTTGATATTTCCTATAGAGTTGCATGTAAGAGCATTCAAAAGTCTCAAAAGAAAATTTTTGGTGATCATTCATTATCTTTTGATGATTTGTGTTGGTACATTAGTATTGCTATGAGTACTAATCTTGGTATCCATTTGACTTTGGAGATTGATGATGAAGTTGAGCGATTTAAAATAGTGTTTGTTTCATTTTATGCATGCATTTATGGATTCAACTTTTGTTGTCCCGTGTTATTTTTGGATGGAACCCATTTGCATGACCTTTAAGGTCATTTGTTCACTGCCATGGGGAAAAATGCCAACCAAGGTAATTGTTTTCTTTTTGTTTCTTACTATAATCATTAGATTTTCTGCAGTAAAACTATATAACAAAGTAAAATTATACCATGTGATGTGCATAGTAATCTTTTACTTTTGATTAAAAATATTATTTTTGTCAATGATTTTGATGTCCTTTCTTTTCTTTTTCTTTTTTGTTTTTAAGGTATTTTCCCACTTGCATATGTTGTTGTCAATTTTGAGGATGAAGATAGTTGGGTATGGATTCTTATGCAATTGAATATGATACTTAATCCTTTACGTGAGTTTACTTTTAACTTATATCGTAACAAGGGGCTGCTTCAAGCTGTGTCACAAATATTCTCATATTTTCCATATGCTCATTGTTTGCAGCATTTGATAATGAATTTGAGGGACAAGTTGAGAGGAAAGACTAATGACTTTCATAAGAGTAAGGATTTTAAGTTTATACAATGTGCTTATGCTCATTGTTTGCTGCCAGGCCGTGTGCTGGTAGGGCTAAGCCAGTGCATTCAAGTTCGGAGAAAGCTTGCAGATGATGCCTCGAAGGTTTTAAATGATAAAGTGACAAATGTAGTGGTAATTGTTCATGTCTACTTTTTGACTCACAAAAGACAACAATAAAGGATTTTGGTCGGATTGATGGATTGGAAGTCCTAAACCATTAATGAACCTATCATTTCTTCATTATCATATGGTCAGCGAGGAGTGTGCGGCCAGGGCTGCCTTACCTTGCCTAGGTTGGCCAGGCCAGATATGGCATAGCTCTGGCTACCGTAGGCGCTCTAGCCCCAGCTTTGGCGGCAGTCGTGCTTTTGCAGTAGAAGATAGAAAATAAAAAGTGATTGGTCGCCAACCTCTAGTGGAGGGGAAAAGAAAGAAAGAAAGAAAGGCATGGGTGTTGGCCCTATTGGGGTAGTTAGTTGTAAATTAGTGGGATCATGAGTGGTGCTAAGAAATAAAAAGTTATTAATTTTTATTTATTTATTTTGGGGGTATTGAAAATATGTTGGGGAAATAGCACTGTATGTAAAAAAAGAGCATGTCTATTCCCCAACCCCAAGATATAGGTGAGGGTCTTCTACTCTTTTTACACCTAATAAACTTTAAAATATTACTCATTTCCCCACTTAAATATCTCCCCTCCACAATTTTTCTCCCTGCTCCCCTTTCTTCACTTTCCCTGTCTACTCCTCGTCCTCTCATCAGCAGTCAACCTTCTTCCCCTGCTCTACACATTTCTCAAAGAATGTAGATCGTTGCATTCCTTTTTTATTTTCTTTTATCCGAAGCTCCAAAAGCAGAAAAGGCTATTTTTTAAATGGCTTATGAGCCACTGCTCCACCCATTGCTCGTGTAGCAGCTTTTACTTGTCTTCCACATCCCCTGCCTCAACCTTAGTTACTACACAAGACCTAACCTAGGATGGAGGAGATCATTCAGGAGATAGTCATCAATAAGTAGATCACCAACCCACCACTGTCGGTTCTGCCATTTGCCTTTTCTTCCATGACTACTTCATCGAGGGTTACAATGCCTATGTCCTCATTTCCCCCAAATTAATAGCGCCCACATACAGGCTACGACTGCCAGAATCATGTCCTTGGAAGTTAGAATTGGTCGCATAAGGACTTGGCATAACTCTAATGGCTTCATGATGATGGGCTTGTCAAGCACCCATGGGAAAGGAAGCAGGGAAGATGATAAGTGTAATATATATATAGTTTATTTATATTAATATAAATATTAATATTTTAGTTTAATTATTAATTAATTTGGTTTCTATTAGTATTTTAGGCATGTATTTTAATCAAGTTAGGATTTTATTTATATACTACACATCTAAAATATGATTTTTTATGTTTTGTAGGTAAGGTAGACTTATTGAGGTCCTTGGACAATGTGCAAAATGTTTAAAAATACTCTTGACATACTTTAAAATGATTTGGACAATTTTTTGGAGCAAAAAATATGTTATAAATTAATATAGACGTAAATGAAAGAGCTTAATGAACATAATAAAAAATTGAATAGGAATATGAACTGTTTTGTGAATAGACTTAACTTCCTAGATAGAAAACTAGACACAAAACTGTCCAGATTACATAAATAGTCTAACCGTTCAAAAGGGCATGAGGGGCGTTCGAATGCCATAATGTCCAATTTCCTATTTTAAGTCAATTTTGAGTTCTTTTCGGATTAAACTTCCTCCTATGACTCTTATGCATATATAAAACTATATAGGGCTCAAAGTGATGAATTTCAATAGACTTTCTAAAAAAAAAGTAGAAGAAGATGAATGAGCAATTAAAGCTTTTAATGAAGATTTATTAGTCTTCTTTTACCATGCAATGGGTAAGTTTTTCTTTTACTTGGGAGTTGATGAAGTTAAAGATAAGTTTTAATTTCTTTTTTTTAATTTATATCTTAGTTGTAATTAATGACAATTGTATGATAAAGATCTTATTTTTATTAGAAGAGCTTTTCACGTTTATTTAATTCTATGTTGATTTGTTGTTTTATAGATGATAAATTGATGTAGTTTTGATATTTGTATTGATTTTAATTTATGTGATTTAGATGGAATGGTCATGTAATAGTTTTAATATTCATATGATTAACAAATTTGATGAGTTATACTAAGATTAGACAAGTCATGTCTATATATTTAGTTTAGTGTAGATGAATTTATGTTATTGTTGAGGATAGTTCATGGTATGAATTTAATTAATGATTATTTATAAAGTAATTCAAGCTTGTAGCTGAGAATACTTGTTCATATTCGTATTAGATTTAGATTAAAGGTTAATAAATTATTATGGTTGGATAGTGGATTTAATTTTCTAAGTAATTGTTATCATATTGATTTCTTTCTTTTAGTTTAGTTTGATTATCTTCTTTGTTAAAATTAAATTTTAGGTTTACTTTAGTTTTCAATCAACGAATTATTTTCTTAGATTTAGTAATTAATTTATCCGTCTATGAGGTTTGACAACTCTTAAATAATTATCTTAGTATAATTACCTTGTACATATAAAAAGAGTTTAGTTATAAATAATGACAAGACAAGATGGACTTCTACATTGTTGATATCTTCTTTGAACTTGTTGATAACTGAGGATATACTTATACAATAGAATTGTACTATAGTTGCACCCATGGAAGATCGATAACAGCTGATACATATCAATACACTATTAAAAAAATAATTTTTTTACTTAAAAAATATTTTAAAATTTTAAGAAATAATTTTTTCTTAAAAAAACACAATTCAATCCCAACTTCTTTGAAAGTCTAAATTTTTATTATATTAAAAATAATATTTTTAAAGTAATATGAGATCAATACGGATAGGTCCATATAATTTACATAATTAATTTTTTGCATATAGTGCTCCGTAAATATGTATTTATTTAAATATATAACTGTGATTCATATTAAGTATATTATTTATTTTTAAAATAAATTAATTTTAGAGCACTTAATATGGGAAAGAATGAGTAATAATTTGTATGTGATAGAGAACATAATAATGTATAGTTCCAAATGAACTAATTTTAAAATATTTGTATCGGTTAATAAGGTATTTTACGGTCTTATTATGCTCTAAAAAATATTATAATAATATATTATTAACTATAATATTTTTTTATATTTATAAAATAATTTATATCCGTTTCAATATGTATTTATATCTATAGTAATTAATACAATCATTCATACCAATACAACCATGGAGATGAAGGCACCAAACTATTGAGCCTTGATGATTAAGGCTCTAAGCTATAGTTAGAGGAGTATGTGAGATGACACTATTTTTCATGTTGGCTAGTAAAAAAAGAATAAAAAAAAAAACCCTGTGCTAATAACATGTCGTCGGCTAACTTCACCCGTTAGTCACTAATACTAGCACCGGAGAAGTGTTAGAAAGGGAAGTTCCTATCAAAATAAGCCGGGTGGAATTGTCTTCGCCATTTCGGATGTGGTCCCCCTGTCAAGTGCCACGTTGGCCGATTCGGCCGCCTGGGTTCGAGGAAAGTGCGAAAGAAAACCGGGAACGGTTGCCTTCTTCCCGCCTCATTGGCTACAAAAATTCGAATGACTGGCGTGCTTCGACCTTCTGTCCTCTTCCCGCTGGCGATTCGGAACTTCTACTTCTCTCTGCAGAATCTAGAAGCTGTGATCGAAAGGTCCCTCGAGCATTTCCCTCTCTTCTTGGATTAATAGGAGGAGTCGAGTCACGGATTATATGTGATTGGCAGCTTGAGGCGAATTTCTTTTTTGTTTAATTCAGTTGAAATGTTTGTTTTTGGTATGGCAAATCAAGCGGTATCTAGTTTTGTTCTCATATTCATTTGCCTACTGTTCGGCATTTTGATTTCAGCCGGATCTGAATTTTTTTTTTCTATACAAATTTATGTTCGCGATAGAAAAATGGAATTGTGGAGATGATATTTTTTCCTTTTTGTAGTGCTCGAATTCTAGTTTAAGATGCAGCTTGTAGTATCTGTGTTTGGCAGATTCACTTCATTCTTTTGTATATTTATTTTAGATGAAATGTTTGGTTGACAAATCAAGCTGCAACTGCTTATGGACTGAGTTTGGCATTTTCATTTGAGCCGAATGTGATGTTTTTTGTGCATATATTTTTGTTCGCCACGGACAATACTAAGCGGAGAAGTTAGTGTTTTTCTTTTTTTGTGTTGTTTTATTTCTAGTTTGAAAATGCAGGTCATATTTCTCTTTCTAAGCTTCCAATCCGTGTATTTTTTTGCACTGTGTGATGTCTATCATGTTATATAATATAAAACACCAATTTGAATATGTCAGGATTTCTGCTTGGTTTTGGTAAAGTTTATGCACGAGCTGGCTCAAAATCTTAATTGGATTTCTTTTTTTGAGTCAGATTTTATTTGAACTGTTTGTTCTGGTCTAGAATTTTGTTTTTCACTATCAGCTTGATTGTCTAAGTAGTGCTACTTTGAAAATTGTTCATTATTTCAAATGTCTGGTTGGAGTTAGTTTTACTGACATCAGCATCTAACCATACCAGAAAATCTTCAGCTCTATGGTGGAAGTATCATGAATAAACATCTGTTATTTGTTGAGCTGGCGATTCTCTGTCTTGGGAGAACTGGTGTAGTAAATGTCTCGTCATGTGACCTTTCTTGAGTTTTTAGCTTTTTCAACCAGGGTTTTTGAGGCCTACTACAACCACAACAGACTATTGCCTTCTATAATGGTTTTCTTGTTTAGTTGATACTTGTTAGAACAAATTAAGTGGAGAATTGGGGATTTTATTGCATGACAGTATTTTTTTGGCCATTTGCATTACAATACAGTTTTAACAAGTTTATGTAATTTCTATTTGAGCTCTGTTAATTTGAATTTTTATAGTTTTGGGCTGTTTTGCATTTGCTATTCTACTGTGTGAGAGCAGAGTAGCTTCCTTTATCTCTCTGTAGAAGCAAACTGTATTTCATGGTTTAGTTGACCATTTTTCAATTCTAGATCATTCTATAGTATGAAGATCTTTTGAGTCTTGATGAAGTTTAGATCTAATAACAAGTTGTTCAGGGATAGTGGATACTCTTATTTTAAAATTTTAAAAGAGTTTACTTTGTATACATAGTAAGAACTACATCAGCTCACCTATTAAAAAAAAGATCTACATCAGCTGAATCAATCTCTTTGGTTCCAAATTTCAGGAATAGTGCCCTTCATCATTCTTGAATTCAGATTTGGGTAAATTGAGAAAATTGAAGAATTAAATATGCTCCATATTTTATACCTTATGTAAAATTTCATGAGGAACATCTTGTATATTTGGAATAAACTTTCTATCATGTAGAGCTAACTCTATTCTCCTAGGACAATAAAGTAGTTACTTGTATGTTCAGAACTAAATGGTAGCTGGACTAGCATGAGTATTTCAATAAGGCAATGTATAAATTTGTACCTGTACCTTACTTCCATGAGAAGAGGACCAGGAGCAATTTTTTTTAATAATCTAGTCCAATAGATTTCTATTGCAAGAAAAATTTAGATGAACTATGATTACGAATTTCTTTATTCTTGAATCAGATTACAATCTTAAGATCAACATCTCATTAACTAAATGGGAGAACCACAGAAGGATACCCGTGCTTCTGCTGATTCAGAAAAGAGAAGTGCACTCCTTGGTATGAAACTTGTCAGCTCTTACTCTGTGACATTTCATTCAACAGCCATTATAAATCGTCGTCATCTGCTTGTATTGGACCGAATGAATTCAAAATGTATGTTATTTATTGGTAGTGAGAGAAGGTATAATGTTATCAACTATTTTTTACTTTGGTGTTTCAATAAATAAGCATGGAACTCATCCTTTCTTTGTCATTGAACTTTGCATCCTGATGTTGCATGAACTATGAACAGGACAAGAAATTGATGAGGATTTTCTCAACTCCTGGAAACCAGCCAAGGTAGCTGAAAATGCTCTGGATTTTAAGTGTGACACACCTCCAAGCAAGAAAAAAGGCTTTAAGTTTGAAAATTTGTGAGTTTAATTTTTTAGTCTATATGTTTCTCATGTACTCGTCGCTGGGGTAAGCTTTTCAATTCTGTTCATGGTTTCTGTTGGGAGAGATCAAGCTAACAATGACGGCAGCCTGGGTGATCTCATAGGTTTCATGGTGTGTAGATAATTGGTTCAGTATGGGATTTCCTATGACTCTAATTTCCATATGTTATGATTATATTAATATCCCAAGAATTTCATTTGTTATGATTTTGTGAAGTCCATAAGAATTACTCGATTCTTTTTTTGCATCACAAGATGAACCTTTCAGAATTAAACATTAGATTCTTTAACAAATTAGCTTATTTTGGTCCCTGCTATCCCTTTACATTTTCAGGGATATGGATTTTTCTCTGGATGGAGATTTCAATAAAATAGCATCCTTTAAGTTAGATATGCCTGACCTGGATTTCTCCAGTCCACCTAGAAACATTCAGAAGCCAAAGGAAAGAATAAGCAATGAAAAGAATCCTGGAAGACAAGAAGGAAAGCGAGATCTTTTCACTTTAGATTTCAATTTTAATGAGTAAGTTTATTATATATCTTATAAATCGTAAATTATAGAAGAAATATACTGATCTAAGGAAATAAATATATTCCTTTATTTGCTCTTCTCCGTTCTTATTCATTTAATCTTTTTTTTTACACTGCATTTTAATCATGATTTTCAAATGGCATCTAGGTCTGACAGTTTTGATCTGGATATGGGTTTTACCAAAAGAGAAAAGAAACCAAGTACGGGTAATGACAGTGACAAAAATAATTGTTGCCTACAAGATGGCGAGACTAAGAATTTCAGAAAAAAATTGACCTCAAAGATCAATTCCTCTGATGTTAGTGACTTGGAAATGGCATCAGAACTAAAAACTGGAACCATTTTTGAATGTGAACATGCTGCAGAAACCAGTGGGAATCCTGAACAAGTAAATGGTGCACATCTTTCAGGGACTACAAGCATGGATATTCCAGTCATGTACAAAGAATTGGCTTCCCCTGGAAAAGAAAATAATGGCAATTCGCCTCAAAATAGTTCTAGCACAACTGTGAGAAGTACAGGACAATCAGAATTGAGAGGTTGCACAGGACCACATGTTCAAAACGAGGTTCCAGAATTATCTGCTAAATCTGTTTCTGAAGATGATCATGTTCAGATGACTGCTTCAGAAGTACAGTCGCAGTCTGTTGAAGTAAATACTAGTGCCGATATGAAAGGAGACAATAGCACAAAATTGACTGACTCAGAGACTTCCAGTAATGCTAGTGCTTCCAGCTTAAAGTATCCTCATCTACAGATGAAACATCAACCTGACTCAGATACAGAAAACAAACAAATGGTAGCAAGTGGAAACCTACTGATGAAGGAACATTCTCAAGGTAGTGATGCTGTTGAAGGTGCTGACAACATGAATGTCTTGGGAAAGCTCAATATAATGGTGGATAACCAACAGAAACATGATTCTCTGCCAGTGGTTATTCTATCACCATTGAAAAGGTTAACTATTGTTATGGTGTTCTAGATACGAATTAAACTCCCTTTATACTGTTTTCCTTGATCTCTTAAATGAGAGTTAGGAATCACCCATAGGATTCCATATCTGTTCTTTAGTTGTACTGTACATATTTTATTTTTTGCAACCGATCTTGTTTATTCATGGTTATACATGCTGATCTTCCAAATCATAGTTACTAGAAATGTTTTGTCGCTTTATTTCTCAGTTTGAGGTTTCCATGGGGTAATTTACGTGTCAATTGTTTTATATAGTTAATTGTTGTACATAAAATCACGTTTTTGTATACTGTTTCCCTTTACATATCCTGTTTCATTTCCTAAATTGGTATCACCAAATTGACATTCTCCCTGTGCATATTGCCATTTTCATGACTTGGAGTATCCATTAATAGAAGAATTGTCTCCATGAAAGAAAAAGCATCTGGTCTTACACAGTCAAAGTTGCACAACAAGTCAGAAGATGTGCAATCTCAGCATCTTTCTGCAAGTTCAAAAAACTCATCTGGCCTCCTTGGAAAGCTTACCATGAATAAAGGCCTAGCTGATGTGAAATGGTAGTTTTTTTTCCCTTCTAGCTTTTGCTAAATGTTGAAATCAATGGAAAAATGAAATATTCCATCTTTCCTGTGTTTGTGTGTAGCCTCAAGTCTGAGGGATGTGTTGCACAAGCAGGGACCATTCACACCGGTATTTTAAAGGTTTCCAAAGGTTCTGCAGGAAGAAGGATACAAGTTGCACTGACCAGAGAGCAAAATATTAATGATCGAGCTACATCCGAGTAAGCCATATTACCAAAGAGTTGTACTTTTTTCTTGGTTTACCATATCGCAGTTTCTGGTGATTTTTTACGTAAATTAAATTACCAAATAAAATTGTAACTATTATGTCACTAGAAAGGCTGTATAAAGCAACCATGCTTCTTAAAATGCTGATATTCTCTGCATGTGTGTACTTGTGTGACCATGAACAAAGATTGTATTTCTTCTGAACAGAATTTCGCTAAAACTAATTTACTAAAAAATTGAGACTTTTTTCTCTAGAAGGAAGTATAGAAAGAACCGGCTCAAGATGTGAACTCTTTCTCTCTCTCTCTCTCTAATCATTTTCCATGTTAACAAGTTTATCTCACACATCTTCATGTGTGTCTTATAATCAATTGCAATACATATGTGCATATGTTTATGTGTGTATCTTGTATTCTTTTGCCATATAAACACATTTTACCGGAAAAAAGTTAATAAACAGTTAGCTATTTGTTTAATGCAATCTGAGGGGTTCTTTCATTTATTTGCATATTTGAAACGCAAATATTCTATGCAATTGAATTCTATTTGACCAGAACCTTTTTTTTTTGTAGTTCTCAAGTTTGTCCAAACAACACTTCCGAGAAGAAAGTTGCTTCTGGTCTTACAAAAGATGCATATTCTAGAATTGTCACTCCAAACGTTGCAGATGCACAGAATTCCAAAACTATTTCCATAGTTGCCCCCTCTTTGAAACTGAACATTTCTCCTTTCAGTGGTATTAATAAGGTTTGCAATACTGCTAGTCCAGAGATTTCAAGGTAGAATCCTCTCTCCCGTTCTGACTTGATAATTAAATTCAGCATTAAAGAAATGTTTGGTGTCAGATATTTTCTGATAGTTGAAGCTTCTTGACATAGGCTTGTGTCATTGAAAAGCTCAGAGACAGATACTGCTGTCCGAAAAGAAGGTACGGCACTGAAATATTCAGGTGTAAGAATGCAAATGAACTTGGCTTCCAAGGTGAAGAACATTATTGGTGGAGATGAACTTGCTGTTGTGAGCCCATCTTTGAAGAGAAAGAATCTTGAGGTCCTCACCAGGCTCTCATCTTTTCCTTGTTTTCAATTTTTTGTTTCATGGAATTGAACATTTCTAGAACTGTAGTATGGTATGATCTCATGGACATGACATATGTGTTCCAGACTTCCAGTAATATAATCTTCTTGGCTTCATTAAAGGGGTCATTTTACTTCTCTACATCTCTGTGTGGACAAGTGCTGTCTGTCAAGATAATTGAAGGCATGATCTAGGGGTAGTGATGTGTTTGCCTAATTGGGGACTTTGTTCTGAAACTTCAATAGTTCTTGATGGTGATCTATTCACTCCATGATTGGGGAGTAGGAAAAGGTTCTTACTATAGAAGCTTTACAGAGTCAGCTGTGGATTTTTTGGGGTCCTTGCAGATTACAGATGACAAGTAGACAGGAAGCAAAAAAGTGAAAGGCTGTGGACCTTACTCGACATGGCAGTGATTCTAAGAAGTTTATAGAACTTCACCATATATTTTCACAGAACTTCTTAGATGTCTAATTTTATTAACCTGATAAGGTTTTCTAAGGTACGGTTCTTAATTTTTGTCATCCGTTTCATTCTTTAGGTAACAAATTCAGAGACTGCCATCTTAAATCCACTGAAACGTCCCACAGGGTCTTCTTGTGGAAGAAGGTATAGCAATAACCCAAATTATGCAGTATCTCTTAACTCTGATTGAAATTGCAATATTCCACATACTTGGCAGGGTAGTACACACAGCTTCTGTAATGGCTGAGAAAAAAAAGGTAAATTTAGGACAATTCTTTTATTGGCTGTTTTCTTTCTTGTGAGAACTTTGAGATTGATCCAGACATTTGTGGTCTTTATCTTGATACACCAGATATTAGTAATTGATGAAGATTTGGAGGAAAACTTTGAAAAGGTCTGCCTAGCTCATCAGGCTGCTACACCTGATGATCTTGATGCAAATAAGACAAATATAGTTCCTTTACTGATAGAGAATGATGGCCATGTTGAAAAGGCTGAAGCATGTAGTAAGGAACTTGAGGATGTAAGAAAATTTCAAATTTCATTCCATCTAATTATATCATTCATTAATAAAATTTGCATGTGATGAAATAATTTAGTCCAAAAAGGAAGGTGAGTTCCTATGGATTTGCATAATCAATGTCATGTTCTATTATTGCAATGGTTGTCAGCCAAGTACTGTTTAACATCTGATGTTGCCTACGCCAGTTTCTACTTAAGCTCTAGTCATGCATCTGAATTTCTATCATTGTTATCATTCTTCATGGGAAAATATTGGGTTGAAATTTAGATGCAATACCTTTTCTAAGGGCATGTGGCAAGTTTTTGTAATACGAAAAGTCAATAAATCTTGACCTCTGGAAATAAGCTTGCCATTCATTACTTGAAAATACTGCATTTGATATTGACAACTGGGCTCTTTTTTAATGAATTATTGATACTGAAATTTGCATTACAGCTATGCAACATGTTGAAGAAGAAACATGATGAAGCAAAAGAAATTTTGGTTCGCGCCATTGTTAACAACAACTCGCTCTTGATGCTAAACCATCCCATCTATGATGAGAAGATATCCTTTCTTCTGTATATACTGTGATTTATTTTGCTGATTATAAATATTGTCTTGGTTATTTTAGATAGTTGTTATCTGAAATTGTTTTCTCTCTCATAATGAATACATCCAGAAATTGCAGAGACATGTCTCGGACATGGTATTGAAGGATTGCAGTTTTTGACCCCTTTCCATGGCTGAAGACAATGTTTCTTGTTTTCTTTCGACATTAATACAGACAGTCTGTGGTTAGCTTTCTTGTGTAGTCACAAAGGCTAACTTACGAGTAAACATGGTAATCCGATACAGTTCTGTCTACAATGTAAACAAAGTTTTGATGTGTTTTTGTTTTGTTTTTTCATTTGAGGGCCAACTATCTTCATGGAGTAGATAATTGAATCAATGTATGTAGCATGTTTTAAAAAAAAATATGTAAAAATAGTAGAGGTTTCTCCCACTTTTCTTCTGCATTTTTGGTCTCTACAAATGAAGAGTCCATAATTGTGATACTCTCAAAACCATGCATGATTTTCATAATATGAAAACTGCAACAATCAGGTTATTTGAATGATTCTCACTATCTACTTTTATTGAAATTTGATATAACGTTTTAGTTATCTACGGGTGATGTCTATAATGAACTGATTATGTTTTTTAGGCAATAATAAATTGGCCATGTTATATATCTATACTACTATTAAAGTGAAAAGCAGGAGATTTTTAACATAGAAGTCCTAAATTACCCTTGTTATGTTACCGCTAATATGTTGATTACCCCTAATACGTTTACCCATTGATGTTTAAAAGTTTAAAGTTCCCATGTAAGATTGTATGGACAATTAAAAGTCCCGAGGGGCCATGGTCGGTGCTTAAGAGTTCCACGTAAAAATTCCCATTGAAGATTGGACGATAATTAAAATCCTCTGGGGCCCATTCTCTTTGGTGCGGACTCAAAGTCCACCTTAATTTAGAACCCATGTAAGTAATTTAAAGTGGCATTTACACATAAAGACAAAGAAAATTACATGTCATTAATGGCGATTTTTGTAAAAAAAATACGAAAATGCCCATCCTTAACATAAAAGACCTAAAATGCCCAATTTGAAATTCTTGCATGCTTTGTGGACATTACTCTTCGCTTCTTCCTCATAGTATCCATTGCAATCTCCAACAATTGTCTATGCAGAGGATAGTGGAGATTTCCACCATCAACCATCTCCGGTGAACTTCGGCTTTTGTTGTCATCCTTCTCTAACCTCAAGCAATACTTGGTTCTCAAATTTTTCAGTGAAATAAGGTTTGAAGGGGCTTTTCATCTTGAAAAAAAAAGGCAATTCCCATATTTCTTTTAGAGAAACACAATTCTTGATACTTGAACCAACACTTTAAATAATATATATGCTAGTACAATTGTCATTTTATATGTCAGTTAGTAAGCAAAGTTGCGATTATTTTCATTTGACCAAGATTGAGCTTGGATGGACGAGACCAAGTTGCTTTAAGTGAATTTATTTGAGACTTGGCCTTCAAAGTGCTCATTCAATTTTCAAGTCCAATCATTATTTTATGTGGTATTTCACTGTCTCATTGCTAATTCACCATTCTCATTATTTACTATCTTTTATTTTGAACTTCCTTGTATATTGCATGATGTAAAATGCTAATCATTGCTAATAAGATGTAATTTTGTGTATATGTTGATTGTTCAAATACCTACATTGCAATGATGGTTTTTATTTCATAAGGTATCATGATCATGTTATTATGGAATTTCATGTGATTTTAATAAGGCATCATGATCATGCTATTATGCAATTTCATGTTCATAATAAAACTGATTTTCAGAGCAACATGATCATGTTGTTCTATTTCATGTCCATAATAAAACTAATTTTCATAAGGCAGCATGATCATGTTATTATGCAATTCATGTTAATAATAAAATTGATTTTCATAAGGCAACATGATCATGTTGTTCTATTCTTAATAAAAATGCTTTCCATAAGGCAGCATGATTACGCAAATATGCAAATTTATGTTCATAATAAAACTGATTTTCATATGACAACATGATTGTGTTGTTATGCAATTTCATGTTCATAATATTATTGAGAAAAAACATGATCATCTTGCCTTGGATTTGGCCTTAGTATAGTGTTTGTAAATTCTTCAACTAATTGTATCTCTTGGACTTGCAATATTTTATGTTTACACTGATATTAAATTTGTGTCTATGATTGTCACTATGGTTCAATTTCATAGCAATCTCCAAGCATTGGGTAGTGCATTGGAAGGAAATAGACTATGCTTTGAAAATGACTAAATAGAGTTGCTAAGAAGAGCCCTTTTTGGGAAATAGTTAGAGAAATAATATTCAAAAAAATTAAAGCAAGTGATTGTAAATAATTGGACCAAATTTTGGAGAAAATAGTACACTTTTCAGCAACAAGAAAATTAAAAATAGGATGACAATTGATTGAATTTATTGATAATAATATATTAGCTATATTTGGAACTCCCATGGGGAACGGTAAACTATTTGACATAGTTAACAAAGGGAAACCAGACACACCATTTGTAGAAAGAGTGTTTCCGCAAGAAAATATATAGCAAAGATTCTCTTATTGTGCGAAAAATTTGGATTTCTCTTCAAGAAAACCTTTTTGGATTAAGTCAACAAGAAAATGAGGACTGAGCTACGCTTATCTGTTTGTACATATTGATTACACTTTTCTTCCTTGCATATGGAACTAAAGTAAATTGGTCATATGTAAGAGTTGTTGAAGACATTTAGGATATGACTAATTACAAATGGCCCATAAACTGATTTCTTCCGTATTAACAACTTTTGAAGACAAGAAAAATATTGGAGGATGTTGATAGCATTAATGGTAAGGAAATATCTTATTTTCAAACATATGCTATCATTGAAGAGAGCAAAGAAAAATTAGTTGCTGAGAAACAAACAGCAAAAGAGGCAAAAGAATAGGTTGAAATTGAACTTTATAAGTTGAAAAAGAAGAAGAACGGGATGGAAGAATGAGAAAAAAAAAGATGAGTAGTTTGAAAGAATATTTAATGAAATAGTTAAGGCACAAGAAACAAATGATTGTACATAGCATGAAAGAACATATGAGGCATATGTATTATAAATTGACTAATTTTGTTAATAAAAAAATGTCTAAACTTTATATATATTTTAGTTTTAAGAATCTAACTAGATTTAGTTGTTGTTGAGTCAGATTTGGAATTGATTGACTTAAAAAATAAGAGCAGATGTATTTTTATCGATCAACGTTAAAGACTAAGCTAAGTGTCAAAGGCAAAAGGTTTATTTGCACATACTCATGTACACAATTCACTTAGGAATAGTTAATTAAGTGATTTTGAAATATTAAGGCAAAATATTGTGCACGATGACCAGTCTTTCTGATGACTCCCCAGACTCTACTTTATTTCTCTTACTTCTTGGCATTGGAATTATTTCTTATTGTAATAGCTTAATATTGCTTTACTTTGGTATTTAGATGTAAACCACTATTGGTTCAGTTAGTGGCCCGGGCTAGCTGAACCACTAATTGGCGTGTCCACCTAGGGAACCAGACCAGCCTTGTTTGGGTTGGGCATGACTCCCTAGGGGACTGGTCATCCCCTATATGGGGCGATCCCCTCCTTGTATTACAATTATGCTATTGGAATTACTCAGACTTCTCCCCTTTCACTACGTGAATCTCCTTGATATCAATTGTGCATACATTGGGCACATCATTGGTATCGAAGAATTTACTATCCCCGGCCATGGCTCGAGGCAAGCAAGCTGCCACTGTCCCCGAGGTGCCTCCGAAGAAGGAAATTCCTGCCTCAGTGTCCGCGGACAGTCAGAAGGTTGTTTCTGTGGCAGCCTACAAACCCACTTTGACAGAAATTATGGCTGAGTTGAAAGCCATGAACGTGTGTCTGGCAAGTGTGGAGGCGAAGTGCAAGGCGGCTGTGCACACAACACCCATTCTACCTAGGCCGGCCCCTGCTGTCCTAGAGAGGGGTGGGCCATCACAGCTCCCTGAACCGACCCTCCCTGGCTCCTTGGCACTGGCAAACATCGACACGAGAGTTCCCCCAGGTCCGGTGCGATTTGGCACTGGCAACCATGCGCTGGAGGGGAGACGCCAGGCCTGGGACATGCGAGGCACACAAGGTGTACGGAAAAATGCCCCTATGATGCCACCCCCTCAAAATCAGTTCCAGGACGCAGAAGATGAGTGGGAGGAGTATCCTGGGCACCGTGGCGGACCACGGGGGGGGGGGGGGGGGCTGAACTCCATTTGGCTCGCCTACAGTTCCCCCGCTATAATGGTGATGATGATCCTGTCGAATGGCTGTACAAGGCGGAAAAGTTTTTCTCCTACCAAGGGACGCATTCTAAGGCTGAACACCTATGCATCGCTACCTTCCACCTCGATGCAAGAGCTTCAGTTTGGTTCCAAAGTTTCGAAAAAGAGGTGCGCTACCCTACTTGGGCCACCTTCTCTGACAAGCTTTGTATTTAGTTTGGGCCGAATGAATTCCAGGACTTCAACGAGATGCTCTCTACCCTGCACCAGACCACCACTATCTGTGCATACTATACAAAGTTTATGAAGGTGGCCAACCGCCTCCCTGAATGACTGGTGGCTACCTTGGTGGGCACATTCAAGTGTGGTCTAAAGCTTGAGATTTCAGAGGAAATGTGCCACTTCCCTTGCACCAGCATAAGGGACGTTGTGCGCCATGCCTGCATCGAGGAGGAGAAGCTGGCTAGACAACGCAAAGGTGACCAGCTTGGACCTATGCCCCAGCCTGCCCTGAGCGCCAACCCACTAGTCGTGGCCACCAATAGGACACCCCGCCCAGCCAGATTGTCCGATGCCTCACCCCAGCCCAGATGGTGGAATGCCGGTCTAAGGGGCTGTGCTTTTGCTATGACGAGAAGTTTGTTCCCGGGCATCGCTGTTCTGTTAAGGCCAACCTTCTCATGGGGGAGGTAGAAGATGATAGCGAAGGAGGGGCTAGAGTTGACTCATTTTCCCTGGAAGACGTGCTACCCAAAATTTTAGTCCATGCATTTTTGGGGGCATTCACTCCACGCACGATGTGAATACAGGGTTACCTCAAGTGGCAACAAGTGGCTATCTTGATTGACAGTGGGTCTACTCATAACTTCATTAACGACAAGGTAGCCCATCGGCTAGGTTGTTTTGTCTCAGATTCTTAGCCATTTGATGTGTTGATTGGCGACGTGAAGCATCTCCGGAGTTCCGGGGTGTGTGCTTAGGTTACGCTCTTTGTCCAGGGCCACACGTTTGTTACCGACTTCTTCTATCTGCCTACGAAGGGGGCGGATGTGGTGTTGGGCATGATGTGGCTGCAGGAGCTTGGTGATGGACTTCAAGCTTAACGGGCAACGGGTCCAGATCAAAGGCTCTAGGCAGGGCACCCTCCTCTCAGCCCAGTTCGTGAGTTTCTTCTTTCGGTTCGCCCCCCAAGGGCTTCTCTTGCAGTAGCATGCCACTATCGAGGTGACTCAGGACAAGATGCCTTCAGATCTCTAGGAGTTGTTGGCAGACCATCAGGACTTGTTCGCTGAACCGCAGGGTCTTCCTCTAGTTCGGCCTCATGACCATCAAATCCCCATCATTCTGGGGGCGGCCCCAACCAATGTCTGCCCTTACCGTTATCCTCACATATGGGAGATTAAGCGGCTCATGGTAGACATGCTCCAGTATGGGATCATTCGTCCTAGTATGAGTTTGTACTCGTCTCTGGTGCTGCTGGTTCGCAAGAAGGATTGTTCGTGGAGGTTCTGTGTTGACTATCGAGCCTTGAATGCAATCACCGTCAAAGACAAATACCCCATACTGGTGATTGAGGAGTTGTTGGATGAGCTGACAGGTGCCACGGTCTTTAGTAAGCTTGACCTGCGTTCAAGATATCACTAGATTCGGGTGCAACCAGTAGATGTGCACAGGACTGCATTTCAGACTTATGACGGCCACTTTGAGTTTCTCGTCATGCCATTTGGGCTGACCAATGCCCCCTCCACATTCTAGTGCCTCATGAACGATATCTTCAGGCCATTTCTACATCGCTATATATTGGTCTTCTTTGATGATATCTTGGTGTACAACAGATCTTGGGCGGAGTGCTTGACGTATCTCAGGTTGGTCTTCTTTATCTTGCGAGCTAATTCCTTATTCCTGAAGCATTCAAAGTGTTCCTTTGGCAGCCCGCAGGTTGATTATTTGGGCCATATTATCTTGAGGAGCGGTGTTGCTACTGACTTGGCCAAGGTGGCCACCATGCTCTCTTGGCTGCCACCCACATGCGTCTGGGCACTTAGGGGTTTTCTGGGCCTTACAGGTTATTATCGGTGGTTCATCAATCAGTATGTTGAGTTGGCTTGCCCCCTTACAGAGCTGCTTCAGAAGGGGGCTTTTGTTTGGACTGTAGAGGCCCAAATGGCATTTGAAGGGCTTAAGTAGGCTATGGCCTCCGCCCCGCTTTTGCTATTACTTGACTTCAGCTGACCGTTTGTGGTGGAGACGAACGCTTCAGAGGCGGGCTTGGGGGTGGTTCTTTTGCTGGACGAGTGCCCTATTGCTTATTTCAATAAAGCCTTGGCTGGCTGCTCCCTGTCCCTATTAGTGTATGAGAAGGAGATGTTGGCTATCGTCCTCGCAGTTGACAAGTGGCGGCCTTACTTACTTGGCCGCCGGTTCTTGATTCGTACCGATCACCAGCCACTGAAATATTTCTTGGATTAGCAGGTGTCTACTCTCTCTCAGCAGCGGTGGGTAAGCAAGTTGCATGGATATGACTACGAGGTCATGTACAAGAAAGGGTCTGAGAATATCTTGGCCGACGTGCTCTCTCGCAACCCGGGGCCGGGCTCTTGCTTGGCTTTCTCTACTCTATCTTGCCCCTTTATTGAGGAGTTACGGAAGGCCTATAGTATGAATTCATGGATGCAGGATGTGATTGCCTCATTCCAGACCGACCCTGCTGCCCAGCCTTTCTTTGTGTTGCAGGATGACCTTTTCTTTTGGAAGGACCGCCTGTGGGTTCCCGATGTTATTGACCTCCACCGCCGCATCCTTTTGTACTTTCATGACACTCCCATGGCTGGTCACAAAGGGCCTTCCGCACCTACAAACGGGTCAGCCAAAGCTTCCTGTGGTAGGGTAAGTCCATGATTATGGTTGTGGTGGACAGGCTATCCAAGTATGCTCATTTTTGTGTGCTAGGCCATCCCTTCATTGCCAAGACTATAGCTGAGCTTTATGTTTGCGAGGTGGCCCAACTTCACGCTATGCTCCGCATGATTGTTTCTGACCGTGATAGGATCTTCCTTTCGTAGTTCTGGCAGGAGTTTTTTACTTTACAGGGGTCATCTCTCCATATGAGCACTACTTATCACCCCTAGATTGATGGCCAAACTGAGGTAGTTAACCGTTGCTTGGAGTAGTATCTTCGATGCTCAGCCCCACCAATGGCTTCAGCTTCTTCCATGGGCAGAGTGGTCTTATAATACTGCCTATCATACTCGCGTCGGGTTCACTCTGTTTGAGGTGTTGTATGGTCGTCCGCCACCGAAGGTGTTATCATATGTACCTCACCGCTCTTATGTGGCGGAGGTGGACTATATGCTACCGACACGAGATGAGGTCTTACGTCAGCTCAAGGAGAATTTATCATTTGCCTAGAACCGGATGAAGCAGATTTATGATCGTCACCATACTGAGCGCAAGTATGCAGTGAATGATTTGGTTTATGTGTCGGTTCTTCCTCATAGACAGACCTCCTTGTTTCAGCCTGAGAACTCCAGGCTTGCTCCCCATTTCCATGGTCCCTATGCTATTGAGGAGCATGTTGGTCCAGTGGCCTACTGTCTAGCCTTGCCTCTTGACTCTTTGGTTCACCCTATCTTTCATGTGTCCTATCTGCTGCGATTTGAGGGTGACAAGTCCTTGGCTGTGGGGGCTCCTCCCCCTCCCCTGATGGGCCCAGTTTAGCCGTCTGATCCTGTCCCTACTTTGGTGCTTGAGAAGCGTCGGGTCTGTCGCTATGGTCGCATTATTACAGAGGTCTTGATTTCTTGGCAGGGGCAGCCGCTTGAGGATTCGACGTGGATGCCTGAGGATGAGTTTATGGTACATTTTTTGGCTTGGTCGCCTTGAGGACAAGGCGAATAGCGGAAGCATGGTGGAGTGTTGTGCATGATGACCAGTTTTCTGATGACTCCCCAGACTCTACTTTATTTCTTTTACTTCTTGGCATTGGAACTATTTCTTATTGTAATAGCTTAGTATTGCTTTACTTTGGTATTTAGATGTAAAACACTATTGGTTCAGTTAATGGCCTGGGCTAGCCGAACTGCTAATTGGCGTGTCCACCTAGGGAACCAAATTGGTCTGGTTTGGGTTGGGCATAACTCCCTAGGGGACTGGTTGTCCCTTATATGGGGCTATCCCCTTCTTGTTTTGCAGTTATGCTATTGGAATTACTCAGACTTCTCCCCTTTCTTCCTTGCTTCTCCCCTTTCACTGCGTGAATCTCCCCTTTCACATTAGGATAAAATGTGAAAAATTATCGTGCATCAATTGATCGCTTCAACTTGAACTAAGTACATCAATTGATCGGCCCTTGAATCATATTGTGTAAAATTTGGTCAGGAGTATAACAATTGATCTCCTCAAGTGATAGATTCATCGCTAGAATAATTTTACCTTAATTAGAATAGTGACCGATCGATTGTTGTTTGTGTAACTTACCTAGTTTAAGCATTCCAAAAAAGAGTTCATTCTTAATTCAAGTCTAACTCATGAGCCTACTTAGTGAACTATATATGGGGTAGGTAAACACGAAATTTAAGAGAAGGAAAACCTAGAATTTGAGAGAGAGAAAAGGAGAAGTCCTTTGTTTATTATTTTTCAAGAGATCATCATTGTGCTTCAAAGCTTTATGTTAATAGTGATTGTTTAAGTGACACACAACTAAAAGAGAGTCTTTCACACACAAATACCTAAGGAAGTCAGACAAATTCAATGGGAGATTGAAGACTCAAAGCTAAAGTTATAAACAAGAGAAGCTTCTTTGTAGAGGCTAGAAGAAGATAAAGATAAAGCAACGAGGGAGAAAGATTCAAGAGTTAAGGAGGAGAAGACTTAAAGATTAACAACAAAAGAAGAGGGAGATCTAAACAAATGAAAAGTTTGTGTTAGAGTTTTCACAAGAGGTTGGTGGTTTGTTTGTGTTAGTGTAAAGGTCTTACTTGCTAGTACATTGATTTAGCCATTGTGAGGTTATTGTGGGTGTTTACCCTAGTTGGGATTTTCCATATAAAAATTATGTGTTTGTTTGTGTGGTTGCATGGTTGATGGTTTGAATGATGAATAGAATAATCATGAATGTGCTTCATATTTGAGTTTTAGTTGTTTTTGCTTTGAAATAAATTTTTGTGCAAAAGAGGCTAAAACTCTTAATTTCTTACTTATCGAAGTACTAGGGTTAGGAGTAATCTAGTTATATGCCAAGCCATCTAGATGGATAGTAAACTCTCATGTGGTGGATGTGGATTTCTTACTAAAAATGTGCTTTTGAATCATGCTAGCAATCTAGTTTTGCATGCTAGTGTGTATCAATCTTGCTTGTTTTTTATGCCTAGTGATATTTTGTTTGTCCTATAATCTTTACTTGATTTACTTGTCTTTCATAATTGAATTAATTGTGAAACTTGCTAGTGGGTTTTCTTTACCTTGTTTGTTTAAAGTTAGTTACTTGGGTGCTTTTACTTTATTTTAATTTTAATGACTGTGTCAAACAATTCAATGGCTGAGCATGGGGACATAGGAAATCCCATGAATTGACCACCCTTATTTGATGATTGAAAATTTCATATTAGAAGAATAGGGAGAGCCTTTAATCAAGCACTTGATGACAGTGCTTGGAAAGCTATGATTAAATGTTAGAGTCCTGAAATGACTAAAGACAAGGATAGGAATTCAATTATAAAGATGAGAGTGAATGAGATGAGAATGAGACAAAACTTGCTAACCAAAATAGTAAAACTCTTAGTGTATTATTCAATGTTGTAGGAAATTTATACATCCGCTAAAGTAGCATGGGAGAAACTTGTCAAATATAATGAGGGAACTAAAACTGTGAAGGTGTCTAGGTTGCAAATATTCACATTAGAGTTTAAAAACATCATAATGAATGAGGAAGAAATTTTTTGAATATTGTACTAAAATATTAGACATTGTTAACACATGTGATCAACTAGGAGAGCCAGCACCAGATTACCTTGTAGTTAGGAAGATCTTAAGGTCCTTGTCCTCTAAATTTAAAATTAAGGTGGCTACAATTAATGAATCTAAGAAAATTAATACTTTAGACATTTAAGAACTCATACAAAACTTAAGAACCTTTGAGATGCAAGAAGAGTCCTATGAAAACAAGAAAGAATTGTTTAAAACGTCGAAACGAAAACAAACTGCCCTAAGATCAACCAAGTATATGAACATATGTGTCTATATGTCATGTATTGGCTTATCATTGTGATCAAAACAATGCCATGAAATATGTATTTTGAGTCAAGTTATAGTTTGAAGATGGATTTATGAAGGTAGAACAAAAAGAAGACTCAAATTAGTATTTTTGTCAGGTAAAAGCACGTACATACATCACATTTACATGATTTAGGGTAAAAGAGACATTAGTTAAAAAAATTGTGAAGTTTGGAGATTTTAATAGAGAAAAATAAAAAAATTGACAGAACGATCGATCGCTTCTGTGAACTGATCGATCGACACCTGAAATCGCTATGTGTAAAACAAAGTCGAGAGTTAGTGAACGATTAGCTTGATGAAGCAATCTATTGGCTGAATATTTGTGAAGAAAAATATAGGGAACGATCGATTGCCTTGTAAAAATGATTGATTGTGAGAGCGGCTAGTTGCCTAAATTAAGAATTTTTAGGTTGGTTTCAATTCTAAATTGGAGACCTTTTCTTTTTAGGGTTTAGGAATCTATAAAAAGGGATTGAGACGTGATGGAGGAAGAGAGAAGACCTAAAATACCTAAAGAGCTTTTGTGGAGTTGCTGTAATAGAGTTTTGAGAGAATTGTCTTCTAGAATGAGAAAATCTCTACCATAAATAAAAAAGAGTGATTAGAGGACAAAATACATGGTGTTTGCTAAAGCTTGTTACCGAGAATATTAAGTGAATAAAAATATTCATTCAAAGGGGGAGATTAAAGATCTATATTGATCAAAAGAATACAAAGGAGGAGAAGATCAAACTATGGCCGGTAAACAACTAAGGAGTGGTTGATTCAAAATTTAAAAGTGGTGTGAAGAACCAACCGATTTGAAGAGAAAAGAATCTTTTGTCTATGTAATCTGTAATTCTGTAATCTTTGGTTTACATAGTGCATAGTTGATCTAAATAGAATGTTCTATAGTTTTTCCCTGGTTCCACGTAAAAAAATTCTTATGTGTTTTGTTTATTGAATTGATTACGAATTTCTCATTAGAACACATTGGAATTAGGAACGTTAAATTGAATAAATTCTAGGTTTATTTTGTTGAAAGGGGAAAATAAGTCTTGCAACTTAATTGCAAGTTAGAGACACTTTATTTTCTCGATTTGTCTACGCCACACACATAGTCCAACAAAATGAAAAATTAGAACTAGTTTCTCACAAGTCCAATATGTTGATGGAGATGAAGAAGAACCTTGAAAGGGAGGCTAATGTCCTTAAGAATGACTTTGAACAACAGAGAAAGAAATCTAAAGCTCTCAATAGAAAACTTATGTCATTTAAAGAGAAATTAAATGGGTTTAAGAGTGGGAAGAAGACATTGGAGACCTTGTTCATCATATAGGTCAAACCCATAAGATGGGTTTAAGGTTTAGAACTTGTTTGTCCACCCCCATAGCAAAACCTACTATCTTTATAAAGGCTAAAGAGAGTAACCAATACCCTAAGATAATGCCCAACCTACCTACGTCAAAAGAAAAGAAGTTGAAATTCAATTATAGAATTGTTGGAGTTTGTGACATTTGCCACAAACTCCAAAAAAAAGAGAAAGAAATGAACTGAAAAACTAATTTATATTATAGCAGGAATCCAAAACAAACTTAGCCAACTACAAAAAAATGATTACATTGCTTAATAGAGACATGATTGATTGGAATCCCAAGAAAATTGAACTAACCAATAAAAAATTTTAATTTTCTTAACTTGTAAAAAATATGATGAGAATTGAGAAGTGCCTGATGGAAGCAACAATATTAGACAAAATCTATCAGATGAGGGAGCTCTAAACAATATTAGTCATCAAACAAATACATACCTATTTTGGAGTCTGAAGTGTGAACTCTTAACTGAAGTGATCACCTGGTAGAGAGGGAAGGGAATGAGGACTGAGGGAGGAGGAGTTGGGTAGTCCTTTATTTGTATCCTTGATTTGTGATTTGGGAATAGAGGCTAGGCTGCTAGAGAGCAAAATAAACAAGTTGACATGTCAAAAATGTAAGCGTTTATTTTGAGTAAATGCAATGCTTCATTTTAGATTAACGAGGAATAGTAAGGATTGAGATTGTATAAATGGATACTTGTTGCAATCTTTGAGACTTCTGATTTTGAGCAGCTAGCGTGAGGAACGAGATAGAAATAGATGGTTTAGATATTTGGACCACAGTAAACAACCCAATGCAAAATCAGTGAAGGATTTTGGAAACGACAATATCCATAACAAAAGAGCATATAAGGACAGATATACCTTAAAATATGCTTGCTCGCAAGATTCTATGCTCTCAAACTCTGTACAAGTACCAAAGGGAAAGAAAGCTCAATTA
Organism: Saururus chinensis; assembly: GCA_035235625.1. Taxonomy (NCBI): domain Eukaryota; kingdom Viridiplantae; phylum Streptophyta; class Magnoliopsida; order Piperales; family Saururaceae; genus Saururus; species Saururus chinensis. The sequence goes on from CP141144.1 coordinate 26,906,178, forward strand.
AATGGTTATATTATATTAATTAAAAATGTAAAAATAAAAATATAATCATTGGTGTACAACTCATTATAGTGGCTTCAGTTAGCTATCACTACTTCTATATGGACAACTTGCATTTTTCTCCTATCTGCACATTCCAAATTCTACTTATATAGGTCTAGATTTCGATTGTAATAATCTTTTATTTCCTTATTATATTTAGGAGGCTTATATACATCTTAATCCTACTTTGCAGGCTTCTTCCGATTTTTGAATTGTTGGACAATAAAGTATGAATTACATATATTACAATTTCTTTTGATATTTAAACGTTCTATACTTCAATTTTATGTAAATCAGAAAATAAATTGGAAATCCTAACTTGCTTAGCTTGCTCTCAAACAAAAGGAATAGAAGAAGAAGTAAATCAGAAAATAAGAAGCTGTTTCCTCGGAAGAGTAATGCAAAAAAAAAATAATCACTGAGAACCCTCTAGGCATTCAAAAAAGATGAAGAATAATAAGAAGAAGTCAATAAGGAAAAAAGAAGTTCTTTCCTCAAAAAATTACCTCGTCAAAGAGAACCCTCTAAGCATTCAAGTAAAAAAACCTTGGTTAGCGGTCTCCACTGCTCCAATATTTCAATGCTTCAGTTGGGAGATAGGGGCAATTTTGAGTCCTAATCGAAAGAGGAAGGGGCAATTTTGAGTCCTTATCAGAGAGAGATTATATGGTGGGAGGGATTACAGGGTAATTTTGAGTCCTAATCGAAGAGAGATTATATGGTAGGACGGATTACCAGGATTGATTTGGATTTCGCCCCACATCGCAGCCTCTTCTTCAAGCTTTAGGAGTGACCTTTCAACTATTCAAATGCTAAATCCCACAGTTTATATCACTGCTCAATCCTTCCTTCCCATGCTAAATTCCTTATTAAAGATTTGATGGAGACTTTCCTTGACTAGCATTGAAAAAATTGCACACATGGGATGCAAGGTAGTTTGATGTTATGCTCAATTTCCTTGTTGTGGTAGTTTTGTGCAAGATCTCTAATTTTATTTTATCCTAATTCTTTTTATTTGTGTGATTTTGTTTGTTTACCGGTTTGATTTGATTTTTGGGGTTATGAGTTAGTTAATTATGACTTTATTAAGGTTTAATTTTATTTTATGAGTATTTGTGTCAAGCTTGATTTACCCAAAATTTTACCTATCTATAGGTATTTTCTTTTAATTTTTTCTTTGGTTAAGGGAGCAGGCCCCACTGTGGGACCAACATTCGTGTGAGACAGTGAGCAACCTATTTTGGTTTCCAATCTTCTATTATTTTATCTAATTGGGTTTGGGTGTGATTAAATTCATTTTTAGGCCAAAAATACCCTTAATTAGCCACTTACAACACTTCATATTTTCTAGCCCAAGAGTTAATATTTCCAACCTAAAACCTTTACTATATAAGAAAAAACCCTAACCATTTGCCAAATGGGGAAGGGTTGTGTTAAGGAGGGTGGCTTGCTCTACCCCCATTTCCTAAAGGAGAAACCTTAATTAAGGTGAGTTTTCTCGCCTTAGTCACCCATAATCTTCCAATTTTTATCTTAACCATCACTATCTTCATTTCTCCTATTTTGATTCTTGATTTTCTTCCTTCAAAATTATGTTTTTAATTTTGATTTAAAACCCTAATTAGGTGATTTTCATTGTTAACCTAAGGATGTCTTAGATCTATTTTTTTCCAAGTTGATTGGAGTATATTAGTAAGCTTTAATTAGGTTTAACTAAAACCCTAATTTCTGGGTAACATTTCTTGAGGATTAAGCTCGTTAAAGGGACTTCCAAACTTGTTAGAGGTAAGGGGTTTTTACCTTGAGTGGTTTTTCTTCATTGGAATGCATAACTATGGGTTCTATTTAAGTTTTATTTCATCTTGATGTATAATGGTGGTTTGTTAAAAACACATGATTTGTGATTATTTTGGTATGATTAAGCATGAAAATGATTAGATCCATCATGTTCTAGGCTTAGATTTTAATTATATAATATTCTATGATTATTTTTGAATTTATAGTGAATTTTAGAATGTTTTTTGTTTGAATTTTGAGAGGTTGAATACGAACCAGAAAAGTGAATTGTTGTTCGAACGGGCCATTTGAACGGCCAAATGATAGTTTGGTGAAATAGGTCATTTGTGTAGATTTTCGGTCATTTCATGTTCTTTTCTCGTGATTCTAATTCTCTATGATTATGATGAGTTAGGAATGTCTATAATTGTCACCTTAATTGCATATGAACTTCTTTAGATTATGATTTAACTTATGCATGAAAATGACTCTACTTGTCTAGGTTTAACATGAAGCTCTATTTGCTTTAAATTCGCATTTTGATAATTTCTTTGCATTTACCCTATGATTCCAGTAGGTTATGACCATGATTAATTATGGATGCTTGCACATGTATGTTTACCTATGCATACATTCATTTAGCATTTGATTACATATGTATTATGCTTCATGCATCATAAGAATGACTTGTAAGGAAAGATTATCCATGTTTAGCCTTGATTAAATGATTGGATGTAGTCATTTTTCATATTAGCCACTTGGAGGTTTATCGAATCGGTTTTACGTCTGAAAGGATAAAGTTTTACATCCAATGGGCAGAGTTTTACGTCCCTTCGAGGATGGGTTTCCTCCCTAGGTGAAAATAGTGGATTTGCTATAATGAGTTAATTGATGAGTATTTTGGACTTGAGAATCCATGCTAGTTTGTCCATGTGCACTGGTTTACCAAGGGGTATTTTCCCTATTAGGGAACTTACCCAAACTGCTCTAGTTTTCTTTTTTAGGAATTCGAACCTTCCCCGTTAGGGATTGCCCTATGTGAGCATGTTTGCTTAGGTTACGACCAGGGTGAGTGAGATTGTTTTCTCAATTGTGAGATATTCATCGGTTGATTTATGCATGTGTATGGAATATAATGCTCATTGATACAAGTTGTGTAGGGACAATGATGCTTATGTTACACATGGGGCATATGACATAATTATACTTGAACACACAGGATAGAATGTGGAATTGATATATTTGATTATGCAAGGTGAATGTGGATATTGATACTTGATTCATACAGGATGTGAATGATATAAGGAGATTTATATGGTTACACGTGTTGTGTATATGTGTTATGAACTATAAATAAACCTATGATGCACAGGTGGCATGAATGTGTATATAGAATGCGATTTACATTATGATGCATAGGTGGTATGAATGTGTATATGGAATGTAATTTATATCATGATGCACAGGTGTTGAGAGTGGTTATGTGATGCATGATTAGATTGAGAATGCATGTGGTATTTTCATGAAGTTTACATTCCATATCAAAATCCTTATTGAGCTAAGCTCACCTCTCTTTGGTTGTGGTGATGTTTTGGGGTTGTATGTTGTGCCATGTAGGTGCTATTGATGGGCTCTATGCCTAGCAGGAGGATGGACGCGTGCATTGAAAGGGGCTAGTGATATTTGTAGCCCTTGAGTCTTGGTATTGTGTTATTATTTAGATGATGTGGGTGCTTGTGTGGACTAAGATTGTTAAGTAGTCTCTTTATTTATTCCTCTACTTGCTTTTTGCACAAAGGGTATGTGCACGCTCTCCATTGTTGTGTTTCACCAAGGATGAGTTAAGTCTTCCACAACTCCACTTTGTCATGCCACATTCCCACTCTCTTGGACCGGGTTCGAATCAGGGGGTATGGTGGGGTATGACACTTTGTGTCTCCAACCCATGCTATTCAAGATTGGAGAAGTGTTAAGTGACTTTAGTGAGGGTGAGCAAAACCTCCGCTATATATTCTTTTCATCGGGAACTTTTTTTAGCCCAGACTAAAATGCCCTCCACTGAAGGGTTCTAATTTTGTAGTGAAATTTCCTTGCAAGATCTCCCATTAAGGGGATGATTTGGGGAATAGAACAACTCGGCGATGGAAGGATGGCCGACGACTGGGAGTGTGTAGTGGGAAGCTAGGAACTTTTTGCTGATGGTGGTGAGGATTTTGCTACTATCTAAGGAGGGGGAATGTCAGATTCTAGTGAAGGTGAAAGTTGGCCCTACTGGAGGATGACTGTCACACCCCCTGACCCAACACCGGATGGAGGACGCAACAATTCCTAACTCAATCGTGGACTAGATCGGAATTGCACAGTTGAGTCATTTCTTTGCTTAAAAATAGCCCTGAGAATAATGTAAAAAGGAAATCTAACTACTTTTATCATAACTATGATTAAACATCCATCTACTAAAGTCACAGTGAAATGGCATAAACATATGCCTTAAACTAAAGAAAAGAAGCTACTAACTAGAAATGAAATATTATCAAGTAATATGGAGTTTCATAATGTATCTTCATTTATTTCCTACTAATTATCCCTTAGAAAATCATAATCCCCTGCTTAGTTGCTCCTCAATTATCATTCTGCTGCTTAGTTGCTCCTCAATTATCATTCTGCTATCAAATAAGTTGCCTTGAGCACCTGAGTGACACCATCACATAGGGGATCCTGAAGGATTCCCAAAATTAAGTGGGTGAGCATAAACTTAGTATGGCTTTATAAATACTTGTATAAATACCCTAATACATGAGTCCATTCAAAGAAAAATCTTTACAATTTGTGCAAATAATTTTCAACATTTCCATCTCAAAAGTCTTACATGACAATTCTATGTAAATCAATATCAAAAGTCATCACAAGATAACAAAACAGTGTAAACAATCAAAATATGTTACCTGACACTTGTTGCCTATTACATGGCATCCCAAATAAATAAAAATACCAGAAATTCTTAGTCAGGTGAGGTGCACAATGGCCATGACCAGCTTGGAGCAAACTCCAAAAGTCCTAATAAATAAATAGTCTCAATTATCTCAGTCTGAGGGAGGAATAACTCGTCCTTTCATACGTAAAACCCCATCTATTGGACATAAAACCCCACCCTTTCGAATGTAAAACCAATTCGATAAACCGCTGATACGACTAGTCCAACAACCATAGAAACATCAACTAATCATGATTAATCCATAGTTTACAAACATTTTCATGATGTATGAAATATAAGTATAGTTGTAGGTGCAACCCTAAGTGATCATACTATCTTATTGTTGTGCCCTATGTGGGCACAATCGGTACACAGGAGTTCTACGCTAGGAAAGGGAAAGAAGTAAGAAGAAAGGGGAGAAATAAACTGGAGTTCTATTACGATACCAAACCAAGGAGGGAGATTACCCTTTATGGGGAGTCGTGCCCTCCCACATTGGGAATCATGCCGCTAGTGGGCCCGGCTATCCTGTGGTCCACTAGCGCGCCTATCAGAGTTTCATAACTAAATACAAATACCAATCAGCCACTAACATAAGGGAAACTAGCCTAATGTACCGAAATAAGATACTAATGTACTGAAATAAAGATAAGTGATGAATTAGGTACACGTGCACAACACTCCACCACACTTCCGCAAACGCCTTGTCCTCAAGGCGACCAAGATGGGTATCGAGACGTAAACTCATCCTCGGACATCCATGTAGCATCCTTGAGTGACTATCCTTGCCAAGAAACCAAAACCTCCATAATAATGCGATTGGAGTGGCGGACACGATGCTTATCGAGCATTGCGACAAGAACCGGGGCGGAGGAAACAATTGGGCCCAGCAAGGGAGGTGGTGGAACATCAGTGGCCAAAGACGTGTCACCTATGCAACAGCACAACTTGGAGACATGAAAGACAGGGTGGACCATTGAATCCGGCGTCAGAGCCAGGCGGTAAGCTACCAGACCAATACACTCCTCTATAGCATAGGGCCCATGGAAACGGGGAGCATGCTTGGCGTGCTCGGGCCGAAACAAGGAGACCTGGTGCTGAGGAAGAACAGAGACATAAACCAAGTCGCCCACCGCGAACACCTGATCAGTGTGATGACCATCATAGATCTGCTTCATCCTGTTTTGAGCCGAAGACAAGTTCTCCTTAAGCTGTCGAATAACCTCATCTCGTGTCTGGAGCATATAATCAACCTCAGCCACCGATGAGCAATGGGGAACATATGATAACACTGTCGGGGGCGGCCTCCTATACAGCACCTCAAAAGGAGTGAAACCGACACGAGTGTGGTAAGCTGTGTTATAAGACCACTCCGCTCACGGAAGAAGCTGAAGCCATTGGCGGGGCTGAGACATAGTGAAACAATGTAGGTACTGCTCTAATCATCTGTTCACCACCTCTGTCTGACCATCCTTCTGAGGGTGATAAGCAGTGCTCATGTGCAGAGAGGTGCCCTGTAAAGTGAAGAACTCCTGCCAAAACTAAGAGATGAAAACCCGGTGGCAATCAGAGACAATAGTGCGAGGCATACCGTGTAATTTGGCCACCTCCTGAACATAGAGTTCTTCCACTGACTTGGTGGTGAAGGGGTGTCCCAAAGCACAAAAATGAGCATACTTGGATAGCCTGTCCACCACCACCATAATCACCGACTTGCCCTGTACCAAGGGCAGGGCCTCCACGAAGTCCATAGAAACGTCCTCCCACACCTTATCCGGAATGGCAAGGGCTGAAGCAAACCCATAGGAGACGCCGTGGCGGCCTTAGCTCGCTGATAGACATCACAAGTGGCCACATACACAGTAACAACTCTGCGAATTCCCAGCCACAGAAAGCTTTGACTGACCCACTTATAAGTGCGGAGTGTACCCTCATGACCGGCCAGGGGAGTGACATGGAAATAGGAGATGATACACCAATGAAGATTAGCAATATCGGGGACCCATAGGTAGTCTTTCCAAAAGAGAAGGGCATCCTTCCATGCAAAGAATGGCCGAGCTTTTGGGTCAGTTTGGAGTGAAGTAATCAAAGTGCGGGTCGGGGGGTACGCCTGTTTGAACTCAGCAAAGAAGGGACAAGCCGGACTAGAGAGAGCCAAACACGAACCTGGTGAGGAACGACAAGAAAGGGCATCGGCCACAGTGTTGTCTAATCCTTTCTTGTACACAACATCATAATCATAGCCAAGAAGCTTGCTAACCCACCGCTGTTGTAATGGAGTGGACACCCATTGTTCGAGGAAATACTTGAGGGGCTGGTGGTCAGTTCGAATCAGGAACTGGCGGCCAAGAAAATAAGGCCACAACTTGCCAACTGCGAGGACGATGGCCAACATCTCTTTCTTGTACAGGGACAAGGACAGGGAGCGGCCAGCCAAAGCTTTGCTAAAATAAGCAATGGGGCGCTCCTCCTGTAGTAGCACCACCCCCAAGCCGGCAACAAAAGCATCTATCTCCACCACAAAGGGCCGGTTGAAATCAGGAAGGATTAGAATAGGGGCAGATGCCATAGCCCTCTTCAGTTCAACAAAGGCCGCTTGGGTAGCCTCGAACCAGCGGAATGTCCCCTTCTTCAACAGCTTAGTAAGGGGGTGAGCAATCTTGCCATAGCGGTTAATGAACTGCCGATAGTAGCCAGTGAGGCCGAGAAAGCCCCAAAGCGCCCTGACGCAAGTAGGGGCCTACCAAGATAGCATGGCGGCCACCTTTGAGGGGTCAGTGGTGACACCATCACGAGAGATTATATGGCCCAAATATTTCACCTGTGGGCTGCAAAATGAACACTTCGAATGCTTAAGAAACAAAGAATTATCTTTCAAAACAACAAAGATAGAACTGAGATGCCCCAAGTGTTCCCCCCATGACTTGCTATAGACAAGGATATCGTCGAAGAAAACCAAGATGAAGCGGTGGAGGAAGGGCCGGAAGAGATCATTCATGAGGCTCTGAAATGTGGAGGGGGTGTTCGTCAAGACGAACGACATGACAAGGAACTTGAAGTGGCCATCATGAGTCCGAAAGTTGGTCTTATGTACATCGGCCGGCTGCACCCATATCTGATGGTAACCTGACCGGAGGTTGAGTTTGCTGAAGACAGTGGCTCTAGCCAGCTCATCCAGAAGCTCCTCAACCATTGGTATAGGGTATTTGTCCTTGACTGTGATAGCATTGAAGGCCCAGTAGTCAACACAGAAGCGCCAAATACCATCTTTCTTGCGAACTAGCAACACTGGGGAAGAGAAGGAGCTCGGGCTCGGGTGAATGATACCGGAGTGAAGCATGTCAGCAACAAGACGTTCTATTTATGCCTTCTAAATGTACGGGTAGTTGTACGGTCGGACATTGGCTGGAGAAGCCCCTGGAAGGATAGGAATATAATGATCATGAGGCCGCACCAGAGGAAGGCCATGCGGTTCAGCAAACACTACACTATGCTCTGCCAATAAGTCAAGGAAGATCTTGCGGTAACTCCTCTTGAAGGACTTCAACCATTGCCTACTGCTGAAGGAGGAGCCCCTGGGAGGCAAACCAAAATAAGGAACCCGTCGGTTGAGCATAAAGGAGGGTGCCCGGCTAAGACCCCTAGAGTCGAACCCGCTGTCCTTGAACCTCAAAATCCATCACCATGTCCTTAAAGTTCCATAACATGTCCCCGAGCTCTTGGAGCCACTGTACCCCTAACACCATGTCCGCCCCCTTCGTAGGCAGCAGAAAGAGGTCAGTAATGAATGTGTGGCCCTGAATGGAAAACGTTACCTGGGCACAGACCCGTGAGCTCCGGAGGTGCTTGCCATCGCCAATCAGCATGTCAAAGGGCTTCGAATCAGACACAAAGCAGCCTAGCCTTTGGGCTACTCTGTCATTAATGAAGTTGTGGGTTGACCCACTGTCGATCAAAATGGCCACTTGCTGCCGCTTAAGGTGCCCCTGTACTCGCATCGTGCGTGGAGTGAATTCCCCCGAGAAGGCATGGACAGAAATTTCTGGTAGCATGTCATCATAGCGCAACAAGTCAAACCAGTCCGGGCTGCCCTTGACTGAACAACGGTGCTCTGGAACGAACTTCTCATCTCAGAGAAAGCAAAGCCCCTTCGACCGGTGTTCCTCCATCTGGGTCGGAATGAGCCGAGGAATAATTGGGCCGGCCTGAGAGGGTTGCTGGCCAGAGCGGCCAGCCACTGAACTGCTGGTCGCGGCAGCAAGAGGGAATGCACTCATAGCAGCCCGAGGAAAAGTCCCTAGCCGGCCTCCATGTCTTTGTCTAGCCAGTTTCTCTTCTTCAATGCATGCTTGGCACACGACATCCTGCATGCTGGAATAGGGAAAATGGCACATCTCCTAAAAAATCTTTGGTTTGAGCCCCCTCTTGAACGTGCCCACCAAGGCTGCCACTGGCCAGTCAGGGAGGTGGTTGGCCACCTTCAAGAACTCCGTATAATAAGCCTAGATGGTAGAGGTATGTTGTAGAGAGGAGAGCATCTCGTTGAAGTCTTGGAACTCATTTGGGCCAAACTGGATGCACAATTCATCGGAGAAGGCAGTCCAAGTGGGGTAATGCACCTCCTTCTCAAAACTCTGGAACCATACCAAAGCATCCCCGTCTAGATGGAAGGCTGCAATGCACAGTCTTTCAGCCTCCGAATGTGTTCCCTGGTAGGCGAAGAACTTCTCCGCCTTGTATAGCCATTCCACTGGGTCGTCGTCCCCATTGTAAAGTGGAAACTGTAGCCGGGCCAAACGAGGTTCAGCCCCTCCGCGGCGTGCTCCACGGGGTCCTGGGTACTCCTCCCAGTCATCCTCCATCTCCTGGAACATGTTTCGGGGAGGCGGCATCATTGGGGCATTTTCCCGAACACCTGGTTTGCATCGCGTATCCCAGGCCTGGCGCCTCCCATCCATGGCCTGATCGACTATGCCAAAGCACACAATATCGTGGGGAAAGCGCATATCTCGGTCCGCCGGTGCTAGAAGGTCAGAGCGGTGCAGTTTGGGAGCCTGGGATGGACCCCCATTCTCCATGGACATAGTTGGCGGCTTGGACAAAAGGGGTGCTAAGCGCTCTGCCTGAAGCTGAGCCAAGGCCAAGCCCAAAGCATCAACCTTGGCTACACCCACGCTCAAGGTCCTAATCTCTGCCATGATTTGTGCCAAAGTAAGCTTGTCGTTGGGTTCTGGCACTGTCTTTGGACTGTTCACAGAGGTGAGAGCCTCCTTCTCAGGCTGAACTTTCGGGGCTGCGGCAGCTTGTTTGCCTCGTGCCATGGTCGGGGATCGTAAAAGCTCCGATACCAATGTTGTGCCCGATGTGGGCACAATCGGTACACAGGAGATCTACGCTGGGAAAGGGAAAGAAGTAAGAAGAAAGGAGAGAAATAAATTGGAGTTCTATTAGCATACTGAACCAAGGAGGGAGATGACCCTTTATGGGGAGTTGGGCCCTCCCACATTGGGAATTGTGCCGCTAGTGGGCCCGGCTATCCCGTGGTCCACTAGCGCACACCTATCATAGTTTCATAACTAAATACAAATGCCAATTAGCCACTAACATAAGGAAAACTAGCCTAATGTACCGAAATAAGATAGTAATGTACTGAAATAAAGATAAGTGATGAATCAGGTGTACATGCACAACACTTATGTAAGGATTAATTCAGTAGATAAGATCATATGTATTAAGACATGCATGAAATAGGGATTTGCTAAATTAACCTCAGATATATGCATGCATATCCTTAATAAAGTTAAACATACTAGAAATACCAAAGTGGCGCAATCAGCAATACAATATCTCATTTATTCTCTTACTAGCTTAAGTAGATATTTTAATATAATCATAGCATATAACTTGTACATTTTAGAAAAAATAGAAACTAAACTCCAATCAATGTAAAAATTTATAAAAACCTACATCATGGTATTAATTACAATATAAATAAATATCATATAAAAATAAGTAAAAATATAATTTTTGTTATTTAATTATTGAGATAGTGTAGTTCAACTAGAACTATCGACCTAAAAATCTACGACTATGCCTTTGATTAATCATGTTTGAAATGACTTGAAACTTTTACAGCTTGCTCATAACACATATATCAACCCATAAAAAAAAGGACCCAAAGATCATACGTTTTCATCCCTAAACACACTTCTAAACATGGAAATAGAGAACTATTTTACTATATAGTATGCATTCCAAAAAATATAATAAATACATATAATTCAAAGAATTTGAAAAATGAGGAATATAGTCTAGACATGATAATCTACTCCCATAAAATATTTGAAAGAAAAACACAAAGTAAAAGTATCAGAAAAATAGTCGTGAATCCAAAAAAGAAACTAAAATGATTCAAGTTATATTCATTCTTCAAGAACAAGATTTTACCGACAGACATGGCGTTAATGCAAGTAAAACCTCATCAAATAAAAATCCCTTACCTATTCAACAAAATTAGGGTTTTCATTAGATGTAGGCATGAAACATAATCTCTACCAACTACAATCACCATGTAATTTCAAAGGCTTCATTGAGTCTAATTGTAACAACCCTGATTTTTTGGCAAGTTGTTAATACTAATAATATAGTTTTTAGTAAATTTTTATTAGTAAAATATTGTTTTAGATAAAGTTTTTAAAAGGTTTGTTGTAAAACTCTAAAAGACAAGTATAACGTACCTTGAACTATTTGAAATGTGCCTCATGAGTGGGACCCATTGAAATAATACAGAAGAACCTACCCATGAGTGGTCTTGTCTTGAAGGGCTTGTCGATACGAGTCCATCAGTATCAAGATTACACGATTCCGACTTGTGTTTGGAAAGATATCGTCGTTTAAAGTTTCAGATTTTCAAAAATTAAAAAATATAATATTTTAATTGTGATTGATGCAAGCAAATGCATGGAGTGCATTAGCTGCATCAGCGCTGCAACAGCGGCATGGCTGGCCTCTGTTAGGCCCGCATAGCATCTACACGGGGCTGAGTGCAGCCTGGCATCGCGCAGGACCCGCATCGCTGCCCTGCATTGGATACCTGCATGACATGCATGGTCCACACGGCGAAACCACGTCACACAATTTTGCGCCATGCGATGTGTGTGGTCTACATGTTACGTTCCACGTGAACAACTATAAATTCGATCAGATTTCTTACCTTAGTGATTTTTTCTCACTTCTACCATGCCTTAAACTTCTTTTCTTCTGTTCTAGGTCATTTTAGTCCGAATTATGCAGTTCAAAAGTTGTTTCTAGCTAAATTGAGTGTGCCAGACACATCGGTGGGGTCGCATTTTTTGTTTGATGCCTTTTTCAGCCACAAAATTTTACTCCAAATTCAAGGTAGGGAGTCTTAAACTCTAAACTGATGCTCTGCTTGTATTATTAATTTTTTTGAACTGTTCTCGTTCAATTATGCTTATTTTTTTATTTTCTGAGAAATATTATATATGTGAAATGTTTTTCATATGCTGCTTTATGTTTTGGTATGTGCATTTCCTGGGTAATTCAAGGGTAAAACCTAGGATTATCAATTTCTATCTAGATACCTAGCGAGGAAAATAATCGGTTGATGTGCCCGGTGTAGGCACAATCGGTACCTAAGAGATCTATGCAGGGGAAGGGAAGAAGTAAAGGAGAAAGGGAAGAAAATAAAGAGTTCTTCAATTGCATAACCTCCAACAAGAGCAAGGGCCACCCCATATAGGAGATGACCACCTAGGGAACCAGGCCACCTGAACCAGACCGGTCTGGTTCCTATAAGATAACCCAGTTAGTGGGTCGGCTAGCCCGGGACACTCACTAAACCAACACAGTATGAACGATAAACTATTACAATAATGAAAAATAGTTCAATTCAAATAAACTAATAAAGGAGAGTATGATCATCATGCACAATCGTGCACAACATCGGTATGGAGACCACATAGGTGTAGAGCATCAAGGGAAAGCTCCTAGATTTCTGAGACTCTCAATGCCCCATGAGTGTCGGGGGAAACGTCGTTTGGTATCACCACTTCCAAATTTATCGTCATTAGACAAATCAATGATTTCTAATTCTCTTTCTAAATCGTTTTCTAAAATAATTGTTTTGAGGCAAAAATAAAGTTTTTTATTACTTCACAAATTTTCTTCTTAGCATTACTTTTGATTTTAATATGACCTACTGAGTATAAAAATTGTCACCCACACCCAGATTCTGCAGGAATCGAAAACAAAACAGAGGTGAAAGAGGAAGAGCATTCTAGTTGCAGTTCTTTATGTGTGTGTAAATATTTTGTGACTAATATGTAAAGGCAGGATATGCCCGACTTCTGTGTAACTATCAGCTTTACACACATTGATCTTAGGCATGTAAAATAATTTTTACAATGCTCCATGAACTTGATAATGTTATGATATATATAATATTTTGGTTGTGCAATTACTCTGACGTATTTTATATTAAACATGATGTATGTGTATGTTCTTGGATGTTGTGCACGCAAATGGCTATCATGTTCAGTCACATGGGTATCATTTACATGTGTCAGACATAATTATGATGTTCATTATATCTCTTTAAAATGGTGGCCATCACATTTGGTATCAGAGCCTAAGAGTCACTGATCGTAGAATGTGATAATGTTATGATATATATTGTTTTGGCTATGCAATTACTCTGACGTCTTTTATATTAAACATGATGTATGCGTATGTTCTTGGATGTTGTGTATGTAGCTGCCGTCACATTTGGGCATGTGGGTATCATTTACACATGTTGGATGGAAGAATGATGTTTATTATATCTTTTTAAAATGGTGCCCGTCACATTTGGTATCAGAGCCCAAGACTCACTGTCCATAGAGCAGTAGTTATGATTAGTCACACAAATAATTAATGTTTAATTTCGATGATTTTACTGATGCTATGTTTTGTTTTGACAATTATATGACAGTTAATGGGAAAGTAAAAAATGACACTTATTTCAGGCTCTTTGTATCACATGACGGCAAAAAGAATGCCCTTGTTGTCGAAAGAAGAAAAAAAGAGTGGTAAAACTTCTAAGGAAACTCTCACGACAGAAACCTCAAGAGCTTCAGATGAACCCAAAATAAATGCTGCATTATCCCAAAGTGATGATGATGATGTCCATGAAGTAATAAACATTTCAAACTCACCCACCTTGACCGATATTTTTGAAGGAGACCCGTATGAGGAAGACGCACTCGAAGAAGAATTGTTCGAGGAGGACCCTCTCAAGGAAAACCCATTCGAGGACGACCCACTCAAGGAAAACTCATCCGAGGACCTTGTTGAGGAGGATCCGTCCGAGGAGGACCCCCTCAAGGAGGATCCATCTAAGAGGACCTCCTCGAGGAGGACCCACTTGAGGGAGACTCGATCGAGGACAAACCACCAGAGAAGAACCTACTTTGGGAGTACCCCGCTGAGGGAGAACTGTTCGAGCAAGACCTGGGCATGGGGGAGAGGATGGATACCCTTGAGAGAGGAAATGTTATGATAAACTTAGTCCTAAATGAGTTGCCCCTGAAGAAGAGGAAGAAGAAAGGGTTCAAAACGTAACAAGGGCAAAGGGTTGATGTGGTACATAGAGCATCTCCCTGATTTATGTCTTTTTTGTGAACAACGAGGGCACTACTTCTACCAATGCCCGATGAGGAAATCTTTCCTTGAAAGGTTTTCTTCAACCCTGAAAAACAAAATGTGTAGGTGTTGAAAAACATGTTTATGCTTTTACAGTTTAGTCGTTTTGTAAATATTTTTTTTGACAGGTGTGTTAGATACACCTTTTTTGCAACTATGTGAGTATGTATGAAAATGTCTATAAATAAATATTGTTAGTTTTAAAAACTTTCTAGAAAATTACTCCAAGATTCTCAGGAGAGGATGGACTAGAAGCGGCTGAAAAATGGACATTCGAGGTTGAGAGAATATTTAAGGCGATGAAAGTTCCTGAAGATAGGAAAGTGGACGTAGTCACTTTTGCGATGATAGGAGAGGCAGCCTTTTGGAGGCCATCGACAAAAAGAAATTTCTTCCCTGATAAAGAGAATATCAAATGGGAAGAGTTCATAAAAGTTTTATATAATAAATATTTTCCTCCTCATGTTCAGGAAAAGAAAGAAAAACAATTTCGGGATCTTCAACAAGGAAACATGATAGTATTTCTATATGAAAATAAGTTTGCATAGCTGCAAGACTTTGCTGCTAAAGTTTGCTCTACAGAGTTAAAGAAAGCTTGGAAATTTGTCAGAGGTCTGAATAACTGACTCTGCAGTAGGATAGTAGGATTTTAACCTACAATGTTTGCCAAAGTTGTGGAATTTGCCTCTCTAATAGAGGAAGAATATCAGGAGTTCTTGGTAGAAAGAAAAGACTGTGGGAAAAGTAGCAATTCTAAAACTGGAGACCGGAAGAGGAAAGTGACATTCCCTAACCAAAACACGAACTGAAAATTTTAGAGGACCTC
The DNA here is from genome assembly GCA_035235625.1 of Saururus chinensis. Classification (NCBI taxonomy): domain Eukaryota; kingdom Viridiplantae; phylum Streptophyta; class Magnoliopsida; order Piperales; family Saururaceae; genus Saururus; species Saururus chinensis. The sequence goes on from CP141144.1 coordinate 26,921,495, forward strand.
TAGACCACAAGCCCAAACCCAAGGGGAGAAAAAAAATAAGAAATGTTCCAAATGTAACTAATTTCACCTGCTAGAAACTTGTTATTTCTCTAAAAGGTGATGTTTTGCATGCGGGGATTTTGGGCATGAGATTAAGGAATGCCCTAAGAAGAAGAACCTAGAAGAAATTAAGACGGAGCATAAACCTAAGGCTCAAGGGCGGGTCTATGCTATCACTGTAGAAGAAGCTCAAACTTCAACAGGAGTTATACGAGGTGCACTTCTAATTTTGGATAAGATTGCTAAAGTTTTAATAGATCTAGGATCGACACCTTCTTTTATATCCTATAATTATGCTTTAAGTATTGGGTATCTAGTTATGGAACTAGGATATATTTTAGAAGTGTCAACTCCTATGGCAAAAACTTTTATAGCACAAAAGTTTCTTCAAGATGTGTCTATGTCATTAGAAAACCAAGAATGGAAAGTTAACCTTATACTCTTAAGTATGATAGAATTTGATGTTATATTAGGAATGGATTGGATAGTTGAAAATGAGGCCTTAGTAGATTGTAAGAGGAAAACTGTTATATTCCATAATCAAGGAGAGAAAAACTTTACTTTCCATGGAAACAAAGATCCTTTAGTGGTACGTATCATTTCTGCTGTTAAGGCACAGCGATTGATATTCAAGTGATGTCAAGCATATATTGCAAGTGTGATTTCTAAGGAATCTTCATCTTCCAAATTAAAAGATATTGAGGTAGTAGAGGACTTTTCAAATGTGTTTCTAGATGATCTCTGGGGTACCACAAAAAAGAGAGATAAATTTTAATATTGACCTGGTACGAGGAACAAAACCTATTTTTAAGGCACCTTATCGTATGGCTCTTGCAGAATTAAAAAAATTAAAGAGTCAATTGTAGGAGTTACTAGATAAGGGATTTATTAGACCCAGCGTCTCACCTTGGGGAGCTCCAAACCTCTTTGCAAGAAAAAAGGATGAATCCTTAAGACTAAGTATAGATTATAGGATGTTTAACTCTGTGGCTATAAAGAATAAGTATCCTTTACCCCGGATCAATGATTTGTTTGATTAGTTGCAAAAAGCGAAAATATTCTCAAAGAAGATTTGAGGTCGGGGTACCATCAGCTGAGAATACGGGATGAAGATAATTCAAAGACAGCTTTTCATACCCAATATGGCCACTATGATTTTTTAGTGATGTCATGTTGATTGGCAAATGCTCTTGCAGCATTCATGATTATGATGAATTGAGTTTTTCAAACTTATTTGGATAAATTTGTAATTATTTTTGTTGATGACATATTGGTCTACTCTTCCAACCCAAAAGAACATCGAGAACATTTACAGATAGTTCTTCAGATCCTAAGAGATCATCGACTTTATGCTAAACTGAGTAAGTGCGAATTCTGGTTAGAACAAGTTGTCTTTCTGGGTCATATTATTTCTAAAGGTTGAGTAGCAGTGGACCCAACCAAGATTGAGGCAATAATAATGTGGGAAAGGCCCAAGACAATCACAGAAAAAAAAATTTCTAGGGCTTGCCGATTATTACCGAAGATTCATCCAAGGAATTTTGAGTATAGCATTGCCTTTGACAAAGATAACCAAAAAGGGGTAAAGCTTATATGGGATGAGGAATGTGAGAATGAATTTCAAGAGTTAAAACAAAAGTTAATCACTACTCTAGTCTTATCTTTATCGTCTGGTAGTGGAGGATTTGTCGTATACAGTGACTCTTCAAGAATAGGCCTCGGATATGTAATGACGCAAAACGAGAAGGTAATAGCATATGCTTCAAGACAACTAAAGAAGCATGAAGGTAATTACCCTACTCATGATCTAGAATTAGCAACAATGGTTTTTTACTTAAAAATTAGGAGACTTATATGGAGAAAAGTTTAAAGTTTTTATAGATCACCAAAGTTTGAAATACATTTTCTCTCAAAGTGATCTTAATTTGAGGCAAAGACAGTAGATTGAGTACATTTATGATTATGAATTTTCTATTCAATATCACTTTTGAAAAGTAAATGTACTGGTTGATGCTTTGAGTTGAAAGGCCACAGGAAAAGTTGCTCAAATGCTAGTAAAAGAATGGAGATTGATGGAAGAAGTAATAAGTATACAACCTAAGTTGCAGTCGGAAAATAAAAATGCTTTTGTGGCTAATCTGAAGGTGAAATCAGAGTTAGTTAAGTGCATTCTGGAGGCTTAGAAAGAGGATGCAAAAATACAAACTTTATTAGAAAAACCTTACTTTAGCAAAGGCTTTGATGACAGAGTAAGATTTCGAGGAAGATTGGTGGTTCCGGCAGTGCCAAAACTAAAACAACATTTGTTATATGGAGCACATAGGTCTTAGTACACTATCCACCCAGGAAGAATGAAGATGTACCAAGACTTAAAAAAGAATTTTTGGTGGAATGGGATGAAAAGGGGCATAGGAGGATTTGTCTCTAGGTGTTTAACTTGTTAGCAAGTTAAAGTTGAACATCAAAAACCATCTGGTACTCTCCAACCTATTGAAATTCTGGAATGAAAGTGGAAGCACATTTCGATGGATTTTGTTTCAGGCTTACCTAGGACTTCATTGGGTCATGAATCAATTTGGATAATAATGGATTGACTTACCAAAAGTGCACATTTTCTACCTCTAAAGAAGACACAATCGTTAAATGCTTTGGCGAGATTATACATAAAGGAAATTGTGTGTCGACATGGAGTACCCGTTATCTATCATTTCAGATCGGGATAGTCAATTCACTTCACACTTTTGGCAAAGAATTCAAAAAGTGTTAGGTACTAATCTAAGATTTAGTACAGGCTTCCACCCACAAATAGATGGTCAGTCTGAGAGAACTATTCAAACATTAGAGATATGTTATGAGCCTCTACTGTAGATTGGACAGGTAATTGGGATGAGCACTTGTCGTTGATTGAATTCGCCTATAATAATAGTTATCACACTAGTATAGGCATGGCACCTTATGAAGCTTTATATGGTCAACCATGTCGATCACCGACTTGTTGGAGTGAAGTGGGGGAGAGAAAGCTAGTAAAGTCAAAATTCTTACAGTAGTGTGCCGATAAGGTAAAGCTTATTAAGAATCAATTAATGATAGCTCAAAGTCGTCAAAAGAGTTTTGCTGATCATAGAAGGAAAGATCTCGACTTTTGTGTAGGTGATCATGTGCTGTTAAAAACATCACCAAATCAGGGAGTTATGGATTCGGTGTCAAAGGTAATCTAAGTCCTCGTTTTGTAGGGCCGTTTGAAAACTTGGACAAGGTGGGGCCAGTGGCTTATAGATTGACTTTGCCCCCTCGGCTTGACAATGTTCATAATGTATTTCATGTATCTATGCTTCGAAAGTATGTGCGTGACACCTCACATGTTTTGGATAAGACAACTGTCACCCAAGAACCTGATTTATCCTTTGAAGAGAAAGCAATCAAAATTTTGGATTGCAAGGAATAGATCCTTAAAGAAAAAAGGATTTCATTGGTAAAAGTGTTATGGCAGCACCATTCTTTTGAGGAAGCAACGTGGGAGTTAGAAAGTGAAATATTGAAGAAATATCCAAAACATTTTGAAGATTGATGAGTTCAATTCCGAGAATGAAATTTCCTTAAAGGGGTAGATTGTAACAACCCTGATTTTTCAGTAACTTTTTAAAACTAATAATAGAGTTTTTTGAAAATTTTTATTAGTGATATATTATTTTAGATAAAGTCTTTCAAAGGTTTGTTGTAGAGCTCTAAAAGATGAGTATAATGGACTTTGAACCATTTGATTCGGACATTGAGGCCGTAAGTTATGACCCTGAGAAACGTGCCTCATGGGGGGGGACCCATTGAAATCATACAAGATAACCTACCCATGAGTGCTTTTCTTTTGAAGGTCTCATGGATATGAGTCCATCGGTCCCAAGATCGCACGATTCCAACTTGTGGTTGGACATATATCACCATTTAAAGTTTTGGACTTTTGAAAAATGAAAACTATAATATTTTAATTGTGGCTGATGCACTGAGTGTGTCATTTATGTCAGTCGAGTGGAAGGTCTGTGTCAGGCTTGCATCGTGTCTGCACGATGATACGGACGTACAGGGTAGAGTGGCGGCCCGGCATCGCACAAGTCACCCGCTCAACGTACGGGACCTGCGTGGCGGGCCAGCTTTGCATGAAACATCCATGCGATGCGTGGGTCCACGTGGTCAAACTGTGTCACGTGGTTTCACGTGTTGTCTACATGTTATGTTCCACGTGAACGGCTATATATTGGACCGGATTTCTTACCTCAGTGGTTTTTTTCTCACTTCCACCATGCCTTAAACTTCTTTTCTTCCATTCGAAGTTGTTTTAGCTCTTAATTATGTTGTTCAAAAGCCATTTTCGGTTAAATCAAGCATGCAGAACACAGTGGTAGGATCAACTTTTCTGTTTGATGCCTTTTCCAACCACAAAATTTTACTCCAAGTTCAAGGTAGGGAATCTTAAACTCTAGACTGATGTTGTGCTCATATAATTAATTTTTCTAAACTGTTCTTGTTCAATTATGCTTATTTGTTTTATTTTATGAGAAATGTTATATATGTGAAATATTTTTCATACGCTACTTTATGTTTTGGTGTGTGTACTTTCTGGTGTAAAACCTGGGATCATCATTTTCTGTCTAGATACCTACAGAGAAAAATAATCGATATGGAGCGCACATAGGTGTAGAGCATCATGGGAAAGTTCCTAGACTTCTGAGCCTCTCGATGCCCCATGAATTCCGGGGGGAATGCCATTTGGTATCATGGCTTCTGGATTTATTGTCATTGGATGAACTGACGATTTTTAATTCTCTTTCTGAATTGTTTTCTGAAATAATTGTTTTGAGGCAAAAATAAAGTTTTTGATTATTTCACAAATTTTTTGCTTTGCATTACTTTAGATATTAACACAACCTATTGAGTATAAAAATACTCACCTATCCCCAGATTCTGCAAGAATCGAAAACAAAATAGAGGTGAAAGAGGAAGAGCTTTTGAGCTAACTTATCTTGTTGCGGTTCTTAATGTGTGTAATTATTTTGTGACTATTATGTAAAGGCAAGATATGCTTGAATTCTATATAACTATCAGCTCTACGCACAATGATCTTAGGCATGTAAAATAAAATTTACCATGCTCTATGAACTTCATAATGTTAAGCTATATATAATATTTTGGATGTGCAATTACTCCAACATATTTTATATTAAACATGATGTATGTGTATGTTCGTGGATGTTGTGTGCACAGACGACCATCATGTTTGGTCATGTGGATATCATTTACACGTGTCAAACAAAATTATAATGTTGATTATATCTTTTTAAAATGATGAGCATCATATTAATGACTCCCAACCATGAAGCACAAGCTTTTACATAAAAAAAGGGTTATAGGGTTCATGAATAAGAAACTTTTGGGGGTTTTAATAGAAAAAGACATGAGAATTATAATTAATCATGAAAAACCTTCAATTCCTCTTAAGTATCAAAGGATTAAGGAGAAATAATTAAATTACTCACCTCAAGGGACGCTAGGGCACCACAAATTCTTAGCCAAATCTAAAGGACTCCAAAACTCTTTAAGGAAGGCTCATATGTCATATTTATAGAGGGTGGGGATAAAGGTTCCTAATCCCCCTAAGGTTTGGGCTACTAAACCAACTTTGGGCTACCCAAATTAGCCCTTAAACTATTGTTCCCATAACTCACTTTAAATGGGCCCAAAAGGCTAAGTAAAAGCTCCAATTTTTTGTCTAAATTGGGTAATTAGGCATGATGCATTTTGTACAACTTTGAATACTTTTCCCATTCTTGTCTCTAATTGTGTAATGTGTGAGTGTACATGGGCACATGGCGGAGCTCTAATGGGTCCAGAGCCGCAGAGGAAGATGCAACAACTAGTTTTGTGCTTTTTTGGTGAGGACCTATCATGGTAGCAATAGGGAAGGTGGGAGGGCGTGTGTCACAGAGGCACTTAGGAAGAGATCATCTGTGCGTCACTCACATGGCCAAATAGACAAGCGAGTCAGCCTTCTTTATCAAGGTCATGGCCTCGAGCCATTCAACCGAGCGTCTAACCCGTAAACCCATGCAACTAACCCATCCCAAGGAGGATATACAGACATGTCGGGACATTCCCCAAGCAAGCTAGCCAGAGGGCGATGCAGCCTTGCAATTCACATATCCAACTTAGGCAACTGGTACATTAGAACACTCCATCTCAGCCAAGTGCATGCAAAGGTCATTCTTTCCAATAAGGCCATAAGGCCGGACGGCTAACCCATAGGTTGGAGAGCCCCATCTCCCAACCAACAGGGCTCCTAGCATGATGGCTAGCAACCTAGCCTGCCATTCGTTGCATTTTTAGCAGTCAACTGCAAGGCTAGACATCATACTAACAACTTATACATTTGAGCTCACTAAGCCCCCCCGCTATATAGCATAAGAGATTTATTGCGTATTGCGGGAGTGTCAACCAAAGTGACTCTACATCATAGTTCCTCCAAAGTTTGCGAAACGGCCCCGAAATGCTCCACAAGATTCTCCAATGCTATATAGTGGGAGAGAACAAGTTAATACTCCAAACAACGTACAAGCTAGTTGACCAAGTGTCACGCCCTGGGATTTTGGAAGCATAAAAATTTTCTTTTGGCAAAAATATCAGAGTTAGCCAGGGCCCGTGACGGGAGCTGCTCGCCATATGCGATAATAAAATAATAATATCCCCAGGAACCACAGTTCGTATACAAACACACAATAGAAAAATAATAAAGAGAGTTCTTACTTGTTTTGGTGCAGTTGAAATCACATCGATAAAACTCGGAGTAGGCCCCTCTACTCACACACTAAGCTTTGTCATGTCCAGCAAAGTCCGGGGGGTGGTGAGTATTTTAAAATACTCAGTAGGGGAGTTTATACTATCAGTCAGGAATAAACACATGGTAGTTTTGTAGCACATATCATATATAATAATTTTTATAAAACAGGGTGTGCCTCTCACCCAAAACTACCCCTAAAGCTTCTTCCTAAGTATCGAAGATGCTCCTAGGGTTTACAAGCTCTTACTGCTCGCTACAAATGTCCTTGACATATATATTATTAATAGGAATTTGCTGCAGTACAATGCAGAGGCCTCTTACTCCTCCACAGATCATCTCAAAACATTTTTTGCTTGTGGATAAAAGAGCCACCCATGCTCATGGGGCACCGGGATCTAGAGATTAGAGAGTCTTCCTATAATACTCTCTACCCTAGCGCGCATAGCCTTGATAGGTACCCTTCGTTAGGGGCTAATCAGGGGTCTTGCCCTTCATTAGGACCAAGCTAAAATAGGTATTGTGCATCCGATTCCAAACCGGATTAAAATTGTGCTCCCATCTAGTCAATAGAGCTCTATCAGGGCACCCAACAATAACTCTAGACAACCAAAACACTCTTGAGTACCAGACTCGTAATCCTGAGTCCTAAACTCATCATCTTGAGTCCCAGACTCATTATCAAAATATTATAGAGTTCCCATACTCCCAAAAGGGTTGTTTTCTGTGAAAATATTTTATCCCAATGTTTACCAGCTTATAAACCATAGCTTCGCCTCTACAAGCATGGGAGCATCACTATCAACAACTACAATGGGAAGGTTGGTCTCTCGTTCTAATGAGATAGTTACCCCTTCTTTGTCCCACTTCAGTGGCTCGATCACTATGCTTATGCATCTTTTTGAAAATAATCTTGAGAATCCTCCTTTCAACAAGGACAAGTTCTCTAAAACTGTCTTTCAAACATACCATATTCATTCGAAATGAAAACAATGGCAAAGCTAGTTTGTCTCTATCTCACACGCTCAAATGTGTATAATTTATATCAAATTCTACGGATAAACATTCGATCAAACTATCATATATGAGGCAATCACAATGCATGCAGTATATACAACATATTTGTTTCCAATGGAATCATATATTTGAGGCAATCAAAAGCATGCAACATATAAAACATATCTGCTTCCAGTAGCTAATCATTCAACTAATATAATATACGTGATAGAATTACAAACATATGATATATAATTCATATTCTATCCCAATGGATAATCATTCGACAAATCGAATATATGTGCATAAATCATAAATCATAACTTGAAAGTAATCTCTAACGCATAACATGCGAGAGTCAAATAATTAATAAGTTAAAAACACAACCAAAGTTTATAATCTTGCCTTAAGAAAGGATAAAAGTCCCTACCTCGCTCTTCATGCAAGTTCAAAGCCAATACACCGGATACCACAAAATTGGACATCTCCTTTTGCAGCTTTAGAGGTCTCTGATAAGATAAATAACCCCACCATGACATTTAGCATGCTCGACTTAGGTAAGAATGCCTCTTGAATAGAAGAAAACGGACTCAAAACGACTCTAGAATCTCTTCCGAAAACTTGAATGGAATGAGTATTTATAGTAGAAGGACGTGCTAGCGTATGAATGAAAGAGGAATGCGCTTGTAGAAGCTCACGCCATTTGGTGCATTTTGATTTACCAAAAATTGGTCAATGCAGGTTGACGCGCAATTGAGCGGTCTATGCGGCACACAAATTCATGCACATGACACGCATTCCACTGCGCATCGCACGGACGTGGTTCTGCGCCTCGGCTTAGAGCCTCTGACATCATCTATTTTGATTTTTCTTCAATATTTTATTATTATTTCATTCAAATATAATTCCAACTTCAAAACGTGATAACTTCTTATCCCGAAGTCAGAATCACTCGTTCTTGGTGCCAATGGACTCGTATCGACGAGTCTTTCAAAACTAGACCCCACATGTGTAGTTTATCTTGAACTTTTTAAGTGGGTCCCACCCATATGGAACATTTCTTGAGGACACACTTTTGATCCCGGTGTCTGATTCAGACATTTTTGGGCTTGTTACGCTCGTCTCTCTGAGCTCTACCACACGCATATGAAAACTCACTAAATGTATGCCTTTAAATAATTTGAAATTATTTTAAAATCATAAAATAGATTTATTAGAGATAGGAAATCATACTAAAAATTCACGGTCATGAAACAATTTGCCTAAAAATTCCAGCAACTTTTGAAATGCTAAAAATGCCCCACACCAAGTCCCAACATGGATAACCATGTGTGCTCATTGTTGAGTACATTCTGCGCAATGTTGCATACACATATTGTACACACATGTTGCACAACTTTGTGTGCCTTCCCCACAATGCATGCATACAAGATGCGTAACATTGTGGGCAGTTCCTACAACCATGGAAGGCCGTATCAGCTGATACGGGTGCATATCGGCCGATACGTACCCGAATTGACCGACACCGATACGGTACGCACATTGATATGGTAGGCACAGATTTTATTGGCACGAATGTCGCATTTCGCCCGTATTGATTCAATCTGGCTCAATGCACTGCAAAAGGGCAAGGCGATCTGCAGAGGGAGAGCACGATCGGAGAAGATAGAGGGCGGTGTTGTCTTCCTTCCCTCTGATTCGCCAAGATAGAGGACGAGGGTGGCAATCTGTCTTCCCATTTCCGATCTGTCTTCCCCAGCTCCGATCTGTCCAGCAATCACCCCTGGCCTCCCTATACGTGGGCACTCACCGGCCCATCTTCCCCAGCTCTGATCTGTCCAGAAACTACCTTTGGCTTCCCTATACGTGGGCAATCACCGGCCTTGTCTTCCCCAGCTCCGATTTGTTCGAAAATCACCCCTAGCCTCATTGTCTCTTACTCTCCTCTTTGTTGTCTACTGGACTTGTCTGCTCAGCGCCTCATGAAGCTCACGATTCACAAACCAATGATATTTGGTTTCTTATAGGATGAAGCGGTTTGTTTTTTTTTCCCCACTTGTGTTTTCTAGTCGTTTCCTTTCTCTAATCATGGTCAAGTCAATTTTGTGTTGTCTTGTTTTGTGTGTATGAATCAAGGATGAAAAACTGAAAGAATTTTCTTAGTGTTTAATAGTCGGGACTCGGGAGTGCCTCTCTGCGAGCTATTCTCATCGCAATCCCGAATGCTCTGAAGGGGTTGTGGAACCAGAATTTAGTACAAAATTGCCTTGATGATCTCTGCAGTTCTTTCTTTTTACCGCTTCAAAAAATTGATACATCACACACCTCTAAGCATCCACATTTTGTTCAAGTTGGCAATGTGCTACTTTTGAACACATGAAACCAAGTGGGCATGGCAGGATTCAAGAGATATTATGATACTCCTATAATGGGAGGATACTTATCATAAAATGTGTTTGAAGTTTGGGTTTGAAGCTACAATTTTCTAATCTTATTCTATGGATATCAAAACAACAACAATGAAAAGCAGGTAGAAAGAGAAGGAAAAATAATTTCAGTTCAGGGATTCAAGAAAGAAGCTAAATACTGAGATCTAGAGTTCTTGCAGGTGTCTGGAATAAATTTGCTCCAGATGAAACATGGATTTATTTCTTTATTGGACGCAACATCTATTCTGATAGTCTGAAATAGATTATTCATTACTTCAGCACTGTCACCATTTGGCCGGAGGAATCAATGAGGTACATACCAGTTCCCATCACCTGCACACCTTCATCTCTAGATTTCTTAATACAATGTTTTATTTAAATGTTCATCATGAAAGCTAAGATTCCTGTTGTCCAATACTTCCTCTTTAGCAAAATAATGAATGAGTGTCCAATCCTGTTTCAGCTCTTTTCTTGACCGTTTCTGGCTAGGTGGAAATTGAGTTTCACGTATTTCAGTCATATGTTGTACTGGGGATATGCACAGATCTGCTGGCTTGTTTTCACCAACAAAAACCCTTCAGCTCCAATCTATCTGCCGGCGTTTGTGAAAGGGTATGATCGTTGTGGTAGGCATTGTATTTTTACCCCTTTCATGGGGCACTTCATTATTATTACACATGTATAGTTGTAAATATTTGACATTTATATTAGAGTTGTATGTATATCCTAGTTTCATAGTTTTGTTCTCTTTCTTTTTTACTGTGTTTTTCATTTTGTGAGGCATCTGGGCATATCCCACCTGCTTAAGATCTTCAGGGGAAAAAGGGGGGAATATGTGGATTGGCTAGGCAAAAAGAGGTGTGCTAAAGCAAGGAAATGGCTGAATTCCCTTTCTACACCTCTGTTGTGAGCCTATTGCAATTCCCTTTCTACACCAATTTGAGAGGTATACTAATTTTTAAAAGGCTTTAAGAATTTTATATTACCATAGTTCTATATATTTTTCTAACTTAGTATATTTGCTTTTGTAGGTTTGGATGAAAATACTATGGTCTACGGATTCTACCTTTTAAGTGTTTTAAAATTTGTAGTTGTATTGACATTATAGTACTTTTAATTGATACGACATTGATGATATATTAGTCTATTATGTTCTACTGTTATGTATATTGTACTTTGAACTGATTTATATTTTCTTATGGTGTTATTACTCATTGATTGTGACTCTATATTCAATCATATATTTTAGTGTCTTACTATACTCTAAACAAAGTATTATAATGATATATTATTAGTTATAATATTTTTTTATGTAGATCAAAGGGTTTACGACCGTATCGGTGCATACCAAGCGTATCATCGGCGCATACCCGTATCCATAGTCATCGATACTATCATCCGTATCGATACTGCCTTCCATGATAGAAACTTATAAAAATGAGATAAAAAATTGTTAAAATTATAATTACCAACCCTTAACCCCAAATCAAGTTAAACTGACAAATTTACGCAAAACCACACAATAACACCTAGTTAAATCAAAATTAAACCTGGTCAAAGTTAGAGATCTTGTAGTGACTTTCTGTGTTAGGCTCAGAGAAGGATACTCCCCTTTGGAGGAAAGAACACTAGAAGGCTATCGTTGTAGTGCTGAACCGTTGAAGCAATCACCCCATTTGCCCAAGCCTGATGCTAGGAAAAAATATAACTGCAATGCTATTTAACCCTTTTGAAACACCAGAGTATACTAACCATCTATAGCCTACAAGGTCACAGTTTACTAACCCAATCACTAAAGGTTGTAATTAGTTCATACCCTTTTCCCCTGCTCATTTGATTCGCAGCTTCATGCTTCCCACAAGCAACATCAAACTGATATAAGAGGCAAGATTATCAGACCAATACAGTCATACGATATGAAAGTGGGTGTGAGAGATAGAGAAATAGAGATTGAATTAACAAGTCAAGAAAAGTAAATGTCATATATATGATTTTCATGAGAAAGTTGCACTAAGAAAAAAACTAGAAAACCACACATACCCCAAGTCTTGAGTTGTATTTGTGTTGTGAATGATAAAAACAAGGAAGAACCATAAATGAGAAAGCATTAGATGGATTTAAAAAAGAAAATGGAACTTGCAGTAGCTGGGACCAAAAAAGAATAAAAAGTTTTGAAGCTATAAACAATGCAACAAAATATATATAATGCATTTGTCTCCAACGAACTCCAAAAGCTATCATATATTTATAGATATCAATGTTGTGAGTTGTGACAAAAAATCAAGTTTAAACCAAAAAAATTAGAACACCAATTACATGGACATTGGCACATTGCATTTCCTAAAACAATTATTACAATCTTAATTAGTTTTCTTCAAAATTTTCATATTGAAAGAAATGCCTTCACTTTACCCATCCAAAAATTCCAATGTCCCCTAATTGACAAAGTTAGTAAGTGTAATACCCCAGGTTTTCATTCACATAAGCATGATGCAATGTAAACTCAGGACATTAATTTGCATAACCAAGCATCTCATAACATTAAATAAATCATCTAATAAAGCAAGATAATCATTAAGCAAGGATCTTGGCTAAGCCAAGTGCAAGTACCCTAACATAATAAAATAACATAATCTAAAATCTTAGGGCAATACAGTGCCTTATTACAGTTCAGCATGAAAATAAAAGCTAATGTTCTACTAATTGGAGAAATCTACGCTGCTAGCAATGAATAAAGTCTGCTAAAGAAGTCATGTTACTCTGAATCTAGATTTGAGCCTGCATCATAGAGATGCATGAGTATTTCCACAAATACTTAGTAGGTTACATGAAAAACCACTCATAGTCAAAAGATTAAGATGATGTATGTAAAAGCAACAAGAATCATCAGATAAACAGTGATACATGTAAAAGAATGTATAGAACACTGAATATCAAATTTAACCATACTCATTGAGGTTGACCTTAAACTAATAAGGGACTAAAATGACTCAAATGCATGTAAACTCCATTTGGGAAGCAACTTACTTATTGTTGCCAAAAAAATTGACCCCCGTTCAAAGGAGTACTATTTACTAGCAGAGAATCTTAACATCTCTAGAGATCCACTTGGATCAGCCATAGGCCTAGAGAAGTAGGTACCAGTTGTTCTTAAGAACACACAGGCCGGAGGTAGTTCAACCTTCCATGATGCTCAAAAACCTAGTTGCTCGCGAATGCTCAAAGAGCTAGGAACCAAAGTCCCAAAGGTGTCCAGGCCACACGGGCCTGAAAAATACCACCATGGCTATCACTGTGAACTTACATAACTCTGATTCAATATATGATCGATACAACCACATGAGGCAAAAAGGATTGAAACTAATCACAACATCTTATGGATGAACTCAGCTGACGAAATCAACATGACAACATACTATGTTGAGGCTAAGACATGAGAATCAAATCATCAAGACAACTAATTAGACATATTCTGAAATGAACCAATCAAATCAACAAAATAATGACTTGAATTGGGGTTGAGGTACACTAATGTTGTGCTTGATGCAAGCACAAGCGGTACCTTGAACGATCACACAGAGAAAGAGGAGAGAAGAAGAAGAAAGGGAAGAGATCTAGAATAATCAATTTGCATAACCCAAAACAAAAGAAGGAGTCGACCCATATAGGGGACGACCACTCCCCTAGGGAGCCATGCCAAACACAACGCACTCTCCTACAGGCGGCACTAGCTAGTGGGCTAGGCTACTCCGGGGCCACTAGCTGGTCCAATAACAGTTCATCATCCAATTACATAATGAAATACTAAGCTAATATATAAGAAAATAACCTAATGCCCTAAAATAACAAGGAAATAAAATAGTTTGATATTCGTGCACAACAACTAATCAAATAAGCAACCTATCACAACAAATCAGGTTGAAATAGCTAACAACAAACAACATGATATTGACATCAAAGTGAGGCTGTCACAACATACATCATTCCACATGATCATAACTCAAGTGAGGCTGACATGACCAAATCTATTCAACAAGGCATAAACCTAAACATGGCTGAGATAGGGTAACTAATTTAAGCAAGACATGAATCAAGTTAAACCTGAAAAGAAATGAATCAAGTTAAGGCTAAAAACCTAAAAATCAAATTCAGCAAAGTGAAGCACTAATTATACCTAAATAGAGGTAATAAAAATTTGAATCATGCATGAACGAATTAGGGCAATTGGAAATGATTAAATTCAGATTTAATTATGCACGAATTTGGACCAATAGAGGTGATTAAATTCAGCTTGAATCAAGTATGAATTAGGGCAAATAGAGATGATTAAAATCAGCATGAAGCAAGCATGAATCAGGGTAAATATAGTTGGTTAAACTCAGCATGAATCAGGGCAAATATAGATGGTTAAACTCAGCATGAATCAAGGCAAATATAGGTGACTAAACTTAGCATGAAACAAGCATGAATCAGGTCAAATATAGATGATTAAACTCAGCATAAATCAAGCATGAATTAGGGCAAATATTGTAACATCCGTAAGTTTTGAAATACTTTTTATAATTTTTTTTATGTTAAGTATATTAAATAGAGCTCAGTAAGACGAACGTAACGAACACAAGAACAAGCAAAATGGAGGTCGGGATGAAAGGTTATGACGTCGACAAACGTGTTGTATGGACAGGACCCAATTTAAAAATATGACATAACCTATTTTAGTCTAGTTTTGAAGGGCTCGTTAATATGAGTCCATCGGTATAAAGAACACATAATTCCGATATCGGGATAAGAAGATATAATGCTTTAAAGTTTTTTAAATAAAATATAAAATAAGCATCAGAAATCTGACCTGCGTTAGAGGCGCGCGCCAGGAATCTGACGCATGTCCGTGAAGCATCAGATGTGTGACGCATGTCTGACACACTTTAGACGCGTGTCACTTCCGTTTGCTTATAAATAGCGCCAGTTTCTCATCTAGTTCATTCCAAACTTCTTTTCTTCATTTCTTACTCATTTTAAGTCCGATTTAAGTAATTTAAGAGGCGTTTCTACCTAAATCGAGCATGTTGGACATCATGGTGAGGTTCTTTTTCTGTTTTGAGATTTCTATAGTCCTGAAATCTGCTATTTAATTTTGGACTACTCAGAGTATCATTTATTTTCTCGAACAAAAATCAAGGTAGGGGCTTTTATCCTCTTTTACGACATAAATACTTACATTGGTTATCTTTGAAAGTTTATAAGAATAATTCTAGTTAATTTCCGTGTATGTTTTAGAATTGCCTCGTATACTTGATTTATTAAGTGTTTATCTTTTGAATTTAATTGGGAATTATGCTTTATGTTATATGTGATATAAAGAAAATCTAGCTTCGCCATTATTTTAAAGTATGGTAAGATTGAAAGACGGTTTTTATGGAATTGTTACTCTATCAAAATGATTTTAGAAAATATGTACAATCATGACCACCAAGTTACTAAGATGAGATAGAGAAAAGGGTAACGTCTCGTTGGAATGAGCGACTAACCCTACCATTATAATCGTTGTTGGTAACATGACCATGACTTGTAAAGGCATTGCTAGATTGATCTTCGTAGAAGAAGAAAAAGAGCAGGAAATTCCTGTTTGAGTCAGGCATATAAGAGATTTAATTGTTTGGAACTCAAATTAGTAGACATACCGATAGAGTTCTATAATTGTGAGTACACAGGTCAATCCGGTTTGGAATTGGATACATGGTACGCACATTAGCCTGGTGAGCCCCTAACAAAGGGCAAGATCCCTAATTTGCCCCTAATAAAGAGAAACTATCAAGGCTACGCGCGCTAGGGTAGAGAGTATCATGGGAAAACTCTCTGCTCTCTAGATTTCGGCGCCCCATGAGCACGGGTGGCTCTTCCCTCTACAAGCACGGAGTGTTTTACGAAAAATCTATAGAAGAGTAAGAGGTCGCTGCTTTGTACCCGCAGTAAATTCTTTATATAATAATACAAACCCTAGAAGCATCTTCGATACGTAGGGAGAAGCCTTAGGGAAGTTTTTGGGTGAGAGGCACACCCTTACAGCTTTTTTGAAAAGTATTGTCTATTTACCTTGTGATTTACAAACTGCGAGATGTCATATTTATGTCCAATAGGATAAGTACTCCTACTGAGTAGTTTAAAATACTTACCACCAACAAGACCTTACAGGGCCTGGTGTGGAATAGATGGGTGTAGAAGAAAGCAGTAAAGATACTTTTTGAGAGCTTCAACTGGTGACTACAGAGTCTACGATTACACCAATAGTTTTCTAAGTATATTTTCATATTCTTGGTTTGAGAAGACTTATTTATATCTTTAATTATGTGTTTGTACATAGACAATATATTTCCTGGGGAATAAAATATTTCTTGTTACGTTTATGGTTGCAACCCGAGCAAGCTCTGATTTTACTTTTTAACTCTTTATATATTTTATAAAATCTCGGGTCATGACAAATATAGATGGTTAAACTCAGCATGAATCAGGGCAAATATATATGATTAAACTCAGCATGAATTAAGCATGAATGAGGGAAAATATAGATAATTAAACTCCGCATGAATCATGCACAAATTAGGGCAAATAGAGAGGTTTAAACTCAAATTCAATCATGCACGAATTAGGGAAAATAGAGATGAATAAATTCAAATTCAATTAAGCATTAAACTAGGCTGAAATATGAAATCAAAACCAACAAATTAGGAGGTCGACCTAGGGCTGAAAACTATCATCAAACCATGATGACTAAGGGTGTAAAAACTGCACCTACCTCTACTAGCCCGCCTCCAACGCTTTATTCCCTTGCTCCTATGCTTTTTGCTTCTCAATTGAGTCCAAAATATGCTAGCTTTCCCCCTCCACAGCTGCTGGTCGTGGTGCTCTTTGATGGGAGAAAGAGTAGAAGAGAAGAGAGTGGAGAAAGAGGAGATTGAACCATCCAAAAGAAAAAATGATTTCTGCCCCCCCCCCCCCCAATCCTTATATACTCCTATTTCATAGGGGTTTAAGCCAATAAGAAAGCTAGACAAAAGGGCTGAAACTTATCCCCTTAGAGTCCTACATAAGCCCTCCATATCCACTAGGAACCGCCCCTAGAGACCTAGCCCAAGCAACTCCTATAATGTAGGGGGCGCCCCCTACTTTTTAGGGGTTGCCCAAAATCCACTTCTAAGCCTAGTCCTCAAGCTCTAGGACTCTCTCCCATTCTCAAACTCAAATCCTAGAGGGCCGAACCCTCCCTTATGGAAGATTTGGTTCCCCCAAACCCGGTCGGACCCCTAATTCCCAAGTAGCCCGCCCCCTTCACACAAAGATTGAACAACGATATTGGTCTAAAACATGACCTCCAATACTAAATGTAGCTTCTGATGCAATAGTAGAAACATGGATAAACAAAACATCTTGAACCATTTTTGCAAGTATACGGTACTTTCCTTCATAGAGTTCCCACCAAGATAATAACATAAAAAAATTGCTCATTTACATTCAAACCCTTTTGTTTGGGGTGAACTGCTTCATCTATGTACAACTCTAGATCAGAATTTAGATGAATAGTAGATGAAGTGTCTTCTATGAACTTATCAAATCCACTTCTCACATCACCCCATTCACCACCACATGATGAATTGAAAATCAAATTGGAATCATTTGAATCCTCAATTGAACCACTAGTACTACTTCTAATAGTCAAAGTCCCAAGATCATACAAAGCATGAGGAAAATGAATACGATATTCATTGTAAAGGTCAAATAAAGCTTTCCTAACATCATAAATCTTCTCTTTAGCATAAACTCCATAAATTAAGGAAAAGTAATACTCAACTGATTTCATTTTCAAACGAGGATCCTATATTAATGCAACAGCTAAAATCAAACTAGTATTACTACAATACTTCTCAAACTTCTCCAATATATGTATTCCCATGCAAACAAGAAAATGAATATCACTTTGACACCACTTTTTTATCACCAAATGAATAGTGCAAACCTCAACAAAATTTTGATTTGAAGTTGGGAATGTAGTACCTAAAATATTTTAGTCACATCATAGAATATCATTAGATCATACATACAACCCAAGCATTTTCCCACTCTTCTAATGATGGTGCACATCTATAAAATTCATCTCATTCTTGTAAACGAGAGAAAGCACCCTCAAATTGCAAGGCAGTTTCAAGCATCAAATATGTTGAGTTCCATCTGGGACATTAAAATCACTTGCTTTTGAGGAGCCCGAACTTGATTACAAACTTCACCAAATCTTTGTTGTCTTTGTTGTGAAGACTACACACACTTCACTCTCACGCACTTTAGTGATTGCATCTCTAATTTCATCAATCCCATCTTGGATAATTAAGTTCAAAATATGTGCACAACAACGAATGTGAAAGAAATCACCATCTAAAAGAAGTTTAACTTTTGGTGCAAGTTTTCTTATGAGACCCCTAACAGCCACATTATTGGAACTAATATTATCTAGAACAATGCAAAAAAAATTTCCATCAACATTTCACTCCATTAGTTTCTCCCAAATGATTTTAGAAATTATTTCTCCTGAATGTGAACCCTCAACAAAAGAAATTTTCAGAATCCTCTTTTGCAAATGTTACTTATCATCAATAAAGTGGGCAGTCATGTCCAAATAATCCTTATTTTGACCCAAGTCCACAAATCAGACATCAAACTAATAAGAGATGGAAGCTTGTCCAGATAGCCATTCAATTTTTTCTTCTCTTCCTTAAAGATTTTCATTCAATCTTCCTTTGTAATGCTTCTACCTTATCTTAAAGAGTGATTAAGTTTTTGTTTTGGGTCAGTCAGTACCATAAATACCTTGGGTCAAAGAGATAATTGGGCATGGCGTGGGTGTGGGTGTGGGTGTGGGTGTGGGTGCGGGTGTGGGCAGGGGTGAGAGAGTTCCCTCCAATTCTTTTTGCCAGTGCTTCCTTCCCCCAATTCCCCAGTGCTCTTCTGCTGAAGTCTAAAGGTCCTCCCTTCCGAAAAAAGTGACCATCCAAGGCAGCCATGTTGTTCATCGTAACCTCCAGGCTCTTCACAACTTCCAAGTCTCGAACCTCTTCCCCTAAAGCTTAGTACCTTTTCTTAGTTTTACTGGGAGTGAATGAATCCACCCGCCTAGCCCCCCCTCCTCACCACCTCACCTCAACCTCCTTCGTAGCTCCTACCCATCATCTTCCATTCTATTTTCCAAGTATTTCCCCATAAATTTGCTTCCAGAAACCCCTACTCTTGACGGCTTGGCTTTGCATGTAACGTCTGGGATTTTTCTAAATTCCCAAAGCCCACGTGGGGATTAGGGTGTTGGACCTATTTACCTTTTTATTAGAATAAATTAATCATAAGTTAGAAGTGATAGATGAAACCTTTGTAGTTATAAAGTAGATAGAAAGAGCTTCGAAACGCCACCAAGAATGTGTGATTCGGAGTTCGGATGAGGGAGATACAACTATTCGAATTTAAGCTTATTGCACAGGGCCCGTTTACCCAAATTAGATGTCGTACTCGTGCTTGGAGTTGGATGTCCTACTCATGCTTGGAATTAGATATCCTACTCATACTTGGAGTTGGATGTCCTATTCATTATTGGAGTTAGATGTCCTACTCGTGCTTGGAGTTGGATGTCCTACTCGTGCTTGGAGTTGGATGTCCTACTCGTGCTTGGAGTTAGATATCTTACTCGTGCTTGGAGTTGGATGTCCTACTTGTGCTTAGAGTTAGATGTCTTACTCATACTTGGAGTTAGATATTGTAAGGACCCCCATCTCTAAACTGGTTTTGGTTTTATGTAATTATTGGTTATCGTGAGATTAACGTATTTTTTGATCTTATTCGGTGATTTCATAAATAAATAGTGTTTGTGATAGTTTTAACCAAAATAAACTTTAATATTAGTGGTTTTAAGTGATTTTAAACCAAATGTGAATTTTTGGGATTTTTTGGAATTTTTACTATTTTCCCAAAAATTAGGGTTTTGGCGGGACCCCTGTGGTCCCCACCGTCGAAATTTTTATTTTTATGTCAAATGAATTTAGACATCTACTTAAGGTCACACAAAAATTTTCAGAATTTTTCTAGACTTAATTAGTGCTTAAATTTGCAAAATACTCATTTTAGCCTACTTTTCCTATTTACACCCCAAAACTTACCCATGCATACCCCAACCCTTACTATAAAAGGGCAAACCAGAGCCATTTTCATTTTTTGGAATAGGCTAAGGAAGGAGGCTAGCCTAATCCCCATTTAGGCCCGAATTAGAAGCCGATTAAGGTAAGCTTACTCTAATTAAGCACTAATACATGGTTTTCTTCTTAATCTCTTCTAAATCGACCCTTTCCCCCTTGTTTCAATTCGTTTTTGGACATTGAAAGCTACTGATTTGTGTTTTACTACAAACCCTAACATTCAAATTTTGATTTTTACTACCAACAAGCCCTTGATCTAAGATTTAATTAGGGATTTCTTAAGTAAATCGATTTCTATTAGAGTTTAATTCAAACTCATTGTGTTTTCAAGGATTTCAAGAAGGGTGACTCTTCAATCCGAGCTTAATCAAGTGCTGAGGTAATGAGTCTTTAAAATCTCTATTTATCCATGGTAAAACTCTTCATTTTTGGCTTATTTCGAAATGAGTTGCTTGATTTGGTGTGTTAATGGTAAGATTAGAAAATAGAATTATTTAATCCCGATTTCTTAGGGTTTTACATTATTATGATATGGTTTGATGTTCTGGAAGTCAAGAAGGACTTTTGATGATGATTAGGGTGTTAGATGTGGATTTGAAGTGTTATCAATGGTGTTTCGGTTTGAATTTGTGAAAGGAAGAAGATGGACTGTTCTGCCTTGTTAGCGTTCAAACGGCCCTTCTGGGCGTTCAAACGACAACACTGTCGAACGGCAGTTTTCCAGTTCAGCCAATCGAACGGCCTGCTAGGCGTTCGAATGGCCAAACTGTGAATTTCAATTTTTTACGTTTAATCGATCGAACAGCCTGAAGGGCGTTCGAACGGCTACACAGCAGATTGGTTTTCTAATGCATGATGTTTATTTTGATGATTCCACTTTAGCTTGCCAATTTCATATGAATGTGCTGTGTTTTAAGCTATGTTATGCTACTGGAAAGGCATGCTATTGAGGTTATGAAATTGAGATATATGCTTAAAAATTTGTGGAATGACTTATGTTTTGTGGCATGATGTTGGAATTGTTATCTTGAAATTATGAATGGTTGATTCCTTTTGATTAAGTATATTTTTAGTAGGACTACAACCTATTATTGGACTGATTTGTCATGATAGATTGTGGTTAGTTGTGTGTGGATGTTGATGAATGCCATGACTCAAGGATGAAATGAATGATCTTATATGTGTTTAGCCTTTGTGGTTGAGTCTTGAATTGAGATATGATTTCAACGATTCTTCTTCTATGATTTCCGCTGGAATTCATGTTTAGATGAAAATTCACATGTGTAGTGTAGTAGTAAGTTAATTTCAAGCATGTTGAAATGCATTGAGTGAAGTACTTCTACTAGTTACACACACACATGTGGGGGTTAAATGATGATGTTGAAGCTTGATATTGTGATTATGAATGATGCATTAGGGGCTGATGAGAGCACTTATCATGGATTAGGATTCATGTATGCCTTGGCCACGTATGTACCATGCTGCATGCATCATGAAAATGGATTTCCAATTGAGGCTTCATCGAGGTTAATCGAATTTGATCGATCGGATGCAATGTGGTGAAATTGTGTGCCAGATTGATCAGTCGTGGATTAATCAAAAGTTGATTGGTCCAAAAGGACATGTTTTGATTTGAAGTTCCTGTGTAGAACGAGTGCACTCCCCGGGTTGAGTCTAATTGAATGGGATTATGTGGGGACGAGTTGTGTACTTGTCTTATGGATTGTGAGAATGTTATTATGAGTGTCATTTGGACCCTGAGAATCCAGTGTGGTATGCCGTGTGCACCCCGCTACCACGTATTCTAGGGTTCTCTGTGTGAGAACTCGGGCTCTTCCCTCCGCATGAGATGTCCCTGGGCGAACACCCCTGCTCTAGATTCTCTGTGTGAGAATGGGACATCCTTGGCCAGGATCGTCCAGGGTGAGCAGCATTAGGGATTGACAACCCAAATCTTTCTTTAATTCTTGTGTAGAATTTTGGATCATGACATGCCTTCGTGGCCTTGTCTATGCTCCCGTCTGTGTGACATTAATGTGTGATTACTCCTTGATGGAGGTTGTGATGATATTATGCATGATGAAATATGTATGTTAGAGATACATTCATGCAGGTTGGTTATGATATAATGCATGATGGAATATGTATATTAGAGATACATCCATGCAGATTGTTATGATATGATGTATGTGGGAATATGTATGTTCGAGATACATCCATGCAGGTTGATTTTGATAAAATGCATGTGGGAATATGTATGTTAGAGATACATCCATGCAATTTGATTTTGATATAATACATGTGGGAATATGTATGTTAGAGATACATCCATGCAGATTGTTATGATATAATGCATGTGGGAATATGTATGTTAGAGATACATCCATGCAGGTTGATTATGCACCATGATGTAGTGTTAGGTGATATGTATGTGTGATCAGAAAATGATGCATCATGTAAATCATTGATCTGAATGATCTTATTACTATGCTATCGTATTTTCGATGTTGACAGTGATATTAAAACCATTGCTGAGTTTGTTAAACTCACCCCTCTTTCTTGTGTTTTGATTTGGGGCTGCGTGGTGCGACACGCAGATGGGCAGGATCTCCTCTTTGAGGAAAGGTCAGAGATGGCTTGGATGTGATATTGGAGATCGTTGTGTGACTTACCTTCTTTTGTTTCATGCTTATGTTTAGAACCTTTGTGTAGGGTTCTTCATTGTTTTGGATTTATGTCACATTTTACAGTTGTGATGCTTATGACTTATTTTGAGCTGGTGTGGGCTTTACTTAACTAAGCTTGTGGGTTTGAGATTGTTGTTTACTTTGTGATAAGCAATACTTTTTATTTCCTTTTTGTTTACTCTTGCTCAAAGGATTGTGAGTACTCCATATTTCTGTTAATCGCCCGTAGTTAGGGTTAAGTCTTCTGCTAGGTCGTTTCTCAATCTTCACTTCGTCACCCCCGCGCACTTGACCAGCCCTTGGACTGGATTCGGCTCGGGTCGGGCATCGCCAGGGTGTGACAGATATCCTACTTGTGCTTGGAGTTGGAAATCCTACTCGTGCTTGGAGTTGGAAGTCCTACTCGTGTTAGGTGTTAGGAGTCCTAAACGTACTACGAGTTAGGAGTCCTAAACATACTAGGAGTTAGGAGTCTTAAATGTACTATGAATTAGAAGTCCTAAAAGAACTAAGATTTTAAAGAGGGAGAGAGTCCCAGTGGGATAAGGACTCCAAGAAAGAAGAGGACACAACTAGAACTTTGTTGAGATGAGATAGCATGCGAGCCTAGGGCTTCTAGCCCAAGTAGGAGTCCAAGGAGTGCTAGGAGTAGTGGAAAAAGTTAGAGGAGGGATCAAATATACATTTAGTTGGGTTAGAACTCTTTTGGGACTGTTTTGAGCATGTATGTAGGTTGGTTTTCTATTGTTAATGGGGTAGGGATTGTAATTTCGGGATTGTAATTAATAGAGAGTCTTAAAGGAGGAGGGCACCCAAGAGTTTGAAGAAGGGAAGCCTTATATAAGAAAAAAAGAGGGGGGTTGATTTTGGTTCAGCCTCCCTCTTCTCCATCTCTTCTATCCCCTTCCTTCTCTCAGTAAGGACATCCATAGCTAGTAGCTTTAGAAGGCACAAAGCAACCATATTTGGATTGAATTCAAGGCTTAGAAGCGTAAGAGTAAGGGCTATGAGCTTTAGGGACAAGTCGGTACAAGTAGGTACTTCTCTTTACACCTTTAAGCATGAGGTTTTGATAGATGTAATTCAGTCATAGATCAGCCTGGTTCAAAGGGAGTTTTTGATGTCATGAATTAGCCTCTACTTGTTTAGAATGATTGTGATTTTATCTCATGTTTATATGGCTGAATTGTGCATACATGATTCTGATTTTTGTCAAGTAGATTAGCCTTAATTCATGCAAGCATGTTGCTAATTTTTGTCGTCTAGCTTAGCCCTATGTTAGGCATGAATGATTTTGATTATAGCAATGTTTATCATCCATAATTTTGGCATAAACTCTGCTAAATTTAATCCCTGATTCGTGGCCTTACTTTAGGTCATTCTTTGGCCAACTTAATCCCTGATTCGTGGCCTTACTTTAGGCCATATTTTGGCTAGCTTAATCCTTGATTCGTGGCCTTATTTTAGGCCATACTTTAGCCAATTTAATCCCCAATTCATGGCCATACGTTAGGCCATACTTTGGCCAATTTGATCCCTGATTCGTGGCCTTACTTTAGGCCATACTTTGGACAACTTAATCCCTTATTCGTGGCCTAACTTTAGGCCATAGTTTGGCCAACTTAATCCCTGATTTGTAGCCTAACTTTACACCATACTTTGGCCAACTTAATCCCTGATTCGTGGCTTTACTTTAAGTTATACTTTGGCCAACTTAATCCCTAATTCGTGGCCTTAATTTAGGCCATACATTGGCCAATTTAATCCCTGATTCGTGGCCTTAGTTTATGCCATACTTTGGCTAATCAAATCCCTGATTTGAAGCCTTGGTTTAGGCTCTGTTTTTGCTTACTTAGATCCCTATTTTGCAGCCCTATTTTAGGCTCTATTTTGGCCAAAGTAATACCAAATTCTCAGCATTGATTTATGTTATAATCATGTTGAGAGAATATCTAAGTTTCAGCCCTAGTTTAGGTTGCATTATTGCCTACCTAATACTTGATTCTTAGCTTTGATTTAGGTTATAATCTTGTTGATTGAATCCCTGGCTTTTGAGCCTTAGTTTATGATATATTCATGTTTATTAAGTCTCTAAATTTCAGCCTAAGATGCCTTTGAAATTTAGCATAATTTATCCTGAATTTTAGCCTTGATTGTGATATACATTAGGGTGAATGTTGATGGTTGTTTTAGCCTGACCTTGTCATGTTAGGTGGCTAACTTGAGTTATACATCTTAGCCCCAAACCCTTTTCATTATAATATTGAATTGGTTAGTTCATCTCAGCATGAGTCTGAGTTCTTGTCATGTTGATTATTCTGATGCTTATATTTATTATTGTTGTGCTAAGTTATATCAATAAATTAAGGTTAATAAAGAATAATTAAGAGATTTTGGTTGTCTTTGGATTGGGGGAAGAACACCTAATCAAGATAATGACCAAAATACCCTCTTTAAGGTTGGGACCATGGAGTGAACAGGGCCCTGACATAGAATTTTCCCTTGGTTAATGAACCGAGGGTGGTTATGGGATGTTCTCAGAGTCAAAGTTTAAGCTCACAGTAATAGCCATGGCTGATATTTAAACCTTCTTGGTCTCCGTTTCTTCGGGACGATGGATCCCTGCAAATGCGCAAACCAGGTTTTTGAGCATCATGGAAGGCTTATCTACCTCCGGCCAGTGTGTCTATGAGCATAGCTGGTACCTACATCTCTAGGCCCATGGCTGATCCAAGTGGATCTCTAGAGATGCTAGGATTTCTGTTAGCATACAATTACTCCTTTGAGTGGGAGTCATTATTTTCAGGTAACAATTGGTGCATTGTTTCCTGAATGGTGTCCATTGTGTTGGTCTTTATTGGTTAAAGGTGAGCCCATGTTTTTGAGCTATGTTATATTTAGTGTTGTGTATACTACTTTACATGTGTCACTGTATATTGATGTTCTACATGTTGGAGTCTTGTGTTTGGAGATTTCTCGACAGACGAGTTGTCTCTAAGTGAATACAGATTTGTTAGTGTTAATTATCGAACAATGGTTCGAGAGATAATTAATAAGATTATTTGATATTGCTTGTCAATTAGACAAATAGAATGATTAAAGGACTTGCATAAAAGGTAGGTTTCTTTAAAATACTTAAGCATTGTATGGGTAATGCTATGCTTCTTAGTATAATGTAGTTTTTAGGCAGAACTACGTCTGGATCCGATCTTGTTGGAAACATTGAAAATGTTGTCTGATGAGTACATAGGCAACTAACATTGGGTGATGTTAGCCCGATCCGAAAAACATTAATAAAATCTTTTGTCCTTATGGAAAGTCTTCTTTTGAAGGAGGAGATATTCCATTGCTGTTGATGTGGTTGTTTGGTTTGGTTAGTTGTATATTCTCCAGGAGACGACAAGACAAAATAGGCAAGCACAAGAAGAAGTTTCTATGTTTCTGTAACTCCAGTACGTAAGTGTTTCATTAGTGTGAGAGTCAGCTTAGTTATTTATTTTCAGACAGTTAATGAACTTGTACTTAGATGGATGAGTTATTCTTATTGAATTTTTGAGACGTGTAATAATATCATTTGATTTGATATTCGTATTTGTGAACCCCAGTTATCATGACCTGGATATTTAATCAAGTGGTTTGTTTTGTATTTAAAAAAAATCATGACTTACTGTTCATGCTATTTTAAAAAGGGTTTTAAAAATCCGGGTCATGACATTGCATGATCTTATCCATGACGACTTCCTCTCCCAAGCGCTTCATCTCCTCCATCTACTAATTGTGCATGCCACCTTTTGTTGATAAGTATATGGTTCTGCATTAGGAGAATTTTATTTTTCTATTCCAAGTTAAATAGTTTATAGTTAATTTATTTTTGTTTGCTGATTTGTACTATTTGATGGTCTTTAATTTAAGACCTTTTTTACTTATGATACTTGCAATTTGATTAGAGTTTAATACTTATAGCCTAGTTGGTATATGTGACCATTCTCATCTCGGGTGAAGCTTTTGATGGTGGGATTTGTGAAAAAGCTTAAGCCTTTTGGAGTTACTTTTAAATTATAGCTAGTTAATGGACTTTTCAAGATTTTTGTTTGATGATTTATGGGTTGATGTTCCTTAATTTAATACATGTTTACTTCTGAATTTTCTTATACCTGCAATTTGATTAGAGTCTAATACTTATAGCCTAGTTGGCATATGTTAATATTTTGATATTTGGTGAAGCTTTTGATGGTGGGATTTGTTAAAAAGTTGAATCCATATAGTGTTGCTTTTAAATTAGAGCTAGTTAATAGATTTTTTGTTGATTTTTGTTTGATGATTTATTAGTTGATGTTCTTTAATTTAATACTTTTTTACTTCTAATACCTTTTAATTAGAGTCTATCATCAATATATCTACATGTCTATTATCAATATGAGTGAAGAGAATAGCAATAACACTCAATAAGTGATGATACTCCGGTAAGGTAAGTGTGCATCTAGACCTTCTAAGGGTAAAAGGAAAGAACGTGGCAATTTGAACCCCTATTTTTTCCCTATATCCCCCAAACAAAAGCAAAAAGTTAGATTTTTTTTTACTTTTATACCCCACTTTTCCCCCACTAACTTGCTCTTTAGTCCCCCATTTACCTTTTTCCTTTTTCCCCCACGAGTTAGCCTAAAGATCGTGATTTTTTTCAGACTTTCTTCTCCTCCTCTAGGCTGAGCATTGTAGCCGCCAGAGAGCACTGTAGCTACGACATACACTATAGATCCAGTGATGATTAAAAAGCTCTGGTGGTGGCTAAAAGAGCTCCGACAACCAAAAAATTGAACCTTATAGTATTATTTGTTCATCAATGGCGTCTTTACACTTCCAAAGACATTTTCCGCCACAACGTTATCAGAGGCAAGAAAACTTCTGTTAATTTTTTAGTGGGAGGTAGCCCCTACCACATTGTTCTTCACTTTACGGGGATGACCCCCAGCCATGTATTAACTAGGTGGGAGGCCAAGCCTCATACATAAATATCAACTATGTACAAAGCTTATAATCTTGCTAAATCAAATTGGCAGTAAACAACTTGAAGTCTAGTTTTTCCATGCTAAACAAATCGACATGAAACGCTCCAAACAAACTCAACTCAATTTTTTTTAAATAATCAAACCAACTCACATTAGATTTTAACAATTTATATGAAAAGACTCATCAAACTTACAAGTTTATGTTCCTTTGCACCGTTCTCCTTGTGTTTTTCTCTCGAGATAGACCTTCTATTTTTCCTCTTCATCACTAATGTTGCCTTACCCAACTGGAATTCACTGCCATCACAAAATCATTGGACTAGGGTGGCAGCAAGATGTCGAGAAAGTCCAGCTACCCTTTGCACCTCTACTTAGCCCCCATTGCCATCGCCCGCCTAATCAGGTCCCCATTTGCTTCTTCCTCATTGATGTTGATCATCATTGCAACTAGAATCTCCACCACCTCATCCTCTGTGGTCTTCCCTTGTCTCTCCCCGACGACTTCCTTAATCCCCATCTCCGCTTCTCCATGGGCTTCACTTCCTCTGGCCTCTTCAAATAGACGGGAAGGTTGCAATTTCGGCTAAGTCACCACTAGTAAGTCCGCCATGATTGTCATTTCTCTATACAAAGCTAGTATTTTGATGCGTCGTAGTAGGGGGCGTCGAACACGCACTAGACCCTATTGTGGAACCTGCCCAGCCACCATAGCATCCCGCACCGGGCTCTCTCCTTCTGCGAGGAAAACGAGGAGGTGGAGAGGGAAGAAGGGGGCGGAGGATGGTTTCGTGGGCTGCTAGTGGTGGGGCGGGGGAGGAGGAGGAAGAAGGTATGGAGGGAGGGTCGGACCTGCTACCATGGAATTGCATTGTGGAGGTGATGCAGCGGCTGGCACTGGCTGTGCTAATGTCACTGACGAAGTCGCTGGAGATTTATAATGGCGACAACTAGGATAAAGTAGCCAAGTGAGGCCATGAGGGGGGTGAAGGGGGGTACATACGAGTTGAAATAAATTTTAAATTATTTTTAAGAACTGGAGTATAGGTGAGATATTATATAACTTAAAATACGGGGTGCTTAAGTAACTGGAAATAGTGGAAAAAAATAGGGTGTAAATAACCACTTTCCAAAACTTCAAAAGTAGGAGAGCGCTTTAATAGAAAAGTGAAAAAGAAGATGACATAAAAGGCAATGTGCCATTGCAAAAATTTATTTCTAGCCAACTCAACTTTTAAAACTACAAATCTTCGCTACCAAGTAGGGGCATGTTTGTTTTATAAATATTTTAAAAAAAAATTATCACGTTAAATCTAAAATACTGTACTTACAGATGCTAAGAATTTTAAGTTTGATCAAACCGTTAAGTCGTGAAGATCTTCCTGGTGCTATTATTCTATATGAGGATCTGGTTATTCTACATGAGTACATGGTTAGAGGCTCGAAACCAGGTACCATCGCCGCCGCCGCGACACTACAGCCTGCAAAGATCAAACAATCAGAGGGGAGGTGGGATGGGGCGGTTGCCTCCTCTTCATCGTCTTCTTCACAAAGAAAGGGATTACATCTCGGATCTGCCGGACGAGTGCCTGGCGTGCGCGCGTCTTCCAGTGCCTTAGCTCCGGCGATCTCAATCGATGCGCCCTTGTTTCCCGGCGCTGGCTCGCCACGGAGGGTCATTCCCGGCAGCGTCTCTCCCTCGACGCTCGCGCCGACCTCGTCCACGCCCTCCCCTCCGTCCTCTCCCGCTTTGACTCCGTCTCCTGCCTCATCCTCAAGTGCGAGCGCGGATCCGTTAGCATTGGGGACGACTTCCTACTCCTCGTCGCCCGCCTGATCTGCCCCAACCTGGCCCGCCTCGAGCTCCTCGCCGCCTTCGCCGCCAACGCCCCCAACCTCCGCAAACTCTCCTGCGGCTCGTGCAACTTCGGCACCCGCAGCCTCAACGCCGTCTTCGACGGATGCGCCTCCCTGGAGGAACTCTCAGTTAAGTGCCTCCATAGCCTCAACGCCGCCAACGCTGCGGGCTTGGCCCCTGTTAGCGGCCCCGGGGCCGCCGCCGCCGCCTCCCTCCGCATCGTTTGCCTCAAGGAGCTTTACAACAGTGCTTCTCCCTGCTCATTATCGCCGCCAAAAACCTTGCCACCCTCAAGCACATTTCCTGCTCTGGCGATTGGGACGATCTTCTCCAGGCCCTTCCTGGTCGCCACTCCTCGACGCTGGGTGAGATCCACCTTGAACGCGTCCAGGTCAGCGACCGCGGCCTTGCCGCCATCTCCAGCTGCACCAACCTGGAGATCCTCCATCTCGTAAAGTCCCCCGAATGCACCAACGCGGGCCTAATCTCCATCGCCGAAGGCTGCAAGCTCCTTCGCGAGCTCCACATCGTCGGTTGTAAGACGAACCGGATCGGGGACGAGGTCCTCATGGCCGTCGCCAGGGGCTGCCCCAAGTTACAAGAACTATTCCTCATCCGTGTCAATCCCACCACCGTGAGCTTAGGCCTCCTCGCCAGCAATTGCCGCCGGTTGGAACGCCTCGCCCTCTGCCGGAGCGAGACCTTAGGCGACGCGGAAATGAAGTGCATCGCCGCAAAATGCTTGGCCCTGAAGACGCTCTCCATCAAGGCCTGCCCTGTTTCCAACCACGGAATGGAGGCCTTGGCCTGCGGGTATCCGAGTCTTGTAAAGGTAAAGGTGAAGAAGTGCAGGGGGGTCACCCTGGAGGGGGTTAAATTGCTGAGGGCGAGCAGGGGCTCGGTGGTTGTCAATACAGATACTACGCTCGCTGCTCCGGGAGCGGAGCGATGGCGGGGAGGTGGCAGTGGAACAGGTTGCAGACTTTGATCTTCGATCGAACAGCAGTGGCCGGTCTGTGTTGTCCAAGGCCAGAGTGGGGTTGTTTGCGACCAAGAATTTCATGGCCTGCACTTCCCGGAGATGGTCTTCTCACAGAAGTGGCAGGAGCCGGCATCGTACTACTTTGTGACTATTGAAGAATGTCAGAAGATCAGGTACATATTTACCTTGACATAAAATTAAACTGTTCTAGTCTGCTTATAATTGGTTTTCTTTACATATCATTGTTGTCTTGTGCTTTTAATTTTAAAAACTGGGATGTTGAAAATGGCAAGAAAATCTTGTAAATGTCTAATACGCCACATGTATCATAGCCTGAAATGTGTTCTTTGTGTTTTGGAGGTATTTTACTTCTACCTGAATTTTTACAGTAGAATGTGGCTGAAAGATCAGGAATTGAGTTGGCTGTTGTGACATCACAGCAATGTTTTAGCAATTAGGATCTATTAATTGATCATTGGGGGTATTTTCATGGACAGACATTATAATCACCTGAGGGATTAATCAAATGCAAATATGCAGCAGCCTTTGCCTTTGTGGTTGCAGGCTGTTTCATGCACCTGAATTGAATGGGTTTCCTTTTTTATTTACTGTTTGTCCCTACCATTAAGAGTGGAGGATGAAAAGAAGAGGGGAATTGCGGGGAGAAAAACTTCAATTGTTTTCAGCTTGACCTCATGTTCGTAAGAGTAAAAAATTCATGTAAATTTGGAACCTAATTGACTTGGGAATAAATAAAAAAATCATCTTTGTCACAGCAAGACAGACTCCCGTACTGACTCCTCTTGATTTAATATGGCTGATCAAAATTCAGATATCAGCTCGCCAAGAATTTTGGATGGAACATCCTGCTGACGTCAAGCCACTTCAATTCCTACGAGCACCAGTATTACAGTGTCGGTAGTGTCGGTAGTGTCGGTAGCTGCTCTTCCCTTTAAAAGAATTTGTTTGGCATGCGAAAATTTTGAGGCTTATGTTGGACTCGAAAATTTTGAGGCTTATGCTGGCATATGTTGGCACTAGGCAGGTGACTGACAATGTCACTTATTCATTGTGGGTGACTGAAGAGTCAGTATTGATGGGATTGGCTGAACCAAAATTATAGAAGGCAGTATTGATATAAATGATAGTATTGATGGTCATAGATATGGGTATATACTGATAATATAAAATAGGTATAAATATTTTTATAAATATAAAAAATATTATAATTAATAATATATTATTATAATACTTATTTTATAGCAGAATAAGACCATAGAATACCATATCAACCAATTTGGATACTATAAAATTAGATCATTTGGAACTATACACTATTATGCTCTCTGTTCTATATAAATTATTGTTTCTTCTTTCTCATATTAAGTGCTCTAAAATTAGTTTATTTTAAAAATAAAAAATATATTTAATATGAGCCAATGTTTAAATAAATGCATATTTGTGGAGAATTATATATAAAAAAATAATTATGTAGATTATATGGACCTACTCGTATAGTTCTCATATAACTTTAAAAATGTTATTTTTAATATAACGAAAACTTAAACTTTCGAAGAAATTGGGTTTGAATTGTGTTTTTGTTTTTAATTAAAAAAATTTTAATTTTTTTAATTAACCAATATTTTTTAAATAAAAAATTTATTTTTTAAATAACATATTGATATGTATTGGCTATATCAATATGGTACAACCGATATATATCAACATTTGGTGTGGGGGGCGTACCACCCCCCATACCAGTATCGTGTCTATTGATATAGGTATATGTCGGTTGATATGGGGACGTATTAACCGATACTTCTTTTCATGCCTAAAACAAAGTTTAAAACTAATGTCAAGTCAAATCAAAGTTTAAAATCAATCATAATTCATCAATGTGGTTAATTGGGTGAGCCAGGGTATTGATGGTTTTGAATGACCCAAAACAGTAAAACCAATGTCACTGATTCATCAATGTCGGTTACCAGGTGAGCCGTGAAGAGTGAAGAGAATCGGTGGTCCAGAGTTTGGAGACGTGGAGTCAACATGGCCCTCTACTGGCCTTTCGAACCGGTCCAAGAACAACAACATTTCCTTTATGATGTTTAGACTGGCTGGATTATGTAGCTCCCGGGTAGGGCTGCAAGAATACGGGCCCGCCTGCAAGCCCGGCCCGGCCTATAAATTTATGGGTTTGGGCTTTAAAATATAAATTGTGGGCAGGGCTGGGCCTAAAAATTTAAAAGCTATTAAATTTAGGGCCGGGCTTGGGCCTGGACATAAAAACTTACAATCCTGGCCAAGCCAGTAAAGTTCAATCACAACTACCATTATGTGCTGCGTTTGGCAACTTGACCTTCGGAATCTTCGTTAAGTTGTCTTCTCTAAAACCCTAGGAAGGATCAAATCTCCCTGCCGCGCTCCTCCCAATAGGAACTAAACCTCCTCCTCCTTTGGTGTTCGACGCCTTCAAGCTCCTCAAGCTTGATATCCAATTCCGCTTCCTTCCCTCTGCCCTCTCCGTCCTCGGCCTCTATGCTTCCCCCGATAGCTAGCTCCTAGTTGTCGTAGCCTGCATACCCATCGGCTCCTTCCTCCTCGGCATCAACCTCCCCTATCCACCCCATCTGCGGCACCCTCTCCATCACCCAGGACATTACCACCCCCGACTATCATGCCTCCATCAAGCGCCTCATGTCCCATCATGGGTGCTCCACCTTTGACGTGGTCCTCCATGATGTCTCTCCCAATGTTGATGGCTGGTAGGCCCAGGAGGCCATTGGCCAAGCCACCCTTGTACACTACTCCGTCAAGCTCGCCTCATAGTTCCTCTGTCCCAACAACACCTTTGTCTCCAAAGTAATTTGATTTTTACTTACCCATTACTAGTGTATATGATTATTCAAAATCCTTTTTTTTGCTTCAAATTCTTGTTAGAACTCCAATTTTTTGACTCCAAACATTCTTATTTTGTTCCTCTATTCGTGTTGTTACAATTATACATGTTGAGTTCATTTTCACGACAAAGTAAAAAAGAATCATTTTTTGTTTGAACTTGAAGACAAATTCAAGGTTTCATTCGTGTGCACTTCATGTGTGTCCTACCCATGGAAGGTGGTACCAATCGAAACAGGCATATATAGGCCCAAAAGCCCGTTGCCCGACCTGAGCCCGTCTAAATTTTGGGTCGGGCCAAAATTTTGGTCTTAGCTTAATGCTCGGGCCCGGGCATACCCCTACCCGTAAGGGCTTGGTCCGCTTGCACCCCTACCTGTTGGTGGAGGAAAAAGGTTTTTATGTGCGTTAGTGTATTTATCGTTGATCTCAGGGATAAAGTGCTCCTATGCTTTTCTTACACTGGGCTCATTGTCAGAGTAAAGTATTAAAAATATTTTTCTAGGGGAGAGTATAGAGAAATGGAGTCAAAGACTCAAAATAGCCCTCTACTTACTATGTTAACCAGTAGAGAAACAACACTATTTTCTTTTTGGTGCTTAGAAAGGGAAGTTTATATAATAAAATGTATTGTATATTTTTAGATAAAATATATTATATATTATATATAAACTTAATATATATATATATATATATATATATATAATATTTATAATTTTTTAATGTGACAAACGAGTAACAAATATGGAAGAACTTTTCTATTACCTTCCATTTAGAAAATGGTTGGATAAAATTATCCTCTTATTTACCAATAAATAAATTTAACTATACCATTTAACTTCTTAGCAGTGCAATACGGATGGTAGAATGGGTACTATGAGGACCCTCATCTCTAAACCGGTTTTGGTTTTCTTTAAATTATCGGTTATCGTGGGGTTAATGCGTTTTCTGATTTATTCAATGGTTTCATAAATAAATAGTGTTTATGATAGTTTTAGCCAAAATCAACTTTAAGATTAGTGGTTTTAAGTGATTTTAAAATAAATGTAAATTTTTAGGATTTTTTTGAATTTTTATTATTTTTTTCAAAAATTAGGGTTTTCGTCGGACCCCTATGGGCCCCACCATCGAAATTTAGGTTTTTAGACCAAATGGACCCAAACATCAACCTAAAGTTATGCACAAAATTTTAGAATTTTCTTAGACTTAATTAGTGGTCAAATTTGTAAAATACCCATTTTTAGCCTACTTTTTCTATTTACACCCCACAACTTACCTATACACACCCCAAAGTTTACTATAAATGGGAAAACCTAATCCATTCCCATTTTGGGAATAGGCTGAGGAGGAGAGGTCAGGCCTAATCCTCAATTAGGCCCGGATTAGAAGGTGTTTAAGGTAAGCCTACTCTAATTAAGCACTAAACCCTAGCTTTCTTCTTAATCTCTTCTAAATCTACCATTTCCCCTTTGTTTCAATTCATTTTTGGATATCAAAACTACTGATTTGTATTTTTACTACAAACCCTAGCTCTCAAAATCCGATTTTTATGTTCAACAAGCCCTAGATCTAAGTTTTTAATTAGGGTTTTCTTTGGTAAGTCGATTTTAATGGAGTTTAATTCAAACTCTATATCTTTGTAAGGTTTTCAAGAAGGGTGACCATCAAATCCAAGTCTAATCAAGGGATAAGGTAATGGACTTTCAAAATTTCAGTTTATCCATGGTAAAACTCTTGATTTTGTTGCTTATTTTGAATGGAGCTACTTGTTTTAGTGTGCTAATGACATGATTAGAAAATGGTAATCTTTAATTCCAATTTCATAGGGTTTTATCTTGTTATGATGTGGTTTAGTATTCTGGAAGTCATGGAGGACTTTTGATGGTATTTAGTTGTTAGATGTTGATTTGAAGTGTTATCAATGTTATTTCGGTTTGAAATTATGAAAGGAAGAAGATAGTCAATTCTGCCTTGTTCGCATTCGAACGGCCCTTTTGGGTGTTCGAATGGCAACACTGTTGGATCGACAGATTTTCAGTTTAGCTAATTAAACGGCCTGTTGGGCATTCAAATGGCCAAACTATGAATTTGAATTTTCCCGTTTAGTCGATCGAACGGCCTGTAGGGCATTCGAACGGCTACACGGCAGTTTTGTGATCTATTTGCATGATGTTTATTTCGATGATTCCACTTTAACTTGCCAATTTTATATGAATGTGGAGTATTTAAGCTATATTATGCTACTAGAAAGGCATGCTATTGAGGTTATGAAGTTAGGATATATGATTAGAGATTTATAGAATGACTTATGTTTTGTGGCATGATGTTGGAATTGTCATCTTAAAATTGTGAATGGTTGATCCCCTTTGGTTAAGCATATTTAGAGTAGGACTACAACCTATTAATGGACTGATTTGTCATGATAGAATGTGGTTAGTTAATGTATTGGTGTTGGTGAATGCCATGACTTAAGGATGAAATGAATGATCTTATATGTGTCTAGCCTTTGTGGTTGAGCTTGGAATTGAGTTATGATTTCAATAATTCTTCTTCTATGATTTCCGCTAGAATTCATGTTTAGATGGTAATTCACATGTGTAGTGTGGTAGTGAGTTTAATTTCAAGCATGTTGACATGCATTAAGTGGAGTGCTTCTACTAGGTACACACAAACACATGTGGGGTTTAATGATGATGTTGAAGCTTGATATTATGATTATGAATGATACATTAGGGGCTGATGAGAGCACTTATCATGGATTAAGATTCATGTATGCCTTGCCCACGTATGTACCATGTTGCATGCATCATGAAAATAGATTTTCAATTGAGGCTTCATCGAGGTTAATCAAATTTGACCGATTGGATGCAATGTGGTGAAATTGTGTGCCGGATTGATCGGTCGTGGATTAATCGAAAGTTGATTGGTCCGAAAGGACATGTTTTGATTTGAGTTCCTATGTGGAACGAGTGCACTCCTCAGGTTGAGTCTAGTTGAATGGAATTATGTGGGGACGAGTTGTGTACTTGTTTTGCGGATTGTGAGAATGTTATTATGAGTGTCATCTGGACCCTGAAAATCCAGTGTGGTATGCCGTGTGTACCCGCTGCCACGTGTTCTAGGGTTTCTTGTGTGGAAACTCGGGCTCTCCCCACCGTAGGAGATGTCCCTGGGCGAACACCCCTACTCTGGATTTTCTGTGTGAGAATGAGACATCCTTGGTCAGGATCGTCCAGGGCGAGTAGTTTTTAGGGATTGACAACCCCAATCTTTCTTTAATTCTTGTGTAGAATTTTGGACCATGACACACCTTCGTGGCCTTGTCTATGTCCCATCTATGTGACACCAAATTGTGATTACTCCTTGATGGAGGATGTTATGATATGATGCATGATGGAATATGTATGTTAGAGATACATTCATGCAGGATGTTATGATGTGATGCATGATGGAATATGTATGTTAGAGATACATTCATGCAGGTTGTTATGATGTAATGCATTATGGAATATGTATGTTAGAGATACATTCATGTGGATCGTTATGATGTAATGTATGATGGAATATGTATGTTAGAGATACATTCATGCAGGTTGTGATGATGTGAATGATACTATGTGGATCATGCACTATGATGCAGGTTTAGGTGATGTGTATGTGTGATCAGAAAATGATGCACCTTGCCAATCTTTGATCTAGATGATTATATTTCTATGCTATCGTATTTTCGATGTTGATAGTGATGTTAAAAAACCATTGCTGAGTTTGTTAAACTCACCCATCTTTCTTGTGTTTTGTTTTGGGGCTGCATGGTGCGACACGCAGACGGACAGGATCTCCTCTTTGAGGAAAGGTCAGAGATGACTTGGATGTGATTGTGGAGATCTTTGTGTGACTTATTTTCCTTAGTTTTATATTTTTTGTTTAGATCCTTTGTGTAGGGTTCTCTGTTGGATTTTTATGTCACATTTTATAGTTTGCTTAAGACTTATTTTGAGCCGGTGTGGGCTACAGTTAATTAAGCATGTGGGTTTGAGATTAGTTGTTTACTTTGTGATAGGCAACTCTCTTTCTTTCCTTCTTATTTACTCTTGCTCAAAGGATTGTGCATACTCCGTAATTCTATTAAGTCGCCCATGGTTAGGGTTAAGTCTTCCGCTAAATCATTTCTCAATTTCCTTTCATCGCCCCCGCGCGCTTGACCGGCCCCTAGACTGGGTTCGGCTCGGGTTGGGCATTGTCGGGCCATGATAAGTACTATTGGCAACCCTAATTAAACGGCCCCAAAATACTCCACAAGACTATCTAACACTATATATGGGGAGGGGATATGTTAACTCAAAGCAACAAGTTTGCCAACCAAGTGTTTCGACATAGCCAACTATGTGTGTACATTGCTACGTGTGTTCTGGGCAATGTTGTGTGCACATATTGCGTAACGTTGTGGGCATTCCCTGCAATATATGGATATAAGGTGTGTAACATTATGGACAGTTCCCATAATGTATATACACCTAATATACAATACACCCGCACATGTGTACAGTCAAACACATGTCATAGATAATACGATTTGTTGCCCCGTGACAGTAGGAAGCATGGCCTTCCTCAGCTACCAACAATGTAAACAAAGTTGTGTATACAAGAAAATTAAGAGAGGGGAAAGAAGGAGAGTAGGGGCATGCAGAAATTAATTAAGTAATGGCAGGATAAATTTTTTCTCAATGAAAACTTATGTGAATTACAGAATTTATAGAGAATGTAAACTAATTCTAATGGAATATGGAAACTACCCCTAATGCAATTCTAATTAAATAAGTTTACTTAATACTAATTAATTTAGGAACCAATTTTAGATTAAGAAACTAGATCAAGGTCGTAATAGATATTATCATGAATAATGTGTTCCTTAATGAAAGGGGACTGATTGAGACTATTCACTTTACTAATGATAGGCATTATTCTTTGGACGATGATTATGGGTATGATCTTATACCAGAAATTATACAAACTAAAGGTCACTCCTTAGGAATCGAAGCAATATGATTCTGATTGATGATACGAGAGAAGGAGCCCGTATTAAACATACCAATAGTGAATATAGGATGTTCATATTTTTGACATCGAGATTATTGAGATAACTCATATAAAGATATGGCTGATATAGGAGACTTCGTGCTTCTCTTGCCACTGGTTAACAAAACATGTGGTAGGTCTCTCTTTCTTGGCCCTGTAATTGGGGGCTTCTTTAGGGCCCACGAGATGCTCGACTTACTACCTCAGTCTTCTTATCCGCGCTCTTTTGCTGGCCTGCTTGTGTGCCACCGGAGGACTGCGACCTGATCGGATAGAACAGAACACCGAGTTACTAGCCCCATCGGCCTCTGTCACAGTCCCGGCGCTCATGGCGGCACTAGCGGGAGCCTCCGCCTCCGCCCTCTTGGTCTCCAGACTTCCCTTCTCTTCTCCTTCATCCTCGAGACTTCAAAACCCTTCTCTATTTTCCTCCTCAGGTTCCTAAAGCATTGTTTTTTGGGCTCGCCCTTCTGATATTTCTGTGCTCGCTCTTGCTTCTTTTCTTTTCTTTTCTCCTGTTTCTGGACCTTCTTGGTTTAAGTTCAGGCAGAGTTCTTCACTGATGATGTTTCTCATTTTTGGTTGTCAATTGCAGGTGCAATTTATGGCCGTGCGCTCTACAAGGGGTTGGATGCTGGGGTAAAAAATGTCAGGCATTCTTTCCACATAGCCAATGTTGCGACTGAAGTCAGTTCCATTGACCAGGTAGATAGTTATTCATGTGTAGCCTTTTCATTTAACGCTCATTTTCATTGTTGGGAAAAATGGTTCCCGGGGAAATGCCTACACCTTTGAAGCATCCACCTCTGTGGGTAGTCCATTAATGTAGTCTTAGCTGTTGTTGGTCATGGATTCTTACTTCCGTTTAATCCTTTTCAGGCTGAGAAGCTAGCTAGTAAGGAGAGTCAGCGACCTGTGTACCCTTTTTCAGCGATTGTGGGGCAGGATGAGATGAAATTGTGTCTCCTTCTGAACGTGATCGACCCAAAGATTGGTGGGGTCATGATCATGGGTGACCGTGGGACTGGGAAATCCACCACCGTTAGGTCTCTGGTAGATTTGCTTCCTCAAATCATGGTTGTGGCCGGTGATCCTTTTAACTCCGACCCAGATGATCCTGAGTCTATGGGCATGGAAGTGAGAGAAAAGACAATGCGGGGGGAAAAGCTGCCTGTTGTGACCACTAAGATCACTATGGTTGATTTACCTCTAGGTGCCACAGAAGACCGTGTGTGTGGGACTATTGACATTGAGAAGGCCCTCACTGAGGGGGTAAAGGCATTTGAGCCTGGTCTGCTTGCTAAGGCCAATAGGGGTATTCTTTATGTGGATGAAGTGAACCTCTTGGATGATCACTTGGTGGATGTGCTCCTGGATTCGGCTGCGTCAGGTTGGAATACAGTTGAGCGAGAAGGGATATCCATCTCTCATCCAGCTCGGTTCATACTTATTGGTTCAGGAAATCCAGAAGAAGGGGAATTGAGGCCCCAGCTGCTTGATCGGTTTGGTATGCACGCACAGGTGGGAACTGTAAGAGATGCAGAATTGAGAGTAAAGATTGTGGAGGAGAGATCTAGGTTTGATAGAGACCCAAAAGAGTTCAGGGAAACTTACAAAGCTGAGCAGGAGAAGCTTGAGAATCAAATCACCGCAGCTAGGAGTTATCTTTCATCAGTTGAGATTGAACATGACCTTCGTGTAAAGATCTCTAAGGTTTGTGCTGAATTGAATGTTGATGGGCTGAGAGGGGATATTGTGACCAATAGAGCTGCAAAGGCTTTGGCAGCCTTAAAGGGAAGAAATAAGGTGACAGCTGAAGATATAGCAACTGTAATTCCTAATTGCTTGAGACACAGACTGAGAAAGGACCCCTTGGAATCAATAGATTCAGGTTTGCTTGTGATAGAGAAATTCTATGAAGTCTTTAGCTGATTGATGTAGCGGTAGATTCTTTAAAAGTTTTTCGAGGTCTTTGCTATCTGTTCTTTCTTTTATATATCTCTTTTATGTACTTTTCGTCTTCAAGCATGAAAATCAAACTTATGGGCCGAGGTGAGCCTAGGCTACGGGACTACTTCCACATTGAGGCAAGCTGTTGTAAGGAGAATTGTCTAAAATGCTTTTTACCTTGTACATTTGCTATCACTATGGGCAATCATTCTGGTTCTGTGATACTTTCAATTTGCTAATTGTCTTGTGTCATTTTCGCTCTTAGTTTCCTCGAACTGTGTCAGTTGAGTACGGCCTTATACATATGTCTCTGGTGGGGGGTGGGGGGGGGGGGGGGGGGAGGGATTGTTTGCAAGGAGCGAACATTTATATTTAACCGTGTTAGCCATTCAATCTTGAGCAGTAATATATCTGACCAGTTCCAGAAATGTTTCATGTGGGGTTGAATAAATGAAGGTCTCTACGCCATGTTTAGCACTCCCTTCGTCCTAAATTAATAGCTCCATTTAGCAATAAAAAATTGTTTCATATTAATAGCTCCATTTCATTAAATTTAAATGATTAGGTACTTAGATAAGAGTATCATAAGTTTATTTTTTCTTCTCTTACGAGGGTTTCATCATTCAATAAAAATTACTATTTTTTCTAAATGTAGCTATTAAGATGGGACAGAGGGAGCATTATTTTAGTGAACTCATGTAAGCTTTGGCAAAAGTTTCATCTGATTATGATAAATAAAGCACTATTTGTGTCCATCATTATTTTCAGTTGATATTTGTTTGAATGAAACTTATTTTGGCATGGAATCATTCTAGAAGAATTCAGGACATATGCATTGTTCAAATTTATGGACGTGAAAAGTGTTCTGTTTATCGGATCTTCAGCTTATAATTAAGCTTAATGCATATTAGGCTATGTTCTTCTTGAATAAATATGTTGAGTTAATAGCTGCAGATCTCCATAAGAAGACATGATTAATGGCTCCTTTCTCATGGCATGATATAATTAAATCAGATGAGAATAAGCATTTTGTGCTGCAGGGGTGCACCTCATTGCCTAAATTGCCTTCTTAAGTGACACATTTTTGCAATGAGACGAATTTGTTCAATTCTTCTCCATTCTTGCTCTTTCGCTCTCTTAAATTTTTACATTTAATATTTCTTAACACTTTTTAAAAAATTCTCCTTTGTTTCTTGTTGAACTGTGAATAGCTTTCTGATAGAGAATTATGAATGGTAACCAACTACATAATTGGTCCCCCCCCCCTCTCTCTCTCTATATATATATATATAGCCAGTTAGAATCAGAATTTTTCTGTTGAGGGCTACATTCATGTTCATGTATCATTTTCAAGATGACACATATTAAGAATGTAAATTGTTTTGGACAATCTGTTTTGATGAGTGAGAATTGAGCTGAATATTGTTATTTTTATTTAGGGGTATTACCAACCTGAGCTACATAGAGCTTTAGTTTGTTTTGGCTTGAGCTCAAAATTTTAATTTTGTGTTCGAGTCAAGCTTTAGTCAAGTTCAAGTTGACCTTGAGTCAAGTCAATTTGCTTTAGTTTGTGCTCATTTCTTAGTTTTATAATTGGTAGTTAGAGGTATTTAGAGAAAAAAATTTACTAATATTTACATAAGCAATCCAATGTGTTAGGATTAGAAAAAAAAAAGAACTATAGAAAATGGTTGTAGTTTTCATGAGCCATTATGGAAAATGATCTTTACCCAACAGAAACTCTCACATGAGTTTTAGTTAGATTTAACAAGTGGGCCCAAGTAAACTTTGTGTATAGCCTACTTGTAAAGTACAACAAAAACTCATGTGAGAGTTTTTGTTTTGTGAATATCATTATGAAGTCATTATTTATTTTCTTTAACAAAAAGCTTGATATAATCGTACTTAGAAAAAAAGAAAAAATAATATATTTAATGGAAGGAGTTGAAACTTGGGAGATATATATTGCATAGTGTGTAATATATGCATGTATATTTTAAAAAATAATATATGTAATACGTGTAAGATCCTTGATCTTTAACCAATTTATTTTTAATGTTATTTGATAGTTATTGTTTCGTTTAAATATTTTTCAATCAATTTTGGCAATTTTCAAAAATAAATGTGGTTTTTAAAAGTTTTAATCAAAACCAACTTCACATTTATCAGTTTTAAGTGAATATGGTTATTTGTTTATATCTACTCAAATCAAGCATGATAATCACATAAGAAGTGTTTTTCACACACTTTCTGATCCAACCATATTGCATAAACTTGCATAATAGTATCTTATTTACACAATTTCAGATTATGCATTCATATCTCATAAATTTGCATAATAGTATCTCTAATACAATTCAGATAATTCAGGTTATCACATATATCGCATGAGAAGTGTCTCACGGACGATCTTGGCCAAGGATATCTCATTCTTATATAGAGAATATAGCTGCAGGGATGTTCACCCAGGGACATCTCCTGCGGTGGGGAGAGTCCGAATTCCCACACAGGGAACCCTAGAACACGTGGTAGCGGGTGCATACGACATACCACTATAGATTCTCAAGGTCTAAATGACACTCATAATAATTTCAAATCTGCAATACAAGTATATAACTTGCCCCCACATAATTTTATTTCACTACACTCAACCCAGGGAGTATATATGTTTCACACAAGAACTTAAATAAAAAATGTCCTTTCAGACCAAGTTTCGATTAATCTGGTACGCAATCTCAACTATTGCATATAATCAATTAATTTCGGTTAAATATCGGTATAGCTTCATTCATGAATACCGATCCATGATATATGATAACATGATACATCCGTGAGCAAGACCTACGTGGGTTCCAACACATAGAACGTGCTCCCAATTAGTTCTCTCATGTATTATAATCAAGGCATAATTAAATACAATTTTTTAGTAGATTTCCCATATGTGTGTGTATTCATGCATATCTAAGCACATGACCAATGCATGACATAAACTTATAAGACAATTTACACATGCTTGAACATGTTTAAAACAATGATTCTTAACGAAAAACAAAACAAAATCCACCATAAAGCTTAAATTCATCTATGTAAAATCGAATATTCACTCCCACAAACATGATTCTTCTATTCATTAAGTTACAACATTATTACATCTATTACCTATAAATCATTCTCATTATAAGAGAACACATCTTACTATTTTCTACATAATATCCCTGCTGAAAATATAATCTAATCATAAGAATTCTAACATTCAAAAGTTTAAGGTAATTCAATATCAATATGCATAATTATCAACATAATATGATGCTACAAGTCAACACCTAAACGTAATCTATACACTTTAAACATCAATTTTTGCACCTCTAGTAGCTTAATTTTATCATAATACACCTCCTATAACCATTAGAATCATTAAATTGAGTAAAACATTGAAATGAGCATAAGT
This sequence comes from Saururus chinensis, assembly GCA_035235625.1. Taxonomy (NCBI): domain Eukaryota; kingdom Viridiplantae; phylum Streptophyta; class Magnoliopsida; order Piperales; family Saururaceae; genus Saururus; species Saururus chinensis. The sequence continues at coordinate 26,965,907 of CP141144.1, forward strand.
TTCAAAAATAGCAAAAACTACCGTATAGCCGTTCGATCGTCCTGCAAGGCCATTCGATCGGCTAAACTGAAAATTTTTCATAAATTTAGTATTGTCGATCGATTGCCCTGGTAGACCGTTCGATTGCCAACAAAGCAGTTTTGACTTTCTTCTTCATTTCGAAAATCAAAACCAAAACACCATGAAAATACCTTCAAATCTTAGTACCAAACATTATCAAAAACTCATCAAACCTTCCAAAACACTAATCTAAACTATTCTAAAATAAAGATTTAAGAAATCGAAGTGAAAGATTAGTATTTACTAAACTGACCATTAGAGCCTAAATCAAGTAAAACTTACTTCAAATAACAACATAAAAATTGAGATTTTTGCTACCCAAAGATAAGATTGAAGAACCCATTATCTTTCCTTGTTGATTTGGGCTAAAATGAAACTTCAATCTCCTCTAACACCTTCCAAAAACACGATTTTAAGTTAACATGCTACTAATCATGATTTAGTTTTAAAAAATCAAAAGTAAACATTAGATCTAGGGTTTTAGAAGCTTGAAAACGAGATTTTGAAGATTAAAGCTTGGAGAAGAGAGGTAAATCAGTAATTTTATGCTTTCAAAATGGATTAAAACTATGATTAAAGCCAAGATTAAGAATGGATTAAAAGAAAACCTAAGGTTTAGGTTTGATTAAAAAAGAACATATTTTAATCTCTTTCTAATTCAGGCCTAATTAGGGAATTAGCCTTAATCGTCCTCTCCTAGTCTATTTCCAAATGAGAAATGATTTAGCCATTTCTATTTATGATAGGGCTTGGGGTATACCTAATGAACTAATGAGGTGTAAATAGAATTTTTGGCTAAAAATAGGTATTTTGATAATTTGAACATTAATTAAATCAAAAAAAATCTAAAAATTTTTGTGTAAGCTTATGTTGATGTTTGGGTCATTTTGGTCTAAAAATTTTAATTTCATCGATGGGGCCACAGGGGGGTCCCGCCAAACCCTAATTTTTTGGAAAATTAGTAAAAATTTAAAAAAATTCTAAAAATTTAAAATTGACTAAAAATTACTTAAAACTTATAAATGTAGAATTAGTTTTACTTAAAACTTTTAGAAATCTCATTTATTTTTGAAAACTATAGAATTTAAATAAGAAAACGCTTAAACTACATGATAACAGATAAATAACCTTAAAATAAACCGGTTTAAAAAATGAGAGTCCTTACATATACTCACCCCACTTTCTTTCTTTTGTTTTAGGGCTACATGACGTGACATGGAGTCAGACAGGATCCTTTGTATGAGGAATGGTCTGAGAGAGCTTGGAATTAGGCGTAGAGGCTTCTAGACTTTGCATATTTTTTTGATTATTTTGTTATGATGTTATGACACCTAGTGGAGTGGTTCTTGTTTCAGACTTGTGAATATTATGTCTTTAGATTTGTTTGAGACTTTTTTTGAGCTAAGTGTATTAGCTTTTAATTATTAATATATGAGTTTAAGACTTGTTAATTAATTTAGAGTTAAAGTCTTCTTTTGTTTATTTATTTACTCTTCCTTAAAGTAGTGTGTAACTCCGCTAATTAGACCGATTAGACTGCCCGTAAGTTTTGTATAAGTTTTTCACTATTTCTTTAATCATTTTTTTTAATTTCGTCACCCCTGTACATTGGACCTGCCGTTGGACATGGTTCAGTTCAGGTCGGGCAGTGCCAAGGCGTGACAAAGCAAGCTCAATCTTTTTTTGTGCTTCAAGCCAAATTAAATGCAAATATGCTTAAACGTAGCTTGACCAACTTCAATTTCTAACTCTAAGCAAGCCGAGTCATGCTTTCAAGTTTACTTTAACATTCCTAATTTTACTAGAACAAAAATGTATAATTTCACAATTTGTAAATTCTTAAGGTCTATATAATCAGGATGAAATAAATCTTTCTTTTCAAGTGCTCTCTCTCTCACACACATAGAGTGAGGGGAGAGGGGGTGGGGGTTCGAGATACGGGAATAAGCCCCGTTGGTTTAATTCTCATATTATAAGAGGTAAAATATAATTTTGGCATTATGGAGGTTGAAACTTCGACAATTGTTACGTAATTCATCACAGTACCATTTGCATCGTTACTGAGCGAGGTTGAGGTACTAATGCAGCGAGATAACTGGGTATTGATCAAGTTCAGGGTACAACTTACTCTGGTAACAACAAACAGGAATGAGTGTCAACAGCTCATATATGAGATATGTTCTCAGAATCTTAAATATAAGACAACTTCAGGACTATGGTATACAAGTTTTTGATTAGGAAGTCGTGTCTCCGTCTAGCCTTCGAACTTTGAAATAAGGCTTCTGTTCTTTAAAACAAGGTGGCCTCTGGAACACAACTGATGCAGCTCGAATTAAAATTCCGGCTGTTAAGCCCCAAATTGTGTACATCCTGTTCTGGAATTCAAAATCGAAGAAATGGTTCAGATAGCTAACACCCATCCACTCCATTTCTTCTGATCTCCTATTTTCGTTCTGGAGCAACAGGAAGATGAATCAGTGGTTGATAAGAAAACTTCAAATCAAGCCCAGGTTGATCACTAGAGTCTAAACTGAGGGAGAAAGTACAGGCGCACCTTGAGAAACATCTCCAAGGGGCAGTCAAATATCGCCTCCACCTCGTCCTCGTTTAGAACAGGATTAAATTTTTGCTTATCGTGGAGGATGCCTATCACAGGAGCCACCCTTAGGAGATGCTGCAAGCCAAGAACAAAAATGATCAATTTAAAGAAATTGGATTAGTTCCATGTTGAAATCACTGGCCGTCTGAATCTTTCTAATAATGGATAAGCAACAAACGTGTTTCTTGGCACCAGCTCTCGATCAAATTCAGACAAAAACATGTGAAGGCAGGAACAGAACCCACAAGGAGTATTACACTCTGTCACCAAAGCGGCTGGTCAAGTCGGTTCGATTTGGGGAAATTTGGATACGTTTGGAGAAATTTTAAAAACAAGAAGGCACTAAGCTTAAGATATAAATAATGAATCAACAATAAATACCACAAGTATCCAACCAAACAACTAAAAATAATTAAAATTTCCATTAAACTAGAGACATACAAAATTTATGCAATATAAGAGGTAAAAACTAATCAATAAACTTTAGTCAGCTTTCTATTTTTTCCTGAAGCACAGGAGGGAAACTACAAAATATTTAGTTAAAATTCGTATTATTTAAATTAAATTCGTAAAATTCATAAATTTGGAGAATTGAAAGAATTTTTAACCAACTATTCGTTTGAGTCTGGTGATTCGGAGAATTTTAAGAATATTCTGTGAATATTTGCAGACTTTGTGAGAGAGGTCTGAGATTGCCTCTTCAGCCAATTGGCATATTCTATCTCTGCTGAAACCAACAGTTGATCTCGAAATGTAAATAATGTTACTGATAAGGTTCACCGCAGAGGTTTTATAGCAGGCAATCTAAGCCAAACAAATCGATAACCAGAGTCAGGAACTAATTACCTTGGACAGAAAGGGCTGGAGAGTAGTCACAACAGTGACAAGCGATGGGTCCAGGCCAATTTCCTCTCTCGCCTCTCTTGTAGCGGTCTCAACGTCGTCCTTGTCGCTCTCCTCTGCCTTCCCTCCCGGCAGCGAGACCTCCCCTATTCCCACCACCAAACAAAACCAACCCAAATCCCAATTTCAATAAGAAGCCCATGAACAAGATAATCAGAATAATTTATTTCCCTTAAGATGATAACCGAAGGCGACCCGCCTGAGTGCGTGGAGAGACGAGACGATCGCTTGGTGAGAATGACACGGAGTTCGCCGGCATCGCCCTCGAAGAGGCAGACGAGCACGGCAGCTCGTTTAGGCCTAAATGTGGGGGTGTAAGCGACGGAGCTCACGGACTCGGCGAAGCCTACAGGAGGGATGGCTTTGCCCGAGTTCTCATCTTCGTCCGAGTCGTCGGAGCCGGAGGGGGCAGGGGCCTTGTAGAGGCGGAGCCGCTGGGCCAGTGCCTGCAGGCGCTGGCTTCCGGTTGTGGGATCCATCGGTTTAAAGTTGGAGAAGGCGTAGACGGGATTGGGGAAGCGGGCAGTTGCGAAGATTTGTCGAAGTGCTGGGATCATGAGCATTAAAATAACAATCCTCGAGTAGTGTGCGTAAGATTGTTTAATAGAGTTGGGCCACTTGAAACAAGACCGAAGGCACGGAAGTAAGAACGAAAGCTATTCGAACACGTCTATCTACCCTCCTAATAAACCTTTCAATAACCATTTTCACTATTTTCATTTTGGATGCTGATTTCCCTACTCCAAATATTAAACACCATCCCAACACCGCCCAGGGTGCCTCATCACAAAATACCACATCAGGTCTTACTGTATAAAAAAATACGTCATGGTATTTTAAATTTGAGATAAAAAAAAATCCCCATCCTCTTCTTTTTGAGCTTTCATTCCGCCTACTCTTCTTCCTCCCCTATCCTCTGCGGCTGCCGCCTCATGGGTCCGCATTCGAACGCAGCTGAGATGGAAGCTGCGCTCGCAACTACCGCAGACGACAGTCCATTGGGCGGGTGGGGGCAGAGATCGAGATCTCGGTTTGGTCAATGGAGAGTCCATCAACTGCAGTGGAGGGTCTGGTTCGGGTCAGAGTTGGCGGAGGGCATCTCAGGTCTGGCAAAAATGCAGGGATCCGGCGATTCCTAGGGGGAATTTCAAGGGTTTGGGGGGTGAAGGATCAGTGGGGAGGGACTGAGGGAGGAGATGGGGAGACGGGAATGGAAGCCCCCATCTATAGAGAAGGGAAAGATGCAGTGGGAGATAGGAGATTGGGTCTTGCGCTCGTCCATCTCTAGTTCGATCTCAGGCACACCGGTAGTCTACCTCTGCCTTGCATTGGATCTAGCCTCAACTTCCCACCTCTTCCCCTGCTCTCAAGGCTACATTTCGTCCATCTCCGGCATGATCGAGCACACCTGCGCTATCCCACCTCGGATCCAGCCTGTGTACTACTGCATCCTTGTCTACTTCAGCGGGGCTGCTTCTTCCAGCGCCTATGGGTCTGTCTGCGCCAGCTATGACCTGGGCTATGGTGAGCTTTTGTCTGTCAATTTTGTATTTTGAGCCTTCTAACATTTTTTCAATGAATATTCTTCATGAGTGAGGTGATTTGATGCTAGAACATTGTTTTAAAATCTGAAGTAGGTGTTGGATCTCGTGGCTATTGTTCATATGTTATTTTTGTATTTCATCATTGCATTTGTGGCTATGGTTATGAATATGTTTACTTACACAATAGCATAATTTGTTCTGTATAGTGTTGTTTGCTGGTTTTGTTTCCTTACATAACTTGAAGATAAGTTCTTCATATCTTATTTTTGTATTTCATCATTGCATTTGTGGCTATAGTTATGAATATGTTTACTTACACAAAAGTGTAATTTGTTCTGTATAGTGTTGTTTGATGGTTTTGTTTCCTTACATAACTTGAAGATAAGTTCTTCATATCTTATTTTTGTATTTCATCATTGCATTTGTGGCTATAGTTATGAATATGTTTACTTACACAAAAGCATAATTTGTTCTGTATAGTGTTGTTTGCTGGTTTCGTTTCCTTACATAACTTGAAGATAAGTTCTAATCTTTTTGACCATTATCTTGACTCCATTTCTTCCAACTTGACTCGTTGTATAGTTGTAGAAGGAATTTTTTTTTTGTGTTTGTTTGATTAGTTGTCTGTATAAGCCTCAAAGCACACCAAAGCCTAATGTAAGACATGTACCAATAGACTCCTCCATAAAGTTTGTCATATTGGCCAATGATGGTTTAGGGAAGGTTTGTCTCTTCATCATCTCGTGAGCAACTTTAATGTAACTCTTTTTCTAAAATATGTTTAGTTTCTGAGGATTAAAGTTTCTTATGCTTTTGCAAAGTTTCCTCTACATGACCAAAGGAATTAGACTTGTGACTTGGGCCGGTTGAGTGTTACTAATTAAGTTTCTAGATTTGGAGAATGTGTCAATGAATCATTTTATATCTAGAAATTAAATCTAAGTGATTGCTAACTAATTTACCAGTTAAGACTAGTTGACTGTTTTGTTTTTACAACTTTCCTCGGTTCAAAAAATGTGATTTATATCAAATCATGAACAATCAAGAGGTTGTCAATCTGGCAATGGTGTTGGATTTGAGGCCATCTATACAACTATGGTTATTTAATGAAAATACAACAAACCACATCCTTTTCTCTGTGGTTAAGCATTGAGTTGTAGCACAAAATTGAAGTTTAGTTTCATGAAAGAAGTTGACATACTTTGTTTTTAGTTTTTTAGCTCTAAAATTTGATTGATTATCAATATGTGGCAGAAGCTAGGATTTGGCTTCCATTGGACAGAAGAATTTGTCCTTTAGAAATGTGCAAATCCTTCTGTTGTTTCAGCTTCAGAATTCGCATTCTGTTATTCCTGTATGGTTAAATATATCTCAATAGTTAGTGAGTAAAGTCATTTTTAGGGCAGATATTTAATGATATTTAAATGATTTGCATAATATTCATATTGACTAGACTTTTTCAAATCACTGAGGATTTTGAAGAAGTCCCAGTCCAGAGTTGTGGTTTTGGTATTCTGGATGTTGGGTACTGTTATCGATATTGTATGCTTAAATCCAAATCGCAAACATGTTATATAAGGATTTTTTCTTTTGTTGAAAATGCCATCATCTTATGCTACTACTATAATGCCCTATCATCATGTGGAGCACAAATTCATGACACTGTTAACCAGAGCACTATATGTTATTCTCTGTTTACCAGGATGAAGCTTGGGCTACAGGTGGCAGCAGGATTTTGTTAAGAACAACCAAGTTTAAAATCCTCTCAGTTTCTAAAGGATCTTTGTGGATGAAGCTGACTAAACTCTGCCTCATCTTTGATGAGAATTTTGTAATATCATTTTGGTTTGATGGTTTTAATCGTTGTTCAAATTTGATATTGAACTTGGGTCTTAATTCTGTATGAAAATGCCACTTTTGGTACTCTCTGCAAAATTATATTAGTGTGAATGAACCTTACAAAATTATGTTTTTACTTTGATTAATGTATAAATTTATTTGCAAAAAATTGCTTCTTGCTATGTGACTTCTACAGCCGAGTGACTGTGAGTCTAGGTACACGCTAATGGTCCCTCTCAAAATGCGGGCAGGGCAATTTGTGGGTGCTACAGAAACTTTAAAATGGCACGAAGGGAGTTTTTTTTTTGTCATTGATTGAAAGTATAGTACTACTTAGTTATAAGACCATGCTAAAGACAATGTTTATTCCATTTGATTTTAAACCTGAGGCATCTGCTTGGAATGAGTTATCCTCCTGTTTGCAAATTATAACAAAAGTTGCTCTAATAGGAAGCAGATTTCAATTGGCATTTCCCCCTCATGCACACAAACAACTCCTGTACTAGGGGTTCCCACTCCTTAAACAGTAGATGTAAAGTATCAATTGTAATTTTTTTTTATTTTTAATAATAAAAACAAGTTTCTTGTTTCTACTGAAGGTCAATTGCAAGTTGAAGATATTATACAACAAATTGATGTTTAAGCTAGCATGGGGCTTGCTAATCACCTCATATAGAGGGTTGATCTCTATATCATTGGAAATAAAAACAGAGCGCATGCCATAAATGGCCTTTTAGCTTACCTCAAATTCAATTAATTTTGGCAAACATCAACGATAATCTTGGAAAAGCTGGCCAGCCAATACATATCTACATTAATTGCTACCATTCGCCATGGCCAGTATAGCCACTTTTTAGTAATTGTTCAAATAAAATGGTGCAATTCTGGTTGGACTACCTCGGCTAAAGTCATCCCAGGACTTCGAACTTAACCTAGCCTCAAGGAAACTCTGCTTTGAATCCTATGCTTTGCCACCATTTGATCATGTTTTCTCAGTTATTTCAGGCATACGATGACAACCATTTCCATGACTTGTTTTTTCGGTTGGTTTAAATTTTTATGTACATTGAACCATTTCCAAAGTAAAAAATGACACAAATTTACCCGCTAACCATTAATAAAGAAGAGCAATAACGCATTGGATTGGCGTTCCTGAAAAACCTCAACTCATTTTCAAATATTCATGAGAAACCCTCAACCTGTTACCATCTAAAAACTTAATATTCTAAAACTTAGTCAATCAGGCTCTATTAAACAAATCAAAATTGCAACCCTGTTACATAGAAGCACATTCCAGGAAGCTTGAGGAGAAATATGATTTCCCTTTGAGGTCAGAAAGCCCTCTTAGGCTTTTACAGCTCTAGCTTGGCAGTCAGGCATCACCCTTGTAAAAATAATAATGGAACAATGCACAAAGTACTGAACTCATGCTACTAGGCCAACTTACTAACTTGTTGCAGGACTAGTTTTAAATTTTAAAAAACTATATCAGGCTTGAAGTTTCAACTTCAAGAAATTGCAGTCAAATTATATCTAATTGTATTCAACAGAATAGAGATAGGAAAGAATAGTTGAGGGATACTGATCAAGCATTTTTTTGAGATCGATGGAAATCAAAAATTGCATTTAATCTTTTCTCATCACGACAAGAAAAAATATATTCATGATTTCGTAACACCAATAATTACATAGCTCTTTATTGAGAAAAGGAATATTAGATGTCATTGATGTACTTTATCCAAGGTACTTAAGCAAGACCCCCTCGTTACCTAATACAAAACCTTTGTTGTCATTGAGAAACCTACACAAGAAATGAAGTAACAATATCAACAACTTGTAGAACATATTCACATCCATAGGGCGAGATAATTGATTGTTCGGATAAATTGCATAACAAAATATAAAAGATAAGGACATATCTAGTCATGGAAACCTAGCTAGTAAGAAGAAGCGGGACCCATAGCTAGATAAAGGGGCACAAACCAGGATCATTCATAAGCTGGCTCATACCAAGCTGATCTCAGCAATACCTAAATTAACTTACTACTAAAGTCACTTACAACTTGAGTTTGAAGAATCCAAAACACAATCTTCTAACATGCTCAATATTAGGGAAGCATTTTCTATGCTCCACTCTCACTATGCGCCGAGCGTAAGGAACGCCAGGGAGTCGTTGGATTTCAAGATGGGTGGCGCACACGCTAGCGCACATTAGCATAAGTAATACTTACGCTAACGTGCGCTAGCGTGTGTGCCACCCATCTTGAAATCCAACGGATCCCATGCGTTCCTTACGCTCGGCGCATATTGAACAGGGAGCATAGAAAACGCTTCCCAATATTAGATGTATGAAAGCAAATGGCTCATTTTACTGAATAGAGTTTTGCATCAATATTGTGGTCCAAGACTTTCCACCATTTATTGTTCTTAACAAAATGCTGCCACCACCTGCAGCCAAGCTTCATCCTGCCAAAAAAGAATACAATATAATGATCTTGTTAACACTGTCTAACCTGAATCTGTGCTTCACATGATGATAGGCCATTATAGTAGTAGCATAAGATGATGACATTTTTAGTAAGGAAAAATCCTTATATAACACATTTGCAATTTGGAGTTAAGAATAAAATACCTTTGAACGGTACCCAACATCCAGAATATCAAAACCATGACTTTGGACTGGGACTTCTTCAAAATACTCAGTGATCTGAAAAGAAAACAAAAGACAATTTGACAAATTATTATGGTTTATGTGAACCAAGAAACAGTACGTACATGACAGAGCATTAGGAGGATTGATGTTTCCACTATACCCCTGAGCCTTTGCTAAGAAAAAGACCACCACGATGCATTTATAAAAGACACTCACCTGCCCAAGCTCCCAAGTTAAATAGAAGTTCCCAGCAACATAGCTAAAGGTTCCAGTATAGTAACCTGCATCACTGATGCCACTAGAAACTGTCCTGCAAAGTGTAAATGATTTATGAGCACCACTGCATTAAAAAACTTAATACAAAGTTCCTGTATTGTGATTTGTGTTCCCAAGATTGGTATAGGTAAGAACAATTGCTTTCTCCTTCTTCCAAAACAAAAAAAAAAGACTTCAAAAGGCAAAATTTTTGCATTAAAGAGCTGAACTAGGAATCAAGATGTGCTCATAGCAGTATTTGGCATCAAATTACTTAACTTGCAAGCATGATTGCAATATTTGCACCCCCACAAACCTACCCATAAATAAGAAAAAGTTCTTACGATGTCTCTAGGAAGCTGAGCACTCAATGGTATTCTCTCCCAGCTTTCGCCAGCATCAGATGTGTAGAACAAAATTGCAGGCTTTCCAACTATCCAACCTTACTTACCCTTGAAGCTGACTGAGTTGAACCTGTAATTGAAGTCATCACCTTTAGCAGAAGGAATGGAGCGCGGAAACCAAGTTGTGACAGCATCTTTTGTCTCCAATATGGTCTGTCGTGTCCCCAAGAGAAAGCCTGAAAACCAACATGAACCACCCCTATTTACTCATCAAGGTAGACGAGTCTTATTCTTCCAAATTCCTGATCATAAGTAAGAACAAGAACAGATTTTCGGATTTAACACATGTAACTCATACATTACAATATTCAACTAGGTGAAATGGTTCATAACGCAATGCAGAGTAAACTAACATATTGCACAAAATGGGAAACTAGACAAACCTTCAAAACGGGAAAAAACCGACAACAACACGTAGCCTAAAAGTTAAATTCACATAAGAACAGCAATCTATTGTTGAATTCATGCATTGCAAATTAAGAAAATAACCAATTGGATACAACTGAATTTGGTAGAAAGTACGGCTAAGTGATCAAAATAGAACTGGCACATTGAGAAGAAAAAGAAAAACATGTGAATGAGGAGCCAATTACGAAAGAAGCAAAAAATACAAAATTTAGTAGGAAGGAAAGGGAGGAGAAATGAATGAACCAACCATGAGTGGGGTCGTCAGGGACGAAGGCAATGTCATGGAGGACAACGCCGGGGTCAATGGGGAAGGGGGCAGGTGGCTGCCGGGGCAAAGGAGAGGAGGAAGAAGGTGGGGATGAATGAGGTGGCTTGAATTGGGTCCGAGAAGATGGGTTCCAAACCTACGAGAAGAGAAGTTCAGGATTCCACGGCAGGAGGTGAGGGTGGACTCTCGCTGAAGATGGGTCCGGGAAGGCGGAGGCCGGCTCTCGATTCCACTGCAGGAGGCGGGACTCGGGAAGGAGGGCAGGCTTTCCAATTTTTTCTCATGCTAAAACGAGAAGGGGACTGCCATGTGAGTGGTGTAAGGAAAGGTGTAGAGATGCGGAGTACATATATCATTTTCCTTTCATCTTTACTCTTGTATCCCAAGAACCTCCTTTCTATCACGTATTAATCTTACATTTCCTTCTCGGCAGAAGTAACTCCGGCGGTGACAGCTCCATCACTGACGGCTCTTACTTTGTAGCCGAAGGCAAAAAAATTATCGTGCGCAACTCATGCTTGGGCGGGCCCCAACAGGGCTGGCCTGGCATGCAAGATGCACTGCACCCATATCTTGCCTGGCCAAAAATGTCATCACCCCACACTTATAGCCCGAAGCCATGATAGGAGATACGTCCATATGTAGTGTGGCCCACTCAAAATTAATAGAGATTTTACCTTATTACTTGGCTGAAGAAGCTCAAATTTTATTTTCCTTGATTTTGAAGTAAAAATGTCACAAAACTTAGGCTTATATGATATTAAAAAATTAGACCAAAATATCTTTATATTAGGGTTTAGGGTTTTATATTGTGTAAACTGGGCAAATGGACCGTGAAATGACTCATCCAATCGGAAATTTCCAAAGTCTGATCAGTGAGAAGCAAAAATGCAATGGGAAGTCCAATGTTCGACTTCACATTTCCAAAATCCGACCCGTGAAGTAAAGTTCTGACCGTGAAGCGAGTTTTGGCCGTGAAATGATGTTTGGCCCAAGGGTATACTTATGCACCCTCAGTAAAGAAGTGATTTGTAGCGAAGGTCAACAGCCCATCCAGAGGTTAATCCGGTGAGGCTTAGTAGCATCAACTAGTCAACAACTTTCGTGGTAATGACCTAATATTCAAGCTCTAATTTTCTTCGTAAGTTCAAATACATGATTGTTCATATATCGTGTTATGGGGCATATGATAGGTAGTACTTGTATACACACTCACAGTACATAGACATTTTATCAATCATATGATATATTATAGATGACAATAAGAAGTTGTGTTAAATATATCGTGTTATGGGGCATATGATAGGTAGTACTTGTATACACACTCACAGTACATAGACATTTTATCAATCATATGATATATTATAGATGACAATAAGAAGTTGTGTTATTGTGTATGGGAGATATACATATCATGTTATCAATAACACAATATATGACATTGAAAAGTTGTGTTGTCGTATATGAGAAGGCATCCTATTGTGTTAACGATAACACGATCTATGAACTTAGCATGTATTTGAATGTTAGTTACATAACGTTAATCAATGCAACTCTTTGATTTTTGTCACGACCCATTGTTGATATATATATATATATATATCATCTTTACATACGAAAGCCATAAGAATACAGTCAAATGATGGAATTAGTGAAGGCCTCAGAAGAGAAAAAGAAGAAAATTATAAGAGGAGACCAGGTCTGGGAATAAACAATGTCCCTTGTGGACTTCAACTATCAAAAGACCTCATTGAATTGAAGCCGGGATGTAAGGCAATTTTGGAGGAGATTGGGTTCTACCTGATATATGATTACGAGCAAATCATAATCTTCATGTTGCTCTTTGATGTTCTAATTGGTGAGTGCTGGTGGGTGACTCACTGTCATGCTCAGGCACTGCCCGACCAGAGCCGAACCCAGTCCAAAGGCCGGTCCAGTGCACAGGGGTGACAATATAGAAAATGGTTAAAGAAATAACGGAATACTTGTGCCCCACCTATGGGCGGCCTGATTCAATGGAGTTACGCACTACTTTGAGCAAGAGTAAATAAGTGGAATAAAAGAGGAGTTTAACTCTAAGATTAAACCACAAGTCTGAAACCCACATACTTATAATCCAGAGCCAACACACATAGCTCAAACAGGGTTTCAAACAAATCTAAAGACATAATATATCACAAGTCTGGAACAAGGATCACCCACAAGGTATTCTAACATCATAACAAAATAATCAGAAAAACATGCATAGTCCATAGGCCTCCATGGCTAGTCCCAAGCTCTCTCCATCTGTTTTTCATATAGAGGATCCTGTCCAACTGCATGTCACGCCATGCAACCCCAAAATAGAAAACACAAAAAATGTGGGGTGAGTATAAAAACTCAATAATAGTTTTGAATACAACTATAATAATTAGAAAACACGACGACATGATAATGTTGCAATTTAGATCCAAAATTTACATGCTATACCACTTTCTGGTCATTCATTCGTATCACAAACCTGCATAATAGTGTATCAACCACATAATTTCTGATTATGCATTCATATCACATAAATCTGCATAATAGTGTCTTAACCACACAATTTCTAATTATGCATTTATATCACATCCTCATCCATCTTGCACGACAAACATGTCAAACACATGATACATAATCATGCATAGCATTCATAATACACATACATAAATACAAATAGTAAATGCCTCCATCAAGAAGTAAGCACAAGTATTGCCACAAAGGTAGGACATAGTCAAGGCCACAAAAGCGAGATGTGGTCTTCTATTTTCCACATAGGAAATGGAAGAGGGTTGGGGTTGTCAGCCCCTAAAGCTGCTCGCCCTAGACGATCCTGGCCAAGGATGCCTGATTCTCACACAGAGAACCTAGAGTAGGTGTGTTCGCCCAAGGACATCTCCTGCGGTGGGGGAGAACCCAAATTCCCACACAGGGAACCCTAGAACACATGGTAGCTGGTGCACAAAGTATACCACTCTGGATTCTCAGGGTCCAGATGACAATCATGATAATTTCATTTGCAAGACAAGTATACAACTCGTCCCCACATAACTCAATTTAACTAGACTCAACCTGGTGATTGTACATATTCCACACAGGAACTTAAACCGAGTGCATCTCCTTGGGGTGCACTAGTCCTCTTTATCAGGAAGAAAGATGGTTCCTTCTAGCTATGTATTGATTACTGGATGTTGAATCAGGTAACCATCAAGAACAAATATCCCTTACCCAGTATTGATGATTTGTTCGATAAATTACAGTAGGCTCAGGTGTTCTCTAAAATTGACTTGAGGTTAGGCTATCATCAGCTTTGTATCCGTCCCGATGAGGTATCTAAGATGACATTCCAAACTCGGTATTGACACTATGAGTTCTTAGTGATGCCCTTTGGCCTCACTAATGCACCAGCATCATTCAAGTTCTTAATGAACAGAGTCATCGGGCCATACTTAGATCAGTTCGATATTATCTTTGTAGATGACATCTTGATTTACTCATCTAGCAAGGAAGAGCACGAGGAACATCTAAGGATTGTCTTGTAGACTTAACTCTATGCAAAGTTTGACAAGTGCGAGCTATGGTTGGAAGAGGTGCAGTTCCTCGGCCATGTCATCTTTAAGGATGGTATGGTAAAAGACCTTTCCAAGGTGAAAGTTGTTTTGAGATGGAAGCGACCCAGGAGTGCTTTCAAGGTCCACAGCTTTCTAGGGCTTGCAGGGTACTACCGCATGTTTATTGAGGGTTTCTCTAGCATTGCAAGCCGTATGACCAAGTTGACAAGGAAGAATAAAAAGTTTGAGTGGAGCCAAGCATGTGAAGAATGCTTTCATGAGTTGAAGAAGAGGTTGACCTCAGCTCCAATTTTGACTTTGCCTTTGGGAAGTGATGGCTTTGTGGTTTATAATGATGCCTCATTTTGAGGTTTGGGATGTGTACTTATGCAGCATGGGAGAGTTGCAGCTTATGCATCTCGTCAGCTTAGAGTGCATAAACAAAACTATCCTACTCATGAGTTAGAGTTAGTGGTGATAGTGTTTGCATTGAAGATTTGACGGCACTATCTCTATGGTCAGAAGTTTGAGGTGTTCATTGACCACAAGAGCTTAAGGTATCTATTCACCCAAAGAGATTTGAACATGAGGCAAAGAAAATGGTTGGAGTTTCTTAAGGACTATGACTTCATTATTTCTTATCATCCCGGGAAAGCTAATGTGGTGGCAGATGCCTTGAGTAGAAAATCAGCCACTTTGGTAGCTTGTGTGTGTGTTCAAGAATGAATTTTGTATGAGAAAGCCATTGAGCTTAAGCTAGAGTTAGCTTGTCTTATAGAGGGCAGTTGTGTGTGCTGAACTCCATGGATCTTAAGGAGTGTATTCTATTGGAAGCACCCCACTCTAGGTTCTACATCTACCCAAGGGGAACTAAGATGTACCAAGATGTGAAAAGGGCATTTTGTGGGGCGATGTGAAGAGAGACATTGCTTCCTTTGTGTCTAAATGCCTTGTATGTTAGCAAGTTAAGGCGGAGCATTATCATCTGGGTGGTATGCTACAACCCCTTCCTATCCCAGAGTGAAAACGAGAGAACGTAGTGATGAACTTTATTTCTAAACTCCCAGCGGAGTGGTAGCTATGCAGTGTGAGTCATCATTGATAGACTCACCAAGTCCAAGCATTTCCTTACAATAAGGATGACTACTTCTTTGGATATGCTGGATGCCCTTTATTTAAAGGAGGTTGGATGATTGCATGGTGTCCCGGAGTCTATTGTTTCCAACCATGATTCACGCTTCACCTCTTGGTTTTGGTAGAGTTTCCAGAAGGCCTTGGGTACATCGTTACATCTTAGCTCAGCCTATCATCCCCAGACCAATGGGAAAGCTGAGAGGACCATCCAAACACTTGAGAACATGCTTCGGGTGTGTATACTTGAGTGGAAAGGCAGTTAGGAGCAACACCTACCATTTGTAGAGTTTGCTTACAACAACAGTTATCAGGCGAGCATTAAGATGACACCTTTTGAGGCACTTTATGGGCATCCATGCCAATCTCCCATTTGTTAGAGTGAGGTCAGAGAACATCTTTATATCAGTCCAAATATTGTACGACAATCGGTGGAGAAGATCCAACTCATTTGGGAGAGGTTGCTAATGGCACAAAGTCGGTGAAAGAGCTACGCTGACAAGAGGCAGCAAGACCTAAAGTTTGATTTTGGTGATAATGTGTTCTTGAAAATCTCTCCTTCCGTAGTGTTGTCCATTTTTACAAGAAGGAAAAAATATCTCCTCAATTTATTGGACCCTTTGAGGTCCTTGAGTGCATTGGCACTGTGGTATATCAGGTGGCACTACCTCTTCAGCTTACAAATATTCATAATGTGTTCCATGTTTTACTTTTTTAGAAGTATGAGCTAGATCCATCCCATGTGTTAGACTTTGAACCCTTAGAGCTAAGGGAGGATCTTTCTTATGTGGAGGCGCCGGTGCATATATTGCAAAAAGGAAAATACCCTTAGACACAAGGTAATTCTATTGGTGAAAGTCTTATAGCAGAATCACAATGTGGAAGAAGCCACGTGGGAGTGGAAAGATGAAGTAAAGGACAAATACCCTCATCTTTTCATTGTTAACCAATAGAGAATTTTGGGGACAAAATTCCTACAAGGTGGGTAGAATATAAGATCTCTAACTTTAACCCGGTTTAATTTTGATTTAATTGCATGTTATTGTGTGGTTTTGCTTAAATTTGCCAGTTTAATTTTATTTTTGGGTTAAGGTTTGTAATAATGGTTTTAACAAGGTTTAATTTTATTTTTATAAGTTTTAACCTCAACCTTGATTTATCTAATTTTATGAGAATTTATTGATATTTTTCATAAATTAAGGGTGTGGACCCCACCATGGCCCCACGTCCACGATTGGATGACGTGTGTCCCACATGACCCTAAATTTCAATTATTTAATTTTAATAGGTTTTAGAATTTTAAAACTCATTTTTAGCCCTAAAATGATCCAAATAGCTACTTAGGGCATTTTAAATTATATTTATAGCCCAATAGTTTGTATTTATAACTCAATAACTTACTATATAAGAAAAGCCTTAGCCCATTTCCCACTCAAGAAAGGGCTATGTCAGGAGGCAAGGTGGTGCCCTAACCCCACTGCCCAAAGAGGAAAATCTGACTTAGGTAAGTTTTTAGCACTAATATTCCCTAATCTTCGGGATATTCCCCAAAATGGATTCTTGATTTATTTTATTAAAAAAGTTATTTTTAATTTTGATTTCAAACCCCAAAAGGGGGATTTTCATTTTTAATCAAAGGAAAACATTGATCTACTTGTTTTCAGGATTATTTAAGCTTAATAATCAATTTAAATTAAGTATTAACTAAAACCCTAATTTTGGGTAGGGTTTCTTGACGAGTAGAGCTTCTCTTTCAATCCAAGGACTTCTTGAAAGTAAGGGGTTTTCATCTTATGTGGTTTTATGTTTTAGATTACATGTTTTGAATGAAGGTTCAAGTGGGTTCTTGCTTATTTATGTGCTTTAATGGTGGATTATTAAAATAGGTCATTCAAGTTGATGTTCTTGTGTTAAGCATATGAATGGTTAGATCTACCATGTTTTACGTTTACATTTTGATATCACAAAGTTTTGGAGTGATTTTAGAATTTTCCTAACATTTTTGTATATTTTCGGTTTGATTCTCATGAGGTTGAAGACGAACTAGAAATGGGCATAAAGTAAACTTTTAAGGGCATTCGAATGGCCCAACAGGTGGTCGAACAAGCCACCATTTGAACAGCCTATTTGGCCAATCAAATAGCCTAGCGTTCAAATGGCCCAACATGGCATTCAAATGGCCAAACAATAGTTTTTGCCATTCTTGAATATTTTGGCTATTTCTTGTTCTCTCTTTGTAAATGTAATTTCTTATGATTAAAATGAGTTATTGTTAACTATAAATACTATCGTGAGATCATGAAGACCATCTTGGAATTTATGATTTGCTCTAGCATGATTTAGGCTATATTTGTTTAATTTTACCATGATATTCTACTTGTCTTAAATTCATGTTGGATGACTACTTCATGATGTCTTGATGATTACAATAGATTTAACTATGGTGATGTTTGTATATGCTTGCACATGCTAGATTAATTTTCCCATGTTCTAGCATTAAGTATGGTCATGTTTACGCTTGTCTAAGTCTAACATGATGTAATACTTGTCTTGAACATGTATTGTCAATGTTGCCATCATATTCACTCCATGATTCAAGGAGGGTAGGACTATGAGAAATTATGGATGCTTACTTATTCAACCTTGATTTTAGCTTGTTTATGTTTTACGTGTTTTAGCTTAGGTTGGAAAACTATTATTTATGTACACTCTTATGTAGATGTTTATGATATTAGTGGACACAATGGATAATGCTTCATGTACATATGGAGTGGTTTGAGCATGTTTACTTATACTTGGACTCGTTTAGCATTTGCTTATGAATGTATCATGTGGCATACATCATGAAAATGATTTATAAATAAGGATTAATCATGATTATCTATGATTAATCGATTAGATGAAACTGGATGACATTGGATGTTGAAGGCTTATTGAATCAATTTAAGTTTGAAAGGACATGATTTCATTTTGAGTTCCTTTGAGAACATGGTGCCTTCTCAGGTTGAGATGAGTTTATTGTGGTTTGGACCCTGAGAATCCAATATGGTATGTTCGTGCACACCAACTTACTATGTACTTTAGTTTTCTTTTGTGGAATTTAGACTCTCCCCTACAAGACATTGTCCTTGGGAAGCACACTGCCCTAGTTTTTCTTTGTGGAATTCATACATTCTTGGCCAAGTTTGTCCTTAGAAGGTAGACTACTCTAGTTTTCATTTATGGAATTCAAACCTTTCTTTCTAAGGATTGTCCTTGGTGAGAGGGGCGTACATTACTAGTTAGGGAACTTACCCATTGCTCTAGTTTTCCTTTGTACTTTACCCATTGCTCTACTTACCCATTGCTCTAAGAATCCAATATGGTATGTTCGTGCACACCAACTTACTATGTACTTTAGTTTTCTTTTGTGGGATTTAGACTCTCCCCTACAAGACATTGTCCTTGGGAAGCACACTGCCCTAGTTTTCCTTTGTGGAATTCATACATTCTTGGCCAAGTTTGTCCTTAGAAGGTAGACTACTCTAGTTTTCATTTATGGAATTCAAACCTTTCTTTCTAAGGATTGTCCTTGGTGAGAGGGGCGTACATTACTAGTTAGGGAACTTACCCATTGCTCTAGTTTTCCTTTGTGGAATTCGGACCTTCCAGGCAAGGGATTGTCCTTGGCGAGTGGTTCAATTTTTTTTCAATTATGAGACATTAACCATCTATTTTTATATGTGTATGAATTATAATGCTAATTTACATAGGTTGTATAGGAAGAATGAAGCTTATGTTGTACATGTGGATATGACATGAATTAGTATGATATGTTGGATGGTGTGTTTGAGAAACTTGATTTGCATGGTGAATGTTTTTCATTGTGAAATAGATGTGCATGATATGTTTATGTTGAGAAGTTATTCATACAATATGTGATCATGACTATGAATTTTACATGTTTACACATGAGGTTTACATGTGATGATGAGATATCTCATGTATAGTATAATATGCAGGTGGCATGAATATTTGATGATAAGATAGTATAGGTTATAACATGATATGTAGGTAGCATGGCTATTTGATGATGAGATAAGTAAGATATAATATGATATGCAGGCCACATGAATTTGTGATGATGTGATATGTTATGTAGCATGATATGCAAGAGAGATGAATATGTGATGATGTGATATGTCGTATATAGGATGAAATGTAGGTGACATGAATATTGGATAGCGTGATATGTCATATTGCATGATATACAGGGGATATAAAAATGTGTTGATGATATATATTTCACATAGCATGATATAGATGTGGTATGAATGTGTGTTTATGAGTGTGTTATAGCTAGTATGACATGCATGTGGCATGAGTATATGCTTATGGATTGTAATTATGACATGAACGCACAAGTTTATGTGGATATCCCATGAGGAATGGACATTGTAGTTGATTATGTGATGAATATTATATGTTGATGCCTGTGTTGTCGTATTTAGATTTATTTTTCGTACTTAAAACCTTTGCTAAGCTTGTGGCTCACCCCTCTTTATTGTGTTTTGTTTTGGGGCTGTATGTCATGTCATGCAGGTCTTTCTAATGGGCTATATGTTGAGTGTGTAGTTGGAGATGATCCTTAGGAGGGGTTGCTTTGAGATTATGGGTTTTAGATTATTTTTATAGCATGCCGTGTTGAGATCTTTATATACTTGATTATACTTCACACTTTATTAGACAATGTTGTCTTAGATTTTTATTGGCCATTGGGGGCTTAGACTCATATTTTAGCCATGTGTGGGATGTTTAAGACTAAGTATGTGGGTATGTGTGTAGACGAATGTTTAGTTAGTAGTCCTTTGTTGTTCAATTGTCTTTTTTACAAAGGGTATGTGTAAACTCCTTAGTGTTTTACCCAAAGATGGGTTGAGTCTTCCACAAATTTAACAATACTTCATTGTGCCATGTGCACTTCCTCGGACTGGGTTTGGCTTGGGGGATAGCGTGTACTGGGGCTTGATATTGGTAGTTGACCTTCTTCAGCTTGTTGTTCCACTTCCTCTTCCTCGTCTTCTTATGAAACTTCTTGTTCTTCATGAATGAAATCATCATTGTGATCTTCCACCTAAATCTATTCACTTTTTGCATCACTAAAAACATTAGGTGCATTATCACAACAAACATTCACTTTTTGTTTAAGTTTTTTATTTTGAAATTGGTGATTTTTAAAGATTTGTACATCATTAACAATGACAGTAGAGGACTTTATGACCTATTGAGTTCTTTTGTTAAACACCCTATATGCCCTACTTAGACAAATAATATCTAAGGGATATCCCATCATCACTATTACTATCAAACTTGCCTGAGGCCTGTCTATCAATCAAGATATGACATGTGCAACTAAATACTCTAAAGTGTTTCATAATGAGTTTTTGTCCTCTCTATGACTCAAAAGGAGTTTGGATAGTACCTAGTCTCAAATAGACTATATTTAGGGTATATGTTGTATTTCTTACAGCCTCTAGCCAAAAATGTTTGGCTAAGTTTTTCTTATTCAACATTACTCTAGTTATTTCTTGAATGACTTGTTTTTCCGCTCAGCCACACCATTTTGTTGTGGGGTTTTTGGACCCAAAAACTCATCGTGGATACCAAATTTTTCACAAAACTCTTTAAAAGTAAAATCTAAGAATTCACACCCTCTGTCACTTTTAATAGACTTGATTTTCAAATCACTTAAGTTTGGGATGGTCAGGGTAATGGTTTTGATTGTTTTAAAAATATTTGACTTATATCTAAGAAAATTTACCAATGTAAATCTTAATAGGTCATCCACCATCATCAAGATATACTTCTTCCCACATAGGCTAGTCATTTTTATAGGTCCCATAAGGTCCAGTCAAATTAGCTCTAATGGTTGTTCACACCACACATGTATCAACTTTTTGTGATGAGATTTTGACTATTAACCCTTTTGAAAAGAATCACGTACAAGGTTTTTAGAAATTTTTAAAATTGAGGCATCTTTAATAATTCTATTCTTTGTTATCATAGTAAAATCTTTAAAATTAATGTGTCCTAATCTTTGATGACATAAATAAGTATTATCATGCAATGACAAGTTAGCAAAATACACTAGATCAAGAAGATAACAATTATCATGAGCTAAAATTCCTTTTAACACTTCATTTCCGATTACAAATGGTAAAACTTGTTTTATTTGTGAATTCTATAATAAACCCAAAATCACATATTTGACTAATGCTCAAATGTTAGCTTTCAAACCACAACATACAAGGCATTGTCAAAGGCAAGTAATCCAATAACTCTTAGTATGCATATCCCATCAATTTTGATTGTATCCCCATATCTAAAAGTAACTCTCTCACCATGTATGTCTATCAAGTGCATGAACCTAGATTTGTCATTAGTCTTGTGTTTAGAATAACCACTATCTAGATACCACATGTTGGAGTGTTGAGTTTTCATAACAGTGTGTACAACATTTCATTTTAAATATTCTTTCTTCACCCAAATTGTTTTAGTTCTCACAACCTGTTGAAGAGCAACTATGGTTTTGACAAGATCATCCTTTATACTTTGTTTTACATTCAAATTTTGAGACTTGATGTGATGAGCATTATGAATATTCCACTTATGATAGTTTCTTAGTGAATTTGATGTATGAGCCATATGTCTAAGATATTGAACCATTGCACTAAGTTCCATTTAGTTTCTACCCATCCATGTTATTTGTTTCAACAAGTCATTTTGAACATTCTCTCTCAAATTTTGAGTCTTTTTCACTAATTTGTGTTGAATAGGATCAATTTTAGTTACTAGTCCCTTCTTAGGCAATTGTGTTGTAACCATATGTTTAGAAGGAGAAGAACTATCACCATTAACATCTAATTTACTAGCCTTAACAAACTTACTGCATCTAAGGGATTTAGAATTCTTATGTTCAACATACTTAGACCACTCTTATCATTTTCATTTTGCCCAAAAGAGAGAATTTTGCTTAGTTTTTCCTTGCATTTAACAAACTCCTTCAATTTAGTATTAGAAACCTTCAATTCTTATTCAAGTTTCTCAATTTTCAAGAGTAAAATATGGTTTTCATCATCACATGTTGTGCCTGGCGTGGGCACAATCGGTACACAGAAGTTCTACGCAGAGAAAGGGAAAGAAGTAGGAAGAAAGGGGAGAAAATAACTGAAATTTAATTAGCATGCCTAACCAAGGAGGGAGACAACCCTTTATGGGGAGTCGCGCCCCCCCACATTGGCAATTGTGCCACTAGTAGGCCCGGCTCACTCGTGGTCCACTAGTGTACCTATTATAGTTCATAATAGAATACAAATAACAGTCAACTACTAACATAAGGGAAACTAGCCTAAGGAACATAAATAAAGTACTGAAATAAAGGTAAGTACTGAGCCAAGTGCACAGGTGCACAACACTCCACCACGCTTCCGAACACGCCTTGTCCTCAAGGAGACCATGAAGGGTATCGTGACATAAACTCATCCTTAGACAGCCAAGTAACATCCTCAAGTGGCTGGCCCTGCCACAAAACTAAAACCTCCGTGATAATACGACCGGAATGGCAGACACAATGCTTATCAATCATCACTGCAGGGACCGGTTTGGCCGAAACAACAGGACCTATCAAAGGAGGTGGTGGAACATTAGTGGCCAAAGACAGGTCGCCAGTGCAACGACGTAGCCCGGATATGTGAAAGACAGGGTGAACCAACGACCTAGGCGGAAGAGTCAGGCAATAAGCAACCGAACCAATGCGCTCTGCTATAGCATATGGCCCATGGAAATGGGGGGCGAGCTTGGACCGGTCAGGCTGAAACAAGGAGACCTGGCGCTGAGGAAGAACAGAAACATAAATGAAGTTGCCCACCTCAAACTCTCTATCCGTGTGATGAGAATCATAGATCTGCTTCATCTTGTTGTCAGCCGATAACAAGTTATCCTTAAGCCGACGAAGAACCTTGTCCCGTGTCTGAAGCATATAATCAACCTCAGCCACCGAGGAGCAATGGGGAACATACGATAACACTGCCGGGGGCAGCCACCGAGGAGACATGGTGAAACAACTCAAGTACTGCTCCAAACATCAGTTCATGACCTCTGTCTGACCATCCATCTGAGGGTGATACGAGGTGCTCATGTGCAGAGAAGTGCCCTGTAAGGTGAAAAACTCCTGCCAAAACTGAGAGATGAAAACCCAATCACAATCAGAAACAATAGTGAGAGGCATACCGTGTAGTTTGGCCTCCTCCCAAACATAGAGTTTCGCCACTGACTTGGTAGTGTAGGGGTGTCCCAGAGCACAGAAATGCACGTACTTGGACAGCCTGTCAACGAACACCATAATGACCGACTTGCCCTGTACCATGGGTAAAGCCTCAACAAAGTCCATGGAAACATCCTCTCATACCTTATCCGGAATAAGTAATGGCTGAAACAACCCTGCAGGAGACACCGTGGTGGCCTTAGCTCACTGACAGACATCACAAGCAGCCACATATGCAGTAACAGCCCGGCGAATGCCCAGCCACATGAAGCTCTGACTAACCCACATATACATGCAGAGGGCACCCTCATGACCAGCCATAGGGGAGTCATGGAAATGAGAGATGATACACCGTCGTAGATCCACAACCTCGGGAACCCATAAGCGGTCTTTCCAAAAGACGAGGGCATCCTTCCATGCAAAGAAGGACCGGGCGGCTGGGTCAGTCTGGAGTGATGAAATCAAGGTGTGGGTCAAAACATCATCCTGGTATGCCTGTTTTAACTCATCAAGGAAGGGACAAGTCAGATTAGAAAGAGCCAAACAAGAACCTGGAGAGGCCCGGTGAGAAAGGGTGTTGGCCACAGTGTTATCAGAGCCCTTCTTGTACACCACTTCATGATCATAACCCAGGAGCTTACTAACCCACCGCTGCTGTGAAGGAGTGGACACCCGCTGTTTGAGGAAATACTTGAGGGGCTGGTGGTTAGTGCAAAGCAAGAACCGGCAACCCAGCAAATAAGGGCGCCAATTGTCGACTACGAGGATGATGGCCAGCATTTCTTTCTCGTAGACTGACAGGGACAGTGAACGGCCAGACAAAGCCTTGTTGAAGTAGGCAATGGGATGCTCTTCCTGGAGTAGCACCGCCCCTAAGCCGGTATTAGAAGCATCAGTCTCCACCACAAAGGGGCGGCTGAAGTTAGGAAGAATTAGAATAGGGGTAGATGCCATAGCCCGCTTCAGTGCGTCAAAGGCCTCTTGGGCAGCTTGAGACCAGAGAAAGGCCCCCTTTCGCAGCAGCTCAGTAAGGGGTCAGGCGATCTTGCCATAGTAGGGAATGAATCGTCGGTAGTAGCCAGTAAGGCCTAGAAAGCCCCGAAGCACCCAGATGCAAGCAGAAGACGGCCAGGACAGCATGGTGGTCACCCTAGAGGGGTCAGTAGCGACGCCATCACGAGAGATGATATGACCCAAATATTCCACCTGTGGGCTGCCAAATGAACACTTCAAACATTTAATAAACAAGGAATTATCTTTCAGAAAGCAAGGACAAACCTGAGATGTTCCTAATGTTCCCCCCATGACTTGCTATAGACAAGGATATCATCAAAGAAAACCAAGATGAAGCGGCGGAGGAAGGGCCGGAAGAGATCATTCATAAGGCTCTGAAATGTAGAGGGGGCATTTGTAAGGCCGAACAGCAT
Organism: Saururus chinensis; assembly: GCA_035235625.1. Classification (NCBI taxonomy): domain Eukaryota; kingdom Viridiplantae; phylum Streptophyta; class Magnoliopsida; order Piperales; family Saururaceae; genus Saururus; species Saururus chinensis. The sequence continues at coordinate 26,991,269 of CP141144.1, forward strand.
GACCAAGAACTCGAAGTGGCTGTCATGAGTTCGGAAAGCGGTCTTGTGCACATCGGCGGCCTGCACCTGTATCTGATGGTAACCCTACCTGAGGTCAAGTTTCCTAAAAATAGTAGCGCCCGATAGCTCATCAAGAAGCTCCTCCACCATTGGGATAGGATATTTGTCCTTCACTGTGATAGCATTGAGAGCCCAGTAATCAATGCCAAGTACCATCTTTCTTACAAACCAGCAACACCGGGGAAGAGAAGGAGCTCGTACTCAGCCGAATGATACCAGAATGAAGCATGTCTGCCACCAGACATTCTATTTCAGCCTTCTGAATGTACAGATAGTGGTATGGATGGACATTGGCTGGAGAAGCCCCTGGAATGATAGGGATAGAGTGATCATGCGACTGCACCGGAGGAAGGCCCTGTAGTTCAGCAAACACCGCACCATACTCCGCCAAGAGGTCAAGAAGATCCAACGGCAAGTCATCTTGCGCAACGTCCACCAATGCTCACTGCTGTAGGAGTAGCCCCTATGATGCGAACTAGAATAAGGACCCCGTCGATTGAGCAGACAAGAGAGTGCCTGGCTGAGAGCCTTGGAGGCGTACTGGCTGCCCATGAATTGCGAAATCCATCACCAGGTCCTTAAAGTTCTAGAGAACGTCCCCAAGCTCTTGGAGCCACTGCACCCCTAACACCACGTCCGCCCCCTTTGTCTTGAAGCAAGAAGAGGTCGGTCATGAATGTGTGTTCCTGAATGGAGAACGCAGCCTAGGTACAGACATCGGAGCTCCGGAGGTGCTTGCCATCGCCAATCAATACGTCAAAGGGCGTCGAGTTAGACACAAAGCAGCCAAGCCGCTGGGCAACTTTGTCGTTAATGAAGTTGTGAGTAGACCCGCTGTCAATCAGAATGGCGATCTGCTGCCGCTTGAGGTAACCCTGTACTCGCATAGTGCACGGAGTGAATGCCCCTGAAAAAGCATGCATAGAAATCTCCGGCAGTGTGTCAGCATGGTACAAAGAGTCAGGCCCATCCGTCACCTTTGTCTCTTCATCGATCTCCTCCACTAAGAGACTGTCCTTGACCGAACAGCGGTGCCCCAGAACGAACTTCTCATCTTAGCAAAAACAAAGACCTTTCGAACGACGTCCCTCCATTTGAGCCGGAGTGAGATGGCGAACAATCGGGCCAGTCTGAGGGGATGCTTGGCCAGCGCTGCCAGCCACTGAGCTACTGGCTGGGGCGGCAAGAGGGGAGGCAATCACAGCAGCCCGAGGAAAAGGTCCTAGCCTGCCCCCACGCCTTTGTCTACCCAGTTTCTCTTCTTTGATGCGTGCATGATGCACGACATCCCGCATGCTGGAATAGGGGAAATGGCGCATCTCCTCAGAAATCTATGGTTTGAGCCCTCTCTTGAACGTGCCCACCAAGGCGGCCACTGGCCAATCAGGGAGGCGGTTGGCCACCTTCATGAACTCCGTGTAGTATGCTCAAACGGTGGGTGTCTGTCGTAGATAGGAGAGCATTTTGTTGAAGTCTTGGAACTCATTTGGGCCGAACTGGATGCACAATTCATCGGAGAAGGCGGTCCAAGTGGGGTAGCGCACCTCCTTCTCAAAGCTCTGAAACCATACCGAAGCATCCCCATCTAGGTGGAAAGCCACTATGCGCAGTCGTTCAGCCTCCGACTGTGTCCCCTGGTAGGCGAAAAACTTCTCCGCCTTGTATAGCCATTCAACTGGATCGTCGTCCCCATTATAACATGGGAACTGTAGGCATGGTAAACGAGGTTCCACCCCACCACGGGGTGCTCCGCGATGCCCTGGGTACTCCTCCCAGTCATCCTCCATCTCCTAGTACAAGTTTCGGGGAGGCGGTACCATTGAGGCATTTTCCCGAACACCTGGTGTGCCTCGCGAGTCCCAGGCCTGGCGCCTCCCATCCATGGCCTGGTCGACAATGCCAAAGCGCAAAGCATCCTGGGAAAAGCGCATATCGGCGTTGGAAAGTTAGAGCGGAGAGGTTCAAGAGCCTGGGATGGACCCTCCTTCTCCATGGAAACTGGTGCCAGCTTGGAAAGAAGGGGTGCTGCATGCTCTGCTTGAAGCTGGGTAACGGCCAAGCCCAAAGCATCGATCTTGGCTACTCCCATGCTCAAAGCCTTGATCTCCGCCATGAGTTGTGCCATCGTAAGCTTGCCGTTGGATTCAGGCGCTATTTTGGGACTGTTTGCAGAGGTGAGAGCCTATTTCTCGGGCTGACTTTCCGGAGCCATGACAGCTTGTTTGCCTTGAGCCATGGCCAGGAATCGTAAGAGCTCCGATACCAATGTTGTGCTCGGCATGGGCACAATCAGTACACAAGAGTTCTACGTAGAGAAAGGGAAAGAAGTAGGAAGAAAGGGGAGAAAATAACTGGAATTCAATTAGCATGCCTAACCAAGGAGGGAGACGATCCTTTATGGGGAGTCATGCCCTCCCACTTTAGGAATCGTGCCACTAGTGGACCCGGCTCACCCGTGGTCCACTAGTGTACCTATTACAGTTCATAATAGAATACAAATAACAGTCAACTGCTAACATAAGGGAAACTAGCCTAAGGAACAAAAATAAATTACTGAAATAAAGGTAAGTACTGAGCCAAGTGCACACGTGCACAACATCACACAATGATATATCTTGCAAAAGTTTAAAGTTTTCATGTTTCATAGCAGAAAATTTTGATCTAAACAACTTTAATTTATCAAAAACATGATTATTCCTTGCAATGATGAAATTCGAAACAAAAAGAGACAAACTAATCATGCTTTTGAGTTCCATGTCAACAATACAAAAAGCAAACCATACAAAAATAAAGAAAAACCTCAGCCACCACTTGTCCGTTTGTAAATGTGAAGTGTGGCAAACATACCTAGAATAACAAAGTGCCTATATCTTTCTCTTCTATAAATAAAGAAAAATCAAACTTTTGATTTCACCTAAGCTAGTGTGCATGAGTCCAATGTGTTGTAATGAAAATCAAATAAAATAATCACAAAGGATACACACTTGAATTTTTACGTGGAAACCGTAAATGGTAAAAAAATTATAGGACACTCTATCTAGGCCAATTATGCACTTTGTAAACTTGATATTACAAAGTTAGCATTTACAAGACAAAAGACTTCTTCTTTTTCTTTAATTTGGTTGGTTCTTTACACCACTCTAACTCAGAATCAATACTCTTTAGTTGTTTACTAGCATTCAATTAGTCTACATGCCACGTTGTGTTTTGAAACGATCAAGATCTTCATTTCTTCTCTCCTTGGCATGAATCTCCTTGCACTTAATCTTCTCAGCAACAATCTTCAACAAACACTTTTCCACATAAGTATTTTCGTGGTCTAATATCATAACTAATCACTCATTTAATTAAGGTAGACAAAATCCATGAGCTAGAAGGCTAATTCTCTCTAAACACCATTAAAGAATTCTCTCTAAATCTAAATCAAACCTGAATCCTCTATTTTGACATAGAGATCGATCACTTGCCAATTTTATCTCTTTGGGATTCTTGAAATGATCGATCATTTAGAGAAGTGATCAATTGCTATGACTCTTAGTTAAAAACATTGAACAATCTTTCATTTTACCAACCAATCGATGCAACATGTGATCATTCGATTATGATTTTGGAGAACCTTGTGTACACATTAAAGGCTGATAGATTCTTCCTTATGGCAATTGATCATTTTGAAAAAAATTGTGAAATTTCATTCAAAACATTTCCCTCACTCATCTACATACTCAAATGAAATTTCTTTAGCCTTAAAGTGTGTAAATGTGATGTGTGCGCGTATTTTTACCTGATGAAACACAGATTTTTGTATTCTTCAATCTTCATCTTCAAAGATTGATCTTCAGACATTGAGAGTTCAATATCTACCTAGATGGTGATAGTGGATCACTAGATTGCCCCTAGTCTGGTTGCCTTATAAAGGTAAAGGACTATGAGTTCTAACCTCAATGTGTAGGAATTTCTATTAAGCAACATAAACTGAGTATAACCACATTCATAATCATTATGTCAATCAATCAAATGACAAATCATACAAATCACACATGAACACACAAGGATTCAATGTGAGAAACCCCACCTAGGGTAAAAAATTGCAGTAACTACTTTTGTCATAAAATCAATGCACTAGATAATATAACACTACATAGACATAACCAAACCACCAAGCTTTCTTGTTGTCTCTAACTCATAAACCCTTTTTTTTCTTAGATCTCTAACAAATTCCTTTTGTTGTTGGCTTTCAAGTTTTCTCTCCTAAAACACTTGAAACATTTCTTCTACTTTTTCTTTTCCTCCTTATAGCTACAACAACAAGCTCCTCTTGTTCTTTGACTTTAGCCTTGATATTCTTCAAGACCTTTGAAGATTATGATGCAACTCCTCTTTGAATTAGTGTGTGTAAGATTTTTCTCTTTTAGTCATGTGTCTTCAAGAAATCACCATTAGCATAAGCATGAAGCTCAAGGATGATTTTCTCTTCGAAAACAAAGGCAAAAGACTCCCCTTTTTTTCTATGAATTTTGTGGTTTTTCTCTCTTCAATTTTGTGATTCCCTAGCATATAAATAATACACTAAGTCGATTTAAGTATTAAGAATAAAATCTCTTCCGAAAGGCTTTAACTAGATAACCAACACAGACAATGATCAATTGTTCACTATTTCTATTATGGTATGACTTTATTAGTGATCGATCATTCAATACTGCGATCGATCAACAAACTCTCGGCTTAATTTTAAAAAAGCATAATTTAGGTGACAATCAATTGATTGGTCTCGTGTAATTTTTAGTGATCGGTCGATGTTATAGTAAAATTATAGTTTTACCATAATTTGGTCAAAAACTCCCAAACTCACGTAATATAATCATTCTAAGCTAATATAAGTGAATTGTGTATTTGAGTGTGTGCAAATTAACCTTTTACCTTCAACAAATTGCTTAGTCTTCAACCTTGATTGATAAGAAAACGTCAAATCCTATTTTTCGAGTCAGTCAAGTCCAAATTTGACTCGACCACAACTACATTTAATCAGATTTATGAGACTAAAATAATACATGGAGGTTCAACAATGTTGATTACTAAAATTAGCCAATTACAATACATATGCCTCATATGTTCTTTCAATTTCTCCCTTTGGTTATTTCATGACTAAACACTACAAGATTGAAAATAAAAAATTACAACTCTCGAATAGTGCATTGATTTTACTTGTGCATATGCCTTTACAATATTAATGCTTAACTAAGACAATTTGAAATTGATCTTGAAAACCCTTTTAAAAACTTGTACTTATCATGCACACTTACAAATAATTATTTACATGGTTTTGTCCAAATAAGCATTTCCCCCCTTTTTGACAAAAATAGACAACAAGTTCATCAGTTTCGCAATATAACCTGATATAACGTAGAACATAAAATGAACTACTCAAGTTATAGCACATGAATACATAATTAAGTGAAATAAAAAATAACTAGATCATCAAGAATCTCTAGCAGGTGCATCATCATCATCAGGAAAGTCCCCTTCATTGTTTGGCTCTGGAAATCTATCTCTAATCATCATCCTAATGTCCGCAAAACCCTGACGCATCTCATCCCATAATGAAAGAAACTCTACATAAGTAACAAGTTTGTTTGGATGATCGAATTGTCTCTCAGGTAGGTGTGCATTTGTAGGTATCTCCTGCTCCTCCTAATCTGCTCCATCATGCCCCCTAGTGTGAGACATCATGCGATGAACAACTGCAACATTTGTAGGTTTCATACCAACTAAGGTAGGCTCTCCTCGTAGGATCCTCAAACAAACATAAGTGAATATCCGACAGGAAGTATAGATATGACAACATCTCATGAGTATGCCATGTAAGAAGGTCATAATCATCCAAATATGATAGATGGCATATCTAGCTCCAACTGAGACTTCGACAAGAAAAACAAAATCCTAGTCATCATCCAATCAACTCTCTCCTTCCTTGCACTCCAAATGTCATAATGAACTATCACATGTAGCAAATGATAGTCAACAATCATCGAATGTGCTAGTAGTGAGATGTCGAGCTCTCTACCTCGCGGTAATCAACTTAAGTCCGATATCATAAGGTCTCCTCTCACAGCGAACCACCTCAGTGATAATGAGGGGCAACACGAACAGTTGTGCCTCTAGCAAATCCAATCAACACATCATCTCTGTCATATTTGAGTGTAGAAAACCATTGAAGAACGAGATGGGTAAACAGGTTGATATGTCATAGAGATCATCCAAAAGTACTCAATCTAGTATGGTTGAGCCTCTATCCACTCCATGGTAGGATGGCCAATTCTTATGCAATGCTCCACTCACACCGGGTCAGTCTAACCTTATCCCTTGTGCTACTGGATGCCCCTTGGTCATAAGAACCAGACTCGCCATCTATCTTTAACTTCTTTGCTCTTCTCATCTAAATAATTGGCAAAGAAATAAATCTTAGGGCTAAACATTTACTAGGAACTAATAATAAGACACAAATAAAGTCCTAGACTTTCAAAAGTTATTGAAATATGCATTCAAGTTTGAATTTTTGAAATTAAATAAAACCCTAAAACATTTTGTGTCTCATTGACTCCAAATTTTGATACATGATAGATTTCAATGTCTAGAACAAAAGTCATAACTAGATCTAAGTCCAATTTTAATTACATAATCCCAATTTTCTAAAATCCCCAATTTGACGATTGAACTTGAAACTGAATAGAAAAAATCGTGAAATCTTACATTTTACTTGTTCAAATTGTGTAAAATCTTAGGCAAACATAGATCAAACAATTCTAAACAATCTTACCTATTCAATATCATTGAAATCAACTTGAAATTCACTAAAAATAAAAAATTGAGTTCGGTTCAAACTTTGTCACGGATGAATTCATGAAATCGATGATGAAAACTGATGCAAATACACGCAAATCACACCAAAGTCGCCTCACAACTCATGTCTGCAATTGGAAATGGTGTGTTGTGGCATTCGAGTAATTTTAAAATAGTGTTTTAGGTGCGAAAAGCATCTAGCAATTGACCAATTAATCAAGAAATAATTCAAAATTTATTTTATGAAAAATGGACATTTTAAAAAAATACCATAAATTCTAAAATCTTTCAATACATTTATGTCAAAATAAGATTTTTTAATCCGTCATAAGTTAAAATAAAAATCATACATTAAAACAAACAATGTTGAGCTCCTGTTTGATGAATTTTCAATTAATTCTCCTTTAATGTAAGTTCAGCCATAGATTATGTTCATTCATACCTTGTCTTAGCTTAGTCAACTCTATTGGTATGTGATTGTCCATTTTTATTTCTTCTTGTTGACACTTTAATTCTCTTTTATAGTTTTTAGAAGAAACCACCAATGTTTTAAACTCGTGTCTCTTTTAATCTTGAATCTCCCAATATCACTCTTATTCAATTGAGACAAAGTTGTTCATATCCTAGTAAAGAAAATGTTCTCATTTTTCAACTCACTTTAACTAGAATCTATGTATACTTTCCCTAAAAGATAGAAAAAATTAAAAGCTCAAAATTGAATATGCCTATGCCTTTTCTAAGTTATGATATTTTTCCTCAAATCATTTTTTATAGAGCTTGACCTTTTCTAGATCCTCTCAACTTGCATTATTTTTTTCTTTTTCTTTATGTCAAGTGGATGAGTGCTTCATACTAGCATATGTCAATTTAAGTAGGTAGCCCTTTCCCATCATCTTTACGTGGACAATTATATTGACTAAAAGATATCGAAGTGAATAAAACTTACAATCATTGAAGCACATTACATGAAATTTTCTTTCTTTTGACTTCTAAAAAGAAATCTAGTTTTAGTTCCTCTAATTTGATCACTAATACCCCACTATAATTCAAATGCCTAAGTCAACTATGTCGAAGAATTATCTCTTGATATTTATTTATAAATTTGACTTGAGTCTACACATGATGTGTGTATATTTAAAAAATAGAGAATTATAACATCAAGCAAAAGAAAATCAAATTGATCTTCACAAGAGCTAAAAAGGTATATTTTGCCTCTTCGTTAAAGTATATTTGACCACAAATCATGTTGCTTTTCAGCTTAAAAGAAAAATAATTACTTTAATTAAGATCTCAACATATCAAAAACAAAACCAAAGCAAAAGACTAGACTAATGTCTTTGTGTTTTTTATCATATTCTAAATTTTGTTTATTTTTTCATTCAAACCTATAAATAAGAAAACATGAAAACAATAAAAAATGATATAAAAAACTAAAACATATGTTGTCCAAAAGATCAAAAGAATTAAATCATGGACAATCAAATCAATCTCTTTACTTATAGATGACAAGCTCCTTAGCTTTGCCTAACCAAACTATCCTCAGGCAATCTAAGGTGTTTTTACTTGCTCTTCCTTATTGATCCTTCAATGCTTGAAGATTAAACTTTCTCACCCATATGATCATCATCTTCTTCTTATAGACTTGGTGGGGCAGTTTAGGGGTATGGGTAGGGGGATTCTTCTCCTTCATCTTTGGCCTAAGTTTGAAAGGGTGGCTGTTTGGACACTATTTTCTAGTATGGGAATCTTTGTGGAAAATATAACATACTCCTACAATTCTAGAATCTATTTTCACCTTCTTTCCTCTTGACCTAGGTGGGTTGCATGAGTCTCATGACCTAGTATAAAGTGAGACTCTTCACTAGAACCATCGTCCTCCATTCTTTCATGGAAGGCACTATAGTTGCACAATTCTTCTTTTTCAGAAGAGCTCTCCTCAAAATAAGTTGTTAAAGCACCTTTCTCTTTTTCTTTTTATCAAACCCCTTTGATTTCCTAGACTTATCATTAGAAGAACTATCAGAGTTATTATTATGACAACTAGCAACAAAGTAACCCAACTTACCACACTCAAAATATTTCATGTTCATCCTATCCTGTATATTTTGCCTCTCATTCTTCTTTTGCCTTACCTCTTCCCTGAATTTTGACACTTATTCTCAAACCTAAAGTTTTAAATATTCAAAAACTTTCTTAAAGTTTTTAGCTAACAAGAGCATTTGTTCATCTTCATCCTTAGTTTCATCATATTCTTCTATGGTGTTCAAAGCTTTAGACTTCTTAGAATATTTCTTAGAAGACTTAAGGATAATTTATTTTTCTTTAGATTTTTTAAACAATTCCTTTTTTTATGAGACTCCTCTTACATCTAAAAAGTTCTTAAATTTCCTAAAACTTCCTCAATATCTAAGGTGTCAATTTTCTTAGATTTATTAATTGTAGCCACCTTAATTTTGAATTTTGAGGACAAGGACCTTAAAAGTGTTTTTACCACAAGGTAATCTAGTTTAGGCTCTCCTAGTTGAACACTTGTGTTAACAATGTCCAATATTTTATTATAATATTAAAAAATTGTCTGTTCTTTACTCATTATAATATTTTCAAACTTTAGGGTAAGCATATGTAACCTAGACACCTTTACAGACTTGGTTCCCTCATTCTATTTAACACGTTTTTCTCAGTTTACTTTAGTCGAAATACAAATTGAGATTTACCTATGACATTAAACAAAGCACTACGGGCTACACTATTTTAATTTGCAAGCTTAGTATCATTCTCATCTCCTTCACCCTCATCTTTTAAGATTGAATTTTCATATTTGTCTTTAGTCATGGGAGGATTCCAACCTTTAATCATAACTTTCAAAGCATTACTATTAAGAACTTAAATAAAGGCTCTCATACTATTCTTCCAATAAGAAAAATTTTGACCATCAATTAATGGTGGAAGATTCATGGGATTTCCTAAATCCCCATGTTCAACCATTGAACTATTCGAAGCAGCCATTAAGATCAAACAAACTAGAAACACCCAAACAACAAGTTTTAAGCACAAAAGGCAAAGAAAATTCTAAAATCAAGAAAAATAAGTACTTAGGGCACACAAAGCAGCGAGTTTCACAAATTAAATTTTAATAGAAAAACAAGTAAATCAAGAAAAATTATCAGATAAACTCCTAATACAAGAAATATAACTAAGAATCAAAACCTAGAAAGTTTAAACAAGATTGACATGCACTAGCATGCGAAACAAGATTGATAGGATGAATTAATGTAAATTTTAAACAAAAACCCTCAGCTACCAATTGAGAGTTTAATATTCATCTAAATAGCAATAGAAGATTACTAGATTGCCCTTAGTCCAATTTTCTTAAAAAAAATAAAGACTATGAGTTCTGGTCTCAATGCCTAGAATTTCTATTAAGCAACGAAAATAAAGTATCTCTCTATTCATGATCATCCTATCAGTCAATCAAATAACAAAACATGCAACTCACACATGAAAATACAAGGATTTAATGTGAAAAACCCCAACTAGGGTAAAAAATCATGGAAGCCACTCTTGGCCCAAAATCAATGCACTAAATAGTATTACACTATATAAACACAAGCAAACTGCCAAAATTTGTTGTTGACTACCCAAAACTCCTTGTTGCTTAGATCTTCAAAAGTTTCTTTCATTACTGGCCTTCAAGTCTTATCTCCTCAAGCACTTGAAAATTTTCTTCTACTTCCTTTTTCTTTTCATCCTTCTAGTCACAACAATAAGCTCCTCTTGTTCTTTGTCTTCGAGCCTTAATGCTCTTCAATTGCTTGGAAGATTTTCCGCCAACGACTCTTTTAATTGGTACGTAAAACTCTTCTCTTTTTGTTGTGTCTTCAAGAAATCACCATTAGCATAAGCATGAAGCACAAAGATAATTTCCTTTTGGAAAACAATGGAAATAAACTCTCCTTTCTTTTATATAAATATATAGAGTTTTATCTCTTAAATTTCATGATTCCCTATCCTTTCAATAGTACACTAAGTTGGTTTAAGTGTTTGCCTTCAATTGGGAATGAAATCTCTTCCAAAAAGGCTTAAACTAGTTAACCAACATAGACCGCGATCAATTGTTTGACACAATGATTGATCATTCACTCTTTTTATTAGAGTATGATTCACTTAGAAATTGATCATTCAATACTACAATCGATCGATAAACACGTCTATATGCAGACAAATAGTCCTCTATGTACACATTTCTTATTTACCCCATACAAAACCCTTAAAATTACTCATATCTACCCCACAAAATCTGAATTTTTTTCCTCCTTGGCTCTACCCTTCCTCCCTTCTTATTTGGTGTTGGCATCAGTGCTAGCAGATAGTAGCTTCAATTTTATTTCTTATTTCGCCAATATCGTTGGTGCTCGATGAAACAAAGGTGGTCACAGCCAAGTCACAACTTTTTAGTAACACCCTCAAATTTTCTTCTATGATTTTTAGAAATTTTTTGTGAATGTTTTTACTCCATTTGACATAAACTGCATAAGTGGGTAAATGGGTCCGTACAATTGGGTTGGGCAAGGTGTGCGTCAACTAAGCCAGCTAGCCCATCTACCAAAGCTTGCTTTTGTGCCAAGTTGAAGAACATCTCAAGTTTGGCCAAATTTGAACCAAACTGATTTGACTTGTTCTGATTGGTAATGATTGGAAAGAGCCCAACCTAGAGAGGGTAGTTGCCCTAGGGAAGACTCGGTCCATAAGAAGCCACCCCCCACCCTCCCTATTTTCCCTCTCTCTCTCTCTCTTAATTTGGTCTGCCTCCCTCCCCCATATCCTTCTTGGGGCTCTACCCCCTCCGTCTCTCTCCCTCTCTCAATTCGTCTCCCCCGTTCTTCTTTTATTCTTCTCCTATCTTCTTCTCCCATGTTTCTTTATTGTTCCACCTTTATCTACCAAAACAACTGTCACGCCCTGGCGATGCCCGACCCAAGCCGAACCCGGTCCAATGGCCGGTCAAGCTCGCAGGGGCGACGAAGTGAAGATTGAGAAATGATCTAGCGGAAGACTTAACCCTAACCAAGGGCGATTAACAAAAATAAAGAGTACGCACAATCCTTTGAGCAAGAGTAAATAAAAGGGAAGGAAAAGGTGTTGCTTATCACAAAGTAAACAACAATCTCAAACCCACAAGCTTAGTTAAGTAAAGTCCACACGGCTCAAAATAAGTGATAAGCATCACAACTGTAAAATATGACATAAATCCAAAACAAGAACCCTACACAAAGGTTCTAACATAAAGCATGAAACAAAAGAAGGTAAGTCACACAACGATCTCCATGATCATATCCAAGCCACCTCCGACCTTTCCTTAAAGAGGAGATCCTGTCCGTCTGTGTGTCGCACCACGCAGCCCCAAATCAAAACACACAAAGAGGGGTGAGTTTAACAAACCCAGCAATGGTTTTAATATCACTAACAACATTGAAAATATGATAGCATGGCAATATAATCTTTCAGATCAAAGATTGGTAAGGTGCATCATCTTCTGATCACATATTCACATCACTTAAAACTGCATCACAGTGCATAATCAACCTGCATGGATGTATCTCTAACATACATATTCCCACATGCATAATATCATCACAATCTGCATGGATGTATCTCTAACATATATATTCCCACATGCATTCACATCATAACCAATCCCACATGGATGTATCTCTAACATACATATTCTCACATGCATAATATCATCACAACCTGCATGGATGTATCTCTAACATACATATTCCCACATGTATAATATCATCACAACCTGCATGGATGTATCTCTAACATACATATTCCCACATGCATTATATCATCACAATCAACCTGCATGGATGTATCTCTAACATACATATTCCCACATGCATAATATCATCACAATCAACTTGCATGGAAATATCTCTAACATACATATTCCACATGCATAACATCAAAATCAACTTCCATCAAGGAGTAATCACACATTAATGTCACACAGACGGGAGCATGGACAAGGCCACGAAGGCGTGTCATGGTCCAAAATTCTACACAAGAATTAAAGAAAGATCGGGGTTGTCAATCCCTAATACTGCTCACCCTGGACGATCCTGGCTAAGGATGTCCCATTCTCACACAGAGAATCTAGAGTAGGGGTGTTCGCCCAGGGACATCTCCTGCGGAGGGAAGAGCCCGAGTTCTCACATAGAGAACCCTAGAACACGTGGTAGTGGGGTGCATACGACATACCACACTGGATTCTCAGGGTCTAGATGACACTCATAATAACATTCTCACAATCCGCAGGACAAGTACACAACTCGTCCCCACATCATTCCATTTAACAAGACTCAACCCGGGGAGTGCACTCGTTCCACACAGGAACTTCAAATCGAAATATGTCCTTTCGGACCATTCAACTTGCGATTTATCCACGACCGATCAATCCAGCACACAATTTCATCACATTGTATCCAATCGGTCAAATTCGATAAATCACGATGAAGCCTCAATTGGAAATCCATTTTCATGATGCATGCAGCATGGTACATACGTGGGCAAAGCATACATGAATCCTAATCCATGATAAGTGCTCTCATCAGCCCCTAATACATCATTCATAATCACAATATCAAGCTTCAACATCATCATTCAAACCCCCACATGTGTGTGTGTAACTAGTAGAAGCATTTCACATAATGCATACCAACATGCTTGAAAATAGACTCACTACCATACTACACATGTGAATTTCCATCTAAACATGAATTCCAGCGGAAATCATAGAAGAAGAATCGTTGAAATCATATATCAATTCAAAATTCAACCACAAAGGCTAAACACATATTTTAACAACCCGTCTTCCGGTTATGCTTAACCCGGGGGGGTTAAGGGTAATTTCATAATTTAATATCATGGTTACGGGGTTTCATTAGGTGAAATCCCTGTATCTGGGTAGAGCTCGAAGTAACGAGCACAACGCACCCAAGAACACTCAAAACGGAGGTTGGGAACGAAAGTTACGACCTCGGGAAATGTGCCACATGGGTGGGACCCACTTTAAAAGTGCGAGATAACCTACCCATGTGGGGTCTAGTTTTGAAGGGCTCGTCAATACGAGTCCATCGGTACTAAGAACGTACGATTCCGACTTCGGGATAAAAAGTTATCGCGTTTTGAAGTTGGAATTGTGTTTAAGTGAAATAATAATAAAATATTCAGAAAAAGACAGAATAGATGACGTCAGCAGCCGAGTCGAGCCGAGCCGGAGCCGAGTCGCGCCTGAGCCGCTCTGGGGAGCAGTGCGCCACGCGGCGGCGCGCGATCACGGCCGTCCGCGCGACGCGGGTCCTGCGCGCCGCGCGCAGCGCGTTAACGCGCGCGTTATGCGCACCGCCTCTGATTTTGGGCCAATTGCGATGCGCCATGTGGCACGAGCGCGTGCGCGCGTCTTTCCTCTTCTTCCGTACGCTCGCACGCCAGTTTTCTATAAATAGCTCATTTCGTTCATTGTTCTGGAGGAGTTTCTGGAGTCATTCTGCGTCCGTTTTCTTCCGTTCAAAATGCGTTCCTAGCTAAATCGAGGGTGCTCTACGCAATGGAAGCGTCAATTTTTCAAGTTAGCAACTCTATATAGGGGAAACGTTCCGGGCCAAGGGGAGGTTATATCCGCCGCCTACGGGCGCGAAAAGGGTAAAATATCTCCGGGTAAGGGGAAATTCTCCCACGTTTTCTCATTTTCCGTTCTTCATTTATTACTCATTTTAAATCCGATTAGAGTCGTTTAAGAGGCCTTCCTAGCTAATTCGATGGTGAGCAATGCAATGGAAGCATCCACTCCTCGAATTATCAATGTTTTGTGAGAGAAACATCCCAAGGGTAAGGGGAGGTTCTGCCCGTTGCCTATGGGCACGGGAAGGGAAAAGTGTCTCGGACAAGGGGAGGTTCTGTCCGCTGCCTACTGGCGCTGTGAGGGTAAAATGTCTCCGGGTAAGGGGAGGTTCTGTCTTCCGTCTACGGACACAAGAAGGGTAAAGTATTCCGAAGTTACATGAGGTTCTGGCCGCAGCCTCCGGATCGGAAAGGGCGGACGCACTGAGGAAACGAGCAACTCCGAACATCGCCACTTTCGAAATTGGAGGGGAGTACGCTTTCCTAACCTTCTAGTTTAATATGCTTTATATGACTGCACATCTTGATTTATTCTGTTGTGATATGAAATGCTTTCTGCTATGACGTGACATACTCTGATCTGATATGACCAGTATGGTCGGGTAAAATCTGATATGATCTGATATGATCCAACAGGTTCTGTAGTGTGTTCTGCTCCGCTCTATGATAGAGTGGAATATGTGTTTTGTTAGTCTTCTTCTCACCTACGTGAGATGTGTGTTTTCTGATTTATTGGCTTTCATTTAACTCCGACGACTGATAAGATTTCCGTTGGATTCCGGATGAATCATTCAAATATAACGTATACGTATTTTATCGTATATGATTTTCTGATGTTTGGTAAATGTATTAGCCATTAGGCAGAACTACGTTCGGACCCGATCGTATTGGAATAACGTCAGAGATGGTATCCAATAAGTACGTAGGCAACCAACGATAAAATAACGTTGGCCCGATCCAAATTAGTTATAAAATTAGGTTTATTCTGAGCTACGCACAATGGAACGTTAAAGCTCCGTAGTGCGCATATGAACGTTACGACTCTCGCACTCAGAGTCTGCAGCTCCTGGTCAGTCGGTTTTAATTTTTTCGCTAATTTTCGACACTCCGATTGTGTCTTCCGATCTAACCCCCGGTCCGGGTCAGGTGGTGCGGGTCGGGGTGTTACAGAATGGTATCGGAGCATTACTCTGTCTGCGAGAGAAAAATATTTTAAAATATATTTTGAGGTGTTTCAAATTCCAATTTTTAAATTGGAATTTCTTTGTAACGAATGTATTTTTGGATTTAATATAAAGTTCGACTGTGATTTTGCCGTTTTGTACATATGTCATCGGCTTTATGACAAATTGTTATTTTCAATGTGTTGTTCTGCATTTATGATATCAGAATTAAAATAACCTCTGATTATGTTTTTACCATTCCACCTGCATGTTAACGAAAAAAAAAAATCCTAAATGTTAGTTTTGCGTATGTGACATTGGAATTAAGGATAATTCCGATCATGAACCTCCATTCTCTACGACTGATATCGGATTTAATGCTTACTCTGATATTGAATTTTTGTTTCATACGTGTGACATCATATTTAATGCCAACTCTCATTTTTGAATTTTATGTTCCACATGTATTATATCGGATTCAAAGAAAATTTCGATTATGAATCTTTTATTATTTATCTGTGATACAGGATTTGTGGATTCCAATTTTTGAACTTCTGCATATGTTATATTAGATTCAAGATGAATTCTGATCATGAGTTTTTGTTCTCCAAATGTTTTATTCGATTTTATACAAACTTTGATTTTTTGACTTCCGACTTTGAATTAGAAATAATTTTAAATTTCTATCTTGCAAGTAATTGCTGCTAACGACAATTTTATGAAGTTTGATTTCAAATCAGAAATAATTTGAATGTCTGAAGTTGTTACATAAGGATTTGGTACATCAATCCTTCTTATAAAAGTTTAATTCTGAATCTAAATTGATTTGAAAATTTTACATTGAATAAATTGTATCAGGTTTTGATTCGTAATTTTTATTTAAGAATGTGAGACATTGGAATTGCTCTCGACTTTAATATTTATAAAATATGATTCATTTAATTATGAGTAATTTAGAATTTTTGTTCAACTTATGTTATATCAGATTGATATTACAAATTTCGCATTTGAATTGTTATTATCTAAAAATTATTGTTCTTAATATCGGTTTGAAATAGATTCCAATTTTTGATAGGAATTAATTTGAAAATTTGTTTCAACTGTAATACTTGACTTAATACGACTTCTGATATTTGAACTTTCTGTTTGATATATCTACAATTGAATATAATACGAATCTTCTGTTATATCGAATTTAATAGGAATTATGTTTGCATGTGTTGTATTAGATTCCCAATGGACTCCGATTTTATTCTGATTTATAAATTAAAATTATGTTTTGTATGTGTGGTATCTGATTTGAATTGAACTCTGATTTTACGAATTCCGGGTTTGAACTTTTTGTCTGGCCTATACATTAGATTTAATACGAACTACAAAGTTATAAATTTTAATTTTGTTGAGAATGGTTTAACAATTTTGTTCTAAAATCAGTTGTATTAATTTGTTTTAAAATCCTATTTTTCATATGTTACATCAAAATTCCAAGGAACTCCAAATTTGTGAATTTTGATGACTTGAAATTTTAATCTGTCCATATAGTATCGGACTTTATCTGAATCTGTCCATATAGTATCGGACTTTATCTGAATCTTGATTTTTATAAATTTTAATAAATCAAAAATATCTGTTCTGAAAATATATTACATAATTATTTTAGTAACTTAAATTTTAAATAGTCTGTCAAATTTATGATAGTAGAATTACCAATGATTAATCATCAAACACCCGTGATATGGAAATTGGGGTTAGTCTATAGAAACAATTTTTTTTTAACTTCAAGTTTGATTTGGAATTTTGTTCTGAGTACCATGTTAACCGGGATTATATGTTCTGATTTAAATGTGCAAAATTTGTTTACTGTCATACGTTTTGATATCTGATGAAATACCTCTAAAATATATATATATATATATATATATATATATATATATATATATATATATATATATATATATATATATATGTTTTAAATCGAGATGACTTGATTTTTTTTATATATAAAAGAACTCTATGAAAAGAGTCCGAATGATGTCTGATGTATTTTCCGTCTAATATTTTCAATTCTGAATGATTCCGAGAAAAGATTCTGAGTAACAACTACTTCTGATAAAAATTTCTGCTCTGATGCGTATACTGATACGCGAGTGCTTGCACTCTCTGGATACCCACCGAGAAAAATAATCGGTTCTAGTATGCACACGGGTGTGGAGCATCATGGGAAAGCTCCTCACTTTCTGAGCTCCTTGCTACCCCATGAGTATGAGGGGAACGCCGTTTGGTATCACGGCTCTGGTTTTCTCGTCATTTGGACGAACCGACAAATTGTGCATCTGTTTCTGCATCAAAATTATTTCTGAATGAGTCTTTTCTGATAAATGATTTTGTGAAAAAGATTATAATCATTTTCATATATTTTTGCTTAAGCATTATTTTAGATTTTAACTCAACCCACAGTGTAGGGGGTTTTAAATTCTAAATTTATGCTTATTACACATGTTTTCGGAAAATACGATATTGGAGAACTAATTTATACATATTGCATTATGTTTTGAATATGTGCACTTTCTTGGTAGTTTTAGGGTAAAACCTAAAAGTATCAGTGCACTCTCTGTCTGGATACCTACCGAAAAATCGGTTCTGGTGCATGTATATAGGAGTGGAGCATCATGGGAAAGCTCCTATCCTTCTGAGCCTCACGCTACCCCATGAGTGTCGAGGGGAACGCCGTTCGGTATCACGGCTCTGTTCTACCTGATCTATCTTTTTGATTTGTTTATTCTGTTCGATCTGTTCAAATCTGTCAAATCTGTTTGACCTGTTTGTTCTGTCTGATCTGTTTGTTCTGTCTGATCTGTTCGTTCTAATCTGTATGTTCTGTCAATTCTGTCTAATTTGTTTGATCTGATCTGTCCAATTTGTTTGATTTGATCTGTCCGTTCTATTTAATATATCGGATTTGTCTATTTATTCCGTTTTGTGTAATCTATATGTTCTGTCTGATATATCTGATCTATCCGTTCTGTTTGTTATGACTGCTATGTTCATTATGTTCGTTTTGTCTATTATGTATGTTTTGTCTGATCTGTTGTTTTGTCCATTTTATTCTGTTTGTTCTGTTTGACTGATCTATCAGTTATGTCCTATTTGTCTGTTTTATCTACTATATATCCGATCTATTTGATCCATCTATTATATCCAATCATTTTTGTCTCGGCCTCGATCTAGTTGATCCGCATCGAAGTTTCTAATATGTCTTATCTATCGGTTCTATACATGTCGATATGTCGATTATGTCTATTACATGCGATATGTCAGTTATGTCTGATCTATCAGTTTTGTCAATTCGGTTTAATCTATATAATCTATCTGTTCTGATCAATCTATTATGTCTTTTCTATCCGTTCCATTTGTTTTGCGGATATGTATACGATATGTATATTCTGTCTAATCTGATCTGTTTATTTGATCTGACAGACCCGTCCATTCTATTTAATCTGTTTGTTCTTTTCTGATCTTGACAAATTGTCTGACTTTGAAAATACTATTCACTTTCTATTATCTGATATAAATTATCAGATTTTGATTGTGTGATTTATCAGGTGATTTAATTATGACAAATTTTGGATTGATTTATCTGTTATGATTTGATTCGCTCTATTTCCGAAAAAAATTACTTATCCGATGTTATAAATCCATTCTGATGTGAGTTATCTGCATTTCAAATAGTTGAATTTTATCCTAATCATAAGTTGTCAGATTATGTTTCTGAAGGGTTGCCAATAGAGTTCAATAACCCTATGTTGCTATATTATGTTTAAAGTATTTTCTTTGATTCTGTTTCTAAAATGGTTTACTCTGATGAGTTTTATCTGATAAGTTATCAGATTATGATATGTTTCTGAATGTTATCTCTGGTTATAAATTTACCGGATTCATGTTTGTTATTTGATTAACGGTCGACATTCTTGTCAATTTTGTATTTTGACAAGTATGTTCAGGAGAATTGCGGGGACGCAATTCCTTTAAGGGGGGAAGAATGTAACAACCCGTCTTCCGGTTATGCTTAACCCGGGGGGGTTAAGGGTAATTTGGTAATTTAATATCAGGGTTACGGGGTTTCATTAGGTGAAATCTCTGTATCTGGGTAGAGCTCGAAGTAACGAGCACAACGCACCCAAGAACACTCAAAACGGAGGTCGGGAACGAAAGTTACGACCTCGGAAAATGTGCCACATGGGTGGGACCCACTTTAAAAGTGCGAGATAACCTACCCATGTGGGGTCTAGTTTTGAAGGGCTCGCCAAAACGAGTCCATCGGTACTAAGAACGTACGATTCCGACTTCGGGATAAAAAGTTATCGCGTTTTGAAGTTGGAATTGTGTTTAAGTGAAATAATAATAAAATATTCAGAAAAAGACAGAATAGATGACGTCAGCAGCCGAGTCGAGCCGAGCCGGAGCCGAGTCGCGCCTGAGCCGTGCGCCACGCGGCGGCGCGCGATCGCGGCCGTCCGCGCGACGCGGGTCCTGCGCGATCGTGAGGCGGACCGCGCGACGCGCTCGGGACGCGCGGCAGACGCGCGCGGCGCGGTCCTGCGCGGCGCGCGCAGCGAGTTAATGCGTGCGTAACGCGTGTGTTATACGCACCGCCTCTGATTTTGGGCCAATTGCGATGCGCCATATGGCACGAGCGCGTGCGCGCGTCTTTCCTCTTCTTTCGTACGCTCGCACGCCAGTTTTCTATAAATAGCTCATTTCGTTCATTGTTCTGGAGGAGTTTCTGGAGTCATTCTGCGTCCGTTTTCTTCCGTTCAAAATGCGTTCCTAGCTAAATCGAGGGTGCTCTACGCAATGGAAGCGTCAATTTTTCAAGTTAGCAACTCTATATAGGGGAAACGTCCCGGGCCAAGGGGAGGTTATATCTGCCGCCTACGGGCGCGAAAAGGGTAAAATATCTCCGGGTAAGGGGAAATTCTCCCACGTTTTCTCATTTTCCGTTCTTCATTTATTACTCATTTTAAATCCGATTAGAGTCGTTTAAGAGGCCTTCCTAGCTAATTCGATGGTGAGCAATGCAATGGAAGCATCCACTCCTCGAATTATCAATGTTTTGTGAGAGAAACATCCCAAGGGTAAGGAGGTTACGCCGTTGCCTATGGGCACGGGAAGGGAAAAGTGTCTCGGACAAGGGGAGGTTCTGTCCGCTGCCTACTGGCGCTGTGAGGGTAAAATGTCTCCGGGTAAGGGGAGGTTCTGTCTTCCGTCTACGGACACAAGAAGGGTAAAGTATTCCGAAGTTACATGAGGTTCTGGCCGCAGCCTCCGGATCGGAAAGGGCGGACGCTCTGAGGAAACGAGCAACTCCGAACATCGCCACTTTAGAAATTGGAGGGGAGTACGCTTTCCTAACCTTCTAGTTTAATATGCTTTATATGACTGCCATCTTGATTTATTCTGTTGTGATATGAAATGCTCTCTGCTATGACGTGACATACTCTGATCTGATATGACCAGTATGGTCGGGTAAAATCTGATATGATCTGATATGATCCAACAGGTTCTGTAGTGTGTTCTGCTCCGCTCTATGATAGAGTGGGATATGTGTTTTGTTAGTCTTCTTCTCACCTACGTGAGATGTGTGTTTTCTGATTTATTGGCTTTCATTTAACTCCGACGACTGATAAGATTTCCGTTGGATTCCGGATGAATCATTCAGATATAACGTATACGTATTTTATCGTATATGATTTTCTGATGTTTGGTAAATGTATTAGCCATTAGGCAGAACTACGTTCGGATCCGATCGTATTGGAATAACGTCAGAGATGGTATCCAATATGTACGTAGGCAACCAACGATAAAATAACGTTGGCCCGATCCAAATTAGTTATAAAATTAGGTTTATTCTGATCTATGCACAATGGAACGTTAAAGCTCCATAGTGCGCATATGAACGTTACGACTCTCGCACTCAGAGTTTGCAGCTCCTGGTCAGTCGGTTTTAATTTTTCTGCTAATTTTCGACACTCCGATTGTGTCTTCCGATCTAACCCCCGGTCCGGGTCAGGTGGTGCGGGTCGGGGTGTTACACATATAACATCACTCATTTCATCATTGAGTCATGGCATTCACCAACATCCACACACTGCTAACCACAATCTATCATGACAAATCAGTCCAACAATAGGTTATAATCCTACTGAAAATATGTTTAACCAAAGGGAAACAACCATTCATAATTTGAAGATAACGATTCCAACATCATGCCACAAAACATAAGTCATTTCACAAATTTCTAAGCATATATCTCAATTCCATAATCTCAATAGCATGCATTTCCAGTAGCATAATATGGCTCAAAACACTCCACATTCATATAAAATTGGCAAGCTAAAGTGGAATCGTCAAAATAGACATCATATGCACAACATACAATTTTACTGTGTAGCCGATCGAACGCCCTGCAGGCCGATCAATCGGTTACACGCAAAATTTTGAAATTTGCAGTTCGGCCGTTCGAACGCCCATCATGCTGTTCGATCGGCTAAACTAGAAAACCGACATTTCGGCAGTGTTGTCGATCGATTGCCCGTAAGGGCCGTTCGATCGCCAACAAAGCAGAACAATCCATCTTCTTCCTTTCGCAAAATCAAACCGAAACACCATTGATAACACTTCAAATCTACATCTAACACCCTAATCATCATCGAAAGTCCTTCTTGACTTCCAGAACATCAAACCATACCATAATAATGCAAAACCCTAAGAAATCGGGATTAAATAATTTCATTTTCTAATCTTACCATTAACACACCAAATCAAGCAAACCATTTCGAAATAAGCCAAAAATGAAGAGTTTTACCATGGACAAACAGAGATTTTGAAGACCCATTACCTCAGCACTTGATTAAGCTTGGATTGAAGAGTCACCCTTCTTGAAATCCTTGAAAACACAATGAGTTTGAATTAAACCCTAATAGAAATTGATTTACTCAAGAAATCCCTAATTAAATCTTAGATCTAAGGCTTGTTGGTAGTAAAAATCAAAATTTGAATGTTAGGGTTTGTAGTAAAACACAAATAAGTAGTTTTTGATGCCCAAAAACGAATTGAATCAAGGGGAAAATGGTAGATTTGAAAGAAATTAAGAAGAAAGCCGTGGATTAGTCCTTAATTAGAGTAAGCTTACCTTAATCGGCTTCTAATTCTGGCCTAAGTTGGGATTAGGCCAGCCCTCCTTCCTTAGCCTATTCCCAAAAATGGAAATGGCTCAGGTCTGCCCTTTTATAGTAAGGGTTGGGGTATGCATAGGTAAGTTTTGGGGTGTAAATAGGAAAAGTAGGCTAAAAGTGGGTATTTTGCAAATTTAGACTCTGATTAAGCCTAATAAAATTCTAAAAATTTTTGTATGACCTTAAGTATATGTCTAGGTTCATTTGACCCAAAAATAAAAATTTCAACGGTGGGGCCCACAGGCGTCCCGCCAAAACCCTAATTTTTGGGAAAATAGTAAAAATTCCAAAATATCCCAAAAATTCACATTTGGTTTAAAATCACTTAAAACCACTAATATTGAAGTTAATTTTGGTTAAAACCATCACAAACACTATTTATTTTACAAAATCACCGAATAAGATCAGAAAACGCGTTAATCTCATGATAACCCATAATTAAAGAAAACCAAAAACCGGTTTAAAGATGAGGGTCCTTACATCAACACTCTAGAAAGCTTTAGATTTAAGTTCTCTATCATTGGATCATCACTTTGGGAGGATATACATCAGCTTGGGACACCTTAGAGGACTATTTGATAGTCATTTTGATCAAATCAAGATAAGAGGAATCATATTCCGTTTGCTTCTACTTTAAATAGAGGGAATCTGATTCCTCTTATCTTGATCAAGGAATAAATTTACTTCTACTTCTACAAAATTGGGTTTTTCAAATCAAATCGAGAGGTAAATGACTTCCACTTGTTGATCTTCATGCTCGTGGTTATTTTTCTTAATAAATGTTCAATCGAGTTTGATACATGATTTCATTGAAATTATCATGATTTGATGGAAAATAATGTTGATTGATTTTTATTTCATGCCTAAAAGTATGATATTTGATGTTCTTAATTTCTATAGTTAATATGCTTCGATTGCCATGATTATAGCATGTTTCATGATGTATTGTTTGTTCCCAAATTTCTCTCACTAGAAAGATCATTTTTATCCAAGGCTTTCCTAGAATCTTTTTTACCTAAACTTTTTCTTAAAGTTCCCTGACTCATTGCTCTCACTGAGGTAAAATTTTCATATTTTTCCCAAAGTTTATCCTATTCAAGAGTCATCTTTTCTAGAGACTGATTTTCGGCTAGCAAGTAGTAACTTGTCTTTCAAACTTCATGTGGGAGGATCTACATCAGTTTGGGATGCCATTAAATGATTGGTTGTCTTTTAATTGAATTAAGGTAAGATGAATTGGATTCCCTTTGCTCTTGATTGTAGTGTAAATATGTGATATGTGCCTTAGGTTTTTTGTGTTTTTTTAGTGTTTTGATCAAGGAATATATTTTTTCTCCTTTCTCCTTCCAAATAAACTTTTTGGAATTGAATCGAGAGGTACATGATATGTGATATACTTTCTTGTGGTTAGTTTCAAGTATTGATTTGCATGTTTAATATTAGAGTTTTTCTTAATACATGTTTCAAGTACATGTGCTACAAGATTTGTTGGAATATTATCAAGTTTGATAAATTTCATGGTTGATCTATGGTCTTTATTGATGCCTTAAAGTATGCTATTTAATTCTTCTAATTACTATAGTTAATGTGTAAATTTATTGTCTTGATTATTGCATGTTTCATGTTGTATTGTTTGTTCCCAAAATTTACTAGGTCTCTAGAAAGGTCGCTTCTATTTGAGGCCTTCTGATAATCTTTTTTATCTAAATTTCTCTGAGAGGTTCCAAACTCATACCTCTCTATTTGATAAATATTTAATGGTTTTTAATTAAGTTTATCCCATTCAAAGAGTAATCTTTTTGGAAGTAAGTTTTTGGCCAATTGGCAGTAACTTGAATTTTAGACTTTATTTAGAGGTCTTTTCTTCACAAAATAGCCTACAAAAATTATTGGATATCCTAAAGTATGTCTTTTTCATGTATTATTTTTGGAAAGTATCCCTATTAATATATATTTATTTGATTTTATGGAATCTATTAGAACATATATGGACATACATATTGTAGTTGGCTGATTTCCTTGATCAAAACTATGTCAAACTTCATATATGTAATTAGTCTTAGGAATCTAACTAGATTTAGTTGTGATTGAGTCAAATTTAGAATTGATGGACTTAAAAAGTAGGAGTAGGCATGTTCTTATGGATCAAGGTTGAAGACTAAGAGTTTTGAAGGTAAAAGAGATTAATTTTGCACACACACACATATAGAAATCATATAGAGTAGCTTAGAAAGTGATATTGGAGTTTTATACCAAATTAGGACAAAAAGGGCAAAATTGTCAAAATATTGTGCAATTGATTGATCGTTGCAATTAGATTGATTGAATCAA
This sequence comes from Saururus chinensis, assembly GCA_035235625.1. Taxonomy (NCBI): domain Eukaryota; kingdom Viridiplantae; phylum Streptophyta; class Magnoliopsida; order Piperales; family Saururaceae; genus Saururus; species Saururus chinensis. The sequence continues at coordinate 27,016,581 of CP141144.1, forward strand.
TCGATCGGCACTTTAAACAATCCTTTGTCAAAATAGACCAAGAGTTTATTGATCGATCGCCCAGTTGATGGATCAATCGCTAGCCAAGTCATACCCTTATCAAACAATGAACAATCTATCGGTGCCTGTTATAATTAGCTAATTTGAGCCTTTCCCAAAGATATTGTTTCCTAATTAGAGTTAAATTCTTAAACCGATATAGAGGCTTATTTAAAGGCTATGGAATCACGAAATTGAAGAGAGAAAAACCTAGAAAATGATAGAGAGGAGAGGAGAGTTTCTTGTCCATTGTTTTCCTAGAAAGATCACCCTTCAAGTTCATATTAATGGTGGTTTCATGAATACACAAAATTGAAAGAGATGAATTTCATAAGGCAAACAAAAGAAGAGTTGTAGCAAAATCTTCAAAGGAGTTGAAGAAATTCAAAGGTGGATCAACAATTGAAGAATTGAATCTTTGATTGAGTTGATAGAAGTAGGCTAAAATGGAACACAAAGAGAGAAAGCTTCAAGGATTTGTAGCAGGGAGAAAATGAGTTTTCACTTGTGTCGAGTCTAAAGAGGACAATTATTCTTTGCATCTTGTAAGTTCTTTCTTACTAGTCCTTTGATTTGGTCTTGTGAGGCAATTGTGATTTTTCATCAAAGTTTGGGTTTTCCACATATATCTCAAGTGTTCACACATGTTTTGCAAGCTTGGGTTAATTGAATGCTTTATAGATTGATAGATAATATACATACACATTAAGTTTTAACATTATCAGAATCTAGAATGTGGATTCTGATAATTTAATATCCATTTGTTCAATTGATTTCGAATGATTCTAGTTTGTGTCATTTGAGATCCATCTATGCAGAAATTCTAATTCTACAAAATATTTTTCAAAATTTAAAAAAAATTAGTCAAAAATTAAAACAATAGAAAACAAAACTAACTACTCCACTTCCACAGGAAATCTCGATTGCATTTAGCATATGCAACTAGCCTTTAAACCCCTAGCTTACAGTAGTGGACGAGTTATGTCTCGTGAGGGTTTGCAGTGAATCTACCCACAAAATTCAAAACTAGAATGATAAAGACAATTAAAATTAAAACCACGTCAAATTTATAAATCAACTCCTCCTAAACATGTGACTTCATTTAAATATAACTTGTATTCTGAAATAATAATACATTCTAACAACTTCATATTGGTGGAAAGTACTCATACATACATAATAGTTTTAGAAACACAGACATTGCCAAGTAATTATACAATCCCATTCTCATGAATTGAACAACTCAATGTGTCTCATGTCCACTCAGCAATTTCAATTTTGACACTAAAAAATAGACATTACCATCCATTCATCTTCAAGCGATCATAATAGAGAATCATACAAAACCTTCCTTTAAGTAAAACAGCCTAGATCACCTGACAACTCATTGAAGATATAATTGCATAATGTGTAATTATATCTCACATGACATGTGTAAGGCTTAGCCTTTTAAGCTTTCTATAAGATCCATGTAACAAGTGTTAGGCCAGTGACTCCCAATCCAGTTGGCTTAGGGCACTAGGTGTTAAAGCACCCCTCAGGCTTAATAACTTGAACAAAATAGGCTTCAAGGCTATGCATGTTATAAATTAGTCAACTCTACCTTTTGACTCGAACACCCTATGCTTAGTGAGGCATGCCGAGTCCCGGTCTACTCAATAGAGTGACTTTAATTCTTTACAATTTTTTATTTTTTTTTCACATTTATTTTTCTTGAGCACATTATACAATCAACTTAAATTGTGTTGACAAAAAGTCCTTGACTATTCTACAAACCAAGAATAGTGAAGCTCAAAACTCTATCATGATAACATGAATACTACTAGATCATGTCAAAGTTTTACTCTCCTAAGAAAATAATTACTTAGATTCAATGATATCCACCAAGATGTAAAACCATAATCAAGGGCTCGAATTCTCACTTAGGCAAATGTCTTTCTTAGTTTTTTTTTCAAAATAGGAGCACAAGAAACCAATATGAAGTAATCAAAACTCAAAATCATTAAGTTTGTCAAGTCATATTCTAAGTAGTCTGATGTTATTAAATAAAGTCACATGTCTAGAATAAGAATCAATGTAAATAAGCAAAAACATAAAATAAAATAAATCTAATTAATTTTTTCAATTTTTAAGTAAACTAAAAAAACATAAAAAGAATGACTTTCTACACCCCCAAACCTAAACTAAACATTGCCTCAATGTAAAATTTTTGATTTTTTTTGGAAAAAATCATAAAAAAAAATCAACCCTCATAATTTGGATTTTCAAAAAATGTAGACTCAACTTCAGGGACAAAATGGTCTAAGAATGGTTTCAAACGTTGGCCATTAACTTTGAAAACATCATCATTTTTTGGGTTTTTAATTTCAACAGTTCCATAAGGAAAAATAGTTTTGACAATGAAAGGACCTGTCCAACATGATCTTAATTTTCCTGGAAAGAGATGAAGTTGAGAGTTGTACAATAAAATTTTTTGAAAGGGCTCAAAAGTTTTTCGTTAAATGTTTTTATCATGAAAAACCTTCATTCTCTCTTTGTAAAGCTTTGAACTCTCATAAGCATCACGTCGAATTTCCTCTAACTCATTGATTTGCAATTGTCTATTTAAGCTAGCCTTATCAAAGTTAAAATTCAAAGCTTTGATTGCCCAATATGCCCTATGTTCCAACTCCACAGGTAAGTGACAAGCTTTTCCAAAAATCAAACAGTAAGGAGACATTCCAATTGGGGTCTGAAAAGCGGTACAGTAGGCCCAAAGAGCATCAGTTAGCCATAAAGACCAATCTTTACCATTTGGATTTACCATTTTTTTGCCAAATATATTTAATTTCCTTATTAGAAATCTCAACTTGTCCACTTGTTTGTGGGTGATAGAGGCTAGCTACTTTATGGGTAATCCCATACTTCCTCATCAAAGCCTCAAAAGGCTTATTACAAAAATCTGTCACTTATAATGGCTCGAGGTGTTCCAAACCTTGAAAATATATTTTCTTTTAAAAAGCGCACAACGACTTTGTGGTCATTGGTTTTGCTTGGAATAGCCTCAATCCACTTGGAAACATAATCGACAACAACTAAAATGTAAACATAGCCAAAAGAAGGAGGAAAAGGTCCCATGAAATCAATGCCCCAACAATAAAAAAATCTCAATAACCAATATGGGGTTAAGGGGCATCATATTTCGACAATAAATGGATCCTAACTTTTGATACCTTTCACAAGTTTTGCAAAATTCATGAACATCTTTGAAAAGCGTCGGCTAGTAAAAACCACATTGCAAAATTTTAGCGGTGGTCTTTTTAGAGGAGAAGTGATCACCGCATGCTTCAGAATGACAATAAGAGATGATACTTACTTGTTTAGAATCAGGCACACATCTCCTTATTATTTAATCTGGACTATACTTAAAGAGATAGGGGTTCTCCCAAAAGAAAGGCTTTACCTCGGTGAATAATCTTTTTTTATCTTGAGGAGACCAATGGTGGGGAACTTTACCTGTCACCAAGTAGTTGGCAATGTCGGCATACCATGGAGGATGTGAGACAACAAAAAGTTGTTCATCAGGGAATGTGTCTTGGATTGGAATGTTTTCTGAAGAATCAAAAAATTCCAATCTGGAAAGATGATCCGCCACCACATTCTCTACTCCCTTCTTGTCTTTGATTGTGAGATCAAACTCTTGGAGTAGGAGTATCCATCGGAGCAATCTGGGCTTTGTATCTTGTTTGCTCAAAAGGTACTTCAAAGTTGCATGGTAAGTAAAAATGATAATCTGAGAGCCAATCAAATAGGATCTAAATTTGTCAAGTGCAAATACTACAACAAGAAGTTCTTTTTTAGTGGTGGATTAGTTCATTTGTGCACTTTAAAGTTCTACTTGTATAATGAATTACGCAAGGTTTCTTATCTTTCCTTTGCCCTAAAACAGCCCCACGGCATAATCACTTGCATTACACATAATTTCAAAAGGAAGGTTCCAATTTGGGGGTTGCATGATGGGTGCGGACACTAACATGTTCTTAAGATTTGTGAAAGCTTCTTCACATGCATTTGACCACTCAAAAGAATGCTATGTAGATAGAAGATTACACAATGGTCTAGATATCACACTAAAATTCTTGATAAATCTTCTATAAAAACCGGCATGCCCTAGAAAGGATCTAACATCTTTTATGGACTTTGGACTAGGCAAATTAGCAATCAATTCAATTTTTGCCTTGTCCACTTGAATTCCTTGCACATAAACAATATGACCAAGTACTATTCCAGTAGTAACCATAAAATGACACTTTTCCCAATTTAAAACTAGATTTTTCTCTTCACATCTCACCAAAAAATTTTCTAAGTTATCAAGACAATCATCAAAAGAATCACCAAAAATAGAAAAATCATCCATAAAAACTTTGAAAAATTGCTCCACCATGTAAAAATGCTCATCATGCACCTTTGGAATGTGGCAGGAGCATTACATAATCCAAACGGCATCCTTCGATATGCAAAGGTACCAAATGGACATGTAATGGTTGTTTTTTCTTGATCTTCAAGTGCAATCTCAATTTGGTTGTATCCTGAATAACCATCTAGAAAATAATAAAATTGATGACCGACTACCCTCTCTAGGATTTGGTCCATGAATGGCAAGGGGCAGTGGTCTTTCCTAGTGATGGAATTCAATTTACTATAATCTATGCACATCCGCCAACCGGTGGTGACTCTAGTGGGAATTAACTCATCATTGGAATTCTTTACCACTGTCACTCTAGACTTTTGGGGGACAACATGGGTAGAACTCACCCATGGACTGTCAGAAATGGGGTAAATGATATCCACATCCAATAATTTTAGGACCTCTGCTCTCACTACCTTTTTCATGTTGGGGTTTAACCTCCATTGCATTTGTCTCACATGTTTTGCATTTTCTTCCATGAAGATCCTATGTGTACAAATCAGGGAACTAATCCCCTTGATATCAGCAATGGTCCACCCAATGGCATTCTTGTGATTTCTAGGGACTTCGAGCAACCTGTGCTCTTACTCCCTATCCAACATTGAAGAGACAACCACATGAAATGTCTCTCCCTTACCAAGATAAGCATATTTAAGTTTAGTAGGGAGGGGTTTAGAGTCTAGCTTGGGTAGTTGGACACTTGAGGGGAGAGGAGCGCAATTAGAAGGAGATAACTCCTCAAAGCGGGCCTTCCACCTATCAGTATCCAATAATGGAGTTGACTCCAACAAGGAATTTATATCAATAATCATAACATCATCATCAAAGTTAAAATAAGAAAGACATGCTTCAAGAGGGTCAGAAAATGAAGAAATAGTAGACATGTCATCAACAAGACTTTCTAAAAGATTCACTTCATGCACATCCTCATCATCATCTCCTGGTTGCCTTCAAATATTAAAAATGTTTAGTTCCAAAGTCATATTTCTAAAAGAAAGCTTCATAACACCATTTCTACAATTAATAAGAGCATTAGAAGTAGCAAGAAATGGCCGGCCTAATATGATAGGAATTTGAGTACAAGCATTCAAAACTGGTTGTGTGTCCAAAACAATAAAATCAATAGGAAAGTAAAACTTTTCTACTTGTACTAGCACATCCTCAACAATTCTTCTTGGTGTTTTAACTGAGTGATCTACAAGCTGAAGTGTAATGCTTGTGGGCTTCAATTCACTAAGTTCCAATTGTTCATAAACAGAATAAGGCAAGAGATTAACACTTGCCCCAAGATCAAGTAAAACTTTTTCAACTCTATAATTCCCAATTATACAAGATATGGTTGGACAACCAGGATCTTCATATTTGGGTGGGGTGTTTTGTTGCAAAATTGCACTTACTTGTTCTGTCAAAAATACCTTCTTTTGTACATGTAGCTTACGCTTGATTGTACAAAGGTCTTTCAAAATTTAGCATAAGATAGGATTTGTTTAATGGCATCTAAGAGAGGAATGCTAATCTTCACTTGTTTAAAAATTTCAAGAATGTCACCATTTGGCACCAATTTAGAAGAAGATTGTAATCTTTGAGGAAAAGGAGGAGGAATTGGAGCAACACAATCAAAGTTGTCAAGTTCATCACCATGTTTAGAATTCAAAGACTCCTTAGGTTCAACAACCTTCATTGGAATGTCTTTGTTAATGACTTTTCCACTTCTCAAAGTAGTGATAGACTTAGCATGCTCTTCTTGTGAACTTGAAGAATTTAAATTTTTAATTACAAATTGACCTTTAGGATTTGGTTGAGGTTGAGAAGGATACTTCCATTTTTCTTTGTGTCCTCAAAGCTGTGGTTAATTGGTGATAGAAGTCTCCAAGTCATTGATGACTTGCATTGTTTGGTTGTTGATTGTTGTTTGACTTTGCATGAATGTTTGCAATGTGTCTTCAAGAGTCTTCTTATGTGGTGGAACATAATTTGAGGAAGAAGGGGGTACCTGCACATCAGACTCATTTCTCCAACTAAAGTTTGGATGATTTCTCCAATTAGGAGTATAAGTTTCAGAATAAGGAGAAGAGAAAGACCTTTTGTAAGTATTCATAACACTTGCTTAAGTATGTAACACTTCTTGAAAAGTAGGGATTGTTGGACAATCCTGTGTTTGGTGCCCATCACTCTCACATATACTACAAATATCTTGTGCTTTTTGAGAAGCTTTAGACATGTTTTCCCTATTAATTTCCATAGCCTCAACTTTTCTTGTTAAACTTATAATTTTAGCTTTTACATCATCCTCTTCTTTAAGAAGGTACATGCCCCCCTTAGTTGTCCCATTAGATTTGGTCTTAATATTACTTTCAAATTCATTAGAATCTTCCCATGATTGAGCATTTTCAGCTAACACATCAAAATAGTCCCATGCTTCCTCAGGTTCTTTACTAAAAAACTCTCCATTACACATCATTTCAACAAATTGCCTCATTTGAGAAGATACACCATTATAAAAGAAACTAATTTTACGCCATGTTTCATATCCATGATGTGGGCACAACAACAAAAGTTCTTTGAATCTCTCCCAACATTGAAAGGTCTCATTTTCTTTTTTTAAAAAATTCATGATGTTCTTTCTAAGTGTATTAGTTTTATGGGTGGGGAAAAACTTTTTCAAAAATTCTCTTTGCATTTCTTGCCATGATCCAATGGATCTTGGCTTCAAAGAATTCAACCAATTTTTTGTCTTTTTCTTTAAAGAAAAAGGAAAGAGTTTCAATATAATAACATCATTTGAAACATTTCGGTTTGACAAAGTTGCACAAACCTCTTCAAACTTTTTTAAATGCAAATATGGGCTTTCTGAATCTAGGCCATGAAATTTGGGTAGTAATTGAATTACACCCGACTTGAGTTCAAAACCACCCATATTAGTTGGAAAAATCATGCAAGAAGGAGAACTTGATCTAGTTGGTTATAAATAATCACGCAAGGTTTTAACTTGAACATTTTGTGAATTATTATCCTCATTATCAATTCTTAGTTTCTCAATAGTTCTTAGATCCTCCATTGTATCAAAATAAAGATAATTTTTAAAAGATTTGTTCACTCTTTTCAATCGTCCAGAATTATCACACACCCATGTGAACATGCAACAACAAATTTTTTTTTTATAGTAACAAACGAAAGTAAAAGTGCAATATTTAAATGACAAAATATAAAAAGTTAGAGAGTTAGAAGTTAATAGACAAAATTAAAATTACAAAATAAGGCCAAAGGCACTATCAAGGTACATGCTTGATCCCGAAAAATTTCTGGTGGTAACGTGGGTTGTGCCTCTGGTCTCAAAAAAGAAAAAAATTGTAGAATTTAAATACTAAAAATAAATGACATAAAGTAAATGACTGAATTTAAAGAGTTAGTGTGCAAAAATAAAAGTTAGGGAATTAGTTAAGTTAAAGTGAGTTTTTTTTCGTAACGGATTCTTGTCACACGTTGCATTCCCCGGCAACAACGCGAATTTGTTGTTACATCCAAACTAAGACTATAAAGTAGTCTAGTTCAGATTTTTTTTTTTACTTGTCAACTATAGTAAAGAAGGTCGATCCACAGGGAAAGCCTTGTGTGACACATAAAACTATTACGAAGAGAATAGAATAGAGAAGGAAAGTGAAATAGATAATAAGAGATAATCAAAGAGAAAGTGCTAAGGCATCGAAAATCCACTTGCAATAAATCTCTAATGTATACTTTACTCAAATGATAACTCAATTGAGATGAAATGAAAATTTGTCTCAATCGGAAAATTTATCTTTTAAAGAACTTTGAAATTGAACAATAGTAATTGATTGTTTACTACGTGAAAGTATTAAGTGTATAATCACAAGGAATTATAAGCATTCAGCGTTCATTTTGTCAACACTGAATTAAATATTATATAGATTATAAACTCCTTAAATATGAAACATAAATTTAAAATAATAAAGAACTTACTTTATCAAAGTATCCATTAAACATCAAGTACAATCTTCATTCTTAGCCTTAGCTTGAGAGCTTTAGAAAGCCATTACAATAAAACTAAAAACAAAACTACAAAATGAGAGAAGAAAATAGGGGAAGAGAGCTCCAAAGAGGAGAGAATACCTCATCTATCACGTCCACCCCTCTCTTTATAGGAATTGAAGGGGTTGCTTCAAAGAGGAAAGTGAAATCATATCTCTAGATTACATCCTGCTTAATTGTCTGATTGGACCCCTATATCTTTGGAAGTTGGAATTTCTTTCTGAAATAATACTTGTAGCCATGGAAGTCTTCTTTCCATTGCCACCAAAATTATATCAATCTGAATTATACATAAAAAGATATGATCGAAATACTAAGGCTGTATCAATCTGTCCGAATCAGCTTCTTTCATAATTTAGTTCTATTCATACAAATCTCAAATCAAACCGTGTCCACAAGGTTATGTTTGACCATTCCATGTATGTTTAGACCATTAGGAGCCCATTCTTGACTTTTAAATAGCTTTGGGTAGTTGGGCTTAACTTCCTCTTCCAGTTGTATCCTGTTGAAGCCTGTTTGAACATGTAAACTCAATTAAGATCCAACTAACTTATTCAAAACATAAATAACCCAAATTAGCAATGAATTAACACAAAATAGAATTGAAATTCAAAATTTGAAAACATTTTATTGAACATATATCAGTGCATCACTTATGTAAACATATCATGCTATTGGAAACACGGTCAAAGGGATTATGCTTTACCAATTACACGATAAAAAATCGTGTTACAATGAATATAAAAGAAATTTTTGTTACCACTTGTACAATGTAAAGAAAGAAATGATGTAGAATGCACTATAGAAATAATTGTCATATTACATTCTAAAAAAAATATTAATACAAAATAGTCTAAGGAATGAATAATGATAACGCGAAAATGCACTCTATAGTGTTATTGATAAAATGATTTAGAAATATGACTATCGCATGAAGTCACATAGTCTGTTATTTACAACATGATAACTATATTTCATGTTATCGATAACACAGGAAAAATATTAACTAATGCATATATAAATTACCCCAATTTTCAATGTAGCACTTACATCACTAATTCCGATGCATCACACCAATTTTTGGCACAACAAACCAATTCAGGTGCAACAAACCAATTTCCAACAAAGTACACCAACTTTCAAGGCAGCATTTACTTCACTTTCGGCTCCCTTTCGACAAAGATAATTCTTCATATTGATGACCAGATGACCATTCGGTGCCCACCTATTGCCCCTCTAAGGAACGTAGCTGGAGGTGGGCTCCTAACAGCAGTAAATAAACTTTCTAGTGGCGACTGGGGACTTTGACAATATCCAACTAGCAATTATCAAACACCATCTATCTCCATGAGCATGGTCTCTTCATCCACCAAAGAAATGTGGCAAACATTGGGACATTGAAATAACTCCTGACTTTGACTTGTCCGCCTTATAGGCAGATGAGAAGGATGGTATAGAAGATTAATGACTAGCATTGTCAAATAAATTGGCCAATTCACCCCATTAATTGTTTGCACTGCTCGTCTCATCTGCCTTGAAGGCAAAAGGGTCACATCGGGAGTTATTTTAATGTCCCAATGTCTAGGAGCATTTTTTTTGTGGCTGATAGACCGTGCACATGGAGACAATTGGTGTGCGATGATTTACTTTGATAATTCTATTTTTGAACTCTTGTAATTTTGTTGTCTGCTTTTGTACTTTTGTTGTTTAGACGATGTACTCATCAAATACCCTTTATGATATTTCTATGTTTGAAGTATATTATAAAAATGTTGTTCTTTTGTATCTATGATTTGTATTCTTATCCTTTGTTATGCATGTCCAATTTTCTATGCATGAAAGTCCAAAAGACAAGAGTCGAAATGTCATGCCATAATTTTATAGTCGTGTTCATATAAACATGCTTTTTTTATGAATGTCGTGTTATCATATACGATAGTACAATAATATTGTGTTATTTGTCACATGACCTAAACGTAGTTTGTGTTATCACTAATAAGACCTAACTGGAGTTTAAGTAATCGATAACACAACCTAATTAGTTAGGTTGTCAGAGTAACAACCTAACTAAAGTTCATATTGTCGATAACACTATATATTAATATATTACGTGAACTAACTTGAGTTTGTGATATCGATAACATAAACTAACTAGAATTCATATTGTTGGAAACACAATTAAAGGGTTTACGTGTTACCAATTACACGATAAAAAAAATGTTACAATGAATATAACATAAATTTTTTGTAACCACTTGTACATTGTAAGAGAGAAATAGCCTACAAATGCACTCTACAAATAATTTTCATATTACATACTGAAAGAAAATATTAATACAAAATTTTCATATTACATAGAAAAAATTATAATAAATCCATAGAAGCATCGTTTCCTAGTCAATTTTCTCGTGAAGAATTGTTGCACATATTTGTGGCCTAACCAACATAGTGATCTTTGATTACGTAAAATCTAGTTGAAGGACTCTTGCAGCCAAATTTCACAACATAGTACATCAGGAAGACTCTAGAGTCTTCATCCAACTCTTGATAAGGACATTTTTGGATCTTCATCAGTGACCATTTTGCCGTACCCATTATCCTCAGGATCTTCTCCATGGCTATGGCAACATGGACTCTAACCTTGTTGATCTTAGCAAAGTGGTGACTATGGTAACCCTTTAATGGATTATACCACCTAAACCTCTTTTCTCTACATAGGGAAATGAGAAGACAGAAATGGACAGTGACATAGATTGGAATGAAGGCACTCTCGGTGTTTACATTCAGCCACCTCATCAAGTTGTTGATGATTTTGGGACGCATCTCCACCTTGTCATGTTCCGTTTAAAATCTGTCTAGGAATTTTCAAAAGAACTTTCATGCTTCCCTCGGCCACTCGGGATTCTGTTAACATATTGTGAACTGAATAGCTACCAGAATTAATCCTAGTTTTAGCTAATTGCGTCACTGGTCCAACTGATGTAGTAATAATACTCTTCATAGGCATAATGCAATTCTTTTGTTCTTTCAAAATTTTCACATCAGACATTCCAAGTTTATTTTGTAAAGCAGAAAGTTTCTCTGCAAACTTCTTTGTTTCTTGAGTCATGTCAGTTTCTTGGAATTCCTTCAACTTAGTTGTGTCTGACTTTGATTTCGCAATGATTGATTCATTCTGATCTATGACCCAACTAATTTCTGTTGGAGCAATATCAAACTCATCCATCTGTAAATGTATTTCCAACATATGCTTAGTAATAACATAACAGAATTTCTTGTCAAAAACATGTCGGATGAGCCATTTTATGAACAGGAAGTCAGACAAGTCATTTGTTTTGATGGACACCAGAGCACAAATAGGTTGAGACTTCTCCCGTTTAGTGTACTTGAAAACTGTAGCAAACTCAGTATGCAGAAAAACATATTTGTTAAATCCAATATTTAGACTTTCCTGTACCAGCCTAAATTATCTCCATTTACAAAACTTAACAAAAACTCTGCTTTCATGATTGAACATATGAAGAGTCCACCTACTCTCTTGAATTTTTGCTTCCTTCAAAGAAAGTGAAATAAATGTTTCCCATTTGAAATTCACTATTAGAATTATAGCTGCTGAGAACTTTTTCCTTGAATCAAATGTAGCATGATTAACTATCTGATGAAGCTGGAATATTAATTTTTCTCTAGTAGATAGAATGTTCTTTCCTGTGAATTCCTCCATCAAATAAAGGACTGAGATTTTTTTCTCCTTTGCTTCTTCAAACAGTGATTTAATAACAACCATATCATCATGATTCAAGAATTTATTAGTGTCAAGTCCATCAATTTGTTCCAAACATTGTAAAATGTCTTTAACAAACTCTGTGGCAGGAATGTACTGAATGTGCTGTGCCTCAAACTTGATAAGCTTGGACTTAAAATCTATAGATCTTAAACCAAATCCAATGTTGCTCAAATCTAATAACCATGGTTTCAAATAAAGTTCAACACAAAGTTCAGAGCAGTAAAAAGATAAATCTGATCGTATTACTTCTTCTTTCCATTTCTGAACTAACTCATTTCCTTTAGCATACTGTCAAACACCTTGAATACAATGATTAACATTCAGGATTTGTTGTACTAAATAATTTTCTGAGATATATTTTTCCTCAAAAGATCTTTCAGATGGAACCAACTAAAACTAAACTGTTTAATGCCTTTCATTTGTATCACTTGTATAGACTTGTACCTAGCTCAAATCCTTTCTTTCCTCCAACAAACATCTAATTTTTTCTTGCTTATTTTCTTCAAACAAATGGCAGTTATAATTCTTTCTGTGAACACTTCCATCCGGGTGGTTTTGGTGATATGTATAACATAATTTTCCAAGGTATAATCTAAAATTCAGCAATTTGAAAGTTTAAGACTGAGATAAAAATACCTTCATGAATCATAGACATAACATGATAGAATTTTACTTGCCAAGCATCCTGACCATGCTTACAAAAGTAAATCATCTAGATCAGCCTTTATAGTTTTGCCACTGCCAACATCAATAGAATTGGCAAACTTTTCTTCCACTGATTTCTCTATGTTGAATGGCTTTTCAGCTGAATTTTCACTTCCCAATTTGTAATTGTCAGCTGAATTATAGTCATTGGCAGTCTTCAAAATGCTAATTGCTGAGACATCTTCTACTGACTGACTTATTAACAGATCTGAGGCTGAAAACATTTCTTTGTCCATCACAAAATTTTGAGTTTCATTCTTTTGCTGTGCAACTCCTTTCTCAATCCCACTTTCTGAGTTTAAGTCTATAATATGTGGAGAAAGTTGTTCTATTCCTATCACAACTTTGGGTTTACTGAACTCTAGTGAAGAATTCAATGTTTTAGCTTGAGCAGATTTCCTGGTAATCCACTGTAGTTTTTGGAATCCAGTCTCTTGCCACTCATTACCAGTAGATAAGTTATGCAACTCTTCCACAGACTCAGAAATAGAATTTAAATTTTGTTGATCATTCTGGTTTGCTGAATTCGAGACCACCAACTAGGTGCCCTGCTTTTCAGTTTCACAACCACAATTTTACACTTCATATCATCATCCGAAACCCTCATATAGTTGAAAAAATATTATAATTCATCCAACGAGTCTAAGAATTGTTTAGCACACATTTGTTCATTAAACACTGCTATTTCAACCTTAGATTTGAATCGAGGCAGGAGATTAGCCGCACCTTGATTTGTAATTGGATTTGAGTTTCGAAGTTCATTCTCACCATGGGAATATGCATCAAGTTCTTACTGCAGTGTTGGAGCTCTCTAAAATCGAGATTGAGGATGCCCTGTTTTTCTCGGATCTGAAATCCCATTTCTCACAGTAAACTGATTTGAGTTCACAGAAGAATTTAGAAACATACTTAGGTTTCGATTTATCATTTCTAGCTGGTTCGTCATCTGTTGCATTGACTGCTGCATTTGTTGCTGAAGAATCACCAAATTCGCCTTTGATGACGAGCTTGAAGAAGACTCTCCACGATCGTTGGTCGCCATTGCAAGCAACCGAACTGTGCTCTGATACCAATTTGATGCAACGCTCAATTGAAGACAGAAATTGAATCAAAAACTCTTTTGAGATTTCACTGATTGAAGATCAACTATAGAAAGAAAACAAACTGAAGTTCATCATCTCGAAGAACTTTCAGTTTCAGCTTAGAAACAGAGCACGGGATAAACCCACATTTGGTTAAACCAAATACAGACGAAATATCATTCAACAACTAATTAACTGACTTCTATTACAAAAGGCTATTTATACTGAACCAACAATCCTTTACCAATCAAATATCATGGATCGGAATGTAAATTGACGCCGTTATATTTGGCCCTATTTTTGTTCACTGTTCCATCACTGTTCCGGTGTCCAAAGGGGAGAAGACGATTGACAGTTTTAATGACAGTTTTTGTTATACCAAAATGTCTCAAGTGCCCTCACTAACCAATGTTATTCAATCCACTCATTAGTGATTGCCAGAATTGCCCCTATCTATTTTTATAAGGTTTTCACAGGTGTTCGATGAAATGCTAGAACCAATTCTTCATTATCCAATTTTGATGATATTAATTTGCTCTTGCATCACATACCAATGAGCTACCAATGATACACTCCAAAGGAATAGTTGGTAGGCATCAACGTGTCAATGGTCTACCGCTAATAACTACATCCATTGGTTATTATAGAAAATATGGTAGTTTTGTGGTTATGAGACTCCATAATCGAGTAAAATCCAGAATTGGGAGTAAAGGGGAGTCCAAGAAGAGTTTGAGTGTGGGAAAATGATGGGTAGTTTAGGAGGATCATGCATTGGAAAAGAAGAAGAAGTTCATGACTGTGAAATCAGATTGCAGTCTTCTATTGAATTTCTAGAAAAGTATGTGGGTTCAATATTCGTCTAGAAGAGTATAGCGGATCACTATATTGCCCCTAGTCCAATTAATTATGAAGATTAAGGCTATGAGTTCTAGCCTATTTGCATAACTTTTTAATTCTAAGTGGAATCAAGTAAATATTCTCTCAAAACTTAGTCACAATGTATCAATTATTCAAGTCATAAGCATTCAAACCATAGATGAACACACTACAATTTTACATGGAAAACCTAAATTTGGGTAAAAAACCACGATAGTTCCACATTGGACTAAATCAATACACTACTAGGAAGCAAGACAATTTACATTTGACACAAGCAAACCAACCTTTCCTTTAAGTCTTCTCCCTCAAGCACTTGAAACTTCTTCTTCTTTGCTTTTTCTTTATCTTCTTCTAGCCTTCAACAAGCTCCTCTTGTTTATTGACTTTGGCCTCCTTTAGAAATCTTCAATCTCCTATCGAAGATATACGGCAACCCATCTTTGAAATCTCTATGCGAAATATCCTTATAGTTGTGGAGAAGCTTCAAGAATTCACCATTGATCTTCACTTCAAAGCTTCATGTGAATTCCCTTTGGAAAATAACATGCATAAGGTATAAACCCTTTTTCTCTTATGTCCTTTGGGTTTTTCTCTATCAAATTTTATGATTTCTTAACCTTATATAGCTCCTTAAGTTGGATTAGGTCTTTGGCTTAAATAAGGAAAGAAATTAAAATAGAAATGACTTAATTTGGGTAACTAGTCCTTGAAGTGATTGATTGTTCTAAACAACAATCAATCATTCACTATTTGTTTTGTGCACGATATTTCAACGATCAATCAATTAGCGAAGGTGATTGATCGATAACTCTTGGCTTCATTTTATATAGGGCGAAATCAAGTGCTAATGGTTCAATCCAATCAATTGTATTTCCGACGTCAATCTTTCTGTTTATATTTTTATCATTTTGGTATGCAAATGTGATCTAAATATTCTTCAAAAATCTTTAACATTCTTCAACCTTTTGTTTTGAATTATAATAACATGTCTGCTCTTATTTATGAAGCCCATCAACTCTAAATCTGATTCAAACAGAACAACATCTAATCAGATTCTAAGACTCAATACATAAATAAGGTTTCTAGATATACTTTTGATAAAGAAATTAGCTAATAACCTTGACATATGACTCCCATGTTCCTACAATCTATCCCTTGGGCTATTTCTTGTCAAAACACTGCATATATAAAAATTAAAATAAAATTACAATTCTTGATATAGTGCATTGACTTGCAAATTATACAAAATATATTGAAACTACAAAGACTCATTTAACATAAGCTCATTTGGAATTGAGCTTGAAGAGCCTTGCATATCCTTGCACACTTAAAATTAAAAAGATTTGCATAGTACTATTCATTCAGATAAAGATAAGAACTTTGATTTTAATTAATCACCTCTCCCCCTTTTTGATATATATAGACAAAAAGTTAACACAATAATTAAGAAAACCATTAAAGCACAATCATGTTATCACTATCACTAAAAGACAAGAAAATATATATAAACATCAACACATCACATGTCTATCACATATTCCAACATAACATCAATTTCAAAAGCAAACTCCCAATAAGCTCATTTTCATGTGGAAATGCATATCCATTAAACTGATGATATGTGAGTTGTCTCTTCTTGTGACAACTCAGATATTAGGTATGTTTTTACTATTAGAATTTTAATATATTAATAGAATATTATTTTGAATATTGGACCTAAATGAATGTTGTAGAACTCTAAAAACCAAACATAAAGGTTTTTAAAGCACTTGAATCGGAGGTGGTGGCCGTTTGTAGCGATCTTGGGAGCACGCATCATAAGTGGGCCCACGATGAAACTAAGGTAAAACCTATCCTTGAGTGCTCTTGTTCCGAAGGGCTCATCAATACGAGTCCATTGGTGCCAAGAACGTATAATTCCAATGTATAGGTAAAAAGTTACAGCAATTTAAAGTGTTGAAAAAAATAAAAATAAAAAATAAAAAATAATAATATTTTATTGTCGGCTGATGCAAGCATTGCGTCAGCCAATGTTTGACCGCGCGATGCATGACATCGGGTGCTTCACCTGCGCAGTAGGCCCACGACCTGTGTGCGGGTCCGCGCCTCGTGGTGTGCCCGCGACTCACAGTGTGTCCGCGTGGTTCGCGGTTTCGTGTGGCCCACGACACTGGCCATGCACTGGCCGTGGTTCCATGCAACACGCGTAACCTGCGTGCCAAGTTCAACATTACCGCGAGGATCCGTGTGGCACGCGATGTCACCATGCGACGAGTGCTGGACACGCATCGCACGTTGCGCGGTCCGCCCCTTCTATATATAAACTCTAGCTTATGCTCTGCTCGTGTGGTTGACTTTTTATGTATCATTTTTATTCCATTATGCTCATGTGCTTGAGTTTTCTGAAAAATGTTATACACTTGTTCTGTTTTATATACCCTGATTTGTGTCAGGGTATTTGTGTTGTTTGGATAATTCTAGGGTTAAACCTAGAATTATAACATTTTTTGGATACCTATCATGGAAATTATCAGTATCTAGCACACACATATATGTATGGAGTGTCATGGGAAAACTCCTGCCTTCTGAGCTTCATGTTGCCCCATGAGCATCAAAGGAACGCCGTTCGGTATCACAGCTTTGGATTTATCGTCATCGGACAAACCAATATTTTTCCAAAATTATTTCTGAATCTATTCTGCAAAAATTATTATGGTCTTTTACTTAGCATTAAATTAGATTTTGATTCCACCTACCAAGTATAAAAATATTCACCCAACCTCAGACTTTGCAGGTAGTAAAACCAATCCAGAGGTGCCTACGGAGGAAATGTCTACATAGTTTCAATTTTTATCAATATTTTGTAATATTACGACTGTTATAAAGGGCTTAATAGGCCTATATTTTGTAATATAACTGCTCTACATACGGTGTAGTTGAACTAGGTCCTATTTTACAGTTATAGTAATATTAGTTGTGCATCAACTCCACTTATTATATGCTTGTATTCTGTCCAGAAGGTCGGCTGTTACGTTCGGTTTTACGTGTAATATAACACGTGCTGAGTGTAAAATTAAATGTGCATGTTATGGCATAGATTAACAAATGATGGATGCCACACTTGGTATCAGAGCTCTTGACTCCACTAATCGTAGTGTAGTTATAGCAAAATCGATATAGATATCTATAGATATAATATCGTCGTAATTATATTCAATGTTTGCTTGATACAATGATGTGTTCTAAAATATTTTGTGTTTTAAATGGTAATTCAGTTAATGGGAAAATCAAAATTGAAACTTAATTCAGGCTCTTTATATCATATGTCAGCCCAAAAACTACCACCAAGAAAAGCCAAAAAGAAGCACACTATGGTAGACTCCTTAACCAATTCAAAAATTACTACTGCCCTTCCCCAGAATAGAGACGAGGTCCAGGAGATAGTTAATATTCCTGATACTCCTCTCTGATGGATGAGGTAGATATTGTGATAAATAATTCTGACTCAACTATTGAGATTGAGGATAGTGAGGAAGAAAACTCAGTAGACGATGAACCCGTGGAGGAAAACCTGTCGGAAGAGGATCCATTAGAGGAAGATCCGTCAGAGGAGGATCCAGTGGAGGAAGACCCGGTGGAGGAGGATCCAATAGAAGAGCAACCAGTGGAAGAAAATTCGGTGGAAGAGGAACCATTGGAGGTAGATCCAATGGATGACTAGTATTATTGGAACGACATGATAATTAATGTTCCAAAGACAGAGGAGGGGGAGATAATAGAAAATGTGGGTGAAGAAGGGATGATGGTAGTCCCAGAAGAGGAAGCGGTAAGGGAAAATATTATTAGGGGGAAGGGATACATAACCCTATGAGAGATGTCATTTTGAACCTCTTGCCTCCGGAATCAGAAGAAATGGCAGAAGTAGAGAGTTCGTGGTGGGAGATAGGGGAAAAGACATAGTATGGTACACAAATCAACTGCTAGAAATCTATGTACTGTGTGAGCAGAGAGGGCACTACTTCTGTTAGTGCCCATGGTACACAAAACCATTACCTGAACTATGCCATATCTGTGAGAAGGACGGACACTACTTCTTCCGGTGCCCATATAGGAATTTTTTTCCTTAAACGTCTGAATGCTTGGGGTTGTGCTTGTTTTTAGTTACAGTTGCCAAATGTATGGTTGTGCTTGGTGTGGTTTACAGTTATCAAGTGTCGTCGCTACACTTTTTAATGTAAATAGAGTCTTTTGGCTTGACAAGTGTATTTCATACACTTCTTTTGTATAATGTAAATATGAAACGTGTTATATACATATACTTTTAGTTTACAGAAAATTTCTTGTGAATTTAAGGTTATCACAATCTGCTAGCTCAAAATGTCTTCTGATAAAAAAGTACAATTGTCTAACAATTCTGCCCTAGCCGAGAATGTTGCTCAGAATATGGCAGCACCTGAAAATCACTTGTATAATTTTCTTGACTTGATGATTCAACGATTAACTCAACATTTACAGACTCAAGGATTATAACCTTGCCCTACCCACTTAATAACTCTAGAGACCTAACTGAAGGCAGTCATAGTGAGATGGATAATTTGCTTGAACGGTTAAAGAAAATTGCTCCTGAATTTTTTGGAGAAAATGGACTAGAAGCTGATGAGAAATGGATATTTGAAGTTGAAAGAATTTTTAAAGCATTGAAAGTCCCTGAAGATAGGAAAGTAGATGTAGCCACTTTCGCTATGACAGGAGAGGCGGCTTTCTGGTGGCCCTCAGCTGAACGTAACTTCTTCCCAAACATAGGAAATATCAAATGGGAAGAATTTAGAACTATATTGTATGACAAGTATTTCCTCCTCATGTTCAGGAGAAGAAAAAAGAGGAATTTTTGGATCTGCAACAAGGTAGTATGACCATTTTTCAGTATGAAAACAAATTTGTGCAGTTATAATGTTTCGCTCCTGAAATCTGCTCTATTGAGTTAAAAAGAGCTCGAAAATTTGTTAGAGGTTTGAATAATGGGCTTCGTAGTCAAATAGTAGAATTTCAACCAACTACACTAGCTAAAGCTGTGGAATTGGCTTCACTGCTCGAGCAAGAATATCATGAATTCCTAGGTGTGAAAAATGATCTTGGACAAGGAAGTAGGATAGAAGATTGGAAAAGAAAAATGACAGCCCTTAACCAGTTCAATAATAAAAAATTTCAAAGAACCTCTGGACCACCGCCCCAAAACCAAAAGGAGAAGAAGTTAGAGAAGTGCCCCAAATGCAACCGATTTCATCAGGCAGGGATTTGTTACCTTGTTGAAAGACGATGCTTCGCATGTGGAGACCCTAGGCACAAGATCAAGGAATGCCCCAAAAAGAAGATAAAGGAAGAAATCAAGCAAGAGTAGAAACCAAAGGCTCAGGGGCAAGTGTATGCTATTACTACAAAAGAAGCTCAAACTTACGCAGAAGTTATATAAGGTACACTTCTAATTTTGGATAAAGTTGCTAAAGTTTTAATAGATCTAGGATCAACACATTCTTTCATATCCTGTGACTTTGCTTTAAGTACAGATTATCCAGTTATAGAACTAGGATACATCCTAGAGGTGTCAACTCCTGTAGGAAAAACTTTTACAGCTCAAAACTTTATGCAAGATGTGTCCATGACCTTCGAAAACCAAACATGGAAGGCTAACTTGATACTCTTGAGTATGATAGACTACGATGTCATCTCAGGAATGGATTGGTTAGCTGATAATGAAGCATTGTAGACTGTAAGAAAAAGAAAGTGATATTTAATAATCAAGGAGAAGAAAAATGTACCTTTCATGGAAACAGAGAACCTTCAGGAGCGTGCATCATTTCTGCTATGAGGGCACAACACTTGATATCTAGAGGATGTCAAGTGTATCTTGCAGGTATAATCTTGGAAGAATCATCATCTCCCAAGATAGAGGACATTGAAGTTATAAGGGATTTTCCAGATATATTCCCTGATGATCTTCCTGGGGTACCACCAAAGAGAGAGATAGATTTTAATATAGATTTAATACCAGATACAGAACCTATCTCTAAGGCACCCTATAGAATGGCTCCTGCAGAGCTATAAGATTTAAAGAATCAATTGCAAGAATTATTAAATAAAGGATTCATTAGACCAAGCGTCTTACCTTGGGGAGCTCTAGTCCTTTTTGTCAAGAAGAAGGATGGATCTTTGAGACTATGCATAGACTATAGAATGCTTAACTCGGTAACTATCAAGAATAAATATCCTTTACCCCGGATAGATGATTTGTTTGACCAATTACAAGAAGCAAAAGTATTCTCAAAAATAGATTTAAGATCTATATATCACCAATTGAGAATACAAGATGAAGACATTCCAAAAACAACATTTCGTACCCGATATGGACACTATGAATTTTTAGTGATGCCATTCGGATTGACAAATGCTCCTGCAACATTTATGGATCTTATGAACCGCGTTTTTTGACCCTATTTGGATAAATTCGTGATTGTTTTTGTTGATGACATATTAGTCTATTCCTCTACTCCTGTAAAACATCAAGCACACTTACAAACAGTTCTTCAAACTCTGAGAGACCATCACCTATATGCTAAATTAAGTAAGTATGAGTTTTGGTTGGACAAAGTTGTGTTCTTGGGTCATGTCATTTCTAACCAAGGAATATCAGTAGATCCTGCCAAGATCAAAGCAGTTTTGAAATGGGAAAGACCCAAAACTATCACAGAAATTAGAAGTTTTATACAAGGCTTCTCAAGCATAGTTTTACTTTTAACAAAGCTAACTAGAAAATGAGTGAAATTTTTATGGAATGAGGAATGTGAGAAGGCATTTCAAAAGTTGAAACAAAAATTAACCACCACCCCAGTTTTATCCTTACTAACCGGTAGTGGAGGGTTTGTAATTTATAGTGATGCCTCAAGAATGGGTCTTGGATGCGTTTTGTTGCAAAATGAGAAAGTAATAGCCTATGCTTCAAGACAATTAAAGAAGCATGAAGGTAATTACCCCATTCATGACCTTCAATTAGCAGCAGTGGTTTTTGCCTTAAAACTTTAGAGACATTATCTATATGGAGAGGAATTTAAAGTATTTATAGATCAACAGAGTTTGAAGTACATTTTCTCTCAAAGAGATTTAAATTTAAGGCAAAGACGGTGGATTGAATACTTGAATGATTATGACTTTTCTATTCAATATCACCCAGGAAAAGCCAATGTAGTGACCAATGCCTTGAGTAGGAAGGCCACAGGGATGGCAACTCAAATGTTGATAAAAGAATGGAAATTGATGGAAGAGGTAATAGATGTACAACCTCAATTACAATCAGGAAACAAGAAAGGATTCATAGCTAATCTGCAAATAAAATCGGAATTGATTGAGCGCACTTTGGAGGCACAAAAATAGGATGTAGAAGTACAAACTCTCTTAATTAAGCTTGACTTTAATAGACATCTTAATGATGGAATGAGATTTAAAGAACGGTTAGCAGTTCCTGCAGTACCTGAATTAAAACAAGAATTGTTGCATGAAGCACACAGGTCTCAATACACTATTCACCTAGGAAGAACAAAAATGTACCAAAACCTCAAAAGAAGGTTTTGGTGGAAAGGAATGAAGAGGAACATTAGAGCATTTGTCTCTAAATGCTTGACTTGTCAGCAAGTCAAAGCATAGTGTCAGAAACCATTAGGTACTCTTCAACCAATTGAAATTCCAGAATGGAAATGGGAACACATTTCGATGGATTTTGTTTTAGGATTACCCAAGACATCAGCTGGTCATGACTCTATTTGGGTCATAGTGGATAGACTTACTAAGAGTGCTCATTTTCTCCCTTTAAAAAAATCTCAAACATTGAATGTTTTGGCCAAAATGTATTTAACAGAAATTGTGAGTCGGCATGGTGTACCCTTATCGATCATTTCATATCAAGATAGTCGGTTCACTTCACTCTTTTGGCTAAGACTTCAAGAAGAATTGGGAACAAGTCTTAGATTTAGTACAACATTTCATCCACAAACCGATGGTCAATCTGAACGAACTATTCAGACATTAGACGACATGTTGCGGGCATGTTCCATAGATTGGAAAGGTAATTGGGATGAACACTTACCATTAATTGAATTTTCTTATAATAATAGTTATCATTCTAGTATTGGTATGGCACCATATGAAGCTCTTTACGGACGACCCTATCGATCCCTAGCATGTTGGAATGAAGTTGGAGAAAGAAAATTAGTGAAATCAGAACTCTTACAACAATGTGTGGATAAAGTAAAACTCATACGGAGTCGATTAGAGACAGCCCAGAGTCGCCAAAAGAGCTATGCCGATCAGCGAAGAAAAGACCTCGACTTCTGTGTAGGTGATCATGTGCTATTAAAGGTATCCCCAACTCGGGGAGTCATGAGATTTGGTATGAAAGGTAAACTAAGTCCTCGATTTGTAGGACCATTTGAAATTCTTGATAAAATAGGGCTAGTAGCATACAGATTGGCATTGCCCCTTCAGTTGGATAGGGTACATAATGTGTTTCATGTATCCATGCTTCGCAAGTATGTACAAGATCCTTCTCATGTTCTAGATCAGACAATGATTACCCTGGAACCTGATTTGACATTTGAAGAAAAACTTGTCAAAATTTTGGATCGAAAAGAACAAATCTTGAGGACAAAAAGGATTCCATTAGTCAAAGTATTATGGCAGCACCATACTTTAGAAGAAGCCACATGGGAATTAGAAAGTGATATGGTAAAGAAATATCCCGAGTTGTTTGATGATTAGCAAGTTCAATTTCGAGGACGAAATTTCTTCAAGGAGGGAAGATTGTGACAACCTAGATATTAGGTACGTTTCTACTATTGGAATTTTGATATAATAATAAAATATTATTTTGAATGTTGGACCTAAATGAATGTTGTAGAACTCTTAAAACCGAACATACAGGTTTTTGAAGCACTTGAATCGGAGGTGGTGGCCGTATGTAGTGATCGTAGGAGTGTGCATCATAAATGACCCATGATGAAACTGGAGCAAAACATATCCTTGAGTGGCCTTATTTTGAAGGGCTCATCGATATGAGTCCATCGGTACCAAGAATGTATAATTCTGATGTATAGGTAAAAAATTAGAGCGATTTAAAGTTTTGAAAAAAAAATAATAAAAAATAATAATATTTTATTGTCGACTGATGCAAGCATTGCGTCAGCTGACATTCGACCGCGTGACATGGGCCATGCACCAGCCGCGGTTCCGTGCGACACACAGAACCCACGTGTCGGGTTTCGCATTATCGTGCAACGCATGGACATGCGTCGCATGTCGCGCAATCTACCCCTTCTATATATACCTTCCGATTTCCATTTTACTATTCACTTCTACCACAGTCAAAACTTCTGACCCTCCATTCTGAACTGTTTTAAGTCCGATTCGACCCGTTCAAAAGGCATTTCTAATTCAATCGAAGGTGTCAGACATTGTGACATGGCCGGATTTTCCATACAAGCTCTTTACAACCACGAACTTTACACCCCAATTCTAAGGTAGGGGGTCTTAAACTCTAGCTTATGCTCTGCTAGTGTGCTTGACTTTTTATGCATCATTTTTATTCCGTTATACTCATGTGGTTGAGATTTTTGAAAAATGTTATACACTTGTTATGTTTTTTATACCCTTATTTGTGTAAGGGTATTTGTGTTGTCTGGGTAATTCTAGGGTTAAACCTAGAATTATAACATTTTTTGGATACCTACCAAGGAAATTATTGGTATCTAGCACACGCATATAGGTATGGAGTGTCATGGGAAAACTCCTACCTTCTGAGCTTCTTGTTGCCCCATGAGCATCGGAGGAACGTTGTTCGGTAGCACGGCTCTGGATTTATTGTCATCAGACAAACCAGTGTTTTTCCAAAATTATTTTTGAAGCTGTTCTGCAAAAATTATTATGGTCTTTTACTTAGCATTAAATTAGATTTTAATTCCACCTACCGAATATAAAAATACTCACCTAACCTCAGACTTTGCAGGAAGGAAAACCAATCCGGAGGTGCCTACAGAGGAAATGTATACATAGTTTCATTTTTTATCAATATTTTGTAATATTACGACTATTATAAAGGGCTTGATAGGCCTATATTTTGTAATATAACTGCTCTGCATACGGTGTAGTTGGACTAGGTCCTATTTTACAGTTATATGTAATATTAGTTGTGTTAACTCCAAGTATTATATGTTTGTATTCTGTCTAGAAGGTCGGCCATCATGTTTGGTTTTACGTGTAATATAACACGTGCCAAGCATAAAATTAAATATGCATGTTATGGCTTAGATTAACAAATAACGAATGCCACACTTCTCATAACCAATAAAATCTGCTATGATGTTGGTCTCACTCTAACCTGAACTCCGCTTGCAACTCCAACTAGTGCATCATCATCCTCCAATATGGACGAGCGTCAATCCAACCTATAGTTGTCTCTAGGGCTTTTTCTTTAAAGTATCCATTCAGAAAAGCAATATTAAGATCCATTTGATATACTTTGAATTTAAAATAACAAGCTATAGATTATGTCTAGCCACGAGCAAAAATTTCATCAAAATCAATGCCTTCTACCTATGTGTAGCCATGAGCAACTAATCTTACTTTATTTCTTACCACATTACCTTATTCATCATTCTTGTTCATATAAATCCACTTTGTACCTATGACATTATATTGTTTAGGTCTAGGGACAAGAAAGCATACATCATTCTTAAGATCTTCATCAATCTTCTCTAGTTTAGTAAAAGATACATAGCAAGAAAATATTATTTGTTCTTCTAATCACATTTGTTTCAGGATGTCACCAATCACATTTATTTCAAGATGGTCTTTTTGAACACAATTAAGTACTTGACCAATTTAAACTTGTGGTTCTTCCTCTTTTTCTAAAACTTCAATTTCATGAATATGCTCATCATAAACTTCCACTTGTTCTTGTTCCTTATTATCTGTATCACTAAACACATTAGCAGAATCATCAAAATCAAAGTAATCATTAACTTTTTATTTCTTCCCATGTTGACTGTTTTGTGTTTCAAAATTAGTGCATCATTTACAACCACATTAAAGACTGCATGATAGTTGGAGTTCTTTTTTTGTAAACCCTTTATGCCCTACTTGTCAAAGAATATCTAAGGAAAATTCCATCATCCCTTACTATCAAATTTTCCTAAAGATTCCCTATCTTTTAGGATATGACAAGGACTTCCAAACACTCTTGTGTTTGACAATGGGTTTTTTAACAATCCACAACTAATATGGGGTTTGAACTACGCTAGGTCTAAAGTAGATTTTATTGAGGGTATAAGTAGCAATGCTTATAACTTTTGCCAAAAATGTTTAGCCAATTTTTTTTATTCAGCATGACCTTAGCGAAGTGAATCTGGATAAGTCATCTACCATCACCAAGATATACTTTATCCACCCAAACTGTTGTTTACATTGGTCCTATATGGTCCATGTGTACCAACTCTAATAATCTTTTAATTCTCACATGTTTCAGTTTTTTATGACATTTATTTGATTGTTGACCCTTTTGACGAGCACCACATACTAAATTTTTAAGGGTTTTAAAAATAGGAGTACCTCTAATGATCAC
The DNA here is from genome assembly GCA_035235625.1 of Saururus chinensis. Lineage (NCBI taxonomy): Eukaryota > Viridiplantae > Streptophyta > Magnoliopsida > Piperales > Saururaceae > Saururus > Saururus chinensis. Next base: position 27,043,229 of record CP141144.1, read on the forward strand.
TTCATTTGTTATTTTTGTTAAATTTTTGAAATTTGCATGTCCTATTCTTTGGTGCCACAAGTAAGTAATATCAAGCAGGGACAAGTTTGTAAAATAAACATGATCAAGTGGATAATAATTATCATGATCTCTTAAGCCTTTCACACAAGTCATTCTAGATTTGTCAATGATAGAACAAGCCGTCTTTAAAATTTATACAACAAAACCAGTCCCATATTTGACTAATGCTCAAAAGATTAGCTTTCAAACAACTCACATACAAAGCATTATCAAATCTAAAAACTTACTAAGTGTCTATCTCATCTATTTTTATGGTACTTTCATCTCAAAGGTAACTTCACTATCATACTTCTCTATCAAAATAGTAATCCTAGATTTGTCATTGGTCATGTGCTTTGAACATCCACTATCTAGGTACCACAAGTTAGAATGTTTTGAATTTTTGTTGTAGTCTGCACTACAAGACATTTCACATCATCTTTCTTCACAGAAATTGTCATAGTTTTCACAAATTCTTGAATTTAACATAGTTTTTTTAACATGTTTAGTATTCTCAAGAGTCTTTCATTTCATCTTTTTTTCTTTTTTGTGAGATCCGTAATGAGCAAACTTATGAGGAAAACTTAGTGTATTATTAGTGTAATCTCTATGTCCAAGATTTAGAACTTTTCAAATAATTTCCTGATGTGCCTGATGCAGGCACGATCGATATCAAGGAGAATTTCGCAGGGAAAGGGGAGAAACTGGGATTCAATACTTGCATAACTGTCAAAAGAAAGGAGATCGCCCTATATAGGGGAAGGCCAGTCCCCTAGGGAGTCGCACCAACCCAACCTAGGCCGGCCCACTTCCCTAGGGACGCATGCCAGTCAGTGGTTCGGCTAACCCGGGCCACTGACTGAACCAACCCAAAATACATCTAAATATCCATAATACTAACTATTACAATAGCAAATCATCCCAAAGCAACTATGGAAATAATAAATAAAAGAACTGGTCGAGTCTGGTCATCGTGCATAACACTCAACCATGCTTCCGCTATTCGCCTTGTCCTCAAGGCGACCAATCTGGATAACGGGCCAAAAAATCATCTTCTGGCATCCACGTGGCATCCTCCAAAGGCTGACCCTGCCAAGAAAGTAAGACCTCAGTAATAATACGGCCAAAGCATCGAACCCGACGCTTCTGCAGAACAGCAGCAGGGACAGGAACATCGGGCACAAGCGGCCCCATCAAGGGAGGAGGAGGAGCGTCCCGCACCAAAGTAGCATTACCCACAAAGCGGTGCAGATGAGAGACATGAAACACCGGATGAACTAAAGAATCAGGGGGAAGAGTCAGGCGGTAGGCCACCAGTCGAACACTCGCCTCAATAACATACGAACCATGGAAGCGGGGCGCAAGCTTGGAATTCGCCGGTTGAAATAGTGAAGTCTGGTGCTGAGGAAGAACGGAGACATAGACCAAATCACCAACAGCAAATTCCCAATCCGTGTGACGATGATCATAAACTTGTTTCATCCGGTTTTGAGTAGCCAACAAATTTTCTTTAAGCTGGTGTCAAACCTCATCCCGTGTCTGCAACATATAATCCACCTCGGCCACAGAGGAGCAACTCGGCACATAAGATAAAACAGTCGGCGGCGGCCGCCCATAGAGCACCTCAAAGGGGTGAAACCAGCGCACGTATGATAGGCCGTATTATAAGACTATTCAGCCCAATGAAGGAGATGAAGCCACCGGCGGGGCTGCATCATGGTGAAGCAGCGGAGGTATTGCTTCAAGCAACGGTTAACCACCTCCGTCTGGCCATCCGTCGAAGGATGATAAGAGGTGCTCATGTGTAAAGAAGACCCCTGCAATATGAAAAAATCCTGCTAGAACTGTGAGAGAAATACCCGGTCCCAGTCAGAGAAAATCGTGCGCGGCATACCATGCAGGCGCGCCACCTCACGAACAAAGAGCTCAGCAACCATCTTGGCAGTAAAGGGATGGCCTAGCGCGCAAAAATGAACATATTTCGACAATCGGTCCACCACAACCATGATGACGTACTTACCTTGCACCACCGGTAAAGCCTCGACGAAATCCATCGAAATGTTGTCCCAAACCTTCTCTGGATTAGGCAAGGGTTGGAGCAACCCTGTTGTGGAGGCGGTTGTGGCTTTAGCCCGCTGACAAACATCACAAGCAGCGACATAATCGTGGACTACACGACGGACGCCTCGCCATAAGAAACTCTGGCTGACCCTCTTATATGTACGGAAGGACCCCTTGTGACTAGCCACAGGAGTGTCATGGAAATGCAAAATGATACGGCTGCGTAGATCAGAAACCTCTGGAACCCACAAATGGTCTTTCCAGAAGAGAAGACCATCTCGCCACACAAAGAAAGGCCGGGCTGCTGGATCGGCCTGAATGGCGTCAATAACCTCCTGTGTCCACGAATCCATACCATAAGCCCGCTGTAGCTCCTCAATAAACATGCAAGAAAGGGTGGAGATGGTGAAGCAGGAGCCCGGAAGAGGACTATGAGAGAGCGCATCAGCGTTGATATTTTCGGACCCCTTTTTGTACACCAACTCGTAGTCATAGCCGAGCAATTTACTCACCCACAGCTACTGAGCCAGAGTAGACACTCACTGATCCAAAAATTATTTCAGTGGTTACTGGTCTGTGCAAATCTGAAAACGACGACCCAATAAATACGGACGCCGTTTGGTAACGGCGAGGATGATAGCCATCATTTCCTTCTCATACACTGACAGAGACAAGGAACGACCAGCGAGAGCCTTGCTGAAATAAGCGAGAGGGTGGTCATCCTGCAAGAGGACAGCGCCCAAGCCTTTCTCCGACACATCCATCTCCACCACAAATGTCCGACTAAAATCGGGCAAGAGCAAGACCGGTGGGGACGCCATGGTCTGCTTGAGCTCTTCGAAGGCTGTTTGGGCCGCAGGCGTCTAGACGAATGGCCCCTTCTTCAATAGTTCTGCAAAAGGATGAGCCAACTCGCCGTACCGAGGGATAAACCGACAATAATAACCTGTAGGGCCAAGAAAACCCCGGAGCGCCCTGACACATGATGGAGTCGGACAAGAGAGCATAGCAGCCACTTTGGCTGGATCAGTAGCAACACCGTTCTGGGAAATAATGTGACCCGAATACTCAACCTGAGGCTACCAAAGGAACATTTCGAACGCTTCAGAAATAAGGAATTAGCATGCAATGTAGAGAAAACCGACCTGAGATGCATCAAGTGTTCTTCCCACGACCGACTGTACACCAAGATATCGTCGAAGAAGACCAATATGTGGCGGCAAAGAAAGGGCCGAAAAATATCATTCATAAGAGATTGGAACGTGGAGGGGGCATTGGTCAAACCAAAAGGCATGACCAAGAACTCGAAATAGCCATCGTGAGTCCGGAATGCTGTCTTGTGCACATTTGGAGGCTGCACACGAAATTTGGTGATACCCGGAATGAAGATCGAGCTTACTAAAGATGCTGGCACCGGTCAATTCATCCAACAACTCTTCAATCACAGGAATGAGATACTTATCTTTGACAGTGATAGCGTTCAAAGAACGGTAATCCACACAAAGCCGCCACGATCCATCTTTCTTGCGAACCAACAACACAGGAGACGAATAAGAGCTCGTACTAGGACAAATGATTCCAGACTGTAACATGTCTACCACCAACCGTTCTATCTCGGACTTCTGGATGTGAGGATAACGGTAAGGGCAAACATTGGCTGGTGACGCCCCTGGAATAATGGAAATCCGGTGGTCATGAGGCCAGATAGGAGGCAGCCCTTGTGGCTCTCCAAACAAATCCTCGTGGTCGGTTAGTAGCACCTGCAAATCAGAGGGAATCCGATCTTGTGGGATGCCCATAATAGCCCGATGTTGTAAGAGAAGTCCCTGAGGGGTAAACCGGTAGAAGGAGCTCATGTCCTGGGCCGAAAGAAGAGTGCCAGGCCGTGACCCCTCCAACCGAACCTGCTGTCCATGATGCTCGAATTCCAGCACCATATCCCAAAAATTCCACACAACATCACCCAATTCCTGCAGCCACTGTACTCCCAAAACGACATCCACCCCTTTTGTGGGCAACAAGAACAGGTCAATGACAAAAGCGTTACCCTGAATCGAAAGGGTAATCTGAGCGCACACACCAGCACTCCTAAGATGCTTACCATCATCAATCAACACATCAAATGGTTTCGAGTCCGACACTAAACACCCGAGGCGTTGAGTGACCTTATCATTATTAAAATTATTAGTAGAACCACTGTCAATCAAGATAGCTACCTGTTCTTGCTTCAGGAATCCCTGCACCCGCATAGTGCGTGGAGTGAAAGTGCCAGAGAATGCATGAACTGAAATTTCAGGGAGCACATCCTCTGGTTCAACGCTGGCTGGACTATCCACGTCGTCGTCTACCTCCTCCACGAGCAAGCTGCCCTTCAGAGCGCAGCAATGGCCAGGCATGAATTTTTCATCACAACGAAAGCACAAGCCCTTGGCCCGGCATTCGTCCATCTGGGCGGGGGTGAGACGACGAACAATCGGCGTGGCTGTTGCAGCCGCTTGACCAGGGAGCCAGCGGTCAGACTGCTAGAAGAAGCCACCATAGGATTAGAGCTCAGTACAGACCGGGGTGAAGGTCCTAGGCGTCCGCCCCTACTCTGCCGGGACAACTTTTCCTCCTCAATGCGGGCATGACGCACCACATCCCACATACTGGTGCAAGGGAAATGGCTCATCTCTTTTGAAATTTCTGGTTTTAACCCCCTCTTGAACGTGCCCACCAGGGCGGCCATCGGCCATTCAGGGAGTGTGTTGGCGATCTTCATGAATTATGTATAGTAGGCATGCACAGTAGTGGTCTTGCGCAGGGCTGATAACATCTCATTGAAGTCTTGAAATTTGTTCAGGCCGAATTGGATGCAGAGCTCATCAGAGAACGCTGCCAGGTAGGATAGCGGACTTCTTTCTCAAAGTTCTGGAACCAAACCGATGCATCGCCATCCAAGTGAAAGGCAGCAATGCGCAAATGCTTTGTCTTAGAGTGTGTTCCCTGGTAGGAGAAGAATTTCTCCGCTTTGTATAGCCATTCCACCGGATTGTCATCCCCATTGTAGCGAGGGAACTGTAGCCGGGCCAAATGGGCTTCAGGCCCCACCTCGTTGCCTGCCACGATGGCTGAGATACTCGTCCCACTCTTCCTCAGCTTCCTGGAACTGGTTTGGAGGGGGCGGCATCATAGGGACATTTTCCTGAACACCTGGTGCGCCTCGCATGCCCCAGGCTTGGCGTTTCCCTTCCAGCACTGGATTTCCAATGCCCAGGCACACGGGATCTGGAAAGCCTCGCGCGTCCATGTCTACCGACAGTGGAGGACAGGGAACAGTCGGCGCGAAAGGCTGAGATGGCCCTCCCCACTCTGAAGCAGCATGGGGCGGACCTGGTAGGACAGCCGTTGTTTGCAAAGTTTCCACATTCATCAAATGAACGTTCATGGCCTGCAGCAATGCCATGAGCTCGGACATGGTGGGTTCGCTGGCTGCCGCAGGAGATTCCTTCGAATTGTCTATGGGCGCTGACGCCGAAAGTTCCTTCTCCGAGGGAACCTTAGAAACCGCTGCAGCTTGCTTACCTCTCGCCATGGCCAAGGATCGTAATTGCTCCGATACCAATGATGTGCCCGATGTAGGCACGATCGATATCAAGGAGAATTATGCAGGGAAAGGGGAGAAGTAATGGAGAAAGGGGAGAAACTGGGATTCAATACTTGCATAACTGTCAAAAGAAAGGAGATTGCCCCATATAGGGGACGACCAATCCCCTAGGGAGTCGCACCAACCCAACCCTGGCTGGCCCACTTCCCTAGGGATGCATGCCAGTCAGTGGTTCGGCTAACCCGGGCCACTGACTGAACCAAACCAAAATACATCTAAATATCCATAATACTAACTATTACAATAGCAAATTGTCCCAAAGCAACTATGGAAATAATAAATAAAAGAACTGGTCGAGTCTGGTCATCATGCACAACATTTCCCTTAATCTATTCTCCATCCATGTGATTTGTCTATGCAAGTCAATTATGGTTTCCTCACTAATTTATTCTTATTTGGCTCAATTTTAGTTGCTAGATCATACTTTTCAGCTATATTCTAACCAAAAGTTTAGAATTTCAAGTGCTAGCACCATGATCATTCAAATTTTTAGCCTTAACAAATTTAGTGATTCCTATAGAATTTTTATTCTTTTGTCCCACATACCCTAAACCACTTTTGTTGCATCTAAATTAACCACATGAGAGAATTTTATTATGTTTTTCTTTGCCTTTGACAAATTCTTTCAGTTTAAATTTGAAGTTTTCAATTTTCTCGAACAATTCAATTTTTTTAAGCAACTCAATATTTTTTATCTCACAGAAGGATTTATCGTGAACAAGTTGAGAGTTCTCATGTTCTATGGAACAAAATTTTGTTCTAAGCATCTTCAATTCATCAAAAACATGATCATTCCTAGCAAGCTAGAATTTTTGATAGGCTCCACAAAAGCATGAAGAGACTCCACCTCCCAAAGCTTTCTAGGTATTCTCTCGTCCTTTATCACATTCCAATGCCTTTTTATAGACTCCCAAACCCTAAAAGATAAATATTTTTAATTTGGAAGTAAAATAAAACTAGAAAATCTTAAATTTGGCAACTAGTTGCTCTAGTGATCAATCATTTCCACATAGCAATCAATCGCTCCTTATATTTTTCTTTATGACTCTTCAAACTAATCGATCACTTCAACAAGCATATCAATCGCTAACTCTTTTCTTTGTTTTATACATAGCAATTTCAAGTGCTGATTGATTGCTCTACAAAACCAACCGATTGTTTTTTCAATTTTATATTTTTTTACTATTTAAATATCTAAACTTCACTATTCTTTCACCCAAGGTGTCTTTTACCCTAAAGTGTGTGAATGTGATGTGTATTTGTACTTTTACCTATTGATAACATAGATTTGAGTCTTATTTTCATTCCATCTTTACAAATCCATCTTCAGACTATAAACTGACTCAAAATACATATTTTATGACATTGTTTTGATCACGTTAATAAGCCAATACATGATATAACGGTCTTCTATTTTTTATAGGGTCCACTAATCTTGATTCAATTGTCTTCTATTTCTTAGCTCTCCCCATCTAGATTAAATGACAATAAAACAATATAGGGCTAAGCATAATCTAGGAATAAATAAACAACAATAATGAACATCCTAGAATTTAAAAAAAAACTCTTGAAATGCATGCCAGAATTCAATTTTTTTAATTCAAAACAAACACCAACAATTTTGCTGATAGATCAACACAAAATTAGAACCCAAAGTAGATCTCAATGAATAGTGTAAACTTTATAATTAGACATAATCAATTTTTATCAAAATATCCAATTTTGAAAATCCCCACTTTGTGCAAAAACCATGAAACCACACTTGATTTTTCACGAAATCTTGAATTTCAACAAACCAAATTGAATGAAATTTTAGATAAAGATAGATTTCCCTATTTCTAACAATCTTATTGGCTTCGATATCTTTGAAACCCATTGAAAGATCACTACAAATTAAAATTTTAATTTTGGAACTCACCTTCGCCGAAATGAAAAATGAGAATTTAATGAAGAAATTAAGTTTGGAGAAGTTTTGGAGAGAAATGAAGTATTTCCAAATTTAAAACCGAGTGTTGGTGCGAAAAACCAGACCAATGATCGATCATTGGAGTCAATCAATTGATCTTGAAAATATGATTTCTTATATTCTAAAAATAGTAAAAATTACAAAAATTAAAAAATGCCAGACAAATTTCAATAACTTCCCAAAAATATTTTAAGACACTTCCTATCAAAATAAAAAAATTTGACACCCAATATTCAAATTAAATATCAAACAATGAAAATTAGCAAAGCTGAGCCTTTTTTATGAATTTTTTAATCAATTACCATTTAATCTAAGTGCATCCATAGATTATGTTCACTAATACCTTACCTTAGATTAGTCAACCCCTTTAGTATGTGATTGTAAATTTTATTTTCTTCTTTTTGACACATTAATCCTCTTTTATTAATTTTTGAAGAAAAACCAACAATATAGTCAACTTTTGTCTCTTTTAATCTTAAATCTCGCAAGGTCACTCTTCACCAAATTAAGCCAAATTCATTTACACACTAGTATAGACTTGGTTCAAATTTTTTAACTCTCTTTTTGCTAAAATATTTGTACATGATTTTTCTAAAAAGAAAAAAATAATCAAAATCTCCTAATCAACATGCTTATACATTTTTATGAGTTATGATATTTTTCCTCAATTAATTTTTCTAGGGCTTGACTTTTTTATAAATCCTCTCTACTTACATCATTCATTTTTTGATATTTTTTTTCTTTTTGTCATTTATTTTCTTGATTTTAAGTCGATGGGAGCTTCATACTGGCCTAGGCTGACCTAGCTAGGTGGCCTTTCCCCATCATCTTTACAAGGACAATTCCATTATCTAAAGAGATATTAAAGTTCAAAGGACTTGTGAATATTGCAGTACATTTCATAAAATTTTATTTTCTTTTGAATTCTAAATAGAAATTTAGTTAAAGAACCTCTAATTTGATCACTCCAGTAAATCCAAATGCCTAAGTTAACTTACATTTAAGAATTATCTCTTGATCTTCATACATAAAATTAACTTGGGTCTCAACATGATGTGTGAAAATTTTTAAAATCAGAGGATTGCAACATTAAGTGAAAGAAAATGAAATTAATCTTCACTTTCCTTGGAGTATTTTTCTCTTTTCTAAGGATATTTGATCACTAATCATGCTACATTTAAGCTTAAAGGAAAATCATTCTCAATATGTCCGAAGAGCTGAACTTATCAAAAAACCAAAACAAAGACAATTACAAACTCAAGCAAAAGCTATATTATTTTTTTTGTGTTTTTATCGTTGTTTATTTTTTTCCAATTCAATACTATGAATAAAAGACATGTATAAATAAAGTAAAATGCGGTAAAACTAAAAAAAAATATGAATGTCCAAATGGTAAAAAGAATTGAACCATGGGCACATTAGAATCTCTTACTAAGATATTTAAAACTCCTTAGCCTTGCCTAGTCATCCAATCCTAAGGCAACCTAAGGTAGATTTCCTTGTTCTTTCTAATTGATCCAGCAAAGCTTGAAGATGAACCTTCTTTACCCACATTCTCTTCATCTTCTTTTTATACACTTAGTGGGGCAACTAAGGGGTAGTGTGCTTCTTTTCATTCTTCTTTGAACTATGTTTGAATGGGTAACTATTAGGACATTCTCTTCTACTATGGGTCTCACTATGGAAAATGTCACTCACACCCACAATACTAGAACCTATCCTTCCTCATTTCACTCTTGACCTAGGTTGGTTAGACACTATCTTAGGGTTTTTGTCACTCTTTTTTACCTTCTCAAAGATAGTTAGTTTTGCTAAGGGGGTAGGTAAGTAAGTTATAAAACCTAAGCTCATTTTATTTGTTTGACTAATGCTAATCATAGTTTCCAACTATTGAATCCAGTTAATTTCTCTTTAGAGGACATAAGTTCTCTATTGAGAGCACTATACTTCTCTTTCTCACTCGATGGGTCTTTCATAAGGTCATGTACCTCTCCCTTAAAGTTTGTTGTTCAACTCTACTAACCTATTTACCTCTTGAGAAGAAAAAACCAGTTCATCCTTTTTCTTCTTCAACTCTCTTTAAAGGCTTTTGATTTTCTTAATCAACACTAAGAATTGTTGGAGAAATCCCTTAAACTCATCAAAATCAACCTCTAACTCTAAGTTCTCTTCAAGAGAAATGGACTCATGAGCATTTATTTCAGAACTATCTTTCTTCACACTTGCATGGAAGACAGTTTTGTTGCACAGTTTTTATTCTTTAGAAGAGCCCTCATCAGAGTAAGTTGATTGAAGAACATTTCCATTTTCTTATAATCAAACCCCTTTGATTTATTAGGCTTATTATCAAAAGAATTGTCAGAATTAATGTGAGGAGAATCAGTAGCAAAGTGACCTAACTCACCACATTCAAAGCATTTCAAGTTCTTCTTGTCTTGTTTAGTTTGCCTCTCATATCTCTTCCTTGCTTGTTTCTTCCCAGAATTTTGTCCCTTATTGCCAAATTTAAAGTTTTGAGTGTTCATGAACTACTTGAAGTTCTTAGGAAATTGGAACATTAATCTTTCATCATCTTCAGACTCTTCAGATTCATTTGAGGTGTTTAACACTATTTTTTTGGAAGTTCTTTTATATGCTTTTAGAGAATTCTAGTTTCCATTAGACTTTTTAGACAACTCATTTTTTTCTCATAGGACTCTTCTTGCATTGCAAAGGTTTTAAGGGTCCCAACCAACTCCTTAATATCTAAGGTGTCTATTTTTTTAGATTCATTAATGACATAGTACTCAAAAATTGTAATTTCCTCACTCATTATCATGTTCTCATACTCTAGGGTCAACATATGTAACCTAAACACCTTCACAACCTCAATTCCCTCATTATGTGTTACTAATCTTTCCCATGTAACCTTGGCAGATACACAATTAGAGATCAACTTGTATTGTGAATTTCCTATGACATTGAAAAATGCACCAAGGGATTTGCTATTTTAATTTGGAAGTTTAGTCTCATTCTCATACCATTTAGTTTCATCTTTTAGAATAAAATTATCTTCCTCATCTTTGGTCATTGGACGACTCTAGCCTTTAACAACTGCTTTCCAAGCACTTCTATAAAAGTTCTCACCCTATTTTTTCAATATGAGATATTTTGGTGATCAAACAAGGGAGGTCCATTCATTCGATTTATGAAGTCCCCATGTTCATTCATTGAGTTTTTCAAACCATCCATTGATTTTAATCCAACAAAAAATAACCCAAACACCATAATTTAAGCACTTAAACTAAGAAAAATTATAAGATAAGCAACTAACAATCTAGAGCACACATATAAGCAAGTTTAATTAAATATTTCTAAAAGAAAACCAATAAACTTAAACAAAATTTGGAAGTCAAACCCTAGCACAAGAAATCACACTATCAATGATTAAGCAAGATTATGAAGCACTAACATGCCAAATTATATTGATATCATGAATTAAAATTAAAATATTAATGCTTAAATCTTAGCTACCAATTGTGAGTTTAATATCCATCTAGAAGAGTATAGTAGATCACAATATTGCCCCTAGTTTGATTATTTATGAAGATAAAGATTACGAGTTCTAGCCTCTTTGTGCAAAATTTTTATACGTAGCGAAATCAAGTAAATATTCTCTCAACATTCACTCTCGATGTATCAATAATTCAGATCATAAACATTCAATCAATACATGGACACACAACAATTTTAACATGAAAAACTAAAACTAGAGTAAAAAATTATGCAGTTCCATACAGGAACCAAATCAATACTCTACTATCAAGGAATACAATTTATAGTGATACAAACAAAGAACCAATCTTTGTTATGAACTAACACAAACTTCCTTTGTTTAGATCTCCACAATATTTGTTGTTGTTAGTCTTCAATTCTTCTCCCTCAAGCACTTAAAACTTCTTCTTCCTTCTTAGTTTGTCTTTGTCTTCTTCTACCCTTCAACAGGCTCCTATTGTTGTTTGACTTTGGTCTCCCTTAGAAATCTCAATCTCCTACTAAATATATACTACAACTCAACTTTGAAATCTCCTTGCAAAATCTCCTTTTAGTTGTGAAAGCTTCATGAATTAACCATGGATCTTCAACTTATAGCTTCATATGAATTCCCTTTAAAGCGATCAATCGTTCTAAATAGCAATCAATCATTCACTATTTATTTTGTGCACGATACTTCTAGCCGTCGATCGATTAACAAAGCTGATCGATTAATAACTCTCGGCTTCATTTTACATACAACAAAATCATGTGCTGATTGATCATTCTAATCAACTGTATGTCCAACGATCGATCATTTTGTTTGTATTTTTACCATTTTTTACGTTTTACCCTAAAACCAGTAAAATCACTCCTAAAACTTGTCCAATTGAGTATGGTATGCAAATATGATCTTAATATGCTTCAAAAACCTTCAACATTATTCAATCTTCTATCATGATCCATAAGAACATATCTATTCTTATGTTTCAAGTTTGTCAATTCCAAATCTGACTCGACCATAACATCTAATCAGATTCTAAGACATAATACATACACAAGGTTTCTAGACATAATTTGACAAAGGAATAAGCCAATAACCTTTACATATGACTCATATGTTCTTACAAAGTATTCTAATTTCTAAATTCCTTCAAGTTCTTAATAATAATCATGAACTCATGTTTATGTTTTTCCTTAAGTCATGCTCTACATGAAAGTGTTTATTGGTGAATTTGGATTATTACTAGTTTGATGCTTTATTTGTGACTCGAATGGTTTATAACTTGTTTTGAAATGATTTCCATGTGAATCAACTCACCTCCATATTCATAAAATAACTCATCCTAAGTACGTGCATGGCACAACCATACAACCCCAAACCAAAAAACACAATAAGGGGTGAGCTTAGCTTAGTAAAGGTTTGAATAAAACATAAAACTCACATTATCACCAAATCATAATCCATTAAAATTTTCAGATAAGCATCATGCAAACATGTGTTAATAAACACAAAAAGCACATCCATTACCTGACAAATACATGTGGAAAACTCATTCATACATCACTTATCCATAAACAACATCTATGCATCACGGTCTCAATTGTATCTCATAATCACCTACACAACTTGTGCATTAATTCAAATTTCATAATCTATATACATTATGCATGAACAAGTATCACAATCAATACACATCCTACATGAACAACTATCACAATCCACATACATAATGTAGCACAATGAATGTCTCATAATGGAGAAAACAAAATGCTCACCCTGGCCGAAGCGTAAGCAGACCTACTCACCCTAGAAATCCTTAAGAAGAAAGACCTAAGCAGTTTAGGCAAGTCTTGACTAGAAGTGCCCCCTGGTAAGCCGGTGTACACAGACAAAACCAAACTCAATTTTCAAATCTAGAAATATCTCAATACTTTATCTCATTATAACATTTCACACTTCTCGCCTAGGAAGGAAACTTGCCCTTTTCAAACAAATAACCCTACCCATAGGAAAGAATAACCTGCCCATTGTACCAAAAATTGACGATTAATATCAAATACAACTAATTCAAAAAACTACAACACCCAATTGGCCAATCATGGTTTATGATGGCTTAAAAAATTATTTTCATGATGTATGTAATATGGTACATATGTGAGCAATGCTATGTGTATGCAAGTGCAAGTAATCATACCCTAGTCGATCCTATTATGCATGAGATATGGTCCATACGTTGCAAATGAGGTTGTGTAAGCATACGTATATAAATAAACATAGACATACATGGTCATGTTCATAACTAAGCTAAAATATGTGGAACATGGTTCATACACAATTAATGTAGTATGTGTGTAAGCATTCATCCTTCATCATGGTCATAGTCTATTGGAGTCATGAGATAGACATGAAGAAATGATCAAAATCTGGTTTAAAAACAAGCATAACATCATACTAAGTATAAGCATATATGATCATGTTCATAAATAAGCTAAAATGTGTAGAACATGGTTCAAACCTAATTAATATATCATGTGTAGGCATTCATACTTCAGCATGGTCCTACTCTACTAGTGACATGAAGAAATCATCAAATCTGGTTTATGAATAAGCTTACAAACATTTCCTATATAGCTGGTCGATTAGCCCTAAGGGGCGATTGAATGGGAATGAGGAACTTCTGATTTCTCATTTTTCCAATTGATCGGCATGTCTAGCCAACCGATTGGCTAGCTATTCGATCGGCCCAATAGGGTGATCAAATGGCAGGCTAAGAAATTGCTATAAACAATATTTTTCAAGTTCAAAACTGAATTGAATTCATTTAAAAAATTCATGAAACTTCACATAATTATTATCTAAGCCTAAAACATAACAGATCTAATATTTCTCATGCATATTCATGTAAAAACATCATTGAAGAAGATTCAAATTCACCCATCCATAAGCTTTAATAACATGAATCAACCCACAAACATGGTGTTAATGCAAGTAAAACCATATCAAACAAAAACCCCTTACCTTAAACAAGATTTTAGACTCTTGATTCTCCTCCAAAGCTCAAACAATCTTACCCAACAAATTAGGGTTTCATTGGCCCTAAGCAAAAATCCGACCTTTACACCAAAAATAGATTCAAACCCACTAATAGATGATAGATATAAGGCTCTCTTGTGTCAGAAATGAAAATCACAAGTGTAGAAGCTATAAATCCAAATCAAGGTTTTCAAAATATGGGAAAAAATGAATTTAACATGAAGATAACCTAGAAGCCCATTTGAGAGGAGAACATGGGATTTTAGGGCAAAAATTTAAAAACAAATATGGAAGGATTAGATAGATTTACCTTAGGATTAAGATTTTTCTTTTTAAGATGGGGGTAGAGGTCTCCAAAGCCTCCCAATCTCAGCCCACCCCAAATGAGAAAAGAGGCAAAGGTTTCTACTTATAGCCAAAGTAATTTATTGAGTCTAGAATGGGCCCAACAAGGGAATAAGTGAACTTCTTAAGTGACATAGGCTCACAAACAAATTTAAAAAGGCCCAAACCCATTTCAGATGTCAAGTGAGGGTTGACAACCCAAAAAGTTGGCACATCACCCAAGATAGACGTGGGTCCTATGGTGGGGCCCACTTCCTTAATGAAGGAATTAAATGGAAAAATGACACCAATTAGTGTGTCTCTTAGTGGATTAAGTAAATATTAAAATAAACCCAAGAAAGCTCTTGATTAAACCAACCCATCACACAACAATAAAAAAACTAAATAATAAAACTTTTAGATCCTAAAGTTTATGCAAGAAAATGTGTTCAAGAAGGGGGGCAAGTCTCTAATCATGTTTTTCTTGATCATCGTGAGGTCCCTAATGAGTTAGTGAGTCCGCCAATAAAAGAAAGGGGATGAACAGTTCCTTTTACATGCATACAGAACCATTTATGTTGATTGGTCATCGACAGTGAGGCTGATATGTCGGTGAGGCATATATGTGATAAGCTTATTTAGCTAACCCACTGTCGATGGAGTTCAACACATTGGTAGATCTAGTGATGGTCATCAGTGATCTGGCTAACCTATTTGTGAAGTTACCAATGATACGTCATGGTAAAGAATTTAAGTATGTTTTATATGCATGTTATTTGGTCATCAATAGTGAGGCCGGCATGTCGGTTTGGTGATGGTGAAGTGGGCTCTCAAAACTAACCCACTATTAGTGAGGATTCAACATGTTGATAGATCTACCAATGATCACCGGTGATATGGCCGACCTATCAATGAGGTTACTGATGCTACCTCATGGTAAAGATTTTAAGTGTGCTTTATAGCAAAAAAGAAGTTGTGTAGCAATTACATATAATTGTATAACTTTTTTAGGATTTTCTATATGTATGGAATGTTGAGTAAGCATGTCCTAAGTAGGGGTTAGTAAACCCTAATGCATGTGTCTGAAACCATATGATGTGAGGATTTGATTACCCCAAACTAATTCATTTGTCGCAAATGTATCAAGATTCCTAGTACCTTTTTTGCTCCTCAAGTGTGTCATTTAGCATTAAAAGATCAGCGTCTTCTAGTACTATAAGGATAGAAGTTATATAAAGTCACTCCCCTCACCTAGTACTCAAGTTCAAATGGACTAGAGCATTAAAAGATGACTAGTTCCACATAGTGAAATACTGGATGTTCGATGATCAAGGCAGTCGAGATCTCAGATATGAGCCCTTACTTCATGTCATAGATGGGGTGGGGAAGACTACAGGTAAAGACTAAGGTCGAATTCATGGTAGTCCATTATTTGGTCTAGTGTAAACTCCTAGACGAGGCTATCATGTCTAGTGAACCATGAAGTGGAGTTCTCCGTTATAAGTATACTTGTCACAAAAAAATATGTGTGAATTTTGATCTTTAATGTCATTTGTATTGATAGTGGCAATATTGATGTGCCCGATGCAGGCACGATCGATATCAAGGAGAATTATGCAGGGAAAGGGGAGAAGTAATGGAGAAAGGGGAGAAACTGAGATTCAATACTTGCATAACTGTCAAAAGAAAGGAGATCGCCCCATATAGGGGACGACCAGTCCCCTAGGGAGTCGCACCAACCCAACCCAGGCCGGTCCACTTCCCTAGGGACGCACACTAGTTAGTGGTTCGGCTAACCCGGGCCAATGACTGAACCAACCCAAAATACATCTAAATATCCATAATACTAACTATAACAATAGCAAATCGTCCCAAAGCAACTATGGAAATAATAAATAAAAGAACTGGTCAAGTCTGGTCATCGTGCACAACCCTCCACCATGCTTCCGCTATTTGCCTTGTCCTCAAGGCCACCAATCTGGATAACGGGCCAAAAAATCATCTTCTGGCATCCACGTGGCATCCTCCAAAGGCTGACCCTGCCAAGAAAGCAAGACCTCAGTAATAATACGGCCAGAGCGTCAAACCAATGCTTCTGCAGGATAGCAGCAGGGACAGGATCATCGCGCACAAGTGGCCCCATCAAGGGAGGAGGAGTGTCCCGCGCCAAAGCAGCATCACCCACAAAGCGGCGCAAACGAGAGACATGAAATACCGGATGAACTAAAGAATCAGGGGGAAGAGTCAGGCGGTAGGCCACCGGTCCAACATGAGCCTCAATAACATACGGACCATAGAAGTGGGGCGCAAGCTTGGAGTGCTCCGGCTGAAACAGTGAAGTTTGGCGCCAAGGAAGAATGGAGACATAGACCAAATCACCAATAGCAAATTCCCGATCCGTGTGACGATGATCATAAACCTGCTTCATCCGGTTTTGAGCAGCCGACAAATTTTCTTTAAGCTGGCGTAAGACCTCATCACGCGTCTGCAACATATAATCCACCTCGGCCACAGAGGAGCGACTCGGCACATAAGATAAAACAATCAACGGGGGCCGCCCATAGAGCACCTCAAACAAGGTGAAACCAGCGCGCATATGATAGGCCATATTATAAGACCATTCAGCCCAAGGAAGGAGCTGAAGCCACTGGCGGGGCTGCATCGTGGTGAAGCAGCGGAGGCATTGCTTCAAGCAACGGTTAACCACCTCCGTCTGGCCATCCGTCGAAGGATGATAAGAGGTGCTCATGTGTAAAGAAGACCCCTGCAATATGAAAAAATCCTGTCAGAACTATGAGAGAAATACCCAGTCCTGGTCAGAGAAAATCATGCACGGCATACCATGCAGGCCCGCCACCTCGCGAACAAAGAGCTCAGCAACCATCTTGGCGGTAAAGGGATGGCCTAGCGCGCAAAAATGAACATATTTCGACAATCGGTCCACCACAACCATGATGACGGACTTACCCTGCACCACCGGTAAAGCCTCGACGAAATCCATCGAAATGTCATCCTAAACCTTCTCTGGAATAGGCAAGGGTTGGAGCAACCCAGCTGGGGAGGTGGTCGTGGCTTTAGCCCGCTGACAAACATCACAAGCAGCGACATAATCGTGGACTATACGCGGACACCTCGCCATAAGAAACTCTGGTGTACCCTCTTATACGTACGGAAGGACCCCTCGTGACCAGCGACAGGAGTGTCATGGAAATGCGAAATGATACGGCTGCGTAGATTAGAAACCTCCGAAACCCACAAACGGTCTTTCCAAAAGAGAAGACCATCTCGCCACACAAAGAAAGGCCGGGCTGCTGGATAGGCCTGAATGGCATCAATAACCTCCTATGTCCACGAATCCATACCATAAGCCCATTGTAGCTCCTCAATAAATGGGCAAGAAAGGGTGGAGATGGAGAAGCAAGAGCCCGGAAGAGGACTACGAGAGAGCGCATCAGCGATGATATTTTTGGACCCCTTTTTGTACACTAACTCGTAGTCATAGCCGAGCAATTTACTCACCCACCGCTGCTAAGCCAGAGTAGACACTCACTAATCCAAAAAATATTTCAGCGGTTGGTGGTCTGTGCGAATCTGAAAACAACGACCCAATAAATACGGACGCCATTTGGTAACGGCGAGGGTGATAGCCATCATTTCCTTCTCATACACTGACAGAGACAAGGAACGACCAGCGACAGCCTTGCTGAAAAAGCGAGAGGGCGGTCCTCCTGCAAGAGGACAGCGCCCAAGCCTTTCTCCGATGCATCAGTCTCCACCACAAATGGCCAACTAAAATCGGGCAAGAGCAAGACCGGTGCGGACACCATGGCCTGCTTGTGCTCTTCGATGGCTGTTTGGGCCGCGGGCGACCAGACGAATGCCCCCTTCTTCAATAGTTCTGTAAGGGGACGAGCCAACTCGCCGTATCGAGGGATAAACCGACGATAATAACCTGTAAGGCCAAGAAAACCCCGGAGCGCCCTGACACATGTTGGAGTCGGCCAAGAGAGCATAGCGGCCACTTTGGCCGGATCAGTAGCAACACCATTCTGGGAGATAATGTGACCCAACTACTCAACCTGCAGGCTGCCAAAAGAACACTTCGAACGCTTCAGAAATAAGGAATTAGCACGCAATATAGAGAAAACTGACCTAAGATGCATCAAATGTTCTTCCCACGACCGACTGTACACCAAGATATCGTCGAAGAAGACCAATATGTGGCGACGAAGAAAGCGCTGAAAAATATCATTCATAAGAGACTGGAACATGGAGGGGGCGTTGGTCAAACTAAAAGGCATGACCAAGAACTCGAAATGGCCATCGTGAGTCCGAAATGTTGTCTTGTGCACATCAGGAGGCTGCACACGAATCTGGTGATACCTGGAACGAAGATCGAGCTTACTAAAGACGCCGGCACCGTTCAATTCATCCAACAACTCTTCAATCATAGGAATGAGATACTTATCTTTGACGGTGATAGCATTCAAAGCACGGTAATCCACACAAAACCGCCACGATCCATCTTTCTTGTGAACCAACACAGGAGACGAATAAGAGCTCGTACTAGGATCAATGATACCGGACTGTAGCATGTCTGCCACCAACCGTTCTATCTCGGACTTCTGGATGTGAGGATAACGGTAAGGGCGAACATTGGCTGGTGCCACCCCTGAAATAATGGAATCCGGTGGTCATGAGGCCGGACGGGAGGCAGCCCCTGCGGCTCTGCAAACAAATCCTCATGGTCTGTTAGTAGCACCTGCAAATCAGAGGGAATCAGATCCTGTGGGATGCCCATAATAGCCCGCTGCTGTAAGAAAAGTCCCTGAGGGGTAAACCAGAAAAAGGTGCTCATGCCCTGGGCCAAAAGAAGAGTGTCAGGCCGTGACCCCTCCAACCGAACCTGCTATCCATGATGCTTGAATTCCATCACCATATCCTGAAAATTCCACACAACATCACCCAATTCCTGCAGCCACTGTACTCCCAAGACGACATCCGCCCCTTTTGTGGGCAACAACAAGTCAGTGACAAAAGTGTTACCCTAAATCGAAAGGGTAATCTGAGCACACACACCGGCACTCCTAAGATGCTTGGCCAATCAACACATCAAATGGTTTCGAGTCCGACACTAAACACCCGAGGCGGTGAGTGACCTTATCATTAATAAAATTATGAGTAGAACCACTGTCGATCAAGATAGCTACCTATTCCCCCTTCAGGAATCCCTGCACCCGCATAGTGCGCGGAGTGAAAGCACCAAAGAATGCATGAACTGAAATTTCAGGCAGCACATCCTCTTGTTCAACGCTGGCTGGACTGTCCATGTCGTCGTCTACCTCCTCCACGAGCAAGCTGCCCTTCACAGCGCAGCGATGGCGGGGGTGAGACGACGAGCAATCGGAGTAGGCGCTGCAGCTGGTTGGCCAAGGCGAACAGCAGCCGGACTGGTAGAAGAAGCCGCCATAGGATTAGAGCTCAGTACAGACCGGGGTGGAGGTCCTAGGCGTCCACCCCTACATTGCCGGGACAACTTTTCCTCCTCAATGAGGGCATGACGCACCACATCCCGCATACTGGTGCAAGGGAAATGTCTCATCTCTTCTAAAATTTCTGGTTTTAACCCCCTCTTGAACGTGCCCACCAGGGCGGCCATCAGCCATTCAAGGAGTCTGTTGGTGATCTTCATGAATTCTGTATAGTAGGCACGCACAGTAGTGGTCTAGCGTAGGGCTTATAACATCTCAATGAAGTCCTGAAATTCGTTCAGGCCGAACTGGATGCAGAGCTCGTCAGAGAACGCTGCCCAGGTAGGATAGCGCACTTCTTTCTCAAAGTTCTGGAACCAAACCGATGCATCGCCATCCAAGTGAAAGGCCGCGATGCACAAACACTCTATCTCAGAGTGTGTTTCCTGGTAGGAGAAGAACTTCTCCACTTTGTACAGCCATTCCACCGGATCGTCATCCCCATTGTAGCGAGGGAACTGTAGCCGGGCCAAACGGGGTTCAGCCCCACCTCGTTGCCCGCCACGATGGTCGAGATACTCGTCCCACTCTTCCTTAGCTTCCTGGAACTGGTTTGGAGGGGGCGGCATCACAGGGACATTTTCCCGAACACCTGGTACGCCTCACATGTCCCAGGCTTGGCGTCTCCCTTCCAACACTGGATTTCCAACGCCCACATCTGCCGGCACTGGAGGACAGGGAACGCGCGAAAGGCTGAGATGGCCCTCCCTGCTCTGAAGCAGCATGGGGTGGACCTGGTGGGACAGCCATTGTTCGCGCAGTTTCCACATTCATCAAACGAACATTTATGGCCTGCAGCAATGCCATGAGCTCGGACATGGTGGGTTCCTTGGCTGCCGCAGGAGATTCCTTCGAATTGTCTGTGGGCGCTAACGCTGAAACTTCTTTCTCCGAGGGAACCTCAGAAAGCGCTGCAGCTTGCTTACCTCTCGCCATGGCCAAGGATCGTAATTGCTCTGATACCAATGATGTGCCCGATGCAGGCACGATAGATATCAAGGAGAATTACGCAGGGAAAGGGGAGAAGTAATGGAGAAAAGGGAGAAACTGAGATTCAATACTTGCATAACTATAAAAAGAAAGGAGATCGCCCCATATAGGGGACGACCAGTCCCCTAGGGAGTCACGCCAACCCAACCCAGGCCAGCCCACTTCCCTAGGGACGAACGCTAGTCAGTGGTTCGGCTAACCTGGGCCACTGACTAAACCAACCCAAAATACAACTAAATATCCATAATACTAACTATTAGAATAGCAAATCGTCCCAAAGCAATTATGGAAATAATAAATAAAAGAACTGGTCAAGTCTGGTCATCGTGCACAATAAATATATTCTTTCTTGGTACATTTATTGTACTATTTGTTTTCATTTTTATTGCAATTCCACTTAGTTTATCCATATGCTTAGCATTCTTCATGGTACAGGTACTCCAGGGAGAAGACCATAGTTGTAGACCAGAAACTACCTTTGTGTTGATGATTTATCTTCACAGCTAAGTTTGCTTTTAGGCATGAGAGGGTGTCATTTACCTTTTTATTAGCATTTTCATATTTAACACACAAGTGCATAATTGTGAATCCTATGAATATTTTAATAATTTAGAAATCTAGATGCTTATTTATTATGATATCACAACAAGTGTTTATGAAATAGTTTTCATGTCCCCAATTTGATATTTCAATGTTTTATTAATACATAATATGAGTTTATCCGCTCTATGCTATGAAGGGGAGTGTGTTATAAATTTTCAATTGTAGGAAAATATTTTCATAAAAAATGGTTTTAAAAAATGGGGGAGTGACACATATGTCATGGCATATTCCATGACTATGACATTCCGAGTTCTACACATTTCTTAGTACAACATTTGGAGTATGCGAAAGGAGAGAGTAGACTGGACTATTGTGCAAATCCTTTATCTTTTGTTAGAGTTGGAGCTTAACTTGGACCTTCATTCCATTATCTTTTGAAGGCATTTTTTCATGGCCATACTCATGAGATGTTAGCATTCCCACACATTTTGTCTTGGATTTTCCACTCAAAACCATTTTTTCATGGCCATACTCATGAGGTGTCGCAGACTCGCATTTTATTGATTGATGTTGCAATCGTTCATAGGATGCACTCTCACAACCATGTTAAGCTTTGAGAGGTTGTTACTACCCAGGAGAATGAGAAGATGTCCGATGCTGAGGAGATACCTGCTTCTCAAGAGGCTACTAATGCTCTATGATATCTTACATTTGATGAGGCTACAACTACGCATCGTCAACTTGTTGATCATTTGCATTAGATTGAGGACTTAGTTCGCTGACATTGAGTTAGCTCTGCTCCATTTGCTGATGATGGTGATAATGATGCTACTGCATTTGCAAACTGTTTTTTTCTTTCTTTTGTCATCCTTCTTCAAAACTTTTGTTATTTCATGATATGTATTTATTTGACTATTATCGTATATAATGAAACTTATGTATGGTTGATAGATGACTTTTCAAAACATTTGATGCTTATTTTCTATATCTTTAATGTCTTCATGGATATTTACTTGACATGTGCGCTTTAATATTATTTTTAATATTTTTGGTTCACTTGTTGACTATGTTAGACAAAAAGGGATATAAGAACTTATGGAAAATCAAAATTTTTGTGCTTACTTCCATACTTAATTGAGCATTTTTTGTTTAATTATGTAGATTAATTATAGGTTCAAGACTTTTCAAGATCAATTTTAAATGGTCTTAGTGAGTCTTAGGTTGTCAAGTATATGTTTTTGTATAAGTTGAAAGTCAACTATATTGTCATGAGTGGTCATTTTTTATTTTCACAACTTGTAGAGTTATGTCACGAAATAGACAAAGGGGGAGATTGTTAGAAAATATGAGTATATGTCTTGCAATTGACTTGATTTCAATGAAGACAACTATGTTCAAAAGGTGTGTATTCTAAGTCTTACGAATCTTAGAAAGATTAGTGATGTGATCAAAGTTAGATTTGGAATTGATTGACTTTAAAAAGAGGAGTTGATGAGATCTAATTTCCAAGGAGGAAGACTTAATAGAGTGATAAGCCTCAAAGGTAAATTTTACGCACACTCACGTACACAAACACTTAGATATATCTTAGAAAACCATTACTAAGTGTTTCGGACAAAAAAGGAGAAAAACCATAATTAATGTTCAAAAGCGATCGATTGTCCTTGAGAATAGATTAATCAATCTTGAATGATTTTTTGGGATTTTTAAAAGTTGACCTTTCAATTGTCCATTGTGAGAATAGATTGATTAGTTGTCTAATTCATTAATCATAGTCACATGAACGATCAATCGTTGGTTTAATGGATCCATCAATTCTTGAAAAATGGATTTCAGTAACTTTATTGATAGATCATTTTGATGAAAGATCAATCAATTGAGTGTTTGAATATGAGCATTACAAGGACCAATCGATTGCCCTATTGAATGATTGATTGATCAATGCTTAATTACCTAGTTTAAGTCAAAGCAGAATCAATTTCTTTCCTATTAGAATACTATAAAGCTAGGTAACTTGGAAGACTATTTAAAGGCTTTATAGTGATGAATCAGAGAGAGGGAAGGCAAAATTTAAGAGAGAAAAAGTTGAGCTTTATGCCTCTAATTCTTCCTCAATTCACCTTGCATAGTTAAGAGTAAATCAAGAAAAGTGAGTGCTTTATTTTATATAAACTTTATCAAGTAAGAAAGAGTGATTGGAGATAGATCACAAACACAACACAAGTTGACGAGGAGGCTTGTTCATAAAGCCTTCTTGAAGAGGCTTCAACAACACAATTGAAGAGGGCTTTGATTGAAGGAGTACTTTTAATGAAGACAAAGATCAGACTTGAAGGAAAAAACATTAAGGAGGTGCCTTTCTGGCCGACAATTTATCTAGAGAAAAGACTTCCAGTTTGGGCAGAGGTTGGTATTTGAGTTTTGTAAGCTCTTACTTCTTAGTGCATTGATTCAGCCGAAGGGACTAGCTACCTGTGGTTTTTTTCCGACTTGGGTCTCTAGGTAAAAATCATTGTGTTGATTATGGTTACATACTTGATAGATTAATTTGCACTAGTAGTAGAATTTTTATGCGTTAATTTGTGCAACTTGATTCCACATCTTGTAGTCTTTTGCCTTTACAATGTATTTGAGTTAGAGGCACTATTTTTTTTCTTAGATTCATTAATTGCAATACCTTTATTTTTAATTTACTATTTGAAGTCCTAAGAATCTTCTTGAAGATAGTCGGCAATTGGTTGTCCTAGTTGGTCACATGTATTCACCATGTGAGAGATTTTTGCATAATTCTCATAGACAGTTTCATATTTACCAATCAAAATATTCAAAAACTCTTAGGTTAATATTTGTAGCCTAGATACCTTAACAAAATTTGTTCCCTCATCGGACTTTACAAACTTATCCCAAGCTGTTTTAGCAACAATACAATTAGAAATCAGCCTATGTTAGCTCTTTCCTACATCATTAAAGCATACACTTAGAACTTTACTATTATGACTAGACATCTTCCACTCATTCTTATCTTATTCTAATTCAAGCTTCAAAATTTTATAACATCCATGTCTTTAAATATGGGTGGATCCTAACTTTTTATCACAGCTTTCTAAGCATTGTCGTCTGAGCCTTAGATAAAGGTTGTCATCCAATTTTTTTTAATTAAAAAAATTTTGGCCATCAATATAGGTCTATTTATAAGAATACCCAAGTCATCATGATCATTAGAAGTCATATTCGCCATGATAGAATAATTAGTAATGATGAATTAAAGAGAATATTAATGAAAGAATATAAGAGGCAGAAAAAAATGTAAATATTCAAA
The DNA here is from genome assembly GCA_035235625.1 of Saururus chinensis. NCBI lineage: Eukaryota > Viridiplantae > Streptophyta > Magnoliopsida > Piperales > Saururaceae > Saururus > Saururus chinensis. The sequence continues at coordinate 27,068,198 of CP141144.1, forward strand.
TTAACCATTTAAAATCTCCTCGGCTACTACTTTGAGTTTAATATCCTTCTACTTCATAATTACCACAATGCCCCTAATCCAAAAAATTAATTAAGGACTATGAGATATGACTTCTTTACTAATCATTAATCTACAAAAATTAGAACTACTTGTTTTAAAGTATGAATAAATCAACCATGTCACTAACCAAGGACAATTATGCAATGCACTAAAACCAAAATTTTATATACTCAAACATCACTGTTTCTAGAACTCCTTTCAAGACTCTACCCAACTATGAAAGTCCTTTTTGATACTTGTGAACCTTGTCTAGTTCCCATATTTTAGTACACTCTTCTCGTCTTTATTCTAAACCTTATGTAAAAGTTCGCCTTGACCATCTCCAATCTTCAACAAAGATGATGATCATGTGACTAAATATTTTCTCTTAACTCACAATTCACTTCCTTAGTTCAAGTACTCACCTCGCTTTTGATAGTCTCTCAAAACATAAAGTTGTGAAGGATTTTCAATAGAGAAAACCCAATTTTTCCCAAAAAATAACTTTTCTACACCTCCAATTTTCTCAAACAACTTTTCGATCTCTTCAAATTTGTCATCCATGAATATTTAAATAGGGTTCTTAAGGGGTTCCCATAGTTTTATTCTAGTATGAAACTATAGGGTTGTACAACATTAGACCATCTACTATAGGGCTGATCGATCGTTCAAACCCTATTGGACTCTGTAACCCATCCCATTACTCATCCTAATTGATTTGTATACATGTATGATCAATAATTACTCATACTAGAAAATATGTGGAACATGTTCAAGGCCTATTAATCACTTATTTAAAACCGAGTGATTGTGGATAAATTTTTTTGCGTAATGTAATATTTTCATCCATCTTTTTCTCATATGTTAATATCATATTATTTATTAGCCTTAAGTATGTACGACATGTTTGTGTGATTTCATACCTATTTGATCATTACATTATTTTAACCACTTTGAATCTTCTACCATCAATCTTTAAAGAATCCTATGCTCTAATTTTTTAAGTTTTTAAATTCTTAAGACTAACTTGACTCATCACCAATGAACTCAATGTTTTAAGTTTAAAATATACGCATATAGTGATAAAAAATACTGTTTTTACATATGTCCCTATGCCTAATGAAGGAGGCTTGGGTATCATCTTTTTTAACCAGTGGTATAACTCAGGTATCTTTAAATTGTTGTGGAATATTTTATATGATAAAAAATCCATGTGCGTAAAGTGAATACAATCTTACAATATTAGAGAGGAATCTATCTAACATTGCAAGGTGAATTCTAATCCCTCCCATATGTATGAAAATGTATATTTCTTTGAGAGGGGGATTTAGAAAATTTGGAGGGAATCTATCTCTTCAAATTCGTCCATTCTACACTCCTTGAGAAGTTTAGTAATCACTTGCGTAGGCCAAATGTCCAAAAGGATCGGTGATATTATTACATCTTGTTTGGTTAATGGCCCATGGAAGTTCATGGAATATGTAAATTTCTGGGCTTCTCAGCTGATTTGCGTCATTCAATCTCTTTTTCCTGAACCCTTAGAGTAAAACGATTTCATATATATCTTGGATCCCCAATTCCTCTAGCTTCTCAATCAAATCAGCGTACAATGTCATTCGAACTCCAATAGTACCCCAAATGGTGGGTAATGGTTTCGGTCAAACTCATATTCCCCGCTACTCCATCTCTTGGCTGCAAGTTAGAGGTGTCGCGCTTGTTAACTGATGTCCATTATATAAACACGACTGTGAGTGGAATGAACATCTCTTTTTTCTTGTGTGGTTACTCAACGAGTATCTTCACCGCCATTCTTAAAAGTTCTACTTGATTTGTCCTTCACTCGGACTATGACCTTCATGGACATCATCCTTCACCTCAACAACAATCATAAGGCTCTTCGGAGTCAACTGAAGATTTTTGACAATGCTGCTAAATACTTTATTTGGAGGGAGAGGTATGCCTGCATCTTTCGGATTGAACATGGTTGTAAGGTCGCACGCATCAATGTGTACCAGAAAGAGTTTTCATTCGTGCTCAAGAACAGCTTAGGAAAGTCCTTCAGGAATTCCCATTTTTACTTGGTAACATTTTGCTTTATTTATATCTTCTGAAGTTGTACCCCATTTATGGATCCATTTTTTTTTTTATGATTGTTGTTGAGGCAAAATTTGAAAGCTCATTCCTTGAGATTGATGAACCGTGCTTATCCTTTCGTTAAGGAATCATCCTATGGTGGAATCTTGCAAGTGATTACTTTGTGTTTCCGGATAATAATCGGTTGATGGATTACTATGAAGACGGTGTTATTGATGGTGCTAGAAACTAAAAAATGGGGTTTATTATTACTAGTGAATTTTTTAGTTATTTTCTTATTGCATAAAACTAGGGTAGATGGCCATATAGTTATTATAATTATTCGAGACAGTACTATTGTAACAGATTTAGTTTTTCATTTAATTTAGAGACTAGTAGTTAGTTTATATAATTGTCATAATTGTGAGAATAGAACCCGTCATGTAGCCCGGATTCAATTTCATATTTATAGAGGGCATGTACAACTTGTGAGGAAAAAATATCTCCTTAATTGACATATATCTTACATGTAAAGAAAGAATATCATCTACAACTATTAAAGAATATATGCAAATGATGACTAAAAGGGAAAGATAAATCTTGAGGATAATGAAGGTAGGAAGATCAAATCTCTGGAAGATAATGAAGGCATGAAGATCTATCAAGGTGGCGCACACCAATAAGGGAAGATCAAATCTGGAAGATAATGAATACAGGATGATTTGTCAAGGTGGCGCCAATCAGGGAAAATCAAAACTGGAAAATAATAAAGGCAATAAAATCTGTCAAGGTGACACCAAGGGCTTTGTATCATTTAACAACAACCCACAAGATGATGTGGGGACAGAGTCCACACAAATCTTGGGCCTTGAATGCCGGAACATGTATGAGGCAAAACTTTGGTTAAAAGATTAGCAAGCTGAGCAGCCCTAGTAATGTGTTGAAGACGGAGAATGCCAGAGGCAAGTTTTTCTCGGATGAAGTGGACTTCATGCAGGCGTGCATGGAACACCGGATTAGACGCCATGTAAACAGTACTAACATTGTCACATAAAATAACAGGGGCCAAGGATGAGATAGTTGTAGAGAACGAAATATGTTAAGAAGCCATAAAAGTTCATTACCCACTATGGTGACGGACTGATACTCTACCTCAGAACTTGAGCAAGAAATTGTGGCTTGCTTCTTACCACCCCATGAAATGAGGTTGGGTCCATGAAAAATACAAAGCCCGTAATGGAGCAAAGATCATCAGAGTCACCAACCCAATCAGCATAAGAAAACCCTTGAAGATGAAGATTGGAAATAGTAGATAAATGAAGACCAAACCCAAGCATGTCTTTGATATAACAGAGAATGCGTTTGGCTGCAGCGAGATGAGATTCTCTAAAAGCATGCATAAACTGAGAAACTTTGCTGACAACAAAGGAAATATCCTAGCGAGTAAGTATAAGATACTTCAGTGCACCAACCAACTGGCAGTAGAGGACGGGATTCGTAGGAGGAGATGCATCAATAAGGCTTAAAGTGGTAGAGGTAGCAAGGGGAGTAGCAACTGACTTTGCATCATCCATGTCAAAGCGATGTAGAAGCTCCAAGGCATACTGGGTTTGTGAAAGATAGAGGGTAGATCGTGTTTGCTAGACCTTAATACCCAAGAAGAAATGAAGATCACTATGGGGCTTGAGCTCAAAGTGGTGTCCAAGGTGGGAGACAAGCTGGTGGATGCGTTGGGAACAATTTCCAATTAAGATAATGTTATCAACATAAATAAGAAGGATTATGTCAGCCCCACTATTGCAAATGGACAATGAGGGATCATATGGGCAATCCTGAAAGCCAACACTCCAAAGATAGGCACTAATGTGTGATACCACGCACGAGAAGCTTCTTTAAGTCCATATAAGGACTTCTAAAGCTTATATACATGAGTGGGACGACCAGGATCAACAAAGCCAAGAGGTTGGGCCATGTAGGCATCTTTAGAGAGAGAGCTATGAAGGAAGGTGTTGGTAACATCTATCGGAAAAAGAGGCAAGTGGAGAGAAACATCCAAAGAGAGAACAAGCTGGATACCGCTATGCTTAACAACAGGGCTAAAGGTATCATAATAATCATTGTTGACTTGCTAATGAAATCCCTTCGCAACAAGACGTGCCTTATATCTTTTAATGGTGCCATTGGAATGACGTTTAATGCGATAGACCCATTTATTACCGAGAAAATTCTAGTGAGGCGCTGGTGGAACTAGTGTCCATGTGTCATTCTTGAGAAAAGCATTAAATTCAGTGGTCATAGCTTCCTGCCATTGAGGGTCCTTAGAGGCTTCTATGTAGATACGAGGTTCAACGATAGGGGTGCATAGGAGGGCCTGAGGAATAGGATAATAGGTGGAGACAAGGAGTTTAGGGCAGGAGGTACCATCCATTTGGCAAGTGAACATAGGATGGATACTAGAGGAAGTAATGATGGGTTGGGTGGGAGATGGATCAAGTAGAGTAGAAGGAGGAATGGTAGGGGTTGGGTCAGGTTCAGGGGAGGGAGATAGCAAATTGGGTAGAGGAGGAGTTGAAGAGGAAGACAATGGGTCTAGTAGAGAGGAAGAAAGGGAGGGAGAACGAGGTGCAGGGCACATGGATAGAGAGGGCTTAGGAGTGGGGGAAGAGAATGGAGATGAGGGAAATGGTCATAAAGTGAAAGTAGGAGTGTGGGAAGTGGTTGGGATAGGCGAGGACACAGAAGCATAAGGAAAAGAGGATTTATCAAAGATAACATGGTGAGAAATAATAATTTATTAGTCACAGGATTGAGGCATTTATATCCTTTATGAATACCACTATAGCCAAGAATGACATATTAAGCAGATTTGTATTCCCTTTTTGAATGGTCAAACATTGTAAGACACGGATAGCAGTTGCAACCAAATACTCGAAGAAGACAATAGTCAGGTGATTTATGAAAAACTATAGCAAAAGGAGACTGATGAGAGAGAACCTAAGTAGGCAACCTATTAATAATGTAGACAAGGCATGATTTCAAAGATACTTAGGTGTGTGAGAATGCGCCATAAGAGTGAGACCCATATCCAATATGGCGATGCTTCTGCTCAACAACACTATTCTGCTCGGGAGTGTGGGGGTAACAAAACCCGATGGGAAATACTATGCTGCTGAAAGTGGGGTTTGAGTCAAGTGCTTATACATTCATCACCACCATCACTTTGAAAGTATTTTATGCACTTGTCAAAAAGAAACAAGTGTTTGAAATGTAACAAAGGTGGAATAAACATTAGACTTGTAGTGTAAAGGATGAATCAAGTGAAGTGGCTATAGTCACCCACAAAAATAACATAAAAGAGATAGCCTTCAATAGAAGAAACAGGGGTAGGACCCCCAACATCACAATGAACAAGTTCTAATAAACTAGAAGAATGACCATAATTATTACAAAAGGCAATTTACTACTTTTGCCCAACACACAACTTTCAGAAAAGTGGAGTGTAGAAGACTTATTAGACAGAGGTAAAACATCACGCAAAGTGTGGAGAATGTCATTGGAGGACTAGCTTAGACAAGCATGCCACGTGTCAACAAACGCCTTTGAACCAATGAAACACATAGAAGAGGGCTTATGTTCCTTGGAAGGCGAGGCATGGAGTGTGTAAAGATCACCATTAAGAGGTCCCCGAAGCAGGATTGTCCTGATCTTTTTGTCTTTTATTATAAAACCATGAAGATAAATAAACAAATATTGTCTCTAGTAAATCAAGCCACAGACAATTAGATTCCGACAAAGAGTATGCACAATATAAATATTATTCAATTTTAAAGAGCCAAAGGAAGTAGAAATAGAGGAAGATCCACTATGAGAAATAAGCATACGTGACCCATTGCCGACCATAATATCATCAGTACCATGCTAAGAGCACATAGTAGAAATAGAGGAAGATCCACTATGAGAAATAAGCATACGTGACCCATTGCCGACCATAATATCATCAGTACCATGCTAAGAGCACATACTAGAGACATGTGCATCAGAGGAGGTCATGTTGTGGGTAGCTCCACCACTATCCACAATCCAGTCTTCTTCTTGTTGGTCAGCAAGATGCATGGCAGTAAATGCCTCAGAAGTATCATGAATATCATCTTCAAGGGCCTCACAAACAAAGGCATGATGATTAGGTCCACCGCACTTAAAGCATGTATTACACTTGGTTTGGGAGAAGTTCACTACGCTTGCTCTGGGAGGGGCAGTTAGGTGGAGTGGCAGTAGATGGAGAGGAGGAATGAGGAAAGGATCCACATCCACAATTGATTATTGGATCCACCACGAGAGCTGCCTCACCCCCATCCATGAAATTGGCCGCGAGAGGGAGGCCCATAGGACTGGCCATGACTATGAAAAGCAACAGAAGATACATTAGCTGATGATAAGCGCAATTCAAAGTCGAGTAACAAACCGATAATAATTTCAAGAGAAGGGGCAAGCCCCTGTACATTAATGGCCGCCACAATGGGATCAAACTCAAAGCCCAGCCCACTCAGAAGCCAAAGGGACAGATCATCATTGTCAACTAGCTTATTGGCACTGGCGAGAGTTAAAGCGAATGACTTGGCATGCTCAACATATTCAGCAATGGAGCGTGACCCTTTTGAGATCATCTTGAGCTCCGTCTTGAGATGTTGAACCCAAACATGAGAGTGTGCACCAAAGAAACCCACAACGCATGAGAAGTCTCTTTTTCAACAACAAGAGACAACACTGATTCAGAGAAGGAGGCGGTGAGCCATCCAACAATCATACGAATCCACTAACGAACATCATCAAAGTTCGAACCATCAGTGGTAAGGATGGGCTAGGGAAAGCCACCAAGAACGAACCCCGTAAGAACATAACTTTGGAGAATACGGAGAACTTGTGTTCGCCAAAGCAAGTAATTAGACCGGGAGAGCTTCAAAGATATATCCTGTTTAATGGTCTTGAGATGAGGGAGAGATGGGAACATCGTAGAGGAAGGAGAAATAGCTATGGTGGAAGAGGCCATGGCTCAAGAAGCTAAGGGAAGGGGATGTTACAGGCAAGAGGATCAGAGGCTCCGATACCATGTGAGAATAGAACCCGTCATGTAGCCCAGATTTAGTGTTTATATTTATAGAGGGCATGTACAAGTTGAGGAGAAAATCTCTTCTTGATTAACATATATCTTACATGTAAGGAAAGAATATTATGTACAACTATTAAAGAATATATGCAAATAATAACTAAAAGGGAAAGATAAATCTTGAGGATAATGAAGGCAAGAAGATCAAATTTATGGAAGATAATGAAGGTAGGAATATCGGTCAATGTGGCGCCCATAAGAGAAAATCAAATCTTAAAGATAATGAAGACAGGAAGATCTGTCAAAGTGGCGCCAATAAGGAAAGATCAAGTATGGAAGATAATGAAGGCAAAAGAATCTGTTAAGGTAGCGCCAAGAGCTTGGTATAATCTAACAATAATATATTAACTGCCTTTATCATTGTTCTCAGAGCAATTTGGCCAGCTTTGGGCTAGTTTGGAACGAGCTGTTGGATTGCATCATCCCGGTTTAGCGTTGGACACATGACAATTATTGCCGGTCATGTTCATCGTTGTGCATAGCTACAGTACCTCATTTGTTTTGATTGATTACACTCGTTCAGATCTCTTATAGCCGTCGAAAGATAAACTTGTTTGTTCTTAGCTTATTACTGCTTACATTGGATATGGCCTATGTAACATTCATAATCTTGCTGGACTCTTCATACCTTGAGAACCTTAATCCTTTCCTGAACCACACACTGAATCTTGCCGATGCACTAACGAGATAATGGAAATCATTTTCTTCAGAAAGAGTTTTGTTTCCACCATCATTCAGCAGCGAGTTCTGGTCTAGACCTAAGAACACAAAGATAGAACAATCAATCCTTAACTAAATGCATGTGCAATTCACATTTCTGAAGAAATACGCGTACTGATTAGTTGCTGGAAAGGCGTGGGATGCGGCCTTGGGGCTTCTAACTCGTGTTAGAAACGAAACACTCATTATATTTCAAGAAACATAGGATCAGAGTACCATAAATTACAATACTGCACACAGAAACGCAAAACAATCCTCTTTCGGACATTGATGCATATCTTCTCTAGGCAGTGTTACTGTTATCTCTCACTGGCTAATAAAAATGTAACTCATGGAATAAAGTGAAGAAGATAAATTTGGTTCTTGTTTGAATACGTTTTGGCATTTTGATCCTATTGTCGCCACCAGCAAAGACAGGAACTAACATCCAGCTTTGGAAGTAGACAAATGCGCGTTAACATGTTACTAGCTTGTTGAATTGGAGTTGGCCAGTTGAACCCAAAAAATTTGAGAAGTCTTGCCAATTGTAACACTGTTTTTCCTGAATTAAATTGCTTAGGTTTGCTTTGCTCAATTCTGAGCTATGGAGAAAAGGAAGTTTTACAGTGATATATGGCTCAAGATAGGATAGATATTGAACTTAAGATAAGGGAGAGATTATTGACTAGATGTGTCGCCAGGTATATGATAAAATCAGAGATAAAAAGAAAGTACTGTAAGAATCTCCGCGGTTATGGGATTGATTTAGAACTCAAACCTGAACTTGATAATTTTGAAGATGACAAAATACATAAGTTAACTTGGGGATCTAGTAGTTCTCTTGCTAGCAATAAACTGATTTCGACTACGACCAATGTCATACTCTGCATTCTTAACATGTATAATGTTAGTGACTTAATTTAATAATGCATGAATGCAGGTTGTTTTCAGAGGATTCTGTCTAAAATCATTGAGACCAAACTGAATCCCATAAGAAAATCATTTTACTAAGCATTAAACCAAATTTTAGACTAACAAAATAGTAGGAGACAGCGTCACCTTTGGCATATATCGGTGCTAATTAGGGATACGACCTCTATGCTGCCCCCTTTATAATGACCTGGTTCTGTTATCATCTGATTAGCTAGGTTATTTAATTTACATTCTACTAAAGCAACTCCGTACAGTTAAAAATAATGGATCACGAGCCCAACATCAATTGAAGGACAAGTTGACAATTAATAAACTCGGAGAAGAAAATGGCAGGCACGGAATTGTTAAAAAAGGGTCTTTAGAAAGCTATTTATGCATTGAATAGAAAGGATTAGTAGAAACGGTACTATCGCAACTAAGCAAGTTTAATTACATTCCTTTGTCCCACATTAATTGCTCTATATGGTTCTTCAAAATGAACTAAAATTTTAGTTTAATTTTAAAAACTAAATGCAGATATTAATGTGGGATGGAGGGAGTATCCCACGAGTCCAAAGAAGCTTTCATCTACGATATCAACTATTGTGCTTATGAAATATGTTATGGTCATGCATACAATCAAAAACCAGTTGGTACGTACTTATCCTCAGCAATAAGAAAGATGTAGTGAAAATAAAAACAATTGGAAAAGTCTGTTCTTATGGTCTCTTTGACACTAAAAAGTATTTGCATTGTAGTGCATAGGCATATGAATAATGTTTCTATAATCTCAGCATGGTTGCCTTCTAGTATTTAATCGGCAATAGTACTCATCAAATAACAAAAGGATTTATGAATGGACATCATAAAGGTGGAGAGCACAATACCATAAAGAATCCGAAAAAAGAATCAAAATTCCTATGCAAGCTATAGTGCTACCCATAAAGTGATTCAATTATAAAATTAATCAACTTTCATAAAACGAGTTTTAAATTTATAAATGCATTTTCTTGCTTCTCTCTAATATTTTCTATCCTTAGTGCGAAGCAAAGGTTAGAACTTGAATATGATTTCTTGCTATTTCTAGTAGGTGAAAATTGAGTGACATGTGCCACTATTTGCTTACACAGAAGCTCTCAATTTTAAGTTTTTTGTTTCGGTTTATGTTTTATTTTCCACAGGGAAAACTCGTATACCCCACAAGACTGTACTCCAACGGCGTTCGACCTCTTTATTTTTAGTAGGTGAAACATGAGCGTGAACATGTGCCACTATTGGTTTAAATACAAATTCTCTTTGAAACATGAGCGTAATTATCTATTGGCTGTACCCACATTTGCATTAATCACGATATTTGGATTGAACTTAAATATTCGGTGTGATTAGTTATTGCCCAAACGTGAATCAGATATCCAGGATTTGTGTCAATGCATGCCCTTCCAGACCTACAATGCCACAAGAAATGCTCACCTTTTGTTAGGTACCTTGAGCATCTCCATTAGGAAACAAACTCCCTTACGTATCATCTTGGTTGAGCCATTATTAGATCAAAAACTTATACGCAAAAACACAATTCCTACGTGAAGTGCGTGCGCTTATATTTGCACCGTCAGATTTCTCGTGTTGGATGCCCAGCAAAGCTTCATCAGCCTCGCTGTTCAAGCTTTGCCAGCAGATGACAACTCCCATCTTGCTAGCTTCTCTCCTCGTCTTCCTCGCAACTCCACCTTTGTGAGTTGCTTCAAGGAGGTAAATGTAATTTAGCATATCGTCCTTGATGTCTTTTGGTACAACCACTCGCACTATATATTGGCTATACTAATCAGCCATCGCCATTTCAACCTGAAGCAAGAACCGTACTATTGTTTTTCCGTATCTAGAACTAATTAAAATATGGTCTAATCTAACTCATCCCCCGATCTCTGTGACCCAGATTAACTACTATATACTGTCACACACTTCTTCTCATCCATGTATACGCACTTGAACATGTCCAATCCAGAAGTGATCAGTATTATTTTGGGAATTGCAGATTGTTGCTATTGAGAAGTAAAACCAATAACTCGTTAAGAAATTTCAAAAGCAGTTCCCAAGTGATTTATTTGGTTCGGTATGTTTTGCGGGAGATCGCGTTGAGTACTAGTACTTTCTCCACTGGACAACACTAACTATACTTCCCTAATAAAGAGCATAACCCTAGTGTCCAAGCTCCTATTCATGCGATTTCACATAAAGAGCAGAATAGGACACTAACCACCCTATTCATCAACAAAATTGTGTCAGACTTGATTATTATCAGAGATGAAGACAATAGACATAATGAACTATGCATTGCGCGTCTAGTACGGGTCACGGGAAGCAGTATCAACAAGAAATAGCTCAAAGAAACAAAAGGTAAACAAGAACCTAGTTATGTCAATGGGGAACCGTCTCACATGGGCTTCAGGTTGAAAGAGAATCTAAAGAAAAGAAAGTTAGTGTTCACTTTATTGCTCCTCTTCTACCATTTTATTGTGTTATGTTTCTTATCATAAATTAACTTCTTCCTTTCTATGAGGTACTATTAGGTTACTAAATTATCAAGGAGAAGTTACCGTTTCACACTAAGGCACTGGAAGGAGATCAGAAGCAGCTTGAGCTGGTGGCTTGCCCTGACTGCTGCCCTCAGCCTTGGTCTGATTCCTCCTCCTCTTCTTCTTCTTGTAAGGAATCCCCCTTGCTTTAGCTTGACAGTCTTTCACCTCGCGTAAATACAACCGGATAGGTCCACCCCCAAAGGGGTTTGTCTCTGGAGAGCCCCCGTTCTCCTCGTAGGCTGCCCGGAGACGCCCGATCAGCGCGTCGAGGCTGCCCCAAGCCTGTCGGAGGGGACAGTTGCATGGCGCTGGGGGCTCCGGCTGCCCAAAGAAAGCGCAGCCATGCATGTGCACCTTGGTCTTGCCAAACTGGTCCAAGTACCGTAAGAACTCCAGCACATGGCTACAGTTGCACTGGGGCAATGAGACCGGAGGCCTCTGGTTCCTCAAATACTGCCCGAAGGTGTTCCAGTCTCTCCTCTTCTGTGATTCATACCGGCTCGGTGGGGGAACAGATGGCTGACCTGCGGAAGATCCTTCTACGGAGTCTTTGCCTCTCTCACTGCTAGCCATGGATGGCCGCAGAGAGGAAGGGAAGAGGGTAAGGGGGGATGAAGGAGGACAGAGGAAGTGAGGTGACTGCATTATAGAAAGAGATGCATATCACATCTATAAGACTATGACCCAACTCCGGGGGACAAGATTTGGCCTCTAGGCTTTGCTTTTTTATTTGGCTAACCTTCTTTTTTCTTTCCTTGTTACTGTTAATCTATGCTTTTATTTGTTTTCAAGCATAATATATTCTATTAGGTCATAGTTACCTCGGCCTATGCACCCACAAGTATTATGTGTCTTGATATGCGTCATCATTACCATTATCATTACTATTATGTCCACTAATTGAATATTATGACTTAAAGGTACGGCTGAGAATTCAGTCGGGTCCGGTTAACATTGATATGCGTTTACATCGGGTTGGGTCATAACTTAAACTTTATTAATTGGATTAAACACCTAAACTCTAACCTTATTTTGATCGGGTTCAATTGGATTTGCAAGTAACCCTACTAATTTTTGTCAATTAGTTTTTTTCATTTTAATATCTTATATATTATTTTTGCATAGACCAAATATAAAAAAAATTAAATACATCACAACATTATAAATAAATGTTAAACATTTCTATTTTATTTGAAAAAATAAGAGTTTGGAGGGTGAGCATGACAACATTATTCGATGCACCTCTAAAACTATAAAAATCACCTAAAAAATTACTAATTAACTATTAAATAAAATAAAAATATAAAATAAAATAAATTTATTTGAAAATTTCTTTCTAATCTCTCCATCTTACGTTATTACATTATTAAATAATAGAGTTGATGTCGGGTTTTGTAAATTATATGGGTAAAGCCCAACCCCGCCTTACTTTTAAAATAGGTAAAATTTTCACCATTAGGAACCATTCGTAGATTGAGTTTAGTTTATCTAGAAATTTTGGGGAGAGGGGGGAAAATAGTATGGGGTAAAGAACCCAATTTGACGGGGGCAATTTAGGCAGAAAACAATAAAATTACAAAAGACAGTTTATGAAAATCCTATACAAGTTTGCAGGTGCTATAGTGTTTTATCCAGACAAGAATGAAAATAACTAAAAAATATCTTAACATTGACATTTAGAACTAATGCTCGATGGCCATGAACAACAAATAGCAACAACTCACATGTTCGAACTTTTCTTATTAATGAAAAATAAATTTTTTTTATTGGTAAATATTAGATTGGCTGGTCTACCATATTTAGAGGGAAAGGAATGATTGAATATTCAGGAATGGATGTCTTCGCAAGCAAATTCTATTTAGACAGTGTGAATCCCAAGTCAGAAGCTATGTCACTACAAATTCATATCTCTCTAAGATCATCCCAGAATTCCCATTCATTCATGAAAGGTGGCAATTATAATTCCTTTTAATTCTTTTTTCTTTGTTATAACATTCTTTCTTTTAATAGAAGGGAGTTTACTCCCCCTTTTTTACCCATCAAAAGAAATATTAGGCTAGCTTCTTGTATTATAATATTAAGAGAAGTAAAGGGGGAAAATTACAAGCTCCGTCTAGATATAATGAAATGAAATTCATGAAGAATTTTGATAAGTGGGGTTTGTGCACAAAAGTACTATCTAATTTCAACTTCCCAACATTGTAGAATAGCATACTTATGATGATACACATTTCTATATGTTCTAGCTAGAATTCCTTTCCTTCCAAATATGATATGTGGCAGCGTTGAAGAAGATCCAAAGAATAGTGGAACGTACCTTTTGACTTCGTCCAAGGTAGAGAATATCATCCAAACAATCATGTAGTTTGCATTCCGGTAAATCAATTTTGAGAATTTCCAAGATTGCTAATAAGATCCGTATGGAGTATCGACATTGAAAGAATTGGTTGTCATTGGAATCACAATCGTGTTTGCATAAAGGACATTGGTCAACAATAGCAATACCCCTCCTTTAAAGGCAATATAGAGTCAAAAGTTTACTTCAAACATAAGCCATGAAGTAAAAGAATGACAAGGAATTTTGTGTTTAATCCACACAATAGGCCACCAAATAATTAAGTCATGATTTGGTTGGACAACCTTATATGCTAATTTAGAAGTAAAGCCCAAAGTAGGGTGGACCTAGATAATGGAATCATCCTCAATAGATGGAGATGGTGTAAAATGAATAATATGATTAAGATAGTCAAATGATCAAAAGCTACCATCCTCTTGGAAAATCCACATAGCATTCTGAAGCCAATCAGAAATAGAACAGTCACTACAACAAAATGTATTACTAGCAATGCAAAGAAAAGCGTCCCTAAAAACTACTACTAGTGACGCTTAAAAAAGCATCGAAAAAAAAATAACTATTAGCGGCACTTTTTATAAAGTATCATCTATTAGTGACGCATAATAAAAAATGTTACTAACATTACAAATATTAGTGACATATTAGAAAACACGTTGCTAATAGTTGTGCTATTAGCAACGCTTTATGAAAACGTCACTAAAATGTATATGTTTTAAATAAAAAAGAACAAAAAATATCACTATTAGTAATGCTTTTATATGCGTCGCTAATAGTTTTAACAATAGTGATGTTTGATTGAAAAAATCGCTAATAGTTTTGTTATTTTCCTAATAGATATAAATTTTAAATTAAAAATAAAAAATTTATAACAATTAGTGACACATTTAGAAAAACATCACAAATAGTACTACTAATAGCGACGTTTTCCTACAAGTGTCGCTAATAGTTATAGCATTCGTGACGGTTTTGATAAAGAGTCGCTAATAGCTTTATAAATGATTTTTATATAATATATAAATATATAATAAATAAATATTAATTTTTTTAAATAAAAATTAATATATTATATTATTTTTATTTTTATTATTTTTACATATAATAAATAAATATCTAAAAAATAAAAATTAACTTCTCAAATATAATATAATTTATTTAATATTTATTATTTATATATAAAAATATTTAGTAAAATAATAAATAAAATTTGCCTACTTTATCCCCACTCATCAAAGTTGGGGCTTACAGTTATACACATAAGTGTGTGAGAGATAGAAAGAGAAAGAAAGATGAGGAGCCAAGAGAGAGAAAAAAGGGGAGAGATGAGAGAGAGGGGAAAGAGAGAGGGGGAGAAATTAATTTTTTTTATTATATTATTATATTTTAAAAATAAATAATATTAGCGCTCGTGAAATTGCACCGTTAATGTATTTTAATTAAATTTTTTTATTAATTTTAATATATAATTTATAATAAAAGAGAGAGAAGAGAGGAAGAGAGAGGAAAGAGAGTGTATAGAGAGATAGGGGAGAGGAGAGTAGAGAGAGGAGGAGAGAGAGATTGAGAAGAGAGAGTGTAGAGAGAGTTAGGAGGAGAGAGAGGGAGGGAGGAGTGAGTGTAGAGAGGGAGGGAGGAAAGAGTAGAGAGAGAAGTGGATTTTTTAATTATATCTTATGTTTCAAAAATTAATAAAATAAATTTAGTAGCGACGCTTATTTTAAAATATAATATATAATTACAAAATCAAAAAAAATTGAAATAAATTCCCCTACTCTCTCCCCTTTGTCCTTAGAGCTGGGGCTCACATTGACGTATGTGGGAGAGACAGGAGAGAGATTGAGGAGAGAGAGTGATAGTGAGGAGGGATAGAGTGAGGAGAGAGAGAGAAGAGAGAGATAGAGGAGCGAGAAGGAGAGGAGAGAGAGGGTGAGGGGAGAGAGAAAAGAGAGGGTGAGGAGAGAGAGAAGAGAGAGAGAGGGAGGAGAGAGACAGGAGAGAGAGAGAGGGAGATAAGTGTATTTTTTAATTATTATATTTTATGTTTTAAAAATCAATAAAATAAATTTAGTAACGACATTAAGCTTAAAGTGTCACTACTACCTAATACCTTGGGTAGTAGCGACGCTTAAGCGTAAGTGTCACTAATACCTTGGGTAGTAGTAGCACTTTATTCTAAGACGTTACTAAATGTATTTTATTTGATATATTATTATTTTTAAAATGTAATATATAGTTAAAACTCTTAAAAAAATTAAAATAAATTCCCCTACTCTCTCCCCTCTTGTCCTCGGAGCTGGGGCCTACGTTGTAGCACATGGGAGAGAGAGGAGAGAGGAGATAGAGAGAGTAAGGAGAGAGGGTGAGTGAGATAGATAAGAGAGGAGAGAGAGGGAAGAGAGAGAAAGAGGAGTTGGGGCTCATGTTGATGCACATGGGAGAAAGAGGAGAGAGAGAAGAGAGAGTGTAGAGAGAGAGAGGGAAGAGAGAGATAGAGGAGAGAGAGAAGGAGAGGAGATAGAGAAAATAGACAGAAAGAGGAGAGAGAGAGGGAAGGGAAAAAAGTTAACAAAATACTATTAGTGACGCTTGGAAAGGAATGTTGCTAATAGAACAATAAGTGGAGGCGCTTATTCTTAAGCATTGCCACTAATACCACTATTAGCGATGCTCACCACTTAGAGTCGCTAATAGTTATTTTTTAAAAAAATTAGCATCTGTTTTAGTGATGCTGATGATTCAACGTTGCTAATTCGTTTGCTTATGAGCGTTGCAAATAACTTAATTGTTTGCAAAAAATATATCTATTAGTGTTTCTTCAAAAGAAGCGTCGCAAAAGAAACTAAATGTGATGCTTCGAAGAGTCGCAAAAGAAACTAAATGGGATGCTTCGAAGCGTCGCAAATTACCTATTTTTTTGCAACACTTCTTTTGGAGCATTGCTAAAAAAATTTCCTAGACCGAAATTTGCCCAAGTGCGAAATTTTGCGCTCAAGCGAATTTCTACCTGTGCCTTTATATCCCAACTGTAGATCCTTCAACACCTCTAGCCGATATCCCAACTGCAGAACCAACCATCCTTCAGGACGGGCACGGCAACCCCAACCGGCTCTACTGCAAGACCCTCCTCTGTCTCATTGGCATCATCCTCGTTGTCTACCTCAAGGAAGCTTCTTTCTTCAATCTCCCCATTCTGGCCACCTCCGCCTTCTTCATCGCCAGCTTCCAGTCACAGTTGTTCACTGTTTCGGCAACCTAGCCTCTCCATCCCTTCCTTCCAACCTAGCCTCCACCTATTTTTGCAAGATGTGACCCGTCACTCCCCTCGACTCGGGGTACAAGTCCAACATCTCCGATCTCCATCCTCCAACCGCCGCCCGCTGTTGTCTAGCTGCTATTTTGTTTTCTCTAGTCTTCTAGAAACCATTATTGTATCCTCACTGTCGGGCAAAAACTTTTCTAAAGACTGGGTACTAGCGGGCCTCGCCAAACGACAAAAGACAAAAAAAATTTCGCCAGGGGAGGAGCTGTAGAGAGGTTGAAGACAACCCCTATGGATCGCTCCTACCCATGCCGAGTGTGGGTTGACCCACTTCTGCGGGATGCATGCCCAGTGTAGGTGTGCACTGACCCGCATCGCGTGGCACTAACCTACGTCGCAAGTCAATCATTGACCCATTTCCAAACCCGTTTGGTCTATTTTTCTTTTCTTTTTTAATTTTTTTAGCAACTCTCTTTAAGAGCGTCACTAATAGAGTTATCTTTTTCCTTTTTATGTTATTAGCAATGCACTTATCAAGCATCGCTAATAATCTTCATAAGGACTATTGCTAATATTGTTAAATTAATATTAATCTTATTATTTAGTTTTAAATTTATTTTTATATTTTTCTTATAATTATGAACAGTAGTGATGCTTAAAAAAAGTCACTAGTACTATATTATTAGTGACGCTTAATAAAAAGCATCGCTAATAATTATATTTTAAATTTAATATTTTTTTAAATAAGGAAAGAAATCTATTACAGAATGACTTGTTTATGGCAACTAAAATGGCTAGCAATCAATCATTTCAAACAACAATTGATTGTTCACTCTTTTCTTAAGCCATGATTCCTTGAGCGATCGATTGGTCTATAAAGTGATTTATAGATAAACTCTCAGATCTGTTTAACAAAGGGCTGATTCAAGTGCTGATGATCATTTCCATGGGCATTTTCTGATTTAAATTCTATGGTTTTCTAAGATAAATGGGATTTCTAAAGGTTAAAACTAACTATACATTTATGAGTTTTAAGTAGTTTATAGTCAATTCTGAATTTTTGGGATTTTTAAAATTTTTTCACTAATTTTCCAAAAATTAGGGTTTGGCGGGACCCCCCTGTGGGATCCACTGACGAAATTAAGATTTTTAGACCAAAATGCCCCAAACATCAACTTAAGCTCATACAAAAGATTTTAGAATTTTATCGGATTTAATTAGTTCTCAAATCTTCAAAATACCTATTTTTAGCCCAAAATTCTATTTACACCACATTAGTTCATTAAGTATACCCCAAGCCTTACTATAAATGGAAAAGGACTGAGCCATTTTCATTTTGGGAATAGGCTGGGAGGAGGTGATTAAGGCCTAGTTCCCTAATTAGGCCTGGATTAGAAGGGATTAAGGTATGTTCTTCCTTAATTAAATTTAAACCCTTGATGACAACTCCTTCCTTGGGTGGAGTGCTCGTATAACACGGCATTCCATATGGCTATAGGTTTCATTCTGTTTCAAGTGGTGTATGGTTGCCCACCCCCGACCATCCTAGCCTATGTTCCTCAGCAAAGTACCATTGCAGAGGTGGACCATCTCCATTAGAGCTGCTATGAGATTCTCCGCAAGCTTAAGGCCAACCTCACGACCACTTAGAACTATATGAAGTAGGTATATGACAACTGTCAATCTGACTATGGGTTTCAAGTGGGCGTCTAGGCCTATGTTATTGTGCTCGCAAACATCCCTTTATTAGCCTGCTCACTCAAAGCTCACGCATCGCTTCCATGGACCATACTTAATTATAGAATGTGTCGGCCCCATGGCTTATCAATTTGTGCTCTTTGCTGATAATTTCGTTCACCCAGTCTTCCTTGTCTCTCGACTTTGGAAGTATACCAATGACCTATCTACCTTGCCATCTACTCCTCACTGCCACCTACCTCCAACTCACTTTCTTTGCCTACCTTGGTACCTGTAGCTGTTGTTGATAAGTGGCGTGTTCGTTGTGCTAGCCGTATTATTATGGAGGTTCTTGTGACTTGGCTTGATCATTCGCTCAAGGAGGCGATGTGGGAGTCTGAGGATGATTCACTCCTTTGTTTTCCTTCCTGGTCGCCTTGATGAATTCCGTATCAGTAGGCCTTGAAGGAATGTAGGTCTTTCTTTATTATAGTTGTAGGTTATGATTGATGTTTAGTGTTGTTTACATATGTAATTAGAAGATAGATTGATTGTAATCAGAGATTGATTGCGTATGGGGCAGGATTATGGGCCCGTTGATGGCGGGCCAGCCCACCTAGGGGAGCGCACCAAGCTCTTGGAGCCTCTATTTGTATGTGGCATGAAGGCCTTCTTCCTCAACTTGAAATTGAACTACTTTTCCACCCTTTCTTCTTCCTCTTCCCTTCTTTTCTCCTTTACTTGGCCAAGGCACCATTGTATTCCACATTATAACACATTAAACTCTTTCTTATTCTCATATGACTTTTTGCATTTAAAAAATTCTTAGGTTTCCAATGAGCTGCTCTATGTTTCAGGTGTCAATCTTTTTAGATTCATTAATTGCAATGACCTTGACTTTGTATTTTGAGGACAATGAACTAAGGATTTTATTCACAACTAAATGAGAAAAATGAGTTCTCCTAATTTGTCACATGTATTTACTATGTCAGAGACTGTCTCCTCACTCATCATAATGTTCAAAATTCCAAAGTGAGCATTTGTAACCTAGAGATTTTTACTGCATTGGTTCCCTCATTTTACTTCACCAATTTATCCTAAACAATTTTAGTAGCGGTATAATTTGAGATTAACATATGTTGGCTTTTAACCATGGCATGAAACAACGTACTCAAAGCCTTACTATTGTAGTTTTCAAGTTTAGTCCCATTCTCATCTCAATCACATTCATCTTTTCAAATTAAGTTACTCTCCTTATCCTTGGTCATGGGTGGAGACCAACTTTTTATAACTACTTTCCAAGCATTGCCATCTAGCACTTGAATGAAGACTCTCATCTGATTTTTCTAATAAGAAATATTTTGGCCATTGAATAATGGATGTTGATTAATGGGATTTCCCAAGTACCCATGTTCAACCATGTTATTTGAGGTTATCATTCTCAATCAAATAAAATAAAGAAAATCAAACAACTATTCTAACCCAACAAAAGAGAGATTTTTATTTGGTCAAAAGTAAGATAAACAAAGAAAACACAAATAAGGGTAAATCTAGCAAGAAATAAGCAATTCTAAAACTAGAAAAAGAAGTAATTTCCTACCTCATGAAAATTTACCACCATCAAGCAAATCTAGCACAATGCAATTGAATCAAGCATGCATATCATGATTGATTATGTCATAAATCTCATGTGTTGGATCTTACTCCTCAACTACAACTTGAGAGTTTAGTATCATACAAAACTCCTAAATCAGATCATCATATTGCTCTTAAAACTAGTACTTGAAATCAAGCAAAGATTAAGAGTTATAGACTTTTTCTAATGCATAATTTTTATATAACCCTAACATGAAATCTTAAGTAAAGTATATGATTAATCTATCAAGCAATCTACACAATCATGCAAGCATTCACATAACAATTTTTTAAGTGAAAACCCCAACTAGGGTAAAAACCCACGGCCATCTCCCTAGTCTAAATCAATGCATTAGCAAGCAAGAACTTATAAGACCCAAATAACAACTAACCAACCTCTAGTGACTCAATACAAATTATTATTTTTTCTTTGTTCAATCATCTTCGTTGTCGGCCTTCACATTTATCATGTCATTGAATCCTTAAAGCTTTTCCTATTTGTGTTCCATCTTCATCTTCTTATAGTTCCTCAATCAAAGACTCCTTTGAATATTGATTCTCTTTTAATTTCTTCAATCTTCTTTGGTAAAGAATTTGTTGCACCTCTTCAAGATGTGTGTACGAAGTGATTGTGCATCCACCCTTTGATCATCCGCCAATTTGAATTTCTCTCAAAAACTATGATGAACCTAAGAAAACTTTAGACAAGATCTCTCTATTTTTCTCTTCTCAAATAATGATTTCCATCTATGTTATTTCATTCATACCTAGGGCTTTTATAGAGTCTTAAGTTGGTTAAGGTTAAAGGAACCCAACTTGGAAAAGACTCTATTCGGGAATCCTTAACTAGTTTATTTTTCTACCAAATGATTGATCATTTTCATAGGCAATTGATTGTTCATTTGTTTAGTTTGACAAAATTCCTAAATGATTTATCTTTTACCCAGGTGATCGATCATTTGATCCTTTTTGTAGAAAATAAAAAAACTGAGCCTCTAAGCGATCTATCATTTAAGTAGTGTGTTAAAAATGATTGATCCCTTATGAATAGTTTTTCGATTTTGAACCATCTTTTACCAAAACTCCCAAAATAATTTCCAAGGGTTACTTCTATTTAAGTCTAAGTAATTTGTGTATATGAATGTGTGTATCATACATTTGAACTCTGATACTTAACGTAGTATTTAACCTTTAGAACATGTCTACTCTTATTTTCAAGTAGTTTAAGGGGCTGTTTGGATACTGAATTGTCAAAGGGTTTAGTCGATTCATCGTCAATTCAGTACTGAATTTTTAGAATATTGTTAGTGTGTAGAAGTTACGCTGAATTAAAAATTTAGTACTGAAGTTAGATTTAGTCCATTTTAAGCCTGAATCGGCTTGAATTATTAGTCAATTTAGTCTCCTAATCACTAATTTAAAAATTATAGATTCTATATTTTTCAATGGTTATCATTCATATTGATTTGAGCCTCGAAAAATGTGCCATAATAGGTAGGGCCCATTGTAAAAATTTAAAATTACTTGCCCTTGTGGGATCTTATTTGATAGAGCTTGAATTTAGAAGCGTAATAGTACGAAGAACGTGCATATCCGAGTTCGAGAGAGAGAGAGTTATATTAGTTTAAAGTTTTAAAATTCGAATACTGAATTAATTCGATACTGAATTAATTCAGTACCCAAACGACCCTTAATTCCAAATCTGAGTTGACCACAATACTATTCTAATCAGATTTTAAAACTAATATCATAGATGAAGTTTGGACATACTTTGTTAATCAAATTTAGCCAATTACAATATATGTGTCATCATATGTTTTAAGAATAGAAACATCAATAAGAACTGAGAAGTGTTATGAAGGCAATTTGAAACAAGACCAAGTTCATGAGCTTAGAGTTCCACATACCTATATTATTATCACTAAGTTCTCTTACTTTAGCATCAAGTATAAACAATTTGCATGGGGAAATTATTTTGAAAGTTTGATGTTGTGGATTCCACTTCTTCTGCCATGATTTGTTAATGCTCTCATCTTCTACTCTCCAGCATGTACTTTTTGCAATTAACTTCTTGCTGGCTATAAGACCATGCTAAATATACGAAATTATGCTTTTCAAACCTTAATCCAAAAACAAGTATTGTGGAATATATTTTGACTTGAAAATTTTGTTCAACAACGTATGCAGGTTTTACATAATCCTCCAACCTTATTTTGCTAAAAAAGCCAAATTAAAAGCATATACGTCTCTAAAGCTTAAGCCACCTGTAAATTTTGAATAGTACACTTTTCCCATCTCGATCAATTCACCCTTCTTTCCTCTTATTTATGTCCCACAAATATTTCATTTCACCACAAAAAGACTTTCTTAATCTGAAACAACTCAAGTTACAGACTTACAGGTGGGCATAGATTGGACAACTTTTATGAAAAACCTCCTTGACAGCTAGCGGGGTAAAATTGGCAAAATTTAATGAGAGAGAAAGGAGTTGGCTGACTAGGGTCCAAGTAGCGAGTGTTTTATTTTCGCCTGGAAAGATTTACGATAGATATCTTGCGCGTCCTACCGGGGCACGACGCAAATCCAGGGAGCCTTTAGCGGGTCAGAAATAAGAGTGTCGTCGTTTGGGGTCGCCAATTAGACCCGACCGAGTTTAAGAAAACGGGTTTCTCACGGGTTTTAACTTTTGACTGTCTTCCCCACTCCAGAGTGCAGAGTTTCTGTTTCCTTCCAGGGTTCGAATTCTTCGTCCTCACTCTTCCGTTTATTTGTTTTGTGTTTGAAGTACACTGGTTTGCATAAAATCGCTGAATTTTAGTTTGTATTATTACTCGCCTCACATGGGCTGATGGTACGCAGAGGTTTCTGAAATCTTTTAATGATAATTTTCTTCTTCTGCCGTGGGATTTTTATATGCTCATGTAGAATCTGCTGACGCTTTTCAGAAGCGGGCTTTTCTGTTTTCTTGACGAGAAACTATTTGATTCTTCTGCCTTGATTAATGGGTTACTATGAGTTTATTTTGGTTAAAAATTTTAATATGTATATGCTTCTGTTATATGTATAAACGTCTGAATGAGAAATTATTTTGTTTTTTTTTTGTTATATTTGGATACATTGGTCCGGCAAGGAAAACTATTGGCAATAGGATGCGTTTGAATCCTGGGTGAACAAATTAAGAAGTCCTTTAATGACTTTCTCTTAAAATTATACGTTGAAAGTAGTCAGTCTTTTTCTCAACTTCTCTACTCAGTTTATTTGAGTTATATGTGTGCCGAACTTTCGATAAGATACATGCCCTCTAAATAAAATTGTAATTTATGTTGGATATCATGCACATCTGCCAATGGAAATGGTGAGTGCAAATATGATGTTTTTTAGATTGTGATGTTCGTTTTCTGATTGCAGTTAATGTCAAATTGTTGCACAAAAAGTTTCAGCAGTATAAAATACATGACCATCGGTACTCTTTCTTTCTGAAGTCTAGTCCTTCGGGAATTATAGTGCGCATCCAATTATTGGATCAGTCAGTCTTGTCAACAACTGTTGGATCAATAGTAGTCCTTCATCTACCTGATTCATAGGGCTTCACGTAAGCTAACATTGCAAAAATAACGAGCATAATGGTATTTGAGTATAACTTAAAAATACTGTCTTGTCATGACTTAATTGCCACCTTTCCTATTGAAATAAGTTGATTTTCGTGTCAATATTCTGTTGATTTTTTCCTTCTGAATTGTTTTCTTAATAGGAACTTTGTTGCTTTTTACTGAATTTTTGTTTTAGTTCTTTGTAGGGCATGACAGTTATTAGTTGTTCATCATCATAGGTTATGTTGGTTGTTAATATGTCAGAACGTTGGTGAACCTTATTAAGGTTTTCCGAAGTGGACCTTTGTAATAGCAACTGATGAATTTTAAGATTAGGCTGTTAATATTACTTTGCTTTCCCTTTATTTGTTAAACTATAACCAGGTATTTGTGTTGTTTGTGTTATTGAAACCTTGAACTCTTTATAATCAAAGTAGGAAGAATGCTTTTTTTGTTAGGAATTGTTTGGGTTTGCTTGCAAGAAGTTCTGATTCACTTCAGAGGTTATTGATGAAAGTAGACATGACAGTATGGTAGTTTATTTGTAATCTTGATGATAAGCTGAGTTTCTTTTCATTTCAACACTGTTACATCCGATTTTTGTTTGAAAATAATTAAGTGTGAGAGGCAGTAGGCTAAACTCATAACCTTAAATAAATGCATGAGAATACATCTTGATATTTTTGGTTCACCACAACCTTGGAATTTTGGATTGTTTGTGGTGCTGGACTTTTGTTTGAGGTTGTATGTGAGCACACTACCTTTTGTTCTCAGTTGCATGCTCTTGACAAAGTTGACTGTGCTGGCTAGATGAAGAGTTTAATATCAGTTTAAAAGTCAATATCAGACTCCTTTTTCTAGCCTGGTGTAGTGAATGAAAATTTGAACATCACTTATTCTTGGAAGAATTATTTGGTCTCCATGGAGTTGACATCTAAAGGAATATGCTGGGCGGAGGATATATACAAGAGATTGGAAGCTGTGTGTGTGGACATGTGCCAGGAGTTGGATGCCTTTGCACAGGTTTGCATCTTATGTATGCTTTTCAAGCGATCTGACTTTTTCTTGTTACTTTAGGTTTGTTACAAGAGGAATGAATTTAATATTAAGCTATCTGACTTTTTCATGTTAATTTGGTTGTAGGGACCTAAAGGAAGAATTTTCTTTTCAAGACATTTGATCTTGTCATCTTACTTTAGACTTGCTATCGTGGGGTTATATGTGATATAAATAATAGTACACCAATTAGAGTGGTTAGGATCAAAATGAGTACTTACTCTTCCTTGTAGCTATGCCTTCACTTTCAAGTGAGGTTAATAGAAATTTGCTGTCCAAACACATTGCTACATATCACATGGGCAGTAACTAACATGTTAAGCTATGTGGAGCATGGTTTGCAATATCTGAGATATATAGGAATCTGTCACTTGAAGATTGTATCTTAAGGATATCTATTTAATCTGATATATATCTCAGATATTGGCATATATTTGAGATATTTGGTGATAACTTGGGTCCATCCTTGCTTTTCAACGCCCTTCTGAGCACCCGATAACAATGTCTAGACACTCCAACACCCTTTATAGTATCTTTTCCAGCAATAGCGACCAATGCACGATCATGGCATCTATTATATATTCTTGATTTGACATTTAAGCTTTATTTAGATATATACCATGTTCTCTCCTTAATCATTGATATTACTTTTAAACATGTTCTTCTTTATCATTATTGATTATATTTTCCACTTGATAAATTTAATTAATGTTAGTGTAGTGTAACACACTTGTTATTTTGACTGTTTGCGATTAGTATCAGGGCTTTTAGATGTTAATATATGCATAGATTAATAAGATACTTGTGAAAACATTTTTGGGCCACCAATATTTTATTTTCTCAATATCTCTGATATATCTTTGATATATCCTATCTTTAGGTGACTGATATATCTCCAATAAAAGATCTTGCAAACCATGAAGTGGAGTATAATATAAAGAGATACTTTAGTCTTTGATGCCTTTGGGCTAATTTTATTCAAATGCTTCAACAACCAATGCTTTGTTACTTCTGTGTTAATAGAGGCGTTTCCATCTAATGAGGATTTATTTTGATTACTTTTCCTTTTAGTACTTCTCTGGCCTTTTCTTATGTTAAAAATAATATTTGCTTGACAGGAACATGGTAAGTCTATTGAAACCCATGTACAGATAGTTGGTACAAATGTCCAAAAGTTTTGTGCTGAGGTTAGGAGGGATTTCTTTTCCCCATCTTCTGTTGATTCAGTTGAGGAGCCTTCTTCAGACTTATCTCCAAGATATAGAAGTGATGCTACTGTTTACGGAGAAACAATTAGATCTTCTGAAAAATGTTCCCAACATGAAGAATTATGTGCTCGTTCCAACATTGAAGTTATTTCTTCTGTTACAGATAATGGACCATCCCCAGATGTAATAGAGGCATTTTCATTTAATAAGAATTTGTTTTGATTGCTCTTCTTTATATTACTTCTTTGTCCTTTTCTCATGTTAAAAATAATGTGCTTGACAGGAACATGCTAAGTCTATTGAAACCCCTGTACAGATAGTTGGTACAAATGTCCAAAACTTTTGTGCCAAGGTTGGGAGGGATTTATTTTCCCCATCTTCTGTTGATTCAGTTGAGGGGCCTTCTTCAGACTTATCTCCAAGATATGATAGTGATGCTACTGTTCATGGAGAAACAACCAGATCTTCTGAAAAGTGTTTCCAACTCGAAGAATTTTGTCTACATCCCGACATTGAAGTCATTTCTTCTGCTACAGATAATCGACCATCCCAAGATGTGATTGGTGGTAGAGTGTGTGATTTACTGGAAGAGAAATCAGTTCATAGCCTGGCTGATGTCGCTGACAGTATTTGTCCAGAAAAAGCTAAAGATAGTTTCCATGCAAATGATGGTGAAACTCCCTTTAATGATGATCTAGCGACCACTCTTTCATATAATTTGCAATTGGCGTCTCTAGCCTCTCATCAGAATGGATCTCTTCCTTCAAGAAGACCGACATCAACTTATACTATGACAGTGCATACTCCAACTGTTGATTCAATGTCAGATATCTCAGAATCTCATGATGGTGAATCAATTCCGTCAGGCAGCTTCATATCAAATGATTCTCTCGGTATGAATCTCTTGATCCTAATCATATTTATTTACATTTGCCTGCCTTCAATGTTCTCTACATTGTAATGCCCTGCCAATAGAGTCCCATTGTCAAGGGGAGACAGTGGTCAGAACAGCATCTTTCGTGTCAGGCACCTCTGTTTCAAGACCTAAAACTGAGATAGTTAGAATTATCAGGTCGAATGTTATATATCCATGATGGCCAATTAATATTTTGTCTTTTGTTGATGCATGTTTCGGTCTTCCTCTTCTCCTTATCTTGTTTTCTCCTATAATAGCCGTTAATGCAGTCAGCCTTGTAATTGTCAGCAATAAAATTCTTAAAATTTGGAGTGACCTTTTATTTACTTTATTTTTATAATCTCCTATCATATTATTTAGCTGATGTTTCATCTACCCTTGTTCCTCATTCTGTTGCACCATCATGTCTAATGCCTAATAGTTTCCTTGCATTGAGCTGCAATTTTTTTTTTCCCTAAGGGAATTTAACTTATATATGGATGCATGATTTGATACAACTTTGCTGTTGGCTGGTTATTTTTTGTGCTACTTTATGTTTAGTTGAGGAAAAGATAGAAGGAAACATTAGTTGCTGAAATTGCTTTTGCTTTCCATCACCAGAATTGACATGTGACTGATTTTCATATGCAATCAACATTGCGACTGGATTAATTTTTACGTTATGAGTTTTTGCAGACATATTGGATAGCTATCATCATTTTAGAGATGACAAGAATATTCGCAACCATTACGAGGAAAGAATGGAAGACTTTGAAGATGTGGTACTTGCTGAAAGTTACAACGATGAGGAAAAGCAAGAGCTTCACAATGAAATGCATAAGGCAACAAAAAAGAAATCATATAAGGTAAACTCGCCCTCACTGCCTGGGCTGATAGTACGAATATACTGAGATTAATTTTTCACTTTTTGTGATGCTAGAAAAAAATCAAGGATGCAATCTTATCAAAACTGCAGTTGGCAAAGAAGAAGGACTATAACCATGTTGCTGATATATGTGGGAATACGGAATATAATGGTACACAACCAACCTCTGTGGCTTCCTTGCTAAATCAGTTGGACTTGAGGAAAATATCAAGTCAAGACCTATCAGAATCCGAATGGGAACTTTTGTAAGGAACCTGCCGCATGGTTTTGTCTAAAAGACTGTTTTCCAAGCTGCACGTATTGATAGTGATAATGTTATTCTACATTAGTTACATTAGAAACAGTTAAGCTGTTCTATTGACTACTTGAAGAGAAAAGTTTGTAGAAGGGCAGAGGATGATCAATTATGTTGGTCATGGTATAGCCGTTGCATCTGGTCTGACAACCAAAGAAATCAATGTTTACCCCTGGTCTTGTTTTAGCATTATTTCTAGCTATTTTTATTTTAAACTAAGCATAAATTTGACCACGATTTTGCCTTATGCGAATGCTTCAAGTCTCCTAATCTCTTTACATAGTGATTCTATGGAGCATGGGTGTGGGGCTTTGATACACGTAATTGAATTGCACAATTGCCAAGTTGTTCTTTTCTTAGTGCCAAAAAATATTGTACTTATCTATAAATGGTCTGATTACTTGCAAGGCTAAAGGTGGCCCGTCTTTATTATAAGGAAGATAATATTCCTACTTAAATCTGTTTATACTAAAATTTTATTCCATGGACAAAGAAACGTAAGTCTCATATAATACTAAAGATATTCATTTTTAGAGTAGGGTTTTGGTGTATTGAAAGTAAAACAAAAATATTATCCTTATAAAAGGGATTTTTTTCTCCCTACTTGCAAGGAGAATGTTTTTCGTATAAGGCTCTATAAGCCCATGACCAGGGTATATGAGGCCCTAGCACAAGTGCATAAAGGCCTAACATAGTACAAAGTTATCATGTTAGGGCTATGCTATGTAGCTATGTTGCTCACTAGATATTTATGTACTATTCTATGACTCCTATGTATGTTAGTGTCAGGCTCAATGCATCGTAATTGTTATGTTTTGCTTATGATGCACATGCCCTACACCTTCATAATCGCACGTGGGGCCCTACACCTTCATAATCTTATGTGCGTGTGTGAAGTGTAGGTGAATGATTTTGGGTGTGAACATTTTGACACCTAATTAGTCTTCTTCACTTTCATAAATTTTAGTATGAAAAAGGACTATGAGTTTCTAGCACTCGAGGTTTGAAAGTTTATTCTTTATACATTCTTTCCTTAAGGGTTGAGAGTTGGTTCAAATAAGTTATTGTTTTAAAAGAAGCACGACTCTAATGCAACCCAACAAAGGGGATATGGTTAATGAGAGAAAGTCAAAAATTACGACAAATTAGGCCCATAAGCTCTTGTTGGTTATAACTTCATGGTGTGGATGGAGTAAGTTATAGTCTTCAGAACTTGCTATGTGGAGTGGTACACATGCTGAGGTGTCGTAGAGATCTCCTTCATATTGTTAGGACTTTTGTGAACCAATTTTCTTTAAGATAATGGCTAAGCTTTTCTTTTTATCATTATTACTGTGAATAATTTGATATTGAATTATGTGGTTTCTTGTTTAGCCATCCCAATGGTATATTTGTATATTTAGCATCTGTGGGGTTCAAGTACCTAATAGGATTAGAGTTATGTTAAGAATTTAGACATGTGGCAAGGACTATGTTCCTAGGCCACTTGACATGATTATTGTATTTAAACATTATCTTACTTATGAGTGAATAATTATAGGCATGCGAATGCCAAATGATTTGTATATTAGTGTGATATGATATTCAGACATGTACTCAGGTAGGACCATATTTAGTTTATGATGGGTTTGACCTTGATTAATATTGTACTCTAATTTGATGTTTATATGTTCGAAAAATGAATAGCTTGAACCCTGAGATATCTTAATAGATGTCTTGAATAAAAGAATATGTTTCCACTATTTAATTAACAAAAAAGAATTTGAACAACATGGGGTGTGATAGCTCAGGATTTCCAGTACTATATGGTAATTTCCAAAACTCTGTAATAATTACCTTTTGAAGTTAGCTTGACTAGGAAAGAACATATGAGATATATGTATTGTAAATTCGATAATTTTGCTAATCAAAATAATATCTAAACTTCATGTATGTTTAAGTCTTAGAAATCTGACTAGATTTAGTTGTGGTCGAGTTAGATTTTAAATTGATTGACTTGAAAAATAAGAGTAAACTTATTCTTATTAATCAAGGTTGAAAACTAAGATGAGGTGTCATAGTTAAAAGGTTTATTTGCACACACTCACATACACAATTCACTTAGATTAACTTATAATGAGATAATTAAGTGAATGTGAAAATTTTAGATTGAATTAGGGTAAATTGGGAAATTTTCTTTGCATTGATTGATTATTGCAAAATGAACTGGAACAATCAATTGATTGACACCTGAATTAGACTATGTAAAATTTGACTTAGTGTCTATTGATCAACCGCTTTCATGATAGATCAATTGCTTGGAGAGACATAACCTAATTAGAGTAACGTTTGAAATGATCGATCATTGTTTGTGTTATACTTACATAGTTTAAGCCATTTTGCAAAAGAATCCATTCCTAATTGAAGTATAACTCATAAACTAACTTAATGGATTATATAAGGGCTGGGTAAATTTGAAATTGAAGAGAGAATAAACTAGAAATTGAAAGAGAAAAGAGGAGAAATTTTGTGTCTTTTGTTTTCGTAAGAGATTATCCTTGTGCTTTAAAGTTCATGTTAATGGTGATTTCTTGAGTGACACACAACAAAAAAAAGAGGTTTTCACATCAAAAAATCTGAGAGAAGTTGGAGCATAATTCAATGTAGATTGTAGACTCAAGGCTAAAATCATAAATAAGATGAGCTTGTTTGAAGAGGCTAGAATAAGACAAAGACAAAGTAAGGAAGAGAAAATTTTCAAGTGTTGAGAAGAGGAGACTTGAAGGCTAGCGACAAATTGAGTTTAAGAAGATCTAAACAAAAGGAGTTTAGGTTAGAGTCTTCACAAAGGGTTAGTGGTTTGTATGTGTTGATATAAAGGTCTTACTTTTTAGTGTATTGATTTGAGTCGTTAAGAGGTTATTGTATTTTTTTACTCTAGTCTTGGGTTTTTCACTAAAAATCATATGTATTTATGTGCTTTGCATGTTGATGGTTTGGTTGATGATGAGCAAAATTATGAAAGCATAGAGATTAGAGTTAATTGATTTAGTTGCTCAAGTAAAATTCTTGCACATAGTTAGTAGAACTCTTAATTCCTTATTTGATAAAGTACTAGGGTTAGGAGCAATTTAGTAATCAGTTAAACTATCCAAACGAATATTAAACTCTCAAACTCCCCAATTTTAATTCGTGTTTGTAACTATTTCATTTGACTTCAATCCAAATTTCGTGATCATATGACATTTTTAAGTATTTTTGCAAAATTAGGATTAGTTATAGTGTCAAAATTTGACCATAGATGGGTAATTAGCTTGCATATTAATAAGATATCATTTACTTGTTCTTTCCAACATATTTTTCCATTGTTCCTATATGCCATGGGGTGAAAATTTGTAAGTTTTTATGTGTGCCATAGTGCCACAACAAAATTTTTACAGAATTAGTAAAGTGGACTTTGAAGGCATGATATGTATAGCCTTCAAGACTTGTATCGAATGTATATGGGTGGTCCATGATGTGGGCCACTGGGTCAAGGGTTTCCAGTTAAAATGGAATATCATTGTTAATTTTTGTATATATAGTCATAGTATACATATGGTTTTATTACAAGGTGGAATGCCTTCATGTCTACTTTTACTAGAGTTTAAGTTTATATGTATATATTTATGTTTTGAAAACATAAATTTGTGACAGTGTATGTGAGTAATACTATTGAGCATAATTTCACAGGTAGTTTTCTTTTGCATAGATTTTCTACCGCGTATATTTATACACAGATACTTTCAAAGCACACGCGTTCTAATTTTTCAAGTCATTCAATTCTAAATCTCACTTGATACCTCACTACTATGATATGATTTTAGAAGACTTAATCACACTATCATATGGATATAGTTTTGATTATCGAAATATAGTCAAACATGTATACATCATATATGTTCTTATAATCTCCTCCTCTAGCTATTTGGTGACAGAACTCTACAAAGTATGTAAATAAAAATTTATAACTTTTTTACTTTAAGTGCAATGATTTTCCTTTGATACAAACTATGATGACTTATATTGACTTAAAAGAACATATGAAGCATATGTATTCTAATTGGTTAATTTTGTTGATCAAAACTATGTCACACTTGGTGTATGTAATTAGTCTTAGGATTTTGGCTAGATTTAGTTGTGGTCGTCGGATTGGATATGATGGATTTGAAAAATAAAAGTAGACGTGTTCTTACATATCAAGGTTGAAAAATAAGAGTAGTGAAAGTAAAAGAGACTAATTTTGCACACACTCACACACATAATTACTTAGAATAGCTTGGAAAGTGATTTTATAAATTTTAGACCAAATTTGAATGGAAAGGGAAAACTTTAAAATTATTGCATAATAAATCAATAGCTAACAATTACAAAGGTTGAATCGATTGATCGGTTGTGAACTGTAGCACTAAAACATTGTTGATAAATCAATTGCTTTATGTCAACGATTGATCGATACTTGAAATAACCCTTTGCAAAAATAGACGGAGAGTTATCAATCGATCATTAGCAGAGTCGTTCCCTATTGAAGTAGTAAATGATTAATCACTATTTGGAATGATTGGTTGCTGTGTGTCATGATTGCATAAATTAAGCCTTTCTTGAAGAGATTATATTCCTAAATAAGTCAAATATTTAAATAAGCTTAGAGACCTATTTAAAGGCTAAGAAACTATGAATTTGAAGAAAGGGAAACCTAGAAAATAATAGAGAAAGAATGAGAGTTCCATTGTCATTGTTTTCCTAGAGAGATGATAGAAAAAAATTATCATTCATGTTAATGGTGATTTTATGAAGACATATAATTGAAAGAGAAGAATCTCACAGAACAAACAAAAGAAGAGTTACAACAAAGTCTTTAAACGAGTTGAATAAAACTCAAAGGTGGATCAACAATTGAAGGAGTCTTTAATTGAGTTGCTAGGAGGAGATAAAGACATGACACGAAGAGGGAAAGCTTTAAGGTTTTGTCTGAGGGAGAAACTTGAAGGTCAACAACAAAGATGACTAAACAAAGAAATTGTGTTTTCATTTGTATAGAGTCTAAAGAGGTTGGTTGGTTGTTGTATTATCTTGTAAGTTCTTACTTACTACTGCATTAATTTGGCCATTGGGATGCCTCAATTATTTTTTACCGTAGTTGGGGTTTTTCACATGAAATACTTGTGTGATCTTATATGTTTTTAGTTTAATTGTTTATAGAATAATCATGAATGAAGCATAGACATTAGGTTTTAATTGTTTTTACTATATAAGAAAATTTTGCGCAAAGAGGCTAGAATTCTTAATATCTTATTTGTCAAAGTACTAGTTTTAAGAGTAATCTAGTGATATATTACGTTATTAGATAGATATAAAACTCTTAATTAGTAGTTGATGATTTTAATTGTTTCTGCTATAACTTGATCATTATTTAGTAATGATAGCTAAAACCTATGTAGTTAGAAAGTAGACAGAAAGAGCTTTGAAATGCCACCAAGAACGTGCAAATCAGGGTTCAGATGAGGGAGATATGACTGTTCGAAGTTGAGCTTATTGTATAGGGCCCATTTACTTGAATTAGATGTCCTACTCGTGCCCAGAGTTGGATGTCCTACTCGTGCTTGGAGTTGGATGTCCTACTCGTGCTTGGAGTTGGATGTCCTACCCATGCTTGGAGTTGGATGTCCTAATCGTGCTTAGAGTTGGATGTCCTACTTGTGCTTGGAGTTGGAAGTCCTACTTGTGCTAGGTGTTAGGAGTCCTAAACGTATTAGAAATTAGAAGTCCTAAAAGAATTAGGAATTTAAAGAGGGAGAGAGTCTTAGCGGGACATGAACTCCAAGCAAGAAGAGGACACAACTAGAACTTTGTTGAGACGAGATAGCATGCGAGCATAGGACTTCTAGCCCAAGTAGGAGTCTGAGGAGTGCTAGGAGTGGTGGAAAAAGTTGAAGGATGGATCAGCTATACATCTAGTTGGGTTAGATATCTTTTGGGATTATTTTGAGCATGTATGTGGGTTAGTTTCCTATTGGTAATGGGGCAGAGATTGTGATTCCGGGATTTTAATTAAGGGAAAGTCCTAGAGGGGGAGGGCACCTAAGAGTTTGAAGAGAGGAAGCCTTATATAAGAAAAAAAGAGGGGGATTGATTTTGGTTTAGCCTCCCTCTCTCCCTCTCTTCTCTCCTCTTCCTTCTCTCAACAAGGACCTCCATAACTAGCAGCTTTAGAAGGCACAAAACAGCCATCATTAGATTGAATTTAAGGCCTCGAAGCATAGGAGCAAGGGCTAGGAGCTTTGGGGACAAGTTGGTACAAGTAGGTGCTTCTCTTTACACCCTTAAGCATGAGGTTTTGTTAGATGTAATTCAGCCATAGTTTAACCTGATTCAAGGGGTTTTTTTGATGTCATGAATTAGCCTCTACTTGTTTTGAATGATTGTGATTTTATCTCATGTTTATATGGCTGAATTGTGCATGCATGATTTTGTTTTTTTTGGTCAAGTAGATTAGCATTAATTCATGCAAACATGTTACTGATTTTTGTCATCTATCTTAGCCCTATATTAGACATGAATGATTCTGATTCTAGTCATGTTTATTATCCATGATTTAGGCATATACCCTGCTGAATTTATTCCCCAGTTTGTGGCCTTAGTTTAGGCCATACTTTGACCAATTTATTCCATAGTTTATAGCCTTAGTTTAGGCCATACTTTGGCCAACTTAAACCCTTATTCATAGCCTAACTTTAGGCCATACTTTCGCCAACTTAATCCCTAATTCGTCGCTTTACTTTAGGCCATACTTTGGCTAATTTAATCTCTGATTCGTGGCCTTACTTTAGGCCATACTTTGGCCAACTTAATCCCTGATTCGTGGCCTTACTTTAGGTTATACTTTGGCCAATTTAATCACTGATTCGTGGCCTTACTTTAGGCCATACTTTGGCCAATTTAATCCCTGATGTCTGGCCTTACTTTAGGCCATACTTTGGCTAATTTAATCCCTGATTCGTGGCCTTACTTACTTTGGCCAATTTAATCTCTAATTCATGGCCTTACTTTAGGCCATACTTTGGCCAACTTAATCCTTGATTTGTGGCCTTACTTTAGGCCATACTTTGGCCAATTTAATACCTGATTCATGGCCTTAGTTTAGGCCATACTTTGGCCAATCAAATCATTGATTTGAAGCCTTAGTTTAGGCTCTACTTTTGCTTATTTAGATCCCTATTTTGTAGCCTTTCTTTAGACTCTATTTTGGCCAAAGTAATACCAAATTCTCAGCCTTGATTTATTTTATAATCATGCTGAGAGAATATATAAATTTTAGCCCTAGTTTAGGTTGCATTATTGCCTACCTAAGACTTGATTCTTAGCTTTGATTTAGGTTATAATCTGTCTGATTGAATCCCTGAATTTTGAGCCTTAGTTCATGATATATTCATGTTTATTAAGTCTCTAAATTTCAGCCTAAGATGCCTTTGAAATTCAGCATAATTTATCCCTGAATTTTAGCCTTGATTATTATATACATTAGGGTAAATGTTGATGGTTGTTTCAGCCTGACCTTGTCATGTTAGGTGGCTAACTTGAGTTATGCATCTCTGACCCAAATCCCTTTCATTATAATGTTGAATTGGTCAGTTCATCTCAGTATGAGTCTGAGTCCTTGTCGTGTTGATTATTTTGATGCTTACATTTATTATTGCTGTTTTATGTTATATCAAAAAATTAAGGTTGATAAAGACTAATCAAGAGATTTTGGTTGTCATTGGATTTAGGGAAGAACACCTAATTAAGATAATGACTAAAATACCCTATTTAGGGTTGGGACCTGTTCATGGAGTGAACGGGGCCCTGACATAGAATTTTACCTTGGTTAATAAACTGAGGGTGGTTATGGGATGTACTCTAAGTCAAACTTTAAGCTCACAGTAATAGCCATGGCAGATATTTAGGCCTTCGTGGCCTCAGAACCTTTGGGACGATGGATCCTTGCAAATACGCAAACCAGGTTTTTGAGCATCATGGAAGGTCATCTACCTCCGGCCAGTGTGTCCATGAGCACCGTTGGTACCTACATCTCTAGTCCCATGGATGATCCAAGTGGATATCTAGAGATGCTAGGATTTCTGTTAGTATACAATTACTCCTTTGAGTGAGACTCAGTATTTTTAGGGAATAATTAGTGCATTGTTTCTTGAGTGGTGTCCATTGTTTTATTCATTGTGTTGATCTTTATGGGTTAAAGATCAGCCCATGTTTCTGAGCTATTTTATATATAAGGACTCTCATCTCTAAACCGGTTTTCGTTTCTTTTTAATTATCGGTTATTGCATGGTTAACTCATTTTCTTATTAATTCGGTGGTTTCGTAAATAAATGGTGTTTATGATGGTTTTAATCAAAATTAATTTTCAATTAGTGGCTTTAAGTGATTTTGAATCAATGTAAATTTTGAGATTTTTCTGAATTTTTACTATTTTTCCGAAAATTAGGGTTTGACGGGACCCCCTCTGGGCACAACCGTTGAAATTTGGGTTTTTGGACAAAATGAACCCAGACATCAACACAAAACTTTAAAAAAAAATTTATATTTTTTTTAGGTTTTATTAGTGCTCAAATAACTAAATTACCCATTTTTAGCCTATTTTTCTATTCATACCCCACAATTTACCCATCCACACCCCAAAAACTTACTATAAAAGGCCAGACCTAAGCCATTCTCATTTGGGGAATAGGCTGAGAAGGAGAGGTTAGACCTAATCTCCAGTTAGGCCTGGATTGGAAGGTGTTTAAGATAAGTCTCTTCTAATTAAGTACCAAATCCTAGCTTTTCTCTTAATCTATTCTAGATCTACCATTTCCCTTTTGTTTTGATTCATTTTTAAACATCAAAACTACTGATTTGCATCTTTAGTTCAAACCCTAGCACTAAAAATCCGATTTTTATGTTCAACAAGCCCTAGATATAAGTTTTTAATCAGGGTTTTCTATGTTACATTGGTTTTGATGGAGTTTAATTTAAACTCTATGTCTTTGTAAGGTTTTCAAGAAGGGTGACCATTAAATCCAAGCCTAAACAAGGGATAAGGTAATGGACTTTCGAAATTTTAGTCTTCCTATGGTAAAACTCTTGATTTTGTGGTTTGTTTTGAATGAACTTACTTGTTTTAGTGCTTTAATGGCATAATTAGTAAATAGTAATCTTTAATCCCGATTTTATAGGGTTTTATCTTGTTATGATGTGGATTAGCATTCTGGAAGTTATGGTCGACTTTTAATAGCATTTAGGTTGTTAGATGGTGATTTTGAGTTTTATTAATGGAGTTTCGGTTTGAAAATTCGAAAGGAAGAAGAAGGTCGATTCTGCCTTGTTGGCGTTTGAATAGCCCTCCTGGGCGTTTGAACGGCAACATTGTCAGTTCGACAGATTTCCAGTGTAGCCGATTGAACGGCCTTCTGGGCTTTCGAACGGCTACACAGCAGATTTTTTTGTACTATTTGCATGATGTTTATTTCGGTGATTCTACTTTAACATGCCAATTTCATGTGAATGTAGAGTGTTTTGAGCTATAGTATACTACTGGAAAGGCATACCATTGATGTTATGAAGTTGAGATATATATTTAGAGTTATGTAGAATGACTTTTGGTTGGAGGTATGATGTTGGTATTGCCATCTTGAAGTTATGAATGGTTGATTTTCTATTGTTAAGTATATTTTTAGTAGAGCTACAGCCTACTAACGGACTGATATGTAATGTTAAGTTGTGGTTAATTGACGTGTGAATGTTAGTGAACTTCATGACTTAAGGATGAAGTGAATGATCCTATATGTATTTAGCTTGTGGTTGAGCTTTGATTTCAATGATTCTTCTTCTATGATTTTCGCTGGAATTCATGATTAGATGTTAATTCACATGTGTAGTGTAGTAGTGAGTTAATTTCAAGCATGTTGATATGCATTGAGTGAAGTACTTCTACTAGGTACACACACATGTGGGGTTTAATGATGATGTAGAAGCTTGATATTATAATTATGAATGATGCATTAGGGGCTGATGAGAGCACTTATCATGAATT
This sequence comes from Saururus chinensis, assembly GCA_035235625.1. Lineage (NCBI taxonomy): Eukaryota > Viridiplantae > Streptophyta > Magnoliopsida > Piperales > Saururaceae > Saururus > Saururus chinensis. The sequence goes on from CP141144.1 coordinate 27,106,605, forward strand.
AGGATTCATGTATGCCTTGCCCACGTAGGTAACATGTTGCATGCATCATGAAAATGGATTTCCAATTGAGGCTTTATCGAGGTTAATCAAATTTGATCGATTGGATGCAATGTGGTGAGATTGCGTGTCAAATTGATCGGTCGTGGCTTAATCGAAACTTGATTGGTCCGAAAGGACATGTTTTGATTTGAGTTCCTGTGTGGAATGAGTACGCTCCCCGAGTTGAGTCTAGAGAAATGGAATTATGTGGGGACGAGTTGTGTACTTGTCTTGCAGATTTGAGATTATTATTATTAATGTCATCTGGACCCTGAGAATTCAGTGTGGTATGCCGTGTGCACCCGCTACCACATATTCTAGGGTTCCCTATGTGGGAATTTGGGCTCTCCCCTCCGCAGGAGATGTCCCTGGGCAAACACCCCTGCTCTAGATTCTCTGTGTGAGAATGGGACATCCTTGGCCAGGATCATCCAGGGCGAGCAGCTTTAGGGATTTACAACCCCGAACTTTCTTAAATTCTTGTGTAGAATTTTGGACCATGACACGCCTTCGTGGCCTTGTCTGTGTTCCCGTCTGTGTGACACTAAATTGTGATTACTCCTTGATGGAGGTTGATATGATGTGATGCATGATTGGATATGTATGTTAGAGATACATTTCATGTAGGTTGATACGAGGTGATGCATGGTTGAATATATATGTTAAAGATACATTTCATGCAGGTTGATATGATGTGATGCATGATTGGATATGTATGTTAGAGATACATTTTATGCAGGTTGATATGATGTGATGCATGGTTGAATATGTACGTTAGAGATACATTTCATGCAGGTTGATATAATGTGATGCATGGTTGAATATGTATGTTAGAGATACATTTCATGCAGGTTGATATGATGTTGAGGCATGATTTGATATGTATGTTAGAGCTACATTTCATGCAGGTTAATATGATGTGAATGACACTATGTGGATTATACACTATGATGCAGGTTTAGGTGATGTGTATGTGTGATCAGAAAATGATACATCTTGTCAATATTTGATCTGAATGATTAGATTTCTATGCTATCGTATTTTCGACGATGATAGTTATATTAAAAACCATTGCTGAGTTTGTTAAACTCACCCTTCTTTATTGTGTTTTGCTTTGGGGCTGCGTGGCGCGACACGCAGACAGACAAGATCTCCTCTTTGAGGAAAGATCGGAGACGACTTGGATGTGATTGTGGAGACTCTTATGTGACTTATTTTCCTTGGTTTATGCTTTATGTTTAGAACCTTTGTGTATGGTTCTCTATTGGATTTATGCTACTTTATACAGTTGTTTGCTTAAGACCTATTTTAGAGCCAGAGTGGGCTATGGTTGACTAAGCATGTGGGTTTGAGACTAGTCGTTTATTTTGAGTTAAGCGACTCTCTTTCTTTTCTACTTATTTATTCTTGCTCAATGTGGTGTGCATACTCTGTAATTCTGTTAGGTCGCCCGTATTTAGGGTTAAGTCTTCCGCTAAACCGTATTTCAATTTTCCCCTTGTCGCCCCCGTGCGCTTGACCGGCCCCTGGACCGGGTTCGGCTCGGGTCAGGCAGCGCTAGGGTGTGACATTATATTCAGTGCTCTGTATATTACTTTACATGTGTTACTATATATTGATGTTCTGCATGTTAGAGTACTATGTCTGGAGATTTCTCCAGTGGTGAGTTGTCTCTGAGTGGATACAGGTTTGTTATTATTGATTATCGAACAAGGGTGTGAAATAATTAATTACACTAGTTGCTATTGCTTGTTAATTAGACAAGTGGAATGATTAAAGGACTTACATAAAATGTAGGTTGCTTTAAAAATACTTAAGCATTGCATGTGTGATGCTATGCTTCTTAGTATAGTATAGTTTTAGGCAAAACTACGTCTGGATCCGATCTTGTTGGAAACATTGGAGATATTGTCTGATGAGTACATAGGCAACTAACATCGGGTGATGTTGGCCCGATCCAAAAAACATTAGTAAAACCTTTTGTCCTTTGGAAGCTCTTCTCCTGAAGGCGGAGAGGTTCCATTATTGCTATTATGGTTGTTTGGTTTGGTTGGTTGCAGATTCTCTACGCGACGACAAGTGAGACCAGGAGACGTGCACAAGAAGAAGTTTTTGCATTTCTGCAACTCTAGTATGTAAGTTTTCATTAGCGTGAGAGTCAACTTAGTTATTTATTTTCAGATAGTTGACGAACTTGTACTTAGATGGATGAGATGTTCTTATTGAATTTTGAGACGTGTAATAATATCATATAATTTGATATTTGTATTTGTGAACACCAGTTATCATGACTTGGATATTTAATCGAATGGTTGTTTTATATTTAAAAAGAAAAAAAATTTCTCGTGACTACCATTTATGCTATTTTGAAAGTACTTTTAAAAATCTAGGTCGTGACAATAGGTTAATCTCAAATTGCACGTTAGCTAAAGTTGCATAGGAAAAACTTGTGAAATATAATTAGGGAATAGAGGTTGTCAAAGTGTCTAGGTTATGGATGTCAACTAGAATTTGAGAACATAATAATGAGTAAAGATGAGATGGTTTCTAAATATTATGCAAAAACATCAGATATTGTCAACACATGAGACCAATTAGGGAAGCCTATTCTTGGCTACCTTACTTTGAGAAAACTCTTAAGGTCCTTGTCCTCTAAATTCAAAATTAAGCTAGTGGCTATTAATGAATCTAAGAAGATAAACGCCTTAGCCATTGAGGAACTTATAGGTAACCTAATAACCTTTGAGACGCAAATTTTTTTTTATCAAAATAAGAATGAATTATTTAAAAAATCCAAAGGAAAACAAACTGTCATTAAAACATCTACGAAAATTTTTAAGTAGACTAAAGCTTTGAAGCATCTTAGAAAAATCTGAAGAATTTGAGGATGATGAAGAGTTAATGCTCTTAGTAGCCAAAAACTTCATGAAAACTCATAACTTTAGGTTTGAGAATAAGGGTCAAAATTCAAAAAAAAGATAAGGGATAAAATAGATGAGAGACAAAATAAACAAGATAAGAAGAACATAAAGTCTTTTGAATGTGAAAAATTAGGCCATTTTTCTGCTGTTTGTCCTAACCATAACTTTGATAGTTCTTTTGATGATAAGTCTAGTAAATAGATGGGGTTTGATAACAAGGAAAAGGAAAAATTGTTTAAAGGAACTTATTCTGATGGTAGCTCTTTTAAAGAAGAAAAATTGTGTAACTATACTACCTTTTATGCAAGTGTGAAGAAAGATAGTTCTAGTGAAGAGTCTCATAGTCCATTTCTCTTGAAGAAAACTCAAATTCTAACTTTGATTCTAATGAGTACAAAGGGTTCCTCCAATAACTTATAGTCTTGTCTAGAAAAACTAAATATCTTGAGAGAGATTTAAAAAAGAAAGATGATGAGTTAATCTCGTCTTCAAGATTAAAATAAGTTAATAGAGTTGGACATCAAACTTGAGAGAGAAGTAAATGACCTTAGGAATGACCTTAATATGAAAGAGAGAAGTCTAGTGCTTTTAATAGAGAACTTAACTCCTCTAAAGAGAAATCAAATGGATTCAAAAGTGGGAGAAAGACATTAGAGACCTTATTGAGCATAGGTGGAACCAATAAGATAGGTTTAGGTTTAAGGAATTACTTGACTTCTTTCTTAAGAAAACCTACTATCTTTGTGAAGCCCAAAGAGAGTGATAAGCTACCTAAGTTAGTGCCCAAACTACCTAGGTTGAGGATAGAAAATAAAGATAGATTGTATAATTGTGGGAGTATGTGACATTTTTTATAGTGATTCTCATACTAGAAAAGTGCATCCAAACAATCATCCTTTCAAACTTAGGTCCAAGATGAAGGAGAAGAAGCACACTACCCATGTAATCCATAGGTTACTACGAAGTTTATGAGTAGAAGATGTGATAAGTTTGAAATCTATAATTATTTTATATGCCTTTTTACCTTATTTGCTAGTATAGATTAGGTTAATTAAGAGTTAGTTATAGTTTATTTAGATTAAGATAGAAATTAGTACTTTAGTTTAATTATTAATAATTTTGTAGTTGTTAGTAGTTTAATATGTATTTAAATGAAGTTGGAATTTTAGTTATATTATACATGTCTAAAGTATGATATTTTATGTTTTGTAGGTAAAGTACGCTTATCGAGGAGCTTGGACGATGTTTGGAATAATTAAAAATAGTCTTGACATGCTTTAAAGTGATTTGGACAACTTTTCGGAGTTATAAACTAGTTAAAAATTAATATGGACATCAAGAAAAACTTAATAAACAGAATATGGACTATCCAGAAAAACTGTCTAGATTGCAGAAACACTGTAGCCGTTCGAACGGGGTCACTTACCGTTCGATCGGGATAACGTGATTTTGAAGCAAAACTCAGTTTAAGCGTTCGAACGGGCATGCAAGGAATTCGAACGGCATAACGTGCAGTTTCCTAGTTTTAGCCAATTTCCAATCATTTTCATATTAGACTTCTTCCTACGGATCTTATGCCTATAAAAAGACATATTTGGCTTAAAACCAGAGGATTCCAGTAGATTTTGTAAAGGGAAAGAGGAAGAAGAAGATGGAAGAGAACTCAAAGCTTTCAATGGAGATTTAAGTGCTTTCTTCTACAATGGACAACTAGACTTTTCTTTTACTTAGGAGTTGATGAAGCTATAGATAAGTTTCAGTTTCTTTTGTTTTTAATTTAGATCTCAGTTGTGAATGATGACAATTGTATGATATGGATTTCCTTTTTAATAGAAGAGCTTTTAATGTTTATTTAAGTCAATGTTGATTTATTGTCTTGTAGATGATAGATTGATGTGGTTTTGATATTTACATTAATTCTAATTTTTGTTATTTAGATGAGATGGTCATATAATAGTTTTAATGTTCAGATAATTAATGACTTGGATGAGTTATACTAAGATTAGACGGGTCATGCCTATAGCTAGTTTAGTGTAGATGATTCGTGCTATTGTCGAAGATAGTTCATGCCATGGAATTTAATTAATGATTCTTTCTAAAGTAATTCTAGCTTGTTGCTGAGAATACTTGTTCAAATTCACACTAGATTTAGATTAAAAGTTAAGGAATTGTTATGGTTCTATAGTGGATTTGATTTCCTATGTAATTTTTATCATATTAATCTCTTGTTTTTAAACTAGTTGATTCCTTTCTTTTGCTTAATTTAAGTTTAAGTTCTTTCTAGTTTGTAATCAGCAAATTCCTCTTTAGATTTAGTAATTATTCATCCATCCCTGAGGTTCGACAACCCTTAAATACTTATCCTAGTACAATAACCTTGTACACTTGCAAAAGGTTTAATTATAAACGATCAAGTTTTTGGCGCCGTTGCCGGGGATGGTGTTGATTTGTTACTAAATTAGTATTAGGATAATTCTATCTAATTTAGATTCAGTTTACTTTAGTTTTTAGGTTAATTCTTAGTTTCTTACCTTCTTTTAATTTGATCTTGTAGGCTGAGTTGAAGATCGTGCTTTCTACACTTGTGGCCACAAGTGGACATCGACAAGCATAGTGCTTCTGTTCGGTTTGCAAGATCCTTTTCTCTCTTTATTTTTAGTTCTTTTCTTAGTTAGTTTTTGCTTATTCTTCCCCTTTTTACACTAAAAATTGTGTGGTGTGTTTGTGGTGTATGCGTGGTCGTCGCTCCTTACTCCCCCGATTAGTACCATTTGACCCTGAACCTGAGCAGACATCTAGGAGAGCTGAGTTGCCCTCGACCTACATCCCTACACCCCCAAACTCTCCCACCAATTCCTCCACCCACACTACTTCTAGCCCCATAATGGCTGAACATCAGTTAGTAGATGCACCACTTAAAGCTCTAAGGGAGCATTACATTCCTAATGAATACACCTCTCCTTCATGCATTAGGTTGCCAGTGGTTGCTGCTCAAAATTATGAGATTAAGCCCAATGTCATTCAAATGCTTCCATCCTTTTATGGGCTTAAAAATGAAAACCCGTATAGGTACCTAGATGACTTCTTAGAACTATGCACAACTTTTAAGCTCTTAAATTTAACTGATGAGGCCGTCAAACTTCGGCTTTTCCCATTTACACTGAAAGATAAGGCTAAAGAATGGCTTCACTCATTAGAGCCAGACACAATCACAACATGGGCCCAAATGCAACAAGAGTTCCTTAAAAAGTGCTTCCCCATAGGTAAGACCAACCAAATGAGAAAGGCCATAACCACTTTTGCCCAACTTCCCACTGAACAGTTCCATGAGAGTTGGGATAGACTTAAGGACCTTCTTAGGAGGTGTCCTCATCATGCTGTCCCTAAGTGGCAATTAGTGCAACATTTTTATGAGGGTTTTACAGAACAAAACCGCCATCTTGTTGATGCAAGTTGTGGGGGTACCTTCTTGTTGAAAAATGAAAATGAGGCATGGAAACTTTTTGAGGACTGGAGTGAAAATTCTCTTCAACATGCTGCGTTGAATAGAAATGAGAGAGGATTATCTTTCTTGAACAATGCCCCCTCTAGGGGTGGCTTGTATGAAGTCAAAAACCCATTAGACATATCCTATAAAGTTGATACTTTGAGTAGGAAGTTGGACCTCCTTATGACTTCAACCCATCAGTCCACTCTCTTCACTCAAGATGCATGCACAATATGCCTTAGCCCAGCCCATACTATCATTGAGTGCCCCTCTGCCTCTTAATTTCTTGAGCTTGTCCAAGACCATGTAAATGCCACCCAATCCTTCCCTAGGGCTGAGAACAATCCATTTTGAAATACATAGAACCCTGGGTGGAAGAATCATCCTAACTTTTCTTGGCAAACACAAAACCAAGGGGTTATGGGTAACCAACCCCCTAGGCAACCATTGCAAGTCCTACCAGCCCCTATCCACGAACCTCAAGTGCAACCTCCGTATGTCCAATCCAATAGGAGTCCAAGTTTTGCAGAAAAGGTCTTGAGTGCCTTGCAAGGCCTTCAATCTCAATCCCAACTCCTCCACTCTCACACACAATCTATAGCAAAGTTAGAAGCCCAAATTGGACAACTAGCTAATGTTGTTAACAAGAGAGAAATAGGAACGTTGCCAAGTTAACCCCTACCAAACCCTAAAGGTCAATTTTAGGTAGAGGGAGCTTCTCCCTCTAATGAACAAGTTAATTCCATAATGACCCTTAGGAGTGGGAGGATTGTTGACAAGAGTGTTAGGGAGACACCAGTGATAGATGATAGGAGTGAGGAGTTAGAGAGGGCAGCCCCTAATGAACCTCAAGTAGAAGTTAGTGCACCACATGAGAAGGAGTTTGTATCTCCTTCCTCTTCCTCAGTGCCACAGTCTAAGACCATTTCCGAGGGATCTTATATCCTTAGGGCACCCTTTCCTCAGTGTCTTGACATGGCCCCACCATTTAGAAAGAGCACAGCTAAGATGGATGATATTCTTGAGACTTTTAAACAAGTCAAAATTAATCTCCCCCTCTTAGATGTCATTAAGCAAGTCCTTGCTTATGCTAAGTTCCTCAAAGACCTATGCACTTAAAAGCATAAATCCAAGACCCATGTGTCTAAGAAGGTCTTTCTCACCGAGCAAGTTAACTCTCTTTTGAAGTTTGACACCCCACCTAAGTATAAGGACCCTGGAGTACCCACTCCATCCATAGAGCCCTCCTTGACCTTGGTGCGAGTGTCATTCTACTCCCTTACTCGGTGTATGAGAAACTAGGGTTAGGTGAATTACAGCCTACATCAGTTTCCTTGGAGCTAGCCGACTATTCTGTGCGTAAGCCTCGAGGAGTCATTGAGGATGTCTTAGTGAAGGTTGACCGGTTCTTTTTCCCTATTGATTTTATTGTCTTAGATATGAAAACTGGTGCCAACCCCACATATCAGATTCCTATCATTCTAGGTCGCCCTTTTCTTGCCACAGCTAATGCATGCATAATTGTAGGATGGGGGAATGGAGATGACCTTTGGGAACATGAAAGTGCAACTAAATGCTTTTGATGTGTCTAACAATTTACCTGCAACTTCTAATGCTGAATGTTTTATGATAGACTTTTTTTGATTTGATGCTTATGATAGAGGTCCATCTTTTGTAGCATCAGCCCATAATCATGTCATGTCTTCTAATTTTTCTGCATTATCTTTTTGGAGACTTAAGAGAAGAGTCAATGCTAATATCTACCAGCCGCCCTGATATATTTGAGAATGTTGGCAATGTCTGGCTAAAGACAATAAACTTAGTGCTTCTTGGGAGGCAACTCATGTTTTTGATATATTTCTTTTCCTTTTGTTTATTTTCTTTGCTTTATTTAGGCTTTATGTACTTATTTTCTCAGTTTTTTTTCTCATTATAGTTTTTTTTCGTTTATGGGATATAATACTTTAGGTTTGGGGAAATGCTCATCACTTGTATTTATTTCTTTTCTCCAATCCTATGTACTTCACTTTTCAGATTAGTGGATTAGTTATGCTTTTAGGTGATATCTTTCTTTCCCTCTCTTACTTATTCTTGTCATTGTAGTATATATTTTCTTTAACATTGAGGACAATGTTTAGTTTAGGTTTGGGAGTGTAGAAAGATATTTTTCTTTATTATTTTTCTTTTAGGATGTTTTAGAGTATTTTCTTTTGTTTTCTTTTCTTTTAAGTGGGTTTTATCACTTATTTTCTTTTAAAAGTATATATCTATTTTTAAAGAGATCAATTTCATGAAGAAAGTTCAAGTAATGAATTAAGTGGTGAAAATGATTAAGTGAGTAATTTCTATTTTATTTTCTTTATCTTGGATAATTGTGCTTATACTTTGAAATCACATTTCACACACATGAAACTTGTAGGAATATAATTTTATGATTTATTACTTGTAATCTTAGTGGGATATCTTTAACTAAGCATATATTTTTGAAAACTTGGCAACTGAGTAATTTTTAATATTTTATGATAGATATTTATGCTTAGCTTTTATTTGAAAAAAAAAGGGATAAGCGTGTATAGAAAAAAGAATGAAAAAAAAAGAATGAAAAAAAAGAATGAAAAAAAAAATTGAAAAAAAAAGTAAAGGTTTGTTTCTCTTTTTACTGAGTAACCAGACCTTGTGCCTAGGCAAGTATAAGAGATCGCGTCAAAAGGTGAAAAGTGAGATAAATTCTTTTATGACTCGCTTGGTTCTGTAGCATTTATAGTTGGAGTTATTAAGCCTGAGAGGTGTTTCAACACCTAGTGCCTTGAGCCAACTGGAATAAGGACACTGGCCTAATGCTTGTTACATGGACTATTTAGAAAGCTTAATAGAACTAAGTATTGCACAAGTTATATTTTGATGTATATTATGCTCTTATTCCCTAAATTTAATTAAAATTTGAAGGCTATTACATGAGGGTTTATTATGAGATGTTAAGGATGAAAGATTGTCATTGTTATATTTTTGAGTTAGTGAACTTTAATGAGCTTGGTTAATGGGTCACGTAAGATATGCTTGTTAATAAAGAATGAAATTGTATGACTACAAAGTTTCTACACTTTATGTTTTTTGAAATGTATATATGTAGTTGCACAATTATTTCTAAGATGGGGTTATAAAATGGATTATTCCTTACTTGAAAGTGATCAGATCTTAATTGTTTACTTATTTCAAGTATTTGTGGTTGGTTCTTTTTAAAAATAGTTATGTGTTTTTAAGAGAAGATTGTTTTTCAAATTTTTGTTTTCTTGTTTGTTTATTTTATTTTTCTTAGGTTTCGATGTTTGTGGGTATCATTACTACAAACCCTCATGAGACACAACTCATCCAACTATGGACACCTAGGGGTTTAAAGGCTTGTTGCATACGCAAAATGCAATCATGATTCCTTATGAAAGTGGCTTTTATTTATTTTTCTAGATTAATTATTTTATTTTGTTTTTGTTTTGCTCGAGGACTATCAAAATATAGTTTGGGGGTATTTGATAAGTATGAAATATATATCTATTTTATATGCCTTATTACCTTATTTGCTAGTATAGATTAAGTAAATTAAGAGTTAGTTATAGTTTATTTAGGTTAAGATAGAAATTAGTACTTTAGTTTAATTATTAATAATTTTGTAGTTATTAGTAGTTTAGATATGTATTTAAATCAAGTTGGACTTTTAGTTTATTATACATGTCTAAAGTATGATATTTTATGTTTTGTAGGTAAAGTATGCTTATCGAGGTGCTTGGACGATGTTTGGAATAATTAAAAATAGTCTTGACATGCTTTAAAGTGATTTGGACAACTTTTCGGAGTTATAAACTAGTTGGAAATTAATATGGACATGAAGAAAAACTTAATAAATAGAATTTGGACTATCCAGATTGTAGAAACACTGTAGCCGTTCGAACGGGGTCACTTACCGTTCGATCGGGATAACGTGATTTTGAAGTAAAACTCAGTTTAAGCGTTCGAACGGGCATGTAGGGAGTTCGAACAGCATAACGTGCAGTTTCCGAGTTTTAACTAATTTCCAATCTTTTTCATATTAGACTTCTTCCTACGGATCTTATGCCTATAAAAAGACATATTTGGCTTAAAACCAGAGGATTCTAGTAGATTTTGTAAAGAGAAAAAGGAACAAGAATATGGAAGAGAACTCAAAGCTTTCAATGGAGATTTAAGTGCTTTCTTCTACAATGGAAGACTAGACTTTTCTTTTACTTAGGAGTTGATGAAGCTATAGATAAGTTTTAGTTTCTTTTCTTTTTAATTTAGATCTTAGTTGTGAATGATGACAATTGTATGATATGGATTTCCTTTTTAATGGAAGAGTTTTTAATATTTATTCAAGTCAATGTTGATTTATTGTCTTGTAGATGATAGATTGATGTGGTTTTGATATTTACATCAATTCTAATTTCTGTTATTTAGATGAGATGGTCATACAATCATTTTAATGTTTAGATAATTAATGACTTGGATGAGTTATACTAAGATTAGACGAGTCATGCCTATAGCTAGTTTAGTGTAGATGATTCGTGCTATTGTCGAAGAAAGTTCATGCCATGGAATTTAATTAATGATTCTTTCTAAAGTAATTCTAGCTTGTAGTTGAGAATACTTGTTCATATTCACACTAGATTTAGATTAGAAGTTAAGGAATTGTTATGGTTCTATAGTGGATTCAATTTCCTAAGTAATCTCCATCATATTAATCTCTTGTTTTTAAACTAGTTGATTCCTTTCTTTTGCTTAATTTAAGTTTAAGTTCTTTCTAGTTTGTAATCAGCAAATTTCTCTTTAGATTTAGTAATAATTCATCCATCCTTGAGGTTCGACAACCCTTAAATACTTATCCTAGTACAATAACCTTGTACACTTGCAAAGGGCTTAATTATAAACGATCAAGATGAAGAGAGTATGGGTAGGGAAGATTGATCATTAAGCTTTGAAGGGTTAATTAAGATGAGTAAACAAAATCACCTAGGATTACTTTAGGATAGGTTGGCTAGGCAAAGCTAAGAAGCTAGTAATCACTAAGTAAAAAGATTCCTTTTATTCATTATTTAATTCTTTCAATCTTTTGGACAACACATGTTTTTAGTTTTTATTTTATTTTTCTTTATTTTTATGTCTTTTTTGATTCATTGATTTTTGATTGAAAAAAACAAAAAAATAGAATATGATAAAAACACAAAAAAGAAATAGTGTAGTTTTTCCTTTGTTCGCAATTTGCTTTGGTTCTGTTTTTTATTAGTTTAGCTCTGGAGACGTAAAGTAATTAATTTCTTTTAAGCTAAAAAGAAATATGATTAGTTGTCATTGTACCTTAACTATGAGAAGGATTCACTAAGGGAAGTGAAGATTAGTTTAATTTTGCTTTATATTGAAATTATCTGCTTTTTAAAATTTGTACACATTATATTTAGACTCAAATCAATTTTATGAATTAAAATCAAGAGAGAATTCTTAGTCATGAGTTGACTTTGACATTTAGATTCTAGTAGTCTTAGTGATCAAATTAGAGGAACTAAAGCTAGATTCCTATTTGGAATTCAATGCAATAAAGAAAATTCTATGTAATGTGATTCAAGTAGTTGAATGTTTTATGTACTTCAATATTAATTTTTGTTTAACAGAATTGTCTTCGTAAATATGATAGGGAAGGGCTATCTACTTAGGTTGATCTAATCTAGTGTGAAACTCCCATCTACTTGACATCAAGAAAAATGAAAAGAAAGAAATAAAAAAATGATGGAAGTTGAGACAATACAAAAAAAGCTAAGCCTTGGAAAAGTGATTTGAGGAAAAATAACATGATTCAAAATAAGGTATGGACATGTTCTTTTTTAGCTTTAGTTTTTATCTTTTTAGGAGTAAATGTACATAGATTCTAGCTAAAGTGAGTTAAAAAATGAGAACTTCTTCTTTAGTACAGTCTCAACAAATTTATTTTAATTTGAATAAGAGTGATTTTGCAAGTTTCAAGATTAAGAGATACAAGAAACAAAAACATTGGTTGTTTCTTCAAAAAATTAATAAAAGAGGATTAAAATATAAAAAAGAAATAAAAATTGACAATAAAATACCAATGAATTTTACTAATCTAAGGCAAGGTATGAACGAATGTAATATGTGGGTGCACTTTGATTAAAATAGAATTAATTAAAAATTCACAAAAAGAGCTCAACTTTGCTTGTATTTAGTGTTTTTTTATCTTGAGTACCGATGGTTGCAAAAATCTTATTTTGATGGATAATTCCTTGAAATAATTTATGAAATTTATTGGATATTTTAAGATTTTTAAATTTCAAATGCTTTTTTAAAATAAAAAGTTTGATTTTTAAATTTCAAATGATTTTTTAAAATAAAAAGTTTGACGGGAGTAATCGATCACTAGTTGTATTTTTAAGAAATGACAGAAACCCTTAAACCTTCTCATTTCACTCTGAATTCTCTAGACGGGTGCAAGTGAGGGAGAAGGTGACTCAGCTTGCTTTTGCTCGAGCTTACACCAGATTTTGAACTGATAGGAATGTTTAGAATAATTGATCAATGTTTATCCAACTTTTGTAGTGATTTAAACTGTTGGTTTGTGATGTTTCACAATTTTTGCAATTCAGTTTCAACTTCACCATAAAAATTGGGGATTTTTTAAAATTGAGCCTTTGATGTAGATCCATTTATGAATATTGTTCTAGACATTGAAAACTATCATGTATTAGAAATTTAAGTTGATCAGACATAAAGATTTTGAAGGTTTTATTTAATTTCAAAATTTTGAATTTTAATGCATATTTTAGTGATTTTTGAATTCTAGGATTTTACCTCTATCATATTATTAGTTCCTAGTGATATTTAGCCCTGGTTTACTTACTTTTTAATTACTTTAGATGGGGGACGAAGGAAAAGGTAGCTTGTGCATCATGTTTAGGGGATGCCTTAGTGTCCAGTAGTGCAGGGGAGAGAGTGAGACACATTAGATGTTAGCATAGTGTGGTCCATATGCCATTATAGATTGCCATGGAATGGATAGAGGCTCAACCCTAGTAGATGGACTATTTCATGTTGATCTCTATGATAGATGAGCGTGTCTACCCCCATCTTGTTCATCAGTGGTACTCATGATCGAGGTTGGACAATGATGATTCATTGATTGGAGTTGTTGGAGGCACTTAGGTACGAGTCACGCCTTATATCATCACTGAGGCAATTCAGTGTGAGTGGAGACTACTCAGATATCCTCACTTTGATGGATTTCTAATCCCTTTAGATAGTGACTTGACAGGCAGATTGACAGGCCTACGCGGAGGCAGAGGTAATGATGGTTGTGTTGTGCACGTTCACCAGACTCTACTTTATTTCCTTGTTATTCTAGTGCATTAGGCTATTTTTTTATGTATTAGCTTAGTATTTTCTTATGTAATAGGATGATAAATTATCATTGAACTAGCTAGTGGCCTCGGGATAGCCTGGCCCACTAGGTGGCACAACTCCCTAGGAGAGTGGGTCGTCTTCCTATATGGGTCGATCCTTCCTCTTTGTTTTGGTTATGCAATTGAATATTCAGAACTTCTCCCCTTTCTTCTTCTTCTCTTCCCTTTCACTACATGAGCGTACAAGGTACCATTTGTGCCCACACCGGGCACAACATTGGTATCAGAGCCTTCACGATCCCCGACCATGGTGCAAGGAAAGCAACTCGCCCCGGCCCTAGAAACTCAGCCCAAGAAGGAGGTCGATGCTTCAGTAGACAGTCCCAAATCTACTCCAGAGACCGTTAGTGCTCCTACCTTGGCGCAGATCATGGCCAAGATTGAGTCCCTGACCATGGCCGTTGCACAACTCTAGGTAGGGCCTTCAGTGCCAATCCTCTCTAGACCATTGGTTGTGAACATGGAGAAGGGAGGCACTAGAATAGCACGACCCAGGAACTCAAGCTGCGGCGAATAGGGAGATGTGTGTCACACAGGCCCCTCTGTGCTTTGGCTTGCTTGACCACGATGAAGAAGGGAGGCGTCAGCTTGGGATATAGAAGGCCCGCTAGGTGTTTGGAAGAATGCCCCAATGGTGCCACCCCCCAGAAACCTATTTCCAAAGATGGAGGAGTACCCAGGGCCTCATGGCAAACCACGAGGAGGAGTGGAGCCCCGTTTAGCCTGCTTGCAATTTCCTCCCTACAGTGGGGACGATGACCTAGTGGAATGGTTGTACAAGGTTGAAAAGTTTTTCACCTACCAGGGAACGCATTCGGAGGCTGAACGGTTGCGCATAGCAGCCTTCCACCTAGACGGGGACACTTCTGTTTGGTTCCAAAGTTTCAGAAAGGAGGTGCGCTACCCCACTTGGGCCGCCTTCTTTGACGAGTTGTGCATTCAGTTTGGCCCAAATGAGTTCCAGGACTTCAACGAGATGCTCTCCACACTGCACCAAACCACCATTGTCCGAGCCTACTATACAGAGTTCATGAAGGTTGCCAACAGCCTCCTTGATTGGTTGGTGGCAGCCTTAGTGGGCACGCTCAAGCAAGATCTTAGGCCCAAGATTTCTAAGGAGATGTGCCACTTTCTATGCTCCAGCATGCGGGACGTAGTGCGGCTTGCAAGAATTAAGGAAGAGAAGTTGGCTAGACAGTGGTGTGGGGGGCAGCATGAGCCTCTTTTCTCAATCTACTATGAGCGTTAACCCCCTTGCCGCCCCAGCCAGCAACCCAGTGGTAGGCTGCCCTGGCCAGCAGCCCGCTTTGGCTGGCCCTATTGTTTGTCATCTCACACCAGCATAGATAGAGGAATGCCGGTCTAAGTGTCTTTGCTTCCACTGTGATGAGAAGTTTGTTCCGGGTCACATTTGTTCTATCAAGGGCAGCCACCTCGTGGAGGAGGTTGACAAAGAGGAGGATGTGGCTTACAGGGCTGACTCGTACCACCATGACGATGTGCTACCTGAGATCTCTGGCCATGCCTTCTTGGGGGCATTCACTCCATGTACCATGTAGGTCCAAGGCCACCTCAAGCAGCAGCAAGTGGCTATCTTGATAGACAGCAGTTCCACCCACAACTTCATTAGTGACAAGGTGGCCCAACGACTGGGGTGCTTCGTGTCAAATTTGAAGCCCTTTGATGTGTTGATTGGCGATGGAAAGCACCTCAGGAGTGCCGGGATATGTGCTCAGGCCACACTCTCCATCCAAGGCCACACATTTGTTACCGACCTCTTCTTGCTTCCTATGAAGGGGGCGGACGTGGTGCTAGGGGTGCAGCGGCTCCAAGAGCTTGGGGACGTGGTCTAGAACTTTAGACACATGGTGATGGACTTTGAGGTATAGGGGCAGTGGGTTCAGATTGAAGGATCCTAGCCAGGCACCCTCCTCTTAGCCCAGTCAGTGAATTCTTTCTTCTAGTTTGCACCCCAAGGGTTCCTCTTGCAACAATGGGCAACAGTCATGGTGCTTCAAGATGAGCCGCCTCCGGATCTTCTTGAGTTATTGGCGGAGCATTGGGATGTGTTTGCTGAACCGACAGGTCTTCCTCTAGTGCGGCCTCACGACCACCATATTCCTATCATTCCTGGGGCATCACTGGCCACTGTCCACCTTGCTGTTATCCTTACATCTAGAAGTCAGAGATAGAGCGTATCGTGATGACATGCATTAGTCTAGTATCATCCACCCTAGCACAAGTTCCTATTTTCCCCGGGTGTTGCTAGTTCATAAAAAAGATAGTACTTGGTAGTTTTGTGTGGAATACAGGGCCGTGAATGCCATCACCGTCAAGGATAAATATCCCATACCCATGATCAAGGATCTTTTGGATGAGCTAGTTGGTGGAAAGGTCTTCAGTAAACTTGACCTTCAATCGGGTTACCATTAGATTTGGGTGCAGCTAGCCGATGTGCACAAGACCGCCTTCTAGACTCATGACAGCCATTTCGAGTTTCTTGTCATGCCGTTCAGGCTGACCAATGCCCCCTCCACCTTCCAGACACTCATGAACAATCTCTTCAGGCTTTTCCTCCACCACTACATCTTGGTCTTCTTTGACGACATCCTTATTTACAGCCAGTCATAGGTGGAGCACTTGGAGCATCTCAGTCAGTCTTCTATGTTATGAGAGATAACTCTCTATTTATTAAGCCTTCAAAGTGTTCCTTTGGCAGCCCACAAGTTGATTAGTTGGGACATATTATCTTATGGGACGGTGTCGCCACTGACCCGTTGAAGGTGGCCGCCATGCTCTCTTAGCAGCCGCCCACTTGTGTACGTGGACTACGATGCTTTCTAGGCCTCAGTGGCTATTATAGGTTGTTCATCAGCCGGTATGAGGAGATTACATGGCCCCTTACAGAGCTTCTCAAGAAAGGGGAATTTGGTTGGAATGAGGTTGCCTAAGCAGCGTTTGAGGAGCTGAAGTAGGCTATGGCAACGGCCCTTGTTCTAAATTTACCCGATTTTAGCTGGTCCTTTGTGGTTGAAATAGATGCTTCAAAGATGGGTCAAGGATGGTTTTGCTACTAGATGAGCACCCCATTGCCTACTTCAGCAAGGATTTGGATGATCGATCTTTATCCCTGTCAGTTTATGAGAAAGAGATGTTAGCTATTGTTCTCGCCGTCTATAAGTGGTGACCTTAGTTACTTAGCCACATGTTCTTGATCTGCACTAACCACCAGCCTTTGAAGAATTTCCTCGAGCAGCGAGTGTCGACTCCATCACAACATCAATGGGTCAGGAAGTTGCTTGGCTATGATTATGAGGTCATGTACAAGAAAGGGTCAGAAAACACCATGACCGATGCCCTTTCTCACAGCTCTACTCTTGGATCGTGCTTGGCCTTTTCTACTACGTTTTGCCCCTTCATTGATGAGTTAAGGCGGGCATACATTGATGATTCTCAGACACAAACCTTGATTATAGCTCTCCAGGCCAATCCAGCTGCTCATCCTTTCTTGTGTGGGGGGATGACCTTCTCTTTTGGAAGGACCACATTTGGGTACCCGATGTTGATGATCTTTGCGGGTCCATTCTCTCCTACTTCCATGACACTCCAATGGCCAGTCATGAGGGAGCTTTACGCACTTATAAGCGGGTCAGCCAGAGCTTTATGTAGCAGGGTATTAGACGAGCCATCCAGGAGTATGTGGTCACTTGCAATGTCTATCATAGAGCTAAGGTGGCCACGACCTCTCTTGCAGTTTTGCTTCAACTTTACCTATCCCTGATAAGGTTTGGGAGGATGTTTCGATGGACTTCGTGGAGGCTTTGCCATTGGTGCAAGGCAAGTCGGTGATTATGGTGGTGGTGGACCTATTGTCCAAGTACGACCACTTCTATGATTTGGAACACCCATTCACCGCCAAGACAGTGACAAAGCTCTATGTTCTAGAGGTGGCCAAACTACACGGCATGCCTCACACTATTGTCTCTGATTATGACCGGATCTTCATATCTCAGTTTTGGTGTGAGTTCTTCACTTTATAGGGCACTTATCTCCACATGAGCCCCGCTTATCACCCCCATATGGATGGCCAGATAGAGGTGGTCAACCATTGCTTAGAGCAGTACCTCCTCTGTTTCACTATGTCTTAGCCCTGCAAATGGCTTTAGCTTCTTCCTTGGGCAGAGTGGTCGTATAACATTGCCTATCACACTTGTGCCGGTTTCACTCCTTTTGAGGTGTTGTATGGCTGTCCACCCCCGACCGTGTTATCTTATGTTCCTCATCGGTCCTCTATGGCTGAGGACTATATGCTCTAGACATGTGACGAGGTTCTGCGATAGCTCAAGGACAACTTGTCCTCTGCTCAGAACCGGATGAAGCAGATTTATGATGGTCATCACACTGACCAAGAGTTCGCGGTGGGTGACTTGGTTTATGTCTCTGTTCTTCTATAGCACCATACATCCTTGTTTCAGCCTGAGGACTCCAAGCTCATCCCCCATTTCCATAGTCCCTATGTTGTGGAAGAGCATATCAGCCTAGTGGCTTACCACCTTGCTTTACCGCTTGACTCCTTAGTCCACCCTGTCTTCCATGTCTCCAAGCTGCACCGATGCATAGGTGACACATCCTTGGCCACTAATGCTCCATCACCCCCTTGATGGGCCCGGTCCAGTCTTCCGACCTGTTCTCGCCTCGATGCTTGATAAATGTCGCGTTCGCTGCTTAGGTCGCATCATTACAAAGGTCCTTGTTGCTTGGTAGGGTCAGCCTCTGGAGGTTGCTACATGAATCTCAGAGGACACAATCATGGCTCGCTATCCGACTTGGTCACCTTGAGGTTAAGGCGAATAGCGGAAGCGTGGTGGAGTGTTGTGCACGTTCACCAGACTCTACTTTATTTCCTTGTTATTTTAGTGAATTAGGGTACTTTCTTATGTATTAGCTTAATATTTTCTTATCTAATGGGATGATAAATTGTCATTGGACCAGCTAGTGTCCCAGGGAAAGTGTAGCCCACTAGTTGGTGTGATTCCCTAGGAGAGTGGGTCGTCTCCCTATATGGGTTGATCCTTCCTCTTTGTTTTGGTTATGCAATTGAAGATTCAGAACTTCTCCCATTTCTTCTTCTTCTCTTCCCTTTCACTGAGTAAGCGTTCAAGGTACCATTTATGCCCACACTAGGCACAACAGGTTGACTATTAACTTCTACATATAATTTCTCAATATGACATTTAGAGTGGGAGGAAGGAGAGAGTAGATAAGAAATGACATTTAGAGTGACAGGTTTCTTTTGTCATAGACAACCTAGAGTTGGATTTACCATCCATCATTTTGGTAGGATTATGACCTTCGTACATGGTTATACATATGAGATGATGCCATATCCATATATCCTATGTCGAATATTTACTTCTATTCATCTTAGGATTCCTCGAGTAGAGCCTATATTGGCTAGGATGGGTCCTACTAATGTTGTAGTTGTCAGACGTATGATGTCTCATTCCAGGGGACATGATGGAGCAAATCAGGAGGAGCAGCAGTTGCTAGCAAATGATCCAGCACCACAAACAAATTTAGATCATCCGAATAGATGACTAATGTATGTAGAGTTCAATGCATTATGTGATGGCATGAATTAAGGTTTTGCAGACATCAAGAGGATGCTCAGAACCAGATTTCCACATGAAGACAATGAGTAGGAACTTCCTAATGATGGTACTAGAGATGATTGATTGTTATTAGCATTATCATTTATTCTTTTAATGAAACTTTTTTTAGTTCATTTTATGTTCTATCTGACTATAAAGTGTATTTTGAAACTGATGATGTTATTAGATATATGATGCACATGTTTTGCTTTATGGTTTATATATGTCATGTATTATGGTGACATTTATGAATTGATTCTATTTCATTGAAGTTTTTTAATTATTTATTCAGTTCTTGTTTATTTGTGTCAAAAAAGGGGAGAAATGATTGATGTAAATCAAAGTATTTATTTTCATACATATTTGGATAGTACTATACCATTTATTTTGTTTGTAAATGTGTAGGATAAGTACAGGTTTATAGAAGGCTTTCCATGATCAATTCCAAATTCTCTTAGTTAAGTTTTAATGTTGTTAAGTCATATGTACAAATTCAAAGTCAATACACTATGTCAAGAGTTATAATAATTTTTTATTTTCATTTCTATAGTGTTTTGTCATGAGATATTCAAAGGGGGAGATTGAAAGAACATATGAGGCATATGCATTTTAATGTTCTAATTTTGTTGATCAAAACTATGTTAAAACTTCGTGTATGTAATTAGTCATAAGAATCTGACTAGATTTAGTTGTACTCAAGTAAGATTTAGAATTAATGAACTTAAAAAATAGGAGCATACGTGTTCTTATGGATCAAAGTTGGAGACTAAGAGTGGTAAAGATAAAAGATATTAAATTTCCACAAACTCACATACATAAATAACTTAGATTAACTTAGAAAGTGATTTTGCAAGTTTCAAACTGAATTAGGTTGAAAATGGAAAAAGTGTATAATAATTGTGTAATCAATCGATCATTGAAGATTACACAAGTTGAATCGATCAATTGGTTATGAACTATAGCACTAAAACATTATTAATTGATTGATCGCTTTATGTCAATGATCAATCGAGACTTGACACAACCCTTCATAAAAACATACTGAGAGTTTATGGATAGATCGTTAGGAAGGTCGTGCCCTATTGAAACAGTGAATGATCAATCATTGTCTATTATAATTGAGTAAATTAAGCATTTCTGAAAGATATTGTATTCCTAATTGGAATCAAATATTCAAACCGACTTAGAGACCTATTTAAAGGCTAATGAATCGTGAATTTGAAGTGAGAAAAATCTAAAAAATAATAGAGAATGAAGGAGAGTTCCTGTATCATTATTTTTCTTGGGAAATCACCCAAAAAGATTCTAGTTCATGTGAATGGTGATTCCATTAAGACACACACTTAAAAGAAAAGAATATCACATAGCAAAGAAAATACGAGTTGCAACAAAATCTTTAAAGGAAATGAAGAAAACTCAATGGTGGATCAACAACTGAAGAAAGAGTCTTAAATTGAGTTGCGAGAAGGAGATAAAGACATAACACGAAAAGGGAAAACTTCAAGGTTTTGACTTGGGAAAATTTTGAAGGCCAACAATGAAGAGGACTAAACAAACAAAATGTGTTTTCATTTGTGTTAAGTCTAAAGAAGTTGGTACTGTCTTGTAAGTTCTTACTTACTAGTACATGATTTGGCCATTGTGAGGTTGTTATGGTTTTTTACTCTAGTTGGGGTTTTCCATATTAAATCCTTGTGTAGTCTTGCATGCTTTATGGTTTGATTGTTGACAAATTAATCATGAATGGTGTGTAGACAATAAGTTTTAATTATTTTTGTTATATAATAAAATTTTGTACAAAAAAGCTAAAAATCATAATTCTTACTTGTTAAAGTATCAGTTTTAGGAGCAATCTAGTGATCTGCTATATTATTAGATGGATATTAATCTCTCATGGTTCTCATAAGACTTTATAAAACTATGTGGAATTGAACTTGAAAAACCTTGTATCATGTAAAATCAGCACATTTACATAAAAAAATTGCTTAGCACTCTTCTAGAAAGTGTAATCAATCACATTAAAATGATTTTCAATAATTTCACTTCTTTTTGTCAAAAAAAGTAAAAAAGTGAATAGAAAATGTAAAAATTAAAACTTATTCTAGATCAAGTTAAGTAAATCTATGATAGACAAAACAAATATCCACAATAACAAGTATATGTTTCACAAGTCATAATAATCACTTTCAAGATACATATGATCATAAAAAATAAAAAGTACTTCTCCAAAACTGATCAAGTTATCATGAGAGGAGGTAACATATCTTGCAATGTGACATCTCATGTCGGAAATATGGTCTAACCTATCATGTGCTACACTCCAAAAAGTATCAAGCTAGTAAAAGATATTTAGCTGATGGTCTTGTGGTGGCACAATATCCTAGTCATCTTATGTAGCTCTCCTGCATCTCATATGTTCCTCATGATCCTACTACTTGAACTACTCTCCTCCATGTAACATTGTCGAGTCTATTAGACACATCCTTTTATAGCTAGGATATCTTCTAGGGATATAGAGACCCTAAGCTAGAAATATAAGGGATAGTTTGTGTGAGAAGGCAAGCATCTCATGTGAATGACCATCAATAAATATGCAAAACCAGCCAAACACAATGGAGGGTAGGTTAAGTTTATAGTAAGGCTCGAAGATTAGATAGAGAATCTGTGACATGGTCTGATCCACCAATTCCTTCTGGGTGCTCCAAATGTTGTTTAGGGCAACATCTTGAATACAAGAGACATGATATGCACATGAATCAAGGTGTCTAAGGTCCAGCCTCATTCCAAACCCTGGAGTCAACTAGTGATAACATTGTCAATTGGCAACTTGAACCCCTCAAACAATGGATAGCATCTGGGTGTTCTATCCAAACGCATGACCTCTGCTACCACATTTGCAGTAATAGTCATAATTTAAATGATCATGCAATATGCAATGCCATTTCATGCACTTGCTGAATCACATAGCCATGACATAAAATATCACACTTTATAATATCAAATACCAACATAGTTTATCAACCCAAGACAAACAATATAATCATAAGTTTATCTATCAAGACTACCCACATGCTTTTATTAGAATAAATTATAAATATGTAAACCGGAAGACATATTAGCCTTCTAACCTTTTTAAGTAAAAACACTCCTAGATTTACAAGAAAATAAACATTAATGTTCCACTACCTAGCACCTATGACCCAAGAGCATGTAAACTTTGGCCACCCATATCCATGAAGCCCCCATCCTAAAGGCTAATACCTTGCACCTCCAAAAAGTCTTTCAGAGTTCACCTAGACTATTTTCATACAATCTCTGTTTATGCATTCGATTGCCAATTTCGATATCTTGTTAGACAACGTGTTTAATCCCATTCCCACCCTGTGGCATACTAATATTGGTAGAATACTAGTTAAGCAACAATTTGATAACCTCACCATGCTCCTTAAAGAAAGCAATCTAACAAGAGAGTTTCTGTATCCACTTAATCTTCATGGTGTTTTTTATCACCTATTATTTTTCCCAATTGTTAATTGTGTACATATTATGATCAATCCCTTCAATCATAAATTATAACGATAGACATTAGATAAAGGTAGACAATAATCATATTCATACAACATGTATTATACCTTAACATGCAGTATTCTCACACCCTTTCACTCATTATAAAAACCCCACTTGCAATTCTAAATTAACTCATGTATCCTTGCATCCCATACAATCACACGATAATCTTTACATTAAATTTTACTACTTATAGATAGTTTAACATCCAACTAGATGACGATAATGGATAGCTCTCAACTTTAGTACTTTAGCTAGTAAGCAATTAAGAGATCTAGCCTCTACACGTAGGAATTTGTTTTGAAATAGAAGAAACAAACCCAAATAACTAATTGTCATTCATGATCAATCAAACCATTAAATCAAGCATGCACTTGACACAATCACACATGGATTTTTATGTGGAAAAACCAATCTAAAAAAAAACCGACAGTAGTGTCAACCAAGGCTAAATCAATATACTAGAATAATATAGAACTTATAACACACAAAAGAACCAACCAGCCTGTAGACTTGATACAGACTCCTTTATTCAATCTTCTTCTATTGTTGGCCTCCAAATCTTCCTTCTTGAATCCTTGAAGCTTTCTCTCTTCATGTTTTGTTCTTTGTCGTCTTCTTCTTCTAGAAACTCAAGCAAAGACTCTTTGCTTGTTTGTTGATTTACCTATTTTGATTCTTCAACTCCCTTTGAAGAATTTTGTTGACTCTCTTCTTGAATTTTCTATATGAAATCTTTTCACTTTAGTTGTGCATCAACATGAATTCACCATGAACAATTTCTTCAAACTTTTTGTCAATTCTTTAGGAAATCGATGTGTAAAGGACTTTGCCAATGTTTTCTAGGTTTTCAACTCTTCAAATTTGTCACACCTAAGCCTTTATATAGGTCTTCAAGTTGAACAAGCTCTTTGACTTCAACTAGGAATGAATTCTCTTTTGGAAAAACCTGTCTTAGGTAACTAAAACTATTTGTGATCTTTTGTTCACTATTTTATTAGGGCACGATGTCTCTAAGGATTGATCAGTCTACAAAGCAATCGATGGACAAACTCTAAGCTTCCTTTAACAGAGGGTTGTTTCAAGTGCCTATGGATCTATTGCCTAGGAGATTGATTGATTCATCTCTTCTTGATATAAATCATTAGCAATGAATCGATCTGATCAAGGTCTTTATTAAGCGATTGATTGATTATACTATTCAATGATAATTTTAGCCTTTTTACACTAAATTTGTTTGATACCTCTAAAATCACTTTTGAAACTTGTCAAAGTGACTTTTGTATGAGAATGTGTATGTAATAAACTTCTTGAACCATCAACTTTCTTTAGTCTTCACTCTTGATCCACAAGAACACATCTTGTCAAAATTTTCAAGTCCATCAATTCCAAACCTGACTTGACCACAATTGCATCTAATCATATTTATAAGACTAATTACATACTCAAGGTTTTTGACATAGTTTTGACAATTAAAATTAATGAATTAACATTATAAATGGCACATGTATTCTTTCAATCTCCCCTTTGGCTATTTCATAACAAAATGCTATAAGATTGAAAAATAAAATAAATTTACAACTCATGACATAGTGCATTGAATTTAATTTGTACATATGACTTGACAACACTAAGACATAGACACATTGGGATTGATCTTAAAACGCCTTGTATAATCATGTACTTATCCTTTACACAAAATTAAAATAATTTGCATAGGACTGTCCAAATAAGTATGAAAATAAACACTTTGCTTTTCATTAATCATTTGCCCCCTTTTTGACACAAATAGAAAAAAAGTTAAGCACAAATTAGAAAAATACTCAATTAAGTACAAACAAGTCATAAATATCACCATAAGACTTAAAAAATAATGAATCCACAATGTAAAACCATGTCCATCACATATCCATCACATAATTAGTTTCAAATACACCTCATAGTCAAATGAAATATAAAAGGAACTAAAACAAGTCTAAGAATAAGAATACATGGCAAAGAGATAAAAAAACATCAACCATCTCCACCATCGTCATACATATCAAACTGCTCCCCCTCACTCTCAGCTTGTGGAAATTTGTCATGAAGCAACTGTATGAGGTCTACAAGACCGTGATATACATCATCTCTAAATGCACTAAACTCTACATATGTCACATATCCGTCTAGCTGAATTTGTTGGGCTAGCTTATCTACTAGTGCTTGTAGCTCCTTTAGATCTCCTTCCTATGCCTTGTGATGAGAAATCTTACATCGAACTACTCTAGCATCTACAAGAACCATCCCAACCATTGTTGGCTCACTTGGTGGGATCCTAACATGGACTGAAGTGAATATCCTACAAATAATGTAAGGATATGGAAGCATCTTATGTGTATGTCTATGCAATAATATCATAATCCAACCAAAAATAATCAACAATAGATCAAACCGCAGCTCTGGCTATGCAAGATAGTATAAAATCTTAGCAATCAACTCTCTCTCTCTCCTAGTACACCAAATGTCATATTAAGCAATAACATGTAATAGACTAAAATTGGTAGTCCTAAAATGTGCCATGGAATGAAACATCAAGCTCTCTGCCTCTGGGAAGTCCAGTAAATACCCCAGTCAACTTATTGTTGAAGAAAAATACATATATAGTAAAGTGTGGATAAGTGAGTGGTCTCCTCTCACATTGAACAATCTCTCCAATGAATTGAGGCATAGCTTGCACTTGTGTACCTCCAACTACTCCTACTAACAAGTCACCATCATCTAGTCTAATGAATGAATACCATTGTCTGACTAGACGAGAGTACACATGCTAATATGAGGAGAGATTGTCCTAAAGTCATCCATCTAGTATGGAGAGCCTCTATCAATCTATGGTTGACTCTAAAGTTGCATGGACTCTATCTACACTTGCAGCGTATAGGTCTCATTCTATCTCCCCCACTAGATAAAGTCCTAAAGTCACTCGCCGCTTTCTACTTCTTTGCTCTCCCCATCTAAAATTATAGCAAAGAATTAAGCTAGGGATAGAAATCACTAGAATCTAAACATAAAAAAAAATAAAGTCCTAGAATAACAAAAAAAATTAATTGCCATTAAAAAAAGAATTTTGAAATTAAATAAAACCCTAAAACTTTTATGTGCATGAGTGACTTCAAATTTTGAAACTAGGTAGATATCAATAATTAGAACAAAAGTGAAATCTATATCTCCACCTAATTTATAACAGAAACGTCTAGTTTTTAAAAATTCCCAAAATTCAAGTGAAAACTTGGCACTAAATTGGATTTTTCATGAAATCTAAAACTCCAATGGATCAAATCACTTGAAATTTTTTGCAA
Source organism: Saururus chinensis (assembly GCA_035235625.1). Lineage (NCBI taxonomy): Eukaryota > Viridiplantae > Streptophyta > Magnoliopsida > Piperales > Saururaceae > Saururus > Saururus chinensis. The sequence continues at coordinate 27,133,077 of CP141144.1, forward strand.
ATATAGATTAGGCTAAATTTAACGATCTTATCTGTTCAAAATCATTGAAAACCATTTAAAATTCACTTAATATCAAAATTTGGTTTCGGAACTTACTTTCGTCATGGAGGAAAGTGTGATGTTTATGGCTAAAAGCAATATTTTCTTGCACAAACTTGGTCCAAATCACCTTATCACCATCTTTTGCACCTTTTCGAAGAGTTTGTTGTGATATGAAGGTAAGGGATTCGACCATTTTTGGATTAAAATAGTACTTCAACAAGAAAACATGACTAGTGATCGATTAATCAATATTGAGAAAAATTAATTTTTTTAACTTTTGAAAAAAAAAGAAAACTTAGAAAAAAAATTTTCTGTAAATTTCCAATAAATTCTTTCTCAAAACATTTGCATTGAAACAATATTTTTCTGTCAGGTAGAAAAATTCAAATTCAAACATTGAAAGTATGCATAACTGAACTCCTTTTAATAATTTTTTAATTAATTTCCCTTTAATCTAGTGCATTCATAGAGTATGTTCATTAATACATTACCTTCTAATAGTAAATGCCATTATATTTTCTTATTTTTGACACTTCAAATCTCTTTTATTAGTTTTTGAAGAAACCAACGATGTTTTTAAAACTTGTTACTTTTAATCTTAGATCTCGCAAGATCACTCCTATTCAAATTGACACAAATTTGTTGAAAGCCTTTCAAAGAAAAAATTCTTATTTTTTAACTCATTTTAGCTAGAATCTATGACCATCATTTTCTAAAAGGTAAAAAAAGAAAAGCTCAATAATAATATGTCCATGCATTTTTCTAAGTTATGATATTTTCCTCAAATCATTTATCTAGGGCTTCAATTTTTTTTAAACCTCTCTACTTGTATTATTTTCTTTTCTCATTCATTTTTCTTGTTAAGCACATGAAAGCTTCACACTATCCTAAGCTGACCTAAGTAGGTGACCATTCCCCATCATCTTTACAAGGAAAGTTCTATTTGAATGAAAGGTATTGAACTATATAAGATTTACAAACATTGAATCACATTACATAAAATTTTCTTTTACTTTTTAATTATAAATAGAAATCGAGCATAAGATCCTATAATTTGATCTCTAAGACTTCACTAGAGTCCAAACATTGAAGTCAACTTATGTTTAAGCATTCTCTCTTGATTTTTATACATAAAAGTGACTTGAGCCTCAACATAGTGTCTGAATATTTAAAAGAAATAGAGACTTGCAACATCAAACAAAAGAAAATTAAATCGATTTTCACTCTCCTTAGTATATCCCTCTCTTCATTAAAGTATATTTGACCACAAATCATGTTGCTTTTTAGCTTAAAAGAAAATTAGTTTCATTATGTCTTAAGAGCTAAAATAATCAAAAATAAAATCAAAGCTAATTGCAAAAACAAGCGAAAACTATACTAATTTTTTATTATATTTTTTATCATATTCTATTTTTTATTTTTAATTTAAAACCTATGAATTAAATATATGAAAATAAAGAAAAATGCTATAAAAACTAAAACATGTGTTGTCTAAAAGATTAAAAGCATTAAATCATGGACCAAAATCTAAATCTCTTTACTTGTAGATGGCAAGCTCCTTAGCTGTGCCTAGCCAATCTATCTTAAGGCAATTTAGGGTGCTTTGTCTAATTGTTCCTTTAATGTTTGAAGATCAATCTTCCTCCCTCACACTCTTTATTTTCTTTTCAAATAATTAGTGGAGTAGTTTAGGAGTCACATGATTAGTGTGTTTTTTCTTATTCTTCTTTTACCTAAGTTTAAAAGGATGATTATTTGGACACACTCTTCTAGTATGGAAATCACTATGACATGTCTTACCCCCCCACAATACTAGAACGTATCATCACTCTTTTCCCTTATGGTATAGGTGGGTCGGGCCCTATATAAGGGTGTTTGTCACTCTCTCTTTGAATCTTACAAAGATAGTAGGTTTTGTTAGGAGGTAGTTAAAAAAATCCTAAAGTGTAAACCCATCTTGTTGAATGGACCAATGCTTAACGTGGTCTCCAACTTCTTACAACTTTTAAACCTATCTAATTTCTCTTTAGATGACATCAGTTCAATATAGAGAGAGTTAGACTTATCTTTCTCCTTCTCAGGGTCATTCTTAAGGTTTCTCACTTCTCTCTCAAGTTTGATGTATAACTCTACTAATCTATTTGCCTCTTGAGAAGCTAAAATTAACTTATCATCTTTCTTTTTTAATTTGCTATTAAAATTTTTGGTCTTCCTAGTAAAAGAAACTAAGAATTGTTGGAGGAACTAATTGTTCTCATCAAAATCAAAGTCAGACTCTTAAGTTCTATTTGAAAAAGTGGACTCATGAGACTCTTCAACAGAACTATCTTCATTCACACTTGCATTGAAGGGAGTATAGTTACACATCTCATCTTCATCAGAATAACCTCATCAGAGTAATATGCTTGAAGCATCTTGCCCTTTCTCTAGTTATCAAACCCCTTTGATTTCATAGGTTTATCATCAAAAGAATTCTCATAATTATTGTTAGGATAATCAATAGCAAAATGACTTAACATACCACATTAAAAACACTTTATATTCTTCTTATCTTGCTTCTTTTGCCTCACAAATGTTAACTATATCAGTCTTAGCATAATACTCAGAAATATTATTAACTAGAGAAAGGTCATTATCATGTTTTGATGCTCAAGGGTAAGCATTTCTAACCTATGTACTTTTACAACCTCTATTCCCTCATCACACTTCACAAGTTTTTCCCAAGCATAATACTCAGAAATATTATTAACTAGAGAAAGGTCATTATCATGTTTTGATGCTCAAGGGTAAGCATTTCTAACCTATGTACTTTTACAACCTCTATTCCCTCATCACACTTCACAAGTTTTTCCCAAGCATAATACTCAGAAATATTATTAACTAGAGAAAGGTCATTATCATGTTTTGATGCTCAAGGGTAAGCATTTCTAACCTATGTACTTTTACAACCTCTATTCCCTCATCACACTTCACAAGTTTTTCCCAAGCAATCTTGGCGGATACGAAATATGAGGTTAACCTATGTTGTGACTTTCCTACAATATTGTTGTTACGTCTGAAACAAGACTATGAAGAAGTCAAATTCAGATTTAATTTACTTGCCAATTGTAGTAGACAAGGTCGATCCACAGGGAAAGCCTTGTGCAACAGAGAAAATAGTTACGAAGAAATAGAGGAAGAAAAATTAAGAAAGAAAGAGTAGAAGAGTATTGAGAGAATAACAAGTTAAGAAATCAAGATGAGAAAACACTAAGGCATTAAAGATCATTGTAACATCTAATGATGTTCTTCATGTATCATGTTATCTCAGTTAGAATTGAATGAAGATTCTATCTAACCGAAAGATATAAACATTAAAATTAAAGATAGAAAATGCTTTGGATAGATGAAGGATCAAAATAATTGTCTCTTCAATATTTCTATGTATCCAAATCACAAAAGATCAAGAAGGAGAGCCTTCAAGCATCTTATGTATCCAAATCACAAAGAAACAAGAAGAAGAACAATATTAAATAAACATCACTTCAAATAAACAATACTTACTTGAAACCATTGATGAAACATTAATTGAACTCTATTAGATTGTTACAAATCACCTCTAGCTTTAGCTTGAGAGCTTAGAAAGCCATTACAATAAAACTAAAAACAAAATTACAAAATAAGAGAAGGAAATAGGAGAAGAGAGCTCTAAAGAGAAGAGAATGCCCCATCTATCACGTCCACCCCTCTATTTATAGGAAAAGAAAGGGTTGCTTCAAAGGAGAAAATCAAATAATATCTCCAAATTTCATCCTGATTGATTGCCTGATTCGACCCCTATATCTTCGGAATTTAGAATTTCTTCCTGAAATAATACTTGTAGCCACGGAAGTCTTCTTTCCATTGCCACTAGAATTGTATCAATCCGAACTATATATAAAAAGATATGATCGAAATATTAAGGCTGTGTCAATCTATCCGAATCAACTTCTTTCATAATTTAGTTCTATTCATACAAATCTTAAATCAAATGGGTCCACAAGGTTGTGTTCGACCATTCCATGCATGTTAGACCATTATGAGCTCATTCTTGACTTTTAAATAGCTTTGGGTAGTTGGGCTTAACTTCCTCTTCCAGTTGTATCATGTTGAAGCCTGTTTAAACATGTAAACTCAATTAAGGTCCAACTAACTTATTCAAAACATAAATAACCCAAATCAGTAATGAATTAACACAAAATAGGATTGCAAATAGAAATTTAAAAATATTTATTAAACATTATTTCAATGCATCAAATATTGAATAATGCACTAAGAGCTTTACTATTTTGATTAGCAAGTTTTGTTTCATTTTCATCCCATTCTCTCTCATATTTTAAGATTGAATTTTCATCTTTATCTTTGGTCTTTGGAGGATTCCAACTATTAATCACTGTTTTCCAAGCTTTGTAATCAAGTGCTTGAATGAAATCTCTCATCCTATTCTACTTATATGAAAAGTTTTGACCATCAAAGAATGGTAGACTATTCATAGGATTTCCCAAATCTCCATGTTCATTCATTTAATTTTTTGATGAAGCCATTAAGATAAAACAAACTTAAACTACCCAAGCAACAATTTTAAGGCACTCAATGCAAGAAAAAATATATAAGCAAGTAAAATCACTAATTAAGGCACACAACTCCGCAAGTTTACTAAATAATTATAAGAAAAAAATGAGTAAAGTAAGCACAACTAATAGATTAAACCCTAACACGAGATAAATAACTCTGGAATCACAACCTAGGAAGATTAAGAAAGCTTATGATAAACTAGCATGCAAGAATATATTGATAGTATGAAGCAAACTCAATTTTTCAACAAAAATACCCATCTACCACTTGTGAGTTTAATATCTAACTAGATGGCGACAATGGATGACTAGATTGCTCTAAATCATAGTACTTTAACAAGTAAGCAATTAAGAGATCTAGCCTCTATGTGTAGGAATTTGATTTGAAGAGGAATAAACAAACTTAAATATCTAATCATTATTCATGATCATTCAAACCATTAAATAAAGCATGCATACCACACAATCACACAAGGATTTTTACATGAAAAATCCACACTCGGGAAAAAACTATTGCAGCCTCAACCATGGTTAAATCAATGCATTAGAACGATAGAGATCTTACATGACAACAAACAACCAACCAAAACCTAGACTTGACTCAGACTCCTTTGTTCAATCTTCTTATGTTGTTGGCCTTTAATTCTTCCTGCTTAAATCCTTGAAGCTTTCCCTTTGCTTGTTTTTTTCTTCATCTTTTTCTTCTAGCAACTCAAGCAAAGACTCATTTGTTTGTTGATTTACCTCTTGAGATTCTCCAAATCCCTTTAAAGATTTATGCTGACTCTCCTCTTAAATTTACTATGAGAAATCTTCTCACTTTAGTTATGCATTAGCATGAATTCACAAGGAATAATTTTTTCATGCTTTTTGTGAATTTTTTATTAAAATATTAGGAAAATGACTCTCATTTCTTCTCCAATTTTTTTAGGTTTTCATCTTTTCGAATTCGTCATGCCAAAGTGTTTATTTAGGTCTCCAAGTTGAACAAGCTCTTTGACTTCAACTAGGAATGAATTCTCTACTGAAAAAGACTTATCTCAGGTAACTAACACTACTAATGATCAATTATTCAAAGGTCAATGTTTTATTAGGGCACATACCTCTAGCTATTGATTAGTCTATGAAATGATTGATCAATAAGCTCTTGGCTTCATTTAACAAAGGGTTGTTTTAGGTGCCGATCGACCTATTACTTGGGCAATTAATTGATTCATCTCTTCCATGCTACAGTTCATCAGCGATTAAGTAGTTTGATTCGTATCATTGTCCAGTGATTGATCGATGACACTATTCAATGACAGTTTTACACTAAATCTATCTAAATCCTTCAAAATCAATTCTAAACTTTATCCAAGTGGCTTTTTTATGAGAGTGTGTACTTAATAAACTTCTTAAGCCATCAACATTAATTAGTCTTCAATCTCAATCCATAAGAATACACTTGCTCTTATTTTTCAGGTTCATCTAAACCTAACTCGAACCTTGAGGCTTTCTCCCTTTTGTGTTCCGTCTTCATCATCTTCTAGTTCCTCAATCAGCAACACCTTCACTGATCATTGATTCCCCTTAAGTTTCCAATCCTCCTTAATGAAGAATTTGCTAAACTTCCTCAAGATGTGTGTGAAGTGGTTGTGCATTCATCCATATGAATTTTTCTCACAAAACCTATGGTGAATTTAGGAAAACTCTTGGCAAGATCTCTCCCTTTTTCTCTTCTTAAGTAATGGTTTTCATCTTCTCTATTTCATCCATTCCTAGGGCTTTTATAGAGGCTTAAGTTGGCTAGGTTTAAAGGAACCAAACTTCAAAATGACTATTTCCCACAATACTAAACTAGGCAATTTTTTTCACCAAACGATCAATCGTTTCCACAGGTGATTGATCATTCACCTATTCAGTTTAGATGTACCAAAGTGATCGATCCTTTACTATGGTGATGGATTGTTTCATCGCTTGGATATAAAATAAAAAAACTAAGCCACCAAGTGATTGATCCTTCAAATGGTATGTTCATAAATAATTGATCTCTTTGGAATAATTTTTTAGCTTTGATCCATCTTTTATTAAAACTCCCAAGATCACTTAAAAGGATTTTTCCACTTAAATCGAAGTGATTAGTATATATGAATGCATGTATTATACCTTTACACTCTAATAATCAATGTAGTCTTCAACCTTAAACTTTTAGATTGCGTTTGCTTCTATTTTATATTCTTCAAATTCCAAATCTGACTCGACTACAACACTAATCTAATTGGACGTTTTGAATAACACCATACATGAAATTTTGATATAGTTTTGTTCATCAAAATCAGCCAATTATAATACATATGCTATATATGTTCTAACAAGGGGAATGTCTCCAAAAAATTTGAGGGTCATCTAACATAGTTTGCTCCTAAAACATTACATCAAAATATTAAGTACAAAAATTTGAAATTATTACCTTTTTTATTTTGAAAAATCTACTACTTGAACTAATTTTAGAAAAATTCAAAAATTCAACAATGAAACTAGACACATCTAGAAGACTTTGGTAATTTTGCCAATTTCATTATATGGGCCAAAGTCCTTGAAAATGATATGAAAGCCAAATCATTGGCAATCGGCAAAAAACTGGGTCTAGAAAGAGACCGATGGTTGACCAATGAATACTTAATGAAAAGCTCTTAAACTTAAACCAGATAAGGTTTAATAGCTCCTTGAAATCATATAAAATTTAGGAGCAATACAACAACTAGGAGGTTCCAAATTAATTTGACCTTTTTGAGTGCACAATGAAAACTTGGGCAAAACTTCGAATACAAACATAGTCTAATTAATACCCTATGCAACCCTCAATCATCAATCCATCAAGACAGCCACAAGACACCATGAAACTCCATATTGAAGCATATTAACTCCTCTTCAAGAAAAACTTTAGACTTAACATGATATAGCCATGGATCACATTTTGATGCATAAAAGTCCTGTCTTTTCTTCAGAGCATAATACCCTAATTTATATTGTCTACTAAATCATCATATAATCAATCAACCATCATATAATCATGCAATTGAACATAGCTTATGACCTAACACCACAATTCTAGGGAAGATAAGGGCTAGTCCCTACTTCAACTTGAGCAAATTCTTTCCAAAAGTTTCTAGGGTAAAGTTGCTTGCTTCCTCCTTCAAGTGGCTTGGATTTAACTTCTACTTCAACCACAAAAGGAGAAGGAAGAGGTAGCAACAAGAGAGATAAAATGAGGGAGGAAAGGCTTGAGTCGAGACAAGAAAAGAAGGGAGGAGTGGGAGGATGGGGCTACTGTGAGAGTTTAATATCCGTCTAGATGACTTAGTGGAACACTAGATTGCTCTAAGCCTAGTACTTTAATAGAAAATTAAGAGTTCTAGCCTCATTTGCACAAGAATTTGTTTCAAAATGGAAACATCTAAAACCTACATGATTATTCTAATCATTATCTAAACCATCTTTCATGCAACCACATAAGTGAACATATGAGTTTTTATGTAGAAAACCCACAACTTAGATAAAAAACTAAGGCGACCTCTTAATGGCAAAATCATTGCATTATCATGAACCTCTTGTGAAGACTGTAAGACAAACTCATCTTTTGTGTAGCTATCCCTCTTCTTTTGTTGCTGGCCTTCAAGTCTTCTCCTCCCCAAGGCTTTAAGCATTTTTCCTCCTTATTTTGTCATCATCTTCATCTAACCTCTACAAACAAGCTTCGCTTGTTTATGACTTTAGCCTTGAGATTTCAATCTTCCATTGAACTTGGCTAACTCTCTCCTCTAGTATTTGTGTGTGAAACTCTCTTTTTGTTGTGTGCCACTCAAACAATCACCATTGATTTGAAGCTTTGAAGCACAATAATGATATCTTGGAAACCAATGAATATAGTATGCTTCCTCTTTTCTCTCTCAAATTCTCTATTTTCCTCTCTTCAATTTTGTATTTACCTAGCCCTTATATTGTCTATTAAGTCAGTTTTTAAGTTAAAATTGAATTAGGAATGTACACTTTCATAGAATTCTTGAACTAAGTTATAGAGATGGCAATCAATTAATCACTATTTTAATTATGGTAAAACATTTATAAACATCAATATATCACTTGAGATGATCAATTGATATACTCTCAGAGAAATTTTACGTAGTTCGATTTAAGGGTTGATCAATTGATGACACTAGTTAAAATCTAAGTGATCGATCATAGCATAGTAAATTTTCACATTTTACCCTAATTTAGTCTTAATCTTCCAGAATGACTTAAATGACTATTCATAAGTTGAACTAAGTGGTTTTTGTATGTGAGTGTGTGCAAATCAACCTTTTACCTTTGACACTTAGCTTCATCTTCAACCTCGATCGATAAGAATACATGTGCTCTTATATATCAAGCCAATGAATTCCATATCCGACTCAACTACAACTAAATCTAGTCAGATTCCAAAGACAAAAATATGCATGAAGTTAAGACATTTTTTTATTAAAGAAATTATCCAATTTACAATACATATGCCTCATGTGTTCTTTAAATCTCCCGTTTTTGCTATTTCATGATAAACACTACAAGAATGAATTTTAACACAAAAATTACAACTCTTTAACATAGTGCAATTACTTTCACTAATACATATGATTGTAAGAACATAAGTATTTTTGTGTCAAGTATTGGCGTATTTCTGTGTCAAAATAATGTCATTGATGTGTATTTTTAGTCAATTGAAGTACGAAGATTGATTTCTTAAGTTGGAGCAAAAGAAATACTTAGATCCACGTTTTTGTTAGGTAAAAACACATACATACATTATATTCACATACTTTAGGGTAAAAGAGATCTTAGTTAAAAAATGGTGAGAATTAGAAATTTTTATTTTGAAAAAAGAAAAATATAGTCAAAATGACTGATTGCCAGATTGGAACGATCTATCGATGACGAACAGTAGCAAAATCTCCAAAATTAGATAGAGTGATCGATCACTTGTAGAAATGATCGATCATCACACAAAATTACACTATTGAAAATGAAGCCAAGAGTTAATCAATCCATTGCAGGTCCATGGATTGTTCAATGGAAGAGTCGTGAGTAATAAGAATAGGCAACAATCTATTGCCTTGTGAAATAGTTAGTTGATTAAGCACAAAGTTGCCAAAATTAAATTTTTTCGATTTGATTTGGATTGCTAGTTGGTGTCATATTCCTTTTTAGACATGGGAGTCTATAAAAAGAGATTGAGATGTGATGAAGAGAGGAAGAAGACTTAGAAAAACTAGAGAGTTTGTGTGGAGTTTCTTTGATGGAGTTTTGAGAGAATTAGTCTTATGGAGTGAGAGAGTTTCTACCTAAATAAAAAAGATTGATTAGGGGTTCGATGAGAGCACAAAAACACATGAGGCATGGTGTTTGTTGTAAATTGTTGTTAAAAAATCAAGGAGAATAGAAGAAAGAAGAATTTGAAAGATCAAACTATGGCCTGTAAACATCAAATAAGTGGTTGATTCAAAATTCAAAAGTGATGTGGAAAACTAGTTTGAAGAATAAGAAGTGTTTTTTATCTTTGTAATCGGTAATTATGTAATCCCATGTTTACGTAGAGCATAGTTGATCTAGATAGTGTTTCTTAGCTTTTCCCTAGTTGGGTTCTATGTAAAAATTCTGATGTGCTTGCTTGCTAATTTGATTATAAATTTTCATTAGAACATATTGAAATAGGGCACAATAATTTTAATAAAATCTGGGATTATTTTGTTTACAAAGGGGAAGATCAAAATTCCCTGCGCGCAACATTTTCACATGCGGGCAAATTTTTCTTGCGTAATCCAATTCCACTGCGCACCTTCGTGAGCAGTCAAATTTTTTTTTGTGGCGTCCCACCAAAAGCATTGCCAAAAGAAGATTATTTGTGACACTTCCGATGAAGCATCGCTATAATGTGAGAGAGGAAGGAGAGAGAGAGGAGAAAGAGAGAAGAGAGAGAGGAGAGAGAGTGGTGGGTAGAGAGGGAAGAAAAATGTGTTAAAAAAGGCTCATTTATGACGTATATCTATAAGCGTTGCAACTACCTTAGGGTAGTAGCGATGCATAGGTATATGCATCCCTCTACCTTAGGGTAGTAGCGACGATTAGGAATATGTGTGGCTACTACCTTTATGTAGGAGAGACATACAGTTAAGTGTCACTAATAATTTTTTTTTAAAAAAAATTTAAAATATAAGATATAGTGGGGACAGAGAGGAGAGAGGGAGAAGGAAGAGAGACAGTAGAGAGAGAGGAGAGAGAGAGTGAGGACAGGATGAGAGAGACGGTAGAGAGAGTGTGAAGAGAGAGTGAGGAGAATTTTTTTGAAAAAATAAGGCTATTAGCAATGCACGCAAGTGAGCATTTATAATAGGGTCTATATTTGCGACGCTAATTATTTAGCCGCCATTACGAGTACTATTAGGGAAGTTTTTTTCATAGTGTCGCTAAGAGCCTTTAAGGATTATTTTTAAAAACTAAGGCTATTAGCAATACCCCATAGGAGCGTCGCTAATAGCATACATATTTGCAAAGCTAAAAAATTAGCATCGCAAATACGTACACTATTAGTGTTGCTACCATCGAAGAGTTGCTAATAGCCTTTTAGGACTTTTTTTAAAAAGAGTGTCGCAATAGCATGCATATTTGCAATGCTAAACAATTAGCATCGTAAATACATACACTATAAGTAACGCTCATATGTGAGTGTTGCTAATAGCTCAAATAATTTTTTTAAAAATATTTTCTCCTCTCCTCTCTCTCTCCTATCTATCTCTACACTGTTCACTCTCTCTACTCTCTCTACTCTCTCTCTTCTCCTATTCCTCTCCCTCTCTCCTCTCTCTCTACCCTCTCTCTACCTCTCCTCTCTCTCCACCCTCTCTCTCTCCTCTTCTCTCCTCACCCTCTATCTTATCTCTCTCCTCCCTTCTCCCTCTTTCTTCCCTTAAACCTATTTCTCTCTCACTTATCTCTTTTATTTTAGTTTAGTTTATAATAAAAAAACTAGTAGTGATGCATAATTGTATGCGTCACTACTACCTTAGGGTAGTAGGTAGTAGTGACGCATAAACTAATGCATTGCAACTACCATTGCATAGTAGCGATACATATGGATATGCATCACTAATATATTTTTTTATTTTTAAATTTTTTAAAAATAATTTATAATTAAAATTTTCTTTCCTCTCCCCTCTCTCTTTCCTCTCTCTACCCTCTCTCCTCTCATTGTCTCTCTCCCTATCTCTCACACTCTGTCTCTCCTCTCTCCCCTCTCCATCTCTCGACCTCTCTCTCCTCACCCCTCACTCTCTTTAGCTCTCTTCTCTCTCTCTCACTCTCTGTCTCTCTCTCGCTCTCTCCCCTCTCCATCTCTCTCTCGCTCAACGCTCAGATGTGAGCATCACTAATTGCTCAAATAATTTTTTTTAAAATATTTTCTCCTCTCCTCTGTCTCTCCTATCTATCTCTAGACTGTTCACTCTCTCTACTCTCTCTCCTCTCCTATCTCTTTCCCTCTCTCTCCTCTCCTATCTCTCTTCCTCTCTCTCCTCTCTCTCTACCCTCTTTCTATCTCTCCTCTCTCTCCACCCTCTCTCTCTCTCTCCTCTTCACTCCTCACCCTCTATCTTCTCTCTCTCCTCACTCTCTCTCTCCTCCCTTCTCCCTCTCTCTTCCCTTAAACCTATTTCTCTCTCACCTATCTCTTTTATTTTAGTTTATTTTATAATAAAAAACTAGTAATGATGCATAATTGTATGCGTTGGGGTAGTAGCAACACATAAACTTATACATTGCAACTACCATTGCGTAGTGGCGATACATACGGATATGTGTCACTAATATATTTTTTTATTTTTAAATTTTTAAAAAATAATTTATAATTAAAATGTTCTTTCCTCTCCCCTCTATCTTACCTCTCTGTCTACCCTCTCTCCTCTTATTGTATCTCTCCCTATCTTTCACACTCTCTCTATCCTCTCTCCCCTCTCTGTCTCTCGACCTGTCTCTCCCTCCTCTCTCTCTCTCCTCACCCCTCTCTCTCTTTATCTCTCTTCTCTCTCACTCACTCTCCATCTCTCTCTTGCTCTCTCCCCTCTCCGTCTCTCTCTCACTCTCTCTCCCACTCATCTCTTCTCTCCCCTCTCCGTCTCTCTCTCACTCTCTCTCCCGCTCACTCACTTCTCTCCCCTCTCCGTCTCTCTCTCTCCTCTTTCTCTCACTCTCTCTCCTCGCCCTCTCTCTCTATTCTCTGTCTCCTCTTTCTCTCTCTTCTCTTCTCTCTCTCATCTATCTCTCTCTTCCCTCTAATAGTTTATTTTTTGTGACACTTTTTTATGTATTGCAAGTAGTGGTTTTTAGCGACGCTTTTGTTTGTTTCGCTAATAAAAGTGTTGCTAAATAGTACATTTTGTTGTAGTGTTCCATACACATAGTTCACAAACAACAATGAATTTATTCAACTGAAGCCTTTTAGAATTGATCTTGAATAGCCATGTAAAACCTCTACTTATCCTACACAGTTACAAAAAAAATTGTTTGCATAGTATTGCTTAAATATTCATGAAAATAAGCACTTAGATTTTCATCAATTATTTCTACCAATTCTTGAAATATATAGAAAAAAGTGAATCAATAATTAACAAAAAATCCATTTAAAGCTTATCCAAGTCATAATTATCACCATAAGACATGAAAATGAAATAAAGCATAAGATACACATGCCCATCATGTATCCAAAAGGCATAAACAGTTTCAAATATATCCCAATGTCAATTAAGAACATACAATGAACTATTAAAAGTTCCAACTCATAAATACATGAAACAGTGATAGAAAAACATAAATGAATCAAAAGGCAACATCTCCTTGTCCATAATCATCATCTGGAAACTCCCCCTCACTATCATTAAAGTGTTAATCTATTGTGAATCATACTCCTAAGGTTTGCGAAATCATATCGCATATCCTCAATTATATGCTACTGACAATCTATGAACTCTCCATAAGTCAGAGGTTTATCCATATGTGCATAAAGTCTCTCTGCAATTGGTGCCTCCATTGATGTTGATGCTCCTCTTAACCTGCTAGTTCCTGTCCCCCTAGAGTCAGAAATCATCTTCTTGGCCACCGCAGTTTCAATAGGTCCCATAATGACTAATGAAGGCACAATGTGGGGTATACTCAGTTAAACAAATCTAAAAATTTGACACACAATGTACAGATAGGGAAGCATCAGCTAGGTATGATCATGTAGGAACGTCATAATCCAACCAAAACTGATAAAGGACAAATCCATCTCGAGGTGTGGCTCTAACAAAAGATATAATATATACGCCATAGTACAATCAACACTCTCCTTTCTAGCACTCTAGAAATCGTAATCAGCTATCACATGAAGCAATTGATAATATGCAGTCATAGGGTGTGCAAGGATGGAGATGTTGAGATCTCTGCCATGAGCTAGTCTAGTGAGACATCCAATAATCTCACTATCAAACGAAAAATGCAGCCATTGAAATATGATAGCATAAATCTTGTTGCTCACATTTGATGACATTGGTGATAACCTTTGGTCACACATACAACATTGCTGCCAACAACTCCAACCAAAATATCTTCTCCCACAAAAGAAAGGGACAAATACAACTATCATACCAATATAGGGTAAACAGGTTGATCAGAGGTGGAAAACATCTTAAAATAGTCTAATGGATACGGTCTTAACTCAATCCACTCCATGGAAGACTGGTCAGCTATGTGACCACACTCCTCTGACATCAAAGAGGCACAGAAGAACATATCGATGATCATGAATATGGGTACATTCCTATGATACACTTAGCACGCCCCGTAATGGACGTGAACCCTTTTTATACACATGAAAAATGTTATGACTAACAATATATCATTACAATACTTCTTTTAGAGATTAATAAGACCATGGAAGGCTAAATCGGTTGACAAGGGTGTTCTAAAATTAGTTCATTTTGGAACTATATACTATTACTCCCTTTGTCTCATAGAAACTATTACTCCCTCTTTCTCATACTAAGTGCTATGAAATTAGTTCATTTGAGAACCAAATAAGATGCTTAATATGAGTCACAGTTAGATGTTTAAGTAAATGCATAATTGTGACTCACTATATTTAGAAAAATAATTATGTAAATTATATGGACCCACTCATATTGATCTCATATAAAATTTTAAAAATTATTTTTAATATAAAAAATATTATTATCTTTAAACCTCCAAAGAAGTTAGGTTTAAAATGTGTCTTTGTTTTTGGGAAAAAATTCAAAAAAAATGAATTTTTTAAGATAAAAATAATAATTTAATTAAATATCGAAATGTATTGATCGTATTGATATGGTATGGCTGATACAATCAATGCGTATCAACATTGCATGTGGGGGGCTTACTGCTCTCATACCGTATTGACCTCAGCTGATACAAGTACGTATTGATACAACCTTCCATGCCTAGAGGTCAAAGCGCTCAACCACCAGAAATGTACTCTTTGGCTCACCTGATCCAGTAGTAATGTTCAATTTATTTGATTTACCCAATTAAATTTGCAAAGAAAATAGATTCTAGGGCTAATAGGAATTGATAATTAGACAATAAAGTACTCCTAGAATTTCATAAAAATTGAAATATAGCCCAAGCTTTTTAAATTGAAACCCTAAAAAATTTGTTGTCTGATTGACTCCAAATTTTAACAAGAAAATCCAAATTTTTAAAAAATCTCTAATTTGGCGACTTTTCGGGAAACTAAATTGAAAATTCGATGAAATTTTGATATTTAACGTTCAAATGAAGTGACAAATTTTAAAAATGTAGATCTAGGCATTTTAAACTATCCTATCAATTAAAAAACATTGAAATCTTGGTCATAGACTAAAAGCTCAAATAGGCATAGTCATTGGTTGTTTCTTTGTGCGAATCTGACAAAAATTACCATCAAGTGCCTCTCGGACCACTTGCATGTTGTTTAGGTGGAAACAAGCGTAAAATGGGCTTGAACAATTTTAACACAATGTATGTAATGTCCTTGATTTTTCTATGATTTTCCTGCTATTTTTCTGGTCATTTTTGGCAGGAAAATGCAATGTTTCAGTGTATTTGTATTTGTATATTTACCCCATATTTATACCTGTAGAGTTGGGTGTGGGGCTTAGTTGCAAGCCACGGGCCTCACTGTGTGCTTACAACATGAATTTTGGAGGTATAATGCGTAAACAATAAGTCAACACATATTGGGGATATAGATGGAAAAATTAAAAAGAATATAAGTTTCAGACTTGACGATTGAGTTCCAGAACTTATGAAAGTCTTGAAAACTTTTTACGTCCAGTGAGTTTTAGAAAAACCCAAGTGTGATTCCAATCTCTCCGTTCTCCCTCCTCTGTCATCGGATTTTGACGATTCTTGTCGGGATCCTCTTTGCCTCACCACCATGAGTCCGAAGGTACTGGCGATGACCGCCGCCATGACCTCTTTGCTCCTCCATGAGGTACTAGACTTTTTTTTCATTTTTTCTCCCCTCTCATTCTTGTTTTTGAGCTGGGGGGTGCGATTTTGATGTCGTTTGCAGCCACTAGGAACCCATAGCCACTGGTTAGAGCCGTTGCCATGATTTCTTTGCTTTGCTCTGAGCAACCAGTACTTTGGTCGGGTTTTGTTCCTATTTTCATCTCTCACTATCTGATGCATATTTTTTTACGCCAGTGTTTCCGGTCATCGTCCGGCCACCGGATGGACTCCGTCCAGCCTACCTCAACCCTATGTCGGTAGGGGGTTGCCATTTCCTATCCCATTTCACCCTATTGTCTTGCTACGCCCGATTAGACGATTTAGGTGCATCTTGGGTACCATCGGCGAGCCGTTGGCCATTTGGTCATCATGGGCTTTGCCTCTGCTTGGTGACTATGAGGGCCAACTCCACTTAGCCAATTACACCTCTGCGTAGAATGGGCCGCTAGCCTTTGCCCTTCACCGTGCAAGATGCACAGCTGCCCACACCAAATGTGTTGGTTATGGGTGGCGATTAGTGATGTCGCCGTCTCGATTGGCAACCACTTCCCGGCAGTGCTTTGTTGCCCCTTTGTGGGCCTTGGACCACCATCGTCCAACCCATCTCCCCCTAGAATGACACTTTTTGGCCGCGTGTGCATGTGGCCGTGCGTATGTTTTGGGTTTAGGCGCCGTATTTGTGCCGCCTGACCGTTGGTTGGCTCTGCCACCAAATGGAGTTGACATCGGAGTCCTCCACCACCTCTCTTCTGTCCTTGAGCATCGCCCCATGCCCTTCGCCCTTATGTGGGCCCTTGTTGATGCGAAATTGTTGCCGTTGGGTGCTATTTACAGCCAATTTTGACACCATGCGGCCGGCTGAGTACTTCTTAGCCGTTGGCGGACCTTCAATGAGTACACCCTCGACTTCTAGTCGCATTGTCACTTATGTTAGCACGACCTTTCTCCCCTTAGTATGCCGCCGTGGATTGCAGATTTTGCTGTATTGAATTGTGTCACCTCATTTGTCCATGATTTCTTCCGATGCTTCCTAAACCCTCGAGAAAACAACTCTCTCAACTTGGCAAAGCTTTTGGCTGTCAATTCCACCACCGACGCCGCCACCGTCTTGTGCTCACCATCGAATGTCATGATTACAAGGTAGGGTAGCTTTGAACTCATAATTTCATGATAGCATGCTTTGAATAAGTAGTAGAATGCTCTAGATGTTAGATTGTGATCCATTTGCATGATGTAAGAGGATGAATTATGCCATGTTGAAATGCATATGACTTGCATGTTGGCTGTAAGTATATTTGAAGTATGTATGTGCTAGTGATGGCTAGCATGTTTGTTGGTAAGCTTCATATGTGGATTGAGTATGTGCTAGTGATGGCTAGTGTGTTTGTTGGTAAGCTTCGTATGTTGATTGAGTATGTGCTAGTGATGATTAGCAAATATGTTTCTACGTATGTGTATGCATGTGCTAGTGATGGCTATCGAGTATGTTGGTAAGTTATGTATGAAAGTATGTATATGTTATATGCATGTGTGATAGACATACGTATGTATGATGGCTATTTGTCTATGCTATGGATATGTGTATGTACATGTGGGCAGAGGTATGGGCGATGGACGGTAAGAACTGACAATGTTTGGTATGGATTTGGATATGGATTTGTTGTGGATGTGTAAACGTATGACGGAAGGCAGAGGATATAAGATTGACATGCAAGGATTAGAATGGATTGGTTTGGGTTGGATCATATGTTTGGGGGATTGTCAGACAGTAAGAGTGTGCATAATTGTACAAGCGTAACATACACATTATGAAGTGAAAAATAATCATCATAAGTGAGGTATAAGTAAGAGGGCATAACTGGGTTTGGCTTTGAGGAGCTCAGTTTGAGGACATCTGAGTAAGATGTTTTGGTCATAAGGTAGGTGGCAGAGATTATATGAATACATAAGGATTTTGTTTCCAGTGAGCCATGTTGTGATGGACGTGTTAAGTGATGTCTATTGCCCCTCCAAACTAGGGTTTCAGATCGGGCTCAACTTCGGTTTGATCAGTAGAGAATAGTATGTTTGAGAGTTTTTGGTGGCACAATTGTATTGCATAATGTACTTAATTCAAACTTGAATTATAAGTAAAGCTAATGATAGTGTTGCAAGTTTGAGACCTGAGGGTTCGATGGATTAAGTTTCGTATTTGAGCTAGCCGATAATGAGTCAGTTGAGCATTTTTCATGTCTTGCCATGGTGTTTATCCTAGGGATGTTGTCTATGTGCTGTATAGAGCACCGGATGTCTAATGCTCTGTTGAGAGTAATGTATGTTTTTGATTTAGTCTGTTCGTTGTATTAAGCCCAGACGTTTGATGCTTTATTGATAGCGTTGTATGATTTCTGCCCAAGAGTGGCATTGTATGATTCCGCCCAAAAGTGGCACTATATGTTTTGCCCAAGAGTGGCATTGGTACTGTAAGACCCATTTTGGTGGGCAATTCTATGGCACTATAAGACCCATTATGGTAGGCAACTGCATGGCCCTAAAGTGTGGGTGTTTGTGTTTATGTTTGCGTGCTCGGGTAAGTAGTATCATGAACCTACTCTTACCTAATTGATCCTATGCCCCATGAGCATTGGTGTGCCTTACTTTTGGAAAAGTCCATGGTGCCTAGTCACTCCCCAGAGGTTAAGGTGATGCCCCAGTGACATTCTTTTCCATTTTGATGCTCGAGCTTATTAGTTGTAATGAGCTTTAGTGGTCAATAGTATGAGCATGACTGTAAGAATATGAGTATGAGCATGACTATAAGAGTATGAGTATGAGCACAACTATAAGAGTATGTGTACAACTGTAAGTGTATGAGTACGGCTATAAGAGTATGAGTATGAGCACGACTGTAAAAGTATGAGTATGAGTAAGATTGTACGAGTAGGTTATACAAGTATGTGTAAGTTGTATGAGTAAGCGTATGACTGTACGAGTAAGGTCATACGAGTAAGTGTAAGATTATACGAGTAAGGTTGTACAGGTATGTGTAAGTTGTTTGAGTAAGCGTACAGTGGTATGAGTAAGTTTGTTTGACTCTGATTAAGAGTACATGTGAGAGATCGGTTGATGGTATGATTTTAGCATGATGATATGCGTGATTGTATGCATATGAGCACGATTATGATATGCTTATTTGCTTCATATTTGAGTTGCATGAACACATTTATGTATGGATTTGCCGAGTTCACTGTTTAGAACTCCCCTACTGGGTATTTTCCTACTGAGTATGAAAATACTCATTACCCTATTTTTTTAGCCCCGTAGTTTGGGAGGCTTTTGCAGGTTTGTGTCGGAGAGCTCCTAGAGATGGATGCTTATTTCCATGGTGGATTGATTCCTTTGGACTCAGGTATATACTGGACTCATTGCCAGTATTATTTTGTGTCACGATCTGATGTATTGTGTGAGAGAATTAAGACTTTTATGTAATCTAGACTTTTAGTTTGGATCAAACTGAGGACTATTATGGGACTTGCACTCAGGGATTCCTAGGAGAGATTTTTATTTAAAGTCTATGATCATAGCAATTTATTCGTATGTGTATTTTCGAGTAGCACCTAATGATGTTTGGTTTGGCCATACGATCTTTGATCGAATGAGAAAATTTTGTAAGGAAAAATGATTGATGTGTGATGTTTTAAATTTTGAAGTAATTTCACAAGTTTCGTATTTGTCATTTTTCCTGATTTATAGCTATTATATTGCAAAAATTTTCCATAAATTTTAAGGAAAATATGATAAAAAATCTCGGGCATTACAATGTATTTGGGCGCAAGAAAGAAAGAAAACTAGCAATCGATTGGCAAAGGGCATCAATTGATAAGTTTTGAATATTTTAATTTCAAAAAAATTTAAAATTTCCAAAAAAATCCAATAAATTTGAAAAATTAAAATTAAGAATTTTCATAAAAAGAAAGATTTCGTGAGCATCAAAATGCAAAATAAAAATAAAAACATCCAAAAGAGCAATGTTGAGCTCTTTTTCACCATTAACTTTCTTTTATTTTAAGTGTATCCACAAATTATGTTCCTTAATTCTTCCTTTATATTAGTCAAATCGATTGGTTTGTGTATTTACATTTTTATTTCTACCTTTTAATATTTTACTTCTCTTTTATATCTGTTTAGAAGAAACCAGCAATGTTTCAACTCTTGTCCCTTTTAATGATGAAACTTGCTAGATTACTCTTATTCAATTGAAACAAAATTTTTATGACCCTAGTAAAGAAATAGTTCTCATTTTTTCACTCACTTTAGCTAGAATAAATGTACTTTTCTTCTAAAAAGTACAATAATGAATATATTTGACTGTCAAGTCTCAACTATGATCATTTAGAATTGATCTTGATAAGCCTTGAACCTATACTTATTCTGCACACTTAAAGAAAAATTAATTTGTATAGCACCATTCAATTAACTATGAAGTAAGTTGTTGTGCACATTCACCAAACTCTACTTTATTTCCTTTATTTACTTGTTATTTTAGTGCATTAGGCTATTTTCTTATGTTTGAGCTTAGTATTGTCTTATGTAATGGGATGATAAATTGTCACTGGACTAGCTAGTGGCCCCGGGATAGCCTGGCCCACTAGCTGGCGTGACTCCCTAGGAGAGTGGGTCTTCTCCCTATATGGGTCGATCCTTCCTCTTTGGTTTGGTTATGCAATTGAATACTCAAAACTTCTCCCCTTTCTTCTTCTTCTCTTCCCTTTTACTATGTGAGTGTAAAAGGTACCATTTGTGTCCACACCAAGTGCAACATTGGTATCAGAGCCTTCATGATCCTCGGCCATGGCGCAAGGCAAGCAACTCGCCTTGGCCCTAGAAACTTAGCATAAGAAGGAGGACGACGCTTCAATGGACAGTCCCAATTCTGCTCTGGAGACCATTAGTGCTCCTACCCTGGCATAGATTTTGGCCAAGATTGAGTCCTTGACCATGGCCATTGTGCAACTCCAAGCAGGGCCTTTAGTGCCATCAGCACCACTCCTCTCCAGACCACCGATCGCGAACATTGAGGAGGGAGAAACTTCACAGGCACCAAAACAGTGCAGCCCTGGCACTAAGGTAGCGGCAAACAGGGAGATGCATTTCCCATAGGCCCTTTTCCACTTTGGTACCCTTGACCAGGCTGGAGAAGGAGGCGTCAGACCTGGGTTATACAAGGTCTACCAGGTGTTTGAGAAAATATACCAACAGTGCTGGCCCCCAAAAACCTATTTTCAGATATGGAGGCCGACTGGGAGGAGTACCTGGGGCCTCGTGGAAGACCACGTGGACGAGCTGAGCCACGTTTGTCCCACCTGTAGTTTCCCCGCTACAGTGGGGACGATGACCCAGTGGAATGGTTGTACAAGGCTGAAAAGTTTTTTGCCTACCAGGGAACTCATTTGGAGGCTGAACGGCTACGCATAGCAGCCTTCCACCTAGACAGGGATGCTTCTATTTGGTTCCAAAGTTTCAAAAAGGAGGTGCGCTACCCCACTTGAGCCGCCTTCTTTGACGAGCTATGCATTCAGTTTGGCCCAAATGAGTTATAGAATTTCAACAAGATGCTCTCCACACTGCTCCAAACCACCACCATCCGGGCCTACTATACAGAGTTCATGAAAGTAGCCAACCACCTCCCTAATTGGCCGGTGGCATCCTTAGTGGGCACGTTCAAGTGGGGTCTCAAGCCCAAGATTTTTTAGGAGATGCACCACTTTCCATGCTCCAACATGCGGGATGTCGTGTACCATGCATGAATTGAGGAAGACGAGTTGGCTAGACAGCGGCGAGGGGGCAACTTAGGCCTTTTTCCCAATCTACAGTGAGCGCTAACCCCCTTGCCGCCCCGGCTAGCAACCCAGTGGCAGGCCACCCTGGCCAGCAGCCCTCTCAAGCCGGCCCTATTGTTTGTCATCTCACATCGGCACAAATGGAGGAATGTCGGACAAAGGGTCTCTGCTTCTGCTGCGATGAGAAGTTCATTCCAGGTCACCGTTATTCTATCAAGGTTATTCTCGTCATGGAGGAGGTTGACGAAGAGGAGGATGTGGCATATAGGGCTGACTCGTACCACCATGACGATGTGCTACCTGAGATCTCTGCCCATGCATTCTCGGGGGCATTCACTCCATGTACCATGTGGGTCCAAGGCCACCTCAAGCGGCAGCAAGTGGCTATCTTAATAGATAGCGGTTCCACTCACAACTTCATTAAAGACAAGGTGGCCCAATGGCTGGGGTGCATCGTGTCAGATTCGAAGCACTTTTTTGTGTTGATTGGCGACAAAAAGCACCTCAGGAGTGCCAGGGTATGTGCTCAAGCCATGATCTCCATCCAATGCCGCACATTTATTACCGACCTCTTCTTGCTACCTATGAAGGGGGTGGACGTGGTGCTAGGGGTGCAGTGGCTCTAAGAGCTTGGGGACATGGTTTGGAACTTCAGAGACATGGTGATGGACTTCAAGATTCAGGGGTAGCGGGTTCGGATTGAAGGATCCCAGCTGGGCACCCTCCTAACAACCAGTCGGCAAGTTCTTTCTTCAGGTTCAAACCCCAAGGGTTCCTCTTGCAGAGTGGGCAACAGTCGAGGTGCTTCATGATGAACCGCCTCCAGATTTTCTTGAGTTATTGGTGGAGCATCGGGATGTGTTTACTGAATCGACGGTCTTCCTCCAGTGCGGCCTCATGACCACCATATTCCTATCATTCCTGGGGCATCACCGGCCAATGTCTGCCCTTACAAATTATCTTCACATCCAGAAGTCAGAGATAGAGCATCTCGTGGCTGACATGCTTTAGTCCGGTATCATCTGTCGTAGCACAAGCTCCTACACTTCCCCGGTGTTGTTGGTTCATAAAAAAGATGGTACTTGGCGGTTTTGTGTGGACTACCAAGCCTTAAATGCCATCACTATCAAGGATAAATATCCCATACCCGTGATCAAGGAGCTTTCAGATGAGCTGGCTGGTGTAAAGGTCTTCAGTAAACTCAACCTTCAATTAGGTTACCATCAGATATGGGTGTAGCCAGCCGATGTACACAAGACTGCCTTCCAGACTCATAACGGCAATTTCAAGTTTCTTGTCATGCCATTTGGGCTGACCAATGCCCCCTCCACCTTCCAGAGCTTCATGAGCGATCTCTTTAAGCCTTTCCTCCACTGCTACATCATGGTCTTCTTTGACGACAACCTTGTTTATAGCCAGTCATGGGCAGAGCACTTGGAGCATCTTAGGTCGGTCTTCTCTTTTTTGAGAGATAACTCTTTATTTCTTAAGGATTTGAAGTGTTTCTTTTGCAGCCCATAGGTTCATTACTTGGGACTTATTATCTCGTGGGACAGTGTTGCCACTGACCCATCAAAGGTGGCCCCTCTCTTGGCCACCTCCCACTTGTGTATGTGCGCTACGGAGTTTTTTGGGCCTCACTGGCTATAATAGGAGGTTCATCAGCCAGTATGGGGAGATTGCTCGGTCCCTTCCAGAGCTTCTCAAGAAGGGGGCATTCAGTTGGAATGAGGTTGCCCAAGCAGTGTTTGAGGAGTTGAAGCAGGATATGGCATTGGCTCCGTTTCTGATTTTAGCTGATTTCAGCCAGCCCATCGTGGTTGAAACAAATGCTTCAGAGATGGGTCTGGGGGGGGGGGGGGGAGGTTCTGCTGTAGGATGAGCACCCCATTGCCTACTCCAGAAAGGATTTGGCTGGCTAATCTTTATCCCTATCAGTTTAAGAGAAAAGGATGTTGGCTATTGTTCTCACCGTCGATAAGTGGCGACCTTACCTACTTAGCCTCAGGTTCTTAATCTGTACTAACCACCAGCCTTTGAAGTATTTCCTTGAGCAGTGGGTGTCCACTCCATCATAGCAGCGATGGGTCAGTAAGTTGCTTGGCTATGATTACGAGGTCGTGTACAAGAAAGGGTAAGAAAACACCATGGTTGATGCCCATTCTCGTAGATCTACCCTGGGATCGTGCTTGGCCTTTTCTACCCCCTCCTGCCTTTTCATTGATGAGTTAAGGTGGGCATACATTGATGATTCTTAGACACAGGCCCTCATTATAGCGCTCCAGGCTGATCCAGTTGCTCGTCCTTTCTTTGTGTGGTGGGATGACCTTCTCTTTTCGAAGGACCACCTTAGGATACCCGATGTTGATGATCTTCGCAGGTGCATTCTCTCCCACTTCCATGACACTCCAGTGGCTGATCATGAGGGAGCTTTCCGCACTTATAAATAGGTCAGCCAGAGCTTTATGTGGCAGGGTATTTGACGGGCCGTCCAGGAGTATGTGGCCGCTTGCGATGTCTGTCAGAGAGCCAAGGCCGCCATGACCTCTCCTATAGGTTTGCTTTAGTCCTTACCTATCCCTGATAAGGTTTTGGAGGATGTTTCGATGGGCTTTGTGGAGGCTTTACCCATGGTGCAAGTCAAGTTGGTGATTATGGTGGTGGTGGACCAGTTGTCCAAGTACACCCACTTTTGTGCTCTGGGACACCCATTCACCACCAAGACAGTGGCAGAACTCTATGTTCGGGAGGTGGCAAAACTCTATGTTCGGGAGGTGGCCAAACTACATGGCATGCCTCGCACATTTGTCTCCGATCATGACTGGATCTTCATATCTCAGTTTTGACATGAGTTCTTCACTTTACAGGGCACTTCTCTCCATATGAGCGCCACTTATCACCCCAAGACGGATGGCTAGACAGAGGTGGTCAACCGATGCTTAAAGCAATACCTCCACTGTTGCACTATGTCTCAGCCCTGCAGATGGCTTCAACTTCTTTCCTGAGCGGAGTGGTCATATAACACTGCCTATCACACTTGTGCTAGTTTCACTCCTTTTGAGGTGCTATATGGCCGTCCACCCCCAATCGTGCTATCTTATGTTTCCCATCGCTCCTCTATGGCTGAGGTGGACTATATGTTCCAGACATGGGATGAGGTTCTGCGTCAGCTCAAGGAGAACTTGTCCTCTGCTCAGAACTGGATGAAGCATATTTATGATGGTCATCACACTGACTGGGAGTTTGCAGTGGGTGACTTGGCTTATGTCTCTATTCGTCCTCATCGCCAGACATCCTTGTTTCCATGGTCCCTATGTTGTGGAAGAGCGTATCGGCTTAGTGGCTTACTGCCTTGCTCTACTGCTTGACTCCTTAGTCCACCCCATTTTCCATGTCTCCAGGTTATGCCAATGCATAGGTGACATGTCCTTGGCCATTGATGCACCCCCCCCCTATGGGCCCGGTTCAGTCTTTCGACCCTGTCCCCGCCTTGGTGCTTGACAAACGTTAGTTCTCCGCTCAAGTTGCATCATTACAAAGGTCCTCATTGCTTGGTAGGGTCAACCCGTGGAGGACATTACATTGATCTCTGAGGACATGTTCATGGCTCGCTATCCAACATGATCGCTTTGAGCTCAAGGAGAATAGGGGAAGCATGGTGGAGTGTTGTGCATGTTCACCAAACTTTACTTTATTTCCTTGTTATTTTAGTGCATTAGGCTATTTTCTTATGTATTAGCTTAGTATTTTCTTATCTATTGGGATGATAAATTGTCATTTGACCAACTAGTGGCCCCAATATAGCCTAGCCCACTAGTTGGCGGGATTCCCTAGCAGAGTGGGTTGTCTCCCTATATGGGTCGATCCTTCCTCTTTGTTTTGGTTATGCAATTGAATATTCAGAACTTCTCCCATTTCTTCTTCTTCTCTTCCCTTTCTCTGCGTGAGTGTTCCAGGTACCATTTGTGCCCACACTAGGCACAACATAAGCACATTCATTGATTTTCCATTATTTTCTCCCCCTTTTGACTGAAATAATCAAAAAGTGAATCCAAAATCATAAAAACCTCACAATAAAGTTATAAGTCAAGTAATAATCATAATGATATGGAAATAACAAACATTAAGTCATGCATGTTTCAAAATAATTTCTAGATCTACCTACGCTACTTTTATAATAAATAAACGTAGGCAAATGAATACATATCATGAACTGAATAAAGTTGAAACAAGAAAAACATGAAAATAAAACATGAAAATCATCAAGACTCAACATCATCACAATCTTAATCATTGTTTTCCCACTTAATATCTCTTTAGACTCTAGGTAGAATGATCTGTCATTAATAAGATTAACCAATAGATCAAATACCCCCATATGCTCATGACAAACATCCATCAACTCAGCTTACATAGCTGGTCGTGAATCATCAACATTAGATATCCTCCTTTATGCTAGTCTATGAGTTTAATATTCATCTAGATAGCAATAGCATATCACTAGTTTGTCATAGTTTGTTTATCTTAGAATAATAAAGACTTCGAGTTCTAGCCTCTATCCACAAGAATTTCTATTAAGCAATGAAAATGATAAAACTAAGTCTCTATCCATTCATGATCATACTAACAAGCAATCAAACTACAAAGCATACAAAACACATGATTGCACACACAATTTTTATGTGGGAAACCCTAACTAGGGTAAAAAAACCAAGGCAACCATTATTAGCCTAAAATCTATGTACTAGATAGCAAGACAGGAATAGGCACAAGAAACCTACCAACCTCTATTGTTGACTCTAACCCAAAAGCTTATTTTTCTTATATCTCCAACAAAACACCTCTAGCAGTTCATCTTCAAGTCTTTTCTAGTAGTGAGACTTTTTCAACTTACTTGATTTGTCTTTGTCATCTTCTAGCCTCCACAATAAGCTCCTCTTATTCTTTACCTTCAAAATTTTATACACTTTAATTTAGTGTGTGTAAGACTAGAAATTACTATTATCATAAGCGTGAAGCTCAAAATTGATCTCCTACTAAAAAATTTGGAAAAGGATCTCACCTCTTTTCTATATGAATTTCACTTGTACATATGACTTGACAACACAAGATTTAACTAAAACAATTTGGAATTGATCTTGAAAGCCTTGTAAAAAACCTGTATTAAATCCATGACATAAATTATCTTCAACAATAGCATGAATCATATATACAAAACTAAACTATAAATATGACTCATCTAATCTTACTATAACTCATCTAATTTATTAATCATATGAATATTAAAACTATTGTATGACCATCTCATTAAAATCATAGAAATTAGAATCGATGTAAATATCAAAACCACATCAATCTATCATCTACAAGATAGTAAATAAACACATAATTTAATAAACTTCAAAACTCTTCCATTAAAAAGGAAATCCTTTCAAACAATTGTCATTATTCACAACTAAGATTGAAATTGAAAAGAAAAAGAATTGAAACTTATCTATAGCTTCATTAACTTCTAAGTAAAAGATAAACCTATACTTGCATAATAGAAAAAGGCTCTTTAATCTCCATTGAAAACTTTGACTACTTTATTTTTTCTCACTTTTTCTCTTTAGAAAATCTATTGTAATTCATCAATTTCATGCCCTATATGAATTTATATAGGCATAATATTCATAGGAGAAGTTCTATTTGAAAAATTACGCAAAACCGGCTTAAAATATGAAACCACATGTTCAACCTATCAATTGCCCTAAGTGCCCAATTGATCGGGTACACTATTTCTGCAATGTAGACAATTCTATTTAATTTTAGTCTAGTTTCTATTCAGAAAGATAAGACTGTTATTTGGACAGTCCATATTCCTATCTATTTTTCTACTTTGTTCATTAAGTTCTTTTGTTCAGATCCATATTAATTTTCAACATAATTTTGACTATGAAAAGTTCTCCAAATTATTTGTAAGTGTGCCAAGAGTGTTCTGAATTGTTCAACACATTGTCTAAGGCATAAAGATGCACGCCTTACCCACAAAACATAAAAAAGTAGCATTTTAGACATGTAATACATAAATAAAATCCCAATTTGATACAAACACGAACCTAAACTCCTAATAGCACCCCAATTAATTAACAATTAAAGTAAAATATTAATATCCATCTTAATATAAGTAAACCCTAATTAACCCTAAATTAACCTAATACTACACTAGCAAATAATATAAAAAAGTGTATAAATAGATATATTTCATTCTTATCAATACATCAAACCTATATTTTCCAATCTTTGAGCAAAACAAAACAACTAATGTTGCAAAATAAATGCCACTTACGTAAGGAATCACATTTGCATTTTGCATATACAACAAGCCTTTGAACCCCTAAGTGTCCCTAATTAGACGAGTTGTGGCTCATGAGGGTTTGTAGCAATTATACCCCCAAACATCATAAGAAAAGAAATAAAACAAAATTCTTAAAAACACCTAACTATTTTTAAAAATAACCAACCACAAATACTTGAAAAAATTATTAAATTGAGAAAAAGTTATTAAGATCCTAGCAAAGAAGAACTCCCATTTTTTGACATATTGTAGTTAAAGATAGAAAAAATTAAAGCTCAAAATTGAATAGGCCCATGCCTTTTTCTGATCATGATATTTTTCCTCAATTCTTTTTTCTAGGGCCTGACTTTTTCTAAATCTTCTCAACTTGCATTATTTATTTTTTATTCTTTTTTTTTAATTTATCTTGATGTCAAGCAAATAGGAGCTTACACTAGTCTAAGCCAGCCTAAGTAGGTGGTAACCTTTCCCCATCATCTTTACGAGGGCAATTCATTTCAATATTGTGATGAAGTAAATAAAACTTACAAACATTGAAGTATATTATATGTAAGGAGATTTTTTCTTTTGAATTCAAAATAGAAATCCAGCTTTAGTTCCTCTAATTTGATCACTAAGATTCCACTAGAATCCAAATGCCTAAGTCAACTCATGTAAAAGAATTCTCTCTTCACATAAAATTAACATGAGTCTCAACATGATGTGTATATATTTTAAAAATAAATAATTGCAACATCAAGCAAAAAAAATCAAATTAATCTTCACTCTCCTTGGTGCAACCTTTTCTTTGTTAAGGTTTATTGACCATAAATCATGTTGTTTAGTTTAAAAGAAAACTAATTACTTTAAGTTGCAAGAGCTGAACATATAAAAAACAATACCAAAGAAAATTGCAAAACAAGCAAAAAATTGCACTAATTTTTTTGTGCTTTTTATCATATTCTATTTTCATGGTTTTTATTCAAAACCTATGAATAAAAAGATCTAATAACAAAGAAAACATATGTTGTCCAAGAAATCAAAAGAATTAAATTAAGGACAATTGAGATTGTCTCTTTACTTAGAGATGACAAGTTCCTTAGCTTTGCCACTTAACCTGTCCTTAGGCAAACTAATGTGCTCTTACTTACTCTTTCTAACTAATCCTTCAATGCATGAAAATCAATCTACCTCATGCACATTCTCTTCAACTTCTTCTTATAGACTTGGTCAGGTAGTTTACGGGTTACATGGGTAGGGGGCTTCTTTTTCTTCCTTGACCTAAGTTTGAAAGGGTTGTTGTTTGGACACTCACTCTTTTCTAATATGGGAATCTCTATGGAAAATTTCACATACTCCCACAATTCTAGAATCTATTTTTACCTCCTTTCCTCTTGGCCTAGATGGGTTGGGCACTATTTTAAGTTGTTGATTACTTTCTTTAGCTTTCACAAAGATCGTAGGTTTTGCTAAGGAGGTAGACAAACAATTCCTAAAACATGAGCCCATCTTATTAGTTTGACTTATGTCTAACAACATTTTTTATATCTTCACACACTCTTGGATCCATCTAATTTCTCTTTTAATGACATAAGTTCTCGATTAAGAGTACTAGACTTGTCTCTCTCATGTTCAAGGTCATTGTTAAGGTCATTTGAGAGTTTAAAATCCAAGTAGATAGCGATAGTAGATCACTAGATTGCTCTAAACTATTTTACATTCACAAGTAAGCAATTTAAAGTTCTAGCCTCTATGTGCAAGAATTGGTTTTAATACTGAATTAACAAACACTATTTATTTAATCAAAATTCATGATTAATCAATCATTGAATAAACACTAGACAATTACACAATAATTTTTATGTGAAAACCCTAACTAAGGTAAAAAACCACGACAGCCTCATTCCAATGCTAAATCAATGCACTAGAATAATATATATATTACAAGATTCAAGACAACTAACCAACCTTAAGACTTTCCACAAACTCCAATTTTTCAGGCTTCTCTTCTTGATAATGTTGGCCTTCAATTCTTCCTCCTTGAATCCTTTAAGCTTTTGTCTTTATGTTTTGATTTTTATCTTCTTTATTAAGCAACTCAACCAAAGACTCCTTCTTCTTGATTTACCTCATAAAATTCTTTTAACTCCTTTCAAAAACTTTGTAGACTCTCCTTAGAAATTTTTGTGTGAAATCTACTTAATTTGGTTGTGCATCAGCATGAATTTACCATGAACAATTTCTACAAGCTCCTTTTTTAATTCTCAAGGAAAATAATTTGAAAATGACTCTATTTCTTTCTCTAATATTTTTTAGGCTTTCCTTTTTTCAATTTTGCCACTTTTTAGCTTTTTATATAGGTATTCAAGTCGAATTGGCTTATTAACCTCAACAACGAAATAAAACTATTCCAGAAAGGCTTGTTTAAGGCAACTAAAACTACAATCAATGGATTGTTTCAAACAACAATAGACTGTTCACTGTTTTCTCAAGGCAAATTCCTTGAGTGATCGATTGGTCTACGAAGCGATAAATCAATAAACTCTCAGCAACATTTAACAAAGGGCTTATTCAAGTGCAAATCAATATTTTCTCACTATGTTTTATCCAACTATTGATCAAAGGTACACTACTGATCAAAGGTACTGTTTAATTATATTTTTACCCTTTTCACCTTAAATCCATCTAAAATATCCAAAATCACTTCTAAAACTTTTCAAAGGTACTGTTTAATTATACTTTTACCCTTTCATTAATACCCTTGCCTTAGGTCAATCAACTCCATTGGTATGTGATTTTTAATTTTATTTTCTTTCTTTTTTTACATTTTAATTCTCTTTCATTAAGTTTTAAAGAAATCATCAATGTTTATAATTGTTCTCTTATAATCTTGACACTCTCAAATTGCTCTTAATCAACCTGAGACAAATTTTTTCAAAATCTAGTAAAGACAAAGCTCTTATTTTTCCAACTCACTTTAGCTAGAATCTATGTACATTATCTTCTAAAAAATAGAAAAATAAAATATCAATAAATATATGCACATGCCAAGTTTTGAGTTATAATATTTTTTCTCAAATCATTTTTCTAGGGTTTCGCTTTTTCTAAATCCTCTCTTCTTGCATCATTTTTTATATTCTTTTTTATTTATTTTTCTTGATGTTAAGCATATGAGAGTTTCACACTAGCATAGGCCAACTTAAGTAAGTAGCCCTTCCCTATCATCTTTATGAGGACAATTACATTCTAATAAAAATTATTGAAGTTCATAAGACTTACAAACATTGAAATGTATTACACGGAATTTTCTTCTTTCTTTTGAATTCAAAATAAAATTTTAGTAAAAAAATCTTCTAATTTGATAACTAAGACTTCACTAGAATCTATGCACCTAAGTCAATTTATGTTTAAGAATTCTCTCTTGATTTTAGGACAAAAAAGTGACTTGAGCCACAATATGATCTGCACAAATTATAAAAATAGATAATTGCAATTTTAAGCAAAAGAAAATTAAATTAATCTTCACTCTCCCACTTCCCTAGTCCTGCTCCGCAAGCTAGATCCCCCCTCCCCTCCTACTAGCCTGAGGAGTTGTGGCTTTGGGGCACCAAAGGTCCGATGCCGTCCTCACTCCCTCCCCACACACACTCTTCAGTGTTCCCCCTACTTTTCCCTTGCTCCCCCCTCTCCCTTGCTGTTCGTTGAAGGAGGAAGGAGAGTCTGGCTCCTCTAGTCATATTCCAGCACCCCTCCTCCTGCTAGAGGCATTTTTTTTAAAAAAATTGCTTGCTTATTAGCGACAAACTAATGAAGTGTCGCAAATAAGGAGGATTTTATTTTTTTTAACAATTTATCTTTACTAGTGAAATGATTGATTAAATTTTAAATATTAGTGATATACTTTTAATCGTCACTGTAAAGTATGATATTAGCGATGTTTAATAAACACGACTAATATTATATTTGTGACATTAAGTATCAAGTGTCACAAATAATTATTTGCGATAAAAATGAAAACGTTGCAAATATGTATTTGCGATGCAAATAAAAGGATCACTAATAATTTTTTTAGTGACACTTTTTCATCTACGTCAGAAATTAATACTTGTGATGGCACTTTTTGTGACTCTTATGGAGGCATTTTTTAAGCATCACCAATAGGTATGAGCAACGTTTTTAAGACTATTAACTAAGCTTAAATTAATTGCTAATAGTTTTATTTTATTGTTGTGAACATTAGTTAACATTATTTCAATGAAAAATTAAATGTTTTGTATACACAAGTGTGTTTAAAATTTACCTTAAAGCATCATTACAAGAAAAAATACTAATGGTGATGCTTTTAAGTGTCGCTAAATGCATCGATAATAGTAGTGTAGGAATTGCTCATTAGTGACACATACAAAAAAGTGGCCCTAATAGTACTGCAATTAGCAATATTTTTATATGCTTCACTAATATAAGTTCATTTGCGAGGCTTTACAATATGAAAAAAAATTAAAAAAGCTTATTAGTGACATTGTTTAAATGTCACTAAAAGTTTTTTAGCGATACATTGAAAAAATGGTTCTAATAAATGGGAATTTGTAATCCATAAATAAGTGTCACTAATGATGTATATTAGCATTGCTTTATAAACCACCGCTAATATAATTTTTTTTAAAAAAGAATAAAAAACATATTAGCCATGCATAGTATGCATCCCTAATAATAAAATTAAAACAAACTTATTAGCAACACTTTTAAATGTGTTGTTAATAAGAATAATTTTTTTAAAACAATAAATCCCTCTGGTAGGGGAGCCATAGCAAGGGGTAAGAAGGGAAGAAGGGGAGGGGCACTGGACATCAGTTCCTCAGAGCCCCTCCTCCAGCTGATAGGAGGGAGGGGAGTAGAGGAGACAGGGGGCAGGGATGGGGTTGGGGAGAAGAGGGGGAAACGCTGGAATTCAGCAACATAGCCGGATCTAGCATCGCCCCATCTTCTCCTTTTCCTCTAGTGCCAGGGAGGGGTGTAGTGAGGGAGAAAATAGGGGAGAGGGGAGAGTAGGGAAGGAGGTGAAAGAGGAGATAAGAGGAGGGCAGCGGCAGAGCCAGATCCGACACCTCTCTTATGCTCTTCGTCTGGCTCTAGGGACAGTGGAGAAAACTGAGGAGAGGGGGGGATGGGGATGGGTGTGGTCGGGGGGATAGGGCGGCACCAAAATTCTACATAGGAGCTAGATGGTGCATTGCTCTTCTCCTCCACCTCTGGTACTACAAGGCCAGTGGAAAGGGGGGAAGGGAACATGGGAGAGCAGAGGCTAGGGGGGAGGGATGGAATTATAGATGCCGATGAATTTTGCCCGTGTGTGAGAGAGAGAGAGAATGGAGAGAAAAAGAGAAGGCATAGAGAAGAGAGAGGAAGGGGAGAGTGTGAGAGAGAGGGAGGGGGAGAGAGAGTGTCTGAGACAGGGAGAGAGAGAGGGGGGAGAGAAGAGAGAGAAGTTAATTTTTTTAAATAAAAATATTTGCTACGCAAACTCCTCTGCATCACAAGTACACATGTAATACATAGGTTCATGCATCACATATATATATATGTATATAATTGCAATGAATACTACGTGTCATAAATACATGTGTATTTGTGACTCATATGAGTTTGCATTACAAATACTTCTTATTTTTTAAATTAATCTCCCACTCCTTCCCTCTATCCCCTTTCATTTTCTCTCTCCTCTTCTCTCTCTCCTCTCTCCCCTCTATTATATCTTCTCTCTCTCATGTCTCTCGCTCTCATTTGTCTATCTCCCATCTCTCTTTTCTATCTTCTTTCTCTCTCTCCCTCTCTGTCATCTCTCTTCTCTCTCTCTTTACCTCTCTCTCTCCATTCTCTTCCCCACTTCATCTTTCTCTCCCATCTATCTCTTTTCTCTTCTTTCTCTCTCTATTCATTAAATATTATATATATTATTTTTCTAGAAAATATGTTGTATTTGAACAACATAACGTATCCGTCACAAATACATAATGCACTTATGCTTTTACAAATACATAGTGGATTTCCGACACATAGTTATAAGCATTGCAAATACAAGTGTATTTGCAGTGCATACTTGATCGTTTATAATTAAACCCTTTGCAAGTGTACAAGGTTATTGTACTAGGATAAGTATTTAAGGGTTGTCGATCCTCAGGGACGGATGAATTATTACTAAATCTAAAGAGGAATTTGCTGATTGAAAACTAAAACAAACTAAACTTAAATTAAGGAAAGGACATAAATCAACTAGATTAAAAACAAGAGATTAAATTAATGGAATTTACTTAGGAAATCGAATCCACTATAGAACCATAACAATTCCTTAACTTTTAATCTAAATCTAGTATGAATATGAACAAGTATTCTCAGCTACAAGCTAGAATTACTTCAGAAAGAATCATTAATTAAATTCCATGGCATGAACTACCTTCGACAATAGCGCGGATCATCTACACTAAACTAGCTATAAGCATGACCCGTCTAATCTTAGTATAGCTCATCCAAGTCATTAATTATCTGAACATTAAAACTATTGTATGACCATCTCATCTAAATCACAGAAATTAGAATCGATGAAAATATCAAAACCATATCAATCTATCATCTACAAGATAATAAATCAACATAGACTTGAATAAACATTAAAAGCTCTTCCATTAAAAAGGAAATCCATATCATACAATTGTCATCATTCACAACTGAGATCTAAATTAAAAAGAAGAGAAACTGAAACTTATCTATACCTTCATCAACTCCTAAGTAAAAGAAAAGTCTAGCCTTCCATTGTAGAAGAAAGCACTTGAATCTCCATTGAAAGCTTTGAGTTCTCTTCCATCTTTTTCTTCCTTTTTCTCTTCATAAAATCTCCTGGAATCCTCTAATTTTAAGTCAAATATGTCTTTTTATAGGCATAAGTTCCATAGGAAGAAGTACAATATGAAAAGGATTAAAATTTGGGTCAAACAAGGAAACTGCGCATTATGCCGTTCGAACGCCCTGTATGCCAGTTCAAACGGCTACACTGTTTCTGCAATCTGGACAGTTTTCCTGGATGTCCATATTCTGTTCATTAAGCTTTTCTTCATGTCCATATTAATTTCCAACTCGTTTATAACTCCAAAAAGTTGTCCAAATCACTTTAAAGCATGTCAAGACTATTTTTAATTATTCCAAACATAGTCCAAGTACTTCGATAAGTGCGCTTTACCTACAAAACATGAAATATCATCCTTTAGACATGTATAATGTACTTAAAATCCCAACTTTGTTCAAATACATATCTAAACTACTAATAACTATAAAATTATTAATAATTAAACTAAAATACTAATTTCTATCTTAATCTAAATAAACTATAACTAACTCTTAATTAACCTAATCTATACTAGCAAATAAGGTAAAAAGGCATATAAAATAAATATATATTTCATACTTATCAATACTATGCACCACAAATTCATAATCTATTTTTAAAAATTAATCTCACTCTCCTCTCTCTCTCTTGTCTCTCTCACACTCATCTCTCTTTCCCCCCTCTCGGTCTTTCTCTCCCCCATCTGGCTCTTCTCTCCCCTCGCTCTCTTCTCTCTCACCCTATATATATATATATTATTTTTAAAAATATATGTTGTATTGCAACGCTTAGGTCTATACATCCCACATACATCAACTATTTTTTAAAGTAATCTCTCCTTCTTTGTTCTCCCTCTCTCTCTCTTCTCTCTCCCTCTCACTCCACTCTCTACCATCTCTATGTCTCTCTCCTCTCTCCCCCTGCTCACTCCTCTCTCTTCTCTCACTTCTTTCTCTTTCTCTACTAAATATTATATATTTATATATTTTTTCAAATATGTTGTATTTGTGACGCATAGGCATATGTGTCGCAAATACATGTATCGGTAGCACCTATAGCTATATGTCACAAATACTATTATTTAAAAAAGTAACATCTCTCTTTCCCTCCCTCTCTCTTCTCTCTCTCCAATCACACTTCTCTTTCTCCCCTTTCTTTTCTTTCTCTCTCTCTCTTCTTTCTCTCCATCTCTCCCTATTCTTTCTCTTTATCAACTATTTTGTATATATATTATTTTAAAAAAATAAGTTGTATTTGCAATGCATAGGCGTATGCATCGTAACTAAAATTGTATTTGCGATGCATATGTCTATGCAACACAAATACCATTATTTTTAAAAATATAATAAATTCTTTCTCTCCTCTCTCCTCTCTTTTCTCTATCTCTCTACCTTCTCTCCTCTCTCTCCCTTGCCTCTCTCTTCTCTATCTCCCTTCTCTTTTCTCTCTCTCCTCCTCGCTCTCTTCTTTCTCTCCCTCTATTCTCTCTCTTTATTAATATTTATATTATTATTTTTAAAAAATATGATGTATTTGAGATGTACACAACTATGCATTGCAAATACACTTGTATTTGCAACACATAGGCATATGAAATACACTTGTATTTGTGATGCATATATCTATTGTTAACAAATAGTGTTTTTTTAAAAATATCTCCTCTCTCTTCTCTATTTTCACTCTCTCCCTTCTTTCTTCTTTCTCTCCCTCACTCTTCTCTCTCTTTAATAAATATTATATATATTATTCTTTAAAAATATGTTGTATTTGCAACACACACCTATGTGTCGCAAATACATAATACTATTTGTGACTCTTTGAATAAGGGTCAAAAATAAAATTATTTATTTTAAATTCATGTAGTATTTGTAATACTTAGAGATATGCATCACAAATATAATTAACTATTTGGGACATTTATTCATAAATTCTGCAAATAGTATAATTTTTTTTAAAAAAACTTTTGTTATTTGTGAAGTTTAGAATAAGAGTTGCAAATTGGTGTTTTTTTACGATGCTATTTTTAGCATCACAAATAGTAGTTTTTAGTGATATTTTCTAAAGTGTAGATAATAGTCCTTTTTGTTATAGTGTGCATACACTCAATTTAGTCTTCAACCTTGAACTTTTAAAATGTTTCAACTCCTACTTTCAAGTCTTATAAAGTTTCTTGGTGATAAGAAATAAGTATTGAGCAAAAAGAGGATTCTTCTTGTCAAACTTCTTTGGAGAAATCACGAAGTTGAAGAGACAATGTGGGAAAACAAGGAGGAGATGAAGAAGGCTTGTGTCGGGTTGTGAGCTCCGAGAACAAAGCTCCTTCTTAAGGTGGGTAGGATGTAACACTCTTGATTCTTGTTTCTATATTTTTACAAATATGTTTGAAATTTTATCAAAAATTTCCAACTCTGTTTGACTAAAATTGGATAAACAAGTTACCATGTACACGGAACCTAACCGAGCGAGGCACGTATTGGGTAAGCTCACTGAACAATCTTCTAGAGTCTTCTTTAGAACCAAGTTGATGATAATTTCAGATTTAATGAAATTAGATTGAATTTGATCTAATTGGCTAAGCTTGAAAAGTGTCCAAGAGGGGAAGGGAAGTTGCCCTATATGGAGCTCTTCCTATAAAAGAGGCCACCTTCCCCCTTCTCTCTCTTGTGCTCTAACTTTCTCTCTCTCCTTATTTGGCTTGTGCCCTCCCTACCCCTTTGTTTCTCTCTCTTCACGTCTCCTCCCTCTCTCTTGCTCTCTTCTTCACCCTAGCCTTGCTCACTTTCTTCTTCCATCTCTTCCATTGCTTTGTTGCTTGAAAACCATCATACCCTACCTTTAGATCATCTTCGGTAAAATCTTGTTCAAGTTGCACGCCTAGTAGGGGGCTGATTCAAAACTCCTAGGGTTGTATCAAGGTAAGTAGAAAATTAATGCTTTCTTTGTTGATTGATTTGGTTCATTGTTGATTGATTACAATAAAGATTGTTGTTTCTTCTCTTCCTCAAGGTCAAGGTTTTCGGATTCAATTTGGAGGTAAGTGACTTTTACTCGCTGATTTACTTGCTCGTGGTTAATTTTATGTATAACTTTTCATGTTTAACATTAGTTGCTTTGCTTAGAATTGCATCCGTGTTGTGTTGAAATTTCTTTGAAATGTTTTAATTTACCGATCTCAGTCTAACAAATATTTCATAAGTTTTCATGATGTTTATCCTATTCAAAAAGTAATCTTTTCTGGAGTTTTCTTTTTGGCTCATTGGCAATACCTTAGGTTTTGGACTTTATTTCAGGGTCTTTTCTTAAGAAATAGGCCTATGAAAATTACTAGAGATTCAAAACGTGTCTAGTTTCATCTCATATTTTTGGGGAGTTTTCCCTATTAATCTTATTTTAACAAATTTTCTAGAATCCACTATTTTTTTGTATTATTATGGGTTTTTTCCTAAGTTCAATGTAGATCAGATTGATTGCTTGTGGGAAATATTCTATGAGTCCTCAATTTGGAGTTGGTTACATGATTTGTGTTATTTGAGATCCAACTGTGCATGAATTTTAGTATTGTGTAACAATTTCCAGAATTTAAAATAAAATACTTTCTAGTGTCTGCCCTTACCACCAATTTATTTTGGAGTCACTGATTGGGTTAATCAATAGTGTTCCGATTTTCATTTTCGTTGGATATCTCAAGGTATTTTTTTCAAAAATTGTGTCTGCCACAACACCAAAATTAGAGTTTTGAAGTTTACATGTTATCAGGTATTTTTTCTCATGCTACATTGTAAAATTATTTTTATGAGTTTCCATCATGGTTTCTACTAGTTGTTATGCCACACTGTGGGATTGGGTATAGGCATGTTTAGTGAACAAGAAAATAAATTAGAAATATTCTTGTGCCGAGTGCACACATGGAAAATAACCAAATTACTCTTTGAGGCCTCTCAAGGACTTTTTGAATGTACGAGGTATTATACTTCTGGACCGGTTCCAGCTGCAAATAGACAATCTACACTAATAGCCCTTTGATGAGGGATGTTGGGGAAAGTATAAAGTTTATGGTGTATTTTTTGTAAATTATGAACATTTGATATACTTGAATAGTTTTCGAGCTGGATTTCTTATTGATGTTCATATACTTTACTTATATGTAAGTTTTCTAAAGCATAAATTTTTTTTATTAGTGTGTGTGAGTTATCTTACTGGGAGTAAGCTCATGTATAGTTTTTCTTTTACATGAATTTTTCACTATGCATATTTGTACACAGAGACTTAAGCTAGCTACTTGAACTCCACTAGAAACTCATAGATCTTGTGCCTCAAATTCACTACTATAATTCCTCATATATATACATTTTTGTTATTAAAAAATTATATAATTATTTATTATCTTTTAAATTATTTAGAAAATTAGGTCGTGACACATATGCTCAAAATGTCCAAGTCATTTAATTCCAAAACTTACTCGACACATCATTAAGCTAGTCAAACTTCAAAACATTTAAGTACAAATATGAATGTACATAGATTTGCTCATCAAAATGTAGACAATTGCAATTGATATGCCACATATGTTCTTATACGGTTGATTGATTATTTGCTTTAGTAGTAGATATAAATTCCTATGTATAGTATAAGAGGCCACATCTTGTAGATGCACTGTGGTGATCCTCATTGGAAGGACATTAACCTTACGATACCAACTATAAACATGCAATCATCATTTAAGCAATGAAAAGAAAACAACTAGCAACTTAATTTCTTTTCCACATCATACAAATTCAACTCCAAACTAAATAGTGGTCCAAACATTAGCTTAACAAACATCCAAACAACAAAGCAAGTCACAATCGACAAAACACCAAACAAAGCAAGGCGGAATTGAGCAATCAAGAGTAATTAACATGAAATGGAATCCCAACAAAATTGATAATAATAAAACGGATGACAAGAACTACATAGAGTTCAAAGATAAACAAATGATAATTTTAAGAATATAATATTAATAACTGGAAGATGAATGCATGCAATCAACAGGTATAGAAGAACAAATTAAATGCAAAGAACCTCTCAAATATTAGATTGTTAATAGATAAATGCCCACAATGCCTTCCATGCAAGAGAGTAACCTAGTCAATTAGCAATAGAACTGTTGGGAGTTGCACGAAAGAGCCCTCCTTCCTTTGTCCGTAGTGGATGAGAGGAGATGGTGTTCTTCTTGCATGTTGGGATATCTTTCTGCTTGTGATCCTTTTGTAGAGGATGGGTTATCTACTAATGCATTGAAATAATGTTCAATTAAACCTTAAATTGTAATCCTATTTTGTGTTAATTTATTACTTATTTTCGCGATTTATATTTTGAATAGGTAAGTTGGGCTTATGTTGTGTTTACATGTCTAAACAAGCTTAAATTAGATCCAAGTGGGAGAAGAAGTGAAACCCAACTACCTAAAGTTATTTAATAGTCAAGAATGGGCTCCTAATTATCTAAACATATATGGAATGGTTGAACACAACATTGTGGACCCGTTGGCTTTCATATTTGCATCAAGAGAACCAAATTCAAAAAGAAGCTAATTTTGACAGATTGACATAACCTTAGTATAATTGTCATATCTTTATATATAAAATTTGGATTTATATAATTATTGTGACATTAGGAA
Organism: Saururus chinensis; assembly: GCA_035235625.1. NCBI lineage: Eukaryota > Viridiplantae > Streptophyta > Magnoliopsida > Piperales > Saururaceae > Saururus > Saururus chinensis. Next base: position 27,173,950 of record CP141144.1, read on the forward strand.
GAAGGCTCTTGTGGATTCAATCACTATTTGTGGAAGAAATTCATAATTTCAAAGATATATGGGTCAAATCTAGCATGTAAACTAGTCATTTAACATGAGGCCAATGCATAGAGGCTCTTTTTACTGGTTGTGATTGATACACATAAGGAAATATAATGAGGTTGATTTTATAGCTAAAAGAAGACTAAAGGATAATTATTTACTAAATAAATCATTGATATATTTGATTGATTTAGAATTCAATCATTGCCAAAGAAGTAATCAAGGGATATAATTGGACCTTTCCCTTTGAAGCAACCCCTACTATTCATATTAATAGAGGGGTGGACATAGTAGAGGTATCATCTCCTCATATTTGGAGCTCTCTTCTCAAATTTTTATTCTCTTCTTTTATATTTCTTATTTTTAGTTTTATTGTAATGACTTTCTGGGCTCTCTAGCTAAGGCTAGATTTCATTTGTAACAATTTAATAAAATTCTATTCATGTTTGATCAATGGTTTCAAGTAAGTATTGGTTATTTAAAGTGATATTTATTTTCTTCTTTCTTTGTGATCTTAAAACATAAAATGCTTGAAGGCTCTCTTTCTTGATCTTTTGTGGTTTTGATACATAGAACTCTTGAATAAATAATTCTTTTTATCCTTCATCTATCCAAAGTATTTTTATCTTTGGTTTTGTTTTTAATGTTCATATTTTTCAGTTATATAGAATCTTCATTTAATTTTAACTGAGATATCAAAACACATGAAGAATATCACTAGATGTTATAATGGCCCTTAATGACTTAGTGTTTTATCTTATTAATTTCTTAACTCTTTATTACCTCAATACTTATCTACTTTTTCTCTCTTAATCCTTCTTTACTCTTCTTATTTTGTAATCATTGTGATAGTCACATAATGGCAATCCTTGTGGATTAAAACTTGGAAGACTACATCCACTTGTGCACCTGCAATTTATATAACCCTGAGCTTTGGTTCAATTTGATGAATCAATAATTTAGGTGTAACAAATTTTTGGCATCGTTGCTGAGGATTGCAACGTGTGACAATAACGCCAGTTGTAAAATATTCTCCCTATTCATTCTCTCTCTCTCTTTCTTATTTATCATTCTTTTCTTTTTCTTTTGTTGAAAGTTAAAGTAGTGGGAAGAAGAATCATTGAAGAAGATCAACTGGAAAGATCTCTTGGACTTGTCATTGCTCAAAGAATTAAAGAAGCACACATGAAGCATTCCGGGTAGTTTCATTCTACTCCCATTACTTCATTTCTTTTAGTTCTTAGATCTTTTTTAGAATTATTTTCTTTAGATATAAAGTTTGAATTGCATGTTTTGCTTTTGTTAATTTATAAATCTTCTTCCTTTTAATTTTACTTTATTGATTATTTTCTTTTTGTTCTTTCTACAAGAAGAAAACAAAACTTTCTCATTGTTTTATGCGCTCATGGCAATGTGACCAAAGTGGTCACTTAAAAAGTGTTGATATTGCTCTTAATATTTTTAAGTTTTTTCTTTCTTTGAACATTGTGGATGATGGTATAAGTAATAATGGTTTTAATGAAGTGCCAAATAATTAACAAGCTAAAACCTTACATGATTATTCGTAACCAACTAGATCAAGTTCTCCTTCTTGCATGATTATTTGCAGCCGACTAAATCAAGCTCTCCTTCTTTCATGATTTTTCTAACCAATGTGGGTGGTTTTGTACTCAAGCCGGTGTAATTCAATTATTACCAAAATTTTATTTCATAGATTTGGAAAGCCCATATTTGCATTTATAAGAGTTTGAAGAGGTTTGTGCAATTTTTTTCAAACCAAAATATCTCTAATGATGTTATTAGATTAAAACTCTTTCCATTTTCTTTAAAGGAAAAAGGAAAAATTGGTTGAATTCTTTGAAACCAAGATCCATTGGAACATTGAAAGAAATGCAAAGAGAATTTTTGAAAAAAAATTTCCCCACCCAAAGAACTAATACACTTAGAAAGAATATCATAAATTTTTCAACAAAAGAATTTCTTTCAATGGTAGGAAAATTTTAAAGAACTTTTGTTGTTGTGCCCACATCATGGATATGAAATATGACGTACAAATAGTTTTTTTTATAATGGCTCAACTTCTCAAATGAGGCAATTTGTTGAAATGATGTGTAATAGAGAATTTTTGAGTAAATAACCTGAGGAAATATGAGATTACTTTGATGTGTTGGCCGAAAATGTTAAATCATGTGAAGATTATAATGAATTTGAAAGTAGTAATAAGATAAAATCTAATGTGACAAATAAGGGGGCATGTACCTTCTTAAAGAAGGGGATGATGTAAAAGCAAATATTGTAAGTTTAAATAGAAAAGTTGACGCTATGAAAATTAATAAGGAAAATATGTCTAAAGCTTCTCAAAAAGCATAATATATTTGTACTACATGTAAGAGTGATGGAAACCAAACACAAAATTGTCCAATAATCTCTGCTTTTTAAGAGGTGTTGCATACTCAAGAAAATGCTATGAATACTTACAAAAGACATTTCTCTTCTCCTTATTCTGAAACTTATACTCCTAATTGGAGAAATTATCCTTACTTTAGTTGAAGAAATGAGTCTAATGTGCAGGTACCCCCTTCTTTTTCAAATTATGTTCCACCACATAAGAAGACTCTTGAAGACACATTGTAAACATTCATGCAAAATCAAACAATAATCAATAATCAACAACCAAACAATGCAAGCCATCAATGACTTGAAGACTTCCATTACTCAATTGATGATAGCTTTGAGCACTCAAGAAAAAGAGAAGTTTCCTTCTCAACCTCAACCAAATCCTAAAGGTCAATTTGTAATTAAAAATTTAAATTCTTCAAGTCCATAAGAAGAGCATGCTAAGTACATCACCACTTTGAGAAGTTGAAAAGTCATTAAAAAAGACATTCCAATGAAGATTGTTGAACCTAAGGAGTCTTTCAATTTGAATCATGGTGATGAACTTGACAACTCTTATTATGTTTCTGCTATTCCTCCTCTTTTTCCCAGAGATTACAATCTTCTTCTAAATTTGTGCAAAATGGTGACATTATCAAAAATTTTAAACAAGTTAAGATTAAAATACATCTCTTAGATGGTATTAAACAAATTATATTTTATGCAAAAAATTTGAAAGACCTTTGTACAATAAAGCGTAAGCTAAACTTTCAAAAGAAGACATTTTTTACAAAACAAGTAAGTGCAATTTTGCAACAAAACATCCCACCAAAATACAAAGATCCTGGTTGTCCAATCATATCTTGTATAATTAGGAATTACAGAATTGAAAAAGCTTTGCTTGATCTTAGGGCAAGTGTTAATCTCTTACCTTATTCTACTTATGAATAATTGGGACTTAGTGAATTAAAGCCCACAAGCATCACACTTCAACTTGTAGATCACTCAGTTAACACACAAAGAGGAATTGTTGAGGATATGCTAGTACAAGTAGAAAACTTTTACTTTCCTGTTGATTCTATTGTTTTGGACACACAACAAGTTTTAAATGCTTGTACTCAAATTTTTATCATATTAGGTCACCCATTTCTTGCTACTTCTAATGCTCTTATTAATTGTAGAAATGGTGACACGAAGCTTTCTTTTGAAAATATGACTTTGGAGCTGAATATTTTTCATATTGCAAGCAACCATGAGATGATGATGAGGATGTGTATGAAGTGAATCTTTTAGAAAGTCTTGTTGATGACATGACCACTATTGATGTGGGTATCATTTACACAATTTCTGACAGTCCATGGGTGAGTCCCACCCAAGTTGTCCCCAAAAAGTCTAAAGTGATGGTGGTAATGAATGCAAATGATGAGCTGATTCCCACTAGAATCGCCACTGACCGGTGGATGTGCATATATTATAAGAATTTGAATTCCATCACTAGGAAAGACCACTTCCCCTAGAGAGGGTGGCTAATCATAAATTTTATTATGTTCTAGATGGTTATTTAGGATGCCGTTTGGATTATGTAATGCTCCTGCCACATTCCAAAGGTGTATAATGAGCATCTTTCGTGACATGGTGGAGTGGGTTTTGGAAGTTTTTATGGATGACTTCTTTGTTTTTGGTAATTCTTTTGATTGTTGTCTAGATAACTTGGAAAAAATTTTGGTGAACTGTGAAAATAAAATTTTGGTTTTAAATTGAGAAAAGTGTCATTTTATAGTTACTACTTAAATAGTACTTGGTCACATTGTTTCTGTGCAGGGAATTCAAGTAGATAAGGCAAAAATTGAATTGATTGCCAATTTGCCTTGTCCAAAATCTATAAAAGATGTTAAGTGCTGGGGCATGCCAGTTTGTATATAAGATTTATGAAGAATTTTAGTGTAATATCTAGACTGCTTTCTGGGGCATGCCAGCTTTTATATAAGATTTATGAAGAATTTTAGTATAATATCTAAACCATTGTGTAATCTTCTATCTAAATAACATTCTTTTCAGTGGTCAAAAGCATGTGAAGAAGCTTTCACAAAGCTTAAGAACATGTTAGTCTCCGCACCCATCATGTAGCCCCTACATTAGACCCTTCCTTCTGAAATTATTCATGACGCAAGTGATTATGCCTTTAGGGCTGTTTTAGGACAAAGGAAAAATAAAAAACCTTTCGTAATTCATTATGAGAGTATAACTTTAAATAGTGCCCAAATAAATTACTCCACCGCTGAAAAAGAACTTCTTGTTTGTTGTATTTGTCCTTAACAAATTTAGATCTTATTTGATTGGCTCTCATATTATAATTTTTACTAACCATGCAACTGAAGTACCTTTTGAACAAAAAAGATACAAAGCCTAAATTGCTCTAGTGGATACTCCTACTTTAAGAGTTTGATCTCTAATCAAAGACAAGAAAGGAGTAGAGAATATGGTAGCAGGTCATCTTTCCATATTGGACTTTTTTTATTCTTTAGAAAACTTTCCAATCGAGGACACATTCCCCAATGAGCAACTTTCTTCCATCTCATATGTTTCATGGTATGTCGACATTGACAACTACTTGGTGACAGGTAGAGTTCCCCATCATTGGTCTCACCAAGATAAAAAGAGATTTTTCACCGACATAAAACATTTTTTTAGGATGACCCCTATTTCTTGAAGTACTTTCCGAATCAAATAATAAGGATATGTGTGCCTTATTCTGAATAAGTAAGTATCATATCTTTTTGTCATTCTGAAGCATGCAGTGGTCACTTCTTCTCTAAAAAGACCACTGCTAAAATTTTGCAATATGGTTTTTACTGGCTGACTCTTTTTAAAGATGTTCATGAATTTTGCAAAACTTGTGAACGGTGTCAAATGTTAGGAATCATATCTCGTCGAAATATGATGCCTCTTAACCCCATATTGGTTATTGAGATTTTTTATTGTTTAAGCATCAATTTCATGGGACATTTTCCTCCTTTTGGCTATGTTTACATTTTAGTTACTGTTGATTATGTTTCCAAGTGGTGTGAGGCAGTTCCAAGTAAAAGCAGTGACCACAAAGTCATTGTGTGCTTTTTAAAATAGCATATATTTTCAAGGTTTGGAATGCCTCGAGCCATTATAAGTGACCTGGGGGTCACATTTTTGCAATAATCTATTTGAGGCTTTGATGAGGAAGTATGGGATTACACATAAAGTAGCCACCCCTTATTACCCACAAACAAGTTGACAAGTTGAGATTTCTAATCGGGAAATTAAATTTATTTTTGCAAAAAATGATAAATCCAAATGGTAAAGATTGGCCTTTACGGCTAATCGATGCTCTTTGGGCTTACTATACCGCTTTTAAGACCCCAATTAGAATGTCTCCTTACTGTTTGGCTTTTGGAAAAGCTTGTCACTTACTTGTGGAATTGGAACATAGTGCATCTTGGGCAATCAAAGCTTTGAACTTTAATTTTGATAAAGCTAGCTTAAATAAAAATTACAAATCAATGAGTTAGAAGAAATTCGACATGATGCTTATAAGAGTCAAAAATTTACAAAGAGAGACTAAAGGCTTTTCATGATGAAAAAATTTACGAAAAATATTTCAGCCATTTCAACAAGTTTTATTGTAGAACTCTAGGCTTCATCTCTTTCCAAAAAAATTAAGATCATGATGGGCAGGTCCTTTCATTGTAAAAGTTGTTTATCCCTATGGAACTATTGAAATTAAAAACTCAAATAATAGTAATGTTTTCAAAGTTAATGGACAATTTTTAAAGTCATTTTTAGACCATTTTATCCTTGTTCACTTGGTTGGCTAGGAAAGAAAAAAAAATTAGTGTATTATTATCGTTATGGAAAGCAACCAATAAATTAGACTTAATACTTCGAAAAGGGCTACCTATAAAAAAACAAAAATAAAAAATAAAAAATAGAAGGAAATAAAAACAAAGAGTTATGGACATCATGTAAAAAAAACAAAGTTGCTAAATAATGTTTTATTTTGTAAGATTGGGTGAAACCATCATTGTAATAATGAAAATATGCTCGAATATCACCGATAAAGCCCATGTGGTTTTAAAGTTGATATCCAAACTGCTTGTTATCTCTTAGTGAGTAGAAAAACATACTATTTTAGGAGACTGATCCTCTAATTACCTTATCAAAATTTTACATGGACTCACTGACATATTGTTTCAAAAGTTCATCTACATTGAAATTTAATGGTTTAGACTTTTATGAATATTTTCTTAATATTTACTTATGCTAGTGCTCGAGTATTTTAGAATTAATTATAAAGTTTGATGTTTGCTTAGTGGGGATAAAGGGATTATTTTTTTTTACTTTAAAATTATTATCTTAATTTTTACTTCCTCAACACAACTTGTTAGCATTGTCACTCATATTATTATTATTTCTTCTATGCTTTGTCTGGCTGAAGACATAAAACTTAATGCTACTTAGGAGGCAACCTATGAATTTTTTGAATTTTGTGGGTATATTCATTACAAACCCTCACTAGACACAACTCGTCCACTAGCGTAAGTTAGGAGTTCAACGGCTTGTTACATGTGTTAAATGTAGTCGTGATGGCCTAGAAAAGTGACATGTTTTCCTCTCTTTTTTTTTAATTATTTTTTTGAACACATAGATTGCTTGAGACTAACAATATGCTGGTTGGGGCATATTTATAATATTCAATTAAATATTTTCAAATTTTGATCTTATTTTGTATTAATTTATTTCTTATTTGGGTTGTTTATATTTTGAATATGTGAGTTGGAACTCTGTTCTGTTTACATATCTAAACAGGTTTTAATATGATCCAAGTAGAAGAGGAAGTAAAACCCAACTACTTAAAGCTATTTAAAAGTCAAACATAGTATCCTAATGGTCTAAACATGCATAAAATAGTCTAACACAACCTTATAGTCCCGTTTGATTTCATATTTACATCAAGAGAACCAAATTCCGGAAGAGGCTAATTTGGACAGATTGACATAGCCTTAGTATTTCAGTCACATCTTCCTATATAAAATTTGGATTGGTATGATTGTTATGGCATTAAAAAGAAGACTTTCATGGATACAATCACAATTTGAAGAAGAAATTTCTTATTTTGAAGATATATGGGTCAAATCTGACATGAAAAGATAACCCGAGGCCAACTCATAGCGAATCTTTTTAGTGGTTGTGATTGATACACATAAGAAAATATAATAAAGTTGATTGAATAAATAAAGAATACTTATTTACTAAATAAATTATTGATATATTTGATTTATTTAGATTCTAATCATTACTAATGAACCAATAAATTAAGCAATCAATTATGAAGTAAATAAGGGATATGATTGGATCTTCTCCTTTGAAGTAACCCCTTCTACTCATATAAATATAGGGGTGGACATAGTAGATGCATTATCTCCTCCTATTTAGATATCTCTTCTCCTATTTTTCTTATCTTCTTTTATACTTTTAATTTTTAGTTTTATTGTAATGACATTTTAGGCGTTCTCTAGCTAAGGCTGGAGGTGATTTGTAACAAGCTAATGGAGTTTTATTCATGTTTGATCAATAGTTTCAAGTAAGTATTAGTTATTTAAAATAATATTTATTTAATATTATTTATTTTCTTGTTTCTTTGTGATCTTAACACATAAGATGCTTCAAGGTTCTCCTTTTTCATCTTTTATAGTTTTGATTCATAGACTCTTGAAGAAATAATTATTTTTATCCTTCATATATCTAAAATATTCCTTATCTTTATTTTTATTTTTAATATTCATATCTTCAAGTTAGATAGAATATTAATTTAATTTTAACTGAGATATCATGATACGTGAAAAATATTACTCGATGTTATAATGACCCTTAATGTCTTAGTATTTCATTTTTTTAATTTCTTAACTTTTTATTATCTCAATATTTTTTTACTCTTTTTTAAATCTTTTTTTAGTTTTTTTTTAATCATTATAATAGTCGCACAAAGGCAATCCTTGTGAATTCGACCTTGAAAGACTATATCTATTTATGCACTTGCTAATAATATAACCTTATTCTTTGGTTCAATTTGATGAAGGTGAAAGAACCCGCCTTCCTCTGTCTACAGTGGATGAGAAGAGGTTGTGTTCTTCTTGCCTGCTAGGATATCTTTGTGCTTATGATCCTTTTGTAGAGGATGAGTTATCTACTACAGTGAAAGGGATTAGGAGGTGTTCGTCTTGGACTGTCTGCACGCAGTGTGTATGCAAAGGGGTTTGATAGGCAGTGTTCTTCTTACTGGCTGTGAGATTTTTGCACTCGTACATGATCCTTCTATCGGCAATGAATTTCTTATGTTCATAATTGAGGAGATCAGAAGATGATATTGACTTTGACCGTCTGTGCATGAAGTGATTGTGCAAAAGGGGGAATTTGAAGAATTCAAATTGAAGAGGTTTCAAATGGCCGGAGGGATTAGCGGGTAAAAATTTTGTGTCAAGAGGCCTAATCATTAAGGTAGCCAAAGAAGAATAGTGAAGGGGTGGGGGATTTCCTGGCGTTTTTCAAGAAACTCCCTCCATTGCTCATCCTATGAAAGGGGATTCCAACGGAGGCCTCAAAAAGACAAAAACCCCTCCTTCAGAACCTGCCCTTGGGCCTTGACACAATAAGTCATCAAGAAGGAGGCCTCATGAAAGTCTCAACCAAATTTTGTAGTGGTTTACCATTGTAACAAATTATGACGCCTACTATCCCACTATGAAGAGATCGAACAACTCTCTCCCGAAGTGTGCAATGGGGGAAGTTTGCCCTAGGTCATCGGCCTTTTTTATCACAGATTGACCACACCTAGGTAACTATTCCGATGCATGCATTTTTCGTGATGCGTGCTTACTTATCTTAGTGGTCTTTCTACGTTAGCTTCAAACTTATATTGGTGAGATGGTGGTGTAGAGCTTACAGGTTGGTGACTCAGAATGAGTGCTAACAGGTGGGTGTGTAGTAGTATGCTTACAAGTAGAGAACAACTTCCCCATTGAAAGAGAAGATGGTTTATAACAAGATGTAATCAACTGGTGAATGTAGTGTCGGGGATTAAATTGGGTCTTAGGGAATGTCGCCTTGAACCTTAAGTAGGTACAAATGAGAAATTAATATAGAACGCTCGAATTTACTTTCACCTATTTTTAAATTTGTTCGTACTCAGATCATTCAATCTCCACATACTATATTTTGCATTTTTTCTCTAACAACCACCATAATATCCACTTTCACCAACAAATCCATCTGACTTGTTCTCTTACTTAGCAAGAGCTATAGACTAGTTCTAGGATTACGAAGTTTGGGAAGAGATTCCAAGGCCACTAAGGGTGTATACCAATGTGTTCCATGTATCAGGAAGCCCAGGCAGGCACCAATGGCTGCAGTCAGCATATAGGTTTGGCTGTTTCCGTTGCTCAACCGTTAACAGATTCCCCTGTTTTGAAGTATACACCGACGGGTGGGCCTCTATTCTGTACTTGGACAACCTTGTTATGTTCAGGTACTGCACTGGGGTCCTCATCTCTCTGATAGTCCTCTCTAAGATCCCAACCAAGCTGCTTGGAAACGTTTCTTCGTATGATGTGTTCAATAATGGCTGGCTTTGGTTGTAACACCAGAACTTCTGCCTGCAGAGCCATGAGTTCTTTGCTTTACAAAGGGAACGATGGTGTAAATTATTCATGTCAAAGAAACAGGAGCATATCATACGTTTTGTGTTCTGGGGAGATGCTCCGGAAGAAAACAGTGGTCAAGCTGGGGTCAACGTTGCGATCAACCCATTGGGCCCATGTTCTCATTGCCCTTTCATATGCTTTCTCCACTGTCAGATCTCTTAACAGTTTCCCTTCATATTCAAAGAAGTCCCACCTGCGTTTAAATTAATTAGTAAATAAGAGCGAAAAACCTTTTCTATGAGTCGGCCTCTGTAAACTATCATTCTTTTCCTGGCGGAGTCTCAATGATTTGAGTTGAAAACATGAAGAGAGGTTACAAGAATGTCAAACATATTACACCGAAATAATATTATTATAGATTTCATTCAACGGTATTTGTTATAAACGTTGAAAGGAAACAAGAAATATAAATTTTTATTTAGAGTGTAAAAGACAACATAGACATGAAAATATTACACTCTATTTCAAGAAGACATTCTAGCATTGAAATCCAGTTATGGTTTGGGTTTTACAGTTATTTAATATTACAAAATTTTATTTACCTTTAGATATTTACTACTTGAAATAGAGTGTAAAATTTTCATGTCTATGCTGTCTTTTACACTGTAAATAGAGATGTATATTTCTTGTTTCCCTTTAACGTTTATAACAAATACTTTTGAATGAAATCTACAATAATATTATTTCAGTGTATTATGTTTGACATTCTTGTACCCTCTTTTCATGTTTTCAACTCAAGAGGATAGTGATATTTCTACAACAAAAATACCCACAAAAGCTTACACAAGACATGAGTCCCATTAAAAAGTGTATGTTTTACCAGCTTTGTACAAAGGATTGTTCTTAATGAGGAGGATTTGGGAAGTAAACATGTGCTTCTTGCGATGTTTTAGTTGATATTTCACTTATTTTATAATCGAGACACTCTTTATGAGATGGAGAAAGTATATATTCCAAGTCATATTGAGTTTATTTAAATATTGTGGTAATATGTAATTATAGTCTCGGCTGAATGTGACATTTCGGTTCTACTCGAAGTTTTTTTTTGGTTAAATTTCCCACTTTGATAGCTATAATATCTCTTACGCTTTCATCTTGCCCTGATGAGTCCACCAATGCCCGGTGTTGAATATCATGATGTGGGCTCCTCGCCATTTTGGGGCTGTGGAAGACAAGGACCCAAGCTTTAGCGCTTTTGGTTCTGTTTCCTCCAACTGCACGAGAAAAGGGCTCCAGAAGAACTCCACAGTGCAGTTATAGTCCTGCAACCAGAAGAATCAAAACAAACTGTTGCTAGAACGACCCACACACATCATCTGGGTGGTTTTCAAATTATAGGCATTTTGTCGTTCTTACAAATATGGACCATGTTTACTGTAATGGTATGTTCAACTACTGAGAAAAATTACTATTGAAATGTAAACAAAACAATACTACTGTAATTAATATGACTTCAATGTCTAAGTGGGATGAAGAACCATGTGCAGGACAGCTGAAAAGACCGATGATTGCCCTCATCACTAGACAAAAATGACTAGAAGACATTGAAAGAATTGCAGTTCTTGATCAGTATGGTTGCGTGCAACAATAGTCATCAAGCCGATATACAAAGAACCTAAAATAGAAGAACAATGCTACAACATATAAGAATGAAACGCTTCATTTCATTTGTGGCGATATAATATGGTTCAGGTTGACAGTACTTATCAAGCTAATAACAAAAAGCTATATATCAGCCAATATATATTACTGTTAAAGAAGAAGAATATGAGACAAAAACGAGTGTCGTTACCTTAGCTAGGAAGACTTTGTGTCCAGAGTTTTGCACGCTGACATTTGCACGGGAAGGAGGTATGACAGAGTAGAGAAGACAGGCAAGAGACTCCCACTGGTTTCTGTTGAGGGAGTCTCCAACAACAACCACTCGCTTTCCCCTCCATCTCTCCAGTAGCTCCAATCCATTGAACCTGCCATCAGGTTCTGAAACAAATCAAAAACTGCTTCTGATCTTTCGCGCAATCTCATGACTACTGAGAAAACACTCCCATTTTTTCACCCTGTTTGAAATAGTAATGTAAAGATTCTACATGCGTGCTCACCTAGGAATGTCACATTGATTGGCCTCCCATTTCCAGTTTTCATAGTCCAAATCCGGCCTTCCATTCCTTCGGCAACTCACTTGGTCACTGAGAAATGGACATTGGAAAGCATGGTATAATGGGGAGCCCTTGGGATCAAACACCCATCTCCCATCAAACAAGTCGCATTTAGCAGGTGTTCTTTCACCAACATCTTTTCTACCCTTTTCGTCCACCACTTCGGCGATCTCCACGCTGGTATTGAAAAGCTTTTCATGAGCACTTGCTTTTAGGACAAGATCACTGAATTTGACACTCATGAAAGTTGCAACTGACGTGCCATGCCTTTGGTGGTTCAGACACAGCAGCAGGATGAGAAAACCCAGGAGACTCATGGTGGAGCAAAGAATCCATGTCTTGCTGATGATGGAGGAAGAGTCCATGGAACAACAAATTTAAAGAGTATTTTGGGTTTGTTTTGAAGCACAACTGCTAACAAATTTAAAGAGTAGTGTGGCTTTGTTGGTCAACAAAAATTGTTGAATATATGACTTAAATACCCTCCTCCTAATGCTGCAATTGTTCATTTATTTGTACATTATTTATAGTTCGAAATATATTTTAGTAACTAACCACCATAACCATGACAATGCATAATAGGGAACATGTGGAGGGGAACCAGAGAACTTGTTAGATACTTCCCAAGTTTCTCTTACTCACCACTCCTTGGATGATATGGCAGCTTCCCATCTCCCGTCACCAAGATGTAGTAAGTAAAATTGGTCAGGCTAAACAACCCCTTATGAATTGTGACATTAGGACTGGGATGTCATTTTGTAGAGAGATGGTGTCACCATGTGGATTAGATAGAAGTAGGTGTGGATTTGGAGGAAGTTGTAGATTTGGTGTAGTTTATGACTTTCTGTTCTGCTGTTGAACATCGCCACCACAATACTTTAAGTGTTTTCAGTTGAACAAAACAGTATTTAATTTTTTCATTTGATGAAGAGGTTAAGTTGTAAAGAATTGGGCAGGTGACAGAGCATCAGCCCTATTTGAACATTAGATTGGAACAATGGCGTGCTTGTTTTAATTAATCACAGCTCTGGGTAAAGGTAATTGATATTTTGTGATCCGATTGATAAGAAATATTTATGTTTTCCCATCACTGTATCAGTGTCTAAAAATGTGCTGTGAAGCTTTGATGGCGGATGGTCCAGATGGGCGTCAGATTCCGGACTTGATAGAACAAGAAGCAGCGTGGCAGATAGATGCAACTTCCAGAAATACCATGCTAATTATTAACGAGTCATTATTAGGTACTCTTATGCTTACGGCAATGTGATGCTCATCCGTCATCACCCATTTAGGCACGTACGGTTCATTTTTAATATGAACGCACAGGCCACAGATTGTTACATGTAGGTGATGAGCACAATTATACTTTCTCATTGCTAACGGCGTACTCTTTGTTTCAAGAGTTATTCTATATTACTTGCATTGCTAACAGCGTATTCTTTGTCTCAAGAGTTATCTTACTTGCTACACAGCAAAACATTCCATATTACCTAGTTTTAAACATTAAATATTAAATATTTTAGGATAAAATTACTATTAGGTTTAAATGAAACTAATTCCAATACAAATCTTCATAAATGCACAATTAGTATTATTCCAATGGAGAAGGCTATGCGGCAAGGCTGTTTGCCGGTGAAACATGACCATTGCAACTCACCGAAGAATCATTGGAGACTGTAAACATAAGTTTTTTTTCCATGACAGAAGCGGTTTCGAGTGAAAAAATCTTTATTTCAGCTGATTTGATCATTCTTTAACCAGCATAATAAAGAGGATTGGTACTTATATCTCTTACAACATATAAGTAGGCAATGATAACGTATATATATCACTACAACAAATATGACAATTAGCGATGCTTTTATTAGCTTCGCAATAAAAAGTGTCGCTAATAACTACTATTTGCGACACTTAAAAGAGCATCGCAAGAAAATAACTATTTACAATGCTTTCAAAAAAGCATTACAAATATATCTTTTTAAAAATATAAATTAAAATTTATTGTTTTACTATTTGCAATGTTTATATTTAAGCATCACAATTACTATACATTTTTTCTTTACTCCTTTTTGTGTGAAACTCGACACACACATGTCAGCATGAGGCTTGATCTTGTGTGTGAGATTTAGAAATTTTAAATTATATATTATAAATTAAAATAATAATATATTATTATATTATTATTTAAATAATAAATACAAAATTATATAAATACAAAAAAATTTAATATTATTATTTAAATACAAACTTAAACTTATTTACTTAAAATTGAGCTTAAAAAGCCTTGAATAACCCTTTACTTATTCGGCATAGTTAAAATCAAATTGATTTACATAGTATTGTCCAATCAGTTATAAAGATAACATTCTAACTTTTATTAAACACTTCTCCCCCTTTTTGACCTAAATAGACAAAAGTTAAGGTATAATGAACAAAATTCTTAATTAAGCATATTAGTCAAGTACACAATTATCAAGAGGATAAATTAAAAGTATCATGATATCACATGTCTATCATCTTTAACACCAACTCTTCTCTTTAATCTATTACACTTATTTATAATGTGGTGTGGTATTTACAAATAAGAATATACCTATATAATATTGTTATAAGAAAGAAGTAAACAAATAATTTATATATTCAACAATTCAATTAATCATATAAGAATTTCATATAAAGAAGAATCATGTCAATTTAACTTTTATACTGAAAAATATAAGCAATGAAGATTATGTCTAAAAATCCAATTAATTATTGCTTTAACTTTGAAATAATCTTTTTCATAAATGTTCTTTAAAAAGTTGGAGCAATCAAAATTTTTGTTTTCAAAACATTCAAAAAAATTGTAATAAATTCTAATGCTAAAAAACATTGAATTCCATTGAAAGCATATTTTTCTGAGAGACAGAACTCAAATAAAATTCAAACACTAAAAAACAGCACAGTTAAGCTCTTTTTGATAATTTTTAATTAATTATCTTTTATTTTAATTGAAACCACATATTATGTTCATTAATACCTTTTATTAAATCAATTAACCCCATTAGTTTGTGATTGTCAATTTTATTTTCTTATTTTTTTAAAAATAATCGTCCTTTATTAATTTTGAAAAAAAACCACCAATATAGTTAACTCTTGTCTCTTGTAATCTTTAATCTCGTAGATCACTCTTAACCAAATTGAGACAAATTTGTACAAACCCTAGTAAAGACTAAGTTCACTGTTGTGCACGATGACCAGATGACCAGACTCGACTAGTGCTTACTAGTTGCTTAGACTTACTTTATTATTTCCATACGTTTTGCTATTGTAACAGTTAGTATAATGGATATTTAGATGTATTTTGGGTTGGTTCAGTCAGTGGCCCGGGTTAGCCGAATCACTGACTGTCATGTGTCCCTAGGGAAGTGGGCCGGCCTGGGTTGGGGTTGGTGCAACTCCCTAGGGGACTGGTCGTCCCCTATATGGGTCGACCCCTATTGCTTTTGAGGGTTATGCAGAATATTGATCTCAGCTTCTTCCCCTTCTTCTCCAATTCTCCCCTTTCACTGCGTAGTACTCCTAGGTACTGGTTGTGCCTGCATCGGGCACAACATTGGTATCGGAGCGTTATGATTCTCGGACATGGCTCGAGGAAAGCAATCCGTTGCTGTTCCAGAGGTTCAGCTAGAGAAGGAGGTACCAGTGTCAACGCCTGCTTCTGCGGATAGCCCGAGGGATGATCCTCTTGCTACAGCCAGCGATGCTAAACTCGACAAAATTATAGCAGCGCTAGAGGTTCTGACATCATACATGGCGAATACGGTCAAGGGGGAAGCTCTGGCACGCACAACGCCCATCCTACCAGGGCCGCCTCTTGTGGTCATGGAGAAGGGCGGCCCATCCCAAACTACTACGCCAGCCTTCCCTTGCCCTCCGACGCCCATGGAAGTCAACACACAAGTCTTCCTTGGCCCAGCGCGCTTTCCTCCTGGAATTCCAGCCCCAGAGGGGCGCCGCCAAGCCTGGGACATGCGAGGCACACCAGATGTTTGAGATAATGCCCAGATGGTGCCGCCCGCCCCCAACCAGTTTTCGGAAGCAGAGGATGATTGGGACAATTATCCGGAGCATCACGGCAGAGCCCTTGGGGGGGCTGAACCTCATCTTGCTCGTTTGTAGTTCCCTCACTATAATGGGGATGATGACCCGGTGGAATGGTTGTACAAAGCGGAGAAGTTCTTCTCCTATCAAGGCATGCACTCTGAGGCAGAGCGTCTATGCATAACGGCCTTTCATTTGGATGGTGATGCATCGGTTTGGTTCCAGAGCTTTGATAAAGAGGTGCGCTATCCTACTTGGGCAGCATTCTCTGATGAAATCTACACACAGTTCGGCCCAAATGAATTTCAAGATTTCAATGAGATGTTGTTCGCCCTGCACCAGACCACTATTGTGCGAGCCTATTATACCGAATTCATGAAGATCGCCAACAGACTGCCGGAATGGCCGATGGCCGCCCTGGTGGGTATGTTCAAGCGGGGGTTGAAACTAGAAATTTCAGAGGAGATGCGTCACTTCTCTTGCACAAGTATGCGGGATGTGGTGCAACATGCACGTATCGAAGAGGAAAAGCTGGCCCGTTAGCGCAAGGGCGGGCGTTTGGGACCTCCACCCCGGCCTGGACTAAGCTCTACTTCTATGGCGACTTCTCCTGGCAGTCCAGCCACTGGCCGCCTGGGCCAACCATGTAAGGACCCTCATCTTTAAACCGGTTTTGATTTTTATTTAATTATAGGTTATCGTGGAATTTACGTGTTTTCTGATCTTATTCGGTGATTTCGTAAATAAATAGTGTTTGTGATAGTTTTAACCAAAATTAACCTCAATATTAGTGGTTTTAAGTGATTTTAAACCAAATGTGAATTTTTGAGACTTTTCGGAATTTTCACTATTTTCCCAAAAATTAGGGTTTTGGCAGGACCCCTGTGGGCCCCACCGTCGAAAATTTTATTTTTGTGTCAAATGAACCTAGACATATACTTAAGGTCCCACAAAAATTTTTAGAATTTTATTAGGCTTAAATTGTGCTTAAATTTGCAAAATACCCACTTTTAGACTACTTTTCATATTTACACCCCAAAACTTACCTATGCCTACCCCAACCCTTACTATAAAAGGGCAAACCTGAGCCATTTCCATTTTTGGGAATAGGCTAAGGAAGGAGGGCTGGCCTAATCCCCACTTAGGCCCGAATTAGAAGCCGATTAAGGTAAGTTTACTCTAATTAAGCACTAATCCATGGCTTTTCTCTTAATTTCTTCCAAATCTACCATTTTTCGTTTTTGACCATCAAAAGTTACTGATTTGTGTTTTACTACAAACCCTAACATTCAAAATTCAATTTTTACTACCAACAAGCCCTAGATCTAAGGTTTAATTAGGGATTTCTTGGGTAAATCGATTTCTATTAGAGTTTAATTCAAACTCATTGTGTTTTCAAGGATTTCAAGAAGGGTGACTCTTCAATCCGAGCTTAACCAAGTGCTGAGGTAATGGGTCTTCGAAATCTCTGTTTATCTATGGTAAAACTCTTCATTTTTGGCTTATTTCGAAATGGTTTGCTTGATTTAGTGTGTTAATGGTAAGATTAGAAAATAGAATTATTTAATCCCGATTTCTTAGGGTTTTACATTATTATGTTTTGGTTTGATATTCTGGAAGTCAAGGAGGACTTTTGATGATGATTAGGGTGCTAGATGTGGATTTGAAGTGTTATCTATGGTGTTTCGGTTTGGATTTGCGAAAGGAAGAAGATGACTGTTCTGCCGTGTTGGCGATCGATCGGCCTTGCAGGGCGATCGATCGGCTAAACTGAAAATTTCAAAATTTTGCGTGTAACCGATCGAACGGCCTGAAGGGCGATCGATCGGCTACACAGGAAATTGTATGTTGTGTGTATGATGCCTATTTTGATGATTCCACTTTGGCTTGCCAATTTTATATGAATGTGGAGTGTTTTAAGCTATATTAGGCTACTGGAAATGCATGGTATTGAGTTTATGGAGTTGAGATATATGCTTAGTGATGGTGGAATGACTTATGTTTTGTGGCATGATGTTGGAATCGTTATTTTGAAATTATGAATAGTTGTTTCCCTTTGGTTAAGCATATTTCAGTAGGACTACAATCATTGTTGGACAGATTTGTCATGATAAATTGTGATTAATGGTGTGTGAATGTTGGTGAATGCCATGACTCAATGATGAAATGAGTGATGTTATAGGTATTTAGCCTTTGTGGTTGAGTTTTGAATCTAGCTAAGATTTCAACGATTCTTCTACTATGATTTCCGCTGGAATTCATGTTTAGGTAGAAATTCACATGTGTAGTGTGGTAGTGAGTTGATTTTCAAGCATGTTAATATGCATTATGTGAAAGGCTTCTACTAGTTACACACACACATGTGGGGGTTAAATGATGATGTTGAAGCTTAATATCGTGATTATGAATGATGCATTAGGGGCTGGTGAGAGCACTTATCATGATTAGGGTTCATGTATGCTTTGCCCACGCATGTACCATGCTGCACGCATCATGAAAATGGATTTCCAATTGAGGCTTCATCGTGATTAATCGAATTTGACCGATTGGATGCAATGTGATGGAATTGTGTGCCGGGTTTATCGGTCGTGGATTAATCGCAAGTTGATTGGTCCGAAAGGACATATTTTGATTTGAAGTTCCTGTGTGGAACGATTTGAAGTTCCTGTGTGGAACGATTTGAAGTTCCTGTGTGGAACGATTTGGAGTTCCTGTGTGGAACGAGTGCACTCCCCGGGTTGAGTCTTGTTTAATGGAATGATGTGGGGACGAGTTATGTACTTGTCTTGCGGACATGTGAGAATATTTTTATGTGTGTCATCTGGACCCTGAGAATCCAGTGTGGTATGCCGTGTGCACCCCGCTACCACGTGTTCTAGGGTTCTCTGTGTGAGAACTCGGGCTCTTCCCTCTGCAGGAGATGTCCCTGGGCGAACACCCCTGCTCTAGATTCTCTGTGTGAGAATGGGACATCCTTGGCCAGGATCGTCCAGGGCGAGCAGTATTAGGGATTGACAACCCCGATCTTTCTTGAATTCTTGTGTAGAATTTTGTACCATGACACGCCTTCGTGGCCTTGTCTATGCTCCCGTCTGTGTGACGTTAACGCGTGATTACTCCTTGATGGAGGTGGATTGTGATGACATTATGTATGGGGAATATGTATGTTAGAGATACATCCATGCATGTTGATTTTGATGTTATGCATGTGGAATATGTATGTTAGAGATACATCCATGCATGTTGATTTTGATGTTATGCATGTGGAATATGTATGTTAGAGATACATCCATGCATGTTGATTTTGATGTTATGCATGTGGAATATGTATGTTAGAGATACATCCATGCATGTTGATTTTGATGTTATGCATGTGGAATATGTATGTTAGAGATACATCCATGCATGTTGATTTTGATGTTATGCATGTGGAATATGTATGTTAGAGATACATCTATGCATGTTGATTTTGATGTTATGCATGTGGAATATGTATGTTAGAGATACATCCATGCATGTTGATTTTGATGTTATGCATGTGGAATATGTATGTTAGAGATACATCCATGCATGTTGACCTTGATGATAAAATGCATGTGGAAATATGTATGTTAGAGATACATCCATGCGGGATTGGTTATGATGTGAATGCATGTGGGAATATGTATGCTAGAGATACATCCATGCAGGTTGAATTATGCATTATGATGCAGTGTTAGGTGACATGAATGTGTGATCAGAAAGTGATGCACCATGTAAATCTTTGATCTGAACGATCTCATTTCTAAGCTATCGTATTTTCTACGTTGACAGTGATATTAAAACCATTGCTGAGTGTTAAAACTCACCCCTCTTTTGTGTTTTGATTTGGGGTTGCGTGGTGCGACACGCAGACGGACAGGATTGCCTTTTTGAGGAAAGGTCAGAGGTAGCTTGGGTGTGATGATGGAGATCGTTGTGTGACTTATCATCGTTTCTTTCATGTTTTATGTTCGAACCTTTGTGTAGGGTTCTTGTTGTGGTTTTATGTCACATGTTACAGTTATGTTTGCTTATGACTTATTTTGAGCCGGTGTGGGCTTTACTTAACTAAGTTTGTGGGTTTGAGATTGTTGTTTACTTTGTGATAAGCAACACCTTTTTCTTCCCTTTTATTTACTCTTGCTCAAAGGATTGTGCGCACTCCGTGTTGCTATTAATCGCCCGTGGTTAGGGTTAAGTCTTCCGCTAGATCATTTTCTCAATTTGCACTTTGTCGCCCCCGCGCGCTTGACCGGCCCCTGGACCGGGTTCGGCTCGGGTCGGGCATGGCCGGGGCGTGACAAACCGGCTGCAGCAGCTGCTCCCATTGTTCGTCGCCTCATGCCTGTCCAGATGGACGAGCGCCGGGCCAAGGGGTTGTGCTTTCGTTGTGATGAAAAATTAGTGCCTGGACATCACTACGCTATTAAGGGCAGCTTGCTTGTGGAGGAGGTCGACGACGAGGAGGACAGCAAGGCTGACTCTACATCAGTAGTAGCCAAGGACGCGCTGCCTGAGATTTCAGTTCATGCATTCGCTGGCACTTTCACCCCGCGCACTATGCGGGTGCGGGGATTCCTGAAGCGGGAACAGATAGCTATCTTGATCGACAGTGGTTCCACCCATAATTTTATTAATGATAAGGTAGCTCATCGTCTCGGATGTGTGGTGTCGGACTCGAAACCGTTTGATGTATTGATTGGTGATGGTAAGCATCTTCGAAGTACCAATGTGTGCGCTCAGATCGCTCTCTCGATTCAGGATACCGTATTTGTCACCGACCTTTTCTTGTTGCCCACAAAAGGGGCGGATGTTGTTTTGGGAGTACAGTGGCTGCAGGAATTGGGTGATGTGGTGTGGAATTTTTGGGATATGGTGATGGAATTCGAGCACTAGGGATAGCAGGTTCGGTTGGAGGGGTCACGGCCTGGCACTCTTCTTTCGGCCCAGGACATGGGCTCCTTCTTCAGGTTTGCCCCTTAGGGTATTCTTTTGCAGTAGCAAGCTATTATGGGCGTCCCACAGGATCGAATTCCCTCTGATTTGCAGGTGCTCTTGATAGAACATGACGACTTATTTGCTGAGCCGCAAGGGCTGCCTCCCATCCAGCCTCATGACCACCGAATTTCCATTCTTCTAGGGGCGGCACCAGCCAATGTCCGCCCATACCGTTATCCTCACATCCAGAAGTCTGAGATCGAATGGTTGGTCGCGGACATGCTACAGTCCGGCATCATTCGTCCTAGCACAAGCTCTTATTCGTCTCCTGTGTTGTTGGTTCGCAAGAAAGATGGATCGTGGTGGTTTTGTGTGGATTATCGTGCTCTGAATGCCATCACTGTCAAAGATAAGTACCCCATCCCTGTGATTGAAGAATTGTTGGATGAATTGACGGGTGCCAACGTCTTTAGTAAGCTTGATATTCGTTCCGGGTATCACTAGATTCGTGTGCAGCCCTCTGATGTACACAAAACAGCATTCCGGACTCACAATGGCCATTTTGAGTTCTTGGTCCTGCCTTTCGGTTTGACCAATGCCCCTTCCACGTTCCAGTCTCTTATGAATGATATTTTTTGGCCTTTTCTTCGTCGGCACATATTGGTCTTCTTTGACGATATTCTGGTATACAGCCGGTCGTGGGAAGAACACTTGACTCATCTCAGGTCGGTTTTCTCTATATTGCGTGTTAATTCCTTATTTCTGAAGCGTTCGAAGTGTTCATTTGGTAGCCCGCAGGTTGAGTATTTGGGTCACATTATTTCTCATAACGGTGTTGCTACGGACCCGGCCAAAGTGGCCACTATGCTCTCCTGGCCGACCCCAACATGTGTCCAGGCGCTGAGGGGTTTCCTTGGTCTTACCGGCTATTAATTGTCTATTTATCCAGCGGTATGGCTAATTGGCTCGTCCTCTTACAGAACTGTTGAAGAAGGGGGCGTTCATATGGTCGCCAGCGTCCCAAACAGCCTTCGATGAGTTAAAGCAGGCCATGGCATCTGCCCCGGTCTTGCTCTTACCAGATTTTAGACGGTCGTTTGTGGTGGAGACAGATGCGTCGGAGAAAGGAGTGGGTGTTGTCCTCTTGGAGGATGACCGGCCCCTAGCTTATTTCAGCAAAGCACTCGCTGGTCATTCCTTGTCTATGTCAGTATATGAGAAGGAAATGTTGGCTATCATTCTCGCCGTTACCAAATGGCGCCCGTATCTGTTGGGCCGTCGTTTTCTGATTCGCACCGATCATCAGCCGCTGAAATATTTTTTGGATCAGCGTGTGTCTACTCCGGCTCAGCAGAGGTGGGTGAGTAAGTTGCTTGGCTATGACTACAAGTTAGTGTACAAGAAGGGGTCCGACAATATCGTTGCTGATGTGCTCTCTCGTAGTCCAATCCCCGGTTCCTACTACACCATCTCCACCCTTTCTTACCCTTTCCATGAATCCAGCGAGCATATGGTTTGGATTCATGGACGCAGGGAGTTATTGACGCCATTCAGGCCAATCCAGCAGCTCGGCCTTTCTTTGTGTGGCGGGACGGTCTTCTCTTCTGGAAAGACCGATTGTGGGTACCAGAGGTTTCTGATTTGCGCAGCTGTATCATTTCACATTTCCATGACACTCCGGTGGCTGGTCACGAGGGGTCCTTTCGTACATATAAGCGGGTGAGCCAGAGTTTCTTATGGAGGGGTGTTCATCGTGCCGTCCATGATTATGTCGCAGCTTGTGATGTTTGTCAGCGGGCGAAAGCCACGACCACCTCCCCAGCCGGGTTGCTACATCCACTGCCTATTCTAGAGAAGGTTTGGGACGACATTTCGATGGATTTCATGGAGGCGTTACCGGCCGTGCAGGGTAAGTCTGTCATCATGGTTGTGGTGGACAGATTGTCGAAGTATTCCCATTTTTGCGCGCTTGGCCATCCCTTCACCGCGAAGATGGTTGCCGAGCTCTTTGTTCGTGAGGTGGCGCACTTGCATGGTATGCCGCGCATTATTGTCTCTGACCAGGATCGGGTATTTCTCTCACAATTTTGGCAAGAGTTTTTTCTATTGCAGGGGTCTTCTTTACATATGAGCACCACTTATCATCCTCAGACCGATGGCTAGACGGAGGTGGTTAATCATTGCTTGGAACAATACCTCTGTTGTTTCGCCATGTTGCAGCCCCGTAAATGGCTTCAACTCCTTCCCTGGGCTGAGTGGTCTTATAATATGGCTTATCATACGCGTGTTGGGTTCACCCCGTTTGAGGTGCTTTATGGGCAGTTGCCGCCGACTGTCTTATCTTATGTGCCGAGTCGCTCCTCTGTTGTCGAGGTGGATTATATGTTGTTGACGCGGGATGAGGACTTACGCCAGCTAAAGGAGAATCTATCGGCTGCCCAGAACAGGATGAAGCAGGTTTATGATCGTCGTCATACGGATCAGGAATTTGCTGTTGGTGATTTGGTCTGTCTCGGTTCTTCCCCAGCATCAGACCTCTCTGTTTCAGCCGGCGCACTCCAAGCTGGCACCCCGCTTTCATTGCCCGTATGTTATTGAGGAGTGTATTGGACAAGTGGCCTACCGCCTTACTCTTCCTCCTGATTCTTTAGTTCATCTGGTGTTTCATGTCTCTCGTCTACGACGTTTTGTGGGTGATGCTGTTGTGGCGCGTACCGCTCCTCCTCCTTTGATGGGGCCACCTGTGTCCGCTGATCCTATCCCTGCCGCTATTCTCCAGAAGCGTCGGGTTTTCCGCTCTGGCCGTATTATCACTGAGGTTTTGCTGTCTTGGCAGGGTCAGCCTCTGGAGGATGCCACATGGATGCCTGAAGATGACTTTCTCGCCCGCTTTCCCGATTGGTCGCCTTGAGGACAAGGCGAATAGCAGAGGCGTGGTGGAGTGTTGTGCACGATGACCAGATGACTAGACTCGACCAGTGCTTACTAGTTGCTTAGACTTACTTTATTATTTTCATACGTTTTGCTATTGTAACGTTAGTATAATGGATATTTAGATGTATTTTGGGTTGGTTCTGTCAATGGCCCGGGTTAGCCAAACCACTGACTGTCATGTGTCCCTAGGGAAGTGGGCCAACCTGGGTTGGGGTTGGCGCGACTCCCTAGGGAACTAGTCTTCCCCTATATGGGTCAACCCCTGTTGCTTTTGAGGGTTATGCAGAATATTGATCTCAACTTCTTCCCCTTCTTCTCCAATTCTCCCCTTTCACTGCATAGTACTCCTAGGTACCGATTGTGCCTACATCGGGCACAACATTCACATTTTTCAACTCTCTTTGGCTATAATCTATGTACATGACTCTCTTAAAAAGATAAAAATATTCAAAAAGCTCATAATCAGCATGCCCATGTCGTTTCTAGAGTTATGATATCTTTTTCTCAATTCTTTATTCTAGGGTTTGGCTTTTTCGGAATCCTCTCTACAATTTTTTTGTTTTATTTTGTTTCATTCATTTTTTCATGTTAAATGGATGATAGACTTACACTAGCCTAGGCCGACTTAAGTAAGTAGCTCTTCCCCATTATCTTTACAAGGACAATTCCAATGTTTAAAGATATATTATACATATGACTAATAAATATTAAAGTACATTACATAAAATTTTCTTTTCTCTAAATTTTAAATAGAAATCTAGCAAAGATCCTCTAATTTGATCACCTATACTCCACTAAAATCCAAACACCTAAGTCAACTTATGTTTAAAATTCTTTCTTGATGTTTATACTTAAAAGTGACTTGAGTCTCAACATGATATGTACTAGTTTTTTTAAAATTAGAGAATTGCAATATCAAGCAGAAGAAAATAAAATCAATATACGCTCTCCTTAGTGTATCTTTCTCCTAGTTTAGGTATATTTGACCATTATTCATGTTATTTTTCAACTTAAAAGAAAAGTAATCACAAAATATCTCAAAAGCTCCTTAAGTTGGTTTAGAACTTGTACTTAAATAAGAAAAGAAATAAAAATCAGAATAGCCTAACTAGGGTAACATGCCCTTGATGCCATTGATCATTCTAAATAGCAATCAATCATTCACTGTTTGTTTTGTGTATGATACTTCAAGTGATCAATAAATTCATGAGAGCGATCGATTAGTAACTCTCATATTCATTTTGCACATGGTTGAATCAAGGTCCGATCAATCGTTTGGTTCCTCTTGTTTTGTAGAGATCGATCATTCTGCCTGATAATTTAAATTTTGTCATTTTTACCCATAAGACTTCTTAAACCTATTAAATTACTTAAAAAAAATTCTCCGAGTGATTTTTATATGAAAATGTGATTTAAATAAGCTTTAAAAATTTCAACATTCTTCATTCTTCTATCTTGATATAAGAACATATTTGCTTCTATTTTTTATGTTTGTCAATTCAAATCTGACTCAGTGAGACCAACCTCAAATTAGATTATAAGACTCAATACATACACAAGGTTTCTTAACATAACTTTAACAAAAAAACCAGCCAATAAACTTGACACATAACTCATATGATCTTACAAGAGAGAAGAGAGAAGCAAAGGAGAGAGAAAAGAACGAGAGAATAGAAGAGAGAGAAAAGACAAAGAAGAGAGAATGAGAGAAAAGAGAGAAAAGAAAGAGGAGAGAGAGGAAATAAATTAAGTTTTTTTAAATAAATTATAAGGTATTTGCGATGCATATTATAATGTGTTGCAAATACCCAACTTATTTGCAACACATACATGTATGCATCGCTATGTCACAAATACTATATAGTATTTGTGACACATTATTATATGCCTCACAAATACCCTTGTTATTTGAACCACATATTACAAAGAATCACAAATACCTTCTAATTTTATTAATATTTATTAATTTAATATGCAATAAAAATTCTCAAAAAACTTTAATTAAATTTTCATACTTTCTCCCCTCTCCTCCTCAGAGCCGGGGCTCAACTAACTCATGTAAGATAGAGAGAAGATATCAAGAGAAAGGAGAGAGGAGAGAGAGAAGATAGAGGAGGAGAGGAGAGAGAAAAAAGAGAGGAGATAGAGAGTGAAGAGAGGAGAGAGAGGGAGAGAGATAAAAGAGAGACTAAAGACAGAGAAGAGAAGAGAGAGAGAGAGAGAAAGAGAGAAAAAAGATAGAGATTGAGAGGAGAGAAAAAGAATAGAGTAGAGAATGGAGGAGAAAGAGAAAAAGATAAATAGTTAGGATTATTTTAAAAAATTAGTATTTTGAACACTTAGAATAAAGCATTGCAAATACCTACACTATTTGTAATGGTTATGAAAAAAGCATTGCAACTTGTCTATTGTTTGCAATGCTTCATAAGAAGTGTCACAAATAGTAAGGTTTACATTTTTTTAAAATATAAATTATTTGCGATGCTTTTTGTAAGTGACACAAAGATCTCCACTATGAGCGGGGCTTTTTTCTAAGCATCACAAGGTATAGTTATTGCTACACTTATGAAAAAATTTGCAAATATTTACAAAAATAAATATAACCATTTATCCCCTCTCTCTTCTCTACTCACTATCTTTTCCCTTCTCTCTCTTCTCTCTTCTATATCTCTTTCTCTAACTCTCTCTTCTCTCTCTTCCCTCTCTATGATATCTCACTCTCTCTATCCCTCTCTCCTCTCCCTATCTCTTCTCTATGTCTATTGTTGTTAAATTTTAATTATTTGCTTGCAAGCACACAAATCTATAATAGCTAAATGGCTAAATTGAGTGTTGATCCCACATAAACTTAAAATCGAAAAACCAAATTTAATCTAACTCAACTAAACCTTAATCTAATTATCAAATATAAAGATAATAACTTGACTATAGTCTAACAAAAGTAGATAAGAATTTAAAGGCAATTAAATTATCTAAATCAAAATTCTAAATCTTTAATCTAAGAATAAGAAAGTAATGCAAACTAAATAAAACACTATCAAATAAATAAAATACTAAGGCATTGGAATCCACATTGATCAAATCATAGAACTCATAAGTATAATCATTAATCATTTTTTCACATCATCTCATAATAATCAAGAATTCAATCTTTGTTATTATGAAAAATATCATCATTAAGCTCTCATGTATAACCAAAAAAATACATTATTCCTCCTCACTTCAATGGATTGAAATCAAGTCATTAATTGTATCCACAATTTATAAAACACAACTAATACCCAATTTCAATAATAAAGAAGACAAAACCAAGCAAAAAACTAATGAAAACCAATTTAAATCATGAGAGAAGCATGGCTAAACTCATATTCAAATCAATCTCATTAATTAGAGAGGTAGAAACAAATAATATTAAATCTACCATTGAAAAAAATTAATCAAGTCTAATAATTATGAAATTCTATAACTTAATAGAGCTTCATCAATACCCTAGCAAAGAAATTTAGCTACTCATTAACCTAAGAAATAAAATCTTCATTAGAAAAATTGAAATGAGACTTACAAGATCTAAAAATGATGGAAAATTTTCAAAATGCATGGTTGCTACAGTACCATGAACAATAACCACGGGTTAATGTTCATTGTCTTCGACCTCTAACTTGTGAACAATGCTACTATAGTACCAGCGGACATGGTTTTTTTTCTCACTTCTTCTTCACTCCTCCAGCTTGAGACTTCAATTCTCTCATTTTCAAAGTGTTCTCTCCTCAATTTAGAATGATGGGATTGAAGGATTTTTCCTTTGGTTCATTGTACTCTCCTCCCTCCTCTTCTCTAATTCTCTACTGTATTGTTTAATTAATTTTCTTGACAACACCTCTTTCCTTGTTTAAGTGCCCAATTCCATCCCAAAATAAGAGTTTCTTACTATGTTTAAGCATTCCTTTTATAAGCTTTCTTACTTCTCAATTCTTTCCCACTTGATTTCTAGTTTCCTTTCTTTATTCTCTCTTGATCGTGTTCAACAATAGCAGCCATGAAAATCAGCTCTCATTCTTCAATGTTAAACTTTAAATATGTTCTTCATTAACTAAATTAAAATAGGTTTTGAAATGCCTAATTTATTTGCTCAAATTCATACTCAATTTCACCCAAAATCAAATAACTGTAATCTGGACATTTCTGTCTAAGAACTCAACCAGGAAGATGAAGTTATTCACCAGACAGTCCACATTATTTTCCAAGTTTCTTCTATATTCATTAAGCTCTTCTGTTTATGTCTATATATATTTGTAGCATGTCTACATAGCTAGTAAGTTGTCCAAATCACTTTTAAGCATGTCAAGAGTATTGTAAAATTTTCCAAACATTGTCCACATGCCTCAAGAAGTGTGCATTACCTAAAACACATAAACAGTCATATTTTAAATGTGTAGTATATATCCAGAATACAAATTTTATTCAAATATACTCCTAAAGCATTAACATTGCCTGAATTCACTAATAATTAAATCACATAAATAAACTCTAATTAACCAATCATATACTAGAAAATAAGGCAAATAGGTGTATAAAATGTATAAAAATCATGCATATCATCTATCTCTTCTCTTGCTCTCTCATGCGAGTAAACGTGAGCCCCAGCTCTAAGGAAGAGAGAGAGAGAGGAGGGAGATGAAATAAAATAAGATTTTTTTAATTTAATTAATGCCCTCTTTATAAACAACACAAAGAGCAATGCCTTGCAAATGCCTTAAAATTTAATCAATATTTATTATTTTAATATATAATATAAAATAAAAACCCAAAAACATAAATTAAATTTCATTGCTTTCTCACCTCTTCTGCTTAGAGTCGTCACTCACGTTGACTCTTTTGAGAGATAGGAGAAAGAGAGCAGAAAGAAAAGAGAGACAGGGAGAGAAGATAGATCGAGAGGAGAGAGAAGAGAGAGGGAGAGAGAAGAGTGAGAATGAAATAGAGGGAGAGAGAGAGAGAAGAGTGAGAATGAAATAGAGGAAAGAGAGGGAGGGAGTTAAAAAACTAGTATTTGTGAAGCTTATAAACAAGTGTCGCAAATATGCTTCATATTTTCCACGCCTACAAACAAACATTGCAAAAGCCAACATTTGCGGCAGTTTTTAAGTATCACAAATGATTTTCATCATGGGAAGATTTTTGCCTACACCGTGCTTATAATTCCCCCACAATTGGCTTCCCCCCCCCTCTCCCATCCTTCCGACCAGAGAAGTGGCTCCATGGTGCTGGAGACTACCTCCTCCAACTAGATTCGGATGCCCCACCCCGTGTTCTTCCCCTTTTCCCATCCGTCTTCACTGCCACCAGACAAAGGAGTGGCTCTGTGGCACCGTAGTCCAGCTCCTCTATCTGAATTCAGACACTGCACCCCGTGTCCCCCCTCCCACTCGAATGCCATTGGCTATGCTACAAGAGTCCGGCTTCGCCATAAGATTCCAAATCCCCACCCCATGTCCTGCCCCCGCCTCCCCCCGCACTACTGATCGTTTATAATTAAACCCTTTGCAAGTATACAAGGAAATTGTACTAGGATAGGTATTTAAGGGTTGTCGAACCTCAGGGACGGATGAATTATCACTAAATCTAAAGAGGAATTTGCTGATTGAAAACTAAAACAAACTTAAACTTAAATTAAGCAAAAGAAAGAAATCAACTAGTTTAAAAGCAAGAGATTAATATGATGAAATTTACTTAGGAAATCAAATCCACTATAGAACCATAACAATTCTTTAACTTTTTATCTATATCTAGTGTGAATATGAACAAGTATTCTCAGCTACAAGCTAGAATTACTTCAGAATGAATCATTAATTAAATTCCATGGCATGAACTATCTTCGACAATAGCACGAATCATCTACACTAAACTAGCTATAGGCATGACCCGTCTAATCTTAGTATAACTCATCCAAGTCATTAATTATCTAAACATTAAAACTATTGTATGACCATCTCATCTAAATCACAGAAATTGGAATCGATGAAAAAATCAAAACCACATCAATCTATCATTTACGAGATAATAAATTAACATAGACTTGAATAAACATGAAAAGCTCTTCCATTAAAAAGGAAGTCCATATCATACAATTGTCATCGTTCACAACTGAGATCTAAATTAAAAAGAAAAGAAACTGAAACTTATCTATAACTTCATCAACTCCTAAGTAAAAGAAAAGTCTAGCCTTCCATGGTAGAAGGAAGCACTTCAATCTCCATTAAAGCTTTGAGTTCTCTTCCATCTTCTTCTTCTTTTTTCTCTTCAGAAAATCTACTAGAATTTTTTGGTTTCAAGCCAAATATGTCATTTTATAAGCATAAGATCCGTAGAAAGAAGTTGTATATGAAAAGGATTGAAATTTGGGTAAAACTAGGAAACTGCACGTTATGCCGTTTGAACGCCCTGCATGCCTGTTCAAACGCTTATACTGAGTTTTTCTTCAAAATCACGTTATCCTGTTCAAACGGTAAGTGACCCCGTTCGAACTGTTACAGTGTTTTTGCAATCTGGACTATTTTTCTGAATAGTCCATATTCTATTCATTAAGTTTTCTTCATGTCCATATTAATTTTCAACTTGTTTATAACTCCGAAAAGTTGTCCAAATCACTTTAAAACATGTCAAGACTATTTTGAATCATTCCAAACATCGTCCAAGTACCTCGATAAGCGCACTTTACCTACAAAACATCAAATATCATATTTTAAACATATAGAATATAATTAAAATTCCAACTTGATTTAAATACATATCTAAACTACTAATAACTACAAAATTAATTAATAATTAAACTAAAATATTAATAACTATCTTAATCTAAATAAACCATGACTAACACTAAATTAACATAATCTATACTAGCAAATAAGGTAAAAAGGCATATAAAATAAATATATATTTCATACTTATCAAATACCCCTAAACCTATATTTTGCTAGTCCTTGAACAAAATAAAACAAAACAACTAATCTAGAAAAATAAATAAATGTCACTTTCGTAGGGAATCACGATTGCATTTAGCGTATGCAACAAGCCTTTAAACCCCTAGGTGTCCCTAGTTAGACGAGTTGTGTCTCGTGAGGGTTTGCAGTAATGATACCCAAAAACATCAAAACCTAAGAAAAATAAAACAAACAAACAAGAAAACAAAAATGTGAAAAACAATCTTCTCTGAAAAACACATAACTATTTTTAAAAAGAACCAACCACAAATACTTGAAACAAGTAAACAATTAAGATAAGATCACTTTCAAATAAGGAATAATCCATTCTATAACCCCATCTTAGAAATAATTGTGCAACTACATATATACATTTCAAAAACATAAAGTATAGAAACTTTGTAGTCATACAATTTCATTCTTTATTAACAAGCATATCTTATGTGACCCATTAACCAAGCTCATTGAAGTTCACTAACTCAAAAATATAACAATGACAATATTTGATCCTTAACATCTCATAATAAACCCTCATGTAATAGCCTTCAAATTTCCATTCAAATTTTGGGAATAAGAGCATAATATACATAAAAAATATGACTTGTGCAATACTTAGTTCTATTAAACTTTCTAAATAGTCCATGTAACAAGTGTTAGACCAGTGTCCCTAATCCAGTTGGCTCAAGGCACTAGGTGCTGAAACACCCCTCAGGCTTAATAACTCAAACTATAAAGGCTGTAGAACCAAGTAAGTTATAAAAGAATTTATCTCAACTTTTCACCTTTTGACGTGATCCCTTATACTTGCCTAGGCACAAGGTTCGGTTACTCAATAAAAAAATGAAACAAACCTTTACTTTTTTTCATCAATTTTTTTTCATCAATCTATTTTTTCAATTTTTTTTTCATTCTTTTTTTTTCATCCTTTTTTTTCATCACACACTTATCCCATTTTTTTTTCAAAATAATAGCTAAACTAAAAGATCTATCATAAAATATTAAAAATTACTCAATTGTCAATTTATTCAAAAATATGCTTAGTTAAAGATATCCTACTAAGATTACAAGTAATAAATCATAAAATTATATTCCTACAAGTTTCAAGTGTGTGAAATGTGATTTAAAAATATGAGCACAATTATCCAAGATAAAGAAAATAAAATAGAAATCACTTACTTCATCATTTTCATCACTTAATTAATTACTTGAACTTTCTTCATGAAATTGATCTCTTTAAAAAGACATATGCTTTTAAAAGAAAATAAGCAATAAAAATCCACTTAAAAGAAAACAAAACAAAAGAAAAACGAAAAAATATTCTAAAACATCCTAAAAGAAAAATACTCTAAAACATCCTAAAAGAAAATTAAGAAAGAAAAATATCTTTCTACACCCCCAAACCTAAACTGAACATTGTCCTCAATGTTAAAGAAAATATATACTACAATGACAAGAATAAGTAAGAGAGGGAAAGAAAGATATCACCTGAAAGCAGAACTAATCCACTAATCTGAAAATGAAGTACATAGGATTGGAGAAAAGAAATAAATATAAGTGATGAGCATTTCCCCAAACCTAAAGTATTATATCCCATAAAAGAAGAAAAACTATAATGAGAAAAAAAAACTGGGAAAATAAGTAAATAAAGCCTAAATGAAGCAAAGAAAATAAACAAAAGGATAATAAATATATCAAAAACATGGGTTGCCTCCCAAGAAGCGCTAAGTTTATTGTCTTCAGCCAGACATTGCCAACATTCTCAAATATATCAGGGCGGTTGGTAGATATTAGCATTGACTCTTCTCTTAAGTCTCCAAAAAGATGATGCAAAAAAATTAGAAGGCATGACTTGATTATGGGCTGATGCTACAAAAGATGGACCTCTATCATAAGCATCAAATCTAAAATTGTCTACCATAAGACATTCAACATTAGAAGTTGTAGGCAAATGGTTAGACACATCAAAAACATTTAGTTGCACTTTCATGTTCCCAAAAGTCATCTTTATTACCCCCGTCCTACAATTTATGAATGCATTAGCTGTGGCAAGAAAAGGACGACCTAGAATGATAGGAATCTGATATGTGGGGTTGGCACTGGTTTCCATATCTAAGACAATAAAATTAATAGGGAAAAAGAACCGGTCAACCTTCACTAAGACATCCTCAATGACTCCCTGAGGCTTACGCACAGAATGGTCGGCTAGCTGCAAGGTAACTGATGTAGGCTGCAATTCACCTAACCCTAGTTTCTTATACACCGAGTAAGGGAGTAGATTGACACTCGCACCAAGGTCAAGGAGGGCTCTATGGATGGAGTGATCACCTATGACACAAGAAATAGTGGGTACTCCAGGGTCCTTATACTTAGGTGGGGTGTCAAACTTCAAAAGAGAGCTAATTTGTTCGGTGAGAAAGACCTTTTTAGACACATGGGTCTTGGATTTACGTTTATGAGTACATAGGTCTTTGAGGAACTTAGCATAAGCAGGGACTTGCTTAATGGCTTCTATGAGGGGGAGATTAATTTTGACTTGTTTGAAAGTCTCAAGAATCTCATCAGTCCTAGCTGTGCTCTTTCTAAATAGTGGGGCCATGTTAAGACACTGAGGAAAAGGTGCCCTAGGGATATAAGATCCCTCGGAAGTGGTCTTAGACTGTGGCTCTGAGGAAGGGGAAAGAGATACAAACTCCTTCTCATGTGGTGCACTAACTTTTACTGGAGGTTTATTAGGGGCTGCCCTCTCTAACTCCACACTCCTATCCTCTGTCACTGGTGTCCCCCAACACTCTTGTCAACAATCTTCGACCTTTAGGGTTTGGTAAGGGTTGACTTGGCAACGTTCCCATCTCTCTCTTGTTAATAACATTAGCTAGTTGTCCAATTTGGGCTTCTAACTTTGCTATAGATTGTGTGTGAGAGTGGAGGAGTTGGGATTGAGATTGAATGTCTTGCAGGGCACTCAAAATATTTTTTTCAAAACTTGGACTCCTATTGGGTTGGACATATGGGGGTTGCACTTGAGGTTGGTGGATATGGGCTGGTGGGATTTCGAATGGTTGCCTAGGGGGTTGGTTACCCATAACCCCTTGGTTTTGTGTTTGCCAAGAAAAGTTAAGATGATTCCTCCACCAGGGTTATATGTATTTGAAAATGGATTGTTCTCAGCCCTAGGGAAAGATTGGGTGACATTCACATGGTCTTGGACAAGCTTAGGAAATTGAGAGGCAGAGGGACACTTTATGATAGTATAGGCTGGGCTAAGGCATATTGTACATGCATCTTGAGTGAAGGGAGTGGGCTGATGGGTTGAAGTCATAAGAAGGTCCAGCTTCCTACTCAAAGTATCAACTTTGGAGGAGAGGTCTAATGGGTTTTTGACTTCATACAAGCCACCCCTAGAGGGGGCATTGTTCAAGGTAGATAATCCACTCTCATTTCTATTCAACGCAGCATGTTGAAGACAATTTTCACTCAAGTCCTCAAAAAGTTTCCATGCCTCATTTTTATTTTTTAACAAGAAGGTACCCCCACAACTTGCATCAACAAGATGACGGTTTTGTTCGGTAAGACCCTCATAAAAACATTGCACTTATTGCCACATAGGGACAGCATGATGAGGACACCTCCTAAGAAGGTCCTTAAGTCTATCCCAACTCTCATGGAACTGCTCAGTAGGAAGTTGGGCAAAAGTGGTTATGGCCTTTCTCATTTGGTTGGTCTTACCTATGGGGAAGTACTTTTTAAGGAACTCTTGTTGTATTTGGGCCCATGTTGTGATAATATTTGGCTCTAATGACTGAAGTCATTCCTTAGCCTTATCTTTCAATGTGAAAGGAAAAAAGGCGAAGTTTTACAGCTTCATCAGTTAAATTTGAGAGCTTAAAAGTTGTGCATAGTTCTAAGAAGTCATCTAGGTGCCTATACGGGTTTTCATTGTTAAGCCCATAAAAGGATGGAAGCATTTGAATGACATTGGGCTTAATTTCATAATTTTGAGCAGCGACCGCTGGCAACCTAATGCATCAAGGAGAGGTGTACTCATTGGGAGTGTAATACTCCCTTAGAGCTTTAAGTGGTGCATCTACTAACTGATGTTCAGCCATGATGAGGGAAGAAGTAGTGTGGATGGAGGAATTTGTGGGAGAGTTTGGGGGTGTAGGGATGTAGGTCGAGGGCAACTCAGCTCTCCTAGATGTCCGCTCAGGCTCAGAGTCAAATGGTACTAATCAGGGGAGTAAGGATTGACGACCACGCATACACCACAAACACACCACACAATTTTAAGTGTAAAAACGGGAAGAATAAGCAAAAACTAACTAAAGAAAAAGAATAAAAATAGAAAAAGATCTTGCAAACCGAAGAGAAGCACTATGCTTGCCAATGTCCACTTGTGGCCACAAGTGTAGAGAGCACGATCTTCAACTCAGCCTACAAGATCAAATTAAAAGAAGGTAATAAACTAAGAATTAACCTAAAAAAATTTTTATTCTTTAATCTACACCTGTATTTCTTTCTCCCATCCCTCTGTGTAAATAACCCAATATGGGTTCTAAAAATATTCACAGTTAGATAGAATTATCCTAATACTAATTTAGTAACAAATCAACACCGTCCCCGGCAACGGCGCCAAAAACATGATCGTTTATAAATAATCCCTTTGCAAGTGTACAAGGTAATTATACTAGAATAGGTGTTTAAGGGTTGTCGAACCTCAGGGATGGATGAATTATCACTAAATCTAAAGAGGAATTTGCTGATTGAAAACTAAAACAAACTTAAACTTAAATTAAGCAAAAGAAAGAAATCAACTAGTTTAAAAGCAAGAGATTAATATGATGGAATTTACTTAGGAAATCAAATCCACTGTAGAACCATAACAATTTCTTAACTTTTAATCTATATCTAGTGTGAATATGACCAAGTATTCTCAGCTACAAGCTAGAATTACTTCAGAATGAATCATTAATTAAATTCCATGGCATGAACTATCTTCGACAATAGCACGAATCATCTACACTAAACTAGCTATAGGCATAACCCGTCTAATCTTAGTATAACTCATCCCAGTCATTAATTATCTAAACATTAAAACTATTATATGACCATCTAATCTAAATCACATAAATTAGAATCGATGAAAATATCAAAACCACATCAATCTATCATCTACAAGACAATAAATCAACATAGACTCAAATAAACATGAAAAGCTCTTCCATTAAAAAGGAAATCCATATCATATAATTGTCATCGTTCACAACTGAGATCTAAATCAAAAAGAAAAGAAACTGAAATTTATCTATAACTTCATCAACTCCTAAGTAAAAGAAAAGTCTAGCCTTCCATGGTAGAAGAAAGCACTTCAATCTCCATTAAAAGCATTGAGTTCTCTTCCATCTTCTTCTTCCTTTTTCTCTTCAGAAAATCTACTAGAATTCTTTGGTTTGAAGCCAAATATGTCTTTTTATAGGCATAAGATCCATAGAAAGAAGTTGTATATGAAAAGGATTAAAATTTGGGGAAAACTAGGAAACTGCATGTTATGCCGTTCGAAAGCCCTGCATGCCCGTTCGAACACTTATACTAAGTTTTTCTTCAAAATCACATTATCCCGTTCAAACGGTAAGTGACCCCGTTCGAACGGCTACAGTGTTTTTGCAATCTAGACAATTTTTCTGGACAATCCATATTCTGTTCATTAAGCTTTTCTTCATGTCCATATTAATTTCCAACTTGTATATAACTCCGAAAAGTTGTCCAAATCACTTTAAAACATGTCAAGACTATTTTGAATCATTCCAAACATCGTCCAAGTACATCAATAAGCGCACTTTATCTATAAAATATAAAATATCATATTTTAGACATGTAGAATATAATTAAAATTCCAACTTGATTTAAATACATATCTAAACTACTAATAACTACAAAATTAATTAATAATTAAACTAAAATATTAATAACTATCTTAATCTAAATAAACCATAACTAACACTAAATTAACATAATCTATACTAGCAAATAAGGTAAAAAAGTATATAAAATAGATATATATTTCATACTTATCACCTACTTCTCCTCCCCTTTCCCCTGCTTCCTCCTCCTCTCTCCCACTTCTGGCCAAAGGAAGTAACTTGCCTAAGGTTTTTCTATACAATTACTTTAAAATTTCACTAAAATTTTGTTTCAAAATATGGATTTAAATCAAAAGTAACAACGACATTCAAAACATGTGAAAATGAATCTTATAAATTAATTCATCGTGCAACTAAACCAACATTCTTAGGCATGATCCAAAATGAAAATATGAAAGTGAAACTTGCCATGTTCATGGTCTTTAAAAATAAATACATCTCAGGCGTCTCTAAGTACAAGTTCTTCAATAGTCTGAGTTTTAAATCATACATATATGCACAAGTCTAGAAAAATAACACATTTGACTCTCACCTTAATCAATACATGAGATCATGGCACCAAACTCCACATAGCCTCACTACAAGTCCACTGCACTCAAGGTCAAGGAAGAATGGTCCACCACAGAGAATAGAGTTCAATCCAGAAAGCTATTGATCGACCTGTAAATGCCTTTGGACCAAGGAGCTAAAAAATAGGGTAAATGAGTATTTTCATACTCAGTAGGAAAATACCCAGTATGGGAAACAAATCAATGAACCTCGTAAGTTCATACATAGATGCGTTCATGCAACCACACATGAAGCAAGAAATATATGAAACATAAATAGGGTATCACACACAAATCATCGTACTATCTGAACTTACCCTTACTCTTATGTCATACTATTACACTTTCACTCTCAATCAAAGTCTTTCCAACTTACCCATACAATTGTACACTTACACATACAACATGCACATACTCTTACAACCTTACTTGTACATCTTTACTCATACAATCTTACTCTTACTCATAAACTTACTCTTGCTGTCTTCCTTAGAAGCTCACACTTACACTTACTTACAATCTCACATGTACTGCTTACTTAAAATCTAATACATACAACTTACTCTTATTATTGTACACATACTATCGACAATTAAAGCTCATTACAATTGATAAGCTCCAGCATCAAAAAGGAAAGGAATGTCACTGGGGCGTCACCTTAACCTCTGGGGAGCAACTAGACATCATGCACTTTTCCAAAGGCAAGGCACACCTATGCTCATGGGGCAAAGGATCAAATAGGTAAGAGCATGTCCATGATACTACTTACCTAAGTGCACAAATGCCTACTCTTTGAAGTCATACAGTGCCAACTAAGGGCCATACAGTGACAACTAAGGGTAGAAATCTTACTGTGCCACTCTTGGGCAAGAATCTTATAGTGTCATTCTTGGGCAAAACATGCAGTGCCATATATAGGCCAAAAGACATACAATGCCCACAAAAGGGCAAAAACTTAGTGTGTTCTCAACAAAGTATCAAAAATCTGGGCCGAAAAATAGCACCAAGACATGACTGACAAAATATATATTGTTCTCAAAGAACATCAGATGTCTAGGCTAAAAATATAGCACCAAGACAAAATCCCATAGGATAACACCATAGCTAGACCTAGAAGGATGCTTAGTCGATTACTTATTGACTAGATCAAACAAAGAACTTAATCCATCAAAACCCACAGTCTTAAACACACAACGTTATCGAATTAGGGTAACTTACAATTCAAGTTTATATTATGAAACTTATGCATGTATAATTATGCCTAGAATTACTTTTGTCATACATTCGTCAACCAACAAAGCTAGAACCATGCCCATTCTTAAGCTCTAATCCATGAGGGTAGCATTCTTTACTTAACTCATCACCCACCCTTACCCTTATAGCCTTACAAATCTTTACATAGCCTTACTTGTCAAACTCAAATTCCATACTAACATACTCTTACCATCATATACTTACAGGCTTACATCTTACACCATCCACCTTAAAACCAAATCGTCTTACTCAAACTCCTCAAATGAAACCCTTTAAACCTAAGTCTCATCATCAAGCCCCTACTAATTCCTTATTATTCTTCCATTACAATTTATATTACGTACATTATGCATGTACAACGGTGATTCAACAGTCGCCGGATTGTGGCAAGTTGAATGGACGTTGACCCGATGTCATTTGATGTTCACCTGCAAAAAATGAATGCCGCCAGGGAAAGGGGGCAAACTTTACTCTAATCCAGAGGCCGATTAATGGGTGGTAGCTGGCAGTGAAAACAAATGAAAGAAAATCATTGGAGAAATTCCATCTGGACCAAAATCTCATAGAGGAGGGGGTCAAGGAAGTGCGACAATTTAGGCCAAGGCACAACCTTGCCATCGCTGGGCTAGGAGAAAGCGAAAGGCCCACCGGTGGTGGCCAGCGACTGGTAGCATAGCCACAAGTTGAAACCCACAGAAACATGGAAAAAAGAAAAGGGTGGATGGATGTTTTACCTCATGCCGGTGAAGGATGGGCGGGGAGACCAGGACGACGGTGTTCGGACATCATCAAGGCTGGGATGAAACCGTGGTTGTGGGCTAGAGACCATGCAATTGGCAACGGTGGTAGATCAGGCAAAAAATTGAAAGTGCAACTCATCGGACCAGAATGGGGAATGAGAGCGGAAGAGGGGTGGCGGCCAGCGGGGCTAGGCCAAGGCCGGCTAGGTGGAAGTCAGTGGCAGCGGCCCTTCCGGTCTCACAAAGGGAAAGGGGCTTCCCCCTTCACCATTCATGGTTCAGGCATGCTAAGGTGCTCCCGATCTGATCTTTATTAATATTTATTTTTTATTTTATTTTTACGGTTTCTTCTCTGGCTTTTCTCCTTTGTGACTGCCTTCTCTCTCCTGTTTTCACACCGAAAGTTTGTGTGGCTCGTCGAGGTCCATGACCTCGAACTAAACACCACTCCCAACTTTATAGTTACGAATACCGAGGTCAATTACGAAAATAAATATGCCAAAGTGTCAAATTTCCCCGTTAAATCTATGAGCAAAAAATAGCAGAAAAATTATAGAAAATTATAAAAAAATTGAGGATGTTACAAAAAGGGCTTCAAGACGCCGAAGCCCAACTCCTCCAATTGGATGCCAATGCCCCATCCCCTCTTCCCCTTGTCCCTGTCCCATCGCCCCCTTTATCCCCTACTCCCCACTATTTTTTCTTGCCCTTCTCCCCCTCTCCACTATCGCCAACCGGAAGAGGAGGCTTCGGGTCTTGGAGTCTGGCTTCCCCACTGGATTCAGGCTTCCTCTTGGCTTTTGGAACCCCCCTCTTTTCACTGCTGCCAACAAAAGGAGGGGGGTTTGGGTCCAAGAGTTCGGCTCCCCCCTCCAATCCCACCTCTAGTGGCGATTTATTTATTTTTAAAAATTAATTATTATTAGTGATGCATAAAAAACATCTCTAATAAGGGTTTTTAAATTTATCATTATTAGCGACGCACAAAAAGTGTATCTAATAAGTTTTTTTAATTTTTTTTTCTTATGAACATATGATAAATGTGTCACTAATAAGAATTATATTTAAAAAACATGTTTTCACATTAGCGATACTTGATATATTGTTGCGAATAATCTAGTATTACAAATAATTTAATATTAGCAACAGAAAAAATGCATCGGTAATAGCAGTAGTATTAGCGATGCTTTTTCTTATGCGTCACTAATTAGTAGTACCAACAGTACTTTTTTTGACACATTTAGCGACACTTTTTAAGCGTCACTAATAGTCTTCTTTTCTTGTAGTGTAGGTGGAAATGCACGGTGATGAACATTGGTCCCTCAGTGAGATTCGGCGAGTTGCAGGTTCAAGTCAAAGAAAGACTTGTCGTAATGGTAATGTGACTTTGAAGTATTTGATTATATCCATTCTATATGAATTAGAAGACAATAAAGTCATACAATCAGTATTTTTCATTCATAAGAAGATAAGTAAAGAAGTGTTATCATTGTATGTGGAGATGAACAAGTCTACCAACGGTAACAAATCACCATCAGTGGAAAGGAACAAGAGAATAGAGATAAATCACTAGTGGTATCAGCATACCCCAACTTTAATGGCGAATTGTAGACAGGAGTTAATGATACACAATTCACATGTGAAATAATCACATAACAATGAATTTTAGATTGCACAACAATATAATTTATCGTGTGCTCAAAAACATGATAAAATCAATATTGTGTTCAGTCAAAACAAAATAATATCAAGATCATGTTTAGTAAAAACATAATATTTATAATATCATATAACTAATTATGCAAAATAAAAAAGCAATATCTCACATATTCTTGTTAGTGTAGAGATAATAACATGTCTTGTATGCATATCGTTCCATTGATAACACAATAAAATTCGTAAGCATGTAACCAAATACATGATGTTGAGTTATATCGCATATTAATTTAACACATTAATATCTATTGTAGATTGGGAGAACCGAGATATTTCAACTCAACAAATCCATGTCACATATCGTCCAACATTTCAATGCCTACAGAACTTGTTATTAAGGTTATTCATACTAGATTTGAAGAAATGTTGTCAACAATGGGTGCAATAAAGATTTCATTTAATAACTTTAATCCCCTGTACAACCCTAAAAATTACGATGGCCCCGATTTGAAGAAGTGTGGGGTGATGACCAATAAAATGAAAATAACATAATTTACATTTAAAGTATGTCTAACCATTAAGAATTTGGACACAACAAGGTACCTGGTAATATTGATGTTGAGGCCAAGGCAAAGTGGGAGACAGTCGATGATCTCAACTTATTAGAACTAAATATTGGTGAGGATGAGGTAATGACTAGTAGTTTGTAAGCAAAGGACTACCAAAATCTACTACAATTGGGTGCACATTTCCAAAGACTAGTACTTCTCAAGAGGTTTTGATTGACCTAGTAATAAAATTTCACATATCGAGTTGTGAATGGGAACAAGAATACATACATCATGAAGTACTCCAATCGGTCTTTTAAGTGGTGCATAAGGGCATCAAACATAGGAGATCATGTGATTGTAACAAGGTTAGTGCCCAACCATGCGTGTGTAATGCAAAGGAAGTCAACTAACTACCCTTTTTAATCTCACCATTGGATTGCAAGAAAATGTTATGGCCTCTTTAAAGATTCCACAGACATTACACTGAAAAGCATAGCCAAATATAGTTTGATGCACTAGGGTATAATTTTAAACAAAAAGAAATGTTGGCATGCGAATAAGGCAAATTTATGATATTTACATAGTCATGTTTATAAAAAATGACTTGTTAGCATGACATGTTATTGGCAACATGAGGCTTGTAAAGTCCAGTTTTATGAAAACATGACTTCTTATCTTTACATGTTATCAGGAACATGACTTGTTAATATCTTGTGTAAGCAATTTCAATGCTGGCTACATCAAATCCTATCATCAAGGTAAAGCACTATATGATTTAAATGATGGGGACCCAGATGAATCCTATTGCATACTTCATGCATACGAAATTAAGATAAAAAGGATTAATTCGGGCAGTGTATGAAGTAGTTCAAATCAGATTGTGACATTCTTGGACCTATTGGTGGCTGCAATTTTAATAGAGTATTTTGGATTTTTGGGCTGGTTGCAAGATCTTTTAGAACAACATTGAGGCTATTTCTAACTATAAATGCAACTTTCTTGAAGGAAAAGTATCCCAATTAGCTATTGATAGCAATTGCACTAGACAAGAAGAATAATATGTTTTCCATTGCACTTGCAATGGTTGAGAATGAGTATGAGAAAACTTGCACATAGTTTCTTTAATTGCTAAGAAATTATCAATTTTTTAATCCTCTAGCGGAATTGGATATAATTATTTTCGATTAAATGAAGGGGTTTCGCAAATGCTATGAAGCAACTTTTTCCCTTTACACACTATGGATATTGCATCTATCACATGTCAACAAATATGTTGAATAAATTTAAAGACAACTACCTAAAGAACCAGCTCCATGTGGGCCACTGAAACTTTTAGATAGAACATATTTGAGGACATGATGAATAACATTAAAGAACATAATCCTGATGCATTTGCTTGGTTAGAGAAGATAGGTATAGAGCACTGTGCCAATGTTGTATTTTTCAGGTAAAAGATATGGAACACTTAGCTCAAATAGGTCTGAAAGTACCAATGAAATTTTCAAAAAAGACAAGTCGTAGCCTATTACTTGTTTAATTGAATATAGAAGGGAACACATGACTGCATTATTTGGGAAACATTGGACAGATGGTCAAAATATTACTGAAGAGTTAACTCAATGGGCTCTGAAACTGTAACGTCCGGGAATTTCTTAAATTCCCAAAGTCAACCACGTGAAAATTAGGATATTAGACCCCTTGAATTTCTCATTATAATAACTTTGTAGATGGTTAGAATTAGTGGCTCAAACTTATATAGATGGAAAGTAGACAGAAAGAGCTTCGAAACACCACCAAGAATGCGCAAATCGGAGTTTGGATGAGGGAGATAAACTGTTCAAAGTTGAACATATCGTGCAAGGCCCATTTACCTGAAGTGGATGAAAGTCTCAAATGAACTAGGAATTGGAAGTCTTAAATGAACTAGGAATTGGAAGTCCTAAACGAATTAAGAATTAGAATTCCTAAATAAACTATGAATTAGAAGTCCTAAAAGAACTAGGAATTGAAAGAGGGAGAGAGTCCTAGTGGGACAAGGACTCCAAGCAAGAAGAGGACACAACCAGAACTTTGTTGAGATGAGATGGCATGCGAGCAGAGGACTTCTAGCCGGAGTAGGAGTCCAAGGAGTGCTACGAGAGGTGGGAAACATGATGGAGGGATCAGCTATACTTCTAGTTGGGTTAGGACACTTTTGGGACTATTTTGAGCATGTATGTGACCTGGTTTCCTATTTGTAATGGGGCAGGGATTGGGATTCTAAATTTGTAACTAAGGTTGGGCGAGTCCTAGTGGTACTAGGCTTCCCAACCAATCTTCCATATAAAGGGGGTGTCATGGCTAGTTAAGAGGAGGTGATTCAAGCATTCAAAACTCAAAAATTTGCAAGGATAGGATTGGGAGCTTTGGCCACAGTTCTGAAGGATTGTTGGGCAGCAAACACTACATTGATAACTTGGAGCTACTAGGAGTGCACTCAACTAAGGGGAGAACCATCCTTAGCAATTCAGTGAGGCTTGATGCAGTTTTTAGCCAGGCGCGGACTAGTTTGCAAGATAGTTGAGATGGTTTTTGGTTTTTTGCATGGTTTGGCCTCCCTCTTCTCCCATCTCTTCCCTCCTCTTCCTTCTCTTAGTAAGGACCTCCATAATCAGCAGCTTTAGAGGGCACAAAGTAGCCATCTTTGGATTAAATTCAAGGCCTAGAAGCATTGGAGCAAGGGCAA
Organism: Saururus chinensis; assembly: GCA_035235625.1. Taxonomy (NCBI): domain Eukaryota; kingdom Viridiplantae; phylum Streptophyta; class Magnoliopsida; order Piperales; family Saururaceae; genus Saururus; species Saururus chinensis. The sequence continues at coordinate 27,218,602 of CP141144.1, forward strand.
GGAGCTTTGCTGATGAATTAGTAGAGGTAAGTGCATCTTTTTACACCCTTAAGCATGAGATTTTGGTAGATGTAATTCAGCCATAGTTCAGCCTTGCTCTAGGGGGGTTTTGATATCATGAATCAGCCTTAATTAGTCTTGAACGATTATTATTTTATCTCTTATATATATGGCTGAATTGTGCATGCATAATTTTGATTTTTGTCAAGTATATTAGCCCTAATTCGTACAAACATGTTGATTTTTGTCATCTATCTTAGTCCTATATTGTGCATAAATGATTCCGATTCTAGTCATGTATATTATCCTTAATTTGGGTATGAACTCTACTGAATTTAATCCCTAGTTTGTAGCCTTAGTTTAGGCCATACTTTTGCTTATTTAATCTCTAGTTTGTGGTCTTAGTTTAAGCAATACTTTTGTCAATTTAATCCCTAATTTGAAGCCTTATTTGAGGCTCTATTTTTGTTAATTTAATCCCTAGTTTGTGGCCTTAGTTTAGGCTATATTTTTGCCCATTTAATCCCTGATTAGTGACCCTAGGTTGGGCTATACTTTTGTCATTTAAATCCCTTATTTGAAGCCTTGGTTTAGGCTCTACTTTTGCTTATTTAGATCCTTGATTTGCAACCTAGTTTAAGGCTATACTTTTGCCTCTTTAAATCCTTGAATTGCAACCTTGTTTTAGGCTCTACTTTGGCCAAATTAATACCAAATTCTCAGCCTTGGTTTATGTTATAATCATGTTGAGTGAATACCTAAAATTTAGCCCTAGTTTAGGTTGTATTATTGCCTATCTAACACTTGATTCTCAGCTTTGATTTAGGTTATAATCTTGCTGAATGAATTCTAAATTTTTTAGCCTTAGTTCATGATGTATGCATGCTTATTGAGTCTCTGAATTTCAGCTTAAGAAACCTCTGAATTTCAGCCTATGTTGCCTTTGAATTGAGTTTAAGATGCCTCTGAAATTCATCCTATGTTGTCCCTGAATTTCAACCTTGATTGTGATATACCCTAGGTTGAATGATGATGGTTGTATCAGCCTGAGTTTGTCATGTTAGGTGGCTAACTTGAGCTGTTCATAAGTCATTGTCAGGGTTGATTAGTTCACATGCTTAAGCCTTAAATCTGCCTATTATCTTGCCAATTAGGAGAGTCGGTTGCATCCATGATGGGCTATGTTTAGTATTTAATCTTTGCCTACATTAAGTCATATGCTCATTCAGCATTGTGTTTGTTCATAGCAATAACCATGGCGGTACTCTTTCAACTTTTGTGATCTCCGCTCCTTTGGGACGATGGATCCCTGCAAATGCGCAAATTGGGTTTTTGAGCATCATGGAAGGCTCATCTACCTCCAGTCAGTGTGTCCATGAGCATAGTAGGTACCTACATCTCTAGACCCATGGTTATCCAAGTGGATCCCTAGGGATGTTAGGATTTCCCTGCTATTGTGTAGTACTCCTTATGAACAGGAGTCAGTTTTTCATATAACAATAATGAGTTGTTTTCTGAATGTTGTAGATATCAGTTAAGTTGTTCAAGTTTGCATTAGTCAAATGCCAGTTTGGGAGTATTGTTTATTTGATAACCAGTACTTTGTATATTACCCTTATGTGGTACTGTTTGCAGGATGCTTTGCACTTTATCGAACAATGGTTTAAGAGATTAGTAATAACATTGTTTGATATTGCTTATTAATTAGACAAGTCAAATGATTAAAGAACTTACATAAAATGTAGGTTACTTTAAAATACTTAAGCATTGCATGGGTGATGCTATGCTTCTTAGTATAGAGTAGTTTTTAGGCAGAACTACGTCTGGATCCAATCTTGTTGGAAACATTGGAGATGTTGTCTGATGAGTACATAGGCAACTAACATTGGGTAATGTTGGCCTGATCCGAAAAAAATTAATAAAATCTTTTATCCTTTGGAAGCTCTTCTATTGAAGACATAGAGGTTCTATTATTGTTGTTGTGCTTGTTTGGTTTGGTTGGTTGTAGATTCTTCACGTAATGACAAGTGAGACGGAGGTGAGCACAAGATGAAGTTTTTCATGTCTATAACTTTGATACATAAGTATATCTTTAGTATGAGAGTCAACTTGTTATGTATGTTCAAACAGATGATAGACTTGAACTTAGATGGATGATCTGTTCTTATTGAATTTTGAGACGTGTAATAATATCATATGATTTAATATCCATATTTGTGAACCCCAGTTATCATGACTTGGATATTTAGTCAGTTGGTTTGATTTGATTTAAGAAAAAATTTCTCGTGACTACCATTCATGTTATTTTGAAAAGGCTCTTAAAAATCTGGGTCATGACATAAACACATAAAAGAAGAAGAGAAGAAGCAAAGTGTGTTAATGTATTGTCGGTATCTATGTATGAATTCTAGATTAACTCGCTATATCACCAAGTACATAATGTCATGTGTATGATTGTACATTATCCACAATAATGTGTGTGCTCATGTGTTAAAATAACACAACAGTTGTGAGCATACCGGCTATGTTGTTGGGTTTTGTTTTTATAACACTATAATGTCAAGTATTATGTTTTCATTAACACGATATTCATTCAATAGCATATATGAATCTAGTCAAACATAGCTACACATGTGAAAAGTTTCAGCAATGGGGCTACCATCTAAACATGAAATTGCAGCAATTAATCACAGGCACTTCTATGTTTCTAATTATTGCAAAAAATAGTACTCAACATACACATTAAAATGAGATATTGAGAACCATTATTCCCAATGATGGATTGGCACCAGTGGGCATTGACTAGAGTTCTTCCTACATTCAACCTACCAATCACACTCAAGCAAAGGGACCGTCCAAGGAAAAAATGAATAGAGCCACAACCCGAGGTCAAAGTCCCACACAAATGTGGAGCATGTGCGTAGATGGGTCACAATCGCAAATGTTGTAGTAGTGTACAAAATGACCATCCAAATGTGGCTGTTAGTCCAAGCACCAGTCGAAAGCTAGTGAGCTAAAGAGTAGGAAAGCAACATAAGGATGGGGAACATCAATTGTGGTTGCCTTATCTCCCCCCCCTTTCTTTACTTGAATGGAAGAAATGTCATTCTCATACTTTTGTAGGGTTGTTCTTATAAACACACTTTTTGATGATTATCGTGTTATCATATACAGTAGTATATACCTATTGTGTTATTGAAAATACGACCTAACTGGGTTCATGTTGTAGATAACACAGTCTATTGATCATTGTATATTGTTCATATGGGCTGATGTATACATATCGTCTAATTGGCAACATGATTAAAGGGAATATGTGTTACCAATTACATGACAAAGACATGACATACACTAAATGTAATAGAAACTTTTGAATATACTTGTATAATGTAAAACAGAAACTTTGTGGAGAAGAATAACTGTAAAAATTATGCATTTTTTGCATATATAATGTTTAAAAAATACCCATACAAATTTTTCATATTACATACAAGAGTCTAATCTTATCCATGCCCATGTTAACATGGAGTCTAATCTTCTCAACCTTGTCAAAGTGATGGCCGTGCTCACCCTTTAGTGGATTATACTATGTGAACCTTTTCCCTCTGCATCAGTTGACAATATAGAAATGGCCCGTGACATAGATAGGAATGAAGGCATTATCGGTGTTTGCATTGAGATGCCTCATGAGGTTGTTCATGATTTTGGGTTGAACCTCCACCTTGTCAAGATGCATCCCTAAGTTGTAGTTGTGTTGGATGACAACTTTTCTGAAGAAGCAATTTGAATATGCTCCAAGTGACCTCAAGTTACATTAATCAAGGAGCACAAAGAACATGTCTATAACTTTATAACATACAAAAAAATTTATCGTGTTAGTGATAATATGACAAACTATAAGTCATGTAAATGAAAACATGATATGCTAATCCGTAGTGTGACAAAGAAAATGAAAAATAAACTATCATGTTATCAGTATCAAGATAAAGAAACATGACCTTCACATAACTTCAAATATTGTGTTTTGGAATACAAGGTAATTGTATATCCTGTTTCCGATAACACGACCAATAACATGAACACATGCATACCTCATTCATTATGCACTCTTGATGAAGTAGACACATGGTCAGTATGAAGAAGCATTGCCATAGGCTATTGCTAATGTGGATGGGCTATAAACTGTTTGATTGTCTATTAATCTTCACCATCTGGAACTTGTGTTAGAGGTCAATGTAGTTCTCTAGCTCCGTGGGCATCTTCTCATTTTCCTTCTACTCATGCTTGTTTGCGTGCTCCTCAACATCTATAATACTTCTTATACTTTGAAGTAGAACCTCATTAACTGCCTCAGGAGTATCTGATATGTTGGTCGAGTTGGAAGCCTCCACAATTGTCTGTTAGCGGGCCCTGTATGATACCTTGCAGCATGCTCCTCATCTGGGGTTGAGACAAGTACGTGGCAGGGATGACAGCCAATAGATCTTCATCCCCAGCCTCACCTCTTTGCTTTCACTTTGTTGTCTACCAAGCTTCATGGCCAGGAAGCTATTGTGTAGGTTTGTAGGACAAAACCGGGCAACCCCCTTGGTTGCCTCCTCCTTGACTGCCTTCACCGATGGATTTGTCACTACCACGTCCGCCTACGTACTAGTAGCAGAAGGGATGCATTAAGTCTAGCATCAAAAGCTTTTCTTTTCTTTATCTTCATCTTGAATTGCTTAGGTGGCTCTTCCCAAGCTTGGACTACTTCCTCAATTATTTTCTTCAGAAATCTGGTGATAGCAATGAATTCGACCTTGGGATCCCTTCTCTTTTTCATTCAAGAGTTTGGTTTGGGTTCCCTTTTGTTTGCAAAATTCATGTGACAAGTCATTTTGGTATATATAAGAAAATCTTACACGGCATGTAATTGATAACACAGCTATTCAAAAAGTCATTTTGAAGATAATACGATAATACAATATGATGTTCTCAATGACACGGCATTTCACCTTAGCATTTTCATTTTAATATGAAATTTTTATGTCATGTTACCAATAACATGCCTTTTTACCATAGGTAGTATTAATAACACAACCTAATAGCTTAATGTTCAGAGACTAAGGGAACTACTAATAGAAAATGAAATCTTCCTCTCTGGATTGAGGAACAAATTGTCTTTTCTCTTGAGGAACAACTTCACTTGATTTTGAATCTCAAGCATTCACCCTCACCAACCTCGATCCTTTAGTTGTTGGCAAGGTGGTGCTCCATGACATTTTTTCGGTTGAGAGACTTCATTTGTTGGTGGAGTGATGATTCTCAACGTACTTCCAATTGAGGAATTTCTTTGGTTGGAGGTTGCATCTGTTTGATTAACCTCGTGGCCACCTCAATCAACTTTTTTAACCTATTGTAGTGCCACTTCCACACTTTTTGTACTCCAACCACGCTGTCCAAACATGGTGGCCTTCTCCAAGATGACATGAACAATCCCAAACATAACATCTTGTGCATGACAAAGCTCTCAATATTGTATAAGTGGGGTTGATATTGTTCTGACGTCTGGCCCTGATGTATTTTAACTGGATATGTTCTCCTCTATGTAATGGATTGGGTTGTCCTCTTCTTAGACTTATCGGCCGGCCATTGGCCCTAATCAAGTAGGCCTCTTTGGCTTGGAGTTGGATGAAGTAAGACTTCAGAATCAACCTTCAGCCATCCAAGCATAGCCTCATTCTATTTCCTCATCCTGTGATGAGCTGGCAACTTCATCCTAGACTTTTGGTCCGCCAGATAACGTTTTGTTGTCTTGTCCACATCACTAACTAATTGGGTAAACCTGGGCCACCTCTTGTACCTCGGACCACACGAAGGACATCTTCGCGCCAATATAGATGTGTGCTAAAAATATCACACCTATGTTAGCAAAACAATCATATTGTTAGTGATTCAATATCATGTATGTCGTGTAAATGACAACACGCCTATTCAACTAATCATGTCATTAAGTACATGAAATAAATACATCATGTTATTAAAAATACACTATACAATAATCTATTGTGTTATCGAAAATGCAATAATCAAATTAGCATGTTATCAAAAAGATGCAAATCAAATTAGCATGTTATCTAAAACATGGTAATCAAATTGGCATGTTATTGACAAAACGATATTCCTAAATTGCTAATATGTAGTGTTATCAAGTCCACGCTAATATATAAAATTGTGTTATCACTAATACAAAAATTTACATGTAGGACAAATGAAGCCCCAATTAGAATTTTGGTTGTGGCGGAGCACTCGTCTTTTATGCTCCTGATGTTTAAGTGGGTTGAGGATATGCCAGGCAGAGCATATCATAATTTACTTTTACACAACTGTACCTCTCCACAATAGCCAAGTAATCAAGAAACTCACACAGAGATGTGCAATATGGCTAAAATGTGCTAAGTCTTCCCAACAAATAACTTTTTGAAATATTCCCCCTTTCCATGTGAAGCATTCCCATCATCACTATTCAACTTCATCGGGTTACCTTTGGCCCTCAAACTTGTGATTAGCGCAACATCTTCCTCCATGGTTCCTTTCTACTAATAGCGATTTGTCACCATTGTTGTGCTATTTCATCTCGGCATACAATGATAACACCTCCTTATTTGCCTTCTTATGAATGGAAAAGACTGATTGCAAGTCCTCATCGTTTTGTAATTCATATATCATGAATGATTGGGAAGATGGAATTAAATACTTCAAAGTCACATTACCATTGATGGCAAGTTCGTGCTTGGACTTTAAGCAATAGCTCACCGAACCTCACCGACAGATCAATGTTCATCAACCGTGCCTTTCCACCTATATACACGGCATCATTGCCTACCTCTCAATTGTAATGTATAAAAATATGAATCCTATCCATAATGGGTGTAAAAGCGTGATCGAATCCATGAAATGAAGACTTTGGAGCCCTCAACAACTTTTGGGTGTAAAAAAATAATTCTTTTAATGAACAATGGCACTCGCTAGCGAATCACCGTCAGTCACATCCCGCCACCGAATTTTGTTTTCCACCAATGAATGCCAGCCCACTGGAATGGTGCCGCATTGTTCCGGTGTTCATTTATTATAATATAATGGGTAGTGGGTTTTATTTAAAACCAAAGGCAGTTTTGTCCATAAGCAGGTAATATGACATTTATATTTAAAATCCAGGGAATATGGAATAGTGTGTTCTTTGGCCAGGAGATATGGAAAAAACTCAAGGAACAAACATAAAAAAAGTTATCAATCAGAAACTTATTTAAAAAAAATTTTGGTACTCTTTCAAAATTATAACTTAGCCTGTTATGAATATGGGGAGTTGTAAAAAGATATAAAAAATCAAATATATAGCCCTTTTACAAATTTGGGGATATATCAAACTTACAAAATAACATAAAAACCCTTCTTGTAGTAACCTGAAGAGATGTGAAAAGATGTCAAAATGTTAAAAGTCTAAAATACCTCGTGATTATTGTATTTTCCCTCAATCGATAACTCTCATCTCCTTCTCCATCTCCATTGTGCTTCTTCTCCTTCCCTCCTATTCATTCACTTGTAACTCCTTCTCTACTCTTTCTTCTTCTTAATTTTTCTTTCATTTTTTTGTCATTTTACCAATCTCCATGGACTCTAATGATCATTCTTTAGGGAAACCAGTACAGTGCAGTGACGAAAGAAGAGAAGGTAGGCATAAGGAGCATAAAAATGGAGTTAAGTTGTATTAGGGCTCTATATAATTTTAGTGATATTATGGGAAATTAGATGTTGATGGCTTAGAAGCAATCATACTCTCTTGAATGATATAGTAGGTACTTATCCGAAACTAGAAGGCTAGGCAAGATGGAGAAGGTAGCAAAATATACTAACAAAAAATTGGGCTTAAAATTGAATTAGGCAATGTCGAAACTAAATGTATAATGAGTAAAACATTCACATGGAAATAAATGATAAATACCAAAAATATAAATCAAAATATTAATAAGAAATAATTCTAATATAATAACAAAATAATATGAAAGTGACACCCAAAACACTATAAAAAAATGCTATTATGATTTATTTGTGATGGCTAATTTAACCGGTTGCTGATGATCCAAAAATTCAACTTCTAATATGCTTGAATCTTTCATCCACTTCATTCGTAAAGGCAATCCATGACCTTTAAAAAAAATGGGAAAACTACCTTTAGGTCCTAACAACTGATTTCAATAAGCGACAAGTCTCGACCAAAACCATGTTACTTCGCGTGTCCTACATAAAAGTTTTCTTCCGCCTCTATGTCCTTTTTTTTTACAACTACACTAATATATTTTAGAAAAAACCAAATTTACCCCCCTCTCATGATAATTCTTGTTCCGCCATTGTTACTCTGCTCGAAAAATTTTTAGAAATAGACTCAACAAATGTCAGAATTACAAAAATAGGCCAGGTACTTCGATTTTGCACAATTAGACTTACGCACGTTCCACTTTCCCACACGTGCACTTGAATTGCCAATAATACCCTTAGGCTATATATATAAAATGTGAAAAGCCCTCATGGGAGATGAAAAGACCCGACGGCGGCTCCTAGAGAGGGAGCAGTCGTTGCCTCTCCTCCTCCCCCATCTCCTCCCGCATTTTCTCCTAGATACGGGAGTCACCGTCCTCCTCCCCCATCTCAACCATCAGCTTCTCCTAGATATGGGAGCTGTCGTCTGCTCCTAGTCATTTTGACATCCGAAACCGTCTAGTCAAAGAAGGTCCCTCATCCGCTTAGATCGTGCACCAGCACGATCAAACCCAGTTCGTCTGTCGTCACAGGGTGATCGAAAAATGGCTACAAAGTGAAGATGCATGGCGGGTTTGAGGTGTGTAGTTTTTGAAATATTGCTTTGTTAGAGTCCATTAAAAGCCGGGCGATTTGTGCTTGGTTTGATTTTCACTAACATAGGGGTGCAGATTTGGGGTCTTGTGACCTGGCTGAGTAATGTTAGTTTGTGGTGAAAAATAGATAGTTTGTGAAATGTTTAGTTATATGGTTTGTGCTAAAAAATATATGAGAGAAAAGGGATTCAATATTTGTTTTCTATGCGTCTGGTTGTTTGCTACAATTTCCCATCAAATGGGTGGTTTGATTGCATCAATTCTGTTTGTAATGTATTGTTCTATTTTGATAGTTTATGATGGATTATGTTGTTCCAGGATTGTATAGTAAACAAATTAAGGGTGAAAGTAATGGATTATGTATTTTGATTTTATGTTTAGATTAACTAATGATTTGATATGATATCTAGTGAGGAGGAGACAATTGGACCTAGTTTACATGGGTAGCACATAGTTAACTGATACGTCCTAACTATTGTCTAGTAGATGGTAGGAGGCTATTATTTGTTGAAGTACATTGCGTGGTCATTAGATTTAAGCAAGATAGGTTGAAAAGGTAGGTTTTCATGATGTGATAAGATATCTAGCAAGGAGGGTACCATATAACCCATTTTTTATGGGCAAATCAAAGTTAACTGATACAGCCTAGCTGTTGACTGGTATATGGTAGGATGGTTAACTTTGGCCTAGCTTATTTTGAGGTAATTAGATTCAAGGGAGATATGTGTAGAAGGTAGGTTTAAATGGTGTGATCTAATATCTAGCGAGGAGGAGACCACATGACCCATAATATATGGTTAAAACAAAGTTAACTGATCAAACGAACTGTTGACTGGTAGATGGTAGGAGGTTTTTTGTTTTTTGAAGTACATTGTGTGGTAATTAGATTTTCTCAAGATGGGTTTACAAGGTAGGTTTTAATGTTGTGATATGATATATAACGAGTCTTATACCATATGACCTAGTAGATGAAAGAAAACAAAGTTATCTGATACATCCTAACTGTTGACTAGTAGATGGTAGGAGACTTATATTTTTTGAAGTACATTGCGAGGTCATTAGATTTGAATTAGTTATGTTTACATATGGGTGGATAAATAAGAGTGTTATTAAGTAAATTTGTCAACTTGATCTTCTGTGTTTGGTGCTTAGTTAGTATGCTTGTAATATATTTTAATAGATGGAAAGTAAGTAAATGAATATATATGTTTTGTTGTTAGGGTAAGTAAGAAGAACATACGTAATTAGTTTTAGTCATGACTATGATGTGATCTAATATCTAGTGAGAAGGAGACCACATAACCTACTTTATATGGTTAAAACAAAGTTAACTGATGCATCTCAACTGTTAACTGATGCATCTCAACTGTTGGTAGGAGGCTAATATTTTTTTAAGTATATTGGGTGGTCATTAGATTTGTGCAAGATGGGTTTACAAGGTAGGTTCTAATGCTTTGATGTGATATATAACGAGAAGTATGCCATATGACCTAGTAGATGGAAGAAAACAAAGTTAACTGATGCATCCTAACTATTGACTGGTAGATGGTAGGAGGCTTATATTTTGCGAAGTACATTAGGTGGTCATTAGATTTGTGCAATTTGTGTTATACTATCATGAGTATGGTGTGATCTAATATTTATTGATGACGATACCATATAACCTAGTTTATATGGTTAGAAGATAGTTAACTGATTTTGATTAAATATTGACTCGTAGTTAACTGATTTCGACTAAATCTATCCATTCATTTCACCACAGTACACTTATATGTCCACCTCCCTGAGGCATGCAAGGGGCGGCGGAGGAGAAGCCAGAGCAGAAACCAAGTCGGTGGAGGCCAACATCGAAGTGCCAGATAGTTTCACAATGTATAGAGTGATTATGCTAGATCAAAAGATGGGATGTTTTTGGAGAGCAAACATTCTGCACATAACAAAGTTTCTTCATTAGGTGCACCATATCTATGCTTCCCACCTCAAATTTAGCATCTTCATCATCTGAGTCGATAGTAATTATTGTTTTATACTTCCTCTTGCCACCACCACATCCTAATGATTAAACTTTGTAATGTGCATGATTGATTACTCTCCAAATCAACTACATTATCTAATCCAGAATAATCACTCAATATAGTCAACAAAAGAAAAGGTATGAACATATTGCCATATACTGCCAACATCAAATCATATGCCTCACATGATAGAGTTAATGATATTTTGTAAGAATATATGTAATTAGTTTTATTCAGGATGATGAGACCATATGATCTAGTATATATATATGGTTAAAACAAAGTTAACTGATAGGGGCTACCTGCTGACTGGTTGATGTTAGTAGGTTATTATTTGTTGAAGTATATTGTGTGTTCATTAGTTTTAAGCAAGATAGGTTTACATGGTAGGTTACACTCATGTGATATGATATTAGTGAGGACAAAACCAATAAACCTAGAGTATATAGTTAAAAGAAAGTTAACTAATACTGGCTAACTGATGACTGGTAGGTCACAACTAGCTGTTATATTTCAAATTAAATTTTGGCTCATTAATTTTATTATTGATTTGAAGGGGCAGTGGAGGAAAAGCTAGAGCTGATGAACAGGTCATTGGAGTCGGACGTTGAGATGCCAGCAAGCTTTGTAGTGGATAGAGTGATTATGCTAGATAAAAAGATGGGATGGACTTGGACAGCAATCATTCTACACATAACAAAGTTTCTTTGCTAAATCTAATGTGAGAAATGATATGTTATACAATCTGAAATAACTAAGTGATAGTATAACATATCGGTTCTCACCTTAGATTGAGCATCGTCAGACTCTGAGTTTATGATAATTATAGGTGTGTACTTCTTTTTCTTGCCACCACCACCTCCTATTGATTAAACTTTGTAATGTGCATGATTGATTGCTCTCCAATTCAGTTACATGTAATCACATGCCGCACATCATAGACTTAATTATATTTTGTATCTTCAGTATCACTTGGTCACGGTGGATAATGTATACCCAAATGTATTTAATGGTTAGAAAATGCCTTCGTATGCAATTTGGTTGATATTGTACAAGCGAATGTTTCACAGGGTTAGAACTGCCTTATCTTATTGATTATGGTGAGTGGATTGGTGGAAATAGAAGTAGTGTTTAATGCAATCATATACAATTTAGTTGTTCTTATAATCTTGATGATAAATATTATTTATAAAATATAAAATGAAAAGCTACATCTTCCCATAGACGTCATTAAAAACACAGATAGAGTTAAATAAATTCAATATCGATGGCCAAAAATGTTATTTTAGTTGGATGGGGCACTTAAGAAAGCATTATGTTAATATGAGCTTGGGCTCACGTGCGTGAGCCCCGGCTCTATGGGCAATCAGATATACATCTTGAGGAACCATAATACTCATAAGAAGATGAGCCCGGGCTCACGCACACTTTCATGAGGCTAGGCTATATGGGCAATCGGATATACATCTGATGGCCCATAATACTCATAAAAACGGGACTCATACAGCCTGGGCACACGCATGTGTGCGTTAGCCAGGGCTCATATAAACAGTACTCAAAAGAAAAAAGTATATAGTAGCCCGAGCACACACGTGTCTACGTGAGCCCGGGCTCTATGGCCAATCGGATGTACATCCAATGGCCCATAATACATAGGGCCATTTAAACCCTTTACTATTATGGGCCATCGATCTAAATCCAATTGCCCATAGAGCCCGAGTTCACATAGATGCGTGTGTGCCCGGGCTCCTATAAACTTTTTCCTTTATAATATATGCATTTAGCTACATATTTCCATTATGTATCAAGAGAATCAAGAAACATCGCCACGTTTGAGATGTCCACATGCACGCTGCATATAGCAGAAATGGGTCATACCTCATCATAAAGGTGAAAACCGTGAAAAACCCCTACAGTTTCTTAACATCCGAAGGTTTCTTCCTAGGCTAACTGCTGAGGTATTCACTTATGGCCCCATATTCTCATCTCCCTACTGGCAGATCATGGGACTTAGGTTGGCGGAAGGTGGATGTTGAAGAGCAGCCTCCCCATATGTACCCAAACTCATGGAGGAAGACACAAATAGTTACGTTTCTACCTAAAGGTGTCCCTACCGGAACAGTGGTAATGTTGGATGTGGAGAATATGTTAATGTTTTTACTTGTGGATGAACTACTTCTTACCTAATATGCTCTGAAGATAAAACAAGAAAGGCGGCTAATTTTTGGGTGTGGAGAAGGTGGGCGAAAGCTTTAACTGATCCGGCTCAACTGATAACTAGTAGTGGCTGACATAGGTAACACACAGGTACACATAATCTTATCTTTTGGAGGTACTTATATGGGTGGGTGTGCCACATGTATAGTTGTAATACAGGAAGTAATGATTGAGGTTAAGAATCAAATTAATGCCCGTAAATACAAAGTTCTTTCAATTTTGTGACAGATATCATTGACTGATAAGTATCCACTGATAATTGCTAGAGCCTAACTGACATAACTATCGGGTGTATTCAGATGGATACAGATGAGCAGCCTCTGTTATGTGTGGGGGGGGAGAGTGGGATGCAAGTCAACACAAGTATGATTGCTCCAATGCCAAGTTAAATCTCATATTTGTTAGAAGCTCATTGACATATGAATCATTGGTGCCCATGGTTTACAAATTAATAGGATGTTGTAGCAAGGAATACTTGTTGAAATGTGTTTTACATATCCTTTGGCAATCCCCCTAGACATACCTCCAACGAAAATACATGATACTAGGACTCTTCAGTGTTTTCTGCACTATACCAAGACTAGGCACGATGGTCTACCATTGATAATAACCAAAGTGCAACATGTACATGTGTTCCAGGAATGTGAGCCAAATTTTGATGTATTCGAAGCAATTGAAATCAATGATAATTTGGCAAGTGGTGCTTCGGATAGGGACATACTGTACATGAACACAATGGATTTCAGTGACAATGCGGAAGTAAATGACTTACTGCGTGAACCTAGGGAGTTGGAGGCAAAGAAACCTCCTCTTGTTTACATAAATTTGCAATCCGATTATGATGAAGAACTAGTAGATGTCCCCATTGCAAAGCTTGAAGTGGATAAGGTGAACATCTCAAATATTGAGGAGAATAAGGCCAACTCAAATGAGGGCAATGATGCCGGAGGAGCTAATGATGAAGAAAGTGAGCCAAACATGATATCTAACATTGACTAAGAAGATGTCATCTACAATGGATGGCAAGAGCATCTTGAGGAAGACATTAAATGGGATAAATTTGAATTTCATGATTATGATGAGGATGTCTATATTGTGGGAGGAGATGATGACATTTAGTATGGAAATGGTCATAATGCAACTGCCACAGGTATGGACAGTGGAAGAGGTCCGCCTTCGAACTCAAATAAAGTGACGAACATTGACATGGCTGAAAGAAAGTAGTAAGAAGTATACAATCATCATTATTATCTGTTTGTTTGCTATTTTATCAATGTGTAGTAACTTTGTAGTGGTTTTAAATGCAGGGATGATGAAGTTCCAACAAGAGCTAATGGAATAATGTCACTCGTAAATGATGGAGATGGTGGTGGGAGGGGGAAAGCACCACCATCAAGTAGCATTTTTGGGAAAACTTCGGCACCAGAGCAACTTCAAAGGTCATATCATATCTTACATAGTTGGGTAACTAATTATGCCTAACTTATAACTGTTTGTCTCATTCTAATACCGATATAAATATAATCGTTCAGCAAATTGGATGTGGAGGTGTGTGTGAACGAAGAGCACAACATGGCTGTGAAGGTTGATTTGTATGACTATGGAAAAGATCCAAAGGTTGTTCTACTTGGGCAAGAGTTTATGGATAAGAACTCTCTGAAGCTACATGTACATAAGTATGTTATGCATAATAACTTTAAGTTCAAGGTAAAATATTCAAATAAATCCCGATTCACAGTTATGTGCAATGTGGCTGGATGTCCATGGAGGTTACATGTTGTGATAACTAATGGGTGTAGTATCTTCAAAGTGAAAGCTATGAACAATGTTCATACATATAGGAAACCAATATTTGGAGGAGATCATAAACAAGCAAAAGCGGGCATTATTTCTAACTCAGTGGTGAAACAACTTAGGAAATATGTTGTTTATACTCCCAAGGATATTCAAGTTGATGTCGATTTGGAATATGGAGTTAAGATGAATTATTCAAAGGTATATAGGTCGAAGGTTGCGGCGAGAGGATCCTATGAGTCATCGTATGCCGAGTTGGCTACCTACTTATATGAGTTGGAGAAGGCAAATCTGGGCACCTCAACTTCTCTCCAGTACGACTCATCAAATCTGACATTCAAGAGATGCTTTGTTTCCTTTGGAGCAACCATGGAGAACTTCAAGAAGTACATGTGATGGGTTATATGTATAGATGGCACATTCTTGAAATGAAGGTACAAAGGGACTTTGTTTGTGATATCGACATTGGATAGTGAGAACTATACATACCCAATTTCTTGTGCTATCAGAGAATGAGAGAATAATGATGCACGGGGATGGGTCCTTGCACATTTGGAAACATAACTTGGTTACTTAGAGGGCCTAGTGATACTTTCTGATCGGCATATATCAATCACATCACAAGTAGCTCAAATATTTCCATATGCCGCACATGGATGTTGTGCATTTCACATATCTCAAAACATGTTTGCACATTTCAAAGACAGAGGTTTGAACAGTAACTCCTTCAGGGCGGCTAAAACATTTAGGCCAGAGACATATATGGAAGAAATGGCCATCATTGAGGAGAAAAACCTTGAGGCCTACAAGTGGTTAACTGGCATTGATAAGTCACGGTGGGTTACTGCTTACTTTCCATCGCCCAGGTATAATATAGTCACATCCAACACATGCAAAGTCTTCAATGGAATGCTTAGTGAGCAGCGACACTTCCCTATTGTCATGATCATTGAGGTCATCCGTTTGAAGGCTCAAGAGATGTGGTACAAGTGTAGATTGGAGGCACAACATTAGAAGGGATACTTAACTAAATATGTCGAAGGAAAGATTCAGAAGTGCAATGAAGCAACTAGAGGGATGATGTGTTATCCCATAGTGGCCATGAGGTCTTAACTAGGTCCGAAAAAGGGGATGATCAAGTTGACCTTATCGCAAAGACTTGTACATGTGAAAAGTTTCAACAAATGGAGTTGCCTTGTGAACATGCGTTGGCAGCATGTGACCACGGAAGACAAAATTATGTTGACTATTGCTCCTTGTTCTACACAACGGAAACTTATAGGCAAATAAATAGCAAGGGAGTTTATCCGGTACTCGAACATAAAAGATGGGAGACTCCTGAAGATGTAAAGAGCCTTAAGTTGAGGCCTCCCAAGGATAAGGCACGATCGGGCCGGATAAAGAAGAAACGAATTCTCTCTCGAGGTGAAGAAAAAAGGAGAGTATAATGTCGTACATGCAAACAATATTGTCACTATCGCAATACTTGTACTGCAATAATTAGAGAGAACCCGGTCGGGGGCCATACTCCTCATCCATCCACAGCTACACCCCCTTCTTCTCATGGCCAGCCCCCATCACCAACTCATGCTAACCAAAAGTTGTCAACATCTACACAAGTCCCACATGTAGTCGACAAGGTGGGTGGTAAAGAAATCAGGAAGAAGCTTCATCCATGTCCAATCTAGTCAAAGATCAGCCATCTAACCCCAAAGGGGAAGAGAAAGAAGAAAATGAGACAAGTGGCTGAGCTCAATGCATGTATACTTGAGGACAAATTGAGCAAGAGACCAATCGCAGTGGACAAAGTCTTACCATTGTCGTTTGCTTGACCTTTATTTCGGATTGGAGCACAATATTTTAGCAATTCAACCAGAAATTCTATGTGC
Organism: Saururus chinensis; assembly: GCA_035235625.1. Classification (NCBI taxonomy): domain Eukaryota; kingdom Viridiplantae; phylum Streptophyta; class Magnoliopsida; order Piperales; family Saururaceae; genus Saururus; species Saururus chinensis. The sequence goes on from CP141144.1 coordinate 27,235,408, forward strand.
CGAAATTTCATTTCTCAACGTGTTTTTGTTGTCTAAATTTTTATATTTTGACAAATTGTTGTTGAACACGTCAAGTAATGCACAGAGAGGAAGAGTCTAATGGTGCAATGTTGTGTAATTATGCAATCATGAACTTCATTACTGCACATGCTAAATTTGTACCAAATCTAACCAATCAGGAACAATATCTCAATCCTATCATACCATCAAATACCGCAATGACCCCTATCCATTATCATCTACAATTCTGATGTGTTATCAGAACAACATCATTCAAAGAATATTGATTTCTCATCATTCAACATCAACCAATAACCAACAAAAACCGTTAAATTATATTAGTCAAGTACCAACACAAATAACTTCAAGATTCACCTTCAACATTAAACAAACTGATATGCCTCCATAAATTATTCCTATAAACCATCACTGAAACACAAACCGAACCACATAGTCAAGGACAAACACTATCAAGTTAAGCCACATCTACTGACAAGAAAATAGTCGTCATATGGAATTTCACAGAATTTGGTATGCAACCCCATGCCTCATGATGCACAAACATATAAATGCATACACAAACACCACAATCATTGTTATTGATTTGTTGTAAGTGGCCGATTATCTCTCTCACCGGGAGGAGCAAGGTAGCAGTTGCTTCATATCCCAATTTCAACAAAACTATTGGCAAAACATGTCTAAGAATCGCCAATTTCTTGTAGTACTGCTCTACCTCAACGCCAGAGTAATATGGGTCCATTATGTATAGGACATCCTTCCTCAAGTCTAGAAAAATGAGAGTCCAATGGTTACCATTTACATGAAGTGGGAAGTGGTGGACCTCATATTCCCAGAAGTCTTTTTCATTCACCTTCATCAACTTCAACATGTTGGACGGAACTTCTGGCCATGCGTCTACAACGGTGGCTTTGGAGACAGTTGCATCCTTTTCCTTCATCGATGCGTAAATTCTGAGGAGGGTAGATGCATCCATCCTCATCAACTCCTATGGAATTAGAAACAAATGTAAGTCAAGTAGTGGGCAATTGTCAGTTAAATATGATATTAAAAACAAATGAAGGCCTACCATAAAATGGACAAGATGGAAGGCTTGCTTATTAGTTGGGTTCCCAAGTGCCTTCTTCTGCAAAGCCAACACATACGCATCAATATGTTATATCAGATGAATCAAACATCAAATGAGTATCGTATATAATATCTATAAAACTTAGAATAATTATTATTGTGTACAACACAACCAACTACTACAAATACAAATCAAATTTGCACATACATTATCCCAAAGCTACCTATGATGCTACATAGTTGACCGTATAAATTCCGATGTCAGCTGGATTCCACCAATTGCCGGCTAGTTGATCAATTATGAATGCTCCGAATGTCAACACATATTTTTGGCAATGAAAAATGAAATTAATCGATATGAAATGAAATGTGTATGTAACCTAATACTATACTATGAACTCACTCAGATTTCCAACCCTTTCTAAGGCTCCTTCGAATGGTTTTTTCTTCTTCCAGTGTTAGGGTATGTGGTTTAGGACATGCCAACTCCAGCAAGGCTATCTCAGAGAGAGCAACAAGTCCACATATCTTGCTTCTGTGGACTTCTTGCCCTACTGGTGTTTATCCCTTAGGTGGGTTGGCAGTACCTAAATCTCCTCCATCTTCAATTTGATCCAGTAAATGGTTCGCCAATTCAATGTTAGCCTGCCCATCTTCTTCTCCCTCGCAGTGAACATTGTCATCGTTTAAGGGCTCGCTAGCAGTCTAATCCTCTTCCACATCACTTGGACCCCTCACCAACCTCCTCTTGCTTCTCTTTGGCGCCGTATAAGGGGTCCTTACATATTTGCTGGCAGTCCTCTTCCTACCATGGACATCGGGGGGCACAACCTCTTTGACTTTTGGGGCATCACTCCCAATGTCGACCCCTGCCTCCCCAATGGCCACACCAAATGCACCATCAAATGGGAGAACTTCATCTGCGACAATTTCCTTTGAAAACATGCACGTATGAGTTGAAGTGCAAATCATAATATAAAAATATTAGGACAATGTGCGGCATTAAAGAAAGAAAAGTATAACATTGAGGCAAGAAAATCATGTCCTCCATATGAAATAAAGTTTGCATTCACTAACCTGCAGACAAGAAGATTCATTGATGGGGATTTCATGGCTTCATCTTCATTAACAAAATCATATCTAGCATCCTTCCCTTCCTGGTCAATATTAAATATTGTAAACTGTACTATGATTATTGTCGAAATATAAGAATAATAAAACTTAACACTAGTAAGAAGTCATAATAATTAATATAATGTAGCTAACCTCAAATGGGTCTGATGACCTCCTATTCATGGACAACAAAGCTAAAAACATCTTAAGATAATTTGTCTACCTTGGCCTCCAACCGGTCAAATGCATCCTGTTTTAGCTGAATGAGGTCAATTGGCCAACAAGATTGACTAATGTGTCCTTTATTCAGTCCAATTGGATATGCACATTTTGTCTTTCTATAGCATGTGGTTGTCCACTTCCATCTTGCCGCACCTCATCAACAAAAGAAACAATTGTTTCATGAGCTCACTGAGGCTCCTCCTCCATATCCACTTCTACGTGTTCATCTGGCCCTTGCAGGGCACCACCAACAGGGACCTCAAATTTATAAAAAATTATCTAGTCCCCCTTAAGAAAATTCTTCAGCCCTATGGCTGATTGGACAATCTCCTCATCAAACTCAGCTTGGGTCAACTCCAAGCGTCTGTGCACCAACACCTAAAAGACAAAATATTTTTATTATCAGTCATCATATATGTCATTTGCAAATTATAAGTCATAGTAAGATGACAAATTACAATATATTACCTTCTCCCCGCTAAAAATTGCTTTGCCAATTGCATCATAACTCGGCTTCTTATAGTTAGCCCAATTCATCAATCTAGGATAAACATCCTGTACACATCTTGCACATAAGTCCCCAAGCAGAGGAATCCTTTCCATTGCCCAAACCTGCATATTCAAACCATGGACATAAATGTCATAATCACATATGCAGCATATTACATTAAAACCTCAATCAAAATACACAAACAACATACGAACAGTGCCGGTACAAATCCATGCACAATGTAAATGGTTTTGGTAAGGGCCTTCCTTGTTTCCTCCAAGCCATGGAGGGTGTCCCAATATGCAATGTTACCCCATGGATATGAATCAAACTCCTCCACATCATCAGCCAACAAAAAAACCGCCGGTCCACCTTATGCTCCCTCCCTCTTCCCACAATGAAAGAAGCCAACACCAGTATGCGGGCCAACTTCCCCGCGTCTTCATCACTTTTGCTTATGATGATCTTCTGGTATATCTGCTCCTTCGTAATGTGAAGCTTTTCCTTGCCGAACACCCTACAAAGTAGGGAGTCCTTTCTCAAAACTTTTAGCACTGTTGGAAGGGATGGGAGCACATCAACCATACGTAGACCGGTTACTTGGTCAAATTCGGTGGGTAACAACTTCATCGAATAGGCTCCCATCACTTGAAACCTATACTCTTCCTTATGCATTTTTATGATGTGGTGCAAGGCTTGAAGGGGGAACATGAACTTCTCTATGTCTATATGCAAGTATTTGCCAAAACATGATCTTTCAAATAGTGTTGCTTGTCGTTTATGCTTATTGAAATGCTCTTTGAGCCTCCATATGTAAGCATATGTTGATTTGGGTTGAGGGTCACCCTCATGGGCTCTACCCTTATCAATTTCCACTGGCTTGAAGATCACTTTGGCATTACTTGGTATCTTCACCCTGCAATGTTTAACAATTCCAAATGGGCTAATCTGCTTTACTTTATAATAACCATCTATGCAAATATATGGTAATATACATAACACACACAACGTGTTCATACCAATCAGAGGAGGTATTTGTCACATCAAGCTGAGCATGGGTCATAATTTGGCATGTAACCCTCATGCACCACATACATATTGGCAAATATTTAAGTTAACAACACCTATTTTGCACCACACAATCAAAATTTGTAGTATATCAAACGCATGAACACTAAGCACCAAACACACAATATAAGTTTGACAATATAACTTACATACACTCTCCAAAAAATCCTTACCTACACTTATATAAACCTCACTTGATCAAATTAACTTACCTCACAATGTAATATTTGTACAAAAATAATTAGCAATTCTAATGCACTATCAATTAACTATGTAAGAAACTTATATCATAAGACATCAAGTCTAAAGCCAGCACAATGTACTTTGTAAAGCAGCAAAGATGCCTAAAGCCTACCAGTCAACAGTTAGGCCCTATCAGTTAACCTTGTTTTAAGCATGTGTACTTACTTAAATGGTCTACCCTTGATTTTCATCATATCACATATCACAAAGAATGGTAAAAAAAGCCACTAGTGAGCAAACAATTTACAGATGTAGCCTAGCAACTACATTTCTGCCTTGCATTAATTTTATCCCTTTGTTTTGCATTCCGTAAAAGTCATCCATCTAAGCTAAGCCCCAAACACACATTATACATTTGACAACATGAAAGACCCACACTCATATTAATCTACACAAATATAGACCTAACTATATCAAGTCTAAAGCTGGCGCAATGTACTTTGCAAAGTAATAAAAGATGCATAAAGCCTATCAGTCAATAGTTAGGCCCTATCAGTTAACCTTGTTTTAAGCATGTGTACTTGTTTAAATAGTCTACCCTTGATTTTCATCATATCACATATCACATAGAATGGTAAAAAAAGCCACTTGTGAGCAAACAATTTACAGATGTAGCCTAGCAACTACATTTCGACCCTACATTAATTTTACCCCTTTGTTTTGCATTTCGTAAAAGTCATCCATCTAAGCTAAGCCCAAAACATACATTATACATTCAACAACATGAAAGACCCATAGTCTTATTAATCTATACAAATATAGACCTAACTATATTAAGTCTAAAGCCGGCACAATGTACTTTGCAAAGCAATAATAGATGCCTAAAACCTACCAGTCAACAGTTAGGCCCTATTAGTTAACTTTGTTTTAAGCATGCGTATTTGCTTAAATGGACTACCCTTGATTTTCATCATATCACATCACATATCATAGACTTAGCCTAGCAACTCAATTTCTATCCTCAAAGACTTTTGGCCCATGCTTCTATGGTTCTTCAAAGCCGTGACCACAAACTAAGCACCAAACACACAATCTACGTTTGACAAGATCAATCTACCCATGTATATACCAGACTATATAGAGTTGTGACCACCCAATTTTTTTCAAGACTAACCTATAATGTACCAGTCAACAGTTAGGCCATATCAGTTAAATTCGTCTGTAGCATACAATAATGCTTCTATGGTCTCCCCCTTATTATTAATCATATCTCATATAGTAGAGCATGGGTCCAACTTAACTAATCCGCTATATTTTTCTTCATTATCCTACCTACAATATTTTTTTCATCAGATATTTCCTTTTCAAAATTTATCATGAGATCACATCCTTCAAATATTTAAATCAAATTTATTTTACAACATCAAATACACTAATTATAGCAGTACATACAGCCAATTTATACACCTATTATGAATTTCATCACACAATCTCAATAAAGTTCAGACCAAACCATATAATACAGCTAAACAAGATATTCGCTTCTTCAATTAACCATACAGAGTTGTGGGATCTTACCTTGCCATTTATATCATCTTTTATTGATCAACAGATGGGGAGATTAGTCAGATGGCCAAGTGAAGAGGCAGAATGTAGATTAGGGCCAAACACCAAAATGTGGGATGCAGCCGGCTAGAAGAGAGGGACGGTAGGAATGGAGATTAGTAAAATGTCTTCGGAGGGGGGAAAGGTGATCGTAATGTATGTCTCCGGTTGTCAAATGACTGCCGCAGTGAGATCGTCGGAGTAGAGTGAGATTGCTAGAGTGGATAGCGAAGGATGGAACAAAATGAGAATTTTCTCTGCAATACCGGAGGAGCAAAAAATGGGATTGGATGACCGATAGCGGAGAAGAAGAAGGTGACAGATGGGATATAAAAGGCTCGTTGAGGAGTTGCCGGAAGGGAATGCGATTCTTGTAATGGTTGAGAGCGGTTGCGAGCGCCAGAGGGAAAACTGAAATCTGAATTTGGGATGCAACCGCTGAAGTAGAGTCGAGTCTATTCATTTCCATTGCCCTAAGGGTATTATCAGCAATTCAAGTGCGCATGTGGGAAAGTAGAATGTGCGTAAGTCTAATTGTGCAAAATCGAAGTACATGGCCTATTTTCATAATTCCAACATTTGTTGATTCTATTTCTAAAAAATTTTCACTCTCCTCGCCTATCTCCATAGCCACCGGGTTACTTTGCTCGTTGGAACATTGCCTTGATACATACCATAATTTTGAATAGGCAATTCCCACAATGGGTAAGCTTTCGCTACATGAAACTTTCCTCTAAAAAAAATGTTTGCTCAAGAGGAGCTGCTCTAGAAGTTATAAAAAGAAACCATCATGGGCTCCATCGCCATAGCTGAATCTTCAATGCGTCGGGCCAAAGTTCCCATGAAGCTGGTAATGTGTGAGCGATCACGCAACAGGGTTTTCCAGAATCGAAGGGACTGGCCAAGAAGTGCAAGGAGCTGTCTGTGCTTTGCGGGATTGATGTCTGCATGATCTCCTTGGGTCCGTAGCAGGGCAAGCGCCTGTTCCAGCCAGAAACCTACCCCAAGGATGAGCATGAGGTGAAATGCATCATCCAGGAGTTCCGGTGCCAGACCGAAAAGGGTAAGGACAATGGGAAGAACAACTGCACTCTAGCCGGCATGTTGAGAGAAGAGAGGATAATGCTGGAGCAGGAGCTCGAGCTGCCGGGGGCGAACGACGGTAGCTCCTCCAAGACGCCGTATTCGTGGGACGACAAGCTCTTGGACGGCATGTCGGAGGAGTCGCCAAGAGAGGTGATGGCCGGACGCCAAGTTGGCCATCCGACCCACAATGGAATCACACTCAATGCGATGGTCGAACAAATTGGTACGGGCTGGGAGCAGATCCAACAACAAGATGTCCCATACTTGACAACAGATCCATACGGGGGTAATGTCTGTGACATCATGGAAATACAGCAGGTTCAGCCACAATCTGATTCATACCAGGGAGCCCAGCCGTACAAGACTGCACCGGAGGGCGTCCCACCCATGCGTGATTACTACCACAAGATGCCGGGGAACTGCATCCCCTGTAAGGAGGACACTTCATTTCCACTTCCCCCAATGGATATGGCATCATCGAGCTATACTCTTCTAGGGAGCTGCATTATGGTAAAACATAAATTTTCAAAAGTATAATAATACTCTTTATACTAAATTACATAAAACAGAAAGCAAGCTTGATATTTTGAAGTATAGTAATACTCTTATGAAATTATACATTAATCAATAAAGAAACTTTAATTGACAAATCAGACCAAATAGAAAGAATTGAAGAACTAAACTCTATGAAATTATAATCAAATGAATAATAATATTTTTGTACTAAATTATAATAAAACATAAAGCAAGCTTAACATTTTGAAATGTAATAATACTCTTATGAAAATCATACATTAATCAATAAAAAAACAACAATTACACTCAAAGACATTATTATTTTACCGCCAGCTCCAAATACAGCTCCAGAGGAAGTCATTGTCTAATACTTCAAAAGTAACTAATTAGTCTATATCTAAAAGCATAATAATACTCTCTGTAAGAGTAAAAACATAAATTAAGCTTAACACTCTAAAGTATAATAATACTCTTATGAATATTATACATTAATCAATCAAAAACAAACATTAAGTTAAGTAAAACCCAAAACAAAACCATCAATACCCAATGAAGTTCATTGCATGATCATCATCAAATGTTTATGATAAACAATCTACATCAAAGACCTAATTCCACTACTAAACTCAATGGGATTGAAGAGATCAAAATAAAATAAGAAGGGAAAACAGGCAAACAAACCTCAAATGGGTTTCCACTGGCAAACGAAATTAACAAGAAAAAAAAAAGACATGCAAAAGATGAGCATCGAAAGATGCCTCTCGCCCCCACTGGCCTCCTAAGAAGCAGCAGAAGAAACGAGCATTCTATCTTTCCAATCGATTGCAAGAGAATGAAGCCGTCTTCGTAGGTGCATTATGGGGCTGGCGAGCAGGTTCAGGTGCTGGAGATGGAGATGGAGATGGAGATGGTGTAGAGCGTGATCATGATGTGGAACAAGGACAGCACTACAACAAAATTGACTATTAGCGACACATTTATGTGTCGCTAATAGTTCTGTAAACGTCGCTAATAGTTATTAAGCAACGCATATAAAGCGTCGCTAAATACATCGATAAAACTATCGTCGCTACTACATATTGGCAACGCTTAATTCAAACGTCTCTAAAAGCTAGTATTAGCGATGTTTATAAAGTGTTGTTATTAGTACAATATTGACAACGTTTTTATTAAACGTCGCTAATATTATAGTATTATCGACATTTATAAAGTGTCGCTAATAAAAATTATTTTATTTTTTTTAAATATAAATTTTTTAGAAAACATAAATAAATAATTATTAGTGATGCTTGTTAGTAAACGTCTCTAATACGGTAGTATTAGTGACCTTTGCTAAAGCGTCGCTAATTAGCATAATTATTTAAAAAATATTAAAAAAAATTATTTATAAATAAAAATATAATTTAACACTATTAGATATGCTTGATTAGTGTGTCGCTAATATCATAAAAAATAAAATACATAAAATAAAATATTAGCGATGCTCTTGCAGAGCATCACTAAAAAAATTAAATAAAAAAAAAAGAAAAATCACAGGGTAAAGAAAAAATTTTAATTACCCAGTTTGGGCCGGGTCTAAAACCTAACCCGCGCGCGGCGTGGGTCAATAATGACCCGTGCAAGCTAGTATGGGCTGACCCGCCTGCGCAGGTCATCTTCAACCTCTCGCAGTGGCAAGAGGTCTCAGACCCACCAGTGCCGTCAACTAGCCACAACCGCCCAGGGGGCCAGAAAAAGTTATGCCCGTCAGAGGAGGTTCTAGATCCGGCCCCTATTCAAGCATCAACATTCGGCAACAGCGGCAAGATGACAATGGATGGTGGCTGGAGGACTGAACTCACCACGCAGCTAGTCATCGAAGACGCGCAGGCGACCATGCATAGACAGGTGACTGGTTTGGCTCGTCGAAGACTCCGAACGCATCATCATCCTCATACCCAAAGCGACACCTTTTCCATCCCTGCCTGGTTCTGCAGTCTCGCCGGAGGTGTGGGATATAAAGGCACCGGTAGAAATTTGCCCGTGCGCAAAGTATCGCACGCGTAAAATGTATAGCAACGCTTCAATGAAGTGTTGCAAAACAATTTCATTTGCGATGCTAGGAAATAAATGTCACAAATTGTAAATACTTTAGCGACAAAAAAACGCTCTTCTGACCATCGCTAAATATCTTAATTTTTAAAAAAAATACTATTCTCTACACCCTCTCTCATTCCTCTTCTTCTCTCTCTTCCTCTCACCTTGTCTCGCTCTTCCAACTCTCTCACCTCATCCTCTTTCTCTCTCTCCTCTCTCTCTTCCCTCACTCTTTCTCTCCTCACCTTCTCTCTCTACCCTCACTCTCTCTCCTCACCCTCTCTCTCTATCCTCTCTCTCCTACCAATCTCTTTCTCCTCTCTCCTGCCTCTCTCTCCTCTCTCCTCTCTCCCCCTCTCTCTCCCCCTCTCTCCCCTCTCTCTCCTCCCTCACTCTCTAATCTCCTCTCTCCACTCTCTTCCTCCCTCTCTCTTTCCTCTTTATTTTATATTTTCTATTTAAAAATTAATTTAAATATAAATAAATTAAAATATATTAGCGACGCATAGGACTATACGTCGCTAATACTAAGATATATACATCACTAATACCCTTAGAGACATATATGTAGATAAGTCGCTAATACTCTAAGGTATTAGCGACATATATGTTTAACGTCACTAATATATATATATATATATAATTAATTTTTAAATAATAAATATAAATAAATTAAATAAAAATTTTCCGCTCTCTCCTCCCTATCTCTCCTCTCTCCTCCTCTCTCCTCTCCCCTCTCTCTCCTCCCTCTCTCCCTGATCTCGTCTCTCAACTGTCTCTCCTTTCTCTCTCCTCCCTATCAGTATCTCTCTCCCTCTCCTTTCTCACTCTTCCCTCCCCACTCTCACTCTCTTCCCTCTCCTCTCTCGCTCCTCCCTCTCCTCTCTCCTCTCCTCTCTCTCACTCTCTCTCTCCTCTCTCCCTACACACTATCTCTCCTCTAATTTCAATTTTTAAAGACTTTTTAGTTTTTCAAAATTAATTTTAAAAATAAAAAACAATTAAAAGAAATCATATTAGAGACATATATAATTATATGTCGCTAATATGTCACATATTTACGATGTATAAATATATTCGTTGTTAATACCTACACTATTAGTGACATATATATATATATATATATATATATATATATATATATATCTATACGTCATTAATAGTATTTCTTTTATTTTTTATTTTAAAAATATAAAAATTAACAAAAAAAAATTTTAAAAATTTAAAATAAAATTACTCTACCTCTCCTCTCCCTCTCTCTATACTCTCTTTATTTTTTTAAAAAAAATTAATTATAAATAAATAAATATGTATTAGCAATGCATAGGGATATACGTCGCTAATACATTTTATTTTTTTATTAATTTTTAAATAAAAAATTAAAAAAAATTAAAAAAAATTCTCTCTCTCCTCGCTCTCTCTCCTCCCTCTCTTTCTCTCCTCTCTCTCTCTCGCTCTCTCTCCTCTCTCTCTCTCGCTCTCTCTCCTCCCTCTCCTTCTCTCCTCTCTCTCTCCCCTCCCTCTCCTCTCGCTATCTCTCTCCTCTCTCTATCTCTCTCTTCTCTCTCTCTCCTCCCTCTCCTCTCTCTCTCCCTCTCCTCTCTCTATCTCCCTCCTCTCTCTTCCCTCCCCTCTCTCCTCTCTCTCTCCTCCCTCTCCTCTCTCTCTCTCCTCTCCTCGATCTTCCCTCCCCTCTCTCTCGTCTCCCTCTCCTCTCTCTCTCCTCCCTCTCCTCTCTCCCCCCTCTCCTCTCTCTCCCTCTCTCTTTCTCCTCTCTCCCTATACATTATCTCTCCTCTAATTTCAATTTTTAATGATTTTTATTCTTTTAAATTAATTTTAAAAAATAAAAAATTAAAAGAAATTATATTAGTGATGTATATAATTATACGTCGCTAATATGTCATGTATTAGTGGCGTATATAATTATACGTCGCTAATATGCCATGTATTAGCGACGTATAATTTTAGATGTCACTAATACATATACTATTAGCGACGTATATATCTATACATCACTAATAGTATTTTTTTTAATTTTTAATTTTTATTTTAAAATTTTAAAAATTAACAAAAAAATTTAATTTTTTTTAAAAATTAAAATAAAATTACTCTCCCTCTCGTCTCTCTTCACCTTCTTCTCCTCCTCTCTTCCCTCTCCTCTCCCTCTCCCTCTCCTCTCTTTCCCTCTCCTCCTCTCTCCCCTCTCTCTATCTCTCTCCTCCTCTCTCCTCTCTCTCTATCTCTCTCCTCTTCCTCTCTCCCTCTTATCCCTCTCCTCTCTCTCCTCCCTCTCTCCCACCTCTCTCTATATCCTCTTTATTTTATATTTTTATTTAAAAATTAATAAATAAATAAATATGTATTAACGACAGGGTATTAGCGATGTATAGGCTTATGCGTCGTTAATACTCAAAGGTATTAGCGACGTATAGGCCTATACGTCGCTAATACTCTAATACATTTTTTTAATTAATTTTAAAATAAAAATATAAAATAAATAAAATAAAAAAATTTCATGTCTCCCTCTCTCTCTCCTCCCTCTCTCCACCCTCTTCTCTCTCCTCTCTCTCTCTACCCTCTCTCCCTCTCCCTCTCCCTCTCCCTCTCCTCCCTCTCTCTCTCTCCACTCTCTCTCCCTCCTCTCTCTCTCCACCCTCTCTCTCCTCCTGCTCTCTCTCCTCTCTCTCACCTCACTCTCTCAACTCCCCCTCTCTCTCCTCTCTCTCTTCGATCCCTCTCTCTCCTCACTCTCACTCTCTCTCTCCATGCACTCTCTTCACTCTCTCTTTTATTATAATTATATTTTAAAATTAATAATAAAATTTAATAAATAAAATATATTATATATAAATAGTAAAAGTTTAATCCATTATTAACACTATTTTTTATTGAAAATTTAATATTTATTTATTGTATATAGAAATAGTAAATATTGAATAAAATATATTATATTTAGGAAGTTTATTATAATTTTTAAAATATTTATTTATGAAATAAAATTAATTAATAAAGCTATTAGCGACACTTGTCAACAAGCATCGCTAATAATTCAAAAAACATTTATTTTATTTTTAATTCATGATTATTAGTGACACTTTTATAAGCGTTGCTAATAGCAGTACTATTAGCAACGTTTTTGAATAAGCGTGGCTATTGTAATAACCATTAGTGATGCTTAAAAAAATGTTACTAATAGTTATGTTTTTTTCTTTTTTATTTAAAATATATATCTTTTAGCAACGGTTGTGTAAAGTGTCGTAAATAGAAAAACTATTAGCAACACTTATAATAAAGCGTCATTAATATGATTAGTATTAGCGACGCTTTAAACTAAGCGTCGTTAATATATGACTATTAGCGACGCATACGAAAATGCATCGCTAGTAGTTCATTATTTTTGCGATGCTTTTTCATTCGTCGCAAATAGTTATTTTTAGTAACACTTAGCATTGCATCGCTAATACTACATTTCGTTGTAGTGCAAGGTCGACATGGCAGAGCCACTATAGGTCAACACAACCCTGCAGACATGGGACCCACCCCTCACCGACACCAGCCAGATGCGAGCTTGGTCCATTGGTCGAAAACTCCGCAAGTTAGCCCTCCAACCCCTGCTCGCCTGCGTCTTCGTCTCCCCTTCCTCGCTACATCCAGACCGCCTCTGAGGTCGTCGCCGCCCTCCACGACTCCGATCTCGTCAAGACCAACAACAACATCCTCATTATCCCATCCAAACTAAAGGCCAGTTGCTCGCTGTGGCAGTGTGATCAATCCTCCTCCTTTGTTAATTTGGAGAATGCTTATGATTTGCTGACGGATTTCGTATAATCAGGTATAAATACTCAACTTTTAATAGAAGGGTATTAATATATTTTGATCAGGTATTAATATATTTTTTTTATCAGTTATTAATGTGAGGATTAATTAATATAATATATTTCGGTCTGGACTAATTGGATATTAAAGAGTTAATTTTTTCTTTATGAGAGTCGCCAGCCCTTATTTTTATTGCTATGCCATTATATATTAGAAAAAACCAAATTTACCCCTCTTACCACGCCATTCTTACTCTGCTCGCTTATCTCCATCGCCCTCGTCGGAGCATTGCATACGTACCCTAAGTTTGAAGAGGCAATCCCCACAATGGGTGAGCTTTCCCTGCATGAAACTTTCCTCAAGAATTGTATAAAAAAAAGTTTCCTCAAGAGGAGCTGCAGTAGAAGTTATAAAAAGAAACCATCGTGGGCTCCATCGCCATAGCTGAAGCTTCAATGGGTCGGGCCAAAGTTCCCATGAAGCTGGTAATGTGCGAGCGATCACGCAACAGGGTTTTCCAGAATCGAAGGAAGGGACTGGCCAAGAAGTGCAAGGAGCTGTCTGTGCTTTGCGGGATCGACGTCGGCATGATCTCCTTGGGTCCGCAGCAGGGCAAGCGCCGGTTCCAGCCGGAAACCTACCCCAAGGACGAGCATGAGGTGAAACGCATCATCCAGGAGTTCCGGCGCCGGACCGAAAAGGGCAAGGACAATCGCAAGAACCACTGCACTCTAGCCGGCATGTTGAGAGACCAGAGGATAATGCTGGAGCAGGAGCTCGAGCTGCTGGGGGCGGATGACAGCAGCTCCTCCAAGCCGCCGTATTCGTGGGACGACAAGCTCTTGGACGGCATGTCGGAGGAGTCGCTAAGAGAGGTGGTGGCCAACATCGACGCCAAGTTGGCCTCTATGAGGAAAGAAATTGAACTCCACAACGCTGCCAACAACGATGTGGTGAAACAATTCTTGATTGGTTTCGCCATCCCACCCAATGAATCATTAGAATTCTATTGAAATTGAATCCTCTGCAGTCATAGGTTCCTTGAAATTTTTTCTTCCTGGGTCGATGCCTGAGCAATTAATGGGGACGGACTGTAACTTTGTTCAAGATATGTCAATGCTGGTTCAAATCTAGCTCAGCCCACTAATTTGCCGATTACTTTCTATTTTGGGTTATAATCACAGGAAAATATTCCTCTTTTGCGGATTATATCACAACTTATAATAAGAACAAGAGATTCTTATTCTAAGATATTTCTTGATCAATCCTTGTGTGCCATATAAATTTATCTGTTGTTGTATGCCGTATAGATTTACCTGTTATTAATAAACAGATATTCGAAAGGAAATGTTGCATAATTATAGTATTGATTTTGAATTCTGTAAAAAAAAAAACCGACTTTTCCCCGCCCTTCCCTCTCCCTTCTCTATGTCCGTCCATGGCTGCCATGCTCGAGTCCCACTCACCTCTGCAGCCGGCCGTGGTCGAATCGCATCACGATCAAGCACATTCTACCTGTACTTTCAAGTGCTATTTCATAATAGATAGTATCAGAATTGTGTTTTAGCGTGTCTATAAACATCACCATACATGCATTATTTTTGGGCTTTGATTCCTTGAAAAAAATGTAATGAAGTTCCATTTAATAGGTCTCTCTGGTTCTATAAGAAAAATATGCAGGTTACATAAATTGCTGGACTGATATTGCCACACAGGTTTCTGAAATTTTGGAGGAGATGATTAAAAATATTGATGAATATGTTATATTTGTGGCTGCTACTCAAGCAGCTAGTGGTGGTCCTGGAAGCTGGCCAGAGTGGAATGTCGTTGAATCAATTTGTTCCATTATGGAGAATATTCTTGATGGGGCAAATGACATTTCCGAGGAGTATGCATTGGCTGTCATCTCGCATCTGTTTCTGAGGCTTGGTTTGTCTTCTTTATCTCCATAAACATAATATTGGGTATTGGTTTAATACATATTTTACCATTTTAAAGATAGTTTCTGGTTTCTTAGACTAGATTGTTGGTCATAAATTAGAAATTTTAACTTTGTTTTCTAGGCGAGTATTTGTTTGGTCCTGGATGATTTATCTGTGGTAATTTTGATAAGATGGTAACATTGTTATCAGCTCTTAAAAGATTATTTTATCTGAAAGTTTGAATTGCATCTAGGGGCTTTTTATGCTCCAGTTCTTACCCTTTTCTCATTATGAATGTACCTTTTGTTATTGTGAATCCGTGACGACTTCTTGAGAAAGCCCAAGAGCCAAGTTACATGGCTGATCTTAACAGATAAATATTCTGTTTGAGAAAATATATTAGTTTGGATCAAGAAAGAGAGATGATTCTCTCTCTCTGTCTCTCCACTTATTCCCAGCATGGTTGATGGTTCTGGTCAGAAATGGTCCTTTCAACCTCATATTAACCTTTTGTGTACTTCTTACCTTTTATTAAATTGCTTCCATTTGTCATCTCTTGTTTAGTTTAAGTGTATGTAAATTGTCAAAAGATGGGTTCTTGACAAAAATTGCATGAAAGTGTATGTCGCTATTTGTGGCCTTAATTCTGCTTTGACATTCAGCAAGTGCATTATCAAGTTTCTTTCAGCTCATCTCTCTTCCTCTTGTAATTTCTGTAATGACAAAATATATCTTGGACACGACGGATATAACATTTGATTTCTGGTAGCTGAAGAATACACCATGCTTCGTGTATGGCCTAATTTTTTCATAAAGCCCAGTTTGTTACTGAGTGAGATTGTTATTGGACCTTGTTCAGCCTGTTATTGGTGTTGTCTTGTAAATTGATTAAGCAAAGGCATATAATGTAGTCCTTGAAGCACTTTAAAACGTTCTGTCCTTGTTTGTTAATTTATGCTATTCATGATTGCCTTGGCCTTTTTAACTGTTCCTGAAGCATCTTCATGATTGTATTGGATCTGCAATTGCTGGTATGGGTCCGTAGAAGATACATTAATACCTATCACTTTCCATCCAAAAGAATTAAACTGTTCAAATGCATGTTTGATACCTCTATTAAAGAAGTATATAAGTGAAGCATCACTAAAATACTTTATGGAGCATATTGTTCCGCTCGCAAATTCTATTCAGGGAGCATGCGGTAGAGGTACATTTCTTATCTCTCCATTTATGGATGATATGTGTATTTCAAAACTGTTACTATTTAATAGTTAATATTCCTTTAACTTTTCAGCTTAAAAATCGCACTTCTCCAAAATTTGCATCGTAGATGCTTATTGTTTAACTTTATATTTAGTGAAGATCACTTATTAGGGATTTTTTTATAGAAAATGCAATGCTTTATATATTTTTCTCCATTTTGTTTTTAGTTAGAGATTAGTATTTTAAGAAGTATTGATTCTTGCCTCTCAACACATTTGATTGTTGATTATCGAACTCACAATCAAATGTTGTGTCTGTCTAGTTATCTCCCAAATTTTTGGCATAAAAAATTTGGATCAACGACAAGAGCAGTTGAAACTGTTTCTTCAAATTTCTATAAAAAATGGGTTGGAGCACCTTTTTGCACTTTTTGCAGTTGGGTTTGTCCAGAGTCCAAATTGTGATCCTGAATTTTAATCCTTTCATTCTTTATAGGAATTTTCAATCCGTAAATTTTCTTTCCATGCAAAGTTAAAGATTTCACTTTGATATGTTGTCTATTTGTGATTGCATCGGGTCATCTAATGATGCCCGTGCCCCTGTGATGAGTTTGATGACGTTCAGTGTGAATGATGTGCTTGTCATATGTCATGGTTTAGCTCATGTATAAAATTACAATGACATTTTGGTTTGGTTATTTGTAAATTTAGTAAAAGTTGATCTATAATACCTTAATGTCGGACAAACACACTAGGCAATTTTGAATTTGAAGCTTATATGCAGGTTTCAGATTTTGAATGAATGTCAAAACAAAGAAATTTGTTCTTGTTCTTGGTGTTGGTACAAGTCTATTCCTCGTTTGGAGGAAGCAGGGTTTTTTCCGTTGCTTCAGATCTTACTAGATTTGGGATTGAATCGATATATCCAAATTTGATATCAACTCCTGCTGAACCGACATGTCCTTATTAATAAATACCATTAAATGTACTGACTTTCATAGCAAAGTTTTTATATTCTTTTAATTTTTATAATTAACTCAGTATCTTTTGGCCTAGCATGACCCGAAATGTAGGGATATCAAAATTGAGATAGATTAGTTCATTTTTCTTTTCTTTCAAGTTGTGTTTAAGTTCCATATGCTATTCTACGAAATCATGTATTCACAACAACCAATGTATGAACAAGGATTAATTGAAATTCCCCATCGAGCAACTCTAGGTTGGGAGTAGGTCCGGATGGAGAAGTTATAGAGATCTTTCCATACTTTGTATTTGTAGTATTTAGCAATTTTAGTAGATCTATGTCTAAAGTACTAGGTTGGCTGCCCTCTATGGGTGTGGATTCATTTTGATGTGAAAATATAACTTTAGTTTAAAACTCACAATGCCTCTTTTGCACATGTTCTAATGTTGTAATTCTTATCTACATCTCTCGACATATTTATGCAGGAGTCAAAGCATCTTAGATATGGCGATGGCAAAGACAAACTTCCTACGAGCCTCATGCTAAAGAAGGAACAAATCAAAACTTTATATTTTAAACAGAGACCTTTAAAGTTAAGTTTAGGGAAAAAATTAATGTCATCTTTTAATGTTATTTGAAACTTGCACATCCAATGAAATGAAGGATTATGTTTTCCTTAAATAGCCATTAAGTGCATATGTCAATATCTACTTTGCTTAGGCATTGTGGCATATGGAGATTTGATCATTTGTCATAAGAAAATAGTTTTCACATGATCTTGCTTCCTATTTTCGTTCTAATATTTTTTCTAATAATAAATATATGCCAAAATTGGATGTTATAAATGCAATCTTTCTATTCGATTTAAAGTCTTATAATGTGTAGGAATGAGCACTTGTGTACTTATAGATTATTTGGATTGACACTTAGTAAATAGTTGGAGAAATTGATTTGTTAGTATATTGCTTTAGACATGGTTTCGATGAGACCTATTCCTCTAGGCCCCATTATGGAGAAGTTGTCCCTTTCGCCTGAACATTATTGGTATATTGCAGCGTTGCTTTGCTCTGACACTTGAAGATCAAATAATAACACCGGATATCCAAGAGAAGCTTGTATGCTATGAGTAATTTGTTTTTTGAAGATTTTGCTTTTGAGTCGATTTACTGGTATGAGATTAAGAAAACTAAACTTGTATGTAGCAAATTCAACGAATAAAATATAAAGTATATACAATTTTTTAAAAAAATTGATTTTCCTAAGCTAAAGTGACGACTAGAGCTGTCGTTGTATATTTATTTAAAATAAATCTAAACAATAGGGATGTCTTCAATCATCATTGTTGAATAGAAACCATTGCTGATGCCTAAGGTTTTAGTGACAGTCGATTTGGCTGTTGTTGAATGTTTGTTTTTGCGATGGTTTATGTCATTGCTAAAGAGGAGTTTTAGTGATGGCCATTGTGGCTGTTGTTAAATGTGCTTTCTATGACGACTATTATGGTGGTTGCTGAATGTGCTTTCTATGATGGCCACAATTGTTGCTAAAGGTGATGTGGTCATTGTTGATAATACAAAGCAAGCGGTGGGAGTATTTCTTTGCGATGGTCACAACTGTCTTAAAAAGTCATTTCAACCCTTACCGAAACTATCAGCAACGTGACTTTTTGCAACTGTCATTAGCTCGTCGTTGTTGACATTAGCAATGGCCAAAATAGTTAATAGTGATTGCCAACAAGCGTTGCTAATGATCTCTTTTTCTTTTGAAAGTGAATTCAAAAGTTTTCCATCGTTTGTAACTAATGTTTTTTTTTTCTTTTGGGCAAGCTTCTTCATTGAATTGAAGAATGGATAGTAGATCAAAATGACTCCTGGTGGAACATGGAGGATTGTTGGAACATCATTGCAGCAGATACTCTTAAGTTCACTTGTTGAACAATTAGCGATTTCATTTAACCTCATTTCTGCTATCACTTTGGCATACATTTACCCCAAGTTGGATGATATGATAGTAGTGGCAAATGACATTGCCTTGTATTGGCTGGCCAACATGTTCATCTGCCTTAGACGATTCTAGAAGATACTATTAGGGGAGGAAGCAGTAGGGTTCATGACATTCACCACAAAGGCTAGTGAGAACCACAACCTGATTGATCTCAATTGATTGCCATTGGGAACTGATTGACCACATCATCGAAGTTAATTAGCAATTCAAGGATAGGTTTGCGGCATAAAAGCATTAAGATAATACATAATTTCACATAATTTTTTTTACAGTTATGTGAGGAATGCAAAACATCGAGTTGTGGCAACTTGTAGGGCCAAAACCAGTAATTGTAAAGTGAAGATGGGATAGGACAAGTCTAGTGTTGATCTCTCTATTATCAGAGTCGATTGTCAAAACATTGTTGGATATGCCTACATATCATGCACCAAAAGTAAAAAGGGACATGCGCCGACAGTATGGGGTGTATGTCAAATGTATAAATGCATGGTATGGGAAAGAGAGAGCCTACAAGGACTCTTACAATGACATACCTTGTTATTCCAATCAGTTGAGGACTACAAATCACAATAGTTGTACAAATTTCAAGGTAAAGCTCCTCGGCTAGTAGTTTTCAAGATGTTTTATTTTGCATAATACATGCATTATTGGATTTTATCTATATCAGGCACAACTATTCTTGGACAGCATGCACCTCCATGGTAGGGCAAAGGGGACTCTTCTGATGGCTACTATTTTCAATGGGGAAAATCACATTTTCCCACTTGCTTATGTAGATGTTGATAGCGAGAGTAAGGTGAACTAGACATGGTTCTTTAAGGATACATACATTTGTGGAAAAGGGCAGGTGGATCATGTTCGTGTTCGGCAAGGAGAAAGGACTATTGAACATTTGTCACACCCTGGACCTTGACCCAAACTTGGCTAAGCGCCGAGAACCCTGAGCATTACAATTTAGTTCATAGAAATAGGTAGGCTAAGCGCACAACAAGAACTTGAGGAAAATACTAGTTTTAAATGTATTATGATATCAACTATGAAATATTAATAAATATTATTGAATATTATGAAATATTATTGAATATTATCTTAATAAAAAAGTCTTCCTAGAATCAATAAAACACTGAAAACAATCTTCGTCTTCCCATGTTGCTTCTGTGTTCACTTTGTAACCACATTGGCATAGGCTCCTAAGTCTTCTGGATACTCCATTGCTTATGCGTATTGTAACATGGAGAGAGAAAATCAGAAAAAAAACAAGTACAAGGGTGAGTAAATCCCATTAAATAACCATCATTGTAAATTATTATAAATACTCATGAATAACATGGTAAAAAATTTTATTTAATAAATTAATTAATTGATAAAGTTTCTATGAAATAGTAACCATCATCGAACCACATTCAATTTAGTTGTTCATTTTCACTGATAAGTGCCGATTAACTCATTGTGTTGACATGACAATCATAACGCTTCACTAAGTTCACTCAGCAATCTTATTGAATAACTATGGGTGTCATCCCCGACGCCAGCCCGACCCAAGCCGAACCCAGTCTAGGGGCCGGTCGAACCACATGGGGGCAACTGAATTACATTGTGGAAGACTTTAACCCCTTAATCAGGAAAAATTATCCAGTGGAATCGTTGTACGGGATACGTGGTAGATATGCCTTTTGATTAAGTGACACATTTGATGAATTTATATGTGTTTAAAACTGAGTAAGATGAGGCACAAATTTTGGATTACGTGTTTAAAGATAAAGAGACATATGTACGAACACATGGTAGAGCATATCCATTGGATACTCTCTCCTTAATCTGATGTTTAACACAAAACACGAAGTCACGCGCTTTAAGTCTTTTGAGCAAGAGTAATAAGGTAAAATAAAAGAGGATAATAACTTTGAAATAAATCATCACTCACAACCCACATGCACAAAATCCTAAGTTGACACGTGGCTCGAATAAAAAAAATTGAGACAAGTCTAAAAGTAGAAGATACACACGAGTCAGAAACATAGTAATCCATACAAGGTGTTTTATGATCATAATAGCATAAATCAGAAGATAAAATAACATCTAATATCATCCATGCTTAATCCCATGTATATCCTGGTCGTCCCTCATACAGGGAATCTTGATTAACTATATTTCGTACCATGCAGCCCTAAAACAAAAACACAGAAAGAGGGGTGAGTAAAACTCAGTAAGGTTTGAAATATAGTAACATTAATTAGAAAACAACCACGACATATCAACATTGTAATTAATATCAATATTTCATATAACATCCCTGTTTCTGATTAATCCCCCTTACCATAGCCCTAATTCCATAAGTACTCATCCTGCATATGAGTATCTCATACATGCTAATCATAGCTTTAGTAATCACATCATGGCACAACATCTATCCTGCATAAGTAAGTGATTTTCATGCAATCACATTCACAATCATGCATATCAAGTCATTTTCCTTCATAGCATTCAACCTGTATAACATGTGTACCCAACACGTAATCACATAATTCATATTCATATTCATATCATTCATCCATAGATCATTCACCCTACATGATAAGAGTCTCAATCACACGGTACTAAATATGTATAATAAATCATATTCACACGTGCCACATAATCTCAATTATACCTACACAACCTATGTAACCTGGGTATAATATTATCTCATACACATGCATCATCAACAAATGGTGAATATCTCCATCATGGAGAGAATACAATCAAGTCATACAAGCTGGACATAGTCTGATTTCCACACAGGAAATATAAAGTGTTCGGGGTAGTCAACCCCTAAATCTGCTCGCCTAGGATAATCCTGGCCAAGGAATGTTTGAATCTCACACAGAGAACCTAGAGCATGTATGTTCGCCTAGACATCTTCTGTGGCAGGGAAGAGTTGGAATTCCCACATAGGGAACCTAGAACATGTAGTGGCTGGTGCATGAAGGCACACCACTTTGGATTCTCAGAGTCTAGATGATTATCTCAAGAAATATAAACCATAGGACAAGTACACAACACATCCCCTATTTATCTTAACTCAAATAGACTCAACCTGAGGAGTATCTATGTTCCACAAATGAACTCAAATTGAAATCATATCATTTTGAACCAATCAATTCCGATAAGTCTACAATCGACTAATCCGGCACACAATCTCACATCATTGCACACAATTGATCAACCATGGCTAAACTCAATAAAGCCTCAATCAAAAATCCGTTCATGACATGAACTGTGCCCCCATCAGCCCCTCATGCATTATTCATAATCAAAATGTCAATGATCATCCCCCACATGTGTGTCTACATGTTAGAAACATTCAACACTAAGCATAATAACATGCTTTGTAAATAATTCATCATCACACCACACATGATCTTTAACATTTAATCACGGTTCCTAACTGAAATCATGAGTGAAAAACCATCGAAAACTATCAATCAAATCAAGTGTAACCTCATGCTAAATCTATGCAAGCATATTCACACTGCACTTGAATCTAGTCACGACACCATCAATCACCCAAAATTTAATCACATTATATGAAGATATTCTAATTCATTCTCATGTTATAATCTTGCTGAAATCATGCTTAAAACATAGGGAATCATTCAATCCTAGATTCAAGATAGCAATTGTAACATGTATAGCCAACCACATGCTATTTCACATAAACTTTAAATATTATTCATAATTTCCACACATCAAAAACATACCTTCCAATAGCTCATACTAACTCAAATTACCCAACATGAACATAGAAAATGGTATTGAAGAGAAAATACTTCAAAATAAGCAAAGGAGAATAAAAATAGCCAAACTACAGTATTGACGATCGATTGGCCTTGACAGATTCTGGTTCATCTTCCCCACTTCGAAATCCAAACCAAAACTCCATATACACTTCATAAATCATCAAATAACATCACCAAACTTCATTATACTCTAATCCATGCTTCTAAAACATCAAATATAGCCATTACCAAACATAAACCCCAAGAAATCGCATAAAAAATCACACCTTTCACAAACCACTATTAAAGCTCATAATTATGGAACCCATTTAAAACCCTATCAAAACTTAAATTCGAATCACAACAATATTTGAGACTAAAACACTTACCTTCCAGCAAGTTCTTGATTCAAAATAGATTTTTAAACACCTTCAAAACCTACCCAAAAACATAATTTTTATTAATATTTCACAAATCTAATTTTAAAATACCTAAAACCTTTAAGAACAAGTAGATCTATGGTTCAAGAAACCCAAAAATGAAATTTCAAAGTCATACTTTAATCTCTTTTAAGAAAATAAGGATTGGGTTCCTAACTCCATGTCTCATCCTTTTTTTAATTAGAAAAGTAGTCGGGCCTTTCCTTTTATAATAAAGGGTGGGGTAGACCTAATTAACGAATGAGGTACAAATGAGATTTTATACTAAAAATAGTAAAATTTGCTTATATGAAACCCAATTTGATGTCTAAAAATTCTAAAATTATTACTTAGGTTCTTAGGTTGATGTTAGGGACACTTAGGGCTAAAATTCCTAATTTTATCCATGGGCCCACAGTGGGTTCTATCAACCCTAATTTTTTAAAAAAATAATAAAAATTTTAAATGACTAAAATTAACTTAAAAACATATTAAGGTTAAAGAATAGTTCTTTTATGAGTAATTTATAATCATGTAAAAAAGATATGAAAAAAAGTAGATAGTAATGTGGCATACGTGAGTTTTTACTTTTTTTCATCTATTTTATTAAATATATGCACATAAGCTATTTTAGTAATACTTGTTGAATCATATTTAATAATATTTAATATTAAAAATATTTAATTAAATGTAATATTTTATATATTTTAAATTTAAATATAATTTATTATTATTTTTTGTTTGAGACTACTTTAAGCCTTACCCTTGTGATTCACTTATTATGGTTCAAGCTTAAATGGGAGCTTAACTCATTTCTATTTCGAGAATTGGAGGTGGCTCGAGCTACATTAAACTGAAATACTCGGCGCTGCTAGTTAACATACACCCGCTCCTCTTCTCTCGTGCAGAGCACCGCAACCCGCTCCCCTTCTCTCCATCGGTGATTGGAGACACCCGCTGCCACAACCCTCATCTCCATCGCGACTGCATCCCCTTGCCGCAACCCAGTGAGGGGTGCGTTTGATTGAACTCTGTTTTTAGTCTCTCTGTCCTTCTAAATTCATAAAATTTATTCTTTGTCATCCTACTTTTTTTTTCCATTTCAAGTAACCGACAGCACAAAGCCATCTGAGTGCTGCGGAGACGTCCACAAAAGGTTAGATGAAGCTTCAGATATATTGAATTCCTAATTTTGAAGGCTACATAATTGGAACTAAATGATACTCTTTACATAATAGAGTTTCTATTTGTGAATTCTATATGATGGGCATGGCTCTTGTTTTCCTTGTTTTAGTTTTCACGGAATGGGATGTTTATACACCGTGCACATGACTCAGAAAGCCAAAAAGCACCATGATGGAATGTTTGAGGATTTTAAGTTGTGGGTCTCAGTAAAAACAGGTACATTGAGCAGCTGTGTACTTTTTCCCTAATAGGCTGTGTTTGGCTCCTGTAAGATGCTTGGGCATTCTTATTTGTTTTTCTTCTTGTATCTATCCATTATGGTTTTATCGTTTGTAACTATCCTTCTTTCTTCCTATCTATAAACTTTGAGTGTTTCTTTTATGACTCTTCTTTGGTTCTTTGAAAACTTTCTTCTTTGGTTTTCTGCACAATAGCTGTTTGTCAATATCCTTAAGGGGATATCATTTGAGTGGTTAATCTTCTATGCATTTGATTAGTTAAATCCTTAAAAATTGTTGAATAGAATTTGTATTAGGACGGTGATTTAGGTTTTTGTTATCACCATTTAGGATTTATCTCTGTTTTGAGTGCTGATTAGCACTAGTAAAACTAAGACTTCCATCATGCTGTTCGTGTGTCTTTCACGTTTCAAGATGTAGGATTTCTGTAATCAGTTGTGTTATCTTGCTACTCTCAATTTTCATGTTTTTATAGAATTTCAAATGGCTGTTTAGCTCAATTGGTAGAACATTTAGGGATTGGATCATATCCTTTTTATCACCATTTAGGATTTATTTCTGTTTTGAGTGCTGATTAGCACTAGTAAAACTAAGACTTCCATCATGCTGTTCGTGTGTCTTTCACCTTTCAAGATCGAGGATTTCTGTAATCAGTTGTGTTATCTTGCTACTCCCAATTTTCATGTTTTTATGGAATTTCAAATCGCTGTTTAGCTCAATTGTTAGAACGTTTAGGGATTGGATTATATCCTTTTTACTGAGCAGATGGTGGTTCAAATCCACCAAGAGCCTAAGTATTATTCAATATGAGCTTGTTTTTATTGATAAACAATTTGTTTCAGCATGGAAATATCTTTTCCCCTCTTTCATCCTCTTCAAAGGAACCAACTGTTCGTAACTTTGCTTGTGACCTGCATATTAGCCCCCGCAAAACATCCTCTCACTAGTTGTACCACTAGCAATATGTTGACTGAGCACAAAATTTGAACAGCGGATGTGTTCCTTTATTTGAGTTGGCAACCAATGATCACTATTTGCACAATCCATAGGACAAAAAAACGAATTTGGTGGAAATGGATACAATTCAGGCTTTAAGCTATTGACTCGTTTATCTGAGTGCGACCTATTTTACCGGCGGTCTTTTCAGTTGAATCAGCTGACCTCTCAAACTAGAATCTTCAACCTGAGAAAAAAAAGCACATTAGTTTTTTGTCTGAATACTGATAAAACTATGTCTAATCGAAATGCTGATGGTCACAAGAGATGTTGGTTTGTTCTGTCTTTCCTTTGATTCTCATGTTTGGTACACTTCTTTGCCAGTATAGGGATTTTTTATTGGCTTTGATGATTTCACTTTATTTTTTGCATCAAATGCTGCAAAAATGGATTCTAAAACATGCTTTGTTATGGTTTATGAATGCAGACCACATTGATATTTGGATTCAAGACCCTACACAAGTTCTGTATGCCTGACTAGTTACAGAAGCAAGAAATGTCTTCCAGAGAGAATTCTGGAAAGTTTTAGTCACCAACGACCTGGTTTAAAGGTTTGTGGGTTTTATAATAATTCTGACAATTACCCCAGGAACAACCCATTATACTTCAAAGTGAGCTTATTTACTGTTGCAACCAGTAATTTTTGGTGAATGTGAGCCCTCAGATATGAACTTCCCAAATCATTGTCTTGATCAACCTCTTGATAGAACGATTTATAACTGATACAAGTTCCTTCAACATGTTCTGTCTAAAGCAAATCGGATAACAAACTCTAAGTAAACTTCCTTACAGCCGTGGTTATTCTTATTCATTGTTAGCTCAGACAAAAACAACCATTACACTCAGCCGGTTTTGTTCTGTCACTCGTCATTGGCAACAAAAACCATGAGGTCATATATTTTACTTCAAGGATGCTACTACAATTCCCTCCTTACTAGCCTTCCTTATGAGTCCTACTCACTTCTCTACCACTAAATCATACCAGATGTCGCTATGGTCAGAAGTGCAGAGGCGCTGTGGTAGAAGTGCAGAGGGCTTGTAAGGAGAGTAATAAGGGACAATAAAAACTGTTTTCCTTACTTTCAATAGCCATCAGGTCGGCTCTTCAAACCCAACATAGCAAACAAAAAACTGTGAGAAGACAAGGACAATAAGAAACACACTAATGCAATAGCAATATGTTAGAAGTGGGTTTAGATGGATTAAGTCTACTTGGGTATTAAGAGTTCAAGCTCACTTTGATGTAAATGAGAATTACACATGTAAGTTTGTTGAAGGCGTAAATAGTTTTACATTGCTTAAAAAAAAGGTGATGTTGTTGGTTTATAAAGCATAGGTTTAACCTTTTAAGTTAGGCCCTTGGGTTACCCTAGTTTTATGGGGGTGATACATGTTAGTTTGTTGCATGCGTTGTGTGAAGTTGCTTCTCTAGTGTGTGATTGATCATCTTATCTTAGGAGGTAGACGCTTAAGTAAATCCTTAGTACCAATAAAGAGGGCGAATTCTGTCTTAAAGATATAATATACTCATTTGATTCAACTATCTTATTTATGTAAGTTTCTTTTTATCATAGCACTTATTAAGGTATGAAAAATAACAATCTTAAGATATAATTTTTAATTTTTTTTTGAACTTTACTATTGTGTCTATTATTTTGAAAGTGTGTTCTACATATTTCAAAATTGAGATTATCTTTTGTTCATCGAAACAAAAATGGCTGCAGAAGGTACCTATAGGACTTCGATCATAATTTTCACTATGGGGAATGATCTTGCTCTAGTGAAAAGGGAAAAATCAGAAAAATTTAGTGATGTTAATTTTAAACAATGACAAGAGTAGATGTTATTTTATTTTACTACATTGAATTTAACTCGATTCTTTCAAGAGGATATTCCCATATTCACTGAAGAGAAAATGGATGATAAAATAGCTGTTGCAGCAGTCGATGCGTGGAAATATGTAAATTTTTTGTGTTGAAATTGTATCCTCAATGGGTTAGACAACATGTTGTATAATATGTATAGTTCGAAGAAGAGTGCTAAAATACTATATGAGTCCTTAGATAAAAAGTATAAGACAGAGGATGCTGGAACAAAGAAATCCATGGTAGACAAATTCTTGAACATCAAGATGATAGACTTTAAGACAGTGATTAATCAAGTTAAAGAATTTCAAGTTATTTTGCAACAATATACATACAAAATGTATGATTTTATAAGTGAGTCTTTTTATGTAGTTGCAATAATAAAAAAATTACCATCTTTCTGGAATGACTTTAAGAATTACTTAAAACATAAGCGTAAAGAGATGAATATGGAAGACTTGATTGTAAGGTTGAGGATAGAAGAGGACAATCATGCTTCTGAAAAGAAAATTGGGGGTCATAATATAGAAATTAAAGTCAATATTGTAGAACAAAAGTATAAAAGTAACTTCAATTATAAGAAAAGGAAAAATCCTAGAAGACAGTTGAAAAACAACTTCAACAAAGCAAAGTTCAATAACAAGTGCTATGTGTGTGATAAGGCCAATTGTCACAAGCGAAAGAAACAAGAAAATTCTAAGAAGAAAATGCACAAGCTAATATGATTGAAGTAGAGAATCTCGTCAACAATGTGAATGATATTAGTCTTTTCACTGTGATTTCTGAAGTAAACATGGTTACTAATGCTAAAAATGGTGGGCGGATATTAGGGCTACTTATCATGTGTGCTCTAACAGTAAAATATTCTCTACTATCAAGCAGTAAAAATTGATGAACAACTTTTAATGGATAATTCTTCTACTGCAAAGGTTAAAGGTACTGAAAAGGTAATTAATAAGATGATTTCGCGCAAGTGATAAGTATGAAATATATATCTATTTTATATATTTTTTTACCTTATTTACTAGTATAAATTAGGTTAACTTAGAGTTAGTTATAGTTTATTTAGATTAAGATAGATATTAGTATTTTAGTTTAATTTTTAATAATTTTATAGTTATTAGTAGTTTAAATATGTATTTGAACAAAGTTAAAATTTTAATTATATTATACATGTTTAAAAGATGATATTTTATATTTTGTAGAAAAAATGCGCTTATCGAGGTACTTGGATGATATTTAGAATAATTAAAAATAGTTTTAACATGCTTTAAAATGATTTGGATAACTTTTTGGAATGATAAACAAGTTGAAAATTAATGGACATAAAGAAAAGCTTAGTGAACAGAATATGGACTATTCAGGAAAACTGTCTAGATTGTAGAAACACTGTAACCGTTCGAACGGGCTGCAGGGCGTTCGAACGACATAATGCGTAGTTTCCTTGTTTGATCGAAATTTTAATCTTTTTCATATTAAATTTTTTTATACGGAATTTATGTCTATAAAAAGATATATTTGGCTTAAAATTGGAGGATTCCAGTAGATTTTATGAAGAGAAAAAAGAAGAATAAGATGGAAGAGAAGTCAAAGCTTTTAATGGAGATTCAAGTGCTTTCTTCTACCATTAAAGGCTAAACTTTTCTTTTACTTAAGAGTTGATGAAGCTATAGATAAGTTTTAGTTTCTTTTCTTTTTAATTTAGATCTCAGTTGTGAATGATGATAATTGTATGATATGAATTTTCTTTTTAATGGAAGAACTTTTAATGTTTATTGAAGTTTATGTTGATTTATTGTCTTGTATATGATACATTGATATGGTTTTGATATTTGCATCGATTATAATTTCTGTGATTTAGATGAGATAGTTATACAATAGTTTTAATGTTTAAATAATTAATAACTTGGATGAATTATACTAAGATTAGATGGGTCATGCCTATAGCTAATTCATGCCATTGAAGTTAATAATTTTTTTTGAAGTAATTCTAGCTTGTAGCTGAGAATACTTCACACTAGATTTAGATTAAAAGTTAAGGAATTGTTATGGTTTTATAGTAGATTTAATTTTTTAAATAATTTTTATTATATTAATCTCTTATTTTAAACTAGTTGATTCATTTCTTTTGCTTAATTTAAGTCTAATTTTATTTTAATTTTTAAATAGTAAATTCTTTTTTAGATTTAATGATAATCTATCCGTCCCTGAGGTTCGACAACCCTTAAATACTTATCCTAGTACAATTACCTTGTACAATTGCAAAGGGTTTAATTATAAACGACCAACAAGGAACTCTCTTTCAACAATGTACTGTATGTACCAGTAATTTGATAGAATTTAGTGTCAGGATCATAGCTAGACAAAAATAGCTTCAAATGAATATTTAAGTGGGTTTTATCGCTTATTAGAGTATTTTTTCTTTTAGGATGTTTTAGAGTATTTTTTGTTTTTCTTTTATTTTCTTTTCTTTTAAGTGGGTTTTATCGCTTATTTTCTTTTAGAAGTATATATTTATTTTTAAAGAGTTCAATTTCATGAAGAAAGTTCAAGTAATTAATTAAGTGATGAAAATAATTAAGTGAGTAATTTTTATTTTATTTTTATTATCTTAGATAATTGTGCTTATATTTTTAAATCATATTTCACACACTTTAAACTTGTAGGAATATAAGTTTATGATTTATTACTTGTAATTTTAGTGGGATATCTTTAACTAATCATATATTTTTAAAAATTTGGCAATTGAGTAATTTTTAATATTTTATGATAGATTTTTATGCTTAGCTTTTATTTGAAAAAAAATGGGATAAGTGTGTATAAAAAAAAGAATGAAAAAAAAAGTTGAAAAAAAAATTTACTGAATGAAAAAAATGATGAAAAAAAAGAGTAAAAGTTTGTTTCTTTTTTTACTGAGTAACTGGACCTTGTGCTTAGGCAAGTATAAGGGATCGCGTCAAAAGGTGAAAAGTTGAGATAAATTCTTTTATGACTTGCTTAGTTCTGTAGCTTTTATACTTCGAATTGTTAAGCCTGAGGGGTGTTTTAACACCTAGTGCCTTGAGCCAATTGGATTAAGGACACTGGCCTAACACTTGTTACATAGACTATTTAGAAAGTTTAATAGAACTAAGTATTTTACAAGTTATATTTTGATGTATATTATGCTCTTATTCCCTAAATTCAATTGAAGTAGATGGCTATTACATGAGGGTTCATTATGAGGTGTTAAAGATGAAAGATTGTTATTATTATATTTTTGAGTTAGTGAACTTTAATGAGCTTGGTTAATGGGTCACATAAGATATACTTGTTAATAAAGAATAAAATTGTATTACTACAAAGTTTTTACACTTTATATTTTCGAAATATATATATATATATATATATATATATATGTATATATATATATATATATATATATATATATATATATATATATATATATATATATATATATATATATATATATATATATATATATATATATAGTTGCATAATTATTTCTAAGATGGGGTTATAGAATGAATTATTCCTTACTTGAAAGTGATCAGATCTCAATTGTTTACTTGTTTAAAGTATTTGTGGTTGGTTCTTTTTAAAAATAGTTATGTGTTTTTAAGAGAAGATTGTTTTTAAAATTTTTGTTTTCTTGTTTGTTTGTTTTATTTCTTAGGATTAGATATTTGTGGGTATCATTGATGCAAACCCTCACGAGACACAACTCGGCTAATTAGGGATACGTAGGGGTTTAAAAGCTTATTGCATACTCTAAATACAATCGTGATTTCCTATAAAAGTGGCTTTTATTTATTTTTCTACATTAGTTGTTTTATTTTATTTTTATTTTGTTCGTGGACTAGCAAAATATAGGTTTGGGGGTATTTGATAAGTATGAAATATATATATATTTTATATGCATTTTTTTCTTATTTGCTAATATATATTAGGTTAATTTAGAGTTAGTTATAGTTTATTTAGATTAAGATAGATATTAGTATTTTAGTTTAATTATTAATAATTTTATAGTTATTAGTAGTTTAGATACGTATTTAAACAAAGTTGGGATTTGAATTATATTATACATGTCTAAAAGATGATATTTTATATTTTGTAAGAAAAGTGCGCTTATCGTGGTACTTGGACGATGTTTGGAATAATTAAAAATAGTCTTGACATGCTTTAAAGTGATTTGGACAACTTTTCGGAGTTATAAACAAGTTGGAAATTAATATGGACATGAAGAAAAGCTTAGTGAACAGAATATGAACTGTCCAGGAAAACTGTCAAGATTGTAGAAACACTGTAGTCGTTCGAACGGGCTATAGGGCGTTCGAACAGGATAACGTGATTTTAAAGAAAAACTCAGTTCAAGCATTCGAACAGGTATGCAGGGCATTCGACCGGCATAACGCGCAGTTTTCTTGTTTGACCCAAATTTTAAACCTTTTTAATATTAGACTTCTTCTTATAGAACTTATGCTTATAAAAAATATATTTGGCTTAAAATTGGAGGATTTAAGTAGATTTTATAAAGAGAAAAAGGAAGAAGAAGATGGAAGAGAAGTCAAAGCTTTTAATGGAGATTTAAGTGTTTTCTTCTACCATAGAAGGCTATACTTTTCTTTTAATTAAGAGTTGATGAAGCTATAGATAAGTTTTAGTTTTTTTTCTTTTTAATTTAGATCTTTGTTGTAAATGATGACAATTGTATGATATGGATTTTATTTTTAAGGGAAGAGCTTTTAATGTTTATTCAAGTCTATGTTGATTTATTGTCTTGTAGATGATACATTGATATGATTTTGATATTTGCATTAATTCTAATTTCTGTGATTTAGATGAAAAGGTTATACAATAGTTTTAATGTTTAGATAATTAATGACTTAGATGAGTTATACTAAGATTAGATGATTCGTGCTATTATCGAAGATAGTTTATGCCATGGAAGTTAATGATTTTTTTTTGAAGTAATTCTAGCTTGTAACTGAGAATACTTGTTCATATTCACACTAGATTTAAATTTAAAGTTAAGAAATTATTATGGTTTTATAGTGGATTTAATTTTTTAAGTAATTTCCATCATATTAATCTCTTATTTTAAACTAGTTAATTTCTTTCTTTTACTTAATTTAAGTTTAAGTTTGTTTTAGTTTTTAATTAGTAAATTCCTCTTTAGATTTAGTGATAATCTATCCATCTCTGAGGTTCGACAACCCTTAAATACTTATCTTAGTACAATTACCTTGTACACTTGCAATGGGTTTAATTATAAACGACCAACAAGGAACTCTCTTTCAACAATGTACTGTATGTACCAGTAATTTGATAGAATTTAGTGTCAGGATTATAGCTAGGCAAGAATAGGTTCAAATGAGTATTTAAATCGAATAAGTTTGTATTGACTAAGAGTACGATATATATGAAAAAATGAATCTTAATAAGGGATTTTTTAAGCTCAATGTTTTAACTATTGTACTTATTGCTAATCTTAAGAATGTTAATGTTTTTTCTTATATGGTTGAGTCATGTGATGTGTGCATGATAGATTATGATATGTTAATTATGATACTATGCGAAGAAATGATTAATATAGAATATCTACTTAAATTTAATATTGACTATTATTATAAATGTGAAACTTATGTAGAATCAAAATTATCAAGGAAATCATTCTAAGTATTAACGATGTATTGAAGCTCTTGAGTTAATTTATAGCGATGTATATTAATTAAAACTTATTCAAACTACAATAGGTAAAAAGTAATTTATTACATTTATTAATGATTGCACTCAATATTATTATGTATACTTATTGAGAAGTAAGGATGAAGCTATAAATATGTTTGTATAATACAAAATAGAGATTTAGAATCAACTTAACAAGAAAATAAAAATTTTAATGAGTGATAAAGGTGAGAAATATAAATTATCTTTTAGTGAATTTTGTTCATAACATAGTATTATACATCAAATTATAGCATTATATTTACCTCAACAAAATGAAGTTCACTTTAACAAAATAAAATTGCTGAACGAAAAAATAGAACTTCAAAAGAGATAATGAAGGACATCTTAATAAGTTTTGGATTACCCCAAAACATATAAAAATAAGTTTTGCTTTCAAAATTTTATATTCTCAAAAAAATAATTTATAAGAAAATATTTAAGACATTGTATAAATTATGGAAAGATCAAAAATTTTTCTACAAAATTTTAAAGGTGTGAAGGTGTTTAGTGAAAGTGGTGGTTGCTAATATCAAGTGGATTAAAATTAGATCAAATATCATTAATTGTGTATTTATTAGTTATGTATATTACAATTTTGTTCATAAATAATAGATTTTTGATGTAAATGTCAATACTGTGATTGAATATAGGAATGCTTCATATTTTGAATATATTTTTCGGTAAAATTTTACATAAGAGAAAATTTTTCTTAAAAGAATTCTAGAAGTTGCAGAGAATAATCATGAAGACTAAGAGGTAGAAGATGATAAACTTAGACGTAGTAAATGTGATAGAACATTAAAATCTTTTAGTCCGGACTTTCTGACTTATTTATTACAAATTGAGCCTCAAAGTTTCAAGGAAGCTATGTCATCTTCTCCTAAGTACAATATTGAAAATAGACTATAAATAGTTAAATTAAATTTATTATGCAAAATAATACTTGTGAGTTGGTAGACTTTTAATTAGGGAGTAAACTTCTAGGATAAAGTAGATATATAAGAAGAAAATGAAGGCTGATATAATAATTGAAAAATATAAAGTTAAACTTGTTTTTAAAGGATTAAAGTAAAACGAATGTGAAGATTATTTTAATACATATTCACCAATCATAAGGATTTTATTAGGATATTAATTGTTATTGTTGTTTTATATAATCTTGAAATACATTAAATAGATGTGAAAATTTGTATTTTTGAATGGTGACTTAAATGAGGAAATATATATACAATAACCTGAATGATTTATTATATTGGATTAAGAAAACAATATATATAAACTTGTTAAATCTCTTTATGGGCTTAAACAAACACCTAAGCAGTGACGTAAAAAATTTAACAAATTGATGTTAAATGAATTCAAAATCAATGAATGTGACAAATTTATTTATGTTAAAGAAAGAGTTAATAACTATGTTATTATATATATATATATATATATATATATATATATATATATATATATATATATATATGATATGTTCATTATTTGTTGTAATGATGATATCCTTAAAATTATTAAGTAGATGTTAAATAATACTTTGACATGAAAAATATGAGTGTTGCATATGTTATATTAATAACAAAAATTATTAGAACATATAATGAATATGCATTATATCAATCTCATTACATTTAAAAATTTAAATAAGAATGGTAATCGTTTAGTAAGAACACATATGGATGTGATATTGTACTTAAGAAAACACTGGTAAGAATATATCAGAACGTTAATATTTTTTAATTATTAGTAATCTCAATTACATAATGAATTGTATGAGACCAGACATATTATGTTCAGTAAGTAAACTGAGTAAATATAATATCAACCCAAGGGTAGACTATTTAAAGGCTGTAATCAGGGTTCTTAGATATTTAAGATATACTTTGAACTATGTGCTGCATTGTATTAGGTATTTAACGGTATTAGACGGTTATTGTGATGAAAATTGGATATCTATATAAAAGACTCAAAATCCACAAGTGGGTATGCCTTTACTCTTAGAGGTGTGTAACAATATCTTAGAAATCCTCTAAACAAATGTGTATAATAAGATTTACAATAAAATTTAAATTTATTATACTTAATAGTGGAGGCAAAGAGGTTGAGTAGCTTTGTCATTTTTTAGAAGATATTTTAATGCGGGAAAACCTGTGCCTCCTATTGGTTTCCATTTGATAACCAATTGGCTATAGGAATGACATAGACTAACTTGTAAGAGTAACATTTTATCCTCGTTCCTATGATGAGATAATAATGCATGTAGAGTGAATTAGGATAAGTTTTACTTTTAATAATTTTTATAGTTTGTATTAATTTAAGTGGGGCATAATAAGATACTCCTAATAAGAATCACTTATATGAGTGTGAATAGGCTGTTTCTATGAGGATGTTAATGCTAAATTTTCTAAAGCACTTATAAAAATCTAATTTGTTTAGGACCAAAATGAACACAATAATGAGAACCATGTTGTGACTGTATGAATTCTATTGTCTTAGTTCGCACTATCGACTGAACTATTTAATACATCACATTCACTGATCAACTAGTAGACCTGATATATTTTACAAGGGAATTTTTTAAACCAAAAGTTACCTTTCTCCATACATGAACTCTTTAATATTTGCTCTTATGTTTTATTTACATTATTTTGCATAGTTATCAAGTCAATTTTTACTCAAGTGGGAGATTGTTAAAAGTGGGTTTATATGGGTTAAGCCCATTTGGGTATTTAGAGCTTAAACCTACTTTAAAGTGAATGAGAATCACTCACATGAATTTGTTGAAGGTGTGAATAGTCCCACATTACATAGATCAAAGTGATGGTGTTGGTATATAAGGCATATGTTTAGCATTTAAAGTTAGATCCTTGAGCCATTCTACTTTTGTGGGGGCAATACATGTTGGACTCATACACTTAGGTGGGCTAACCGACATAAGCAGGTGCAACGCCGCCATCTGGCCGGTTCGGCTCGGTTACTTTATTTCAACATTTCATGAGACTAGAACTTAAGTTTCATCGATTTTTATTTCGGTTTTTGAAAACTTGCCTAAATTTTGGGATTTTTAGATTCATGACTTTCTTATTCAAATTACTAGTAGATTTAGTTATTACTTTTGTTCTAGACATTGAAATCTAGCTTGGATTAAAATTTAGAATCAATTAGGCAATAATATTTTTTAGGGTTAATTTAAAAAATTGTGCATATTTTTTTAATTTTCATTTTTTTGAAATTTTCTAGGTCTTTAATATTATATGTTTAGTTCCTAGTTTTTGTTTAGACCTAGGATTTTCTTTATAATTTTAATTGGGAAAGAAAAGAAACTAAAACTACATCCGCTAGATCGAGTAGTCCCGAGAGTTCGTTTGCTGCTGTAGATCGAGTTAGACCCCTTAGGTGAAAGAGGAGTGTAGTTCATGTACTACTTCAGGCTGCTATGTAGCGGATAGTATTTTTGTACAATTTCTGCCACATCGTAGTCTATTTGCCTTAGACTTGTGCATTTGTGGTACTCTTCCATTTGTTTAGAGGGTGAGGAGATGTTGATCAGAGTTGTAGGAGGGACAATGATAAGAGTTACCCAAGATGTCATTTCTAAGGATATTGGTTGTGAGCGTTGAGATCTACGATACCCAGGAGGTCTTTTTACTTAGACTTGGGTGTATTTAATTGAAATTTTCATTGATTATTTTATTCACTTCTTGTCTATTGTTTCATAAAGGGGGAGAAATAGTTATTGAAAATCAAATGCTTTTTAAATGCTTATTAAGTAGTGCTATGCAAACAAATATTTTTTAAGTGTATAGAATAACTACAACTTTATAAGGCTTTTCAAGATCAATTCTAAATAATCTTAGTTGAGTCTAAGTTGAGTCAAGTCATATGTATAAATAAAAGTTAATGCACTAAGTTAAAGTTGTAATATTTTTTTATTTTTGTACTTGTAATGTTTTTTCACAAAATAGCCAAAAGGGAATATTATTAGAACATATAAAGTATATGTGATGTAATTGACTAAATTTGATAATGAAAAAAAAAATTAAAACTTCATTTACATTTTTGTCTTAAAAGTCTAACAAGATATTATTGTGATCAAGTTAGATTTTGATTTGAAGGAACTGAAAAATAGGAGTAGACATCTTCTTAAAGTTTAAGATTGATAATTATGTTGAGTGCTAAAGGTAAAAGATATAATTTCATATACTCATGTACATAAATTACTAGTTTTGATTATAAATAATTATTTAAATTAATTTTACATGTTTTGGGAAAAATTGTGAAATTTGTTCTTCTTCTATCGATCGTTGATGAACATACAACGAGATCGATTTGTCAACTCTTAAAACTATCTTTGTAATTTTTGACTGAGAGGTTTTCGATGACTTAATATATAAGAGAGATTAAACTGTTATTGAATTTCAAATGAACAAAAATAATGATCGATTGATCATTGTTAGATGATTGACGCTGTTAGAACAAACAATCATTGTCTATTAAAGTAGCTTAGTTTATGCATACTAAAAAAGAGGTCATTCCATGTTCGACTCTATGACTTAAACTAACCTAATGAATTATATAATGACTAGTTAAACATGAAATTGAAGAGAGAAAGCCTAGATTTGAGAGAAGAAAAAGAGAGATTTATGTTACTTTAGTTTTCTATAAAAATCATAATTGTTCTTACACACAAAAAGTTGAGGTGAGTGTGAGTTAAGTTTTCAATAAGATATCGAAGAGACTCAAAGGTAAATCAATAATTAAGAGAAACTTGATTGAGGAGACTAGAAGAAGATAGAGACAAAATAAGAAAGGAGAAAACTTTAAAACTTAAGAGAAAATGTAAAGGCCATTAATAAATAGAGAGTGAAATCTAAACGAGAGGGAATTGTGTAGGGGTCTTCATGAAAGGTTGGTGATTTGCTTATATCAGGTAAAAATTCTGATTTCATTTTTATTGATTTTGGGCTAGACGAGCCAACCGTGGTTTTTCACCCTAGTTGGGGTTTTCATGTACAAATTTTAGTGTGAATTTGCATAATTGTGGTTTAATATTTGATTGAATAATCAAGACATATACTTAAGGTTATTTGATTTTTTTCCACTATATAAGAAATTTATACTTAAAGAGGCTAAAATTGTTGATTCTTTCCTTTCTTAATCACCAGGGTTAAGAGTAATCTAGTGATCTACTTAGTTGGAGACAAATATTAAACTCTCACCTTGCTACAATGAAATTAGATACAAAAAAAGATTAGCTAATCCTATTTTTAAATTTCATAGCAACAAAATAAAATAACAAACCATACAAAATAAGAGAAAATCATCAGCTACCACTTGTCAATTTGTAATTACAAAGTGTGGCAAACAAACTTATAAGATGAAAGTGCTTCTAACTTGTATTTGAGTTATTAAGTATACTCTCTTATTCTAAAACTAAAGAAAAATTAAGCTTATCACAACGTGCAATACTCTAATGTATTTTAACAAAAAAACAAACAAAACAATTACCAAGCAAAAACACCAATTTTTTTACGTAGAAACATTCAATGGGAAAAATCATAAGGCACTCCGTCTCGACCAATTATGAATTACGTAAACTTGAGATTATAGAGTTACCATTTATAAGATAAAAAATTCTTTTTTCTTTAGTCATATGATTCTTTAAACTACACTCCCTTAAAATCAACTACTCCTTAGTTGTTTACCAATATCTATTGGTCTTCACATCTTCTTATGTTTTGGAATGATCAAGGTCTTCATATCTTCTCTCTTTGGCATAAATATCCTTACACTTAATATTCTCAAAAACAATCTTCAACAAACACCTTATCACACAAATATTGTTATTCTTTAATCTCACCACTAATATCTATTTTGATTATGGTAAACAAACCCTATGAGCTGGAATACTAATTCTATCTAAACGCCATTAGAGAATCCTCTATTTTGTTATCTAAATTTTCCTAAGCCTCCTTTTTTTATAGACACCTATGTATAAAAAGAAAGTTCAAGCAAACTAGGAATCTATATCAAATGGAATAATCTAATTTAGGTACCTACTACTTGCAATGATTGATCGTTGGACAAAGCTATGAATCGCTTGCCAGTTCTATCCATTCAAGATGCTCAAACTGATCAATCCTTTGGCTAGGCGATTGATTGGTAGGGCTCTTAGTTAAAATTATTGAATAAACTTTCATGTGATTGATTGATTGATTGAACTGGTGATCATTTGGTTATAATTTCAGAGAACCTTGTGTAAAACATTTAAGGCTAATTGATCATTTGTTCTGACGACAATGACTTTGAACAAAATTGTAAAATTTCATTGAAAAAACCTATGACACTCAACTACATTCTTAAATGATATTTCTTTTAACTTAAAGTGTTTGAGTGTAATGTGCATGTTTATTTTTACCTATCAAAATACAACTTTGAGTTTTCTTCAAGCTTCGTCTTTAGAATATGGTCCTCAGACATAATATAACTTAAAATTACATACATATAGACATTGTTTTGATAACAAAAATAAGCTAATATTTAGACATATGACAATATATGTTCTTACAAAACCTATGTCAAACTCGTCATTAACACCACTTTGACATGTCCATATGCATGTTGATAATTTGGAAGATGCTGTTTTATCCAATTGTAATGCATGCATATACTTCTAACCCACCTAAAACCCTTGTGGAGATTTCCCATGATCTTCAAAACTCTTTCTTTGTTTTTACCACCCTGACACCATCTTTTACATCATAATTCACAAATATTA
Organism: Saururus chinensis; assembly: GCA_035235625.1. Classification (NCBI taxonomy): domain Eukaryota; kingdom Viridiplantae; phylum Streptophyta; class Magnoliopsida; order Piperales; family Saururaceae; genus Saururus; species Saururus chinensis. Next base: position 27,275,737 of record CP141144.1, read on the forward strand.
TTTTAAAAATGCCCATACTTAGATTCTTAATGTTCTACTACAAATTTTCACATTAATAACATAAAAATCTTTGTTTCTAATGAGTGATTGTGATCCTTGTTTTCGCACTTGAATACAGCCTCTCGTAAGATTGAAACTCTCGCAATAGATTCTCCCAGTGCAAGAGACTCCTTTTCCTACAAATCCTCTCCTCCAGGCTCTCACAGCCTCCAAATGCATAAGAATAGGTTTTTCTACTTTCATGCATCAATTTATTTTCCGTAGCCCGTTGGAAGAAAAGTTGAGGATGAGCATCGCCGAAAACAAGTCAGTCTTATGTATGGCAAAACTAATTGCCCAAGCCATTGACATGTCGGAACTCATGTTAGATTGAATGGTAACTAATGTTGGTGAAAAAACATCACCCAAAAGCATTTTGAGCCCTTCGACACCAGTCACCTAGTTGGGTTCTGTATCGACAACCCCTCCACTCCAAAAACATTAAGTATTAGTGTGCAGTACTAAAGTGGAGACTTGCAAGTTTCAATTGGTTTGAGATGTATAGTAAAATTTTTTAGATCTCTTGAACCCCTATTGTATAAATTGACAATAAATTGTCCTTACATTGTGTCAATTTGAACCCTAGGTTAATTTTCCTTTATATTTCGTATGCTTGAGAGCCCAGAATGTGACAATTAATAATAAAAGCCATTGTGACAAAGTTAGCTAGTGAGTAATGGGATGAAATACATATACAATTATTTTCGACACATGATAGAATACGTTGAATAATCATGTAACTATTCTTGTGCAGCATTCCTTGATTGTGACAACCTACTGCCAACGCTTTTTAAGCAACTAGGCACCATTGATAAACAAAAACAATTGTCAAATCATTGAACTTTAAAAAAAAATTAAACTAATTTGATTAATCAATTACAGTGTAACTAATATGCCGTTGAAGTGGCCAGAAAATTTTGTGCTGCAACTAGGTTATATTTTACTAAGAAAGGAGTTCAGAGGGTAAAACCCTACAAAAATCTATTTCTAATTCTTCTCAGTAGTGGTTGTTGGTCTCCCTTAGTTTTACTATACCATAAACTTGGGCTGTTGGGCAACTCATCTTCTAGTTAAAGTTAAGTCAGACGACCCTAAATTAAATTATGCTTAGTAATAAAAAAATTAATTCTCATTTGTCACTACGTATCTAATTGGACTTATCAGCTAAAATCTCTTTCTTCGTCTCAGTAGTGGTTCTTGGTCTGCCTTAGTTTTACCATACCAATAGCTTGGACGACTAATTTTCTAGTTAAAGTTAGTCCGTTGACCCTATATTAAATTATACTTAGTAATCCAAAAAATCAATTCCCATTTGTCACTACGTATCTAATCAGACTTATAAGTTAAAAGCTTTGTATTATTAGGATTTAGTTGAGGTGAGCCTGGGCTCACACAGCTGTGTGAGCCCAGACCCACCTCGCCATCGAATTTATTTCCGACAGCCCATATAACTTAGGGGCAAAATATCTCCGAGTAGCGTAGGCCGTGGGATATCAAGTGGGCTTGGGCTCACGCAGCCGCGCATAAGCCCAGCCTCACATAAATGGGATTCATATTATTATATTAACATTTGACTCTATTTGATCTTAATAATAAAACCTAGCGTGTAAGATGAAATGAATATCATGATTTTTATATAAAATAAAGGTTCTACATTCTAAGCTTAGTAAGCGGCTTCACACAAACATGGAGGATCGTGTTACTACTCATATCTCACACAAATTTTACGTGTAGTCTAAGTTTATACAAGAAGCAAATGATGTCAACATACACGTCACATGAGAGACTAAGGCGGGGTGGCCATGTTGGCCTCCTCCTCAGGCATGTGTTGGAGGAATCTATTCTCTTCACGGTCTACTTCTTTCTTCAAAATTCCACATTTTCCAGAGTTATTTAATCAACCATCAATCAAAGTCCCCGCCGGAGCAGAAAGAACAATGTTGGCAACATACGTTGGTGGGCTATGTGATGGGAAATGCCCTTATTTCCTATGGTTAAAGAACATCTTGACGAAGTTATGAAGTCTTTCTTCATTATTTGAAATGCAGTTCATGGCTGAAGGTTTTTTACTTTTCAAATTTTCCAATGAATCGGGCTGCGTCAAGAACATGAATTCATACATTTGTTTGATTGCTGGGCGTCCACTAATCCTCCGCAAATGGAATTCGGGCTTCAATCCTATACATGAACTCATCAAAACAGTACCTACATGGGTGTGATTTCCCCATCTCCCGATTTAGCATTGGTCTACCGAATGTGCATAGTGATGGGCCTACCTCCAACAGGTCGTGACTATCTTATGCTCGGGTTTGCACTAAGAGATCAATAGGATTCAAGTACCCAGATTTGAGCGGACTGTGAATAGAAGCTTACTTCATCCTCAAAATGTTCATCAATACAAAAGTTTGCACGACCAAAGAAGTTTGGAGGCCAGTAAATCAAAGAACCGTTGCTGGTCATATTGCCATTGGAGCTCGTTTTCATTCTTTGGGAGAGACGACAGCAAGGGGTCCACGCCAATTACTGACAGCTAGCCGGCCCAATGGGCTGTTGCAATGGGACCACCAGTTACCACGTCCCCAAATGTTTATAGTGCTGGGCCTGATCATTTATCCTGATCAGAATCATGTTGCACATGGAAACAATGAACACCAGCTTCTACAGAAGATTTGATTCATAAATCCCCTCCTTGTTCGGATTTGTCTGACTCCGATCATCATAATTTTCACCATCCAGCGATATGACGAGTGAAGATTTATAGATATCTATGGCAAGTATTCCTAACACTATCCCAACACTCAAATAGTTTTTGCGAGGAGTTCCCTACATATCCCAACCTCGGTCAAACCATTCCACGTTAGGGGAGATCCCTACATATTCTCCTACGGTTAGTCACCCACGAAGGTCTGCTCATATCTCATCCCACGGAAAAATATTCGGGATAGCTTGTAGTGGAGCTCTCACAACCTTTCCTTGCGAAATCTTCCACTAACCATAATAGGCCTCTGAAATTGCTTGGCGAGGAGTGGACGTTTGAACAATCTGAGGAAGATTTATTGGATGATGATGGCTTCAATATGTGTCTCAGGGATTAGATAGATTAATCTTTGGTGAACATCAAGAAAAGAAGGAATAAAAGAGGGGGATGTAAAAAGAATAAGAGATTTTAATTACATGACTTTTGTGCACAGGTCTTTGTGAGTTATTCCTTTTTATCACCAAGTTTATTTGTAGGGGATTGATGTGTTTTCTCCTAGTAGAGATCTAGTAGGCTCTCGTTTGGGTGATGGTTATTTTGTTTTTGTTTCTACATTGTGTACCCTTCTTTGAGCTTATCTAATTTGGTTTTACCTACAAAAAAACATAATACCATGGTTAATCTTTAATTTTGAAAAGTAAAGCATGTTTAGACCTGCTAGGTCGAGGATGGAGCATGAAATGTCCAACAAGGTAGAGACCATGTGCAGTTAGGTTGCCTAGTCAATAGGAGGAGGAGAAGTTGCAAAAGAAAAGAACTCTCATCAAAGATAACATTGTGAGAGATATATACCTTGCATGAGAGAATATGAAGACATTTATAGCCCTTATACACTGGATGATAGCTAAGAAATATACATTTAGATGACCAAAAGTTTATTTTATGAGATTTGTAGGGTTGAAGATAAGGATCACATGTGTAGCCAAATACCCAAAGTGACTTATCATCAAGGCGAGAGTGGAAGAGGTTCTCCCAAGGAATCTTATGATCAACAGATGGTGATGGCAGTAGATTGATAAGATGGATGGTTGTAGTATGGATGGTTGTAGTGAAGGTAGAGTCCCAATACTTTTGAGGCACAAAAGTATGAGCCAATAATGTAAGACTAGTTTCTTAAATATAATAATGCTTCGTTTCGACTACCCCATTTTGTTGAGGAGTGTGAGGACAATAAAGCCTATGAAAATTTCATGAGCAGCAATATAGGATTAAAAACTGAAGTTTACAAATTCACCACCACCGCCACTTTGAAATATTTTAATTCTTGAACCCAAATAATTCTTAATAAAGTGATGGAAACAAGTGAAAACACTAAAGCAAGTTAATGGAAATTACCATGTAAAGTGGCTATAGCAATCAATTAAAGAAAGATAAAAACGGAAGCCATTAGAGGAAATAACAAGAGAAGGCCCCAAACTTATGCAAAATTTAATTCAAGTGGCTTAGAAGCCTTTGTTTGTGATGGAATAAATGGCAACCTATGGAATTTGCCAAGTTGACAAGCTTCATAAATATCAAATTTAAGAGAAGTGGATGTTGGCAAGTCACACTTATTTATCAAATGTCGAATTAGTGGAGGTGCAGCTTAGCCAAATTGCTGGTACCAAGTAGATCCAGAGGCTAGTTCTCCTATAAAACAAGCTGGTGACACCTTATTCAAAATTGTCAATTAGTATAAGCCATGTTAACTTGGTCCCTATAGATGAGTTCTTCCTATTGTTTGGACCTTTACAAGAAATCCACTTGAGGTAAATATAACAATGCAGCCATGATCCTGAGTAAGCTTAGAAATGGATAATAAATTCTTGACGAGGTCAGGAACACATAAGATATCACGTAGAGTCATAGAAGAAGATAACTAGGAAGAACCAGTATGAGATATAGGCAAATGTGAACCATTTCCGACCAGAACATAATATGTTCTCATATAAGGAGAATACTCATTGAGCACAGAAACATCATTCACTAAGTGGTTAGTGACAGTAGAATCAGGATACCACAGTGAATTAGAGGAGCTGGCTGCATGGAGGGCTTGCATGGTAGGGGTGGGGGGCTAGAAACCATGATCTAAATGGCTGGGGCACTTGAGGGTGGGATGGCCAAACTGATTGCAAATTTGCCAAGAAGCCACTTATTGTTAGTGTGAGGGGCTGAGGAGCCTTTGAAATTTTAATTACGGCCACAACCATGACCATGGTCAGCATGAATAGACTTATTGTGCCACAATTGGTGAGGATGGCTGGTTGTTGGAAATGTTGGCAGCAGGAGTGGAGATCTCTAGGGCTGAGAGTTGGCTAGTGAGAGCTAAGCTGTGCTTTTATGCCAAGAGAAGGCTATGTAGATCATCCAAGTCAATAGGGTCAGGGCGTGAGTAAACCACCGCGATGAAGGGCTTATATTCAGGGCTGAGACCCCTGAGAATGGCCATCACCAAGTCACAAGAGGGAATAGGATTTCGAGTGGCAGCAAGCTGATCCACAAGCTCTTTGGCTTTGTTGAAGTATTCAGAGATGGTGAGAGACCCTCGTTTGAGAGTATGAAGCTGGAAGTGGAGTTGCATAATAAGACTTTGGGAAGCGATGCATACAACCATTCTAGAGAGCTCCATATGGTGTGGGACATCTCAAAGCCACACATTAGGCCAAGAACGCTTGGAGAGAGAGTAGCCATGATCCAACTTTGAATTAACTGGTCAACCTGGTACCAGAAGGTGTAGGCAGGATTAATAGAGGAGGAGAGAACACCATCGAAAGTGAGAAGATGCATAGGATGTGGAGGATTGCTTCCATCAACAAAACACAAGATATCCTAGCTTCGTAGGACAGGAAGAAACTGAGTCTTTCAGAGCAAATAGTTGGCGCAGTCAAGCTTTGTGATAGTAAAAGTAAATGCAGGGGGTTGTGAAGTGGATGTATGGATAGGGGCAGCCATGGACATTGGAGAAAGGCTTGAAGTGGTAGAGAAAGAAGATGTAGCTGCCATTGGAAAGACCTAGCTCATTGATACTGTGAAAAGATCTAAATCCCCACTACAGGTAGAGTTGGTTTGTATTGATATAGAATATATGTATAATGATTACAATGATTACAATCACCTATTCTAGGAAGATTACAACCATAAGATAACAATCCTAGATTGGATTAGCAAGATTACAACCATATCAAAGATAACAATCCTTAGACTGGATTAGCAAAATTGAAGCATAATATTTGACCAAAAATTACGTTGACATTGAGAGGGAAATTGGCTGACCTGTCATTTTGCTAACTAATTAAAAACAGAATTCTTAACTGAAATGAGTCACGTGTACTGTGAAATCAGATCATGTGATCCGGATTATGGCAGTTACGTGGACGAAACTTCCTACTTGCGTGCATGCAGTTTGTGTGATTATGCATGTAGACGAAATATTCTAGACAGCCAAATGTGCAACCTAAGATCTATAAACTCATGTGATAAAACCTAAAGCGGATGAGCCGATCTTATGGCTATAATTTGCTATCTCTATTCCCTGGTTTTGCTCACTTTTGGAAGTCAGGCTTTTCATGGCACCAGCCAAAAATATGCCCAACTTTCTATGTTTGAGAGGCATCAGCAATGGATGTCGCATTATGGCCGTGTATACAAGGATCAAACAGAAGAAGAACAGAGATTCAATGTATTCAAGAACAATGTTGAGTTTATAGACACCTTCAATGATATCAAGGGTCGATCCTACCAACTTAGTGTCAACGAATTCACTGACTTAACCAACGAAGAGTTTGCCAGATACCGGAATGGTTTCAGATCCACCAAAACTGCAGCAGTGACAAGCCGATCTTTCATGTACGAGAATGTCACCAACTTGCCCACTAGTGTCGACTGGAGAGAAAAGGGTGCAATGACCCCTGTCAAGGACCAGGGCCAATGCGGTAATAGTGATAATAAAAAGAGAATGGCTAGCCTCACCGCAACCCTGACAGTTGGGTCATCGGATTATGGTCTCATACCTTGATCTGATGGCCCATTTTCAAGAGTTGTAGTGAGGCTTTAGGAATTAAGTTTTTTTCTAATATAAATGTGTTGGTGTTGATTTTTTTAATTTTTTATAAGATGTTAATATTGAATTGTTGCTATATTATAAGCATAAATGGATAGTGTGTAGCTATAGATATATTGTTTTTGCCATTAATACATTTCCGTAAGTACTTATTATTAAAAGGAAAATAATAATCGCCTAAAGAATTGGTCCAGCAAAGCTTTTTAACTGGATTTTGATTGGACTAAATATGTAGGTCAAAGTGAGTTTTGTGCGAAACCCATTTGTAGTTAAATCAAAACCTATTTGGAAGGTTTTGTTAAATAGATTTATTAGGATTAATTTACTATCCTTATTAATTAAAATATCTAATGTTCTTCCCGTCCTACATTAATAGTTCTACTTAGTTCTTAAAATTAACTATTTAATTAATTTTAAAGAACCTAATGGAGTTATATATGTGGGGCATATGGCATATAACCAACAGGGTGTTCTTTGGATGGTTGGGACACAGTACTTTACGAAGTGGAAGTCCTCCCACTCTTTTGACTCCATTGGGATAATATATCAAGGGACCCGTTTATAAGCGCCCGGGCTCACGCTCGTGAGCGTGAGCCCAGGCCTTTTCGGCCGTCGGATTTAAATCCGGCGGCCCACGCTACTCGGGGCATTTAAGCCCTGAGTAACGTAGGCCGTTGGATTTAGATCCAACGGCTGAAAGGGCCCGGGCTCACGCACACGCGCATAAGCCCGGGCGCTTTTTAACTTTTCTCATATATCAATTTAATTAGTATACATAATGGGTGGGCTTTATATGCGCCTAAGGGGATTGATAGCTGGATATGATAGTCTAAAAGTATGTTTGCCATGCCGCTTCTATTCGAGTCTTGGAAACTCCAGACCCTTCATTATTAGAAAAACAAAAATATAATACTAATCTCCACTAGAAATCAATATGCGACATCTATGGTGATGAACGCATAAGAGGGGATGATTGGCTCCAACTTGAATTGTTAATTTATCTTTTAGCTATAAATTTTGCCATCATCACCAAGCTCGAGAGAACATTGGAGCCATAGTAGAAAAGAAACAAAAACTCAATTGCCGGATGGGATAGGCCCACAGGCCTTCTGGCTCAGGGAAACGTACTCTCACACTCCTCAACATGGTCAGATCAAGTGAGAGTAGCGAAGAACTCAATCTAAATGGCATCTTCATATCCATAGTATTGAGATCTGCATCCACAATATAATCACATTTAAGCCTTAGTTTAACTACTATGTTGTCAAATTTAATTTTGGAGTAGGATGTTGTTGGGCCTTTTCTGCGGTTGCAGCCGTGGAAGGGATTAATCAAATCAAGACCGGAAAATTGGTGGGGCTGTCCGAGCAGGAGATCGTGGACTGCGACAAGACTAGTGTCGACCAAGGATGTGATGGTGGGCTCATGAACAAGGCCTTTGAATTCATTCAGCACAACAGAGGTTTAGCCACTCAGACTAACTACCCATACCAGGGAGCTGATGGCAGTTGCAATGATACACAGGCAAACATTCGTGTGGCCCAGATCAAGGGCTTCGAAGACGTGCCTCCTGATGAAGACGAGCTATTGAAAGCAGTGGCAAACCAGCCAGTATCTGCTGCTATTGATGGTAGTGGTTCGGCTTTCCAGTTCTACTCTAGTGGCATTTTGGACGGAGAGTGTGGGACTGATCTAAGTCATGGGGTCACAATTGTTGGATATGGGACCAGTGATGACGGAACCAAATATTGGCTAATTAAGAACTCATGGGGAAGTGGTTGGGGTGAAGAAGGATACTTAAGGATAAGAAGGGGTGTGAATCCTAAAAAAGGACTTTGTGGCATTGCCAAGGGGGCTTCATACCCTCTTGCATGAATCCTTTGAGCTACACTAGCACTTATTTATTTCGTACAGAAGTTAGTATCTATGCAAGTGAGTTGAAATGTTTGTGGCATAACGAAAGTTCACTTATATAGCCTGTTCATTTGCTTAACAGAAAAACGAAATGATTTTCCACTGGCATCTCCGTTAGCTTCAAATGGTGATTGGGTGAGTGATGAGAAAATCTGTCTTCCATCCACGTGATGAACCCATGGGCTTCCTCATAACAGTTGAACTGTGGAGCCTACGTTTTCAAGACCTGTATAGCCTGTACTTTAGACTATTGATAAGACCCACTAGGTATTAGTATTTTCTTTTCAATTTTACCCATTTTTGTTTGGATTAGTGATGCCTCCGGGTTGGGTTTTGGTAAACCTAATTCTAATATCATTTAAAAAATTAAACCCGAACCCTATACTAAACCCGTCACGGGCTAAAAAATTTATACCAAACCAACTGTTAATGGTAAATTCAAAACCCGACCCAACCTTAATAACATGTAAACCCACAAATATTATAACCCGACCCAACCCGAATAATTTACCACCCAACTTGAATTTGAAAAAAAATATCAAATTAGTACTAACTGACAACTATTTTTAGGCGTAAAAAATAAATAAATTTGGTAACAAAGCCCTCTATTGAATTTTAAAAATTTTGACATCTATTTTGATAAATTAGAGTTTCATCAAAAGGTTGATTCTCCATCTCTCAAACCTACAAAAATAATATTTATTAGTCACTTAATTGGGACAATATAAACATTGCATCAAAGCAAATCACTTTATTGAAATCAAACATATTCCATATAACCAAGGAATAAAAGTTAGAAACACAACCACTAACAAATATCACCAATGCAAAAACAAAAAAATACTTAAAGAGTAACAAACAAAAAATTTACCCACTGAAATACACTTCATAAGCACACTATTGAAGGCAGACAAAATCCACCAGTCCATATCTCATCAAAATCGATATCATTCGTGTTAATATGTCATCTAAAGACTAACTTTTTGATATATCAAAAGAAAATAATTAATCAAAGTTAGCCTAATAAAATGCTCATTCTCCAATAATTCATCAAACAATAAAACAATCAGCTAATTAATATCAAAGCCCAAACTTTTAACCCATAAAAGAAACATTAACAAGAGATAATGTAGATACCCAAATAAACAGCCTTTAGTAATCATGATAATCACTGTTTGAAAGAGGTGAATAATAGAGTAATCATCTAAAACTCAATAATTTTTGAACTATGTTCTACTGAAAAAAGGGCGTATGTCTGTCCCACATTAACATCTTCTTTAATTTTTCCAAATGAACTAAAATTAGTTTGTTTTGAAAAACTAAATGGGACCATGTATATGGGACGAATGGAGTAATACTACAATTTCTCAAACCCTTACCCTATGCACATCTCTTTTCCCCTTTATGCAAAAAATAAAATTATACAAAAATTTACTTTTCCAGAACTTCAATTCAACCATCACAAGTGAATTTGAAATCCCTACGCAGAGAAAGTAGACAAGACACAAATTTGAAGCTAAATACGTTATAATGTACCATACAGAACAGAGAAATCAGAAGCAATAAAAAATTTTGAACAAGAGCAGTTCCCCTAATCCCCGGACTCCTTGCCAGCCTAATTTTATTCAAAAATCCATTTTTTCATGACACCGATGGACAAAAAAAATTAAAAAATTATCCACAATCATTTAGTACAGCACAAATTCCACACTAACAACTATCCATGATCATCAAGAACAGCACAAAAACAACAAAAAACACAAAATAATTGAGTATAAAAAAATCCACCAAAAAAATAATTGCCTCCTTTAACCGAAACACAGCACTTCAAATCCACAACCACAATCCAGCCAAACTAGCATTATATCTTGAGCAAATCAAAGAATGAAGAACTCATAGCGCATGCTTCGTAGAGTAGGTGCAGAGCTTTTGGACGACAGTGAAATGGAGAGCTTTTGGACGACTGCGAAATGGAGAGGTTTTGGACGACCGCGAAATGGAGAGAAGGCGCCGGAGAGGAGATGTTAGCGAGATGGAGAAGCGGTGCCGGCGAAATTGAGAAGAGGTGCCAGCAAAATTGAGAAGACGTCTCGATGAACTCTAGAGGCGATGGACCAGCGAAATGGAGAAGACGTCTCGATGAGCTCTGGAGGCAGTGGATTGGCGAAATGTAGAAGACGTCCTGACAAGCTCTAGAGGTGGTGGACTGGTCGAGTTGTCGACTGTGAAGTGAAACAGAAATGGGATTGGGGAAAAAATTAGGGCATGGCAGATTAGGGAAAAATTAGGGTACAATGGATCGCCGGATCATGGAAAAAATTAGGGCACAACGGTGGACTAGTCGACTGTGAAGTGAAAGGGGAATGGCCCAATGGGATCACCAGATTGGGGAAAAAATTTGGGTAAGGAGGTGGATTGGTTGATTGTGAAATGAAACGGAAATGGCTGAATGGGATCACCAGATTAGGGAAAAAATTTGGACAAGGAGGTGGATTGGTTGATTGTGATATGAAACAGAAATGGCCGATTGGGATCACCAGATCGGGGAAAAAATTAGGGCAGTTGAGTGATGAGTGGAGATACCGGGTTGGGTTGGGTTAGGCGAAACCCAAATCCGACCAAACCCGAATATTCGGGTCAATACTTAAACCCGAACCCGATTTATTTTACCATTAAGGATATCCAAATCCAACCCATTAGGGTCGGGTCGGGTTTATCAAAAAACACGACCTGAGTGACATCCCTAGTTTGCATAATGGCAAATCAGGCTTTTAAAAATTGTTATTTGCTTGACCTATATCGTCTATAAAAAAAATGCGCTGCCATTTCTTGTGGAATTTACTCAATATGAATCTTCACTAATGATAATTTGGATGACCATTTAATTAGCTAAAAAAGACATTATAGTGGATTCTTCCATTATATAACACAAGGGAGTAGACAATGCCATTTCATCTGTAAGTATACGTCACAACGTAAAAGTATGAGTTACTTGCATTCATCATGCTTCTTTTAATGTGGTGATTTTCTTTGTGAAAAAAAAACTCTTTCTACTCATAATTATTCTCAATGGTATGTTATTGTCTGATTAGATTTTCTTTTCTTCTTTTGTCCGGAAATCTGTCGTGAACTTCATTCCTATTATAAGAACGAAATGGTTTGGCCTGTATCAATATTAAGGGAACATTCTACTCATATATATTTAGAGCATTTTTCAAAATGGCCCTCAACTTTAGCCTTATTCTTTTTTTTTTGCGCATAGAACTTGCACCTAAGTAATCCTCCTCTCATCCACTAAGAAAAAGAGGGGAGGATTACTAAACCAGCAGCTGGCCCCCACTTCTGTGTTTGCTTAAAGGTCAGCAGCTCTATTCCCTTCTCTAAATACATGGTGAAGGCAAATTGATGCAAGCTAAACTTGATGGAGACAACGCACTTGGTGAATCGCTACAAGCATACACGACCGTCCTCACAAGCGAATAGCTAGCAACTATACAAAATTTAGGGAAATTAGAGAGAGATGTTTCTCTTCTTCTTCCATAGTATGAAAAACAATAACCAACTATCCACCAGCATTGGCGTCCAATTTACAATAGTCAATTCAAAAGAAACTTTTTTTTTTTCAAAACTACCTGAGCCCTTCCATAAAATTAAAATCCAAACAATACAACTGGTAGTGGGATGAAACCCCAGATTACATAATTAGCATAAAGCAAAAGGCCTAACATAAAAATCTCATATTGCAAAAATTAGAATGATCCAAAGTAGAAGCCCCCTTGAGTCTTTGATAATCTTGCTGGAAAGGCAAGTAAAGAAAAATCCTTGAATTATGAGTTGCACAAGACAAATTTGCCAAATAGTCTGCCAATGGGTTGGGTTCCCTATAAATGTGTCTGATTTCAACGAGATAAAGAAGCATAAAATTGGCAATTACATCCCCAATACGACGCATTTGCTAAGGCACAGTAAATTATCCATTGACCACAGAAACAAGGAGTTGAGAGTATGATTGAACTAACAAATGAAGGCACTTAAAGGATATAAGCATAATTAATACTTTTAATCATAGCTCTAGTCTCCACCATCATATTAGTAGCAAGGGCATAATTGAGTAACTCCATTAGTATAACGAATAACACCTCCACCTCTGGATTAACTTGGATTGCCTTTGGAAGCACCGTCTATATTTAATTTCCAATATCCCATAGGAGGACGAGTCCAGGAAATCTTAATATATTTATGAGAGCGGAAAGAGGGGATAACTAGATTCAACTTGTCGGAGATGAACTTTTCCTTGTCATTAAGGAAAAGGACAACCACAAAAACGATCACTCCAAATTGATCAAGAATGTTCCATAAGATATCATTATAGGACATTTTCTTATTATCAAATTTAGAGGCACAATGGGCTCTTAAAATATGCCAAATAATAATGAAAGGCATCAATGTAGTGAGGAGACGAATGATAGATTTTTGCACCTTGATAAAAGTCACAAATTCTCATTCGGCCAGGGAAAAATTGGATATCATAGAGAGAATAAAAGTACTTCCAAATTCTTAAAGAAACATCATTAGGAGAGAATAAATGCTCCATTTTATCATTAGAATGAGAAGAACAAAAAGAGCAAACGGAAGCTAGATACATGAAATTTGAATACTCTCCACCACTGGCACCCGACCTAGCCAAGCTTGCAAAAAGAATACTGAGATTTTTCTTGGCATTAAGGAGTGCCACCCTAACTTGAAAATCAAATGTTGTGCATGATAAATTCTCAAAATTTCTCAATCTAATTTAACTGAAAAACACAATTATAATTTGGTTGCCATGTCCAACCACTATAAATATGCATAGAATTTTGAAGAACAATCTTCTTCAAAGAAAATATCCTTTTTCCACACATTACTAAAACTCAATCTCTTCTATCATTCAAGACATAGTCTTTCTTTGTATATTTCTTTTTCAAGATCAAGATCGCCGAAGGGGAATCATTAGAAAGCATTTTCCAAACCATCTTATACCCCAAAGCATCTATATTATCTTTAAGCTTCCTTATCCCCATACCAACTCCACCAGTAGGATTACAAATATTAGAAAACCTAATCCAGTCTTCTTTTTCAAATTTCAAAATTGCCCCATAAGAGATTTGAAAACAATGATTCTAATTTTATTGATAATAGAAATAGGAGGGTAGGAATTCTAATCCTCTAGTGAAGCTTCACGAGGGATGTCTTTGGTGAAGACCATGAGTGTTAACTACATACACTTATGAGATACAAAATGGCATTTGAAAAAACAACGTTTGCATCTTTTTATCGTGGGACCATGTGATAAACAGTACATGGTTGGTTGTTATCATTTCACCATAGATGTCCCCGGTGAAGCTTCACTAGGGGATTACAATTCGGAGGGCAAAGAGCATAAACCCAAATAGATTGATATGCTAGACAATACAATTTGTAGAGTTAACCTACCCGCCATAGATAATAAATTTCCATGTAATCTTGTGATTTTCTTCTTCATCTGATTTAGTAATTTATCAAATAATGAAAATTTCAAATGGCGAGAGTAAAGAGGGACCCCACATAAGTAATTGATACTTTCCTCTTAGTAAATCATGTGAGAGTGGAAATAATATTAACTCTGCAACAAGGAAGGTTACCCACAACAAAGTAACTTTTAGCCTTATATACATGCTGTCCAGAGGCTTTTTGATATTAATCAATAATCACAAGAACTTTTTTAATAGATGAAGCCTTCACATTACAAAAGATATTTCACCAAATAGAACATATCATCCACATATTGGATATGAGGAATAGCATCAACCCGAGGTATATGAAAAGCAATCACTGGATTAAATTTCACCAAATTAGACAAAGCTCTACATAGAACTTCCTTAGATATAATGAATAAGGATCGAGCTAGAGGATCACCTTGTCGTACTCCTCTAGTAGAATCGAAAAAAACAAAGGGGGTTCCATTTAAAATAACTGAAAACCAACAATTGGATATGAGATTTGAGATTAAGCTGATAAACATCGGAAAGAATCTGAGCCTATGGAAATTAAAACCTCAAATAAAAGGCTCCATTCAAGCCTGTCAGATGCTTTAGCCATGTCTAGTTTTACCATATGATTAACTGCTTTTGAATTTACATTCAGATCTTGAATCACTTCGTGAGCAAGATGATTACCATCCAAAATAGATCTACCTTTGACAAATGCACTTTGCTCAAAAGAAATAATTATATTCAACATGGATGAAAGTTGAGTATTAATCAACTTGGAAATGATCTTCATACTAAAGTTGCACAAATTGGTAGGACCTATATCAGAAACCTTAATGATGTTTCAACTTTTGGAATTAGAAAGAACTATGAATGTGGCACCATAAACTCTAGGCATGGTGGCTCCATTGAAAAATGACAAAATAGCTGCATATAGATCAAGATGAATAATATCCCAACAAGATTTATAAGAAGACCCTCCAAATCCATATGGACTAGGAGTACTATTACTATTCATGCTAAAATCAATGAGTTTGACCTCTTTAAGGAAAGCCTAGCCATCATATAATCATTCTCAAACATAAATATAACATCAAGAATAGCAAAACAAGTAGTAAGCTCATAAGACAATGCATTTTCAAAACAGGAGATAAATACCTTACCAATAGCCTCTAAACCTTTAATTGAAGCCGCATCTTGATTTGGAATTTTAGTAATAATTAACCTGGCTCTATGAAACTTCAAGGAAGCATGAAAATAGTGTGTATTTTTATCTATAGAAAATTTCTTGCTGAAGGAGAACTTTATTTAAATTCACGGTGGCATCAGTAGAATTCTTAGAATGAATAATAGAAGGGTCTGAATCAAAATCCATTTGAGCCTACAAAACAAGATATTCTGCATCATAAATACAATGCTTTGGTTAATATTAGCAAAAACTTTATAGAATTTCCAACTTTTCTCTATGTAAACAAATTATTATAGAATTACCGTTTACAAAGAAAAAAAGTCTCTGGTTTCTCTCCACGATTGGTCCTTCACAGCACTCTAAATTTGAATCAACCACTCCTTTGTTGTTTACAACAATTAGCTTGATTTTCCCTCTTTGTTGTGCTCTTGATCAATCTAGATCTTTCATCTTTTTTTTTCTTGATCTTCTTAGCAACAATCTTCAATAAAAGAGCATGCTACACATGCATTTTTCTACACTCATTTCACCTCTAATCATATTTTGATTAAGGTAGATGAACTTTAATAACTAGAAGGCTATTTCTCACTAAAAGCCATTAGAAGAACTCTACACAATTTTTCTAAGCCTTCCTCCTTCCTCCTCTCAAGTTCCTAACCCCTTTATAGACTCCCCAAGTCACAAAAGGAAGTTTACCTCAACTAGAAATCTAAATCAACTCAGAAAGGTCCAATTTAGGCAATCCTATATCATAGCGATCAATCAGTCCATAGGGCAATTGATTGGTTCCTGTATTTTTCACTTGACTTCACATAGCAATCAATTGGTCTTACCAAGTGATTGATTGTTCTTGTCTCGGTTGAATTTGCAGTATAAAATTTCAACCTACCAATCAAACCATCCATCTTAGTGATAATTCGGTCAAGAATTTTTTGTGAACCATGTAACCATATTCAAGGTTGATCAATCAGGTAAAATCAGCGATTGCTCGATCTGAATAAAAAATTGTATTTCATTCAAAAAGTCTTCATTTTCACTTACACTTCACTTAAGGTCTCTTTTAACCTAAAATGTATAAATGTGATGTGTGTGCATATTTTATTTGACAAAATACCAATTTGAGTCTTCCTTCAGCTCCATCTTCAAAATATTAGCTTTAGATTTATAAAAACTCAAAATTACACACATATATATGACATTGTTTTGATCACGAAAATAAACTAATACATGACATATGGACACATATGTACTTACAATCTTCCTCTTTGGTTTTTTTTGTGACAAAACACTATAACCTGTCGATTTGGGAAAAAAAATTACAACACATTAATTGATAATCATATTTAGACATATTATCAAGCAATGACAATGACTCCACCCCTTAATCTATAATTTACAAATCCTAATGTGGTGTGGTCTTCAACATGAAATTAATTTACACGTCACAAACAAAAACATATATGTATAATAATGTTTCAAGAAATAAGTAAATATAGAATTTAAATATTCAATTAAGTATAAGATTAATTATGTTTTAACCAAAACAAGAATTTTCCCTTTTAACAATTAAATCATGTATTCTTTTCCAAGCTCTCTAATAGCTATCTCCCCTCAAGTTTGTTATGGTCATCCATATGGAACACATAACCCAAATTTCTCCCCTTTTTTGTCATAAATAGATAATGGTAAAATGAGGTAAAGAAGACAAGAAATAAGAGAAAAAAAATTTAGAAATCATTTTAAAACCACATGAAAAATCAATTTCAAGGAGAGTGAAAATTTTGAAACATAAAGTTGAAATTAAAATGTGTTTAACATCTTATAGCAATATCATTGATAAACACAATAACCTGGATTTAAAATCACACACCATGTATTTCTTACATAAGCATAACATAATCTCTTTAGCACGCCACTCGACTAAATAATCATAATTTGAAGTTCCAAGCCTCATAATAGTAAGAGATGCTAAAGTGTTTTACATTAAGACCAAGATTATACCATGATCAATCAAAACAACATCAGAATATCAATGGATAATTTAGTAAAAAACAACTTTTCCTTTAACTTTGGCAAATGAGTATGTCAGAAACTTGGCTTATACTTACATTCCTTATGATAGTTTATTTACATCAAATAAGAAATTTTACAAGCATCAATACAATAATTCTATTTATTTTGTTGTCTTTCTATTTACCCTTTGCCTTTTTCAATGATTCAATATTTTCTACCCTTTACATATTTTGGGCTTTTATTGGTTTTTTCTATGTTCTCCTGACCATAAACTATTTCATTTTTTTTTCATTTTATGCCTTTTTTCAGTGTCAAGGGGATGATATCTTTCACACTAACACATGATAACTCATGTAGGCAGCTTCTCCATTATCTTTATGAGGACAATTATTTTTCATAATGTTTACATAAAAATATTCAAAGAAATTATAAATATAATAAATCTCATTTAATTTACAAAGTAATCAAAACCGCTTAACTACCTTATACTACCTCATAACATTAGAGTCTAAAAATAAATTAGTTGTATTGTACATTAAACAAATAATTATGGGAGAACCTTGAGGGAGGAAAAGAAAGATTAGACGAAAAATTATGCATTCACTAAATCAGATTGGGCATAGCCCTTACACTTTAATAGAGAATCCTAACTAGCCTACTAACAAAATCGTAATAGCCCACTAATAAAACTAATAATAGAAATAGCAATCAACTCCCTAATAATTATGAAAATGGCCTAAGACCCCTTAGGTGGCCATCTCCTATATACAACAACCCAATAGATGATCTTAATTTCCCATAGTGAGTACTAAGTCTATTAGCAAATCAATAGTACATAAATTACTATCATTAAACTTAAAACTCTACTCAAATGATTTACAAAGAGTCTTCTTTACTTAAGGTTGTATTTATTATGCATTCCATGTGTGATGCATCATGTGCAATACTTCACTAATCAAGTATGTTTCTCTTGATATTTGTATTATTTGTTTGATGACACAAAAAAACTGTTTTTTTGTTTTTCACAAACAATTAAACTAAATGAAACAAATCAAGCAACCAAAAACCTACTAAAAATAATTGAAAACAATTTTTATTTTGTTTTGTGTCCCAAAAAATTTTCAAGTAAAACAAGGAACAAAAATTTCCTATGAAACTATTATAGGCAAATAATGTAAGAACATATGTGGCAATATGTACTGTATTGGTTTATTTTGGTAAAGAAAATAATGTCAAATTGACATGTATTTGGAGTCATAGGATAAAATTCTTATTTCTCAAGATCACATGGTGAAGATGCAGCAAATTAGAAGACTCAGAAGTGTTTTGCATATTTAAACATGCACCACATCATATTTATATACCTATAATGAAAGGTCTATCATACTAAAGTGTAAGAAAAAGAATGAGTGAAAAATTACATAAGTATATAAAATTTTAGTCCAAGATTAATTGGGATTAAAAAGATATTAATTGGTAAGAATTTTTATTTTTGACATTGTTGTAGTACTATAGCAAATCATTGTAGCCATAATGTAGCAATTTACTTTAGCAGTTACTATTCATTGATTGGTCACTTATTGTAGTAGCCTTTACAAAATTTAGCCGAGATGATTGCGATTGATCTCTAAAACTCGCAGTTTCCTAATATAGGTTATTCTTAGTTGAATTTGATTTTTATGTAATGTCTAATACCTAAATCGACTTGGTTATATGTATAAGGGGTGTTTTGGATGTGGAAAAAGAGGGAAGTTATAGCTAGCATATTGAGAGATTGGTGAGTCTTTATCTCTTTTGTTTGTACATTACTTTTTCTTTCCTTTTATTTGTACATTACTTTTTCTTTTTGTTTGTACACTACCCCAAGTCTCTATAAAAAGAGACCACTTTGTAATGGAAAAGCAAGCCTTTCTCCGGCAAGCTCTTCCTTAAGCCCTCTCACTTGTAAATCTTTCTGCTTTCTTTTGTAATCTTTTCTTTCCACCACTTGTAAATTGTTTCTTTTGTTAATAAATTCCTACTCCTTTGTTCATCCTCTCTTCCTCCATCTTCCACCTCCACCTCTTTTATTTTATTTTCTACGAAACGAAAATAAAATAAAAGAGGTGGAGGTGGAAGATGGAGGAAGAGAGGATGAACAAAGGAGTAGGAATTTATTAACAAAAGAAACAATTTACAAGTGGTGGAAAGAAAAGATTACAAAAGAAAGCAGAAAGATTTACAAGTGAGAGGGCTTAAGGAAGAGCTTGCCGGAGAAAGGCTTGCCTTCCCATTACAAAGTGGTCTCTTTATATAGAGACTTGGGGTAGTGTACAAATAAAAAGAAAAGTAATGTACAAACAAAAGAGATAAAGAAAAAGTAATGTACAAATAAAGAAAAGAAAAGGAGGATAAGAATATCTATCCAAAAGAATCTTCTTTAAGAGTTGTCGGTAATAATGCATAAAGATAGATGTCTTTATGTGCCATTATTCATAAAGTAGATAACTTTATGGTCTTCTTTATCTTTGTGGAGAATCTTTTCAGGGCTCCATAGCATTATCTAAGTTGTTTTCTTCAATGGAGTCAAGGCTGTTGTCACTTTCATAGTCTGCATCAAAGAATTCTGGTGGATGAGTAATTTCATGCCATCTATTAGACCATTGATCTTCTTGATATTCCAAGGCATCCAGGAAAAGATTCCTAGTGTTCTTTGTCATGGGGATTTTTCCTTTGTTTATTCTTGCTCCAATCCCTCCGATAAGAGTGCTGTCATAATTACTGCACTGAATTATTGTCCTTTGGGTCTGGACTGTGGTGATAAAACTTTGGACTCTTCTGTTGTGTTGTAGCTTTCGTTTTATTTCCAGTAAACCAAAGGCTCTTGCTTCATTTATCGTCTCATTGCTAATAAGTCCTTTCTTTAGTTCCTCAAGATCCAGGAGTGTTACTTCTTCATCATAGCCCCAATAGCTATTCATGAGAGCTTGGTCCATATTGCTTATTTTAGCTTTAGACAGCTGTAATAAATGTATAGGAGGGTAACATTCTCCATCCTTCTCCCATTCTGGTGAAGCCGTTGTAATAGTGAGAACTATATGGGGTTCATCAATATATCTGACAAATCTTTTTGTCTCTTGTAAAATAATGGGAGAGAAATTTCTTAATTTTCAAACATCCTGGATATATAATTTTTTAATAAAGCCCCATTCAAAAAGTTTAATAAGCTTTTCTTGATCTTTGTCTTCGGGCTTATTTATGATCAGTTGAGGAACTGATGAAGTAACTCCTTTGACTATCTTATAGTCTTGTTTATCAAGGTAATAACCATTCCAAATATCAAAGTGTCTGTTTCCACTCTTGTTGAGTAGTGGGTTCCATGGTCTGAATCTTCTCAATAAGTTCAGGAGGTAATTTAGCTGTCCAAATCCATTCAGTATAAATGGTTCTTAAGATCTTAGAGGACATTTTACATGAAGTAACAATATCCTGCATTTTTGAAGCCACAAAATTATGCTTTTCCTTTGGAACTGTTAAAAAAACATTTGAAACCATTTGCAAGTGTTCCAAAAAGGAATTGTAGGATTGATTTTGAAAATCATTTAATAAGTTATCTAATAAGATTTTTTGGAAAAGAGATAACTTATTATTTGTTTTAAAGCAATTTTTTGGATCACGAATGATTCCAATTTTGTTGTTTTTCCAAACAACATGGCTTTTTGGCAAAGCCACAGCCATCACCGGATTTGATGTGTCTTTACCCGTAGCCGGACACTCGGGACTAGCTTGGAATTCTTGAGGATCCAAGTCCTTGTGGTTTTTATAGTGTTTTCCCACACTATTTGCGTCATTATTGACGGTTTCGCATAATTGCGTTGTTGTCTTTCTTGAAGAAAGAATATTGTTTTTGAAATCATGATAGATTCCAATTTCTGGAGCTATCATTGAACTTTTTCCTTTAGATGAGGATGAAACTTCGGCGAGTTTCTGGTCCATTTCTGTGTCCAGATTTCTGATAAGAAAATCAAATAAAGAGTCAGCAACATTATTGGGATCATAATTAAATTGAGGAGATTAACTCTGTGTTCGTGAAGGCGCGGTCAGGTATGTAGGGGAAGGAGAGGACTTTCTTCCTTTCGGGGAAGGAGGGGATTAACCTTTCCGCTTTTCCCCTTTCTCTTACACTTGTTATTATGTTGCAAGGTTGTTAGATTACTTGCTTGGTTTTACCTGTTATGATAAGGTGGGGACTTCTTCTTTTGCTTGAGTTTGAAGTGATATGGTGTTATGTTATCTTTCATGCTTTCCTGAATTGAATAGAGCCAAGGCGTTATCCCGTTTATCTGATGTCAAGGGAGTTTGCCATTTTTCCTCATTTGTTCATGAAAGGAAAATATGAGAGATGATGTTGTGCCAAATTTGTCATGGAGGATTTAAGTAAAAGATGAAGTTCTAGCCAATTTTATCATAATAGGTAGAACTAGGTGTTTTTTACTGCTTTGCTTTATAATTACAAATGTTTCTTTATTTTTCTCTTGGTTGGAGTCCCTTCTTGCAAAAGAAGTATTCTGATCTCCTTTTTTATTTCCCTATATACTTGATCATGTCTTCTGAATACTTGCGAGCACCTTTAACTTATCATTTATGTTTTCTAAATTATTCTATAAACCAGAAAAATTTATTAAGAATTCCGAAGTTGAAGAATTTTCCAACATAGAGAATCATCTCAGAAATTGGCATCTACCTGAGGTAGAGCCTAAAAAGGTTTATAATATTGGAACCTTTGATTTAAAAACTAGTGTGTCAGTAAAAACTACTGAACAGACAATTCCCATAGATGATAGCAATAAGACTATCCAGCTCTTAAGAGAACAAGATATCTCCCATCATATGGATAAATATAAATATTTACATATTGGCCTTATTCAGGTTGCTTTAAAACCTTTAACTTTAGAAGGTTTAAATACATGCTTTATATTATGCCTACGTGATGCTAGATGCTTGAATTTCCAGCAATCTCTTATGGGTGTCATTGAATCCACCTTGTCTAATGATCCAGTCTATTTTGACTGCTTTCCTAATTTATGCTTATCTTTATCTGATAATAATCTTCTAGATGCCGTAACATTAGACCTAGAATCTATGGGTTATGATTTTAAACAAGGATCTGAGCATATTAATATTGCTTATCGTATTTATTATAAGGTCATGAATACCTTAACCCCTAATATAAGACTTATAAGTACTAAAGGAAAAACTACCCTAATTGAAACAAATCTTAAAAGATCTAATGTTGTAGTTAGAAAACTCATTAATTGGAATGAGATACAATTCCCTGAAAGATGGAATTTGCAAAGTGCAATTCCTCAACAACCCCTAATAAATAGGGACCTAGATCAAATTGTTCAAACTCCTGATGGAGATGTTGAAATAAGATTTTCGGGTGTTAGAATTACAAAGCTCAATATTACAAATTATTCCGATAAAGGAAGTACTTCTTCTAGAAAATCTGTTTCTGAAAGAATTTCAATTGATAGATTATCACCTTATGAGGTTGAGGAAGTTCGTACTTCCAATATAAACATTCCACATGGAATCTATAAGAAGAATTCTTCTCCTACTCCAACAGAAATGGAGTTTCAAATATCCACAGTTCAAACTGAATTTCAGGTTGATAGAAATATGATTAATCAAGAATTTTATTTACCTAAAAACAAAAATTTTAGGGATTGGTATTTTAAGACCTTTTCAAAGACTCAAATTAATGAGTACAAAGAAATGTATTACAAATTCTTATATGATAATAGGATTATCATTTATTTTAAACAATGGTTTGAGACTTATAGTCCTTATAATAACAAAAATATGATGGTCATAACTGATCATTATAAAAATTGGACTACTAAAGAAGGGAAAAATTTAAGATCCATACACCCTCCTTCTAGTCCTCTACAAATAAATAATAATAACCAAATTTTGGAAACCACTCCTTTCTCCCAAATTACGGGAGACAATACAAATCCTTTACAACAAACCATTATAAAACAAAATAATCATATAAATCTGAATTTACAGACTATTAATAATCAATTAATTAGAATTGAAGACCAAATAGGAAAATTTTCCTACAACCCAATATCTCAACCAAGTTCTTCAGGATTAACACCAATGATAAAACCTCCCATAACAATTCCTGATTTTAAACTTGGAAAAGCTCAACCTTGTGATAATGAACTTCTTGAACAACTCACTGATAGATTAATAAATCTTAGTATTAGAAAACCTAATAAGAATATTGCGATGATATCTCATCAAAATCCATTAATAAAACCTGCACAAGAATCAATTAATGATCTTAATTTTAAGGGGAAGAAAAATTTAGTTACTCCAACAGCTCCAACTAGGACTTATTACCCACGTCCTACACCTATGGATCTTCTTTTTGAAGAAGACAGAAATGTTACTTATTCAGTCTTTGATCCTAGTAGCATTTATGAATGGAATATAGATGGACAATCTGAATATTTGATTTCTATTATCCTTCATAGGATGTTAATGTATGCCACAGTTAGCAGAGCTGCCAAAAACTCAGACAAACAAATAACTCTGTTTATAACTGCTGGCTTTACAGGCCAATTAAAAGGATGGTGGGATCATATTTTAACCCCTCAACAAAAGGAAGAAATTCTTAATTCTAAAAGAATTATTACCAATACCACCTCAGATGAAAAAGGGCAAACCCTTTATTATCAAACTGAACATGATGATTCCATATATACTTTAATTCAAAGTATATTAAAACATTTTGTTGGAAATACTCTAATCAATCATGATCGAAATATAGAATTACTTATGAATCTTAAATGTCCCACCTTAACCCATTTTAGGTGGTATAAAGATGTCTTTCTTTCTAAAGTTATGCATCTTGAAGATGGCAATAGCCAATTCTGGAAAGGGAAGTTTATTTCTGGACTTCCACTTATGTTTGCTGAAAAAATTAGAACCAGACTTAGAGATAAATCAGGATCTCCATCTATTATGTATGATAATTATACTTATGGAGAACTTATTAGTGAATGTATTGCAGAAGGATTATCTCTGTGTAATGATATTAATCTAAAAAACCAGCTTAAAAAGCAAAATATTACAGGAAAACAAGAAATAGGACAATTTTGTGAACAATTTGGCTATAATCTTGGTCCTTCTTATCCACAAAGAAAGAATAAGAAATCATCTTATAAAACCCTTAAACCAAGGTATAAATCTAAAAAGAAAATTGAAAAAAGAAATAAGAAAGAAAAATCTAAAGAAATCACTTGTTTCAAGTGCAATAAAAAAGGACATTATGCTAATAGATGCAAAAATTCAAAATCCGAAGACATTAAGGATAAGATCAATAGAATCATAAAAGATGAGGACATGGCAGAAAAGTTATATAATCTCTTAATAGAAGATGATGAGGAAAGATCTACTTCCTCAGAAGAAGATACTCTTCAAATTGATGAAATTTCATCTACTTCCGATTCTTATACAGAAGAAGACAATGGAGAGTGTTCTTGTACAGGAACACATGATTATTATTCTGCTATTTTGAATATGAATGGTCTAAGCCTAAATGTATTAACGGCCAATCAATCCTTCATATTAGATCTTATAGATCAAATTCAAGATCCCCAATCTAGGAGGATGGCTATTGAAAAGTATTTGGAAAATGCTTCCAATGAGTCAAGCAAAGCTCAAACAAATTATGAACCTATAGTTCCCTACACCTTATCAGAGGTTTATAATAAGATGAAAGAACCCAAAAAAGAAAAGGAAATATATAAAGGGGACGTAAAAGAAGAAATTTTTAAACTTCAAGAAGAAATAAAAATTCTAAAACTTAGAGTTACAAATCTAGAAAACTCTACAAATATTATTTCTAATATAGAAGAACGTGATGAGATTCATCAAGAAGAAAATAATAAAGAAGCAACTGATTACTTACAAATCGTGAATAATCTTACCTATCAAAAATGGGTCATAAATATTAAACTAGTAATAAATAAAGAATTTAATATTGAAACTATTGCTCTGATAGATTCAGGCGCTAACATGAATTGTATTAAAGGAGTAATTCCTATTAAATATTTTGAAAGAACAGATCAATCCTTGAACACTGCCGATGGTAGTACAATCTTCGTGGAACATAAATGATTAAACTCTTATATTAATAATAGTGGAATATGTATTCCAGTAAACTTGGTTTTAATAAAAAACCTAACACAATATATGATATTAGGAACTCTCTTCCTAAACATGATTCAACCCATTAAAATTGATAATGAAGGAATCACAACCATAATAAATGGAAAAGAAATAATATTTTCTTTTGTTTCACAACCTTTGATAAGTCTTATAGACCAAGTCAAAGACAGTCTAATATTTGATGAAAAGAGGTAAATCTCCTCAATTTAATTATGATCCCAATAATGCTGCTGACTCTTTATTTGATTTTCTTATCAGAAATCTGGACACAGAAATGGACCAAAAACTCGCCGAAGTTTCATCCTCATCTAAAGGAAAAAGTCCAATGATAGCTCCAGAAATTGGAATCTATCATGATTTCAAAAACAATATTCTTTCTTCAAGAAAGACAACAACGCAATTATGCGAAACTGTCAATAATGACGCAAATAGTGTGGGAAAACACTATAAAAACCACAAGGACTTGGATCCTCAAGAATTCCAAGCTAGTCCCAAGTGTCCGGCTACGGGTAAAGACACATCAAATCCGGTGATGGCTGTGGCTTTGCCAAAAAGCCATGTTGTTTGGAAAAACAACAAAATTGGAATCATTCGTGATCCAAAAAATTGCTTTAAAACAAATAATAAGTTATCTCTTTTCCAAAAACTCTTATTAGATAACTTATTAAATGATTTTCAAAATCAATCCTACAATTCCTTTTTGGAACACTTGCAAATGGTTTCAAATGTTTTTTCAACAGTTCCAAAGGAAAAGCATAATTTTGTGGCTTCAAAAATGCAGGATATTGTTACTTCATGTAAAATGTCCTTTAAGATCTTAAGAACCATTTATACTGAATGGATTTGGATAGCTAAATTACCTCCTGAACTTATTGAGAAGATTCAGACCATGGAACCCACTACTCAACAAGAGTGGAAACAAACACTCTTTGATATTTGGAATGGTTATTACCTTGATAAACAAGACTATAAGATAGTCAAAGGAGTTACTTTATCAGTTCCTCAACTGATCATAAATAAGCCCGAAGACAAAGATCAAGAAAAGCTTATTAAACTTTTTGAATGGGGCTTTATTAAAAAATTATATATCCAGGATGTTTGGAAATTAAGAAATTTCTCTCCCATTATTTTACAAGAGACAAAAAGATTTGTCAGATATATTGATGAACCCCATATAGTTCTCACTATTACAACGGCTTCACCAGAATGGGAGAAGGATGGAGAATGTTACCCTCCTATACATTTATTACAGCTGTCTAAAGCTAAAATAAGCAATATGGACCAAGCTCTCATGAATAGCTATTGGGGCTATGATGAAGAAGTAACACTCCTGGATCTTGAGGAAATAAAGAAAGGACTTATTAGCAATGAGACGATAAATGAAGCAAGAGCCTTTGGTTTACTGGAAATAAAACGAAAGCTACAACACAACAGAAGAGTCCAAAGTTTTATCACCACAGTCCAGACGCAAAGGACAATAATTCAGTGCAGTAATTATGATAGCACTCTTATCGGAGGGATTGGAGCAAGAATAAACAAAGGAAAAATCCCCATGACAAAGAACACTAGGAATCGTTTTCTGGATGCCTTGGAATATCAAGAAGATCAATGGTCTAATAGATGGCATGAAATTACTCATCCACCAGAATTCTTTGATGCAGACTATGAAAGTGACAATAGCCTTGACTCCATTGAAGAAAACAACTTAGATAATGCTATGGAGCCCTGAAAAGATTCTCCACAAAGATAAAGAAGACCATAAAGTTATCTACTTTATGAATAATGGCACATAAAGACATTTATCTTTATGCATTATTACCGACAACTCTTAAAGAGGATTCTTTTGGATAGATATTCTTATCCTCCTTTTCTTTTCTTTATTTGTACATTACTTTTTTTTTATCTCTTTTGTTTGTACATTACTTTTCTTTTTGTTTGTACACTACCCCAAGTCTCTATATAAAGAGACCACTTTGTAATGGGAAGGCAAGCCTTTCTCCGGCAAGCTCTTCCTTAAGCCCTCTCACTTGTAAATCTTTCTGCTTTCTTTTGTAAACTTTTCTTTCCACCTCTTGTAAATTTTTTCTTTTGTCAATAAATTCCTACTCCTTTGTTCATCCTCTCTTCCTCCATCTTCCACCTCCACCTCTTTTATTTTAGGAGAACATAGAGTTTTCATTTGGTTACAAGTTTTGAAGATCAATTTAATTAACCAAAAGTAAGTAAAATTCACAACACATCACACACAACTTAAGAAGTTGAAATAAAGTTCTTCAATAGGAGATTGAAAACTTAAGACTAAAGTCATAAACAAGAGGAGCTTGTTTGTTGATGCTAGAAGAAGGAGGAGACAAAGAAATGAGGGTGAAAGCTTCGAGGCTTGAGGTGAAAAGACTTGAAGGGCAATAACAAAAGAAGAGGGTAATGGGAGATACGTAAAAGTCTTCACAAGATTTTGGCGGTTTGCTCATTTCATGTAAGGTATTGCTTGCTAGTGTATTGATTTTAGGCTAAGAGTGGTTGCCATAAATTTTTACCCTAATTTGGGTTTTTCACGTAAAATTTGTGTGATTTCATGTGTGGTTGAATGATTATGGTTTGATTTATGATGAAATGGATCATGAATGTGCTTTATCATTATTTTTTTTATTCAACTTCTAAATAAATTCCTGCGC
Organism: Saururus chinensis; assembly: GCA_035235625.1. Taxonomy (NCBI): domain Eukaryota; kingdom Viridiplantae; phylum Streptophyta; class Magnoliopsida; order Piperales; family Saururaceae; genus Saururus; species Saururus chinensis. The sequence goes on from CP141144.1 coordinate 27,304,097, forward strand.
ATAGAAGCTTAAACTCTTAATTGCTTACTTGATAAAGTACTATGGTTAGAAAAATTTGTGATCCAATAAACCATCCAGACAGATATTAAATTCTCAAGAAAGTCTAATGACTTTCATAAGGTTAATAAACCTATTCAAATCCTATGATTTTATAAAAATATCAGCCAATGATGGAAACTCTATTAAAATATGTTTTAATTTAGCAATTTGATCATCAACCAAATCTCAAATAAAATGATGTCTAATACCTATGTGATTTGTGCAAGTGTTGGACAATATTTTGTGAACTTTTGATTGCACTTAGATTATCACAATATAAAGTCATTATGCCTTGATTGATTCCATAATCAATTAACATTCATTTCTTCCACATGAGTTGTGTGCATCCACTACCGACTAATATATATTCTGCTTCTAGAGTTAATAATAAAACACAATTATGCTTTTTGCCATGCCAAGATGCTAAGCAATTTTAAAAATAATGACAACCTCCAAATGTACTCATCCTATCATCTACATTCCCTACCTAGTTTTAATCTGAATGCCCTATTAATTCAAAAGTAGTGTCAAATGGGTATCACAAGCCATATCCTATAGATTCACTAACATATTGTACTATTCATTTTACTACAATTATGTGTGATTCTTTAGGATTAGCTTGATATCTAGTATATACTCTTATACTAAGTGAAATATTTGGGCAATTAGTAGTTAAATATAAGAGACTACCTATTATGATTTTATAAATGGTTTGATTAACAAATTTACCTAAAGCATCCTTACTTAACTTGATAGAAAGGGACATCAGAGTCTTGACATGTTTTGCATGTTGTAATTCAAACTTCTTTACAAGATCTTTTGCATACTTTGATTTTGAGATGAGGACTTTTAAATCTATCTATTGTACCTACAAACCAAAAAAATAACTCAGTAAACCTTCTATACTCATTTCAATTTCCTTAATCATCTCTGTTACAAAAGCTTTGGAAAATTTGTGATTGGTAGATCTAAAAATTATATTATCAACATAAATCTGTGTCATCACAACATGCTTTTCAACTTTTTGATGACCAATGTTTTATCAACACCACCCCTTGCATAGCCTTGCTTCGTTAGGAAAAGTTAACATGTCATACCATGCTCTTGGTGCCTGTTCAACCTATACAAAGCTTTCATAAACTTATATACATAATCATGATGATGAGAGTCCACAAAATCTTTATGTTGTTCTACATGCACTTCTTCATTCAAATTTTGATCTAGAAGACACTATTGACATTCATTTGATATACCATAAATTTTAAATTACAAGCCAAGGAGTAATTTAATAGTTTCAACTCTAGCAACGGGAAAAAATGTCCCATGAAAATCTATGCTTTCCACCTATGTGTACCCATGAGCAACAAACTAGGCTTTATTTCTATCCACATTACCTTGTTCATCTATTTTGTTCATGTAGATCCATTTTGAACCTATCACATTGCATTATTTAGATCTTGGAATAAGATAACATACATATTTCTTGTGAATTAACCTAATTCTTCTTGCATTGCATTGATCCATTTCACATCCTAAAGAGTTTCATCTATTTTCTTTGTTTACGTGAGAGACACATAACAAGAAAAGTTAACTTATATTTCAAATTTATGTCTTGTTCTCACTCATTCTTTGATGTCTCCAATTACATTTATTTCAAGATGATCTTTTCAAAACCAAATATGTACTTGACCATGTTGAACTGGTGGTTCCTATAAATTATCATGAGCTTGTGAGTCATGAATATGATCATCATCATAAACTTCCACCAATACATGTTCTTTTTTATATGCATCACTGATAACATTACATGAGTAATTATAGTCATAGAAATCATCAACTTTATATCTTCTTTTTTCATTTTAAACCTTTTGATCAGTAAAGATTTTTGTATCATACACAATCACATTTGGATATTCTATGACACATTGAGTTCTTTTATTTAACACCCTATATGTCTTACTTATCAAAGAATATCTAAGGAAGATCTCATCATCACTATTACTATCAAATTTTCCTAAAACCTCTTTTTCTTTCAAGATGTCACAAGGGCTTTAAAATACGAATGTTTTTGACAATGGGTTTATTTCCTCTCCACAACGCATAACATATTTAGACTGTGCCAAGTCTTAAATGGACTTAATTATAGGTATATGGCAGTGCTCACAACTTCTTCCCAAAAGTGTTTGACTAAGTTCTTCTCATTTAACATCACATTAACCATCTCCTTGATAGTCCTATTCTTCCTTTCAACAATTCTATTTTGTTGTGGGGTTTTAGGGCTAGAAACTCATGGTGAATTACTTTGAAAATAAAATTAGTAAATTCACCTCCTCTATCATTTCTAATTGTCTTGATGTTTAGTCAACTCAAATTTTGTATGGTCAAGGTAGTGATTTTAAATGATTCAAAAGCATCTCACTTCTTTCTAAGAAAATTTATAGGTAAATCTTGATAGGTCATTCACTACCACTAAGATATACTTCTTTCCACCAAAGCTAGTAGTTTGCATTGCTGCCATGAGTTCCATGTGTATCAACTGCAATAGTCTCTTAGTTCACACATGCTTCAACTTCTTGTTATGAGATTTAGATTTTTTACCCTTTTGATAAGATCCACATACATGCTTTTTATTGGTTTTCAAAATTAAGGAACCTCTAATGATCTTGTTCTTAGTAATTTATTTCAAATCTTAGAAATTAACATGTCATAATCTTTGATACAACAAATAAGTATTATCAAGCAAAATAAGTTACCAAAGTAAACAAGATCAAACAAATAACAATTATTATCTAGATTTGTCAATAATAAAACATGTTTTCTTAGTAAACTTCACAGCAAATCAAGAATCACAATTTTATTAACACTTAAATGATTAGCTTTCAAACCACTTACATACATGGAATTGTCAAAATAAAGTAATCAAGAAACTCTTAGTGTGCCTATTCCATTTATGTTTATGATACTCCCATCTACAAAAGTAACTTACCTATTATATTTCTCTACCAAGTTTGTTAACCAAGATTTGTCATTAGTCATGTGTTTTAAACATCCACTATTTAGGCACCACATATTAATGTTAAGATTTCATAACAGTGTGCACTATGTTGTATTTCACTTCCTCTTTATTCACCCAAATTGTCTTTATTTTCACAAACTCTTAAAGATCACTCAAGTTTTGTGATAACCATTATCAGTATTCAACTTATGAGATTTTGTTAATGAATCATGTGTGTAAGCCTTATTTCCAAGATTATGAACCTTTGCACTAAGTTTCCTCAAGTTTCTACCTGTCCATGTGATTTTTCTTAGTAATTCAATTTGAATATCCTCTCTACCAATTGGTGGCATCTTCACTAATTTGTTTTTGCTAAGCTCAAATTTATTCACTAGTTCCTACTAGTCAATTATTTTCTAACCAAGGTTTTAAAGTTAGAAGAACTAGTACCATTTTTGTCAAAATTATGAGCCTTAAAAAATATAGTACATTCTAGAGAATTAGAATTCTTATGTTCACATACCTTAGTTCACTTTTATCACTTCAAAATTTTCCTAGAGAGAGAATTTTATCAATTTTTTCTTTACCTTTGACAAATTCTTTCAACTTTGCATTAGAAGTTTCAATTCTTCTTTTAATTTTTCAATTTTCAAAAGTAACTTATGGTTCTTATGATCACACAAAGATTTATCATGCATGAGTGTAGAATTCTCATTTTCCATAGTACAAAACTTTGATCTAAGCATTTTCAATTCATAAAAAATATGGTTATTCCAAGTCACAATAAAATTTAAAATAAATAAAAATAAGGTAATCATGTTTTTGAATACCATGGTAACCAAAAGCACAATTAATCCCAAAAATATAAAGATCACCTCAGCTAGCACTTGTTTTTTGTCATTATAAATGTTTAGTAACACAAAACCGAGAAAAATAAAGTGTCACTAACCAATAATTGAGTTTTAAGATTTATTTTCCCCTTTAAAAGAAAATAAGCTCTGATTTTGCTTTAATCAATGTGCATAATTCCTATGTGTTCTATCAAACGTTTAGCAAATAATTTTTAAATCTAATATTTCTAAATATTGAATTCATTGATCCCCATAGTGACATATAGTTGATCGAGTTTTCACTCCAAAAACTCACAAAGGGTGCAAATTTGAGCTAGGATGCTATTTGGCAAGGATTTGCATGAGGAAACATCATACTTCATCAAATTTTTTCAAGATTTAGCCTACAGCCAAAGTGAGCTCTGAAACTATAATTTTGATTTTTAGTGAATTTTTAATGGTTTTTAATTATTTTTGAATGGATAGGATTGTTAAGAATTACCCGATTTACATTTCTACAAAATTTTATGTGATTTGCATCGTTGGATTTTTAGATTTCTCAAAAAATCTAACTCAATTTCAAGTTTTTACTCAAAATTTGGGGTCCCATTAGAATTAGTGTTGCGATAGTTCTTGTGGGGTTGGCGCGACTACCTCTACTAACCTTGGACCCTATGGCCCATACCGGCTCACCCGTATTGCGAATAACATAGACCAAAATAGGCCCGAGCCCATACCTTGGTCCAACACAGCACACTCTCGTGTCGGAGCATTTTGGTCTTGCTATATTTAGCAAATTTGATTCCGTGTCTTTAATGTGTACCAAGACATGGGAACAGGGATGAGGAATACACTCACTCAGAGTTATAGAATAGCATTGTTGATGCAAGGGCAATTATTCTTGGCCAAGCATCTGAAATGAGTGCTGGTATTAAACTGCCAATAATATTCTAGACTTGATGGCGTCTTCAATGTTAATAGATTGAGCAACTGAATCAATCGCTGTGGATTTGGTCTGAATGAATCTTATTTTGATGAGATCATCATCATCGTATGCCTTAACCCATGTAAAGAAACATATAGAGCCAAATTTTTATGTCCGCAGGCTTTCGTGAATATAAAGAAGGGACAAATGAAGGTTCAACCATCTTCTTCATGATCAAACACATTTCCAAATACGAGATTCCAATTTTCATGAGATATGTGCAACAAATGCATAATGTGGCGGTTGCTTTTCTCCAATATTCTTCTTTCTGCTTCTCTGCTGTTAGCTATTTTGACATAACAAGTTACAAAATTGTTTAATCGGGAACTAGTAATGGAAACACCATTCTTTTATAAAGAGGAGGAGAAAGGCACCATAACTTATGCTTATGAACCCAGTTTAAGACTTCCAATTATGCAAAGAATTACACAGTTTATGTATAATTTAATCCAGCACATCATATCACAAAAATAGAAAGATATAGAGTGGAGAAAATTAAGGAAACAACTATATTTTAGATTAAAAAGAAAGAAGACCGTGTTAAATGAGCTATAAATTTTACAAGCTTAATCCGGTGGTCAATGATGCATCTCCTCTAAAATTAGACCATCCAGACAGGGAATATAAAAGAAGAGGTGAGACTAAAGAGCCTCAATCACAGTTTTAATAACCAGACCGGTCTGACCAGGTTTAGTCCGATTTACTTGGAGCCCGTAAAATTTTTGGGTTGGGTCATCAGTTTTTTTGGCCATGATCCGGTTAGTACAGAGCAACACAGTTGGTTAAACCGTTACACTCTGCAATTCAAATTGATTTGAGTTGGCAAGCCATTGCATGAGCCAAGTCTAGATATTCTAAACTGTAATACATTATTTTCTGTTATAATTGTCATGTAATAATATATGCTTAAATAATAGCTTCATTTTCCAAAAATATTTGTTCTATATTAATAGATTTATTTTGTAAAAAAACAGTTATCATAATTAAGGGTTGGTAATTTGGCAAATGTCTGGCCCGCTCAAGTCCATTCAATTACAGCCTGAGCCTATTAATCCCGACTACTCACAATCGACTTAAAAACAAATGGTCATAAACCAATTTCAAGCACTTAACGTGCTATAATTGTATTCAACTTAAAAAGAGTTATTTTTAGCCTCATAATAAGATATAACTTGAATATATGATAATTTTTCACTTTTGGGGTTGAATTTTAGCTAGGGATTGCTATTATACTATTTTTGAGATGAAAAATAAATATAAATTCCTAAATCCCAACATGCATTAGCTGTGAAGACACCTTTTTTAAAACAATTTTCTAAATATCACTTATGGATTTCCATTATACTATTTTTTAGATAGCACATTTTGCCAACCTAGGTAACACTTCATTAGGTCTTTATTTATTTATTTATTTATTTTCATACACATAATTCTTTTTATTTTTTGGAACATAACATAGGCTTTAGTCATAAGGACACAAGATTGAGGAGTGATTGTGGAAAAGAAAAAAAATTGAGGATTGACTATAGGAAAAAAATTGATAAATCGGTGCCTTAAGTATTACAATGCTAACATTAGGTTAGATGACAGAAGCTATCTGGTCTTGCCCAGAAACATATCACATTTGTCTGTTCAGTGGGTCTATTTCTTGTGTTTGGTAGTGCCTTCGTTGCACTTAATATAGTAGTACAAAAACCATGAGTGTAACCAAAATAATAGAATTTAGCTTATAGTTAAAAATGTAAGATGGAGTCCTTGCTAGATGACAATGAGGCTTGTTAGTTCCCTTTTGGTAATTCTTAGTAGTCTATTTCAATTCAATAAACTGATGTTACTTATTTCTCCCCATCATGATTAGCGATGCTACTTAGACCCAACCCTATTGCGTTAGGTTTGGGTTTTTAATTTAACCTGAATAGTTATTCGGGTCGGATTTGAGTTTACAAATTTTTAAATGATATCAGATTCAGGTTTTACAAAACCCGACCTAAATAAGGTTATAAATATAAATTTTATACATTTTCTTTGTATTTTGATAAAACTTGACCCAACCCTAATGGGTCGGGTTTGAGTTTCCAAATTCAACCCAAATTGCTATTCGGATTCGGTTTGAGTTTTCCATTTCTTAAATGGTATCAGGTTCGGGTTCAGTAAAACCCGACCCAAACCCGACCTGGTGACATACGTAATCAGGAGGCATAATTTTATGTGTTTTGTAATGCATAATTTTGAACTCCAATTGCAAACAACTTTCGTTACCAATGTTGGCTTTCTTCTTCTAACTAGGATTTATAGAACATTACTTCTCAATAATCAACATCACTTGATTTGGCTTCTTTAGCATTCATCCATGGAAGATGATGGAATATTACAGTATTTAGGGTACTACTACCTAGTGCTTACATGTCATTTGCACTAGTAACTGGGTTACTTCAGCATTTCATCCACCACATATGATGAACTATTAATGAATTTTTAGCACTAAGTGAAGCAATAATTTTACCACTAACCCATCTCGTTTATTACGATCATATAAATATGCTAGAAATAGCCTTTTCAGCTAGTTCTCAACTTGAAGGCATGAGTTGTAAATTTTTGGCGCAAGTGTTTCATCCTCTTCAATGAACCAACACTCTTATCTTAATAAAGTGACCTACAATAATGTAGCATTCAATCCTTAAATCTTTCTACTTAAAAAGCCAAATCTAGATGCAAACTTTTTGGAGAGAAAAAAAATCACTCGCGTGAGTAAAAGAAAAAAAACAACAATTATTATATTAAAGACAAGGATTAAGAAGGTGATATGTAGCTTTTCCCAATAAGGTGATATGTAACTTACGCTTTGAAGGAAGGAAAATTTCAAGTTCTTCAAACAAAATAATAAAACCAATTAAGATGAAGGAAAACAAAATGAGTAAGATTGAGGAATATGAGGACAAAAAGAAGAGAAATTTAGAACATGAGTAGATGGTGTTTATAGCGAGAAAGTGAACTTACAATGGGCGGAGAAAGTGAACTCACAATGGGCTGAGTCATGATCCTCTGGACATTGGTGGTCACCATGATTGTAAATCATCTACAAACTTCAAAAGCTTATCAATAAATTTATCCAAAAGATATCATCCAAAGGTGACCAGAAAATAATTATCAGCCAAAAATATGTCAAAAGAAGAATTCAAATAGTTTAGTATATGTAGTATGACACATCAATGTTCTTCTCATTGCAAGACTACCACCTCATACCAATATGAATTGCATTAAAACAAAATAAAAGCACACAAGTTGTTACACTATTTAAAATGCAGAAACTAATTTACCAATAAGCTACAAGCTGGAATACTTTGCATTCTAAAACATTAAAATCAGGTAAACTGTTAACATGTAAAAAAGACATATTCCTTACATATAGTAATTAAATTAAAAAGTTACATAAAATACTTAACTTACAAATGACTTAAAAAACAAAATAAAATAAAAAACTAATATTTCTCAAGCCATCTCAGGTCCAATAATCATAAAGAGCAATGATTTGCCCTCAATAACTGAGTTAATGAGCATAATTTTTGAGTAAACCAAATTTTCACAAACCCTAACTAATTTTTAATCCAATGAAAAACATAAAGACTAGATAGAAAGTACTCATCAAGATTTCACTTATAAATTTTAAAAGAAGTTGACAACGGAACTAAAAAACATAATTAAAAATGGATATATAAAATGCTACAACTTACATAATAGTATTAAAAAACATTAACTTTTTTAAAATTTCTCTCATGCATATGTTATTATTATACCATCTTTTCAACTTGAGTAAGACTGACCCAAGAACTTATATAGAAATAGGATAAAGTACCAAAAGTCACAAGCTTACAATGAGAAATATTAAAACAAAAGGCTTCACCATGATAACAATTAAAATATCAAAACCTGTCAAGCTACAACCCCATGTCCCTAACACTCATATTATATAAATTCTAGCAATAAAAAATAACATCCACTAGGGTCAAATATCACGACAATACTTGAGAAAACACAGCCTGACTCAAAATTTCTCTATTGCTTCTAACCTGAAAAAGAGTCAGAAAGACAAACACCCTCTACATGCCTCTATAAATAGTAATAAGAAAATTAAAATTGAAACTTGAAAGTAGGAGCTACTTACTAAGTAATCACAGCATGCTCTAGGTGTTGTTAGATCATGAGCAAATACTGATGAAAGAACCTCCATCTCCTCAAGTGCTAGGGTTCAAACATTAAAGAAATGACATTACTTTAATAAATCACATATATCAAATAATATTATTAAATTTTTTAACAACTTAATATATTAACCTTCATATTCATTTTTCAACCAATCTTGGGCACATATCAAATCTTCCTTATTCTTTGGTGTCAAGGAACTTTGATATTGATCAATCACTCTAACCACTTACCCAAAAATTGGATACTTCTGAAAATTCACTTTCCACAAAGCCAAAACATCAAAATCACCAAATACTTGACTGCACAGGAGGACAGGTAAATATAATTCTAAATCATTCTTCATAAATTGTTTTGATGAGGTTTCTTGAAGAAATTTTCCAAGTCTTTCTACCCTACTGTTCCAAGAAACATTTAATAAATCTATATCATCACCTCAAGGGGTTTCATGCCTAACACTACTACTACTGCCAACTCCAAAATAAGAATGTAGTGAACCAAAGTTAGCATTAGATCTAGAGGTATAATCATTATAAAGTAGCACCAAAGGACTTTTAACTTCTTCAATCTTTGATTTACCCAAAACATCACCATAAATTTCTAGAAAATAACAATTAAGTGGTTTCATCTTTATGCTGGGATCAAAAACTACAGCAATTGCTAAAATCATACATGACTTTTCCAATATTTATCAAATTTCTTTAGCATTTTCAAGCTATAGATGACACAAAAATGTTCTCAGTTCCACACCAATGATCCAATTTTAACTTTAACTCACAAATCACACTAAGACAAGCATAAAACATCTTCAAACCCCTATTTACAAATTTAACATTTTCCTATTCTTCATTGGAGGGAAAATGTTTATACTTATTATCCAAACTATCCACTCTGAAAAAGACATTCTTGAACTTCAAAGCTATATCGATTATCATATAAGGTGAGTTTCATGTAGTTTGAACATTAAGAATTAGAGATGATTTTGGTGCTTCTAACTACTTTGCATACAATTTAAACTTTCTCTTCAATAGTGAAGCTTTAACATATTTAACACTCTTATGTATCATGTGGACCACATCTTGTACACATGTTAAAGCATCTTGAAAGATTATATTAAGAATGTGAGCACAACAATGCAAATGAAAGAAGTTGTCATTACAAGGAAGGTATCCATTTGAGACAATAACCTTCTTAAGCTCTCTAACTGTAGAGTCATTTGCATAACAATTATCTAACACAATATTGAATCATTTTCTATCAATATTTCAACCACACAATTTAGTATAAATTAGATTTGCAATGAACTCACATGTTGCCTAGAATCAAATTTGCACAAAATTAATGATCCTTTTTTTCAGCTTCTACTCATGATTAATAAAATGACAAGTTATTCAAAGATGTCCAAGAGTTTATAATGAAGTCCCAAAATGTGTTGTACCGCTTAAGCAACATTCAAGTTTTCTCAATTGATCCAATACTTTCTCCCTCAAAATCTCATAGATATGTAAGCAATCATTTCTAATAGATTATCTTGACATGACAATAAACTGTGGTTGGAGATTCTTTAGAAATCTCTTGAAGACTACGTGGTCAATCATAGAAAAATGATACTCATGCGCAATGATTGTTTCTGCTAAATCCCTCCTACTCTTTTCTTGTTTAAACCTAGAGCTTTCTAGCATTGAAGTTTTATCATGATTTTCACTATCGTTTTTGTAAACTTCACAATTTTCTCTAAGATGTCACTATAACCAAGTTGTTCCTTTTTTACTACCCCTCTTAAGAACTATCTCGCAATAATAACATCTAGTTGTTTCTTGATCTTCTTCTGTAAGCAATTTTGAAAAATGTCACCAGACCTTAAATGTCAATTTTCATTTTCCCTTAAAGTTGGTAGTATTAACTTGAATGCCAACACTCTCATCATCATCATACTCCACAACGTCAATTGAGTAACTATCAATATTTTGTGTCATTTCTATAAATTCTACAATGTATAAAAAAATATAGCAACAAGGAGTAAAAATTCATCGACAATGAAACATTGAAATTCATATAACCAAAATGCAAATGCATGCCAAAACAACAGTCAAGTACATACACATGTTAAAGCTAACCAACCAAAATAATAAATACACTAAAAGAAATGGAAATATTGTTCATTTACTAAAAGAAAAGGGAGCAAATGCATGCCAAAACAAAATTAAGGTGTTGATACATGCTTTATTTGGAACGATCAGTCAAAGCCCTTTTTCTTCTATTATTTTGCAAAAGTAAAAAAAGAGCAATTTAAAACGAGTCAAACATTTAAAAGAGCATATGTTAGACTAGCAAAAGAGATTAAAATATCAAGAATGATGCTACAGGTCCTCCATAAAGAAATGCATGAAAAAAATGAAAGAAGATGAAAGATACAAATAAGAAGAGATGAATACGAAAATGCAGCAAATATTAAAAAATTTAAAGTAACCAAGCTTGGAAGAAATTCACAAATCAAACCACTTCTAGAAAAATGAAAGACAAGCAATCACCTAGCTCCAACCACATAACCATAGCTTACAAAAAAAATAAGCAAAATGCAATAGATCTTGATTATGATAACACACAATTTATGGGCTTGCACTAAATTCTAGAGCAGATGAATCATCAAATTCACCTCATCCAAAAGTAAATTCCACGCAAAAATAAATCCTCACAACAAGAACTAGCAATTTTAAAGTGGAAACTAAAAAGAGTGTGAAATGACAGTAACTTACAATACGCATATTATGAGCTTAAACAACAGTCCACCACGTAAAATGTCTAAAATCATCGGAAATAAAGCAAAAACTTGCTAGAATTTAAACCAGTCATAATGAAACAAAGTTCTTGCTCAGACCAGGGTACAGAAACAGGGCAATTACAAGTTACAACTACAAATGATTAAAGACTTATTATGTCATGTTATAACAATTAAAAAAATCACTTCTACATATAAAAACATGTGCAAATAGGAACTTGATGGATCGTAGGGCTGACAAAATCTAAAGCGACATTACTAAAAATCCCAAATATAAACATACAAATATAACAAAAGTAAAATGAAAACAGGACCTTGCACTGATGTGCCCGATGTGGGCACAATTGGTACAAGGAGTTCTATGCAGGGAAAAGAGGAAGACGCAGGAAAATAACAAAAAAAGTAAACTAGAATTCAATAGCATGCCAAACCAAGGAGGGAGACAACCTTTTATGGGGAGTCGCACCCTCCCACATTGGGAGTTTGCTACTAGTGGGTCCGGTTATCTCGTGGTCCACTAGCGTGCCTATCACAGGTTCATAACTACATAATAATGCCAATCGGCCACTAACATAAGGGAAAGTAGCCTAATGTACTGAAATAAACATAAGTAATAGTCTAGTGTACTGAAATAAAGATAGGTGATGAATCAAGTGCATGTGCACAACACTCCACCACACTTCTGCAAATGCCTTGTCCTCAAGGTGACCAAGATGGGTATCGAGACATAAACTCATCCTCAGATAGCCATATAGCATCCTCTAGTGATTGTCCCTGCCATGAAACCCAAACCTCCATAATAATACGACCGAAGTGGCCAAACGACGCTTATCGATCAACGCTACAGGAATTGGGTTTGAAGAAACAACAGGACCCATCATGAGAGGGGGTGGAACATCAGTGGCCAAGGATGTGTCACCTATGCAACGGCACAGCCTGGAGACATGAAAGACAGGGTGGACCATTGAACCCGGCGGTAGAGTTAGGCGGTAAGTGACCGGACCAATATGCTCCTCAACAACATAGGGCCCATGGAAACGGGGAGCGAGCTTGGTGTGCTCAGGCTGAAATAAGGAGACCTGGCACTGTGGAAGAATAGAGACATAAACCTCACTCACTGCGAACTCTAGATCAGTGTGATGACTATCAAAAAACCTCACTTCATCCTATTTTGAGCCGACGACAAGTTCTCCTTAAGCTGTCAAAAAAACCTCGTCCCGAGTCTGGAGCATATAATCAACCTCAGCCACCGACGATTGATGGGGAACATACAATAGCACTGTAGGGGGCGGCTGCCCATATAACACCTCCAAAGGAGTGAAACCGGCACGAGTGTGGTAAGTGGTGTTCTAAGACCACTCTGCCCACGAAAGAAGCTAAAGCCATCGACGGGGCTGAGACATAGTGAAACAGCACAGGTACTGCTCTAAACACCTGTTCACCACCTCAGTTTGCCCATCCATCTACGGGTGATAAGCAGTGCTTATGTGTAGAGAAGTGCCCTGTAAAGTGAAGAACTCCTGCCAGAACTGAGAGATGAAAACCCGATTGCGATCAGATACAATAGTGCGAGGCATACCGTGCAATTTGGCCACCTCTCGAACATAGAGTTCCGCCACTGACTTCGCGGTGAAAGGGTGACCCAGAGCACAAAAATGAGTGTACTTGGACAACCAGTCTACTACCACCATGATCACCGACTTACCCTATGCCAATAGCAAGGCCTCTACAAAATCCATAGAAACGTCCTCCCATACCTTATCCGGAATGGGCAATGGCTGAAGCAAACCTGTGGGAGATGTCCTAGTAGACTTAGCATGCTGACAAATATCACAAGCGACAACATATGCAGTAACAGCCTGGTAAATGCCCTGCCACAGGAAGCTCTGACTGACCCGCTTATAAGGGCGGAGTGCACCCTCATGACCAGCCAGGGGAGAGTCATTGAAGTGGGCCTAATAGCCGCCGAAGATCAGCAACCTCGGGGACCTAAAGGCGGTCCTTCCAAAAGAGAAGGCCATCTTTCCAAGCAAAGAAGGGCTGCGCCGCTGGGTTAGACTGGAGGGCAGCAATCAAGGTGCTGGTCGGGAAATCATCCTGGTACGCCTGTTTCAATTCAGCAAGGAATGGACAAGTTGGACTAGAAATAGCCAAACACGCACCTGGAGGTACACAGTGAGAAAGGGCGTCGGCCACGGTGTTGTCAGATCCTTTCTTGTACACAACCTCATAATCATAGCCAAGAAGTTTGCTAACCCACCACTGCTGAGCTGGAGTGGACACCCGCTGTTCGAGAAAATATTTGAGTGGTTGGTGGTCAGTACGAATGAGAAACTAGTGGCTAAGCAAATAAGGGCGCCATTTGTCAACTGCGAGAACTATGGCCAGCATCTCTTTCTCGTATATGGACAAGGATAGTGAGTGGCCAGCCAAAGCTTTGCTGAAATAGGCAATGGGACGCTCCTCCTGAAGTAATACCGCCCCTAGGCCAGCATCAAAAGCATCGGTCTCCACCACAAAGGGCCGGCTGAAATCAGGAAGGATCAAAACAGGGGCGGTCGCCATAGCTTTTTTCAGTTTGTCAAAGGCTGCTTGGGCAACCTCGGACCAGTTAAAAGCCCCCTTCTATAACAGCTGAGTAAGAGTGCTAGCAATCTCACCATAGCGGTTAATGAATCTCCGATAGTAGCCAATCAAGCCGAGAAAGCCCCGAACCGCCTTGACGCAAGTAGGAGCCGGCCAGGACAACATGGCAGCCACCTTTGAGGGGTCAATGGCGACGCCGTAATGAGAGATAATATGGCCCAAATATTCCACCTGTGAACTGCCAAATGAACACTTTGAACGTTTAAGAAATAGAGAATTATCTTTTAGAATAGCAAAGATAGACTTGAGATGCTCCAAGTGTTCCCCCCATGACTTGCTACAGACAAGGATATCGTCGAAGAAAACCAGGATGAAGCGATGGAGGAATGGCTAGAAGAGATCATTCATGAGGCTCTGAAATGTGGAAGGGGTGTTTGTCAAACTGAACGGTATAACAAGGAACTCAAAGTGGCCATCATGAGTACGGAAGGTGATCTTGTGCACATCTGCGGGCTGCACCTTGATCTGATGGTAACCCAATCGGAGGTCGAGTTTAGTGAAGACAGTAGCGCCAGCCAGCTCATCCAGAAGCTCTTCCACTACCGTGATAGGGTATTTGTCCTTGACTGTGATAGTATTCAGTGTCTGGTAGTCAACACAGAAACGCCAAGTACCATCCTTCCTGCGAACTAGAAACACCGGGGAAGAAAAGGAGCTTGTGCTCAGGTGAATGATACTGGAGTGAAGCATGTCAGCCACAAGACATTCTATTTCTGCCTTCTAAATGTACAAGTAGCGATATGGTCAGACATTGGCTAGAGAGGCCCCTGGTAGGATAGGAATAAAATGATCGTGAGATCGTACCGAAGGAAGGCCCTGCGGTTCAGTAAACACTGCACTATGCTCTGTCAATAAATCAAGGAGGTCCTGCGGCAACCCATCCTGAGGGACGTCCACCGATGCCCGCTGCTGAAGTAGTAGCCCCTGTGAAGCAAACCAAAATAACGAACCTGTTAGTTGAGAAGAAAGGAGGGTGCCTAGCTGAGATCCTTGAAGCCGCACTTGCTATCCTTGAACAGCAAAATCCATCACCAGGTCCTTAAAATTTCATAAGACGTCCCCGAGATCTTGGAGCTACTGCACCCCTAAAATCACATCCGCCCCCTTTATAGGAAGTAAAAACAGATCTATAATGAATGAGTGTCCCTAAATGGAGAGCACTGCCTGGGCACAGACCCTTGAGCTCTGGAGGTGCTTCCCATCGCCAATCAGCACGTCAAAGGGCTTCGAATAAGACATGAAGCAACCTAGCCATTGGGCTACTTTGTCGTTAATGAAGTTGTGGGTAGACCCACTGTCGATCAAAATAGCCACTTGCTACCGCTTGAGGTAGCCCTGTACTCTCATTGTGTGAGGAGTGAATGCCCCCGAGAAGGCATGGACAGAAATCGTGGCAGGATGTCATCATAGTGAAACGAACCAGACCCGTCCACCACCTCACTGTCCTCGTCGAGCTCCTCCACTAAAAGACTGCCCTTGACAGAACAATGGTGCCTAAGGACAAATTTCTCGTTGTAGTGAAAACATAGCCCCTTAGAAGGGTGTTCTTCCATCTGAGCTGGTGTGAGGGGACGAACAATAGGACCTGCTGGGGCAGCCTGCTGGCCAGAGCGGCCAAGTACCAAGCTACTGGTAGGCGTGGTGAAGGGGTTGGCGCTGAAAGCAGGGCGAGGCAAAGGCTCAAGCTGCCCCCTTTTGCGCTGCCTAGCTAGCTTTTCCTCTTCGATGCGAGCATGGTGCACTATGTCCTGCATGTTAGCACAAGAAAAATGCCACATCTCTTCCAAAATCTCGGGCTTGAGGCCGTGCTTGAAAGTACCCACCAAGGCAGCCACCGGCCAATAGGGAAGGCGGTTGGCCACCTTCATAACTTCCGTGTAGTAGGCACGGACAGTGGTGGTCTGACGCAGGGTGGAGAGCATCTCATTGAAGTCCTTAAACTCATTCGGCCCAAACTGGATACAAAGTTCGTCGGAGAAGACTGCCCAAGAGGGGTAGAGGACCTCCTTTTCAAAACTTTGATACCATACAGAAGCATCCCCGTCCAGATGAAATGTAGCGATGCAAAGAATTTTTCAGGCTTGAATAACCACTCCACTAGGTCGTCATCCCCATTGTAATGTGGGAATTGTAGGTGGGCCAAACGGGGCTCAGCTCCTCCCTGAGGACCACTTTAAGGGCCAGGGTATTTGTACCCGTCATCATCCATCTCCTGAAGCAAGTTCCTAGGGTGATGCATCATTGGGGCATTCGCCCGAACACCTGGCGCGCCTCGTGGTGGCCAGGCTTGACGTCCCCCTTCAGCAGGTAAGGTGGTCTGTCCAACGCACAGGGGGGCGTGAGGCTGACACACCTCCCTGTCTGTCATGGCTGGAAGTCTAGGAACAAACGGCGGCATCACAGGGGCATTTGCCCAAACACCTATCGGGCCTCGCAAAGCCTAGGCCCGGCGTCCTCCTTCAACAGGCAAGTCAACTGGTCCAATGGGTAGGGGAACGTGGGACTGACAAGTCTCTCTGTTTGCTGTGGTTGGGGGGCTAGGGGTGCCTCTGTCAGGTCCTTGAGATGAGTCCCCAAATTCCATGGTGGCATCCTGGGATCTGGCGAGGTTGGACGCTATGGGTGCAGACTGTGCTGCCTTTATGTGTGCAACATTTGTGGTCAATACTTTCATCATGGCGAAGTGTTGTGTCAGTGTGGGTTCGTCCGTGGCAGCCGGAGCGGCCGTGGTAGCTGCAGAGGGGCTGTCCATTGAAACTTCAGTCTCTTTCATGGGCTGAATTTCAGGGGCGACAGCAACTTGCTTGCCTCTTGCCATAGCCGGGGATCGATAGAGCTCCGATATTAATGATGTGCCCGATGTGGGCACAATCGTTACAAGAAGTTATACATAGGAAAAAAAAGGAAGAAGTAGGAAAATAACAAAAAAATAAATTGGAATTCAATAGCATGCTGAACTTAGGAGGGAGACAACCCTTTATGGGGAGTCATGCCGCTAGTGGGCCTGGTTATCTCGTGGTCCACTAGTGTGCCTATCACAGGTTCATAACTTCATAATAATGCCAATCGCCACTAACATAAGGGAAACTAGCCTAATGTACTAAAATAAATATAAATAATAGTCTAGTGTACTGAAATAAAGATAAGTGATGAATCAAGTGCACATGCACAACATGCACATGAAGGTGAGCCATGCTTGGGAGCTTATAATGCTGGATAACTGGGGTTTAAGATAAAGTTGGAACTTCAACCAAAGATTCGAAATTGACTCCCAGGAAAGAGGGAGGTTCGAGGAGATGGACAATCAATAGCCTTAAGAGGTTAGGAAGAAAGGGGGAAAGGGAGATAATCCGCAGGTTAGAGGGGGTCATTGCGAACGCTTCTACGCAGCAGGTCATCTAGAACCCATAAAGATAGGGCTGCTGGTGGTAGTTAGTGGATGGTGCGACTGGTGGCAGGTGAGCATTAGATTGGATTGGTTGGGTGGAGACGGCAGGGAATGAGGGTGGGTCAGGGAAAAAGGTATTGTGTCTCTGCAGAGTGGATTTGAGTTCGGGAGGCGAGAACAAAAATTGAAAGAGGGACTTATTGGATCCCCACAGTGTAGCCCAAGCCCAAATTACTTTGTCATAGCTTGATAGCGGTCCGTTTGCATCTACTTACACGGGCTCAGGCAAGGCCGTTCAAATAGGCTTAATGCCAATTTGTCAGCCCTAATCATAAGTTTATTTTCTTCTTTTAGATGTGGGTTTTAACTTTCAATAAAAATTATTATTTTTTTAAATAAAACTATTAATATAAAACGGGAAGGAGTAACTTAGAAAACATCTACCCGATAATAACGACTGGGCCAGCTTGGCTTGACATGCTGGTTGACCCGGTTTAACCAGCTAGCCACCAATCCGAGTTGAAGAAGCTGAGTCAATTTTAAAAACACTGCCTCATTAAACCGCCATGGCATTTCACCTATAATTTACAAGAAAGTGGAGAAGCACTAAACATCCGTGACAGAAGGAACTGCACTAGTGGCACTAACTTTGTTACCATTTGCCTCAAAAGTGTACGCATTAGAATTTTGAGCCCTTCGTGATGATTGACCTTTTGTGTGGGGCTCTTTGTCAGGGGCCCACTTATCACGGAATGTTATCTAATTCTCTTTGCAGTTACTTGGGCAAGTCAGCATCTACAAGAACCTGCCAAGTTGCCGGGGGACTATTAATTTCGATGCTCATTACATGCATTGAATTGAATGAAAATATATAGCAAACAAATCAAAAGCACATGCACCAAAGCTCTGGTGGTGGGAAAAGGACACCGCCCACCAGCAATATGTGAACATGATATGGACCATTCATCCACTAAGGGACCAGCAAAAGAGTCATGTCCTTCGCAAGTCTCTCTAATGTCAAATTGTCAATCATCTATCTGTAACTACTGATAGGTTTGGTTCGGCTTCTCTTTTGACTGTCATTTGTTATCTGTTAATGCACATCGGATGCATATTTTCTTTGTGGTAAATTCAGATTTCCTAATGCTTCGATTCTTTTTTTGCTTAAAATTGAGCCTTGTTACCTCTTCTTTTTACTGATTACAGACACAAGTTGATCATTCCTTTCGTTAATTCTGATGTGTTAAACAAATAACAATGAATAGGCCTATTTACATGCAAATAAACTAGTGAGATTGTTAAGAAAGTTGGATTTGGATGAACTAAGTTTTATGATGAAATATTTTCTCATAAACGACAGTGTTACTTATATGTTGAAAAATCTTTCCTGGAAAAGGAACGCTAAATATCTATTGTACGTTGATTGAGTCTCGAGTTTTTTCTTGCTTCTACTCGATCATATAAATCACCAAAAAAATATATTAAATCTTATGCAACCTTTTTTCTTAGAAATTAAGCTTGAATTTGACAGCTTGAACCAACCATGATCAGTTCAAGTTAGGTATAGCGTGACTCATTTGAAAGAATCTGCCTTGTAACTTTGTCAAAGCCATTCATTTGAGGGAAAGCAACTGTACAGAGGCCAACAACGAAATTTGGCCTTTGACACATGATCTCCGACAAAACTAAGACTTTCTAATTCACAAGATAAGTTGCTAAAAAATTAAACATGTAAAAATTGTAAGATAATTAAATTTTTTAAAAACTTGAACAGTTAAAAAGGGGAAATCTTTTATATTAATTTTATACTCTAATACTCTTTCTCAAGTATAAACATCTATCAAGTTAGGTTAGAAAGGAAAAATCTTTTATATTAATTTTATACTCTAACACTTTTTTTTCAGTGAAAGCATCTACCAAGGTTAAGAAGGGAAATTCTTCTATATAAATTTTATACTTTAACAATAACCTTAAAAAAAATCAGTTAATTAACAAAAAATTTCTGTTTGTCTGGTTGACTAAATAATGCTCTATTTATTTATATAATGAGGCTATATGGACCCTATAAAACTCCTCTATCCCCGGTAACTTATGTGCCCCAAATCACATTTACCTAATACCTCACATGTACCCCTCTTTTCAAAATAAAAATCTGTTTTTTGTGCTCAACCTTGCTTCTGGCGGTGGGTGGTAACGGATAAGTCTTTACAATCTAGCAGCCACTGTGTGAACCTTTCCCATCTAGCGGTGGGTGCCCACCGTTCGAAAAGTAACAGAAGGTCAATACTACTTGCCGCGCTTCTAGTCGTTGGTGGTCACCCCGAGATTCTTAACAATTTGGAAGGGGCATAAGAGCCACATTGTAATCCTTTTCAATCTAACGGTGGGTACTTAATTGCTGACAAAAGAGTAATAGAATTTTATTTCTATGGGCCGCACTTCTGGAAGTGGGTGTCTACCTTAACATTCTTTATAATTTGCCAATGGGCACGAAACTAACATAAACCAAATCTCATTCTCAGAAATCTATTTGTCACATTCAATGCCAAGAAGATACTCCATCGCCAGAGTTTTTACGGGGCGGTGACTATGCTACTGTAGGAGGAGATTCTAACTGCTCTCCTTCCACGAGAAGAAGTGCTTGAGTTAACGGTGCAACCCTTTGGCTTGACTTGAAGGGGTAAGAAGAGGGTCATGGGGATTTTTTTTATTATTTGGGGAGAGGTGGGGGGAACTTATGGGAGAAGGATATGCTACTGGATTAAAAAACAATTGTACCATTTTTGCTTTGTTTGAGGGAAGTAAGAGTTTATTGAGGTGCAAATAGCCAATTCTTATATATAATAGGCCTCCTTCACTTAGACGTATTTTAATTTTTAAGTAACAAGAAAACGACTGGTAATAAGGATTTGTTCATAAAAGATTTACTGATAATTGGGACTTGTTTATTTTGATAATAAGCATCCATACTAAATTATGCATTATTTTAAAGTAATAAAAAATTGAGTGGTAATAGTGCTTTATATTTTAGGACATTGTTATTGTGATATGGGTGAACTTGATGAAAATAATGCGCTAGTTGAAGTGGGGTACAAGCCCTCACAACCTTCCTCACAAGTGAATTGCACTCTAACAATTACAACAGATTGGAGGAATAGAGAGAAGAACTCTCTTCTTCAATAAATTATTGAAATTATAAAAGCTGTTGTGTTTTCAGAGCAAAGCATAAAGGAGATGATGTCTATATCTATGGGTAAAAGAGTAACTACCTAAACTTAAAGATAAACTAATGGTTTGCCACGACCAATTTCAGGCATAGAAGTACTAACAAATATAAAACCTAACAATGAGCAAATGGTCCAAGGGATAGACTAATAGGACTCCTTGCAATTGCCACCTATCAACGTTCAGATAAATCTCAAAGATGAACATGACTTGGTATGTTGAGCTTGTGACGACCACTTTCAAGTTGTTCTTCTAGTTTGTACTAAATTTAAGAGTGAAATTTGTTGATTTAAAACTAAAAAGTACTTAAAACTAAAATTAAGTAAAGAAAATAATCACTAAATTAAAATAAAGAGATTAATATAATAGAATTTACTTAGGAAATCGAATTTACTATAGAACCATAACAATTTCTTAACTTTTAATTTAAATCTAGTGTAAATATGAATAAGTATTTTCATTTACAAGCTAGAATTACTTCAGAAAGAATCATTAATTAAATTCATAGGCATAACTCGTCTCATTTTAGTATAACTCATCCAATTCATTAATTACCTGAACATTAAAACTATTGCATGACCATCTCATCTAAATAACAGAAATTAGAATAAATGTAAATATCAAAACCGTATTAATCTATCATCTACAAGAAAATAAATCAACATAGAATTGAATAAACATGAAAAACTTTTTCACTAAAAAGAAAATCATTATCATACAATTATCATTATTCATAACTAAGATCTAAATTAAAAATAAAAGAAACTGAAACTTATCTATAGCTTCATCAACTCCTAAGTAAAAGAAAAATCTAGCTTTTCATGGTAGAAGAAGGCTCTTAAATCTCCATTGAAAACTTTGAGTTCTCCTCCATCTTCTTCTTCATTTTTCTCTTTAGAAAATCTATTGGAATCCTTCAATTTCGAGTCAAATATGTCTTTATAAAGGCATAAGAATCGTAGGAAGAAGTCTAATATAAAAAGGATTCAAAATTGACTTTAATTAGGAAATTGCACATTATCTTGAACGATCGCCCTGCATGCCCATTTGATCACATGTACTGTATTTTTCTCCAAATTCATGTTTAGCCATTTGATCCTGAAAATGCTCTGTTCGATCGGCTATACTGTTTTTACACTCTAGACAATTCTGTTCAGTTTCATGTCCAATTTCTGTTTATTAAGCTATTTCTTTCATATCCATATTAGTTTTCAACTTGTTTGTAACTCCAAAAAGTTGTCCAAATCATTTTAAAGAATGTCAATAGTGTTTTAAATTATTCTAAACGTCATCCAAATACCTCGATAAGCATGCCTTACCTACAAAATACAAAAATTTCATATTTTAGACATGTAGAATATAATTAAGATCCCAAGTTGATTCAAATACATGCCTAAACTACTAATAACTCCAAAATTAATTAATAATTAAAGTAAAATATTAATATCTATCTTAAACTAAATAAACCATAACTAACTCTTAATTAACCTAATATATTCTAGCAAATAAGGTAAAAAGGCATATAAAATAGATATATATTTCATACTTATCACATCCTCACCTTTAGGGAGGGTCATCACCACACGTAGAGGTCATCTCCACCACAACGTCGAGCAATGGTAGCCCTCTTCCCTTATGTATCCTTTCATGCTCCGATGGCAAGCGATGGCACCGCTCTTCAGATAGAAGTACAATTTAAGTGTCGTTTGGGTTTCTGTGAGCATATGAGGTTCACAATGACAAGA
Organism: Saururus chinensis; assembly: GCA_035235625.1. Lineage (NCBI taxonomy): Eukaryota > Viridiplantae > Streptophyta > Magnoliopsida > Piperales > Saururaceae > Saururus > Saururus chinensis. The sequence continues at coordinate 27,326,929 of CP141144.1, forward strand.
ATGTTTTTTTATGGGCATTTCATCTAAACCGTTTAGCTTCCTATCGAGATGGGGATGAGAGGAAGGCAATTTTGTTTTCCAGGGTTTGGAGCAGCTCATGCGTAAGCACTCTTATAGGCATTTTTTGTCTGATTTGATGCCAGCCACACTAGTAAGATAATTATTGATAGCCGATTAGTTTTTTGTCTTTTTAAAGTTGTGATTTATGTGTTCCATAAGTTCACATAGTTGAAATCAGTGAGCCCTACAATGTTGATTTTGAAAGTAATGGCAAATTGATTACATGTGTATTACTTTTTTGCTCATTCTTGGTCACTATTTTGTTATGTATACTTTTGAATGTCACATACATCCCATTTGAGTTAGATGAACCAAAAGGAAGTCCTTCTATTTCTTATGGGACCTTGTCAGTTTATGGTGTGTCTACATGAACATTTTCATCTAAGCAGCAACTAAATTGGGTATTTATTCATGTTTTTCTTCATGTATTTTTCTCAAGTAAAGGATTTTTTGTGGATGAGTAAGGAAAAATAGTCAAGATACCTCAAGTTAGCTTCCTATATAATTCATACTTCATCCGGCTCAGTTCTATTCATTGATTGTTGTACGTGATGGTTTTTTGTGGAACTTGAAACAAAATCTTACTGTGAACTCTCATTTTATTTTCAATTGAACGTACTGATTATTATATAGCATCACCTTTGCAAATCTATTAACTGATTGGATCATAATTCTTTTCAATTGCCATGTTGCTACTATTTTCTTGTGCTTAGATAGCTCACAATAGTTATAGAACATATTAGCTAAGTGAAATGAATTCAATTGCTCATTACTTTTTTCCTTTTATGATTGACTTAGAAGTGTCTATCAATTAGTCTCCAAAGAAGTGGGAAGGCATGGACTTTCGATATATTTGTTTTTTCCAAATGTGTCATCACCAATTAGTCTTGATCACCACAAAAGACATGTTGAAATTGTCAACGAGATTTTTTTGTGGCAGACTAGATAACAAACTGCTACCTATTATGAATCATTTGGATTATATCCATTTCTAAAAATAGCTTTCCTTGGGCAGGTGATGGAACCCTCTCCTCCCCCCTCATTTAAAGGAAATTTGTAAGAAGGGAGAGAGGGATAGAGGATGCTGACAAGGTAGGGAGGGGTATCTTTTAGATGAGAATTGATTGTTTGATTTGTTCCAGAAATGAGGCTCAAAAGAAGAGGCTTGAGGGCATTCGAGATTTAAAGAAATTTGATGGCATCTAGTGAAGGATAATGTTATTAGATTGAAGCAATTTGTATATTGAACTTGGAAATGTAGGTGCACCAGAATAAAATTTGTTGATATGGGCTGCTTTTTGGCGTGGATTATGAGTCATTTTTTGTATATATTTTCAAGTACAATTTGTAGCTACACTTTATGTACAATTTGTCTCAAATGTAACAGTCTAAAATACAAAACTACCAATGCCTTTTTAGACAAATGTCTTTCTAATTTTTCAAAATAAAAGTACAAGAAACTAATATGATATAATCAAAACACAAAATCATTAAATCTATCAATTCTTATTAACTTGTTCTAAATATCATTAAACACAGTCTCATATCTAAAAGAAGCATCAAAATATATAAGAAAAATCTAATTCATTTTTTCAATTTGCTCAATTTTTTGTCACTAAAACTAAAACACGTACTCTATGAAAAAAATCTCTTTCTACACCCTGAAAGCTAAACTAAACATTGTTCATAATGTGATAAAAGAAAATAGATACAATATTTTGATCGTTTATAATTAAACCCTTTGCAAGAATACAAGGTAATTGTACTATGATAAGTATTTAATAATTGTTGAACCTCATGAATGGATAAATTATTACTAAATATAAGAGATGAATTTGTTAATTAAAAAGTAAAATAACTTAAATTAAATTAAGTAAAGGAAGTAATCAACTAAATTAAAAGGAAGAGATCAATATGATGAATATTACTTAGGAAATCGAATCCACTATAGAACCATAATAATTTCTTAACCTTTAATCTAAATCTAGTGTGAATATGAAGAAGTATTCTCAGCTACAAGCTATAATTACTTTAGAAAGAATCATTAATTAAATTCATGGCATGAAGTATATTTAACAATAGCACATATCATCTACACTAAACTAAACTATAGGCATGACTCGTCTAATCTTATTATAATTTATCCAATTCATTAATTATATAAACATTAAAACTATTGCATGACCATCTCATTTAAATTACAGAAATTCGAATCAATGTAAATATCAAAACCACATCAATCTATCATCTAGAAGACAATAAATCGACTTAGAATTGAATAAACATGAAAAACTCTTCCATTAAAATAGAAATCCTTGTCATACAATTGTCATTATTTATAATTGAGATCTAAATTTAAAATAAAAAGAAACTAAAACTTACCTATAGTTTCATCAACTCCTAAATAAAAGAAAAATATAGCCTTCCATTGTAGAAGAATGCTCTCAAATCCCCATTGAAAACTTTAAATAATCTTTCATCCTCTTCTCCTTTTTTTTTTATTAGAAAATCTACTAGAATCTTTAAATTTTGAGCCATATATGGCATTATAAAGGCATAAGAATCATAAGAGGAAGTCTAACATGAAAATGACTCAAAATTGGCCAAAAATAGGAAATTGCGTGTTATCCTATTCGAATGCTTTGCTTACCCGTTCGAATGGCTATACTGTTTTTGCAATTAGAACATTTCTATTCAGCTTCATGTCAAATTTCAGTTCAGGAAGCTAAGTTTGTTCAATGGACAATCCACAATCCTATCTAGTTTTCTAATTTGTCCATTAAGCACTTTCTTCACGTTCATATTAGTTTACAACTTGTTTGTAACTCTAAAAAGTCTTTTAAATAATTTTAAAGTATATCAAGAGTGTTTTGAATTATTTTAAACATTGTTTAAGAGCCTCGATAAGCGCACCTTACCTACTAAACATAAAAACTTCATATTTTAGATATGTATAATGTAATTAAAATGCCAACTTGGTTCAAATGCATGTCTAAACTAATAATAACTCCAAAATTATTTAATAATTGAACTAAAATATTAATATCTAACTTAATATAAATAAACAATAACTTACTCTAAATTAACCTAATCTATACTAGCAAATAAGGTAAGAAGACATATAAAATAAATATATATTTTATACTTATTAAATACCCCCAAACCTATACTTTGCTAGTCCTAGAGCAAAACAAAAAAAACAACTAATCTAACAAGAATAAACAAATGCCACTATTGTAGGGAATCACGATTGCATTTAGCATATGCAACAAACCTTTAAACTCCTAGGTGTCCCTAGTTGGATAAGTTGTGTCTTGTGAGGGTTTGTAGCAATGATACCCACAAACATCTAAACCTATATTTTCTAAATGATTTTCTTTGAAAGTGTGAACAACTGAGTATGAATTTTTTCACACACCCTCAGATTCTACAAGTGTAATATAGAACTCGAAGAAGTGGAAGAAGAATCTTCATAATTTAAAGTATCTTTTTATTTTTTCCTAAATATTTGTAATAATTGGTGGAAGAAGAATTTTGATAATTTAAAGTATTTTTTTTCTAGAGTTTATGTAATATTTGTAATAACTGATGCATAAAGGCATGTTATGCCATCATTTGGAACTTTGTATAATACAATATATGTCGGAACTACTCTTCCATACTCGGAGATCCTTGGCACTTAGAAATATATCTACATATTTTAAATTTTATTTAATTTTATTGTGAATTTTGACTAGATGTCATAATTATTATTGGAGCCAAGGTTCTACTCTCCATTGAAGAGTAATTAAGTTAGTAATAGAAATATTGATGTTTTACAGTATGTCTTATTATAGTTATTTATATTATTTTATATGAAATTAAAATAGATTTTGCTACTAAGACCTAAGAAGATATGCCTACCAGGTTCTTCATACCATTCTACAGCTCGTAAGTTGCCGCTTCTGAAGAAGGGAAGTTGTAGCACTAAAGAAAGGTATGAGGGTAAGATACCGATCGATGTCTTGGACTCAGATGATTCTGAAGTCTCCTATGTCCTTGGTTCACGTTTATATAGTTGTGCTGAAGAAGTGATTGTCATTCTAGACTCACCCATCAAGATGGAAGAGTCTTATGAATACCCTTCAATGGAGAAAGAGGTGGAAAGTCTTGAAGAGGATAATTTAGTGTCTAAATAGAAAAACGACTTTGATCTAAACAAGTTACCCTCGCTTGAGGTGGAATGGGGTTAAGAAGGATATAGGAGAGTATGTGTTGAAATGTTTAACACACCAACAAGTTAAAGCTGAACACTAAAAACCTTTAGGAACCCTTTAACCAATAGAGATTCCTTAGTGGAAATGGGAACACATTACCATGGATTTCATTTTAGAATTACCTAGGACTACTCAAGGCCATAAATCCATTTGGGTAATCGTGGATTAACTCACAAAGTGTCCATTAAGAAACAAACACTCTCTAATTTTTCTTGTAATGTAAAGGAGATCATGAGCTAACATGGAATACCATTATCAATTATTTTAGATTGAGATAGTCAGTTCACTTCCCATTTTTGGCAAGGACTTTAAGTGGATTTAGGAATCAACCTTTGTTTTAAAACAACCTTCCATCCACAAACTAATGGACAATCAGAAAGGACTATTCAAACATTTGAAGACATGTTACAAGTTTGTGCAGTGGATTCTTAGGGTAACTGGTTTGAGCATTTACCTTTGGTTGAGTTTAATAATAATAATTATCATAGTAGCATAGGCATGTCACCCTACGAGGTGTTATGTGGACAACCCTGCAACAATGTGCATATAAGGTGAAACTCATTAAACATCAACTAATGACATATCAAAGTCATCAAATGAATTACGCTGATCAAAGGCCCAAGGACATTGAATTTAACGCAGGTGATCATGTGCTATTAAAAATCTCACCAATTTGAGAAATTATGAGATTTGGAATTAAAGGAACTTTTGTCCTCATTTTGTAGGACATTTGAGATCTTGGACAAAATAGGATTTGTGGCTTATATATTAGCCATGCCCTCACAACTTGATAATGTTCATGACGTATTCTATGTATCTATGATTGGGAGGTATGTAAGAGATCTCTCACATATTCTTGGTTAGACCATGGTTACTTTGAAGCTAGACTTATCTTTTGAGGAAAAACCAATCAAAATTTTGGATCATAAGGAACAAATTTGGCTAATAAAAAGATTTCGTTTGGTCAAAGTCATATGGTAGCACCATTCTTTAGAAGAAGCCATGTGGGAGTTAGAAAGCGAAATGATGAAGAAATATCCTGAACTCTTCAATTAGTGTGTTTCAAATTTTGGGGATAAAATTTCTCTAAGGGGGGTAGATTGTAACAACCCTAAATTTTTGGTATTAACACTATCCTTAAATAAATTTTAATTTAGTAGAATTTATTATTTATTAATTTCTCATTTGTTAGAACTCAAAGAGATGAGTATAATAAACCTAAGAATGCACAAAACAAAGGTCAAGAATGAAAGTTATGACATTGGAAAATATGTCATATGGGCAGGATCCACTTAAAAAGTGAGAACTAACCTGCTCATGAGTATTCTAGTTTTGTAGACCTTGTTGGCAAGAGCTCAATCGTACAAAAAATGCACAGAGAGATCTGACTATTTGAAGTTTGAAACAATTTTTAAAAAATCTCCACAAGTGCGACGCTCTATTTAGCACATCATAGGACAACAGTGCTTTAACGTCTGTGATTTTTTTAAATTCCCGAAGTCGACCACGTGGAGATTAGGGTGTTGGACCCCTTAACTTTCATGTGAGAATAAATTAATCATAAGTTAGTAGTGATTGCTGAAAACTTTGTAGATAGAAAGTAAACAGACAGCTTTGAAACACCACCAAGAATGCATAAATTGGAGTTTGGATGAGGGAGATACGACTGTTCAAAGTTGAGTATATCGAATAAGGCCTGTTTACCCGATTTAGATTGTATTTAGCCCATTTAAGTTGTTTTGTGGGCCCGGTTATTTATGACTCCGAAATTAATTTTTAAGGTCCCAATTAGGTGGCCTAATTAGAGAAGATTGCCCAAATTTTAAGGGGATTAGGAATCCTAATCCCTATGCTTATAAAAAGGCTTTTGAGGACACAATTAAGGAGGATTTTTTTTATGGAGGAAGGAGAGAGGACGGAAGGGGCAGAGAAGGCTATACAGGGAGAGGATCCGGCGAGGTTTCAGCGGTGATGGATCGACAACAAACCGGCACTTAAGGTAGGTTGGTTGCTTTAGTTTCAAATCAATTAAATCTAGAAACTATTCTGTAATTAAAATCTCTACAATTGTTTTGGAATTTTTTTAAACATCGTTCTGCAGAGATCACTATTCCTGTAATTACAAAGAACAGTAAATTTGCAAGAAATAACAAAAAAAAAAAGAAATCCGGCTATGGGCTATGTGCCACCTAGCCCTCCACCGCGGTGGGGGAAGTGAGCCGGTCCTAGAGAAGACGACCCTGCAGGTCGTCTATGCTCCCAGGACTAGGTTCGGTCTCACTCCTAAATTAAAAAAACGTATTACACTCTAACCCAGAACCTTGTCCGGTTCAATGAGATAGCTTTGCCAGCAAATTTTGGAAAAAATTATGAATGACTAGTAAAGTATGCTGAGTACTCCAACTAAGTTGCAAACTAGGCAATCCCAGAGTATCTAAAATGACCTATTTACCCTTATGAGTTGACGCGTAGTATAATGATTAATAATTAAACATTGGGGCTCTAGTTCAAGGGCCCATGCGTGGATTTAGACATTAAGAAAAATCTCAATGATATTTTAATGTGTATCCTAAATTTGGACCTAGCCATAAGAGAGATAGAAATCTCAGTAAGTAGATATGTGATTGTTTTACCCCTAGTGTTAAGGTAAGACTGTTAATTGAACCAGGGTCGGTTCAAGGGGTTTACGACCCCGTTAAATAGCAAGAAAATTACTTAGGCTTTATAACATCAAGATGTAAGCCTAGGATTAATTTTGGACCCATCAAGACTTAAGAAGGCTCCAAATAAAAATATAAAATTACCCTTATGTGTAGATCGGCCCGCATTTGCGTGGATGAAATTAACAGGTTAAAGTGATACAAAAACCTTTTGAGAGGTTGATGACTTGCCCAAGAGTTGAGAGGACCTTATTCAATGTTAGATAATTATTTTAATGCCCTTATTGCATTATGAAGTATTTTTACAAAAACTTGATCGGCTAACCCAAGGAGGGTTAGGCACGTGAGTTTGAACAATCTAACATCATTATTGAATTTGGTTATTGATATTATGATCTACTTGGACCTATGTGGTTCTGATTATTTATGTTGATTATTGTTAATCTTTCAGCCTTGATTTGATTTGTTATCATGCTGAATGTTGCTAGTAACTTCAGCCTGATTCGTTATGTTAGTTTCCTAATTTGATTAGTTTGTTTCAACCTCAATCATATTCATGGTTGTGTGGATTTGATTAGTTTATCTGAGCATCAATTCTGATTCACAGTCTTGTTGATAGGCTTACATGTCTCAGTCCAAAATTAGCATGTTAACTTGCTGATTGTGTAAGTTTGTTGCATGCATGATATGCTGCGAATAGTCCATCCCTTTGCCTTCTGTGGATGCATTGTATCACATGCTGAGTCAAAGTTTAAGCTCATGGTAATATCCATGGCGGATATTTAGGCCTTTGTGGCCTTGACACCTTTGGACGATGGATCCATGCAAAGGCGCAAACCAGGTTTTTGAGCATCATGAAGGCTCATCTACTTCCAGCTAGTGTGTCCATGAGTAGAGCTGGTACCTACATCTCTAAGCCCATGGCTGATCCAAGTGGATCTTTAGAGATGCTGGGATTTATGATAATAGCCATGGCGGTAATCTTTCATACCTTCATGGTCTCCGCTCTTTTGGGACAATAGATCCCTGCAAATTGCGTAAACTAGGTTTTTGGGCATCATGGAAGGATCATCTACCTTAGGCTAGTGTGTCCATGAGCAGAGCTAGTACCTACATCTCTAGGCCCATGGCTGATCCAAATGGATCTCTAGTGATGCTAGGATTTCTATTAGCATATAATTACTCCTTTGAGCAGGAGTCAACATTTTCAGGTAATAATTAGTGCATTGTTTCCTGAACGGTGTTGATTGATTTGTGCATTGTGTTGGTCTTTGTTAGTTAAAGGTCAACCAATGTTTCTGAGTTATGTTATATTCAGTTCTTTGTATATTACTTTATATGTGTCATTGTATATTGATGTTCTACATGTTGGAGTCCTATGTCTGGAGATTTCTCAATGGGTGAGTTCTATCTAAGTGAATACAGATTTGTTAGTATTAATTATTGAACAATGGTTCAAGAGATAATTAATAACATTGTTTGATATTACTTGTGAATTAGACAAGTAGAACGGTTAAAGGACTTGCATAAAATGTAGGTTTCTTTAAAATACTTAAGCATTGCATGGGTGATGCTATGCTTCTTAGTATAGTGTAGTTTTTAAATAAAACTACGTCTGGATCCAATCTTGTTGGAAACATTGGAGATGTTGTCTGATGAGTACGTAGGCAACTAACATAGGGTGATGTTGGCCCGATTTGAAAAATATTAATAAATTTTTTTGTCCTTATGGAAACTCTTCTCTTGAAGGCGGAGAGATTACATTGCTGTTGTTGTGGTTGTTTAGTTTGGTTAGTTGCAGATTCTCTAGGCGATGACAAGTAAGACCAAAATAAGCAAGCAGAAGAAGAAGTTTATGCGTTTCTACAACTCTGGTACGTAAGTGTTTCATTTGCGTGAGAGTCAACTTAGTCATTTATTTTGAAACGGTTGATGAACTTGTACTTAGATAGATGAGCTGTTCTTAGTGAATTTTGAGACATGTAATAATATCATATGATTTTATATTCATATTTGTGAATCCAATTATCATGACCTGGATATTTAATCAATTGGTTTGTTTTGTATTTAAGAATTTTTTTTGTCACTACCGTTCATGCGATTTTAGAAAGGTTTTTAAAAATCTGGGTCATGACAAGTGTGCATTGTAGTATGCACATCACACACGATGAACACTATTGACGAGTACAATGACACGCGCGTGTGCCACCATTTTTGGTGGTGCCATAAAAAATGGTAGCATGGCACCACTTCCCCACAATATTTAAAGGGGAAGGGTGTGAAACTCAATTCACACCCCATTCTCCTGGTCGTCTTCTTACTTCTACTATTTTTGGATCTTTCTAAATCCATTTTGGTTTGTTCAAATACATTTCTATCTAAATCGAGGGTGTTCTACGCATTTACTGGGTTATTTTCATGAGTTGACTACTCTAAAGCAAAGGAAACCTTAAGGTGGTGCTTTTGCTACAGTAACCCAAGATCTTTAGAGGTAGTGGTCTTAATTTCTAAACTTATGCTTTTAGATTAATTCATTGGGGTTTTACTAAAGAGTCTTTTCAACTTAATTTAAAGGAACTCTTTCTTAGAGATCTACCTTCTTTTGAAGAAACTATTCATGTTTTGTGTTCCCGTACCCTTTGGGTAGTTCTTTGTTTCTCAGAAATGAGAATTATCATGATGATGATTTTGGATAATGCCACAGTTAGTTTTGGCGCACACAAGAACTAGGATATCATGGGAAAATCCCTTTATTTTTGTCACTCATTGCCCATGAGCACAGATGTAAGTCTTTTGGTATCACAACATTCTGTGATAGATTGTTTTTGAAATTTGATATTTTCTAAATGATTTTCTTTGAAAGTATGATCAAAACTAATGTGTTCATGAAGCATACTTATCGAACTTATTTCAACCTACTGAGTATGAATTTACTCACCCACCCTCATATTCTATAGGTGTAACTACATAACCTAAAGAAGTGGAAGAAGAATCTTGATAATTTAAAGTATTTTTTTTTAAAAAAGTTTATATAATATTCCTAATGAATATGTATGAAGGCATGTTATGCCAACTTTTGAAACTTTTTGTATTACTATATATATTAGAATTACTCTTTTGTACTCAGTGATCCTTGGCACTTAGAAATATATCGATGCATTTTCAAATTTATTTAATTTTACTACGAATTTTGATGGGACATCACAACATTGCAAAATCTTTACAGCGGTCTTTCTAAAAGTGAATTGGCCACTGGAAGCATGATCATGACAAAAGAATATGACACTCTGTTCTTCACTTTCAACAAAATACCTCCTAATTATCTGATCATGGAAATATTTGAATAACGATCATCCCAAAAAGTACTTAACTTCAGCTAAAAATTTGCATATATCTTGTTTAGTCCAATGAGAAGAAATTTACTTAGTAACAAGATAATTCACTACATCATACAAAGGAAACTAGGAGATATGAATTAAATGCTCATTAGGAAATGACTCAGTAATAAGTATAAAATCATTAGTAAAATTAATTATCAATCTAGATAAGTGGTTTGCTACAACATTTTCAGAACCCTTCTCATCCCAAATGTCAAGATAAAATTCCTGTAGCAACAATATCCATCAGATAAGATGAGCTTAGCATCCTTTTTAAACAAAAGGTACTTCAATGCAACATGATCCAAATAGACATAGATGTTCGACCCTAATAAATAGGACCTAAACTTATCTAGTGCAAAACCAATAGCTAATAACTCTTTCTAATTAGTAGAGTAGTTGAGTTGAGCATCATTCAGAGTTTTACTCGAATAGTAGATTACAAGAAGAAGTTTATCAACGCACCACCCGAAAATAGCACCAGTAGCATAATCAGAGGCATCAAACATAATCTCAAATGGCATACTCCAATTAGGTGGTCAAATAATAGCTATAGAGGTTAATTTATTTTTTAGCTTTCAAAAGCATGAAGGCAGTCATCATCAAAGACAAATTGAGAATTTTTGGCAAGTAAATTGCACAAAGGTCTAGAAATTTTACTAAAGTTTTTGATGAATCTTTTATAATAGTTTGCATGTCTTAAAAATGATCTAATTTCTTTTCTAGTTCATGGTGGTGAGAGATGAGAAATGAAATTAATTTTAGCTTTATAAACTTCAATGCCTTGATGTGATATAACATGCCCAAAAATAAACCCTTTATGTAATATAAAATAATATTTCTCCAAGTTAAGTACAAGATTCTTCTCTTTACACGACACTAACGCTAGGGATAGGTAATGCAAACTCTCATCAAATGTAGAGCTAAAGATGGAAAAATCATCTATAAGCATCTCTAGGAACTATTCTACCATGTCTAAGAAAATGCTAATCATGCACTGCCAAAAACTGGCGGGTGCATTGCATAACCCAAAAGGCATGCTACAGTAGGCAAACATCTTAAAAGGACAAGTGAAGGTATTCTTCCCTTGATCCTCATGTCCTATGGGAATCTAGTTGTAATTGGAATACCAAGCAAGAAAGCAATAATAAGCATGGTCGGCTAATCGTTCTAACATCTTATCTATGAAAGGAAGAGGAAAGTGATTCTTCCTATAGTCAATGCAAATATGCCAACCCATTTAAACATGGGTTAGGACTAACTCATAAGAATCATTCTTGATTACTATTGTGCTAAACTTCTTTGACACAACCTAAACATGATTCACACACCTACTATCAAAAATTGGGGAAATGACACCAAGATCGAGAAGCTTCAAAACTTGTACTCTAAACACATCTTCCAGGATAGGGTTCAAGCACCTCTGTGATTTATACGAAGGTTTTTGCATTTTCATCTAAGTGAAATCTATGCATAACTATAGAGGGATTAATACCCTTAATGTTAGCAATTGTCTACCCTATAGCCTCGTGATTTTTAAGGACATCAATTAATTTTCTCTCTTGATTATCATCTAAATTGAAAGCTATGATGATTGGTAAAGTTTCAGAAGAACATAAAAACACGTACTTGAAGGTGTAAGGTAAGGGTTTTAGATCCATCTTGGGTGGTTCCACAGTGGATGGAAGGGATGGTGATGATGATAATGAATGAGGAGCCACTTTATGTTGTCATTTTTCAGTATTCATTGGAGGAACATAATCTAGTAATAAATAAACCTCCTCAACTGATTGTAAATATTGATCCCACAACTAAATTTTGCTAGGCAAGCCTCTAAGTGATTCCTAGAATGTGATTGGATGAATGTATTATGAACAAAACTATCGATCAAGTTCACTTCATTTACATCTTCCATGTCCGGTGGTAGTTTGCTTATATAAAAAATATTTAGCTCGACTATCATGTTACTAAAAATTAGTTTCATCACCCCATTTCTACAATTATTAGAGCATTGGATGCACCTAAGAAAGGACAACAAAAAATCATAGAAATTTTCCCATGAATATTGTGAATTGGCTGAGCATCAATGACTACAAAGTAGACTAGAAAGTAAAATGTGTCAACCTTAATTAGAACATCTTGAACAACACCTCAAGGAATTTTTTCAAATCTATCAGCAAATTGAAGAGTTCTCCCAATCCCAATTGCACATACATAGAATACGGAAGTAAATTTACACTAGCCTCTAAATCTAACAAAGCCTGCTCAATAAGATGATCTCTATCATGCATGAATTTGTGGGACAACTATGGTCCATATATTTGACAAACAATTTGCATTGAATAATAGAGATAGCTTCCATTGTTAGGAATGCCTTTTTAGGAACATTTATTTTTCTCTTGACTATGACTAAGTCTTTTAAAAATGTAGCATATGAGGGCCTTGTTGGATGGCATCAAGGAATGAGATGTTTATCTATATTTTTTTAAACACATCTAAAATATCTCAAAATTTGGCACCTTTCTTAGGATTAACTAGTGTTTGAGGTAATAAGGCATTAGGCATAAAACTTTTAATTAGGGGGTCAACTAAAATAGTTGGGGAGGCATTGGGCTCCTATTTCTCACTCTCTAACTCAATATATTCAGTTCCCTATACTTTTGGCATTTCCACATGATTGTCAACTTGTCTCTCTTATCTAAGAGTGGTGATTGACTAAACATACCCCTAGTCATGTGATGAACTTGAAGTATTACTAACAACATATTGACCTAGTTAGTATATTGCGTGAATATTTTGCAAAACTCTTCAAGTGAAGACTGTTCACGTGGTGGTGCAAAGCCTTAAGGAGCTAATTGGGGATTAGAGCTATAGGAGTGGTTGGGTTGTCTAAATTGAGTGAACATCTATTATATTGGAAGTCCTACTTCATTTATGAGAGGCTGGTTTTGCCTTCAAGAAAAATATGGATAATTTCGCCAATATTGATTGTATGTCTCAAGGAAGGGACTACTAGACAACTTCCCATAATTGTCTTGTGCATTAGCTTACTCAGTGAAGCACTCAGAATAACCAACATGGAAAGACACATTTGAGCAGTGTGCATCGGACTTGCACACAAAGAAGACACTTCATTTTGAATTTAGTTGGTAGAATTCGTGTTTCAAGTAAGGGCCATGGCGTCTACTTTTTTGATTAATTGGTTTAACCTAGCTTTCATGTCAATATCTTCCCATACTTCATATAAGTCTCCTTTTCTAGGGTTTTGACCTTGTCTTTTCTCTATGACTCAAAAAATCCCATTGCTGGCAACTCTCAAACAAACCCTCTAGAAACTTATATGCTATATCATCTTTCACATTCATGAAACACCCACCATTCATAGATTCAATCATATTATGGTGTGTTTGAGTGAAACTGTTGTAAAAGTATTCCACAAGCCACCATGTTTCAAATCATGATGTGGACACTTTAAATGCGTCCTTAAACCTCTCCCAACTCTAATAAATCTTTTCATACTCCTCGTGACAAAAGCCAACTATCTCTCTCCTTAAGGAATTGGTTTTAGACATTGAGAAAATTTTGATAAGAACTTGCTAACAAGTCCCTCCCATAAATTAATAGACCCTGCTAGCAGAGAATTCAATTATGCCTTTACCTTGTGTGATGGTCGCCATTTAATATGATATAATAATCATAACAATCCCGTCCAACATGTGTAATTATCACGTACGTGACCAAATGTGATGGCTGTTGGTGCAAAAACAAACACAAAACTCATAGATATCAGCATGATTGTCATAGCATAAAATGGAGTCATCACACAACCAAAACGTTATATATCATAACTACATAGTAAAATTAACAGTTTCGGCGAAACATAGCATAGCATTTTAAATATCCCAAGGACCACTATGAGTAGAGCTGATAGTTATATAAAGTTTATAAATCTTCAAGCATATCATGCCTTTAAATATTAGTCAAATAATTACAAAAAGAACATGGCTGTTTAGACCCCACTTTTTTCCTTGTGTCCCCATGTCTTCTTTACCCCAACCTCCTTTATTAAAATCTCTCACTTATCCCCCATACTTTTAAAAAAAATTTACCCCACTTCTCCACCTTCCCCTTCTTCTCCGGTGGAACCTCAGTCGTCGGCAATGGAGTCGAAGCCAGTACAACTGGCGGCCAAATGAGTCGTGGTCGGCAAGCTGAATCTGACCGAACAATCTGCAGAATCTGGCCTACGTGGCCAGATCCATGCCGCACTGGCCGTGTGCAGGCCAATCGACTAGATTGGCCTGCTTTGCCAGTTCGGTTGTGCAGCCAAATCTGGTGCGCAGGCTGGATCCGGTGCAGCCAGACTAGCTATGCGGGCCAAATCTAGTCTGTGCACCGAATATGGCCAGCGTGGCTAGTACGGCGTGTTGCCAATCTTACGCGTCTGATCTTGCCACCAGAGTTGTTGCCGGAGTCAATGTCGTCGTTGCTGGAAGTAAAAGGAGTGGGGTTTAGTGTAGTGGAGGAAGTATGAGCAAAATGAGAGGGGAAATATGGGGGTTTGAAGTAAAAAAAAAACAACTTTTTCACTTTGTTTTGGGGGACACAAGGAAAAAAGGGAGGTTTGAATAGCCACATTCTTACAAAAATGTCTAAAGAAGGAACCAAATAAATAATTAGGAAATCTCTTTGGCGTTTACCTTTTTTCTTCCTACATTACTAGTAGAATGTAGGGGTGGGTGAGTATATTTATACTCAGTAGGGTGAGCTAAAATCTAAAGTAATGCTAAGTAGAAATCCATGAAAACATATATAGTCTTTTTATAACATTCTTTGTTAGAAAATGAATTATTCAGATCCAATCTAATTAAGAAACACATTTTAGAAATAGTTAGTTTGTTTAATGAGGATAAAACTCGAAGTTGAGGTACCAAACGACATTTCCCCTGATGCTCATGGGGCAACTAGAGTCTTAGAAGGATATGAGATTTCCTATGATGCTCCACACCTACAAGTGCTTGCTATATACTGATTATTTTTCTCGGTCGGTATCTAAACAGAATATGAGAACCTAGGTTTCACCCCAGAACTACTTAAAGAGTGCCCTGATAATCCTAGGATTCACTCTGGAACTATTATGAGAGAGTGCACGAACTCAAAACATATTGCAACACATGCAAATCAATTCCTAGATAAGATATTTTTCAGGAAAACAAAGCTAATCAGCATAACCAAGCAAAATTAGTATAGAAGAGTTAATTTCTAAAAGCAAAGCATGAGTTTAGAATTAAAAACCCCCTACCTTAACCTTAAGGTAGTAATTTTGTAATTATAGAGACCTCAAATAGAAAAATTGACCACACCATAGTGTTCAACATGCTCGATTCAGTGGAGAACTCCTCTTGAACAACTCGATTTTGGCTTTAAATGGTTTAGAACGAAAGAAAATGAGTTTGAGGAGTGGAAACAACTAAACACCAACGCATTACACAAGTCCAAGCTTGACACAAGGGCCCTCTAGCTACATGTGGGCCTGGCCCCACATGGAGCGTGTCAATAGTGCAAGCTAGCACTGCATACTTGAGCTTGCACTAGCCTCTAATATTTTAATAATTTTTCCATTTTTTCTGATTCAAAACTTTAACACGCAATATCTTTTCAACCTTAAGTTGGAAATATGCGTTTTTGGTGCCAATGGACCCGTATCAATGAGCCCTTCAAAACAAGACACTCATGGGTAGGTTATCCCAAACTTTTCTTGTAGGTCCTACATATGAATCACATTTCTTAAGGTCATAACTTACGACCCCGATGTCCGATTTGAGTGGTTCAAGGTCCATTACTCTAGTCTTGTAGAGCTCTATCACAATCTTTTAAAAACTTATCACATAACAATTTTTCACTAGTCAAAAATTGCCAAAAACTTGAACATTAACTTTATTAGTAGCAAAAAACATACCAAAAATTTAGGGTCGTTACACACTACCCCCCTTAAGGAAATTTTTTCCTTGAAATTGAACCTATCCAATCCTCAAAAAGTTTCGGATATTTCTTCAATATGTCACTTTCTAACTCTCATGTCGCTTCCTTAGAGGAGTGAAGTTGCCATAACACCTTTACCAATGGAATCCTTTTTGTCTGAAGAATTTGTTCCTTACAATCCAAAATTTTTATCAATTTTGCTTCAAAGGATAAATCAAATTATAGGGCAGCAACAGATTGATCCAACACCTGAGAAGGATCTTGTACAAATTTTCGGAGCATATATAAATGAAACTCATTATGAACATTGTCAAGTTGAATAGTCAAGGCTAGTCTATAAGCCACCGGTCCTACTTTATCCAAAATTGTAAATGGTCCTACAAAGCAAGGACTTAGTTTGCCTTTGACTTCAAATCTCATAACCCCTCGAGTTGGCAAAAATCTTGAAAGTACTTGATCGCCCACACAGAAATTAAGATCATTCCTTCAATGGTCAGCATAGTTCTTCTGATGACTCTGAGCTATCATCAAACTATTTCTGATGAGCTTCACCTTATCGGCACATTGTTGTAGAAACTTGAATTTAACCAATTACGTTCTCCCACCTCACTCCAACATGTTGGTGATCAACTGGGTCTGCCATAGAGAGCTTCATAGGGTGCTATACCTATGTTGGTGTGATAACTATTAATATACGTGGCAGATGCGCATCTCAGTTACCCCTCAAATCCAGGGCACAAACCCGCAACATATCTTCCAACGTCTGAATTCTCCTCTAAGACTGACACTTTGATTATAAGTTGAAGATTGTATCTTAGATTAGTACCTAACTCCACTTAAAGTCCTTGCCAAAATTGTGAAGTGAATCGACTATTTAGATCTAATATTCTCGACAATGGCACTCTGTGCTGACTCACGATTTCCTTTACATATATTTTTGCCAAAACATTCAATGATTGTGTCTTCCTTTGAGGTAGAAAATGTGTACTTTTGGTGATACGATCCACTATTACGCAGATGGTTGCATGACCTTGCGATGTCCTCGGTAGGCCTGAAACAAAATCCATCAAAATATGCTCCCACTTCTATTTCAGAATTTCAATTGGTTCGAGAATACTAGAGGGTTTTTGATGTTCAACTTTAACTGGCTGACAAGTTAAAGACTCAGAGAGATACTCTCATATGTTTCTTTTCATCCCACACCACCAAAAATTCCTTTTTAGGTCTTGGTACGTCTTCATTCCTCCTGGGTGAATGGTGTACTGAGATCTATGTGCTCCATAAAACAAATCTTGTCTTAGCTCTAGCACTGCCAAAACCACCAATCTTCTTTAAAATCTTACTCCACTATCAGAACCATCACTGAAGTTAGGCCTTCCAAGTAAACTCCACTTCCTCATCTTCTTTTCGAGCCTCCCCAATGCACTCAGCTAATTTAGATTTCACCTCTAGATTGGCCACAAAAGAATACTTCTTTTCCGACAGCAACCCACGTTGAAATCTTATTATTTCTTCCACAAATTTCCACTTTTGTACCAGCATTGAGAAACTCTTCCTTTGGCCTTGTAACTCAATGCATTGGCCACTACATTTACTTTTTTGAAGTAGTATAGAATAGAAATATCATAATCTTTAATGTACTCAATCCACTGTCTTTGCCTCATGTTAAGATCACTTTGAGAGAATATGCACTGCATGCTTTGGTGATATGTAAAGACTTTAAACATCTCTCCATACAAGTAATGTCTCCAAAATTTTAAAGCAACAACTACTACTGCTAATTCTAGATTATGAGTGGGGTAATTACCTTCATGCTTCTCTAGTTGTCTTGAACCATATACTCGCTTTCCTCATTTTGCATCAACACACATCTAAAGACTGTTCAAGAAGCATAACTATATACGACAAATCCTCCATTGCCATATGGTAAAGCTAAGACTGGACCTGTTGTAAGCTTCCTTTTTAACTCTTGAAATTCATTCTTGCATTTTTTATCACACATAAACTACCACTTTCCTAGTTAACTTTGTTAAGGGCAAAGCT
This sequence comes from Saururus chinensis, assembly GCA_035235625.1. NCBI lineage: Eukaryota > Viridiplantae > Streptophyta > Magnoliopsida > Piperales > Saururaceae > Saururus > Saururus chinensis. Next base: position 27,345,307 of record CP141144.1, read on the forward strand.
ATATTTGAAAATCCTTGGATGAATCTTCGGTAAGAGCCTCCAAGACCAAGATAACTTATGATTTCCATGACTATTGTGGGCCCTTCCCACCTCATCACTAGTTTGATCTAAGTTGGGTGAACTAACACTCCATCATTTGAAATAATATGACTTAGAAAAATGACCTGTTCTAGCCAGAATTCACACTTACTCATCTTAGCATATAATTGATGGTCTCTTAAAGTTTGCAGAACTATCTATAAGTTTTCTCGATGCTCATTTGGACTAGTAGAATGGACCAAAATGTCATCAACAAAAAGAACCATAAATTTATCCAATTGAGTTCAAAAAACTCGATTCATAAGATCCATGAAAGCTAGAAGAGCATTTGTTAATCCAAATGGCATCACACAAATTCATAATGGCCATATCAGGTATGAAAAGTTTCCTTTGAAATATCTCCGTCTTGTGTTCTCAATTGATGGTGCCCCGACCTCAAATCTATTTCTGAGAATACTTTAGCTTCATACAACCAATCAAGCAAATCATCACTGAGGTAAAGGTATTTATTCTTTATGGTCCTAGAGTTACTCATCCTATAATCTATACATAGTTTTAAGGATCCCTCATTTCTTATAAACAGGATTGGAGTTCCCCATGGTGAGACGCTGGGTCTAATAAATCCTTTATCTAGTAACTCCTACAGTTGAATATTTAATTCTTTGGTGTGCCATAGAGATAGTACCCACTCATGGCAGTAAGCCAATGTAAAAATTTATCTCTCTTCTTGTTGGTACCCCAAGAAGATCATTAGGGAACACATCAGGAAAGTCCCTTATCACATCACTATATGCTAACTTAGAAGATTAAAGCTTATTTGAAATCACAATAGCAAGATATGTGTGACATCCCTTAGATATCAATAGTTGTGCCATAATAGCAGAAATGATAGATGCTCCTTAAGGATCCTTGTTTCCATAAAAGGTAAAATTTCTCTCTCCTTGTTTATGGAACATAGCTCTTTTCCTCCTATAGTCTACTAAGGCCTTATTATTAGCTAACCAATCCATTCCTAATATGACATCAAAGACTATCATATTTAAGAGTATAAGATTGGCCTCTAATTTTTGGTTTTCTATCGACACAGGCACGTCTTGTAAAAACTTAGGAGGTATAAAAGTTTGTACCATAGCAGTTGACACTTCTAAAATATATCCTAGTTCCATAACCAGATAACTAATACTTAATGCAAAATCATAGGATATAAACAATGCATCGATCCTAGTTCTATTAAACCTTTAGTAATCTTTTCTAAAATAAGAAGTGTACCTTGTATAACTCCTATTGAAGTTTGAGCTTCTTCTATAGTAATAGCATAGACTGGCCTCAAAGCCTAGGCTTTTTCTCCATCTTGATCTCTGCTTGGCTCTTCTTCTTGGGGCATTCATTTATCATGTGTCCTAGTTCCCGCAAGCAAAGCATTGTCCCTCAGAGAAGTAATGGATTCTAGGTGGATGGAATTCGTTACATTTGGAAAAAAAAATTTATTTCTTCTCCCCTTGGGCTTGAGTCAGTAGTCCAAAACTAAATTTTTTGGTTATTGTTATGCCCATGGAATGTCAATTTCCTCTTTCTTTCTTCAATCATAGAACTACTGCTTTGCTTGCAATCCTTACGTTCTGCCAAGAACTCCTAATATTCTTGTTCAAACAAAGAAGCCAATTCCACAGCCTTAGCAAAAGTAGTTGGTGGAAATCCTACTATTCTACTAGAGAGTACTATTCTACTAGAGAGTTTGTTGTTCAGGCCTTTGACAAACTATCGACCTTTCCTTAACTCTATAGGGCAGAAGTCAAGAGCAAAGTGCGTAATTGTATGAACTTATTTTTATACTTGACCACTGTCATATTTCCTTGCTGAAGGTCCAAGAATTTTTTTCTTTCTTCTCCTAAACATGGGGAGAAACATACTTATCATACAACACTTGTTTGAACTCTTCCCACTTGATATTCTCCTTATTAGGAAAGAAGTTCCTTTTTGTAGACGACCAATAGAAAGCCAGCTCCCCTATCAGAGCAAAAGTAGCCACATCCACTTTCCTGTGTTCAATAACTTTCATATCCTTAAATATCCTTTCTACTTTGAATGTTCATTTCTTGCCGCATTTGGGCCATCCTTGCCCAAAAAATCTAGAACAATTTTCTTGAACTACTCAAGTAAATTATCTTTCTCAATATGACTATTCTCAGCCAAATCCATAGAGTTAATTAAATGGTTAGGGCTAGTCTGAAATCGTTGAGCCTCTAGATGCCGAGTCCTTCTTTGCAACATTAGATCGAAGAAATTTTCCATTTGATTTTCTAGTTCTACTACACCAAGAGCTACAGTTTTAGCTTGGTGGGAATCATAGAAAGATGCACCTCTCTACCATTATCAGAAGTCATTTGGGGGTAAACATTTTTGTACATACAGACATATTTATACATATATGCAAAAGGAGGTGTGTCTGACACACCATGTCCAAATGTTTACGAAACAAATTAAACTTGTTAATTTGACATAAAAGTAGAACAAACTCTTCAAACACAAGAACGTAGATTTTTAAGGGTTGAGGTGGATTTCTAAACGAAGGATTTTCCTCGATGGGCATTGAAAGAAGTAGTGCCCCCTCTATTCATAGAGAATGCATATCTTAGGTAGGTGCTCTGTCTACCACAATAGTCCCTTGCCCTTACGTCATCTTTGAGCCACATTTTCATCATCCTCCCCTTTCTTTTCTTTAGGGGATAACTCGTTTATACCGAAGTCTCTCACAACATCTTCTCCCTCAAGGCTCTCCATATCCTCCTCCTCGCATGGGTCCTCCTTGAACTCCTTGATCATAATCGGGGAGTCCGGAATATTTATCACCTCATGGACATCAACACTACTTTGGGGAGAGACTAATGCAGTAACTGTTTCATAGTTACTCGAGGAACCTGAGATCTCTGCCATGAAAGTTCCCCCTGAAATCTCTCCACTACTTCTCTTTGCTCGTGATAGCAAGGGCAATGTTTTTGCCATAGAGTGGTACAAAGAGCTAGATATATTGTGATCTTCGAATTACCAGCCAATCTGTCTTATAATTGCAAAACAAACATAGCATCAGTCAAATCAAAGAAAACAAATATTAATTATTTGTGCGACCTATTATAACTACTGCTCTATGCACATTGAAACCTTAGGCTCCGATACCAAATGTGATGGCTGCCCTTTAATATGATTTAATAATCATATTAATCTCTTCCAACATGCATAATTGTCATGCACATGACCAAACGTAACGGCCGTCGGTGCTAAAACAAACACAAAACTCACACATATCAGCATGATCATCATAGCATAAAATGGAGTCATAACACAACAAAAACATTATAATATCATAACTATAAAGTAAAATTAATAGATTCAGTCGAACATGACATAATATTTTACATATGCCAAAGACGATTGTATGTAGAGCTGATAGTTATACAAAGTTAATAAATCTTTAGGCATATCATGCCTTTAACCAGTAACATAAATAATTACAAAAATGTCTAAAAGTAGCAAGTTGGTAAATTATCTAGAAATCTCTTTCACTTTCACTTTCACCTCCGTCCTTGGTACATTACCTACCGAATCTTAGGGTGTGTGAGTATATTTATACCTGGTAGGTTTAGCTAAAATCTAAAGTAATGCTAGGCATAAATCCATGAAAATAAATATAATCTTTTTGTAACATATTTCAACGAAAAATGAATTATTTAGAAGCAATCTAATTCATAAACAAATCCAAAAATCATCAGTTCATCTAATGATGATAAAACATGAAGCTGTGATACTGAATGGTGTTCCCCTCGATGCTCATCAGGAATTGGGAGGCTCAGAAGGATAGGAGCTTTCCCATGATTCTTCACACCTATATGTGTGCATTAGGTACAAATTTTGTTTCTCGATAGTTATCCAGACATAGCATGAGAATCCCAGGTTTAACCCCAGGACTACCTAGAGAGTGCATTGATAATCCCAGGTTTCACATATATGATATTTTTCTAGAAAACAAAACTAATTAGAATAACCCCCTATCTTAATATTGGGGTAGTAATTTCGTAATTGTAGAGGCCTCAAACATTGAAATCAACCCTACCATAGCATCTAGAATGCTCGATTTCATAGAGAATGCCTCTTGAATGACTCAATTTGGACTTAAAATAGTTTAGAATGAGAGAATAGCAACTTGACGAGTGGAAAAATTGGAAACAACAGAACCCCCCTTGGTTCAAATTTATAGATGCACCCACATGCCACGTGGTGGGTGGAGCATGCATTGCACCATCGCTATGCATGGGCCCGACATGCGGGTTTGACCTTGTCGAACTAGCCCGGCCCCAGGTGGTGCATGCCAGTCATGTCGGCTAGCGCGGCTGACGCTGCCCTTGAGTCATCTTTTGTGAGCCTTCAATATTTTACTAATTTTTCAATTATTTTCCCTTTAAAATTTCAAAATGCGATATCATTCCAACCATAAGTCAAAATCTTGGATTCCTGGTACTGATGGTCTTTTATTGAAGAGCTCTTCAAAACAAGACTACTCATGAGTAGGTAATCCCACATTTTTCTTGTGGGTTCTATCACAATCTTTTAAAAACTTATAGCATCACAATATTTAACTAATTAAAATTTGCTACAAACTCTAACATTAGCTTTATTAGTAGCTAAAAACTTATAAAAAATTCAGGGTTGTTGCACCATGCCCTTCAATGAAAAAGGAACCAAGCATAGACATACCGACTCTTCAGAAAAATTTTGAAATTTGAATGTAGCATAGATATCAATAAAATCTTTTATATGCATGTAAGGATCCTAGTGTCAAGGTTATTGAAGATTGAGAGAAGTTGAATGACTTGAGCTTTTAACTCAAACTGTGCGGCAATGTTGTCAAGCAACATCTGTTTCCACATTGTTATCTCCTATCATGAATTGAAGATGAGTCTCAATGTCACAACTCTCTAGCAGGTTTGAATCTAGTCTAACTATCCTATGTGTTTAGTTATCCATTGTAACTTTCAATTGCCCCCTTTGTTTTCACCACTTCCTCTCTTTCTCTCTCGCTCTTTTAATGTTTTTAACTCTAAGCTAAAACTAGTAGAACGGTAAACAAAGTTTAGATTAAATTTTTTCCATTATAAGTCCCTAGCAACGGTGCAAAAAACTTGTTAAATTTTAATTGTTACTCGTAAGAGCATGAATCATGCAAAAGTATAATTGGCAAAGTGAGGTCGATCCCTTAGGGACTTAAAATAAGAAAACTAATTTTAATATAACTGAAATTTAACCCTAATCTAGTTAATGAATTACAAGCAATCGCCTAGTTTAAAAACAAACAGAAACAATTGCTAATTAACGAGTAAATTAAACTATTAAAGCGGTAAAATATAAAGCTTTAATGAACCTATGAAAGCAATTAAACTAGAACATAAACTTATCAAAGCTATATTAAAACAATAAATGAAAAAAAGTAGAACCTAAGAAAGTCAAAAGAGATAACTAAACGATAAATGATCCTGATAGTAAGGCTTTGCATTCCATCTTCATTAAATCATAGACCCATAATTATGACCAATGATTAATTTCTCAATTACTCATAATAATAAAAAATTCAATCTTTGTTATTATGAAAAATATCATCATTAAGCTCTCATGCACAATCTTAAAATAACTACTTCTTCATCACTTCAATGGATTAAAATAAAGTCATTAATTGCATCCACATGTTCAAATAACAAATAATACCAAATTTTAATATTCAATAAGATAAAACTAATAATAATTTAATGAGAACCAACTTAGATCTTGAGAGAATCATGACTAAACTCATATCCAAATCAATCTCATCAATTAAAGTGAAAGGGAAGCAAATAATTCAAATCTTACTATTTGCTACAACACCAAATGAGGTTACTCTTCATTGTCTCGACTCACCCACTGTAAATAGTGTTTGCTACAGTAAACTCTAGGTGTGAATTTTGTTTCTTGCTTCTTCTCTGCTCCTCCGGCTTTGGACTTCAATTTTTTCACTCTTAAAATCTCTTTTTGATTGTTTTGTGGATTGAGATTGAATGAATTCACCTCTACTTCACTCTTTCTTCTGCCCCTTCTCTTCGTTGTCCACTTGTGTCTTCATTATGTTCATCTATTATTCCAAACTAACTTACGGGAATATCTTGTCCAATCCATTTTCTTGTTGCCCTGCCCAGTGCCATGTCCATATTACCTAAAACATGTACCGACATTGATAAATTATGATGAATTTACATGACAAGTACAATTATCCTTACAAAATTGAAGCTTCCATCGAATACTAACTTTATTAAGCCTAAAATGATACTAAATTAAGGTTAACTGAGAAAATATAAGGGTATCAAAATGGCTATAAATTATGAATATCAAGATGGCAAACATTTGGGTTGATATTCTCAATGATGTCTAAATAAGCAATCTTTGTAGCATACAACTTGTTGTCCTCACCAATCTGGGTACTTGTCTTTAGTCAAAATTGCCTATACATTGTCACCCACTTAATATTCCATATGTCATCTTTTCAAATCATCACAGCTTTGTCCTTCACATTAGAAAACATCAACTTCCTCTATGTTATGAGCAAATGTTGTGATACGTGTTCTGTTGGATATAATTTTTCTCAACCAAGATTCACCTCAACCTCTTCGGGAGAAAAACAAATGTGCCATGTTACCAATAACTCACCATGGTCACTATCATGGGGACAAACTAGCATACAAAAATCTACCCTGTGATGACATATTCACATTGTACAATTATCATCCAAACGCCTTTATGCGCACAACTTTTCACACACCAAGCACAAGTAAGAAATAGGAAAAAGGGGCTCCAGCCTAAAATCTTTTATTCCAGCAACAATTGCTTCATTATGCAATGAACTAGGCCTTCTACCTTGCTCCCAAACCCATAGAACATCTATGAATTAGCAAAGCAGCACTCTTTCGGCAAACTTAACCCCTATAAAAAAGCTTCCCTCAACACTCATAGCCCTCCTGAGCTATTTACAATGATATTGAATGTCCTTTCAACTAGCCATATGCCACTATATATAGTGTAACACCCCATTGTTTTTAAAGAAAATTTTATATTTTATTTTATTAAGTATATTTTTTTGATTCATCGTTGACCATTGAAGAATCACCTATACATTGATGAAGTTGTCGATGGTAACTGCACGCATGCAATTAATCTGGAATACGAGGCAGTTGATATGTTTTGGATTATGGGGGTAGTCATAGTAGTATTTAAAGATTAGAAACAGTTTGGGAAGGAAAAATGAGTCCAAGAAGGAAACTTGCACCTAGAGAAAAAGTGGTGGTCGACAGAGAGTGAATCGCATTCTAAACTTAATGTTTTACTGAATTTATGTAGTTTTGGATTTTCTGCAAGTTCTTCATGATTTGTATTTGATGAGTTGTAAGTTGAAGTAGAATCTTTGAGCTTTATATACTTCAATTACAAGTTCAAGATTTTACTGTCTGACGAGTGAAACTCTAGTTTGTGTGAATGATTTCTTCTTTATGTAAAGATTTTCAAGGAGTTTATATATGTATATTATTTTTCAAGATAAATGGGATTAATTGTTAATGTTTCTGATTGCAGGTGGAATTATGGACATGTCAGTGATTGCATTGGTGGAAGGAGGAAGATGAATAGTGCTCATGCATGCATGTGTAGCAAGCTTGTTGGTGTTGGTCACTGACGATGAGGACAACGTGTCGATGAGGCATTGGTTAGAATGAAAAAACAAGGCTATTCCCTTGTCAATAAGGTTCAATGAATCAGTGAACTCACAAATTATCATCGGTGAGGCTGCTGACTTGTCTATGAAGTCATCAATGGGATCTTTCACCTCTGTCAATAAGTTCATCATGTTGGTGAACTCACCAATGGTTATTGGTGAGGAAACCGACCCGCCCATGAGGTAACCAATGAACCTCATAACCACTGTCGATAGGGTTTGAAGTGTCAATGAACCCACCTATGGTCATCGGTGAGGTGACAAACACGTCAGTAAGGCTTCCGATAGAACATATGATTTGTGGATTTTACTATGATTATAGATAAAGCATGTTATAGTAATTATGATTGATATTGCATCATTATGAAGTATTTATGTGATGTGGATGAAGGAGGCACATATTACGTAGGGATTAGTAAACCTTAATGCATGTTTATGAGATTCTTTATTATCATGAATGGGTACCCGAAGACAATGCATATCACATGCAAGGTCATATGAACCATTGGTGCCTTGGCTCCAAAAATGAGTCATTAGCTACATATACGGAAAGGATTTGGTATGAAATAAGACCAATGTCTTCTGGCTATCTAAAGATGAGAGTTGTATAGGACTGATTCCCTAGCCTGAGAGTCAAGTTTGAATGGACTAGAGCCCCAAAAGATGATTGGTCCCTAGCAGCACAATATAAGAGATTTTGATGATCATGGAAGTCGAAATCTCAACACCAAGGTCTATGTGCCCGAGTGAGCCTTTACTTTATGGCTTGGATGGGCTGAGGTAAACTTCAAATAAACTAAGGTCATAATGTGATGGCCCAATATCTAATAGAGTGGAGCTCTTAGATGAGGTCATAATGTTTAGAGAACCTTTATGAAGGGTTTTGCTCTTGGATGGAATAGTTGACAAGAAAGGAATGTACTCTTTCAATTATCTGGGTTTTCTAATAAGACTTCCTTGGTATGTTGATCAAAATATTTTATTTATTTAAGATTTTTATCCCACTGAGTATTCTTGTATACTCAACATCTATTGTGGTGTAGGTGTTCGGGTCACAATTAGAAGGTTTTGGAACGGTCATAGTTGTGGTACAATTCTTCCTTGCTATTTTGAAGTGTCATCAGATAGGTTTGACTAGGCATATGAGAGTGTCATTTTACTTTCATTAGATTAGACATGATCAACAGACAATGATGAACTTGCCCTGTGAATATTTTAATGTATTAGTTTTATAGATTTTTATGCAAGCTATTAGTATCATACCAAAAGATCTTGCAAGTTGATGATCATCAAACTCCTAATCTTCTATTCGAATGATTTACTTCGTATATTTTACCGTTGTATTTAACAAGAAGGAAGAATGGATATTTGTATTATTTTCTTTTAAGGGGATGGAAAAAGATATTTAATGAAAATTGTATGTGGATATTAGGGGTGTTACATATAGAGGAGGTTCTAGGAAGCCTAGTACTACAAGAACTTGTCAAGCCCTTAATACAAAGTCCCCAAGTGTCCCAATCCATTACAACTAAAAAACCTGCCCAACGTCATACCGAAAACATCTTTCCAGAGTCCCAACATAGCTAGGAACCAAGTAATGTACTCCTTCAAGAGTCCCACCTCATCCAACGCCTTTAGGTCTCCTACTCCAGTTTGAATTTCTAAACTCGCATGCCTCTTGCCTCTACAAATCCAAACTATGTCCACCTCTTGCATGGAGTCCTTGTTCCGCTAAGATTAAGCCATCTTGAACAGTCCCCCTTGCATCTATCTCTATTTTCGGGCTTCACACTTGCTCTAGGCCTCTAAGCCCACTCCTAGTCTTACTATGAACCTCGGAAACAAATCAGTAGCCAACCGACATGTCTCCTACTCCAAGTATTGAGTCTTTCATATGAGTCCAATGTGCATAGGTGTAACACCGCAGCCCAAGTTCTGACCTGAGCTAGGGCTCTAGAAACCCATATCCTGGGTTAAAAATGTAAAATCAATCGATAAACCAGGAGCAATGGATCTGAGTTTGAGAGCCATAATGTTCTTCTACAGACTATAGAACAAAAGTGCATTGTCATGCGTAGGCCAAAAAAACCTAATTAAATTACTAATTTGGATTAGGCCAACATTGTCGTGTTGTTGGTTGCATATGTACATATTGGATAACATCTATGATGTTATTTCATTATGATAAGATCCAAACGTAGTTCTGTCTAATGGCTAATCATGCTTTAGGCAATACATAATTATATACTTCAAAGTACATATATCCTTATATCCAAACAAATCATTCAAAATCAGACATAAATCTCATAAATCATTGGATTTAAATAAAAGCTAATAAATAAGAAAAAATATACATTTCACTCACCACAGAGCAGAACAAAACACAACAAAGCATGTCATATCATATCTCATCCAACCATATCATATCACATTGGAGCATATTAGATCAAACAGAGTAGATCAGATCATATTAGATCAAAGAATATTAGAACACATTTAATCTGAGCATAGCATATATTTGATTAGCACAAGCATATATAATCATATATTAAATTAGAAGATCAGAAATGCTTACTCCCCTGTAGTTCTAGAAGTAGCGGTGTTTGGAGTTACTCTTTCCTTTAGGCCGTCCTCCTCATCAAGTTAGAGATGGTGTACAAAGCCGCCTCTTGCCCTAGAATATTTTTCTCATTCCACCCGAATGTGATAGATAGACACCCCTTTCCTAGGGCTCTTCTCACTCTTTATAGCCAAAGGTGATAAACATAACCTCTCCTTACCCGGAGATGTATTTCTCTTTTCACACTCAAAAGTTGCGGATATAACATTACTTGGAGACACTTCTCACTTTCTACACACATAGGCAGAAGAAAAAACCTCCTCTTACCTAGAGACACTTCACACTTTCTGCTCCAGTGGGTAGTGGATAGAACATCACCTTACCCAGAGACACTTCACCTTTCTCGCACTCGTAGGCGATGAACAAAACCTTCCCTTACCAAGAGACACTTCCCTCTTATCGTGTCCGTAGATGACGGACTAAACTTCCACTTACCTGGAGACATTTACCCACTTCCCGTGCCTATAGGCGGTAGACATAACCTTCCCTTACTCAGAGACACTTCCCTCTTATCACGTCTATCAACAACGAGCAGAACTTCCCCTTACCTTGAGACACTTTACACTTCCCATGCCTATAGGCAGCGGACAAAATCTCTCCTTACCAAAAGATGTTTCTCCCACTGTGAGGCTCATCCTCTTTATCTAAACTACCTTCTTGAAACTTGTCCGGGTGGGGAGCAATTTCTAGTGTGAACACACACATGTTGAATGCCCCCAAATGCTCCTAAATTTTAAGTAGAGAGGTTTGGGCCTCAGTCAATGTTCCCTTCGCTATAGCCATTGTGTCCACCTTCACTTTGACCTCTAACCTACAAGTCAACATTGACCCTATCATAGAATAGCAAGATGCCCATCTTCAACATCCCACCAAGTCCTTAGGACCATGATGAAATCCTTTAGCCTTCTCATGTCGAGCATATCAAGAGCACTCAAACTTCTTCAAGGTTCTTGAAAATACAGTGATAGGCATAAACAAGTGTAAATAAATCTATCTCATGATGGCCTGATCTCTCTAGACAACTGATAGCAAAACAACTACTTTCACGATGCTTTTCGCACACCAATCACAAGTAAGAAGTAGGAAAAAGTGGCTTTGCCCCAAAACCTTTTATTCTAACAACATTCCTTCATTTTACAATGAACAAGGCCCTCTAACTTGCACCCCACTCCCAAACCCAAGGAAGAACTCTACAAAACAAAGTGGCACCCTTTGGCAAACTTGACCCCTAGCCATGCTTTCCTCAACTCTCAAAGCCCTCTTGAACTATTTGTAATGATGTTAAATGCTCTCTCTGTAAAAACATAAGGGTCCTTATGTCATGTATTGGCTTATTGTTGTGATCAAAACAATATCATAATATGTGTACATGGAGTCTGTTTACGGTCTAAAGAGGGATTTATGAAGGTGGAGAAAAAAGAGGACTCAAATAAGTGTTTTTTTCAGGTAAAACACACATAGACATCACATTCACACTTTAAGGCAAAAGAGACCTCAAATGAAAGAATGGTGAACTTTGTTGTTTTAAATAGAAAACAATAATATTTTAGAAAAAGTGACAACATGATCAATTGTTTCTACGAGCTGATCAATCATCACCTGAAATCACTATGAGTAAAACAAAGCCAAGAGTTAGCGATCAATCGTTTGAAGAGTCGTGTTGAAAAATATAAGGAGCGATGGTTTGCCATGTAGAAATGATCAATGGTTGGAGCAGTAGGTTGCCAAATTTAAGATTTTTAGGTTTGGTTATGATTTCAATTGAGAGACCTTTTCCTTTTAGGTTTGTGAGTCTGTAAAAAGACATTGGAATGTAATGGAGGAAGGGATAAAACCTAGAAAACTTTGAGAGCTTGTGTGGAGTCTCTTCAATGGAGTATTTAGAGAGTTATTTTCTAAATTGTCTTTGCTGAAGCTTGTTGCTAAGAAGATCAAGTGAATAGAAGATACATTTTAAGGAGACTAAAGATCTATGTTGATCATGACAACACAAAGGAGAAGAAGAACAAGCTATGACCAATAAACAACCATGGAGTGATTGAATCAGAATTTAAGAGTCGTTGAAGATCCAATCAGTTTGAAAAAAAAGGAGTTTTTTGTCAATCGCTAATTTTATAATAATCAGTTTACAAAGTGCATAGTTGATCTGGACAAAGTGTTTCGTAGAATTTCCCTGATTATGGGTTTCTGCGTAAAAATTCTTGTGGGTTTTGGTTACAAATTTATCATTAGAACATATTAGAATTAGGAATGTTGAATTAGTTGAATTCTAGGTTTATATTGATTAAAGGGTAAAATTAAATTTTGTAATTTAATTGTGAGTTAGAGGCACTTTATTTTCTCAGTTTGCGTATGCCACACATAATCCAACAAACCAACAAGTGGTAGTTAAGGATATTTTGATTAAATCTATGTTTTTCCTTGTGATTGAAGCTTGATTTTGTTTATGGTTGCCATGGAATTGAAAAGAATGTTAGTTTGTCTTTATTTGTCTCAAATTTTGTTGGTTCTAAGAATAATCATGTTTTTGATCAATCAAAGATGCTTCGAAAAAAATATGTGCAATGGAACATAAGAATTCTCAACTTGGGCATGACATATGTATATAAGATAAAAAATATTGATTTGCTTAAAAAAATTGAGTTGTTAGAAGAAGAATTGAAAACCTAAAATTCAAAACAGAAAGAATTTGTCAAAGGCAGAAAAAACATGAAACGATTCTCTCTTGTGGTCAATTTGGACATCACAAAAGTGGTTTAGGGTATGTGGGTCAAAATAAAACAAATTCCCTAGAAATTACTAAATATGTTATGGCTAAAGACTTAAAGGGTCATGGTGCTAGTACAAATCAAAACTTTTGATTCGAACACAATTGATTAAGAAGGATCTAGTGGCTAAAATTGAGTCAACCAAAAACAAATTAGCAAGGAAACCACAATTTGTGGGAGACAATGTTAAAATTAACTTGCTTAGACAAACCACATAGATGGGGAAGAACATAAAAGAACTTAGTGCAAAATTTCACAGTCTTAGACATAGAGCTCATACATAATTCACTAAGTTCTCTTCATAAGTTTTCTCATAATGGTTATAGTAAGAAAGAATAAAATGTGAATACAAAGACTTGTGATAATGATGAACATGATAAAAATCTATTCAAGAATTTGTGAAAACCTAGATAATTTGGTTGAAGAAAGAAGATGTGAGTTGTCTTGTAGTGCACATTGCCACGAAAATCAATATTTTAACATGTGGTACCAAGATGGGGGATGTTCAAAACACATGACCAATGACAAATCTAGGTTTACCAATTTGATAGAGAAGTACGATGGCAAAGTTACATTTGGAGATGGAAGTACCATTAAAATATATGGAATAGGTAATTTAAAAGTTAATCTTTTGAGCATTAGTTAAATTTGTAATTGATTTTGTTGTTAAATTTACAAAGAAGGCTTGTTATATCATATACAAATTTGGAATTACTTGTATGAAAGGTTTAAGAGCACTTGATGATTGTTATTTTCTTGATCATGTAAATTTTGCCAACTTGTTCTTGCTTGATAGTACTTATTTATGGCATCAAAGATTTGGGCAAGTGAATTTCAGAGACTTAACACAAATAATACACGAAGGGATCATTAGAGGTGCTCCTATTATGTAAACTCCTAAAAACTTTGCATGTGGTGTTTGCCAAAAGGTTTAATAATCAAAATTACATCATATAAAGCTTAAACATGTGAAAATTGAAAGACCATTATAAATGATACACATGGACTTTATAGGACCAATGCAAACAGCTAGTTTGGTTGGTTAAAATTACATCTTGATGATGGTAGATGACCTATAAAGATTCACTTGGGTAGATTTTTTTAGAAAGAAGTCTGATGCTTTTGAAGCATTCAAAACAATTGCCTTTACCATACAAAACATAAGTCACCTGAAAATCCAAAACATTAGAAGTGATAGAGGTGGTGAATTCATTGATTTTAGGTTTAAAGAGTTTTGTAATAAACATGGAATTCATCATGAGTTCTCATCCTCCAAATCTCCTCAACGAAATGGAATAGTTGAAAGAAAGAATATGATTATCTATCAAATGGCCAGAATTATGCTAAATAACAAGAATTTTTCCAAATGATTTTTAGTAGAAGCTATGAGGACTGCTACATACACCCTAAATAGTGTCTACTTAATACCTAGCATAGTCCAAACTCCTTAGAGTCTTTCGAGTTCCTTGTCAAATCTTTAGAGATAGGGAAAGTTTAGAAAAAATTGATAGTAAGTGTGATGATAGAATTTTCCTTTGATACTCTCTGGCCAGCAATGCATATAGGGTTTACAACAAAAGAGCTCAAATTGTCATGAAGTCTTTTAATGTGGTTGTGAATTATGGACAGATTTTTGAGATACAAAATAATCAACATGGGAAAGGAAAACAAAAAGTTTCTGATTTTGATGATTCAGCTAATGTGTTTAGTAATGCAAATGATAAGAAACAAGAACATGTGGAATTTCTTGATGATCACATTTATGAAATTGAAGTTCTAGAAGAAGAGGAAGAACCACAAGTTATAACAAGTAAGGTACAATCAATGTGGATGGGAAGAATGTTATTTAATTATGGAATACATCAAGTAAGATGACTTTATATAGTAATAATCTAAGTTCAATAAAAATTATTAAAATCCTATTCAATATTCTCGTACAAAACATATTGATATTAAACATCATTTTATTTAAGATTTGGTTAAATATCAAATTGTTAACTCAAAACATATTTCAACAGAATTTCAATTTGTTGATATTTTTACAATACCTTTTGGATTCCAATAGGTTCATTAACCTTTTAAAACTCATTCGACTTTTTTGCCCAACCTAATTTCATAAGAGTTTTTTTGTCCTTATTTTCACTGAAAATATTATGGGATATGAGACACATCAAAAGTTATTTTTTAATTTTTCAATTTATGATATTTTTTATTTGACCTAACTTGGTTTAATGCCTAGTTTATTTTCTTTTCAAGAAAGGTTTAAAATAAAAAAAAGAGAATTTGAGTTTGTATGTTTGCTAATCATATATATGTCATATCATATAAAACACACTTAAATTGTAAAGGTATTGCACAATAGTGGGTCACACACACAATGTATGATTAATACAATATCTAGTTAAAAGGACTAGTTGAATATCAGTTGAGAAAATTTTATAATTCCTAATAAGACTTGATGCATTGTTAATTTACTAAAAGGCTTCGTACTCACTATAGGAATTTGAGATCATCTATCGGGTTAAATGTATAATATGGTTGATTTACTTCTTAAGTCTATTGCTGTGAGGTAGTATAAGATAGTTGAGTGGTTTGGATTCCTTTGCATGCTGAATGAGATTTGAATAGTTCTAATAAAGATGATGGAAAAAGTTGCCTATACATCTTATGTTAGTGTGAAAGTTACAATCCCCTTGACAGTGAAAAAAAAACATATAATAAAAAAGATGTAGTACAAGGTCAAGAGAACTAGGAAAAAGACATTAAAATTCTATTTATAAAAAAGAATAAAATAATAAATTTTGAAAAAAGCGAAGGGCATAGAGATTGAAAGTAACATAAATAGAATTTTTGTATTACTTCTTGTATCTTCTATCTATTTAATGTAAATCAATGATCAAACAAAATGCAAACACGAGCCAAGTTTCTTAATAGACTCATTTGCCAAAGTAGTGGAGAAAAATAGTTTTTTTTTTACCATATTATACATTGATATCTTGATGATTGTTTTAAACGATTATGATATAGTCGTGTCTTGAAGTAAAACATTGTTGAATCTTCTCTTATTATTAGCCTAGGAAATTGAAATTCTAATGTTTTGGTCAAGTGGTTATTGAGATTATGTTATACTAATGTGGATATATGATTGTAGTATAATGAATCTATGAAAGTGTAATTTTCAAATAATATTGTTATATGGTTACCAAAAAATTTTGTTATTCACTAAAAAACTTGTATCCTTGATTCTCGTTCAAGTGGATTCTAAGTGTGATTTCAAATATTTTTAATAAATAATTTTTCTCTATTTTATTTCTTTATTACCTCAATTTCCTTTTGTCTATTTGTGACAAAAAGGGGGGGAAATTTAAGTTATAGAAATTCTTGAGTCTTGAGGGTTATAAGCAAACAAAGAGCTTGGCAAAAGAAGAACTAGGCTAAATTCTTGAAAAGAGAAAATTGGTTATAAAGTGATTATTTCTTTCTTACATAAGCATTTAAAGTTTGAATTTACTTGTTTCTTGTAACTGTTTTATGCGAGTATGTTCTAATTTGTGATATGCAGGTTGATTTTAGGTTGAAGACCACACCACAATAGAATAGAATAATATAGATTAAGGGGGAGAGTTTTATACAGTGTGATGTGAAGTTTGGAGTTTTATATAGAAAATCTAATTTTTAGTAAATTTATAGAACAATCGATCATTTTTGTAAGTTGGTCAATCATTACTTGAAAGCACTATATGTAAAACAAAATTGAGAGTTAGAGATCGATCAGTGTGTTGAAGTGATTGATTGTTTGAAGAGTCAAGTAGAAAAATATAGGGAGCGATTGATCGCCTTCTCAAAATGATTGATCACTAGAGTGGTAGGTTGCAAAATTTAAGATATTTCGGTTTGGTTACGATTCCAATTTAAATGTCTTTCCTTTTAGGGTTTGTGAGTCAATAAAAAGGCATTGGAAAGCAATGGAGGATGAGAAAAGACCTAGAAAACTTTGAGGTCTTGTTTGGAGTCTCTTCAATGGAGTTTTGAGAGAGGTGTCTTCTAAATTGTGAGAATCTCTACATAAAATCAAAAAGAGTGATTAGAGGTGAGATTAGAACATAAAATACTACGTGTTTGCTAAAGCTTGTTATTGAAAAGATCAAGTGAATACATGATTCATTTGAAGGAGGAAATGAAAGATCTATGTTAATAAGAAAATACAAAGAAGAAGATCAAACTTTGACCGGTAAATAACTAAGGAGTTGTTGATTTAGAATTCAAGTGTAGTGTGAAGATCCAACTAGTTTGAAAAAAAGAGGCTTTTATCTATTGCTAATTCTGTAATCTTGAGTTTACTTAGTATATAGTTGATCTGGACGAAGTGTCAGATGGATTTTCCTTGGTTATCACGTAAAAATTCTTATATATTATGGTTGCTGATTTGATTGCGAATTTATTGTTAGAACACATTAGTATTAGGAATGTTGAATTGATTAAATTTTATATTTATATTGTTTAAAGGGGGAAAATAAAATTTGTAACTTAATCGCAAGTTAGACGTACTTTATTTTCTCAGTTTGTCTATGCCACATACACAGTCCAACAAGCTAACACTCTCAACTAGCCACATGCCCCTATATATAGATGAGGGTCTAAGAAGTATAGTACTACTAGAATTGGCCCAACCCTTTATACAAATTCGTCACCCAAATATTCCAGCCCATTACAATAAGGAAACTTGCACACAGTTCTACCCAAAACATCTTTCCAATGTCCCAACCCATCTAGGAACCAAGTCATGCACTCCTTCAAGAGTCCCACCTTGTCTAGGATCCTTTGTGTCCACCTATTGCATGGAGTCCTTGTTCTGCTAAGCTTTCACTGTCTTGAGCAATCTTGCTTGCATCGATCTTTATTTCCGGATTTTCCACTTTTGTTAGGACTCTGAGAACACTCCTAGTTGTGTTTCCAACCTTTGAAATTAATCAACAACCAACCTACATGTCTCCTACTCCATGTAGGAGTCTTATGCATGAGTTCGATGTGCATAGGACTCTCCCTATGCTGATGGAGCCCAGCCTGCCATCGAGTCTCATTACTAAAAAGACTAGGAAATACATATGCCAATGCTCCCATGTTGTCAAAGCTTTGCATACTTGCCCAAAAACATGTGTTCTTTGGCTGTCTGCATACCAAGGCTGAGAATTTTTGTGTGCCCTTTGCCTATTCCTAAGCTAAGGGTCTAACAATCCTTATCCTCCTCATCATAGATAGGGTTTGTAAACTGAAACTCAATAGTAGCTTCATTGTTAGGTTCCTCATGCTTGATGAAGAACCCTCATCTTGCCTAGACATTCTAGGGCATTCCAACACCTTGTGCCCCATATACTTACACTTAAAACATTTTGGTTGAACAATAGTAGATGATTTAGAGGCATCTGTAGGGATTTAAGACACATCCCTTGTCACGATCCTGATTAAAGGGAACCTAACCAAGATCATTGTGAGTATGTAATGTGGCCCACATAAGGAGAATAATAAAATAACTAATAATTTATTATAACTAAAAATAATCTAAAAAATCTACCAGTGACAAATGTCTGCCGCTTAGATAGTATTATTACAATCATTAAGAAAAATAAGATTAAAAAAGTTTGTAAGTACAAATGTGGTCAAATATGTATTGTTCTCTTATTTTGATGTATAAAACAATGTCAAGTTATGTGCAATTTGAATCAGTTAATTATTATTTGTCTGCTGTTGAAGATCATATGTTGAAGTTGAAGTAAATCATGAAGATTTAGCAAGGTTTTGATAGGTATAACACACACATATATGACACACACTCACACACACACATACAAACACAAACTAGGAATGATAGATTATCATATAGAAAGTGTGAGAAAAAGAATGGAGGAAAAGATGACAAAAAATTGTAAGTGTTCATAACTTATCGATTGGCTTAACAAAGCAATCAATTGGCCTTGACAAATCAATTGAATGATCTTGAACATAATTTAGAAATTCTTCTAGTGCGTCAAAAGATTGATTGGCATGTGGAATGATTTATTAGAACATAGGTCATTTGATTCTAGAACAGTGAATGATCGATCACTTATAGACTGAATTAATCAGTTCTAGGCTAGTTTTTAAATATTATAGTGAACGATGGATTGCAATGTGAAATGATTGATTGGTCAAGGCTAGTTTTGCCTAAAATAGGACTTTTTGAGTTGATCTTGTTTCATGTTAAAATTCCAACACCTAAACTGACTTGGAAGTTTATAAAAGGGGTGTTTGGACATGGAAAAGAAAGAGGAAGGAAAAAAAGAGTAGAGTGAGCATTGAGAGTCTTCACTAGTAATTTGATAAAGGAGAGAGCTTCCATAGCTATTGTGTTTGGAGATAATACTATTTAGCCATTGAGATCTTACAAATCTTCATGTCTATGTGTTTAGCTTCATGATTAGTTAGTGAGGACTCTTTACATTTACACTCGAAAGACAAAGTGGTGAAGAGGAAAAGGGGCTTGAGATTGGAACTATCTTCTTAGTCTCATGGGAGTGTTATTGAAGTGAAGTACAAATTGAATGCAAGCAAACTGTCTGGGTGATGATAAAAGACTTTGCAGTTGTGTGAAGACTAGCCAAGAGTAGAAAGGAAGACTATTATTTTAATATGTAAGTTTGTATTTTATTTATATAGTGTATTATTTGGTATGGACATAGTGTCTCAAAGTTTTTCTGGACAAGGGTTTCCAAGTAAAAGTTCATTTGTGTTGTGTGGTTTGTAATTTTTTATCATTCATTAGACACAGAATTTTAGTGCAGATTATATTTCCTTGGTTAACTTCAATGAGACTATAACTTCATTTTATGGGAAAGGAAGTCTTGAGCTAACTGTAACAACTTATTAATGTACTACATTACTGACAAGAAATATATACAGTAGTGTAGAGTGGCTAGACCAACAGAAGTGGGGTGGGATGGGGGTGGCACACTTATAAAAAATCAGCCTTTAAATTAATCTAAAAAGAATCATGCATAAACCTCAATTGATTAAGCAATAAAACACATCCAATCATAGAACAAGCATATATGAAATTAAATTGGAAGTGATAGCATACTAACCTTGGGCTGTCCAGCCCCTTGCACGCCCTTTAATCCTTCGATTTACACAACCGAACACAAAGGAATCAAGTGGGGAGAGAACAAATACCTTGTATGTGTTGATCCATCAAAAGCCCTCACTCTTGGATTGATTTCTTAGTAGGGATCACCCCAAAGCCCTTTCTTTTGATGCTCCAACCAGCAAGGAGATCCACCACCTTCGTTTGACTCGTTGGGGATTGAAGGATAGGAGAGGAGGAGGGTGGCCAGAAAGGTTTTTCCCCAAAACCTTGGGCTGGCCAAACATGGGAGAAAGAGGGAGAGGAGAAAGGAGGGGACGAGCCACTTAGGGCAGTCCTCTCCCTCCTATTTCTCTTTTTATACCCTTCCTCCTTTTAGTTGGGCTTTCTTATAACAGGCTTTCCTTGCTAAGACCACTGGCTTATATTAAGAAGGTTAGACACAATGGGAGTGGGCTATTTCTCTCAGAGCCCACGAAGGCTTGGACCCCCTGCACACGGCCAAGCCTGCAACAGGGTCGACCCCACGCTAACCACGGGTCCCACCATCAACACATAATTCGCATGTCCGGGCCCCACAATGTGTTAATGCAAAACCTAGTCGAATGTTGTGTGTGTGTGTGTGTGATGTGGGTGTAATCAAATTAGTGTAACGAAGGCACATGTGGGCGCGCAACTGCCCCCACCACCCTTGGACCCCGTGGCCCCATACCGGTTCATCCAAACCGTGACAACATTGGATAGAAATGGGCCCATGCCCATACCCTGGTCCAACATCCCCCACTATGGGTGAAGGGCTCATATGGTCCAACAGTGACTTGTGCTAGTCCTGTCAAAGACCAATGTTATGAGCATACTTAGAAAATAGATCCATCGTTATGGCCTTAGTGAATAGATCAACTGACATCTCAGTAGTAGGAATATGACTCACAGTCACTTTTGCCCTCTGTAGCATGTCAAAAATGTAATAGTAATGCACCTCAATGTGCTTTCCTCTGACACTGATCTACCCATTCTTAAGTGTAGACACTATTGCTAGATTATCATAATACGTCTGGACAGGAGCATCAGTCCATCCTTCTAGCCCCAATCTTTCTCGAAACTCCTTTATCCATACTGCATGGGAAGCTGCAATATTGCATGCATAAAACTTAGCTTCCATCATTGACTTAGAAGCATTCTTCTATTTCCTGCTTGCCCATGATATAGCCCCACCTCCAAACATGAAGACAAATCCGATAGTGCAGTTCTTGTCATCTGGATCCCTCGCATAGTCTAAATCACTATATCCAGCCAATGACAGACTTTATGCCTGATAAGTGAGTTTTAAACTCTTAGGCCCTAAGAGGTACCAAAAATGCCCACTTCATCACTTGCCAGTGCTTGATGACGACTCAGCAAGCCTACCACAAAACTCAAATCAGGCCTTGTACAGGTCATGGCATACAACAAGCTACCAATAGCCATGCATATGGCACTGACTCCATCTAGAGTCGGTCTTCCTCACTCTGATGAGCTATATTCTTAGACAACATGGTACCCTTATAAATAGGGGATTCAATGGTTTTCCAACCAATGACATTGAAGTGTTTGAGAATGCTCTCTATGTATGACTCTTGAGATATACTAAGCTTCCTAGCATTTCTATCTCTGTTAAACTTCTTCCCGAGGATGTAGGATACCTCACCCATGTCTTTCATCTCAAATTGGGTTTTGAGCCATTCCTTTAAACTGACTATCATACTTAGGTCATTCCCCAACAAGAGTATGTCATCTACATACAGTGACAACATCATATACTTAGCCCCATCCCAGAAGGTATAGACACAATGATCATGTTCCTTCACTATGAACCCATACTCACTAATCACCTTGTGAAAAGTGAAGTACCATTGCCTCGGAGATTGTTTTAGGTCATACAATGATTTTATAAGCTTGCACACCTTATATTCCTCTTGCGGAACTACGAAACCCTCAAGTTGTTCCATGTAAATCTCCTCCACTAAATCTCCATTTAGGAAGGCAATCCTTACATCCATTTTGTGTAGCTCTAAATCAAAGTAAGCAACACATGCTAAGAGACATCTAATTGAGTCAAATCTTGACACCGGTGAGTATGTCTCTTTAGAGTCCATCCCATACACTTGGGTGAACCTTTTGGCCACTAATCTCTCCTTGTACTTATCTATAGACCCAATCAGCCTTAAGCTTCATTTCGAATATCCATTTACACCCAATGGGCTTTCACCCTTTAGGTAGATCCACCATCTCCTAGACCTTGTTCTTTAGGATAGAGTTCATCTATTCCTGAACAACAACATGCCATTCCTGAAGAAGACTTAAAAGCTTACTCAAGGTAATCGGGTAATCTAGAATGGGTTCATCTAATGTGATGTTGCCCTCCCTTAGCATTGTATAAAAGTCCCTCAATAGCGTTAAAGGTCTTATTTCCCTCAATGTCCTAGTTTCTGGTTCGGTTTGGTTTTGATCTGATCCAATTACTTCCTCTGGGGAAGTACTAGGACTAGCCTCTTTATTCACCTTGAATAAATTGAATATTTTGTTAGGTATTTTAGGATGTAATTCTTCCTCTAAGAAATAAGCATCTCTAGACTCAATTACCCCCACGATCCCATCTGTGTGGTGAACCACGAATCGGTACCCCTTAGAGTGGTCACAGTAACTAATAAAGTTGCACTTTATGATTTTTGGGTCTAGCTTTGACCTATGCTGGTCAGGCGCCTTTATGTGTGCCCTAGACCCCCACACTCTAAGATGCCCTATGTTCAGACGTTGACCCGTCAATAACTCATAAGGTGTCCGTTGGACTGCCTTTCTTAGTACACAGTTTAGGATGTACACGGCAATGTCTAAAGTCTCACCCCAGAAATTTGTTCCTAACTTAGAGTGATTGAACATACACCTTACCATGTCTATAAGCGTGCTGTTATGCCTTTCTGCCACTCCATTTTGCTATGGAGTATACGGTAGGGTATACTAATGAACTATTCCTTGATCAGTACAGTAGTCTTTAAATAGGTCAGAGGTGTACTCACCACCCCTGTTTGTCCTCAGGCTGTTTACTTTCTTGCCTAATTGAGTCTCTACCTTAGCTTTAAATTCTTTTAATTTATTTAAGGCATCAGACTTCCTATTTATTAAAAACATGTACCCATATCTTGAATAGTTATCTATGAAAGTGATGAAATAACTCATCCCTCTGTGGGTCTGAACGTTCAGGGGCCCATAGATATCATAATGCACCACCCCTAAGAGTTCATTTGCACTTTGTCCCTTTTGGAAGGATTGTCTGCTCATCTTTCCCAATAAGCAATCCTCACACACACAAAGGTATTTGGATATTTTGGGTAGCAACCCAGCGTTCAACATCCTATGTAGCTTATCTACATTAATGTGACACAAACGCATATGTCATAGTAGGGCATCATCCACAAACATTACAATCTGCTCAGAAGCACTTATTTCAAGAGATTCAGAAGAGTTCATTACATCTAAGTAATATGAGTCATCAACTACAGAAGCACTCCCACCCTTGCCCATAGTGGCTTTACTCCCCTTGAACCAAACTTCAAACCCCTTCTTGGTCACAAGGATTAAAATCAGGTTCCTCTTGATGGAGAGAGCAAAGAGTACATTAGTCAGGACTAGGGTGTCACGACCCGGATTTTTAAAAGCATTTTTAAATAGCACAAACGGTAAGTAGCGATAATTATTTTTTTCTTCAATACAAAATAAATAATTCGATTAAATATCCAGGCCATGATAACTGGGGTTCACAAATACGGATATCAAATCATATGATATTTACACGTCTCAAAACTTCAACAACAGCTCATCCATCTAAGTACAAGTCCGTCACTCGTCTGAAAATAAATAAAAAGTTGACTTTCATGGTAAAGGTACACTAACGTACTAGAGTTGCAGAAATGCAGAAACTTCTTGTGCTCACCTGTCTTGGTCTTATTTGTCGTCGCCTGGAGAATCTACAACAAACTAAATGAAACAACCATAGCAACAACAATGGAATCTCTCCGCCTTCAAGAGAAGAGCTTCCAAAGGACAAAATATTTTATTAATATTTTTTGGATCGGGCCAACATCATCCGATGTTATTTGCCTAAGTACTCATCAGACAATATCTCCAATGTTTCCAACAAGATCGGATTCAGACGTAGCTCTGCCTAGAAACTACTCTATCCTAAGAAGCATAGCACCACACATGCAATGCTTAAGTATTTTTAACCTACATTTCAATAAGTCCTTTAATTGTTCCACTTGTCTAATTAACAAGCAATATCAAATAATGTTATTAATTATCTCACATCCCTTGTTCGATAATTAATACTATCAAATCTGTAACTTAGAGATAACTCACCCCTCGAGAAATCTCTAGACAAAGGACTCCAACCTTGGAGTACACTACTTAACAGCAGCTTGATCCAAATCCCCAGGGCTCTCAATAGCCTGCCACGAATTTGGAGAAGAGGATCCGAACTATGCTCATGGACATAGATTGGTAAGAAGTATAAACCTTCCATGATGCTCATACAACTCCACTTTTCGTACGTACTAAATAGTCCTGGGAAGACCTGCGGGAGACCCGTGGTAAAGACCCTCTAGTCAATACCCAAATTGTCATGGCGATGAAGAAGCATATCACAGTCTCCAGCATCCCAACTCTGGGAGAAAATGTCTTATAAGACATTACTAATGTATCCATAGAAGCCTCAGGTCCTTATGACCATTGACTCCCCCAAAAATTTAAAACTTAGACTAGATTATTTCCATCCAGTCAAGTATTCACTCAACCATCTGGGTCCTCCTCACCTTGTGAATCAGCCCACTAAATAGCTCATCCACTGAGCTATGACTCGAAGAACATCCCAAAATCACCCTCGATTCATTAAGCAAGGTAAGATTTTATGTCAGGGTCCCATCACTCCATGAACTGGTCCCAACCCTAAAGAGGGTATTTTAGTCATTATCTTGATTAGGTGTTCTCCCACAATCCGACGACAACCCATGTTTCTTGATTAAACTTCATTAATTGTAAGTTATGGATATAAATCAAAGCATCAATAATAAAAACATGCATCAACATAAATAATATGCCTTCACACCAATGCATAAATAATGAATAAAGGCCCGTTGTACTCATTTGCAGAGCTAGGGCTCGGCTAGTTCAAGCCCAAGAGTGTAAACAACTCTAATGCATCCCACGAGTTACATATAAAACACTCTAGTCGTTTAATGTACTCGGTTGTAGACACTTGTAATATGCCGCCTTAAACCTTGAGAATTAGGGTTCTTCCCTTTGTTTCCCGTGACACTATGACCTGTCAAGGTCTTTGTGTCTCTTACTGGTCACATCCCTTCCTTTTGAAGCCATTAACGTCATTCTAGGGCACCCTAACGCTTGGTTGCTAGGTTATCAATTTCAGAGGAAACAAAACATACTACTCCCTAAGGGCATTAGAGTAATTCTACCACTGAGGGTATGCTACCCTCCCTTGGGTCATTTGACCATCTCACTAGTCTTTTATTTATTTTAAGTCACAAACTTCTTAGGAGGTTCCACTTTCAAACTGACTGACGCTTCCATTCACACGAATGTGGGCGGGTCCACTCCATGGGGTATTTCTGTCATTTGGTTCAAGGCCTTCATGATATCCAATGGGTCCAAAATTATACTCAAGGGTACTACTAAACTTCATGGACTCTGTGTAATTTTTCTGGCATGTGATGGGGTCATGAACCCCTTGAACCGACCCAGGTTTTGACTAACAGTTTACTATAAACCCTAAGGGAAAAGGGTCAATTAACCACTCACTAGGATTTTTCTTCGCTAAGAGATTTTTTCAATAAATAGGTAACCAATTTGAATCTCACTAAGAATTCTCTCAATTTTTAAATCAACTCATAGGCCCATGAACCGAAGCCTCGAACTCGGGTAAGTTAATATTATATGATAATTTAATGAATAGGGATGAAAAGGTAATTTCATAGTCGTTGGGATTTTTCCCCAAGCTGAAACTTAGTCAGAATAATCCTAATCCTCTCCAGGTATATAAGAGTATTTTTCTAGAATTTGTTTGACTCAAGTAGCCCCTTGAACCGGACCCAGTTCAGTTCATTTTTTTTAAATTGGATCGGACCGAACTGGGTTGGAAAACCCAACTCGATCCAGCAGCCTCACGGTCCTTCTTCTCTGCTGCCGGCTAGAGGCCGTTTGGCCTCTGGTGGCACTGCCAGCACCATGGTGGATGAGGGGGTGACCCAGGCATTCCTGGACCTCCGGTGCATGGTGGAACCGACGGCATCGGTTACACCACCGCCCGGTGGCTAGCCGCGACCAAAAAGCCCCTTTCTTTTTGACCTTTTTTTTACTGCTCGTGTGGCCAGGGCTACTGCATCTGCAGAGCACCATGGCCGACGATAGGCTGGGCTCGACTGGGATCTCCTTAGCCCAGCGACTCCAGGAACCCGATCCCTCTTCTGGCCAGCGGTTGCCCACATTCGTCCAGTGGTGGGTCTGCTCTAATTTTTATTTATTTTTACGCGACGACTGGACGACTTGCAGCGGCAGTTTCACTACCACTCCCAAGGCCGCTGGAGTCAGGGCTGCTATGGCCAGATGCACGGCCACCACGGCAAGGGCCAGTGGCCCCCCCAAAAACTATTGTGCCTGGTGTAGGCACAATCCGTACACAAGAGTTCTACGCAAAGAAAGGGAAAGAAGTTGGAAGAAAGGGGAGAAAATAACTGGAATTCAATAAGCATGCCTAACCAAGGAGGGATACTACCCCTTATGGGGAGTCGTGCCCTCCCGAATGGGGAGTCGTGCCACTAGTGGGGCCCGGTTCACCCGTGCTCCACTAGTGTACCTATTACAATTCAATAACAAAATACAAATAATAGTCAACTGCTAACACAAGGAAACTAGCCTAAATAACAGAAATAAACCACTGAGCCGAGCCAAGTGCACCCATGCACAACACTCCACCATGCTTCCGTACACGCCTTGACCTCAAGGTGACCATGAAGGGTACCGGATTATAAATTCATCCTCAGACAACCATGTAGCATCCTCAAGCGGCTAACCCTGCCATGAAACTAAAACCTCCATGATAATACGACTAGAGCGGTGGACATGACATTTATGAAGCTACGCTACAGGAATGGGGTCAGAAGAAACCACTGAACCCATCAATGGAGGTGGTGGAGCATCCGCGGCCAGGGAGGGGTCACCGATGCAATGGCGCAGCCTAGAAACATGAAAAATAGGATGGACGATCAAACCCGATAGTAGAATGAGGCGGTAGGCAACCGATCCAATGCACTCTTCGGCAACATAGGGGCCATGAAATCGGGGGGCAAGCTTGGAGTGCTCGGGCTAAAATAAGGAGGTCTGGCGCTAAGGAAGAATGGAGATATAAGCCAAGTCCCCCACTACAAACTCGTGCTCTGTGTGATGGCTATCATAAATATGCTTCATTCTGTTATGAGCCGCAGACAGGTTCGCCTTAAGCTGGTGAAGAACCTCATCCCGAGTCTGGAGCATGTAGTCAACCCTGCCACTGATGACCGATGGGGAACATAAGAGAGCACGGTAGGGGGCGGACGCTCATATAGTACCTCAAAAGGAGTAAAACCGGCTCGAGTGTGATAAGCAATATTATAAGACCACTTGGCCCACGAAAGAAGCTGAAGCTAGCGACGGGGCTGAGACATAGTAAAACAGCGCAGGTACTGCTCCAAACATCGGTTGACGACCTCAGTCTGCCCATCGTCTGCGGGTGATAGGCGGTACTCATGTGCAAAGAAGTGCCCTGTAAAGTGAAGAACTCTTGCCAAAACTGAGAGATAAAAATCTTGTCATGATCAGAGACGATATTGCGAGGCATACCGGGCAATGGCTGAAGTAACCCGGCGGGAGATGTGGTTGTGGACTTAGCACGCTGATAGACATCACAAGCGGCTACATAAGCAGTCATAGCTCGACATATTACCTGCCACAAGAAGCTCTGACTGATCCATTTATAGGTGCGGAGGGCACCTTCATGACCCACCAAGGGGGAGGCATGGAAGTGGGCTATGATATGCTGTTGCAGGTCAGTAACTTCAGGCACCCAAAGACGGTCCTTCCAGAATAGAAGGTCATCCTTCCAGGCAAAGCAAGGGCATGCTGACGGGTCAAACTAGAGGGCCGCAATCAATGTAGTGGTCGGGGAATCATCTTGATACGCCTATTTCAATTCAGCAAGGAATGGACAAACCGAACTGGAAATAGCCAAACATGAACCTAGAGTGGAACAGCAAACAGTGCGTCGGCCATGGTGTTGTCAGATCCCTTCTTGTACACAACCTCATAGTCATAGCCCAAGAGCTTGCTGACCCACTGCTGCTGCGTGGGAGTGGACACCCGCTGTTCGAGAAAATACTTGAGCAGTTGGTGGTCAGTGCGAATGAGAAACCGCCTGCCAAGCAAATAAGGGCGCCATTTATCGATCGCAAGAACAATGACCAGCATCTCTTTCTCGTAGACAAAGAGGGACAGGGAGCGGCCAGCCAAAACCATGCTGAAGTAGGCAATGGGATGCTCCTCCTGAAGTAGTACTGCCCCCAGGCCGGCATCCGAAGCATCGGTCTCAACCACAAATGGCCGGCTGAAATCAGGAAGAATCAAAATAGGGGCGGTCGCCATAGCTTGCTTCAATTCCTCAAAGGCCGCCTGGGCAGTGTCAGACCAACGGAAGGTTCCTTTTTGTAACAGCTGAGTAAGAGGGCGAGTAATCTCGCCATAGTAGTGAATAAAATGCCGATAATAGCCAGTAAGGCCAAGGAAGCCTCGCAGCGCCCAGGATGAAGTAGGGGATGGCCAGGACAGCATAGCGGTAACCTTAGAGGGGTCTGTAGCAATGCCATCACGAGAGATAATATGACCCAAGCATTCCACCTGTGGGTTACCAAACGAACACTTCGAGCGTTTAAGAAACAATGAATTAGTTGTGAGGATATCAAAGACAGACCTGAGATGCTCCAAGTGTTCGCCCCATGACTTGCTATAGACAAGGATATCATCGAAGAACACCAAAATGAAGCGGCGGAGGAAGGGCCGGAAGAGGTCATTCATAAGGCTCTAAAATGTGGAGGGGGCGTTCGTTAGGCCAAACGGCATAACCAAGAACTCGAAATGACCATCATGAGTGCGGAAGGTGGTCTTGTGCACATCGGTGGGCTACATCCAGATCTGATGATAACCTGAGCGAAGATCAAGTTTAATGAATACAGTAGCATCGGATAGCTCATCCAGAAGCTCCTCCACCACCAGTATAGGATATTTGTCCTTCACTGTGATAACATTCAAAGCCCGGTAATCAACATAGAAATGCCAAGTACCATCTTTCTTAAGGACCAGCAACACCGGGGAAGAGAAGGAGCTTGTGCTCGTCCGAATGATACCAAAATGAAGCATGTCCACCACCAAATGTTCTATTTCAGCCTTCTGAATGTAAGGATAATGATATGGACGGACATTGGCTGAAGAAGCACCTGGAAGGATAGGGATAGAGTGATCATGTGACCACACCGGAGGAAGGCCCTGCGGTGCAGCGAACACCGCACCATACTCCTTCAAGAGGTCAAGAAGATCCTGCGGCAATTCAGCCTGCACAACGTCCACTGATGCCCGCTGCTGGATGAGTAGCCCCTGCGATGTGAACCGGAATAAGGACCCCGTTGACTGTACAGAAAGGAGAGTGCCGGGCTGAGAGCCTTGGAGGCATACCCTGCTGCCTGTGAATTGCAAAATCCATCACCAAGTCCTTAAAGTTCCAGGGAACGTCCCCAAGCTCTTGGAGCCACTGCACCCCTAACACCACATCTGCCCCTTCATAGGAAGTAAGAAGAGGTCGATCACGAATGTGTGGCCCTGAATGGAGAGCGCTGCCTGGGTGTAGATGCCAGAGCTCTAGAGGTGCTTGCCATCACCGATCAATACATCAAAGGGCATCGAGTCAGATATGAAGCAGCCTAGTAGCTGGGCGACCTTGTCATTGATAAAGTTGTGAGTAGACCCACTGTCAATTAGAATGGCCACCTGTTGCTGCTTGAGATAACCCTGTACTCGCATTGTGCGTTGAGTGAATGCCCCGGAGAAGGCATGAACAGAAATCTCTGGCAG
This sequence comes from Saururus chinensis, assembly GCA_035235625.1. NCBI lineage: Eukaryota > Viridiplantae > Streptophyta > Magnoliopsida > Piperales > Saururaceae > Saururus > Saururus chinensis. The sequence continues at coordinate 27,375,837 of CP141144.1, forward strand.
CGTCTCATCATGGTTTGCTGAGTCAGACCCATTCATCACTTCTGGCTCTTCATCGATCTCCTCCACTAAGAGACTGCCCTTGATAAAACAACGGTGCCCCCGAACGAACTTCTCATTGCATCGAAAACAAAGCCCTTTCGAATGATGTTCCTCCATTTGAGCCAGAGTGAGACGGCAGACAATCGGGCCAGTCGTAGGGGATGCTTGGCCAGAGCGGCCAGCCACTGAACTGCTGGCTGGGGCAGCAAGAGGGGAGGCGGTCACAGCAGCCCGAGGAAAAGGTCCCCACGCCTCTGTCTAGTCAATTTCTCTTCCATGATGCGTGCATGACGCATGACATCCCGCATGCTGGAATAGGGGAAATAGTGCATCTCCTCAAAAATTTCTGGTTTGAGCCCCCTCTTGAACGTGCCAACCAAGGCAGCCACAGGCCAATCAGGGAGGTGGTTGGCTACCTTCATGAACTCCGTGTAGTATGCTTGAATGGTGGATGTCTGACACAGGGAGGAGAGCATTTCGTTGAAGGCTTGGAACTCATTCGGGCTGAACTGGATACACAATTCATTGGAGAAGGCAATCCAAGTGGGGTAGCGCACCTCCTTCTCAAAGCTTTGAAACCATACTGAGGCATCCCCATCTAGGTGGAAAGCCTCTATTCGTAGTCGTTTAGCCTCCGACTGTGTCCCTTGGTAGGCAAAAAACTTCTCCGCCTTGTACAGCCACTCCACGGGGTCGTTTCCCCATTATAACGTGGGAACTATAGGCGGGCCAAACGGGGTTCTGCCCCACCACGGGGTGCTCCGTGGTGTCCTGGGTACTCCTCCCAGTCATCCTCCATCTCCTGGTACAAGTTTTGGGGAGGCGGCACCATTGGGGCATTTTCCCGAATACCTAGTGTGCCTCGCGAGTCCCAGGCCTGGCACCTCCCATCCATGGCCTGGTCGACAGTGCCAAAGTGCAGAGCATCTTGGGAAAAGCACATATCGCGGTTTGCCGGTGCTGGGAAGTCAGAGCGGAGAGGTTCTGGAGCCTAGGATGGACCCCCTTTCTCCATGGAAGCTGGTGGCGGCTTGGAGAGAAGAGGTGGTGCGCGCTCTGCTTGAAGCTGGGCAACGGCCAAGCCCAAAGCATCGATCTTGGCTACTCCCACGTTCAAAGCCTTGATCTCCGCCATGAGTTGTGTCATCGTGAACTCGTCGCTGGATTCAGGCGTTGTTTTGGGACTGTTCGCAGGGGCGAGAACCTCTTTCTCGGGCTGACTTCCCGGGGCTGTGGCAGCTTGCTTGCCTCGAGCCATGGCCGGGGATTGTAAGAGCTCCGATACTAATGTGGTGCCTGGTGTAGGTACAATCGGTACACAGGAGTTCTACGCAGAGAAAGGGAAAGAAGTTGGAAGAAAGGGGAGAAAATGACTACAATTCAATAAGCATCCCTAATTAAGGAGGGAGATGACCATTTATGGGGAGTTGTGCCCTCCCACATGGGGAGTCGTGCCACTAGTGGGGCCCGGTTCACCCGTGGTCCACTAGTGTACCTATTACAATTCAATAACAAAATACAAATAATGGTCAACTGCTAACAGAAGTGAAACTAGCCTAAATAACATAAATAAACCACTGAGCCAAGCTAAGTGCACTCGTGCACAACAAAAACACAAATTCAGAATACTAATTGATCGAGCCCGTATAATGACTTAAACGGACAATTCACACTTCTAATTCGGGTAAACGGGCCCTACACGATATGTTCAACTTCGAACGGTTGTTTCTCCCTCATCGAAACTCCGATTCGTGCGTTCTTGGTGGCGTTTCGAAGCTCTTTTTGTCTACTTTCCATCCAAATATGATTCAGGCATTCTAACTGATGATCAAGTTATTCCCATGGTTCACTTTGGGAATTTAGAAAATTACCGAATGTTACATTTAGACCCATCCTTCAGCGGGATCCTGCAGTTCCCCATAGCTTACACTTCGCAATATGTGTTGTTGCCCATGATGACTTTATTTTGGCTAAACATCAAGTTGACCATCTCACCCTTGGTTCCTCAGAAGTGAGAAACATACATTGTAGCTCTTGAGTCTAGCTACCAAGTATTCTCCTTGATGTTAGCAATCATCACCTCAGTGACAATACACACAATCTCCTTATGCTTGCCCTTGTTGTCATTGCTTGAATGGTCATCTTTCTAGGGACAATTAGCCTTAAAGTGGCCCACTTGGCCACACTTGAAACATGCACCTTTGGGTTTATCATTCTCTTTTCCAGTGCCCTTGTCCTGAGGCTTCTTCCCCTTCTTCTTGAAAGCTTTTTTATTAGAGGGACCAGGCCCCTGTCCACCCTTCTTGCCTCCACCTGAGTTTTGTGCCAGGGTGGCAGTAGCAGCACCCTTAGAAGCCTTCATATGGTTCCTCCTTTCTTAATCAAGCCTTAGCTTGGCAGTCAGAGCCTCCATTGTGATCTTTTGGTTACTCATGTTCAGATAGACCACCACACTCTCTCAAGATTTGGGAAGGCTGTTCAACACAGCAGACACTTGGACTCCCTCAGAGATGAAGTCCTCCAGTGTCTCCAAGTCATCACTAATGATAGACATGGCACTCAGGTACTCATTCACATTATCTCCTTCCCTCATCCTGAAGTTTTGGTACTTAGAGTGCAGCATCCTCTTATGAGCTTCTGTCTACTCCCCATACCTGACAGAAATTGCTTCCAGCATCTCTTTGGTAGTCTTGTACTTCTCAAAGAGCATTTCCATCTTTAGCTCCATAAAAGTCAGAATGGTAGACCTAGTCTTGTTGTAATCCTCCCTCAGCTTTTCATAAACTTTCTTCTGAGCAACTGAAGAACCATCTAGCAATGGCTCAATGACATGAGCAAGATCAGAAAGAGTTAGGATATGGTGTATCCTTCTCTTCCATACTATATAGTTGTCAGCATTCAACTTCTCAATCTTTCGTATTTCTGATTTAACCATTTTAGAAGTCATTGTGCAACTACAAAGGAAAAGGCAAAGAATAGGAAATTAATACTATATATGAAAGGCTTACCGCTTCTAAATAAAGTAATTACTTAGAGAACTCTTAATATAATAATAAAAGGGATAATTAAGTATATTATGTTGAGTTACTTAATTTAGATACACCTTAATTATGGTTTGGGTCACTTTTCAAAAATAACCCTAACTACCCTTTAACTACCTTAAGGAAGCTACCCTAATTAGGTTATCTAGGTGTTTTATGATTTTAGAATCCCCTAAACACCCAACTCAGCACTAATAATAGCAAATAAAAAATACTAGAGGTTTCTGAAATTTTATATTTCTCTTCAGAAAAATTTTTGTGCGAATTTACCAAAATAGTCATAGGGTTGTTTTGGTCTTTTCACCCTTAAATACACACCAAAAAATTTTACCCAACAACCTATCAAAGTTTATTCAAATCATGGAATAACAATGCAGGACAGAAAATTATCAGCACACTCACAGCATATGTGAATTGACCAAAATGTCCCGAGGGCTAAAACTATCAATTCACAAAATTAATTTATTCTATTAAAAAATAAATCAATTAACTCTTTCTGACCAGCAAGAGGGTTTGTGGCCAGAATGTAGTCATAGAATTAATTGTGCAAAATATTCAAGGATGAATTGACCCTTTTGCCCCTATATGCATGCAAACACGCAATCTTCAATAAAACTCAAAATCACATCAATTCCAGCATGCTATTCAATCAAAACAGTCCAATATATATCCAATTTTAACTATAAATAAAAATCCCTATGATTGGATCTAATAGATTAATCAATTTTACCAATTTCCCAATTATATCATGCAAAACCTAGATCGGGTAAATCATAACTGATTTTTTATTAAATCACTCACTAACGACCCCAACCTAGGCTATAATACCATAGTAGAGTGGCCGGACCAATGGAAGCAAGGTGGGATGGGGGTGGTGCACCAATAAAAAAATAAGCCTTGAAATTAATCCACAAAGAGTTATGCATAAACCTCAATTGATTAAGCAATAAAACACATCCAAACATAGAACAAGCATATATAAAATCAAATTGGAAGCGATAGTGTACTAACCTTGGGTTGTCTAGCCCCTTGCACGCCCTTGAATCCTTCGATTCGTACAACCAAACACAAAGGAATCAAGTGGGGAGAGAACAAATACCTTGTATGTGTTGATCATTCAAAAACCCTCACTCTTGGATTGATTTCTCAATAAGGATTGCCCCAAAGTCCTTTCTTTTGATGCTCCAACCAGCAAGGATATCAACCACCTTTGTTTGGCTTGTGAGGGATTGAAGGAGAGGAGAGGAGGAGGGTGACCACTAAGGTTTTTCCCCATAACCTTGGGCTGGCCGAACTTGGGAGAAAGAGGGAGGGGGTGGATTGGGAGATGGAGAGGAGAAAGGAGGGGGGAGCCACTTGGGGCACTCCTCTCCCTCCTCTTTCCCTTTTTATACCCTTCCTCCTTTCAGTTGGGCCTAAAGTTGGGCTTTCCTTGCTAAGACCTTTGGCTTATATTAAGAAAGTGAGACAAAGTAGGAGCGGGCTCTGTCTCTCAGTGCCAGCAGAAGCCTGGACCCCTTACACATGGCCAAACCTGCGACAAGACCACGCTAACCACAGGTCCTACCATCGATAAATAATTCGCGCATCTGAGCCCCACAATGTGTTAATGCATGACATAATTAAATGCCTAGTGTGTGCATGTAACGTAGGTAGGTCCTAATCAAATTAGTGTAACGAAGGTATATGTAGGGTCAGCGTGACCACCCCCACAACCCTTGGACCCCATAACCTATACCGATTCACCCAGACCACAACAATGTTGGACTGAAATGGGCCTGAGCCCATACCCTGATCCAACAAGTAGAAGTCCAGCATACTAAGCAATTCCCCCCTGCCTCCCTAACTAGGCCTCTTTCAATGGAGTATTAAGCTCCATAAACGTTTTACAGAGAGAGAAGTGATCTCATAGGATTTGTGCTCATGTGGCTTTTGGTCAAGGCAATGCATGTGTGTGTGCATATATTCTTGATAAAATCTTAATGAATTGTTTAATGCCATGGTGATTGGTATTGTGAGAAAATCATTTAGACGTCAAGTTTTGACTAAAATCACAAGACAAAAAAATCTTGTGTATTTAGATTTCATTGTAAAGGGAAGATTTTAAATGCATCCATATGCAATGAACCCAATCTAAGCCCCTTGTCATTGAGTGGTGCATAGGAGTGGAAACCAGCTATAGCCGCTCCAACCAGTAGAAAGGCGGAAAAATAAGTGGTTGCAGCTGGTTTCCATGCCACGCTCCCGCTTTAAAAGGTGGCCCATGTTAGGGCTCATTGGACAGTGCCACATCTAAAATCTAAATATCTTCGGATGTAAATGTATACATGCAAACATTAACCCACACGATTCTATTTGAGAATTGGCAAATGATTCGTGCTAAAACTGTCTTATTATATAATTAATTTTGAGTTTTTACCATATTTTTTTTTTAACATAGTAAAGTAGCTGGCATAGATGACTTTTTTCGTCTTTTTGCGGGGCGAGGGGCGGTATGCAGGCAGATATGACTCGACCAACAGCCAAGACATTTCACACAACCTTTAATCTAATTCAGCAAAAACACGCAATCTTTTGAGGCCCTAGAGCTCAATTGGAGCTTCTCAAAGGAAGCCACACAAAATTGGCCTATTCTTGCTAACAAAAATTACCCCAAACTGACATTACAGTGTTTCACTTAAATATTCGTTAAGGGGGTTTATGGGGTTATTGAAATATTGAAAGGATTATTAGGGTGAATATAGACACGTTTATTCATTAAATGGAAGTAATCCACTAAATAATAACCAATTTTGACCAATCTTCTTGCACACCCCAGGCTAATCCATTAAATAATAGCTACTGTTGATTCACTGAGTCACTGATAACATAATAAAAACTTCCTTTTTTCCCGATTTCTTTTACCTTTTGGTCTGATACACGAATCCCTCGAAGATTTTCACTGACTGCACATTTCATTTCCAACATTAAAAATTGCCAATATATATATTTATTAATGAATGAGTATCACACCAAGCCATTTTCCACTTCGTCTCATACTTTGGCCTTCCCTTTATAAATAACCAATCGTCTCCCTCTGTCTGCAGCTTTTCACTGTTTTCATTGGATCAAAACCAGAGATGGGTACCTATTTCCCTCACTTCTCCTTCTCTCCACTTCATCTCACAGCTCTCTCCCTCATAGTATTCTTCATTCACTCAGCCGCAGCCACACTCTCCCACAACAACACCTACTTTCCAGGAGCCAGGAAGCTGGGCGGAAGGTGCGATTTCTTCCATGGGAGTTGGGTCTTCGATGCCTCCTACCCTTTGTACGATTCTGCAAGCTGTCCCTACTTAGACCCGGAGTTCAACTGCCAGAAGTATGGAAGAACTGATAATCTCTACTTGAAGTATAGATGGGAACCTAGTGCCTGTGCCCTGCCAGGGTAACCACTTTTTTCTCTCCTAAAAGCTTCGGTTCATTACTCTCTCCAAGTGAAGCTATCTCTTCATTATGTTGATTGGTGTTTTTTGGCATTGGTTCGTGCAGGTTTGACGGGAAGAAACTCTTATCAGCATGGAGCGGAAAGAAGATAATGTTCGTGGGCGACTCCATCAGCCTGAACCAATGGCAGTCGCTCATCTGCATGCTTCACGCGGCCGTGCCCACCGCTACCGCCACCTTCTCCCGGAAACAAGAAATTTCATCCCTCACATTTGAGGCAATTCTCCTCTTCGCTTATGTTTTTTCTTGTTTGTTTTCTGTATTGTTTTGGACATTTGCACCTATGTGGAGGGCCATGACCTGGCCCTGGATTACTACCATTATTGTTGCTTTTGGACTGTCACTTTATTCAATTCGCTTTTTGGGTAAGAAAGTGTTTGCTAGTGTATCAGATCATTGCTTTACTTGTTGGCTCTTGATGGGGAATTGGGTTGATTGGTGCAGGATTACAAAGTGTCGGTGATGTTCTACAAGAGCACCTTTCTGGTTGATATAGTGGGGGAGAAGATCGGGCGGGTGCTGAAGCTAGATTCCATTGAGGCAGGCAGCGTCTGGCGAGACATGGACGTGCTGATTTTCAATACCTGGCACTGGTGGCTTCACAGAGGAAAGAGCCAACCGTAAGATCATATTCGATTGCCAAAACTTATGGCTCCTCAAATAATGTAACATTTGTTTTCTTGATTCCTTAATAAAATCGGTTATTTGCTTCGCAGATGGGATTACGTTCAGGATGGGAGCAACGTATACAAGGATATGGATCGCTTGGTGGCGTTCGAGAAGGGTCTTGCAACGTGGGCCCAGTGGGTGGACACGTCTGTGGACCCCACAAAAACCCAAGTCTTCTTTCAGGGGATTTCTCCCACCCATTACAAGTTTGCTCTTATTCACTTTCATTCCCCAAGTTACTTCCATATTATGTAGCTTACAAAGGTTAGAGCAAAGTCCCTTCTGGGCCCCACAAGTTTCCCATAAACATGTGAATACTGGACCCACAAAGTTTTGGTCCAGTTTTTGTGTGGGGCCCCTTGCAGGGTTTCAGGGTGGAAGTAAAAGGGCTACAAATTGTTCATTTGTTGAATTTTAATAAGTAGATTTTAATCTTTAATCTCTTTTCGAGTTCTTTTTAATTTTTATGCTTTATATACTAGCAAATTTTATGATTAAACACACAGGGACGAGTAGTTCGAGCTTACCCCTTTAACAAAGTAGGTGGATATTCATATTATGTATGAGAAGGGTGGACTGACTAAAACAGAAAGTGACCATCTAACTACTAATCCAGCACACACATAGTACAATAGAAAACAGGAGAACCACAATGTCCTCAGCCCCTTGCACATGGAAAAGGAAAGGAGATAGCAGCGTTGTCGATAAAAGCCAAGAATCTGCAGCCCAATGCTTCGCCGTATTCGGTGCTACACGTGACTCGTCGGTCCATGTTTTTAACGACGAAACAAACTGGCATGTCAACAACAACTGGACCGGACAAAATTTACACAATATAGAAGAAAGGAAACATGACTGATAGAAAATCTAACATATTTTAACATTTCTTTAAATTACAAAGTTAAATAAATAATCATTTCTAACTCTATGTTATCATATATATATATATATATATATATATATATATAAGAAATATAATTGCTAAACATGTTCTAAGATATCTAATTCTTCTTTACTTAGATTATATGATATCTCTGATATCTCTGACTGGTACCCATGTGGTCTGAACAGAGCGAAAGAATGGAACGACAAGAATGCAAAGAACTGTTATGGCCAGAAAGAGCCGGTGGCTGGATCTGTCTACCCAGGAGGCTCTCTTGCAGAAGACGGAGTAGTGAAGAGAGTGCTGGCCAAGATGTCGAAACCAGTCTACTTGCTTGACATAACGCTTATGTCTCAGCTCAGGAAGGACGCTCATCCCTCTGCCTACAGCGGTGAGCACTCCGGCACGGACTGCAGCCATTGGTGCGTTGCCGGCCTCCCTGACACTTGGAACCAGATCCTGTATGCAGCCGTAGTTGCCTGATCGTCCGGCCCTAGGGACCCATGGGAAGCACACCAGCTAGGTGGATAGGAAATTGGAAAGTTTGCATGGAAATATAGGTGCATACAAGATTTTTAAAGCTTTGTTACTTTTGGGTAATTTGGAAATAAGTAGAGTAATAAGGTTAGTACATGTTTGGAGTATGGACTCCCTACAATGGAAGGGAGCTAACAACAAAGGAATAAGAGAAATTATGGAAAGGCCATTTTGCTCAAGCTGCATTGGAAAAATTGGCATTGAAATGTCTTTATTGAATTTTGGTATCAAATCTCAAAGGTAGAAGTATCTTAAATATAGTCGCCAATCTAAAAAAGAGATAATTACAAATTTGAGCAATTCACTAATTACATATTAATTGCTATGCTAAACACTGTTAAAAATCTTGAACCTAAGCATGAAGAACACTCTAAAATATAAAATTAAGTCACCATATCGATCAAGATTGGAGATATGCTTCAATTACCTTTATAGTTTAATATCAATCTATTCAACCTTAGGAGAATAACAACTTTGTGTAAATTAATTTGTTTTTTTCCTAGTTTGGGTGATATCATTATTAAATATTCAAATTGTTCTATGGTATTGTGAATTAAATGCTCCTAATTTTATAATCTCAACAAAAGTCCTACTTACACAATTCAGTAAGATGGAGGTCATGGCTCTAAGTCCAAAGTTTCCTCTATGTATGTTAAACTTACTTCGCCCATTTTAACTGAACGACTTTGACATAGCCACATATATATCATGTGAAGACTAACTTATACTTATCATAGTTACCCTACTTAACACTACTATGGTTGCTTAAAAATGAGCGTGCAAATTAATTAGGTAGTTGTCAACACAAAAACATAGAACTGTTTTACTATATAACACACATCTAAAAAAATCTAGTAAATACACTATAATAGATAAAAACCTGAGAAATTATATACACAACCTGGACATAATAAACTAATTAAACAAATTTATATCAAAACTTGAAGTAAAAGTATGTTAAATGTAGCCATGAATGCAAAACAGAGATAATTACATATTTGAGCAACTCACCAATTAAATATTCATCTATATTCTGAACACGATTAAAAATCCCGAACCCAAGCATGAACAACATTCTTAAATGAGCAATTAGTTTGCCATATCTATGAAGATTAGAGATATGCATCCTTTACCCTATTGTTCTTGCACGAAGCCTATGTTTTCCGTAAAACAATCACCTAAAGAAGATCATGGCCTAACCATTTATGAACCCACTTAATGACAAAAATTAATTAAAGATCAATGAAGTTTCTTTCAGATTAAGGACTCCATAATAATATGAAGAAGACCCTATTTGATCATAGAAGAAAAATAGAGGAATAGAAGGGATATTCCATCTAGGATTTGACCACTTTGGAAAAATACAATCTTCGAATTGGATTCATGGTTTTCAATCAATTTGGGAGACTTTTAAGACAAAGAAATATCTTTTTTTTAAGATTAGAATAAATTGATAGAGAATGAAAAGAATAGGTTTGATAGATCTAGGCTAAGAAAATAGAAGAAAGTTGATTGAAGATTTGAATTGAAATTGCTTTAAGAATAAAGAAGAAGAAGTTGGCATGGAGGAGAGGGGGTCAACTCACCTTGGGAGGGGGTGCTGCACCTCTCGGCAAACAGGGAGAGGGTTGATGAGGTGTATAGTATTGTTGATGCAAATCAATTGACATTGACATATATGGAGCATTGGGATCGCACAATGAAAAAGCAAAATTTTTTTCTCTCACTATCGATTGGTCTCTACAAGTGATTGATCAATCGATCTGTTACAAGCCTTTCTGAGTGATCCATTAGCACATGAAATTGTTTAGTGTAAAATGAAGCCAAACATTGGCAATCAATCGATCTATCTCAGCAATCGATCAATGCTAGAGCGATACAGTTCTTAACTTCTCTTTGGATTTGAATTTGATTCTAAATTGATTTATTTTCAGTAGTTTGCTTGCCTAGGAGTTTTTATTTTGTATTCCTTTGATTATTTAGATATTTAATAATTTTTTTCTTAATTAATATTGATTGGTTAGTCATAATGTAGTTAGAAATTAGACTCTTTATTTACAGTTATGCCACTAGGAGTTGTATAAATACTTGACTCTTCTATGAAAGTTATGATGCACTGAAATAATGTTCAATAAAATATTTTTAAATTTCGAATTGTAATTCTATTTTGTGTTAATTCATTGCTGATTTGGGCTATTTATGTTTTGAATAAGTTAGTTGGACCTTAATTGAGTTTACATGTCTAAACAGGCTTCAACAGGATACAACTGGAAGAGGAAGTTAAGCCCAACTACCCAAAGCTATTTAAAAATCAAGAATGAGCTCCTAATAGTCTAAACATGCATAGAATGGTCGAACACAACCTTGTGGACCCGTTTGATTTGAGATTTGTATGAATAGAACTTAATTATGAAATAAGCTAATTCGGACAGATTGACACAACCTTAGTATTTCAATCATATCTGTTTATGTATAATTTGGATCGATATGATTCTAGTGGCAATGGAAAGAAGACTTTTCTGGCTACAAGTGTTATTCAGGAAGAAATTCAAAATTCTGAAGATATATGGATCCAATCAGACAATCAATTAGGATATAATCTAGAGATATGATTTCATTTTCTTCTTTGAAGCAACTCCTTCTATTCCTATAAATAGATGGGTGGACGTGATAGATGGATCATTCTCTTCTTTTTGGAGCTCTCTTCCCCTATTTTCTTCTCATTTTATAATTTTGTTTTTAGTTTTATTGTAATGGCTTTCTAAAGCTCTCAAGCTAAGGCTAGGAATGAAGCTTGTACTTGATGTTTAATGGATACTTTGATTGAAGTAAGTTCTTTATCATTTTAAATTGATGTTTCATATTTAAGGAGTTTATAATCTATATAATTATTTGATTCAACATTGACGAAGGGCACACTGAATGCTTATAATTCCCTGTGATTATACACTTAATACTTTCACGTAGTAAACAATCAATTACTATTATTCTATTTCAAAGTTCTTTAAAAGATAACATTTTTAATTAAGACAAATTTTTATTTGATCTTAATTAAGTTATCATTTGAATGAAGTATACATTTGAGATTTATTGTAAGTGGATTTTTGATGCCTTAGCACTTTCTCTTTGATTGTCTCTTATTATCTATTTCAGTTTCCTTCTCTATCTTATTCTCTTCCTATTAGTTTTTTGTGTCGTATAAGGTTTTCCCTGTGGATTGACCTTATTTACTATAGTTGATAAGTAAAAAATAGAAATCTGAACTAGACTCCTTCATAGTCTTAGTTTGGACATAACAACAAGTTATAAGTTCTGTAATGTTCTAATATTCTAAAAAAGAAGTGGTTATTCATTTTTCCTTTTTTTTCCTCTATTTTCTATTGATTTTCCATTAAAATTTTTAAGAGAGGCAGGTAGTGTGCTCATATAGCTAGATTCGTTGAACAAAATTCATCCATCAATTAGCCCTACATCAATTATATAAGAGGGCTTGCATATAGGTCAAATTAGGTAATTAGGGTTCAAGGGGGGTATTTAGACCAATATAGTAACTTAGGGTTGACTTAGTCAACTTGAAGAAAAATTCCAAATTAAAAAAAAATGGGGGACAAGGATATGGATTCAAGAGAGGGAAAGTGAAGTAGAGAGAGTATGGTGCTAGAGAGAGAGGGAAAAGTGGGATTTCCATTCCAAACTTATTTCTTTCCCCAGTTCTCATAGGGTTCAAACAAGGAGAGTTTCCAATAAGCAAATAATCTTATAAAATGAATTCAAAATTAAAAAATAATTACTGTAAGGGAGAGAGAATATTTAGGGCTTGACCATGACTTGGATAGTGGGGTTAGTAATAAGGAGAGTTTCTAATAACCAAATATAGTAATTGAGGCTTGACTTAGTCAACTAGAAACACATTTCCAAATTAAAAATAAATTTGGAAGAGGGATATGGATTCCAGAGAGTAAAAGTGAAGTAGAGAATGGGGCTTGTCTAGAGAGAGAGAGAAGTGGAACTCCCTTTCCAAACATATTTATTTCTTTAAGTTTTGAACGGGTTTAAATAAGACGAGTTTCGATAACCAAGTATTCAAATAAATTGGATTAGATTATTAAAATATAGTTATGGTAAGGGAGAAATAGTATGTAGGGCTTGGCCATGACTTGAATAGTGGGTTTTACTCGAAGGTCCCACCAACAACAAACTTTCCTAATTTAGCAAACCATGTACAAATAAAAGGAAAAAAATACCAAAAAAGGGGGTCTCACATGTCTGATTCAGGCCACATTTTATGTAGGATTTCTTTTATCTTTATGTTTACCCTTAAACTTGTATGGACAACTATAGGCACATGAGTGCCAATTCATTTGAGTTTGTATGTATTATAGTTTCTAGGTATGTACACGGGTAAGACCTATTTTGTTTTATGCTATGGTTTGATGAAGCTTCGTATGAATTCTAATTTGATTTTCGTAATTCAAAAAATAAGCAGCTTGCACCCCGAGGTATTCAGACAAATGTTTTGATTTGGATAAGTTATGATGATATTGTTTCTATTGTGAATTTTTTCTAAAAAATAAATTTATAAAATATCGGGTTGTGACATTCCTAGTCTTCCTCTCATATACATGGTGTGGGATTTTTGGTCTTTGGGTAATTGTGGGTTATTTTCTAAATTGTTAAGTGCTGCTTTAGGTGAGGACAAGTTGGGGAAAACTCTCCTAGTATGATCTTTATTGCATATGTCACAAATCCTTAAGGCATTAGGTCTAATTAGGAATGGTCTTCTCTCCTTTGGCTTACAACTAATAGGGATAGTCTTAAACTTGTTAACACTTTCCTTTGACAGTTGTGACATTGGTGGTGCTCATAGGTAAATCATACCCTAATCATTTACTATATGTGTATCCCTTTGTCCAATGCTAATAATTGTATTGAAGGCTTTCCTACAATTGTTAAACTCTACTAGTTTCTCCTTCTATGACCTAAGCACACCTTCTAGAGAGCTAGACTTCTACCTTTCGTTCTCCAACTCATCTTTTAGGTTCAACATTTCCTTCTCTAACTCCTTCAATTCATCCATATTCAAATTAGATTTGCAAAGAGTGCTTTTTGTCAAATCCTTCCACTTGCAAACCTTCTCTAATTTCCTAGCTACTTGCTTATTTCACACTATCACCTATTTGAAGAGATTCTCCTTCTCGTCGTAGGATTATTCTCCTTTTGATGGTTCAAGATCAGGTGCAGGATGAGATTGACAAGACGAATGTTGTTTAACGAATCCACCTACAGGCACACACAACCTTCCACTCTCACGAATTTAAATGGTAAATTACAAAAAATAGAGGGAAAAGAAAGGAGAAATGAATAACCTCTTCTTCTTCTTCTTCAAAATATTAAAAATTTATAAAACTTATGGACTTCATGGAAGAGCCAAGTATTTATTCAACTCCTAGTAGCATATTTGTAAATAAAAAGTCTAATTTCTAACTACCTTATGACTAACCAATCAAAAATAAGAAAACTAATAAAGATTAAGGAAAACTAATATAGAAATGTGGAATAAAAACTTCTAGGAAAGCAAACTATTGAAAAGAAATCAATTTGAAATCAAATTCTAATCTGAAATGAAGTTAAGAATCATATCGTTGTCTCATCGATTGATTGCAGAGATAGATCGATAGATTGATCAAACACTAACTCTCAACTTTGTTTTACACTAAATGATTTCCCATGCCAATCGATCGCTTGAAATGTCTTGTAATTGATTGATCGATCGTTTGCCCAATCAATATCCTGTAGAGACCAACGATCGCCGGAGTGAAAATTTTATTTTCTCTTTGTGTGATCCCAACGCTCTATATATGTCAATGTCAACTGGTTTGCATGCTCCTCCCCTTGTTCAAAAGAATTCATCCTCTAATTCACATGATCATCATATGAAACATCGCAAGTATAAGGAATTAGATGTTTAACATTAAAAACATCAAAGTATAAATGTGAATTCGAAGCTTGGGTCGATAGACATTAAATTTTATCTTTTGAATAATCTCCAAAGGCCTAATCTTCCTTACTAATAGCTTATTATATTCTCCAATTTGAAACCTATCTTTTGTCAAAATAGCCCATACAAAATCATCAACATGAAAGTCCACATGTCTTTATTTTAAATTTGCAGTTACCTTATACTTATTAGACACCTGCAATCTCTTAAGAGTATCAAAATGAATATCCTGCAAGTGTGATATAAAGTCTTCATCTCGATCATTCAACATCTTCACATCTGGAAAGGGAGCTAGATCCAATGGGGAGTGTAAATTAAAATCACAAACAATAATAAAAGAAATAAAGCTTGTACTTCAATTCAGACTTTTGTTGTAAGCAAATTCGGCCTTATATAACTGTTGATCCTAGGTTTTGAGATTGGAACCAACCACACTTCTCAATAAGTTTCCTAGGGATCAATTAACTACCTTCGTCTATGCATTTGTTTGAGGATGGTAAGCACTACTAAAATCTAAAGAAGAATTTGCCAGTTTCCATAAAGAATGCCAAAAATGATTCAAAAAGCGAGTATCTATATCAGAAACATTAGGCAATAGTAAACCATGTAAATGATATACCTCCCAAAAAAATAGTAATGCAACACGAGTTGTATCATTAGTCTTTTTGCAAGCAATGAAATGTACTATCTTCAAGAATCTGTCAATAACCACGTATATGGAATCCATCCCTCTAAGTGCAGGGTAGTCCATGTAGCATATCTAACACCTCCCAACAAATCTATGCACTCTCCTGCACATAGACAACTAAAAATAATAATAAGAAACTAGTTGAAAATTCTTATATCTTCCCATATGACCCTCATCATGTAACTCCTTAATGATCTTCAAGCACAGGCTACAAGTAAGAACACATAACCGATTGCTATTAAAAAAGTCCATCATGCAACAAATAATCCTTGAAATGAATCTCAAAGTTAAGATAAAATCTTAGAAAAAAAATGGATTAACAACCAATAATCCTTGAAATGAATCAAACCCTAATACCTAAGTACGCATGCTAGTAAGTATAGTCACCAACTTATGATTAATCACATAAGTAAACTCCTACAAATAAGATGCCCATTGTCCATGTCTAGTAGACAATTTTTCTTGACTATTAATATGCTTAAGAGTAGAATGATCATAATATAGAATAAACTCTACATGAATCAAATAATATCTCTATCAAGGACAAAAAAATAAAACTCAACATCATAGGCACTATATCTAACTTGTGCTCCTGATAATTTCTCACTAAAATAAGCAATTGAAAGGCTTGGCAATGTTAGGTAAGGCTAACACAAGCATTGAAATAAGTTTTTTTTCATAAGAACAAATGCACCTTCAGCTTCATCACTCTAAACAAAAGAGCCTAACTTCATACAATTAGTAATGAGAGCAATAATAGTACTGAAATGGGGAATAAACCTCTGATAGAAAAAAGCTTACCCATGGAAACTTCATACCTCATGTATATTAGTAAGTCTTGGCCAATGTTTCATCGCATCAATCTCACTTTCATTCATAACTATCTCATCCTTTGAGACAACATACCCAAGGAAGAGTAAAGAATCTCTCATGAAAGAACACTTCTTGGTAGCTGCAAAAAGTCTATCCATGCAAAAGACAACTGGAACATCCCGTGGAAGTTGTAAGTGAGAATCAATATCATAGCTATAAATAAGTATATCATCAAAATAAACCACCACAAATCTGTCAATAAATGGCTGAAGAGCTTGGTTCATTACCCTCTTGAATGTGCTAGGGGTATTAGACAACCCAAAAGGCATGACTAACCATTCCCATTCATATAATCATTCTCTTATCTTGAAAGCTTTTTTCCATTCATCATCTGGTCTAATTCTAATTTAATGATAACTACTTTTAAAATCCAACTTATTAAAGATAGAAGCACCACTCAACTAAGCAATTAAATCATCAAGGCGGGGAATAGTAAAATGGTACTTGACAGTAATTTTATTTATGACTCTACTATCTACTCACATATACCAATTGTCATCCTTCTTTGGTGTAAGCAGAGCTAGCACAATACCCGGATAGACTCTCTCTAATATGTCTATTGCTCAACAACTCAAGGACTTGTTGTAGAAGCTCCTCATGCTTCTTTGGACATGACCTATAATGGGGACAATTAGATAATGTTGATCCAAGCACAAGGTCAAATGATGTTAAATGTCTCTAAGGGATGGTAATCCATTGGGTAGGGACTTTGGAAAAACATCATGCTACTCATGCACCAAAAGTTTAACTTCTTCAGGAATATCCTCACCTTCATTATCCTCCTTAGAAACGAAAGTGTAAATAACATCATCTCCATTCAATTCCTCAAAAAAAAATCCCTTAATAAAAGAGTCACCACTTTGTTGCTTTGGAGATTAATCACCTCATCCTTCTAGGATGCAATATCAATTTTTGTGCTATTTCAAGCAAAGTTATATGTGTTCTTATGGCCATCATGAATCACACATTGATCATATGGCCAAGGACGTTCAAGTCACAAATGACAAGCGTTCATAGCAACAACACTACACCATATCTTATCCTTATATGTGGATCCAATATAGAAAGGGACTAAAGATTGTCTGGAGACTTCTACATCACTTCCTTTCTTCAACCAAAAAAGTGGTATAGATGGGGATGGGGTGTAGTACTCAATTGAAACTTTTGAACTGCCTCTTCAGCCACCACATTGTTTCAACTTCCTAAATCGATCACAAGATGATAAACCTTGGTCCTAATAGTGCATGTAGTACAAAATATGTTGTTTCTCAACCAACAATCACCCTCCATCTCCTTAGGGGCAAAGAAAAGGCCATGTGATCACCTTCCACTATCTCCTTAGTTCGTCATCATATATAGGAATAGTGTAATCAAAAGAAAGATTATCAAACTCAGCATTCTTATCATATTCATTGAATAATCCTTTGTCATTCCAATTATTATAAGGACAATGTGCTGCTCTATGACCCATTATGCAACATTTAAAACACTTTGGACTAGTACTTATAGAGGCTTTGGTGCTGTTTTGAGTGCTTGAGGTGCAGCCTTAGAAGCGACTTGCACATAACCTAAATTGGTGGTGGCCGGCATGGCTAGAGAAGTGTCATCGACCTCCCAAAGCGGCAACCAATGGGACTTTGCTGCTTTTCCTAGTCTCTTTAAGAATTTGATGCATGCCTCCAATATAAAAAGACACAAGTTGTTCCTCCAATTCAGCCAAGTCATTATGATATAGCAATTGATAAAACTGCTTAGTGTACTTATCCACCAATTTTTGTCTTTATCATAGGTCTTGTAATCATTGATACATCACTCGGGTAAAGTTGTAGGGTAGAAAGTCTTGCTTTATATGGTTCATCAACTTTTCCCATTCAACGATATTTGGATTGCCTTGGCATGCATCAGTAGATTTGATTTGTTGCCACTATGCTACTACTCAATCTTGAAATTGAGTCGCCAACAAGGGAACACACTTGTCTTTCAAAACCTCCTTAAAATCAAGGATGTCTTTTAAATTAGCAACCCAATCTAGGAACTCTTCGGGCTACATCCCCCCATAAAATTTAGGGATGTCAATCTTCAAAACCGACTACCCAATGCTGATTCAACATATCATCTTGTCACAAGGGGATGTAAGCCTTCAGTCTCCTTGACACTCATGGAGGGAATCACCCATGTTGACCGGCCTCACAGAGAGGCAATTGGTCTACCTCATCATCACCATGTAGAGCAGCATTGGCAAAAGGATTCTTGTCAGGGGCATCAACCTTCGAATCATATTCTTCAACTTGGTCATTGGGCTGAGCCAAGTTAGGGTTTTGGCTAAGAATGACTCCCATCAAATTAGCCATCTTGAAGCATCAACTACTCAACCTGTCACGACAACCTTGCTACTTCATCGCCATTAATGATCTCATCAACTCCTGCAATACACCCTCCACGACATTGGGACAGCATATTGGACCGGCATAGGGCCACCAACTAATACAGGTCAGGATTGATGGGATGAATGTCGTTCGATGAATCCAGCTACAGGGGCACACAACCTTCCTCTCTCATGAATTTCAATGGTAAATTAACATAAAATAGAGGGAAAACAAAGGAGAAAGAAATAACCTCTTCTTCTTCTTTAGAATATCATAAAATTATAGTACTTATGGCCTTTATGGAAGAGCCAAGTATTTATGCAACTCCTTGTGGCTTAACTGCAATACCTTATGACTAATTAATCAAAATTAAGGAAAAATAATGAGAAAATCCCTAGATATGGACTAAAGACTCCTAGGAAAGCAAACTACTAAAAAGAAATCAAATTCTAATCCAAAATGAATTTAATAACCATATCACTATCGCATGATTGATCACTGAGATAGATCAATCGATCGCAAACTCTCGGCTTTATTTTAGACTAAATAATTTCACATGTTGATCAATTGCTTGTAAAGTCTTGTAACTAATTAAGATCGCATGTAGAGACCGATTCATCACCAAAGAGAATTTTTTTTTCTTTGCGCACTCATAACACTCCATATATGTCAATGCCAACTGGTCTGCATTAGGATCTTAATCAATAGAATTTGACACTAGAGATCCATCTCCCTCAAGGCTATTTTAGTCTGCACTAACAAGGAATGCAATGTAATTTTAAGTATCCTCCTCATGTTCACTGGAGCAGCTGTAAGAGAATGTGGCTTGGTAAACCTTGCCCTTTTTCTTCTCTCAACTCCAATTCTTCCTATGCTTTGTATCTAAAGATGTGTCATCTCCTTTGTTTGGACAATTAGCAACAAAGGATCAATTTTTTTATTAATTTTGACACTCTTCCTCTCAGCTTTACTAGCCTTATTATTTCTCCTCTAATTTTCTTAGGCCCATTTGAAGTTTGTCCTCACTTATTTTTCACATGGTTCTTTTGTTTAAAGAAATTTTTTTATCTATTTGTTCTTTTGTTTGACGAAAGTTTTTTATCTATTTGGTTAACATAGCAATTTCTTCCTCATTACTAGTGTCCCAAGAGTCTTTTTCATTTACGGTATTCAAAACCCCGTTTCTCTTAACAATTCTCTCAGAGGATATAAAGTCCAGTTGCTTCGCTTTAGATTTTTCAAATACTTCTCTCTTTTGATCTTATGTCTCCTCTTGCATTTCAAAAGTTCGTAGGTTTTAGACCAGCTCCTCTATGTGTAAGGTGTCAATTTTATTGATTAATTTATAACATCCACCTTTTACCTTAAAATTGAAGTTAAGGGATCTAAGAATCTTCATCTCTATAAAAAAATCTACTATAAGTTCTACTAGTTGATCACAAGTGTTTACTATGTTTCAAAGTTTAGTGTAGTATTCAGAGATGATTTTATCTTCAGTCATCATTATTTTCTCAATCCCTAAGGTAAACTTATGTTCCCTTATTGCATTTTATTAATTTGTACCATTTAGTTTTAGCTTAAACACAATTTGAGATCAGTCTCTTTTGTACAACATTAGAGAGAACATTTAAAGTTTAGCTATTTTGATTAGACATTATTAATTCTATAGCATCCCATTTAGAATATGGTTTTAAAATTTCTAAACCATCTTTGTCTTGGATCATTGGAGGACTCCATCAACACATCGAACAATATAACCGCAAAGAATTTTTCCCATCATCAACATTTTGCCAACACGTCGGTGATGGTGTTGATGACATCTAATGTGAATTTCTACCCTCTATACTTCTACAATTTGCACATCATTCCATTTACGCCATTTTTTTGTGGTATACATGTGATAAATCATAACCTTATAGTAATATAAATATTAATATTAATGCATCAATCATAAACCATAGATTAAATCATTGACTCTTTGGGAAATTGGCCATGTACAAATTCAGCTTGTGACAAGCCTTTCCTAGAGAACTATTTCAAATAACAATTTATGGTAAAATTCTCTCATTTCCTTCACAGTGCAGTTATAACTTGAAGAGACTTGCAATCAATGGATTCACATCTCTTTCATGCACACTCATTAATTTCCTCCCTCAATATCATGCAATCCATTTATAAGATCGATTGAATCTTGCATTTTCATACCATATATATTCTTGTTAATTCTAATCATATACAAATCTTTTATTTGTGGAGGTAAAGTAATCCTAGCTTTTGAGATACTCTTGATTCTCCTTTTTCAAGCTTCAAAGGTCGTTCTTCATGTGATCCCCTCTTTCATCTTCAATTTGGATCTTAGTATCCCTTGAAATCCCCATCATCCCTAATCCCAAGGGAGAGAAAGCAATGATAGGACTCCAAGGGAACTCTAAAGGTAGTTATCAATCACACTACCAATACATAACCATCGCAAGTGTACCTTTTCAAATTTTCCATCACTCAATTGCCCGATTTATTGATATGTTTGTGCACATGTCGATGGGCATCGATATCCCATCGACATGTCAGTGGCATGTAAATAACTCAATTACTCTAAAAAATTCTTCAATTTTTAAATTTTAAAAGGAAAGGAATTGTTTTAATGTTCTAGGTGTAACATATGTTGTATGTTATGAAGAGTCCAAGTGTTTCCCAATGTGAATCACATATCCACCTTCCTTCACGATACAAATTTCTTGTCGAGCCATTGCCTATTACCATAGCACTCTCTTTTACTTTCATGTATAAAGAAAAAGAGTAAATATCAATATGACTATGGACACTTGTTCCAATGTCTACCTACCAACCAACAACTTATCAAGCAAAAATTCAAATCAAAGTTAGTTGTTACTAACATTGTTACTAACCTTTCCTCAAATCCAACTTTGTTTGTGTCAGATGCCACCATGCTAGCTTGAGGATTTTTCAGATGTCTATATTTTTTAGCAAGATGCCCCGGATTCTAAAAAATAATGCAATCCTTTTTATTTTTGTTCTTTTGGATCTTTGCATTTGGCTTGCTCAATTTGTTGTCATTGTATTTGTTCTTATTCTTCTTTTTTCCAAATATTTAGGCGTAAGACCTAGATTTTTCTTTACTTTGGTTCGGTTTTTCTTTTAGAAGTCATGCCTTAAACCTTTTTGGTCTAATTAGGAGGACATTCTCTTCTCTTTGGTGCATTGTCCTTTTTTATAATTTAATTCTAGTTGGTAGACCTATCGGTCAAAAATGTTTGGAGTAGCACTTATTTGCATTTTTGGAAAAGTTCTTGAGGGACCGACCATCTGGCCAACCATAACTTGGCACCAATTCCTCTCTCTCACTCTTGGAGTCAAAATCTTGTTACAAGTGGCCAGTGGCCAGTGGCTAAGATTTTTTTGTTATGCTAGAGCTATTCTTTCTCAACCTTTTAACCAACAAAGACTTTGAGCCTTAACCACTTTCCAAAAATAACAAATCATAATTTACTGAGCCAATTCACTTTAAGCACTAGAGCATTTCACGGATTTTATCCCTTAATTATCCATTATTTTCTTTTGAAAGATAGGGGAAATTATCACCAAACTTCAATAAGGGTAGATTTTTTCATAAGTTCTATTAAAGGTTCAAGAAACACCCCCACCCCTCTCACTCGTTCCACTCTCTTGGATGGTACGACCTCCCCTTTTCCTCCTCTTTTTCTCTCTCTTCACATACCTCTCTTACACTATCTTTCTCTCTTTAATAAATTCACTCTCTTTTCTCTTTCAATTCAAACCCTCCTTGATCCAAACTTCTTTATTTAATTCTTTTCTACTTAATTGATGAAAATCTCTCTTATTGAGTTTATTAGTAATATATTTAGTGATTAGTAGAGTTTTATTTGATTTCGTATGAACCGACTTTGAGAAAATCACATTTGATTCAAAAACTGGCGGTAAAAGGAATTACTTATGATTATTAGTCTTTATTGTGCAAAATAACTTGACACTACAAAGACTCAACATAGACTCAATTTAACTTAAACTCATTTATTTGGAATTGAGTTTAAAAAACACTGTATAAACCTATACTTATCATCCACACTTTAAATCAAATTGATTTGTATAGCATTGTCCAATCAATGCTAAAGATAAGCACTTTGATTTCATTAATCACTTCTCTTGCTTTTTGACATAAATAGACAAAAATTTAAAGTAATAATTAATAAAAATACTCATTAAAGCTCCATCAGGGTATAATCATCACATAAATACTTGAATGTAAACAAAACCACCAAAGAAACACATGTCCATCACATATCCCACAAGAAAATTAGTTTCAATAATACATCTCATCATCTCAATGAAACATAAATGAACTGAACTAGTTTTTAAATAAAGAATACATTAAAAGTGATATAAAAAAAAAAATTAGTATGTAGTGGCTCATCATCTCCACATTCCTCCTCCCCCTCACTGTCTACTTGTGGAAAGTGAGACTTGATCAATTGATCTAGGGCATTAAACCACTTAAACACAGCATCCTAAAACAAACTTAACTCTCCCATAGTCACTAGTCGATCATCATCTATAGGTGTTGGTGGATCTAATGCTACATCTACTGCATCATGTGCTCCTTAGGGTTCATGATCATCACCTTGATGGTGAGATAACATTTTGCAAACCACTCCTAGATCAATCGGTCTAATCCGATCATGGTAGTCTTCGCTCTGGGCACTCTAACATGTAGCACTGTGAAAATCCAGATTAAGATGTAAAGGTATAGTAGCATCTCACGTGTGTAGCCATGCAAAAACTCTATAATCCTTCTAAATATAATAGAAGGTAGATCAAGCTCCAAATGTGTCTGTACTAGAAGGTGTATCAATCGAGTCATCGTTCTATCTACTCTCTCCTTCCTAGCACTCCAAATATTGTACTGAGTAATCACATGTAGAAGTCTAAAGTCCCGTGTCATCGAATGTGCAAGCAAGGACACCTCAAGCTTCGGACCTCATTGCAAACTAAGCAATGTAGAAGACAACTCATTGTCTAGTGGGAACACATATCCAACAAATGGGAATATGAGCTGTCCCCTCTCACAACAAATAACAGTGGCAATAATATCATGTGTCAATCTCACCTAAACTCCTCCTGCAACTCTTATGAGTGCACCATCATCCTCCAAGCGGAGTGATGCATACCACTGTCTAACCAGTCTCGGGTAAACCTAACGTCTTGAGGTAGAAATGGTGGAAAAATAATCCATCCAATACAATCTAGCCTCTGTCCAACCTACTACAATCTCTAAAGGATTATGAACAAAACTCCACTCACACCTAATGGGTCTAACTCTGTTTGAACCATTGCTAGATGATCTAGGGTCCCATGTGCGTGACTCAACTATCTTTTGCTTCTTCGCTCTCCCCATCTAGATTAATTGACACAAAAAATAATTTAGAGCTAAGCATAACTAGGAATAAAGATATAACAAGAATAAACAACCTAGAAGATCAAATTGCACTCAAATGCATGCTAAAAATTCAAAATTTGAATTTAAAATAAACCCCAAAAAATTTTCATGTCAGAATGATTCCAAATTTGAATCTAAGGGAGATCATGATAAGTAGACCAAACTTTTCTACTGTAACAAAAACAAATTTTGACCCTAAATCCCCAATTTTGAAAAACCCTCAATTTGGTGAAAAGCATTTGATTTTAGGAGAGAGATGAAGCGGAAATAGAGTAAAATTAGATTTAAAACCAAGTTTTCATGCCGAAAATCCAACCAGCGATCGATTGGTTTGGATGATCAATTGATCGTTCTCGAAATAAATTGGATGTTTTATTTCTCAAAAATAATAAAAATTCAGAAGTAGTTAAAAAATTATAATAAATTTCTAAAATTATTTTGAGGCATTTCTCATCAAAATAAAAATATTATAATATTTAAAAATCAAAACAAAAATCAAACATTGAAAATTAGTAAAGTTGAGCTCTTTTTGAAGATTATTTAATCAATTCTCATTTAAACTAAGTGCATCCATAGATTATGTTCATTAATTCCTTGCCTTAGATTAGGTAACCCCATTTGTATGTGATTGTCAATTTCATTCTCTTCTTTTTCATGCATTAATCATCTTTTATTGATTTTGAATAAAAATCACAAATATAGTCAACTCTTGTCTCTTTTCATTATGAATCTTGCAAAATCACTCTTAACCAAATTGAGATAAATTTGTCCATACCCTAGTAAAGACTAAGTTCACATTTTTTTACTCTTTTTAACTAGAATCTATGTACTTAATTTTCCTAAAAAGAAAAAAATAATCAAAAAGTTCATAATCAACATGCCTTGTCTTTCTCTGAGTCATGATATTTTTACTTAATTCATTTTTCTAGGACTTTTCTTTTTCTGAATCCTCCCTACTTGTATCATAATATTTTTCATTCTTTTATTTCTTTTTCATTCATTTTTTCTTGATATCAAGTGGATGGGACCTTCACACTAGCCTAAGTCGACCTAAGTAGGTAGACCTTCTCCATCATCTTTATGAAGACAATTATATTATCTAAAGAGATATTGAAGTACATATGACTCAGAAACATTGTAGTATATTACATGAAACTTTTTTTCTTTAAATTCTAAATAGAAATTAAGCCAAAGATCTTGTAATTTGTTCACCTAGAGTCCTCTAAAATCAAAACGCTTAAGTCAACTTATATTTAAGAATTCAATCATGAAGTTCACACAAAAAAGTGACTTGAGTCTCAACATGATGTGTGCAAGTTTTTAAAATAAGAGAATTACAACATCAAGCAAAAGAAAATCAAATTGACCATCAATCTCTTTGGTGTATTCTTCTCATGTTTTCGGTATTTTTTACCACTAATCATGTGGTTTTTCAACTTAGAAGAAAATTAATATCAAAATATCTTAAAAGCTGAACTTTATCAAATATAAAAACGAAGCCAATTATAAAACCAAGAAAAAGCTACAGTAATATTTTTGGTGTGTTTTTATCATATTCTATTTTTTTAATTCAAAACCATGTAAAAATAAAATAAAAATGAGATAAAACTAAAAAACATGAATGTCACAATGATAGAAAGAATTTAATCAACGGACACAAATCAAAATCTCTTACTTAGAGATGTAAGGCTCCTTAGTTTTGCCTAGCCAACAAATCCCAAGGCAAAGAGTACTAGATTTCTCTTTAGAAGACATTGGTTCTCTATTGAGAGTACTAGATTTTTCCTTCTCCACTCTCTAGGTCTTTCTTATAGATTCACTCTCTTTCTAGTTTGTTATTCAACTCCACTAACCTATTTGCCTCTTAAAAAGACACAACTAGTTCATCTTCTCTCTTCTTCAACTCTCTCTTAAGGTTTTTGGTTCTCTTGGTTAAGACAAAGAGTTGTTAGAGGAATCCCTTAAACTCATCAGAATCAACCTCAAACTCTAAGTTCTCTTTAAGAGAAGTGGATTTATGAAAATCTTCATCTGAACTATCATCCTTCACACTTGCATGGAAGATGTTATAGTTGAAGAATTCTTCTTCTTCAGAAGAGCTCTCATCAGTGTAAGTTGCTGAAAGCACCTTTCCTTTTTTCCTTATAATCATACCCCTTTTGGTTCTTGGACTCATCATCAATTAGGAGCAAATTGACCTAACTTACCATATTCAAAGCATTTTAGATTCTTATCTTTTTTAGTTGGCATCTCATCTCTCTTTTCTCTTTGTTTCTTCCAAGAATTTTGTCCCTTATTCCCAAATCTAAAATTCTCATTTTTCATGAATTTCTTGAAGTTCCCACGGGCAGAACCAATAGATAGGGCCTAGGGGCCACAAAAAAAGTACTAAACCAAGTCCAATTCAGGGCCTTTCTTTTGTCAGAAAAAATTTAGGAAAATTACCAAAAGATCATTAGAGAGTTTTGAGTATCTTGACCATGTTTCAGACTGGAGAAAAATCCCAGAGGTTTAAAAATGACCAATTTACACTTATTAATTTGAATTGTAGAATAATATTCAATTACCCAAATTAGGGGCTCAGGTTCAACGGTTTATGAGTGAATTTAAAAATTAAGAAAACTTCTAGTGATAGGTGCATGTGCCTAATTATGGACCAATGTACAAGTTGGGGAAAATTCCCAGTAAATAGATAATTGATTATTTTACCCCTAGAGTTAAGGTAAAACTGTTAATTGAACCGGGTCAGTTGAAGGGGTTTATGACCCCGTTAAATGGTAAGAAAATTACCTTGGATCCATAATGTCAAAGAGTACCACTGGGATTAGTTTTGGACCCATTAGGGTTCAGGGAAGCCTTGAACAAAAATATAGAAATACCCCTATGAGCGGACCGACCCACATTCACGTGAATAAAATTAACGGGCCAATGTGATACTGAAACTAGGGTTGCATCTCGGTTTGGTTCCAGTGGTTCCTACTGGAACCGAACCAAATTAATGAACCCATTTATAGGAACCGAACTGAACCGAATTGCAAAATTGAAATATAAGAACCAAAATCGAACCTAAACTGAATAAAAATTAAATATTTTAATTAAATTACTTTAATAAATTAAAATCAGATCAAAATGGTACAAAATTACCTGATGACAAATTCGCATCCATTGTGAACACAATTTGAATTGTTTCGACCAGGAACAAAATAGAACCTCCTATTAGCAATTATGCACACCAATTGCACAAAAGCTTCTTCCTTTTCAAAATTTTTTTTATCGTACTATTAATAAGAAGATAGGAATCTTTCAGCTCCAACAAAAAAGTTAAAGACTACAACTAAGCGTTCTAGAGATCCATGTCCTCTAACATCTACCATCCATTTCCAGCTACTCTTCTTGTACCAGATCAAATATCAAGCACTAAACCAAAAATAACAACACAGCCTCCTGGAAAATTAACAAACAAAAAAAGGACAAATCCATTGACTAAGACATGAAATCAACAATAAAACTGCAAAACTCATTGTAAATTCAATGTCTCGGTTCATATCCAGGTGCCCATTTCGCCATTCAAAAAATAAAATACTCAAGAACACTTTTGAATCATAAATGCTTGCAGAAATTCGTCTGCCACTCACCTAATTGGAATTTTTGAGCTCAGGAAGCAAAATCTGTGCATTTGAGCCAAGACCCACATCATAAAATGGTACTTTGGGAGACATTTGGGGAGAGAATGGAGTAAGCAGTCACGAGAAATTTTCTATGGCACATGATGGGGAGGGAAAAGGAGAGTTTTAATACGAGCCCAAGCTTCCTCATAGTAGCCAGAGAGGAGGGACATTAACAGTAGGAGAGAGCCATTGCGTCGCTGCTGCCCGCTGGG
Organism: Saururus chinensis; assembly: GCA_035235625.1. Classification (NCBI taxonomy): domain Eukaryota; kingdom Viridiplantae; phylum Streptophyta; class Magnoliopsida; order Piperales; family Saururaceae; genus Saururus; species Saururus chinensis. The sequence goes on from CP141144.1 coordinate 27,403,770, forward strand.
AGAGAACCACTTCGTTGTCGTTGCCTGCTAGGAAAGAACGTGAACTTAGGGTTTAGAAAAGGTTTCGTGAGTGTTTTTATATTGTTAGATATGTCGGTTTGGTACGGTTTTGGTTTCGGTTTTTTTTCTTAAAAGCAAACCAAAACCAAATAAGGAACCGAACTGAACCACTAAATTTTGGTTCGGTTCTACTTTTTTGGTGTAGCCCTAATTGAAACCTCTAGGGAGGTCATAGACATACCTGAGAATTGAGAGGACCATTTCCAGTGTGGAATAATTACCTTAATGCTCTTAGGTGCATTATAACTAGTTTTCATAAAGATTTAATCAGCTAACCCAAGGAGATTAGGGCACAATAGCGCGAACATTTCTAGTATCATTATTGAATTTGGTTATTGATATTATGATCTGCTTGGACCTTTGTGGGTCTGTATTGTTTACATTGTTCATTGTTTTGATGTTTACTATTGTTGTTATGATAATAATTTATCACTAGCTTAAAATTAATCAAAGATTAATCAATGGGGTTAGATATCTTTGGATTGGGCGAGAACACCTAATCAAGATAAAGACTAAATACCTCATAGGGGGTATGAGACTAGTTCATAGAGTGAACATGGCTTTTGACCTAATAATTTGCCTTGGTTTGAGAGGGTCAACAACATAGAGTTTTTTCAATATTCCTGGTCGAAGAAGCCAAATTTCTATATTCCATAGTTTTGAATATTTAATGTCACAAAACCCGGACTCACATGATTTTCAATAAAAATTAGACCAAAATATCACTATGTTAGGGTTTAGGGTTTTATATAGTGTAAACTGGGCAGAATGCTGCATTTACCCATAAATAACTGATCGTGGAGTGCATGTTCCAATTTTTGACCAGTGATAAGCAAAAATATAGTGAGAGGTTTGATTTTTGACCCCATATTTCTAAAATCCAACCTATCAAAAGCAAGTTCTAGCTATAAAGTGAGGTTCAGCCTGAGGTTCTACTCATGTGCTCCCAGTAAAGAAGTGATTTTGCGGCAAAGTTTAGCAGCCCATCAAGGGGTAATGTGGCGAAGGTCAGCGAAATCAACCAGTCATTGACTTCCGTGGTAATGGCCTCATATTCAAACTCATTTTTTTTGTAGGTTTGAATGCACAATTGTTCATATATCGTGTTATGGAGCATACGATAGTCAGTAGTTACATACACATGCATAGTACATGGTCGTGTTATCAATAATATGATATATGACATTGATAACTCGTGTTATCCTATATAGGAGGCATACATATCATATTATCAATAATACGATATACGATATATGACATTGAAAAGTCATGTTATCGTGTATGGTAAGCCATCCTATCACATTAACGATAACACAATATATGAACTTAACATGTATTTGACCATTATTTGGGTTGTTACATAATGTTAATGAACACAACTCTTTGATTTTGATCATGAACCATTATTTATATATATATATCACATCTTTAACAGAGTAGTCTTCAAGAATATAGTCAAATGGAAGATCCAATGAAGGACTTAGAAGAGAAGACGAAGAGAATTTATGGGAGGAGACTGGGACTAGAACAAATAGTTTCCCTAGTGAACTTCTATTAAAAGACTTCGTTGAATTGCAGCTGGGATGAAAGTCAAGTTTTGGGAAAAGACTAAGTTCTACCCAATATATGATTGTGAGCACATCATCCTATCTAGGCCGCTCCTAGATGTTCTAATAGGTGAGTGCTAGATGACTCACAAAAAGTGTTCAATATTCGGGAAAAAATAGTACCCCTCACCTAGGAAGACGTTGTACTAATCACGGGCTTGAGGGTGAAAGGAAACCCGATGAAGTTAAATAATGGTGACGGGAAGGCTGCCCAAGGCAAGGGGCAATATTTCAAAAGGTTCTTCACGGGGAAGCTGCTGGAGGAGAATCTAATTGAAGAAATTTTGAAGGAAGTAGTAGAAAACAGGTGTGATGTCTACGGTGAAGACTTATCACACTTGGCCATATTGCACATGAGGCCTAGTATTATTCACACAGTGTCACAGCCCGGATTTTTAAAAGCCTTTTTAAATAGCACGAACGATAAGTTAAGAGAATTTTTTTTAAATACAAAACAAACCATTTGATTAAATATCTAGGTCATGATAACTGAGGTTCACAAATAAAGATATCAAATCATTTAATCTTATTATATGTCTAAAAAATTCAAAAATAATAGCCTATCCATCTAAGTACAAGTCTGCCATTTGTCTGATAATAAATAACTAAGTTGACTCTCATGACAAAGATACACTTACATACTGGAGTTGCAAAAATGAAGAACTTCATCATGTGCTTGACAATCTTGGTCTCACTTATTGTTGCCTAGAGAACCTGCAACCAACCAAACTAAACAACCACAATCACCACAACAACAACAAACGGAACCTCTCTGCCCTCAGGAGAAGAGCTTTCAAAGGGACAAAAGGTTTTATTAATGTTATTCAGATCGGGCTAACATCATCCGATGTTAGTTGTCTACGTACTCATCAAACAATATCTCTGTTGTTTTCAACAAGATCGGATCCAAACGTAGTTCTGCCTAGAAACTACACTATCCTAAGAAGAATAGCATCACACATGCAATGCTTATGTATTTTCAATCAACCTACATTTTATGCAAGTCCTTTAATTGTTCCACTTGTCTAATTAAACAAGAAATATCAAATAATGTTATTAATTATCTCACAACCCATGTTCAATAATTAATACTATCAATATGTATTCACTTCGTGATAACTTGACTCTCAAAGAAATCTCTACATAAAAGACTCCAATATTGGAGTAGACTACTTAACAACAGCTTGACTCAAATCCCCAGGGCTCTCAATTGCCTGCCAAGAATCTAGAGAAGAGGATCCCAACTGTACTCCTGGACAAAGATTGGCAAGAAGTACAAGCCTTCCATAATGGTCATACAACTCCACTTTTCATACGTACTATATGGTCTTGAGAAGATCTGGAGAAAACCTGCGACAGAGACCTCTCTGGCTAATACCGAAACTATCATAGAAGTGAAGAAAGTGTATCACAATCTTCACCATCACAACTCAGAGAGAAAATGTCTTCTAAGACATTACTAACGTATCCATAGAAGCCTCTGGTCTTTATGACCATTGACTCCCAGAAACATTCAAAACTTAAACTAGATCATTTTCATCTAGTCAAGTATTTGCCCAACCATATGGGTCCTCTTCACATCGTGAATTGGCCCAATAAATAGCTCATCCACTGAGCTATGACACAAAGAACATCCCATAACCACCCTAGATTCATTATCCAAGGTAAAATTCTATATTAGGGCCCCGTTTACTCTATGAACCAGTCCCAAACCCTATTGAGGGTATTTTGGTCTTTATCTTGGTCAGTTGTTCTCTCCCAATCCAATGACAACTAATATCTCTTGATTAATCTTTATTAACCTTAAGTTACCAATATAACTTAATGCATCAATAATAAAAGCATGCAGCAGATTAAGAAACATAAATAACATGCAGACATGCAAGTACATAAATAATAAACGAAGGTCCATTGCACTCATTTGCAGGGGTAGAGCTCAGCAAATTCAAGCCCGAGAGTGTAAACAAGTATAAAGCAACATTCGAGTTACGTATATAATACTCTAGTTGATCGATGCACTGGGCAGCAGTCATGTGTAATACGCTACCTTAAACCCTGAGAATTAAGGTTCTTCCCCTTATTTACCATGACATTGTAACCTGACAAGGTCTTCGTGTCCCTTACTGGTCACACCCCTTCCTTTTGAAGCCATTTAATATCACTACAGCATACACTAATGCTTGATAGTTAGGTTATTAGTTTTGACAGTTTCAAAATATACTGCCCTTAAGGGCATTAGGGTAATTCTACCACCTAGGGTATGGTACTCTCCCTTGGGTCATTTGGTCATCTCACTATCCTTTTATTTATTTTAAGTCATTATCCTCTCAAAAGGCTCCATTCTCAAGCTGACCCACTTTTCCATTCACACGAATGTGGGCGGGTTCACTCAAAGGGGTATTTCTATCATTTTTCTTAAAGCCTTATTAACATCCAATGGGTCCAAAATTAGACTCATGCGTACTACTTGACTTCATGGACTAGGTGTAATTTTCTTGGCATGTGACGGGGTTGTGAACCCCTTGAACCGACCTAGGTTTGCCTAATGATTTACCATAAACCCTAAGGACAAAAGGGTAAATTATCCACTCACTAGGATTTTCCTCATATGCGGTTTAGTCTATACTCAGGGCACACATTAAGTTCTTATTGAAAATTTCTTCAATTTTTGAATCCACTCATAGGCTCCCGAACCAGAGCCTCGAACTCAAGTAAGTTAATGTTATACGATAATTTAACTATTAGGGGTAAAAGGGTCATTTTATAGTCTCTAGTATTTTTCCCTGAACTGAAACTGAGCCAGAACACTCCCACACCTCTCAAGGTCCATTGTTAATTTTCTAGAATTTGTTTGACATTTTTATCTTCATGAACCGGACCTAGTTCAACCCTTCTTTTATTTCTTTTTTTTAACTTGGGCCGGACGGATCGGGTCACCAGGCCTGGCCCCGATGCTGAACCCAATGACACACGTAGTTGGTCTTCCTCTTCGTAGTTGGCTAGAGGCCGACTTGCCTCTAGCGGCACTGCCACAGGCTGCCACTGTTCGGCGAGGACTGGGCGGAATCCGATCACCGCCTGGCGGTGATTCCGACCAGTCCAGCCCTGCCGTCGTCCAATGGCCGACCGGGGCAAAAGGGGGCTTTTTAAAAAAATTGGCTCTCTGCCTTTTGTAGATTAGCATGCGACCAGACACCTTCGCTAGGCAGAGCTCTAGGACTAAATGAATTGCTAGGATCTAGCGATTCCAATGCCCTAGGCTCAGCCATTGCTTTTCCTTGCCTCTAAAGCTGTAGATGCCTCACTTCCTATAGCCCTTTCTGATTTATCATCACCCTTGGCCATGGTCTTCATGGCCAAGGTCCGCTGGCCTGGCCTGTGCAACCAAGGCCAATATGCCGAGGCTGAAAAGTAAGAACCACCGGCAATAGCTAATCATTGGATAGGCCAGCCAGCGATTGCAGGTCGGAAGGTAGGTATTAAGGAAAAGTGGAATGAGTTATCCTAACCACAAGGGGAAAATATTGTATCAATCAAACCTTACCTCGAAGGCCAAGTTGTCGTCAATCCACTGCCACAGGAGATTCGAGCTCGCTCTTCCCCGACTCCATCACTAGCCATGCTCTTACTTTGGTTGCAGGGAAAACTCTGATGGCTCTATCTCTTCCATCTACTACCAAAACTACCCCAAAAAGCCCTAATTATTAGTTTTTATAGGCATGGGATTAGGGTTCCTAATCCCTTAAGTAGTTGGGTCAAAATTTCCTCAATATAGCAACCTAATTGGGCTCCAAAAACTTAATTTCGTAGCATTAATTAATCGGGCCAATATAGTAACTTAAATAACTAATTTATGAGTCTAATTCGGGTAAACAGGTCTTGCACACTATATTCAACTTTTAAGGGTCATATATCCCTAATCCAAACTCCGATTCGCGCGTTCTTGGTGGAATTTTGAAGTTATTTCTATCTACTTTCCATCCATATAATGGAGCCACTAATTCCAACTGATGTTCAAGTTATTCTCATGTGAAGATTAAGGGTTCCAACACCCTAATTTCCATGTGGTCGACTTCAAAAATTTAGAAAATCCCCGAACGTTACACACAAAGTAATAGATTTGTCTCCCCATCTCTATTTGACTTTTTTGATGAGTTGGCTATTGTGGGGGGGTACAACTGGGCGGAAGCAATTCATGACATTCTGTAATATCCCTAATTCTCCTATGTTTCAAAAATTAAATATGTGGAAAATAGGGTGTTTGACCTATTGACATTCTTAGTAAAATAACTACCTCCCTAGATAGAATTTGTGGCTGAAACTAATTTTATTAGAAAATAGACAGAAAGAGCTTCGAAACGCCACTAAGAACGTGTGAATCGGAGTTCAGATGAGGGAGATACAATTGTTCGAAGTTAAGCTTATTACATAGGGCCCGTTTACCCGAATTAGATGCCTTACTCGTGTTTGGAGTTGGATGTCCTACTCATGCTTAGAGTTAGATATCCTACTTGTGCTTAGAGTTGGATGTTCTACTCGTTCTTGGAGTTGGATGTCCTACTCGTGCTTAGAGTTACTCGTACTTAGAGTTAGATGTCCTACTCATGCTTGGAGTTAGATATCCTACTCACGCTTGGAGTTGGATGTCCTAATCGTGTTAGGTATTAGGAGTCCTAAATGTGCTAGGAGTTAGGAGTTTTAAATATGCTAGGAGTTAGGAGTCCTAAATGTACTAGGAATTAGAAGTCTTAAAAGAACTACGATTTTAAAGAGGTAGAGAGTCCTAGCGGGTTAAAGACTCCAAGGAAGAAGGAGGATGCAACTAGAACTTTGCTGATATGAGATAGCTTGTGAGCATATGACTTCTAGCCCACGTAGGAGTCTGAGGAGTGCTAGGAGGGGTGGAAAAAGTTGGAGGAGGGATCAACTATACATCTAGTTGGGTTAGAACTCTTTTGGGACTGTTTTGAGCATGTATGTAGGTTGGAATCCTATTGTTAATGGGGCAGGGATTGTAATTCCGGGATTGTAATTAATGGAGAGTCTTAGAGGAGGAGGGCACCCAAGAGTTTGAAGAAGGGAAGCCTTATATAAGAAAGGATTGATTTTGGTTCAGCTCTCTCTTCTCCATCTCTTCCTTCCTCTTCCTTCTCTTAGCAAGGACCTCCATAACCAGCAATTTCGAAGGCACAAATCAGCCACCTTTGGATTGAATCAAGCACTAGAAGCGTAGGAGAAAGGGCTAGGAGCTTTGGGGATGAATTGGTACATGTAGGTGCTTCCTTTTACACCCTTAAGAATGAGGTTTTGATAGATGTAATTCAGCCATAATGTAGCTTGGTTCTAGGGGTTCCTTTTGATGTCATGAACTAGCCTTAATTCATTCAAGCATGATGCTGATTTTTATCATTTATCTTAGCCATATGTTAGGCATGAATAATTCTTATTCTGGTCATGTTTATGAATCATGATTTGGGCATACACTCTGCTGAATTTATTCCCTGATTTGTGGCCTGATTTTAGGCCATAGTTTGTTGATTTTATTCCCTAGTTTGTGGCCTTACTTTAAGCCATAGTTTGGCCAACTTAGTCCCTGGTTTGTGGCCTTACTTCAGGCCATGGTTTAGCCAACTTATTCCCTAGTTTGTGGCCTGACTTTAGGCCATACTTTTGCCAACTTATTCCCTGATTCGTGGCCTTAGTTTAGGCTGCACATTGGTCAAGTAAATCCCTAATTTGAAGCCTTAGTTTAGGCTTCACATTGGTCAAGTAAATCCCTGATTTGAAGCCTTAGTTTAGGCTTCACATTGGTCAAGTAAATCCCTGATTTGAAGCCTTAGTTTAGGCTGCACATTGGTCAAGTAAATCCCTGATTTGAAGCCTTAGTTTAGGCTGCACATTGGTCAAGTAAATCCTTGATTTGATGCTTATGTTTTAGCCTCTACTTTGGCCAAATTAATACCAAATTCTCAGCATTGATTTATGCTATAATCATGCTGAGAGAACACCTAAATCTCAGCCCTAGTTTAGGTTGTATTGTTGCATATCTAATACTTGATTCTCAGCTTTGTTTTAGATTATAATCTTGCTGAATGAATCCTTAATGTTAGAGCCTTAGTTCATGATTTATTCTTGCTTATTAAGTCTCTGAATTTCAGCTTTGATTGTGATATATCTTAGGTTGATTATTGATGCTTGTTTCAGCCTATGTTGTCTTTGAATTCCAGCCTTGATTGTGTTATACCTTAGGTTGATTATTGATGCTTGTTTCAGCTTGAACTTGTCATGTTAGGTGGTTGACTTGAGCTATGCATCTCAGCCCCAAAATCCTTGTCATTATAATGTTGAATTGGTTAGTTCATCTCAGCATGAGTCTGAGTTCTTGTCATGTTGATCATTCTGATGGTTGCATTTATTATTGTTGTGTTAAGTTATTTAAGTAAATTAAGGTTAATAAAGACTATGAAGAGATTTTGGTTATCTTTGGATTGGGGGGAGAACACCTATTCAAGATAATGACTAAATACCCTCTTTAGGGTTGGGACCAGTTCATGAAGTGAACGGGGCCCTGACATAGAATTTTACCTTGGTTATTGAACTGAGGGTTGTTATGGGATGTTCTTGGAGTCAAAGTTTAAGCTCACAATAATAGCCATGGCGGATATTTAGACCTTCTTGGTCTCCGTTTCTTCGGGACGATGGATCCCTACAAATGCGCAACCCAGGTTTTTGAGCATCATGGAAGGCTCATCTACCTCCGGCCAGTGTGTCCATGAGCACACCTGGTACCTACATCTCTAGGCTCATGGCTGATCCAAGTGGATCTCTAGAGATGCTACGATTTCTGTTAGCATACATTTACTCCTTTGAGCGGGAGTCGGTATTTTCAGGTAACAATTAGTACATTATTTCCTGAACGGTGTCCATTGTTTTGTGCATTGTGATGGTCTTCATTGGTTAAAGATCAGCCCATGTTTTTGAGTTATGTGTTCTATATATTACCCTTATGTGGTACAGTTTGCAGGATGTAAGTATTAATTATTGAACAAGGGTTGTGAGATAATTAATAACATTATTTGATATTGCTTGTTAAGTAGACAAGTTGAATGATAAAAGGACTTGCATAAAATGAAGGTTACTTTAAAATACTTAAGTATTGCATGGTGATGCTATGCTTCTTAGTATAGTGTAGTTTTTAGGCAGAACTACGTTTGGATCCGATCTTGTTGGAAACATTGGAGATGTTGTCTGATGAGTACGTAGGCAACTAACATCGGGTGATGTTGGCCCGATCCGAAAAATACTAATAAAACCTTTTGTCCATTGGAAGCTCTTCTCCCGAAGGCGAAGATGCTCCATTGTAGTTGTCGTTGTTGTTTGGTTTGCTTTATTGCAGATTCTCCAGGCGACGACAAGTGAGACCAAGCCAAGCGAGCTCAAGAGGTTTTCGCATTTTTGAAACTCTGATACGTAAGTGTACCTTAAGCGTGAGAGTCAACTTGTTATTTATTTTCAGACGGGTGACAGACTTATACTTAGATGGATGAGTTGGTCTTTATGAATTTTCAGACGTTAAATAATATCATATGATTTGATATTCGTATTTGTGAACCCTAGTTATCATGACCTGGATATTTAATCGGCTGATTTGTTTTGTGTTTAAGAAAGGAAAAAAAAATTATTATCATGATCTATCGTGTGTCCTTTATTGTAACAAGGGTTTTAAAAATCCGGGTCATGACACATTCTCTGTCATGACATATCCTCAGCCTCCTGTGACATCAGGAGCAGAGAAGATGAGTGCTCTGTCACAGTTGGTATTATCATTAGGGCTTCATTTAGCTACATGTAAAATCTTGTATTACTGATAACATGATTACTTATTTTAGCATAGACTTGATAACATGACCGCATATTAGCATTTTAAGAATATCTTGTTGTCAATAACACACTATTTTGATTAGTGTGTTTTAGATAGCATGCTAATTTGATTTGCATGTTATTGATCACATGCTAGTTTTGTAAGATTCCTCATCTTGAACCGGTTTATTTTAATAATTATTTATCGGTTATCTTATGGTTTAAAGCATTTTCTGATTAAATTCGGTGATTTTCAAAAATAAATGGGTTTCTGAAGGTTTTTATCAAAACCAACTTCACAATTATTACTTTTAAGTGATTTTGGGTCAAACTGGAATTTATGAGAATTTTCACTAATTTTCTGAAAATTAGGGTTTGGCAGGACCCCCTATGGGCCCCACTGATGAAATTGGATTTTTTGGGCCAAAATTCCCCAGACATCAATGGAAGAGCCTATAAAAAATTTCATCATTTTTCTAGACCTAATTTTGGCTTAAATTGCCAAATTTCCTAATTTTAGTTATAAACTTTATTTCTACCCTACATTTCTTTTAGGTATAGCATTTGGGAATAGGCTTAGCCAGGAGATTTGGAGCCTAATCCCCGATTAGGCCTAGAAAGGAAACGATTAGAATTGAGTTTAGCTTAATCTTGGCTTATCTCTAGGTTTTTCATAAACTCTTCTTAATCTTGACTTCCCCCATCTTTCCAATCCGTTTTGAAAGTATAAAACTATTATTTTACCTCTCTTCTCAAAGACTGAATCTTCAAAATCAAGTTTTTAGGCTTCTAAAACCCTACATTTAATGTTTACTTCTGATTTTTCAAAGCTAAATTGAGATTAGTTGTATGTTAACTTAAAATCGTGTTTTTGGAAGGTGTTGGAGGAAATTGAAGGTTCATTTTGACCCAAATCAACAAGGAAAGGTAATGGGTTCTTCAATCTCAGCTTTGGGTGGTAAAAATCTGATTTTTCATGATTTTATTTGAATGGGAATTGCTTGATTAGGACTCTAATGGCGGGTTTAATGAATGTTAATCTTTTACTTCGATTTTTTAGGGTTTTGTCTTAGAATGGTTTAGATTAGTATTCTGGAAGGTTTGATGAGTTTTTGGTAGTGTTTGATACCATGGATGAAGATGTGAAGGTATTTTCATGGTGTTTCGATTTTGATTTTCAAAATGAAGAAGGTCATAACTGCTTTGTTGGCGATCGAATGGCCTGCAAGGGTGATTGATCGGCAACACTACATTTTTGGCAGATTTTTAGTTTAGCTGATCTAAAGGCCTTGCAGGGCGATCGAACGGCTACATGACAGTTTTTGCTATTTTTGAAACTTATGCACATTTCAATGTTTCACTCCTTTTAATGATTCAAAAGGTAATACGAGGTGTGTTATGATAAAATTAGGTTACTGGAGGTGTAGAATTAATGATGGAAGTTTATGGAATGTGTTTAAGTGTGGTCATGTGGCATTATATTATGTTGATAATTATGCATATTGATATTGAAGTACCTTGAACTTTTGAATGTTGGAATTCTTGTGTTTAGAATATGTTTCCAGTAGGGATATTATATAAAAAATGGTGAGATGTGTTCTCTTATAATGAGGTTCGTTCATGGGTAACTGATGTGATCATGTTGTGGCTTAATGTGTAGAAATCCATGTTTGTGGGAGTGAACGTGTAGCATTAAGGATTTTCCAGGTAATATTTCTAATTTCTTTGGCATTTTTGCTGTATTTTTTTTTTGGAATTATTTGATGAATAATTAGCATTATTAGGATTTTTATTTATTAGGAGCTTAATTAGGTAGGGTCACCTAGTGGGGACCACTTTAGGATGACTTGGCATAGTGGTAATGAGCATCACGTACCACTATCCTCTCCTTATAGAACAAGGCTTCTCCCCTCCTTTTCTTATTTAAACCCACCTCAAACAAACCCTAGCCTCCATCTCCTTCTTCATAAGCTGTGAGAAAGCCATTAAGGCTGAGGGCTTGGAGGTTTTACTGGCCAGAAAAGAGGGCTCGTTGCTAGAAAAGGAGGCGAAGAGGAGGAGCGTGCACGAAGACACAGCCAGGAAAGGTAGGATCCTTGTTTATACTCTCCAAACATGGGAATTTGCTTGAATATGAATGGATGATCGTTACTTCTTTCAACAAAATTTTAATAGAGAAGAGAGTGTGAGCATGGCTCAACCAATGCTTTGGAAATATGTTTCTGTCCAGCAAAGCCCGGGTTAGTAATCAGGGCACAGCTGCACGCCGGGGAAAAACTCCTCTATAGGCTGGTCAATCCATGCTTACCTCTCATTTCAACGGAGGGGCAGACTTATGAGTAGTTCGTTGATCCTGGCCTATAGGTACACCCTGGGGTGGCTGAGGAGTGATGGAGTCGCCCTTGGCTTCCCCTGGGTCGGTTTTCCTTATTCGTGGCAGTAGGGACACTGGAAGAAATCTCTGCTGCCCATTCTTTTCAAACTTGCTGCAACGAAAAAGATTGTGATGAGACCAGCAAACCAGGGTTGGGGTTAACAGACGAGGTCATGCTGCTTAGACTTGTCTGCTGAAGAGTCTCTGTTTCACCCACTAGTAAATTTAGAAGTGTCTCTATTTCATTCGTTGGTGCTTACAGATGGGGTCGGCCGGCTGAGTCTGAAGGATTAAATGCCTATGTGGTTTCATGGTGATATAAGGAGCGTGGAAGAAGGATAATTCTGGCTGCCTTGGGCTGCCGAACGGGAGATTGCTCACCGCCGAGGATCTTCTCTTCCCTGTGTGTGGAAGAAAACGAGATAGAGAGATCGGAGGTGGATCTGGGTGTCATAAAAATTTACCCAGAAGCGCTGAGGGGTGGCGACGAATTTTCTCGATAGGAGCAGTTCGCTGGACCGGCGGCTGTTCACCAACCGCCACCTTCTCCTTTGAGTGCGTAGGATGGCGTGAGATGGATAGAAGTTGGAGATTTGGGTTGGTGCAGTAATAATTGCTCAGAAGGGTTGGGTGGTCAAGGTGGATTTTTTCGGCAAGACCAGGGCGAAAAGTCCGGCGGAAGAGCGCCAGCCAGATTTCGTCTGCTCTGGTTTGCCTGTTGTTTGTTTAGGCAGAAATGTTGTGAGGAAGACAATGGGTTGGGGAGCAATTCGTCCGACCCATCGATTATTTATCCCTGAACCAGCCCAATTCACAGGGAATTGGGCTGGTTCAGGCCAAACTACCTTAATTTATTGTATTTTGTTAAAATACATCTACTAGTATATATTTATAAATGGTAAAAAATAATAAATAATTAGTTAAAACCTTGTAGTGGGACATGAGGAGTTTTAATTGACTAATAGTACCCTCATTAACATTTTAAACATACTAATTTACCTTCAGGGGTGATTATGGGTTAATGAATGATGTGAGAACGTAGTCATTCATTTGAGCAAACGTGTGACCTAAATAAATTATTTTGAACTGTGCTTGTTTTATGTAGAACCTTGAGCCATAGTGTCTTAGGTTCCTTGGAAATTTATCAAAAAAGTTTGTAGAGACTTCTTTTTCCCAGAGTATGGGAATGGTAGAGATTGTGATATGCTTCTCCATCGCCACCATGGTTTGGGTATTGACCAGAGGGTCTTTACCGTGGGTCTCCCGCAGGTCTTCCTAGGACCATATAGTGTGTACAAAAAGCGGTGTTGCATGAGCATCATGGAAGGCTTATGTTTCATGCCAATCTGTGTCCATGAGCATGGTTGGAATCCATTTCCCCAGATTCGTGGCAGGCTATTGAGAGCCCTGGGGATTTTGGTCAAACTACTGTTAAACAGTCTACTCCAAGGTTGGAGTCTGGCATTCTGAGTTGTTGCAGAAATTAACCTTTGCATCAATTTTATTTGTTTTGATGGTTTAGTCTATGATATTGAGACTTGATTGGTTTAAGGCCTTAACACTGTGAGAACAATTTGAGGGCTCGGTTATAACAGAGCTAGATAATATCAGGATAATTATCTATGGCTTATGAATAATAATTAGAAACCATACTCCCTCAATGGGTTTTATAAACTTATTTGATCCTACTGAGTATAAGTGGGTATACTCATGCATCTCGTGATGCAGGTACCTCAAAGGAGGAGTAGCAGAGTAGCTGGATTCATGAAGCAGGAAGCCACTGCTTCAAAGTAGGATTTGCTTTATTTCAGTAGATTGTAATAAGGCATGTGAGTTGTCATAACATACTTATTTGTTATTCGCTGTTAGTTATCAGATTTTGCACATGGACGAGACCGGCTCTTTATTTAATGAATTCCATCGACTATTATGATTATTCATGGTTTGATATTATCTATATGTTGAAAAGCAACAGTCACGGATTGGGGTTTATTTTAGTTGACGGTTTGCATGATTTGACTTGAAGAAAAAAAAATTATTACTCAAAATTTTCTACTGCATTTACTTCAAAAATGTTATTTAGAAATCCTAGGCCGTGACAGAACGTTCGATTTCACATGGATGAATTTAAGCTTAATGGTGGATTTCACTTTGATTTTAGTTTGGAATCATTGTTTTGATTGTGTAGCATACGTATATTATCTTATGAGTTTATACCAAGCATTGGTCATGTGCTTAGAATATGCCTGAATACACATACGTATGGGGAATCTACTATGAGATATAGTTTATTATGTTTTGATTATGATGCATGAGGAGACTGATTGGGAGCACGTTCCATGTGTTGGAACCCACGTAGACTTTTGCTCATGGATGCATCATGATATCATGCATCATGTATTGGACTTCATGAATGAGGTTTTACCATTGTTTAACTTGAAATTGATCAATTGTATGCAATGATTGAGATTGCGTGTCGGATTAATCGGTCAGTGAATTAATCAGAACTTGGTTAGTCTGAAAGGACATGTCCTTGATTTAAGTTCCTGTGTGGAACATGTATACTCCCCGGATTGAGTTGGGTCAAATTGAGTTATGTCGGAATGAGTTGAGTACTTGTCTTGCTGATGAGATTAGTTGCTGAGATTATTTGGACCCTGAGAATCTAAATGGTTTGTCCGAGTGCAACGGCGTACCAGGTATTGTTGCTTGGGACTTTGGTCTTGACAAGTAGGGTTGCCCGAGAGTTTAGGTTTGATGGGTAGGAGTTCCTCGAAGGCTTTGGCCTTGAGGAGCAGGGGTTGCTCCAAGGTGTTGGCCTTGAGGAACAGGGGTTGCTCGAAGGCTTTGTCCTTAAGGAGCAGGGATTGCTCAAAGGCATTGGCCTTGAGGAGCAGGGGTTGCTCCAAGGTGTTGCTCCAAGGTGTTGGCCTTGAGGAGCAGGGATTGCTCAAAGGCGATGGCCTTGAGGAGCATGTCTATTTGATATGGGTTTGCTCAAGGACTTCGGCCTTGAAGAGCAGGTTTATTCTCTTTGTGTGTGGACTTGCATTTTAGACTAGCGTGTGAGAGACACTTATACATGTATGATGAATGAGGATGTTAATGCATAATTTGAAATGTATGTTAGAGATACATCTCATGCAAGTTTATATGATGTTGATGCATGATCTGAAATGTATGTTAGAAATACATCTCATGTAGGTTTATGTGATATAAATGCATGATCAAAAAGTGTGTGAATGAGACACTATTATGTAGGTTTATGTGATATGAATGGATGATTAGAAAGTGTGTGAATGTGACACTATTATGTGGGTTTAGGTGATATGGTTGAATGATCAGAAAAGGGTGTGAATGACAACACTTCTTATGTGATTTATGAGATTATCATGCTTGATTTGAGTAGATATGAACAAATACCTATGTGGGATGCATGTTAGGTTAGAACTTGAATATTTATGACTTGACTTGATAGGTATGTCTTATGCAAGCTAGTTCTTATGTTTACAGTTAAATAGGGGCCTTAGCAAGTAAAAGATCAGAAAGTGGTATAGCATGTTAATTTTGGACCTAAATTGCCACATTGTTATGCCTTTGTGTTTTTTTTATTATTGTAGTTGTATTCAAACCATTATTGAGTTTTTTTACTCACCCCACTTTCCTTGTTTTGTTTTGGGACTGCATGGCGTGACATACAATCGGACAAGATCCTCTTTATGAGAAAAGTCGGGGAGAGCTTGGGAGTAGGAGTGGAAGCCACTAGATTTTGTATCTCTCTCTTATTATTTTGTTATGATGTTAGAACCCTTGTGGAATAGTTCTTGTTTCAGACTTGTGATATATTATATCTTTAGTGTTGTTTGAGACCTTGTTTTGAGCCAAGTGTGTTGGCTATTGATTATTAGTATGTGGGTTTCGAGAATTGTGGTTTAATTTAAAGTTTAAGTAACTTTTTTGGTTCTACTTATTTACCCTTGCTCAAAGTAGTGCATAACTCCATTAATTAGACCGCCCACGTGGTAAGGGCATAAGTCTTCTGCTATTTATTTAACTATTTTCAATGTCGTCGCCCCTGTGTGCTGGACCGGCCCTTGGACCAGGTTCAGCTCGGGTCGGGCAGTGCCAGGGCGTGACAAGTTTGGTTAGCGTGTTTTCAATAACACGATAAATTTTCATATTGTGTATCTTCAATTACACAATGTGAGTATTTTGTATAATTAATGACACAATTAGTTTAATTAGAGTTTATCGATTACATGAGATACATGATTATAGATCGCCATTAACGTGATTATTTTGCTATGATAGGTATGATTTTTTTAGCACACATCTATATGGGTGCCAAGTTGTCCTCCATGTTGTCTGAGGTGCAATAGGTGGCCCAGGTTTACCCAACTGCTTACGAATGTAGAGAAGGCTGCTAAACTTGATCTCGCTAATGAAAAGTTGATGAAGTTGTTGGTTCATCACATGATGAGGAAGTGGTACGAGGAGATGCTCGGGGTCTAAAGCTTGATTATGAAGTTGTATTGCAAATAACTCCAATTGCTAAAGAGGCCCACTTGATCGGGGTCCAACGGCCGACACAGAAGGCAAAGAAGAATACCACACATTCAAAATACAGAGGAAAATGGGATTGTTCAAACATATCGAGGCCAAATGTCAGGACAATGTAAACCCGACACAGACGTGTAAGAACATATGAGTTATATGTCTAGTTTAATGGTTGATTTGTCTATAAAAAATATGTCTACAAACCATGTGCTAGTAGTTAAGTCTTAGAATCAGATTTGAAGTTGTTGTGGTCAAGTCAGATTTATAATTGACAGACTTAAAAAATAGGAGGATACATGTTCTTATTTATCAAGATAGAAAACTAAAGAATTTTGAAGGTGTTTGAAGCTTATTCAGATCGCATTTGCATACAAAAATTACTTGGAGAGGTTTCGGAAGTGATTTCGGTGGTTTCAAAAGGATTTAGGGTGAAAAGGGCAAAAAGATAAATTTATAAACAGAATAATCGATCGCTATAAAACAAGGCCTATTAAATGATCGATCGCACCTTGATTCAGCTCTATGCAAAAAGAAGTTGAGAGTGATAGATTGAATGCTCTTGTAATTGATAGATCACTTTGAGAATTGTCCACTTAACAAATAGTGACGGATCGATCGTTGATTAGAACAATCAATTGTTTCAAGGATTGGTTACCCTAATTAAGCCCTTTCGATTTCAATTTTTTTCCTTATTCAAGTACAAGTCCTAAACCGACTTAAGGAGCTATATAAGGGTAATGAAATCACGAAATTTGAGAGAGAGAAACCTAGAGGATATTATAGAAAAAAGGTTTACATCTTTTTTTACTGCTTTCGAAAGGAGAATTCACATGAGGCTTTGAGTTAAAGATCTATTGTGAATTGAAGAAGACAATCTACAACTAATGGAGCTTATACACTAAGATTTAAAAGTGGTGTTGCGGCATATCTTTAATGAGTGATTGAAGATTTCCACAAGACTAAAGTCACAACAACAAGAGGTACTTTTCAACTAGAGGTAAACAAAGACAGAGAAAATTTCAAGTGCTTGAGGGAGAAGAATTGAAGGCTAACAATAATCTAAACAAGAAGAGCTTGTGTTAGAGTCTAAAAAAGGTTGGTTTCTACTACATTGATTTGGTTCCCTTGGAACTACTGTGATTTTTTTAGTTATGCTAGGGTTTTCTACTTAAATTGTTGTGTTCATGTGTAGATTGAATAATGGTTGATTGATTAATTTATCGTGAGAGTATGCTTTAAGAAAATATTTATTTGCTTCCTTTTAATAAAAAAATTCTGCAAAAAGAGACTATAACTCTTAATTCTTACTTGTTAAAGTACTAGTTTTAACAGTAATCTAGTGATCCGCTAAGTTGATTAGATGGATATTAAACTCACAATTAGTAGCCAAGAATTAATTGTTAAATTTCTATAGTTTGATCCCTTGTGCTAGGGTTTGAATTTTGAATTTTGCTTAAGTTTACTTATTTTTCTCTTAGAAATACTTGATTAGACTTGCTAATTTGTGTGCCCTAGTTTACTAGTTGCTTCTATGATATTTTTTCATGATTTAAGTGCTTAAATTGTGTTGTTTGAGTTGTTTTTCTTGGATTAAATTCAATGGCTGGTTTGAATAATTTAATGAATGAACATGGGGACTTGGGTAATCCTACGAATATACCTCCTTTGTTTGACTGACAAAATTTCTCATATTTGAATAATAGGATGAAAGCATTTATACAAACACTTGATGAAAATGCCAGGAGAGCGGTTGTTAAAGGCTATAATCCTCTAATGACAAAAGCTAAGGATGGGAACTCAATTCTAAAAGATAAAACTGAATGGGATGAGAATGAGACTTGACTTGCTATTCCAAATAGTAAGCCCTTAGTGCATTATTTAATGTTATAGGAAAATCACAATATATGTTAATTTTTAATTGTATGTCTATTAAAATTGCTTGGAAGAAATTGGTAAAACATGATGAGGGAGCTGAGGTTGTGAAGGAGTATAGGTTACAAATGTTGACTATATATAGAGTTTAAAAACATCATAATGAGTGAAGAAGAAACAATTTCTGAATATTATGCTAAAATTTTATACATAGTCAACATGTGTGATCAACTAGGAGCGCTTATACCTTAATACCTTATTGTGAGAAAGCTTTTAAGGTCATTATCCACAAAATTTAAGATCAAAGTGGTTGTCATTAATGGATATAAGAAAATTGATACTTTAGATATAGACGAGGTGGTTGGGATCCTTAGAACATTTGAGATGAAAAAAGAGTCCTATGAGAACAAAAAGGAGATAATTGAAAAGTTGGGGAAAACAAAATACCCTAAAAACATCTAGAAGAACTTCCAGGAAAAGTGAAATGTTAAAAACCTTATATGAATTTTATGAATTTGAAAATGATAAAGAACTAATGTTTTTATTAGTCCTGCAGCTTCTATGCTGGCCAGGCAGCCGGACCTTGCAACCCAGATCTTCGGCAAAAGGCAGTGACTGGGTCGACCGCCACTCGGCGACCCTTTTCGCCGGCTCCCATCCCTTCCCAACTACCAACGACTGCCAAAGGGAGGAAGAGATACAAGATGACAGTGGCGGCCAGCCTCCATCGAGTTTGGTGGTGAATCTTCCACTGGTGTGAGTTGGATCAATGGGCGAAACCTCAGCTGGCGGCTGTCCGGCGACATGCACTATCATAGCGAAATCAGTATGTAAAACTGTCAGAGAAGAAAAGAGGACACAGGGGAATACTGTTTGCGGCGACAACAGCAGGTGGAAATGGGCATTTAACAAGAGAGCAAAGCCGGAATCCTTGGATTCCACTCACCGGCAGTGGTCACTGTTCGTCAAAATAGTTTGCCTGCCCAGTGATTAATTATCAACGACTGGGGGTTTAGCCAGAACAACACATCTGGTCGGCGGCCAAAGTTTGGTGGCAAATTGATTTTTACCAACAAATCTACCTATACATTAATTAATATTAATTTAATCTTGACTCAAGGATGATTCAGAAAACTTACCTCAAACGTGGTTGTGTCGATCCAGGGTAGATCTTCGAACTTGCTCTACTCCGCCTCCATCACTGGTCGCCTTGGCTGGCATCCTCTCTCTCTCCTCCCCTAAGGGGCAAAAAGCTCCCCTATTTTTTCCCTAAGAAGTCCTTTTATAAGTATGGGGATTAATGGTTCCTAATCCTCTTAGAAGTTGGGTCAAACCTCCCCACTTAGGCAACCTAATTGGGTATCTTAAATTTAAATTTCATCACTTTAATTATTCGGGCCCATACAATGACTTAAATGAACAAATTTGTGCATCTAATTCTGGTAAATGGGCCCTGCGCACTATGTTCAACTTCGAATGGTCATATCTCCCTCATTCGAACTCCGATTCGCATGTTCTTGGTATTGTTTCAAAGATCTTTTTTATTACTTTCTAACTATAGGTTTAAGCCACCATTTTCTACTATTGAGTAAGTTATTCCCATGATAATGTCAAGGGGTCAAACACCCTATTTTTCATGTGTTTAATTTTTAAAATCTAGAAAATTTTGGGATATTACACACGTGATCGTCTATATAAGGATAGAGTCAACTTATTCACATGTTCAGTTCTTTAGCATGTAACTATTTCCTTACATATGTACTATACTTCTTTGATATAACTTCATATTGTTACTAATTAATTACTTATGTACTATATTTCTCATAGACTATTCATTTATGTTTGCCTTTTAGTATTGGTACTTCCACATATCTCCTTCCATTGTGCGGATCGAGTAGTGAACTAATGAGTGGCCCAAAATCCTCCAATGAATGTGTATATAGCCCTAGACCTAAAGCAAAGCATCCAAATGATGCAAGATTAGGCTGCCCACTCCATGGAAGTCATAGGTGAATAGGGACAAATGTTTGTTGTGGTGAGGAAACTGACATCATCACAGCAAATAGAGGAGGCATAAGATTTAGAGGAGAGGGGTGATGGGGCATCATCTATTCCTCCTAGATCTGCGAAGAAACAACATCATGAGGTACCCCCTCCCCCCCAAACATCCCCTAAAGAAGACGAGTTGAGGCAACTGAAGTTGGGGCCCCCTCGAGACATTAGTCCTCCTTTATGCAAGGCCTTTTTTGGAACCATGAGCCCTCCCACCCAGCTACATGGAGAGCCATCACTTGACTCCTAGCCATAGAGGACCCCCGCCCATAGACACAAGCCCTCCTACCCAGCTACATTGGAGTCGTCCGTGAGGGATGCAGTAGAAGCCTTCCTAAAGTACATAGTCCATGGGGAGATATGATGTTGAGGCCGACATAGATGTGGGCCCCATTGTGAAAAAGAGGGAAACCACTTTGGAGGCTTATGAGGAGATGATACAACAGATGATGAAGAACTTTTAGCACATTTATGATGTTAAATTGCGGCCGAGGGAGAAAAATAACAAGTTGAAGTACAAGCAATAGAGGGAAATCAACTCCCTACAACAACAGTGTAGGGTGCTCAAGACTGCACTTGAAGTGAAGATGGCTACAGGAGCAGTGCCCCTATGGCCACAACCGGTGCAAGTTGATGAGCCTATTTTGCCTCTCATGTCCAACACCCGCTTCAAGACAAAAGCAACAAAGTCACCATTGCAGCAGACAATGTTGTTGACACTGACAAGAGGGATTCCTCCCCTCACCTCCCAACTATTCTGGTCTTCTAGTCTGGCAAAGTTGAAACAATAGCATCCTCTCCTACTGACCAACCTACCATCCGCCAAAATGAAGCAGGGCAAAAGGAAATGGTCCCTCCAAAAATGGCACTATGGATAGCTGCTAAGGATATGGAAATATTGGATCAGCTTATAGCTGACATTACAACAGAGTGTAAGGAATCTACCCAACTAGCAGATTCTAGGGAGGTAGAGGGTGAGGCCTTGACTGGTCTACATTCGATGATTGCTATTCCATCGGACTCTACATAAAACATATGCATCCTAAGGCACTTGTGGTTTTGTATTTCTAACAACAACTTTTATATTTTAAAGGATGGATATGAGAAACAAGTTAAAGATCCTTCCAAGCAAACATCATATGCGAGGGAGGCATTGCCAGGACCCAGCTATTGAAGCCCTTTCTATTGTGATCTTGCAATGAAGCGCAAGATTAAAGATAGCCGCGAGGATGAGTTTGACATCCTTGACAAAGATGAGACATTAATGGATCTTGTATGGAAAATTTCTTGGGAACTATAGTTCCACAAAATAGGGCTAGTTGCGGGCTTGCCGGTCAGTGTGGTTAACTTGTGGACGATGAGATGGAGCAGTTATATTGGTGAGGTGAATATGAGGAACAAAGCTGGCTGGTTTGATAAGTTCGTTGTCAATGCAATGTGGAGCTGCTCTTGAAGTATGTGGAAGGAGGGGAGTCGGACGATGAAGGGCACCTCAATGTCCACATTTTTTATCCACATTTCCTTGTAAGTATTTGGTTGTCTTATCATACTTTAGTTTTCAACTTTACTCATTCACCTACTTTACTTTGTGGTTGCTAAAAAAATTTCACATTCATTGACAGCATGTGACCAATTGTTTCATTTAAGAATTTGTGCCTTTCAGAGTTCAATATGTAGTAGAAGTAACTAAATGTATTGCTCACTACTTGACTACTTCAAATGCTCATATCTTATTTAAGCATTTGAAACTTATGGGGGGCAAAAAATTTGTTCTTGTCAGCTTGTTTGTTTGGTGATTTAGTGTGTATGCATGGTTGACCATTGATATAAGACCGGTAGCGAAGTGTTTCACACAACTCAGGGGCATTGACTTTAAGGATATTTACTCACTTTGACTAGATTCAAAACTATTGGGTGTTTATTCGCTATAGTAGCTCCATTTGACATAGAATTGCACTAAATGTATGTAAAGATTGTCTTTTTAAATGGTGATTTAGCAAAATAGACTTATATAGAATTACCTCAGGGCTTTGTTGTTTTTGGAGAGGAACATGTGTGTAAACTCATAAAGTCTTTGTATGAGCTTAAATACTTTCTTAGGAAATGGTACTTTTACTTTTCATTAGGTGATTTGTACGTATGTCTTCATAGTAAATGAGTAGGATCATTGTGTCTCCTCCAAGAAATTACCATATTTTTTAATTATGATTCTATTTTTCCATAGTTTGAGTTGGTCTTGTATTGTATATGGTTTGTTTTTTCATTTTATACATCAGCACATGTGAAGTAGTTCATCACTAAAAGCATCCTTTTATAGAACAAAGCTGAAATAGATCTAATAGTGCAAGTAGATGCTAGGCTAAAATTAATTAATTAATTAATTATTTACTTAGTATATACTAAAGGTTGTTGAGCTGTTGATTTGGTTCTGTCGCAAGCTGTGCATAACCACTGTTTCTTTTTTACTAAATGCAGAATTTGACCACTTTATTATTCTCATGGTAATTATTAGAATTTTAATAATAATAAGCGGAAGGAAAAATTCTAATAATGCGTATGAAGCCTGATTGTGTATCAAACACTTGGAAATTGATAGCAATTGTGCATTCTCTTGTGTTTGCTTCTGCTCATTTTGTCTGTTTTTATTGGGTCTAGTCTACCTCAGTATCTCCATTTCATTTTATTTGTACTTTTTGTGCCTGTTTAGACATGGGTATCAGTAATTTCTTTTAGTGTCAGATAACTATTACCATATTAAGAACAAGAGGTTTCCAGCTGCCAAAGCTTCAACACCTCCAAATTGGGCAGCTCTGATATAAACTGAGGAATTTCCTCATGGAGCTTGTTGATTAACATATGGAGGAGGGTGAGCTCCTGCAGCTGGGAGAACTCAGCTGGGATTTCCCCCATTAGCATGTTGATTGAAGGATCCAGGGACTTCAACCTGCTCAAATTGCCAAATTAATGTGGAATTGAGCCACTCAGCTGATTGGCATGCATGAAAAGAGTGTCCAGATTCTTGAGACTACTTAACTTGATTTAAATGGGGTCAGTAGGGATTTTGTTTGAATTAGTGGTACCAGCAGCTTTGTGTGGATTATGGTAATGTTCTTGTGCTATGATTGAATACCTTGCTTCTTCTTAACATTAAAATGAATTATTAATTGTGATTCAGGTACGCTAATTCTTCAAAAAATGATATTCTTATCCCTGATTCCAGTATTGAATAGCACAGTTGCCCATCTGGGTTGCTATGTTTCTTCCTCCATGTGGAAATTATATTTTAGTATTCAATATTTCCCTCACTATCTCTTATTTGCATATATTTTTTGTTTCTGTGAGCAAGTGTTTAAATGGCCACAATAGGGCGCCATCAAAAAGAAAAAAAACTGGTTGCTACTACTCTTGTGTCAAGCAACTGTCATAAACATAGTGTTGTTGTCTGGCCAGCGAAAATAAAGGGGTAGAACAAATACAAATATAGAAAATAGTAAAGAGGAATAACCAGAGTCCACAAATTCTTGGAGTACATGCGACTTGGTAAGAGATGAAATAGTAAGGAAAATGGTATGATGACTGCAGTGATCAAATCGGATTCCCGAATGTGTTTTTCCATAAGACAATCTCAAGGGATATATTTTGGCTCTTGTGTCTAGCTCTTTTGTCGGTGCCAACTTCATCATTAAGAAGAAGGGCCTCCGACGGGCTTCTGTTTTTGGTGCTCGCACCGGTACTACTTCCCCGACGACCTTTAAACTCTTCCTTGTTTAATTCACTCGGCATAATTGCATGGCTCATGCAGGTGGCTTTGATTCAAACCGGTTCAACGAAATACAAAAGTGAACTGACCCAAGTGGGAAGAAGTTAGGACATGCAAATTTTGTTTTTTATGAAACAAGTGGGATTCGAACCGGTTAATGACATATTAATTAATTTTTTATGGATGTTGGTTATAATTATATTAGGCCATGTAAATTTTGTTTTTTATGTGCATGTAATTTTTAGGGGAGGCTCAACTGAATAGTAGGATTAATTTATGTTTATATGATAAGGAGCATAATATTCTTAAATTTGCTAACAAAAGTATATGCCAATATGTCAAGTGGCTGGAAGTGTGAAGATTAGTTCTTTGGTTCTCTAACTTTATTGCATCAACGTGGAATGGAGATGACATTTGGAGTGTGGAAGGAGCGTTGGGTCATTTTAGAAAATTTTCTTAGATATAGTTTTGAAAAGCAATGTAAAATAGTACTAATTTCCATGGTATTACATAATTTTATTAAAGAGCGACAAGGGTCAAGAAATGACTTGGATCTTGTAGATATATTGTTCAAGCAGTGGGAGAATGATAACTTGGTTCCAAATGTCAAAGTGCAAGATGTTGAATTGCCCCTTATTCGTGATGACATTATTATAGGTCCCGTTCATGATGAAATTTGAGATGTCATTTGAGTGCATTATGCAATTCCTCCTTAATTATATTTGGAGAATATGATACTTATATTATTTTTGTTGAACACTAGATTTATTTTAATGAGTAGTTTTATTTTGAGTTAACTTCATTATAGATTTATACCCAATGTCTGTAGATATGCATTTTTGTTTCAAATGGGTATATGTGTAATCTTTAACTCCTAAATCTTATTTCCGTATGAGTTTACTTTGCAGCCTCTATTTCCATTTGGAGATGTCATTTCATCTTTTTATATTTTGTTAATAAATACCCTTCACACACCCACCCCTCCTACACTTATACATAGTTTAAAATATTATTTAAGATTATAATTGGAGTTCATCGTATTTACTTTGCTATATAAGCAAATAGAATTGTGACATGGGCTTCTCCAATGGTTCTTTTTAATGTCCCATTTGAAGATACTGTAAGCATGGGTTTTATATTTGTGTGGGTAAAAGACTTGAGTTTGGTCATCGACTGTTTGGAAATTTTGGCCATCACAGGATTCTTAGCAAAAGACGGATGATGTTACACACCCTGCATAATCCTCTGTGCATCTTCCTCTATCAAGTCCTATTTTCTTGGAGGTTCATTTGTCAGGCCATGTTGCATTCACATAGAAGACCAAGCAATATTTTTCTTGGATGGATTATCTTCCTCTCTTTGTCATTTGGTCAAAGTTTTCCTCAGGAAGACCTTGTATGTGGCCCCAATGGCAATCACCATCATAAGTCTGATTTGTATATGTGATCTCTTATGTCAAAGTCTGGGATTCCTTTTAAACGCTAACATAAAACAGGCCTTGCTGACAATTAACCCAATATCACAAGAAAACTAGGATAATTAGAGTATATATGATTGGTTTTTCTAAAGAAACCAGACCACACAACCCAAGAAGGGCATAATCTAAAACCCTTCTATTTGGGGAGAAGCTTACACTTGCATTGCTCTGCGCTTAGATTATGCAGATAATCAGTTGAAGATTAGAACCTCATATCCAATTTTTGGTTATTAATATGCATGTTTCCAGTTCACTAAGGGTCAAGCAGATCAAACTTCAGAAATTTAGATACATTAACAAAGTCGATGTCCAACATACACTGAATCCATAAAAAAAATCCCTTGAACAACTAAACATTAAGATAAAAACTCCTCTATGATTAACTGCTTTATGTCAAACAATAAACATCTGAAGCAAACTTTCCTAAGAACATCCGAGAAAAGGAATTGGGGAAAGCAATAGTCATACTTGACCATCTCCCAGTGGTTTCTACCAAAAACATAACTTAGTCCAATAGCAGTCAATAATTATAATTTTGAATGCCACCCACCTTAAGTAGAATTTGCAAACAATGTATACCAATGCAATCTACATTTGATAGTGAAGATAAATAGCTTGCATGAAAAGAACAAAACAAAGAAAAACTGAGTCACTGATTCCAATACCAGTTACAGAGACTCAGAGAGCAGGAACTGTCTTATAATTAATTACTCAAGAGAGAAATTAATATTGGTCAGAGGCATCATATGCATAGTTATTCAAAAAATATGTGATCACCTTTATTCTAATCAATCAGCAATACAGAGTCTAGTTAATCCAATATTATTCAGAAGCATCAGAGGCATAAATATTAATGAAAACAAAAGCTCAAATCTACCAAAACTATGCAATAAAACTCCTGAATCACCCCTAAAGGCATTGTTCAGTAAATAGAAAAAGTGGAACCAGATAAACCAAAAAAAAACTCTTGGGATGCTAAAAACCCCAGAAAAAAACTAGGAAGATGAAAATTATGGTGGACTTAGAACAACTAAAATTACAGATGCAGGAATGAAAAGCCCCCTCATCTATATGACAGAGATGAAAATAGCAGCCATTAAAGGTACATTACCAATAATATTATCATACAATCTAAAAAGGAAACTACTTGATGTGTAATGGAAAGACCAGCAATTCATACAATCGGAAAGAGAAACTACTGGAAGAAGATTTTTTTTTTAAACAAAAAAGAGCAATATGAAAATTGAAAGAGCTTGCAAGGCTCTATTCCTTAGGATGAATAGGAACGTAAAAAAGATGACTTCATCCCCTCACCTCTGAGTTACTCATATTCTATTTCATGTGATTGGAAAAGCCGTTGGAATCCAGATTCTAAGGAATTTGGCCAATTTGGCTTCTGGGTTGTGAAAATTTCTCCTCAACTTCGACGGATTTGTTGCCAAAGCAAGAGCATTTCCTCCCAAAGAGCCACCTCCTAGGGGAACTGGGGCCCTTGTTGTTGTTGTCCAAATGGAGGTTCCTCATGGAGACGACAATGTAACCAGGAGGGTTTGAGAGCAAGCCCAACTGGCTGCTCCAGCTAGCTTCAAAAGAAGCAGTTGGAGTAGCATGGAAGGAGTCGCTTCTGTAATTCTTTCCAAACCCATCAACAAATGAAACAGAGGAGACTCTCGAAAAATCAACAGATGAAACGGCGGGCTAGGTGGCTGCTTCTGGTTTGCGGTCCCATTGTAGTACTTCTCGGTGTCGAAGATGCTAATTTCGGCATCGTCGGCAGTAACAACGATGCGACAGGGAAGTCATGGGGCGGTCAACTGCGGGCGGAGGTAGGATGAGAAGGAGACGTCCCTGAGGGTATAATTGAAAACAAATAAAAAAATAAATTACCGCATTTGATTAGTCACAAAATCTCCTGATGAGGAGATTATTAAAGAAAGTAAAAATTAATTACAAATCTTCCTAAATCCAACGATTCATTGCAAATCTGATCCATTAAAGAATTTTTGCAACCAAACCTAATTTACAAGATTTCTCCTTAATCTTTAATCTTAGACAAATCTTATTTATGAATCTTCGTCCAAACAGCCAAGATTTGCTACACCTAATAATTTTTATCCAAACAGTCCCTTAATAAATAATTTATAAAATTATAATGCAGCGTCTGATAAGGTTTACCTATGGGACCAGACGTTAGTTTTTTCGGGTAGGTTATCAAGCTATCCGGATAAGGAATGACTAGATAAAAGCGCTTCGGATCCGGGAACTCTCACCACCGTCACTTTTCTCGTAAGCTTAGTAAACCGGGTTCTTTGTCCGGCCTTTATTTAAACCAAACTTGTTCATATTTGGTTTTCATTCTAACGCATGATGTCTCCCTAGTCGTCGGAGCTGGCGCTGGTGGCTGTCACGCCGCGATTAGTGAGAGCGGTCTTCTTCCTCTACTAAAAATCCCCCTCCACAACCACCCTAATGCCCCACCCCGTAGCCTTTCTCTTCCTCTCAAGGCGTCGTTGTCTCTCGCCTTCATCCTTTTGGTTTCTTGCCTCCGCCGTCTCTGCCAGCTTCCAGCTCCAACCCGCTCCTTCTCCCCTCATTGCAATCCTCTTCTCCACAGCAGCAATCGACTCCTCTTCTCTGCAGAAGCGATCGACTCCTCTCTCCGCCGAGCCAAGGTGTTCTTCGAGCACGGACGTGGGCCCATCTCAATGTGTCGTTCATATCGTTGTTGGACCTGTGGGAAACCTGGACCGCCTTCGGTGTTTGGTAATCCCGTCATCGCTGGGTGTTCCTTATTCCAATTCTCTGCTCTAAAAACCATTTCTTTCTTCTGCTGAACAGAATTCGGTTTTTGATTTGCAGTGTCCACTATGCTGAGTGCGAGTGAGAAGTGAAGGTTAGTGAAGATGAAGATCGGGAGCACCCCCAGCGGGGCCCTCGTCAGCATGCCGATCAGCCTCACTGCCAACGATCTGGACCTCATCGCCTCCGAGTCCCCTGCCTACTCGATTGTGTTGGAGTTCCTCCTCCCGCTAGCCGTCCCCTTGCTACTCTTTTAAAGCTGATTTGTGTCGTGTAATTCGCTCCATTGGGACACTACTGTTGGCATTCTTGCTTGGATCAGGTACCTGTAATTTGCTTACTTGTCTCAAATTTTTGTTCTTCCTTCGATTTTATATCTGAAGCTGAAAAGGATGCTGCAAATTCTTGTGTCTAATGATGAACAAATGTTGAAAGTATTTCTACTGCATGTCCATCCTGGGTCGATAGCTCGTGTTTTATGAAATAGTTGCCTTGTTTCCATTATGGTTCATGTTTACATTAGTGTTCATTCTGTTATTTGAATAGGCTAAATTTTATTAGGAGAGGTTTATCAGGCTGCCCAGAGATACTTTTCAATGACTGGCGACAAAATAGGGGAAACAACGTAGCTTGCTCCTTTGATGGCTATGTGATTAAATTTGTTGGGGAGGAGCTATACTTGTTGGCTTTGGTTCATAAGGGCAAGTGTTAATATCTTAATTAGCAACCCGCATTGCTTGATAGATTGACAAGATAACTTGATGACTTTTGTAATTGTCTTCTTGTTATTGCGAAGCTGGTGGCAAGCTCCTTGTCTTAGATATAGCTACAGCTATGGCCATTTTCTTTGTTGTTTGTAAAACTGCAACATATTTGACAAAATTACTAAGAATTAAAGGAGGAAATCTACCATGTATTATGGCCATTATAGTAATTTTGGCGACCTTATTCCCCAACCAATTTGGGCGTCTAGCACCTGTTGCTGAAGTAATTGCAATGATACTAATGCAGGTACGTGCATATCCTTTGTAGAACTGGAATATCCCTCTCCGCTCTCTCTTCCTCTCTCTCCCTCTCTTCATCTCTCTCTCTTCCACTCTCTATCCTCACCCTCTCTTCATCTCTCTCTTCCTCTCTCTCTCCTCCCTCTCTCTCATTTATCTCTCGTCCCTCCCTCTCTTCTTTTCCGTCTCCTCTTTTTCCTTTTTCTCTTTTTTATTTAAATTTTTTTAAAAAAATTTGTAATAGCGACGCATACTTATATACGTTACTACAATACTCAGGTAATAGCGACACATACGATTATGCGTCGCTACTATACATTTTTTTATTTTATTTTTTAAAATAATTTATAATTATAAGTTTTTCCTCCCCTCTTTCTCTCTCTTCTCTCTCACTCCTCACCCCATCACTTCTCTTTCACTCCTCACCCTGTCTCTTCTCTCTCTCTATCCTCTCTCCCCCTTTCTCTCTCTTCCATCTCTCCTCACCCCATCTCTTCCCTCTCACTCCTCACTGCCTCTCTTCACTCACTCTCTCTACCGTCTCTCTCCTCTTTCTCTCTCTTCTCTCTCACTCCTCACCCCTCTTCTGTCTCGCTCTCCTCATCCTCTCTCTCTCCCCTATGTCTCTCTCTTCTCTCTCTCCTCACCCATTCTCTCTCCCCTCTTGCTCTCTCTTCTCTCTCTCTCTCCTCACCCTCTCTCCTCTCTTTCCACCTCTCTTCTCTCTCTCGCTCCTCTCTCTCGCTCTCTTCACTCTATCTTTTATTATACATTATATTTTAAAATTAATAAAAAAATTTAAGAAATAAAATTTATTATATATAAATAGTGAAAACTTAATCTATTATTCACACTAAATTTTTTTGAAACTTTAATATTTATTTATTATATATACAAATAGTAAATATTGAATAAAATATATTATATTTAAGAAGTTTATTTTAAATTTTTTTAATATTTATTTATTATATACTTATTTATTAAATAATATTAATTAATCAAACTAATAGCGACACTTGTAAACAATCGTTGCTATGATCAATGCTATTTGCAATGCTTGGTTAAAAGTGTCGCTAATAGTTCTAAATTTTTAATTTTGAATTCATTACTATTAGTGACGCTTTTATTAAATGTTGCTAATAGCCTAACTATTTGCGATGCTATCTGATAAGCATCACTATTAGTAAACTTATTATCGACACTTTAGAATAAGCGACGCTGTCTGATAAGCGTCACTATTAGTTATGATTTTTTTTAAAATAAATATCTTTTAGCGACGCTTGTTTTATGTGTCACTAATAGTGATATATTAATGATGCTTTGTATTAAGTGTCGCTAATAATTGTAGTAATAGCAACACTTTATAATAAGAGTCATTATTATGTAACTATTAGTCACACAAAATAAAAAATGTCACTAATGTTTATTTTTTGTGCAACACTTAGTTATGCATCTTAATTAGCAATTTTTTATGATGCTTCTATTTGCGTTGCTAATGATACATTTTGTTGTAGTGACTCCTCCACGATTCCATCAATGCAGGACTCCAGTAGCCTCATGTTGTTGTTCAACTTCCAACTCTCCACCTTCAACTGGACTCTTTGTCTTCTAGACTTATCTTCTACAACATTCATGGCAATCCATCAAGCAGCATGATTTTTCTCTTTACACTAGACTTCAACCAATCCAAAAACATCACACATATGATTCAATTTCCTGGTTCAAACTGCATAATCCTTTCCAACTCGACCATGAGAAAGCTTGAATCCACCTACTAACACCATACACCAATAGCCCTTCTCAGCCCTCTTTCATCGCATTACTCTTGCAATTTTCAAGCCTTAGAACTATGATAGAAAGCATTAATTGCATACCCGTACTCGACCATGATTGTGAACACAAAAGTCTATCACTAATGCACTAAAATAATATTCAATTAAATATTTTAAAATATTGAATTACAACCCTATTTTATGTTAGTTCACTACTTATTTAGGTCATTTATATTTTGAATAGGTGAGCTAAACCTCCATTGTTTTTACATGTCTAAATGAGCTTCGATAGCATCCAAGTAGAAGAGGATGTGTAACCCAACTACCTAAATCTATTCAAGGGACAATAATGAGCTCTTAATGGTCTAAACATGAATGAAATGGTCAAACACAACCTTGTGGATGCATTAGATTTTAGAATTGCATCAAGAAAACCAAATTCGGGAAGAAGTTGATTTGGATAGATTTACATAGCCTTAGTATTTCTATCATATCATTTTATATAAAATTCAGCTTGATATGATTTTAGTGGCATTAGTATAAGGTCCCTGATTTTTCTATGATTTTTTGGAATTTTCTTGCTATTTTTTTGGTTATTTTCAGCGGGAAAATATAACGATTTGATGTATTCATATTTGTGTATTTTTACCCCGTATTTATTCCCGTAGAGTTGGGTGCGGGGCTTAGTCGCAGCCCGCGGGCCTTAATGCGTGCTTACCGCACAAATTTTGGAGGTACAACGCATAACCGGGAGGTGAACACGTGTTGGGGGCATAAATGTAAAAATAAAAAAAGAGTGAATAGTAAATCATGGCTTTTTAAGCCGAATCCAATAAGTTCTTTCCATAAACTTATAGAAGAAAAACTCAAGCCCATTTCCGGTTGCTCCATTCTCCCTCCTCCGTTGTCAGATTCTTACAGTTCTTGTTAAGATCCTCTTTGCCTCACTGCCATGAGTCCGTAGGTACCGGCTATGACCACCGCCATGGCCTCTTCACTTCTCCATGAGGTGCCAAACTTTTCTTCGGTTTTTCTCTCCTTCAAATCCCGTTTTTGAGCAGTGGGGGTGTAATTTTGATGTCGTTTGCAGCCGCCCTCATCTAGACTTATGTTTGATTGGCCGCTAGGAACCCATAGGTGCTAGCTAGAGCCACCGCCATGCTTTTTTTGCTCTGCGGTGTGCTACTGGTACTTTGGTTTGGTTTTGTTCCTATATTTCATTTCACTGCCCATGGTGTTTTTTTGATGCCGGTGTTTTTCTGGTCATCGTTCGGCCACCGGACGGACTCCGTCCAGCCTACCTCGACCTAGTGTCAGTAGGGGGTTACCGTTACCAACCCTGCTTCACCCCTATTGTCTTGCTCCACCCGATTAGATGCTTTGGGTGCATCTCGGGTCGTTGTCATCGGCAAGCTGTGGGTCATTTGGCCATCGTGGGATCTACCCTGGCTCGGCGACAGTGAGGGCGAGCCCCACTTGGCCCAATTATACCTCTGCTCAGAATGGGCCACTGGCCTTTGCCCTATACCATGCGAGATACATAGCTGCCCACACCAAATGTATTGGTTGTGGGTGGTGATGGGTGATGTCGCCGCTTCGATTGGCCACCACTTCCTGGCCATAGCTCTATTGCCCCTTTGTGGGCCTTGGACCACCACCGTCCGACCCATCTTCCCCTATATTGGCACTTTTTGGCCGCGTGTGCATGTGGCCAAGCGTGCATTTTTGGGTTTAGGCACCATATTTGTGACACCTGATCGTCAGATGGCTCCATCACCATTTGAGTTGACCACTAGAGCCTCCTCCACCTCTCCTCTGTCCTCGAACATTGCCCCACACTCTCCGCTCGTATGTGGGCCCTTGTTGTCAGGAAACATCGCCATTGGGTGTTGTCCACGACTGATTTCAACGTCTTGTGGCCAGCCAAGTACTTCTTAGCCGTCGGCCGATCTTTAGTGAGTATACCATCGACTTCTAGTCGTACCGCCACTTATGTTGGCATAACATTTCTCCCGGCCGCCCTAATGTGCCGCTGTGGATCGTGGATTTTACCGCATTGATTTCTGACACCCCTTTTGGCCGTAATTGTTTCCGGCACTTTCTAAAATCCTCGGGACAGCAGCTCTCTCAACTAGGCAACGGTTTTGGCTGCCAACTCCACTGCCGACACCGCCACCGTCGTGTGATCGCCATCAAACGTCATGATTATGAGGTAGGGGAGCTTTGAACTCGTAATTTCATGATAGCATGCTTTGAATGGGTACTAGCATGCTAGGATTGTATGATTCCATGCTTTGGATGCTAAATAACGATCTGATTGCATGATGTGTATGTAAACATGATTATATGGTATGTTGAAATGCATGTGACTGTAAGTATGTTTGATGCGTGTGGAAGTCTGTATGTGCTAGTGATAGCTAGCATGTTTGTTAGTAAGTTTTGTATGTGCTAGTGATAGCTAGCGTGTTTGTTGGTAAGTTTTGTATGTTGATTGAGTATGTGCTAGTGATGGCTAGCGTATTTGTTGGTAAGCTTTGTATGTGGATTGAGTACGTGCTAGTGATCGCTAGCGTGCTTGTTGGTAAGCCACGTATGTGTATGTATGTGCTAGTGATGGCTAGCATGCTTGTTAGTAAGCTTCGTATGTGTATGTATGTACTAGTGATGGCTAGTGTGTTTGTTGGTAAACTTCATATGTGTATATATGCGCTAGTGAGCATGTTTGTAAGCTACATATGTATGAAAGTATGTGTGTTATACGTATGTGTGATGGACATACGTATGTATGATGGTTATTTGCCTATGCTATGGATATGTGTATGTGCATGTAGGCAAAGGTATGGGCTATGGATGGTAAGAGGTGACCGTGTTTGGTATGGATTTGGATATGGATGTGTAAGTGTATGACGGATGACAGAGGGTATGAGTATGATGGGCGAGCATTGGAATGGATTGTTTTAGATCAGAGCACATGTTGGGGGTTTGTCAGACAGTAAGAGTGTGCATAATTATACAATCATAACGTACAAATTATAAAGTGAAAAATAAACATAATAAGTGAGATATTAGTAAGATGGTATAACTGGGTTTGATTATGAGGAGCTCAGTTTGAGGACTTCCGAGTAAGATGTTTTGGCCATAAGGTAGATGGCGGAGATTGTAAGACTGGTAGGATTTTGATGTACTATGAGTTTATCATGATATGGACGGGTTAAGTGAAGTATACTGCCCTGACGAACTGGGGTTTCGGATCAGGCTCAATTTCGGTTTGATCAGTGGAGCACAGTATGCTTGAGTGCTTTGTGGCATAATTGTACCACATAATTTACTTAATTCAAACTTGAATTATAAGCACAATTAATGATAGTGTTGTGAATTTGATACCTGAGAGTTCGATAGATTAAGTTCTGTGTTTGAGCTAGCCGATAATGAGTCGACTAAGCATTTCTCATGTCTTTCTATGGTGTTTATGTGTTGTATGGAGCACTTAGACGTCTGATGCTCTGTTGAGAGCGATGTATGGAATACTTAGACGTATGATGCTCTGTTGAGAGCAATGTATGTTTTGGATGTTATCTGTGTGTTGTATTGAGCCCCAGATGTCTGATGCTCTGTTGAGAGCGACGTATGTTTTCGATTTGGTTGCGTGTTGTATAAGCCCAGACGTTGATGCTTGTTGAGAGCGTTGTATGATTCCACCCAAGTGTGGCACTGTATGTTTCAGCCCAAATGGCATTGTATGATTTCTGCCCAAGAGTGGCGCTGACACTATAAGACCCATTATGGTTGGCAATTCTATGGCACTATAAGACCCATTATGGTAGGCAATTGTATGACCCCTTATGTGTGGATGTTTATGTT
Organism: Saururus chinensis; assembly: GCA_035235625.1. Classification (NCBI taxonomy): domain Eukaryota; kingdom Viridiplantae; phylum Streptophyta; class Magnoliopsida; order Piperales; family Saururaceae; genus Saururus; species Saururus chinensis. The sequence goes on from CP141144.1 coordinate 27,438,825, forward strand.
TGCGCGCTCAGGTAAGTAGTATTATGGACATGCTCTTACTTATTTGATCTTGTGCCCCATAAGCACTGGTGTACCTTACCTTCAGAAAAGTCCATGGCGTCTAGTTACTCCCCGGAGGTTAACGTGATGCCCCAGTGACATTCTTTTCCTTTTCGTCGTTGGAGCTTATTAGTAGTAATGAGCTTCAATAGTCGATAGTATGTGTACGATTGTGAGTATGAGTATGTGTACGACTGTAAGAATATGAGTACAACCGTATGAGTATGAGTACGACTGTATGAGTACGATTGTATGACTATGAGTACGATTGTAAGAGTATAAGTATGAGTATGAGGACGACTATAAGAGTATGAGTATGAGTAAGATTGTAAATGTATGATTCTGAGTAAGACTTTAAGTGCAAGACTGTACGAGTAAGGTCATACGAGTAAGTATATGATTGTATAAGTAAGGTCGTACAAGTATGTGTAAGTTGTATGAGTATGCATATGATGGTATGAGTAAGTTTGTAAGACCCTAAATAAGGGTGTTTGTGTAAGTTTAATTTGATGGTACATTTTGTATGATTTTGGCACAATGGTGCATTTGGTATGATTGTATGCGTATGTGCATCATTATGATATGCCTACTTGTTCATGTTTGAGTTGCATGAACGCATCTATGTATGAATTTACTGAGTTTACTATTTAGAACTCCCCTACTGGGTATTTTCTTACTGAGTATAAAAATACTCATTACCCTACTTTTTAGCCCCGTTGTTCGGGAGGCTTTGCAGGTTTGTGCGGAGAACTCCTGGAGATGGATGCTCATTTTAGCGGTGGATTGATTCCTATTGACTTAGGTATATGCTTGACTCACTGCGAGTTTATTTGTGCCACGATCTAATGTAGATGAGAATTAAGTTGTTATATATTTTGGACTTTCATTTGGATTAGACTGTGGACTGTTATGGGACTTGCACTCAAGGATACCTGGGAGAAATTTGTATTTAAAGTCTATGATCATAGTAATTTATTTGTCCGTCTGTTTTTGAGTAGCGCCTGTGGATGTTTGGTTTGGCCGTACGATGTTTGATCGAATGAGAAACAATTTGGATGAGAAAAATTGATGTGTTATGTTTTAAATTATAAAACTGTTTTCACAGGTTTCGTATTCATCATTTTCCCCGATTTATAACAATTATATTGCAAAAAAAATTTGTGAATTTTGAGGAAAATGTAAGAAAAATCACAGGTGTTACAATTAGAAATAAGGCTTTCGTGGCTACAATTCCTATTTCAAGAAGAAATTTATAATTTCGAAGATATATGGGTCAAATTTGGCATTCAAAGGGATAACTAGTTACTTTACTTGAGGCCAACACATGGAGAATCTTTTCACTGGTTGTAATTGATACACATAAGTAAAGATAATGAGGCTAATTAGATAATTAAAAGAAGACTAAAAGATACTTATTTGCTAAATAAATAATTAATTTATTTGATTGATTTAAAATCTAATTATTACCAAAGAAATAACCAATCAAATAATCAATCAAGAAACAATCAAGGGATATGATTGGACCTTCCCTTTTAAAGCAACCCTTTCCACTCCTATAAAAAGAGCGATGGATATGGGAGATGCATCATCTCCTCCTCTTTGAACCCAAATTCTCCTATTTTTCTCTTCTTTTGTAGTTTTATTTTTTAAATTTTATTCTAATAGCTTTCTAAGCATTCTAGCTAAGGCTAGAGGTGATTTATAACAATCTAATAAAGTTTTATTTATGTTTCATCAATAGTTTCAAGTAAGTATTGGTTATTTAAAGTAATATTTATTTTATATTGTTCTTCTTCTAGTTTCTTTGTGATCTTAATACATTAGATGCTTAAAGGCTCTCCTTCTTGATCTTTTGTGGTTTTGATACAAAGAACTCTAGAATAAATAATTATTTTTATCCTTTATATATTTAAAGTATTCCATTTTTTTTATTCTACTTTTAATGTTCATATCTTCCTACTAGAAAGAATCTTTATTCGATTCTAACTGAGATAACATGACATGTGAATAACATCACTAGATGTTACAATGACCCTCAATGCCTTAGTATTTTATCTTATTGATTTTTTAACTCTTTATTACCTCAAAACTCTTCTACTTTTTATCTCTTAATTTTTCTTTATTCTTATGTTGTAATCATTGTCATAGTCACACAAAGGCAATCCTTATGGATTTAACCTTGTAAGACTACATCCACGTACACTTATAAGTAATATAACCCTAAGCTTTGACTCAAATTAATGAATAATAGTTTAGGTGTAACAATCACCCCATAAATAAAAAATTAAATTTTAACACAACCCTCTTCTCCATCTTTTAGTTAAGATAAAAAATCCCAAGTTAATTTATGTGATTAATTTAAAATTGGGCGTCAATTTTATCATTTTTTCTTACTACTTCACATTTATGCAATCTGGATAGTTTTGTCCAATTACGTGTTAGAATTTGTGTTTGGGAAGATGACTTCTGTTTACTAGATAGTCCATACTCCTATTCAATTTTCTTCTCTATTCGTTAATCTCTTCCATTCATGTCTATATATATTTCCAGTGTATCCTCATTTTGAAAAAATTGTCCAAATCACTTGTAAGCATGTCAAGAGTGGTTTTAATATTTTTCAGCAATGTCCAAGTGTCTTGAGAAGCATGTCTTACTTATAACACATAAACATCATATTTTAAATGTATAAGACATAAATAAAACACCTTTATTCAAATAAACTCCTAAACAAGTAATATCACCCGAATTAATTAATAATTAAATTACTATACTAATATCTATCTTAACACAAATTAACCCTAATTAACCCTCAATTAATTAGTTTGCATGTAATTTTAAGACATAGGCACGAGATTGTCAATCACTTATAATTGTGTGTATTATGATTATTGATATAGATATGGGAAAGATTATGTGATATTTAGTTGTGATTTTATCTTGCTTATATATAACTACATAATGGTTCAATTATTTATATTTTGAAAATGAGTGAGTCACACCTTGGATTAGTATTTTTGTTGAAGGATTTGACAAATTGGTTAAAAAAAAAGGTTATGTTGAAAAGGTTCTGATTTAATTCAATTTGCATTATGCTAAGCTAGTGGGTATACCTTGGCATCTTATTTTAGACTCTCTCAGGAGTAATCTCCTTAGATGCATGGGGAGAAAGCTCACATGGACAACATTTCAAGGCAAGAATTCTCTTATGTAGTTAGTTAGGTGGCAAGGTTTATGGCATACATAGGGCGCACTCATTGGGATGTAGTGAAATAGATCTTTAAATACTAGAGAGGTTATTCAAGTATGACCTTATGCTTTGGTGGGTATTCTTATATTATATTAGTTAGTTTCATAGATTCAGACTATGGTGGTGACATTGACATCATGTGGAGCACTATGGGGTTTGTATTTTCCCTTGGCAATGGTATAATGGCCTAACAATTGTAGTTGCAGAAGTTGGTAACTACTTCTTTCTCACAAGCAAAATATGTTGCAGTAACTGAGGCCAACAAATAACAAATAGCTGTTGTGGTTGAAAGTTTTTGTAAAGAAACTTGGGATGGTATGTAGGAAGCATTTTTCATATTCTGATAATAATAGTGCTATTGCATTGGCCTGCAATAGTACATTTTATGCCAGGATAGAGCATATTGACATCAAATACCACTTTATCATACAATTGGTAGAGGAGAAGAAGTTGTCTCTTAAGAAGATTTACACAAATGAACACTAAAGTAAGCCTTACCTACATGACATGCTTCTTAAGGATCAAATCGATATGAGGAGTAACAATTATAAAATAACAAAATTATTAATTTTGAAAAAGAGGGTTGGGAGAAGGAATTAACGGAATCACCTTGCTAGGTGATATGGTAATTTCAATTGGAAATGGCCTAGAATCAACTTTTAATGCAAAATTTTAAATTTTGCTCACCTTATGCACCCAACTAAGATTATAGCGATTTTGACCGAAATTAAGTCAGAATCGATAAAATCTTGCCCAAATCCCACACCCAAATAGCATGGTAGATGTATATGTTCCATTACGTAACCCAATGTATATTAACTTTTTTAATATAAAAACTATAATAGAAAGCAGTTTTTGTATTTGATTCTACTATGCTTCTTATCTTTGAACCTGTATTTTGAGTTATTCATTATAATGGATTCAAATTGGAGTTCAGCCAACTAGATAAAAGTCGGATGCCAAAAGAAAAAAAAGACATGGTAAAATCAGCATATCACTTGGATTCTATGGAAATCTTTAGCCCCAATCATGCATCCAAGTCCACAATGGGCGAAGGCCAAATCTAACTGTTCAAGAAGGTTGATTATTTAAAATGAAAATGATATTTTTACTCTATTTTCTTTATACTAAAATTTTACTGGAGAGAAAAGTAAATCTCCCTATTGTGAGGTCACTTACCTTTTTCTATCCTACCAAATGCTAAAGTAGAGCTTTGATGTTGAAAGAGTAGAATAGGAATATCTGCATTCATTAAAAAGCCCATAGTGAGAAGTTACATCTACTTGTATATTTCCATGACTGTGTAAATGTACACAGCACATATGGATTTGATCCCAGCGAAACCAGATTCCGTAGCCAAAAACAGAAATTCGTCGAATGTCCTTTCTTTTCCTCCGGGATTGAAGCTCAACATTGCAATGTCGCTCAGGAAGATGGCAAATGATGAGACATCACTCTCTAGCTTTGCCGGTGCAACCGAGTCTACTAGGATCACCTTGCCAGATTCCGGCAACGAATGGTAGCAGTTCTTGAGAAGTTGCAGGCACCTTTCATCACTCCAATCATGTAGGATCCACTACAATTTCATTGATTACTAATATCAGTAAGCAACACAACAATCAATTGGTCTCAATGTGTAGAGCCACCCACTCACCAATATCACTTGTTTGTTCAGCAGAATAGGAACTCACCTTCATAAAGATGGCCTCTGCTGTAGGAACACTCACGAACATGTCTCCTCCTACATGCTCCACACCTACCCGAGAACGAAAGGTAATGAGGACCAAAAGAGAATGAGAACACTGCATCCAGGTCCTGTCCCAGGGCTAATACTGATCATGTGTCAAATCAAAGTTTGTTCAATTCAAACCTGGATAAATGGGAGCATCGGCCACAACATGAGGCAAAGCAAAGTTGATCCCCCGAATGTGGGGGTACTTCAAAGTTACCAACTTAAGGGTGGTGCCCAGCCCTACCCCCACATCGACCAACTCTTTGACGCTTTCAAAACCCTTGTATGTCTCAAGAATCTTCTTCACAACAATGGTGGACTGGCCGGACATGCCCTCATTGAACACCCTATTGAATCTGGGGTCTGTGCCCGGATACTGAAAGGCGTCCATCCCATGGGCCCTGTCAAATGAAACCCCACCTTCTAAGATTGCATCCTTCATATGGAGCCTGATCAGAGTGAGTAGATAAATATAAGCATGTAATTCAGAACTAAAACATATAAATGTTTATATTTCCATCGCAACAATTCCTCACTTTTCCATTACTAGTAGTAGTGCATATATTTTCTCGTTTACGTACCTCACTTATTTAAGCATTTTAAATAAATTATTATTTTCAAATACCCATTTTCTAAGAAGGGCTTTTTCTTAATAAATCTAATATGCAAGAACAAATGAACATTAGGCATAAATTGTTATTACCTAATAAACAATTTTTGTATGATAAGACAACATGACCCGATTTCCCTTTAAATTTTCAATTTTATCCCCGCCCCCCCAAATTTTTTTTTATTTTGTTGTAGCACTCGCAAGTAATGTTATGGTTGTGAGACCACAGGTTGTCGAGCTGCCATGACCAAAGTGATATTGGTCAATGGCGGCGACAATGACCAATTTTAAAAAAGCTAACTAAATGAACGAAAGAGGACGGCCCATTTGCTCTGGCTAGCTCTTTTCTAAAAAATATTATGACTGACTTACCAAAGACTCCGCAAAGATCTTATCTTCGATTAGAAGAAGAAGTGGAGCTAGAGAAATCCCATTTTGGCCCTTGACATAGAAAGATGAGATGGGTGTCAAGCCATAGTGTCTGTGCACTCGTCCACCATCACTGGTGGAGACAGAGCATGTGACGATAGTGAAGCTGGCTAGGAGACGAAGCATCCGGTCAAGCATGGCAGGGGCCTCTGGATTGCTGGTGTGAAGCTTGGAGGCCAGTTGGGAGGCTGACAGCTGGGCCCCATGCCCCTCTCCTGCGATGATCTCGAACAGTCCAAGCTCGGTGGCAGCTTTGAGGGCTGCGGGCAGGGCGGGGAGGAAGACCAGCTGGAGGGCGGATGCGCAGAGGCCTTGTTCGTCTTCGTTGCTTTTGAGCATTTGCTGGCTGAGTGTTAGGGCCATGGTGGTGATGGGTGTAAAACAGGGAGAATCGGTTCCGAGGATAGGAGCTAGCGTTGTAAGATACTATGATTCAGATCAGCTCTTTATAAAGTTGTCCGGTTGGAGGTAATTTGTCACGAGTAGAATGTATCTAATCACCAACTACACAAAGTGACATGTTTTTTGTTTTTGAAATCAAGTCCTTGTGTTAAACGTTTCACGAATTGTTTGATTACTATACTTACGTGGCAGATTGACGATCACAACAAAAATAAGGCACCGTCAAGAAGAATGAATACTTTTGGCGGCAGATTGAGAACCATAAAAAAAATGACGCACAGTCAACAATAATGGATCAGTCAGAAAGTCGCGTGTAAAACGCGCTTGTTAAACTTGGGCAGATTAGCAAGCCATTCCCATAAAGAAAGTCTAGATAAAAATATCTTACCAAGAGTAAAGAGTCATTCTTTAATTAATAAAATTAGTAAGAATATATATACATATAGATAAATATGAATAAAATAAAATAAAGTATATATTGACTAAAAGTCTCTCTTATAAGTTTTGCAATATATACTTTTAGGATTATAATTATTATAGTTTATATTTATAAACTCTATATTGATCTAAATACAATTGAGCGTCAGCTATGAGGAGGAAAGGTGAGAGAGAGAGTAAGGGAATTTAATATTAGTTTTAATTTTTTTTATCGTATGTTATATTTTTATAATATTAAAAATAATAAAAATAAAAAATAATAGTGACGTATAGGAATATGGGTCACTAATACCCTAGGTATTATCGATTAAAACTCATATACGTTACTAATACCTAGAGCATTAGCAGCTCATACCTAAGTATTAGCGACGCACATTCGTATGCATCACTAATATCTGATATTTTATTATTTTTAAAAAATAATATAAAATAAAAAAAATTAAATTAAATTATTATACTCTCTCCTTTCTACTCCTCATCCTGCCAAAGCCCAATGACCCTCCCGCTCACCCTATTTTGGTCCGTGTCAAATTTCTTATTATACTCTTCTCACTTTCCCCTTTCTCTCTCCTTTCTCTATTCACTCTATCTCCTCTCACTTTGTCTCTCTCTTCTCTCCTCTCCCTCTCCATCTCTCTCACAGGCATCAGCATGAGTGTCGACTCCGAGGAAGAGAGGTGAGAGAGTAGGGAAGTTAATTTTAATTATAAATTATATTTTTAAAATAATAAAATATAAAAAGAAAATATATTAGCAATGTAAACTCATATATGTCATTATAAGCAACACATATTCCTATGTGTCAGTGATACTGTTTATTTTATTTTTATATTTTAAAAATATAATATGTAATAAAAATTATTAAAAATTTAAATTTAATTTTTATACTCTCTCCCCTCTCCTCCTCCTCCCACCAGAGCCTGGCGACCCTCCCGCTCATCCTATTTAAGTCAATGTCAGATTTCTTATATTCGTGTCTATTTCTCTCCTCTCTATCTCTCTCCTCTCGCTCTCTCTCCCCTCTTTCCTCACTTTCTTTCTCTATCTATTTTCTCTCTCTCTTTGTCACGACCTAGATTTTTAAAAGCCTCTTTAAAATGCATGAATGGTAAGTTATGTGAATTTTTTTTCTTTCTTAATACAAAACAAATCATTCAATTAAATATCTAAATCATAATAACTGGAGTTCACAAATGCGAATATCAAATCATATGATATTATTTTAAGTTTAAAAAATCTATAAAGAATAGCTCATCCATATAAGTACAAGCCCGTCATTAGTCAGAAAATAAATAACCAAGTTACCTCTCACACCAACGATACAATTACTTACTCAAATTGCATAAACAAGGAACTACATCCCAAGCTTGCTTGTCTTGGCCTTACTTGTTTTGGCCTGGAGAACCTGCAATCAACCAAACCAAATAACAACGGAACCTCTCCACCCTCAGGTGAAAAGTTTCCAAAAGAATAAAAGGTTTTGTTAATGTTTTTCAGATCGGGCCAACATCACCTTACGTTAGTTGCCTACGTACTAATCGGACAACATCTCTAATATTTCTAATAAGATTAGATCTAGACATAGTTTTGCCTAAAAACTATAGTATCTCAAGAAGCATAGCATCCAACATGCAATGCTTAAGTATTTTTAATCAACGTACATTTTATATTCATAACAATCAATACCTTCATTGTTCTAATTCCTTGGACAGACAGACACATCATTTCATTAATTATCTCACAATTCTCGTTTAATAATTAATACCCGTATCTAATCCCTTGGACGGACAGACACATCATCTGTCAACTAGAATGACACATGATACTAACCACCTTTCATTGTTCTGACCCAACTCTAGGTTTAATGTAATATAAATATGTGTTCACGTAGAAATAACTCTAATTATGAAGAAATCCCCAAATATAAAACTCCAACAATAGAGTATATTGTTTAAAAGTAACTTGACCCAAATCCCCAAGGCTCTCAATAACATTCCACGAATATAGAGAAGGGGATCCCAACTGTGCTTATGGACACAGATTGGCGAGAACACATAAGCTTTCTATGATAGTTAAGCAACTCCGCTTTTCATATGCACTATATGGTCATGTGAAGACGTGCGGGAAACCCATGATAAAGACCTTATTGTTTAATATCCAAACCATTGTGGTAGTGAACAAAGTGTACAAGTATCATAACATCCACCCTCCCAACTCTGGGAGAAATGTATTTAATGACATAAATATGTATAACTCATAGAAGCCTAAAGTCTTTATGACCACTGATTCTCCCAAACAGTTGAAACATAGACTAGATTAATTTTATCTAGTCAAGTATTTGTCAAACCAATTGGGTTCTCTTCACATTGTGAATCTGCCCAATAAATAGCTCATCCTACGAGCTATGACCCAGAGAACATCCCAAACTCTATTAGTCTTCATGGAACTAGGGTAAACTCCCATAACTACCCCTAGTTCATTAACCAATATAAGTTTCTATGTTAAGGCCCTGTTCGCTCCATAAACCAGTACCAAACCTTATTGAAGTCATTTCAGTCTTTATCTTGATTAGGTGTTTTCCTCCCAATCCAACGACAACCAATATCTCTTAATTAATCTTTATTAATCGCAAGTTACCATTAAAAATTAATGCATAAATAATAAAAGCATGCATCAGAGTAAGCAACATAAATAACATTAAGTCACACAAGTCCATTAGTAATAAACGGAGGCCCATTGCACTCATTTGCAGTGCTAGGGCTCAATAAATTCAAAACCATGAATGTAAATAATTCCTAGGCATCAAGCAAATTACATATATACTATCCTAGCAGATCAATGAATTATGTTGTATGCATGTGTAATATACTGCCTCAAACCCTAAGAATTAGGGTTTTTCCCCTTGTTTCTTCTGACATTGTGACCTATAAAGGTCATCATGTCACCTACCGGTCACACTACTTCCATATGACTTGGTTAACCCAATACTTATCTTGTACACTTAAAATCAAATTGATTTGCATAACACTGTTCAATCAAAGAAAGGTAAGCACTTTGGTTTTTATTAATCACTTTCTCACCCTTTGTGACATATATAAATAGATAAAAAGTTAAAGAAATAATTTATAAAAATACTCATTAAAGCACAATGTGTTTTAACCATCACAAAAAGACATGAAAAATATTTAGAAGAGCAAACTATCACATGTCCTAACATAAAATCAGATTCAAGGTACATCTCATAAGCAAAATAAAATATGCATGAACAAAACAAGTTTTAACCACAGGAGTACATGAAAAGTGATATATAAGTAATAAAAAATTAGACAATAACCTCACCATCATCATCACATTACTCCCCCTCACTATCTGCATGTGGAAATCAGACTTTGAGTGAGTGATCATTATCTGTAAGCCTTTGAAACACTGCATCTTAAAATACTCTAAACTTAGTATTACAAACTAGTCGATCTGGATCATCTATCGGTGTTTGTGCCCTACTACTACATCTGCTGCTCTCTGTGGCTCATGATCATCACCCTAATGGTGAGATAACATCCTATGAACTACTACAATGTCTATAAGTCTCATGCCGATCGTAGTAGTCTCTGCTCTAGGTAGCCTTTGTCATGCCCCGGCACATGTCAACCCTGAGTTGAACCCGGTTGAAGGGGAAGACGGCACACGCTCGACAAAATATCATTGGATTGCGGAAGACTTAACCCCTAATTGGGTAGTTCACTACAGTTGCAAGGGTTTTAAATGTGGAAGGTAAATCTAAATATGACAACACATACATAAACACACAATACTAATCACATAGTCAACCACGATATCCATTCATCATGGATTAACCACATAAATCTGTGCATTCATGTTGCAATTTACAATACATAAGCATCTACTCATGCCACATGCATGTCATGCTATATCTAACATATCTCATCAACACATTCTCATGTCATTTACATATCATGCGGCTATTGTTATTATTTGTGTAGAATGCGGGTACAATTTGTTCAATGTGCTTTTCAATTAGGGAATGGCAGGTTAAGATTAGTGGTAGTCTGCATGTAAAAGATTGCATTAGACCTAGCTATCAGTTATCAAAGTTCCATCCACAAATTGTGATATGTGCTTCATGCATTGGAGGGTATGATGTAACGGTTATGCTACATGAAACTTTGTCGAATGGAGTGGGTGAGAAAGTCTGTCTTTGTAGTGATACTTCAAAGAAGATGTGTGTTGTGTTTTTGTGATTTGGTGGTGAAGATTAATATTTGATATAATTTGTTATTAGTGAATTCACTTTAGTTTTCTTATTTTTATTATCTTCCTTTTTTATTGTTACTTACACTTGCCTTCAAATACCAGGAGTTACTCCACGTATTGTTTAACGTAAAACAGTTAGTGGATTTGCTTCTATCTTTTGTTGATTTTTTTCCTATTTAGGCATTTATGTTATCTTAGTTATTATTTCCATGCGTATTGTAAAGTACACTGATGAGATTGGAAGAGAGGAGGAAGATGGATGGCAATAAACAAACTTGAGACAGTTGTTCGATGTGGGTTACTGTGGATGGGATTCATATGGAGTTGCTTTATATGTGATATGTTACACGGCTCACATATGCATCTTTAAGCCTTGGCGCAAATGTGAGACATCCATAATGCTTACTATACTCGACATGTTGGCGCAGTGACATGGCTAAACTCAAGTAGCTTAGAGGTCCTGGATGTTTGATTGCGGGTATTATCTGTATGGTCTTTGTATCATTCATTTCGTTAAAGCTTGGTGACTGACACTCAAAAGAAGCCCTTAAGGATTTAGATTTACTTTATATGTGATATTTTATATGACTCACGTGCCGCACCTTCAAGGCTTGCCGCAAATGTAAGAAATGCAGTACAATTTTTGTTGACAACATTTTGTTTCGAATTGTTGGGCATAGTGATATGTGTTTTGGGACGTAGATTTGTTTCAGGGCGTTTGGGTGAAAAAATTTACAAACATTTGTAAACATGATCCTTCAAGCCTTACCGCAAATGTAAGAAATGCAAGGCTCACATGCACGCACACCTCTGAAGGTCCATTGGTAATTTTTCTAATTTTTTGGGCCTTTAAAACCTTTTGAACTGGACTAGTTCAGCCCCATCTTTAGTTTTTTTTAAAACCAAACCCAGAATTAATTATTCAGCCCAGAAGTCATCGTCACCACATAAACAATCCAGAAAACTATGATATAGGAAGCTTTGCCTCCAGCAGAGCTCGCCAAGCCGTTTGTACCTGAGCAAGCCCCGCCAGAAGCCATGAGTGGCTCCAATGTCTACTAGGTGGCAGTGGTGAAGCCCATTGTGCCACCATCCTCCCATGCTGTTCTCTCCTCATTCTCTCTCGGCTATGCCGTCAGCTCCTTGCAAAGCCATTTTTTGCAATTGGTGTAATGACCCGTTTTCTGGTTCCGCCTAACCTAAGGGGTTAGGGGTTATTTTAAATAGGTGTTAGGGGGTTTCAAAGGATGAAATCCCTGTATTCAGGTATAGCTCAAAGTAACGAGCTAAACGAATCAAAGAACACGTAAAATGGAGGTCGATAGAGAAAGATACGGCCTTAGGAACCGTGCCACATGGGCGGGACCCACTTGAAAAGAGAGGGATAACATACCTATGTATGGTCTTGTTTTGAAGGACTCATCGATACCAGTCCATTGGTACCAAGAACACACGATTTTGACTTTGGGGTATGAAGTTATCGCGTGTTGAAGTTTGAGTATTTTTGGATTAAAATAATATGGGAAAAATATTATTTTAATCATATAAGACAAAATAGATGGTGTCAGCTGCGCCGCACATCAGCCAGCTCCTGCGCATCGCAACTATACGGTGCGGGGCTGGGGCCTACGCTATGTGTGACACATGCGCAATGTGTGGCCACGGGCATTACACGCGCGGCTAGTGCATCGCGCGCGTATGGTGTGGACGCCCATGGCTCCTCTTCTATAAATTTGGATTTCATTCAAACTTCTGGAGGAGTTTTCTGACTCATTTTGAGTTCGTTTTCTTCCATTTTAGAGGCGTTCCTAGCTAATTGGAGGGTGATCTATGCAATGACATGGTCCATTCCTTGAGTTGGCACTCCTAGAAGGTGGGACGACCTGGGGCAAGAGGAGGCTTTGTCCGCCACCCTCTTGCCCCAAGAGAGAGAGATAAACGGTCAGGGAAAGATAGGAAGCTTCAGTCCTCCACCAGTAGGCTACATCGGGAGTCATTGTAACATCCGTAGTTTTTAAAAAAGCTATTTATAATTTTTTGTGGTAAAAGATAGGTGTATTGAATAGAACTCGGTGAGACGAGCGTAACGGATCCAAGAACACACAAAACAGAGGCTAGGAGTGAATTTACGACCTCACGAAATGTGTCATATGAGTGGGACCCACTTTAAAAGTGTGAGATAACATACCCATGTAGGGTCTAGTTTCGAAAGGCTCATTGATATGAGTCTATCAGTACTTAAAATGCACGATTCAGACTCCAGGATAGAAAGATATCGAATTTTTAAGTTTTAAAAAGGAAAATATATATGTATATATAAAATGCCACATGGCAGCGTCAGACAACCGACACATGTTAGAGACATGCATTAGAAATCCAACACATGTTTGATATGTGTCAGTGACGTGTCAGATGCGTGTCTGACGCTTGATGCACGCACGTCCTTCCTGTTTTCTTGTAAATAGGTGTCGGCTTTCTGTTTCAAATCACTAGAAAACCTTTTTTCATTCATTTCTTACTCATTTTAAGTCCGATTTGAGTCGTTCAAAGGCGTTTTTGCCTAAATCGAGCATGCTAAACATCGTGGTGGTGTTATTTTCTATTTAGAGATCTCTATGGCTCAAAAATCTGACATTTAATTTTGGGCTGTCTAGAGTATTGCTTATTTTCTTGCGTGGAAAGCAAGGTACGGGCTTTTATCCTCTCTTAAGACATAAATATTTACATTGGTTGTCTTTTAAAGTTTATATATAATTCTAGTTAAATATTTGAGTAATTTTTGTATATGTTTCTTGGATTGCCTCATATTTATTTTATCAAGCATTTATCTTTTAAATTATACTTTATGCTATATGTGATATAAAAGAAAGTCTAACTTTGCCATTATTTTAATTATACTTGAGTATGGTGAGATTGAAAGATGGTTTTATAGAATTAGTGCTTTATCAAAATGATTTTAGAAATACGTACAATCATGACGACCGAGTTACTAAGGTGAGATAGAGAAGGGGTAACTATCTCGTTGGAATGAGTGACTAACCCTACTTTTATAATTGTTATCAGTAACACGACCATGACTTATAAAGGCGAGGCTAGGTTGAAAGGTTGTTCTTTGTGAAAGATTGTTCCCGTTTGAGTCAGGAAATATAAGAGATTTAATAATTTGGAGCTTAGATTGGTAGACGTACCAGAGAGTTCCATAATAAAGAGTACATAGTATAATCCGGTTTGGAATTGGATGCACGGTACGTATATTTGCCTGGTGAGCCCCTAACAAAGGGCAAGACCCCTGATTCACCCTTAACAAAGGGCAACTATCAAGGCTACGCTCGTTAGGGTAGAGAGTATCATGGGATAGCTCTTTGCTCTCTAGATCCCAGCGCCCCATAAGCAAGGGTGGCTCTTCCCTCTACAAGCACAGAGTGTTTTACAGACATTCTGTAGAGGAGTAAGTGGTCACTGCATTTGTACCCGCAGCAAAATCTCTATAATATAATAAGTATCTGGGACACTAGTAAGCTGTGAGAGCTTACAAACCCTAGAAGCATCTTCGATACGTAGGAAGAAGCCTTGAGGAAATTTTTGGGTGACAGGCACACCCTTACTGCTTCTTCGAAAAGTATTATCTATTTACTTGATTATGTGATTTACAAATTGCTAGATGTTATATTTATGTCTGATAGGATATATACTCCTATTGAGTATTTTAAAATACTCACCACCCCCAGACCTTGTCGGGTCCGATGTGGAATAAGCAGTAAAGATACTTGTTGGGAGCTTCAAGTGGTGACCACAGAGTCTACGATTACACCAGTAGTTTTCTAAGTATATTTTCATATTTTTTTGGCTTGAGAAGACTTGTTTATATCTTTACTTATGTCTTTGTACACAAACAACATATTTCTTGGGGAATAAAATATTTCATGTTACATTTATGGTTATATGTTTCCTAGTTGCAACCTGTGCAAACTCTGATTTTACTTTTTTCAACTCTTTATATGTTTTATAAAATCTCAGGTTGTGACAGTTGGTATTGGAGCCCTGAAAATTTTGTCTACAAATGCATAAAGTGAAGAAATAAATGATTTTTATCTCTAAAATTTGCTTAGATAAGTAGACTTAATATAACTTTAGACAATCTTTTGAATTTAGATGTCATCATCACAACAACCTGGTCAAGAGGCACAAACTTCAAATAATGATTTGGCTGGACCAGCCCTGTCTGAATTGGGAGGAGTAGCACCTAAAGCTATGAGTGTGTTGTTCCAAAATCTTGCTCAATGCTTAGCTGAACAAGGTTATCACCCTGCTCTTTCTTTCCCACCAACACAACCTTCTCCGATTCCCTTTAGTGATAACTCATCTGGTAGGAGTAAGGGTGAGAGTAATTTGGCTAAACGGCTTAAGAAAATTACCCCCACCTTGTTGGGTGAAGGAGAGTCGGAGGAGACAAAAAAGTGGATAAAAGAAATTTAAAAGATTTTTGAAGTGATGGAGGTACCTGAGAATAAAAAAGTTACCCTTTATACTAGAAGTCACAACACCTATAGGAGACTCTTTATTAACACAAGAGTTTCTTAAAGAGGTATCAGTTTAGATAAGTAACAATCGGCTGAGTGCTAACCTAGTTTTACTTAAGATAATTGACTTTGATATTATCGTTGGCATGGATTGGTTAGATACACATAGAGCCATGTAGATTGTGGTAAAAAGAAAGTAGTCTTTGGGAAAGGAAACATTGTGTTCAAAGGAATTTAAGATAAAACAAGCTCTTTTTTATATTAGCCACTAAAGTACAAAAACTAATTAGCCAAGGATGTTGGGCATTTCTTGCTACCATTATCACAAATGAGGTAAAGGAGATAACTTTGGATGAGATATACACAGTACGGGACTTTGTTAATGTTTTCCCATATAAATTGCCCAGTCTACCACCTGAAAGAGAAGAAGTTTAGTATTGAGCTTCTCCTAGGTACCACTCCTATCTCGAAAGCACCCTATAGAATGGGTCTGGCCAAGCTTAAAGAATTGAAGGAACAACTTCAAGACCTTTTAAACAAAGGATTTATTCATCCAAGTGTCTCCCCTTGGGGAGCACCAGTGCTTTTTGTGAAGAAGAAAGACGGGTCTCTTTGATTATGTATTGATTATCAGAGGTTGGATAGACTGACAATAAAAAATAACTATCCTCTTCCTTGTATTGATGATCTTTTCGATCCGGCTAGAATATTCTCTCAAATTGACTTAAGATCAGGCTATCATCAGCTGAGGATTCAAGATGAAGATATCTCAAAAACTACTTTTCGAACAAGGTATGGGCATTATTAATTCTTAGTTATGCATTTTTGGTTGACTAATGCCCCAGCTGCCTTTATGGATCTAATGAATAAGATTTTCCATGCTTATCTAGATAGATTTGTTATAGTATTTATAGATGATACTTTGGTTTACTCCACAAGTGTTGATGACGATAAGAAACATCTTCAAATAGTATTGAATATATTCCATACACACAAGCTTTATGCCAAGCTCAGCAAGTGTAAATTTTGGGTGGATCAAGTAAATTTTCTTGGTCATGTTATATCAAAGGACGGAGTGATGGTCGATCTTGCTAAGGTCGAAGCGGTGCTAAGGTGGGAAAGGCCTAAAATAGTGTCTAAAATTTGTAGTTTCTTAGGTTTGGCAGGGTACTACAGGAGATTTATTGAAGGGTTTTCAAAGATTGCCTTGCCACTGACCAAACTAACCTGTAAAGATGTGAAGTTTATTTGGAACGAGGAATGCGAGAAGAATTTTCAGGAATTAAAGAAGAGACTTACCACTGCCCTAGTGTTAACTCTACCTTGTGGAAGAGGTGGATTTGTAGTTTATTGTGATTCTTCACGAGAAGGTTTGAGTTGTGTATTAATGTAGCATGGAAAGGTTGTGGCCTATGCCTCGCAATA
Source organism: Saururus chinensis (assembly GCA_035235625.1). NCBI lineage: Eukaryota > Viridiplantae > Streptophyta > Magnoliopsida > Piperales > Saururaceae > Saururus > Saururus chinensis. The sequence goes on from CP141144.1 coordinate 27,455,939, forward strand.
GCTGAAAATTCATGAAACTAACTACCCTACTCATGATTTAGAACTTGCTGCAGTTGTCTTCACATTAAAGATCTGGTGACATTATCTTTATTGGGAGGAATTTGAAGTGTTCACTGACTATAAAAGTTTAAGATATATCTTCTCCCAATCAGATCTGAACATGTGTCAAAGACGTTGGATGAACTACTTGAAGGACTATGACTTTACCATCTAGGGAAGGCGAATGTACTAGCAAATGCCTTGAGCCGAAAATCTCATGGGTTCATGGCACATTTAATGATGAAAGAATCGAAGTTACTTCAAGAAGTAATAGCAGTTCGACCTGAGCCTAAGAGAGAACAAGGAAAGTCATTCTTCACCGACATGTCAGTATAGTCTGTGGTGATAGAGCAAATATTGGAGGCTCAGAAGATGAATATGGAGACTCAAGCCTTGTTAGAACGGTCAGATTTCACTCAAGGAAGCGATATACGCTTTCTTGGGAGATTAGTTGTTCCGGCTATTCAAAAGTTAAGGCGTAGAATACTAGATGAAGCGCATAGTTTAAAGTACACTATTCATCCCGGAGGGACCAAGATGTATCAAGATTTAAAAAGGAACTTCTAGTGGGACAGGATGAAATGAGATGTGGTTTAGTGTGTTTCCCGATGTTTAACATGCCAACAAGTTAAGGCAAAACATCAGAGACCCTCTGGATTGCTTCTATAACGCCCGAGTTTTTTCATCACATTTTCCTTAAAATTCATGGAAATTTTTTGCAACATAATGGCTATAAATTGGAAAAATGACAAATACAAAACCTGTGAAAGCAGTTCAAAATTTAAAACATCACACATTAGTTTTTCCCATACAAAATTTTCTTATTCGATCAAACATCGTACGGCCAAACCAAACATCCTCAGGCGCTACTCGAATACAAATGTACAAATAAATTGTTATGCTCATAGACTTTAAATACAAATCTCTCCCAGGCATTCTTGAGTACAAGTCCTATAACAGTGAACAGTCTAATCCAAATTACAAGTCAAGAAAGCATAAACAACTTAATTCTTGTCTCACCCAATACATCAGATCGTGACACAAATAATACTTGCAGTGAGCCAAGTATATACCTAAGTCCAAGGGAATCAATCCACCATGGAAACGAGCATCCATCTCCAGAAGCTCTCGATCACGAACATGTAAAAGCCCCCCGAACAACAGGGCTAAAAAATAGGGTAAAGAGTATTTTCGTACTCAGTAGGAAAATACCCAATAGGAGAGTTCTAAATAGTGAACTTAGTCCACACATAGATGCATTCATGAAACTCAAACATGAAGCAAACAAGCATATCATAATCATACTCATACGCATAAAATCACGCATATCATCATGCTAAAATCATACTATCAAACTGATCTTACACATACACCCTTAATCAGGGTCTTACAAACTTACTTGTACAATCGTACATTTACTCATATAACTTAGACATACTTGTACGACCTTACTCATACAATCATATGCTTACTCATATAACTTACACATACTTGTACGACCTTACTTGTACAATCTTACACTTACTCGTATGACCTTACTCGTACAGTCATACGCTTACTCATATAATTTAAACATGTACGACCTTACTCATACAATTTTACTCATACTCATGTTCTTATAGTCTTACTCAAAAACATACACTCAAAGTCGCGCTCATACTCATACTCTTACAGTCATGCTCATACTCATACTCTTATAGTCATACTCATACTCATACTCAAACAGTCGTACTCATACTATCGACCACTGAAGCTAATTACAATTATTAAGCTCCAGCATCGAAATGGAAAAGAATGTCACTAGGGCATCACCTTAACCTTCGGGGAGTGACTAGATGTCAAGGACTTTTCCGAAGGTAAGGCACATCAATGCTCATGGGGCATAGGATCAAACAAGTAAGAGTAGGTCCATGATACTACTTACCTGAGCGTGCAAAGATAAACACCCACACATAAGGGGTCATACAATTGCCCACAGTTTAGGGGTCTTAAAGTGCCATACAATTGCCCACCATTATGGGCTTTATAGTGCCAGTGCCACTCTTGGGCAAAAATCATACAACACTCTCAATAAAGCATCAAACGTCTGGGCTTAATACAACACATAGACCAAATCGAAAACATATATCACTCTCAACAGGGAATTAGACGTCTGGGCTTCATGCAACACACAGACTAAATCGGAAACATACATTGCTCTCAATAGAGCATTAGACATCTTGGTCTATACAGCACACAAACAACATCCCGCAGGATAAACACTATGGCAAGACATGAGAAATGCTCAGCCTACTCATTTTTGGCTAGCTCAAACACGAAACTTGAACCAACGAAACCCTCAGGTCTCAAACTCACAACGCTATCATTAGCTTTACTTATAATTCATGTTTGAATTAAGTAAGTTATGCGGTACAATTATGCCACACAAACTCTCAAACATACTATGCTCCACTAATCAAACCGAAGCTGAGCCCGATCCGAAACCCTAGTTCATGAAGGCAGCAAACTTCACTTAACCCATCCATCTTACAACATCACACTGTACACCAAAATCTTACGTATTCATACAATCTCCACCATCCACCTTATGGCCAAAACATCTTACACAAATGTCATCAAACTAAGCTCTTAAAGCTAAACAAAGTTATCACCCTCTTACTAATACCTCACTTATTATGCTTACTTTTCACTTCATAATCTGTATGTTATGCTTGTACAATTATGCACACTCATACTGTCTAACAATCCCCAAACATACGCTCTAATCCAAACCAAACAAACCGCTCCAATCCTCTCCCATCAAACTTATATCATCTCTTTTCCGTCATATGCTTACACATTCACAACAAATCCAGACAAAAACCTCTCTCATCAGATAGACGTATAGCCATCATACATACGTATGTCCATCACACATACGTATAATATACACATCCATACATTGCTTACCAACATACTTGCAACCATCACTAGCACATACATACACATCCATACACGTAGCTTACTAATATACTTGCTAGCCATCACTAGCACATATATGCTTCCACATACATAGCTACACGCTAGCCATCACTAGCACCTACATACTTCCACATGCGTAGCTTACAAACATACATCCTAGCCATCACTAGAACCTACATACTTCCACAAATGTAGCTAACAAACATACACGCTAGCCATCACCAGCACATACATACTTCCACATATGTAGCTTACAAACATACACGCTAGCCATCACTAGCACATACATACTTCCACATACATAGCTTATAACATACATGCTAGCCATCACTAGCACATACATACTTCAAACATACTTACAGCCAACATGCATGTCATATGCATTTCAACATGGCATAATTCGTCCTCTTACATCATGCAAATGGATCATAATATAACATCCATAGCATTCGATTATATAGTCCTAGCATGCTGCTACTCATTCAAAGCATGATATCATGAAGTTACGAGATCAAAGCTCCTCTACCTCATAATCATGACATTCGATTGCGAGCACAGGACGGTTGCGGCATCGAAGGCGAAATTGGTGGCCAAAGGCTTTGCCAAGTTGAGAGAGTTGCTATCCCGAGGCTTTAGGAAGCACCGAAAGAAATCACGGCCAAATGGGGTGATACAATTTAGTGCGGCAAAATTCACAATCCACAGCGATACACTAGGGCGGCCGGGAGAAAGGTCATGCCAACATAAGTGGCGGTGTGACCATAAATCGCGGTGCACTCAATGAAAGTTTGCATACGGTTGAGAAATACTCGGCCGACCGCATGATGTCGAAATCGGCTGTGGACAACACCCAACGGCGGTGATTTCACATCAACAAAGGCCCACATAAGGACGGAGGGCATGGGGCGACGTTCAAGGATGGAGGAGCAGAGGTGGAGGACTCTGACGTCAACTCCATTCAGTGGCAGAGCCAGTCGATAGTCAAGCGGCCCAAAAGCGGCACCTATACCCTAAACCCAAAAACACACGTGTGGCCACATGCACATGTGGCCAAAGGGGAGGGGGAGAGGGCTGGATGGTGTTGGCCCAAGGCTCATAAGAGGCCAATAGGGCTAAGGCCCTAGTGGTGGCCAATCGAAACAGTGACATCGCCAAGCACCACCCACAACCAAAACTAATGGTACAGGTGGTTGGGTGTGCATCTCGCATGACAAAGTGCAGGGAGAAGCTTCAGGGTCAAGCAAAGGCCACGAGGCTGTCATTGGCCAAGGCCTGTGCAGGTGAACTCATCCACCTTAGGTCAAGGTAGGCCATACGAATTTTACCAGAGGTTGTCCGGTACAGACGACATAAAATGGGCAAGAAGGGTCAATGGGCACAAGGAGGAGCGCAGGTGATAGGCGATCAAACCGGGCCAGGTAGGACTGTCTCTAGTCGTCACTTGGCCGAGGTGGAATCCACAGTGGCCGTTCGGCCACTGCCAGTGGCGTCAAAAGCCAAACACAGAGGGCGTGATAGGGGAAAAAGTGGAATTGGGATGGGCTAGGGTTGCTGCACCAGCTACATTGGGCAGAGACTAGCTGTTTGGAGGCCTATTGGAGGTTGCCAACCATTGGCTAGCTATAGCTCGCCTGCGCAAACAAATAATAGTGAAAAATACTATTTTTAACATAGAGGCAAAATGACTGATGGATGGTGGAGCTCATCCGTGGTAGAGGAGAGAGAGATAGGAAATTTTTTTATTTTATTTATTTTATATTTTTTATTTAAAAATTAATTAAAAAGTAAAAAAATAAAAATATATTAGCGATATATAGACATATACGTCGCTAATACCTTTGAGTATTAGCGATGTATAACCTTATACATATTTATTTATTAATTAATTTTTAAATAAAAAATATAAAATAGAGAGGATATAGAGAGAAGAGGAGAGAGGGAGGAGAGCGAGATAGAGAGAGGGAGGAGAGAGATAGAGGAGAGAGGAAGAGAAAGAGGGAGGAGAGAGGGAGGAAAGAGAGGGGGAGAGAGGGAGGAGAGAGGGAGGAGAGGGGGAGAGAGGGAGGAGGGAGAGAGAGTAAACTTTTTTATTTTTTTATTTAAAAATTAATGAAAAAATAAAAAAATAAAAATTTATTAGTGACATATAAGCATATACATCGCTAATAATCAAAGATATTACTGACGTATAGGCATATATGTCACTAATACCCTTATAATTAGCAACATATACCCTTATGTGTCACTAATACATTTTTATTTATTTATTTTAATGAATTTTTAATAAAAAATATAAAATAGAGTGAGGGAGAGAGAGTGAGTGAGGAGAGAGAAGAGTAGAGAGAGGGAGGAGAGAGAGAATAGAGAGGGAGGAGAGAGGGAGGAGGGAGAGAGAGAGAGGAGAGTGAGAGGAGAGAAAGAGGAGAGAGGGGGAGGAGAGAGGGAGAGAGAGGGAGGAGAGAATGTAGAGAGAGAAGAGAGAGGGAGAGGTGAGAAGAATATTTTAATTTTAAAAAAAATAATATTGGTGACTTTTAGTATTAAGCGTCACAAATACTATATTATTTGCGACGCTTACATCTAAATGACGTAAATAATATATACAATTGCGATGTTTATTGTTAAACATTGCAATAGATTTCATTTAAGTGACTCGTGGAATATATTTTTTGCCCGCGCGGGCAAAATCGCCCATGTGGTATTTATTACCCCCCCAACAACCCCTACTCTACACCGCGTGCGAAATTTTTGCACCCGCCGCATGTCCACCACGCCCTTCACCGCGCAGGCCACCACAGTCCAGGCTCCACCTCTACACCTACTTTGCCTCCTCCCTTCCCCCCTGCCCCCTCATCCCCGTTCCCCCTTCCCTTCTCCTCCCCTGGCCCTACCCTCGCCACCGCCGTCCCTTCTTGGCCACCACCGCGCCTGCTCCGCCCTCCTCCATTCCCCTCCCCCTTGCCCCCTCCTCCCCGGTCCCCATTCCCTTCTCCTCCCCTGCCCTTCTCCCTTCCCCTTGGCCTACCCCCACCGTTGCCGGCCGGGCACCCCCACGCCGGCTCCACCTCCACCCTCTCCCCTCCCCTCCCCTCACCCACCTCTCCCCAGTCCCCCTTCCCTTCCCCTCCCCCTCCACCCGTCCTCTTCCCTTCCCTTCCCTTCCGCTTCCCCTTCCCCTCCCCTCCACCCTCCTCCTTTCCCCTTGCCCCTACCATCACCAAGCAGGCCTCCCTCCTCTCTCCTCTCTCCTCGGGTCCTCCTCCCATCCCCTTCTCTGTTTCAGAGGAGGGGGGTGGTTATGGTGGAGACGGGGCAGTAGGAGAGAGGCGGGGACTGTGGGGGGCTAGAATCCGGCCCTCTCTCTCCAGCCTCCTTCTTGCTTTCCCCTCTCTCCCCCCAGGTTCGCCCACCTCTGTCCCCTCCTTTGGTTTCCAAAGGAGGGGAAGGAGGAGGGCGGACTATGGGAGAGCTAGGGGATGGCCCACCACCCCCCTCCCTCCCACTCCCCTCCACCGGTGCCGGATTCGGCACTTCCACCGGATTCCTGTACATAAGTTTTTTTAAAATTTTCTAAAGTTTTTAGCAACGCTTTAATAAGCATCGCTAAGGGCTTTTTTAATTTCTTTAAAATTTTACGAAGTATTAGCAACACTTTACAAAGCGTCGCTAATATACAAAAATATTTTTTTAAATATGTTTTTTATTAACAACATTTTAAAAATTATTTTTTATTAGCGACACATAAAAAGTGTCACTAATAATTAATTATTAGCGATGCTTTTACCTATGCATCGCTAATAAGCTGTTATTTATTTTTTTTGAAATAATTTTTAGTATTAGCGACATATAGTAGTGTCGCTAATAATCGAGTATTAGCAATGCTTTATTATTAAACGTCGTTAATAATCTACTGTTAGTGACATTGTATTATACGTCGCTAATACTAAAATTATTAGTGACGTACATATAAATGTCACTAATGTGCACTAGTAGCGACGTTTTCCCTAAACGTCGCTAGTGAGCAATAGCGACTCGTGTCATTAGCAACACATACTATTATTAGCGACACTTAGAAGCGTCACTAATAGTCCTTTTTGTTGTAGCTCCTTGTTAAGAGAAGGTTTTTACCATTAATCACACCCTAATGTTTAGATCTTCATCTTAATCACCTCTATCTTCACTTCTTCTATTTTGATTCTTACTTATCTTTCATCAAAATCATGTTATTAATTTAAATTTTGAATCCTAATTAGGGTAATTTCATTTTAAACCAAAGGTGTCTTAGATCTATCTTTTTCCAAGTTGATTTGAGTTTATTAGTTAGTTTTAATAAAATTTAACTAAAAGCCATAATTTTTAAGTAGGATTTCTTGAGATTGAAGCTCATTAAAAGGATTTCTAAGCTTGTTAGAGGTAAGGGGTTCTTACATAGAGTGGTTTTTATTCTTAAAATGCCATGATTATGGGTTTATTTGAGCTCTTGCTTCATCTTGATGTGTAATGATGATTTATTGAAGGCATGCATTTTATGGTTATTTTGATATGATTAAGGATGAAAATGTTAGATTTATCATGTTCTAGGCTTAGATTTTAATTATACAATGTATTGTGATGATTTTTGAATTTATATAGAATTTTGAAATGTTTTTTGTTCGAATTTCAAGAGGTTGAAGACGAACTAGAAAAGTGAACTCTTGCGAGTGTTCGAACGGGCTGACAGATTGTTCAAACAGAATATTTAGCCGTTTGAATGGCTAGACGTTTGAACAGGCTTTTGGGCCGTTCGAACCATCAAACAATAGTTGGTAGAAAATGGCTATTTTTGTGGATTTTTGGCTATTTCTTGTCCTTTTCTCATGATTCTAACTCTCTATAACTTTGATGAGTTATGAATACTTATAATTGTAACCTTAATTGCATATGAACCTTCCTTGGATGTGGTTTAGCTTAAGCATGAAGATGACTATACTTGCTTAGGTTTGGCATGATGTTCTATTTGTTTTAAATCCATATTTTGATGATTATTTTTCATTTAGTCCGTGATTCCAGTAGGTTATGACCATGATGAATTGTGGATACTTGCACATGTCACATTAATTATAGATGAACCATGTTCCACATGTTTTAGCTCAAATATGAACACAAATGGACATGTTTCATGCATGTTAGAACTAATCAGATTATGTCTACTTATGCTTACATTCATTTAAAATTGCCCACATGTGTATCATGTTGCATGCATCATAAGAATGATTTGTATAGGATTTCTTGGATAAGCATGTTTGCTTATGCTTAGGCTAGGATAAGCAAGGTTATTTTCTCAAATTGAGACATTCACCAAATGGTTTATGCATGTGTGTGGAGTATAATATACATTGTCATAGTTTGGGTAGAGACAATGATAGTTATGTTATACATGGTGCGTATGATATGATTATATGCGAACATGCAGGTTGGAATGTTGTTTTCTATACTTGATTATGTAGGATGAATATATATATTGATACTTGTTTCATGCAGGATGTGAATGAACCATGAAACTTAATTGTTTGCACAGGGTATGCATATATGTTATGAATTGTGAATGAACTTATGATGCACAGGTGACATGAATATGTAAATGGAATATGATTTATATTATGATGCATAAGTGACATGAATGTGTATATAGAATGTTATTTATCTCATGATGCATATGTGGCATGTGTATATGGAATGTGATTTATCTTATGATGCATAGGTGTAGAGAATGGATATGTGATGACTATTTAGATTGAGAGTGCATGGGGTATTTTCATTAGCTTATATTTCAATTCAAAACCCTTACTGAGCAAGGATCATCCCTTTTTTGTTTGTGGTTTTTATTCTGGGGATGCATGCCGTGTCATATAGGTGCTCCAGATGGACTTTATGTAGAGCATGAGGATGGACTTGCGCCATAAGAGAAGGGAGCTGAATGTTTGGCGTGTTCTAGACTTATGATGTGATAGGATGAACCCTAAGTCTTGAGATGATGTTATTATTTAGATGTTGTGAGTATTCCATAGGACTAAGATTGTTAGCTAATCTCTTTATATTTCTCTATTTACGTTTGCACAAAGGGCACATGTTGTGTACTCCATTGTTAGGAACCAAGGATGGTTAAGTCTTCCCATGCATCGCACCACGTCCCTCCTTCTTGGACTAGGTTCAGGTCAGGGGTGGTGGGGTGTGACAGGGTCTCTTATGTATGCCACTACCTATATCAGGCCAGACATATCTTATAAAGTTAGTTAGGTTGCAAAGTTTATGGTAGACCCAAGGTGAACTCATTAGAGGGCAGTGAAATGGATTTTTAGATACCTAAAATGTTCTTCAAGTATGACCATATGCTTTGATGGACATTCTGATATTAGACTGGTTGGTTTTGTAGATTCAGACTATGAAGGTAATGTAAATAGCAAGCAAAGCACTACGAGATTTGTATTTACCCTTAGTAGTGGCCTAGCAATTGCAGTCACAAAAGTTGGTAACTACTTCTTCGTCAAAAGTAGAATATGCTACACGCAGAACTAAAAGCATTCAATGTGAAGAATGATCATTTGCTAGTGCCTAATGATTAATCAATTGACATGGTAGATTCCAGAATACCCCGATTTGGACTCTTCTTAATTGGCTACTTGGAGATTTCATTCCCTAATGGGTTATAGAAGACTTTTCTTCTTTCTTTGGACTAGGTTGTTGGCCATTGAAGAAGTTTGAGAAACTTGTAATCATCTTCTACTATTCTCCTTGATAAATAGTGGAAACTGTGTCATCCTGTGGACATAGCCACTGTTGCCGAACCATGTAAACCCTATTGTACTCTCTTTATCTCTCTTGATTGTCTCTCTTACTCATTTTTGTTTCTCACAAGGATCCAACTGCTGCGTAACTTATAGCTAGATTGATTCTAATGGGCATATAATCCACAACAAGTAGTATATTAATAAAATCTTAGTGACTACCTAAAACTAATTCTTTTTAGGATATATGGCATCAATTTTTTTAATGGACATCTTTTCATTTTGGAGAAAAGGAATGTGCTGAATTCCTCCCATCTTTCATTTCATCGGTAGACTTGTATTTTATATTTTTATTTGTGTTTTATGCATGACTAGATTAATCCATTAGGAAAATGATATTTTTGCTCTACTTTTTCTACACAAAAAGTTTATTCCAACCCTGATTGGACTAGGAAAAGTGAATCTCCAAGTTATCAAGTGTGACTTACCTTCTCTTTTCAATCAAAGGGTAGAGTGGACCTTTTGTGTAGAGAAAGTGTAATAGGAATATCAATTTCTTTTTAGGAAAACGATATCAGCTTCCTTTTAGTATGAAGAAATGTAAAACCTTCGTTCTCTTTGTGACATGAGATATCATGTTCATGTTTTTCCCTCAATTATTTGGAGGTAAATTATTGTTACACCTAAATCAAATAAAATAACATTTGAGTTGTTAATAGCTTGAGCTTGTTTAGAAATTTATAAAGTGCTCAAGGTCTTCTAAATGCCTTGTGACGCCCCAACCCGCAAACCGACCCGGGCCGGAGGTCCAGAAACCGATAAAAACCAAACCAAGAACCAAGAGTAGCACACTCTGAGTGTGAGAGTCTTCTCGTTCCTCTACGTGCTACGGAACTTTAGCACTCCATTGCGCGTAGGCAAGAATTGGCCTAATTATACAACTAATTCGGACCGGGCCAACATTGCCTTGCCATTGGTTGCCTACGTGCATATTGGATAACATCCACGATGTTACTCCGATACGATCAGATCCGAACGTAGTTCTGCCTACTGGCTACTACATACATCAAGCCATACGAAAATACATACGTATACCCAAATATTTAATCGGGGTTATACGAAAGCCCAATAAAACACCGGCACACAAATCTCGCTCTATCATAGAGACGAGCACCACACAACCACCACAACATGCCTCACTCTACCCCAGAGCAAGACCATCACAACATTCCTCACTCTATCCTAGAGCAAGACCATCACATTCACAAGTCTCGCTCCATCACTGAGCCGAGACCACATACATCACACGTCTCGCTATATCACATAGCTGAGACCGCACGCATCACACGTCTTGCTCTATCATAGAGTGAGATGGAACACAATCATAGGTCTCGCCCTATCACTGAACCGAGACCAAACACACACACAATACATCTCTTTCTATCCCAGAGCGAGACAACACACATCATGGCATATAAGCATAGCATAACATAATATAAACACACACACAACCCGTCTCTCTCTAACCCAGAGTGAGACGACACACATCATGACATGTAAGCATAGCATATCATAATATAAACCCATGCACAGCCCGTCTCTCTCTAACCCAGAGAGAGACGGCACACGTCATGGCATAAAAGCACATATCATAATATTAACACATGCACAACCCGTCTCTCTCTAACCCAGAGCAAGACGACACACATCATGCATCATGGCATAAAAGCATAGCATCGTACACATCATAACCAGCACATGTCGTTATAATTAAAATAGGAGATAAGAAACTCTTACTCCCCTGATGTCACACAAGGTAGCGGTATTCGGGAAGCTCGTTTCTGGGCGTCCTCCCCCTCAGATCTAGAGACAGCGGACAAAGCCTCCTCTAGCCCCCGCACGTTCATCGCCTTGCATCGAAAGACAACCCGACCCACTCTCCCCTTTCCCGGAGACTTCTCATTTTCTGTGCCCATGGGCGGCGGACAGAACCTCACCAACATGGGGTGTTCCTTCACACATCGTGGCCCTTCAGTGGAGAACGGAGTCTCCCCTACGTCGGGCCACTTCTCTTGATTTGGCTTGGTAACGGAGGACGGAGCCTCCTCTCTCTCCGGGCCATCTCTTTCTCACTCTCGGGGCAGGAGGGCAATGGACAAAGCCTCCTCTTGCCCCCGGTCGTTCCTCCCTTATAGGAGCGCCAACTTGAGGAATGAACCATGTCATTACGTAGATCACCCTCGAATTAGATAGGAACACCTCAAGAACGGAAGAAAACAGACTCCAAACGAGTCCAGAAACTCCCCCGGAAAATGAAACGGGATCTGTATTTATAGAGGAGAAGCCGAGGGTGCACGAGACGCCTCTGCGATGCGCGCGCCTACGCTGCGTGCGACGCACTGGCCGCGCGTTGCGCTCGCGTCCCGCAGACACGCCCTGCATCGCGCGGGTGACAGCGCGTCGCGCTGGTCACCGCGTGCCCCCCACCACGCGGCACTGCACCGCGCATCAGGCGGCGCGGCTGACGCCAGCAATTTTGTCCCATCTGATTAAAATAATATTTTTCTATATTATTTTAATCCAAAAATATCTAAACTTCAACGAGCGATATCTTCTTACCTCGAAGTCGGAATTGCGCGTTCTATGTACCGATGGACTCGTATTGACGAGCCCTTCGATACAAGACTATACATGGGTAAGTTATCCCGCTCTTTTTGAGTGGGCCCCGCCCATATGGCACGCTTCCCGAGGCCATAGCTTTAGCTCCTGACCTCCGTTTTGCGCATTATTTGATTCGTCACGCTCATTACTCCGAGCTCTACCCATTTATAGGGGTTTCATCCCTTGAAACCCCTGACACTTAATCACAAAATTACCGAATTACCCTTAACCCACCCGAGTTAAGAGTAACAGAAAAATGGGTCGTTACATGCCTAGTGGCTTTATGTCTATTAATTTTGATTTGACCAATGAATAACAGGGTTCACAAAAGAAAGAAAAACAAATTGGACATTGTTCATCAATGACAATGAAACAGTGAGATTTGGAGTTTCATTAATGAGGTTCAGTTAAAGGGGTACACACTACTTATTGTTACAACAATTTGTAGGTGTGATGACCTTGTCACTCTACATGCACATTTACAGTGAGCGAAGGACAAATCTGCTGATCAACAATCGATTTGTGGTTCTCTGCCTCATTAATTAAAAAAGTACCTTTATTATGTGCTTGGTATATAAAAGAAGCTCTCTTAGTATGTGCCTCGTACACAAAGGCATACATTGTAGATGGCGCAGTATTGATTCTATTTGGTTGTGGAATTTTTTAGAAATAGAAGTAAAATATTTTTAAATTAATTCTATTAAGTCAATATCCAATAGGAATTAAGAATGACAATAAAATATCGCGTTAAATATACTTTTAAAACTTTAAATTAACATTACACTCTCTCCTGAACTCAGATATATATGTTCTTGATATTGTTGCACTTGTATTGATGAGCACTAACAAATAAGACCACACATGGGTAGGTAATTTTAAAGCTTTAAAGTGAACCCTACCTATATGACATGCTTCTTGACGCTTAAATAGATATGAGGAGTAATAATTGAAAAATAACTGAATCTTTAATTCGGAAAAAGGGGACTTGGAGCTGGAATTAACACAAGGTGATTCTGGCTAGAAAAGGTTTTAGAATCAACTTTCAGGCAATATTTTTAACTCTGACCACCTTCAGCACCCAACTAGTATTCTGGTGATTCTAGCCAGAATTAGGGTTGAATTAATAAAATCTTGTCTAAATTTCACACCCAAATAGCGTGGTGGATGTATATGCTCCATTATGTAACCTGGAGCATATTAACTTTTTTAATATAAAAAATATAATGTACAATAGTTTTTGTATTTGATTCTACTTATTATTCTTCTTATCTTTCAATTTGTATTATGACGGATTCAAATTAGAGCTCAGTCAACTAGGTAAAATTTGGTTGTGAAAAGGAAAAAAATAGGGTAAAATCAGGATATGAAATTGATTTTGTGGAAGCCTTTAGCCCCAATCATGCATCCAAGTCCACAATGGTCAAAGGCGATATCTAATTTTTTATAATGTTGATTATTAAAAAAGAAAATGATATTTCTACTTTTTCTAAGCTAAAACTTGACTACTACTTTTGATTAGATGAAGAAAAGTGAATCTCCTTATTGTGCGGTGACCTACCATTTTTCTATCCTAACAAATGCTAGTGAAATAGAGTTTTAATGTTGAACATGTAGAATAGGAATGTAAGAGTCCATTAAAAAGTCCTTAGTGGGAAGTTACATCTGCTTGTAGAATTCCATGACAGTGTAAATGTACACACTACATACGGATTTGATCCCAGCAAAACCAGATCCCTTAGCCAAAGATAGAAATTCATCGAGTGTCCTTTCTTTTCCTCTACGATTGAAGCTCAACATTGCAATGTCACTAAGGAAGATGGCGCATGATGAGACATCACTATCCGGCGTTTCCGGTGCAACCGAGTCTACTATGATCACCTTGCCGGATTTAGGTAACGAATGGTAGCAGTTCTTGAGAAGTTGCAGGCACTTTTCCTCACTCCAATCATGTAGGATCCACTATAATTTCCAGGATTACTAATATTAGTGAGCAACACAACAATCAATTTGTCTCAATGTGTAGAGCCACCCACTCACTTATATCACTACGGTTGCTCGGCAGCATAGAAAAACTCACCTTCATGAAGATGGCCTCTGCTGTAGGAACACTCACGAACATGTCCCCTCCTACATGCTCCACACCTATCCGAGAACAAAAAGGTAACGAGGAACTAGAAGAGAAAGAGAACACTCCATCAAGGTCAAGCCCAAGGGCTAATACTGAACATGTGTCAAATCAAAGTTCATTCTATTCAAACCTGGATCAAATCAAAGTTCATTCTATTCAAACCTGGATAAATGGGAGCATCGGCCACAACATGAGGCAAATCAAAGTTGATCCCCCGAATGTTGGGGTACTTCAAAGTGACCAACTTAAGGGTGGTGCCCAGTCCTCCCGCCACATCGACCAACTCCTTGAGGTTATCAAAACCCTTGTATGTCTCAAGAATCTTCTTCACAACCATGGTGGACTGGCCGGGCACGCCCTCATTGAAAAGCCTATTGAATCTGGGGTCCGTGCCAAGATACTGAAAGGCGTCCATCAGTATCATTCATATACAGCCTGATCAGAGTAAGTAGATAAGTAGAAGCATGTAATCTAGAACTAAAACATATGAATATCTATTTCCATCCCAACAATTCCTCACTTTTAGCATTACTAGTAGTAATGCATATATTTTTTCATTTGCCTCACTTATTTAAGCATTTCATGCATGAACAAATGAATATTAGGCCCAGATATATTGTTATTACCTAATAAACCTTTTTTTATAATAAGACAAAATTATCCTATTTCACTTTAAATTTTTAATTTTATGCCTCCCCTTCCCCACGCCCCAAAAAATCAAAATATTTTTTGTTGTGGCACATAGAACTTTTGTAAAGATATGGTAGTGAGCCTACATGTTGATCAATGGTGGTGACAATGGCCAAAATTTTATTTAAAAAAAAAACTTAACATAAGGAAAAAGAGTGAACACTAGGAGTAATTTTGTTAATTTAAAAACATTAATAACAAACTAGTAAAGTTTGGAAATTTTTTTAGAAATTCTACTTTTGAGAAAAAGATGTTAATAGCTTGCAACATATTTTATGCGCTTGTACTTGAATAAGTTGTTAAAATAGTTGGAAGGTAAATTCCTCGTCTCAACTCTGCCTTTTCTTTTTCTTTGCGAAGGAGGCTTGCGATCAACACATTGCTATAAACATTTGTTGCCATAGCAAGCCTATGGGCATGGCTAAATCTAGCCGCAGAGGGCTTACGTGGCTAGAGCATGACCAGGTCTAAATATTAAGGAAAAGAGGAGGGGAGAAGAATTCGCCATCAACAGAGCCGCTACTAAAGCTATCATTAGAGGAGAAAAAGGTAGGGTTCATGTATTAGGGTAAGTAGGAGAAAAGTAATAAAAGAAACATAGAGAATAAAGTAAAAAAAAAAGGTCTTTATTTTACTTTCTTTGTAGGACACAAAAATAAAAAACAGGTCTTAATAAGATAGCTCTGCTATAAAATATTGTATGAAAAAACTTCCAAACAGAGGGCCCAATTGCTAAAGTGGCTAGCCCTTTTCTTAAATAAATGAGGACTGACTTACCAAGGCTCCGCAATGATCTTATCTTGGACCAAATGAAAGAAGTGGAGCTAGAGAGATCACATTTTTACCCTTGACATAGAATGATGAGATGGGTGTCAAGCCATAGTGTCTCTGCACTCGTCAACCATCACTGGTGGAGCTAGAGCATGTGACGATAGTGCAGTAGGCTAGGAGACGAAGCACCCGGTCAAGCATGGCAGGGGCCTCTGGATTGCTGGTGTGAAGCTTGGAGGCCAGTTGGGAGGCTGACAGCTGGGCCCCATGCCCCTCTCCGGCGATGATCTCGAACAGTCCAAACTCGGAGGCAGCCTTGAGGGCTGCCGGCAGGGCGGGGAGGAAGAGCAGGTGGAGGGCGAATGCGCCGAGGCCTTGTTCGTCTTCGTTGCTTTTGAGCATTTGCTGTCTGAGTGTTAGGGCTATGGTGGTGATGGTGTAAAACAGGGAGAATTGGATCCGAGGATAGGAGCTAGCGTTGTAAGATACTATGATTCAGATCAGCTCTTTATAAAGTTGTCTGGTTGGAGGTAATTTGTTACGTGTAGAATGTATCTAATCACCAACAACACAAAGTCACGCGTTTTTTGTTTTTGGTTGCATGAATAGGATTGCAGATTGAATAGTTTGCTTTCTATACGTGTGGTTGCAGATTGACAATCACAATAAAAAAAGGCACAATCAACGTTTCATGAAAGTCGCGTGTAAAATGTTTCTATACTTGTGGTTGCAGATTAAGCAAGCCCTTCCGCATAAAGAAAGACTAGATAAAAGTATCTTACCAAGAGTAAAGAGTCGCATGTAAACTTTTAGATTCTTAAATTAATAAAATTAGTAAGAATATATACATATATAATATAAATATAAATTAAATTAAGTATGTATTGACTAAAAGTCTCTCTTATAAGCTGTAGTTGCAATATATACTTTTAAGATTATAATTACAATAATTTCTATATATGTAAACTCATCTAAATATAATTGAGCACCGGAAACAAGGAATAGAGGTGAAAGAGTAAAAGAAATAAAAAATAATAAAAATAAATAATATTAACGACGCATAAGAATATACGTTATTAATACCTTAAATATTATCAATTGAAACTTATATATATTGCTAACACATACCTAGTGTATTAGTAACTTATATATAAATATTAGCGACATATATTTAAATATTAGTAACATATATTCTTATATGTCGTTAATATTTAATATTTTATTATTTTAAAAATATAATCTATAATAAATTACTTTTTATTATTAACAACACATTTTTGTGAATATTTTTGTTGTGAAAAAATCACTATAGTTATCTAAATATATTATTACCTACTCTTATCGTAATTAAAAACACACGGCTTGTAGAGACTGATGGAGACATATGGAAAGAAATTTCTGGGATGTTTCTCGTATTATGTAATTGGACTTTAGATTGGATCTAACTCACGGGCTTGATGGCAATTATGCTGACTGATATGTGATATGAACATCTTTTCGAGGTAGAGAGTAGCCACTAAAAAATTTAGAAGATTGAAGATGTCGATAAAAAATTCATGAGAGACCCACACGGCTTGGCAGTTGGCATGGGATGCAAAGAAAGAAAGTCTCCTCGGTACTTATGTGAACGTCTTGTTGCTTCCGCTCATCTCCTCCACCATTTTACCTTCGAGAAGAAGTGAGAAAGCATTGCTCTTGAGCTGATTGGGGGGCTGTCATCACTGCCCTTTTCCAAACTTTATTTCAAGAGCTCAGTTCGATCCTCCGTAATCATGCGTATATCAATTCAGAGCTGGAAAATCTGAAAAGAAAGCTGTCAACACTAAATCTGAAAAGAAAGCTGTCTAACACTGGATGATGCCGAGAGGAGGTACACCGAGCCGGGTGTGAATATCTGGCCGGCCGGATATTCTTAGGGTGCTGGCCTACGACATAGTTGATGAGATGAACACCCGACGTACAGTTGTACCTTGATCAAGCGGCCAGAAGCTAGGATCGGGTACGTGGCTCCCTAAGCGTTTATGAACAATCTCGTTATTTTTCCTCAAGAAAAGTGCTTTAAGGTTTATAAGCTGTAAAGAATAAGCCAGTCAAGACATGCCTGAATTGAGTTTCTTCGCAAAAGGATTTCATGGACCAATCAAATGCTATCTGAATGCATTGATTTTTATAAATGATAAATCTTTAACTTCTCAACGTACCTCATTCCTGCACATGCTAAAATTCATCCAAACCTAACCAATATCTCAATCATATCGTACCATCAAATACAGCAATGACCCATGGCCATTATCATCTACAATTTCAATCCTTATAAAAACAACTTCATTCAAAGAATGCTGAAATCTCACCATTCATCAGCCAAAAACTTACAGAAACTATTAAATTAATATAGTCAAGTACCAACACAAATATATTCAAGATTCAGTAACCATTAAACAAACTGATATACCCGAATAAATTATTCATATAAACCAACAATCAAGCACACACAGAATCACATAGTCAAGGACCAACACCATAAAGTTAAGCCACATAATAACATGAAAATTGCCTTCATATGGAATTTTGCAAAATTTGGTATGCAATTCTATGCCTCATGATGCGCACGTCCTCTTCGATAAAGCTAAATTGGTAACTATGCGATAGGTACCACATATAAATGCATACGTACACACTGCAATCATTGTTATTGATTTGTTGTGGGTATCTGGTTATCTCTCTCATCGGGAGACGCAATGTAGCAGCTACTTCATATCCCAACTTCAACAAAACCATTGGCAAAACATGTCTGAGTATCACCAATTTCTTGTAGTACTGCTCTACCTCAACGCCAGAGTAATATGGGTCCATTATGTATAGGACACCTTCCTCAAGTCAAGGATAATGAGAGTCCAATGGTTACCGTTTACATGAAGAGGGAAGTTGTAGACCTCATATTCCTAGAAGTCTTTTCCATTCACCTTCAACAAATTCAACATGTTTGTTGGAACTTCTGGTCATGCTTCTGCAACGACGGCCCTAGAGACATTCGCTTCCTTTTCCTTCATCGATGCGTATAGGCTAACGAGCGGAGATGCATCCATCCGCATAAGATCCTGTTGAATTAGAAACAGACGTCAGTCAAGGAGTTGGCAGTTGTCAATTAAATATGAAATTAAAAATAAATGAAGACCTACCATAAAATGGAGAAGATGGAAGGCTTGCTTATTATTTGGGTTACCAAGTGGCTTCTTCCGCAAAGCCAGCACATATGCATCAATATGCTATATCAAAGGAAGCGAAAATTGAATGAGTATCGTATTTAATATCTATAAAAAATTAGAATAACTATTATTGTGTACAACACAACCAACTACTAATACAACTCAAATTCACACATACATTATCCCAAAGCAACCTATGCTGCTGCATAATGGACTGTATAAACTCGGATGTCAGCTGGATTCCACCAATTGCCAGCCGGCTGATCAATTATAAATGCCATGAATGTCAACACATATTTATAAAAATGAAATTGATCAATTTGAAATAAAATGTGTATCAAACCTAATACTATACTATGAACTCACTCAGAACCAACCTTTCCTAAGGCTCTTTCGAAGGGTTTTATCTTCTTCCGATGTTAGGGCATGGGGTTTAGGATATGACAACTCTAACAAGGCTATCTCTGAGAATACAACAAGTCCACATATCTTGCTTCTGTGGACTTCTTGCCTTGCTGAGTTTGTCCCTTAGGTGGGTTGGCAGTAACTGAATCTCCTCCATCTTCAAACTGATCTAGTAAATGGTTAACCATTTTAATGTTAGTCTGCCCATCTTCTTCTCCCTCGCAGTGAACATCATTGTCTTTTAAGGGCTCGCCAGCAGTATCTTCCTGTTCAACCTCACTTGGGCTCCTCACCAATCTCCTCTTGCTTCTCCTTGGCGCCGTATAATGGGTCCTTACATATTTGCTGGTAGTCCTCTTCCTACCCTAGACATCGAGGGGCACAATCTCCTTGACTTTGAGGGCATCACTCCCAATGTCAACCCCTACCTCTCCAGTGTCCACACCAGTTGTACCATCAAATTGGTGAACTTTATCTGCGATGATTTCCTCTGAAGGCATGCACATATGAGTAGAAGTGTAAATCAAAATATAATAATGTTTGGACAATGTGGGGCACTTAAGAAAGCAAAGTATAACATTGAGGCAAGAAAAACATATCCTTCATATGACAAAAAAGTTTGCATTCACTAACCTTTGGACAAGAAGATTCATTGATGGGGTATTGATGGGCTTCATCTTCATTGACAAAATCAGCTCCAACATCCTTCCCTTCCTGGTCAATATTAAATATTGTAAACCTTAGTATGATTATTGTGGAATTACAAGAATAATAAAATTTAATAGTAGTAAGAAGTCATAATAATTAATATAATATAGCTTACCTCAAATGGGTTTGCTAACCTCCCATTCATGAACAACAAAGCTGAAACATCTTGAGACAATTTGTCTACCTTGGCCTCCAACCGGTCGAATGTGCCAACAAGCTTGACTAATGTGTCCTTCATCCAGCCCAATTGGCTATGCACATTTTGTTCCATTGCAGAATGTGGTAGTCCACTTCCCTTTTGCTGCACCTCAACAACAAAAGAAACAATTATTTCATGAGCTCTCCGAGGCTCCTCCTCCATATCTACTTCTATATGTTCCTTTGCCCCTTGTAGGGCACCACCAACGGGGACCTCGGATTTATCAAAAATTATCCGGTCCCCCTTATGAAAATACTTCAGCCCTTTGGCTAATTAAACAATCTCCTCATTGGACTCAACTTGGGTCAACTCTAAGCACCTGTGCACCAGAACCTAAAAGCCAAAAAAATTTCATTATCAATCATCATATATGTCATTCACAAATTAGAAGTCATAGTAAGACGACATATGAATATATTACCTTCTCCCCTCCAAAAATGGCTTTGTCAATTGCATCATAATTGGGCTTCTTATAGTTAGCCCGATTCAGCATTCTAGGATAAACATCTTCTACATGTCTCGCACATAAGTCACTTAGCATAGGAATCCTTTCCATTGCCCAAACCTACATATTCAAACCATGGACATAAATGTCATAATATCATACGCAACATATTACATTAAATCCTCAATCAAACTACCCAAACAACGTACCAACAGCGCCGGTACAAATCCATGCACAATGTAAGTAGTTTTGGTTATGGCCTTCCTTGCTTCCTCCAAGCCAACACAAAAAGCCACCGGTCCACCTTATGCTCCCACCCTCTACCCTGAAAGAAGCCAAAACTAGTATATAGGCAAACTTCAATGTGTCATCATCACTTTTGCTTATGATGATCTTCTGGTATATCTGCTCCTTTGTTATGTGAAGCTTCTCCTCATCGAACACCCTACAAAGTAGGGAGTCCTTTCTCAAAACTTTTGACAATGTTGGAAGGGATGGGAGCACATCAGCCATATGCTGACCGGTTACTTGGGCAAATTCGGTGGGTGACAACTTCATCAAATACTCTTCCATCACTTGAAACTTATATTCTCCCTGGTGTATTTTTATTATGTGGTGCAAGGTTTGAAGGGGGAGCATGAATTTCTCTATGTCTAATTGCAAGTATTTGCCGAAACATGATCCTTCAAATAGTGTTGCCTATCGTCTATGCTTATTAAAATGCTCTTTCAGCCTCCTTATGTAAGCATAGGTTGATTTGGGTTGAGGGTCACCCTCATGGGCTCTACCTTTATTACCTTCCACTGGCTTGAAGATCATTGAGGCATTACTTGGCATCTTCACCCTGAAATGTTTGACAATTCTATTTTGCAAGTGTGTTATACTTTATGTAAACAACTCCTATTTTCGCATCATACAAACAAAATTTAGCATATATCAAGTCTAATGCCAGCACTGTATTTTGCAAAAAAATAAAAAAAAAATCTAAAATGTAACAGTCAACAGTTAGGCCCTATTAGTTAACTTTGTTTTAAACATATATACTTGCTTAAATAGTTTAAGGTTATTTTTCATCATATCACATATCATAAAAAATAGTTAAAAAAGCCATTAATGAACAATAATTTCCAGACTTAGCCTAGCAATTACATTTCGACCCTCAAATAATTTTGGCCCATAGTTTTGCATTCCTTAAAAGTCATCCATATAAACTAAGCCCCAAACACATAATATGCATTTTACAAAATGAATCCCCCACACTCCTATTAATATACCCATATATAAACCTAACAATATCAAATCTAATATCGGCACAATGTACTTTACAAAAAAATAAAAATAGAAACCTAAAATGTAATAGTCAACAGTTAGACCCTATTAGTTAACTTTGTTTTAAGCATATATACTTGCTTAAATGGTTTACCCTTATTTTTTATCATATCACGGAGAATGGTAAAAAAAGCTACTGATGAGCAATAATTTCTAGACTTAGACTAACAACTACATTTCCACCCTCAAATAATTTTGGCCCATAGTTTTGCATTCTTAAAAGTCGTCTATGTAAACTAAGCCCGAAACACATAATATACATTTTAAAAAAATGAATGCACCACACTCCTATTAATTTACCCATATATAGACCTAACTATATCAAGTTTAATGCCTGCACAAAGTACTTTTTAAAAAATAAGAAACCTAATATCTACTAGTCAAAAGTTAAGCCCTATTAGTTAACTTAGATTTAAGTACAAATACTTGCTTAAATGGTCTACCCTTCTTATTCATCATATTATATCACATATCATAGAGAATGGTAAAAAAAGCCACTAATGAGCATTATTTTTAAGACTTAGCCTGGCAACTAAATTTCTATCCTCAAAGACTTTTGGCCCATACTTCTATGGTTCTTCAAAGCCATGACCGCAAACTAAGCACCAAATACACAATCTATGTTTGACAGATCAATCTACCCATGTATATACCAGACTATATAGAGTTTATTAACCACACAATTTACTTTAAAGACTAACCTATAATGTACCAGTCAACAGTTAAGCCCTTTCAGTTAACTTCGTCTATAGCATATAATATTGTTTCTATGGTCTCCCCTTTGGTATTCATCCTATCTCATATAACAAAGCATGGGTGCAACTTAACTAATCCGTTGTATTTTTCTTCCTTATCCTACCTACAATATTTTTTCATCAGAGATTTCTTTTTCATATTTTATCATGAGATCACATCCTTCAAATATTTAAATCAAATTTATCTTACGACATCAAATACATTAATCATAGAAGTACATACGTCTAATTTACATACATATTATAAAATTTCTCGTTTAACTTCCATTAAGATCTACCAAGAATTTTATCACACAATCTCAATAAATTTTAAACCAAACTATATAATACACCGAAACAAGATATATGCTTCTTCAATTAACCATCCAACATTGTAGGATCTTACCTTGCCATTTATATCGTTTTCTATTGATCAACTGCTGAGGAGATTGGTCAGATGGCTAAGTAAACAAGCAAAATAGAGATTAGGGCCAGACACCAAAATGTGGGATGCGGCCGGCTGGATGAGAGGGATGGTGGTAATGGAGATTAGAATAAATGTCTTTGGAGGGGGGAAAGGTGGCCGCAATATATGTCTCTGATTGTGAAATAACTGCCGCAGTGAGATTGCCGGAGTGGAGAGCGAATGATGGAAAAAGTTGAAACTTTCTCGCGATACCGAAGGAGCGAAAAATGGAACTGGTGGAGCGATAGCGGAGGAGAATAAGGTGACAGAGGGGAAATATTGCTGGATGATGAATTACCTGAAGGGAGTGCAAATCTCGGAATGGTCGAGAGCACCGAAGGAAAAACCGAAATCTAAATTTGGGATGCAACCGGTGAAGTAGGGTTGTAACTTTTTATTCCATTACCTTATGGGTATTATCGATAATTCAAACACGCATATAAGAAAGTGGAACATACATAAATCTAATTGTGTAAAATAAAAGTACTTATCCTATTTTTATATTTTTAATATTTATTAAGTCTATTTTTAAAAAGTTTTCTCCCCAGTAAAAAACGTAACTTTAATATCATGTCTTTATTAGTAATAAACCTCATACTCATCTACAGAGGGACACGTTTCAAGGCTAAGCCTAGTTTGACTGAGCGCCTTACACGACTGAATTGAATTTTTTAGGCGTTTGCTTCTTTCACAGACTCATCTAGCCTCTCCAAAACCTTATAAATCATGCTCTTGAGCGCTCGACTAAACTTCATATTTTTAGACTTGTACTTGAAGTACCGCCACATCATGTCCATTACAAGAGCTCAAAATTCATTTTGTACCTGGCTTCACATAGAAATCCACATCCTTGAATATGCTAAATGATTTCGTTAATTGTAGTTAAATCATCCCTTTGCATAGGGTTGTTGAGTCTATTCATATTAGAAGTGTGTTCTGCTCGATTGCATAATTAGACAACATTGCACCATTACACTCTTTCTCTCTGTGCATTACTTTACGTGTTCAAGAACAATATGTCAAAAGATAACAACTTAGACAACAAAAATATGTTGAGAAATGAAGTTTGTGCACCTGGAATTTCTGGTACATTTGCCAAAATATTGTGCTCTAATCCAAAATAATGGTTTCCAAAATTTAGGTCTAGCATATTACAATGGTAAGACTTTGTTCACTGAGATCGTTCACTTGCACAATTTGTCCTCAAGTGTACATGCATTCAGCTCAACCACTTGTCTCATTTTCTTCTTTCTCTTCCCCTTCGGAGTTAGAGGGCTGATCTTCGCCAGGATTGGGCATGTCTGACGCTTCTTCCTCATTTCTTTACCACCCACCTTTGTGACTAGATGTGGGACTTGTGCACATGTTGACAACTTTCGGTTAGCATGAGTTGGCGATGGGGGTGGGCCAGGAGAAGGAGGGGGTGTAGCTGTGTATGGATGAGGCATAAGCCCCCGACCGGGTCTCTCCGATTACCTTGGGGTTTTTCTTGTTAACCACTTGTAAGCATCGGGGTTTTTCTCCTCAATGATAGTCATTTCTTCCATATATGTCTCCGGCCTAAAAACTTTTGCAGCCCTGAAGAAGTTATTGTTCAAACCTTTGTCTTTCAAATGAGCAAACATGTTTTGAGATATGTGAAATGCACAATATCCATGTGCGGCATATGGAAATATTTGAGCTACTTGTGATGTGATTGATCTTTGCCGATCAGAAAAAATCACCAGACCCTCCAAATAATCAAGGCAGGTTTCCAAATGTGCAAGGACCTTGCCCCATGCATTATTATTCACTCCTTCTCCGATAGCATAAGCAACTGGGTATATATGGTTCTAACTATCCAAAGTAGATATCACGAACAAAGTCCCTTTGTACCTTCCTTACAAGAATGTGCTATCTATGTATATAACCCGTCACATGTACTTCTTGAAGTTCTCCATGACTGCTCCAAAGGAAACAAATTATCTCTCGAAGGTGAGATCCGATGAGTCGTACTGGAGTACAGTTGAGGTGCCCGGATTTGCCTTCTCCAACTCATATAGTAGGCAGCTAACTCGATATATGATGACTCATAGGATCCTCTTAACTTGTTAAATGCCGCAACCTTTGGCCTATATGCCTTCGAATATTTCATCTTCACTTCATATTCCAAATCGACATCAACTTGAATATCCTTTGGAGTATAAGCAACAATTTCCTAAGTCATTTCACAACTGAGTTAGCAATAATACGTGCTTTTGCTTGTTTATGACCTCCAAATATTGGTTTCCCACATGTATAAACATTGTTTATAGCTTTCACTTTGAAGATACTACACCCTTTAGTTATCGCAGCAGGTAACCTCCATGGACATCCCGACACATTGCACACAACTGTGAATCGAGATTTATTTGAATATTTTACCTTGAACTCAAAGTTGTTGTGCAAAGCATACTTGTGTACATGTAGCTTCAAAAAGTCCTTATCCATAAACTCTTGGCCAAGTAGAACTACCTTCGGATATTTGCCATAGTCATACAAATCAACCTCCACAACCATGTTATGCTCTTCATTCACACACACCTCCACATATAATCTACTGAACAATTATATTTATATCAGTATTAGAATGAGACAAACATAAAATATGATATGAGCTTTGCAGTTGTTCCGGTGCCAAAGATTTTCCAAAAATGGTACTTTATGATGCTGCTTTCCCCCTCCAACCACGATCTCCATCATTTATAAGTGACAATGTTCCATTTTCTCTTGTTGGAACTTCATCATCCCTACATTTAACACCACTACAAATTCACTACACATTGATAAATTAGCAAACAAACAGATAATAATAAGGATTTAATATTTCTTACCACTTTCTTTCAGCCATGTCAATGTTCGTCACTTTATTAAAGTTCGGAGGCGGACCTCTACTACCTTCCATACTTACAGTAGTCGCATTTTGACCATTTCCATACCAAATGTCATCATCTCCTCCTACAATGTAGACATCCTCATCATAGTCATGCAGTTCAAATTTATTCCATTGAATGTCTTCCTCATGATGATCTTGCCATCCATCATAGATGACATCTTCTACATCAATGCTATACATTGTTTTCAGCCCACTTTCTTCATCATTAGCTCCTCCATCATCATTACCCTCATTTGAATTAGCCACAATCTCCTCAATATTTGAGATGTTCACCTTATCAACTTCAACCCTTGCAATTGGAACATCGACTAGTTCTTCATTTGAATCGGATTGCAAATTTAAGTAAACAGGAAGAGCTTTCTTTGCCTCCAGCTCCCTAGCCTTATGCAGTTAGTCATCTACTTCTACGTCGTCACTCAAATCCATTGTGTTGTTGTCCAAAAAGTCCCTATTAGCCGCACCACTTGCCAAATGATCATTGAGTTCTTTTGCATCCCTCACTCCTACTTCCTTCACTTCCACCTTTGGGTTCACTTCATTCTCATGTCTACTATGGACTTTGGCATCATTCAACATAATCAACTGGTTAATCATTGGCTTGGATACATCAAAATTCGGGTCACATTCCTAGAACACATGTATATGTTGCACTGTGGTTATTCTCAATGGGAGACCATCGTGCCTGGTCTTCTTATAGCGCAAAAGACAATGGAGAATCCTAGTATCATGTATTTCTATTGGAGGTAGATCCAGGGGGTTTGCCAAAGGATATGTAAACTCATCTTCACTGAGTATTCCTTGGTATAACATCCTATTACTTTGTAAACCATGGTCACCAAGGATTCATACGTCAATGAGCTTCTAATAAAAATGAGATCTGACTTGGCATTGGAGCTATCATACTTATGTCGACTTGCATCCCACTCTCCCCCCCACATACATAACAAAGGCTGCTCATCTGTATCTATCTGAATACACCCGAGAGCTATATCAGTTAGGCAATAGCAGTTATCAGTTAATACTTATCAGTCAATGCTTTTCGACTCAAAATTGAAAGAAGTTTTTGTTTATGTTCTTTAATTTGATTCTTAAGCTCAATCACTCCTTCCTGTATTACAATTGTACATGCAGCGCACACACCCTATAAGTGGATCCAAAAGTAAAGATTTAATGTACCCGACACTTACCTATGTTAGCCACTACTAGTTATCAGTTGAGCCGAATCAGTTAAAGCTTTCGTTGACCTTCTCCACACCCAAAAATTTGCTACACAAGTAAGAACTAGTTCATGCACAAGTAAAAACATTAACATATTCTCCACATCCAACATTACCATTGTTTCTGTACGATAACCTTTAGGTAGAAACGCGACTATCCATGTCTTCCTCGAGTTAGGGTACATATAGGGAGGATGCTCTTGGACATCCACCTATCACCAACATACAATGCCATGATCTGCCAGTGGGGAGACAAAAATATGGGTCCGTAAGAGAATACTTTAGAAGTTAGCCTGGGAAGAAACATTCGGCTGTTAAGAACTTGGGGGGGGGGGGTGTTTCACGGTTTTTAGCTTTATGAAGAGGGATGGCCCATTTTGCTATATGCAGCGCATGTGTGGAGAACTAAAACGTGGAGAACTATCTTGATTCTCCTGATACACAATGGAAATATGAAGCTAAATGTATATAATATACATAATAAAGGGAAAAGTTTATATGAGACCGGGCTCATGCGTAACTACATGAGCCCGGGCACATGCGAGACTACGTGAGCCTGGTGTCACGCGCGACTACGTGAGCCCGTGCTCTATTGGCCATCTAATTTACATCTGGTAGCCCATAATACTCACGAGTTTAAATGGTCCGTGACTATTATGGGCCGTCGGATGTAATTTGGATGGCCCATATGAGCCTAGACTCACGTAGGCACGCGTGAGCAATGCTCATGTAAACAGGACTATATTATAATTGCCCCAGTCATCGAAAATAACATTTGCGAGACTCCAAAGGAGAATGCACGAACTAAAGATACTTGGGCAATTGAAGTATGCAACGAAAACTCCTCCCTCGTGTTTTAGTTTACTTTCAAATTCTGAATATTTACCGTATATGAAGCTTTTACTCCTCCCTTGTGTTTTAGGTTACTTTCCAATACAGTATAATTACAGTAAATGCAACTTTTAAATCGAAGCCTTCACTCCGTAAAAATATCTCTTAGCCATTAGCGAATTCTGACCATCGATATTGAATTTATTTAACTTTATCTATGTTTTTAGCAACGACTATGGGAAGCTATAGCTTTTGATTTTATTTTTAAAGGTTTCTAAATAATATTTATCTTCAAGATTATTTAATAGAGAGGGTGTGAGAGAGAGAGGGAGTGAGGAGAGACAAAAAAATAGATGAGAGAGAGGGGGAGGAGACAGATAGAGAGTGGGTGAGAGGGAAGAGAGAGAGAGAGAGAGGGAAGAGAGAGAGAGGGAGATGAAAAGGGAAGAGAGAGAGAATAAGACTTGGCATTTTTTATTTTAATAGAAATAAAGCTATTAGCGACGCTAGTGGTTATATATTGGCGACACTTAGGAATTAGCATCGCAATAATATATACTATTAGTGACACTCTTCTCCTAGCGTCACTACAAGATTTACACTTTTTTAAAAAAAATTAAGATATTAGCGACGCGCATAATAAAGCGTCGCTCATAGTAAAAGTAATAGCGGCACAAACGATTGCTATTAGTGAGGCTTGGAACAAGCATCGCTAATAGTGCATGTAATTGCAATGAATAATAATCAGCGTCGTAAATATGTACTCTATTAGTGACGCATGTTTATGTGCGTCGCTAAAAGGTCAATTTTTTTTTAAAACATAGCACAATATGTTTATAAAAAATACACTCCATCTCTCCCTCTCTTTCCTCACTCTCTCCTCCATCTCTCCCTCTCCTCTCTCCTCCTTGTCCCTCTCTCTCCACACTCCCACTCTCTCTCTCCTCCCACTCTCTCTTACCTAGGTTTATTTATTTATAAATTTAATTAACTTTTAAATAAAAAATATAACAAAATTAAAATTAAAATTTCCCCCCTCTCTCCTCCCTCTCTCTCTCCCTCTCTTTTTCTCCCCTCTCTCTCCCTCTCTTTCTCTTACCTAGGTTATTAGCGAAGTATAGTAATATAGGTTGCTAATACTAAGGGTATTAGCGATGTATACTCCTATACGTCACTAATAATACTAAGAGGTAATAGCGACACTAATATTTGGCTATATTAGCGACTATAATCCTATACGTTGCAAATATATTTTTATTTATTTCTTTAAAAAATATAACAAAATTAAAATTAAAGTTTTCCCCCTTTTTCTCTCCCCCTCGCTCTCCACCCTCCCTCTCTCTCTCTTACCTAGGTTTATTTATTTATTAATTTAATTAATTTTTAAATAGAAAATATAATAAAATGAAAATTAAAATTTTCCCCCTCTCTTTCCTCCCCCCTCTCTCCTCTTTCTCTCCTCTCTCTCTCTCTCTCTTACCGAGGTTATTAGCAACGTATAGTAATATACGTCGCTAATAGTGAGGGTATTAGTGACATATACATATACTACTTTATGTCGCTAATAGAGTTATTAGCGACGTATAGGACTATACATCGCTAATACTTGATTGTATTAGCGATGCTTTAAACTAAGCGTCGCTAATACTTGGTTGTATTAGCATCGCTAATATATGACTATTAGCGATGCATACGAAAATGCGTCGCTAATAGTTCTTTTTTTTTTAGATGTTTTTTTTTGCATCGCTAATACAACATTTTGTTGTAGTGTCTGTTTGTTGGTGGACCTAGACCTCTCATACACTAAAATATTAAGTCTTCCAAACTCGATGTACAAACCATCTAACTTGCACTTATTGAATTCTAACTTTTGTGGAAGCCTTGTTGACTTACCACATGATATTGGGGAACACCATAATTTGTAGGACCTATACCTCTCATAAACTAAATTAACAAGCCATTGAAACTCGTTATGCAAACTGTCCACCTTGCATGAGTTGGACCTTACATGTTCCAGAAGACTTGCCGACTTACCACATGATATTGCGAAACTCCAAAACCTGCAGGACATACACATCTCAAACACTCCAATATCAAGCTTTCCAAAGTCGACAAAGTTGACTAGTCTAAATGTCTTGGAGAGGTTCCCCGTTGGCAAGGATGGACCTGTAATTGGGAAGCTTAAGGACTTAAAAACCCTCAAAAGGAGTTTTGTCATCTCTTATTTGGAGAATGTTGATAGCATATGGAAGTGGCGGTAATGGATTACCTAAAGAACAAGGAGAGTATGAAACACTTAACATTCAAGTGGAGCTCCCTCATGTCCAATAATGATACTTCTAGGAGATTCATTGAAAGATTCTCCTCTATTGCACTTCCCATGACTAAGTTGACCAAGGAGGATATTAAGTTCGAATGGAATGAGGAATATGAGAGAAGTTCTCAAGGTTTGAAAGAGAAACTTACCACAACACCGGTTTTGACATTACCGGAAGGAGAAGGGTTTGTGGTTTATAGCGATGCATCAAAGAAAGGATTATGTTGTGTTCTCATGCAAAATGGAAGGGTTGTATTATTGCTTCAAGACAATTAAAAAACACATGAACACAACTATCCTTCTCCCGACCGTGAATTAGTGACTTTTGTATTTGCTTTAAAGATTTGGAGATATTATTTTTATGTTGTGAACTTTTAGGTATTTATTGACCATCAGAGATCTAAGTCTTTTCACAATTAAGATTTAAATTTAAGGCAAAAGAGATGGTTAGAATATTTAAAGGATTATGACTTTTCTATTGCTTACCATTCTCGAAAAGTGAATGTTGTAGCTGATGCACTAAGCAAGAAGAAAGGTATGGTTATAGTCAGTCTTATGTTGAAAAAGTGGAATTTGATTGGAGAATTAGCTAATTTATACATCAAGGATGTACTAGTTGAAGGAAGACTCTTGATAGCTAATTTCACAATTAGATTTCAAGTAGTATAGAAGCATTTAGAGGCTCAAAAGTTTGACAAAGAAATTCAACAATACGAAGGAAAGAAAGAATTTTTAAGAGGAATGGATGGTGGAGTAAGGTTTAGGAACTGTTCAGCCATTCCTAATGAAGAAGAATTGGTGAAAGAACTGCTAAGATAGCACATCACTCTTAATATACTATTCATCTTAAAGTAACCAAGATTTAAAAGAAGAATTCTAGTGGAACAAGATGAAAAAGGATATTGGTGAGTTTGTGTTTAGAAGCTTAGTCTGCTAAACATCAAAGACCAACATGAATTTTGAACTGTTTAAATATTCCACAATGGAAATGGGAGAACATTACAATAGATTTTTTAGTAGGATTGCCAAATACACCAAATAAAAGTGATACCATTTGGGTTGTGGTGGATAGATTGACAAAATTAGCAAACTTTTTACCTATGAAGTGGACTCATTCACTAGAAATTTTGGCAAAACCCTATATTCAGGAAATTGTTAGGTTGCATGAAACTCTTGTTTCATTGTATCATATAGGGATCCAAGATTTACTTCAAAATATTGGAATAGCATTCAAAATGCTTTGGGAACCAAGTTACAATTCAGTATAGCTTTTCACCAACAAACAGATGAACAGTTAGAAAGAACAATTCAAACCTTAGAGGATATGCTTCGCACATGTGTACTAGAATCGAAAGGGAATTAGGATGATTATCTATCACTCATTGAGCTTGCATATAACAATACTTATCGTTCTAGTACTGGAATGGCACCATATGAAGCACTGTATGCTCAAAGATGCATATCTCCTACAAGTTGGGATGAGGTTGGAGAAAGACAGTTATTCAATGAAGAATTAATTTGTCTTTGTGTAGAGAAAATTCAAGACACAAAGAAGAAGTTGCTTGTACCCTAAAATAGACAAAAGAAGTATACAGATATGAGAAGGAGAGAATTGAAATTTGATGTGGGTGATCAAGTCAATCTAAAAGTGTCACCTACTAAAGAAATAATGAGGTTTGGAAAGAAGGGAAAATTAAGTCCTCGGTATGTTGGTCCATTTGAAATTCTTCAAATGATTGAACTTGCAGCCTATAGACTTGCTTTACCACCAAGTTTATCAAAAGTTCATAATGTCTTTCATGTGTCTATGCTAAAGAAGTGTATCTTTTATATTTCTCATGTGATTGATGTGACTAGTGTCGAGTTGCACCTAATTTGACATACGAAGAAGAACCAGTTATGATTTTAGATAGAAAAATAATGACCTTAAGGAACAAAGAGATAGCCCACCCACGGTAACGGTACTTTGGAAGAGTCAATCCTTAGAAGAGATGACATGGGAATCACAAGCAGAATTTACAAAGGTCGATCCTCACTTGTTCATGAGTAGGTACCAAATTTTGAGGACAAAGGTTATTTTAAGGAAGGAAGGATGTAACACCTATAGTTTTCAAAAGGGATTTCAAAACTCTTTTAATTATAATATTATAGAATAAATTACTTAAGAAATTAGTAATGATTTTTTATTAGGAAGTGAAGAAATTACGATGTAGTTTGAAGGTCAGAGTTTCGTCCATGAACTCGCCGGTGAAACAATGTTTTCACCATTGGTGAATTCGACGTGTAGATGAACTTACTGATGGAACAATGATATCTCCGTTAGTGATATTCAATGTATCAATGGACTTGTCGATGGACTATAATTTCACTATCAGTAAGGTTCAACATGTTGGTGGCATGATAACCGACTTGTCGATGGTTGCAAAACTGTCATTAAAGTGGTTTTCAATGGTATTTACGGTTGGTTATACACCAAAATTTGGTTTCTAGACATTCTTATAATTAACTTTGATAAATTTTTGACTCAAAGGGAATGGACTTTTTGACTTTAAGGGATAGCGGCAGTATAAGGCATTGCAAGGAAATTGAAACCAACTCTTGGAGACCTCATTGTTGTTTTGATTCAAAGGTCACATTGCTAACTTTAAAATATGATATTAAGACAAGAAAAAGTATGTTTGTTGAACGTTGATAAAGTAATATGCATGCTATAGTTGAATTAAATTCAAGATTTTTATGTAATACTTTGTTATTCTTGAGATTAAAATTTTCGTATGAATAACTAGTGTTAAGTAGCAAAACATACTTTTATTCTCCATATGTAATAAATGATTAATGAATCTATGAATCATATGATTAAATTTCATGAGAGGAAGTTATTTTAGTGATTATAGAAAAGTTTTGTAACTTTCCATTCATTATTGGAGTAATCAACGTGGCGATGATAAAACAATGTCGTGAGCCAATAATTACATTAGTGACTTAGTGCTGGATCACCAACAATGATGTAGACATGTCGATGAGAATGATTTTTCTCTTTCATTTCACTGTCAGTAATGGGGGGCTCAATGCATCGATAGGTTATTAATGGTCATCGGTGACCTTTTCGATATGTCAAGGGGTCCACCAACAATGTGTTGGTGTTGGATATTTTTTGGAGAAATTGATATGAATATTATTCTATTATTAAGAGTTTTAATAACATGTTATTTTCTAAATAAAGTTGCAAATATGTGTGATGATGTATGTACATTTATATATAAATATCTTTGTAATGGATTGTACCCAAGACATGTCTTTTGGCATTTAAGGTTAGAAGAACTCTCAATGCCTTGGCTCAACAAGTGAGCCTTTTGTCACATTAACAAAATGCTTTGGTATAAAAAATAACAAAGGTCTTCTAGCTCTCTAAGAACGAGAGTTATGCAGAGCCGCTTCCTTAGCCCAGGAGTCGTGTTTGAAT
The DNA here is from genome assembly GCA_035235625.1 of Saururus chinensis. NCBI lineage: Eukaryota > Viridiplantae > Streptophyta > Magnoliopsida > Piperales > Saururaceae > Saururus > Saururus chinensis. Next base: position 27,490,187 of record CP141144.1, read on the forward strand.
ATATTTAAGATGTGATTCTTAAAGTGTTATAGTTCTTGTTTAGACATCACTTGGGTGATTTTTATTATGTCTTATATATATTTAAAGGCATAATGGTTGATTATCCTTATGTTAAAAATGAGTCAGTCACGCCTTGGGATGACATATACGTTGAAGGATTGACAAATAGTTTTATGAAATCTTTGTTTACGCTGTATTTCATTTAGAAAATAAATTTGAGAAAATTCAAGGTGTGACTGGTAAAAGCATCAATTAATACCTTAATAAACTTTTTATTTTTAGTTCAACAGTAGTCTGAATTTATCATTAGCACTAAGTTGAACTAATCCTAATTTTTTGTAATTTTATAGCATAAATATGTCCTGAACCAAAATAAGAAAGTGGAGTCGGTAAAGACCAGGGGTGTCTTAGTAATGTTTTACCAATAAAAAATTCAAACTACATTTAAGCCACGTCCAAAACTTTGTTATGTTATTGACATTTTTTTTCAAAATTTTCTAATGTATAATACTAGATCAAGCAGCTTTGGGTTGGAATTGTACATTATTTAGGAATTTGAGGTGAACTCGTATGGAATTAGATTCTAGTTCAAAAGTCTTCTTCCCATAATCATCAAACTGGGGAAAATGATCCTCCTTTTCAGCCGAGATGTGGGATTCATCTCGGGTTACTACTTTCAGTGGTTAGCTCAGTCTTGCCGGTAGCCAACAGATGCAGAGATGGCTTGACCACTTCCGGCAATCCGTCCTAGACTTTTCTGGCAAAAAACCCCACCATGGTTGCACTCATGATGGGTGGTTTACTACCCAATGCTCGTTTCATATCTTAGGTAAGGCAAACATAAGTGGGCCTAATGGTTCATATTCTAAAAGGTCCTATATTTACTAGTTTAAACCACTAGATTGTGGGTAGATGATTAAATTTTGTGTGAAGTCTAAGTAAGCAGTTTGTCATTAAAGGAATATGCATAGTATATGAACTGACCACCCAATTAAGCACTTCTCTGCAGTTAACTTCACCAACATGAATCACATATTCCAGGAAGTGGGCAGAATCAACACAACAAATGTTAAAAACAAAATCATCAAGAGGTGAGTCTAGTTATACAAAAGTTTTACGAGAAGGATTTAGAACAATACTTAAGTTAAAAGTATGCAAAGATATGTTGGGAAGAATATGATTTGATGAACTATACACAAGCAAAACAATACAAGATCTCCATAAGATGAATACAAGAGTAAAAACATCTTATGAGATTCACATAGGAAGAAGAGCAAATTTGCGTGAACATATATGAAAAGGCATCTTACCTCCTCTACTCGAAGTAATGGCATAAACTATACAGTATGAGGGGCTTGGATGCACCAAGTTCGATAATGAGCAGCGCAATATCCTAACATCATATAATCCAACTAATAAAAACTCCCTTTCCCTATATTCTCTCCAATAACAATAACTTAAAAGCATATATATAATATACCACATACAAGGTGGCCCCATGAGAGGATTCAAATCGGCCCCGCCAAGAGCTGCACCCATTTCTATCTTACCAAATTAATGCATGTAAAATACATTAAAAATATTATTAAATAGAAAATTTAACTTAAATATTTGGGATATTACAACCTACCATACATACATAGGGCTGCATGAGTAATAACAATAATAGTGTTGAACCAAACTACTAAACTGAGAAATTTACAAGCTTAATACGTGGAAAATGATGACTTCCTACATTAACTGAATATAGATGTTCAAACTACACTACTGTGTCTAGCCTTGAAATTTGACCCCTTTACAAACTGCTTTATTGGTAATGGTGTTTCCTATTTTGCTAGTAATTGCAGGACAAAGGCAAAAAACTAGGCGAGTCAATTATGGAATTTGAATTCCATTGAAGGAAAATATACAGTTGCATGAGTCCCTATTTGATTGACTAGCTTGTTCTTATTCTGTGGCTGCTGTCAAAACATAGATAGTATAGTCCACATCTGAATGCAGCTTGTTTCATTTTAGATAGGCTATGGCGATCGATACAAAACGTAGGTGACCGCAAGATCTTGTTTGATTGTTCAACCCAACATATGACTGCATGAATTTGATTTCAAGAGCCTCAACTTTAGCTTTAATACATTTATGAGAAGTTACAATCAATCATAATGCAGGTACGTTCGATTTCATCATTGAACTAAATAATGTTTACTTCATTGAATTAGGCCTTCGTGCCAGCTCATAGATGAGCAACTCTGCCATCATATGATGAGTGCAGCAATCCTAAGATATGACACAAAAATGTTCAATTTTACCATTGCCAACTCCCTAAAAATATAAAATTTTCTCATGTACAATCTAGGTATATATGGTGAGGAACAAACAACATCAAAGAGTTGCATGGTGGGGAACAAGCAGCACAAATCACATGGAAGGAAATAGGGGAGGTGAGAAGGTTGAAACAGAGAGATGAGGGTGGGCTGTAAAAGAGAGAATGAAACAACTTCTCATGGACATCCCATAAGCTCTTCTATATCAGTGATTGCCCTTTGTTAATGAGCTCTCAAGCTTTCTTACAATTCTGTGCTACAAAGAGGCTGGCAAGATGTTTGATTACTTGTCAACCTAGAAGATTTGGACATTAGTGATGATCCAAAACTGGAGCAGCAATTGCTAGAGGAAAGCTAAAAATATTGGCTTCATGATTATGGAATGTATAAGGGCAAAATGACTTTATATTGTAATAATCTAAGTTCAATTAAAATCTCACAAAATCCTATCCAATACTCATGCACAATTGATAATATACATCATTTTGTCCAAAATTTGGTAGATGACCAAATTGTTAACTTGATACATATTTCAATAGAGTTTCATTTGGCAGATCTTTTTACAAAACCATTGGATTTCAATAAGTTCATTAACCTTATGAAAGTCATTGGACTTACCCATAATAGCTCCATAAGAGAATGTTTTCCATTATTTTACTTTAAAATCTTTTGGGATATCAAATACAACAAAAACTGTTCTCAATTTCTTTGTAATAGTTTTTGGTTGATTGGTTTGGTATAGTTTGTTTAGTGTTAGCTTGATTTGAGAAATGGATAAAATAAACAAAAAAAAAATATGTTTTCAAATATATAGCTAGAATATCACGAGGAACACACTTGAATTTTAGAGTATTACACATAGTGGGTCATACATGTAGCACATGATGAATTCAATCTTAGGTCAAGAGGACTAATTGAATATCAATTGAGTAGAGTTTTAACATTCATAATAATACGTTTTGCACTCTTGATTTATTTAAAGACTTAGTGTGTACTCACTATAGAAATTCAATATTATCTATCAGATTAAACGTATAATATGGTTGATTTACTTCTCGACTCTGATGTTATAAGGTAGTTGAGCCGTTTAGATTCCTTTGCATATTGATTGAGATTTGATATGCTTATGTTTTCCTTCAATACTTTTATATAAACAATCATTAATAGTTTTCATAAAGATGATGGAAGGCTACCTATATGAAAAATCTTGTGTTAGTGTGAAAGCTACCATCCCTTTGACACTATAAAAGACGTAGAATAAAAATATATAGTCAAAGGTCACGAGAACTAATAAAAAAATCAATAAAAGCCCACAAATATAAAAAGAAAGAAAAAGCCTAATATTTGAAAAAAGCAAAGGGGCATAAGGAATGACAACAAAAGTGTTGTTAAATTTTGTTATTTACTCGCAAGCGCACAAATCAAAGGTAAAAAGTGACTAAATGAGGTCAATCCTACAGAGATTTAAAATTGAAAAATTAAATTTAATTTAACTCAAGTAAACCCTAATCTAGTTAACAAATATAAAGAGAATAACTTAACTAAAGTGACTAACAAAAGCAAATAAGAGTTTAAAGGCAATTAATTTATCAGAATCAAAATTCTAAAGCTTTAATCTAAAATTAAGAAAGCAATGAAAAATAACTTAAATATCAAATAAATGAAACACTAGGACATAATAATCCACATTCATTAAATCATAGAAACTCATAAATATGATCATTAATCATTTTTGCACATTTATCTCATAATAATCTAGAACTCAATCTTTTTTATTATGAAAAATATCATCATTAAGCTCTTATGTACAATAAAAAAATACAATGTTCCCCCTCAATTCAATGGATTAATATCATTTATTGTATCTACAATTTGCAAATAACAACTAATATCTAGTTTTAATATTAAACAATACAAACCAAGTAAATAACTAATAAGAACCAATTTAAATCATGAGAGAAGCACGAATAAACTCATATCATAATTAATCTCATCAATTAAAGAGGTAAAAATAATTAACATTAAATTAACCATTAAGAAAAATAAATCACGTCTCACAATCATGAAGTTCTACAATTTAATGAAGCTTCATCCAAACCGTAGCAAAGAGTTTTTGCCACTCATTAACCTATGAAATAAAATTTTCATTGGAAGAATTAAAAAGAGACTTACAAGTGGTGGAAAAGAGGAGAAATTTTTAAAAATCATTGTTTGCTATAGTGCTGATGAACAATAACCACGGGTTACTATTCATCATCCTCAACGTCTCTTCTCTACTACAGTACCTGCTATAGTACCCTCGGCCATCAAAAGTTTTTCGCTTGCTTGGTCTTCATTCTCCAGCTTTGGGCTTCAATTTTATCACTTTCAAACTATGTTCTAGATGATTTTGGAGGATGTGAATGGAGAAATTTGCCTCTGGTACATGATTCTTTTCTCCTCCCTCTTTTGCAATTCTATGTTCTTATTTAAACACGCTGGAAAGATTTATTATTTCCTTCTTTAAGCCATTAATTATGTCCTTGTATAGGTTCTTTCTTCTTTTCCTCCTTTCCTTTTCCTTCCTCTTTCTTGCTCTACATCATTTCCTTCTATTATCCTCATTCATTTCTTTGAATTTTCTTATTTGTGTTATATTTTTTGAACTATTATTTTGTTCATATGAGCTAAACGTCTGGACGTGAATTGGTAGCCATTTTTGGTGTGGACTGATCTTCCTATTGGTTTCTTTCCTTTCTTTTGATGCTGTATTCTTTCTATTGCCTTTTCAATCCTTTGAATTGGATTAACATGTAGCTTTCTGGCTGAATTATAGACCTGTTTTTGTTCTTACCATTTATTTCTATCTTCTTTCATTTAATAAGCCAAAAGCTGTCGAAATTTTCCTGTTAAAGATTTGTTGACCTATTGTAACTCCTCGTGTTCTAAATACACTTAACTTAGGAGGGTTAGGGGTAATTATATAAAGTTTAGTTAAATTTTAATGGCTTTCAAGAGATAGAATTCCCGTATTTAGTTAGAACTCGAAGTAATAAGCGTAACAAACTGAGGAACACGAGAAACGGAGGTCGGGAGTGAAAGTTATGACCTCGGGAAGCATGCCACATGGATGGAACCTATGTCTAAAGTACAGAATAACCTAACCATGTGGGGACTAGTTTCGAAGGGCTTGTCGATACAAGTCTATAAGTACCAAGAACATGCAATTCCGTCATTGAGGTAGGAAGATATCATGTTTCAAAGTTTTTTGGCAGCGACATATTAGAGCACATCTAACATGCGTGTCAGATGTGTGTCTGACATGTGATGCATGTCAAACACACGTTAGATAGGCATGAAATCCGTGCCACTATATAAACGTCATTCATTTAGATTGAAAACATTCTAAAACTTCTTTTCTTCATTTCTTACTCGTTTTAAGTCTAATTCTCAAAAAGCGTTCTTAGCTCATTCAACGGTGTTCTACACAATGAAAGTGTCTATTGTTTAAGTTGGTGACTCTAGAAGGGGAAAACGCCCTGGAGTAAGAGGAGACTCTACCCATGACCCTTAAATATCAAGGGAGGAGTTTCTGGAGTCCTTCTAAGTTTGTTTTCTTCCGTTCAAAAGGTATTATTAGGGCCACATAGTGTGAGATACATCTCTGGGTTAAGGGGAGGTTCTGTTAGCAGCTTTCCGGCACAGAAAGAGAAAATAGTCTTCGGATAAAGGAAAGGTCTATCCATCACCTACGAGAATGTTGAGAGAAATGAATCTATGGGTAGGGGAGGTTCTGCCTGCCACCTATGGGCGTAATGTAAAATATGTTATGAAACTAGAGGAGGCTCTACCCTTTATCTCCAGACATGAAAGGAATGACGCTATGAGTAAATGAACAATTCTGAAAGTCTCTACATTCGGAACTATAGAGGAGTAAGCGTTTCTAACCATTCGATTTAATATAATTTATATGCATTCACATTTTACTTAGTATTATTAATATACTAATTAAGATTTATGATTTACTATGATTCAAAATATGCTGATATGTTCCAATTCGATTTGCTTTGATATCATCTGTTGTGATCTAATCTGCTCTGAAATGCTATGTGGTGATCTGATATGCTCCAATCTGATTTGATATGATCGTTATGGTCAGATTAAATATGATATGATTTGCTGGGATATGATCTAATCTAATTTACTATATTGGGTGTTCTACTCCACTATGTGATGGAGTGGGATGTTTGATTCTGTTGATTTATTTGCCTCCGTTCAACTCCGATGATTTATAAGATTTTCGTTTGATTCTAAATGATTTATTCTGATATAAATATATATGTTTTAATATATATGATTTTGTGATGTCTGATGAATGTAATATCCATTAGGGAGAACTACATTTGGATCTGATCGTATTAAAATAATATCAAAGATGTTATCCACGCATGTAGGCAACCAATGGTAAGGTGACGTTGGCTCAATCCAAATTAGTTATAAATTAGGTTTGTTCTGATCTACGTGCACTAGAACATTAAGACTTCATAGTGCGTGGAAGAACATCATGACTCTCGCACACAGTGTCTGCCACTCCTAGTCACTCTCATTTTTATTTCTTAGTTTAATTTAATAAACTCCAATTTTGGTTCTAGAATAACTCCCTGTCCGGGTCGGTTTACCCAGGTCGGGGTGTTACAAATGGCATCGGAGCATTTCTCTCTATCTATGAGAGAAAATTGTTTTAAAAATATATATTTATTAGATTTGAATTCTGATTTTTAATCGGAATTCATCTTGAATCTTATTCTAATTGTGGCTACACTAAATTTAAGATTTGAACATTTTGTTTTCCATGTGTTGAAATTGATTTGGTATGACAATCAAGTTTATAAATTTTGTTCTTGAATCCACAATAATTAAATTTTTTTTCTACAAATAAGTCGTACTGGGTTTTGATTTGTTAGTAGGGCATCATAATTGTTCATAACTCAGATATTTATAAATTATGAATTGTTTAATTAAGCGCAATCTAGAATTTTTGTTCTACTTGTGTAGTATTGGATTGGTATAATCTCTAATTTTATGAAGTTTATTTTAAAAAAATTTATTATTTAAAATTACTATTCTAAATATCAGTTTGAGACGAATTCCAATATTTGATTGGACTTAATTTGACATTCTGTTTCAATTGTGATATTCGATTTAATACAAATTCCCGATTTGAACTTCTTGTTCTGTATGTATCACATCAGATTTAATATGAACTACAATGTTATGAATTTAATTTTTAATCAAAAGTGATTTGACAATTCTATTCTAAATCGGTTGTATCAAATTTGATTTGAAATTATGTTTTGCGAGTGTTACATTAGATTTCAATGGACTCTGATTTTGTAAATTCCAATTTTCAATTCTGGAATGATTTGAAATTTTATTTTGTTTGTGTGGTGTCTGATCATATCTGAACTCTAATTCTATGAATTCTGATTTTGAATCAATCGGGAATATCTATCTGAATCTATTACATGATTTTATTTTGTAACTTCAATTTCAAATAGTCTGTCAAATTTACAACAATTGAATTAGCAAGGAATAACCACCAAACACTCGTGGTATGGGACATAAGGCATTAGTGGAAAACTCTATGATTAATTCAACTAGGGTATTAAAATAAAATTTTAATTTCGAATTGTCTATTTCAGAAAATTCATTTGATTAAGAAATCAATCTATTTTCAGAATATGGTGGAACTATCTAAGAGTAACCACCAAACACCTGTGGTATGAAATGTGAGTGTTAGTGGAAAACTCTAGCATTAGTTCTACTGGTATATTGAAATAAAAATTTTAAATTTGAAAGTTCGAAAGATCTGTTTTGCAAGACGATTGAACTACCTCGGACATGAGGTGTTAATGGATAGCTCTAGGGTTTGTTCTACCAGTATAAAATTACATTTAAAATTATTTGTTTTGAAATAATTCATTTCTTTATAAATAGAATATATTTAGAAAATAGTAGAGTTGCCAAGGAGCAACCATTACACACCACAATATGGGACGTGGGGTGCTGGTGGATAGCTGTATGGCAAATTCTGCTGATATCTTGACACAACATTAACTTTTGAAATATCTACATTTTTAAAGTTATTTTTTGAAAAATAGTGGATCAACCTAGGAGGAACCACTAGACACTCATGGTATGGTACATGTAGTATTAGCGGATTACTCTCGGGCTAGTTCTATTGGGGTGTTGAAATTAAATTGTTTTCAAAGACGACATTCCCTATGAGAAACCACTAAATAATTATGGTATGGGATGCACTCTCTGGATACCCGCCAAAAAAATTAATCGATTCTGGTACACGCATGGGTGTCGAGCATCATGGGAAAGCTCCTCACTTTCTGAGTCTTTCTCTACCCCATGAGTGTCAGGGAGCATGCCGTTTAGTATCACGACTCTAGTTTTCTCATCACTCGGATGAACCGATAATTTGTGCATATGTTTTTGCATCAAATTGTTTTTGAATGATTTTTTTTTCTGACAAAAGATTTTCTGAGAACATTATAATCGTTTTTATAAATTTTTGCTTAGCATCTATTTTAGAATTTAACTCAACCTACATGGAAAAATATCATATTTGTGAAAGAATTTACTTGCACTACATTATGTTTTGAAAATGTACACTTTTTGGGTAGTTCCAGCGTAAAATTTGGAATTATTAGTGCACTACTCTCTGTCTGGATACCCACCAAGAAATTGGTTCAGGCGTATGCATCATCTTTATGAGCCTCACATTACCCCATGAGTGTCGGGGGGAATGCCGTTCGGTATCATGGCATTGAATAATGTTATCCAATTATTACTTATTAGATTACTTATTCTCGCTACCCCATGGTAATGTTATCCGATTATTACTTATTAGATTGTGCTTCTGAATGTCATGACCAATTGTAAATCAACCGGATTCATGATTTTAATTGCTATTTGACTAAAAGGTTGGATTTTATTCTAATTTTGCTATGTTTTGAAAAATATTTTTGGGAGAATTATGGGGACGCAATTTGTTTAAGGGGGAAAGAATGTAACACGTCGTGTTCCGATTATGCTTAATCCAAGAGGATAACGGGTAATTATATAAATTTTAGTTAAAATTTAAGGGGTTTCAAGAGATGAAAATCCCGTACTTAATTAGAGCTTAAAGTAATGACCATAATGAACCAAGGAACAAGCAAAATGTAGGGCGAAAGTGAAAGTTATGATATTAGCAAGCGTGCCACATGGGCAAGACCTACATATAAAATATGGAATAACCTACACACGTGGGGTCTAGTTTCAAAGGGCTAGTCGATAAGAGTGTATTGGTACTAAGAATGTGCGATTCCAGCTTCGAGGTAGGAAGAATTCGTGTTTTAAAGTTTTGAAAAGTAAAAGAATAAAAATATTATTAAATTGGGTGACGGGTTAGTCTGATGCATATCAGTTATGCATTAGATGCATGTCTGACATGTGTCCGACATGCATTAAATTTGCCCCACTATATATATACATTGTTCATTCAGATTGAACGCATTATGAAATTTCTTTTCTTTGTTTCTCACTCGTTTTAAGTCCGATTCAAGTCATTCAAAAGATGTTCTTAGCTAATACAAAGGTGTTCTATGCAATGGAAGTGTCTTTTTATTAGTTGATGACTCTATAAGGGAAAAATGCCTCGGAGTAAGAGGAGATTCTGCCCGATACCCTCAAATACCAACGGAGGAGTTTCTAGAGTCGTTTTGAGTTTGTTTTCGTCCATACAAAAAGTGTTCTTAGCTAATTCGAGGGTTTTCTGCGCAATGGAAGCTTCTAATCCTCGAGTTAGTGACTATATCAAGGGGAAATACCCTGAGGCAAGAGGAGACTCTGTCGTCACCCTCGAGCCCTGAAGAGAGAGAAATAGCCTAGTGCGAGAGGGGGCTCCGTCCTCCACCATAGGGCTGCAATGAGGGAAGTGGCCCCAAGTAGGGGACACTTTGTCCTCCACGGAAGGGCCACGTAGTGTGAGATACATCTCCGAGTTAAGGGGAGGTTCTATCCGTAGCTTTTGGGCACATAAAGAGAAAATAGTCTTCGGGGAAGGGAAAGATCTGTCCATCACCTACGGGCATGTTGAGAAAAAAGAATCTCCGGGTAGGGGAGATTCTACTCGCCATCTCTGGACATGAAAGGGAGGACACTATGAGGAAATGAATAATTTCAAATGTCGCTACTTCCAGAACTATAGGGGAGGAAGTGTTTCTAACCATTCGATTTAATATAATTTATATGCATGCATATTTTACTTAGTATTATTAATATACTAATTAAGATATATGATTTGCTATGATTTGAAATATGTTGATATGTTCCGATTCAATATGCTTTGATATAATCTGTTGTGATTTGATCTGCTCTAAAATGCTCTGTGGTGATCTGATATGTTCCAATCTAATCTAATATGATTGGTATGGTTAGATGAAATCTGATATGATTTGATGGGATCTGATGTGATCCAATTTACTCTATTGGGTGTTCTGCTACACTCTATGATAGAGTGGGATGTGTGATTCAGTTGATTTATTTGCTTATGTTTGACTCCGATTTTTTATGAGATTTCCGTTTGATTCTGAATGATTTATTTAGATATAAAGATACATATTTCAACATATATGATTTTGTGATGCCTGATGAATGTAATAGTGGTTTGGTAGAACTACATTTGGATCCAATTGTATTGGAATAATATTGAAGATTTTATCCAATACGTACATAGGTAACCAACGATAAGGCGACGTTGGCCCGATCCAAATTAGTTATAAAATTCGGTTTGTTCTGATCTATGTGCAATGGAATGTTAAAGCTCTGCAGTGCATGGAAGAACGTTACGAATCTCGTAGATAGAGTCTGCTGGTCCTGGTCACTGTCATTTTAATTTCTCTATTTGATTTAATGAACTTCGATTTTGGTTTCCAAATAACCCTCGGTCCGATTTGATTTATCCGGGTCAGGGTGTTACACCTATATTTCCTCTTATTGCTTTGTTTAAGACTCCACTAAGGTTTCCCATCCACATTGATTGTTCTCTAATTTTCTTTTCATGTTGCTTCTTCTCTCCTTTCTTTCTTTGCTTCTTCTTGATGCATAGCTTTCCATCAATGTTTGATTCATCTGAGACGTTTGAACCTAGTCCAAAATATTTTTTAAGTGGCATGAGTATTAAGAAAGTTGTTTGCATGACATTCACTTGCAAAGCACAATAAGACAATAATTGAGACATATAAAAATTAAATAAAATCTCAACTTGATTCAAATACATGCCTAAATTACTGACAATGCATTAAGTAGTTATTAAATCAAACTACTACTATTTGTCTTAAAATAAATAAACCCTAATTAACCATAACTTAGTCTAATCATGCACTAACAAATAAGGTATAATGGTGTATAAAATATATAAAAATCACATGTATAAATAAGAAAGGGAAGTTTGTATTGATGGTTGAATCTTTTAATTATTCAATATAAATTAATGATCAAACGGAATGTAAGCATGAGTTGAGTTTCTCGACGAACTCATTTGCCAAAGTACTAGATCGAAGAGAAAAGTTTTTTTTTACTATATTATCCATTGATAACCTAGTGACTATTTTGCATAATCATGGTATCATATGTGACTTGAGGTAAACAACTTTTGCATCTCTTTTTATTATGAGGCTTAGAACTCAAAATTATAATCTTTTAGTCAAGTAGCAAATGAGATTATATTATGCTTATGTAGGATACAGACACTACAACAAAAAGGACTTTATGCGTCGCTAATAGACCCATAAGCGTCGCTATATGTGCCGCAAAAAGTGTTGTCGCTATTGCCTATTAGAGACATATAACAAAAGCACAACTAATAGTTTATAATAGTGACGTTTACATATATGTCGCTAATAATAAATTATTAGCAATGTATAATATACGTTCTATAAATTAATTATTAGCGATGCTTATTTTGTTGTGTCGCTAATGATTAGTTATTAACAATGTTATTCTATATGTCATTACTCATAAAACTATTTTAAAAAAATTAAAATTATTTATTAGCGACGGATATTATAAGTGTCGCTAAAGACATAATTTTAAAAAGAAAATCCCAAGTGGGCCACTGGGGAAGGGAGAGGGGGCTAGAGGACAGCAGGGTGCAGGAATCCAGCCCCCTCCTTCACCCTTCCTCTGAAAATCAAAGGAGGGGGGTGGTGGTGGGGGCGGAGAGGGGGAGAGGGGGAGGAAGGGATAAGGGGAAGGGGAGGGAGGAGGGGTGGGGTGCCGGAATCCGGCAGGGGAACCCGTTTCCGACAGCAGGAGCCCCCTCCTCAGGTGGAGGCAGTGAAAGAGGGGGGGGAATGAGTCTGTGAGGGGATGAAGCAAGAGGGGGAGAGGAAGAGGACGAGAGAGGGCTGGGGTGCCAAAATCTGCTTCCCCCACAGGATTCCGACAACCCCTCTTTTGGCGGCGGAAAATGAGGGGGGGGGGGAATGGAAATAAGTAGATGGGAGGAAGGGAGAGGGGGAGGGGAGGAAGGGAGGAGAGTGGTGGGGAAGGAGCAGGGAGTGGGGTGTTGGGATCCGGAGGGAAACCGAAATCCTGCGGGGAGCCAGCATTCCAACTCCCACAGCCCCTTCCTCCGGTCTATCGACTCGAGGAGGGGGAATCGGAAGCATGGATGGGGGGAGGGGCGGAGAAAACAGAGAGGGGGAGGGGCATCACTGGGGAGAGAGGGGAGATGGGGTGGAGGGGGAGCTGGAATCTGGTCCCCTCAGCCCCTTTTTCCTATCCGTCGACAGAGAGGGGAATCGAAGCATGGGTTGGGGGGGGGGGGGGGAGGAGGAGAAAATAGAAGGGAGGAGGAAGGGGTCACTGGGGAGAGAGGGGAAGGCGGTGGAGGGGGAGCCGGATTCCAGCCCCCACAATCCCTTCCTCCAATCTACAGACCGGAGGAGGGGCAACCAGGACCATGGCTCGGGGGGGATCGCTAGTGAGAGAGGGGAGCCGAGGAAGTGGAGGGGGGAGCTGGGGAAAGGGGTGGGGAGCCAGGGCAAGGTAACCGGAGGTGGTTAGCGGCGGAGGCGTGTAGGGGAGGGGGATTTATAGGAGGAGAACGCATGGGCAAAATTCACCCACATAAATGATCTAGCGATGCTTCCACTGGAAGCATCACAGAAAGGGATATTCTTGCAACTCTTCCGGTGGAAGCGTCACAAAAATGGAGAAAAGAGACAGTGAAAGAGAAAGGGAGAGAGGAGAGTGGGAGAGAGGAGAGGGAGAGGAGGGGAGAGAGAGGAGGAGGATAGAGAGAGGGAGGGAGGGAGGAGAGAGAGTGGATAGAGAGAGGGAGGGAGGGAGGAGAGAGAGTGGATAGAGAGAGGGAGGGAGGGAGGGAGGGAGGGAGGGAGGAGAGAGAGTAGAGAGAGGGAGGGAGGGAGGAGAGAGAGTGGAGAGAGAGAGGGAGGGAGAGAGAGAGAGGGAGGGAGGGGAGAGAGAGGAGGGGCGAGAGAGAAGATGAGAGAGAGAAGAGGAGAGAGAGAGGGAGGAGAGGGGAGTGAAAAGAGAGAGAGAGAGAGGGAGGAGTGGAGAGAGAAAATAGCAAAGAGAGAGGGAGGACAGGAGATCCGGTCCCTCTTCTCTCTCTCTTCTTTCCCTCTCTTCTTTCTCTCCTCACCACACTCTCTCTCTAGTCTCCTCTCCTCTCTCCCCTCCTCTCTCACTATACTTATTTTACAAATTATATGGTAATAGCGATGCATACAAATATGCCTCGCTAGTACTAAGGGTATTAGCGATACATAGTTCTCTGCTTATTAGGGATGCACATTCTTAAGCATCACTAATAGATTTCATTTCCTTACTAATTTTTAAATCAAAAATATAAAAAAACAAAAATTATATTTTTCTCTCTCCCCTCTCTCCTCTCTCTCCTCTCTTCCCTCTCCTCACTCTCTCTTCCTGCCCCTCTCTCTTCCCTGCCCTCTCTTTCTCCGCTCTCTCTCTCTCTCTCTTCCCCCTCTCTCTTTCTTCTCCTCTCTCTCTTCCCTATCCTCTTTCTCCTCATGCTCTCTATCCAATTAAATTTAATTTTTTTTAAATTTTAAAAAGTCATTAATGATGTATAGGTACATACATCGCTAATACTATACTGTATTAGCGACATATATGGCTACACTATAGTATTAGCGACGTATATTTGTATACATATATATGTCTCTAATAGTCTTTTTAAAAAAAATTAATAGCCCCCTCTCTCTTCCCTCTCCTCTCGTTCTCTTTCCTCCCCTCTGTCTCTACTGTCTCCTCTCCCTCTCTTCCCGCCCCTCTCTCTCTGCCATCTCCTCTCCCTCTCTTCCCACCCCTCTCTCTGCCATCTCCTCTCCCTCTCTTCCCTCCCCTCTCTCTCTCCTCTCTCTTCCCTCTCCCTCTCCCCCTCTCTCTCTTCCCTCTCCTCATGCTCTCTTCCCTCCCTTCCCTCTCTTCCCACCCCTCTCTCCCCTCTCTTTCTCTCTTCCCTCTCTCTCTTCCCTATCCTCACTCTCCTCAACTCTATCTATACTTATTTCAGTTTTTTTTAAATTTAAAAAATCCATTAGAGACGTATAGTTACATATGTTGCTAATACTATAGTGTATTAGCGAAGTATACAGCTATATGTTGCTACTACATTATAGTATTAGTGACGTATATATGTATACGTCGCTAATACTACAATGTATTAGCATATAGATATATATGTTGCTAATACTATACTGTAGTGGCAACGTATAACCTATGTATTAGCGATGTATACATGTATACGTCGCTAATACTCTATTTTAAAAAAATTAATATCCCCCTTTGCCTCTCTCACTTCCCTCCCCTCTCTCTCTTCCCTCTCCTCTCCCTCTCTTCTCTTCCCTCCCCTCTCTCTCTTTGCTCTCTCTTCCCTCTCCCTCTCCTCTCTCTCTTCCCTCCCCTCTCTCTATCTTTTCCCTCTCCTCTCTCTCTCTCTCCCCTCCCCTCTCTCTCTCTTCCCTCCCCCTCTCTCTCTTCCCTCCCTTCTTTCTCTTCCCTCTCCTTTCCCTCTCTTCCCTCCCTTCTTTCTCTTCCCTCTCCTTTCCCTCTCTTCCCTCCCCTCTCTCTCTTCCCTCCCTTCTCTCTCCTCCCTCCCCCTCTCTCTCTCTCCTCCCTCCCCTCTCTCTCTCTCTTCCCTCCCTTCTCTCTCCTCCCTCCCCCCTCTCTCTCTTTCCTCTCCTCTCCCTCTCTTCCCTCCCCTCTTTCTCTCCTCTCTCTCTTTTCCCTCTCCTCTCCCTCTCTTCCATGTCCTCTCTCTTTCCCTCCCCTCTCTCCTCCTTCCCCTCTTTCTCTCTCCTCTCTCTCTTCCCTCCCCTCTCTCTCTCTTCCCTCTCATCTCTCTCTTCCCTATCCTCTCTCTCCTCACTCTCTCTATCTATTTTAATTCAATTTTTTTAAAAAATTTGAAAAGGCCATTATCGACATATAGTTACATACGTCGCTAATACTATAATGTATTAGTGACATATACGACTATATGTCCCTAATACACTATAGTATTAGGGTCGTATATATGTATACGTCGCTAATACACCATAGTTTTAGCGACGAATAAATGTATACGTCGCTAATACTCTTTTTGCTCTTCCCTCTCCTCTCTCTCCTCTCCCTCTTCCCTCTCCTCTCCCTCTCCTCTCCCTCTCTTCCCTCCCCTCTCTCTCTTCCCTCCCTTCTCTCTCTTCCCTCTCCTCAGTCTATCTATCTATTTTAATTTTAATTTTTTTAAAATTTGAAAAAACCATTAGCAACGTATAGTTACAGATGTTGCTAATACTATAATGTATTAGAAACGTATTCAACTATACGTCGCTACTACACTATAGTATTAGCGACGTATACATGTATACGTCGTTAATACTATTTTTTTTAGAAAAATGAAATTAATACCCCCCTCTCTCTTCCCTCTCCTCTCTATCTCTTCCCTCTCCCTCTCTCTCTTCCCTCTCCTCTCTCTCTCTCTCTCTTCCCTCTCCCTCTCTCTCTTCCCTCTCCTCTCTCTCTCTTCCATCTCCTCTCTCTCTTCCCTCTCCTCTCTCTCTCTCTTCCCTTCTCTCTCTCTTCCTTCTCCTCTCTCTCTTCTCACTCTCTTTATCTCTTTTAATTTTAATTTTTTAAAATTTTAAAAAAGTCATTAGCGACGTATAAGTTACATACGTCATTAATACTATAGTCTATTAGTGACGTATATAGTTATACATCGGTAATACACTATTGTGTTAGCGACGTATATATTTATACATCGCTAATACACTATAGTATTAGCAGCGTATATCTATGCGTTGCTAATAGTTTTGAATTTTTTTTAAAATAAATTAATAACATAACTTATAGCGATGTATAATATGAAGCATCGCTAATATGTTTTTTATTAACGACTTATATTATTATGCGTCGCTAATAGATTCTCTATTAGGGAGACTTAATATTATGTGTCGCTAATATATGACTATTAGCAACATTTAATATTAAGCATTGCGATTAGTGAAATTATTGGCTACGCTTTTGTATATGTCACTATTATTAGTTTTTAGCAACGTTTATTGTTGCTTCGCTAATTGTACATTTTGTTACAGTGACATGGTGTGTCACGAAACTCGGATAGTATGTTTACACTTGATGTTTATATATGATGATCAACACACTTGAATTCAATACAATTTTTTCAGCAACTTGATTCTCCTAAGATTTGATTCTTCATGTGGTTCAATTTGTTTTACAAGTTTTTATCTTAATTCTTTCATTTTTTACCTCGATTTCCTTTTATGTATTTATGACAAAAAGGGGAAGAAATTTGGGTTATAATTCTTTAGGGAAAACCTTAAATCTTGAGGAAATATAACTAATAGAGAACTCGAAAAAGAAGATCTAAACTTAATTGATAAAAAACGAATATTCTTGTGTAGGTTAAAACTTTATTAATCTTTTACTTTCTTGAACATTTAAATTTTGTATTTACTTATTTCCGAGAACAATATTGTGCGGTTATGTTCTTGTTTGTGATGTGCAGGTTACTTGCAGGTTGAAGACCACACCACAATATGATTTGAGAGTTATAAATTAAGGGGGAGAGTTAGTGTTATTGTTGGATAATTTGTCTGAATCTGATTATGCACTATATAGTTATAATTTTTACTTTTCAGATGATGACTTAGTGTTTTGTCATGAAATAACGAAAGAGAGATTGTAAGAACATAGTCGTCCTTATGTCATGTATTAGCTTATATTTGTTATCAAAACAATGTCCTGAATATGTAAGTTTAGAGTGGGGCTGTTTGGGTATTGAATCGTGAGAAGATTCAGTCAATTCAACACTGAATTTTTAGAATCTTGTTTGTGTACAAAAGTTGCGCTGAATTAACAATTCAGTACTGAAGTTAGATTTAGGATGTTTCAAGCCTAAATCAGCATGAATCACTGAGGTGATTCAGTCTCCTAATCACCATTTTAAAAATTACAGATTCTATATTTTTCAATGGTTATCATTTATATCGATTTGAACCTCGAAAAACATACCATAAAGGTAGGGCCCACTTTAAAAATTCAAAAATTACTTGCCCTTGTGGGATCTTGCTTGATAGAGCCTGAATTTAGAAGCGTAATGGTACGAAGATTGTGCATATCCGAGTTTGAGAAAGAGAGTTATATTGGTTTAAAGTTTTAAAATTGGGTTTGACGCGACATCTAAATTTATTCTAACAAATTCTCTTACCAAACGTAATTCAGTTTCAGTGGTGAATTTTTTGAATTAAATCACTACTGAATTAATTCAGTACCCAAATGACCCCTAATAAGTTTGAATATTAGATTCTAAAGATAAAGCTAAAGGAAGATTCAAATATGTATTTCATCATGTAAAAACATGCATATACATCATATTCATACACTTTACGGTAATATAGACCTCAGGAGAAAGAATGGTGAAAGCTAAAGGCTTTTTGAATGAAAATTTTGCTTATAGTGATCGATCGATTGGTTTTGAACAGTGGCAAATTCGTTAGGAATATTATTGATCTATCGATCACTTCATTAAAAAATGTGAAGAAAAAATGAGTATTTGTTCTTTGTAATTGGTAGTTGATTTGGAAGAGTGTCTTGTGCTTTTTCCCTAGTTAGGTTTCTACTTAAAAAAAATGTGTGTTTTTCTTAGTGATTTGACTGCAAATTTTCGCTAAAACACATAGGAATTAGGCACATTGATTTAGACAAAATTTGAGTTTATTTTATTTTAAAAAGGGACGATAAATCTTGAACTCAATTGCGAGTTAGAGATACTATATTTTTCTTAGTTTGTGCATGCCACACACATTAATCACAAACCAACACTGCTTACTATGGAATATGATGGTTATTTTTCATGTGATGTGGAAGTGCATTCTTATGCATTAACATCTCATAATACTTGTTTAGTCATCCCAATGGGTATATTTGTATACTCATCATCCTTGTGATATAAATTCGTTAGAGGTGTAGGGGGGTTGGGATCAGTGTGCTTAGAAAGGACGAAAATCTCTCTTGTAGTATATGTTTGACTTCTACTTTTTATCAGAAAAGTTTTTAGTATGATGTGTATTTGAACATAGGCACGTGAGTGCCAATTATGGTTGTGTATATTATGGACTATGGCATGTACTCAAGCAAGGCTTTATGTGTTTCTAGTGTGATTTGACCTTGTTACACACACAGACACATAAATTGGGGTGTTATAATTATATGCATTGCAATGGTTTGAATATTTGTATATTTGAAAATAAGTGGATCACACCAAAGATAGTTTTGGGATTTTATTTTAAGGTAAGTGACTTGTCCCTTGCTGATTTATGGTTTCATAGTTATTTCATGTATGGTTTGAATGAGTAGAACTAGGTTTTTACTAAAATCATGTTTCAAAATGCTATTACATGATTTATGTGGTTATTGGTATGATTTGATTTTGAAAGCATAATGGTTAATGTTCGTAGCTAATTGTCGGTCCGCTTTCATGTCTATTTTTTCTAGATATGATTTTCTTGATTGCTCTAGTAGTTGGTTGATTTGGATGTCTTGTAAATAAATTGATTTTCTATGAGTGGTTGTTCCTAAATTTCGCTATGTCTCCTATTTGGTTGATTTTAATCAAGGCCTTCTCATACTCTTTTTTATCTAAAATTTGTCTGAGAGTATCTTCATCCGTTACTCACAGTCTGATAAATATTTTGGGGCATTCCATGGCATTTTACTTTGCCAAAGAGTCTTCGTTTTTATGTCACTGATTTTCTACTAGCCGCCATTGAATCAAATTTCATAACCTTCTTTTTTTAAAAAAATCTTTCAATTCCAAGTCTGACTTAACTACAACCAAATCTAATTAGACTCTAAAGATAAAAATTGTACATGAACTTTCAACATAGTTTTGATTACTGAAATCAGCCTATTACATTACATATACCCACATATGTTCTAACTAAAAATATCCCATGCCTTTCCTCTCTCTCTAGTACCACCACCCCCTTCTCCTTTCTCTCTATTTGACCAACCCCCTCCTTTTTCTCTTCTTCTTTTGTCTTCTTACCCTTGCTCCCTCTACTAAATCTTTCTCCATTATTTTTTAAAGAACATTATTTCAAAACCTTTGTAAAGCCCTTAACACAGATCCTCCACCATGAAAGAAACATATTGAGGAGTTTCTTCACCCTAAATGCCACAGACTGGACTAATTTGAGGGTGGTGGGGGAATGGATTTCCTTTACTCTTGATTAAATCAGTGTAGTTTTCTTCCTAACACCTAAGAGGAGTTTTGTAAAATTGGGTTTGTGTATGATGCAGGCTTTTTGCATCAACTCTAGGTTTTTTAGAATGAACTTGAGAGGCAAGTGATCCACGCCCACTTATTTACATGCTTTCTTAGGGTTTTTAATTTTATGTCAAAATTTGGATTTTTGATACATATGATTGTTTGTCTTAGGTATATGATGATATATCAAAGGGTTATGATTTGTGATTAATTATGATCTATGATGAGTATTCAAACTCGTGAAATTGCATGTGACATGGTGTTTCTTTGATGGAAAATTCATCCCGAGTTCATGACTATAGTTTTCTTTCTTAAATTTCCTTGTTTTCAATTTTACCTATACACCCAGATTGGCTTAATTATTTCAGGACTTTTCAATGTGCTATTAAATCCAAATTATGTTAGAGATATTAAGGACATTTTCAAGTTTATCTGGTAAAAATTTTAAACTCATCTATTGAGTATTATATTTTGGTCGTTAATGTTTTCTAATACCCATTTATGACCACTAGGCATTGTTCTAGGTTCAACCTTGGTTTCAGGACTTTTCCTTTACTGTTTGGCCTAAGGAAATTTTCAATTTGGGTATTTTTTTTATTACTTTATGATATTGAATTTTTTGAAAGGCAAGTGGGTCGAATTTCACATTTCATTGATTTTGTTTCCATGCATGTCTTCTACCTTCCCACCATGACATTTTTGTTTCACACTTCTTGAGGGCACCATCTTTGAGTATCTAATTCCTTATTGATTTGGAGTCTCTGGCATCAAGTTATAATATTTTGTTTCCAACTGTTCAGATTTATTAAAATTGTGCAGTAATTTCCAGATTTGAGAATTAATTACTTTTATAAGTCGTCTTGGCTCCATAATTTAATTTTATGTCAATAACTCTCTCATTTGACTCTAGTCAATTTAGTAACTATGTGGCAAGTATTTTTCTCAAAAATTAGAATTAGCCATAATGATAAAAGTAGGGTTTTGAAATTTTGCACATAAACAGGCAATCAACGTGTGCATGATTTAGAGATTATATGCTTACTTTTCATTGTCGTATGTGCCACGGAGTGGACATGGGATAATTCATATCTGGGTCACAAGATGAAAATTGGTAATAAATTTTCTCTATGCCGAAGGCAGAAAGGAATTTGTACTAAACTGGTATAAGCAAGCTCGTGGAATTCTGGAGGAGCAGTATGTAATGCCTTGAAGACGAGTGTTGGATGTATGCATATAAACATTCATGGAATGGCTCGTTGGATAAAGGGTGTCCGGGCAAAGTGGAAGATCAATGTTTATTTTTGTAAATCTGGGTATAGTTTAATTAAATATGGTTAGGAGGCAACAATGTTTTCATATTTACTTTTCTTTTCTAGTTATATTTTTTATTACAATTATGTTTTCAAAACGTAAGTTTGTAAATTTGTGTATGTGAGTAACTTGATTGGGCATACATAAGCTCACAAGTGGTTTTTCTTTTGCATGGTCTTTCAAGTGCCTGTATTGTACACGCGAAATATTGAGAGGCTTGAGAGCATACAAGACTAAGTACCTGGCATTGCCAAATATGGGTAGTTGCAATAGAGACTTATTAGTTTTTTTTTTTAAGGATGCTTGTAATAATTTTATTGTCCTTGTGGCAGAACTCCTTGTACTCATAGATTTATAGTTTTATTTAATTTGAGACTCAGTTATTAGTAACTGATAATTATTTTCAAGTAAATTACACTGCATTTTACCAAAGCAAGGTCGTGACATTTGATCCTATTGAGTATATGTAGTTGATATTCTCATGCATCTTAGTTGTGTAAGTTCTCTATATGAGGATTAGTGACTAATGGGTTGTAGTCTGTTCTATTTGAAGACTGAGGACATTGCAGCATGGTAGGCTTGTTTAGTATTATAACAGGACATGTATAGTACCAATTTATGCTATACCTTGTTATCCCAAATGATCATGTGGTTTGCACTTGATTATTCTAGCCCAATTTCAATAGTACAATAATATATGATTTGGTACTGTTGAAAAACAATGATACGGCTCGGGATTTGCTCTCGTAAATGCTTTGAAAAAAAAAATTACCAACTGCAGTAACTTCTCTCTCTTCATAAACATATTTCAAAATCTTGATTCGTGACACCATTAACAATATAAATGACCTTGGGACAAAAAGGAATCTGAAGTAGAGGATTCCTCTTTGTTTTTGGAACTTTAGGAATAAATTTGTTCTATGTTAGACATGAAAAGTTCAACCCGGGCTTCAACTTCCAAACAAGCAAGTCCTTGCAAACCTGAACCCTTTATGGGAGGAGGCTACAACGCTTGTAACCAATATACCGGACGATCAAACCAAAGCCGCCTTTCATTGTATCTACCATTCTCTCTGTCACATATACTTGGACCGTTATTCTCGATGAACCATATAAATGTACTCGAAGTAAACTCATTCCTCACACAATTAGCAAAACAGAATTCTTAGAGCATAATATCTGCTCAATACCGAGGACGATCATGGCTGAGAAGGAAGGTGGAATTGTGAAGAAGGGCCAAGACGAGGGGATGAAGTTTGCCACCTCAATCCTGGAGGAATTCGGGCTTCCTCTTGGCCTCCTACCGCTGGCCGACATCATCGAAGTCGGATTCGTCAAGGCCACTGGGTACATGTGGATCCTGCAGAACAAGAAGGTGGAGCACATGTTTAAGATGGTCAGCAAGCTGGTGAGCTATGATACTGATATCCATGGCTATGTGGAGAAGAAGCGCATCAAGAAGCTCAAGGGTGTGAAGGCAAAGGAGCTCATGCTCTGGCCGCCCGTCAACGAAATCACACTCGACAACTCGCCCACTGGGAAGATCCACTTCAAGAGCCTCGCCGGGGTTACCAAGACCTTCCCCGTGGAGGCATTTGCTGCTGGCCAGTAACGTCTCTTTACTGTATTATTTGGTGCATAATGGTCTCAAAGCTTTGAAGGGGCCAAACGAGATGTTTTACGATTGGTTTTTGGGGCTCTGTTTGTTTCAGTTGCTAAGAATACCGGACGAGAATAATGTTGTCTTAGGGCAAACCAACACGTTTTTCAATGCATGATATATCATATATGGTCATTGATCTTATGGAGAAACGCTAATTATACCTCAAACGAACTGTTGAAGTCTAAACGCCATATATATTGATCTTATACCGATTGCTGTTAAATATCAATCTAAACTTCCCTGTTCAAGGGCTGCCGCATGTAAGGGACATGGGCCACAATGGCTTCAGAATTGGGCATTTTCTACATGCATTTGGGCTCTCTTTCATGACATGTGAACCTACGGGCGGAGATCACATAACCATTAACCCAATAGCGCACAAAAGACGAGCTACTTGTTCCTGATTTTTGGAAGTTCGACCACGCCGAGATTCAGTTTAGAATTTCACTTTGACTATTGCTCCAAAACGTTGTCTGAAATCTGAAGAATAACTAGCATTGAGGTAGAGTCAAGAAAGCAATCCGAACATCCTCACTGCAGCTGCACTCACTTTGGAAATTTTTTTAGAAATAGACTCAACAAATATGGGAAATACAAAAATAGGCTAGGTACTTCAATTTTTCACAATTAGACTTATGCATGTCCAACGGTACCTAGAACGCGCAAATCCGAATCCGGGGTAGGGAGATATGCGCGTTTGAAGTTTCGAATTAAAAAGAAAAAAAGAAAATAAAAATAAATGGGGTGAGCCGGCACGCAACTGGCACGCGCTACGGCGTGAGCCGGCGTAGCGCGACATGCGCCCACGTTACCGCGCGCGTTGTGGTTCCTCCCGGGCCACGGGTTCGCGCTCGGTCACGATTCATGTAACGCGCGGGCACGAGCCGCGCGCGTTACGGCGGGCACCGCCGCCCGAAACCAGCAGTGCAGCCGCGGTTTCGGCACGGCTCGGGGGTTGTAAATACCCCCATTTCTCCTCTTTTCGAACCAGAACTTCTCCTCCCCCGTTTCTGACCATTCTGAGGCCGATTAAGGCCGTTCAAGACCCGTTTCCTACTAAATCGAGCGTGGTCTACGCAATGGAGCAGTCCTTTCTTTAAGTTGGAGTCCGTATAAGGAAGAAAATGCCCCAAGACAAGGAAAGGTTCTGCCCGCTACCTTCGAGCATTGACCAACTTCGTTTTCTCTGTTTCTGGCCATCCTAACTCCGATTTAGTCGATTCAAGAGGCGTTCTTGACTAAATCGAGTATGTTCTACGCGATGGAGGGCTCCGTTTTCTGAGTTGGCAACTTTATCAAGAGAAAATGCTCCAAGACAAGGAGAGGCCCTACCTGTTATCCTCAAACACTGGAACGAGAGAAAAGAGACTCGGAGCAAGACGGGGTTCTATCCGTAGATATTAATACCTTACGAGACATGAAGGGAGTAAGCATTCCTGATCTCTTGTTTTAATTATAGAATGACATGTGCTAGTTATGATGTGTGTTATGTTACGATCTATATGTTTGCTATGCTATGTGTGCTTTATATGTCATAACGTGTGTGGTCTCGCTCTAGGGTAGAGAGAGACGTGTAATCTGTGTTTATGATCTCGGCTCAGTAATAGAGCGAGTCATTTATATGTGATTATGATCATGCTCAGTAGTGTAGCAAGATGTACGATTCTGTTTAATTTCCGCTTTACTCCGATAGATTAAGAGATTCAGTATGATTTCAACTCAATTTCAATATATACATATTTTAACGTATATGATTTTGAGATGTCTGATGTATGTAGTAGCTGTTAGGCAGAACTACCTTCAGATCCGATCGTGTTGGAATAATATCCAATACGTACAGATCCGATCGTGCCGGAGATATATATTGAAGAAATGACTATTATTGAGGAGAAAAACCCCGATGCCTACAAATGGTTAACGGGAATTGATAAGTCACGGTGGGCTAGTTCTTACTTTCCATCGCCCAAGTTTAATATGGTCACATCCAATCAATGCAAAGTCTTCAATGGAATGCTTAGGGAGCAGTGACACTTCCCCATTGTCATGATCATTGAGGCCATTCATTTGAAAGCTCAAGAGATGTGGTACAAGCATGGATTGGAGGCACAACATTAGAAGGGCTACTTGACTAAATATGTCGAAGGCAAGATTCGGAAGTGTAATGAAGCAGCTAGAGGTATGATGTGTTATCCCATAAGTGGCCATGAGATCTTAACTAGGTTCGAAAGAGGGGATGATCAAGTTGACCTTATTGCAAAGACTTGTACATGTAGAAAGTTTCAACAAATGAAGTTGCCTTGCGAACATGCATTGGCAGCATGTGGCCATCGAAGACTAAATTATGTTGACTATTGCTCCCCATTCTATACAACGGAAACTTATAGGCAAATCTATAGCAAGGAAGTTTATCAGGTCCTCGAACATAAAAGATGGGAGACTCCTGAAGATGTGAAGAGCCTTAAGTTGAAGACTCCCAAGGAGAAAGCAAGACCGGGCCGGATAAAGAAGAAGTGGATTCTCTCTCGAGGTGGAGAAAAAAGGAGAGTACAATGTCATAAGTGCAAACAATATAGTCACTATCGCAATACTTGTACCGCAGTAATAGGAGAGAATCCAGTCGGGGGCCCTACACTTCATCCATCCACAGCTACACCCCCTCCTTCTCCTGGCCCGCCCCCATTGCCAACTCATGCTAACCAAAAGTTGTCGACATGTACACAAGTTCCACATCCAGTCGACAAGGTTGGTGGTAAAGAAATGAGGAAGAAGCGTCAGACATGTCCAATCCAGGTGAAGATCAACCCTCTAACTACAAAGGGGAAGAGAAAGAAGAAAATGAGGCAAGTGATTGAGCTCAATGCATGTACACTTGACAAATTGTGCAAGTGAATGATCTCAGTGGACAAAGTCTTACCACTAAAATATGCTAGACCTATATTTTGGAAACCTTTATTTTGGATTAGAGCACAATATTTTTGCAAATCAACCAAAATTCCCTGCTGCACAAACTTCATTTCTCAACATCTTTTTGTTGTCTAAGTTGGCATCTTTTGACAGATTATTCTTGAACACGTAAAGTAACGCACATAGAGGAAGAGTATAATGGTGCAATGTTGTGTAATTATGCAATTGAGCAGAACACACTTTTGATATGAATAGACTTAACAACCCTATGCAAATGGATGATTTAACCATAGTTGACGAAATCATTTAGCATATTCAAGGATGTGGATTTCTATGTGAAGCCACGTATAAAATGAATTTTGAGCTCTTGTAATGGACATGATATGGCGGTGTATGTGTTCGAAGTTGCTCATATCTGTGGTGCTCTTCAATGATATGTCTTGAAGCCACCAATGATGAGTTTATATTGTCATGTAGTCTTCTCTATATAATGTAGATATAGGAGGCTTTCAACTTTCCGATGTCCAGTTACTATTTTTAATTCTTTCATAAAGTAATACTTCAAGTACAAGTTATTAATAACAATCTCGTTATTTTCCACCAAGAAAAGTGCTTTAAGGTTTACAAGCTATAAAGAATAAGCCAGTTAAGGCATGCCTGAATTGAGTTCCTTCGCAAAGGGATTTCATACGCCAATCAAATGTTATCTAAGCACATGGATTTTTATCAATGATAAATCTTTAACTGCTCAAATTCCTACACATGCTAAAATTCATCCAAACCTAACCAATGCGGAACAATATCTCACTCATATCGTACCATCAAATACAGCAATGACACATGGCCATTATCATCTATAATTTCGGTCCTTATAAGAACAACTTCATTCAAAGAATGTTGATATCTCACCATTCATCAACCAAAAACTTACAGAAACCATTAAATTAATATAGTCAAGTACCAACACAAATATATTCAAGAGTCAATCACCATTAAACAAACTGATGTGCCCCAATAAATTATTCCTATAAACCAACAGTCAAACACACACCGAATCACATAGTCAAGGACCAACACCATAAAGTTAAGTCACATCTACTAACAATAAAATTGCCTTCTTATGGAATTTTGTAGAATTTGGTATGCAACCGTATGCCTCATGATGTGCACGTCTTCTTCGGTAAAGCTAAAGCGGTAACCATGCGACAGGTACCATATATAGATGCATATACAGACACCACAATCATTGTTATTGATTTGTTGTGGGTGCCCGGTTATCTCTCTCACCGGGAGACACAAGGTAGTAGCTGCTTCATATCCCAACTTCAACAAAACTATTCGCAAAACATGTCTGAGTATCGCCAATTTCTTGTAGTATTGCTCTACCTCAACGCCAGAGTAATATGGATCCATTATGTATAGGACATCCTTCCTCAAGTTAAGAATAATAAGAGTCAAATGGTTACCATTTACATAAAGAGGGAAGTGGTGGACCTTATATTCCTAGAAGTCTTTTTCATTCACCTTCAACAACTTCAACATGTTCGTCAGAACTTTTGGCCCTACTTCTACAACGGCAGCCCTGGAGGCATTTTCTTCCTTTTCCTTCATCAATGCTTATAGGCTGAGGAGTGGAGATGCATCCATCCTCATAAGATCCTGTTGAATTTGAAACAGACGTCAGACAAGTAGTTGGCAATTGTCAGTTAAATATGAAATTAAAACAAATGAAGACCTACCATAAAATGGACAAGATGGAAGGCTTGCTTATTATTTGGGTTACCAAGTGCCTTCTTCCGCAAAGCCAGCACATACACATCAATATGCTATATCAGAGGAAGTAAAAATTGAATGAGTATTGTATTTAATATCTATAAAAATCAGAATAACTATTATTGTGTACAACACAACCAACTACTAATACAACTCAAATTCACACATACGTTATCCCAAAGCCACCTATGTTGTTGCATAATAGACTATATAAACTCGGATGTCAGCTAGATTCCACCAATTGCCGGTCAGCTGATCAATTATGAATGTCATGAATGTCAACACATATTTATGTAAATGAAATTGATCAATATAAAATGAAATGTGTATCAAACCTAATACTATACCATCAACTCAGAGATCCAACCCTTCCTTAGGCTCTTTTGAAGGGTTTTATGTTCTTTCAGTGTTAGGGCATGGGGTTTAGGACATGACAACTCCAGTAAGGCTATCTCTGAGAGTGCAATGAGTCCACATATCTTGCTTTAGTGGACTTCATGCCTTGCTGGAGTTTGTCCCTTAGGTGGGTTGGTAGTAACTGAATCTCCTCTATCTTCAATTTGATCTAGTAAATGGTTCGTCATTTCAATGTTAGCTTCCCCATCTTCTTCTCCCTTGCAGTGAACATTGTCATCATTTAAGGGCTCGCCAACAGTATCTTCCTCTTCAACCTCACTTGGGCCCCTCACCAATCTCCTCTTGCTTCTCCTTGGCACAGTATAAGGGGTCCTTACGTATTTGCTGGCAGCCCTCTTCTACCCTAGATTTTGGGGGTACAATCTCCTTTACTTTGGGGGCATCACTCCCAATGTCGACCCCTACCTCCCCAACACCCACACTAGTTGCACCATCAAATAGGTGAACTTCATCTGTGGCGATTTCCTATGAAGGCATGCACATATGTGTAGAAGTGTAAATTAAAATATAACAATGTTAAGACAATGTGGGGCACTTAAAGAAGCAAAGTATAACATTAAGGCAAGAAAAACATGTCCTTCATATGACAAAAAAGTTTGCATTCACTAACCTGCGGACAAGAAGATTCATTGATGGGGTATTGATGGGCTTCATCTTCATCAACAAAATCAGCTCTAGCATCCTTCCCTTCCTGGTCAATATTAAATATGGTAAACCTTAGTATGATTATTGTGGAATTACAAGAATAATAAAACTTAACAGTAGTAAGAAGTCATAATAATTAATATAATGCAGCTAACCTCAAATGGGTTTGCTGACCTCCTATACATGGACAACAAAGCTGAAACATCTTGAGACAATTTGTCTACCTTGGCCTCCAACTGGTCAAATGCAGCCACCTTTAGCTGAATGAGGTCAATTGTGCCAACAAGCTTGACTAATGTGTCCTTCATCCAGTCCAATTGGCTATGCACATTTTGTCACATTGTAGAATGTGTTTGTCCACTTCCCTCTTGCCGCACCTCATAAACAAAAGAAACAATAGTTTCATGAGCTCTCCGAGGCTCATCTTCCATATCTACTTCTATATGTTCCTCTACCCCTTACAGGGCACCACCAATGGGGACCTCAAGTTTATCAAAAATTATCCAGTCACCCTTAAGAAAATTCTTCAGCCCTTTGGTTGATTGGGCAATCTCCTCATCAGACTTAGCTTAGGTCAACTCCAAGCGCCTGTGCACCAACACCTAAAAGCCAAAAAAATTTCATTATTAGTCGTCATATATGTCGTTTGCAAATTAGAAATCATAGTAAGATGACATATGAATATATTACCTTCTCCCCTCGAAAAATGGCTTTGTCAATTGCAACATAACTGGGCTTCTTATAGTTAGCCTAATTCAGCAATATAGGATAAACATCTTGTACAGGTCTCGCATAAAAGTCACCGAGCAGAGGAATCCTTTCCATTGCCCAAACCTGCACATTCAAACCATGGACATATATGTCATAATATCGTAGGCAACATATTACATTAAATCCTCAATCAAACTACCAAAACAGCGTACCAACAATGCCAACACAAATCCGTTCACAATGTAAGTGGTTTTAGTTAGGGCCTTCCTTGCTTCCTCCAAGCCATGGAGGGTGTCCCAATATGCAATGTTACCCCCTAGATATGAATCGATCTCCTTAGATCATCCGCCAACAAAAAAAACCGCCAGTCCACCTTATGGTCCCACCCTCTACCCACAATGAAAGAAGTCAAAACTAGTACACTGGCCAACTTCACCGCATCATCATCACTTTTGCTTATGATGATCTTCTGGTATATCTGCTCCTTTGTTATGTGAAGCTTCTTCTTGCCGAACACCCTACAAAGTAAGGAGTCATTTCTCAAAACTTTTGGCACTGTTGGAAGGGATGGGAGCATTCAACCATACGCAGACCAGTTACTTGGGCAAATTCGGTGGGTGACAACTTCATCAAATAGGCTTCCGTCAATTGAAACCTATCACTCCCTGATGCATTTTTATTATGAGGTGCAAGGCTTGAAGGGGGAACATGAACTTCTCTATGTCAAACTGCAAGTATTTGCCAAAACATGATCCTTCAAAGAGTGTTGCTTGTTGTCTATGCTTATTTAAATGCTCTTTCAGCCTCCTTATGTAAGCAAAGGTTGATTTGGGATGAGGGTTGCCCTCATGGGCTCTACCCTTATCACCTTCCACTGCCTTGAATATCATTGAGGCATTATTTAGTATCTTCACCCTACAATGTTTGACAATTCCATTTTGCAAATGTGTTATATTTTATAATAATCATCTATGCAAATATATGGTAATATACATAACACGCACAACATGTTCATACCAGAGGTATTTTTCACATCAAGTTGAGCATGGTCATAATTTGGTGTGTAACCCACATGTACCACATACATATAGGCTAACATTTATGTAAACAACTCCCATTTTGCATCATACAAACAAAATTTGTAGTATATCAAATGCATGCACAATAAGCACCAAAAACATAATATAAGTTTGACAGTATAACTTACATACACTCTCCAAAAAATCCTTATCTACCCTTATGTAAACCTCATAATGTAATATTAGTAAAAAAAAATATCAAGTCTAACCCTATCAGTTAACTTTGTCAAAACCTTATATCATATGCCATAGAGTAGCCTATTATCAGTTCATCTACCCATATATAGACCTCACTATATCAAGTCTAATGCCAGCACAATGTATTTTGCAAAAAAATAAAAATAGAAACCTAAAATGTAATAGTCAATAGTTAGGCCCTATCAATTAACTTTGTTTTAAGCATATATACTTCCTTGAATAGTCTACCCCTATTTTTCATCAGATCACAATATCACAGAGAATGGTCAAAATAGCCACTAATGAGCAATAATTTCCAGACTTAGCCTAGCAACTACATTTCGACCCTCAAATAATTTTGGCCCGTGGTTTTGCATTCCTTAAAAGTCATCGATGCAAACTTAGCCCTATAGACACAATATACATTTGACAACATGAATGCCCCACACTCCTATTACTCTACCCATATATAGACCTAACTATATTAAGTCTAATGTCGGCATAATGTACTTTACAAAAAAGTAAAAATAGAAACCTAAAATGTAACAATCAACAGCTAGGCCCTATCACTTAATTTTGTTTTAAGCATATATACTTGCTTAAATAGTCTACCCTTATTTTTCGTCAGATCACATATCACAAAGAATGGTCAAAATCGCCACTAATGAGCAATAATTTCCAAACTTGCCTAGCAACTACATTTCGACCCTCAAATAATTTTGGCCCATAGTTTTGCATTGCTTAAAAGTCATCCATGTAAACTAAGATCCAAACCCACAATATACATTTTACAAAATGAATGCCCTACACTCCTATTAATTTACCCATATATAGACCTAACTATATCAAGTCTAATGCCGGCACATAGTACTTTGCAAAAAACAAGAAACCTAATATCTACTAGTCAACAGTTAGGCCCTATTAGTTAACTTTGTTTTAAGCATATATACTTACTTAAATGGTCTACCCTTCTTATTCATCAAATAATATCACATATTATAGAGAATGGTCAAATAAGCCACTAATGAGCATTATTTTCTAGACTTAGCCTAGCAATTAAATTTCAATCCTCAAAGACTTTTGGCCCATGGTTTTGCATTCCTTAAAAGTCATTCATGCAAACTTAGCCTCATACACACAATATACATTTGACAACATGAATGCCCCACACTTCTATTAATCTACTCATATATAGACCTAACTATTTCAAATCTAATGCTCACAAAAAGTACTTTGCAAAAATATTAAAACCTAAAATCTACTAGTCAATAGTTACGCTCTATCAGTTAACTTGGTTTTAAGCATATTTATTTGCTTAAATAGTCTACCATTCTTATTCATCATATCATATCACATATCACAGAGAATGGTAAAAAAAGCCACTAATGAGCATTATTTTCCAAACTTAGCATCGTAACTAAATTTCTATCCTTAGAGACTTTTGGACCATGCTTCTATGGTTCTTCAAAGCCATGACCCTAAACTAAGCACCAAACACACAATCTACGTTTAACAAGAACAATCTACCCATATATATACCAGACTTTATAGAGTTTATTGACCACACAATTTACTTTAAAGACTAACCTATAATGTACCAGTCAATAGTTAGTCCTTATCAGTTAACTTCTTCTATAGCATATAATATTGCTTCTATGGTCTCCCCCTTTGTATTCATCATATATCATATAACAGAGCATGGGTCCAACTTAACTAATCCGCTGTATTTTTCTTCCTTATCCTACCTACAAAATTTTTTTCATTAGAGATTTCCTTTTCATATTTTATCATGAGATCACATCCTTCAAATATTTAAATCAAATTTATCTTATGACATCAAATACACTAATCATAGTAGTACATACGTCCAATTTACACACCTATTATGAAATTTCTCATTTAACTTCCATTAAGATTACCAAGACACAATCTCAATAAATTTCAAACCAAACCATATAATACACCGAAACAAGATATTCGCTTCTTCAATTAACTATCCATGTTGTAGGATCTTACTTTGCCATTTATATCGTCTTCTATTGATCAACTGCTAGGGAGATTGGTGATCAGATGGCCAAGTGAAGAGGCAGAATGGAGATTAGGCCAAACACCAAAATGCGGGATGTGGCTGGCTGGATAAGAGGGACGGCGGGAATAGAGATTAGAATAAATGTCTTTGGAGGGGGGAAAGGTGGCCGCAATATATGTCTCCAGTTGTGAAATGACTACCACAGTGAGATCGCTAGAGTGGAGAGTGAATGATGGAAAAAAAATTGGAACTTTCTCACAATACCGGAGCAGCGAAAAATGGGACTGTAGGAGAGATAACAAAGGAGAATAAGGTGACGGAGGGGAGAAATTGCTAGATGACGAGTTGCCTGAAGGGAGTGCAAATCTCGGAACGGTCGAGAGTGCTAGAGGGAAAACCGAAATCTGAATTTGGGATGCAACCGGTGAAGTAGGGTTGTAACCTTTCATATCTATTACCCTAAGGGTATTATCGACAATTCAAGCGCGCGTGTGGGAAGCGGAGCATGCGCAAGTCTAATTGTGCAAAATCGAAATACCTGGCCTAAATTTGTATTTCGGCTATTTGTGGGGTCTATTTCAAAGAAAAAAAATTCCTTAGTTTGGGTATAGAAAAAAACTACCCGATCTTAATAAGTTGAGATTGAGTTTAAATTTGACCCAAATAATTAATTGGAACGAGGGGCCTAGAACAACACTTAATTGTCACTAAAGGCAACCTATGTCAGCTTCTTTCAGCTTTTGGGTTAATTTAGAAAAGGATAGAAACTTTCTACCACCAAAATTCATTTTTTCACATAAATCACCCTCTCACTTGATTTTTCTCCCCATCCTCTTTTCTCAGTCTTTCTCTGCTTCCATTACCCAAATTCTATTAGTGCCAACTAGAAATCACTATTGCTGCTACTCCGCCTGCATTGCCTTGAAATCCAAAAGCAAATCGATGATGCCACCACTCTGCAGTTCCTACCCTACTACTACCTATAAATCCTGCAACACTATTGAGAAATTTCAATGTTATATCGTTTTCCCAAGAGAGGTGTCACCTTCTGTTGTGCTTAATTTGTCCGGCAACTTTTGTTGGACTAGGGTATGCGCTTGGGCCTATTTTAGTCCATATTATTCGTGGTGCAGGTGAGACGGTACGGGCCATGGGATCTAAGGTTAGTAGGGGCGGTTGCGCCGACCCTACATGAGCTTATGTGACACAAATTTGTATGGGACCCGCATTCATCACACACACACATACTAAGCATGTGACTAGGATATGCATTAACATGTTGTGGGGCTTGGCTTGCGAATTATGTATCAACGGTTGGACCCATAGTTAGTGAGAGGTCGACCCTGTCACAAGCTTAGCCGTGTGCAGGGGGTCCAAGCCCCCGCGGGAGTCTGAGAGATAGAGCCTGCTCCCGTTGTGTTAGACCCTTGAGGATAAGCTAGAAATTTTAGTTGGAAAGCCCAACTTATTAATTTCATTCATATGCTCAATTAGAGAGGGATTAAGAGGGGTATTTAAGGGAGAAGAGTATGAGGAGAAGCTCTAATCACTTGGTGCATCCCCCTCTCCTCTCTCTCACCTAATCCACCTCCTTCCTCTCTCCTTGGTGCAGCCTCCCTCAAGTTTTTGGGGAAGAACTTGTTGGACGGCCCCTCTAATCCCCTCTCCTCCTCTTGACAAGGCAAACGAAGGGAATTGTGTTCCTCACTTATTTGGGCGTCAACATAGAGGCTTTGGGGCATCATCCTTGCTACCTTTTCATCCAAGAACAAAGTGGTAGAGGGATCAATAGATAAGAGGTAAAATCCCCTTCTCATCTTGATTCAATTCTAATCTATTGCAATCGGATGATGGTGTGAAGATTTGATGGCATGCTAGGGGCTGATCAGCCCAAGGCCAGTACATCTTTGATCCCAATTTCCATTTTTGATTAATTGCATGCTATGATATGGATAGTTTATTGCTCATAGAATTGCAAGTGCATGCTTGTTTGTGTAGTTTATCAATTAAAGATCCGAATTTTATGCTCTGCGCCATCCCCAAGGCCCCGGGAATGCCACACTTTTGCTAGTCAGCCACTCTACAATGGTATCGGAGCCCTAGGATTGGGGATTTACCTAATTTAGGGTTCTTGACGCTAGGAAGGGGGAAACCCTAAATTGATTAATCTACATATTCTATCCAAAGGGCTTAAAATTTAATATATTTGGAACTATTTTTTATGATTTGATTGCTAGAAATAGGTGATTAGTCAATTAATTGTGTTTTGTGCTTTTGGGCATGTGTAGGGGCAAAAGGGTAAATTCACCCGTGTGATGTTTGCCCAATTAATTTTCTCTAATCATTCCTTGATCACACACACTTTCTAGTCCAGCAAGAGTAATTAATTATTTTGTTTAGATTTAATTAATTTAGTAGATTCAATTTTTGTGTGAATTGACCATTTTAGACCAAGGAGCATTTTTGTCAATTCACATAGGCTGTGTAAGGACTTTCATCTTAAACTGGTCTACATTTAATTTTTTATATTATTTAATGGTTATTGTGTCGCTTAAGTTTTTTCTAATTTAATTCGGTGGTTTTTTAAAATAATTGGGGTGTTTCTTAATGTTTCAATCAATATGAATTTCATAATTATGAGTTTTAAGTGATTTTGGGTCAATTCTGAATTTGTGGGAATTTTTAGATTTTTCTCAAAAATTTTACAAATTAGAGTTTGGCGGGACCCCCCTGTAGGCTTCACTGGCAAATTTAGGCTTTTTGGTCCAAAACGTCCCTGACATCAAAGGAAGCCATTATAAAAAATTTCAGAATTTTTTTGGTCCTAATTTTTGGTTATATTTCCTAATTCTTGTTAAAAATTCTTTACACACCCTAAGTTTTAGTTAGGCTTACCCCAATCATTGCTATATAAGAAAAGGGGTTGTGCCATTTCCAAATTGGGACTATGTTGTGTAATGAGGTTTAGAGCTTAATCCCTAATTAGGCTCAAAGAGGAATCAATTAGAGTTATGTTCTTCCCTAATCCATACTTGATACTTAGGGTTTTTCTTAATCCTCTCTTAAATCTACCTTCCTCAATTGATTCAATCCATTTTTAAAGTATTTACTCACTGTTTTACTTCCCTATTTCAAAGCCTAACCTTCAAATTTTCATTTTTAAGTTTCCAAAGCTCTAGATCTAGGGTTTGCTTTATGATTTTCAAGACTAAATCAAGTTTAGGTGTGTTTTAACATAAAAATCTTGTTTTTGGAAGGTTTCGAAGGTGATTTAAAGATTAATCCAACTCAAATCTAGTGGAGAGGTAATGTGTTTTCAAATCTCAGCCTTGTTGTGGTAAAAATCTCGATTTTTATGATTTTACTTGAATGGGTTTATTTGATTAGGGCTTTAATGGTAAATGTATGAAATGTTAATTTCTTGTCTTGATTTCTTAGGGTTTTACCTTGGAATGTGTTAAATTAGCTTTTTGGAATGTTTGATTAAGTTTTTTATGAAGGTTTTAAGGTTCTTTAATGGTGTCTCGATTTTGTATTTCAAAAGGAAGAAGAAGGCTCGAACTACGTGTTGGCGATCGATTGGGCCAACTGGCCGATTGATTGGCTATACAACAATTCTACCATTTTTTATTCTTATGCTCATTTCAGTGTTTTTACTTCAATTGATGATTCTAATAGTTATGGGAAGTGTTTTATGTTGGAATTAAGCTATTGGAATGGTGTGGAATTGATGATGGAGATGTATGAAGTATGCTTAAGTATTTTTTATGTGGTATAATATGTTAATAGTTATACATGTTAACATTTCATTTCCTTGAATCTATGAATGATGAAATTCTCATGATTGGAGAAAGTTTCCAGCAGGGACATTACATGTTAAATGCTAAGACATGTCATCTTATAATGAGAATGGATTGTGGGTAAATGATGTTATTATGTAATGGCTTCATGTATAGAATAATCATGCTTGTAGGGGTTGAGCCTTTGATCTCACATGAATGGATTTGTGGTTTATAGTAGATTTCACCCTAGATTTTAGTATGAAATCATGTTTTGAATGTGTTTAAGCATGTATATATTGCCTTATGAGCTTATGTCAAAGCATTGATCATGTGCTTAGGATATGCTTGAACACGCACATGTGGGGAATCTACTATGAAACCGTAGTTAATTATGATTTAATTATGATGCATGAGGGGACTAGTGGGAGCACATTCTATGGGTTGGAGTTCACATAGATCTTGCTCATGGATATATCATGATATAATGCATCGTAGAACAGACTTCATAAATGAGATTTTACCAATGTTTAGCTTGAATTGATTGATTGTATGCAATGATGTGAGATTGCGTACTAGATTAATCGATCGATGACTTAATTAGAATTTTGTTGGTCCGAAAGGACATGATTTTGATTTTAGTTCTTGTGTGGAACATGTATACTCCCCAGTTTGAGTCTAGTTAAATTAAGTTATGTGGGGACGAGTTGTGTACTTGTCTTGTGGATGAGTGGACCCTGAGAATCCAAAGTGGTACGTCTTAGTACACCGGCTAGCACTTGTTCTAGGGTAACCTGTCTGGGAATTCAGGCTCTCCCCCACCGCAAGAGATGTCCCTGGGAGAGCACACCTGCTCTAGGTTCTCTATGTGAGAATCGGATATCCTTGGCCAGGATCATCGTGAGCAAGCAACATTAGGGTTTGACCACCCTGACCTCTTATACTTCCTGTGTGGAAAGTGGACCACGTCTCGCCTTTGTGGCCTTGATTGTGTCCCACCTATGTGGCAATGCTTGTATTTAGTCCTTGAAGGAAGCATTCACCATTTGTGCTGATGCATGTGTATTATGAATATTGTGCCCAGGATTGCATGGATTGTGTAAGGACTATTTGACACATGTGATTAGGAGTTATTATGCATAAATATGTATCATGTGTTTGACATGTTTGTCGTGCAGGGTGAATGAAGATGGGATAAGAATGTATAATCTGAATTGTGTACATGAGACACTATTATGCAGGTTTATGTGATATGAACACATGATTTGAAATCGTGTAGATGAGACACTATTATGGAGGCTTATGTGATATGGTTGCTATTTTGGTAATTTTGCACCAAATTTTTTTGGACATAAAATTGAAATTCCAGCAGTCCCTAGAGGTGTTTATTTGTAATTTTTGTGCTGATTGGGGTTGTTTAAAGGATTTCATAAATCATAAACACATACTTGCACAATTATGGTAACTTTCCTTAAATGTAGTAAGGGGTCTTTCACTTGATAGTGATTTAAGTCTTATTTAGGTGTAATTAAATTAATTAACTCAGCATAATATAATTTAATAATTTGCTTTATTGATAGATTGAGTGACTCTAAACAATAATTACTTAAGAAGCTTTTGGCCAAGCATAGTATTAATTCCTTCTCTTTGCCTTATTTTCAGGAGTTGCACAATGGCTTCCAAGATTATCACCTCATAATTAGGGAAGACTGAAAAGTTGAATGCTAATAATTACTTGGTGTAGAAGAGGAGCATACATCATATCCTCACTCTCTCTGATCTTGCTCATGTCATAGAATAGGTCATTGAGCTACAACTAGAGAATTGTTCAGCTGTTCAGAAGAAAGCCTATGATAAACTGAAGGATGATGACAACAAGGCTAGGTTTACCATTCTTACTTTCATGGAGCCTAATATGGAAAGGTTCTTTGAAAAGTATAAGACTTCTAAAGAGATGCTGGAGGCTGTATCTATAAGTTATGGGGAGCAGACTGAGGCTCATAAGAGAATGTTGCACTCTAAGTACCAGAATTCTAGGACGAAGGAGGGAGATGATGTGAATAGGCACCTGAGTGCCATGTTCATGATTGCTGATGACCTGGAGACACTAGATGACCCCATATCTGAGGGAGTCCAAGGGTCCATTGTGTTGAACAACCTCCCTAAGTCTTGGGAGAGTGTGGTGGTCTACCTCAACATAAGTGACCAGAAGCTTACAATGGAGGCTTTGGCTGCCAAGCTTAGGCTTTAATAGGAAAGGAGGAACTATGTGAATGCTGCAGGTGTTGCTACTACCAACTAGCACAAAGCTCTGGTGGAGGCAAGAAAGGTGGACAGGGGCTAGGTCCTTCAAAGAAAAGGGGGGAAAGGACTCATAACAAGGGCAATGACAAGGAGAATAACAAACCCCAATGTGCTTGCTTCAAGTGTGGCTAGGTGGGCCACATCAAGGCTAATTGTCCCCGGAAGGATGGCCAGACAAGCAACAACAACAAGGGCAAGAACAGGGAAATTGTGCATGTTGTCTCAGAGATGATGATAGTTGATATCAAGGAGAAGTTTTGGTGGTTGGATTCTGGATCCACTGTATATGTGCCTTATTCTAGGGGGTTTAAGGGTGAGATGATCAATCTCATGCCTGGCCAGAACAAAGTCTTTATGGGAAACAACACATACTACGAGGTCGAGGGCATGGGGACTTATAGGATCCCTATAAAGGAAGGGTCTAGCCTAGTGCTTACTAATGTACTCTTTGTTCTCCATCAAGAGGAATCTGATTTCAATCCTTATTCTGACTAAGAAGGGATTTGAAGTAGATTCAAGGGGAACAAAGCCATTGTGGGCAAGGGTGGATATGTGCTTTTTACTACTTCTTTAGTAGATGGTCTTTATTGTTTGGATGTAATGGACTTTCTTAAATCTAATGAAATAAGCTCTTCTGAGTATCTTGTATTGTCTATGGATGATGCCCTACTATGGCATATGCATTTGTGTCATGTGAATGTAGACAATCTATATAGGATGTCGAATGTGGGGTTCTTACCCAAAATATCTAAAGACCTATATGTATGTGAGGATTGCTTATCGGGAAAGATGAGCAGACAATCCTTCCAAAAGGGACAAATGGCAAATGAATTGTTAGGGGTAGTGCATTCTGATATCTGTGGGCCCTTAAATGTTCAGACGCATAGAGGGATGATATATTTCATCACATTTATAGATGACTATTTGAGATATGGGTACATGTATCTAATAAATAGGAAGTTTGATGCCTTAGATAAATTCAAGGAATTTAAAACTTGAGGTAGAGACCCAGTTATGTAGGAAAGTAAAAATCTTGAGGACTGACAAAAGTGGCAAGTGCACCTCTTACCTGTTTAAGGATTACTGTACCGATCAAAGAATAGTTCATGAATACACCCTACCATACACTCCATAGCAAAATAGAGTGGCAGAAAGGCATAATTGGACACTTATAGACATGGTAACGTCTATGTTAAATCACTCTAAGTTAGGAACCAACTTCTGGGGTGACACTTTAGGCAGTGGGGGTAATTGAGTCTTGAGACGCTTATTTCTTGGAGAAAGAATTAAACCCTAGAATACCTAACAAAAGAGTAGATTTGTTTCAGATTGTAAAAGAGGCCGGTCCTAGCACTTCCCCAAATGAAGTACTTGGATTAGGTCAAAACCAAACCGGACATGAACCCAGGGCATTGAGGGAAAAATGACCTTCAACACAGTTGAGGGACTTCTATACAATGCTAGGGGAAGACAACATCACGTTAGATGAACCCCTTTTAGATGACCCGATTACCCTTGAGCAAACTTTGAGTCTTCCAATTTCTCAAGAATTGTAGAATACTATTCAAGAAGAGATGAACTCTATCCTAAAGAACAAGGTATGGGAGATAGTGGATCTACCTAAAGGGCAGAAGCCCATTGGGTGTAAATAAATCTTCAAAAAGAAGCTTAAGGCAGACGAGTCAATAAATAAGTACAAAGCGAATTAGTGGCCAAAGGGTTCACCTAGGTGTATGGGATGGACATTAAAGAGATAGTACTCTCCTGTGTCAAGATTTGACTCAATCAGATGTCTCTTGGCATGTGTTGCTCACTTTGATTTAGAGCTGCACCAAATAGATGTAAAGATTGCCTTTCTAAATAGAGATTTAGAAGAGGAGATTTATATAGAACAACCTGAGGGTTTTGTAGTTCCTAGAGATGAACACAAGGTGTGCAAGCTAAAAAACTCATTGTATTGCCTAAAATAATCTCCAAAGCAATGGTACTTCACTTTTCATAAGGTGATTGGTGAGTATGGGTTCATAGTGAACAAGCACGATCACTATGTTTATACCTTACGAGATGGGGTAATGTATATGACGTTGTCATTGTATGTAGACGACATACTCTTGATGGGGAATGACTTAAGTTTGATTGTGAGTTTGAAGGAATGACTCAAAACCCAGTTTGAGATGAAAGACATGGGTGAGGCATCCTACATACTTGGGATGACGATTGATAGAGATAGAAAGGCTAGAAAGCTAATTATATCTCAAAAATTATACATATAGAGCGCTCTCAAATGCTTCAATGTCATTGGTTGGAAAGTCATTGAGTCCCCTATTTACAAGGGTACAATGTTGTCTAAGAGTATGGCTCCTTGGACTGAGGAAGATAGACTCCAAATAGAGTCAGTACCATATGCACAGGCTATTAGCAACTTAACGTATGTCATGACCTATACAAGGCTTGATTTGAGTTTTGTAGTAGGCTTACTGAGCTGTTACTAAGCAAACCCAGGACTTCAGCACTAGCAAGCAATGAAGAGGGTATTTTGGTACCTTCTAGGTTTTAAGAGTTTAAAACTCACTTATCAGGCAGTGAGTCTGTCATTGACTGGATATAGTGATTCAGACTATGCGGGGGATCCAGATGATAGGAAATCCATTGCTGGATTTGTCTTCATGTTTGGAGGCATGGCTATATCAAGGGCAACTAAGAAACAAAAGAGTGTTTCCAAGTCTACGATGAAAGTTGAGTTTTATGCATGCAGTATTGCGGCTTCCCATGCAATATGTATAAATGAGTTTCTAGCAAGATTAAGGATAGAAAACTGGACTGATGCTCCTGTCCAGATTTATTGGATTATCTGGCAACAATGTCAAGACTTAAGAATGGAGAGATCAGTACCAGAGGTAAGCATATTGATGTGCATTACTATTACATTTTCGACATGCTACAGAGGAGAAAAGTTATGGTGAGTCATAATTCCTATTACTAAGATGTTGGCAGATCCGTTCACTAAGGCCTTAATGACGGATCTATTTTCTAAGCATGCTCATAGTATTAGTCTTCGACAGGATTAGCGCAAGTCACTGTCGGACAATATGAGCCCTTCACCCATAGTGGGGGATGTTGGACCAGGGCACATGCTCAGGCCCATTTTAGTACACATTATTCGCAGTACAGGTGAGCTGCTATGGGCCATGGGGTTCAAGGTTAGTGGGGGTGGTCGTGCCGATCCCACATGAGCCTTCGTGACACAAATTCGTATGGGACCCATATTCATCACACACGCACACTAGGCATGTGAATAGGATATGCATTAACATATTGTGGGGCCCGGCTTGCGAATTATGTATCGATGGTTGGACCCATGGTAAGCGAGGGGTCGACCCTGTCGCGGGCTTAGCTATGTGCAGGGGGTCCAAGCCCCCGCAGGATCTAAGAGACAGAGCATACTCCCATTGTGTCAGACCCTCGGAGATAAGCCAAAAATTTCAACAGGAAAGCCCAACTTTTTAAGCCCATTCATATGCCCAATTAGAGAGTTAAGAGGGATATTTGAGGGAGAAGAGTGAGAGGAGAAGATCTAATCACTTGGTGCATGCCCCTCTCCTCTCTCTCACCCAATCCGCCCCCTTCATCTTTCCTTGGTGCGGCCTTCCTCAAGTTTTTGGGGAAAAAAGTGTTGGCCGCCCCCTTTGATCCCCTCTCCTCCTTCTCTTGACGAGGAAAATGAAGAGGATTAAGTTCATCACTGATTTGGGCGTCAACATAGTGTCTTCAGGTAATCATCCTTGCTGATTTTTCATCCAAAAACAAGGTGGTAGAGGGATCAACAAATAAGGGGTAAAATCCCCTTCTCTTCTTGAGTCACTTTTAAACTATTAATCAGATGTTGGTGTGAAGATTTGATGGCATGCTAAGGGATAATCAACCCAAGGTAAGTACGTCTTTGATCCCAATTTTTATTTTGATTAATTGCTTGCTTTGATATGGATAGTTTATTGCTCATAGAATTGCAATTGCATGCTTGCCAACTTTTTATTGCCAAAGTCAATCTT
Organism: Saururus chinensis; assembly: GCA_035235625.1. Lineage (NCBI taxonomy): Eukaryota > Viridiplantae > Streptophyta > Magnoliopsida > Piperales > Saururaceae > Saururus > Saururus chinensis. Next base: position 27,533,206 of record CP141144.1, read on the forward strand.
TAAAACTATTTTTAGGTATTGATTTAAAGCAACCAATTGGTGAGCTCCAGGAGACGGCGAGTTTAAGTAGGGAGTTGGCACTGGTTACAGCTCCCAGTAGTAAAGAAAGTCATATGATTAAAAGCAAATTAGTTTGTGTCTTTTGTTTGTCTTTCATATTAGCTACTTTGGACTTTAGAACAATCTTCGAGGCATTAGACCGCAATTTACTATTTTATTTGTAATATATGGTATGTTGCGGTGAACATCTTTACCTTAACTTGTAATATGTACTTACTTGAAGGAAAGTTGAAGCGTTCTTGGTTATCCTTTCCACCATATGTCTTTATGACTTTATATGCCTATTGGATACTTTGAAATAAATTGAAATTTTATTTTGGCCTTAGGCTGGTGGGTTTGACAAACTTTTTCTTGATAGCTTGTATGAGGATGAGGAAGCTAGGCAACAATACTATCAAAATGATGTAATTGAGCATTTTTGTAATAATGTCAAGGGTAGTTGCATTGTGTACCACCCTTCCTCTAGCCTACTAGCAAAAAAGGGTATCAATTAGTAAATTCTTCTTATCGCTTGCCTTATGATGAAGAAGAGGCATATCAAATTTCAATCAAGACTTTGAAGGCCTTGTTAAAGAAAGGAAGCCAAAATTTTGGCACCGTGTATGAATAAGAATGACAGATGATGACCCCTTGTCTCAAATCAGTACATTTTGTAATTATTATAGACATTCTATTAGTTTACAAGGAATCAAACTAGTATAACATTAGTAGTATGTAGTCCCATGAATTGTGACTAGCTAAGAATGCCCACTATGTGAATTTCTTAAGGCTTATGTGCATCTTTTTGTAAATCACCATTTCTACCAATGGTGCAACAGGTCTTTAATTACAACCTTTGGAACACTTGCAAGTAATTGAAGGTTGGCCCCCAAGTGGTTATTTGTAAGATCCCTAAATCCTAAATATGTTAATTTAATTAAAATTTGTTGTTATTATATAGTTTTAGTATTAATTTTGTTAGTTTGACTAGTTTTGTGATTTAAGTTAATGATGATTTTATTCAATGTGTTCTTCATTTTATTGGTTTTTAAGTTAAACTAAGTCAATTCAAATTTTTCTGAAATTTTTGGAATTTTGGCAATTTTTCAGAAAAAGTTAGGGCATGGGCCCACGTTCGTAATTTGGGATGATGGGTCCCACGTTCAATAATTAAGTGTTCAAAAATTTTTAAACTTCGTTTTGTACTCTAAATAAACAAATTTCCCATTTTTAGTAGTAAATTCAATTTGTACCCCAATTTTCTATTAGGTATACCCCATCATTTTCTATAAATAGAAAGTTCTAGCTTCATTTCCATATGGGAATAGCTGGAATCTGGAAGCTAAGAGGCCCTTATCCCCATTCCATAAGAGGAAAGCTTGATTAAGATAAGATTAGTGTTGATTTTTTTTCTCATTAATCTCTTACGGTTTTGACTAATCTTTCTCAATCCCAACTTTTCCAAGGTTAAATCTTGTTTTACACCACTAAAGTTTCTGATTTTATTCAATATTTTAAACCTCTAATGAGGGATTTCATTTTGGAACTAAACAAACCCTAAATCTACAAGTTTCCAAGTGATTAAGGATTTAATAATTAGATTTATTAATGTATTAACAAAAACCTTAAATGTGGGTAGGGATTTAAAGAGAATGTGTCATGGCTGGGGCTTTCTAAATAACATTTTTGAAGTAAATGCAGCAGAAAAATTGAGTAATTTTTTTCTTTTCTTTTTACTCAAATCGAAATCATGGAAACTATCGACTAAATTAAACCCCAAGCCGTGACTGCCATTTTTCCAACATACTGATAACATCAAACCATGAATAACACTAATAGTCGATAAAATTCATTAAATACAAAGTCATGTCTCATCCATGTGCAGAATCTAATAACCAACTGAGAATAACAAATAAAGTATGTAATGGAAACTCTCGTGCCTTATAACAATCTAATGAAAATAAATCAAATCCTACTTGGAAGCAGTGATTCTCCCCTCCATGAATCTAGCTACTCTGCTACTCCTCCTTTGAGGAACCTGCATCATGAAGATGCATGAGTATACCCACTTATACTCAATAAGATCAAACAAGTTTATAAAACCCATTGAGGGACTAAACTTTGGTTTTTAATTATTATTCATAGACCATTGATATGATTTTAGTAAGGAGGAGCCATGATTAAATTAAGATAGCATGTGTGTAGTATGTCAATGGGTTGTTCATAATACATATCCCTATACTTAGGATTGAATGCTACTATAATATACATACACATGTGAGGGTAATTATGGTGATTGTTATGATTAAAAATGATGCATGTATGGATAATGGGAGCACGTTTCATGAATTAGGATTCATGTAGTTATTGCCTAAGCATGTACTATGTTGCATGCATCATGAAAGTATTTTATGAATGAGATTAATCGAGATTAGCCATGACTGATTGATTAGATACAATTGGATGATGTTGTTTACCGGATTAATCGACCAATGGCTTTTTTATTCAGTTTTACATCTAAAATGACGGGGTTTTATGTCCCTCAAGGACGTGTTTTCATCCATGGGTTGAGAAGAGCAACAATGCTATAAGGAGACCAAACTATTGAGACCACGTGGACCCTGAGAATTCAAGCTGGTATAATCGAGTGCACTGGCTTACCAGGGGGTGTCTTCCCCATTAGGGAATTTACCCAAACTGCGAATTATTTTCGACTTTCCAATCGGGGATTGTCTTGAGTGAGCAGGAACTGCTTAAACTTTGGCCTATTAAGAACAGTTGTTTCATTGATATGAATGATTATGATAGTGTGTTTGAGACAATTTTCATGCATGATCAATATTTATAGATATGAATGAATATGATTATATACTAGCGACACTTCTCATGCAGGTTGAATATTTTATAGATATGCATGAATATGTATAGTGTATTTGAAACACTTTTAAAGCAAGATGGTTATTTATGGATATGTATAATGTGTTTGAGACAATTTTTATTAAAGATTATTGTGCATAGATAAGTATAGTATTTTTGAGACATTTTTTTATGCAGGACAGTTGTTTATGAATATGTATATATATGTATAATGTGTTTGAGACACTTATCATACAAGATGAATGTTTATGAAGAAGAATGAATTCGTATGAATATTTATAGTGTTAGAAACCCTCTTCATGCAGGATGTATATTTTTTTTAAACGATTATTCATGCGAAGTATGATATGTTGATATATTTTCGTGCAAGATAATTACTTATGTGTATGTTTAAGTAATAAGAAAGTAATTAGAAAGGAGATGATATATGATATGTTTGATGTAATAGACTATGTCTAATGCCATGTTGTTTTCAGATTTATCTTTTCGATGTTTAAAACCTTACTGAGTTTTATACTCACCTAATTTTCTCTTATGTTTTTCATTTTGGGGCTGCATGGTGTGACATGTAGATGATCAAGTCCCTTTTTATAAGGTGCATGTGGATAATTATCGAGAGTAGGCATGGGAGTCTAAAGATCTTACTATCTTCACTTGTTTATTCTGTTATTGTACTAGAATGTCATGTTTGGTTGACTTTGTCTTTAACTTTATTAGCCATTATGGCTTTAGACTTATTTAAAATATTATGACTTAAACTATGTTTGACGGCTTAGTATTGTAAGATTGTGGGTTCAAGAGTTGAGGACTAATTCAAATTTGATGTCCTTTATATTTTTCCTGTACAAAGATAAAGTTGTGCGCTAATTTGTGTTTGTTATATGCATTAGAGGGGTAAAGTCTTCCTCAATTCAACACTTGTTCGCCCCCATGTACTTCGACCGTCCTTTGCACCGGATTCAACTCGGGTCAAGCGGGTGTCGGGGCGTGACATTATTGAAAGTCTAAACTATATTAAAAGTGAGTATTATTACTTACTATCTTTACACTATTGAAGAGTGTAACTATTTACTGTCTATACCCTATTGAAGAGAGTAAATATTTATGATAATATGAAACCAATTTATGAAATAAACAACCAAACTCAAATTTGATTACATAAAGGTTGCTATCAAATTATTGTTGGTTCTCACATCATATATGCTTACTCTCGCAAAATACTTGTACACTAAGATTATTTCATTATAATGTGAAGTAGATTGGTATATAATTTTTACCACAAGAACAAGCTATCAAACAAAAAATGAATTGTACAACAAGACATTGTGCTTTCCGCAAAAAAATTATTTTTAGACATATTTACTAAGTATGTGTTCATTATGTGAAATGTTTAAATATTATATTATTGATTGTATCAACATGAAATGAACCTATTTATAGTATAACAAAAAAATGAGCTACATGTGTACATAATCAAGAAATCTTGTCATGTTTCCACAATTTAACAACATGAAATGAGTGTGATAAAGAAGGGAATTGGGGAATTGAGGGGTGAAGGAGGCGTAGGAAATGAACCTTTGAATCCACCAAGGTTTCCGCCAAAATCCATGGGACAGAGGGCTTACCGGAATATGCCAGTAAGTTGTTGGAATCCACCAATAGAGGAGAAAAATTTTCAGTTACTCAAATTCATCATCTAAATAAAGCCTTACAATTGGACAAGACTCCATGTGAAATTAGGAACATAATACTAAATCCAAAGTCCTAAGATACTAAATAAAAACTTCCAAATAAAACTCCCAAATAAAACTCCTAAAAGAGGACCCACATGAAAACTAGGCCAAAAAACAAAGAATTGATGGATGGATGACGTGTTGGAATAAGCAATAGACGAAAATGGACCCCATGTAGAACAAACAGAACTTGAATGCAAACTAGGCCGAGAGCTATGGTGTATCATAGCCACTGAGGAAATAATAGAGTGAAGTTGTCTTCCTCTGTGTCGTACTTGTAGGAACACAATAACGTTCGTGAAGCTCGTGTGGAAGGCACTGAAGAAGGGCTAAAAATGGCAGAGGGCATGGTAAAGTGCACTGCTGCAGAATTTTAACACACTACTTAGTTCACTAATTCAACTCTACAGTGAACTTTCAACCAATCCAAGGTCACCATTGCACATTTTAGCATTTAGCATATGCCAACAAGGAATCAGCAGAAAAAAGAATATGGATAATAGCAACACAAAGAAGCAACATATGAAGTTCTAAATCAAGTTTATCGTTAATATTTCAAGGTAATTATACCAAACATATAATGGTACATTCGCAAAGGTAAAGGAAATCAATCTAGAAAGGACATCGCAATCCTAGCCGCCAGCAAATCCTGTATCTGGATCGCCACCAAGACTTTAGTTGGTGCCAGTGACAACCTAGAGCTGGCAAGGAAGGTGTTGCTGTCCAGTGGCGAGAAATCTAACCAGTTAAATTTGAACTCTGAAATGAAATCAAGCTAAGCCCAACCAATTTGCAATAGATAAAGCCTTCATATAACGGATCTTATAGAAGGAAGCATTCAACTGCAACAAGAAATTATATTTCAAAAGAAATCAAAGCGAGATTTTAAACGGCAAAAATCATTTCTTGGGAATACAACAACAAGAAAGAAAGAAGAAATGACGCAAGATTGACTTGAAATTACTGAACCGCAAAAGCAAAACTCAGATTCATAGAAACCTTCACTTAGCATATGACCAATGTCAATATCAAAGATTACTAAGAAGAGAAATCATTGCGCTAGAATACTTCAAAAATCAAATGCAAAACAAGTTCTTTACATTGGAACCCGACAGAAATTAGACATGCAACATGTTCTTTAGAATTACCATTATGAACAGTGCTTCTTACTTCATGACACTATGACAGCCCCTACAGAATTTGAACATACTACCTAGTTCACCTATTCAACTCTATAGTGAGCTTTCAACCAATCCCAAATCACTATTGCACATTTTAGCATTCAGCAAATGCCAACATGGATCAGTAGAGAAAAGAATATGGACAATAGCAACACAAAGAAGCCACATATGAAGTTCTAAATCAAGTTTATCGTTAATATTTCAAGGTAGTTATATCAAACATATAAAGGCACATTCGTAAAGATAAAGGAAATCAATCTAGAAAGGACATCACACAATCCCAGCCAGTAAATCCTGTACGTCAGCCTAGAGCTGGCAAGGAAGGTGGTGCTGTCCAGTGGCGAGGAATCAAACCAGTTAAATTTTAACCCTGAAATGAAATCAAGCTATGCCCAACCCATTTGCCGCAGATAAAGCCTTGCATATAACAGATCTTATAGAAATTGTCTTTCAAAAGAAATTAAAGAGAGATTTTAAAAGGCAAAAATCATTGCTTGGGAATGCAACAACAAGAAATGACACAAGACTGACTTGAAATTACTGCACGTAAGAAAGAAAATTAACAAAGATTCTTGAATAAGCAAAACTCAGATTTATAGAAATCTTGGCTTAGCTTATGACCAATCTCATTATGGTAGAATAATTCAAAAATCAAGTACAAAACAAATTCTTTATATCGGAACCCGACTGAAATTAGACATGCAACATGTTTTTGGAATTACCATTATGATCATATCATTCGCAAACCCAAAAAATTAAGAATGTGAGCACCCCTAAGAGAGGGACGCCTCCAACTCTCTCATTTGCGCAGTTTCGGCCGCACATTCGTGAATTACCGTATTATTCTCGCCAAGAAACAGCTCCAACTTTCTCATTGCCTCGTCTTCCTCCTCCCTCAAAACATTTTCTTTCATCTCAGTAATGCGAGACAAGACTTGGGCCTTCAACGCCTCCAAATCTCCCTGCAGACCCATCAACCCTTCCAACCCCAAGAGCAAGAACTGCTCCCATCGTGGAATCCGTGGTCGTTGGAATCGGATTGACCAGTGAGGAAGCCATCACTGACGGAGTCCACGGAACTGGGGTAGGCGAAGGTGAAGGGCCTTCCGGTGGATGAGAAGACGACAATGGCAGTCCGGAGGCCAGCCGAGACGCTGGCCTTGGATGCCTTCTTGAAGAGGCCAGCCCGCCTCTTGGAGAATGTGACGTGCCGGCGGCTCTTGTCTTGCACGAACTCGATGGTAGACCGCCTCTGCCCCATCGTCGACGGAATAGATCAATTATTCTCGTGCTTTCTCTCTTGTCGAAGGCAAAGACAAAGCAGCTTCTCACTCGAGAGTCGAGAGGACGAGACAGGGAGGATAACGACGGCATTGAGGAGAGTCGGGAGGACAACGAGGCTTTAAATAAGTCGGTGGCGGTGTCTTGAAATCGCGTACTTAGATATGGGCCCGTTGCGTGTAGCCTTATGGATGAAGCTGCAAATAATACGGCCCGCGAGCATGCTCGGCCCAGCCTGAAAATTAGCCTTGAAAATTAAGTTATAGAATGGTCCATGTTTTAAATATAAAATTTTATTAATTTTTGGGCCAGGCCTGAATATAAAATAAAAATAACAAAAATTTGGCCCAACTTGCAATGCTAAATATAATATAATAATTTTTATTTGTCAAATAGAATGTACTAATGATTGTTATTTATCAAATAGAATAAAATAATTTTTTTATATAATTACTTAGTTTTTAAATTTCTCTTATATTTATTTCTCTACTCAAAATATAGATTTATCATCTTAGATAGTAAAATACTTTAAAGTTAAAAAAAAATTATATCACTTCTGTTTCGGCCCGAAAGCCCGTGGCCTGGCCTATGCCCGTCTAAATTTTAGGCCGGGCTAAATTTTTTAACTTTAGCTACGAGCTTAGGCCGGACCTTGAAAATTTTTTCCGAGCTTGGGCCTACCCTGGCCCATCAGGGCCCAACCAGTTTGTAGCCCTATTCATGGATCTGCCACGCCCACCAATGTGAAAAAATGACGTAGGCCTAAAGAGCGTGGATATGTGGCATGAAACAATAAAGATAATAAATTTTTTATTCCATAAAGTGTGGATGTGTTGCATGAAATAATAAAATAATAATTTTTTTATCAATAAAAAGTTGGGGAGGTGAAAAAGGTGGTAGTGGTGGCGGAGGACTCCAAACATTAGGGAGGAGGAGGTCATGGTAGTGGTAGAGGACTCCAAATGTTAGGGAGGTCGAGTCCTAGAATCTTCAACATTTTCTAAAAGAATCCTCATTTTTCATCTTTGCGTCTTTTTTAACCTTTTTACTCTCACCCTCTCATCGTCTCCTTCTGTTTGAATTCTAGTGTCAAGGCGTCTTCTTTACAACTCCCAAGGAATACTTCTGTAGTCAATTCTCCCACCCTCTCTGCAAAAGAAGAGACTTACACCTCCCTGTAGTGGCGATGCTTCCACGCTCCACCACCTTTTGCCTCCTCTTCTATAGTCATACTCATTGCAAATCTCTCCCCTTCTCTGACCCCTACCATTCTTTAATATGAAATCCTATCATCTCATTGCCAAGCTAGATTGCAGCAGGAGAAAAGGAACCGTGCATATGCCAACCTTGCTTCATGGTGGCCCTAGGAGAGGTGGTGGTCAAGGTGGACCAAAGAAAAGAAATTTCAATATAAAGTTGAAGAAAGCTCAAGGTAGAGATAATAACAACAACAAAAACTCAAGGGGGCTTGCTTTAAATGTAGCCAGATGGGTCATTTTTAAAGCAGCTACCCAAATAGGGATTAAGGGTGAAAGGCAAATTAGAAAGAGAAGCACATAGTATGTATGATTTCTGAGGCACTGTAGCATAATCTAATGGAAAGAGCTGGTGGCTGGACTCTGCAACTACTAAGCATGTGGCCATGGTCAAGGGAGACAAAACAATTTCTTTGACTCCATGACAATACAAGATTTATATGAGAAACAATACCTATTGTGATTCCACTTCCTCATAAGATGAACTTAGTGCATACTGATGTTTTGTTTGTCATTTCCATTAGAATGAACATTCTCAATTTCCCTTCTCACTAGCAAGGGGCTTGTGACTAGGTTCAAGGGGAAGAAGGCCACAGTAGGCAAGGATAACAAAATCTTATTTTCTGTAATATTTTGTGATAGTTTATTTAAACTTAATGTAGTAGACCACTCTTAATTAATACAATAGCTAAGTTTGATTATATTGTGTGTTTGCCTGATGTTAATTTTTTATTGTAGCATTTGAGATTATTCATGTCCATGTGAACAAATTACATAGTATGTACAACATTGGACTTCTCCCTAAACTGTCGAGGGATTTACATATGTGTAAAGATTGTTTGGCAGGCAAGATAAGTAGGCAACCTTTTCCAAAGGGGCAGTGTGCCACAAACCTTTTAGAGGTAGTACCTATGAATGTTTAAACACATAGGGGAATAGTATATTTTATTACCTTCATTGATGACTATACTAAATATGACTATATGTACCTTCTAAAAATAAAATCAAAAGCCTTTGCAAAATTTAAGGAATTTAAGGTTGACGTAGAAACTCAATTAAGAAGGTCACTTAAAGTCTTAAGAATGGACAAAGGTGGTGAATACATCTCTCATGAGTTTAAGAACTAATTTGCAAACTTAGGAATAGTGCATCAATATATACTACCCTAAACTCCTCAAAAAAATGAAAAGTTGCTTAAAGGAGAAATAGAATATTTATACATATGGTTAGATTAATATTAAACAACTCAGAACTAGTAACCAACTTTTGGGAAGAGGCGTTAGACTCCGTTGTCTATGTTCTAAACCATATACTATCTAAAGTTATCAAAAGGACATCATATGAGTTATCAACGGGCAAATGTCCAAACTTAAGTCACCTTAGAGTGTGGGGGCCAAAGGCACATGAAAATGTGTCATACCCGCATATACGAAAATTAGACCCTAAAACAAAAATGTAACATTATAGGATATAGTGAATACTCTAAGGGTATAGATTTGTAGTGCACTATTTTAACAGGACAGTGAGGATTAATGAATCTAGGGATGCTTATCTCCTAAAGGAAGACATTGACCGAAAAATTCCTAATAAGAGAGTAGAACTGTTTGAAGTAGGGAAAGAGAAAGACATCACTACTATTTCTGAGGAGTTTATAGGATATAAACCAAGTAGTGAAACTAAACCGAAGGAGGTAAGAGAAAGAAGACCATCAACCTTGTAGCGTGACTTCTATGCTATGTTGCAAGAAGATGAAGTAACAATAGATGAACTCTTTTCTGATGACCCATTAACCTATGATTAGGCTATGGATAGTTCAAATTCCAAGGAATATCTGGTAGTTGTTCGAGAGTAAACGGATTCCATTATGAAGAACCAAGTTTGTGTAGTGGTTGACTTGCCTAGTTAAAAGGAAACCTATTCGCTACAAATAGATCTTTAAGAAAAAGCACATAGCTGATGGGTCAATAGATAAATACAAGGCAAGACTAGTAGCTAAGTGTTTTACACAAGTCAGGGGTATTGACTTTAAGGAAACTTACTCACATGTGACTAGATTCACATCTATCAGGTGTTTTTTGGCTATGATTGCAACGCCTAAGATTTTTCATCACATTTTACTTAAAATTCATGGAAATTTTATACAATATAAGGACTGTAAATCGGGAAAAATGACAAATACGAAACATTTGAAAATAGTTTTATAATTTAAAACATCACACATCAGTTTTTCCAATACAAATTTTTGCTCATTTCTATCAAACATCGTACAGCCAAACCAAACATCCTCAGGCACTACTTGAAAATAAGTGTACGAATAAATTGCTATGATCATAGACTTTAAATACAAATCTCTCTCGGGCATCCCTGAGTGCAAGTCCCATAACAGTTCACAATCTAGTCTAAATTACAAGTCCAGAAAGCATAAACACTTTATTTCTCATCTCACCCAATACAAGAGATCATGATACAAATAATACTCGCAGTAAGTGAAGGATATACCTGAGTCAAAGGAATCAATCCACCACATAAATGAGCTTCCATCTTCAGGAGCTCTCCGTCACAAGCCTGCAAAAGCTTAACAAACAATGAGGCTAAAAAATAGGGTAATGAGTATTTTCATCCTCAGTAGAAAAATACCTAGTAGGGGAGTCCTAAACTGTGAACTCAGTAAGTCCATACATAGATGTATTCATGCAACTCAAACATGAAGCAGGAAGACATATAATAATAATGCGCATACGCATACAATAATACCAAATACATACTATCAAACCAATCTTACACATACACTCTTAATTAGAGTCTTACAAACTTACTCATATAATCGTATGTTTACCGATACAACTTACACAAACTTATACGACCTAACTCATAAAATCTTACACATACTCGTAAGACCTTACTCGTACAGTCTTACTCATAAACATACACTTACAGTCTTGCTCAGAATCATACTCTTATAGTCATACTCAGAATCATACTCTTACAATCTTACTCAGAAACATACATATTCACTCATACAATCATACTATCGACCACTGAAGCTCATTAGAACTAATAAGCTTCAACATCTTAATGGAAAAGAATGCTACTAGGGCATCACCTTAACATCCAAGGAGTGAGTAGATGTCATAGACTTTTCCAAAGGCAAGGCACACCAATGCTCATGGGGCATAGGATCAAACAGGTAAGAGCAGTTTCATGATACTACTTACCTGAGTGTGCAAACATAAACACCCACACATAAGAGGTCATACAATTGCCTACACTCTAGGAGTCTTATAGTGCTAGTGCCACTCTTGGGAAGAAATATACAGTATCACTCTTGGGCAGAAACATACAATGTCACTCTTGGGCAGAATCATATAATGCCACTCTTGGGCATTAATCATATAACGCTCTCAATAGAGCATCAAACGTCTAGGCTTAATTCAGCACACAAACCAAATCAAAAACATATATGGCTCTCAACAGAGCATCAAACATCTGGTGCTCTATATAGGACACAAACAACATCCTGCAGGATAAACACCATAGCAAGACATGAGAAATGCTCAGCCGACTCATTATCAGCTAGCTCAAACAAAAAACTTAATCCATCGAAACGCTCAAGTCTCAAACTCACAACGCTATCATTAGCTTTTTTTATAATTCAAGTTTGAATTAAGTAAGTTATGTAGTACAATTATGCCACAAAAACTCTCAAGCATACAGTGCTCCACTAATCACACCGAAGTTGAGCTCGATCCGAAACCCTAGTTCGCCAGGGTACCAGGCTTCACTTAACCTGTCCATCTTACAACATAGCTCATTGTACACAAATCCTTATATATTCATACAATCTCCGCCATCTACCTAATGGCCAACACATCTTACTCGGAAGTCATCAAATTGAGCTCCTTAGAGCCAAACCGAGTTATACCCTCTTACTTATGTCTCACTTATTATACTTACTTTTCACTTCATAATTTATATATTATGCTTGTACAATTATGAAACACTCGTACTGTCTGACAATTCACAAACATACCCTCCAATCCAAACTGATCCATTCCAATCCTCGCTCGTCAAACTTACCTTCCCTATCTTTTGTCATACACTTACACATCCATTGTGTCACCTCTTAATTTCCATCACCCATATTTCTGCCCCCACATATCCATCAAATAGGCATATAGCCATCATACATACGTATGTCCAACACACATACTTTTGCCCACACACATACACATCCCTTGCACAGGCATATAGCCATAATACATACATATGTCGATCACACGTATGTATAATATACACATACTTCCACGCATAGCTTACTAACATACTCGCTAGTCATCACTAACACACACATAATCCACATACATTAGCTTAACAACGTACTCACTAGCTATCACTAGCACATACATACACATCTATACATGTAGCTTACCAACATGCTTGCTAGCCATCACTAACACATACATACACATCCATACACTTAGCTTACTATTAGACCCCTAACTTGTCAGATGGGAAAAGGGGACGGCTACCCCTTACTTGGCAATGGACAACCAAGTTCGCTTGGGTGACAGACAGCCTAGGCAGCCCCTTGGGCATGGATGGATGTTGGAACAACATGGGAGGTGTTGCGGATGAGCTACATGCCTTGCGGAGCAGGCTGAGTAGTAGTCCTTGCGCGGGCAGGACTCTAGCAGCGAAGCTGGGTGCTACTTGGACTTAGGGGAGGACTGCTAAGGCGGACATGGTTGACTTATGTAGGATTACTGCGTTCCTTGCACGAGTAAGATTCAAGGCAGCGAGGTCCCTGGATGCATAGGACTCTTGGAGGCAGCATGGCATTGGACTTCTAGCTGAAGATGGACTCCCTTGTAGGTTTCTTGATTTAGGCTAGGGGCGGACTGCTTGTTGGGCTGAGAGTTGGTTAGGGTGAGGACTCTTATATGGGTGGGTTTTGTAACTCCTAGTTGCATAAGGATGACCAGTTTCATGCTGAGTCTATAAAAGGGGGTGATCATGGCGGCCATGGTTGATTAAGGACTGATTTGTTCATGCACGGCAAACCAGGAAGTCGAGAGGGGAGCATTTTGCCTGGTGGATCAGCCTTTGCCCTCTCCCTGCCATTGTATTTCGACGAATAGAAATATAGCTTGGGCGGAGACCCTTGCCCTAGGATGGATTTGTGGCTATTTGTGCTATTTTTCTTGTGTTTCCCTTGTGCATACGAGTGGGAAGGGAAGAGAGTGGCTACTGGTTGCGCGACATAGCTAGGTCATCACGTGTGGAAACACTAGGCAAAGCTTCACGACCGTGATAGTTGGTTCCGTTGTCGGGATACCTGAAGGAGGTGAAAGCTTTGTGCCCCTCTGCGATGGAGTTGGCTGAAGGTTGTTGAGTCACTGGGATACCCGGAATAGGCGAATTCCTTGATGGGTTATTGCTGAACAAGTTGGAGATCGTTGCTGCGTGGTTACCTTACCTTGACAAGTTGCTAGAAAATAGGGAGCTTTGATGGTAGGCTTGATGTTGACTCGCATTACTGAGCTCGAGGTGAAGGTGGATGCGATGGCCACAACGAATGGGATGTTGGCTGAAGTCTAGACTTGTTTGTGTTACAACAATGAGCCTTTGGCCCTCTTCGATTAGTGAGTGTCCCTGCTTGAAGTTGCACCACACCTTGACGAGTCTCAAGAAGAAGGCAGTCCGGCTGAAGGGGCAGCCCGCCTCACCACATTAGTGAACGAGTTGGTGGATGAAGTGGTGGTACTGAAACGGGCAGTCATCAACACTCCATCACGAAATGAGGGTGAGTCCTCAGTTTAGCAGGTACTGAAGAAGACAAAGGTGACTGAACTGAAGGCGTATGCTGGGACATGAGGGGCCAAGGAGATCGGGAATTTCCTTTGGAATATGGAAAACTACTTCACGCTGGTCCATACCCAAGAGGGGGAGAAGGTTATCGTGGCAGCGATGTACCTTGAAGGGGATGCAAAGTTGTGGTGGCGGATGTGGTTGGAGGATGATGCATCTGCGGGTCGACCAATGATTGGGATGTGGGATACGTTCAAGAGGGAGTTGCAACCGCATTTCCTTCCCAAAATCATGTATCGGATGGCTTTGAGAGGCATTGAGGAACCTTAAGCATATGGGGGCAGTTCGGGACTACATTAAGGAGTTTCAGTCACTTATTTTGGACATGACAAACAGTATGGAGGATGACAAGCTGCTCTACTTCATGGCGGGCTTGCAAACTTGGGATCAAAACGAGCTGAGACAGAGGGAAGTGGAGGACCTTCCCGCAGCGATTACAGTAGCTAATAGCTTGGTGGATTTCAAACAAACTCCCACTTAGCAAGGGAAGAAGAATGGGGAAGCGAAGTCATCCAACTAGGAGGGCAGCAAGGTTGGCAAAGCGAAGGCAGCAAGCAGTTTAGATGGCCTAATAAGGGTGGTTGCTATTTCATATGCGATGGGCTGCACCGTGCCAAAGTATGTCTAAAGCGGGAAAGGCTGAATGCACTTGTTGCTGAAGAGGAGAATGAGGAACCCGATCATGAGGAGCTAGCACGAATGAGTCCTTTGCAGCAAATGGGATGTGTTCAGTTGCTAGAGTCCCCAGTTGAGGGGGCAGCTTCGGGTCGTTGAGGATTCAAAGGAAGGAGGGGAGCAGACTCCCCAAGCCTTGGCTGATCGAAGCAGCTAAGGAGCAGAATAATATAGAGGTTCACAGGATTTTGAGTAGCGGGTGTTGCTCAAACTTGGCCAAGGGATGACTTAGGCTGGGCAGAAGATGACTTGGTCGTGGTGTGATGGGAAGTGTTGGCTGCTTGCTTGATGGGTTCAGCGAGTCACATGGCTTCAAAGCATTGATCGATGCACCTAGGAAGTCAGGGGCTTTGATGAGGGTGTCGAAGAATCAAGTGGGGGAGGCCTGTTAGACCCCTAACTTGTCGGATGGGAAAAGGGGGCGGCTACCCCCTTACTTGGTAGCGGATAGCCAAGCTTGCTTGGGCAACAAATTGCCTAGACAGCCCCTTGGGCATGGATGGATACTAGAATAGCACAGGAGGTGTTCCGGACGAGCTACTCACCTTGCGGAGAAGGCTAAGTAGGAGTCCTTGCACGGGCAAGACCCTAGCAGTGAAGCTAGGTGCTACTTGGACTTAGGGCAGGACTCCTAAGGTGGACATGATTGACTTATGTAGGATTGCTGCGTTCCTTGCACGAGTAGGAGTCAAGGCAGCGAGGTCCCTGGACAGATAGGACTCTTGGAGGCAGCATGGCGTTGGACTTCTAGCTGAAGATGAACTCCCTTGTAGGTTTCCTGATTTAGGCTAGGGGCAGACTACTTGTTGGGCTGAGAGTTGGTCAGGGTGAGGACTCTTGTATGGGTGGGTTTTGCAACTCCTAGTAGCATAAAGACAACCAATTTCATGCTGAGTCTATAAAAGGGGGAGAGCATGGTGGCCATGGCTGACTAAGGACTAATTTGTTCACGCACAATGAACGAGGAAGCTGAGAGGGGAGCTTTTTGCCTGGTGGATCAACCTTTGCCCTCTCCCCACCATTGTATTTCGACGGACAAAAATATAGCTTGGGCGGAGACCCTTGCCCCTTGTGGCTATTTGTGTTGTTTTGCTTGTGTTTCCCTTGCGTAGACGAGTGGGAAGGGAAGAGAGTGGTTGCTGGTTGTGCGGCGCAGCCAGACCATCACATGTGTGAACGCTAGGCAAAGCTTCTCTCTCGTGACACTTAGCAACATGCTAGCTAGTCATCACTAGCACACACAATCCACATACATCATACATACTTACAACTCACATTCATGTCATATGCATTTCAACATGGCATAATTCATCCTCTTACATCATGCAAATGCATCATGATTTAGCATCCAAAGTATTGAATCATACAATCCTAGCATGTTGTTAATCATTCAATGCATGCTATTATGAAATTATGAGTTCAAAACTCCCCTACCTCATAATCATGACATTTGATGGTGAGCACAAGACGGTGGTGGCGGCGGAATTGGCAGCCAAAATCATTGCCTAGCTTAGAGAGTTGTTGTTATGAGGGTTTAGGAAGCGCTAGAAGTGCTCACGGCCGAACAGGGTGACACAACTCAACACGACAAAATCCGCGGTCCACGGCAACACACTAGGGCAGCCGGGAGAAAGGTCGTGCCAATAAAAATGGCAAATGTGACCAAAAGTGAAGATGAGCTAATTGAAGGTTGGCCAGTGGCTGAGAAGTACTCAGCCGAGTACAAGACATCAAAATTTGCCACGAATAGCACCCAACAACGGCGATTTTGCATCATCAAGAGAGCATACAAGGGCAGAGGGCATGAGGCAATGCTCTAGGATAGAGGAGAGGTGGAGGAGAGCTCTGATGTCAACTCCATTCGATGGCAGAGCCAGCTGATGGTCAGATGATACAAATATGATGCCTAAACCCAGAAACGCATGCGTGGCCACATGCACAGACGACCAAAAAGAGCCACTCTAGGGGGAAATGGGTTGGATGGTGGCCACCCAAGGCCCACAAAAGGGCAACTTAGCTAGGGTTAGGAGGTACTGGCCGACCAAAACAGCAATGACATCGCTAATCGCCACCCACACCCAAAACCAATGGTGTAGGCAACCATGCATCTAGCACGTAAAAGGGCAAAGGGTGACTCAAGGTTGAGCAGTTGCGGAGCAAAGGTCATGGTGAATCAGGGCCAACTCCAAGGCTAGCAGGAGGCCAATTGGTGACCAGAGGCTTCATAATGGCAAAACGGCCATGAAGGGTAATACCGGTAAGATCCAAATCATGGCATAAGGGCGGGGTGTGACAATAGGTGCGAAGCGAGGTCCAAAACGGTAACCCCCAACTGACACTAAGTCGAGGTAGGCTGGACGGAGTCCGTCCGATAGATGGACGACAACCGGAAACAACATCTAAAAAATTTCATGGACGCTGAAATGAAAACAAGGACAAAAACTGAACAATGTACCAGTAGCTCACCGAGGAATAAGGAGAGCAAGGAGGCGGCTCTAGCCAGCACCTATAGGTTATTAGCGGCCAAATAAAGATAAGTCTAGTTGAGGGCAGCCGCAAATTACATCAAAATTACGCCCCCACGGCCCAAAAATGAATTAAAGAGCTGAGAAAAACCGAAGAAAAGTTTGGTAACTCATGGAGGAGTGAAGAGGACATGGTGGCAGTTATAGTCAATACCTACGGACTTGTGGTGGTAAGATGAAGTGGATCCCGACAAGAATCAGCAAAATCCAACGACAAAGGTGGGACAATAGAGTGACCGAAGTCACACTCGGGTTTTCACAAAGTTACTGGACGTTAAAATGTTTTTGTATGTCGATAGTTTTTGGAATCTTGTCAATGGATTTCATATTTTATACATATTTTTTTCCACTTATATCCCCATCACACGTTAACCTCCAATTTATGCGTCTTATGTCCAAAATTTTGCCAAAAGCGTGCAGCAAGGCTTGCAGCTTGCGGCTTGTGAGTTGCGACTAAGACCCACACCCAACTCTATGGGTGTAATACTGAGGTAAAATATGTAAATACGATATGCCTAAGCATTTTAATTTCCCACTGAAAATGATAAAAAATATAGGAGGAAAATCATATAAAATCATAGAAAAATCAAAGACATTACAATGATAGCTCAAATTGACTTAGAGTTGCATCAAATACATGTAAAGACTCTCTTCCTAAAGGGTAATTTAGAGGATGAAATTTACATAGAACAATTTAAGAGCTTTGTTGTTTTTGAGAGGGACACATGTGTAAACTCATAGTATTTGTATGGGCTTAAATAGTCTCTTAGGCAATGATACTTTACTTTTTACAAAATAATTATTATGTATGGCTTCATAGTAAATGAGTATGATCATTGTGTCTACTCCTTCATTGATGAAAGTAGAGTTATGTACTTCTCTCTGTATGTTGATGATATCTCAAGGAGTATATCAAAACCCAGTTTGACATGAAAAATATGAGTGAGACATCCTACATCTTAGGGATGAAGATTGGCGGAGATAGAAAAGATGGAAAGTTTAGTATATCTCAGGAAGCTTATATTGAAAGCTTTTTAAAGTGCTTTGGTGTAATTGATTGAAAAACTATTAAATCTCTTATATACAAGGGTACAATTTCTTCTAAGAGAATGACAACCTTAAGCAATGAGGAAACTCAAGATGAAGTTAGTGTCATATGCATAGGCTATTGATAGTTTAATATATCTTATGACTTATATTGAACCTTATTTATGCCTTGTTGTAGGCTTGTTGTGTGAGCACTATAAAGTTTTACTATTTACTGTTTACTGTTTGCATCTATTTTGTGTGATGATTTGGTTTAATTACAATTTTCTTTGGTTTATTTTGAATTTAGTTGAAATACATTAGTGCCTAGCTTAATCCAAAGTTACTACACTAATTAGTGTCATTTTTCATGTAATTCCTTTTATTAAAGAAGTGGGCCCCACCTAAGGACCCATGTTCATCCACATCATTATGCCAACTTCTTGGGCCGATGACTTTCACTTAATATATTAGATGGGCTTGGGCCTTGTCATATTCATTTTGGCTCATTTCACTAAGTAGGTTCACTTATTCCTTTGTTGGCCCATTTCAAGCTCATTTACTCACGCTAGGTATAAAAACTCACATTGGTCACTCCTCCCATTTGGGGTGGGCTGAGATTTTTGAAGGCTTTGGAGAGCTCTACCCCTTCTCAAGAAGGGAAGGCTTAATCCAAGGTGAATCCCTCAAATTTCTTCAATGTTTTCTTATGTTTTACTTTCAATCTCATGTTCTCCTCATGAATGACATTATAGATCTTCTTCTTCTCAAGTTCATTCTTTTACCCATGTTTTGAAACCTAAATTTAATATTCTTATTTCTACTCTTTTGATTTTTGTTTGGGCATAAGAAGATTAAATATTTATCTTCTATTAGTAATTTTGAGTTTCTATTTGGTGGAAGTGAGATCTTAACTTAGGGTTAATGTGACCTAATTTGTTGGGTATAGATTCTTTAAACTGAGGGGAGGAGATTAAATGGTTTATAATCTCATTTGAGGTAAGGGGCTATGTTTGATGAATTTTTATTGCATTAACATCATGTTTGTGGGTGGATTCATATTCTTGAAGTATATAGATGTGTGAAATTAAATCTTCTTGAATGGGAGATGTAATGATGTTTTGATATGAATGTGTATGAATTATATTAGATATATCATGTCTAAGGGTTAGATGATGATTACTTGAACTTTTATAAATTTTTATGGAATTTCGAGATGGGTTTGAATTGGTTTTGTGCCAAGAAAAATAATTATTTTCTTTTTCTGGGCCAACCGATCGATCACCCATGTAGGCCAATCAATCGGTCAAACAACAGAATATGAATGTAGGATAACCTATTGATCGGCTTGGAGGGCCAATCAATCAGCTAAAGAACAAAAAGAATTGTTTTGATTCTTTTGTACCCAATCAATTGGCTATGTATAAATTCACTTTGTGCTTATTTTTAAGCTAGATTTTGATGATTTCTTCGTGTCTCTCACATGTTACTAGTAGAATATGATCATGTTGGAGTATGAATGCTTGCACACATGCGACTTTAATCATGTATGAACCATGTTTCATGTACTTTAGCTCATTTATGAACATGACCATTTATGTTTACGTGAACTTGTGCTTATATGATCTCATTAGCCACGTAAGGACCATGTCCCATGCATGATGGATTTGTTTATTGTATGACTACTTATGCTTGCATGTGAGTAGCATTATTCACGTATAAATCATGTTGCATACATCATGAAAATGATTTATTAAACCATGATTGACTATGTTTAACCATGATTAGTTGTATTGTTCCATAGTTTTCCTAATTAGTCATATTGGGGATTTAAATGAATCATTTTTTCGTTCAAAAGGGTGTGGTTTCTATCTAAAAGGGAAAAGTTTTCTATACCAAAAGAGCGAGTTCATCCCTAGGTGAGAAGAACAAAATGCTATAATGAGCTCCAGGTTGGTTTGTCCATGTGCACCGGCTAACTAGAGGCACATCTGGTTTACAGAATTTGCCAACTAATTTTGGTCTTTCCTTCTTAGGAATATCAGGTAAGCAGATTGCTTTTAGTATTTCCTTGTTAGGAATGTTAGGTAAGAAGGATCCGTATTTTTAGGTATAGAGATTTCATCATCAATTATTTATGGATTATTATGATGCTATTTACACAAAGCTTGTGTATAGATTGTGAGACATGTTTACACAGAGTTTATGTATGGATTATGATGTTTATATTTACACAGATTATGTATGGATCATGACACTTGATTATGCGGGATGTATATGGATATATCACTTGAATGCAAATGTTGAGTATAAGGGATTTGACATGCACTTGTGTTATTAACACCGGTTTTAAATAAGGTTTACATTATGCTTCTTAAGGATTTAGTTTTGTTGTTAATGTGTGCTCTATGTTTTCAAACCCTTACGGAGCTAAATTCACCTCATTTGCCTTATTTAATTTTAGGGTATTCCTTGGGGATCCTCTGTATGGTTATGTCATGCAAGTACTCTTGATGATTTATTTAATATGTGTGTTTGTGGGTTTTGTAAATGACTAATAGACTTCAATTAATTTTTTTATCTTCTCGTAATTACTCTTGCACGAAGTGGGTGTTGTATACTTCAATCTAGCTCGAGTTTGGGTTAGTATTCACTTTGTCACACATTTATCATCCCAATTTGGCCAAGTTCGGTTCAAGGGGGCATGGCAGGAGGGACATGTTGAGTAGATACCAAGTTGACTCAGGAATGCAACACTAGCAAGCTGTAAAATGGGTATTTAGATACCTAATGGGACTAAGGGTATGAGACTCACATATCATGCTGAAAGTCTATAATTGGTTGGGTTTAGTGACTCTGACTATGTGGGGGACAAAGATAACAAGAAATATACTGCTGGTTATGTTTTCATGTTTGGTAGCATAGTCAGAACATGGGCTAGAAAGAAACAAAAAAGTATTGTTAAGCCAATTTGGAAGCCGAAAATTAGGCAGATAGTTTAGTAACATCAAAAGTAGTGTAAAATAAAAATTTCTAGCTAGGCTGGGGCTAGAAAACTAGTCTAATTCTCCTCATTATATTTATTATGACAATTTGGCTATTGTGGTGACATTGAAGAATGAGGAAATCAGTACTAAAGGTAAGCATATAAAGGTACATTGCTACTATATTTTTGACATGTTGTAGAATGGAAAGTTGGCACAATTCATCTTCCTACTTCTAATATGTTGGCAGATCCTTTAACTACAACCTTACTTACAGATCCACTTGTTCAACAAGTTTATAGTTTAGGGTTGCGACAGGACTTGACGCTTGTGTTATTGAATCAATATGAGCACATTACCCATAGTTAGGGATGTTGGAGCAATATATGGAGTTCAACCCATATTGATCACATGGGAAATCCAGTTAGAGTGAACTAGTGTAGCACCCCGACTTTTTAAATTACTTTAAGATTGGAGTGCCGCGAATTTGTAATTAATATTGGGCCAAGATCAATTGTGTACAGAAGAGCAACTATTCATTAATTTAGGGAATTACTAAAACTTTATAAAACAAGGCTTATCATTCCTTAGCAAAATCAAAGTTGTGCACATCCAAAATTAATACATAATAAAAGAACGCGATAAAGTAAATTCAAAGCATATATTTTTCAAAGTTCTAGAGGAAATCTTCATTGATATCAACTCCTTCGTTTGGACCTACAACGTCTAGGGGTGGGTAAGTATAATTATACTCAATAGATAGAGTTAAATTCTATTAGCATACTAAAACATAAAGCAAAATAAATATGGATAAAATATTCTCATAATAATTTATATTTAAAAGTTGACTTAAATTAATATTATCAACTAATAAAATCCAACACACTTCTTGGATAAAAACTTAGATAAAATAGTTCTTCATAAAATCCGGTAAACTTGGATACTTTATTTGTAGCCAGAATTAGATAAAACATCATTTGTAGAATGTCGCCAATACTGGAGTGACATACACCCATGCCCTTGGGGCAATGGGATCAGAATGAAGAGGATCTTCCCACGATATCCAACTTCATGGGTGCACCATATACCACAATAGGCGGTACCTAAGAGTCATAACTCCGATAGCTTTTGGGCTTTATACCAAATTGCTACCCTTCAAAACCAATCGTAGTTTTTGGGCTTTATACAAAATAACCACCCTTCAAATTTGGATAAATCATTCGTAAATGTATTTCAAATAATAATAATATTTTCAAGGACATATCATGATAAAATCCCACTAAGAGGTGTACATGATGCTATTATTTTAGTGCATGTCCACTATGAATAATATCCATTTTTGAAATAATACTGTATTTATAATATGAATAAATTACATAGTAGAACACCTAGTAACACAGAATTAGAGCATAAAACCACCTACACTTCATGCTTGAAATTGATCTGAGTAATGGACGACTGTCAGAGCCTTGCCTCGTTCATGGGCATAGGAGCTGTAGGCAGAACCTCCCCTCATGTCAGGATAGAATCTCCTTTCGGGCTGGGAAGTGGCTGACGTAGTCTCCCCTTTCATCGGGATGATTTCTCCTTCTAGCTTGAAAGCAGTAGATGGAACCTCCCTTACTCCGAGTTGTTTCCCAACTTTAGAGTAGCAAACTAAAAAAATGGACCCTTCTACGATGCAGAGCACCCTCGAATTAGCTAGGAACGGATTTTGAATAGAAGAGAAATGACTTAGAAACGGGCATTTAAAGCTTAGATTTGGGCAGAACTCGAAAGAGAGGAATGGGGGGTGAGTTGAAGCCTCCCCTCCACTCATCTATTTATAACAATAATGAGCCATTGGATGCACGACACTGATGCACTGAAATAATATTCAATTAAATGTTCTCAAATTTTGAATTGCAATCCTATTTTGTGTTAATTCATTACTTATTTGGGCTATTTATGTTTTGAATAAGTTAGTTGGACCTTAATTGAGTTTACATGTCTAAATAGGCTTCAATAGGATCCAACTGAAAGAGGAAGTGAAACCCAGCTACCCAAAGCTATTTAAAAACCAAGAATAGGTTCCTAATGGTCTAAACATGTATGGAATGGTCAAACAGAACCTTGTAGACCTGTTGGATTTCATATTTGCATCAAGAGAACTAAATTTGGGAAGAAGCTGATTTGGGTAGATTGACACAGCCTTAGTATTTTGACTATATCTTTCTAAGTATAATTCAAATGGATACGATTCTGATGGCATTGAAAAGAAGACTTCTGTGGCTACAATCTCTATTTCTAGATGAATTCATAATTCCAAATCTATATGGGTCAAATCCGACATGGAAATGGACAGCTAGTAAACTAACCCGAGGCCATCACATGAAGAATATTTTCATTGGTTGTGATTGATATACATAAGGAAAGACAATGAGGATGATTAGATAACTAAATGAAGATTCAAAAATACTTATTTTTTAAATAAATAAATAATTTATTTGATTGATTTATAATCTAATCATTGCCAAAGAAGGAACTAATTAAGCAATTAATCAGGATGAAATCTATGGTTATGATTGGACTTTCCTCTTTGAAGCAACCTCTTCTACTCCTATAAGTAGAGGGGTGGATGTGATAGAAGCATCATCTCATCCTCTTTGAAGCTCTCTTCTTCTATTTTTCTTCTCTTTTTTTGTATTTTTATTTTTAGTTTTATTATAATGGCTTTATAAGCTCTCAGCTAAGGCTAGAGGTGATTTATAATAATCTAATGGAGTTCTATTCATGTTTCATCAATGGTTTCAATAAAGTATTAGTTATTTGAAGTGATATTTATTTAATATTGTTCTTCTTCTTGTTTCTTTGTGATTTGGATACATAAGATGCTTAAAGGTTCTCCTTCTTGATCTTTTCTAATTTGGATGCATAGAACTCTTGAAAAACAATTGTTTTTATCCATCATCTATCTAAAATATTTTTTATCTTTATTTTTAATTTTAATGTTCATATCTTCAAGTTAGATAGAATTTTCATTCGATTCTAACTGAGATAACATGACCCATGAAGAACATCATTAGATGTTACAATGACCTTAATGCCTTATTATTTTTTTCTTATTGATTTCTTAACTCTTTATTGCCTCAATACTCTTATACTCTTTATTTCTTAATTTTTATTTCCTCTATGTTTTTTTTAATCATTTTCTTTGTTGTATAGGGCTTTCCCTGTAGATCGACCTTATCTACCATAATTTGCAAGTAAAACAAATATAAATTTAACTTCTTCATAGTCTTCGTTCAGATGTAACAAATATGAATTCATAGTTCTCCTTGTTGCATGATTTTTCCAACTAATGTGGGTGGTTTTGAACTCAAGCCGGATGCAATCCAATTACTACCCAAATTTCATGACTTAGATTCAGAAAGCCTATATTTGCATTTAAAAGAGTTTGAAGAGGTTTGTGCAACTTTACAAAACCAAAATGTTTCAAATGATATTATTAGATTAAAACTCTTTCTATTTTCTTTAAAGGAAAAAGAAAAAAATTGGTTGAATTCTTTGAAGCCAAGATCCATTAGAACATGGCAAGAAATGCAAAAAGAATTTTTGAAAAAAATTTTCCCCACCCATAGAACTAATGCACTTAGAAAGAACATCATGAATTTTTTATAAAAAGAAAATAAAACTTTTTTTAAATGTTGGAAAAGATTTAAAGAACTTTTATTGTTGTGCCCACATCATGGATATGAAACATGATGTATAATTGGTTTTTTTTATAATAGCTTAACTTCTCAAATGAAGCAATTTGTTGAAATGATGTGTAATGGAGAATTTTTGATTAAGAACCTGAGGAAGCATGAGACAATTTTGATGTATTGGCTAAAAATACTTAATCATTGGAAAATTCTAATGAGTTTGAAAGTAGTAATAAGACCAAATCTAATGATACAACTAAGGGGGGCATGTACCTTTTTAAAGAAGAAGATGATGTAAAAGCAAAAATTACAAGTTTAACTAGAAAAGTTGAGGCTATGGAAATTAATAGATAAAACATGTCTAAAGCTTCTAAAAAAGCACAAGATATTTGTAGTATATGTGATAGTGATGGACACCAAACACAAGATTGTCCAACAATCCTTACTTTTAAGAGGTGTTGCATACTAAAGCAAATGATATGAATACCTACAAAAGACCTTTTTATTCTCCTTATTTTGAAAATTATACACCTAATTGGAGAAATTATTCTAACTTTAGTTTTATTTTATATTTTTCTTATTTACATTGATGCTTATTTTAGACATGTGACTGTATTTAATGACATCAGGTTGTTTAGAACATGACTTGACAGATTTAATGATTTTGAGTTCAGATTACTGCATATTGGTTTCTTATGCTCCTATTTTGAAAAAAACTAAGAAAGACATTTGTCTAAGAATTCGAGCCCTTGATTATGGTCTTACATCTTGGTGGATATCATTGAATCTAAGTAATTATTTTCTTATGAGAGTAAAACTTTGGCATGATCTAGTAGTACTCATATTATCATAATAAAATTTTGGACTTCACTATTCTTGGTTTGTAGAACAGTCAAGGACTTTTTGTCATCACAATTCAAGTTGATTGTATAATGTGCTCAAGAAATTTAAAAAGAAAAAGAAAAAAATGTGAAAAAAAGAATTGTAAAGAATTAAAGTCACTCTATTGAGTAGACCAGGACTCGATGTGCCTCACTAAGCATAGGGTGTTCAAGTCAAAAGGTAGAGTTGACTAATTTATAACATGCATAGCCTTGAAGCCTATTTGGTTCAAGTTATTAAGCCCGAGGGGTGCTTTAATACCTAGTACCCTGAGCCAATTGGATTGGGAGTCACTCGCCTAACACTTATTACATGGATCTTATAGAAAGCTTAAAAAGGATAAGCCTTACACATGTCATATGTGATGAGCATAAAATTCTAGTAGGACATTATGCAGTTATATCCTAAATGAGTTGTCCGGTGATCTATGGTGTTTTTACTTTTTTAAGGAAGGTTTTGCATGATTCTCTATTATGATCTCTTGAAGATGAATGGATGCTAATATCTATTTTTGAGTGTTAAAATTGAAATTACAGAGCGGACATGAAACACATTGAGTTGTTCGATTCATAAGATTGGGATTGTACAATTACTTGGCAATGTCCTTTTTTTTAAACTATTATGTATGTATAAGTACTTGCCACCAATATGAAGTTGTTAGAATTAATTATTGTTTAAAAAGACAAGTTGTATTATGCATGATTGATTTTACTAAATGAAGTCACATGTTTAGGAGGAGTTGATTTGTAAATTTTTTGTGGTTTTAATTTTAATTTTATTTTATCATTTAAAATTTGAATTTTGTGGGTATATTTACTACAAACCCTCACGAGACACAACTTGTCCACTAGTGTAAGCTAGGGGTTTAAAGACTTGTTGTATATGCTAAATGCATTTGTTTTGCTCGAGGACTAGCAAATAGTAGGTTTGGGGGTATTTAATGCACTAAAATAATATTCAATTAAATGTTCTTACATTTTAATTTGTAATTCTATTTTGTGTTAATTCATTACTTATTTGGGCTATTTATGTTTTGAATAAATTAGTTCGACCTTAATTGAGTTTACATGCCTAAAAAGGCTTCAACAGGATCCAACTGGAAAAGGAAGTGTAAGGTCCTTGATTTTTCTACAATTTTTTGGCATTTTTCTACTATTTTTCTAGTCATTTTTGGCCGGAAAATGTGACGCTTTTGTGTATTTATATTTGTGTATTTTTCCCAATATTTATACCCGTAGAGTTAGGTGTGGGGCTTAGTCGCAGGCCGTGGGCCTTGCTACTCACTTTTGGAGAGAGTTTTGGACATACAACGCGTAAATGGGAGGTGAACGCGTGTTGGGGGCATAAATGTAAAAATAAAAAAGAGTATATAAATCTGGAATCCAAAGATCGGATTCCAAAAAACTTACTTCTAGTAAGTTTTTCACGTCCAGTGAGTTGGGAGAGAAAATCGAGTGAGATTCCGATCACTCCGTTCTCCCTCCTCCATCTTTGAATTCCAACGATCCTTGTTTGGATCATCTTTGCCTGACCACCATGAGTCCATAGGTACCAGCTATGACCGCCGCCATGGCCTCTTTGCTCTTCCACGAGGTACCGAACTTTTCTTCGATTTTTCTCTCCTTCAAATCATGTTTTTAAGCCGTGGGGGTGCGATTTTGATGTCATTTGTGGTCACCCTCAACTAGACTTATGTTTGGTTGGCCACTAGGAACCCATAGGCGCTGGCTTCGATGCCATGCTTTCTTTGCTCCACTTTGAGCTATCGGTACTTTGGTCGGGTTTTGGTTACAATTTCATCTCACTGTCCATAGTATATTTTTGAGACGCCGGTGTTTTTCGTCATCGTCTGGCCATCGAATAGACTCCTCCAGCCTACCTCGACCTAGTGTCGGTGGGGGGTTTCCGTTTCCAACCCCGCTTCACCTCTATTGTCTTGCTCTGCCAAATTCAACGTTTTGGGTGTGTCTCGGGTCATTGCCATCGGTGAGTCGTGGGTCATTTGGCCATCGTGGGCTCTGCCCCAGCTCGGTGACAATGAGGGCCAGCCCCACTTGGCCTGATTATACCTCCACTCGGAATGGGCCGCTTGTGTTTGCCCTATACCGTACGAGATGCACAACCACCCATACTATTAGTTTTGGTTGTGGGTGGTGATCGGCGATGTCGCTGCTTTGATTGGCTACCGCTAGGGCCCTTAGCCCTGTAAGCCTTTTGTGGGCCTTGGGCCACTACTATCCAACCCATCTCCGCCTAGAGTGGTCTTTTTTGGCCATGTGTGCATGTGGCTATGCATGTGCATTTGGGTTTAGTCACCATATTTGTGCTGCCTGACCGTCGATTGGCTCTGCCATCGAATGGAGTTGACATCAAAGTCCTCCACCACCTCTCCTCTATCCTCGAGTGTCACCCCATGCCCTCTGCCCTAACATGGGCCCTTGTTGAATTGAAATCGCCACCGTTGGGTGATGCCCACAGCCGATTTCGACGTCTTGCAGTCGGCCGAGTACTTCTCAGTTGTTGGCCGACCTTCAGTAAGTGCACCCTCATATTTGGTCGCACCACCACTTATGTTGGCTTGACCTTTCTCCCAGCCACCCTAGTGTACCACCGTTGATCGCAGATTTTGCCGCATTGACTTCTAACAGCTCATTTGGCAGTAATTATTTCCGGCACTTCCTAAAATCCTCGGGATAACAGCTCTCTCAACTTGGCAAAGATTTTGGCTGTCAACTCCGCCGCCGATGCCACCACCATCGTGTGCTCGCCATCAAACATCATGATGACGAGGTAGGGGAGGTTTGAACTCATAATTTTATGATAGCATGCTTTGAATAAGTAGCAGCATTCTAGGATTGTATGATTCAATGCTTTGAATGCTAAATCATGATCCGTTTGCATGAGGTAAGAGGATATATTGTGCCATGTTGAAATGCATATGACATGCATGTGGGTTGTATGTATGTTTGAAGTATGTTGGTAAGCTTCGTATGTTGATTGAGTATGTGCTAGTGATGGCTAGAATGTTTGTTGGTAAGCTTCGTATGTGTATGTATGTGCTAGTGATGGCTAACTTGTTTATTGGTAAGATTCATATGTGTATTGAGTAAGTGCTAGTGATGGGTAGCGTATTTGTTGGTAAGCTTCGTATGTGTATGTATGTTCTAGTGATGTCTAACGTATATGTTCGAAGTATGTATGGATTATGAATGTGCTAGTGATGGCTAACGTGTTTGTTGGTAAGCTTTGTATGTGTATGTATGAGCTAGTGATGGCTAGTAAGCATGTTTGTAAGCTACATATGCATGACAGTATGTATGTGTTATACATATGTGTGATGGACATATGTATGTATGATGGCTATTTGCCTATGCTATGGATGTGCATGTGCATATGGGCAGAGGTATGGCTATGGATGGTAAGAAGTGAGAGTGTTTGATATGGATTTGGATATGAATGTGTAAGCGTATGACGGATGATAGAGGATATGAGTATGACGGGCGAGGATTGGAGTGGATTGTTTTAGATCAGAATGCATGTTGGGGATTGTCAGACAGTAAGAGTGTGCATAATTGTACAAGCATAATGTACAGATTATAAAGTGAAAAGTAAGCATAATAAGTGAGGTATAAGTAAGAGGGTGATAAATAGGTTTGGCTCTAAGGAGCTTAGTTTGATGATGTACATGTAAGATGTTTTGGCCATAAGGTGGATGTGGAGTATGTAATTCTATAAGGATTTGATGTACAATGAGTTGATCATGATATGAATGGGTAAAGTGAAGTTTGCTACCCTGATGAACTGAGGTTTCAGATCGGGCTAAGCTTCGGTTTGATTGGTGGAGCACTATATGCTTGAGAGCTTGTGCGGCATAATTGTACTGCATAAATTACTTAATTCAAACTTGAATTATAAGCACAACTAATGATAGCATTGTGAGTTTGAGACCTGAGGGTTCAACGGATTAAGTTTCGTGTTTAAGCTAGCCAATAATGAGTCGCCTAAGCATTTCTCATGTCTTATCATGGTGTTTATCATGTGGGATGTTGTTTGTGTGCTGTATAGAGCACCGGATGTCTGATGCTCTGTTGAGAGTGATGTATGTTTCAGATTTGGACTGTGTGTTGTATTGAACCCAAGTCGTCTGATGCTCTATTGAAAGTGTTGCATGATTTCTGCCTAATAGTGGCACTGTATGATTCTACTCAACAGCGTCATTGTATGTTTCTGCCCAACTGGCACTATATGTTTTCTGCCCAAGAGTGGCATTGGCACTATAAGACCCATTATGGTGGATAATTCTATGGTACTATAAGACCTATTATGGTGGGCAATTCTATGGCACTATAAGATCCATTACGGTGGGCAACTGTATGGCCCCTAAAGTGTGGGTGTTTGTGTTTATGTTTACACACTTAGGTAAGTAGTATCATGAACTTCCTCTTACTTGTTTGATCCTGTACCCCATGAGAACTGGGTGCCTTGCCTTCGAAATAGTCCATGACATCTAGTCACTCCCCAGAGGTTAAGGTACTAGTGGCATTCTTTTCCATTTTGACACTAGAGCTTATTAGTTGTAATGAGCTTCAGTGGTTGATAGTATGTATACGATTATGAGTATGAGCACGACTGTATGAATATGATTATGTGTACGACTGTAAGAGTATGAGTAAGACTGTAATAGTATGAGTACGATTGTAAGAGTATGTTTCTGAGTAAGACAGTAAGTGTATGATTTTGAGTAAGATTGTACGAGTAAGGTCGTACAAGTACGTGTAAGTTATATGATTAAGCATTTGATTGTACAAGTAAGGTCGACAAGTATGCATATGTTGTATGAGTAAGCGTACGGTGGTATGAGTAAGTTTGTAAGACCCTGAATAAGGGTGCTTGTGTAAGTTTGATTCGATCGTTTGTTTGGCATGTCTATATGCGAATGAGCATGATTATGATATGCCTGTTTGTTCATGTTTGAGTTGCATGAACGCATCTATGTATGAATTTATTAAGTTCATTGTTTAGAACTCCCCTACTGGGTATTTTCCTACTGAGTATGAAAATACTCATTACCCTACTTTTTAGCCGCATTGTACAGGAGGTTTTGCAGGTTTGTGCGGAGAGCTCCTAGAGATGGACACTAGTTTCCACGGTGGATTGATTCCCTTGGACTCAGGTATATCCTTGACTCACTACGAGTTTTTTTTGTGCCACGATCTGTTGTATTGGGTGAGATGAGAAAATAAGTGTTTATGTATTCTAGACTTTTAGTTTGGATTAGACTGTGGAATGTTATGGGACTTGCACTCAGGGATGCCTGGGAGAGATTTGAATTTAAAGTCTATGATCATAGCAATTTATTCATATGGTTATTTTCAAATAACGCCTGAGGATGTTTGGTTCTCCCGTACAATGTTTGATGGAATGAGTAAAAATTTGTATGGGAAAACTGATGTGATATATTTTAAATTATAAAACTGTTGTCACAGGTTTCATATTCGTCATTTTTTCCCGATTTATAGCAGTTGTATTGCAAAAATTTTCTTTTAATTTTAAGGAAAATGTATAAAAAATCTCGGGCGTTATAGGAAGCAAAGCCTAACTACCCAAAGCTATTTAAAAGTAAAAAATGGACTCCTAATGGTCTAAACATGCATTGAATGGTCGAACACAACCTTGTGGACCTGTTGGATTTCATATTTGCATGAAGAGAACTAAATTTAGGAAAAAGCTGATTTGGACAAATTAACATAGCCTTAGTATTTCGACTATATCTTTCTAAGTATAATTTGGATGGATACGATTCTAATGGCAATGGAAAGAAGACTTTTGTGGCTACAATCTCTATTTCAGAAAGAAATTCATAATTCTAAATCTATATGGGTCAAATCTAGCATAAAAACGGACAATTAGTAAACTAACCCGAGGCTAGCACATCAAGAATATTTTTATTTGTTGTGATTTATACACATAAGGAAAGACAATGAAGCTGATTAGATAACTAAAGGAAAATTCAAAGATACTTATTTGCTAAATAAATTATTAATTTATTTGATTATTTTAGAATCTAATCATTACCAAAGAAACAACCAATTAGGCAATCAATCAAGATGCAATATAGAGATATGATAGGACATTCCTCTTTGAACAACCCCTTTTATTCCTATAAATAGATTGGTGGACGTGATAGAGGAATCATTTTCTCTTCTTTCAAGCTCTCTTCTCCAATATTTCTTCTCTTATTTTTCTTCTCATCAATTTATAACAATAATGAGCCATTGGATGCACAACATTGATGCACTAAATAAAGGTTCAATTAAATGTTCTCAAATTTTGAATTGCAATCCTATTTTGTGTTAATTTATTACTTATTTGGGCTATTTATGTTTTGAATAAGTTAGTTGGACCGTAATTGAGTTTACATGTCTAAACAGGCTTTAATAGGATCTAATTGGAAGAGGAAGTGAAGCCTAGCTACCCAAAGCTATTTAAAAGCAAAGAATGGGCTTCTAATGGTCTAAACATGCATGGAATGGTCAAATACAACCTTGTGGACCCATTGGATTTCATATTTGCATCAAGAGAACTAAATTTGGGAAGAAGTTGATTTGAATAGATTGACAAAGACTTAGTATTTTAACTATATCATTCTAAGTCTAATTCAGATGGGTACGATTCTGATAGCATTAGAAAGAAGTCTTATGTGGCTACAATCTCTATTTCTGGATGAAATTCATAATTTCGAATCTATATAGGTCAAATCCAACATGAAAATGGATAGCTTGTAAACTAACCCGAGGCCAGCACATGAAGGATATTTTCATTGGTTGTGATTGATATATATAAAGAAAGACAATGAGGATGATTAGATAACTAAAAGAAAATTTAAAAATACTTATTTATTAAATAAATAATTTATTTATTTGATTAATTTATAATCTAATTATTGCCAAAGAAGCAACCAATCATGCAATCAATCAGGATGCAAACTATAGATATGATTGGACTTTCCTTTTTGAAGTAACCCCTTCTACTCCTATAAATATAGGGGTGGACGTGATGGAGGCATCATCCCCTCCCCTTTGGAGCTCTCTTCTTCTCCTTTTCTTCTCTTCTTTTGTATTTTTGTTTTTAGTTTTATTGTAATAGATTTATAAGCTCTTAAGCTAAGGCTAGAGGTGATTTGTAACAATCTAATAGAGTTATATTCATGTTTCATAAATGGTTTCAAGTAAGTATTTATTATTTAAAGTAATATTTATTTAATTTTGTCCTTCTTCTTGTTTCTTTGTTATTTGGATACATAAGATGTTTAAAGGCTCTCCTTCCTGATCTTTTGTGACTTGGATATATAGAAAGCTTTAAGAAACAACTGTTTTTATCCTTCATTTATCCAAATTATTTTCTATCTTTATTTTTAATTTTAATGTTCATATCTTCAGGTTAGATAGAATTTTCATTCGATTCTAACTCTTTATTGCGTCAATATTCTTCTACTTTTTCTTTCTTAATTTCTTTCTTTTCTCTATGTTTTTCGTAATCATGTTCTTTGTTGCATAAGGTTGTCCCTGTGGATCAACCTTGTCTACTGTAATTGGCAAGTAAAATAAATCTGAATTTGACTTTATTATATTCTTGCTTCAGACTTAACAACAGACACATGTCATACATCCAACAGCTGCATGAGCAGGGCAGGTCATGCTCTTGCAGGATGGGCTAGCCTATGGCTAGCATGTGCAATGCACAGGTCTTCCGCATTGCTGCAATTTCACTTGTTGCAATGCGGCAATTCACCTTCCGTGGTAGGTTCACCTGTCGTAGCAGATGTGCGTCAGCACATGTTGATGCCAAAGCTGGTGTTAGCATGCCGAACCAACTATAAAAAATTTTATTTTTATTTTTAAAATTTTGGTTTTAAATCAAAACAAAATTCAAAACATTAAACAAGCGTATTTCATTACCTCGAACTCAGAATCATGCGTTTTTTGTTTCGTTGGACTAAGCATGTGGGTTTAAGATTAG
Organism: Saururus chinensis; assembly: GCA_035235625.1. NCBI lineage: Eukaryota > Viridiplantae > Streptophyta > Magnoliopsida > Piperales > Saururaceae > Saururus > Saururus chinensis. The sequence goes on from CP141144.1 coordinate 27,567,235, forward strand.
TTGTTTACCTTGTGATAAACAACACTCTTTCTTTCCTTCTTATTTACTCTTGCTCAAAGGATTGTGCGTACTCTGTAATTCTGTTAATTGCTCGTGGTTAGGGTTAAGCCTTCCGCTAAATCATTTATCAATTTCCCTTCGTCACCCCCGCGCGCTTGACTGGCCCTTGGACCGGGTTTGGCTCGGGTCGGGCATCGCCGGGGCGTGACAAAGTTTTTGGTATTGGAGCACATCTTTGTCCAAGAGTAAATAGGGTTTGTGTGACAAGTCTTGTTTACTTGCTTGCTTGTTTGTGTGTTTTCTGCTTGTTTGGCTGTGTGCTTTCGGGTTATTAGGCTGTACGATTAATGTCTGGTCGTTGTGTAGATGGCTGGTCCTAATCATGCAGGCGCTAATAACCATCGCGGTGTTCGAGACCCAAGGGTGGACGATGTGTTGACCGCCATTGAGGGGTTGACAAAGGTGGTCCAGGCTAAGCACGCGAGTGGTAGCAGTTCTGAGTCTCTCTCACTCAAGGGATTCAAGAAGCTTAATCCCCCTAGCTTCAAGGGTGGATTGGATACCTCTATGGCGGATAATTGGAGGCTTCATATGGAGAAGATCTTTAGTGCTCGACGTTGCTCAAACGAGGAGAAGACTAGACTTGCAGTCTTCACGTTCGAGGGTGAGGCTCAGAGGTGGTAGTTAACGATGGAGCGTCAGAGGTTCCATGGCCGAGTGGACATTCCTTGGGAGGAGTTCTTGTCAGCCTTCAACGACAAGTACTTCCCTCTTCATGTCCGAGAGGAGAAGAAGAAGGAGTTTCTCAGCCTGCAGTAGGGTTTTATGACGGTCTTGACTTATGAGACCTGATTCATGGAACTTGAGCGTTTTGCTCCTCGTTTCTTCAGTGACGAGTATGAGCGGGCACGAAAGTTCGAGGATGGTTTGCGGCCCTCCATCAAAGGCCAGGTTGTCCCATTCCGACACAAGACCCTAGCAGAAGTACTCGAGACCGCCATCATAGTGGAGTGGAACTCGGAGGAGTATATGAAGAAGAAGGAGCAACAGCTCGAGCGGTCGAGACAGGTGGATACCCATGTCCATCGGAACCATAAGCGTCAGGTGATGGCCTAGGGAGGAACCACACCCATGATGCACAGCCAGACCACACTAGTCACCGTGCTCACATCACTTGCTATCTATGCGGGAAAAATGGGCATTATAAAAGGGAGTATTTCAAGAGGATTCATGAAGATGCACCGGGGCAGCAGTTCATTTTACCAAATCATGGCCCAGACAATGACCGTCCAGGCTTTGCTTGTTATTTCTGTGGGCAAAGGGGGCACACCAAGAAACAATGCCCTCGACGAGCTCAGGGTGGTGCAACTAAGCAACAACTGGTTGCACAAAACCAAGGGTCCCAAGCTAGAACATCCACCGGGCAGCAGAATGCTAAGGGGAAGAAGCCGGTTGCCGATGCGAGAGTGTATGCTATGTCGGCACATGAGGCAGCTAACTCCTCAGGTGTGGTGGAAGGTATGACCCTCATTGCCTCTCACTATGTTAAGGTGCTACGTAATGCCGATCTCTCTCATTCTTTTATCTCTTTGCGTTTTGCTTGTGAGCTTGTTGATGAATGAGTTGCATGCTGATTTGATTTTCTTGTCTATGATAGTTTTTTATATGAATTGCGACATGGATGTGATGTTATAGCATCATGCACATGTGGGTGGTCGAGAGGGAAAGTGGTGTTCACTTTACCCAATGTGGAACCTTTCATCTTCAAGGGTGTTAAGTGCCTGGTGGAAGCTTTTCAGTGTCTTTCACTAAGGCTAGAAAGTGGATTATTAGAGGGTGTGTAGTCTTCTTATAAGCATCTTGGTGACGAGTGTTGACCTACCTCATCTTGAAATCCATTTAATGGTGTTGGAGTTGGGAATGCATTGACGAACGACTTGTAAGAATTTCATTCCACTAAGGAGATTGGATACCTTGTCAATTTTATTTCGGACAAGACGTGAAGAAGAGATTGAATTCAGCTCTGGTTCTAACCTTTCCTGCCGGGAGCGGTGGTTATGTGGTTTAGAGTAACGTTTCAATTTGTGGCTTGAGTTGTGTACTCATGCAGCGTGGGAGGAATTGCAAATGGCATAGAGTCGGAAGAAGAACGGTGTTGACCTTTAACGAATTTTGGAGGACCAAAATTCCTAAGGTGGGGAGGATGTAAGATCCCTAATCTTAAGCCGGTTTTTTGGTTATCTTTAATTGTCGATTATCGGAGATTAACACGTTTCCTGATTTATTCGATGGTTTCATAAATAAGTGGCTTTTGTGATAGTTTTAACCAAAATCAACTTTAAGATTAGTGGTTTAAAGTGATTTTAAAACAAACGTAAATTTTTGGGATTTTTCTAAATTTTTACTATTTTTCCAAAAATTAGGGTTTTAGCGGGACCCCTGTGGGCCCCACCATCAAAATTTCGGTTTTTAGGTCAAATGAACCCAGATGTCTACTTAAGGTCATACAAAAATTTTTAGAATTTTCTTAGGCTTAATTAGTGCTTAAAATTGTAAAATACTCATTTTTAGCCTACTTTCCTATTTATACCCCATAACTTACCCATATATACCTCAACCCTTACTATAAAAGGGAAAACCTAAGCCATTTCCATTTTTGGGAATAGGCTGAGAAGGGAGGTCAGGCCTAATCCCCAATTAGGCCCGAATTAGAAGCTGTTTAAGGTAAGCCTACTCTAATTAAGCACTAAACCCTAGTTTTCTTCTTAATCTCTTCTAAATCTACCATTTCCCCTTTGTTTCAATTTATTTTTGGACATCAAAAACTACTGATTTATGTTTTACTACAAACCCTAACTTTCAAAATTCAATTTTTATTATCAACAAGCCCTAAATCTAAGTTTTAATTGGGGATTTCTTTGGTAAATCAATTTTTAATGGAGTTTAATTCAAACTCAATGTGTTTTTAAGGTTTTCAAGAAGGGTGACCCTCCAATCCGAGCTTAATCAAGTGCTAAGGTAATGGACCTTTGAGTTTTTAGTTTATCCATGGTAAAACTATTGATTTTTGGCTTATTTTGAATGGAGTTGCTTGATTTGGTATGTTAATGGCATGATTAGAAAATAGAAATATTTAATCCCAATTTTTTAGGGTTTTGTATTATTATGATATGGTTTAACATTTTGGAAGTCAAGAAGGACTTTTGATCATGATTAGGGTGTTAGATGTGGATTTGAAGTATTATCAATGGTGTCTCGGTTTGAAATTACGAAAGGAAGAAGATTGTTTGTTCTGCCTTGTTGGCGTTCGAACGGCCCTTCTGGGTGTTCGAACGGCAACACTGTCGGATTGGCAATTTTCCAGTTCAGCCAATCGAATGGCCTGTTGGGCGTTCGAACGGCCAAATTGTGAATTTGAAGTTTTCCTGTTTAGCTGATCGAACGGCCTGAAGGGCGTTCGAACGGCTACACAATAGAATTGTGTGCTAATGCATGATCTTTATTTCTATGATTCCACTTAAACTTGCCAATTTTATATGAATGTGAAGTGTTTTAAGCTATATTATGCTACTGGAAAGGCATGCTATTGAGGTTATGAAGTTGAGATATATGATTAGAGATTTGTGGAATGACTTATGTTTTGTGGCATGATGTTAGAATTGTCATCTCGAAATTATGAATGGTTGATTCCTTATGGTTAAGCATATTTTCAGTAGAACTACAACCTATTATTGGACTGATTTGTCATGATAGAATGTGGTTAGTTGATGTGTGGATGTTGGTGAATGCCATGACTCAAGGATGAAATGAATGACCATATATGTGTTTAGCCTTTGTGGTAGAGTTTTGATTTTAGTTATAATTTCAACGATTCTTCTCCTATGATTTCTGCTGGAATTCATGATTAGATGTTAATTCACATGTGTAGTGTGGTAGTGAGTTTAATTTCAAGCATGTTGACATGCATTGTGTGAAATGCTTCTACTAGGTACACACATGTGGGGTCTAATGGTGATGTTGAAGCTTGATATTATGATTATGAATGATGCATTAGGGGCTGATGAGAGCACTTTTCATGGATTAGGATTCATGTATGCCTTGCCCACGTATGTACCATGTTGCATGCATCATGAAAATGGATTTCCAATTGAGGCTTCATCGAGGTTAATCGAATTTAACCAATTGGATCCAATGTGGTGAAATTGTGTGCCAGATTGATCGGTCGTGGATTAATCGTAAGTTGATTGGTCTGAAAGGACATGTTTTGACTTGTGTTCCTGTGTGGAACAAGTGCACTCCCCGGGTTGAGTCTAGTTAAATGGAGTTAAGTAGGGATGAGTTGTATACTTGTCTTGTGGATTGAGATTATGTATGATTCGCTGGACCCTGAGAATCCAGCTGGTTTGTTCGAGTGCACCGGCTTGCTAGGTGTTGTTGCTTGGGACTTTAGTCTTGACAAGCAGGGTTGCCTGGGAGTTTAGACTTGATGGGCAGGCGTTGCTCGAAGGCGTTGGCCTTGAGGAGCAAGAGTTGCTCGTAGGCGTTGGCCTTGAGGAGTATGTCTATTTGATAAGTGTTTGCTCGAGGGCTCCGGCCTTGAAGGGCAGGTTTATTCTCTATGGGTATGGACTTGCATGTTGGACTAGTATGCGTGTGTGACACTTATACATGCATGATGAATGAGAATGGTGATGCATGAGGAAATATGTATGTTAGAGATACATTCATGCAGGTTATTGTGATGTGATGCATGAGGGAATATGTATGCTAGAGATACATTCATGCAGGTTATTATGATGTGATGCATGAGGGAATATGTATATTAGAGATACATTCATGCAGGTTATTATGATGTAATGCATGATGGAATATGTATGTTAGAGATACATTAATATAGGTTATTATGATGTGAGGCATGATGGAATATATATGCTAGAGATACATTTATGCAAGTTATTATGATGTGATACATGATGAAATATGTATGTTAGAGATACATTTCATGCAGGGTGTTATAATGAGAATGAAATTATGTGGATTATGCACTATGATGCAGTTTTAGGTGTTGTGTATGCGTGACCAGGAAATGATGCACTATGTAAATCTTTTATCTAAATGATTATATTGCTATGCTATCATATTTTTCGATGATGATAGTCTTATTAAAAACCATTGTTGAGTTTGTTAAACTCACCCCTCTTTCTTGTGTTTTGTTTTGGGGCTGCGTGGTGCGACATGCAGATGGACAGGATCTCCTCTTTGAGAAAAGGTCGGAGATGACTTGGATGTGATCGTGGAGATTGTTGTGTGACTTAATATCCTTTGGTTTTATGCTTTATGTTTAGAACCTTTGTGTAGGGTTCTTTGTTTTGGATTTATGTCACATTTTACAGTTATGATGCTTATGAATTATTTTGAGCCGGTGTGGGCTTTACTTAACTAAGCATGTGGGTTTGAGATTAGTTGTTTACTTTGTGATAAGCAACACTCTTTCTTTCCTTCTTATTTACTCTTGCTCAAAGGATTGTGCGTACTCCGTAATTCTATTAATCGCCCGTGGTTAGGGTTAAGTCTTCCGCTAAATCATTTCTCAATTTCCCTTCGTTGCCCCCGCGCGCTTGACTGGCCCTTGGACCGGGTTTGGCTCGGGTCGGGCATCGCCAGGGCGTGACAATATATATTCGATTAGTTAAATGATTAGCCATTGGAAGCAGATATGTTTTATATACTGCATGCTTTTTGATGGCCTCATATATGATTGTTTAATCAAATGTTTATCCATGGATTTTAATATATATTATACACGTTGGATCGTGTGAGATAGAGACAAACTAGCTTCGCAACTGTTTTCATTGCGAATAAATATAGTATGTTTGAAAGTCGGTTTTAGAGAACTCGTCCTTATTGAAAAGAGGATTCTCAAAATTATTTTTGAAAAGATGTATAAGCATGGTGATCGAGTCACTTAAGCGGGACAAAAAAGGGGTAACCGTCTCATTAGAATGAGCGACCAACCTTGCCTTTGTAGTCGTTAATAGTAACACTCTCATAACTTGTAGAGGCGGAGCTAGGGTTTTCAAAAGGATAAACATTAGGATAGAATATTTTAAAAGAAAACAGCCCTTTTTGGAGTTTGGGAACTTTAAGATATTTTGATTTGAGTCTAGGACTCAAGATTATGAGTCTGGGACTAAAGAGTGTTTTGGTTTTCTGGAACTATTGTTCGGTGCCCCGATAGAGCTCCATTGACTTAGATGAAGGCACAATTAATCCGGTTTGGAATCGGATGCTTGGTACTTATTTTAGCCTGGTGAGCCCCTAACGAAGGGTACCTATCTTGGCTACATGCGCTAGGGTAGAGAGTATCATGAGAAGACTCTTTGCACTCTAGATCTTTGCGCCCCATGAGCACAGGTGACTCTTCTGTCCACAAGCACGAAATGTTTTGAGATTATCTGTGGAGGTGTAAGAGGTCGTTGCTTTGTACTTGCAGTAAATTTCTATTAATATATATATATATATATATATATATATATATATATATATATTTCTTAGACATTAGTAGTAAGCTGTGAGAGCTTACAAACCCTATATGCACGTTCGATACGTAGGAAGAAACATTAGGGGTGGTTTTGGGTGAGAGGCACACCTTGTTTTCATAAAAAATATTATGTATGATATGTGCTCTGAAATTGCCATGTGTTTATTTATGTCTGATAGTATAAACTCCCTTACTGAGTATCTTAAAATACTTACCACCCCCTAGACTTTGCAAGACTCGACGAAGCTTAGTGTGCAGATAGAAAAGCCTACTCCGAGTTTTATCAATGTGATTTCAAGGATTTCAACCCCACCGAAATGAGTAAGAACACTTTATTATTTTTCTCTTGTGTGTTTGTTCATGGACCGTGGTTCTTGGGGATGTTACTATTTTATTATCGCATATGGTGAGCGGCTCCAGTCGCGGCCCGGGTAAACTCCGATACTTTCCTAAAAAGATCTTTTTTATGCTTCCGAAATTTTAGGTTGTGACAACATGCTTCTCAATGCCATAGCCTACTATCTGAGTGTCTGATTGACATGTTTCTGGGCTCCGTACGTTCGTTTCTCCGAACCCTATCAAATATCTTCAGGCTACTCCAAATGAATCAAGCTCAAAATTGTCCAATTTTAAGAAAAATCATTATTGGACCTTGAACTTGCTAATGGGCCAAAACGTTTAAATTTCAAAACATTGAAATTATAGGGCATTACAAACTACCCCCTTTACAAAAAAAATTTCTCTAAATTTGCACAAATTAATTATTCTCAAAATCACATTAATATCCAAAACACTTACGAAAATGAAAACAACATTTTAAGAATAAAATAATATTGTTAAAAATATATTTGCAATAATAATATTAATGTTAAATACTTAGTTACTTATCTATAGACAGTGGAATCTTGGCTCTGATACCAATTGTAGCATCGCGAATGCGTAATTAAAGCAGGCCAAGATCAATCGTGTACAAAAGAGTCACTATTTATTAACTTAGGCAATTACAAAAACTTTACAAAACAAGGCTTATCATGCCTTAGCAAAACCAAAGTCGTGCACATCCAAAATTAATACATAATAAAAGAACATGATAAAGTAAATTTAAAGCATAAATCTTTCAAAGTTCAACAGAAAATCTTCATTAACATCAACTCCATCAATCGGATTTGCAGCGTCTAGGGGTGCGTAAATATAATTATATTTAGTAGATATACACTACAACAAAAAAAGACTATTAGCGACGCTTATAAGTGTCGCTAATAATAATATAAGCGTCGCTAATGGCTATTAGCGACGCTTATAAACCGTCGCTACTTACGTTGCTAAAAAACGAGTCACTATTGATCATTAGCGACGCTTAAGGCAAGCGTCACTAATAGTGCACATTAGCGACGTTTATACATACGTCGCTAATAATTTTAGTATTAGCGACGCATACTAAAGCGTCGCTACCAGTCAAGTTATTAGCGACACATAATAATAAGCGTCACTAATACTTGCTTATTAGCGACGCTTTCTTATACGTCACTAATATAAAAAAATATTTTAAAAAAATAAATAACAACTTATTAGCGACAAAGCGTCGCTAATAAAAAATTAAATTTTTTTTAAAACCTCGTTAATAAAAAAACATATTTAAGAAAAACACATTTTAAGTATTAGCAACGCTTTCTCAAGCGTCCCTAATACTTCGTAAATTTTAAAGAAAAATTAAAAAAAGTCTTTAGCGACGCTTGTATAAGTGTCGCTAAACAGTTTAAAAAAATTAAAAAAAAAGCGGCACAGGAATCTGGCGGAAGTGCCAAATCCGGCGCCAGTGGGAGGTTGGGGCACGGGGGGTGTGGTGACCCTAGGAGAGGGAGGAGGTGGGGTGGGTGGCTGGATTCCGGTGGGAAGCCAAAATCCAGTCCGCCCCCCTCTCCCTCCGTTGAGTGCAGGGGGGAGCGGGGGTGAAGGAGAAGGCAGAGTGGGGGGGCCGGCCACCCCCTCTCTCTCCCCTTGGTCCGCCCCCCTCCTCTGGTTTCCAAAGGAAGGGAAGGAGGTGGGCGGACCCGGGGGAGAGAGGGGAAAGAGGAGGCCGGAGAGAGAGGGCCGGATTTTGGGTCCTCGCCGGAATTTGGGCCCCCATAGTCCCAGCCTCCCTCGCGCTGCCCCATCTCCACCGGAACCGCCCCCTTCCTCTGAAACAGAGAAGGGGGAGGGAGGAGGACCCGGGGAGAGAAGGGGGGAGGAGGAGGGAGAGGGAGGCCGGGACCCGAGTGGATCGGGGTGGCCGGGACCCCATGCGGGCGGCGGAAGGTGGCTAAGTGGTGGGGCAGAGGAGGGGAGTAGCAGCCGGGAGGGAGGCCGAGACTGCGAGGGCTGGGGACGGTTGCAGGGTGGCCGGTACCTGATTAGAGCGGGGACTATGGCCGGACATGGGCGGCGGAAGGTGTCTAAGGGGTGGAGGATGGGAGGGGAGGAGCGGCAGGGGGTGTGGGGCGGACGGAGGCAAACGAGCGGCGGAAGAGCGGGAGACGAGGGCGGAAGAAGGGAGACGGACGACGGCGGTGGAACGTGGGCGGCAGAGGGCAGACGGCGGTAGACGGTGGACAGCGGCAGGAAACAAGGGGAAGAAAAACACCTGCACAGGTGAAATCGCCCATGTGGGGGATATATATCGCCCGCGAGGGCCATTTTCGGCTGGCGCGTGCAAAAAATTTATGATCATTTAATGACACTTACTAAGCATTGCAAATGGAAATCATTTGCGATGCTTGGCTTAAACGTCGCATAAAGTAATTTTTATCGATGTTTCCAAATATTGCCATTATTTAATTAATTGCGACATTTTTCAAAATGTCGCAAAAACCCTAATTCCCCCCTCCCTTCTCTCTACATATTCTCTCCCCCTCTCTCTCTCCTCTCTCTCCTCTCTCACTCTCTCTTCCCCCTTCTCTCTCTCTTCCCATCCCCTCTCTCTATGTCTTCTCTCTACTCTCTCTCTCTTCCCGCCCCTCTCTTTCTCCTCTCTCTCCCCTCCCCCTCTCTCTCTTCCCTCCCCTCTCTCTCTCTCTCTCTCTTCCCCCTTCTCTCTCTCTTTTCCTATCCTCTCTCTCTCTTCCCTCCCCTCTCTCCCTTCCCTCTCCTCTCTCTCTTTCCCCCTCTCTCTCTCTTCCCTCCCCTCTCCTCTCTCTTCCCTCCCCACTCTCTCTTCCCTCCTGTCTACTCTCTCTTCCCTCCCCACTCTCTCTTCCCTCCTGTCTCCTCTCTCTTCCCTCCCAACTCTCTCCCATCTCCTTCTCTCTCCTCTCTCTTCCCTCCCAACTCTCTCCCATCTCCTTCTCTCTCCTCTCTCTTCCCTCCCGACTCTGTCCCATCTCCCTCTCTCTCCTCCCTTCTCCCTCTCTCTCTTCCCTCCCCCTCTCTCTATCCTCCCTTCTCCATCTCTCTCTCCTCCCTCTCTCTCCCCTCTCTCTCCTCCCTCTTTCTCTCCTCCCTCTCTCCCTCCTCCCTCTCTCCCCCTCTCTCTCCTCCCTCTTTCTCTCCTCCCTCTTTCTCTCCTCCCTCTCTCTCTCCACCCTTTCTCTCTCATCCCTCCCCTCTCTCTCCTCTAATTTCAAAAATTTTTAAGATTTTTTATATTTTCAAATTAATTTAAAAATAAAAAATTAATTTAAAATAAAATACTAATAGCGACATATGGCAGTATATGTCACTATTAGTACCTGTATTAGTGACATATAATCATATACGTCGCTAATATAAGTACTAATAGCGACGTATAATCCTATACATCGCTATTAGTATTTTATTTTAAATAAATTTTTTGAAATTATTTTAAATAAAAAAATTTTAAAAATTTGAAAAAAACATCAAAATAAAATCCATCTCTCTCTTCCCTCCCCCCTCTCTCTATCCTCCCTTCTCCCTCTCTCACTCGTCCCTCTTTCTCTCCTCCCTCTCTCTCTCCCCCTCCTCCCTCTCTCTCCCTCTCTCTCCTCCCTCTTTCTTTCCTCCCTCTCTCCACCCTCTCTCTCTCCACCCTTTCTCTCTCTTCCCTCCCTCTTTCTCCTCTAATTTCAAAAATTTTTAAAATTTTTTATTTTTTAAAATTAATTTAAAAATAAAAAAATTAATTTAAAATAAAATACTAATAGCGACGTATGGCAGTATATGTCGCTATCATATACGTCGCTAATACTGGTACTAATAGCGACGTATAATCCTATATGTCACTATTAGTACCTGTATTAGCAACATATAATCATATACGTTGCTAATACTGGTACTAATAGCGATGTATAATCCTATATGTCACTATTAATATTTTATTTTAAATTAATTTTTTTAAATAAAAAAATTTAAAAAATACATCAAAATAAAATCCCTCTCTCTCTTCCCTCCCCCTCTCTCTCTTCCCTCTCTCCTCCCTATCTCTCCCGCTCTCTCTCTCTCTCCTCCCTTCTCCCTCTATCTCTCTTCCCTCCCCCCTCTCTCTCTCCTCCCTTCTCCCTCTCTCTCCTCCTTTCTCCCTCTCTCTCCTCCCTCTCTCTCCCCCTCTCTCTCCTCCCTCTTTGCTTAGATACGGGTGTTTAAAGCTTAGAACCGGGCAGAGCTTGAAGGAGAGGAATGGGGGGCAAGTTGAAACCTCCCCTCCCCTTATTTATAACCATAACGAGCTGTTGGATGCTTGACACATGTCCTACATCCAATGGCTGCAAGATTTGGCCTCGGCATGCCGAAGCAACTATAATTTTTTTTTTATTCTTAAATTTTCGTTTTTAAATCAAAATGAAATTCAAAACTTTAAACAAGCATAATTCATTGCCCTGAACTCGGATTTGTGCGTTCTTGGTATCGTTGGACTCGTATCATCGAGCCCTACGAAACAAGATTAGACAAGAGTATATTTTCTCATTTATTAAAGTGGGTCCAACCCACAACACACTTCTCGTGGTCATAGCCTACTATCCCAGTGTTTGTTTAACACGTTGTTTAGCTTCATATGTTCATATCTCTGAGCCCTATGAAATATCTTAGATCCTCCAAATGAATCAATCTCAAAATGGTCAAAATTTAAGAAAAACTATTATTTGACCCTTAAACTCACTAATGGGCCTGAACATTCAAATTTGAAAACTTTTAAATTCCGGGCTGTTACAACTAGTTCGAGTTCTTAGGGCTCAAGGTATGCGGGGGTGGACCCATGGCCTATTACCAATTATTACACATGTTTGGTGGGCTCGACTCGAGCACACACGCTTAGTTATATATACTAGTTATATATTATAGGTGTGCTTGCATACACTTTGTAGGCCCCAAACATGTGCACAACCTAGAGAGGGGCCTACGTGAACTCTCTACGAGTTGCCTTGTAACGCCTGTGAATTCAACATATTTTTTTAAAAAAAACTCACAATTTATTTTTGCAATATAAAAATTGTAAATCGAAAAAAATAATGAAATACAAAACCTGTGAATATAGTTTCATAATTTAAAACATCATACATCACTTTTTTACATATAAAAATTTTCAAATCAATCATCATATGGCCAAACAAAACATTCTCAAGAGTTAATAAAAACAAACATACCAAATAATCATCATGATCATGAGTTTAAGTACTAACTATCCTAGGCATCACTAAGTACAAGTCCCATAAACATCTATAAAGTATAATAAACTTAATTTTCATCTCAACCAATATATCATATCATGACATAAATAATAAAGACTCGCAATGAGTCAGAGGTTATACCTGAGCCAATGGAAATCATTCCACCCATGAAAATAAGCGGTTATTTTTATGAGCTCTCCATCAAAACCTACAAAAGCCTCTAGAACCTATAGGGCTAAAAGGATGGGAAATGAGTATTTTCATACACAATAGAAAATACATAAAAGGGGAGTTCTAATCAGTGAACTTTGTAAGCCCATACATAAATGTGTCCATGAAATTTAAACATGAAGCATAAAAGCATACAAACACATTCGAGTCATATAATATAGCAATCATGCACAAACACATACCATCTTATCATTCTTACACCTACAACCTTTTTCATACTATTCTTACACTTGCAGTCTTACTCAAAATATTCTTATAGTTTTACTCGTACCATCTTACTCAAATTCTTATGCTTACAATCTTACTCAGAACATACGCATATGGTCTTGCTTATAATGTTACAAACTTACTCAAAAACATACATATGCTTACAATAATACACATACTATCAACAACTCAAGTTCATTATAATTAATAAGCTCCAACGTCAAAATGGAAAGGAATGCCAATTGGGCATCACCTTAACCTCCAGGGAATACTATGCACAATGAACTTTTCTGAAGGTAAGGCACACCTATATTCATGGGGCACAGAATCAAATAAGTAATAGCACATTCATGATACTACTTACCTAAACGTGCAAACTCTCACACTCTAGGGACCATATGCTGTGTACTATGGGGGGAAATTATATAGGATCACTCTTGGGATGAATCTTAGAGTGCCACATATGGGCGGAATCATACAGGGCCGACTAAGGGCAGAAACATATAATGCTCTTAATAGAGCATCAAACGTCTGGACTTAATACATCACAAAGACAGTACCGAAAATATATATCGCTCTCAATAGAGCATTAGATGATTGGGATTAGATATTGTACCAAGACAACATCTCACAGGATAAAGACTACGTCAACCTCAGTCTACTAATCATCGGCTGACTCAAATATGGAACTTAATCTGTCGAAACCCTCAAGTCTCAAACTCGCAAAATATCATATTAGCTTTTCTTTCAATTCAAGTTTAAATTAAATAATTTATATGGTTAGAATTATGCCATAAAAATCTTCAGTCTTATAGTCTTCCGCTGACTAATTCAAAGCTGAGCCCGTTACAAAACCCTAATTTATCAGGGAACATAGTTAAATTAACCAATCCATCTCAGAATCATAACTCACCATCATATCCTTACATATTCACACATTCTCCTCCATCCACCTTATGACTAAATCATCTTACTCGAAAATCCTCAACCTATATTTTTTTGGTCTAACTCCAATTATCAACCTCTTATCAATACCTTACTTGTTGTTCTTACTTTCGAGTTCATAATATATATGTTATGCATGTATAATTATGTTATGCCCTCTTACTATCTGACAATCCCCCATAAAGTCTTCAAACCCTAAATCCGCTTACATAAATAACCCCTAACATACATTCCAATCAAAACCAAACTAATCCACTCCAGTCCTCGTCTGTATAACTTACATCCTCCATCTTCTATCATACTATTATAAATCCACATCCAAATCCATACAAAATCCTCTTCCACTATTCACTGCCCATCGCATATACAACTGTCCCACGCACATCTGCATATCCATCACACCTGCTTATCGCCAACATACATATATGTCTATCACACATATATACATATATATATATATATATATATATATATATATATATATATATATATATATATATAACATACACATAATTCCATACATAGCCTACCAACATACTTTCTAGCCATGACTAGCATACACATGGTCCACATACATTAAATCATCTCATAGTTTACATGCATGTACAAACATACCATAATTTATTGTCTTTCCCTCTTACATCATGCAATCCAATAATCACATAACATCCAAAGTATTAACTTACACAATCCTAACATTCTATTAATGATTTAAAGCATACTATCATAAAATTACGAGTTCAAAGTCCCATACCTCATAATCCATGACATTCGATGGTGAGCAAATGATAGTGGTAGTGTCAACAACGTAGGCATTAGCCGAAAATATCGCCTACCTGAGAGAGCTGTTGTCTCGAGGTTTAAGAAACACCAAAGTAATAACGGCAAGATGGGGGTGACCGAAATCTATGTGGCAAAATGTACCATCCATGATAGCATATTAAGGCAACCAGGAAAAGAGTCGCACCATAAGAAGTGGCAAGTACGAATAAAAGTCAAGGGTGGACTAAATAGAGATCGGCTGACTGCTTTGAAGCATTCGGTCGGTCACAAACGTCGAAAACATCAACAGATAGCACCCAACAACGACAATTTTACTTCATTAATGGCGCACAAAAAGGCAAATGAACTACATACAACCTCAAGGCCAAAAGATAGGTGGAGGGCTCTGGTGGTCAACCCAATAAGTTGTAGAGTCATCCGACGGTCAAAAGGCACAAAAGTGGCACCCAAACTTTGAAACGCACATGTGGCTATGTGCACAAGCGGCAAAAGGGCCACCCGACAGGGGTAGTGGCTAGACGATGGTAGCCCAAAGCCCTATAGGGGCCTACAAAATCGTGGCTAGGTGGTGGTGGCCTATAAAGGTGATAGTTGCTTCGTTTGACACCCAAAACTCAAACATAGTGGCAGCATTGGACTCATGCCAGAAAAGAAGAACGGTGTTGAGCTAGGGCGGCTACTATGGGTGCTAACGAGCCGAGTCGAACTGAGTTTTGAGGTTTTTTTACTCAAACTCGATTTTTGAAAGGTTGGCTCGAGTTTGATCGAACATCTAGAAGCCTAGCTCAAATTTGGTTCGGCCAAGGAAATAGAAACTCGACTTATGCTCGAGCTCGAAAATATATTATAGCAGTTCAAACCTATGTTCGAATTGAGCTCGAATCCCATTTACAATCCAAATTATTTTTCTCTATAAAAAATCATATTAATTTAGAAAATCACATCAACATTACAAATATAAAAAGATTATAAAAATCACAATTTCATTTTGTTAAAGTTGTAAATATCACTTCAAAATCTATGGTTAAAATAAGAGTTAATAAATTATCCACAAAAACCTTTCATTGGTCACCAAAATTTTAACTAATGCTATTCAAATCTTTCATATAATAAACCACCAAAAACTAAACTAGTCACCAAAGTACCATGACAACTTCTATTCATAGATTTCATATCTGATTACTCTAGTGACTACAAAAAAGTTCACGATTAGAGCGCACGATCTAGACTTCAACAGTAACATATTTTAGGGTGTGTGCATTGCCTGCAAAAATAAAAATAATAGGTAGGACAAGGTCCAACAAGAATAGAAAAATGCATATTATCTTAATTTCACACAGTCAAGAAGAGAGCTCATAAAAAAATTATTCGTACAACCTTTGTCACTTATAACATTAAATAAGTTACAAATGTCAGCTTAGCAACCACCAAAGTTCTACTGTCTCTTTTTACATATGGACATGTTCAAAGCAGCCTCAAACTTCATGAATTGGTGTAAGTTGTGTGTTTACCTTGGCCTCGGAAATTAATAAGAAAAAGAAAGTTCATGCTAAATTAGCACTACCAACCATGAACATTGGCTCTTGTCAGCTTGCCATCATGTGCAACCCATTGTAAAAATATCACTTTACTCAGCTTAATCTTGTTTAACTACATGCAAGCTTTGAAAATAGTACTTACAAGAAGTATGCCCCACAAAGCATAGAACAAAACAAATTTTTTGGATTTTATTGTGTCAACTCTACCAAATTCATGGAACTGAGATAAGAAATGAATGCCTCGGAAAATAGGAACATAAAACACCAATAAGAGGCGAAATCAAAATCATCAAAGTAGTGGAATCAGTACAACATCAATCAAAATGAACAAAAATTTGAATATGGATAATATTCATTTTAAAAAAAAAACTTTTGTGCAAGACAAAATGTATAGTGGCCTACTGAATAATTGAACAACAAAGGGATAAAATATTTGTTCACATTCGAGTTAATATCATATTCTAAAAAAAGTAATGGACATATAATGCTGCATAAATTAACCTACAGTACCATTCCTTCCAAAAACATTGGAAGAAAAAATTATGCCACTTACAATCGATTGTCTAATAAGAATCAGGATTATGGTCTTTCAAAGCTTTCAGCAAGATTGGCATAAATATCAATGACTGCTCCATAGCTTTTGAACCTAGTTCTTCTATCAGCCTATGTTGTGGACGATTGTCCACAAGCATGGAATAGCGCAGGGAGACCGGGAAAGGGGAGAGCGGATGGCATGGCCATCAGACAGAAAGGGGAGGAGCACAGAAGAAAGGGGAGAAGCAAAGACAATTAATCATTCACTAATTCACTTAGGGCGTAGCCCTTACATTTAAATAAACAAACTAATGGGCTCTCTAACAGATGCCTAAGGCCCGTTAACATAATTAAATAAAATATTAATTAACCTAATTACCCCTATTATATAAAAAGCCCTAAATACCTAAATACGTGGCCCTAGTGGCACCCCCTAGCAGCCCCTAGGACGTTCACAACATTCCACCACGCTTCGCTTGCGCATCACCTTGTCCTCGAGGTGACCTAAAACTCTAGGCATCGGGCCCACCAAAGCTCTACTGTAAACAGCGGGTCCAGAACTGTGGATGAGACACGCCAAATGATCGAGATAGTGGGTCACTACTCAAGACGTGCAGAAGCCAGCATAAACATGATGGAAGTACAGATACAAAACCCAAGGGCAGGACAAAGGAGCGGCCCGACTTGTTGGTTGCAGGACAAAATAGACTATCCACACAGGTCTCCAACAAGCGGGGTCATCCCAATGACTACAGAGCACCCCAAGACTGCCCACAGAGGGCATCAGCAGACAGGAGCACAATCGGCCCACAGAGGGCATCAGACAGCACCATGGTCGGCTTGTGCAGCTCGTAGAAGGCAGGCAAATGCGTAAGAAGTGACAAGAACCAGTAGATATGGGTGGGGTCTGGTTTGGATGTATTCAAAACCTGTTGGCCTAAAACACCCCAATAAGGTCGACTTCCCAAGTTGGACTCACATCCTGCACCATTTCCAGCCCGGTCAGGCCAAATCCAAAGCATACCTACAAGAAAATCCAGGCTGCTCTTTAGATAGAAAGAAAATCCCATAACAAGTGCAATAGCTGGTTCCACGGTGATCCAGGACTCATCTCCGAATCCATCTGCAGTAGAAAAGAGGAGCTGACAATGGAGCAAAAGTAGGGACCCTCCCGTGACCAACACCCACCACAGAGAAATCTGGCACGCTTCATAGCCCAGCCAAAATTGTGGTGCGTACTGCTCAGGACATAGATCTTGGCTGGATGGATTTTCCGAATGGCCGCTATGCATGACAGGGGAAGTTTGCCAAGGTTCCAGGGCCCTCCAACTAAGAGCCAAACCCGCATGCATCTGTTGCCCGAAATTTCCTGCCCATTACTTCAATCTGTCATCGTGCTTGGGAAGATTCGGTGAGAGGAGGGTGAGCCAACGGTCAACCGAGAAATCTTCGGCAAAAATCTTACAAGTGAAGATTTCATGATACGGCAGGGGAGTTCCAAACATGAAAATCAGAATGAGATAGCAATGAAAATCCCCTAAGATCAAGGCCATCCGTAGGAACATCCCCGATTGCTCGTAGTTAACAAAGCGGGAGGTGGCCGGAGCCGGCAAAGAATCCGGCGAAAATTTTGGGAGGCAGATTGAGGCAGTGGCGGAAATCCCGGCAACCCAAATCCGTTCGTCCGGCAACCTACGGGAGGAGGTGCAGTGCACCGGTGATTGGAGTGCAGGCTGCTCCGGCGGCTGGAGAGCAGGCTGTTCCGACGGAATAGGCGCTCGATCTCCATTCCGATCCGATCCAGCGGCAGGCATATCCCCCACCGCGGTTGCACAGAAGCTTCTCCCTCCTGCTATCACGTCCGACCCGAAGGTGTAGGCGGAGAAATGGCCCGAGGCCGGGAGAATGATGTCAGCTCTGGCGGAGAGCGAGAACAGGGGACCGGTGAGCACTTCCCAGCGCGGGCGGCGGAGGAGGCCGGTGGTCAGGCTGCTGCAGCGCCTGCAGCAACGCCTCTTCTGTATTGGCGCCGGCGCGGATTTCAGCCCCACTGGCCTTCCTTCCGAACCCATCTTGTGCATCCTATCCTCCGGCAGTGGATTCGAGACCATCCGGTGCGACTCCTCCTCCGCCGCGTATGCCTCTAGCACGGTTGTTTCAGTCAAGGAAAGCAGATCCTGACGGTCAGAGAAATCCCGTAAGAAAGGGCCCAACTTTGGAGGCTTTGCTGCTGGAGGAAACTTGATCAGATCCCGAGCCGAAGATCGCGGCGGTTCTGCAGGAGGAGATGCCGACTGATCCACTGGAGGCAGAGCACAATGGACGGCGAACGAGACGGTGGAATGGGACGGCGGAGAGGATGGGAATGGCTGTGGCGACGGCCGGGAACCGGGGGCCGGTGAGAATGACCAGCGCCTGGGCCAGTGGCGCGGCGGGTGGCGAGAGAGATGACGGGCGGAGGAGAAGAAGACAGCCGGGTTTCTGGTCACTTTTCCCCTGTTTTTGAGCAGAGACCGCCCATTCCGCAAATGAAACCGGAGCGCCACCTCCCTGTCGGACTCGGGATTGTAGGCATAGAGAGTTTCGAGCCCGTGCTTGACCAGGCCCTTCCCCCGGCGATGCAGTCGAATCGCCACCTCCGGGACCTTCGTCTTGACTGTCTTGTGGCTGGGATTCGGGTTCAGGGGAACCTTCTTCTCCTCCTCCGGTAGGCCGCTGTTGGTCTCAATCTCCACCATCGTCGATGGAGCGGCCTGGAGCGGGCGGAGGATCTTCTGGGTAGTATGATGCATCGAACAGAGATCTGGCCGAAGTGAATGATCGTGGGACGCCGAAAGCGGGCTCCTTGCAGACGGCGGGGAGACGCCTGGATTGGCCCAGAAGATCTGTCCAGAGCTGTGCAAGTAGGGAACGAGCGGGGTGACCATGGAGGCGGCAGCCACTCGAACGCTGGACAGGACATGGGCCGTGGGGAACCAGCCCTTGCGCTGATCCGCCGACGGTGGAGGAGGTGCGCCCTGGACAGGTGCTTCGAGCGCTGTCAGGTGTTGCGCGAGGGCTGCTTGCCGAGCTTCTAAACTGGCCACGTCTGCAGTGAGAGCCCGCACCACCACTAGGATCTCTGATAGTTTGGCGTCAAATGTTGCCGGGTTGGCCTTTGGGCTGTCCGCTGAAGCTGGAGTGAGAACAATGGCCGGGGATCTCAACTGCTCTGATACCAATGTTTGTGGACAAACAATTGTCCACAAACATGGAATAGCGCAGGGAGACCGGGAAAGGGGAGAGCGGATGGCATGGCCATCAGACAGAAAGGGGAGGAGCACAGAAGAAAGGGGAGAAGCAAAGATAATTAATCATTTACTAATTCACTTAGGGCGTAGCCCTTACATTTAAATAAGCAAACTAATGGGCTCTCTAACAGATGCCTAAGGCCCGTTAACATAATTAAATAAAATACTAATTAACCTAATTACCTAATTACCTTTATTATATAAAAAGCCCTAAATACTTAAATACGTGGCCCCAGTGGCACCCCCTAGCAGCCCCTAGGACGTTCACAACAGCCTACAATTAAGTGAAAACCAAGACTACAAGAATATGAATAAATGCTCTGCATATAAGCTACATGAAGCATGGCGACATGTCCAACCATTATAAATCTTATTCAAAAATAAAGCCAAAAGTTCATCACTCCATTCATATAGCCATTGATATTTAAGAAGGGGAAAGACAACAGTATGGCATAAAAAGTTACCCAAAAATAAAAGTAAAGATATGCATACGTCGCCATTGATATTTGAGAACAGTAAATACAATAACTCCATAGATATTTAAGAACAAAAAAGACAACGGTATGCCATTGAAAAATTACCAAAAAGAGTAAAGACATAAAAACATAAAAAAAATCAACCAAAATTTAATCAAAGAAGCAAAAAGAAAAGCTTTTTTTCCATAGTGGTCTCTCCCTTAGTCAAACTCCCAACCTCAATGTATTAAAAAATACTTCAAAACAAAAAAAAGCACAAGACTTTAAATAAAAAAATAACAAAAGAGTGTGATCCCCAAATCTATTGATAAAGAGGACAACTTCGGAAAGGAAAAGATTGGTATTTTATGTGAGGGAGGACTGGAGGAGTGTAGTGTGTGATGGCGGGGTATTGAAGATGGTGATGAGTGATCTCCAATCAGCTCAAGGCAGCATGCATCGTCCTCTGGAACTCCACAGCGGCGGGCAGAATCCTCACTCCTCTGAACCTCCATGGCAGTGGGCAGACCTCACTCTAGACCTCCATGGCGGAGGGTGGCCCTCACTCCTCCAGAGCTCCACAGTGGCTTTCCTGCTCCACAGCTCGCTATCCTCAGTTAGGGACTCTACGGCTTGAGTTATTACATAGGTAAACACTAAGCAGGGAGTTTAGTTATACATAGGTAAGCCGAAGCAAGAAGACCAACCTGTTTGATTGGTTGCAAATGGAAGACCAACCAGTACTTTTTTCACATTTTATACATTTGGGCCTAAGTAAAATAGGGCCCCAAATATCTATTTTCACAATTTATATTTATATATGTATGTATTGATACTTGACATATAATTTATTTATATATATGTATATATGTATGTCTTTATAGATATTTATGTGTGTGTGTGTATATATATATATATACATGCACCACTGTATTGTTGATCATTGATGTTGTTTCATATGAAACAGGAGATCAGTGAAAAATAATATATTATGTGTGTATACAAATATATTTCTTGATAGATATTCATATATATGTATTATTAGGAAATTGTTCATATATATCTAGTGCATCGCCGGTGGTCAAATCAATTTCTAATAGCTCACATATAATATAAAATAGATTTGGTGGTTGCTTTATCAAAGACTAACCGTCCTAAAATGGTAAGATGACTATTGCACACTTGTTGGCAAGCATCAAGTGCAAACATGACATTTATAATATTTTTATTTGTATATATAGTATTGATATGAATTTAAAATCATTAAAATTTTATGATTTATATACTATATAATTTACTCATTATATTGAAGTCAATGTTATAGAGTTGAAGCCTCAGACTCGGCTATGCAAGTGTATGAAAGTTTTGATAGGGTCAAGAGACTCAAGACATTATAAATCACATGTAAAACTTTTGGACCCATAGTTAACTCCATTTATTTTATAGTTTATAAATGTAGGGGAGGAGCCAATGGTTGATTCTATTCTATTATATTTTATAGTGGTCGTAACTCATGACTAAAACTATATATATGCGTGTGAGAGAGAGAGAGAAACAGAATCAATTAGTGATTTAGTGGCTACTATGAGAAATACAAAATCATACACACACAAGCAAAAAAATATATAAAAATTTTAAATTAATAGGTAGAAATCTAGACTTAATTCACTTGATATATTTAATAGGCAAAATCTAGATATAGCTCACTAGATCACTAATTCAAGACCAATATGATTAGTTAAATTAAGAATATGCAAGTAGAATCATACATTTATATTTAATAGGATTAGAATGATTAAAGGTAGTATTTAAAAATTTAATAATATATATTATATAGATGAATAAGGGTATAATAGGAATAAAATAATTTATCATACCTACATTCTCAATTTTATTATTAGTAGGATTTATATTTATTTTAAATATAATAGCATAATATTTGTATTATATACCATAATATATAATATATTACATTCTATATATTAATGTATATATAGTATATATATTTTGTTAAAATAACATAGAAAATATTATGGGTACATGAAAGGTGAATGTTAAGAAATTTATATAATATAGGTATAATAAGTAAGAAGTGATATATAACAAATTGAGTCGAGTTCCAGCCGAGCTTTGAGTCGATCTCAAGTCAAACCGATCAGGTATCGAGTCAAGTCGATTCGAGTTAACTCATGTTCAAGATTGGCTTGTTTACTTTCGAGTTTAAACCGAACTTGAGTCAAGCTCCTTTCTAGTCTAAGCGAGCTAAGCCTGTTTAGCTCGATGAGTTGGCTCGATTTGTTAGCAGCTTTAGCAGCTACCTAGCCATCTCCAAGTTGAGACCGGCTACGTAGGGGTGGTCCAAAGGTCTAGGGCAGCCTCACCATCATTGTCAAGCAAAGGCAAAGCCTCAAACAGCTAGCCAGCTACAGCAGCGGCCAAAGACCAAACCAGAGGGGCTGTTTGGCTTGGGTAGAAGGGAAAAAGAACAAGGGTGGGTAGAGAGGTTTATCAATTAAATTTTATACATAGTTTTTTTATTATTAGATAGATAAAAGTAGATTGTCCTATTGTCATGTGGGATTATATATTTTTATTTAATTCAAATTAGTCGTAGAGTTTTAATGGACAAAAAGTAGTGTAAGGGTATCCAAATACAAGCCCTCTAGCACCATAGAAGCCTAAGTAGTGTGCCCAACTTTTTAAATGTTTTTTTATGCATTTTGAGATGACTTGGAATATTTGACAATCAAAAAGGGTTTTAACGAGGGAAATATCTAATTACTTTTTAAAAAAATCTAATTTATTTAAGATATTTTTGTTACACCTTATTTGCTTCTATTTTAAAATTTCCTACCTAGTATGCTCTGGTATGCATAAAATTCGTTAATTTAGATCTATCTATATTTTCCATTAGCTTGTAGTGCATTAAGATTTGATTTTGTTCAATTTAGGTTTTCAAGCTTAATACATAAAAGGGGTCTGAATATTTTATTTTAATGTCAATATGAATAAAAAAAGGTGTTAATTGAAGAGGCAGAATATTAATTTTGAAGCTAAATATTAATTGTTGAAAGAAGAAGGGGGGTGAATGAAACCATTGGATACAGGTTATTCAAGTACTGTTGGGCTGAGTTTTATATCAGGTCATAGAATTATGGGAAGAGCCCAATAATCCACGTCTTGGTGGGTCTGTTGAGAATTCATTCGGTTTAATGTGCTCGGTAAGGAAGAATGAATTCTTAACTACACGCGTTGGCTAAAGGAAAAGTGCAATCCTGATTTTAAGAAGAATGAAAGATGAAGAAAATCACATCAGTAGGTGATTTTGTCGATTCTTGTCCCTATTTTAAAATTATAGATTTTATTATTTTTTAATAATTATTTTTTATATTAATTTAAATTTTAAAAAATATATTATATAAGTAAGATCCATGATAAAAATTTAAAATTACCTATTCTCATAAAATTTTATTTAATAAGGCTCAAATTTAGGAGTATAATAGTATAAAAAATATACATATTCAAGTTTAAAAAAAAGTTATATTAATTTAAAGTCATAAAATTAAATTTAACGAGACATCCAAATTTATTAATTTAGTTTTAAAACAGCCCCTATAGAAGCTTAGGAGGTGTCATTATATAAGCAAGAGCCAAGAAATTCCTTTTGGAAGGCATTGTAGAAATTGGTTTAATGCATAGCAATACATGTAGACATGCCAACTTAACTCCGGCCTCGCCAATTGGAATATCTTTGTCATTATTGTATAAAGGACTTACTCAATATAGTATCGAGCCACTAAAAGCCAATGCCTTCTTGTCTCTTTCCTCCCTGCAATCCGTTCGTCTCCCTCCCTCCTTCTAAATGGATTTGCCCAGCTCTCCCCAGCTATAGCAAACTCCGGCATCACTCTTCCTCCCTTTCCGCCCTTCTCCACTGCCTCCGATTACCTTACCACTATCCCAGCCTCCATCAAATTTTTGGTTGCAAACATGATGGCCCTCATTACCATTCGCCTTCATGGAACCAACTTTCTCGTTTGGTACACAACCACCTGATCCATCTTGGATGCTTACCACCTCCTCTTCCTTGTCAATGGCACACTTCCCTGTCCCTCCTTGGTGGACAACTCCGCTCGACCCTTCTACTCTGACTGGATATCTCTTTGCTTCTCCTGCCATCATCATTTAACACATGGGTGACCTTTACCATTGCCGTTGCGGCTTCGGCACCGGCAGCATGGCCACCTACCTTGACCAGCTCCACCTCATTGTGGATCAATTAGCAGCTGTCAATGTTCACATCACAGATGCCGATCTTCGTCACCAGACGCTCGCCGGTCTCTCATCAGAGTATGCAGCCTTTGCTGCCGGAGTCCAAGCCCAGCGTGCTCTTGTGCGTGTCGCCGAACTGTCAAACCTACTTCTCGTGTAAGATGCTGCACTCTCTTTGCACCAACCAGCTTCCATGGGTCCGCCCTAGCTCAACCTACTACCCTCCATGCTGCTACCCATCCTCCAGCACCCGTCGCTCCTGCCGTCTCCTCGCTCTCGCAGGATATCATTCACACCCTCAGCGCCGCCCTCAATCAACTCATCCTCGGCCCCCACCCAAGTGTCCGACCGGCCCATGACCCCCACTCCCACTGGTAACCCTTGGCTCTGGTCTATGCCACGCCCAGCATCCTTCCCACCCCTCCTACATGACTGCCTTTCCACTCGTCTCACTAGACACAATGTGAGACGGTGAGGATTACTGTTTTGGCTGCAGTCGGGGTGGCTCCTATAGGTTTCGTCCCATGTGTCAGATTTGTGGTGGACCCAGTCATGGGGCCCTCGAATGTCGACAGCGCTACAATACATCTTTCCCTGGAGTTGCTGCGAGCCCTGCTATGGCCTGAGTGCTTAAGAAGGTGCCCCTCGTACCTCTAAGTGGCCTCTTGACTCATACGCCAGTGAACACATCACTCCGTACTTGGGACATATTACCACCCCGTCTTCACTCCTTGGCCTTTCTCATGTTCACATCAGTAACAAACATTCCCTCCCCATCTCCTCTAGGGGTAGTACCACCCTACCCCTCACTCACTCCACACTCTATCTTAACAATGTCCTACACACTTGCACCATAGCTCACAACCAGGGGCAGAACTAGGACTTCATGTCTGAGGGGACAAGAAATAAAAAAAAATATATAAATAAAAATAAACTTATTATATAAGTATTAGTATTATTCAGCCCTAAAAATATATAGATAAGATAAGTTACACAAGAATTGATTCATCATCTATCAAAATGGAACTCAACGATCCTTCAAATCTTTAAAGTCTTCAATAATTGACTCTATAGTAATTTTTTCAGCTATCTCCCTTTCGATTTATACAAGCAAAGAATCTATCAAAAAATCCTCCTCCATTTTGTTTCGAAGCCTTGTTTTAATAATATGAATGGCTGAAAATAATCGTTCCATAAGTGCAGTAGAAGCTAGAAGAATAAGCACAAGTTCCATTACTTGATAAACAAGGTGATAGATTGTTAATCTTCTTGTTCTTACCAACCATTGGCACAATTCAGAAATAGTTGACATTTTTTTATACTCTACATGTTAAACTATATTATGCTCATAATAGAGAAGTTGCATTTTGAATTGTTCTTTCTTATGATCTGTGAAGTCTCACGTATAGAACTTGTCCACTAATTGACAAATGTCATCAATTCTAAAAGTTCTAGATACATCTTGAGGGTCTAAAGCTAAGCTAAGGCTAAGCAACTCCATTGAATGTTCATTAAAGTGACTATTTAGTTCCTATAGTTGTGAATCTATTGCAATATAAAAAATATCAACTCGGTAATGGTGCACAACTATAATGTCATCTTGTTGATGACGTGCTCGGCCTCATCTCCCAATATAATGAGCATTAATTTTCGGGGCATCTATTGTCACACCCGAGGTTTTTCCTTACATTTAATTGAAAATTTTGCTAATATTTTATTTCAAAATACCGATGTAAATCAAATAAGCCAACAAAATTGAAAACATGTGAAAACCATTTTCGTAAATTAATTCAACATACTACAAAACTAAAATTCTCAGGTGTGACCCATAACGAAAACATATAAGTAGAACTCGCCATGGCCATAGTCTTTAAAAACAAATACATCCCAGGCCTTTTTTAGTACAAGTTCTTTAATAGTCTAAGTTCTGATTCATATATAGATACACAAGTTTAGAAAATAATATATTTATCTCTCACCTTAAATAATACAAGAAAGCATGACACCAAAATCCACATAACCTCACTATGAATTCGCTGCACTCTAGGTCGAGGAAGAATTGCCCACCATGGGGAAGAATCCAATTTCAAACAGCTATCGATTGACCTCCAAAAGCCTCCGGACGAAGGGGCTAAAAAGATAAGGTGAGTATTTTCATACTCAGTAGGAAAATACCCAGTAGGGGGAAAATCAATGAACTTTGTAAGTTCATACATAGATAAATCATTCATGAAATCATACATGAAGCAAATATATGCAGCACAAATAATGTATCTTACACACATGCAGTCGTACTAGCTAAACTTATACTTACACTTACATTCACGCTTATGCTCACACTTACACTTACACTTATAGTCTGAATCAAAGTCTCACCAACTTACTCGTACAATCGTACGCTTACACTTACAACATATACATACTTGTACGACCTTATTCGTATAAACTTACTTGTATGACCTTACTTGTACAATCTTACTCATACACATAAACTTAATCTTACTGTCTTCCTTAGAAGCTCACACTTACTTTGGATCTTACACGTACAGCTTACTCAGAATCTGAAACACACAACTTACTCTTACTATTGTACACATACTACCGACAACTAAAGCTCATTACAATTAATAAGCTCCAGCGTCAGAAAAGAATGGAATGCCATTGGGGCGTCACCTAAACCTTCGGGGAGAAACTAGACACCATAGACTTTTTCGAAGGCAAGCCACACCTATACTCATGGGGCATAGGATCAAACAGGTGAGAGCAAATCCATGATACTACTTACCTGAGCATGCAAATGCCCACTCTTTGGGGCCATACAGTACCAACAAGGGCCATACAATGTCACTCTTGGGAAGGAATCTTACAGTGCCACTCTTGGGCAGAACATACAATATCATCTGTAGGCAGAAAACATACAGAGCCCACGAAGAGCGAAAACTTATAGCACTCTCAATAGAGCATCAAACGTCTGGGCTGAAAAACAGCACCAAGACTAAATCCTGCATAAAAAATACCATGACTAGACCAGAAAGGACGCTTAGTTGATTACTTATCAACTGACACAAAATGGAACTTAATCCATCGAAACCCTCAGTCTTAACCTCACAATGTTATCAAATTTGGGTTACTTACCATTCAAGTTTATATTAGGTAACTTATGCATGTACAATTATGCTTAGAACGACTTCCGTCTTATAATCTTTAGCCAACCAAGCTAGAACTGTGCCCGTTTTGAAGCTCTAATCCATAAAGGTGACATCCTTTACTTAGCTCATCTTCCACCTTGACACTTACAATCTTACAAATCTCTGCATAGTCTTAAACTCGTAATCCATACTGATAATCTTACCATCCGGCCTTACATCTTACACCATCCACCATAAAACTGAATCATCTTACTCGAACTCCTCAAATAAAACCCTTAGACTTAAGTCCCGACATCATACCCTTACTAATTCCTTACTCATTGTTTTTCAATTACAATTCATATTACGTACATTATGCGGTACAATTACATAGTCCATTTTTACTAATTCACAATCCCCCAAAGACGTTAAGAACCCTGAATCTTCCCAATCATTACATCGCTTAGGTCTTCTGCTCACTACTCCAATGTACTACCCAACTCAATCCAAGCCAATTCTTCAACCTCATCAAATCCAATCTTCGATAGTCCATCTTACATCTTTCCTCGCTCATCATACCATCACCATTTTCATGTCGTAGCCTACGAAGAACCCTTTCGACACACATACTCGTGCTCTTCGACCACACATATTTATCACATACTCAAATCACACACATACAATTCACTAATTACTTACTGTCATACCTTTAGTCCATAACATATGCATGATTCACATATATAAAGCATGCTCATTTAATTAGCATTATCATGCAAAATATTAAATTATAAACTCTTAGCATGCTACTACACAATCAAAGCATGCTATAATGAAATTACGAGTTCCAGGTCCCCTACCTCGTAATCCACAGGAGTTTGATGGCAAACAAATGATGGTGGCGGCATCGATGGCGGAATAGGCAGCCAAAAGCATCGCACTGAGAGAGTTGTTGTCCCGAAGATTTTTAGATATGCTGGAATTAATCTCGATAAAGTTAGATTAATTTGACTTAAAGCCAAAGGTTTGGACGCACTAAGGTGGCTGGACACAAGGTCGTGCCACTAGAAATGGCAAAAGTGACCACAAAATGGGGGCTGACTGATTGGAGGTCGACCAATGGTTTAAAACACTTTGTTGGCCATAAAATATTAAAATGGACAGCGGACCACATCCAACGGAAACAATTCTGCATTAACGAAGCCTCACCACATGGCAGAGGGTTTGCTTGCGTACACATGGACATAGGAGAGACGAAGGGCTTTAACAGCCATATTGCCTAATGGTGGGGACATTCCATCAACAAACATTGAGGCACTAAGTCTTGGCGCAGGTGGCCGACAAAGGCGGCACCATTTCTAAACGCTACTCACAATGAATTCATCGTATGGATAATCATGCATCAAACACAACTTACGGTGGAGGATATTGACACGACATTGGTCGAGCCTTCGATGGGATGAGTCTAATGGCTTACAATAATACTTCCCTTTGGAAGAATCAGAATTCAATAACTCTTTCTAGCAGGTTTTGGGTCATGTGTATCAAAAGTTGGGTACAGAGCTAGAATCGGGTCAGAATTATTAGCCCTTGATGTCATTGGGCCAGGCAAACCCCACGTTGGTTGAACATACGGCCCAAGTCCACACAATGTTAGGCAAGACACCAGGTTGGTCTTAGGCTGGGGTGGGTCACTCAATAGTAGTCAGAAGTGTACCCCAAAATTTAGGGGCTTCAGGTGTGTGCAAAAGACGTGCAGAGGAGGCGTGGCCCCTTGCCGATATTAGGTCAAGCTAACATCCACAGTTGTCCGCTAGCCGATGTTGGGCAGCAAAACAGCCGATCAAAGAATTGAAGAGACCCAATTTAGTTGGGGCAACGGAGTACCAGGACAGGGCGGTGGACACGCTATCATCGGCCACAATTGGTCGAACGGGGGTCGGGGGACAAACCTGGAACATGGTGGTGATTCAACAATCGTTGGACCACGACAATTTGAATAGACATTGACCCGATGTCATGCAACGTTAGTCAATGGAGAATGGACGCTACCAGAGAAGAAGAAAAAAAAACCAGAGCAAAAATTTATCCGAAATCAAAACGGTGGAAGGAGGGGTGACAAGATGGGGAAGGCAGTGATTCAGTCAGAGGCGGCGGTCTTGGCATCGCCAATTCAGGAGAAGGCCAACGGCAGGAGACCACCGGCACAGTCGTGGTTCACAACATAGAGAAACGGGAAAAGGGAGAGGTTTTTTATCCCGTTTGGAATAGGGCAGAGAGGGCTGAGGGAGACGGCAGCCAAGGCGGCGGCCAGGGTGGTAGTCTTGTTATCACCGGGCTGGGGGAAGGCCAAAGGCCAGTCAATGGTGGCCGGCCATAGGCGGCACAGCCGATGGCCGCAACATCCAGGTACAAAAACAAAACAAAAATGGGAAAACAGTTCTGCTCGGACTAGAAAATAGGAGGGGTCATGGTCCAAGAAGGCGACTGTCTAGGCCCCGCGGTGATGGCCTTGTCATCGCCAAGCTGGAAGAGAGCTAGATGCCCGACGGCGGCAGCCGGTGACTAGCGGGACAACCGCAATTTGTAATGAACAGAAAACCAAAAAAATAAAGGCGGAACCTTTTTTTACCTCACGACAACGAATCAGGGGCAGGGAGGCCGGGATGGCGGTGGCTGGAGATCATCCTTGCCGGGGCAGAGCTATGGTGGCCAGCTGGCGGCCATGCAGGCAGGGATGACGGTGGATCCAGCGAAAACATCTCAAGAACTATCACTGGGCCGAAAATAGGAAAGAGGGACAGGGGTGGCGGTTGTCGACGGGGCTAGGCCAGGGAGATGGCAACGGCGTCACCAAGCCGTGGTCGGCCGACGGCGCCACCTCCGGCCTCATACAGTGAAAGGCTGCCCCTCGATCATTGTTCCAAATGTGGGTCGGGTGTGCCTCAACGTGCCCGATCCGCCTTATATATTTATATTATTTCCATTTGCTTATGATCTCACACTTCCCATCCATTTTTCGCGCTGAAAATTTCTGTGATGCGTCGAGGCCTATGACTTGCGACTAAACAACACTCCTGACTCTTGCGGTCGCAAATATTAGAAACACGGATTCGCCAAAGCGTTAAATTTCACAATCAAAAATACGAGCAGAAAACTGCAGAATATTGTAGAGAATAACAAAAAAATTTAAAAAAAATCAGGGTTGTTATATATATACTATGTGCCACACAAAAATGACTTAACATTGGCAAGTAAACCATCCCATTTTTCATCTATGAAGTTTTGCTTAAGTGCCTTTGTCGTTGAAACTAGATTTATGGCATTAAAAATGTTTTGACATTGACATTGCAAAGGTTGACAAAGTGAATCAGTAATCTCTAGCAATTCTTTCATGAGATGCAAAATGAACACAAATTTGAATGAAGTCATAGTCTCATAAGCAGAATATGCATCTCCTCGTTGGGAAGAAGTAGTCCCTTCATCGATGATCTTAAATAAAGCTTCACATGTTGGACTAAACCTTTTTATCAAGGTAGAAACTAACTTCAAGTGGGAACTCCAATGTGTGTCTCCAGCCCTTTGTAAAGTGCCAACCTGATTAAGACCCTTTCTAGTCTCCAATTCATCAATGGCAATCATATGTGCAATTTGAGTAGCTTGAGTAACTTTTAATTCATCACCACATTTGCAAGAAGCACCAACAATATTGACAATAAAAGTCACTTTAGTAAAAAATTGATGAATAGGGATAACATCTTTTGATGCTGCAACTAATACCAATTGTAAGCGATGGGCAAAACAATGAACATAGTAGGCATAAGGACAATCATTTAAAATCAAAGCTTGCAATCCATTCCACTCACCTCGCATATTACTTGCACCATCATACCCTTGCCCTCGAATATTCTGAATATCTAAATTATGATAAGACAATAGCGAATATATCTCATTTTTTAGGGTCAATGCTGTAGTGTTAGAGACATGAATAAGCCCAAAAAAGCATTCTCGAACAAAACCTTCTTTGTCAACAAATCTCAAGACTATAGGCATTTTCTCTTTCTTTGACTCATCACAAACTTCATCAAGAATTATGCAAAAATTTGCATCACCCACTTCATCATGAATTACCTTTCTCACTTTGGTGGAAAGAGTATGTAAAATTTCTTTTTGAATCATTGGTGATGCGTATGAGGCATTTCTTGGGACATTGCTAAACATTTAGCGATCTTGTCATTATATTCACTTAAAAGCTTCATCATTTGAAGAAGATTTCCATAATTAATTGACTCTAGATTTTCATCATGACCTCGAAAGGCACAACCCTGAAATGCAAGCCACCGAAGTGAATCAATTGAGGCCCTTATTCTTACTCGATTATCTCCAATTTGTTCAGAAGTGAAATTATCCAACACCTTTTGAATATTTTGATATGGATTCAACAAATCTTCTCGTGATCTCTCAGCAATGTTATGAAAAGAGTTAATATCTTTGCGTATATGATTTAGAAAAGCACAATCTTTTCCATTCCTAGCTTTCTTCCAATTTCAAAATCTATCAATAGTGAATGCTTGTTGCCCATAAAAGCCAGTTCCCAGTGGCTTATTAAAGAGAAAACATGGTAAACAAAAAATTGCATCTTTTGCCGGTGAATATTCCAACCATGAAGGAAATATCTTGAACCATGAAGATTGAAAACTACGAAGATGAGTAGTTGATCCAGACTTCGGATACTTAGAAAATATAGGTTGGTATGGGCCAAGCTGAATATATGCTCGTCGAATTTCATCACACTGAATAACATTATAATCCCAAATTTGTTGATGCAATCCGGGATTCTACTCCAATGAACTAATATCAATTTCTTTAATTTCAATTTTTTGAGATTTTGTACAAGGACTACTAGAATCTGGGATATCAGAATCATGCAATGATGCATTGCAAGTGTTGACTTCAAAAGAACTTTCATTCTTTCTTATGAAAAATTTATCAATTGTAGATGATTTTTTCATGTTCTACAAATAAAAAAATTATATCCATTATCCATAACATACACATCTAATAGTTTGATTCAAAAAATAAATAATATAGCAATATGATAACACTATTACATTAAACAAATAGAAGAAAAAGTAAATTTGATTTGTAAAGAGTGCAACCCAATCCATTTGCAAATTAAATCAATTATAATTGTAATTAAGAGTTTAAACATTAGAAGGGAATGAAAAAATTACCTATGCCGATTGTCAATATAGTTGGTAGATTTGCGAAGGCACATGTACATGTGTCAATTATAAATAGAAGTTGCTACTTCTTCATGATATAACCTAGAACAAAATTTAAAAATTCGTTGGGCATAAAATAAAAAATGATAAATTTTTGTTTAAATTTGGTTAGATTTACCTTTGTCCTTTTGCATAGAATAAAATAAGTGAAGGGTGGATTTTGTCTTTACCATGATGGTTTAAACTTTGAACCCAGGTCCAAACTTGGCTTTGGCTTGAACTTTGAAGAGATTGAACTACGCACAAATCAAAGATGAAGATGAGAGATGGAACTTCTATTTGGCTTGTAGTGAAAAAATCTAAAATATAATGGTTAAAAGAGAGGTACTTTGTTTTGAGTCTTTTGACTAATGGAAAATAGATGGCTTGGAACTTTGCTTTGGTTTGAAGAGATAAACCTGCACACAAATCAAAGATGAGATATGGAACTTTTATTTGACTTGTAGTGAAAAATATAAAAAATAATAGGTAGAGAAGAAGTACTTTGTTTTGACTAATGGAAAATAGATGAAGACGATGGGACAATTGAGAAGGGAATCAAGGAATGGTTTTTTTGGCTTGTAGCACGGAAAGGAATAATAAGAATGGCAGAAGTTTGTTTTATCCTATGGACAAAAGTGGAATACGATGGGAGGGGAATGGGAAAGTAAATAACCATGTACTTAGTATTAAATGCATCCAAATCCCAATAAATTTGGGTATAGGTTATTAGGCAACGTGTTAGCGTCTAATAGTTAAAGATGGGAGTTGTTTCCCAATAAATTCAGATGCAGTTATTAAGTGCTAGCCATTGTCCAATAGTTAATGTCGAGATGTTTCAATTTTAAGAATAATTGGCTTAATTATGAGGGGGCCCAATGAAGTAAACCTTATTTGACCAACTAGAACTCTTAACATACTAGCAATAAAAATGGGGGGGCCATGGCCCCCTAGTGTCCTAGGGTGGCTCTGCCACTGCTCACAACTTACTTTCCATATGGAAACTTGCTCTAGGTAATGATTGTTCTCTAACATTTACCATATCTGGTGGATCTATCCTGAATAATAAGACCAAATGCATTCTCTACCATGGTTCGAGTTGGAATGGAGTCTACCCCCTCTTCTATTTTTCTACACGCCCTCACCACCACCACTACTCCTGCTCACACTTGGCATCATCATATAGGCCATCCTATCTCTGCCATTTCTAATTTTGTTGTTTGGTCCTTTCCTTTTTTAGTACCAAAAATAAACAACTTAGTTTGTAATATCTGTTATCTTAGTAAATCTTATAAACTACCATTTTCTCATTCTCACCGCTCCTCCATTTGCCCTCTTGAACTTATCCACTCCGATATTTAGGGACCCTCCCCTGTCCCCTCCTTCCTTGGGTATCAATATTACGTCCTCTTCATAGATGATTACTCTCGTTACACATGGCTTTACCCACTTAAACTGAAATTTGATGACTTCTAGACCTTTCTCGACTTTCAGTCCATGGTCGAAAACTCCTTCTCCCATCAGATCACCTTCTTTCGTTCCGTCAATGGCCACAAGTATGTAAACTCCTGCTTCACTAACCACCACCTCTTGTGACATTTACTCACCAATTCTCCTGTCTGCACACCCCTGAGCAAAATTGCGTAGCTGAACGTAAGCACCTACATGTCATCAAAACCACTCTCCTCACAGCTGCCCACATGCCCCCCTCCTACTGGGTCGATGCTGCCTACACAACTACCTACCTCATCAACCGTCTCCCCTCACCTACTCTCAAACATGTCTCTCCCTACCAACTTCTCTATCTATCACCTCCCGATTACACACATTTACGTACTTTTGGTTGTCGGTACTACCTGTGGACTCATCACAAACTAGAACCCCGATCCATCCCATGTCTCCTTATTGGCTACTATCCTACTACCAAAGGCTACCGCTATCTTGATCCCACCACCAATCGTGTCTACATCTCTCGTCATGTTCGATTCCTTAAAAATAAATTTCCCTTCTTACAACTTCCTTCACCTCTCACCACTCCTCAAACCCTTATTCCACCCCTACCCCTTCCTCCCCCTACTCTCCCGCCCCCCCTTCATGCTCATTCCCCTCCTCTCCCATATCACGTACCATCAACCCCCTACACCTCTACCTTCTACCCTAATCACCTCTCCTAGTTCCTCTCCCTCTCCACCCCCTACCCCTCCCCTCACCCCATGATTACTTGAAGCAAAGCCGACATCTTTCATCCCCATATTCCACTCCCCCTCACTATCCAGTCCCCACCTCAAGCCGACATCTGGGCCTTCTCCACCACTTTATTGGTATTGAATTCACTCCTACTCCAGATGGTCTATTTCTCTCTCAGGCCCACCACATTCATGACATCCTCCTCAGAGCCAACATGGGCAACTGCAAACCCACTCCTACACCTACCGGCACCCTTCTCCAATGATGCTTTTATAAGGAGAAGGATTGGAGAAGGGTGGGTCGGTGAGATACCTATCGGTATCTCACTAATACCTGCCCTGATATTGCCTACTCTATGAACTATGTGTGTCAACACATGCATCAGCCCTCCACAGTTTACTATGCGGCTGTCAAACAAATTCTTTGTTATCTTCATGGCACTCTCTCTCATGGCATTCTCATTCACCCAAGTCCCTTCACCCTCACTGCATACTCAAACTCCATCTGGGTTGGTAATCCTCTTGATTGTCAGTCCATAACTAGGTACTACCTCTTCCTGGGTCCTAATCCTATCATCTGGAAATCTATAAAATAGGAAATGGTTGGTTGCTCCTCTACTGAAGCCGAGTATCGTGCCCTCTCCTCCACTACTACAAAGATAGTCTGGGTATCCATGATTCTTAAGTTCCTTAGCAACTCGAGACTTCTATCTAACGATGTGACAATTAAATAGTTATTGCTCTCACAACTAATCCTATATTTCACGCTCACATCAAACATATCGAGATTGATCATCACTATATTTAGGAGCAAGTTCTAGCTAGTTATATGCGAGTTCATCATGTTCCATCTAAGGATCAACTCGCTGACATCTTCACCAAGCCACTCTCCATAACACAATTTCAGACCCTCACTTCCAAACTAATGGCTCTTCATTTGCCATGAGTTTGCAAGGGCATCTTAAAGGAATATTTTGTATCTAGATTTTTCTCCTAGAATATTATTTTATTCATCTAGAGTTTTCTCTAAACCTATACGCTAGTCTCTAGATGCCTCTACACCAATACACTAGTCTCTAGATGCTTCTTCTAAAACCTATATATATTGTATCTCTTTGTCATTATTGTATAAATGACAGTTACTCAAAAGTCGCAATGGAAACTCGTGTACATGTTTGACACAAAACTATCAACACATTGATGATTGGAAGGAATTTTAATGGGAAACATATTTTGTAATAGCTATTGCAAAGGCTAACTTTTGACAACTATTTTGACGACACGCCAATTGTGAACTTCAAAAATTATTTTTTATGATAATAAAAACCAAATCACATTAAAGGATTTCAAAAATTAAAATCCAACATGCCCTAGAGGAGAAAGACATAAATCTGCATGCCCCCAATTTTTCATTGACCTACACTTTGTTCACCGAGGATGGCAGAGGATACTAGTGACTATCATCAACGCCGCCCACGTTAAATAGATTAATTTAGACTCACTGTGAGTGTAACCTAAAGTTTTGTTGCAATGAGTTCCAACTTGAGGATTTTTTTGAGTCGGTTTATTAATTGAGTATATCATATTAGCATATGGCAGAGCATATTTATTCACGATGTAATTTTTCAAATTGCATTGGTGTTGCAATTGTACTTGTATTCTTGTGATATCATACTGAGCTTTGTATGCTTGTGATACGGCGGTAAGATCACAGTGGGAAACTCCCTTTTCATGGGTGAATTTTTTCCCACAGTGTGGTTGTCCACGGATGACTTCCCCTTTAGGCAACGCTTAGCCCAGCTCGATGGGTCGGAATCGTCAGAGACTCACAATACCATACTAGAAATTTCACATAGGGCAAATACAAGTACATAAAAGGGCAGTTGTATAGATAGCAGCTGCATTCTATTTACTTATGTTCGGAGCCCGGCCATGCTAGGACACGTCCAAGATACTAATGACTCTGAAAACACTTCTAACTTTCTGAAGAAATTCGACTCCAATGACTCAAGTTCGTATTTAGAAGACATCAGACCTCCAGACTTTATTTCAGTGTTCGTTGTATCCGCCCGCGTAACTAAACGAAGCACTTGATTAATATCATTGAACATTAATTAGTGTTCCTTCACTTTCTATATTTGCCCTACAAATAAGCCCTTTCCATCAGGTTCCACTCATGCCCAATTCATTAAAATTGTCATCTTCATGATCCCTCAACTTCCATGACCCATCCTCTTCTTGCACCATCCCTTTATTCTTCTCCACCCACCACTCCACAGGCACTAGGTACTGGTCCTTCAGAACATCCAGGGACTTGTTCAGAAGCTCTATCGGTCTCTTCACAACAAGCGAGAAACCTCCATTGCTCCCTTGGGTGTCCGCAACTCCATGCAAATAGACCTCCAGATTGTGCCGGCTATGCTGGCTTCCGGGTCTCTTTATGTACGCCGACTTGTGGGTGTCAATGGCGAGCTCAACGCCAACGTCAAAATACCCTGTAAATGGGTAGCTCGTAACTATGTCCAAGGCATTTCGGACTCTTAACAACCTTAGATCTTCTATTGAAGAGTATATTTTACGGAACTCAGAATCTCCTACTCGTGGGCTTGCAATGGCGATGGCAGTCACCGGAAACGGCTCGTTCGGATTGTCTTGTCCGCGGTTGATGCCGTTGGCAGCTATATCCACTGCATTAAGGGTGGCCAGTGCAGCTCCTAAGCTATGCCCAGTTACTGTTATGCTGACATCCTCGTTCTTGAATTCTTCCACTAGTCTCCTTATCTCGCTCAAAACCTGAAATTTTTTGCTTCACATCCCCATATGTTGATATTGTTCACTTAGTGCCAACAAAAAGTTAATAATATTCACGTCTTTTTTCTTAATGTCAGAGAAACAAAAAGCTTCTTCATTGAAATGAATGAGACAATTAAAATAAAGTTGATGTTTGTCTTAAATAAATTAGAAAAAGAAGAAAAGGAGGCCTGAACGCTTGTTTTGATTGTCCGGCTTAAAAGTCAGAAAAGTAACGGAGCCCTTAAAATGTAAATAACTGCCCATTGGAAGATTTTAAAGATTTGAAAACAAGAATTGCACTTTGAAAATTGATGGAAATATACAAAATATTTTATTTAAATTTTTGGGTTAAAAATACAGTATTTTTTAATTATATACTTTTCAATTTGTTTCATTAATAGGTAAAAAATATGAATTCACTTCTTGGGCCCCCAGTAGATTAAATCCTGCTTTCGTCCCTATATGTACTTCCTTTATCCCATTAGTAAGTGTGAGACTCGCATTAAGCATCAAATTTACCGTATTGATTTTTACCAAAAAAAGTTTTTAATATGCTTCAAATAAT
Source organism: Saururus chinensis (assembly GCA_035235625.1). NCBI lineage: Eukaryota > Viridiplantae > Streptophyta > Magnoliopsida > Piperales > Saururaceae > Saururus > Saururus chinensis. The sequence continues at coordinate 27,605,564 of CP141144.1, forward strand.
AGTATGAAGAGCATAGAAACTTAAGTTAATTAAAGTTAGAGTTATGAGAATTTAAGTCGATTTGAGTTTTATCCTTTTGTAGTTTAAGGTATTTTTCACCTTTCTTAAAATTTATACTTTAAAAAATAAAAATATTAAAAATAAGAGAGCGATATTTAGGCATCGTTTGGATGACGCTTTACAACCGCTTTATGTCCGCTTTGTATTGTTTTCCATGTAAAATTTGTTTGTTTAGGCAATTTAGACTAAAAGCTTCACTTTATTTCAAAAATGCCTTTATTTTTATTTTTTACTCGTTTTTTCTTTTCAACTGCTTTCTACTTAACTCTCCTCCTGATGAGGGTTAGGCTAAAAGCGTATCAAAAAAAGTAAAAATATCACGAGTTGACATTTTTACCTTTCTCTTCTCTTTTGTTATAACACTTTTTTGCATTTTTCCTTTTTGCATGCGCGCATTTTCCTATCCAATAAAACCCCTTCCTCCTCCCACCATGACGCCCTCACATAATTGTTTTCTTCTGTCCAGTGCTAACTCCCTCCCTTTTCTCATCTTCAGTAAAATATTCTTCCTCTTCTCCTCCCACCATGACCACCCTCATCCGCCATTAATGACCACCTTCGTCCATCATTGTTGAGCACCCTCGTCTACCCAACTTTTTTCCCTCTAATTATTCGAGGAAAAAATATATATTTTTCATAACGGAGATGATATATAATAAAATGGCTACCCAAACAAGATTTATAGAACTTTTTTTGAAAAATTGATTTTCCATAATGTATATCCAAACATAACCCGCTTTTACTTTATTTTTTAAAAAGTAATTTCAACTAAAAGGAGCTTTCCAAATGACACAAAACGTCATCCAAACGGCGCCTTAGTGAAATATATATTTAATAGTTTTCTTTGTTAGAACTTAGAAGTTGCTTGAGGAAGAGAATTTATTCAAAGACCTTGCCGCACATCACTACCCGCATTACATTTGCACATATAAAAACTATATTAATATCAAGGTTATTTTTGTAGAACCACTATATATTAAAGGGGGAATGAGATCTGGGGAATATGTAGAAAATCATAAGGGAAGGTTTCATGTAAATTTTTGGATAATTTCGAGAAGTGGGACCTCGATCAAATTTTTAACCCTAAATCAATAGCTCAAAATTGATGAGGCCCATTAAATGAGACCTAACATATTAAAATGACAGGAAATTTGGTTGACCTACATTATCAAAGTGGATCTTTAAACCTCAATTAATCTCACTCATTTTGTAACCTCCATAAAATTTAAATTTAAATTATAATCTCAATCGTTGATTTGAAGGCAAGATTGAATTATTTGATGAAAGGGGTCCACACATGCAAATGGGCCTAAATTTTATCTGCTTTAATGGGGTTCTATCATTTTCCTTTTGTCCCACCTTCTAGAAATATTGACAATACCTAGATCTAGAAAATTAACTTCACAAAAACTTGCACAAGGTTGATTTTATGTTAATTTTGTTTATATAAAGAAGGCTTACCATAAGTTTCACGTTGCGTAAGCTTCCGTGAGGTTAATTCTTATAAGGTTATCTTTGTAGATCTACCGTCAAAGGCAAGTATGGGACCAAGGGAAATAAGTAGTAAATCATGAAGACATGTTCTTTGTGAATTTTTAGTCAATTTTAATAAGTGAGACCCACTTATCAAGGTGATCAAGATTTTAACTCTAAATCAAAAGCTCAAAATTAATGAGGTTAAACAAATGGACCTTACATATTAAAATAACACTAAATTTGGTTGACTACATCATCAAAGTAGTTATTTAAATCTCAATTGGTCATACTCATTTTTGTGAGCTCTATAAATATCAATTAAAAAAATATAATCTCAATCATTAATTTGAATGCAAGATTGAATTGTGTGACGAAGGAGGTTCACTTATCCAAATGTGCTCAAATTTTGTTGACCCCTACTTTTTATGGTGTTTTTTTAATTTTTCTTAGTTTCTCTATCTATAAATATTGAAAAGACTCATATCTAGAAAATCAACCTCATGAAGCTTGTGTAAGATTAACCTTATATATATATATATATATATATATATATATATATATATATATATATATATATATATATATATATATATATATATATATATATATATATATAAAATACAAAATTCTAGGCTTAGGGGTTGTGGGCTCTAATCTATGTGATAACCCACAAGCTTTGCCTTGGTGTCATCATGATCATGTCTTAAAAAGAAGGGCCTAATAGATCAACACACTTCTACAAAAGCCCATAGTTCACATTTATGTACATTCAACACATACGCACAAAATTTAATGTGAGGTGCCTAAACTCTTTCATGTTTGCAACAGTAATAATCCCGAGGCTTTAATAGTTTCAATTTTGTAATAATTTAGTTAAATTTGGTTTTCTAATAAAACTATTAAAGTTAGACACAGAGAGAATAATCAGCTCGTGCCACAATCAATGGGACGCGTGTGCAGGCCCCATGGCCATGCCCAAGTCGAAGAGCAGTTGGTGGACCTTCACGGTATGTGAAATCTTTTTGTTGCTCTATCTATTTGTTTGGCATTTTAATTTAAAAAATAACATGTATTCCCTCTATCCCATATTAATAGTTATATTTAAAAAAATAATATTTCTTATTGAATAGTAAACTCACATCTTAGAGAAAAAAAATAAGCTTATGATATTCTTTTTTAAGTAGTTAACCTTTTAAATTTAATAAAAATAAAAATATTAATATAAAATAAATTTTTTTATCAAATAGAGCTGTTAATTTAATGTAGGGGGAGTATTAATAGTATGATTTGAATTTGGAGAAAACCATGCTTTTTAAAACTTATTCGTACTCTTTTAGTCCTATATTAATAGATATATTTGAAAAAAATAATAATTTTTATTTAATAGTAAAACTTATATCTAATAGAAGGTAAAAATAAGTCTATAATACTTTTTTAAAGTACCTAACTACTTATAAATTAAATAAAATACAACAATTAACATAAAATAAATTTTGTTAACAAATGGAGCCATTAATTTAAGACAAAAAAATATCATACTACGTAGTTAAAGATGTTCCCCTAAGCGTTATATTGTCAATTCGAACATAATTGTCCGATTGAATTGAATCTGAGTTTTGAATGCGATACCTGATTCCTTGCACTCTCCTTATTAAACGGTGATCGTGGGTCATCAGAAGTGTAGATAGAGAGCCAGCCTTGATGAACTTGGGGATCACTACCACCGATAGAAGCTGCACCCAATATCCCAGAAGCAGAAGTCATGGTAAAATCAAAGTCATCAACCCACTCCAACGACCGAATTGTCCCCCTCCACGCCACCACCACATCCCTCCGCCCGAGCGCCACCTTTCCGTCATCCGTCGCCACGGCAACGTACCCAATCCAGTTCGACTCCTTGCTCCATGCTTCTCTTGACATGGACTTGAACAAAAACGCATCCGGGACTGGGACGCTGGACGTTGCATAGACGTATTTGGTCACCTGGTACTTGTAGGGGTTGCCATTCTCCAGACCCACCTTGGTGAAGAAGTCTTCTTTGGCAAATCGGCAAGTTCCGGCATATTTTGAGGCCTTCTCCTGGTCGAAGGAATCGTATGCAGCCTGCACCATGCTGCCATAGAGAAGGACGGCTCTTCGGAGATCGATGTTGAGGGGGTCAAGGAGGCCTCTCCAGTTATCCTGGCCTTGGATCACCCTCCATCTGTTGGCTATATCCCCTAACATTTCTCTTTGGCCAGAATATATAGTGATGAATTTTAGCCTGTAGTGACTGTAATTGCACTCATTCCACTATTTATAGTCTTAAATGGATGAAATGAAAACTTTGTTAATGTCCGAATGATACCTCTTTCGCATGCTTTTGACGTGAGTGACCGAATCTAACTAATCCAACCTTTTTCGATCATCAGTTTGGGATTCTTATACCCAATTGTCCGAATTAACACGTTTCTCACTGAGGATTGTGGAGGGAAATAGCAGATAGTCTCTTCATCGACTCCTCTTCGTGTGTGTCGTTCCATCCCCTCACTATACTTGGGCAAAAGCAATTTATACTTAATTAACACAAAAACATATATATATATATAAGAAATATACCAATGCAAGATTAATAACAATTAATCATTAATCACAGGAAGGATTCAAATCTACTGACCTTTAGAGACTATGCCCTAACGACGTGGCCAATTACTTACAAGCAAGCACTCACGACCTTTATATATAAGGGGGATCAAAGTAACCTATTTGATGATAATATGAACAAAATGACCGCTCAACCTTATCGCATGGACATGGAAGAGATCACCCTTCTAACCTCCTATTGAAGTGGCCTATGACATGCTTGCACGCTGCCCAAGGCACACCAAATGAGGGAGAGGAAGACTCTCTTGGTCACCACGTGAGCGAGGAAGGAGAGATGGTGGCAGCTAAACCCACACCAAGGGGAGCCGCGGCCAAGTGCTTGTCCGAGAGAGGGAGAGAGGGCTGACCTCTCTCTTTAAGCCAAGGAGAGAGGGGTGGCTGTGATAGAGAGGGGACGTGGGAAGTATGAGGAAGAGGGGCTAGAAGCCCTCTTTTATAGTTAGGACTTCCCCCTCCTAAGATGGGCTTAGGTGTGGGCCCAATTAGACTCTTCCCGGATGTTGTTCTCTAGCGGTGTTTCATTCATGTGTAAGGGCTCGAGCCCATGGAGGTCGTGCATAACCTCATGACCATGTTCATGGTGAGGCCTATCCCTAGAATGCCAAGAGGATCCCACATTAGATCACACACACATTTGAGGAGCCACATAGTGTGTACAATTCGATCATGTACACCTAATATATAACTAATATATATAAGTGAGGGTGTGTGTGTGCGACTCAGGTCCGCCAAATCTAGGTGATACATGCAAGAGGTCATGGGTCCACCCCCACATACCTAAACCCCTTGACCCTTAATCAGTTCACCCTAGCTAGTCACATGATCAATATAGGTCTAGTCCATAACTTGGTCCAACATCCCCCACTTAAGGTTGAAGCTCTTATATTGGTTCAACACAGACTATGTCTAGTCCAATCGCAACCTTAGACTATGAGCATCTTGTACAAACAGACCTATAGATAAGGCCTTAGTTAATATATCTGTCAACATCTCATAAGTAGGAAGATTATTAATTGTGAGTTTTCCTTTTTGTAGTATGTCAAAGATAAAGTAGTAATGCACCTCAATATGCTAACCCCTAATATTGATCTCCTCATTCTTCAGTATTGACACGAAGACCAAATTATCGCAACACATGTAGATCAGATAATGAAACCAATCTTCTAGCCCCAGCTAAGCTAGAAATTCCGTAATCCACATTGCTTCTGTGGCTGCCAAGCTATATGCATAAAACTCAGCATCCATAGTAGACTTAGCTAAGAGTTTAATATTCGTCTACATGAGCATAACAAATCAGTAGATTGCCCCTAATCCAAATATCTAACAAAGATAAAAACTACAAGTTCTAGTCTCAGTGCGCAAAAAAATTTGTTCTATAGTGGAACAATAAGAACCAAATTTAATAAGAACCAAATTTTTAAGTGTCATTCATGATCAATCTAATCATTAAATCAAACATGCACACCACACAATCACACAAGGTTTTTTACATGGGAAACTCCAACTAGGGTAAAAAACTATGGCAGCCTAAATAAAGGCTAAATCAATGCACTAAAACAATATAGAACTTACCAAACACAAAACAACCAACCAACCTCTAAATTTTACATAAGCTCATTTGTTCAATCTTATCTTGTTGTTAATGTTGGCCTTCAATTTTTCTTTCCTAAATCTTTGAAGTTTTTCTCTTTGTGTTTTGTTCTTTGTCTTCATCTTCCAACAACTTAAACAAAACTCCTTTTTTGTTTGTTGATTCAACTTTTTAGATTCTTCAATCACTCCTTAATGAAGAAATTTGCTAACTCTCCTATGATATTTGCAACGTAAAATCTTCTCCTTTTAGTTATGCATTACTATGAATTCACCATGAGCAATTTCTTCAAACACTTTATTAATTCTCGAGGAAAATAATGTGTAAAAGACTCTCCCTTCTTTTTCAATATTTTCTAGGTTTTCTTCTCTTCAAATTCATCATAACTTAGCCTTTATATAGGCACTACAACAAAATGTAGTATTAGCAATGCACTTATTATTGACGCAAAGCTAAGCGTCGCTAAAAATAACTATTTGCGACGAATAAACACTCATCGAAAAAAAATGAACTATTAGCGACGCATTTTTGTATGTGTCACTAATAGTCATATATTAGTGACACATACTTTAAAGTGTCACTAATACTAATCATATTAGCGATGTTTTATTATAAGCGTCGCTAATAGTTCCTCTATTTTTTACGTTTTACACAACCATCGCTAAATGATATATATTTTAAATTAAAAAAAACATAACTATTAGAGACATTTTTTTAGCATCGCTAATGGCTTTTGCAATAGCGACGCTTAATCAAAAGCATTACTAAAAGTGCTATTATTAGCAACGCTTACAAAAGCGTCACTAATAGTAATGAATAAAAAATTAAAAATTTTGAATTATTAGCGACACTTGTAAATAAGTGTCGCAAATACAATTTCTAATAGCCAATAGCTTTATTAATTAATTTAATTTAATAAAAAAATATAATAAACTTCCTAAATATAATATATTTTATTCAATATTTACTTTTTTGTATACAATAAATAAATATTAAATTTTCAATAAAAACTAGTGTTAATAATAGATTAAACTTTAACTATTTATATATAATATCTTTTATTTCTTAAACTTTATTATTAATTTTAAAATATAATTTATAATAAAAGAGATAATGAAGAGAGTGCATGAGAGAGAGAGAGAGTGAAGAGAGAGAGGAGAGAGAGGGAGATAGATAGTGGAGAGAGGGAGGTGAGAGATAGGGAGGAGAGAGGGTAGAGAGAGAGAGGAGAGAGAGAGAGGAGGGTGGAGAGAGGGAGTAGAAAGAGAGGAGAGAGAGGGTAGATAGAGAGGGGTAAGGAGAGAGGGAGAGAGAGGAAATAATTTTATTTTATTTATTTTATTTAAAAAATATATTAAATATAAAAATATATTAACGACATATATAAATATACGTCGCTAATACCTTTGAGTATTAGCGACATATAGGCATATATGTCGCTAATACCCTTAGATTAGTGACATATAGCCCTATGCATCGCTAATATATTTTTATTTTTTATTTTTTAAAATATAAAATAGAGAGGATATAGAGAGAGAGGGGAGGGAGGGAGGAGAAAGGGAGGAGAGAGGGAGAGAGAGAGGAGAGGAGAGAGAGGGAGGAGGGAGGAGAGAGAGAAGAGAGAGGGAGAGAAAGAGGAGAGAGGAGGGAGGAGAGAGAGAGAAGAGAGGGAGAAGAGAGAGAGAGAGAGAGTGAAGAGAGAGAGGAGAGAGATGAGGGTGGAGAGAGAGAAGAGAGAGAGAGAGGAGAAAGGAGGGAAGAGAGAGGGTAGAGAGAGGAAATTTTTTTATTTTATTTATTATTTATTATTTATTTAAAATTAATTAAAAATAAAAATATAAAAATATAAAAATATAATAGGGACGTATAGGCATATATGTCGCTAATATATTTGAGTATTAGCGACGTATATCACTATATATCGCTAATACCTTTGAGTACTAGAGACGTATAGTCATATATGTTGTTACTACCCTTAGTATTAGCGACGTATAATCATATACGTCACTACTACCGTTAATACATTTTTATTTATTTACTTTTTAATTAATTTTTAAATAAAAAATAGAGAGGATATAGAGAGAGGGAGAAGAGAGAGAAGAGGTGGAGAGAGTGAGTGGGAGGAGAGAGAGAGGAAGGAGAGAGGGAGAAGAGAGAGAGAGAGAGGAGAGGGTGGAGAGAGGGAGGAGAGAAGGAAAGAGGAGAGAGGAGAGAGAGAGAGGAGAGCAAGAGAGGAGAGAGAGGGTAGAGAGAGGAATTTTTTATTTTAAAATTTTTATTTAAAAAAATAAAAATATATTAGCAATGTCTAGTCATATATGTCGCAAATACCTTTGAGTATTAGCGGCGTATAGGCATATACGTCGCTAATACTTTTGAGTATTAGCGACATTTAGGGATATATAGGTATATACGTCGCTAATACCCTTAGTATTAGCGACGTATAGTCCTATGTGTTGCTAAAACAACTCTTTTAATTTATTTTTTATTAATTTTGAAATAAAATAAATAAAATAAAGAGGATATAAAGAGAGTGAGGAGAGAGGGAGAGAGAGAGGGAGGAGTGAGAAAGGGTAGAGAGAGGGGAGAGAGTGAAGAGAGAGAGAGAGAGAAAGAGAGAGAGGAGAGAGGGAGGAGAGAGAGGAGAGGGGGAGTGAGAGTATAGAGAGGAAAGGGAGAGAGAGAGGAGAGAGAGAAAGGGAAGAGAGAGATAGGAGAGGGAGTGGAGAGAGAGGAAGGTAGAGAAAGTAAGAGTATTTGCGACGCTTGTGTGTAAGAGTTAGAAATGACACAATGTCAGCGACGTTTATGTATAATTGTTGTAAATGAATATTATTTGCGACGTTTAAGAACACGTCGCTAAGATATAATATATGCGACAGTATGATTATTAACCGCGAAAAATAAATGTTCGCAATGCTTAGACAAAGCATTGCAAAATGTTTATATGCGACGCTCTCTTAGCGTCGTAAGAAAAAAATGTGCTTCCAAAAAATGCCCACACGGGGCAAAATTTTTGCCCGACATGGGTGAAATTTCTATCACACAGGCGATATATATTCACCCACGCAGAATTTTGGTCATTTTCCGCTCCTTGCCTCCACCCGCTGCCGTGTGCCGACCTCCACCTTCTTCGTCCGCCCTGCTACACCCCAACCGCCATCTCTACTTGCGTCCCAGCCGCCCGGCTGCACCCCATCCTCCCGTCCACCCTGCTACACCCCAACCGCCTTGCCGTCCAAGCCGCCTGTACGCCCCGTTGCACCCCAGTCCACCTCCGCCCCTATTGCACCCTAGCCGTGTGTCCGCCCTAACGTCCTAGACGCCTTTCCACCCCGCTGCATCACAGCCTCCCTTTGCCATCCTGCGTCCACCCCTGGTCACCCTGCTTGCTCCGCCCCCCTTCCCCTCCCCGGTTCCCCCTCTTCTCACCCCCAGCTCCCCCCTTCCCCCCCTCCATCCCCTCTAATTTTCGGTGGAGGTGAAGGAGGGGGTAGAGCCGGGGAGAGAGGGGGTGGGGGCCAGATTTTGGCGCCCCACCGTCCCTAGGTCCCCCACCCCCTCCTCCCTCTCTCTCCCCCTCCTCTCCGGTTGACAGATCGGAGGAAAGGGCTCTGGGGCCAGGTGATCGGAATCCGGCTCCCCCGCTGGATTCTGGCTCCTCCCTCCAACCCCCCTACACCTGGTTCCCCTCCAGGTCGACAGACCGGAGGAAGGGTCCTTGCCGGATTCCAATCCACCATCGGCGGCCTCATGTTGCTGGTAGGTTTTTGTTATTAATTTATTAAGTCATTAGTGACGCTTCTAAAAGCGTCGCTAATGAACTTTTTATTTTTTTATTTTTATTTCATATTAGCGACAGTTTCGAAAGCATCGCTAATAGGAAAATAAATTTTTTATTCCATTTTTTAGCAAACTATTTTTATTATTTTATTTAAACAAATATTATTAGAGACGCATATATAAGCGTCGCTAATACATAACTATTAGCGACACTTAATGAGTAACATATTAGCAATATATAAGTAAATGTCGCTAATAGTAACGGATTTAGTGACATTTATTTATATGTCGTTAATGTTATACTATTAGTGATACTTACTGTAAGTGTCGCTAATAAGCAGTAGCGACTGTAGTTTTATCGACGTATTTAGCAACCTTTTTTATGCGTCACTAATACTCATTAGCGATGCTTATGGTACTATGAGCAATGCTTATATGCGTCACTAATACTGAAATTTGTTGTAGTGAGGTCTCCAAGTCGATTTAGGACATTGATTTCAACTAGGAAAAAAAACTCTTCCGAAAAGGCTTTCTTAGGGTAACTAAAATTGCTAGCATTCAATTGTTTCAAATAGTGATCGATCGTTTACTATTTTCTTAGGGCACGACTCTTTGATTGATCATTCAATCTACAAAGCGATAAATCGATAAACTCTCGGCTTCATTTAACAAAGGGTTGTTTCATGTGCTAATGGATCTATTCCCTGGGCGATTGATCGATTCAACTCTTTTGTACTATATTTCATCAACAATCAATTGATTTGATTGATGTCTTTTTCTAGCAATCGATCGATAACACTAATCAATGATAATTTTACCCTAAATCCATATGAAATCTCCAAATCACTTCAGAAACTATTCCAAATAACTTTTGTATGGGAATATGTACTTAATAAACCTCTTTAACCATCAACGTTCTTTAGTCTTCAGTCTTGATCCATAAGAACATGTTTGCTTCTATTTTCCAAGTCCATCAATTCCAAACCAGACTCAACCACAACTACATTTAATCTTATTTCTAAGACTAATTACATACTCAAGGCTTTTGACATACTTTTGACAAATGAAATTAGCCAATTAATATTACATAAGACACATATGTTCTTACAATCTCCTCCTATGACTATTTCGTGATAAAGCACTATAAGATTGAAAATAAAAATAAAAACTACAACTCTTAATATAGTGCATTGATTTTTTATTTGTACATATGACTTGACAACACCAAGACTTAACATAAACACATTGGAATTGATCCTAAAAAGCCTTGTATAATCCTGTACTTTCCTACACATTTAAAATTAAAATAAATTCTATAGTACTATGAAAAAAGTACGTAAATAAGCACTATGATTTTCATTAATTATTTATCCTCCTTTTTAACACAAATAGTCAAAAAGTTAAGTGATAATTAACAAAAATACTCAATTAGGCACGAATAAGTCATAAATATCACCCTACGATATGAAAAATAATTAATCCACAAAGTAAAATCATGTCCATCAGATATCAATCACATAATTAGTTTAAAAATACATCTCATAGGAAAACGAAACTGAATCTGAACTAAAACGAGTTAAGAAAAAGAATACATGACAAAGTGATAAAGAAAAACAACATCAAGCATCTCCAGTAGCGTCATCCACATCGAACTACTCCCCCTCACTCTTAGCTCATGGAAATTTGTCATAAAACATCTATTTGACGTCTTCAAGACCTTGAAGTACTGCATCCCTAAATGTACTAAACTCTTCATATGTTACATTTTGGTCTGGTTGATCATGCTGGGCTGGCTCTGTAAGATCCTTCAACTCTAAACCATTTTATTTAATTGATTTCATTGTTAATGTGTGGTTTAATGTTAAATTTGGTTAGTTTTGACTTATTTTTGAATTTAAGGTGGTTAACAATGGTTTTAATCAAATTTTCTTTACTTTGATGTTTATGTTAAGATAAATCAATTCAAATTTTTCTAAATTTTTAACTTTTTCCCAAAATTTAGGGTGCAGGAGCCGCCATGGGCACCATGTTCATAAATTGGGATGATGGGACCCAGAAGACCCTAAAAATGTCTTATGATAATAATTAAGGGTTTCAAAATTTTTAGACTTCATTTTGGACTTAAAATGAACATATTTCCCATTTTTAGTGTTAAATTCTATTTGTGCCCCACATTCTTATTAGGTCTACCCCAATACCTACTATAAATAGAAATGCACAACCTCATTTCCATTTGGTAAGGGCTAAAATTTAAAGCCTATGAGGCCCTAATCCTCATTTCCAAAGAAGGAAAGGCGGTTAAGGTAAAGATTAGCTTAATTTTTCATTAATTACCTAGAGCGCCTCCTAAATTTTCTAAATCCCATCTTGTTGCAAGGATTAATCTTGATTCTTACCTCTAAATCGTCTGATTTTAACCCTATTTCCAACCTCCAAGGAAGGGATTTTCGTTTTTGAATTAAATAAACCCTAGATTACAAGTTTTTAAGTGATTTAGACATTATTAAGCGGATTTATACAAGTATTAACAAAACCCTATTGTGGGTAGGAATTTGAAGGAGTTTGAACATCGATTTCAAGAAACTCACTGAAGATAAGAAATTTCTTCTAAAATAGGTATGTGTTTTCGGATTTGAGTTTTGGTAAAGCTTTAAGTGGGTTTGCATGGAGTTGATCTTTAATGGCAAATTAAGAAAAGCTTAATCTTTCTTGCAATTTCTTCATATTTTTGTTCATAAATGGCTAGATTTATTGTTTCCTAGGCTTAGATTTCATTATGATGATGTTGGGGAGTGATATTTGAAGGTTTAAGATGTATGTGCATTTTCTGTTTTGAGTTTAAAAGGAAGAATACGAACTAGAACTGTAGTTATGGCGCAAGGCCGTTCGAACGACAACACTGCAGTTTTGGTCATTTTGGTTATTTTGCTCATTTTATGCTTTTCTTCTTAAGTACCATTTCCTATGATTATGATAAGTAATTTATGCTAGGAAGAGCTACTGGAAGGGCATGAATTTGATGTTGGAAGTGCCATGATGAATGTTTAGGTATTATGTGGATTACATGTTATTCCGTTAAGTATGTTGTAATTTCTTATCTTAAATCCATGGAAGAGTGATTCTTCATATTTTAATCATGATTCCAGCAAGTTTACAGCATGATAATGGATTTGTATGCTTTTACATATTATGATTAAATAATGGGTGAATGATGGTGTCATGTCTAGCTTAAAATGTAGTAATGAATATGCTTACTTAAGTCTAGCATGAGTTTACATTTGACTTGAATTGTGTTTTTCGATGGCTTTCACCCGTGATTTCAGTGAGAAACTATGATTTAGTTTCAATAAGCATGTGCGTAGTATGTTGATGGGTTGTTCATAATGCATGTCTGTATGCTTTTGATTGAATGCTACTACTGTGTATACACACATGTGGGGGGGGTGGGTAATTATAGTGATTGTTTGACACTTATGATTAGAAATGATTTTGTGTGGCTGAATGGAGCACGTTTCATGAATTAGGATTCATATAGTCATTGCTCACATATGTACCATGTTGCATGCATCATGAGATGGATTTACAAATGAGATTTTATCAAGATTAGCCGTGTTGATTGATTGGATGAAATTGTGTTATATTGCTTATCGGGTTAATCGATAGAAGGCTTATCAATTCAGTTTTACATTTGAAAGGACCAGGTTTTACGTCAAAAAAGATGGGATTTTGCATCCCTCAAGGATGGGTTTTCCTCCCCGGGTTGAGAAGAGCGGCACTACTATAAGCAGACAAAATGATTGAGACCATCTAGACCCTGAGAATCTAGGCTAGTGTAGCCGAGTGCACCGGCTTACTATGGGGTAATCTTCCCCGTTAGGGAATTTACCCAAATTGCGTAATTCCTTCAGACTTTCTAATCAGAGATTGTCTGAAGTGAGCAGGGACTACTTAAGATTTGGCTGATTAAGCAGGGTTGATTTTTTTATCGATATGCATGGTTATGATAGTGTGTTTGAGACACTTACATGCAAGTTGAATATTTATGAATATGCATGATATGATTGTGTGTTAAAGACACTTCTTATGCAGGTTAGATACTTATGAATATGCATAGATATGTATAGTGTGATTTGAACCATTTTTCATGTAGGATGGTTATTTATGAATATGCATGGATATGTATAGTGTGATTTAAGACACTTTTCATGCAGGATGGTTGTTTATGAACATGTATGGATATGTATAGTGTGATTGAGATACTCTTCATGTAAGATGGTTGTTTATGAACATGCATGAATATGTATGGTGAGATTGAGACACTTTTTGTGTAGGATAGATGTTCATCTCTTAATGTGATTATTCATACAATGGGTAGTATGTTGAGATACTTTCATGTAGGATAATTACTTATGGGTGAGTATGGATTATGAATGAGAATGTGATCTGAAATGAGGCATTATATGATATGTTGATGTGATCGACCATGTTGATATGTCATGGTTATTTTTTGATTTACCATTTTAGCATTCAAAACCATACTAGATTTTATGCTCACCCCAGTTTTCTGTTTTGGGGCTGCATAGTGCGACATGCCGACGATCAAGTCCCTCTTTATGAGGCGCATGTGGATGATGATCGGGTGTAGGAGTGGGAGTCTAGAGATCTTACTATCTCTTTTAATTTATTTCTATTGTTTCATTAGAACATCATGTTTATATGGCTTTGTCTCGTACTCTATTAGCCGTTGTGGCTTAGATTTGTTTTCAAATGTTATGACATTAGCCATGTTGAACGGCTTAGCGGTTGTAAGTTTGTGGGTTGAGACTTGAGGACTATTTTAGATTTAATATCCTTATACTTACTTATTTCTCTTGCACAAAGATAAATGGGTGCAAAACTCCATGCGTAACATACCCATTAGAGGGGTTAAGTCTTCCGCTATTTTAAATACTTCGTCACCCCCATGCGCTTCTGATAAGTATGAAATATATATCTATTTTATATGCCTTTTTACCTTATTTGCTAGTATAGATTAGGTTAATTAAGAGTTAGTAATAGTTTATTTAGATTAAGATAGAAATTAGTATTTTAGTTTAATTATTAATAATTTTATAGTTATTAGTAGTTTAGATATGTATTTGAACAAAGTTGGGATTTTAATTATATTGTACATGTCTAAAGGATTATATTTTATATTTTGTAGGTAAAGTACACTTATCGAGGTACTTGGATGATGTTTGAAATAATAAAATAGTCTTGACATTCTTTAAAGTGATTTGGACAATTTTTTGGAGTTATAAATAAGTTGGAAATTAATATTGACATGAAGAAAAGCTTAATAAACAGAATATGGACTGTCTAGAGAAACTGTTCAGATTGCAGAAAACTGTAGCCATTCGAACGGGGTCACTTACCGTTAGAACGGGATAACATGATTTTGAAGAAAAACTCAGTATAAGCGTTCGAATGGGCCTGCAGGGCGTTCGAACGTCGTAACATGCAGTTTCCTAGTTTTAGCCAATTTTCAATCCTTTTTATATTGGACTTCTTCCTATGGATCTTATGCCTATAAAAAGACATATTTGGCTTAAAACCAGAGAATGCTAGTAGATTTTATAAAGGGAAAAAAGAAGAAGAAGATGGAAGAGAACTCAAAGCTTTCAATGGAGATTCAAGTGCTTTCTTCTACCATGGAAGGCTAGACTTTTTTTTTCTTAGGAGTTGATGAAGCTATAGATAAGTTTTAGTTTCTTTTCTTTTTAATTTAGATCTCAGTTATGAATGATGACAATTGTATGATATGGATTCCCTTTTTTAATGGAAGAGCTTTTCATGTTTATTCAAGTCTATGTTGATTTATTGTCTTGTAGATGATAGATTGATGTGGTTTTGATATTTGCATCGTTTCTAATTTCTGTGATTTAGATGAGATGGTCATACAATAGTTTTAATGTTCAGATAATTATTGACTTAGATGAGTTATACTAAGATTAGACAGGTCATGCCTATAGCTACTTTTGTGTAGATGATTCGTGCTATTGTCGAAGATAGTTCATGCCATGGAATTTAATTAATGATTCTTTCTAAAGTAATTCTAGCTTATAGCTGAGAATACTTGTTCATATTCACACTAGATTTAGATTAAAAGTTAAGGAATTGTTATGGTTCTATAGTGGATTCGATTTTCTATAGTTGATTTATTGTCCCTTGTGATGAGACATCATACATCGAACTACTCCAACATCTATAGGACCCATCCCAATCCTCATCAACTCACTTTGTGGGATCTTAACATGATCTATAGTGAATATCCTACATAGAATGTAAGGATATGAAAACATATGTCCATGAAGAAAAATCATAATACAACAAAAAATGATCAATGGTAGATCTAACTCCAGCTCTGGCTTTGCAAGATGGTATAAAACTTGGCCATCGTGTGATCAACTATCTCCCTCCTAGCACTCCAGATGTCATAATGAACAATAATATACCACAGACAAAAATTAACAGCCATAGAATGTGTAAGAAGTGAAACATCAAGTTCTCTGCCTCCGGAAAGTCTAGTCAATCTCCTAGTCAATTCACTGTCCGATGGAAAGACATATCCAGAAAAGTGCGGATACGTGAGTGGTTTCCTCTCACATCGAATAACATCTGCAATGACCTAAGGAAAAACCTGCACATGTTTGCCGCTTGTTACTCCTATCAATGAGTCGTCATCATCCAGTCTAAGGGATGAACACGATTGTCTAACTAGACATGGGTAGACCGGCTAATTTGAGGTAGAGATCATCCTAAAGTAATCCATTTAGTATGGATGAGCCTCAATCCAATCCATGGCTATCTTTAAGGGTACATAGTCTAAACTATGCTCACAACATATAGGCCTAACTCTATCTCCCCCGCTAGACGACGCATCAGGGTCACTAGAGCCTAAATCACTTGTCTCTTTCTGCTTCTTTTCTCATCCATCAAAATTTAATGCAAAGAAATAGACCTAGGGCTAAATATCACTAAGAACTAATCCAAACACATAAATAAAGCACTAGAATTTAGAAAATCATTAAAATGCATGTTAAAAATAAAAAAAAATTAATTTGAATAAAGCCCTAAATTTTGTGGTGTGTTGTTTGTGGTGTATGCGTGGTCTTCACTCCTTACTCCCCCAATTAGTACCATTTGACCCTGAACCTGAGCGGACATCTAGGAGAGTTGAGTTGCCCTCGAGCTACATCCCTACACCTCCAAACTCTCCCACCAATTCCTCCACCCACACTGCTTCTACCCTCATCATGGCTGAACATCAGTTAGGAGATGCACCACTCAAAGCTCTAAGGGAGTATTACACTCCCAATAAGTACACCTCTCCTTCATGCATTAGGTTGCCAGTGGTTGCTGCTCAAAATTATAAAATTAAGTCCAATGTCATTCAAATGCTTCCATCTTTTTATGGGCTTAATAATGAAAACCCGTATAGGCACCTAGATGACTTCTTGGAAATATGCACAACTTTTAAGCTCTCAAATTTAACCGATGAAGCTGTTAAACTTCGCCTTTTTCCTTTCACATTAAAAGATAAGGCTAAGGAATGGCTTCACTCATTAGAGTCAAACATTATTACAACATAGGCCCAAATGCAACAAGAATTCCTTAAAAAGTACTTCCCCATAGGTAAGACCAACCAAATGAGAAAGGCCAGAACCACTTTTGCCCAACTTCCCACTGAACAGTTCCATGAGAGTTGGGATAGACTTAAGGACCTTCTTAGGAGCCGTCCTCATCATGTTGTCCCTCAGTGGCAATTAGTGCAACATTTTTATGAGGGTCTTACTGAACAAAACCGTCATCTTGTTGATGCAAGTTGTGGGGGTACCTTTTTGCTAAAAAATGAAAATGAGGCATGGAAACTTTTTGAGGACTTGAGTGAAAATTCTCTTCAACATGCTGCTTTAAATAGAAATGAGAGTAGATTATCTACCTTGAACAATGCCCCCTCTAGGGGTGGCTTGTATGAAGTCAAAAACCCATTAGACATATCCTCTAAAGTTGATACTTTGAGTAGGAAACTGGACCTCCTTATAACTTCAACCCATCAGCCCACTCCCTTCACTCAAGATGCATGTACAATACGCCTTAGCCCAGCCCATACTATCATTGACTTCCCCTCTGCCTCTCAATTTCCTGAGCTTGTCCAAGATCATGTGAATGCCACCCAATCCTTCCCTAGGGCTAAGAATAATCCATTTTCAAACACATATAACCTTGGGTGGAGGAATCATCCTAACTTTTCTTGGCAGATACAAAACCAAGGGGTTATGGGTAACCAACCCCCTAGGCACCTATTCCAAGTCCCACCAGCCCATATCCACCAACCTCAAGTGGAACCCCGTATGTCCAACCCAACAGGAGTCCAAGTTTTCAAGAAAAGGTCTTGAGTGCCTTGCAAGGCCTTCAATCTCAATCCCAACTCCTCCACTCTCACACACAATCTATAGCAAAGTTAGAAGCCCAAATTAGACAACTAGCTAATGTTATTAACAAGAGAGAGATGGGGACCTTACCAAGTCAACCCCTCCCAAACCCTAAAGGTCAATTTCAGGTAGAGGGAACTCCTCCCTCTAATGAACAAGTTAATTCCATAATGACCCTTAGGAGTGGGAGGATTGTTGACAAGAGTGTTGGGGGGACACCAGTGACAGATGATAGGAGTGAGGAGTTAGAGGGGGCAACCCCTAATGAACCTCAAGTAGAAGTTAGTGCACCACATGAGAAGGAGTTTGTATCTCCTTCCTCTTCCTCAGAGCCACAGTCTAAGACCACTTCCGAGGGATCTTATATCCCTAGGGCACCTTTTCCTCAGTATCTTGACATGGCCCCACCATTTAGAAAGAGCACAGCTAAGATAGATGATATTCTTGAGACTTTTAAACAAGTCAAAATTAATCTCCCCCTCTTAGATGTCATTAAGTAAGTCCCTGCTTATGCTAAGTTCCTTAAAGACCTATGCACTCAAAAGCGTAAATCCAAGACCCATGTGTCTAAGAAGGTCTTTCTCACCGAGCAAGTAAGCTCTCTTTTGAAGTTTGACACCCCACCTAAGTATAAGGACCCTGGAATACCCACTATTTCTTATGTCATAGGTGATCACTCCATCCATAGAGCCCTCATTGACCTTGGTGCGAGTGTCAATCTACTCCCTTACTCGGTGTATGAGAAACTAGGGTTAGGTGAATTGTAGCCTACATCAATTACCTTACAGCTAGCCGACCATTATGTGTGTAAGCCTCGAGGAGTTATTGAAGATGTCTTAGTAAAAGTTGACCGGTTCTTTTTCCTTGTTGATTTTATTGTCTTAGATATTGTCTTAGATATGCAGCCCCACATATCTGATTCCTATCATTCTAGGTCACCCTTTTCTTGCCACGGCTAATGCATGCATAAATTGTAGGACGGGGGTAATGGAGATGACTTTTGGGAACATGAAAGTGCAACTAAATGCTTTTGATGTGTCTAACCATTTGCCTGCAACTTCTAATGCTGAATGTTTTATGGTAGACAATTTTAGATTTGATGCCTATGATAGAGGTCCATCTTTTGTAGCATCGGCCCATAATCAAGTCATGCCTTCTAATTTTTCTGCATCATCTTTTTGGAGACTTAAGAGAAGAGCCAATGCTAATATCTACCAGTCGCCCTGATATATTTGAGAATGTTGGCAATGTCTAGCTAAAGGCAATAAACTTAGCACTTCTTGGGAGGCAACCCATGTTTTTGATATATTTCTTTTTCTTTTGTTTATTTTCTTTGCTTCATTTAGGCTTTATTTACTTATTTTCTCAGTTTTTTTCTCATTATAGTTTTTCTTCTTTTATGGGATATAATACTTTAGGTTTGGGGAAATGCTCATCACTTATATTTATTTCTTTTCTCCAATCCTATGTACTTCATTTTCAGATTAGTGGAATAGTTATGCTTTTAGGTGATATCTTTCTTTCCCTCTCTTACTTATTCTTGTCATTGTAGTATATATTTTCTTTACCATTGAGGACAATGTTCAGTTTAGGTTTGGGGGTGTAGAAAGATATTTTTCTTTATTATTTTTCTTTTAAGATGTTTTAGAGTATTTTCTTTTGTTTTCTTTTCTTTTAAGTGGGTTTTATTGCTTATTTTCTTTTAAAAGTATATATCTGTTTTTAAAGAGATCAATTTCATGAAGAAAGTTCAAGTAATGAATTAAGTGATGAAAATGATTAAGTGAGTAATTTCTATTTTATCTTTTTTATCTTGGATAATTGTGCTTATACTTTGAAATCACATTTCACACACTTGAAACTTGTAGGAATATAATTTTATGATTTATTACTTTTAATCTTAGTGGGATATCTTTAACTGAGCATATATTTTTGAAAACTTGGCAATTGAGTAATTTTTAATATTTTATGATAGATCTTTAAGTTTAGCTTTTATTTGAAAAAAAATGGGATAAGTGTGCATATAAAAAAGAATGAAAAAACAAGTTGAAAAAAAAATAGATTGAATGAAAAAAAATTGATGATGAAAAAACAAGAGTAAAGGTTTGTTTCTCTTTTTATTGAGTAACCGGACCTTGTGCCTCGGCAAGTATAAGAGATCGCGTCAAAAGGTGAAAAGTTGAGATAAATTCTTTTATGACTTACTTGGTTCTGTAGCCTTTATAGTTCGAGTTATTAAGCCTGACGGATGTTTCAACACCTAGTGCCTTGAGCCAACTAGATTAGGGACACTGACCTAACGCTTGTTACATGGACTATTTAGAAAGCTTAATAGAACTAAGTATTGCACAAGTCATATTTTGAAGTATATTATGCTCTTATTCCCTGAATTTAATTAAATTTGATGGCTATTACACTAGGGTTTATTATGAGGTGTTAAGATGAAAGATTGACATTGTTATATTTTTGAGTTAGTAAACTTTAATGAGCTTGGTTAATGGGTCACATAAGATATGCTTGTTAATAAAAAATAAAATTCTATGACTACAAAGTTTCTACACTTTATGTTTTTGAAATGTATATATGTAGTTGCACAATTATTTCTAAGATGGGGTTATAGAATGGATTATTCCTTACTTAAAAATGATCAGATCTTAATTGTTTACTTGTTTCAAGTATTTGTGGTTGGTTCTTTTTAAAAATAGTTATATGTTTTTAAGAGAAGATTGTTTTTCAAATTTTTGTTTTCTTGTTTGTTTGTTTTATTTTTCTTAGGTTTCGATGTTTGTGGGTATCATTACTGCAAACCCTCACAAGACACAACACGTCCAACTAGGGACACCTAGGGGTTTAAAGGCTTGTTGCATACGCTAAATGCAATCGTGATTCCCTACGAAAGTGGCATTTATTTATTTTTATAGATTAGTTATTTTGTTTCTGTTTTACTCGAGGACTAGCAAAATATAGGTTTGGTGGTATTTGATAAGTATGAAATATATATCTATTTTATATGCCTTTTTACCTTATTTACTAGTATAGATTAGGTTAATTAAGAGTTAGTAATAGTTTATTTAGATTAAGATAGAAATTAGTATTTTAGTTTAATTATTAATAATTTTATAGTTATTAGTAGTTTAGATATGTATTTGAACAAAGTTGAGATTTTAATTATATTGTACATGTCTAAAGGATTATATTTTATATTTTGTAGGTAAAGTACACTTATCGAGGTACTTGGATGATGTTTGAAATAATAAAATAGTCTTGACATTCTTTAAAGTGATTTGGACAATTTTTCGGAGTTATAAACAAGTTGGAAATTAATATTGACATGAAGAAAAGCTTAATAAACAGAATATGGACTGTCTAGAGAAACTGTTCAGATTGCAGAAACAATGTAGCCGTTCGAACGGGGTCACTTACCGTTAGAACGGGATAACATGATTTTGAAGAAAAACTCAGTATAAGCGTTCGAATGGGCCTGCAGGGCGTTCGAACGTCGTAACATGCAGTTTCCTAGTTTTTAGCCAATTTTCAATCCTTTTTATATTAGACTTCTTCCTATAGATCTTATGCCTATAAAAAGACATATTTGGCTTAAAACCAGAGAATGCTAGTAGATTTTATGAAGGGAAAAAGGAAGAAGAAGATGGCAGAGAACTCAAAGCTTTCAATGGAGATTCAAGTGCTTTCTTCTACCATGGAAGGCTAGACTTTTTTTTACTTAGGAGTTGATGAAGTTATAGATAAGTTTTAGTTTCTTTTCTTTTTAATTTAGATCTCAGTTATGAATGATGACAATTGTATGATATGGATTCCCTTTTTTAATGGAAGAGCTTTTCATGTTTATTCAAGTCTATGTTGATTTATTGTCTTGTAGATGATAGATTGATGTGGTTTTGATATTTGCATCGATTCTAATTTCTGTGATTTAGATGAGATGGTCATACAATAGTTTTAATGTTCAGATAATTATTGACTTGGATGAGTTATACTAAGATTAGACGGGTCATGCCTATAGCTACTTTAGTGTAGATGATTCGTGCTATTGTCGAAGATAGTTCATGCCATGGAATTTAATTAATGATTCTTTCTAAAGTAATTCTAGCTTATAGCTGAGAATACTTGTTCATATTCACACTAGATTTAGATTAAAAGTTAAGGAATTGTTATGGTTCTATAGTGGATTCGATTTTCTAAGTAAATTCCATCAAATTAATCTCTTGCTTTTAAACTAGTTGATTTCTTTCTTTTACATAATTTAAGTTTAAGTTATTTTTAGTTTTTAATCAATAAATTTCTCTTTAGATTTAGTGATAATCCATCTGTCCCTGAGGTTCGACAACCCTTAAATACTTATCCTAGTACAATTACCTTGTACACTTGCAAAGGGTTTAATTATAAACGATCAGCTTCGACCGTCCCTTAGACCAGGTTCGGCTCGGGTTGGGCGGCTGCCAGGGTGTGATAGGCTCATCTACTAGTGCCTGTAGCTCCTCTAGATCTCCATCTTGTCCCTTGTGATGAGACATCATACATCAAACTACTCCAACATCTATAGGACCCATCCCAATCCTCATCAACTCACTTTGTGGGATCTTAACATGATCTATAGTGAATATCCTACATAGAATGTAAGGATATGAAAACATATGTCCATGAAGAAAAATCATAATACAACAAAAAATGATCAATGGTAGATCTAACTCCAGCTCTGGCTTTGCAAGATGGTATAAAACTTGGCCATCGTGTGATCAACTATCTCCCTCCTAGCACTCCAGATGTCATAATGAACAATAATATACCACAGACAAAAATTAACAGCCATAGAATGTGTAAGAAGTGAAACATCAAGTTCTCTGCCTCCGGAAAGTCTAGTCAATCTCCTAGTCAATTCACTGTCCGATGGAAAGACATATCCAGAAAAGTGCGGATACGTGAGTGGTTTCCTCTCACATCGAATAACATCTGCAATGACCTAAGGAAAAACCTGCACATGTTTGCCGCTTGTTACTCCTATCAATGAGTCGTCATCATCCAGTCTAAGGGATGAACACGATTGTCTAACTAGACATGGGTAGACCGGCTAATTTGAGGTAGAGATCATCCTAAAGTAATCCATTTAGTATGGATGAGCCTCAATCCAATCCATGGCTATCTTTAAGGGTACATAGTCTAAACTATGCTCACAACATATAGGCCTAACTCTATCTCCCCCGCTAGACGACGCATCAGGGTCACTAGAGCCTACATCACTTGTCTCTTTCTGCTTCTTTTCTCATCCATCAAAATTTAATGCAAAGAAATAGACCTAGGGCTAAATATCACTAAGAACTAATCCAAACACATAAATAAAGCACTAGAATTTAGAAAATCATTAAAATGCATGTTAAAAATAAAAAAAAATTAATTTGAATAAAGCCCTAAATTTTTTCTATATTCGATTGACTTCAAATTTTGATACAAGGTGGATATCAATGATTAGATCAAAAACCATAACTGGATCTACATCTAATTTTTATTAGAAATGTTTAATTTTGAAAAACCCCCAAATTGGCATGAAAACAAGAAACCGAATCGGGATTTTCGTGAAATCTCAAAATCTAACGAATCAAATCACATGAAATTTTAGAAAAATGTTGATTAGGCTATTTCTTACATTCCTATCGGTTTAAAAATCATTGAAAACCATTAAAATTCACTAAAAATAAAAAAATGGTTTTAGAACTTACTTTGAACATAGAGGAAAGCCTGAATTTGATGGCAAAAATGAGTGTAATATCGCTCAAACTTGGCCTAAATCTCCTTATCTCCCTCTTTTGCACATCTCTAGAGAGTTTGGAAAGAAATGAGGGTGATTAAGGGCTTCAGCCATTTTTTAAAATAGTGCTTCAATGGAAAAAACCGACTAGCAATCGATCTCTATGGGGATTGATCGATTGATCTTTAGAAAAATTAGCACCAGCTGCTTGGCTGGTGCTTGCGTGGTAAAAAACAACACTACTTTGGTCCGAATTGGTAAATAAGTTTTTTTAAATATTAATTAAATAATTTTCTCTTGTTTAATTATTGGTTATAAGTAAATTAAAATTTTCATTAAAGTATTTATAAAGGCTAACAAGAATGTACATGTATCATGTGTGAAAATATAAATTAAATAAGATAAATTAAATTAAATTAAAAATAATATATATATATATATATATATATTGAATAAAGGTCTCCTTTACATGTTATACTTGCAATACATGCTTTCATAATTATAATAACTATAAATATATACACAAACTTTGTATTCACCTAAATATACATATAGTAGATAACTACGAGTCTAAATCTCATAAGATAAGTATTATGTCATAGGTTAGCAAAGATAATGGTGTTAAAAAACTTTGTATCATAAAACAAACTACTCATATTTAGGACCAATATGGCGGTGAGTTTATTTGATAGAACTCTTTATGAATTTTATAAGGGCATAAAAAATATATGAATCCAAACATATATAATATTAGAAAAGTTTTAAAAATTTATTATCAAGAAGTGTGTTGTATAAGTGGACGCGCAAAAAGTTCGAAAAACACAGTTATGTGGATCTCATTTTATAGAGCTCATTGAGAGTTTTCTAACAATACCAAGAACGTGTGAATCTGAATACAGAAATGTAAGATATAAAATGACAAAGTTAAAATTAGCATAACCTAAAAAAATAGAGTACATACCGCATCACCCTCTCGTATTATGTTGACATGTGATAAGGCATCTAAAAGATCTAAGTAGATAATTTTACCAAAATATCATCAAATCACATACCAATTCAAATTTCTATTAAAGAACATAAAGAAATAAAGCATGGGTAAATTAAGAATTAAAGGTCAAAAAAAGGTAAAATAGTCCAAAAATGAAAACTTTATAACTACCCAATTTTGTTATGTAATAATAAAATGATTAGTTGTAGATAGATTCACAAGGAAGGGTAAGATAAACTTTAATGATCTAATATTATTTACGTGTATAGATCTTTTAATATCCTCTCCCCACCACCTATATATTATAAGTTATATAATTATTGTTTCGGTTATTCGTGTATGAAAGTTATTATGATTATACCAATTCATTATTTTCCCTTACAAAATTATAGGCATGTTAGGCATTTTCAAAAAGATTTTTTTTTCAAAAAGTAACTTCCTAGAAAACTTACATTTTCAAGAAAATAAATTGTTATGGAAATAAATATTTTCTATGGTTAGGAGTCAATTTGGAAAACTTTGATGGAATACCTTAGTATTTAACACTTAAAAAAAAAATAGTACTCCCTTTGACCTATATTAATAGCTACATTTGGTTTTTAGCTATTAATGTGGGATAGAAGGAGTAGCTCAAAAGAACAACTTTTACTTTAGGGATGGTATAGTTGCATGACTAAATTTTATGAACACAAATCTCTCATGATGTAAATAGTTAGTTACTAGCAAGATGTAAGGGTTTAAGGGTTTGAGCATTCCTACAATACATCACTTTAAGTGTGTTTGGTCACAAAAAAATCATATTCATTAAATTATAAACCCCAAGGAAACAATTTATAATAAACTAGTGCTTCACCAAAACTAAATATTTCATTAACAAACATTTACATATCATTAAGCCCTTAACCATAATAATTGAACCATTCAAGCAATCAAGTACAAGCACATAAAATAAACCAATTTAGCATGAAAAACCCCAACTAAGATAAAAAAAACTATAGGATCTTTCTTGGCCACTTAAGGAATGCACTATAAAGTAGTTTGTGTACAAAAAGTCACCTTTTCTCTTACTATGCAGCAATTTGCCAAATGACTTTTACTCCATTTCATGCAAGTCCAATATCCATGGTGTGTCATTCATCTTCTCATCATTCACCAGTGCTTAATCATCTAGGATATCCAACAAGGATGATGAACAAATCTCTTTCAGTGATTCAACTAAGAACTATGCAGAAAAAGTTCAATTTTTATATACGGTTTTATGAAACACTTATCTGTCATACTTCCAAACATCAGAAGGACTTCATGAAGTTTGTAGAGTGTTGTTACATCTGAACCAAGATTATGAAGTAGTCTACTTCAGATTTATTTTACTTGCCAATTGTAGTAGACAAGGTCGATCCACAAGGAAAGCCTTGTGCAACAAAGAAAAACTAAGAAAGAGTTGAAAAGTATTGAAGGAATAATGAGTTAAGAAAACAAGAAGAGAAAATACTAAGACATTAAGGGTCATTGTAACATCTAATGATGTTCTTCATGTATCATGTTATCTCAGTTAGAATTGAATAAAAATTAACACAAAATAGCCCAAATAAATAATGAATTAACATAAAATATGATTCTAATTAAAAATGTAAAAATATTTAATTGAACATTATTTCAGTGCATCAAATACCCCCAAACCTACTTTTTGCTAGTCCTCGAGCAAAACAAAATTTAAAATAATAGAAAACAAACTAATTACTCCACTTTTGCAGGAAATCTTGATTGCATTTAGCATATGCAACAAGCCTTTAAACCCCTAGTTTTAATATACCCACAAAATTCAAAATTTTAATGATAAAAGAAAATTAAAATTAAAACCACATAAAATTTACAAATCAATTTCTCTTAAACGTGTGACTTCATTTAGTAAAATCAATCATGCATAATACAACTTATCTTCTTAAACAATAATTTATTTTGACAACTTCATATTTGTGGCAAGTAATTATGCATACATAATAGTAAAAAAATAGACATTGCACGTAATTGTACAATCCCAATCTTATGAATCAAACAACTCAATGTGTCTCATGTCCACTAAGTAATTTCAATTTTTACACTCAAAAATAGACATTGGCATTCATTCATCTTCAAGAGATCATAATAGAGAATCATGCGAAACCTTCCTTTAAAAATAAAAACACCCTAGATCACCTGACAACTCATTCAAGATATAATTGCATGATGTCATATTAGAATTTTATGTTCATCACACATGACAAGTGTAAGGCTTAGCCTTTTTAAGCTTTCTATAAGATCCATGTAACAAGTGTTAGGCCAGTGCCTCCCAATCCAGTTGGCTCAGGGCACTAGGTGTCAATGCCCCCTTTAGGCTTAATAACTTAAACCAAATAGGCTTCAAGGCTATTCATGTCATAAATTAGTCAACTCTACCTTTTGACTCGAATGCCCTATGTTTAGTGAGGCACGTCGAGTCCCGGTCTACTCAACAGAGTGACTTTAATTCATTACAATTTTTCATTCAATTTTTTCACATTTTTTTCTTTTTTTCTTGAGCACATTATACAATTAACTTGAATTGTGTTGATAAAAAGTTCTCGATTGTTCTACAAACCAAGAATAGTGAAGCCCAAAACTCTATTATGATAACATGAGTACTACTAGATCATGCCAAAGTTTTACTCTTATAAGAAACTAATTACTTAGATTCAATGATATCCACCAAGATGTAAGACCATAATCAAGGGCTCGACTTTTTACTTAGGCAAATGTTTTTCTTAGTTTTTCAAAATAAGAGCACAAGAAACCAATATGAAGTAATTAGAACTCAAAATCATTAAATATGTCAAGTCATATTCTAAATAGTCTGATACCATTAAACAAACTCACATGTCTAAAAGAAGCATCAATGTAATAAGAAAAAATATAAATCTAATTATTTTTTAAAAATTTTTAAGTAAAACAAAAAAACATAAAAGAAAAATCTCTTTCTACACCCCCAAACCTAAACTAAACATTGTCCTCAATGTTTGAAAAAAAAAGATTTTTTTGTTTTTATGATTTTGTTGTTTTTTTGTGTAAAAATCATGAAAATAAAATCAACCCTCAAAATTTGGATTTTCGAGAGATGTAGAATCAACTTCAGGGACAAAATGGTCTAAAAATGGTTTCAAACGTTGTCCATTAACTTTGAAAACATCATCATTTTTTGTGTTTTCAATTTTAACAGTTCCATAAGGAAAAACAATTTTTACAAGGAAAGGACATGTCCAATGTGATCTTAACTTTCCTACAAAGATATGAAGCCTAGAGTTGTACAATAAAACTTTTTGAAATAGCTCAAAAGATTTTCGTAAAATATTTTTATCATGAAAAACCTTCCTTCTTTCTTTGTAAAATTTTGAACTCTCATAAGCATCACGTCGAATTTCCACTAATTCATTGAGTTACAATTTTCTATTTAAGCCAACCTTGTCAAAATTAAAATTCAAAACTTTGATTGCCCAATACGCCCTATGTTCCAATTCCACAGGCAAGTAGCAAGTTTTTCCAAAAATTATTCAGTAAGGAGACATTCCAATCGAGGTCTTAAAAGTGGTACGATAAGCCCAAAGAGCATCAATTAGCCGTAAAGACCAATCTTTACCATTTAGATTTACCATTTTTTGTAAAATATATTTAATTTCACAATTAGAAATCTCAACTTGTCCACTTGTTTGTGGGTGATAAGAGGGGGTGGCTACTTTATGGGCAATCCCATACTTTCTCATCAAAGCCTCAAAAGGGTTGTTGCAAAAATGTGACCCCCCATCACTTATGATGGCTCAAGGTATTCCAAACCTTGAAAATATGTTTTCTTTTAAAAAGCGCACGACGACTTTGTGGTTGTTGGTTTTGCTTGGAACCACCTCAATCCACTTGGAAACATAATCAACGACAACTAAAGTATAAACATAGCTAAAAGGAGGAAAAGGTCCCATGAAGTCGATGCCCCAACAATCAAAAATCTCAATAACCAATATGGGGTTGAGAGGCATCATATTTCAATGAGATATGGCTCCTAACTTTTGACACCGTTTACAAGTTTTGCAAAACTCATGAACATCTTTGAAAAGAGTTGGCCAATAAAAACCACACTGCAAAATTTTAGCAGTGGTCTTTTTAGAGGAGAAGTGACCATCGCATGCTTCAGAATGACAAAAAGAGATGATACTTACTTGTTCAGAATCAGGCACACATCTCCTTATTATTTAATCTAGACCGTACTTAAAGAGATATGGGTCATCCGAAAAGAAATGTTTTACCTTGGTGAAGAATCTCTTTTTATCTTAATTAGACCAATGATGGGGAACTCTACCTATCACCAAGTAGTTGGCAAAGTCAGCATACCATGGAGAATGTGAGATGGCAAAAAGTTGCTCATCGGGGAATGCATCCTGAATTGGAATGTTTTCCGAAGAATCAACAAATTCCAATCTTGAAAGATGATCCGCCACCACATTCTCTACTCCCTTCTTGTCTTTGATTGTGAGATCAAACTCTTGGAGGAGGAGTATCCACAGGAGCAATCTAGGCTTTGTATTTTGTTTGCTCAAAAGGTACTTTAAAGCTGCATGATCAATAAAAATGATAATCTAAAAGTCAATCAAATAGGATCTAAATTTGTCAAGTGCAAATACTACAACAAGAAGTTCTTTTTCAATGGTGGAGTAGTTCATTTAGGCACTATTTAAAGTTCTACTTGCATAATGAATTACGCAAGGTTTCTTATCTTTCCTTTGCCCTAAAACAGCCCCAACAACATAATCACTTGCATCACACATAATTTCAAAAAGAAGGGTCCAATCCGGGGGCTGCATGATGGGTGCAGACACTAACATGTTCTTAAGCTTTGTGAAAGCTTCTTCACATGCATCCGACCACTCAAAAGAATGTTCTTTAGATAGAAGATTACACAATGGTCTAGATATCGTACTAATATTCTTGATAAATCTTCTATAAAAACCGGCATGCCCTAGAAAGGATCTAACATCTTTTATGGACTTTGGACTAGGCAAATTAGTAATCAATTCAATTTTTGCCTTGTCCACTTGAATTCCCTACACAGAAACAATGTAATCTAGTACTATTCCAGTAGTAACCATAAAATGACACTTTTCCCAATTTAAAGCTAGATTTTTCTCTTCACATCTCACCAAAACTTTTTCTAAGTTATCAAGAAAATCATCAAAAGAATCACCAAAAACAAAGAAGTCATCCATAAAAACTTCCAAAAACCGCTCCACCATGTCACTAAAGATACTCATCATGCACCTTTGGAATGTGGCATGAGCATTACATAATCCAAATGACATCCTTCGATATGAAAAGGTACCAAATGGACACGTAACGGCTATTTTTTCTTGATTTTCAAGGGCAATCTCAATATGATTATATCCTGAATAACTATCTAGAAAACAATAAAATTTATGAATGGCCACCCTCTCTAGGATTTGGTCCATGAACGACAAGGGGAAGTGGTCTTTCCTAGTGATGGAATTCAATTTCCTATAATCTATGCACATCTGCCAACCGGTGGTGACTCTAGTGGAAATTAACTCATCATTAGCATTCTTTACCACTGTCACTCCAGACTTTTTGGGGACAACCTAGGTAGGACTCACCCATGGACTATCAGAAATGGGGTAAATAATACCCACATCCAATAATTTTAGGACCTCTGCTCTCATTACCTCTTTCATATTAGGCTTTAACCTCCTTTGCATTTGTCTCACAAGTTTTGCAATTTCTTCCATGAAGATCCTATGTGTACAAATCAAGGGACTAATCCCCTTAATATCAGCAATGGTCCACCCAATGGCATTCTTGTGATTTCTAAGGACTTTGAGCAACCTGTGCTCTTGCTCCCTATCCAACATTGAAGAGACAACCACAGGAAATGTCTCTCCCTCACCAAGAGAAGCATATTTAAGTTCAATAGGGAGGGGTTTTAAGTCTAACTTGGGTGGTTGGACACTTGAGGGGAGAGGAGCGCTATTAGAAGGAGGTAACTCCTCAAAGTGGGCCTTCCACCTATCGGTATCCAAAATGCAGTTGACTCCAACAAAGAACTTACATCATTAATCATAGCATCATCATCAAAGTTAAAATAAGAAAGACACGTTTCAAGAGGGTCATAAAATGAAGAAATAGTAGTCATGTCATCAGCAAAACTTTCTAAAAGATTCACTTCATGCACATCCTCATCATCATCTTCTGGTTGCCTACAAATATTAAAAATGTTAAGTTACAAAGTCATATTTCCAAAGAAAGCTTCATTACATCAGTTCTACAATTAATAAGAGTATTAGAAGTAGCAAGAAATGGGTGGCCTAATATGATAGAAATTTGAGTACAAATATTCAAAACTAGTTGTGTGTCCAAAACAATAAAATCAACAGGAAAGTAAAACTTTTCTACTTATACTAATTGAAGTGTAATGTTTGTGTGCTTCAATTCACTAAATCCCAATTGTTCATAAACAAAATAAGGTAAGAGATTAACACTTACCCCAAGATGAAGTAAAACTTTTTCAATTCTATAATTCCCAATTATACAAGATATAGTTGGACAACCATGATCTTTATATTTTGGTGGGGTGTTTTGTTGTAAAATTGCACTTACTTGTTCTATAAAAAATGTTTTCTTTTATACATTTAACTTACACTTGATTGTAAAAAGGTCTTTCAAATTTTTTGCATAAGATAGAATTTTTTGTAATGGCATCTAAGAGAGGAATGTTAATCTTCACTTGTTTGAAAATTTCAAGAATGTTACCATTTTACACCAATTTAGAAGAAGATTGTAATCTTTGAGGAAAAGGAGAAGAAATAGGAGAAGCACAATTAGAGTTGTCAAGTTCATCACCATGTTTAGAATTCTTGAAAAGCAGGGATTGTAATGGCATCACAATTAGAGTTGTCAAGGAATAGGAGAACCTAAAGAGTCTTTGAATTCTAAACATGGTGTTGAACCTGACAACTCTAATTGTGTTACTCCAATTCCTCCTCCTTTTCCTCAAAGGTTACAATCTTCCTCTA
Organism: Saururus chinensis; assembly: GCA_035235625.1. Lineage (NCBI taxonomy): Eukaryota > Viridiplantae > Streptophyta > Magnoliopsida > Piperales > Saururaceae > Saururus > Saururus chinensis. Next base: position 27,637,422 of record CP141144.1, read on the forward strand.
AATTGGTGCCAAATGGTGACATTCTATTAAACATCAAGACTATAATTCAAATTATGTTCCATCACAAAAGAATCCACAAATTATGTTTGCAACATTCTATTAAGTATTCCATCATGCAACCCCCAGATTGGAACCTTCCTTTTGAAATTATGTGTGATGCAAGTGATTATGTCGTTGGGTCTGTTTTAGGGTAAAGGAAAGATAAGAAACCTTGCGTAATTCATTATGCAAGTAAAACTTTAAATATTGCCTAAATGAACTACTCCACCACTGAAAAATAACTTCTTGCTGTAGTATTTGCACTTGACAAATTTAGATCCTACTTGATTGGCTCTCAGATTATCATTTTTACTGACCATGCGACTTTGAAGTACCTTTTAAGCAAACAAGATACAAAACCCAGATTGCTCCGATGGATACTTCTACTCCAAGAGTTTGATCTCACAATCAAAGACAAGAAAGGAGTAGAAAATGTGGTGGCGGATCATCTTTCCCGATTGGAATTTTCTGATTCTTCAAAAAACATTCCAATCCAAGACACATTCCCCGATGAACAACTTTTTGCCGTTTCACATCCTCCATGGTATGCCGACATTTCCAACTACTTGGTGACAGGTAAAGTTCCCCAGCATTGGTCTCCTCAAGATAAAAAGAGATTCTTCACCGAGGTAAAACATTTCTTTTGGGACGACCCCTATCTCTTTAAGTACTGTCCGGATCAAATAATAAGGAGATGTGTGCCTGATTCTGAATAAATATCATCTCTTTTTGTCATTCTGAAGCATGTGGTGGTCACTTCTCCTCTAAAAAGACCACCACTAAAATTTTGCAATGTGGTTTTTATTGGTCGACGCTTTTCAAAGATGTTCATGAATTTTGCAAAACTTGTGAAAGGTGTCAAAAGTTAGGAGCCATATCTCATCGAAATATGATGCCCCTTAACCCCATATTGGTTATTGAGATTTTTGATTGTTGGGGCATTGATTTTATGGGACCTTTTCCTCCTTCTTTTGGCTATGTTTATATTTTAGTTGCCATTAATTATGTTTCCAAGTGGATTGAGGCTGTTCCAAGCAAAACCAATGACCATAAAGTCGTTGTGCGCTTTTTAAAAGAAAATATATTTTCAAGGTTTGGAACACCTTGAGCCATTATAAGTGACGAGGGGTTACATTTTTGCAATAAGCCTTTTGAGGTTTTGATGAGGAAGTACGGGATTACCCATAAAGTAGCTACCCCCTATCACCCACAAACAAGTGGACAAGTTGATATTTCTCAAAAAATGGTAAAATCGAAATGGTAAAGATTGGTCTTTACGGCTAACCGATGCTCTTTGGGCTAACCGTACCGCTTTTAAGACCCCACTTCGCATGTCTCCTTACTGTTTGATTTTTGGAAAAGCTTGTCACTTTCCTATGGAGTTGGAACATAGGGCATATTGGGCAATCAAAGCTTTGAATTTTAACTTTGATAAGGCTGGCTTAAATAGACAATTGCAAATCAATGAGTTAGAGGAAATTCGACGTGATGCTTATAAGAGTTCAAAACTTTACAAAGAAAGAATGCAGGCTTTTCATGATAAAAATATTTTGCGAAAAACTTTTGAACCATTTCAAAAAGTTTTATTATACAACTCTCGACTTCATCTCTTTCCAAAAAAATTAAGATCACATTGGACAAATCCTTTTATTGTCAAAACTATTTTTCCTTATGGAACTGTTAAAATTGAAAACCCAAAAAATGGTGATGTTTTCAAAGTTAATGGCCAACGTTTGAAATCATTTTTAGACCATTTTGTCCTTGAAGTTGAGTCTACATCTCTTGAAAATCCAAATTATGAGGGTTGATTTTCTTTTCATGATTTTCTCCAAAAAAAATAAAAAACAAAAAAATTTACATTGAGGACAATGTTTAGTTTAGGTTTGGGGGTGTAGAAAGTTATTTTTTTTATGTTTTTTTACTTAAAAATTTAAAAAAATAATTAGATTTATTTTATTTTATGTTTTTGCTTATTTACATTGATTCTTATTCTAGACATGTGACTTTATTTAATGACATCAGACTACTTAGAATATAACTTGACAGATTTAATGATTTTGAGTTCTGCTTACTTCATATGGGTTCTTGTGCTCCTATTTTGACAAAAAAAATAAAGCATGACATTTGCCTAAGTGAGAATTCAAGCCCTTGATTATGGTCATACATCTTGGTGGATATCATTGAATCTAAGTCATTATTTTCTTATGAGAGTAAAACTTTGGCATGATCTAGTAGTATTCATGTTATCATGATAGAGTTTTGAGCTTCACTATTCTTGGTTTGCAGAACAATCGAGGACTTTTTGTCAACACAATTCAAGTTGATTGTATAATGTGCTTAAGAGAAAAGAAAGAAATGTGGAAAAAAGAATGAAAAATTGTAATGAATTAAAGTCACTCTATTGAGTAGTCTGGGACTTGGCGTGCCTCACTAAGTATAGGGTGCTCGAGTCAAAAGGTAGAGTTTACTAATTTATGACATGCATAGCCTTGAAACCTATTTGGTTCAAGTTATTAAGCCTGAGGGGTGTTTTAACACTTAGTGCCCTGAGCCAACTGGATTGGGAGTCACTAGCCTAACACTTGTTACATGGATTTTATAGAAAGCTTAAAAAGGCTCAGCCTTACACATGTCATGTGAGATGAGCATAAAATTCTAGTAGGATACTATGCAATTATAACTTGAATAAGTTGGCAGGTGATCTAGGGTGTTTTACTTTTCAAGAAAGGTTTTGTATAATTGTCTATTATGATCTCTTTAAGATGAATAGATGTCAATGCCTATTTTTTTTTAGTGTTAAAATTGAAATTGTTGAGTGGACATGAGACATATTGAGTTGTTCGATTCATGAGAATGGGATTGTATAATTACTTGGCAATGTCTGTTTTTCTAAAACTATTATGTATGTATAAGTACATGCCACCAGCATGAAGTTGTTAGAATGAATTATTGTTTCAGAAGACAAGTTATATTATGCATGATTGATTTTACTAAATGAAGTCACATGTTTAGGAAGAGTTGATTTGTAAATTTGACGTGGTTTTAATTTTAATTTTCTTTTATTATTTGAATTTTGTGGGTATATTCACTGTAAACCCTCATGAGACACAACTCATCAACTAGTGTAAGCTAGGGGTTTAAAGGCTTGTTGCATACGCTAAATGGAATCGAGATTTCCTACGGAAGTAGAGTAGTTAGTTTTGTTTTCTATTGTTTTAATTTTTGTTTTGCTCGAGGACTAGCAAAAAGTAGGTTTGGGGGTATTTGATGCACTGAAATAATGTTCAATCAAATATTTTCAAATTTTGAATTGCAATCCTATTTTGTGTTAATTCATTGCTAATTTGGGCTATTTATGTTTTGAATAAGTTAGTTGGACCTTAATTGAGTTTACATGTCTAAACAGGCTTCAACAGGATACAACTAGAAGAGGAAGTTAAGCTCAACTACCCAAAGCTATTTAAAAGTCAAGAATGGGCTCCTAATGGTCTAAATATGCATGGAATGGTCGAACACAACCTTGTGGACCCGTTTGATTTGAGATTTGTATGAATAGAACTAAATTATGAAAGAAGCTGATTCGGATAAATTGACACAGCCTTAGTATTTTGATCATATCATTTTATGTATAATTCGGATTGATATGATTCTAGTGGCAATGGAAAGAAGACTTCTGTGGATACAAGTGTTATTTCAGGAAGAAAGTCCAAATTCTGAAGATATATGGGTCTAATCAGATAATCAATCAGGATGTAATCTAGAGATATGATTTCACTTTCCTCTTTGAAGCAACCCTTTTTTTCCCTATAAATAGAGGGGTGGACGTGATAAATAGATTATTCTCTCCTTGTTGGAGCTCTCTTCCCCTATTTTCTTCTCTCATTTTGTAAATTTATTTTTAGTTTTATTGTAATGGCTTTTTAAAGCTCTCAAGCTAAGGTTAGGAACGAAGCTTGTACTTGATGTATAATGGATACTTTGATTCAAGTAAGTTCTTTATTATTTTAAATTAATGTTTCATATTTATGGAGTTTATAATCTATATAGTTATTTGATTCAGCGTTGACGAAAGGCATGCCGAATGTTTATAATTCCCTGTGATTATACACTTAATACTTTCACGTAGTAAACAATCAATTACTATTGTTATGTTACAAAGTTCTTTAAAAGATAAATTTTCTGATTGAGACAAATTTTCATTTGATCTTAATTGAGTTATCATTTTAATGAAGTACACATTAGAAATTTATTGCAAGTGAATTTTCGATGCCTTAGCACTTTCTCTTTGATTGTCTCTTATTATTTATTTCACTTTCCTTCTCTATTCTATTCTCTTCGTAATAGTTTTTTTGTGTCACACAAGGCTTTCCCTATGGATCGACCTTGTTTACTATAGTAACACAAGTAAAAAAAAAAAAATTTGTACTAGACACCTTCATAGTCTTAGTTTGGACGTAACAACAAAAAGAAACTAATTATACGCTATCTTTCATATCCATGACGTGGGCACAACAACAAAAGTTCTTTAAATCTCTCCCAACATTGAAAGAAAGTCTCATTTTCTTTTTGTGAAAAATTCATGATCTTCTTTCGAAGTGTATTAGTTTTATGGGTGGGGAAAAACTTTTTCAAAAATTCTCTTTGCATTTCTTGCTATGATCCAATGGATCTTGGCTTCAAAGAATTCAACCAATTTTTTGCTTTTTTCTTTAAAGAAAATGGAAAGAGTTGTAATCAAATAACATCATTTAAAATATTTTCGTTTGGTAAAGTTGCACAAACCTCTTCAAACTCTTTTAAATGCAAATATGGGTTTTCCGAATCTAAGCAATGAAATTTGGGTAGTAATTGAATTACACCTGGCTTGAGTTTAAAACTACCCACATTCGTTAAAAAAATCATGCAAGAAGGAGAACTTGATCTAGTTGGTTGCAAATAATTACGCAAGGTTTTAACTTGAACATTTTGTTCATTACTATCCCCATTATCACTTCTTAGTTCCTCATTAGTTCTTAAATCCTCCACTGTATCAAAATAAAGAGAATTTTTAAAAGATTTATTTACTCTTCTTAATCGTCCAGAATTATCACGCACCCATGTAAACATGCAACAATAATTTTTTATTTTTTATTTTTTGGTAATAAACTAAAGTAAAAGTACAAAAATTAAATGACAAAATATAAAAAGTTGGAGAGTTAGAAGTTAATAGACAAAATTTAAATGAAAAATAAGGCCAAAGGCAGTATCGAGGTACACGTTTGATCCCAAAAAAAATTTGGTAGTAACGTGGGTAGTGCCTCAGGTCTAAAAAAAATAAAGAATTTAAGTACTAAACGTAAATGACTGAATTTAAAAAGTTAGTGTGCAAAAATAAAAGTCAGAGAATTAGTAAAGTTAGAGTGAGTTTTTTTTTCGTAACGGATTCTTGTCATGTTGCAATCCCCGGCAATGGCGCCAATTTGTTGTTACGTCTGAACCAAGACTATGAAGTTGAAGAAAGAGAATAGAGGAAAAGAAAAACGATGAAAGAGTAGAAAAGTATTTAGGGAATAATGAGTTAAGAAAACAAGAAGAGAAAATACTAAGGCATTACGGGTCATTGTAATATCTAATGATGTTCTTCATATATCATGTTATCTCAGTTAGAATTGAATGAAAATTCTATCTAACCGGAAGATATGAACATTAAAATTAAAAATAAAGATAGAAAACGCTTTGGATAGACAAAGGACAAAAATAATTATTTCTTCAAGAGTTCTATGTATCCAAATCACAAAAGGTCAAGAAGGAAAACCTTCAAGCATCTTATGTATCTAAATCACAAAGAAACAAGAGGAAGAACAATATTAAATAAATATCACTTCAAATAATCAGTACTTACTTGAAACCATTGATGAAATATGAATTAAATTCCATTAGATTGTTACAAATCACCTCTAGCCTTAGCTTAAGAGCTTAGAAAGCCATTAAAATAAAACTAAAAACAAAAATACAAAAGAAGAGAAGAACAATAGGAGAAGAGAGCTCCAAAGAGGAGGGGATGATGTCTCTATCATGTCCACGCCTCTATTTATAAGAGTAGAAGAGCTTGCTTCAAAGGAGAAAGTCAAATAATATCTCTATATTGCATCTTGATTGATTGCCTGATTGGTTGCTTCTTTGGCAATGATTAGATTCTAAATCAAAAAAATAAATCAATGATTTATTTAGCAAATAATTATCTTTAAATCTTCCTTTAGTTATCCAATCATCTTCTTTGTCTTTCCTAATGTGTATTAATCACAATCAATGGAAAGATTTTCCATGTGCTAGCCTGGAGTTAGTTAACCAGCTGCCCTTTTCATACTGAAATTCGACCCATATATATTTGAAATTGTGAATTTCTTTCTCAAATAATGATTGTTACCATAGAAGTCTTCTTTCCAATGCCACTAGAATTGTATCAATCCGAATTATATATAGAGAGATATGGTCAAAATACTAAGGTTGTGTCAATTTGTCCAAATCAGCTTCTTTCCTAATTTAGTTCTCTTGATGGAAATCTCAAATCCAACAGGTCTAAAAGGTTGTGTTCGACCATTCGGTACATGTTTAGACCATTAGGAACCCACTCTTGACTTTTAAATAGCTTTAGGTAGATAGGCTTTACTTCCTCTTCTACTTGGATCTTGTTGAATCCTGTTTAGACATGTAAACTCAATTAAGATCTAACTAACTTATTCAAAACATAAATAACCTAAATAAGCAATGAATTAACACAAAATAAGATTGCAATTCAAAATGTGAAAATGTTTAATTGAATATTTTTTCAGTGCATCATAGAGTTAAGGTATGAATCAATCAATTAGAAAACTAGGCCTTAGAGTCTTGAGTACATCCTTATGAGAGAGTAAGAGAAGCTAAAAGGCTAGGGCCTATCTACAACTAATCATATTATTATTGTATACCAAAATTGGGTAATTATAAAGTTTTCATTTTTGGACTATTTTACTTTTTTTTACCTTTAATTCTTAATTTACCCATGTTTTATTTCTTTATGTTCTTTAATACAAATTTGAATTGGTATGTGATTTGATAATATTTTGGTAAAATTATCTACTTAGATCTTTTAGATGCCTTATCACATGTCAACATAATACGAGAGGCTGATGTGGTATGTACTCTATTTTTTAGGTTATTTGATTTTAACTTTGTAATTCTATATCTTGCATTCCCGTATTTAGATTCACACGTTCTTGGTATTGATGAAACATGTGTATTTATAGTGTTAAGAAGTTTAGAAACGAATTCGACTCAATTAGGAATCAAATCTAACTAAATAGGGAATTTCCCCCCAAGGATGATCAATAGTTGATCTATCTAGCTTAAAGAGATTTTGTTTGAGAACAAAAGGCCGAGCGGGCAAAAGTTACTAGAACCTGTTTAGACTATGGGCAATCGATCGTCTCCTAAAAATTAACTTGTATTTAAAACTGGATTCTGACTCTTTCTAACTTTATTTATAGCTTCAGTAGGACCTATGAAGAAGATAATAAAGCTCAAAAGGATATTTTAAAGTGATTCAATCAATCTATTGAGTTCAAATTCCTTAATCCATTTTGTCAACAAACAAGGATATATACTCGTGATTTTTACGAACTTTGGTGAAACCTTCACAAGGGCTTGACTCAACTTTAATTTTTCTAAATCATCAATATTCAAGCTCTATTACTTATCTTGATCACTTAAACAACCCCATGAATTCTATATTACTTATCTTCACACCTCGTATTTTTTAGAAGACAAATTATTCCTTTTACTTCTTTAAAAAATTATTTTTTGTTCATCGGCATGCCAATGATCTACCAAAAGAATAGTGTAATGTTATTGTTGACAAGAATTAGCATGTCGACGACTTACCGATGATAACTACATGTGTCAGTTATTTTTGCAAAATGAGGCAATTTTACAAATTCAAGACTCCATAAGTAGTTATCCCAATATAAAAGAGAGTGAAACTCAGAATTTGGGAAAGAAGGGAAGTCTCAGAGGAGTCCTAGCACTAGTGTGAGTGACTGAGAGTAATTCGGGAGGAGAATTTGTGTTGGAGAGGAAAAAAAACTCACTTCGGTAATAGTCGGATTGTAAACTACTGTTTGAAATAGAAAAAAGTATTATATATTTATGATTTTCTTCAAGTTCTTGACGATATTGAATGTATGCATGAAATTTTCTCTAACTTTTGCCATGCATGATTATGCTTCAATGGTAATTTTGGATTGTAATGTATGCAATGCTTGATTTATGACCCAAATCGTTCACAATGTTGGTTTCAAATGATTTCCATTAGTTTTTACACAAGAAAATGTATTTTGAAATGGATGTGGGGCTTTTAATCATATTTTTGCAATCATCGGTGAGATCTCAAAGAACATATATGGCATATGTAATGTAATTGGTTAATTTTGTTGATCAAAACTGTGTCAGAAACTTCGAGTATATATAATTAGTCATAGGAATCTCACTAGATGTAATTCTAGTCAAGTCAGGTTTGGAATTGATAGACTTGAAAAATAGGTGCAAATATGTTCTTATAGATCAAGATTGAAGACTAAAGAGTGTTCATTTAAAAAGAGGTTCACTAAGCATACATTCTCGTACAAAAAATTTGAAAAGTTTTAGAAGTGATTTTGGAATTTTTAGACCAATTTAGGGTAAAAAAGGTAAAACAATAAATAAATAGTGTCATTGATCGGTCACTAAAACAACCATTGAGACAAATCAATCAATCATTTATGAACTATTGCATGGAAGAGTTGCATTATTCGATTGCATCAGCAAGAGATCGATTTGGGACTTGAATCAACCTTTTGTAAAATGAATTTGAGAAGTTATTGATTGATTGCCCTAATGATATATCGATCTCTCAAAGTATCATGCCCTAAGAAAACAGTAAACGATCAATCGTTGTTTGAAACGATCAATCACTAACAATTTTAACTGCCTAAGATAAGCCTTTCCAAAAAATATTTTATTTCTAGTTAAAGTCAATGACTTAAATTAACTTGGAGATTTATATAAAGGTTAAGGTATGATGAATTTGAAGAGAGGAAAACCTAGAAAATATTGAAGAAGAAAGGAGAGGTCCTTCATCATTGTTTTCCTAGAGAGTTCATAAAAAAGCTTCAAGCGTATGTTAATGTGGATTCATGAAGATGCACAACTAATAGAGAAGACTCTCACACAACAAACAAAAGAGGAGACACAACAAATTCTGAAAATGAGTTGAAGAACCTCAAAGCAAGATCAACAATCGAAGAATGAGTCTTTGATTGAGTTGCTAGAACAACAAGAAGAAGAGAACACAAAGAGAGAGTTTCAATGATTTAAGGAGGAAGAATTGGATTGGTTGAATACATAGTATGTTGATAGTTCATGCATAGTTAGATTATTTCTATTGTTAGTTAGAAATTCATGCACATAGAGGCTATAACTTATACCCATCTTTATAAGATAATAAGACTAGGGGCAATCTAGTAATCCACTACCTCTGTTCAGTTGGATATTAAAATCTCAAGTGATAGTTGAAGTTTTTTGCCTAATTACATACTCAAGGTTTCTGACTTAATTTTAAGAAAGAATTTAGCTAATTAACCTTACATATGACACATATGTTCTAACAAATCCCGAGGTGGAAGAGCATGTCTTGCCTTTAGACTAGGAGGCCCTCACAAGTGTAGAGGATGAAGATGAAGAACTAGACTAGATCCTCACTTACGTGTCTAGACCACCCATAGTCTTTGTGACCTCTAGTGAGGATGAGGAGGCGGTATTAGGTGAGTGAACCTTTTTTTGTCAATCATCTATTTACTTATTTATTGTGTTTCCCATGATTGGGATTGGTTGCATGATGGTTTGCCAAACATTGTGAGAAAAATAAAAACTTATCTTTTCATCAAAATGATTTTTGTATGCATCATTTTCTCATTACATTTTAATTACAAAGATTTAAAAAAAAAAACTAAAGATCTAGTCCTAAGTGTGAGGAGGAGATGGTGGGAAATTCACTCCCATAGTGGCTCATCTCACACAAAATCTTTAGGTACCCCTGATACTATAACACCCCGACCTGGAAACTGACCCAAGCCGGGGGTTCACAAGGGATAACCCGCACTCTGGGCTATCCCAAAAATATCAAACCAAAACATAAAACTAGACCAGGAATGGCAAACTATGAGTGTGAGAGTCTTCACTTTCCTCTACGCAATACAAAACTTTTAGCACTCCATTGTGTGTAGGCTAGAACTAACCTATTTTAATATCTAATTCAGATCAGGTCAACATTGCCTATCGTTAGTTGCCTACATACTTATCAAATAACATCTACGATGTTACTCCGATACGATCGCATCCGTATGTAGTTCTACCTATCAGCTACTACACACATCAGATCGTACGAAAACACATATGATAAAATACGTATCTTTGAATATTTAATCAGAGTTATACGAAAACCGATAAATCATCGGAAACACATATCTCGCTCTATCATAGAGTCGAGTACCACACAACCACCATAACATGCCTCACTCTATCCTAGAGCAGATCTAATCACATTCATACATCTCACTCCATCATTGAGCCAAGACTGAATGCACACAACATGTCTCGCTCTACCCCAGAGTGAAACAGAACACAATCACACGTCTCGCTCTATCACTGAGCAGAGACAGAACACATCACACACCTCATCAAAGCCTAGCAGATCATAACACAATGGATCAGAGCATAGCATATATCCTAATTAGCACATGCATTCTATAATTAAAATGAGAGGTTAGAAATGAGGTAGCTGCATTCGAAGATGTTTGTTCCTTCTGGGTGTCCTCCCCTTCTGATCTAGAGGTTGCAGTTGGAGCCTCCTCTAGCCTCCGTGTCACGCCCCAGCACCCGCTAGACCCAAGCTGAACCCGGTCCAAGGGCCAATCAAAACACACAGGGGCGACTAGATTGCATTATAGAAGATTTTAATCCCTTAATCGGGTATTTAACACAAACACAGAGTCGCACACCTTTAGTCCTTCGAGCAAGAGTAAAATGTTAAAAGAAAAGAGGATATCAACTCAAAAATAAATCCTCACTCACAACCCACATGCTTAAATCCTAAGCCGACACATGGCTCAAAAAGAAAATCTGAGACAAGTCTAAAAATAGAAGATACACAGGAGTCAGAAACATATTAACCCACATAAGGTGTTCTAGGATCATAAAGCATAAATCTTGAAGACAAAATAACGTCCGGTAGCATCCAATCTTAATCCCATGCATATCCTGGTCGTCCCTCATATAGGGAATCTTGATTAACTGCATGTCGTACCATACAGCCCCAAAACAAAAACATAGAAAGAGGGGTGAGTAAAATTCAATAAGTTTTGAACTATGGTAACATTAATCAAAAAACAACTACAACACCACAACATGGTAATTCATATCAAAATTTCATTTAACATCCCCATTTTTTATTAATCTCCCTTACCATACCCCTAATTCCATAAGTAAGTATTTGCATACGAGTATCTCATACATGCTAATCATGGCTTAATAATCACATCATGGCACAACATCAATCCTAAATAATAAGTGGTTCTCACATAATCACATTTGCAATCATGCATATCAAGTCATTCTCCTTCATAACATTCAACCTGCATAACATATATACACAACACATACTCACATAATGCATATTCATATCTTTCATCCATAGATCATTCACCCTACATGATAAGAGTCTCAGTCACACGATACTAAATCATGCATAATAATTCATATTCACATGTGTCACATAATCACAATTATCCGTACACAACCAGTGTAACATGGGCATAATATTATCTCATACACATGCATCATCAACAAATAGTGAATGTCTCCATCATGGAGAGAAATAGAATCAAGCCACACAGGCTAGACATAGTCTGGTTTCCACATAGGCTTGAAATAGTCTGGTTTCCACATAGGAAACATAAAGTATTCGGGGTAGTCAGCCCCTAAATCTGCAAGCCAAAGACAATCCTAGCCAAGGAATGTTTGAATTCTCACACAGAGAACCTAAAGTAGGTGTGTTCGCCTTGTGTGTGTGTACATGGTAGAAACATTTAACTCTAAGCATATGAACATGCCTTATAATTAACTCATCATCATAACACACATGCACATTAACATCTAATCATGGTTCCAACTGAAATCATGGGTGAAAATCATCAATCAAGTCAAGTATATCCCTATGCTAAACCTATGCAAGCATATTCACATTATACTTGAATCTAAACATAGCATCATCAATCACCCATAATTTGATCACATTACATGAAGACCTATCAATTCATTCCCATGTTATAATCTTGCTGGAATCATACTAAAACATAAAGAATCATTCAATTACAGAATCAAGATAACAATTCTAACATGTGTAGCCAACAACATACAATTTCACATATTTCTCAAATATTCTTCATAATTTCCAACATTAATAATATACCCTTCCAATAGCTCATTATAGCCCAAACTACTCAACATGAATATAGGAAATGGTATTGAAGAATAAAAACATCAAAACAAGCAAAAAGAACAAAATTGGTCAAACTACAGTACTGCTGTTCAATCGGCCTGCAAGGCCATTCAATCAACATAACAACAGATCCTGGTTCGTCTTCCCCACTTCAAATTCAAAACTGAAACTTCACATACACTTTATAAAACATCAAATCTCATCCCCAAACTTCATGATAATCAAATCAGTACTCCAGAACATCAAATCTAACCATTACCAAGCATAAACCACAAGAAATTTCATTAAAAATCAAAACTTTCTCAAATCACCATTAAAGCTCATAATCATGGAACCCATTTTAAAACCACATCCAAAAATTAAATCCGAATCACAACAATGTTTGAGACGAAAACCCTTACATTTCAGCAAGTTCTTGATTCAAAATGGCTCCTTAAACTCATTCAAAACCTACCCTAAAACATGATTTTTATTAATACTTCTCAAATCCGATTTTAAAACACCTAAAATTTTCAAAAATGCTTAGATATAGGGTTCAAAAGACCCAAAAATGAAATTCTAGACATTAGGTTTTAAAATAGAAACCCAAATCAATAGTTTTTGAGTGAAAATCGAGATTGATTCAAAGGTAAGGAAGAGATTTGAAAGATTTAAGCAAAACCCTAATAAATTAATGAAATATTAAGCAAACTCATACCTTAATCTCATTTCTCCTTTAAGAAAATGAGGATTAGGCTCCTAACTCCAGGTCTCAGCTCTTTCCTAGCTGGGAAAGTGGCTGCCCCTTTCTTTTTATAATATAGGGTGGGGGCAGAGCAAATTAACTAAAGGTACATATGATTTTATACTAAAAATAGTAAAATTTACTTATTTGAGGTCCAAAAATTCTAAAATAATTACCCAAGGTCTTAGGTTAATATTAAGGATAATTAAGTCTAAAAATTCTAATTTCCCCCGTGGGGCCCATTGTGGGTCCCGCCAACCCTAATTTTTGGAAAAAATAGTGAAAATTCTAAAAATTCCAAACAACATAAATTAACTTAAAAACTTGACATGTGAAGAAAAGTTTGGTTAAAACCTTTGTTAATAACTTTCATTTTGAAAATAGTCAAAACCGATTAGAATTGACATTAAACTCTACAAAAGCAATCAAATAAAATAAAATAAACCAATTCAAGTTCAAGGATCTTACACTCTGCAAGTTCCTCGCCCTTCACTGGAACATGACGGACAAAACCCTCCCCTTTCCTGAAGATACTTATCATTTTCTATGCCCATAAGCAGCAGACAGAACGCCCCCTTACTCAGGTTGTTCCTTACACTGTGTGGCCTTTTAGTGGAGGCCAAAGCCTCCCTTACTCCGGGCCACCTATCACGATGTGGCCTGGTGACAGAGGACAAAGCCTCCTCTCTCCTCAGGCTACTTCTCTCTCTTTGGGGCACGCAGTTGGCGGACAGAGCCTTCCCTTACCCCGAACTGATCCTCCCTCTTCCCGTTGACACTTAACACGTAGCGCACCCATAGGCTGCAGACGGAACCCCTCCCTTACCCAGAGACTCTTTTCTTTTTCCGCACTCGTAAGCCATGGAGAGAACATCCCCTTTCCCGGGGCGTTTCTCACACTGCATGGCCTATAGGTGGAGGACGGAGCCTCCCCTACTCCGGGCCACATCTCTCGTTGCGGCCCAGTGACTAGGGATGCCACTCGGGTAGAGTAAATGGAAAACCCAACCCAACCCTAATGGGTCGGATTTGGTTTTTAAAAATTAACCCGAATAGCAGGTTCGGGTTTTAGGTGATCCAACCCGACCCAACCCGAATATAAATATAAATTTTAATTTTTTTATATTTTTTATTATTTTTTAATATTATTTTTTAAAAAATTTGAAAAAAATTTATTTTTTTATTTTATTTGGGTCCGGGTCGAGTTCGGGTTGGGTCGGGTCAGGTCAGGTCAGGTCAGGTTGGGTTCGGGTCATAGTTTTCTTATGTGGTATCAGGTTCATGTTTGACAAAACCCGACCCAGTGGCATCACTACCAGTGACAAAGGACGGAGCCCCCTTCTCTCTCTAAGCCGTTTCTCTCTCTTCAGGGCAGGAGGGTAGCGAACAGAGCCTCTTCTTGCCCTAGGTCATTACCCCTTCTAGGGATGCCAACTCAATAAATAGACCATTTCATTGCATAGATCACCCTTGAATTATCTAGAAATGCCTCAAGAACGAAAGAAAATGGACTCAAAACAAGTCTGAAAACTCCCCCAGAAGTTGAATGGAAATCCAATTTATAGAGGAGTCGAAGAGCGTACGAACCCCCCCATACGCTCACACCATGTATAGGGTGGGTGGCAGATGTCAGCAAATTTGTCCTTTTTTTAATTAAAATAATATATTTTCCATATTATTTTAATTCAAAAATATCCAAACTTCAACATGCGATAACTTCCTACCCCGAAGTTAGAATCGCACATTCTTCATACCAAGGGGCTTGTATCAACAAGCCCTTCACAACAAGACTACAAATTGGTAGGTTATTCTGCTCTTTTCAAGTGGGTCCCATTCATGTGGTACACTTCCCGAGGTCATAACTTTTGCTAATGACCTCCGTTTTGCATGTTCTTTAATTTGTTACGCTTGTTACTTCGAGCTTTTCCCAACTACTAGGATTTCATCCCTTGAAACCCCCTAACACTTATCTAAAATTACTAAATTACCCCTAACCCCTCGGGTTGGGCGTAATTGGAAAATAGGTCGTTACAGATACCCCTGAATGTAGTCCACCCCTCTAGTGTGACTGTAGAAGCTCTGTGTGGTGGTGTCTATAGAAGCAAACAGGGTTGCCCTCATCTCCTCTATTGCTACTAAGACTGTAGAGTCTGCGGCAGCAATTGGCAGTGGCAGTGGAGGGATCTGTGTGGCAAAAGCCTACTTGTAAGATCTCCAACTTTAACCCAATTTAATTTCTATTTAATTATGTGTTATTGTGTGGTTTTTCTTAAATATGCCAGTTTACAAAGTTATCCCATGATGAATGGGCATTGTGGTTGATTATGTGATGAATATTATGTGATTATGTTGAGTATTAAAACCCTTGTTGAGCTTGTGGCTCACCCTCTTTGTTTGTGTTTTATTTTGGGGCTACATGTCACGCCATGTAGGTTGTTCGGATGGGCTCTTTGTGGAGCATGAGGATGACATTTACCATTGAGGGTATGGGTTTATAGAGGTGTCCTTTGTCGTGTCGTATGACGCTACGTCCTTGGACCGAGTTCATCTTGGGCGTGGTGTGCGCTGAGACTACTAGTGTTGTGGAAGGTGCAGTGGTGGTTGCTCTTGCTAGGATTCAACCTCTGGCCACCTGCAACAATGCTGATGTGGGAGAGGGTTGAGGTTCAGATTCCTAATATTCGTGTGAGTGAAAAGCTTATGATCGAACCAGGCTAGAGATTTAGAAAACTCAAAGCCTAGGTCAATGGCCAGCTTGGCCATAAAATGAACAAAATGGGAGGCATTCGCAAGGGCTGGAGGGCAAACCTCGTAATTTGCCTCATGATTTATGAGGGGAGGCAAATGGGTAGGCATGAGTATGGTTGCTAACAAGCCGAGCCATCTCGTCAAGCTAAATAGGCTTGGCTCAGTTCGGCTCGAATTTGGCTCGATTCGAGCTCGGTTTGAACTCAAAAGTAAACGAGCCGATCTCAAACAACGGCCAACTCGAATCAACTCGACTTGTCACCGAATCGTTTCGACTCGAAATCGACTCGAAGCTTGGCTCGAATTCGACTCGATTTGTAATATATCACTTCTTACATATTATACCCATATTATATAAATTTCTTAACTTTCACCTTTCATGTACCTATAATATTTTATACTATTTTATAAAATATATATATTATATACACATTAATATATGGTATATAATATGGTATATAATATACTATATAATATAGTATATAATTCCCATATTATATAAATTTATTAACTTTCACCTTTCATGTACCCATACTATTTTATATTATTTTATAAAAATATATACTACATATACATTAATATATGGTATATAATATACTATATATATGGTATATAATACACCTATTATGCTATTATATTTCAAACAAATATAAATCCTACTAATAAAATTGAGAATATAGGTATGATAAATTATTTTATTCCAATTCTACCCTTATTCATCTATATAATATTATTTAATTTTTGAATACTACATTTAATCGTTCTAATCCTAACAAATATAAATATGTAATTCTACTTGCATAATAAACATTCTAAATCCAACCAATCATATTAGTTTAGAACTAGAGATTTAGTGAACTATATCTAGATTTCTCATACAAATATATCGAGTGGGCCAAGTCTAGATTTTGTTGTTGAGTTCCAATTATATTGATTTTTCATTTTGGAGACAACCCACATACCATGAAATATGTTATTGTTGAGGTCCAAATAGTTCTCTCATCATGAACTTTTTTATAGTCACTAGAGTAATTAAATATGAAATATGTGAATAGGAGTTGTCATGGCTTTGGTGATTACTTCAGTTTTTTATAGTTTATTATATGGGAAAATTTATATAAATAATAATAAAAAATAACTATCAAAATTACGGAGAGTGAAAATATTTACCAAAATGGTATTCCTTTTCACCGATTAGGCACTGACACCTGCGTGGTTTTCTTAAATTTTTTTCATAATTTCATCCTTTAGTAGGTCGAAATAAGTATGCTTAAATCAATATAATGTACTAACTTCTCCTCTCTCTTCTCTCTCTTCTCTCTCTTCAATCACTCCCCTCTCTCTCCTCCCTCTATTCACTCTCTCTCCTCTCTCTTTCAGTTATCTCTCTTCTTTCTATTTTCATTATCTTCTCTCTCTCACTCTCTTCTCTTCTAAAGGACAAAATCATGAAAAAAATTTAAAAAATATTGATTTCGTCATTTTCAAATACATTATATTTTATTTAAAGTTTAATATTATAATATATATAATATATAACTAAGAATAAATTGGGTTAAAATTTCCTACTTTCTCCCCACTTCTCAAAGTGAGGGCTCACGTCACGCACATGAGAGAGAGACAGGGAGAGAGAAAGAGAAATAAGAATAGAGAGAGAGAAGAGAAAGTGAAGAGAGAGGAGAGAGAATAAGAGAGATAGCCAAAAGAGAGAGGAGAGAGAGAGAAAGAGGAGAGAGAGGAGAGGGAAGAAAAGAGATAGCCGAAAGAGAGAGAGAGAGAGAGAGAGAGAGTGAATAGATAGGAGAGAGTGTCAAGAGAGAGAGAGAGGGGAGAGAGAGTGTGTGGAGAGAGCGAGAGAGAAAAGAGTGAAGAGAGAGAGAAAGAGGAAAGAGAGGAGAGAGAAGAGAGGACAAAATTATTTCATAAATGATTTCATCCTTCCAAATGATGAAATTAGTACATTCATCTTTTAAAATGAAGAAATTTAGAAGATAGAATCAGTACATTATATTTGTTTTGTCCTGCAGAAGAACGAAATTATAAAATTTTTTGAAAAAAAAACAAGCAAGCACTAGTGCTTAGCTAGCGCCTGTATGGCAAAAAGGAACACCATATTGGTAAATATTTCTCTCTCTTTGTTATTTAGGTAATTATTTTTTAAAATATTATTTATATAATTATATCTATTATATCAGATATTTGAATAATATTAGTTAAAATTTTGGCGACCAATGAAATTTTTTTGTAGGGTAATTTCTTGACTCTTATTTTAACCATAAATTTAGAAGTAATATTTACAACTTTAATATTATAGAATTATTTTTTTTATAATTCTTCTTATTTTTGTAATGTTGGTGTGATTCTTTAAATTAATATAGTTTTTTATAGGAAAAAATAGCTTGGGTTGCAAATGGGATTCGAGCTCAATTCGAACATAGGTTTGAGTTGCTATAGTATGTTTTCGAGCTCGAGCTGAAGTCGAGTTTCGAGTTTCTTTGTCAAATCGAGCTCGAGCTAGGCACCTAGATGTTTGATCGAGCTCTAGCCAAGCTGTTAGAAATTGAGCTCAAGCTGAGCTGTCAGAAATTGAGCTCGAGCCGAGCTGTCAGAAATTGAGCTCGAGCCGAGCTGTCAGAAATCGAGCTCGAGTAAAAAAACTTCAAAACTCGGTTCAACTCGGCTCATTAGCACCCTTAGGCCTAAGTGGAGGTTGTGGATAGCCATCACCATACTTGCCTGAGCTGTGTTGTGTTCCCCTGCCTTGAGTAGAGTTATGAATGAAGATCCGGTGATGGACCCGTAAGATGGGGAAGATCTTAGATGTCGGGAGGGAATTGCCCTCAAACCAATCTTGAGGTCACCATACAAGCCGCGTGTAGTCGCATCCCGCCCTTCAAGGCCAATGGGTCGGAGGATTTATGTAACGCCCTAGAATTTCAATGTTTTGAAATTCAGACAATTGGGCCCATTAACGAGTTTTAAGGCCCATTAATAGTTTTTCTTAAAATTAATCTATTTTAAACTTGATTCGTTCAGAGAAGCCTTAAGACATTTGATAGGGCTCGGAGAGACGAACGTATCGAGCCCAAGAACATGTCAAATAAAAATTGGAATAGCAAACTATAGCATTGGGAAGCATGCTATAGGCGGGATCCACTTGAAATTTGTGAGAAAACATACCCTTGCATGGTCTTGTTTCAAAGAGCTCGTCGATACAAGTCCAACGGTATGAAGAACATGTTGTTCCGACCTCGGAGTAAAAAGTTACGCCTAATTGAAAATTTGATTTTCTTTTTAATATTTAAAACGAAAATTTTAAAAAATATAATAATATTTTTTTGCGTCAGCTCTAGCTGCGCTAGAGCTGAGTTGATGCAAGACGCCAAAGCTAAGCT
This sequence comes from Saururus chinensis, assembly GCA_035235625.1. Taxonomy (NCBI): domain Eukaryota; kingdom Viridiplantae; phylum Streptophyta; class Magnoliopsida; order Piperales; family Saururaceae; genus Saururus; species Saururus chinensis. Next base: position 27,656,878 of record CP141144.1, read on the forward strand.
GAGGCAAGACTGACACAACGTGTCAGCCAGGGATCATTTCAGCTCTTGCAATCACTGGATGCACAACACATATCATGCATCCGGGAAGCCCTTAAGGCTATAAAAGGGGAGGGAAGGGGGAGGTGTAATCCGCCCCACTCCTTCCTCTTCTCATTTGTTTTATATAAATGCACAATTTTAAGTTTAAACGCGCATTTCTTATCCTTTTCTCTCCCATTTTTACCCATTTAAAAACCAAACTTACCTAAATCGAGGGCCCGATGTCGTGAGATAGTCTGTTTTTTGAGATAGCCTCTCTAAAAGGTGGGAATGACACAGGGTAAGAGGAGGCCCTATCCGCAACCCTCGAGCAAGAAACAAGGAGACCATTCTCTCATTAGGGGAGGTTCTGCCTGCTTCACCCGAGCTGGATGAGGAAACTATCCTAGCAATAGGGGAGGTTCTGTCCACTTCACCCAAGCCGGATAAAGAGATTATATCTGCGCAAGGGGAGGTGTTGTCCACCTTATATAGGCTGACTACGAGTGAAAGCCTGATGAGGGTTGGTGGTTTTAAGCTCTAATTTTGTGCTACAATGAGGCGTTATATTTTATAATTTATTTGTCTCTTAAATAAATTATTATTTTAAAATGGATATTATTAAAGGTGGTCATGCGCTAAAATAATAGCGTCGTGTACGACTCTTAGTGGGATTTTGTTGTGATATGTTTATTAAAATATTATTATTATTTAGAATATATTTATGAATGATTTGACTGATTTTGAAGCGTAGTTATTTGGTATAAAGCCCAAAAACTACTATCGGTTTTGACAGGTAGCTATTTAGTATAAAGTCCGAAAGCTTTCGGAGTTATGACTCCTAGGTACCGCCTATTATGGCAAATGGCGCACCTATGAAGTTGGATATCATGGGAAGATCCTCATTATTTTGATCCCGTTGCCCTACGAGCTTGGGTGTATGTCACTCTAGTATCGGCGACATTCTGTGAATGATGTTTTATCCGATTTTTATTTATGGGATTCTGTGAATGATAAATTATTCGATTCTAAACTTTTTTCGAATTCTACTTACAAACGATTTCTCCAAATTTATCGAATTATGTGAAGAACTATTTTATCGATATAAGAAGTATGAGTCGACTTTTGAATGTAAATGATTATGATATATTTATTTATGCTTTATGTTTTAGCATGCTAATAGAATTTAACTCTATCTACTGAGTATAATTATACTCACCCACCCCTAGACATTGCAGGTCTGACTGAAGGAAACGATATTAATGAAGATTACCTGTAGAACTTCAAAAGATCTATGCTTTATTACGTTCTTTTGTTATGTATTAATTTTGAATGTGCACGAATTTGATTTTGTTAAGGCACGATAGGCCTTGTTTTTGTAAAGTTTTTGTAATTACCCAAATTAATGAATAGTTACTCTTCTATGCACAGTTAATCTTGGCCTATATTTTATTATTACGAATTGCCGGCGCTCCGACCTTTAAAGTAATTTAAAAAGTTGGGGCGTATCAATTTATGTGTGATAAGTATGAAATATATATCTATTTTATATGTTTTTTTACCTTATTTGCTAGTATAGATTAGGTTAATTAAGAGTTAGTTACGGTTTATTTTGATTATGATAGATATTAATATTTTAATTTAATTATTAATTAATTTGGGAGTTATTAGTAGTTTAGGCATGCATTTGAATCAAGTTAGGATTTTTTTTATATTTTACATGTCTAAAATGTGAAGTTTTTTTATTTTTTAGGTAAAGTGCGCTTATCAAGGAACTTGGACGATGTTTGGAATCATTTAGAATACTCTTGATATGCTTTAAAATAATTTGGATATCTTTTTGGAGTTACAAACAAGTTAGAAATTAATATGAACATGAAAGAAAGAGCTTAATGAACATATTAGAAAACTGGACATGAATATGGACTGTCTAGTGAACAGGCATAGCTTTCTGAACAGAAAATGGACACGAAATTGAACAAAAATGTCCAGATTGCATAAACAATAAGCCGTTTGAACATGCATGCAGGGCGATCGATTGGGATAACGTGCTGTAATATCCTGAATTTTCCTAGGTTTCAAAAATTAAATACGTAGAAAATAGGATATTTGACCTATTGACATTCTTAGTACAACAACTTCCTCCCTATATAAAATTTGTGGCTGAACTATGTATTTAGAAAGTAGATAGAAAGAGCATTGAAACACCACCAAGAACGCTCGAATCGGAGTTTGGATGAGGGAGATACGACTATTCGAAGTTGAACATATTGAATCGGAGAAGGAACCTTTGGCCAGCTATGTGGCCGGCAGTAGGGGCAACTAGCCTTCAGATGACGGTGGGACCAGCCCCATCAGAATCGCCACAGAAAGGCAATCCAAATGGGCTAGTCCCTCGCCTTGCCATGGCCACCGGGGATAGCGCCACTGGAGGCCAGCAGGCCTGGCCTCTGGTTGGCCAAAAAAAATAAACTAGCTTTGGCCGCGGACAACCACTGGGCAGCGGTGGGGCTAGTCCCATCAGGATCACCGCCTGAGGCAATCCAGTGAGGCCCAGACCCGCTCTGCCATGGCCGCTAGAGGTGCTGGCATTGGAAAAGATGACCCGTACTGTGGGTCATCATCAATCCATGCACCGGGTCGGGTTACCCGACCCGATTCGGTCTCGTCCTTAAAAAATAATAATAAACTATACTCATTGAACAGGGTCTGATTTAGTGAGATATAGTAGTCAGAAAATTTTGGAAAAAAATATAAATGACTATGATCATATCCCAAGTGTGTTGACCAAGTTTCAGATAGGTAAAAAATTCCAAAGTCTATAAAATGACTAATTTACCCTTATGAGTTGAATCATAGAACGATGCTAATGACTTAATTTAGGGGCTCTAGTTCAGGGGCCTATAAGTTGATTTAAAAATTGAGAAAAATCAAAGTGTGATTTTAATGTGTATCCTTAATTTGGACAAATCCATAACCTAGGGAAAAATCCTAGTAAATAGATAATTAACTATTTTACCCCTAGGGTTAAGGTAAGACAGTTAATTGAACTGGGTCGGTTCACAGGGTTTACGACCCCGTTAAACAGCAAGAAAATTACCTTGGGTTCATGACATCAAGTGTAACCCTGAGATTAGTTTTGGACCCATTGAGGTTAAGGGAAGCCCTTAACAAAATGATAGAAATACCCTTATGAGCATATCGGCTTGCATCCGCGTGGATGAAATTAACGTGCCAATGTGATACTGAAACATTTTGAGAGGTTAAAGAATTACTTGAGAGCATAGAGGACCATATCCAATGTTGGATAATTACTTTAATACCTTAAGTACATTATGATCAATTTTTATAAAGATTTAATAAGTTAACCCAAAGAGGGTTAGGGCACGTGAGCTCGAACAATTTTAATATCATTATTGAATTTAATTATTGATATTATGATCTGTTTGGACCGATGTGGTTCTAATTATTTATGTTGTTCATTGTTTCGATATTTACTATTGATGTCATGATAGTAACTTATCACTAGCTTAAGATTATTAAAAGATTAATTGATGGCGTGGATAGCTTTGGATTGGGCAAGAAAACCTAATCAAGATAAAGACTAAAATGCCTCAGAGGGAGGGGTTTGAGACTAGTTCATAAAGTGAACAAAGCCTTTGACTTGGCGATTTGCCTTGGTTGATGAACTGATGTCAATTTCTAGTTTTAAACCTTAGTCTAGAAGGGACTAATAGGGTTTGGGATAGTCATTTGAAATCTTAGCTTATTGATGAGCAAGATAGGGTTCAAAATGATTCTTGAGTTTTAGCTCTATTGAGGAGCTGCTGATTTGACCGTGTAGTTGCACCTCCCCATTGGAGGAACTCTTCATGAGCCGAGCTCACCATAGATCTATTGAGGATCTTTTCGTGTACAAGCATTTGGATTAGCTGACATCCTGCTTGGTTGACTTTTCCCGCCACTTCTGTTCAAGTCTAGCTATAGGCCATGCCTTTCTACTCTGGTCAGGTCCTTTGTGGGCTAGGAGGGGTGATGGTACTTCCTGGTAGATTCGATGGGCTTGGTGGATTCCAAGGTGTTTCATCATGGATTTACCTTTGAGAGTGGTCTATGGTGAGTTTATCATTTGTCACTTAGTTTGACATTTGATGAGTCTGTCTATCATTGGGATTAGACAAGGATATTAATTATCGAACAATGGCTCAAGAGATAATTAATAATATTGTTTGATATTGTTTATTTAATTAGGACAAGTGGAACAATTAAAGGACTTGCATAAAATGTAGGTTGCTTTAAAATACATATTCATTGCATATGTGATGTTATGCTTCTTAGTATAGTATGTATAGTTTTAGGCAGAACTACATTTGTATCCGATCTTGTTGGAAACATTGGTGATGTTGTCTGATGAGTACGTAGGCAACTAACATTGGGTGATGTTGGTCTGATCCGAAAAACATAAAATTTTACTTTTGTTCTTCTGAAACGCTCTTCCAAGGGTAGGAGATGTTTTATTGCCTGTTTGGCCTTGTTTGCTTGCAGGTTCTTTAGATGGGAACGTTGCGAGATGAGGACGTCAGTGGGCGATTGAGGATAACATTGCACTAGTTGGATTTAGTTTCTTATTTCTGCAATCTTGTAAGTAATTGTAATTACTAACGTGAGAACCAACTTTACTTGGTTGCTTATTTTCGGACATATGACAGACTTGTACTTAAAGGGTTAACCTACTATTTATCGAATTTTGACACGTGTAATAATATCATATGTTTTGATATTCGTATTTGTGAACCCCAGTTATCATGACTTGGATATTTTAGTCGATTGATTTGATTTGATTTTAAGAAAAAAAAAATTATCGTGATTTATCACGCATTCTTTATTTAAAAAGGGTTTTAAAAATCTGGGTCATGACACGCGCAGTTTCCTATTTTGAGCGAATTTTGAGTCCTTTTAATATTAGACTTCTTCTTATGATTCCTATGCGTATATAAAGACATTTTGGTCGAAATTGATGTTTTTCCAGTAGATTTTCTAAAGAGAAGATAGAATATTATTTAAAGCTTTTAATGGAGATTCAAGAGCTTTCTTCTATAAAGGAAGGCTAGATTTTTCTTTTACTTAGGAGTTGATGACACTATAGATAAGTTTTAGTTTATTTTATTTTTAATTTAGAGCTCAGTTGTAAATAATGACAATTGTATGATAAGGATTTCCTTTTTAATAGAAGAACTTTTCATATTTATTCAAATCTATGTTGATTTATTGTCTTGTAGATGATAGATTGATGTAGTTTTGATATTTACATCGATTCTAATTTCTATGATTTAGATGAGATGGTCATGCAATAGTTTTAATGTTCATATAATTAATGAATTGGATGAATTATAGTAAGATGAGACGAGTCATGCCAATAGTTTAGTTTAGTGTAGATGATTCATGCTATTGTCGAAGATAGTTCATGCCATGGATTTAATTAATGATTTTTTCTGAAGTAATTCTAGCTTGTAGCTGAGAAAACTTGTTCATATTCACACTAGATTTAGATTAAAGGTTAAAAAAATCGTTATGGTTCTATAGTGGATTTGATTTCCTAAGTAATTTCCATCATATTGATCTCTTCCTTTTAAATTAATTGATTACTTTCTTTGCTTAATTAAAGTTTAAGTTGTTTTAGTTTTTAATAAACAAATTTCTCTCTTAGATTTAGTAACAATTTATCTGTCCCTGAGGTTCGACAACCCTTAAATACTTATCCTAATACAATTGCATTGTACACTTGTAAACGGTTTAAGTATAAATGAACAACATGTCGGGGATGGAGATCACCAAATGCCCCAACATCTGCCCAATTTGATGCACTATCACTAAGTGCTTTCGCCCCTGACAGAGAGGCTGAACTCTAGCCCTTGAGAGACTAATTCACACATGGCGACATGCACCCTATGTACTACCATAATGATGGTATGCCTCCCCGTGTGAGGAGAGCCTCTACATGTTGCATCACCAACCTCTCTCGGATGAGAGAGGCAACATCCATTCCCTATGGTGATAGGCCTCTTCGTGATGACTGACTCTATTCTTGGTCTTCGCAAAAAGGAAGTTCACCCTATTGAATTGGTGGGGCGTGAGGGTAGAGGGCAAAGATGAATCCTCTAATATAGAGGGGGAGATGGAGATGGTGGAGGCCGCTATGGTAGACAAAGTGAAGGATATTAGAACATATATAGCCATATGTATTGTAGTGACTTATTTTGGTGAGAAAAATAATGTCAAATTGATGTGATTTGAGTCATAGGATAGAATATTTGCTACTCAAGATCACATAGTGAAGATGAAGCAAATCAAAAGACTCAAAAGTATTTTTGTAAGTAAAAATATGTACACACATTACATTCACATACTTCGGATAAAGGGTTTATCATATTAAAGTGTGGAGAAAAGAATGATCAGAAAATTGCATAAGTATGTAAAATTTTCATCCAAGATTAATGGGATAAAAAGGGATTAACCGAAAAGAAATTTAATTTTTGATACTATAGCAACACTTTATCAATATTGTTGCGAGTTATTATTCATCAATCGATCAATTACTCTAGTGCTCGATCTCTAGAACGCTGAGTTTCCCAAAATAGGTCATTCTGAGTTGAATTTGATTTCTTTTCAAGGTCTAATACATAACCAATTTAGTTATATTTATTTATAAGGGGTGTTTTGGATGCGAAAAAAGAGGGGAGAAGCCATTGTTAGTATGGAGAGATATTGGTGAGTCTACTTTATTGAGGTTTGATAGTATAGAGCTTTCCTTTAGCTATATGCTTTAAAGATAAATTCAATTAGCCAAAAGTGATAAGAAATTCATAACACAACATACACAAGAGCTTGAGGAGTTGTAGCGAAGTTCTTCATCAATGAGTGATTGAAGACACTCAAAGGAAGATTAATAATCAAAGGAGTCTTTGATTGAGCCTCTTGAAGAAGGCTAAAATGGAACATAAATAGAGAATGCTTCATAGATTTGATAGAGGGAGGAACTTAAAGGCCAAAGATGAGGTTTGTTATTCTTGGGTCTTGTAAGTTCTTGCTTGCCAATGTATTGATTTTGCCTTGTGAGCATGCTATGGATTTTTACCTAAAGTTTGGGATTTCCGCATTAAATTCTTGTGTGATCTTGCATGCTTGATTTGATTTTTGATAGATAGATTAATCATGAATGCATGTATAGGTTAGGTTGTTATTATTTTCACTATATAAATAAATTTTTGCACATAGAGGCGTTCTTGTCTACTAGTTTTAGGAGCAATTTAGTGATTTGTTAGATTGATTAGATGGATGTTAAACTCACAAATGAGAGCCTAGCTATTGTTGTGGGGGAGTCCATTAAGGCTATGGCAGGTGTAGTAGAGGCCAACATAGCAACAGTTCTTAGATGGTGGAAGGGCAACATTTATTTGTCTAAACCATGTTAGAAATTAGTCTTAGAAATCTGATTAGATGTACTTAAGGTCGAGTCATGTTTAAAGACAATAGTAGACATGTTCTTATGGCTCAAGACTAAACACTAAAGCATGTTGATGGTTAAAGAGGTTTATTAAGTACATATTCTCATACAAAAGTCATTTGTAAGATGTTCATAAATGATTTTGGAGGTTTTAAACTGATTTAGAGTAAAAAAGGGTTCAACTATCATTGAATAATATCATTGATTTCACCAGAAAAATATAGTAAACAAATCTATCGATTGTTGATGAACTGTAGCATGGAAGAGTTAAATTGATCGATCAATTAGGGAATAGATCGATAGACACCTGAAACAACCCTTTGTAAAATGAAGTTGAGAGTTTATTGATCGATCACTTTATAGACCGATCAATCAATCAAATATTTGTGCCCTAACAAATCAGTGAACGATTGAACACTAGCACTTTTAGTTGCCCTAAAAAAGCCTTTTAAGAAGAGTTTTCTTTCCAAGTTGAAGTCAATGACTTAAACCAACTTGGGGACTTATATAAAGGCTAAGTTATGATGAATTTGAAGAGAAAAAACTTAGAAAATATTGGAGAAAAAAGGAGAGCCCTTTGCACATTATTTTCTTAGAAAATTCACAAAGAGCTTGAAGAAATTATTTATGGTGAATTCATGCTAATGTACAACTAAGGTGAGAAGATTTCACATAATAAATATCAGAGGAGAGTCAACAAAGTTCCTTATCAAGGAGTGATTGAAGAATCTCAAGAGGTGAATCAACAAATAAAGGAGTCTTTGTTTGAGTTACTAGAAGAAGATGACAAAGAACAAAACGCAGAGAGGGAAAGCTTCAAGGATTTAAGGAGGAAGAATTGAAGGTCAACATTAACAATAAGAGAATATTGAATAAAGTGTAAGAACATGTGTCATATGTAATGTTAATTGGCTAATTTTGTTTGTCAAAATTGTCAAAAACCTTAATTATGAATTAATCTTAGAAATTTGATTAGATGTAGTTGTAATACTGTTCAGCTTGAAATTGACGGACTTGAAAAATAGGAGCAGACATGTTCTTAAGGATCAAGATTGAAGACTCAAGAATGTTGATGGTTTAAGAGGCTTATCAAGTACACATTCTTATACATAAGTCACTTGGAGAAATTGGAAGTGAATTTGGAAGTTTTAGAAGGATTTAGATTAAAATGGGCAAAATTATCTTTGAATAGTGTCATCGATCGATTGTTGGAGAAAGACATTGATTGAATCGATCAATCACTAATGAACTATAGCATGAAAAGTTGAATCAATCAATCATCCAAGGAATAGATTAAACAACACCTGAAACAACCCTTTGAAAAAAGAGGCCAAGAGTATATCGATCGATCGATCAAGGAGTCATGTCATAAGAAAACAGTAAACAATTGATCGTTGTTTGAATTGATCAATTATTAGCAGTTTTAATTTCCCTAAAAAGGCCTTTCTAAAAGAGTATTCTTTCCTAAAGCCAATGACTTAAACTAACTTAGAGATCTATACAAAGGTTAGGTTATGACAAATTTGAAGAGAGGAAAACTTAAATATATTGGAGAATAAAGGAGTTTGCATATTGTTTTCTTAGAGAATTCACAAAGAGCTTGAAGAAATTGTTCATGGTGAATACATGTTGATGCACAACTAAAGTAAGAGGATTTGACACAACAAATATCAGAGAGTAAGCAAAGTTCTTTATCAAGGAATGAGAATAATTTGAAGAGGTAAATCTACAAACAAGGAAGAAGTCATTGTTTGAGTTGCTAGAAGAAGAAGATGAAGAATAAAACACAAAGATGAAAAACTTCAATGATTTAAGTAGGAAGAAGTGAAGATCAACATTAACAACAAAAGAAGATTGAACAAAGGAGTTTGTGTCAAGTCTAGAGGTTGGTTGGTTATTTTGTGTCTTATAAGTTCTATATCATTTTAGTGCATTGATTTAGCCTTGGTTGAGGCTATCATGGATTTTTACCTAATTGGGGTTTTCACGTAAAAATCCTTGTATGATCTTGCATGTTTATGGTTTAATTAATGATAGATTGATCATGAATGGTGATTAGATATTAGGGTTTGTTTATTCTGTTTCAAAATAAATTCTTGTGATAGAGGCTAGAACTCTTAATTATTTACTTGCATAAGAACTAGGTTAGGAGCAATCTAGTTATCCATTTTCTCCACCTAGTTAGATATTAAACTCTCACAAAGGAGTTTCTGTCAAGTCTAAAGGTTGGTTGGTTGTTTTGTGTCTTATAAGTTCTATATTGTTCTAGTGCATGTATTTAGCCTTGGTTTAGTTTGTCGTAGTTTTTAACTGTAATTGGGGTTTTCCACGTAAAATCCTTGTGTGATTGTGTGGTATGCATGCTTGATTTAATGGTTAGATTAATCATGAATGATGCTTAATAATTAGGTTCTTATTATTTCCACTATAGAAAAAAATTCTTACGCATTGAGGCTAGAACTCATAGTCTTATCATTTTTAGATAATCAGACTACGGGCAATCTATGTAAGAACAAATGGGTCATATGTCAAGTTTATTTGCTAATTTTTTTGACAAAAACCTTGGGTATGTATTTAGTCTTAAAATATGATTAGATTTATTTGTAGTCGATTAAGATTTAGAATTGAAAGACTTTAAAAATAGGAGCATACATGTTCTTATTGCTTAAGATAGAATACTGATGAACATTGAAGGTTTTTAAAACATATTTAGATCACATTCACTTACCAAAATTACTTGGAGAACGTTGAGAAGTGATTTCAGGGTTTTAGGAGGTATTAGTGTAGAAAGGGTAAAATACTAATTAACTAAATTAAACGATCGATCGCTGGAAATAACACTGAATGGAATGATTGATCGACACTTAATGTCACCCTTTGTAACATAATTAAGTGACTTATCAATCAATCGCTTCATTAATTAATCGATCACCCAAAGTATCGTGTGTTAAGTAAATAGTGAACGATTGATCTCTTTTAGGACTAGTTACCCTAATTAAACCATTCATAATTCAATTTTTTTCCTTGTTAAAACTAAAAACTCAATCGATTTTCAGAGCCATATAAGGGATAAGAAGCCATGAATTTAGAGAGAGGAAAACCTATAGGAAATTGGAGAACGGTTTCTACCTTTTGCATATTATTTTCCAAAGGGAATTCATATGAAGCTTTGAGTTGAAGATCAATAGTAAATTCATGAAGCTATTCTATAACTAAGAAGAGATTTCACACAAAAGTTTCAAACAAGAGTTGCAACTTATCTTCAATGGGAGATTAAAGATTTTAAGAGGCTAAAGTTAATACAACAAGAGAAGCTTGTTGAATGCTAGAAGAAGACCTAGACAAAACAAGGAGGAAGAAAAGTTCCAAGTGCTTGAGGGAGAAGACTTGAAGGCCAGCAACAACAAGAATTTGTGGATTTCTAAACAAATGGAGTTTGCGTTAGAGTCAAAACAAAGGTTGGTGGTTTGCTTATGTCGATGTAATTATCTTGCTTACTAATAGTGCATTGATTTGATTCCTTTGGACTTGCTGTGGTTTTTTACTCGAGTTTGGGTTTTCTATATTAAATTACTATGTATTCATGTATAGATTGAATGTTTGTGGTATGATTGATTAATACATCATGAGTGTGCTTTGACAGAATATTTACTTGTTTCCACTATATAAATTCTCAAGTGGTAGCTAAGGGTTTTTGTTGAAAAATTGAGTTTGTTTCATGCTATCACTATATTTTTGAATGCTAGTGCATCATAAGTTTGCTTAAGCTTCCTAGATTTTGATTTATAAGTTATTTATCTTGTTTTAGGGTTTAATATTCTAATTATACTTACTTTACTTATTTTTCTCTTAGAATTACTAGTAAGACTTAATGAGTTATGTGCCCTAATTAGTTATTTTGCTTGCTTATATATTTTTCCTTGCTTTGAGTGCTTGAAAATTGTTGCTTGGGTGGTTTAAGTATGTTTTTATTCAAGCACTTGATGGATGCTTGGAAAGTGATGATTAAATGTCAGAATCCTCCAATGACTAAAGACAAATAGGGAAATTTAATCTTAAGAGTGAATGAGATGAAAATGAAACAAAACTTAGAAATCAAAATAGTAAGCCCTTAGTGCATTGTTTAGAAAAGTCACAACATAGGTTAATCTTAAATTGAAAATTTGCTAAGGTTGTATGGGGAAAACTTGTGAAGTATAATGAGAGAACTAAGGCTATCAAAGTGTCTAGGTTATAGATGTTTACACTTGAATTTGAAAATATGATAATGAGTAATGATGAAATAATATTTGAGTATCATGATAAGATATCATATATAGTTAACACATATAATCAATTAGGGAAGATCATTCGTGACCACCTAGTTGTGAGAAAATCATTAATGTCTTTATCCTCCAAATTTTAAATTAAGGTGATAGTAATTAATGGATCCAAAAAGATAGACACATTAAACATTGAAGAAATTGTTGGGAACCTTAGAACCTTTGTGATGTAAGAAGAATATTATCAAAATAAGAAAAAAATTATTTAAAAAATCCAAGGAAAAGCAAACTGCCATTAAAGCAATTAAGAGAACTTCCAAAAAGAATAAACCTTTTAACACCTTAGAAAAGTTTAAAGAATCTGAGGATGATGAAGAATTAATGCTCTTGTTAGTCGAAAACTTTAAGAAATTAATAAAGCTCATAACTTTAGGTTTGAGAATAAGGGTCAAAACTCAAAGAAGGGACAAGAATAATACAAAGTGTTTGTAATATTGTAAGTTAGGTCATTTTGCTGCTTATTATCCTAATAATAATTATGATAATCTTCTCATGATCAGACTAATAAATCAAAAGGGTTTTATAATAAGAAAAAGGCAAGGTGCTTCAAGCAACTTATTCTGATGAGAGTTCTTTTGATGAAGATGAGATACTATACTCTGCCTTCTATGAAAGTGTGAAATAGGATAGTTCTAGTGAAGAGTCTCATGAGTCCTATTCTCTTGAAGAGAACTCAAAGTTTGACTTTGATTCTGATAAGTACAAGTCTTCCAAGAATTCAGGTTTGACTAGGAAAACCAAAAACCCTAAGATAGAATAAAAAAAAGATGATAAATTAGTTTTGTCATCTTAAGAGGCAAATATGTTAATGGAGTTGAACAATAAACTTGAGAGAAAAGTGAGTGACCTTAAGAAAGACCTTGAGAATGAAAGAGAAAAGTTAGAGTTCTAAATAGAGAACTAATGTCATCTAAAGAGAAATTAGATGGATTTAAGAATGAGAAGAAGAAGTTGGAAACTATGTTAAGCTTTGGTCAAACCAACAAGATGAGTTTTGGTTTTAAGAATTGCTTGACTACTCCCTTAACAAAACCTAATATATTTGTGGAGGCCAAAGATACAAACACTCTAAGATAGTGTCCTACCAACCTAAGTGAAAAGGGAAAGGAGTAAGGATATGTTATAGTATTGTGGGAGTGTGTGACATGTCTTAGTGATTCTCATGTTAGAAGAGAGTGACCAAAGAATAATCCTTTCAAACTTAAGTCAAAGAAGAAGGGGCATAAATACACTACCCATGTGACCCCTAAGCTAACCCTACCAAGTTTATGAAAAGAAGATGAAGAAAGTGAGGGTGAAAAATATTGATCCTCAAGCATTGAAGGATCAATTATGAAGAGTAAGGAATAATATCTTAGATTGCCTAAGGATAGGTTGGCTAGGCAAAGCAAGGAAGCTTGTCAACTTTAAGTAAATAGATTGAATTTTTGTCTAAGATTTAATTCATTTGATCTTTTGGATAACACGTGCTTTAATTTTTATCAATATTTGCTTTGTTTTCATGTATTGACTTAATATGTTTTAAATTCGAAAAAATTGTATAACTTTTGTTTTTTTTTGCAATTGGCTTTGATTTTAGTTTAGATTAGTTCAGCTCTTAAAACAAAATGAAATTATTATTTTTTAAGCCAAAAAATAATATGATTTATGGTCAAACATACCCTAACAAAGAGAATGATACACCAAGGAGAGTAAAGATTGATTTGATTTTCTTTTGCCTGATGTTTTAATTCTCTATTGTTTAAAATTTGCACATATCATATTTAGACTTAAGTCACTTTTATGCATGAAAATAAAGAGAGATTTCTCAAACATAAGTTGACTTAGGCATTTGGATTCTAGTAGAGTCATAGTGATCAAATTATAGGATATTTTGTAAGATTTTTATTTAGAATTCAAAAGAAGAAAATTTAATGTAATGTACTTCAATGTTTGTAAGTCTTAGGAACTTCAATATCTTTTATTTATATAGAATTGTCTTTGTAAAGATGATGAGGAAGCGCTACTTACTTAGGTCGGCCTAGGTTAGAATGAAGCTCCCATCCGCTTGATATCAAGCAAAATTAATAAAAAAGAAAGAAAAAATTGATGCAATTAGAGGGGATTCTGAAAAATCCAAGCCTTAGAAAAATGATTAAAGGAAAAAAATCATACTTAGAAAAAGACATAAGCATATACTTATTTAGATTTTATTTTTCTATTTTTTAGAAGATAATGTATATTTATTCTAGCTAAAGTGAGTTAAAAAATAAGAACTTTATCTTTACTAGGGTCTAAACAAATTGATCTTAGTTTGGTTAAGAGTTATTTTGCAAGATTTAAGATTAAAAGAGGCAAAAGTTAAAAAAAACATTGGTGGTTTATTTTGAAGCTTAATAAAATAGAGTTATAATGTCAAAAAGAAGAAAATAAAATTGACAATCACATACAAATGGAGTTGATTAATTTAAGGTAATGTATTAATGAACATAACCTATGAATGCACTTAGGTTAAAGGGAAATTAATTAAAAAATCGTCAAAAGGAGATGAACTATGCTGATTTTTAATATTGAATATGTAATTCGAGTTATGTCTACTAGAAAAATCTTATTTCGATGGAAAATATCTTGAGATATTTTTAGGAATTTATTGAAATTTTTTCGAATTTTATGAAATTTCTCAATTTTTTTAAGAATTCTTTTTTTAAATTTGTAGTTGATTTCATCCTTTAAAAAGATGAAATCAGTTTTAAGTTGATTTCGTCCTTTTAAAGGACAAAATCGGTTAAGGGTTTATATTATTTAACCCAATTTTGTCTTTTAGAAGGACAAAATCATCTTAAGGCAATTTTGTCCTTCTAAAAGGACTAAATTGCCTTCCACTGCTATTTTCTGAGACCAAAATGATTTTATCCTTTTAAAGGACGAAATCACGTAACTTGCATCTCGGCTAAAGGATGTAATCACATGAATTTAAAAAAATATGCGACAAAATTACGTCACAAAATCACTCCCGTGAATTCATCCCTCCCATGAATTAAGGGGATTTATCTGTTGAAGGCGTGTGAATTTTAAAAATTAAAAATTCTTAATGACTCATCTGCCAATTTGAAAGTTTTCATAAATTGAAACTCGATCAACACGATTGGGAGCAATACCCAGGAAATAAAGTTCCTCAAATTTCTTCTTCACCAATTTGCAAGGCATATTTCTTACTAGTAGAAAGAGAATGTGCAGCATAAGGGATGTGCAACATTGATGGCAGAATTAATGTGCAACATTAATGTTCATTGGAAAAAATTTAAAAAGTAGATAGAAAAAAAAAGTGAATGTGCAACATTAATGGCAGCAATGTTGCCATATTGGAGAAGGGTAAAGATGGAGGATGCATGGCATAAGGGGCTTTTGTTGTTTCTCGTCGTTTAAGTGATTTCATCGTTCAAAACGACGAAATCACCACACTTACATCAAACTGTAGCTTCTATGACAAAAAAACATATACATGCTATGACAAAAAACACATATAGTGAACATTAACACATACATGCTATGACAAAAAAATACATACAATGAACATTACTACAAGATTTAATTTTTTTAAATCCTCCACATCCACCCTTCCCCCTTGCCCCATTCCGGCCCCGGCCCCGGCCCCGGCCCCGATCCCACCAACCCCAACCAGGACCTAGACAGCTTCCTCTATGACCGGACAAAGCTCGATACTCCGCACTCTAGCAACGAGGACTTACTATCTTTATTATTTTCTAAAAGATGAAATTATTTGGTATCATAAGCTAACAATAGGCAGAAGAAAGTGTGACAATTTCTTCATTTAGAAGGACAAAATAAGTTTTAAGTTGATTTTCGTCATTCTAAAGGATTTACTTAACCCAATTTCGTCTTTTAGAATGACAAAAATCAACTTAAAACTTATTTTATCTTTTTATCAACTAAATATTTAAAAAAATATACCAAGGAGGCACCAACTGCACTTGCGTGGTAAAAAATAATATTATGAATAAATAAGTTTTTTAATATTAATTAAATAAATTTTTTATTAAACAATTCATTGAATTATATGTAAAAGCGAATAAGGATAAATTTAAGGCTTATTTGGTAATTATTTTAAAAATTTAAATCACTTTCCTTGCCTGTGAAAAATAAAACATTATAAGAAAAGCCACTTTTAAAGACCAATAGCCCTTGTGTAAAATGTAAAAGAAAGTTTTCGAGGTTGGCAAACGTGCTCTGCGGGCGTCAAACAGCCGGTGAGGCCACAGGAATCTTCCGGGCATGAGATTCATCCAGGCACGTCTAGAACTAACTCCAGGTATCGGTTTGCCTCTAATAACGTTATCCGTCATAATAATTCCCAGAATCGAGTAAATAGAGGTCCTGTCTCCTGGATCTATCAAATCTAACTCCTTCCTTCGGGTCGAAGGAACGCGAATTGCAGACAGGTGGTCGCGGACGCCGCTGCCGATTCGTCCCTCCGCTTGAGCTCGCCGATACCAGAAAATCCCCATTGACGTTGCCGAATTTTCCGATCGTGCCACCGGCATGGCCCTGAACATGAAAACCCTCACACAGGCGCTTGCCAAGACGGCGGCGGTGATCGAGAAGACGGTCCAGACAACGGTCCAGGAGGTGACCGGCCCGAAGCCGCTCCAGGACTACGACCTACTCGATCAGGTCGGGTCCGGCGGGCCGGGCCTCGCATGGAAGCTCTACTCCGCCAAGCCGCGCGGCTCCGCCCCCTCTGCCCAGTACCCGGTCGTCTGCGTCTGGGTCCTCGACAAGCGGGCCGTCTTCGAGGCCCGGACCCGCGTCGGCCTCTCCAAGGCCTCCGAGGATGCGTTCCTCGACATCGTCCGGGCGGATGCCGCCCGCCTCGTCCGCCTCCGCCACCCTGGCGTGGTCCACGTCGTGCAGGCACTTGACGAGACGAAGACGGCCATGGCCATGGTAACTGAGCCGCTTTTCGCCTCCGTCGCCAACGCTCTCGGCGCAGTTGACAACGTCGCCAAGGTGCCTAAGGAGCTCAAGGGCATGGTAAGTGACCTGAATGTTGTAAATTGAACACTTTAGACGTTTGTGTTGGGTAAAATTGGATCCGGATCATTTGCCCAATCAAACTCTTCCATTTTATGTGCAATTGCTTGTAAATTGGTGATGTTTGTCACTGTTATTGATCTTTCCAGCTTGGTTTTAATAGCAATTTTGAATTTTTCTTCTTTTATGTTGTGGGGTTTGAAGAGTTTGTAGATCTTTCGCAGGAGATGGGATTGTTGGAGGTAAAACATGGGTTGCTTCAAGTGGCAGAGACGCTAGATTTTCTTCACAATAATGCGCGTTTGGTTCATAGGTCGATATGCCCCGAGGTATGTTCATTTTTTTTTCGAATTTCACTTGCATGAAATTCTGCTTCTCTATATAGTTAAAAGTTAGTTGCTGCAAGTGTTTTTTCTGCTTTTGCAGTTTGTTTCTCAACGTGCTGCTTGCTTTACATTATTTGTTTGTGGTTATAAAGTTATTATAGTCTTTGAGTGGCTTATCTGAAGCAGAGCTGTTAAATTGCCGTTGGCGCAGTGTTATTTGTTTTTTGTGCACTTTGATAGTCTTAGGCTGAAGACAAGGCACTTTAGTATTAATAAGTGTGAAGGTAGGTGAAGCACAACCGATAATACATTGCTAAAGAAACATGTATATCCATGGGGAGAAACGTGATTGTATCAGGCAGTGGGGGATTTCTGTTGATTAGGTAAATATATATGTGGTTTCTTTTGTCTTCTTGATAAGGCAATTTAGAGTTTCGTATAACTGCTGGAGTTGTATTTGTGTCAGCCCTATTTACATGTGTCATTGTAAAAAGGATGTGGTATGTGATGCCCCTTTTTACAGTATTGGTTATACTCTACTCCAGTTTGAGAGTAACTGCCCACCGCTTGATTAGGATGCTTTTGGTGGTCACCTTAAGCAAGAGCTAGCATTGGGGCGAGCATGTGCTAATCCAGGTGATATTAGGGAAAAATGAGCATGCTAGTGGAGTAACGAGTGACATCCTACATTTTACTGGATAATGCTTAAGATGATTGCTTGTTCTTCATTATTTTGTGTTATTTAATATGTTAAAATGGTTTTGCTGTTGCAGACAGTGTTTATAACTTCTAGTGGAGCTTGGAAGCTTGGTGGGTTTGGACATGCAATTACTGCAGATCAGGTCTCCAATGAGTCAAATGTTTTGCAGCCTTTCCATTATTCTGTGAGTGTTTTCTACAAATAAGCTGCATCTGCCATTTTCCGGTTTGTTTTATTAAGTAACCATATTGGACATGAAGGTCTGAATTAACTTATGAGCCTTTGATTCATTTGAATTGTTAAGGAATATGATGTGGAAGACAGTGTGTTGCCTCTGCAACCGTCTTTAGATTATACAGCACCGGAGTTGGTTCGAAGTAAAGTATCAAGCGCTGGTAGTGCATCTGATATTTTCAGTTTTGCGTGCCTTGCTTACCACCTTGTTGCCAGGAAGCCTCTTTTGGAATGCCACAATAATGTCAAGATGGTACCATTTATTGCTTGCAGCTTATATGCTTTCATCATCTCTTAGTCAATATTTTTATGTGAATTTGGCCAAACTTGATGAGGAGAAAATTAATTTAATTTACATATTTGTGGGTTTAGTCAAAGATAGGAGAAATGAGGAAGAGGAATATTTTATCTGCATGCTGCCTTTGACGTGGAATGCTCTTTGTTTCTTATCTGGTGATCTGATATGGTTTCCTACTTAAGTATGTCTTCTGGTGAACCTTTCAGTACATGAACAGATTATCATACTTATCACATGAAGTCTTTGTGGACTTCCCACCGGAGTTGGTTGCTGATTTACAAAGGATGTTATCCATGGATGAATCTTCCAGGCCAACTGCTTTGGGATTTACAGGTGAAATTTACATTTAGAAGATTTCAGGGTTGTCAAGTTCAACTATAAATATAAGCTATGATTGTTGTCTGCTTAGTTTTATTAAATTGCTTCTCTAAGTCTTTTAGCTAGCTTTTTCAATCAACCGTTCAGTTCAATGTATGAGGAATTAAAATTTCAAGTATCTCTGTATTGGAACTTTATATGATGATATAATGTTCATTTACAGTTCTTTGAGTATGATATACTTAACGTCTCTTACTTGTTGTATCAGTTTGTTAACTTTCAATGGCCTTTTAAGAAGAGGGATTGATTTTAGATTCTATCGATTTAGGGGCTGTTTGGGTGTTGGATATTTTAGAAACGAATGTGGAATTTTTTGGAATTAATTTCAAAAATTCACCGCCTAATGTGAATTATAGTTGGTAATGAAATGTTTTAGAATAAATCTGGATGTCGCATCAAACCTAATTTTAAAACTTTAAATTAATATAACTCTCTCTCCCAAGCTCGGATATACACATTCTTGGTACTATTACGCTTATAAATTCGAGCTCTATCGAACAAGATCCCACAAGGGTAGGTAATTTTGAACTTTTAAAGTAAGCCCTACCTATATGACACATTTTTCGAGGCTTAAATTTATATGAGAGGTAACTATTGAAAAATAACAGAATTTATAATTTTTGAATATGGGTTGGGAGACAGAATCGATGACGGAATCACCTTATGAGTGATTTGGTGATTTTGGAATCACTCGAAATGGCTTAGAATCAACTTTTGGGCTGAATTTTTAATTCAGCCCAGCCCACCTTCTGTACACAAACATGATTCTGATAATTCGAGGGAGAATTGGGGCGGAATCAACTGAATCTTACGGAAATTCAGTACACAAACAGCCCCTTAGTTACCATTTTCTTAGTGGGTTTGCTTAAGAATTGATACGTAGGCACTTCTAATTGTACATTGTTAATTATGATTTTTTTATTAAGTTTCCATTCTAATTATTTTTTTCCTTTAGCAGGTTCGCCATTTTTTCGAGATGATACTAGGTTGCGTGCTCTTCGTTTCCTGGACCACATGCTAGTATGCAGATCTTTTTTAATTTTGAATAGATAAAACTTCTATTAAACTTTTTGTGGTGACCGTAAATCAGACTCTTGGATCAGAAGGTGATTGGTGAAAGTAGAGAATGACTCAAAATATTTTGTGTTTGCAGGAAAGAGACAACATGCAGAAGACTGAATTTCTAAAAGCATTAGCAGATATGTGGAAAGATTTTGATTCAAGAGTACTCCGTTATAAGGTTATTGAACATATTTTTAAATGCTTATCAATAGTCACTCTATAAACAGTGAATTTACTTGTCCAATGGTTATTGCCTCAGTAGCTTTTCTTGATGCTAATGTTGGTTCAACAATTAAGCTTCATGCTTGTAGTATGCAAACACCCTTATCCTACTAATTACTTTTTCTTTATAGTTTTTCATGATGGTTTGATTATGTGATAGCTACCCTTCGTACCTACTTTATTTTGGCTTGATATTGGTAATACATAATATTCATTGTATCAGCTATCAAAAGAGGAAGGAGGTTGCGGCAATTGTTTGATAAGTGCATATTTCTCTTAGAACTAAAAAAAGGCAAAAGTAGAATGTTGTGATTTGCTATGCTCGCTGATTAGGTTTTATTTGCTTTCTTTCTTATAGATCATTTGTCTTGGTTATATTAGGCTGGTCCATATGGCCCTATTAGTCATTTAAATCCAGTTTAAGTAGTGGATTAAGGCCCAGGCCCATATGGCAGGCGAACTATGTAAAGACTAATGCTTTCTCTTTTGATTAAGCAAGAAGAATTAACCCTAATCTTGTCCCCCCCCCCCCCCCCCCCCGGCGCCCTTCTTGTCGTCTTCCTTCTCTCCCCTTAAAACCTGCACAGCTATTACTTGCTGACTCCCTCCAGTATGCCACATGATCATTGAATTCCAACTGCCCCAACTACTTCTCTAGCCAATGTATGGCTGTACTGGTTTCCCCACATCCATAAAGCAGAGATTGAAAAGTTGGTTTTTGAAATGCATGATATGGGTATCATATGCCTGAGTATAGATTCTTATTCTTTTCCTGTTTTATTGTTGCGGAAGAAAAAATTGGTCGTGACATTTTTGTGCCATCACCCTTAAAGATAAATTCCCTATTCTCATGATTGAGGAGCTCTTGGATGAACATGGAGGTTCTCGGATCTTCTCTAAACTGATTTATGATCAATAGTACCACCAAATCAGGATGCGCCCAATTGACATACATAAGATGGTGTTCTGTACCCATGATGGTCATTTTCAGTTTTTGGTCGTGCTGTTTTGCTTGACCAACATATCATCAACTTTCCACAGTTTGATGAATGAGATCTTCTGGCAATATCTCTGCCATTTTGTGTTGGTCATTTTTGATGACATCCTAATTTACATTCACTCTTGGTGGAGCATCTCAAGTGTCTTTGCTCCTTTGGAGCAACACTCATTTTTCCTAAAACGCTTTAAGTGTGTGTTGGGCAGAGTGAGCAAATTGAGTATTTGGGCCAAATCATTACCAACGGTAGGTTTCTACAAAGCTTGTGAAGCTGATGGCCATTCTTAATTGGCTTTTGCCTTAAGACACCTAAAGGCTTATGTGGCTTCCTCAGATTTAAATATTATTAGCTTGACTTAAGAAGTTGTCATTCAGCTGGACCCCTTAGGCTCAAGTGGGTTTTGTTACTCTCAAGCAGTCCATGTCCACAACACTAGTTCTTGTGTTGTCAGATTGTATGCAAACTTTCATTATAGAGATAGATGCAGGTTGGGGGGTGGTGCTACTGTAGTACAACTAACATATTGCCTTCTTTAGTATGGCATTGTCAAGCCAATTGCTATTGTTGCCAGCATATGAGTGGGAGCTGCACTATTGTCTTTGCCATGACGAAATGATGACCCTGTTGATTAGGTTGACACCGATCATTGACCCTTTAACTACTTATTTGGAGCAGTGGATTTCGTGTCCTGCCTAGCAACGTTGGATCACCAAACTATTGGATTTTGACTATGAGTTGGTATATAAAAAGGGTTGGGTGCTCACAATAAACTGGATGATGCTCTCTCACATCACTATGACTACAGCCAGGCCATGCTGATGTCCGGTCCTAATTTTCCCTTTCTTCATGATGTACAACAGGCTTATTCTCATGATCCCAAGGCGTAGGACATGTTGGCTCACTTTTGGCTTGAGCCCCTATGCTTTGGAAGTACGGGCTTTAGGGGGCTTTAGGTTCCAAATAATTGTCAGCTCTGCATGACTATTACTTCTCATTTTGATGACCCTCTTTTGGCGGCCACGAAGGTTTGTCCCAGAATTTTAAATGGGTGAGTCAGAAGTTTTGTTTGGTGTGGTATTTGGCGAATGTTTATGACTATCTGGTGGTTACCAGGCTAAAACTTCCACCACCCCTCCAGTTGGCCTTCTTGAGCCTTTGCCCATTTCAAACAGGGTGTGGGAGGATGTGTCTATGAAACTGCGCAAGGACTTGGGAGATGTGGTAGTCGGCCAAGCCATCATAGCCTCCACCTTTGACGGATCAGTCGACACACTACCACCTGATATGATATGACCCATATACTCAACTTGAGAGCTGCCAAAACCCACTTGGAACGCTTAAGGAAAAATGCATGCTGCACTAGAATGCCAAACACTGTTTTGAAATGAACCAAGTGAGATTCCCAAGTCGGACTGTAGACCAATATGTCGTAAAAAAAGTCAAGGACAAAACGGCGAAGATGGGGGCAAAATACCGCATTCATCAAACTCTGGAAGGTTGACGGAGCATTCGACAACCTGAAGGGCATCATAAGGAATTCAAAGTGGCCGTCATGTGTCCGAAAAGCGATCTTATGAATATCTGTTGGGTGCATGTTGATTTGATGATATCTGAAGCGTAGGTCAAGCTTCGAAAAGAACTTAGCAAACTCCAACTTATTGAGGAGCTCCTCAATAATAGGAATTGAGAATTTGCCCTTGAGAGTGGAGGCATTCAGAGCACGATAATTAACACAGAATCGCCATAAGCCATCCTTCTTGCAAACCAACAGAACTGGAGATAAATAGGAATGGGTACTTGGGTGAATGATCCTAGTAGAGAGCATCTCATAAACCAACTTTTTAATCTCATTTTTCTGAATTTGGGGATAGGCGGACATTAGCAGGAGAAGAGCCGGCATTAATGGGAATGCGATGATCATGAGAGCGAGCTGGTGGTAATTGTGTAGGCTCCTAAAAAAGAGGAGTAAGTCTTGAACAAAGCAGCTAAATTAGCTAGTAAGTCATCCCGGGTGGATACATTTTGTTGTACATGCATAAAGAGAAAACCCTGATGAGAATACCGAAAGAAAGAGCCCAAATCCTGCGCGGAGTGAAGGGTGTCGGGTGGTGAACCTTGAATGCGTACCCGCTGCCTGGTGTACGCAAAGTCCATAAGCATCTGGCGAAAATTCTAAGTGACATCACCGAGTTCTTGATGCCATTGGACGCCCAAGACGACATCAGCCCCTTTAGTCGGAAGTAGGTAGAGGTCCATAACAAAGAGATGCCCCTGGACAAATCTCAGCCCGTGAACATACACCATTGTTATGGAGATATTTATCATCCCCAATAAGCATGCCAAAAAGAGAGGACTTAGAAATACAACATCCAAGACGCTGTGCCACCTGATCATTAATAAAGTTGTGTGCTACCACTATCAATGAGAATGACCACTTTTTGTCACTTCAGCAAGCCCTGTACATGCATTGTCTGAATATAAGTCCATGTAAAAGCATGTAAGGATATTTTAGGAAGCACCTCAGAGGTTTCTGTAGATGGATCAGTTGAAGGCCAATCACTCGCATCACCCCAAGACTCCACTTAAAGTAAGGCTGTGGGAGGGGGTTTACAATGGTGGCCCGTTGTAAACCTTTCATCACAGTTGAAGCACAATCCTTTAGGTTGACGATCCTCCATTTGTGCTTGATAAAGACGGCAAAAAGGTACAACAGTGTCAGGAATAGTACCCGAAGTGAGTCGGCCTCGAGTGGGATTGTACCAGCCCCCCAATGGACGAGAAAGGTTTGAGTTTGTGGGACGGTTGACCATGTGCTGTTGGAGTAACTTCCCTTATATTGGATACAAGCATGCCGAATGATATCCTGCATCGTGGAGTACTTAAAATGACGAATCTCATTAGCTATCTCTGGTTTGAGGCCACCACGGAAGGTACCAATCAAAGCTTCTTGAGTCCAATGCAGGAGACAAGTGGCTACTTGCATAAATTCTGTTTGATACGCCTTGACAGTTATAATTTGAGATAACCCCAATAAGAGCTTATTAAAATATGCAAAATTATTAGGGCCAAATAGGGCACATAATTCTTCAATGAATTTCTGCCATGATGCATTTGGAACCTCCCTTTTAAAATATTGGAACCACACTACGGCATTCCCCTCAAGATGGAATGCAGCGATTTGCAATTTTTCCAGATCTGCTGTTATGCCCTGATAAGCAAAAAAATTTTCAGCACGATAAACCCAGTCAATTGGATTATCATCGCCCGTGTGCTTCGTAAACTGCAGTCGGGCGAGGCGCGGTTCAGCTGTCTGCATAAGGTGATGCCATTCACCCACTTCTTTGTCCGGGCCCCCGAAAAAAGACAGACACTGCTGTCTGAATAGGTGGACGTCTCGGGAGGAGCTTCTGGCAGTTGTGATGGAATGGAACGCTCCGGCAGACTGACGCTGCGATGGCCCGGATCACCCTGGTCGCAACCTTCCATAAGATCTTTGTTCCACCTTCCTCCAAGTTACCTACTATCCTCCTTGTGTACCTCTGGTACACAGCATAAAAGAATAATCTAGCCACTTTTCCTTTTGAAACATTTAGTATGCTCATGATCTTGATCACAATATTTGTCTTACACTTTAAATTATTGGGCATGGGGATAATATTCATTGAGCTGTTCCACTTGCTGAAGAATCTATGTAATGGTAAATTCACATGTTTTTATGATCGGGGTTCATTGCTGCCGGGAGGGAAGATATCATCATTTAAGCTTTATATCTCAGATACACTGGTGTTAAAGAAGGCTTTCAACTGACTTAAGAGAACAAATTGATGCATTTTAGTGAAGTTAACAATTTACTGGATTGCCAAAAAAATGAAAGTTGTGGACTAGTCATCAGATCTGACTGTTCTGTAGAAAGTTACCATCTATTATTACATTTTTTTTGTGAATAATTTGCTAAAATCTGTATGATGTAATTACTCAATGGGCCACCTGGACCACACATGATATTGTCATTAACAAATTTCAGATTATTTGCTTTTGTGTCTTTCTTGTCAGAGAAATGTTTATAAGGGAATATAATTGAAGTTTAGAATGCTAAAAATATATAGATAGCTTTAGAGATTTTTGGGTTAATTGTCATGAATTAACCTTTTTAAGTTGCTAGTCTGGACGACAGTCACATCAAGCCTGTCAGTTATGTACCAGCTTGATCTGATATTGAACTTAATGCAAACAGTTTTATTACCCAATATGTTACGTAGCCTGGAAGAGTCAGCCAATTTGATGGAATTATGTTAGTAATGGTTTGTGAAAAGCCTGTCTTTTATCCTTGTCGTATTTCTCTCCAACCTGTTGATTGCAGTATATAATTTGAACTATATTAATCATTTTTTTTATGCGTGTGATATTGTTCACTGTAATATATAGATAATCATCTAAGTGTGTGATGTCTTTTGTAATTATGTGCAGGTGCTTCCTCCTCTTTGTGCAGAGCTTCGGAATATGGTTATGCAACCAATGATTTTACCCATGGTTCTCACAATAGCAGAATCTCAGGTAATATCTTGTTCGAATTGTTCACTTTTTGAACAAGCTCGTCACTGGCAGTTGCTTTGTGTATATAAATTCTGTTTATTGTAGATTTTTCTCTGGACGGATACGAATGCTTTTTATGTGATGTTGGCATTATTTAAACTTTAATTTTGGAGATAAAAACTATATTTCTTTCTGCTCTGTATTTTACTCCTGTTGATAGACATTGAGATAATCATACTCATGTTTTATACTTTTCTGTGTGGAAAATGATATTTTCACAACAAAAACACATATAAAAAACTCACACATGAGTTTTGATTGGTCTAGATAAGTGAGCCGATGTGAACTCTGTGTGGAGGCCTACTTATTAAGTCCAATCAAAATTCTTGTGTGAGTTTTTGTTGTAGGAATATCACTATCCTTTCTGTTTTCCTATTTTATGACCTTATGTCATTCATGTCCACTTGTATTTTTTCTCTGAATTACCATTTTGGCACTGATGGCTTCAAAAGTAAATAAAACTTGGAGTAGATTTTTTAATCTATGGATAAATGTAATTGTTCTTTAGATATAAGTAATTTATCTTTTATATTGTCACAACTTACAAGGGAAGGAGGATTGGAGATCTCAGGTGTGTGTGTGTGTGTGTGTGTAGAATTGTAGTTTCCATGTTTAAGTAGAAAGAATTTATTGTCTCTCATGATCTCATCTCACACTAAATTGAGAAGGTTGACATCGTAATCATGCATAATTTGTTTCCTTAGTTGGAAGAGTCTTGCATGCCAATTAATTACCATTAACAGTTGGCATTCTTAATTGGAGGTGCGAAGTTGTTAAACTGACCTCTCATTTGTTAAATTATAGGGAACATAATACTGATTGTCCCACGCTATTCAATTTTTAGGTTAAACCTAGCATCATATTCTTTCATCTGTTTATATCATTTTGATGGAGAACGAGTGTCAATTTTTTAGTTTTTGGGATTCAGACTACATGGACCAGTGGGCTATTTCATTCCAACACAATAATAATGTCGTCTGCTCTTACTAGAGATGAAAACTGTGTGGTGGTTTTTTTTGCCTTTGTTCAAGGGGACTTCTTGAAAATATCATACTCTTAATAAATATCTTAATTAATAAAAATTCATTTTCTTAATAAAATAACTATTAAGAATTAGTTTTCACTATTAATTCAGTTATTTAAAGTTAAGCAATGTGACTTATCTATTTGATTTTTTTATAAAGAAACAAAATAATTTTGTTATAAATTTCAAATCGATTATCAATTTCAAGTTCTATTTGATTTTTTTTAATTCAGTTATTGATACTTTTGTAGAGATAAGAGCTGGTGAATTAGAAACAATTATTAAGAAAAAACTTGCATTTTCTTATGGAGCATACTTATACATATGCATGGATCAAACCTTTCGTTCCACTCCCAGTTACTATGTTAGTAGGATTAGACTTCTGTTTGTTCCAACTGCAACAAAAAATTGTTTTGGACTTTGTTTATAATGTACTTGTCCTATCATTAGTGGGGAGCTAAGCAAAGATGAGTATTTCTGATCCATGTTCATTTTGATTTTCTGTAGGATAAAAATGATTTTGAGATTTCTACTCTTCCAGCACTTGTTCCTGTTTTAAGTAGTGCAGCTGGCGAGACACTATTGTTGCTTGTGAAGCATGCTGAACTTATTATTAACAAGGTAATATCATTTTCACTGTTCAACGTATCCTTATCTTCCTTATAGAACCTGACTTTCCCATATTTGTTTCTTTAAGATTTGTTCAAGGCAACGTTAATAGTGGGAGTTTTTATATTTTTATCAGTTGAAGTCTTTTTCTCATTATGCCTATGCTACAGACCAGCCAGGATCAATTGATATCGTACGTTCTTCCCTTGCTTGTTCGGGCCTACAATGATAATGATGTTCGCATACAAGAAGAAGTACTGAGAAGAACTATTGCATTAGCGAAACAACTTGATGTGCAGGTGATTTATATTGAATTTCTAACAACACTGCTTTGTCTCATGCCATGGTGACTCCTAAAACTTATTAATTATTACTAATTTTCCATGCTTATGTTTTTTCTACTTTGGAATTATAATGTTAAAAAGTGACCCCTTAGATGTTCACTTGGATGGGCAAAGCATTGATAAATGCATTTCTCCATATTCTAGATCCTTTTGAAAAAAAAGGAAAGAGAAAGAGAAAGTGAATCTAGGTGAAAGAGAAACTAGGAGATTCTTAAATATTTTTCACCATTTAGTTATACAAATGGTGTTAGATAAAATTGACACTGACAGTGGTGGTAGCGGCGACGGTGGTGGTCCACTTTTTGGGGAATATTAGTTGAATTACTTGTCCCTCAATTTATTAGTGAACTATCTCTCCAGAAATTGTGAAAGATATATTAAATTTATTTAGTTGTTAGATGTTTTAATATGTTTAGTTCTATGATATTAATGCTATTCATGCCCGTATGTATGTGCTTTCCTTGGTAATTACCAATTACAATTGGGTAAATTAGATAGAAAGGAATGAATTCTCCAACTGATGTACTTGTCAGGGTTTGTTATTGGTCAGGAGAGAAACATTATTTTTTATGAGTTCTTTCAATTATTAATAAAGCTTACGTATAACTTTATGGCTTTTTTGTGTCTGTACAGCTAGTGAAGCAAGCTATACTGCCTCGTGTGCATGGTTTAGCACTTAAAACTACTGTTGCAGCGGTATGTAATTCATCTTGTTCTCGCATTTCTTTTTAGCTTTATAGTTAGAGGCTTCATACTCTCCAACTGGTTGGAGAGAGCCTTTTGCCACTCTAGTGCTTTTGCTGGAACAATTTCTGGCATCGGCAAGCGAAACTAATGTGATGTAATGAGGAAAGTGGTATTTTGTTGATGTACTTCCATTTCTGAATTGTTTTATGATATCCTATGCTATTTGCAGGTACGAGTAAATGCATTACTATGCCTTGGTGATTTGGTTCATTCACTTGATAAGCATTCTGTTCTAGAGATTTTGCAAACACTGCAACGTTGTACTGCTGTCGACCGATCTGCTCCCACACTTATGTGCACTCTTGGTGTTGCACATTCTATCCTCAAGCAGGTAAATGATCCATTGTTGATCTCTGGAAAAATAACACAAGACTTCTCGCAATACAGTGATGCACTTTATGTGTTCTCTGAGGTGGCCTAGAGAAGCCTTTTTATCTAAACAAGGAAACAGCATGCAACAAAAAAGGGAATTTCTGTTGAAATGCTGCAATGACCATGAACTGTTTGTGTTTCCTTTTTTTATTATGTATATGAAGTGGTAGCTTACAAGTGATTTCCCTTATATGTACAGTATGGTATAGACTTCGCTGTAGAGCATGTTCTTCCCCTGCTCTTTCCCCTATTGATTACACCACAGCTGAATGTTCAGCAATTCGCGAAGTACATGCTTTTTGTGAAAGATATTCTTAGGTACTCTCGGAACTTGCATGACTTGCTTAAGCATCTTATTATTCACATAGTGCTGAGAGCAATTGAACTACTGTTTTTTGTAGGAAGATCGAAGAAAAACGAGGTGTAACCCTGACTGATTCTGGAGCTCCAGAAATAAAAGTTGCACCTTCAGTAGCCAATGGTTTTCATTCTCAATCACAAGGGGCATCAGTACCTTCTTCAGTGAAAAAGAGCACATCATGGGATGAAGATTGGGGATCACCCGTAAAGACGCAGGTGACAACTGCCCAGCCTCTGAACACCAGCTTATCCAAACAGTCAATATCAATATCTCAATCTACTCCAGTTATATCTTCCCAAATGCCATCTTCTTCACAAACCACAACTATTTCACAGAACCCTTTGTCATGCCCTGCAGTTGATATAGAATGGCCACCTAGAAACACTTCCTCTGTGTTGGGCCAAAATTCTGGAGGTGATAATGTTGATTTTAAAGAAATTGCTGAGACCTCCTTTGATCATTTAGATCCATTTGCCAATTGGCCGCCACGCCCAAGTAATTTATCTGGTATTACGAGCTCATCAAATACTGTTACATCTTCTACACTTAATGTTGGTATTTCAGCATCGACTGCAATCAACCAGAGCAGCTTGAACTTCACCAGTGGTACACCTATTGGTCTATCCAAGCAAGGAATGCCCATGTCTAACATTGGCAGCTCGAATGATATCATTTCAGATGCAAATGGTTCTAGCAGTTTTTTGAAAACAAATCAGTTTAATGCTGGACTAGGTGTTGGAAACTCCTTTGGCTTTTCTCCTGATAAAAGAGCATCAGACGTTGGTTCATTTTTTGCTTCTTCTAAAAACATGCCCAAACTTGCTCCACCTCCACCAACTGCTATTGGAAGAGGACGAGGTAGGACTAGTCTTTCATCAGCATCCCGTCCTAGTCGTGTTAAGGCTCCATCAGAGCAGCCCCCCCTTCTGGATCTGTTGTAGTGGGGAAATACTTGTTGAGAACCAGTACTCATTCCGGCCAGGTCTCCCACTGCCATCCACGTAAATTGCAATATCATGGGAGTAGGTCTTGCTTGGCATTTGAAGACCTTGGGGGATGACTAGTCTATGGGCTTGTGGTTGTGAGATCAATGTTGTAGAGGACAACAATTCCTTGGCTTTTCAAGGAAACTTTGCGGCGCATCTATTTGCTAGTGCTACTTGCATGAATATAGAGCAGTGCCTTAACACTGATTGTTTGTGCAGTTACTTTTGAGTTGGTGTTTTTGTCTACTGTTCAATACATATATCTTTATCCAAAAAATTCAGTTATGTATTCTTTTATTTAACTCCAGCTTCTGAATCGAGGCTGGTAAAAATAAATGGAATTCAATACGTTTGTAGAGTTGTGTCGGACAGATTTCTTTTTTAGGCATTGGTCACGTGTTGAATATGTATTATAGAACTATTCATATCATTGGATTTTCTGTTAGTGGTATTCCAGCAGATAATTGAAGTTGTAAAGAACAGTCAGTATAGCAACTTTTTACCTGCCTTTTTTATTTGAATTCGTGTCATTTGCTTAGTATGTTATGGGGCATCATTTTAGGTGGGGTTAGGGAGATGTAAATCGTTATATTCACGATGGTGACTTATGGCTTAGTGAGGGTGGCGTATTAAATCGTATTCCTGTCGTCCTATATTAATAGCTTAGTAGTTTATATTGAATGGTATCTAGGAGAATGAAAAATAAGTTTTTGGTACGTTTTTTTAAATATTTAATTATTTAAATAAAATAAAATAAAATTATTAATATAGAATAAATATTTTTGTAAAATAAAGGACGGAGGGAGTGTAAAGTATATATCTTTGGTTGAATAATCCCACTATAATAAAAATTAAATGGGGGTGAATTTGTGTTTTCACCATAGCAGTATCGAGAAAGCAGATTGATTGTTTATAATTAAATTCTTTGTAAGTGTGCAAGGTAATTGTACTTAGATAAGTATTTAAGGGTTATCGAACCTCAGGGACGGATGGGTTATCACTAAATTTAAAGAGGAATTTGCTAATTAGAAATTAAAAATAATTTAAACTTAAATTAAGTAAAAGAAAGAAATCAACTAGTGTATAAGCAAGAGATTAATTTGATAGAATTTACTTAGGAAATTGAATCCACTATAAAACCATAACAATTTCTTAACTTTTAACTTAAATCTAGTGTGAATATGAACAAGTATTCTCAATTACAAGCTAGAATTACTTCAAAAAGAATCATTAATTAACTTCCATGACATAAACTATCTTCGACAATAGCATAAATCATCTACACTAAACTAGCTATAGGCATGACCCGTCTAATCTTAGTATAACTCATCCAAGTCATTAATTATCTGAACATTAAAACTATTGTATGAACATCTCATCTAAATCACATAAATTAAAATCGATGAAAATATCAAAATCACATCAATTTATCATCTACAAGACAATAAATCAATATATAATTGAATAAACATGAAAAGCTCTTCCATTAAAAAGGAAATCCATATCATACAATTGTCATCATTCACAACTGAGATCTAAATTAAAAAGAAAAGAAACTGAAACTTATCTATAGCTTCATCAACTTCTAAGTAAAAGAAAAGTTTAGCCTTCCATTATAGAAGAAAACACTTGAATCTCCATTGAAAGCTTTGAGTTTTCTTCCATCTTTTTCTTCCTTTTTCTTTTCATAAAATCTACTGGAATCCCTCAATTTTAAGCCAAATATGTCTTTTTGTAGGCATAAGTTCCGTACGAAGAAGTCCAATATAAAAATGATTGGAATTTGGGTCAAACAAGGAAACTACATGTTATGCCGTTCGATCGCCCTGCATGCCCGATCGATCGCTTGAATTGTATTTTTGTCTGAATTCACATTATCCCGATCGATCGCCCTGCAGCCCGTTCGATCGGCTACAGTGTTTCTGCAATCTGGACAATTTTCTTAGACAGTTTATATTCTGTTTATTAAGCTTTCCTTCGTGTCCATATTAATTTCTAACTTGTTTATAACTCCGAAAAGTTGTCCAAATCACTTTAAATCATGTGAAGACTATTTTTAATCAATTTAAACATCGTCCAAGTACTTCGATAAGCGCACTTTACCTATAAAATATAAAATACCATATTTTAGACATGTAGAATATAATTAAAATTCTAACTTTGTTTAAATACACATCTAAACTACTAATAACTACGAAATTATTAATAATTAAACTAAAATACTAATATCTATCTTAATCTAAATAAACCATAATTAACTCTAAATTAACCTAATATATACTAGCAAATAAGATAAAAAGACATATAAAATAGATATAGATTTCATACTTATCACAGATTCACGGGGTCGAGAGGTTCTGCCTCATCGTGGTTCTGGTGTCAGATAAATTTATCACTTTGTCAATTTTTCGTTAACAGTACATTGCAGATTTGAATGTCTTTTATGGCTTAGTTAAATCATTTGTGAATTCTAAATAACTACCTACCAATAAATTTAAATTAGATAGCATTAGGAATATCAGCTTCCAACGTGTCAAAATCTTAGCAAAGCACCAAATTACTTCTACAAATTACAATTTCTACATAAAATTACACTTCTGAGTTTAGGCTTATCAAAAGTGCTCTTGGTTTAAGATAATAAAAACTTATAATTAGACATGTTTTTAGACTTCTCATGACACAAAAAGGAAAATGATATTTACCCAACGAGGCCCGTATGTTTGGTCTAACCTAAACCCATATTAGAGTTTTTGTTGGGATGACTCGGTGAATATCATTATCCGTGTGTCACCCAAAGAAGATCTCTAGGTGACATCACTACTTCAGTAAGTTTCAATTCCTTTACAGCATGCCCCTTATAAAGGTAGACCAAATTGTATGACCTTTTTTACACTACCAGGATAAGCTCTGCCGTCTACAGGTTGAGAATTTTTCTATTAATAATGAGAAGAACATGTGGGGATCTGATGAGCCTGCAATCATGCTCAATTAAGAAAGTACAACAATCACCTAATGCATGGCAACCCATGATAAGAATCAAGCCTAAAAGTTCCCTTGATCGCCTAGGGCAAATTCTGAGGTCTTCATGAGAAAATTACGTGTGATTGCTACCCTCTTAGGGGCTAAACTATAAGCAACTAATAGGGCTGGAAAATTCAACCCCTCAGCATACTCGACCCACTTAACCTACTCAAGGGTTGGGGTTTTAAAATTTGCTTATTTTAAAAATAGGGTTGGGTTGAGATTTACCTCTACAACTTGACATTGACCCTATTTTTTAATAATAATATGACCCAAGATGAAAAAGATGAGAAATAAATTTTCTTCTCTTAGATTTTTATTTTATTTGATAGTCAATTAGTAAATCTTATGGAATTCTTAAGATTTTGCTCATGTATCTTATAATGTCGAAATGCTCTTTCTTCAATTCTCACTTTCTCAAAAACACGTAAAACCTTTGAAATCTATTTATAATGTTATAATGCATTTAAATTCTTTATATATTTGGTCCCTCCAAAAAAAAATATCAAGTTAATAAAAAATATTAATTAAAAAAAGGTACAGTTACTCATATACCCGACCCGATCCAACTTAAACAAGGTTAGAGTTTGCATCTTTAATCTATTTAATAAGTAGGGTCAGGTCGCTTGACCTGATCCAACCTTATTCCTAACCCTAACAACTACGTCTATAAAGGGTGGTACACCACTCATTTGGATATATTATGGCTTTGTCATTTCAATATAAAAAAGGAGAGATTCTTCAATTTAAATAAAAAACCTTCCACAATTATATTTAACTGTGAGTTTAAAGCCAAAAACACAAGAAAAAAAAGTGAGAAAAAATTAAAGTTAAAATTTTAAAGAAAATGTATTTATTCCACATCATGTGTTATAGTACCCGTTTTGAAGCTGGATCTTTTATTTTTGATGGGTAAACACACGTACCCTCACACTATTGTGTCAACGAGATCTTATCCTAAGACCTCTCTCATGCCTGGAAGAGATCTAACCAGCCTATAAAGGCTGGATCGGAGTTTTAATGTTGGATCTTAAAGAGTGGTATATACTTATGGTTCATCTCCTAAGTATGAGATGCATTCTTTTCCCTTTTTTTTAATGAAAATCTTAAAAGCATGAGATGGCTTTTTTATACTATGAGATGCATTATGATACAAATACTACGAGATTTGTCTTTATTAAGGTGAATTTCTGATTATCAGCTGAACAAGTATTAAGTGGTGTATCTATAAAAAAGTGAAATATCTAAAATACCTAATTTTTAAACTTTTATTTCTATTATACCCAAGATAATACAACTATTTCAAAATTTTCATATTTGAATTACTAAAACCTTACATTACCCTTATATGCACCATCATGGCAGGCCCACCCACAATTTGGGCCTTATGTTAGGGAACACTATTGTGGGTTCTGTGCATGATTTAGGAAGCGTTTTATATGCTCTTTGATTCAATGAGCCCAATACGAGCCACGAATCAGGGAACACCACGTTGCAAAATGGAAGGCACAGAAACAGTGACGGAAGAGCTAACTTCCGGCTACCTCCGTCTCCCCTTCTGTCCACTTACCCATTCCCTCCATTTAAAAATCTCCCGCCCACCTACCTCTGTTTATCTGGTCTACTATGTCACCGGCGGGAAGATATGGAAGGACGTTTTGGGTGAGATCTTTCCGGTGACGTGAGCTCGGGTTCTCTCCAGCACGCCTTCTCCTCTTCCACGTAAACCCCCTCCACCTCGTCTCTTCTCTCTTCCTCTCACTCACCTCTCTTCTACTCTCTATTTTCAAGTTATTTTCTACTCTGGCCA
This sequence comes from Saururus chinensis, assembly GCA_035235625.1. Taxonomy (NCBI): domain Eukaryota; kingdom Viridiplantae; phylum Streptophyta; class Magnoliopsida; order Piperales; family Saururaceae; genus Saururus; species Saururus chinensis. The sequence continues at coordinate 27,691,838 of CP141144.1, forward strand.
TCTCCCACTTTGCATCGGCCTTCCTCTCTTCTACCTCCCTTTCCTGTCTATTCCCCAAGGCCATCATTTTAGGCCCTTCCCTCCTCCTCTGCAACCTTGTTTCTGGTCACCTGTCTGATCTTGGTGGGGAACGATCCCTTGCAGTCTTGCCGCCGGTCTAACTTTTCTGGCCTCTCTATTGGGTTTTGTTGCTTGGCGAGAAACAATGTCGCGAAGGGGCTGATAACGGCCAAGGGAGGTGCCAACGACAACAAGGACAGGAAGAAGCCCATCTCCCGATCTTCAAGAGCCGCTGTCCAGGTCTTCTCCTTCCGTCCATCTTTGTTATCTTTTTTATTTTCGGTTGGGCGGGGTGAGAAGTTTTAAGTTGGTTTCTGTTCTTACATGTCATTGGCGCCTAGAAGATGTGGGGATCAATAGGTCCTTCGTGCTTTACACTAATCTTTGTTCTGTTGGATTTTAGTGAGTTTCAATGACCTGTTATAACGTGGGTACAGGAAGATGATGAGTCTATCCTGCTTCGATTTTTAAATGGAACTAGTTAATTGATATAGCCAATTTTGATGTATATATCGAACCACTTTAAGGCTCATGCATTGTCATCTTGGACAGGTTTGGTGATTTCATGGCTAGATTTTGGGGCTTCATGTTGTCATATAACTAAATAAATGGGGCCTGAAGGGTACATATCAGAATTAATATGATAATATCTTATTTATGGAGAGAGGAAAGAGTCATTTATGGATTTATCATAGGTCATGACATAGCTTGGTCAAAATAATAAGGGTCTTGCTGTAGTTATGGGACTCAGCTGTGCAAAGTAGACAGATCACGTGGGCTGCGGAAGCCAAAACCTATGAGAAATGGTAATCGACATTGGAAATCAATTTCTACCTGTTTTAATGGTCAAAATGAGTAAGCTGCCCAGATAGGTTGGTGGCCTTTTATAATAAAACCCTTGTCAATCACCTTCAATGTATGCCAATTTCAACTCAAATCACAGTGCTTCTTTTGGAATTGTGAAAACATTTTATCCAAATCTCCTTTTTTTTATAGTAGTAATGATGATGATTGTGTACGAGTAGTGTATCTTCATATATTTTATCTTCAGCTCCACACATTAACTTACTGAACTGAGCTGCTGAATGTGACATTTGTATATGTCCATACTCAAGTTTGGCTGTCAATCACCTTGCTGGCATCATCCAAAGTGATCCCTGCAAGGTTATCTCTCTCCTAGAACTTTTTTATTTTTAAGATAAAAAAACTGAACGTCATATAATTGGCTTCAACACTAGACAACTAAACGTTAGTTCATATACAATTTATAGATTGGTAGTGAAGTCCCAAACTTTTTCAATTTTTCCGTTTAACTAAAACATGTCACTACTTATGAATTGTTTCAGGCTCTTGATCAGAGAGGTGTACATCAACTCATTAAGATTGCAACAGGTAGAGGACATAGAGCACAGGCTGAATTGAAAAATATTGCAGGTTGATGATCGGTTATCTTTTCAGCAACAAGACCTGGATTAAAGAGGGTTGCTGCATTTATAGACCCCTCAAGAAGGTAAAGTTTATGTTCTTCTGTAGTTGCGTACAATGTTCTTCTATAGTGGATGAGGATCTTGGACACCCCGGCCCCTACGTGCTGGATTCAATGGATGTTGGAACTTGGAAATATGCACAAGCTCACTATATGCAATAGTTATGTTCACTTCTGCTAAATATTTTTCATTATTACACCAGGTATCATATTCACTATTGATATTCTTCTGTGGGATGTTTGTTACCGGAGGAATTTCACATACCAGGAATTCTTAGTGCTGTTTGGAATGGACCCAAAAGCAGAAATTTTTACCTTAGTGAACAATCAAAAGATGGGATATTTGGACAGTCTAATAAAGGCTTTCAGATTCATTTATGCTCAATACATGTCTGTCGATTTTATCTACCTAAGATGCGTTATTCTATCCATCTCTGCATGCATATCATGTGTACTTTAGTTTTGAGAGATTTTTTATTCGCAATTTTTTCTTCTACTTGTGATTCTACTAGATGTTTCTTTCATATGTGTACTGTATATTAGTTCCTATTTGGATCAGTAGTTTCATACAGTTTAAACTTTAATATGTATTTTATAATAAAACTATGACTCTATTGAAGGTTCTTATTTTACTGAGGAGTTTTTAACTAGCAACCTTAATTTCATTGAGGCAGTTGTAAATATTGGTTTTTCTGGGCCTATGCTTGTTCCTTTCTTTTTCACCTTTCTGGCAATGGTTTAATATGATGTGCATACAATTATCCTGGAAGTAGTTTGTGTTTCCAAATGTATTGGAGGCTTTGGCTATTCTGTATGCATGCCTTTTTTATTGGGCTTGTGTATTTGTTTTCCATCTAATTAAGTACATGATGAATACATTTTACACCATTGCCAAGTCATATTCTCTACTATGTCATAGTCTTTTATAGTGTAAAGTGTATCTATCTTGGATGACCTTAGTGTTCTGAGGTGCATAGAGTATTAAGTATTATAATTTCAAAGGCATGTTTCTATTTTTTACAAAAAAAAAATTATATTCTGCAGCCTGTTTACATTAAAGATGACTTCTTTTATACTCTTTCCTGTAATTCCCTGGATTGTGGGACCCAAAATGGTAGGACTAATTTATCTGAACAATTGAAAAATAACACTGAGGTACTAAGTTCGATTAAGTATGTCTCTTCTCTTCTCAATAACTAAGTTTATTGACATTCGTTGAGTTCTTTATATGTATGCAGACATGTGGCAATTTTCCAAGGCATAGAGGGAGCCGTGGTGGTTGTAGCCCTCCCCAGAGAGGCTGAGGTTGTGGATCCTACTATGGGAGAGGATTCGGCTATGTTGGTAGAGGATGCAGTTAGGTCGTGCAAAGCCCCATAGTTGGACAAATGAATATAAATCAGCCTTATCAGAGTTTGCCTCTCTGTGTTTTCATCAAGAGCAAATTTTTGCGAAGGCAACATGTAGGCGTACTGGAGGTCTATGACCTTGTAATGCTTACTCTATTTTCTTGTATTCTTTTATGAGATTTGGCACAAATCTGTTTTACCATATCTGTGGTACATCTATGGTTAACCATTATTGAGATAGGTTGTTAATATATTAGCACAATAATTATGAGCTAAAGCATATTGCTACTGAAATGGTAGTGATCATAATCAACTCAATAATGATACCTAGCATCACAAGCTTTATCTTCATGTTCTGCTACAGCCTGGCCCTTAAGTTTTGCAAGTATGATAGTCTCCAAAGGATGTTAGTACCGCAATTGCTCTTTAAGTCTGCAAAGTACAAGGCTCCCATACATGTACCAACGAGGTCACTTTTAATTTTTCAAGAATAAAACTTTCAATGCCAATGTACAGCTTTCTATTTCCCCAAAATTATTAAACCACCTCTAGTGCAAATGACCACCATTGTGGTGACATCTTCCTGTAAGAGGAAAGTGTAGCAAATGGCAATTCAATTTGCAAAATTTTCTGAACTACGACTGCTAAAATTTGGGAGTTAAGACACAAGTCACATGAAGAAAGTAGACCATAATGTGACATTGAAGCCAAAGCATAAGTCCACAGGAAAATCACATAGCATTCACTTTCCCCTGCCCCCAACAATTGAGGGATAGTACCCATACAATACTGTAAACATAAGACCACAAGAAAATGGCCGCTATATGTACAATTCCTTTAGAATAAAGGATAAAAAATTATGGATATCTAAGATTTTCATGAAACTGAAAATATTGACTTAAATAGACACAATTGACATAAACAGTTTCTCATTTTTTTTCTAGGTTATGAAGAAATAACATGTACAAAAATGAGCAACACCACTGCATATCTCCTGTTCATTTTGTATTCTTTAATTTTTTTTCACTTCTGTATCGCCTAATTTGCTTCCGAGTCTTAACTTGTTTCTACCAATGAGTACAACTAGATCCAATGTCTCATTCCATCTGCACAGACAAAATTGATTAAAAATATTAGCAGATATAAATGTCATTAAACAAGGATGACAAATTTGTCCTGCATCCACTCTATTTGTACTAGAAATCTTCATGTAACAACAAATGATATAGAGGTGTAAATTCTCTGAAGAAGGCAACAACCAAGTGTAGAGATCTTAAATAAGAGTGGTCACACCATAGGTTTGTTATAATATGATGACAAAAATATATGAGCAATAGCAAGCCTTCTTCACCAACCTGGGTTGTTTTTAGCAAAGTCAATCCTTCAGTGCCGGATGTTACAAGTAATCCACCCCCTTTCTTCACAGCAGCTTCTGTTGTTTGTTTCTCACATCCAAGCTTGAACCCTAAAACCAAAAAACAACGAGAGGGCTTGTGATCAACTTCTAAAGAAAAAAGTAGATATTTTGTTATAGATGGAAATTTCTGATCTAGATCCCAGAACTTTGCTATAATAAAATCCCTTCAACTAAAAGCTAAAGCTAACACTATTATACTAAAAAATGATTTATCTTTTTAACGAAACCAATGCTAGAAATTAATAAGACATGCCCAATGCACATATCATCCATAGTCCATATAGAATTTTATTGCAAGAAAAAAAATTATATTGAAAATCCACCATTTAAGATACATACTTTCATATAAAATTTTACACTACAACATAACACACTATGATCTTCTTCCCAGTATAGTACTCTACATACCATTCTACTTGGGGTTAATTGCAAGACTGCTCATTATAGATGATAAAACAACAATGGCTTATGCTTTATAAGAAGAGAAAATTCAAATCGGCATTTAAAAAATCACAGCTATTTTTTTAACAAAGGAATAATAAACAAACCATGATTATGAGGTTGACCATCAATAGAAACACGCTCCCATGGCTTTTCAACTATTCTGATTATGGTAGTAGAAACCTGCATAGCATGAGCAGGGATGATTTTGTTGCCGAAGATGAAAAATTTATAGAGTAACTAACAAAGGGAAACAGTAAGAAGTAACAAGTAAAATTAGAGCACTAAACATGAATGTACTTTCATTTGACAGCCTAATCGATACTCACCACTGGGTAGAATGAAACAAAGTGTCTACCTAACGGAATGCCAAATTCCTCAACAGACAAAGGTTCAGAACACTCCTTCACTTTTGCATATACCTGTTCACAACAGATAGTTGACTCAACTACGTTATTGATTTCAATTGTTAAGTTGTTTATATATAAAACAGAAAATATCTAGGTAATATAAAAAATCATTGCAAAAGGAGAAATGCAGTGAAAAAATGGGAAGCAAACTAAAGATCGAATCCAAACACACACAAAGAAACAGAACTTGAGCAAACTAAAAACAGCAAACTAAACAGAGCTTTGATTTTTTAATGAGTCCTTGACATCTTCTCAGACCCAAACAATCCTCAATACTGGAAGTTGGTTCCTCTGTGCCGCTTGGAAGTAATTTTGATGTTTATACAGTGAACTCTTCACGAGGTGTGATATTTTCCTCTTGGGTGCTTTGATTGGAAGATACCCATACAATAGTGTAAACATAAGACCACAAGAAAATGGCCCCTATCTGTACAATTCCTTTAGAATCAAAAACTGGATATCTAAGATTTTCATGAAACTGAAAATACTGACTTAAACAGATGCAATTGACTTAAACAAGTTTTTCATTTTTTTCTGGGTTATGAAGGAATAACATGTAAAAAAGGGCAACACCACTGCATATATATAGTTCATTTTGTATTCTATTACTTTTTTTCACTTCTGTATCGCCTAATCTGCTTCCGAGTCTAACTTGTTTCTACCAATGAGTACTGCTTGATCTCATGTCTCATTCCATCTGCACAGACAAAATTGATTAAAAAGATTACCATATATAAATGTCATTAAACAGGGATGACAAATCATTCCGTTAACAATAAAGTCAATAGGCATTTCCGTACTATAAAGTTGTTATAAATTCTGTAAATATTAAAACCTTATGAACTTTGAATGATGTGGAAGCTTAACTTAAGCACAACTTACTAGATACGAGCTGCAATTTTGTGTCTAGCACTACAGATAGCATAATCCAACAATTGATATAAGGCTATTATTATCATATGTAAGACCCATCATCTTCCTGTACCCACATTACAACAGGTCATTGAAACTCACCGAAATCCAACAAAACAGAGATTAGTGTAAAGCACAAAGGACCTATTCACGATCCCCACATCTTCTAGGCACCAATAACATGTAAGAACAGAAACCAACTTAAAACTTCACACCCCGCCCAACTAAAAAAAAAAAGAGATAACAAAGACGGACGGAAGGAGAAGACCTAGAAAGCGGCTCTTGAGGATCGGGAGATGGGCTTCTTCCTATCCTTGTTGCCGTTGGCACCTCCCTTGGCTGTTATCAGCCCCTTCGCGACATTGTTTCTCGCCAAGCAACTAAACCCAAAAGAGAGGCCAGAAAAGTTAGACTAGAGGCAAGACTGCAAGGGATCGTTCCCCACCAAGATCAGACAGGCGACCGGGAAACAAGGTTGCAGAGGAGGGAATGGCCTAAAATGATGGCCTTGGGGAAGAGACGGGAAAGGGAGGTAGAAGAGAGGAGGGCCGATGCAAAGTGGGAGACGGCCAGAGTAGAAAATAACTTGAAACAGAGAGTAGAAGAGAGGTGAGTGAGAGGAAGAAAGAAGAGATGAGGTGGAGGGGGTTTTACGTGGAAGAGGAGAAGGTGTGCTGGAGAGAACCCGAGCTCATGTCACCGGAAAGATCTCACCCAAAACGTCCTTCCATATCTTCCCGCCGGTGACATAGTAGACCAGATAAATAGAGGTGGGCGGGCGGGAGATTTTTGAATGGAGGGAATGGGTAAGTGGATAGAAGGGGAGATGGAGGTAGCGGGAAGTTAGCTCTTCCCGTCATCGTTTCTGTGTCTTCCATTTTGCAACGTGCTGTTCCTTGATTGGTGGCTCATACTGGGCTCATTGAATCAGGGAGCATATAAAACGCTTCCCATGATTTATCATGTTGTGGGCTTGTACGTTGTGAGTCTACGACCATGTAAACCCACTAAGTTATGTTGTGGGCCCTGGATATTGTGGACCAACCATGTGAGACAATGTCATGGTCCCACATGCTCTACAATGTTTTCAGATTATTTTTGCTGTAATTAGAAATAGAAAGGTATTATTAATTTTAAATGTTTCAATAGGTATGATGTAAATTGTAATAACTAATCACAATCACATGAATTTAAAGTAGGCTAGCGGCTATATCCAGGTCAATCCCATGAGGATTAGTTTGATTTAACCTATTTCTAAATCCTTTTCTTAGTTAATTTAAAAGAAAAATTGGTCATATGAGACCAACGCAATGAAAATTTATTGAGAATTCATGTAAAGAAGAACCTTAAGCATTGAATGCACCATTACCACAACTCTAATTTTATTTCTCAATATATAAAATGCTAAATTATGTAGATTTATCTTGAACACCCCATGTTCATGATCCAACACATGCCTTAAAACTTCATAGTCCACATTTGTAGTTTGACACACAAGTTATAATAACTTAAATTAATTATTAGAACTATCTTTGTTAAGACCAAGCTAGTGTTGCCATCTGGTCAAGTTTTGCCAAATTCGAACCCGATACCATTTAAAGAAACTGTAACCCAAACCGACCAAAAAAAACTCGACCCGAGCTCGCGAATGGAGCTACTCACCGTAAGCATATTAAAAAATAGCATTTTCTTAGGAATATACCGTATGTGCAAACACACAAGCTGAAAAATAATAAAACTTCTTACTGTGATTTAAGTATGATTGAAAATATTTGAAATCATATTGAAAACTCTCAAGTAGGCCATTTTACTCGCACACTAAGCTTCATTAGATCCTACAATGTCTGGGGGGTGGTGAGTAAAATACTCAGTAGGCAAATTTATACTCTCCTAAAATAGTATATGACAGTTTCAAAACACATAATATAAATGATACTTTTTATAAAAACAAGGTGTGTCTTTTACCCAAAACCACCGCTAGAGTTTCTTTCTATGTATAAAAAATGCTCCCAAAGTTTGCAAGGTCTCATGACTTGCTATAAATGTCCCACACACGTATTGCTTTCTATGGACTTTGTTGTGGGTACAAAGTAGTAACCTCTTACTCTTCTACAGATCATCGCAAAAATACCTCGCGCTAATAGAGAGAAGAGCTTTCGTGCTAATGGGGCACCAATATCAAGAGAATAGATTCTTCCCATGATAGTGACTACCCTAGTGTGTGTAGCCTTGATAGGTACCATTCGTTAGGGGCTAATCCAGGATTTTGCACTTTGTTAGGAGCTCACGAGGCTACAGTGTATGTCGTGCATTCGATTTTAAATCGGATTATGACTATGCCCTCATCGATTCCATGAAGTTCTATCAGGGCGCCCAACAACAGCTCTAGACAAACAAAGTAATAATGAGTTCCCAGACACATAAAGAGCATTTTTTCTTTTAAAATATTCTATTTCAATGTTTATCTTTTCAAAAACCCTAGTCTTGCCTCTACAAGCCATGGGAGCGTCACTAATAAAGGATACAAATATAGGGTTGGTTGCTTGTCCAACAAGATAGTTACCCTTTCTTCATCCCGTTTTAGTAACTCAATCACCATGATTATATGTATTTTCAAAAATAATTTTAAGAGTCATCTTTATACAAAGAATCATTCTCTAAAACCGCTTTTCAAACATACTTTAGTCCTTTTTAATCTAAACAGTGGCGAAGCTAGATTTTCTCTATCTCACATGATACCACATGTATAATTCATAATCGAATTCAAAGGATAAACCATTTGATGAAATGAATATACGAGGCGGCAATTGAATTACACTATATAAATCATATGATAAGTATATAATCTATATCCTACTTTAATGAATAACCATTCAACAAATCACTTGTGTGTGAAAATCATAAAACATAACTTGAAAGTAACTCTAACACTTAACATGCTAGAGTCATACATATATTAAGTTTAAAAGACAACCAAAGTAAACATTTATACCATAAGAGAGGATAAAAATCCCTACCTCGCTCTCCATGCGAGTTCGAAGATGATGAATAGGACTCCATGAACTTGGACATCCCTTTTCTGGGCTTTAGAGATTTCTAACTAGAAAAATAATCTTGTCATGATGTTCGGCACACTTAATTTAGGTAAGAAAACGTCATGAATGACTCAATTCAGACGTAAAACAACTTAGAATTTGATGAAAGAAGTTTGAATACAAGGTCAAGGGATCTCTTGTAAGGTTTCTTTACTTTGAAGTAATCAAATCTTAATGATACTCCTCCATTATGTAGAACACCTGGGTCACTTTTGAATAGATTAAATTGGATGCAGAATGACTAGAAATAAAGAAAATGAAGTTTAGAGCAGAATAGCCATGAAAACCCATATTTGTAGGCCAGGGCGCGCCAAACCAATGGCGCTGCACCTCCATTTTTGGTGTTGCGCCTGTGAAATTGCGACCGAGTGTGGCTCGATGAATCCCACGCGCGGTGCAGCACATGGGTTTGCCCCGCGACTCGTGGGTCTATTGCACGTCGAGTGCGCCTGACGCACGTTGTGCGGCTGCGTCTCTTGCATACCATTTCTCTTTTTCTTTCACTTCAACAAAACTAACTATTAGCAATGCTTTTAAGCATCACTAATAATACTCTAAATGTCGCTAATAATTATTAGCGATGTATAAAAAATGTCGCTACATATGTCAATAAAACTGGTGTCATTATTACATATAAGCGATGCATACTAAAAAGCGTCGCTAAAAGTATGTATTAGCGGCGCATAACAAACGTCGCGATTAATATATTATTAGCAACATTTAATCATACGCGTTGCTAATAATATGCTAATAGCGACGTTTATTATACGTCGCTAAACAAAATAATGTTTTTATATTTTTAGTAAAATATAATTTTTTTAAAAAAATTAAAACTAGTATTAGCGGCGCTTATATAAACGTCGCTAATGTGTATAATTATTTAAATAAATAATAAAAAAATTAATTAAAAATAAAAAATAATTTATCATAATTAGCGATGCTTAGAGATGCATTGCTAAAGGTATTAAAAAAATAAAAAAATCTCTATTAGCAATGCTCCTATGGAGCGTCGCTAAAATAATTAAATAAAAAAATTTACCAAACCGCGTCACTACCCAAGTGACCCAGTTTGGAAGATTAACCAGGGTCAGCAGTGGCCCGGGTTGCAGGTAACTGCACCCCGCATGGGTGCTGCTGCATCTGTGCAGGGAGCAGCCAGGAGGGTACGGGACTGGACGGTGGGCTAGGGGCTAGATAGTGATGAGCGCATGCACAGGGTGAAGTGTGGCGCTACGCGGGGCAGGACGAGACGACAGGCAAGGGGTTGGACAATGGGAGAGGGCCAGGACTGCGGGGAGTGGCGGGGGATTGCAGGGCGCGGCGGGATTGCGGGGTGCAGAGGGATGGCGGGGCGCGGAGGGATGGCAGGGCTCGGTGTGACTGCGGCATGGTGCGGGACCAAGGTGGGACGGTGGCGGAAGGGGTTGGAAGCAGGCATGATGCGGTGCGGGCCGGCATGTGCGGGCTTGACAACGGGCGAGGGCCGGGACGGCATGCTCGGGGTGGGAAAGCGACAATGGTGCGATATTGTATGGTGTGTGGATGGGGACTGTGGGGCGTGGTGGGACGACAGTACTGCGACATGGTGCGGGGCCGAGGAGGGATGATGGCAGAAGGATGGAGGCACAACGAAGGCGAGGTGGAGAAACTGTGGAGCAGAGGTGGAGATAAATATCGCATGGACAAAATCGCCCGCACGGGTGAACGAAAATTCCCCACGCGGTATTTCGTTTTAGCGACATTTCTTTGGAAACGTCGCTAAAACACATGCCTATTGCGATGTTTCGAACGAAACGTCACTAAAATATTTCCTTAATGCGATGTTTATTCTAAACGTCACTAGATATTTCATGTATTGTGACGTTTGTAAACAAACGTTGTGTGACTATTTGCTAATTTGGTCCCTTCTCTCCCTTACCTGCCTCTCCCCCCCTCTCTCCCCTCACTCTCTCTCTCCCTTTCTCCTTTCTCTCCCTTCCCTTCTCTCTCTCCCCTCCTCTCTCCCCCTTCCCCTCTCTCCTCCCTCCCTCTCTCTCCCCCTTCCCCTCTCTCCTCCCTCCCTCTTTCTCCCCCTTCCTCTCTCTCCTCCCTCTCTCTCCCCCCTCCCTCTCTCTTCCCTCTCCACTCTCTTCCCTCTTCCCTCTCCTCTCTCTTCCCACTCCTCTCCTCTCTCTCTCTCGTCCCCCTCCTCTCTCTCTCCCCTCCCCTCTCTCTCTCATCCCTCCCCCTCTCTCTCTTCCCTCTCTCTCCTCTCTCTCTCCTCCCTCCCTCTCTCTCTCTCTCTTCCCTCTCGTCCCTCTCTCTTCCCTCTCCTCTCTCTCTCTCTCTCTCCATACCCTCTCCTCTTTCTCTCTCTTCCCTCCTCCTTCTCTCTTCCCTCCCCTCTCTTTCTCTTCCCTCTCTTTCCCCCCCTATCCTCCCTCTCTCCACCCGTTCCCTCTCCTCTCTCTCTCTTCCCTCTCCTCTCTATCTTCCCTCTCTCATCTTTCTCTCCTCTAATTCCAAAATTTTGAGATTTTTTATTCTTTAAAATTAATTTTAAAAATTAAAAAAGTTAAATTAAAATAAATTTCTAATAGCGACGTATAGCTCTATACGTCACTATTAGTACACTACATAGCGACGTATATGTCTATATGCCGCTAATACATGTACTAATAGTGATGTATAAAGCTATACTTCACTATTAGTAATTTAATTTAATTTAATTTTTTATTTAAAAAATAAAAAATAAATAAAAAACGAAAATAAAATGAAAATAAAATTCCTCTCACCCTCCCTCTCTTCCCTCCCCTATCCCCTCCCTCTCTCTCTTTCCTCCCCTCTCCTTTCTCTTTCTCTTCCCTTCCCTCGCCTCTCTCTTGCTCACTCTTCCCTCTCCTCTCTTCCCTCCCTTTTCTCTCTCTTCCCTCTCTCCCCTCTCCTCTCTCTTCCCTCTCCTCTCTCTTCCCTACCCTCCCTCTCTCTCTCTTCCCTCTCCTCTCTCTCTCTCATCCCTCTCTATCTCTTCCCTCTCCTCCCACTCTCTCCCCCCTCTCTCCCTCCCTCTCTCCACCCTTACCCTTTCCCTCTCCTCTCACTCTCTTCCCTCTCTCCTCTAATTTCAAAATTTTAAGACTTTTATTCTTCAAAATTAATTTTAAAAATAAAAAAATTAAATTAAAATAAAATACTAATAGCAACGTATGGCTCTATACGTCGCTACTAGTACACTTATTAGCAACGTATATGTCTATACGTCGCTAATACATGTAGTAATAGTGATGTATAGAGCTATATGTTGCTATTAGTATTTGATTTCAATGTAATTTTTTATATAAAAATAAAAAAAATTAATTTTCTGTTTAAAAAATTAAAATAAAATTCCTCTCACCGTCCCTCTCTTCCCTCCCCTCTCTCTCTCTTCCCTCCCCTCTCCTCTCTCTCTGTTCCTTCCCCTCTCTCTCTCTTCTCTCTCTCCTCCCTCTCTTTCCCCCCTCTCTCTCTCCTCCCTCTCTTTCCCCCTCTCTCTCTCCTCCCTCCCTCCCTCTCCTCCTCTCTCTCTCTTCCCTCTCCTCTCTCCTCCCTCTCTCTCTGTTCCCTCTCCTCTCTCTCCCTCACTCTTCCCTCTCCTCTCACTCTCTCTCTTCCCTCTCTCTCCTTCCTCTCTCTCCTCCCTCTCCACCCTTTCCCTCTCCTCTCTCTCTCTCTTCCCTCTCTCCTTTTTCTCTCCTCTAATTTCATAATTTTAAGACTTTTTATTCATTAAAATTATTTTTAAAAATAAAAAATTAAATTAAAATAAAATACTAATAGCGAAGTATAGCCCTATACATCGCTATTAGTACTTATTAGCGATGTATATGTCTATACGTCGCTAATACATGTGCTAATAGCGACGTATATACGTCACTTTTAATATTTAATTTTAATTTTTTTATTTAAAAAATAAAAAAAATAATTTTTTTAAAAAATTAAAATAAAATTCCTCTCACCCTCCCTCTCTTCCCTCTCATCTCCTCTCTCTCTCTTCCCACTCCTCTCCTCTCTATTCCCTCCCCTCTCTCTTCCTTCTCTCCTCCCTCTCTTTCTCTTCCCACTCCTCTCTCCTCCCTCCCTCTCTCTTCCCTCTCTTTTCTCTCTCTCTCTCTTCCCTACCCTCTCTCTCTTCCCTCTCTCCTCCCCCTCTCTCTTCTCCCTCTCTCTCCTCCCTTTCTCCAACCTTTCCCTCTCCTCTCTCTCTCTTCCCTCTCCTCTCCCTCTCTCCTTTCTCTCCTCTAATTTCAAAATTTTAAGATTTTTTATTCTTTAAAATTAATTTTAAAAATAAAAAAAGTAAATTAAAATAAAATACTCATAGAGACGTATGGAGCTATACGTCGCTATTTATACACTTTTAGCGACGTATATGTCTATGTCGCTAATAATTGTACTAATAGCGACGTATAGAGCTATACGTCGCCATTAGTATTTTATTTTAATCTAATTATTTATTTTAAAAATAAAAAAATAATAAATTTTTTTAAAAAATAAAAATAAAATTCCTCTCACCCTCCCTCTCTTCCCTCCCCTATCCCCTCCCTCTCTCTTCCGTCCCCTCTCCTCTCTCTCTCTTCCCTCCCTCTCCTCTCTCTCTTCCCTCCCCTCTGTCTATTCCCTCTCCTCCCTCTCTCTTCCCACTGCTCTCTCTCTTCCCTCCCCCCTCTCTTTCTTCCCTCTCTCTCCCCACTCTCTCCTCCCCTCTCTCTCTCCTCCCTCTCTCCACCCTTTCCCTCTCCTCTCTCTCTTCCCTCTCTCCTCCCTCTCTCCCCCTCTCTTCCCTCTCCTCTCTCTTCCCTCCCCTCCCTCTCTCTCTCTTGCACTCCTCACTCTCTCTCTTCCCTCCCTCTCTCTCTCTTCCCTCCCTTCTCTCTCTTCCCTATCTCCTCTCTCTCCTTCCTCTCTCCACCCTTTCCCTCTCCTCTCTCTTTCTTCCCTCTCTCCTCCCTCTCTTCCCTCTCCTCTCTCTTCCCTCCCCTCCCTCTCTCTTGCTTCCCTCTCCTCTCTCTTCCCTCCCCTCCCTCTCTCTCTTTCCTCTCCTCTCTCTCTTTCCTCCCCCCTCTCTCTCTTCCCTCTCTCCTCCCTCTCTCTCCACCCTTTCCTTCTCCTCTCTCTCTGTTCCCTCTCTCCTCTTTCTCTCTAATTTTAAAATTTTAAGACTTTTTATTCTTTAAAATTAATTTTAAAAAATAATAATAAATTTTTTAAAAAAATCAAAATAAAATTCCTCTCACCCTCCTTCTCTTCCCTCCCCTCTCCTCTCTCTCTCTTCCCTATCCTCTCTCTCTCTCCACCCTTTCTCTCTCCTCTCTCTTGCTCCTCCCTCTCTCCACCCTCCCCCTCTCTCTTTCATTAAATTTTTTATTTAAAAAATAGGTAGTAGCGGCGCATGTGACTATGAGTCGCTATTACTAAGGGTAATAACAAGATATATTACCATGTGTCGCTATTACTAATAGGTAGTAGCGACGTATAGTATATGTGTCGCTATTAGTTTTTATTTTTAATTTTTTTTTAAAATTGAGAATTATTAGCGACACTTATTTGCAACCGTCGCTATTGTTGAAACTGGTAGCGATGTTTATGAAAATGCGTCGTTAATAGTTTTGAATTTTTTTTAAAAAATTTAAAATATAAATCTTTTATTGACGCTTATAAAAGCGTCACTAATATTAGTTTTTTTGTGACGGTTTTTTATATGTCGTTATTATCACTTTTTAGCGATGCATAGTATTGCGATGCTTATTTTGTTGTAGTGTTTCTTTTTTATTTTTTAAATAGTTTATATTTTTAAATAGATGTATCTTTCTACTCCTAACTTGGATTTGCATGTTCTTGGTAATGTTGAGCTCGTATCGACGAGCCCTTAGAAACTAGACTACTCAAGCTAAATTATCATTTATTTTTTAAATGAATTTCATCTATATTGTATGCTTCTCGAGGTCATAACTTTCAACTCCGATGTCTAATTTGAGTGATTGAAGGCTTGTTACACTCGTTATTCAAAGTTCTATCAAGACTTTAAGAATAGTCACTAAATAACCACCTCTAAATAATTTAAAATGATTAAAAATTAAAAAATAGATTTATTAGAGGTGTAAAATCATACCTAAAATTCACGGTCATTACGTTGAAGGTCTTGCTGTTAGGAGTCTTAGAGCATCTCTAATGTGACATGACAAATTGTGCTGTTGGAGAGAAGTATTTGAGATGGTTAAGTGGCTCAATTTGATTAGCAATATGTAAACTCTAATCATAGATGTCAAATATAGTATTTAAAAGAAAAAGTTACAGAAGAAAAACAATAAAAAAATGGTCAAAGGAAAGGTAAAAAGATGAATAAAAAATATTAAAAAGACATCTCCAAAAATAACACCCCAACTAGGGATGCCAGTAGGAAATGGCGCCTAGGTTAGATGGACGATGACACCATTTATCTCATTAATGATGCCATTTAGAAATGACATTATGAGTTGAAAATGCACTTAGGGTGGTGAGATGTTAAAGGTGGTCCCTATTGTGAACTGCTTGGGTGTTGTTTATATAAAGCTAGCAAAAGAGTTCTAAGTTTAGTGAATGCTGAGTATCCTCTTTATCGCACAAAGCATATGACAGTTGATCCCATTAATAGCTTACTTATCAATTCAGGCATAAAGTCGCTTCTCTTGTAGATAAGAACCAGCTTGTATCCTGATTTCGCCTTTTCTTCAGTTTCAAATCTGCCAATCCCTTTCTCTGCCCAATATGAAAGTCTAATTCAATATATCAATATATCAAAGTAGATAGATCTAAATTAACAAATTTTATGCATACCTGAGCACACTAGATAGGAAAATTTAAAATAAAGGCAAGTTAGGTGTAAAAAAAAGTCTTAAATAAATTAGAATTTTTTTTTTAAAACTTTGATATTTCCCTTGTAAAAAACCTTTCTAATTGTCGAAGATTCCAAGTCATCTTAGAATGCATAAATAACATTTAAAAAAGTTGGGCATATTTCCGGACGTTTGGTTATTGTTTCATGACACACATCCACACTTTTGGGCCTGCATCATTTCTCACAATGTTGGTGGGTGTTGCGGACCCATGAGCCTGCGAATAATGGGCCCATATGTAAGTGGGCCATTTTAAAATACCGACATTGACGTATCTAAATACTTGTCGTTCTCCTGCCTGTTGTCCTCTTGCTTCTCTCAAAAAGTTGCATTGTCTTTGGCTCCGACAAGAGAGAAAGCACACGAAAGAAACAAGAATAGATCTGGTTCCATTGAAGATGGGGCAGTAGAGGTGGTCTGCTATTGAATTCGTGCAAGACAAGAGCTGCCGGCACGTTACATTCTCCAAGAGGGGGACCAGCCTCTTCAAGAAGGCGTCCAAGGCTAGCATCTCGGCCGGCCTCCAGACTGCCATTGTCGTCTTCTCCTCCTTCGGAAGGCCTTTCACCTTCGCCCACCCCAGTTCCGTGGACTTAGTCATTGATGGATACCTCATTGGCCAATCCGATTCCGACAATGGGATTGTTAGAAGTGGGCATAGTTATACAGCCAGTTCTCATTCATGTGGGGGATTGTTAGAAGTGGGCATTATGTTAAATGTGTTAAGCCCATATCATTAAGGTGGGTATATTACTTACATGGGCTAAGCCCATAATATTTATGTAGGTCAAGCCCATATTACTTATGTGGGTCAAGCCCATATAGTAAAGAGCCCAAACCTACTTTGTGTTGAATGAGAATCACACATGCGAATTGGTTGAAGAAGTGAATAGTCCCACATCGCCTAGTAGAAGGTGATGGTGTTGGTATATAAGGTATTAGTTTGGCCTTTCAAATTAGGCCCTTGGGCCAACCCACTTTTGTAGGGGAGAGAGAGGTTGGACCAACGCACCTAGGTGGGCTAACTCACACGCGACGCCGCGGCCGGCTTAGTTCAGTTCGCACGTGTGGCCAGCCGGGTTGGGTCAACAAGATAATAATTTTGAGATAAATTCATTTAGTTTGGTTTTCTATTTATTTGGTTTGATTTTCTAATAACCAAAATGGGTCCGGTTTGTTTTCACTAAAGAATGTGTGCTGTTAACGGATAGATGCATCCATTTGAATGCGAAAGGGTGTCTTCAAAGGGATTTCCTATAAAATCATGGAAAATGATTTCTGCACTAATCCGATTTGGGATTTCCGTCAGTTTCTATTTCTATAAGAGCATACATACTGTGGTTTGCTGCATGTACTGTGTTGGAGGTGCTCCTACAGTACGTGGTTGATTGTCTTATCCAGGGAGGCAGACACTCAAGAGTCCTAAGCACCATTAACGAGGGCAAATTCTATCTTAAGGACAGAGCGACTTGCTTGATTCGATCATAATCTTTCTAGTAAGATTTCTCATCACCATATTTACAAAGGTATAAAAATAATAAAAGTTTCTATGAATTTGAGTTTTGCTTTCGCAGTTCAGTAATTTCAAGTCAGTCTTGTGTCATTTCTTTCTTTGTTCTTGTTGAATTCCCAAGTAATGATTTTTGCCATTTAAAATCTCGCTTTGATTTCTTTGGAAAGACAATTTCTTGTTGCAGTTGAATGCTTCCTTCTATAAGATCTGTTATATAGAAGGCTTTATCTGCAGCAAATTGGTTGGTATTGTGTGATTTCATTTCAGAATTCAAATTTAACTGGTTAGATTCCGCGCCACTGGACAGCAACACTTCCCTTGCCAGCTCTAGGCTTTCACCGGTACCAGTGGTACAGGATTTGCTGGCTGGAATTGTGATGTCCTTTCTTGATTGATTTCCTTTTATCTTTGTGAACGTGCCATTATACTCCTTCCGTCATATATTAATAGCTCCAATTCCCTAGAATTATTAACGATAAACTTATCCAGAACTTCGTATGTGGCTTCTTTGTGTTGCTATTTCCCACATTCTTTTCTCTTTTGATTCCATTTTGGCATATGCTGATTGCTAAAATGTGCAATGTGACTTGGGATTGGTTGAAATTTCACTGTAGAGTTGAATAGGTGAACTTAGTGTCTCCAAATTCTGGGGCTGTCATAGTAACATCTGTAAGGGTCGTGACACACAGTGTCATAAAGTATGAGACAGTTTCTTGTTGTGCTTGTTTTAAAATGGACATTCAATGAGAATTCAAATACATTTATTGGGGCACTTTTTCTTCGTGTGTTTATAGTTTGTGCTGTATACTGAAAGTTGTCCGCAAAATTTATAAATCTACCGGAAGGGACTGGTTTTTGCTCAATGAAATAATGCTTCCTTATCTGAAGTTCTCTTCCTTAAGCGAAACAATCACTGAAGAGGGGCGGAGTAAATTAGCTTTAAATTGCACTTAATAAAATATAACGCTGGTGACTGAATATCAAGGTACCAATAAGAAAAAGAAAAAAGGAATGAAAGGGGGCATTATTTGGGAGAGATCACCTCTGTGTGCAGCATTTCTCCAAATATTTAGAATCTGTTAATTGCTGCAGAAATGGATCAGGACATCTAATTCTTCAAGGCCCATATGTGTGCAACAGGTGATATTTACACACAACAACTGCGGATGTTAAAATGAATAACGTCCAGCTCTTCGAGATTTGTGTAGATGTATTTACTAAGGGGCTGTTTGGATAAAGATGATTGGGTGTAACAAATCTTGATTTACCTTAATTTGATTAGTTAAATTCATCGATGAATCGCTTGTATGTTTGGTAATACATATTCTATGAATCTGATTTATAAGAGATTTATACATGAATCATGTTTGGTAAAATCATACAGAAATAAGATTCATGAGTTATAAATTACACATATACCCATTTGAAACAAAAATATATATCAAAACACATTGGGTATAAATCTATAATAAAGTTAACTCAAAATAAAACTACTCATTAAAATAAATCTAATGTTCAACAAAAATAATAAGAGTATCATGTTCTCCAAATATAATTAAGGAGGAATTACATAATGCACTCCAATGGCATCTCGGATTTTATCACGAATGCGACCTATAATAATGTCATCACAAATAATGGGTGGTTCAACATCATGCACTTTGACATTTGGAACCAAGTTATCATTCTCCCACCGCTTGAACAATGCATCTACAAGATCCGAGTCATTTCTTGATCTTTGCCGCTCTTTAATAAAATTATGTAATGCCATGAAAATTAGTACTATTTGACATTGTTTTTCAAAATTATATCTAAGAAAATTTTCCAAAATGACCCAACGCACCATCCACACCCCAAATGTCATCTCCATTCCACATTGATGTAATAAAGATAGAGAACCAAAGAGCTAATCTTCACACTTCCAGCCACGTGACATATTGGCATATACTTTGTTAGCAAAATTAAGAATATTATACTCCTTATCATATAAACATGAATTAATCCTACTATTTAGTTGAGCCTCCCCTAAAAATTACAAGCACATAAAAAACAAAATTTGCATGACCTAATATAATTATAACCAACATCCATAAAAAATTAATTAATATGTCAGTAACAGGATCGAATCCCACTTAGGTCATAAAAAACAAAATTTGCATGTCCTAACTTCTTCCCACTTGGGTCGGTTCACTTCTGTATTTCGTTGAACAGGTTCGAATCAAAGCCACCTGCATGAGCCATGCAATTATGCCGAGTGAATTAACCAAGGAAGATAGAAATGGTCGCAAGGGAAGCAGTACCGGCGCAAGCACCAGAAGCAGAAGCCCATTGCAGGCCCTCCTTCTTAATGATGATTCTTAATGATGAAGCTAGCACCGACGAAAGAGCTAGACACAAGAGCTAAAACAAATCCCTTGAGATTGTCTTCTAAAAAACCCATTCGAGAATCATCTGACTTGATCACTGCAGTCATCAGTCCATTTTCCTTACTATTTCATCTCTTCCCAAGTCGCACCTACTCTAAGAATTTGTGGACTCTAGTTATTCCTATTTACTATTTTATATATTTGTATTTGTTCTTCCCCTTTATTTTCGTTGGCCAGACAACAACACTGTGTTTATGACTGCTGCTTGACACAAGAGTAGTAGCGACCAGTTTTTTTTTTCATGGCGCACTATTGTGGCCATTTAAACACTTGTTCACATAAACAAAAAATATATGCAAATAAGAGATAGTGACAGAAATAATGAATACTAAAATATAATTTCCACCTGGTAGCAGAAAGCAACCCAGATGGGCAATTGTGCTATTCAATACTGGAATCAGTGATAAGAATATCATTTTTTGAAGAATCAGAGTACCTGAATCACAATTAATAATTCATTTTAATGTTAAGAAGAAGCAAGGTGTTCAATCATAGCCCAAGAACATTACTATAATCTACACAAAGCTGCTGGAACCACTAATTCAAACAATATCCCTACTGACCCCATTTAAATCAAGTTAAGTAGTCTCAAGGGACACTCTTTTCCTGCATGCCAATCAGCTGAGTGGCTCAATTCCGCATTAATTTGGCAATTTGAGTAGGTTGAATTCCCTTGATCCTTCAAACAACATGCTAATGGGTGAAATCCCAGCTCAGTTCTCCCAGCTGCAGGAGCTCACCCTTGTCCATATGTTCATCAACAAGTTCCATGGGGAAATTCCTCAGTTTATATCAGAGCTGCCCAATTTGTAGGTGTTGAAGCTTTGGCAGCTGGAAACCTCTTGTTCTTAATATGGTGATAGTTCGCTAACACTAAAAGAAATTATTGATACCCATGTCTAAACAGGCACAAAAAGTACAAAGAAAATGAAACGGAGATACTAAGGCAGACTAGACCCAATAAAAACAGATAAAATGAGCATAAGCAAACACAAGAGAATGCACAATTGCTCTCAATTTCCAAGTGTTTGATACAGAATTAGGCTTCATATGCATTATTAGAATTTTTCCTTCCGCTTATTATTATTATTAAAATTCTAATAATTACCATGAGAATAATAGAGTGATCAAATTCTGCATTCAATAAAAAAGAAATAGTGGTTATGCACAGCTTGCGACAGAACCAAATCAACAGCTCAATACGAACAACCTTTCGTATATACTAATTAAATAAATAATTAATTAATTTTAGTCTAGCATCTACTTGCACTATTAGATCTATTTCAGCTTTGTTCTTTAAAAGGATGCTTTTAGTGACGAACTACTTCACATGTGCTGACGTATAAAATGAAAAAACAAACCATATACAATACAAGACCAACTCAAACTATGGAAAAATAGAATCAGAATTAAAAAAGACGCTAATTTCTTTAATAAGCATAGGAAAAGAAAATATGTTTTGGATCATAATAATCCGTAATATGCATTTAGGAAAAAAATTGAAAGCCACAGTTGCCTAGGAAAGAGAAATGCAATACGTAGTAGCTCAGATAAATTGAAAGAAACGTACTTGCAATATTACAACACTACTTCACCTTTCAAAGAAAAACGAAAGATAAGGGGACAAAAAAAAGGGAAACCAAGTTGGATAAGTAAAATTGCACAAATGATCTATTTGAAACATTATACAACTCCCGTAAAACTCACCCTTCAAGCTTCGACATAATTAAGACACAGTAACAAGATAAAAAAATAGCTGACACAACCAGAATAAACATATTGTATCTATAAGACACAGTATCAGGTGCATCTTCATTATGATATAGTAAAATGCATTAACACCTAATATATGGCCAGGAATTAAGAAAAGAATTATGTAACTACAATTTGCGGTAGCAAACATCGAAACTCAAACTCTTGGATATGTTTCCCATGAAGATCAATCTCTGGCTCATCGTAGAGTATCATATAAAATTGGCAACCAAAACCTCTTTGCTTGAATTTACATTCTAGGAAAGGGAAAAAAGGCAAATTGGAAAAATAAAGACCAAAAACTATTCTAACTCAAACTTATTAGATACTAGTGAATTATACCTAAGACCAGGGGTATATATCAGCAAGCACTTTCTTATAATGCTTTACTATCTCATTCAAACCTTTTGTAATACTCTTAAAGTGGTGAAACCTACGATTGGATTTTTACCGTTAAACCCGTCCACTCGCTACGCTAGTGTGGATTCATGGAATAAATGGGTCTATGCTCTTTTTGACCATGATTGAAGAGACTTTCCATTACAGTTGTAATCAATTTTGGAAGAACTGTTCTAATACCAATCAAGAATTTTTCATTCCTTAGTTAGATTATAATTATGGAAGGGTAAATAGCATTGTCAGCCATAATATAGAGACTAGTAGAGATAATCAGGAGCTATTTTTGGAGACAAGAGCCCTCAAAAGGAGGTGGGATTTCCTGAGCTTTTTTATGGACAGGAATGGGCAACATTCTGTCCAAGGATTCCGAATCAAATTCAGCGGCGACAAAGCAAAATTCAAAATACCTGAACAAATGACATCATGAATGAGTAGAATCTTCCTCAAAGAGTAACGACAAAGACAAAACGAGATAGACTGGATGGGTTGCTAAAGCCAGAGCTGCCGCAGCTGTTGTGAAGAATCGATGAATGAAGATGGAGAAGAGAGGGAAATGGTCAAGGGAAATAGAAGGAATCGCTTCATCACAACTTCGAGATTTTGTAGAGAGAAGTAGAAACTTTCGATCACAGCTTCGCCGTAGGTATCGCAGATATGGGCCTTGATGGATTTGTGTGCGATGACAAGGGTGCGGGTATGGAACTCGATGCCGATGGTGGCCATGGAGGAGGCTGAACTCAGCCACCTCTGAGCCTCCGGCACCACCTTGAGCAGTACACAATGCTGGAGCCTCGATTGCCTGCAGAGCGGAGCTCCGCAGAAATTACTGCACAATCACACCAGCTTTCCTGCATAGCGGAGCTTCAAGGAAATCACACGAGACTCAAAGGGTATAATTGGAAAAAACTAGAAAAACAGATTACCGCCTTTGATTAGTTACGAAATCTCCTCAGGAGGAGATTTCTCAAGAAAGTAAAAACTAATCACAAATCTTGATGAATCCAACAATTCATTGCAAATATGATACATTTAAGAATTTTTGCAACCAAACCTAATTTACAAGATTTCCCCTTAATCTTAGACAAATCTTATTCATGAATCTTCATCCAAGCAGCCCCTAAGTAGAAAAGGAAGTCAGATGTGATTTATTAGTCTTTTTTTTTTGGGTAAGAAAATGATAAAAATTGATTGGTCTAGATAAGTAAGCCCTTGTGAACAATTTTGTGTGGGGCATATTTGTTAAGTCCAATCAAAACTTTTCTACAAGTTTTTGTAGTGTTTTTGGTATGGGGATATCACTATCGGGTTGAGAAGTGATAATAAAATGCAGGAATATATTGTAATTCATGTTCATTCGGGCCATTTTTATTCATTGGAAAAAAGTAATTATTTTTTTATTACCTAAGTTGGAATGTTTTTGCAGCTTCAATTTCTCTTGGTTATTGTTTGTGCAAATGGTGACATTTTGTCCCATAAAGAGGACGGGATTAGTGATGCTATTGGGTTAGGTTTTGGCTCAACTAGAACCCGAACCCTTTACCATTTCTTAATGATAACCCAAATCTATTCCGACCAATGTGTTAAATCTGAACCTAACTTGAATTGTTTAGAAATAATTTTATATTTTCAAAAGTACTATAAGTACTAAAAAATATAAGATTTAAAATAAGAGTTTTTTCTATATCGCATGGCTGAAGAAGCTAATATTCATAAGAGCTATCCCCACTCTATGTGCACTTAATCACCTCCATGCTCATAAAATAAATAAACATGAGTACTTGCATGACACAACTATACAATGAATACCCGAGGGATACCCAAAAACAAAAGAAGATAAACTGCAAACAGGGTAAGTTTAACTCAGTAAGGGTTTAAAAATATTGAGTTCACATTAACAAGAAAATATAATCTTTAAGAAGCATAACATAAACCTTATGCAAAACCGGTATCAATAACATAAGAGAACGTCAAATCCCTTACATAACCTATGCATTCATGTGACATTCATACGCATAATCAAGTGTCATGATCCATATATAACCTGTGTAAATACAAATATCATAATCCGTAAATAAACTGTCATGACTCGTATTTTCAAAACCCTTTTTAACTAAAGGACACACAATAAATTACGATAATTTTTTATCTTTCTTAAATATAAACGAATTAATCCATTAATTATCTAGGACGTGATAACTGGGGTTCACAAATACGAATACCAATACATATGATATTATTATCTATGTTAAAATTCGATAAATAGCAGGTTAACCCTCTAAGTGCAAGTATGTCATCTGTTCGAAAGTAAACAAAAGTAAAGTTGGCTCTCATGTCAGTAATTACTTACAAATTGCAGAAGAAAGAAATTAGATCCCACATAGCAATGTCGTCCTCAATCGCCAATCGACATTCTGATCTCGCTACGTCCTCATCTAAAGAACCTATAAGCAAAAAAGACCAAACTACAACAAAACATCTCCTCCCCTTGGAGGAGCATTTCTAAGAGAACAAAAGTATTATTTAATATTTTTCGGATTGAACTAACATCACCCGATGTTAGTTGCCTACATACTCATCAGACAACATCTCTAATGTTTCCAACAAGATAGGATCTAGACGTAGTTCTGTCTAAAAATTACACCATCCTAAGAAGAATAACATCACATATGTAATGCTTAAGTATTTTCAACCAACCTACATTTTATGCAAGTCCTTTAATCATTCCACTTGTTCTAATTAAACGAGCAATAACAAATAATCTTATTAATTATCTCTCGAACCATTGTTCGATAATTAATATCCATGTCTAATCCGAAAGATAGACAGACATATCAGATGTCAACCTAAGTGACAAATCATACAACTACCATAGACCTTCCTCCAAAGGGAACCATCCATAGTGCGACTTTGGAATCCACCAAAAAGTACCATCACCCATCCTATCCCATAAAGAACCTGACAAGAGTCGAAGGGCATGACCCACAACTGCACTTGAACAAAAGTGGTGGGAGAAGCCAACCAAGCAAGATGTCAGCTAATCCAATTTGTGTACACTAAATAATCCTCAATAGATTGTTGATGAGCCCAGCTCAAGTAGGGTTCCCTCCAACGGGGAGGTGCAATTATATGCTCAAATCAGCAGCTCCTCAATAGAGCTAAAACTCAGGGAACCATTCTGAACCCTATCTTTATCATCAATAAGCAAGGATTATGAATGAATATCCCAAACCCTATTAGTCCTTTCTAGACTATGGTTGAAACTCCTAACTACCATCAGTTCATCAACCAAGGCAAATTGTTAGGTCAAAGGCTTTGTTCACTCTATGAACTAGTCCTAGACCCCTATGAGGTATTTTAGTCTTTATCTTGATTAGATGTTCTTCCCCAATCCAAAACTATATAACCACATTGCTTAATATTTCATTAACTCTTAAGTTAATGATAAATTACTATCACAATATCAATAGCAAACATTAAAACAATGAACAACATAAATAATAGAGACCCACACAAGTCCAAACAAATCATAATATCAAGAATCAAACTTGACAATGATATTTCAAATGTTCGAGATCTCGTGCCCTAACTCTCCTTGGTTAACTAATTAAACTTTTATGAAATTAGTTATAATGCACCTAAAGACATTAAGGTAATTATCTCACATTGGATATGGTCCTCTCCATTCTCAGGCACGACTGTGACCTCTCAAAAGGTTTCAATACCACATTGACCCATTAATTTCATTCGCGCGAATGCGGGCTGGTCTGCATAGGGGTATTTTTGTCATTTTATTCAGGGCTTCCCTAAACCTTGATGGGTCCAAAACTAATCCCAGGGGCACATTTTGATGTTATGAACCTAAGATAATTTTCTTGCTATTTAATGGGTCTTAAACCCCTTAAATTGACCGCGGTTCAATTAATAGTCTTACCTTAACCCCAGGGATAAAACAATTAATTATCTACTTACTAAGATTTTTCCCTTGCTTGTGGCTTGTTCTTAATTTAGGATACATATTAAAATCTCACTGAGATTTTTCTTAATTTTTTAAGTCCACTGATAGGCCTCTAAACCGGAGCCCCTAAGTCTGGTCATTAAACATTATTTTACGATTCAACTCACAAAGGTAAATTGGGTTATTTTAGCACATCTGGAAATTTTCCCAGTCTAAAACTTAGTGAAGACACTCGGAATACTCTCATGGTCATTTGTAATTTTTTTTCAAAATTTTTTGACTACTTTAGCTCACCGAACCAGACCGGGTTCAGAGAGTGTAAGTTAAATTTTTTTGAACCAAACCCAATCAGGTTGGGTTACCCAACCTGGTCTAGGGCGTGATGACCTGCACGCGGGTCATCTTCCCTACGGCCGGCCAGAGGCTAGAAGGCCTCTAGCAGTGCCACCTCTAGAATCCATGTAGGAGCGAGGCCTTGAGCCTGGTTAGATTGCCTGTGCGCGGCAGAACCAATACCCCTGGCCTCGCTGCTGTCCGGCAGAGGCCAAAGGCCACTATTTTTTTCTTTTGCAGACCGTTTGAGGCAGTGCGGTGATAGGCCGCCATGGCTGGGCGATGAGCGGGGCTAGACCAGGATTGTCTTCTTTCAACAATTCCAGGAACCTCAATCTTGCCTCCGGCCAGGGGCTACGCTGCGCTCCTCCGATGGCCACTGTGATATATATATATATTTTTACAGACGGGTAACAGAAGCCCGCCCCTCCCTTAACTGGTCCGGCAATCAGGATGTCGATCGGTGATCAGCCGGCGGTCAACCAACAAGTAACAATCATACTATTCAATAAAATTACATGAATAGTGCATAAATCAGTGTTTGTATAAAGTAAATTTAAAAAACCACCATTAACACAACTTACATTCTAATTTACTTAATAAAATCTCAATTAATCTCGACTGAAAGACTAAGATAGTAATCCTACCTTAATTGTTGATTAGTTGTCAATCTACTGCCACCGGAGCCTCGCCGTTCACCACCTTCTCTCCCCTTTTGGGCAAAAAAGGTCCCCTAATTGTGCCCTAAGAATCCCCTTTTATAAGCATGGTGATTAGGGTTCATAATCCCCTTAGAAGTTGGGCCAACCCTCGTCACTTAGGTAACTTAATTGGGCCTCTAAAAATAAATTTCATCACATTGATTAATTGGGCTCGCAAAAGACTTAAAGGGCCCAAATTCACGTCTAAATCGGGCCCTATGCAATATGTTCAACTTTGAACAGTCATATCTTGTTCATCCGAACGCCGATTCACGCATTCTTGGTGACGTTTTGAAGCTCTTTCAATCTACTTTATAACCACAATTATGATTACTAAGTAAGTTATTTTCATGATAATTTCAAGCGGTCAAATACCCTAGTTTTTACGCATTTAATTTTCAAAACCTAAGAAAAATTTGGGATGTTACACAAACTTTGTGTAAACATTGTAAAACCCCGCTTTTCTGATTACGTTTAACCAAGGGGTTTAAAGTAATTAGTGAATTCTTTGATAAATTATAGAGAGTTTCAAAGGTTTAAACCTATGTATATGAGTAGAGCTCGATGAAACGAGCATAACGAATCAAAGAACGTACAAAATGGAGGTCGAGACTGGAAGTGACAACCTAGAGAAATGAGCAATATAGGTGGGACCCACATCAAAAGCATGGGATATTATGCTTTAAGTGGGCTAGTATCGAAGGGCTTGTCGATACAAGTCCAACAGTACCAAGAACGTGGAAATCTAATTCCGGGGTAAAAAGATACGTGCGTTTGAAGATAAATATATATAAATAAAAGAAAAAAGAAAAAGAAGACAACACGCCGTGGGCGGCGAATGCACGCACACACGGCCCGCATTAACCCAATGCGCAGAAAGTGCATCGTGATGCTTGAATGCCATGATCACTACATGTGAGCCTCGCACCGCGAGCGCGCAGCGCAAATAGCTGAGCGGTTTTGGCGCGCCAGGGGTCTATTTAAACCCAATTTTATCTAGTTTTGAGGGAGAACTTCATTTCCTCCGTTTATGAGCATTCTGAGTCCAATTAAGGACATTTAAGAGTCGTTCTTAAGTAAATCAACTTTATCTACACAATGGAGTGATCCTTTCTTTGAGTTGGAGACTGTATAAGGAGGAAACGCCCCAAGAGAAGGAGAGATCATGCCCGTTGTCCTTGAGCACCGACAAACGTCTTTTTCCTGTTATCGAGCATCCTAACTCCGATTTAGACCGTTCAAGAGGTGTTTTTGACTAAATCGAGCATTCTCTATGCAATGGAGGGGTCATTTCTTCAAGTTGAAGACTATATGAGGAGGAAACATCCCGATATAAGGAGAGGCCCTACCCGTGATCCTCGAGCACCGGAGAAAGAAAAATGGGTTACGAATAAGATGGGGTTCTGTCTTCAGTTGCAGGGTCACAACGAGAGAAGCAATCGGTAGTTGGGGAGGCTTTGTCCTCCACCACTCAGTAAGAGAGGCATCCTTGAGCTAAGGGGAGACTCCGTCCATAGTTCACAAGCACGGAAGGAGAAAGATGTCTTTGAAAAGAGGATGTCCTATCTGTTAGCTAAGAGTACGGAAGGTAAGGAACGTCTCTAAGTTAAGGAATGCTACATCTGCCTACTTTGAAGGAAATTTTGCCCACCATTCCCTAATTCGAAAGGAGGACTCTATGAAGAAATGAACAGCTCCAAACACTACCGCTTCTGATGTCTTTTATAGGCAAGTAAACCTGATCTTCTGTATGAGAATGTGTATACATCTTAAGTAGTTAACTTAGGATGTTAAATTATTTGTAGGCTTACACATCTTAATTAGTGATAATAATATACTAATTAAGATGTATGAATTGTTATGATTTAATATGTTTTGATTTGAATTACTTTATTATGCTTTATCTGCTATGATTTGAAGTGTCCTGCTATGCTTTGATCCTGTGTTCTAATCTACTATGCTTCGATGTGATATGTTTATGTTTTGTCTTGCTCTAGGATAGAGCAAGATGTGTGTGTCCGGGCTCGGCTAAGTGATAGAGCGAGATGTGTGGTGTGTATTCAGTCTCGGCTCTGTGGTAGAGCGAGACCTGTGAACATGTTCCATCTCATTCTCTGGCAGAGTGAGATGAGTGGTGTGCTTGTGGTCTCGACTCAGTAATGGAGCGAGACATATGTATGTGGTTTTAATCTCACTCTCTGATAGAGTGAGATGTGTGATTTTGTTGATTTATTAACTTCCACTTAACTCTGATAGACGACAAGTTTTCATATAACTCTGATTGAATATTAGTATATACGTACTTTAACGTGTATGATTTTGTGATGCTTGTTGTATGTAGTAGCCATTAAGCATAACTATGTTCAGATCCAATCGTATTAGAATAATATTGTGTGTTATCCAATACGTACGTAGGCAACCAATGACAAGGTAATGTTGGCCTGATCTAGATTAATTATAATAATAAGTTTCATTCTGATTTACATGCGATGAACTATGAAGCTTCGTTGTATATATATGGTTATTACAACATGAGTCTATGTATAAGGAAGCCTTAAAGCTCCATAGTGCATAGATGAACATTGTTCCTCTCGCACATAGATGATGATTCCTGGCTTAAGAAAAGAAAAATTTTAATTAAGATGTTTTCTGGGCCCCGGCTAGGGTCGGGGCGTTACAAATGGTATCGGAGCATTAATCTGTTTGCGAGAGTATAATATTTTATTTATTAATTTAATAAAAAATTTGATTTAATTTTTGAAATAATGAGAAATTTCTGTTTGAAATGTGTGGTGATTATTTTGAAATGAATTTCGATTTTAAAGTTGAAGTAAATTTCTGTTCTGGATGTGTTGTTGAATTGAAACTAATTCCAATTTTGAACTTTTGGTTATGCATGTACAATATCAGATTTAATCCAAAATCTAATTTTGAACTTTCTGTTATACACATGTAGCCTTTGATTCAATGCAGACTATGATCTTAAGAACTCGCTTCTCAAGTGGATTTTAATTTTAAATTTTTGTTTGCATGCTTTGTAATAAGTTTTATAAGAACATCAATTTTATGAATTTTGATCAAGAACGATTTGAACATGTCGTTATGATTAAGTCATATTCGATTTTGACTTATAATTCTGTTCTACTGGTATGATATTGAAATTGCATCAAGCCCTAAATTTGATAAATTCTAATTTGTTTAATTAGAAGTAATTTTATCCTATGTATGTGTATTAGATTAAAGGCAAACTTAGACTTTACAGATGTCGATTTTAAATTAGAATTTATTTGGAATATTACTTTGATTGTGTCACATCTAATTTAATATGAATTATAACCAAAGAATCATTCTAGATTTTCATTCACCATGTGTTACATGAGATTTGATGCAAACAACAATTTGATAATTTTCATTTTTCAATTGAAAATTATTTATAGTTTAAGACTGAATGTGTTGCACCATGTTTAATTTTAAAATTTGAATTAAGGGAAAATTATTTAAAGAATAATTAAATTTTTTTTTGACCAATTTGAACCACTTTGGGAAATATTTCTCAAAGTGGTGTTGTTTTTTGCCACGTAGGCGCTAGCTACTTGGCTAGTGCCAGAGTGACTTTTTTTAAAATTTTTATATGATTTCAAAATCAGGTTTAAGTTGATTTCATCCTTCTAAAGGACAAAACCGGTTTAACGTTTATAAGACTTAACCTGATTTCATCCTTTAGAAAGATGAAATCACCTTAAGGCAATTTCGTCCTTCTAAACGACGAAATCAATACACTTCAAAATTTCGACCGTTAGCTTTTGAGAGCCAAAGACGATTTTGTCCTTTTAAAGGACGAAATCAACCTAAGTTGATTTTGTTCTTTTAAATGACGAAATCACGTTAAGTTGATTTCTCCTTTTAGAGGATGAAATTGTATGTTTTAACCCAAATCTCCTTCTCCGTTCTAGATCGCGCTCATTTCTGTGCTCGTTTCGCCTGCCGCCATGCTTCATTCAGCCCTGCCGCCGTGCTTCACTTGGTCGAGGGTTTCTAGTCAGTAGTCTTAGTGCTCGAGGAATTTGCGTAGAACTCGACGATTTCACTCTTCTTCCCCAGAATTCATGAGTTTTTCGTCGTCTTCATTGGAAGTTTAGATTTTTTTTCTCATATGACTCATATTCCTCTCCCTCCCATCTATGGTATTCATAATTTATTATCAAAATCTATGTTAGTTACCTGCTTTCTCAGTTTCATGGATGTTCTTCCATAATGGTTGATTGTGTTTATGTTTATGAAATTAATTATGACTATGGCCTAGCCTTTTATTTTGTTTCAGGATGGTCATTTATGATTTGCATGTTACAATTTAATTTTTTTGTTATGATGTGTTAGTGGAGGTTGTATTCTAGTGGCTTTTAATTTCCTTTGCATTCTATAATTTCGTTGGTTTGGAGTTTTATCATGGGATTGATTTAGCTGGTATTGCAGTCATTTTTTAACTGACTTTTGACGAGGTTTGAAGCTTAATTTTGCCTGGTTTATTTTTTTAATTCAAGTTTAATTTGTTGTTACATTAAGTAAAGTAGTTATTTTGAGTCAATTGCTTAATCCAATATTAATGTAATCTATTGTTTATGAATTGACTAGAAATGGCAGAAGAAGTGGTTAGTTATTGTTAGTAATAGTTTAATATTTTTATCAATAGGGTATATACAATATTTGAAGAAGTGTATGAGAATATATGTTGTCTTCTTTGGATAAGAGAAGAAATATGTAAAGAATTTTATGATTATTGTTCGTTGATATATGAGGCAATTGCTTATTCTAACATTAATTGCTTCATCTAATTTTAGCCTCTTAGTTTTGAGATAATTGCTTAATCTAATATTAATTTAATCTATTATTTATGAATTAAGTGAATAGAGATAGCAAAAGAAATGGTTAGATTTTTACTTAACTATGACGGACCCACAGAAGGATTATTAATTGAGAAACCGTCTACATATGATGAATTTGAGATGCATCAATGAGTTTCACTATAAAATATGCTATTCCAACATATGGATCAAATTCAAGACAAATATGTATAAATGATGATGCATCAATGAGTTTCATGCTTGACCTCTCGCATCACATAATTTGTTTCTACTTATTTCTCAAAAAAGAGGCCCGAGTGCCTAGTGAAAGGCGGAGTAATTCACATTGGAGCTTACATAGGATCTCTCATAGGTGCTCACACAGGAGCTCTGAAAGAAATGTGAACAATGAAAGACATGCAAATGCCGGTGGACGATGAAGAAGAAGGAAATTTATCTCTGACAGTAGCTTCAAATGAACATCATATGTCGCTTGCCCCTATTTACGAAGGAAGTGGACCTAATTAGAGGTAAGGTTTATGAAGTTGTGAATCCTTTTTGAATCTTATAATTATCAATGAAAATTAGGATGTTAAATTTTAAATTTTGTGTGTAATATGGAAGGCACACATTGCATTCACACAAGCCATTTAGCTTTCAAATGTCTCAAGGCGGTGTATGGTATGGAACTCAAAGTTCGATGGGCATTCATTACCCCTACATAGGTGTTGGTCATGCTGATGTTGGACCATCTAATCAAAGGTGAAATATATATTCATCAATGAATATAACATTTTTATGTATATAAAATTTAATACATATGCGATGTTCATATGTAGGGGCGCTTATGTACAGGATGAAGATATTGATGGAAATTAGGCTAATGAAGGTGAAGATAATATTAGCGAAGCAAGTGGAGAAGATTCTGACACAAACGAATAAGGGGTCAGAGGTGAAGAAAGCGCACAATAGATGGTTGTCAGCGAGGAGGAGGATGCGGTGACAATGCTATTGCCACAAATGATATGAATGTGGATGATAAAGAGCCGCCATACTATGAAGTGGAGCCACTCTATGCACACATCATAGATGAGGAGATAGATGTGGTAGTTAATTCTACCATAGATATGGACCAACAAACGAAGATGAGTTATATGTTGGCCGCATCTTTGAGAATAAAGAAACATTTGTTACAACCTTGCAGGAGATTTCCATTCAAAATCATGTCAAATATAAGGTTGTACGAATAAATTTGTCAGAGAATACAGTGAAGTGCGTTGATAGTACTTGCCCTTGGAGAGTTCACAGCTCAATAAAAAGAGCTGGAGGGTACTTTAAATTAAAGACATACAAAGGTGACCACACATGTTGGAATGCCCAGCTTAGCACAGATCATAGGCAGTGCAGTGCCTCCTTTATTTCGAAGGTCATAATGCCCACTATCCAAGATGAATTAACTTTCACAATAGGGGATATTATTCAAAGAATGAAGGAGAAGTTTCATGTTGACATATCTTATAAGAAAGCATCGGCAACATGGAATATGGCAACCAAGGCTTTTTATGGGGATTGGGTGGAATCATATAAATTGTTGCCAATGTACCTCAGGGCGGTGCAAGAAGCAAATCCTAGCACCTACTACCGCTTAGAGGATGATGAAGTACCTCGTGCAGATAGTGGCATGTATAGGAGATTTAAGCGGTTGTTTTGGGCATTTGGGCCATCTATAGCGAGGTTTCGACATTGCATCCCTATGATTGGTGTTGATGCTACTCACTTGTATGGCAGGTATCCTAGTGCTCTTATGGCTGCAACGGCTACAAAAGGAAACAATGGGTTATTTCCTTTATCATTCTGGCTTGTAGGAAAAGAATATGAAGACAATTGGAAATGGTTCTTAATGTAACTGAGGGATCATGTACTGATGGGCATGATGAACATCGCTATCATTTCATATTGACATAAGGGGCTTCAGAAGGTCATGCCTGAGGTACTTCCCGAGCCTATGTACCACCATTGTTGTTGCATCTTATCACATAAAAGCAAATTTTAAGGAGGTTAAAAATTATACATTGATAGACTTGATTGGGGCAGCAGCTTGTGCACTTACAGTAGAAATGTTTGATGCTAAAATAGATTTGATTGGTCAGGAGAGTCATAGGGCAAAACATCTCCTCCTAGGAGGAGATTTGCATCCTGCACAGTGGTCTCTTGCTCACGACGGTTTTAGGAGATTTGGCATAACGACTACAAATATGGCTGAATGTTTAAATAGCATCTTGAAGGGGGGACGAGGATTACCCATGCAGACTTTTGTGTCGGCTATTTTTTATCAGGTCATAAAATTTTTCATTAAAAAATCTTCTGTTGCATCTGCCATGGCCACCCCATATACTCCCAGAGTGGAAGCAATAACTAGAGAACAAACAAGTAAAATTGGGGAGTACATAGTTAATAGGATCAACAACAGTCAGTACGAAGTGATGTCAATTCTTGGCCGAAAGGTTGTGGTATATGCTACAATGCATACTTGTACATGCAACATCCCTCAGGTTTATTTTTATCCTTGCTGACACCTTATTGCCGTGTGGGCAAAGTGGCAAGCGCCGATACAGGCATCACTGTTTTACACATCTTCCACTTATAAAAATGTGTACTTGTCAGAATTTTGTTCTCCTTGTGGTTGGGATTATTGGGAGAGGGGTATGCCTATTGTATTATACCCTTCGAGAGCAACAAGGCAACCCGGACGCCCACGGTCTATTCACATTAGGAATACAATGGATCGTAGAACTATAGAGGGAGATGGTAGAGGAGGATATAAATGCGGGATGTGTAAACAAAGTGTGCACAATAGTAAATCATGTAGAAACCCTTTTGTTGATTGGTAAACAGAACTATAGAGGGAGATGGTAGAGGAGGATATAAATGCGGGATGTGTAAACAAAGTGTGCACAATAGTAAATCATGTAGAAACCCTTCTGTTGATT
This sequence comes from Saururus chinensis, assembly GCA_035235625.1. Classification (NCBI taxonomy): domain Eukaryota; kingdom Viridiplantae; phylum Streptophyta; class Magnoliopsida; order Piperales; family Saururaceae; genus Saururus; species Saururus chinensis. The sequence continues at coordinate 27,726,808 of CP141144.1, forward strand.
GGTAAACATATAATCAATCTTTTTATTTATTCTCTATTTTAGGTATGATTATATGTTCCTAATGATTGATGATTTTCTCTTAATTCTCCGCATATCATATGGATCATGTGTGCCTTCTTATGGGCTAGACCCGATTGATGACAGTGTACTCATACAATAGGAGTCACATTGAAGAGGAGAGGTATGATAACTTTTTTTAAAATTTGTTTTATTTTTTAAGATTATAAATTATGTTGGGTTATAATTTTTAAATTTATTATAGGGCCCCAGGTGCCTTGAGTGTACCAAACATTTTAGATATCTCCACCATTGGCCCATAGATGAGCGTATGTTACCGTATATCAAGTGGGCAGGATTTGGACGTTTCATTCATCTATAGTACGTCCGTCTCGATCGGCCTTTATTGACAGCTCTTGTTGAGAGATGAAAGAGGGAGACACAGAGGTTTCACCTGCCCTATGGAGAGATGACCATAACACTTATGGATGTGGCAGTTCTCTTAGGACTTTGCATTGATGGACTTCCTGTGACGGGCATGATAGGAGGAGGTCACTTAGACTTGTTAGTTAGACTCCTTGGTAGAGCTCTTTCTGCTACTTCCATGGGTGGTAGCCGAGTTAGCCTTCGATGGTTCTTAGGTGAGTTTCGTTAGCTCCCAGCAGATGCTATGGAGATAGTTATCGAGCAGCATGCACAAGCCTCTTTATTACATTTACTTGGGGCCACAATATTTGCGGATACCACGAGCAGTCATATATATGTGGCATATCTCTCCCTCCTTACGGACTTCGACATAGCCGGTGCTTATTCATGGGGCAGTGCTACACATGCATTTTTATATTGAGAGTTGGGGAAAGCATGCCAGGCCATGACTTTTGGGATTGCAGGATGTCTGACCATTCTTTAGGTAAATGATTTCATCACTTTAAATATGTTTTTGCATGTATAATTTCTTACTTTTTTAATAACTTTAATCATATTTTGTGACATAGCTATCGTCGTGGGAGTATTTACACATCGGTTGACCAAGTATTAAGATGGGTCATCACTTAGTCGAGGGTGCTCCATTAGGAGCGAGGTAGGGGATATTTCTTGTTAATACTTAAATTTTTGTAGGAAGGTTTTATTTACTTATGCTGAACTATTTTTAAATTTTAACTCCTTAAGGTGGAATGTTCAGAAAAGGAGAACTGAAAATCCACAAGGAGTCCTCCGATTATATAGAGGGAAGTTAGACCACCAGCAGCCCTATCAGGTAATTTTATTATATGTTGATTTTTTTGTTATGATTATAAAATATGTAAGGTTGTTTAAACTTAATTTTCTTTATATATTGTATAGGTTATTTGGCAGCTATGCTTGTCGGAAGTATTGGCTGCATTACCTCCTATATGCACCGATGGTCAGGAAGTGTGGCTATCGCGAATGCCATTGATATGTTATGAGATTGTGGAGATGTATGTGCCAAATCGTGTAATGCTCCAGTTTAACCTGGAGCAAGTGGTCCCACCTTCTACTGTCGAGTTTGTCCATCGCAAAACTCAACATGGCCACCATATTACGGATTGGGCTATACATCATGCATCATATATCACTGGATGGGAGGATAGGAGAGCCACTGTTATCCATGTGGAGATGGCTACAACATCGTGAGATGTTCGTAGTGCATATATTTAGTGGTATTTACCGATTACACGATGATATATTTTACCACGCAATGATGTAGAGGAGATGTCATATCGGCCTAGGGGTGTGTCTGAGGCAGCTTTGGTAAGTATAACTTTGTTGATTATATAATATTATTTTCTTATTTCTTATTTATTAGTTATCTAATCTTTAAATTATTTTTTTATAGCTTCGTTTAGCACGACATGCATGAGCATTTATGACGCAATTAACACCTATACATCGGGTGAGGACTTGTTAGCATCATGTCAGTCGATGTTTAGGGATCATGATGATGTCCTTCGTTGCTTGCCACTGCTTCAGCCGATGATTACGGATATTCATACACATTATTCTGTTAACGAGGCCGCTTAGACACAGCTGAGGCATGATTCATTTCATGATATTCTATATTCATTAGCAGCGCATAGCTCTCCTCCCCGTTCATCATTTCCGGTCACTGCACATGTAGCTTAGCCAGATCCGATTTTATATTATAGATGACATCGGCCAACTCGTGTTGAGCCATCTATTACTTATGCTGAGCCGGAGCCAGAGCCACATCCGGAGCCAGAGCTAGAGCTGAAGCAGGCAAACCATGAGGAGCTCATACAGCACCGTCGAGGTCGAGGCCAAGGTCAAGGTCGAGGCTGAGGTCATGGTCGAGGTCGAGGCAAAGGTCAAGGTCAAGGATATAGGAGATCATGACATTGAGTGTATTAGCTTTGTTATGTGTTTCTTTTAAACAAAACATTTTATTAACATGTGATGTAATATATTTGATAAACTTTTCTATTTTATGTTTGTTTTTATTAGTTGATGTAAATAACTTTAATGTTATGTTTGTTATGCATGGAATGTATGGAATGAATGAACATGTGTTCGTGTTGAATGAATGAACACGAACAAGGGTTAAAGTTAGCTTAAAATAGTCTTTAAAAAAAATTAATTTGATTTTGTCCTTTAGAAGGATTAAATCAGTACATAAGCTGCTTATGTCCTGCTGGAGATGCAAAGTTATGTGATAAAAGGATGAAATCACCTTAAATGGTGATTTCATCCTTTTTGGCGATTTTGTTGTTTAGAAGGACGAAATGGCCTGAAGGTGATTTTGTCCTTCTAAAGGACGAAATCGGGTTAAGTCTTATAAACGTTAAACCGCTTTCGTCCTTTAGAAGGATAAAATCAACTTAAACCTAAAGGACAAAATCATGATTTTTTTAAAAAAATGCCACATAGGCGCCAGCTGCTTGGCTAGTGCCTGCATGGCAAAAAGCAACACCACTTTGGGAAATATTTCTCAAAGTAGTTGGAATTGGTAAATATTTCTTTAATTATTATTTAAATAAATTTCCCTTAAATTAACTTAAAAATTGGATTTAATATGAACTTTGCTTTTGAACTTTTCATTTTGTATATGTGACATTGAATTTTTATATGAATTATGATTTTATGAATTCTAATTTTTAATCATAAGTTATATGAATATTCTTGTCTGAATATGTTTATGTAGATTTAATTTAGAATTCCAATCTACATGTTTTATGTCGAATTTAAAACGGATTGCAATTTCTCCAAATTTCACTTTTAAATCAGGAATGAATTGAAATTTTGTGTTGCATGTGTGGGCTTATATTTTATGAGTTTTGATTTTGAATTTGATTTGATAGGAAAGTTTGTTTTGAATTGTTTACATGATATTTAAAAATGTTTTTAGCAACTACGATTGCAAATGTGTTTTAAACTATGGTAGAATAACCACAGGGTGACCACCAACCACTCATGGTATGGGACATGATATGCTAGTGGAAAACTCTATGGTTAATTCTACTAGGGTATTACAATAAAATTTTGATTTCAAACTATTTATTTTAGAAAATATTTTTGATTTAGAAATAAATTTATTTTTAAAGGCAGTAGAACAACTTAAGAGTGACTACCAAACACCCACAATATACAAGGTGAGGTGTTAGTGGATAACTCTACGGTAAATTCTACCAATATATTGATAGAAAGCTCAATTATGAAATGTGAGAATTTTGAAAGTTCTCTTTAAAATTTGTGTTGAAAAACAATGGATATTCCAAAGAGAAATCACTAAACACCTATAATATGAAATATTAGGCGTTAGTGGATTACTCTAAGGTTGAATTTGATCATGGATTTGATATGAAAATTAATTTCAAATCTTCTGTAATTTGAAAATGGATTTAAAATTTAGTAAATTTATCTCAATTGCCTATGGAATTGCTAAGAAGAAACAATTAAACACCCGTGGTATGGAACATGAGGTGTTAGTGGATAGCTTCAAGGCTGATTCCACTAGTATATTGAAATGAATTTTGATTTCAAATCTGGTTTAATAAGAAATGTTTCTTCTAAATTTGATTTGACGATGAAGATTTTGATGATTTGGGTCTTCGGACTCTCTAGATAGTTGTTTGGTATAAAGCCCAAAAGCTATCGATTTTAGATACCTACCAAAATGTATCATCGGTTCTACTATGCACAGGTGTGGAGCATCATGGGAAAGTTATCCTTCTAGCCTCCGTGTCCCCATGAATGCAGGGGTAAGTTGTTCGGTATCACAGATTTAAATAAGTATACCCACCAAGAGAAACACTCAATTTTGGCACGCACAGATGTGGAGCATCATGGGAAAGCTCTTATCCTTCTAGCCTCCGTGGTCCCATGTGTGAGGGAGTAAGCCGTTTGGTATTATGGATTTAAAGAAAGATACCCACCGAGATATATAATTGGTTCTGGCATGTATAAGTGTAGAGCATCATGGGAAACCTCTTATCCTTCTGGCCTTTGTGTCCCTATGAGTGCGGGGATAAGCCGTTCAGTATCATGGATTTAAATAAGGATACCCACCGAAAGAAATAATCGGTTCTGTCACAAATAGATGTGGAGCGTCATAGGATGCTCCTATCGTTCTGTCTTCCATGTCCCTATGACTGCGGATGTAAGCCGTTAGGTATCACAACTCTCTGATTTAAGATTGATTTATCAAATTTTGAAATGAATGATATGTCTAAATTTTAATGACATCATATTTCTGAACAAGGATTTATCTAATTTTGAATCAACTATCGAATTTTGTTTATGAACAATCTATCAGATTTTGATGAATGATCGATTCAATGAATTTTCAAAGAATGATATGTCTAATTTTGAATGGCATATCTGATTTCTGAATGATGATTTATTTGACTATGAATTAAGTAGCGAATTTGTACAATATGATTTATCTGAATTTAAATTTATGATTGAATTTTTTTTAAATGATTTATCTGATTATAAATTATCGAATTCTGTTTGTGAATGTTTATTTGATTTTAAGTATTGGCTTATGTTTATATACAATTTATCTAATCTTAATAGGTCGAATTCTATTTACTTTTCCATTTTTTGATTAAATATCAGAGTTTGTTAGATATTATTTTGAATTAGATGTGTTTTGAAGAGTATTTTGGGTGAATTGCGAGGATGCAATTCGTTTGAGGGGAGAAAATGTAATACCCCGCTTTTCGGATTATGTTTAACCAAAGGGGTTAGAAGAAATTTTGAATTTCTTGATAAATTATATAGAGTTTCAAAGGTTGAAACCTCTGTATATGAGTAGAGCTTGAAGAAATGAGCGTAACGAATAAAAGAACTACAAATGGAGGTTGGGACCGAAAGTTACGACTCAGGAAGTGAGCAATATAGGTGGGACCCACTTCAAAAGATTGGGATATACTACTTTAAGTAGTCTAGTATCAAAGGGCTTGTTGATACGAGTCCAACGGTACCAAGAACATGCAAATCCAATTATGGGGTAGAGAGATACACACATTTGAAGATAAAGATATATAAATAAAGAAAAAAGAAAAGAAAAAGCGCCCCTCGCGCGGCCCGCGTTAATGAGATGCGCGAATGCCGTGTACGTTATGTGTAGGTCTCGCACTGTGAGCGTGTGGGGCCAAACGGCTGGCCTCGCTGAGTAAACTACGGCACGGCCGAATTTGACAGCGTGGCACCTCGGTTTCGGTGCGTCGGGGGTCTATTCAAACCCCATTTCTGCCAGTTTTTTAGGTAGAACTTCATTTCCTCCGTTTCTAAGTGTTCTAAGTCTGATTAAGGCTGTTTAAGAGGCATTCTTAAGTAAATCAAGTGTTCTCTATGCAATGGAGGGGTCCTTTCTTTCAGTTGGAGACTGTATAAGGAGGAAACGCCCCAAGAGACGGAGAGGTCCTGTCTACTGTCCTAGAGCATGGAAAAACTTATTTTTATATGTTTCTGAGCATCCTAACTCCAATTTAGTATGTTCAAGAGGCGTTCTTGAATAAATCGAGTGCGCTCTACACAATAGAGGGGTCATTTCTTCAAGTTGAGGACTATATGAGGAGGAAACACCTTGATATAAGGAGAGGCCCTACTTGTCATCCTCGAGCACCGAAGAAAGAAAAATGGGTCACGAATAAGATGGGGTTCTATCCGCAGTTGCCGGGTCAAAACGAGAGAAGCAATCTGGAGTCGGGGAGGTTCTATCCTCCAACACCTAGTAAGAGAGTCATCTCCGAGCTATGGGGAGACTCCGTCCATAGTTCACAACCACGGAAGGAGAAATATGTCTCCAAAAAGAGGATGTCCTATCTGTCAACTCTGAGTATGAAAAGTAAGGAACGCATCCAAGCTAAGGAATGCTATGTCCACCTACTTTGAAGGAAATTCTTCCTGCCATATCCGGATACGAAAGGAGGACGCTCTGAAGAAACAAACAACTCTAAACGATGTCGCTTTCGATGTCTTCTATAGGTAAGGATACCTGATCTTTTGTATGAGAATATGTATATATCTTAAGTTGTTAAATTATTTGTGTGCTTACACATCTTAATTAGTGATAATAATGTACTAATTAAGATGTATGAATTGTTATAATTTAATATGTTTTTATTTGAATTACTTTATTATGCTTTGATCCTTTGTGTTCTGATTTGCTATGCTTTGATGTGGCATGTTTATGTTTTGTCTTGCTCTAGGATAGAGCGAGATATGTGATGTGTGTGTCTGGTCTCAGCTTAGTGATAGAGTGAGCCATGTGTATATTCTATGTCGGCTCAATGATAGAGCGAGACCTGTGAACATGTTCTGTCTCGTTCTCTGGCAGAGCGAGACGTGTGGTGTGCGTGCTGTCTTAACTCAGTAATGGAGCGAGACATATGTATGTGGTTTTAATCCCCCTCTCTGATAGAGCGAGATGTGTGATTTTTTTAATTTATTAACTTTTGCTTAACTCCAATAGATGACAAGTTTTCGTATACCTCCGATTGAATATTAGTATATACGTATTTAACGTATATGATTTTGTGATGCTTGTTGTATGTAGTAGCCTTTAAGTAGAACTACGTTCGGATCCGATTGTATTGGAATAATATTGTGAGTATTATCTAATATGTACATAGGTAACCAATAGCAAGACAATGTTGGCCCGATCCAAATTAATTATAATAATAAGTTTTATTCTGATTTACATGCGACAAATTATGAAGCTTCGTTGTGTGTATATGATCGTTACAACTTGAGTCTATGTATAAGGAAGCCTTGAAGCTCCGTAGTGCATAGATGAACGTTGTACCTCTCACACATAGATGATGATTCCTGGCCTAAGGAAAGAAAAATTTTAATTAACAGATTTTCTGGGCCTTGGCTCGGGTCGGGGCATTACAAACATACCTTACAATCTATACACAAACTATGTGTAAATAGCATTATGATAATCTATACATTATTGATGGAGAAATCCTGGTACATGAAGATACCAATCCTACTAACCAAGCCCTCCTAAGAAGAAAATACCAAAAGCAGTCTACTTACCTGACATTCCTAAGAAGGAAAGACTAAAAGTAGTTGGCAAATCTTGTAAACTAGATTTGCCCCTGCTTAGCTGGTGCACACAGATAAATCAGCTTGGAGTTCACTCTAAAAGTCTCAATAATTTTCTCATTATAGTATTCTGCTCTTCTCACTTAGGGTAGAACTTGGCATTTCAGTTTGAAAAACCCTTCCCTTTCGGATAGAAACCCCACTTTTCAGGTGGAAAATGGATTCATTAAAATCTCCAATATGGCTAATTAGGAAAATTAATCATAGTTAAATATGGTTAATCATGGTTTAACAAATCATTTTTATAATGTACGTGACATAATTCAGATGAACAATGCTAAGCACATGCAAGCATAAGTAGTGTTAAAATAAACAACTCTACCATGAATAAGACATGATTCATACATAGAAAATAAAATTATGTAAGCATAAGTATGCATAAATATAAATGGTCATATTCATTAATGAGCTAAAGTACATGGAACATGGTTCCTACATGAATAATGTAGCATGTATACAAACATTCATATTCAATCATGATAATATTCTATTACTGACATATAAGAGACATAAAGAAATCATCAAAATTTAGATTAAAAATAAGCACATAGTTAATTTATACCTAGTTGATTGACCAGGCACAAAAAAATCAAAACAATAATTTTTGCCATCTAGCTGATGGATTGACCCTCCTAGGCCGATCAATTGGTTAACATGCATTTGTATTCTACCATTTGGCTAATCGATTGGGCGATGGATCAGTTGGCCTAGCAATAGAAAATAATTTTTTCTTACACGAAACCAATTCAAACCAATGTGAAATTCCATAAAAAATCATGAAACTTTAAGTAATAATCATCTAACCCTTAGACATGATAGATCTAATATAACTCATACATATTAATGTCAAAATAATATTAAAGAACCTATTTAAGAAGATTTTAAGCTCACACATCCATATACTTCAAGAACATGAATTCATCCTCAAACATAGTATTAATGTAAGTAAAACCTCATCGAGTAAAAACCCCTTACCTTAAATTAGATTGTAGACCTGTCAATCTCCACAAGCTTAAGGGATCCCTATCTAACAAATTAGGTCACATTAGCCTAAGCAAAAATCTCACATTTTCACCAAATAGAGACTCAAAATAAGTAATAGAAGATAAGTATTTAACCTTCTTGTGCTCAAAACCAAAATTACAAGAGTAGAAGCAAGAGCCCTAAATGTAGGGTTTCAAAATATGGATAAAAGAATGAACTTGAGAAGAAAAATACCTAGAATCTCATTCAAGAAGGAGAAGAACGTGAGATTGAAAATAAAACATAAGAAAACATAGAAGAGATTTGAGGGATTTACCTTAGATTAAACATTCCCTTCTTGGTAGGGGGTAGAGCTCTCCAAAGCCTTCAAAAATCTTAGCCCACCCCATATGGGATGAATGACCATAGCCCAATTATCATTTTGTCTCCCTTCATCATCGCCATAGGCTTTGTGGTTGCAAAGTCCAGCCACTAGCTCTTTCTATTGGAGTCTGCTAAAGTGCCTCAAAAAGTATGCATCCTATGTGCTTCCCTTTCTAATTTTCCTTCCACCTTTTCCCTATCCCCATATGGGTAGTTGGATTTGAAATGACCCATCTGACCACCGTCATTGCTGCCATGGGGAGGTAGAAGTCTCTTCTTTTGTAGATAGGGTAGGAGAATAGACTAAAGAAGTATTCCTTGAGAGTTGTAAAGAAGATGCCCTAATACTAAGGGATCAAATGGTGAAAGACGTGAGGCTAAGGGTAAAATGGTAAAAAAAAATGCTAAAAAATGAACAATTAGAATTTTTATAGAAAATACTAAAGATTTGGACGTCTTCACACCATAACCTTAACTTTGGTAAAACCTTCTATAAAAATAGTGTTTAGCGTGAACTTTTATAAAACCTTCCTCTAAAATAGTGTTTTAGTGTTCAAACACCTTAAGAATTGAAAAATTCGAAGTTGGCCAGACCTAACTCAGATTTGTATAGTACTCCAATTCCTCAACTTGGATCCTTTCTAGCCCAAGCCCAATCATATTATGTATAAATACTATGCCATATTTAGCTCATGTCATACTTGTAGCTCGGCTAATGACCTTTTGGGATACATTGACAAAAAATACTTAGGGTATGTTTGGATTGGTAGAAGTCAGGGGAAAGGAAATAAATCTTCTTAAAATCTCTCAGTTTTTATTGTTTAGTATAATGGGGAAAGAGAAACTAGAGTGAAAAGTGAAAAAAAGTAGATGAAAATCTGGCCAAATATTTTTCCACCCATCAACCCATGGATTTTGGGAGAAAATCATTGTACTAAATACTAATATCTTACTGCTACTACTACCACCACCATTGTCATTGCCATCGCCGCCGCCGCCGCCACCAATGTCACAACCACTATCCCCACCGCTACCGCCGCCACCACCACTACTATCGCCACCACCGCCGCCGTAACCACCATCTCTGCCACAACCTCTGCCATCGCCACCACCACTATCGCTGCCACCACAACCACTATTGTCACCATCGTGCTGCCACCACCACCACTGCTGTCACCACCAATATCACCGCCACCACCATCTCTGCCACCACCTTTTCCACTACCACCACGACCATCGCCGCCACTGCTACCACCACCACTGCTGCCGCCACCATAACTACCACCACCGTAACCGTTATCACCACCGTCACTACTACCACCATCATTACCACCACTGTCACTGTCAATTTTCTCTAACATCATCCTTGTAACCATATAATATAAAATATTTAAAAATCTCCTAGTTTCTCTTTTACCTATATTCACTTTCTCTTTCTCTTCTTTCACATTTCTACCAATCCAAATAGACCTTTAGTTTGGTCCAGCGAAGGAGAGCCTGTATACGATAATGTGGCAGTTGTACAAGTGTTTGAACCTTTTGCCCTCGATCTATGCGACATTTAGAGTCCTCTTCCGTTGCCACCACCCATTCTTCTTCCCAACTTTTTATTAATAAAAAAATATTATCTTAGTATTTTATGGCACACATCCACGATCATTGGGCATGCGTTATTTTTTCGTCGGCGTTGCACACCGATGAGCCCACACACAACGGGCAGATATGTAAGTCGGCCAATTTCAATTTCAAGACACCGCCATTGACGTTTTTGAAGCCTCGTTGTCCTCTCCACTCTCCTGACATCATAATCCTGCCTGTATTCTTTAGTGACAAGCTGCTTTTTGCCTTTGCCTCCGACAAGAGAGAAAGCACGAGAATAATTGATCTATTTGGTCGACGATGGGGCAGCAGAGGCGGTCTGCTATCGAATTTGTGCAAAACAATAGCCGCCGGCACGCCACAGCGGACGAAGGCGCCGGCCTCTGGACTGCCATTATCGTCTTCTCCTCCTCCCAAAGGCCATTCACCTTCGCCTACCCCAGTTCCGTGGGCTCCGTCATTGATGGCTTCCTCATTGGCCAATCCGATTCCAACGACCACGGATTTCACGATGTGAGTAGTTCTTGCTCTTGGGGCTTGGAAGGGTTGGTTCGTCTGGGATTTGGAGGCGTTGGTCTCGTCATATTTTGAGGGAGGAGGAAGACGATGCAATGAGAAAGCTTGAGCTATTTCTTGGTGAGGATAATAAGGTAATTCATGAATGTGCGGCATAAGCTGCGCTGATGAGAGAGTTAGGCTCACATCCTTGACTTCATCGGGTGACTCTGAAGAGACATTCTGACTTCGTTTTTCTATGTTTTAACCGCTCGTTCTCACATTCTTGAACTTGATTTTTTGGGTTTACGAATGGTCTGTTCAAAATGGTAATTCTAGAGAACATGTTGCGTGTCTAATTTCTGTGAGTCTTGTGTCATTCTTGTTTCTTTCTTTTTTGTTGTATTCTCAAGTAATGAATTTTACCGTTTAAAATCTCGCTTTGATTTCTTTTGAAAGACAATTTCTTTTCGCAGTTGAATGCTTAATTCTATAAGATTTGTTATATGCAAGGCTTTATCTTCTGCAAATTGTTTGGGCGTAGATTGATTTCATTTCAGGGTTCAAAACTGGACCGCAACACCTCCTTGACAGCTCTTGGTTGGCACCGGCACCAGTAGAAGGCTCGGCAGCAGCCCAGGTACTGGATTTGCTAGCTTTGATTGCGACGTCTTTCCTAGAATGATTTCCTTTATCTTTGCAAATGTGCCACTATATGTTTGATATAATTCTCCAGAAATATTAACGATGAACTTGATCCAGAACTTCATATTTGGCTTCGTTGTGTTGCTATTTCCTATTATCTTCTGAATGTTAAAATGTGCAATAGTGACTTGCGATTGGTTGAAAGCTCACTGTAGAGTTGAATAGTGAATTAAGTAGTATGTTAAAATTCTGTTGGGGCTGTCGTAGTCATGATGTAAGAGAGACAGTTTCATATTGACATTGAATGAGAATTCAAATATACTTATTGGAGCACTTTTTCTTCCTCTCTGGTTTGTAAGGAAATAAAATATGAATATCATTTTCCTTGTGTTAACGATGATGTTTCATTCCATTAAGAGGATGTGATTAATGATGCCACTCCATCAAGTTTTTGGAAGATTTTGAACCTGAACTCGTTACCATTTCTTAATATTAACATAAATACAATCTAATTAATATGTTAATTATGAACCCAACTTAAACTGTTGAGAATAATATTTTTTACATTTAAAAAAATACTAAATATAAGGTTTTGGCAGATTTTGAACCTGAACCCATTACCATTTCTTAATATTAACTTAAATCCAACCTAATCAATGTGTGAATTATGAACCAGACTTAAACAGTTGAGAATGATATATTTTTTATTTTATAAATACTAAATATAAGGTTTTAAATAATTATTTAATTTTATCTTTAACCCATTAAGAATATTTTAAGAGGTTATCAAAACAAAAAGAATAATATTGGAATTTACTCCTTTTGTTCCACATTAATAGCTCCATGGGTCATCACATGAAAGTTGAACCCAACTCAAATAATTATTCGGGTCCAACTAGAACCCAATATCAACTTATTAGGATTGGGTGAGGTCAAAAACTTCCATATACCTAAGCTGAGTGGCTTTCGTAGTCAGGATGTTCCTATTGCTTGTATAACTCTACCTCAATGGCAGTTTTTGTTAGGTGGCATCAGAGAAAGCTTGGTGGTGAGCTGATCTAGTGAGAGGAAGCTTCGTGGTGAGTGCATTCGGTGAATGCTCCAAGATTCAATTTTTGAGTCCTTCAAGTATCATATAGAAGTAAGTTTATATAAGAAATAATCCACTATTCTATTATTAATTAATAATTAATCAGAACTTTACTTAAGGAAAAACACTGGCTAACCTTTAGGGGCTTTGCCTCTAAGACGTGGCCTTCACACACCCAATAGATCAACATTCCTTTTTTTTTGAATTTATATATAAATGGGGAAATGTAAATACTTTTGAAGGAAGTTTATAATCAAGATCACCACAACCAATATATGACGGAGGAGAAGAAATGCCTCACAAGAGTCTCCTTGCAACGTGCAAGTCACTGGTCGTTTACATTCTTTGGCCTGCATGCAAGCCTAGACAAGGGTCACACACATGCATAGGGTGAGAGAGAGAGAGGAGGGATGAGACACTTCTTTGATCACCACACCAAGAAGCAAGAGGAGGAGGCGGCTCAACCGAAAGATAAGGGAACTACAAACAAACCAAAAGGAAGAGAGGAGACAAGGGGGAGGGGCAGCTAGCTGCTCCTTCACATGGAGACAGAGGGTGAGTAAGTAGGGAGAGAGGGGGCACTAATGCCCTAAGTAGGTATCCTTTTCCTTGTTTGGCTAGGACTCTAGGCCCAATAAGTATCTTCATAATGGGTTTCCTAGTAGTGTCTTGATCGTGACTATAGGCTCAACCTAATTAGCCCATGGAGGCCTAGCACACCCCTCATGGCCATATCCGCGGGGGGAGGGGGGGATCCCTAGAGAGTTCACGTAGGCCCCTCTTTAGGTCGTGCATATATTTTTAAAGCCCATAAAGTGTATGCATACACCTATAATATAACTAGGTCATGGGTCCACTCCCACATACCTTGACTAATAAGAACTTGAACTAATTCACCCTAACCAGATTTCTCATGTGACCAATATGCAGTAAACTCTATATATTGCTCCAACATCTGTAACTATGGGTAAAATGCTCATATTGATTCAACAATACTAACGTCTAGTCATGTTGCCCCTAAACTATAAACATGTTAAACTAACAGATCCATAAGCAAGTTCATAGTGAAAGGATTTGGCAACATCTTGGAAGTAGGAAGATGATTAGGTGTCAACTTTCTATTTTATAGCATGTCAAAAATATATTAGTAATGTACCTCAACATACCTACATTTGGTTTTCATATCCTCATTCTTCAGTTCGACTTAGTAGCTAGATCGATATAATAACTCTAGACAGGAGAATTAGACTAATTTTTTTGCCCCAACCTAACTAGAAATTCTTTAATCCACAATACTTTTGATGCTGCTAAACAACATGTATAAATTTCAGCTTCCAAAGTGGCTTAACAACAATTTTTTTGTTTCTTTCTAGCCCATGCAATGACTGCCACCAAACGTGAAAATATAACCAACAATAGATTTGTTGTCATCTAGGTCCACTATATAGTTAGACTCACTATACCCACTAATGACATACTCTTAGCATGATATGTAAGTCTCATACCCTTAGTACCTAGTAGGTACCTAAACACCCTCTTTATAGCTTGCCAATGTTGCATTCCTGAGCCAACTTGGTATCAACTCAACATGCCACACCCCTGCCATGCCCCCTTGACCCGAGTAGGCCAAAATGGGATAACAAAGGTGTGGCAAGATGAATACTAAACCAAACCAAGGCTAGATAGTACACAACACCCACTTCATGCAAAAATATTTTTTGGAAGATAAAGGAAATTAATTGAAGTCTATTAGTCATTTACAATAACCACGTAAACAAATAGAAAACATAATGGAGTCTCATGCCTCAAAAGGCAATAAATAAATATATGCCATCAAATAAGGCACTCTCACAACATGAAAAGTATCATAGTTATGTTATAAGGTTACAACTATATTGACAAAAGTCTATCCCATTGTATATAAGAGTTATCCTCACTCTATGTGCACCTAATCGCCTCCATGCTTGTAAAATAAATCATCATGAGCACTTGCATGACATAACCTTATAGAAGATCGCAGAGGGATACACCAAAACAAAACAAGACAAATGAAGTAAGTTTAGCTTAGTAAGGGTTTGAAAATATAAAGCTCGCATTAACACCAAAATATAATCCATAAGAAGCATAACATCAATTTCATGTAAAATCGGTGTTAATAACACAAGAGCACGTTAAATCCCTTACACACACAACTTGTGCATTGAAGTGACATATCAATACATATCTTGCATAATCTAATGTCATGATTAATACTCAACCTATGTAAATATAAATATAATAATCCATATACAAACTCTGTGTAAACATGCCTCACAATTTTTACATAAACTTGGTGTAAATAGTATCATAATAATCTATAAATCATTATGGAGAAATTTCAGCACCCAAAGTTAGCGATCTTGCTTACCCGGTATTCTTAAGACGGAAATACCAAAAGCAGCTTGCTTGCTCTATATTCATAAGACGGAAAGACCAAAAGCAATTGGTAAATCTTGTAATTCGAATGTGCCCCTGGTTAGTCGGTGCTCATGGACAAACCATCCTGGAGCTCACTCGATAAGTCTCAATAGCTTTCTCATTATAAAATTATGCTCTTCTCACCTGGGGAGGAATCCACCCTTTCAATACAATAAATCGTTCCCTTTCGGACTAAACCCCCACCATTTTGGATGGAAAACTGATTTATTCAAATCCCAATTACAACTAATCAAAAAAATTAACCCGCCATTTTGGATGGAAAACTGATTTATTCAAATACCTTATACAACTAATCATAAAACTAAAAAATACTACTGCTAATCATGGTCAAACACTATTAATCATAGTTTAACAAATTATTTTTATGATGTATGCGACATGATTAATATGTGAACAATGCTAGGCGCAACAAGCATAAGTAGTCATATAATAAGCAACCCTATTGTGCATGAGACATGGTCCATATGTGGCTAATGAGATCATGTAAGCATATGTGCGCATAAACTTAAATATTCATGTTCATAAATGAGCAAAAGTACATGGAACATAGTTCCTACATGATTAATGTTGCATGTGTACAAGCATTCATACTCCACAGTAGTCATACTCTACTAGTGACATTTGAAAGACATGGAAAAATCATCAAATCCGATTTTAAAAAATAAGAACATAGTCAATTTATACTTAGCTGATCAATCAGGCACAAAAGAATTGTAACCATCCTTTTTGACATTTAGCAAATGGATTAGTCCATGATTAGTTATCATGCATTTGTATGTTGCCATTTGGCTGATTAATCAGCTTCCATGGGCAATTGATTGGTTGGCCCAAAAATAGAAAATAATTCTTTTTCTTGGCATGAAATTGATTAAACTTCCATGAAAATTCATAAAACTTTAAGTAATCATTATCTTACCCTTATACATAATAGATCTAATAAAATTCATACATATCAATGTCAAAACACCATTAAATCACCATTCAAAAATATTTAGGCTCAGACATCTATATACTTCGAGAGCATGAATTCACCTAAAAAAATAGTGTTAACACCCTTCAATCTCCTCTTACCTCAAGTCAAAACACCATTAATGCCTCTTACCTCAAATCAGATTGTAGACCCTTTAATCTCCTCCCAAGCTTAAGGAATCCTTAACTAACAAATTATGTCGTATTAGCCCTAAGCAAAAGTCCTACCTTTCAACTAAATAGAGACTCAAAATTACTAATCGAAGATAGATATTTAATCTTCTTGTGCCCAAAATGAAAATCACAAGTATAAGGAAGAATCCTAAAGGGTTGTTTGGGTGTGGAGTATTTTAGAAATGGAAGTAGAATTTTTTAGAATTAATTCTAATAATTCACCATTGAATTAGAATTACAGTAGGTAATATAAATTTTTAGAATAAATTCGTTCGGGGCATCAGATCCATTTTTAAAACTTTTAATTTATATAAGTCTCTCTCTCTCTTCTGAACTTAGATATGCTCGTTCTTGGTACTATTGCGCTATTAAATTTGAGCCCTAGCAAACAAGATCTCACATGAGTAGGTAATTTTGAACTTTTAAAATGAGCTACATCTATATGGTATGCTTCCCGAGGCTTAAATCAATATGATAGGTAATAATTAAAAACTAACAAAATCTTTTATTATGAAATGGTGGGTTGGGAGCCAGAATTGATTGAATCACCTGACGAGGTAATTTAGTAATTTCGGCAGGAATCGGCCTAGAATTAACTTTCGAGTAGAATTTTTAATTTAGCCCGTGAGTTTAATATCCGTCTAGAAGAGTATAGCGGATCACTAGATTGCCGCTAGTCGATTATCTATGAAGATAAATGCTACGAGTTCTAGCTTTTTTTGTGCAAAATTCTATTACGTGGAGGAAACAAATAAATATTCTCTCAAAGCTCACTCATGTTGTATCAATCAACCTAACTATTAGCATTGAATTTACACATGAACACAATAATTTAACATGAAAAACCCTAACATGGGTAAAAACTACGACAACCAATCAACGACTAAATCAATGCATTAGTAAACAAGACATTACATTGACATAAGCAAACTACCAACCTTTATTTTGACTCTACTATAAGCTCTACTTGTTTAGATCAATGTTGCTGACTTTCAAGTCTTCTCCATCAAGCACATGAAACTTCTTCATCCTTTCTTTGTCTTTGTCTTCTTTTAGCATCTTTACAGAAGCACCTCTTGTTCTTTGACTTTATATTTAAGTTCTTCAATATCTCATTGAATATATGCTACAACTCCTATTTGAAATCTCTGTGTGAAATCTCCTTTAACTCAAAGCTTCATATGAATCCTCCTTCGAAAACAATGTGCAAAAGGTATAAACCTTTTTTTCTCTAATCTTCTCTAGGTTTTTCTTTCTCAAATCTCACAATGTCTTAACCCTTATGTGGCTTCCTAAGTTAGTTTAGGTTTTGAACTTGAATAAAAAAATAAAATAAAACTTGAATAACTTAATTGGGGTAACTTGTCCTTGAAGTGATCGATCGTTCACTGTTTGTTTTGCGCATGATACTTCAAGAGATCAATCGATTCACGAGAACAATTAATCAATATCTATGGACTTCATTTTACATAGGGAAAAATCAAGTGTCGATCGATCATTTCAATCAACTATCTGTCCAGTGATCAATCGTCTTTTATGTAATTTTACCATTTTGCCCTTTTTACCCTAGAACATTCTTAAACCTCTAAAATCACTTTTGAAACTTTTCTAAGTGATATTGGTATGCAAATGTTATCTAAATAAGTTTTAAAAGCCTTCAACTTTCTTCAGTCTTCTGTCTTAATTTATAAGAGCATGTTTGCTCTTATTTTTCAAGTATGTTAATTCTAAATCTGACTTGACCACAGCAACCTCAAATTAGATTCTAAAACTCATACATACATAATGTTTTTAGACATTATTTTGATAAAGAAATCTGCCAATAAACTTAATATGATTCATATATTCTTACAATCTCCCCATTTGGCTATTTCTTATCAAAATACTATGTATTTGAAAATCAAAATAAAACTACAACAATTGTCATAGTTAATTAATTTTTAAATTGTACACAATAACTTAACACTACAAAGACTTAACATAGACTAATTTAACAAAACTAATTATTTGGAATTGAGCTTGAATAGATGATATAACCCCATACTTATCTTGGACACTTAAAATCAAATTGATTTGTATACAGTTGAATTAAATAAGGATAAACACTTTGATTTTCATTAATCACTTCTCCCCTTTTGACATAAATAGATAGAAAGCTAAAGCAATAATTAATGAAAATACTCATTAAAGCTCTAACAAGTTATAACCATCACTAAAAGACATGAAAAATATAAAACAATCAAACTAGCACATGTCATCACATATCCTGACATAAAATCAGTTCACCAAAGGAAACATAAAATGTGATGCAAGTTGGTGTATTCTTTTCGTGCAAACTTATTCAATTCACCAAATGAAATGAATAAGTTTTCACCAAAAGAATATATGAAAAGTGATACAAAATAAATAGAAAACATCTGCCAGTAGCCTCATCATCATCACTTTGCATCCCCTCACTGTTTGCTTGTGGAAATTGGGCTCTGAGCAAGCGATCAACATCTCTAAGCCTCTGAAACACTGCATCTTGAAATACTCTAAACTTAGCAGTAGAAAAAGGTTTATCTGGATTATCCATCAGGCTGGCGCCTCTGCCATTGCATCTCTTGCTCTCTGTGTGGCTCATGACCATTACCTTGATGGTGAGATAATATCCTATGAACGATTACAAGGTCAATTGGTCTCATTCCGATCATAGTGGGATCTACTCTAGGTAATCTAACATGTACTATAGTGAAAATTTGACTCAAGATGTATAGATAGGGTAACATCTCATGTGTGTGCCTATGAAGAAATGCCATAATCCTTAAAAAAATAAAAGAGGGCAGATCCAACTCTAGTTGTGGTTGTGCTAGGATGGGTAGAAGACGTGTCATCATCCTAGCACTCTATATATCATATTGAGCAATGAAATGTAGCAGCCTGAAATCTTGTGTCATAGAATAAGCCAGTAATCCACCTCCAGCTCTTGTCCTCTTGGCAAACAAGTAGACTACTAATCAACTCACTATCAGGTAGGAAAACAATCCATCAAACTGTGAAAATGTAAATTGTCTCCTCTCACAACCAATAACATGAGCAATGATGTTCAATTGTCACTCTCACCTGAACTCTGCCTGCAACTTCAATGAGTGCATCATCATCCTCAAATGGACTAATGCATACCACTGCCTCGCTAACCTAGGGTGCACACTCCAACCTAATGTAGAGATAGAGCTAAAGTACTCCTTCTAATATGGATTGCCCGCAATCCACCCTATAGTTGTATTTAGGGGTCCTCTTGTGATTAATCAGATTCACTCCATCTGACCCACTATTGGATGCCCCTAGGTCCCCTGAGCTTGATTGACTGGTCTTTAGTTTCCTAGCATTCCCAATCTAGATTATATAATAATAAAACAAATTAGGGTTAAGCATAAACTAGAAATAAATAAATGACAATACTAAACGTCCTAGAATTTTAAAAATACCTTGAAATGTGTGCTAACATTCAAATTTTGAATTTTAGTAAACCCTAATTATTTTTGTATCAGAATGACTTTAAATTGGAACCTAAGGAAGAATTTAGTGAGTAGATCAAACTTCCTAACTAGACCAACTGTCAATTTTGATAAAAAAAAACTTTTCATTTTGATAAATCTTCAATTTTGAGCAAAAACTTGAAACTCCCTTTGATTTTTCATGAAATCTCGAATTTTATTGAATAAGATTGCATGAAATTTTAACCAAAGCTTGATCTAATATTTCTAAGAATCCTATTGATTCAAATCTCATAAAAATCCAATACAAAATACTAAAAATCAATTTTTTTTATTATTTTGGAACTAACCTTGGCCAAGAAAAAATATTGGATTTAATGTTAAAATCTAGTTGTTTTTTGCCTACAATTTACTCAAGTCACCTCTAATTCCTCCAACGAACACTTTTGAGAAGTTTGCAAAGAAATGAAGTGTTTTCAAATTTAAATTCATGTTTTTTCCAAAAAAACTCAACCTAACAATCAGTTGCTAGGGTTGATCAATCTTGATTTAAATGCAATTTTTTATTTTCTAAAAATGATAAAATTTTTCAAAAAAAAAAAAGTCCAAAATAAAATCACAAAAATTGCTAAAAAATATTTCAAGACATTACCCATCAAAATAAAAAAAATATGCTCAAAAATTAATTTAAAAATCAAATAATAAAAATAAAAAAAGTTGAGCTTTTTTTTTATAATTTTTTAATCAATTATCTTTTAATCTAAGTGTATCCATAGATTATGTTCATTAATACCTTTCCTTAGATGAGTTAACCACATTGGTATGCGATTATAAATTTTATTATGTTATTTTTAATACACTAATCCTCTTTTATTAATTAAAAAAAAACACCAATGCAGTCAACTCTTCTCTTTTAATCTTGATTCTTGCAAGGTTGCTCATAACCAAACTGATAAAAATTTTGTTTAGATGTTAGTAAAGACTAAATTGACAATTTTTAACTCTCTTTAGCTATAATCTATTTTTTAAAAAAGATAAAACAAACAAAAGCTCATAATCAACATGCTCATGCATTTTTCTAAGTTATGATATTTTTCCTTAATTCATTTTTTAGGGTTTGACTTTTTATGAATCCTCTCTACTTGCATTGTTTATTTTTTCATTCTTGTTTTCATTTATTTTTCTTGATGTCAAGTGGATGAGAGCTTCACACTAGTCTAGGCCAACCTAACTAGATAACCCTTCCCTATCATCTTTACGAGGACAATTCTATTAGCTAAAGAGATAATAAAGTGCATACGACTCATAAACATTGAAGTACATTAAATAATTTATTTTTAAAATTTTTAACTCTAAATAGAAATCTAGCCAAAGATCCTCTCATTTGATCACCTTGACTCTACTAAAATCCAAACGCCTCTATCAACATATTTACAAATTCTCTCTAAATGTTTATACATAAAAGTGACTTGCCTTCACAAAAATATGGTTTTGCTAAAGGGGTAGACAAGCAATTTCTAAAACAAAAGTCCATTTTGCTGCTTTGACCAATGCTAAGTATAGTATCCACCTTCTTCCCACTCTTAAACTCATCTAATTTATCTTTAGAGGACACTAGACTTCTCTTTCTCACTCTCAAAATCTTTCTTAAGATCAAACACCTTTCTTTCAAATTTTTGATTGTAGCACCCCAACTTTTTACATAACTAAAGGTTAAAGTCCTGTCAATTCGTAATCAAAATATGGTCAGGATCAACCGATTACAAAAGAGTAGTTTTATTAATGTACATATTTGTAAAAACTTACAAAAAGTACAAATTAAGGATCAACCTGCCTCGACAAAATCATAGTAAGACAATTGTATATAAAAACTATGTATCGAATGAACTTTACAAAACAAAATCAAAGCATAGATTTTTGAAGTTATATGGGCTATCTTCATGAACAACATCTTCTTCTTTCATACCTACAATGTCTAAGGGTGGGTGAATATTATTATATTTAGTAGATAGGATTAGATTCTATTAACATGGTATAGCATGAAGCAAAATAAAAAATGAATAAAATATTCTTTTAATAATTAATATTTGAAAGTTGAATTAAATTAATTCAAATATCTTTGTTGATTTAAACGGAATTTGAATGTTTTTCTTTCACAGAAAGTCGGATAAAACATCCTTTCACAGAATTCAATAAAATGAGATCAATCATTTGTAATTGGAATTTGATAAATATATCAAGATAAGATAAATCATTATTCATAGAATGCCGCTGATACTGAAGCAACATACACCTGTACTTGTGGGGCAACAGGATTAGAATAAAAGAGATCTTCTCACGATATCTCAATTCATGAGCACGCTATATGACTTAATGGTGGTACCCAGGGGTCATAACTCTGATAGCTTTCGGGATTTATACTAAATAACTATCCTTTAAAACCGGTGATAGTTTTTAGGCTTTATACCAAATAACTACCCTTTGAATCCAAACAAATTTTTTTGTAATGTCATCTAAATAATAATAATATTTTAAAGTCAGTATAACGATGAAATCCCACTTAGAGGTGTATAAGATACTATTATTTCAACGCTTGTTTAACCCTAATACATACCATCTTTTTTGAAATAATCTTCTATGAAATTATTACGAAATCATACGACCTAGTCAAGATTGGTAGTCGGAACCTTATATTTTTCCCGAGCTTAAAAGCGGCGGGCAAAACCTCACCTCGTGCTAGGTCAAAATCTCCTTCCAAGCTAAGAAGTAGAGGATAGAGCCTCCCCTTGTGTTCGGACAAATTTTCCTTTCAAACTGAAAGTGGCAGATGAAATCTCCCCTTATATTGGGACGTATCCTCCTTTCAGACGGAAAGCGAATGGCAGGACCTTCCCGTACCCTAGCTTGTTCCCTGCTTTAGAGTAGATAACATAGAAATGAACCTCTTTACAACATAGAGTACCCTTGAATAAGCTAGGATCGATTTTTGAACGGACAAAATCGAGCGAGAAATGGCTTTAATATAGAGGTTTGGAGTTAAAAACATGGGTTGGAATCAAAAGCGAGAGAAGAGAAGAATAAGGCAAATTGGAAACCCCCTTCATCCTATTTTTGTAGCATTTTAGCACCGTTGGATGTGTATCATGTGTAAAGTTTGGGAATTTTCTAAATTCCCAAAGTCGACAACATAAAATTAGTGTGTTGGACCCCATGACTTTCTCATGAGAATAACTTGATCATTGGTTAGATTTGGTAGTTGATACATACATGGATGGAAAGTAGATATAAAGAGATTTGAAATGTCTCCAAAAATGCACGAATCGGAGTTCGGATGAGGGAGATATGGCTATTCGAAGTTGATCATAACGTGCAGGGCCTGTTTACCCGAACTAGACGCGTAAATTGGCCTTTTAAGTTGCTTTACGGGGCTGATTAATTAATATTTCAAAATTATATATTAAGGGCCCAATTAAGTGGCCTAATTGAGGGAGTTTTCGCCCAACTTACGCGTTGGAAAGGGGCTGCACTAGCCCTGGTCATGGTGGCCTTGGCTCAGGCTGCAGCAACCCTTGGTTCGGCAAGGCCTTGGTGGCAGTGATTATGGTTGCCGTTGTGCAGGCTGTTGGGTCATAAAAAAATAGAGATCTTTTTGCTCTAGGTGGTAGTGGCGCCTAGCCCAACGGGATCGCTGCTTGGTGTCGATCCGGTGAGGATAGCCTCCCGCCCCACAATGGCCGCCAAGGGTGGCACTGATAGAGGCTTAGCTTTTGGCTGGCTGCATTGGGAGAATTTGCAAGGCCCTGGCCGGCCATCAGGTGGTAGTGGGACTAGGCCTGATGGGATCGTCTTCAGGCGGCGATCCTGTTGGTCCTAGCCATCGCCCCACCATGGAGGCCCGGGAGCCTTTGCCAGAGGGCACTCATCGGATGTGGGGAAGTCGATCCACCGTGGGTCGTCTGCACGGGATCAGGTTCGGTGACCCGAACCATGTGGCTCAAGACCTAGTCTGGGTTAAAAAAATAGAAGGGTAGTGAACCTGGGTTTAGTTCAGGGGGCTAAAAATGTAAAAATAATTCTAGAAAAATACTCATGGACCTTGAGAAGTTTTAGAGTATTTAGACCAAGTTTTATAGCTTGAAAAAATCCTAGAGACTATAAAATTACCCTTTTACCCCTTATAATTAAATTACCGTGTCATATTCATTTACCCGATCTTGGGTCTCTGGTTCAGGAGCATATGAGTGGATTTAAAAATTAGATAAATTTCTAGTAAGAGGTTAATGTGTACCCTAAATATTGGACAAACCACATAATCTGGAAAAATCCCAGTGAGTGGATAATTGACCGTTTTGGCCCTAGGTTTTAGGGTAAACCATTAGGCAAACCTGGGTCTGTTCAAGGGGTTCACGACCCCATTATATGCTACAAAAATTATACTGAGTCCATAAAGTCAGGTAGTACCATTGAGCCCAATTTCAGATCCATTAGATGTCATTAAGACCCTGGTCAAAATGATATAAATACCCCTTTGAGTGAAC
This sequence comes from Saururus chinensis, assembly GCA_035235625.1. Taxonomy (NCBI): domain Eukaryota; kingdom Viridiplantae; phylum Streptophyta; class Magnoliopsida; order Piperales; family Saururaceae; genus Saururus; species Saururus chinensis. Next base: position 27,751,215 of record CP141144.1, read on the forward strand.
TGGCCACATTTGTGTGAATGGAAGCGCGAGTCAGTTTCAGATTGGAGCCTTTTGAGAGGTCAATGACATAAGATCAATAGAAGGATAGTGAGATGACTAGAATGACCCAAGGGAGGGTAGCATACCCCCAAGTGGTAGAATTACCCTAATGCTCTTAGGGGCAGTATGTTCTATTTTTGCTGAAACAGATAACTTAGCAACCAAGCGTTAGGGTGCCCTAGAATCACCTTAAATGACATCAAAAGGAAGGAGTGTGACCAATAAGATACATGAAGACCTTGACAGGTCACAATGTCATGGGAAACAAGGGGAAGAACCCTAATTCTCATGGTTTAAGGAAGTGTACTACACATGTCTGCAACCGAGTACATCAATCAACTAGAGTGTTATATATATAACTCGCAGGATGCGCTAGGGTTGTTTACACTCTCGGGCTTGAATTCGCTGAGCCCTAGCCCTACAAATGAGTGTAATGGGCCTCTGTTTATTGTTATAAACTTGTATGACTTGATGCTATTTATGTTGCTTACTTTGGCGCATGCTTTTATTATTGATGTTTGATTTATATTGGTAACTTAAGATGAATGAAGTTTAATTAAGAGACTTTAGTTGCCGTTGGATTGAGGGAAGAACATCTAATCAAGATAAAAACAAAAATACCCTCGATAGGGTTTGGGATCTGTTCATGGAGTGAACGGAGCCCTGACATAGAATTTTACCTTGGTTAATGAACCGAGGGTGGTTATGGGATGTTCTCTGAGTCATAGCTCAGTGGATGAGCTATTTATTGGGCCGATTCTTGATGTGAAGAGGACCCAAGTGGTTAGGTGAATACATGACTGAATGAAAATAATCTAATCTAAGTTTTAGATGTTTGTGGGAGTCAATGGTTATAAGGACCTGAGACTTCTATGATACATTAGTAATGTCTTAGAAGATATTTTCTCCTTGAGTTGGGGAATGGTCGAGATTGTAATACGCTTCTTCATCGCCATGATGGTTTGAGTATTAATCAGAGGGCCTTTACCATGGGTCTCCCGTAGGTCTTCCTAAGACCATATAGTACGTACAAAAAGCGGAGTTGTATGAGCTTTATGGAAGGCTTGTGCTTCTCGCCAATCTATATCCATGAACATAGTTGGGATCCTCTTCCCATATTAGTGGCAAGCTATTAAGAGCCCTAAGGATTTGGGTCAAACTGTTGTTAATAGTTTGCTCCATTAATGGAGTCCTTTGTCTGGAGATTTCTCAAGGGGCGAGTTACTTCTGAGTGAATACATATTTGATAATATTAATTATTGAAAAAGAGTTGTGAGATAATTAATAATGTTGTTTGATATTGCTTGTTAATTAGACAAGTGGAATTAATGAAGGACTTGAATAAAATGTAGGTTAATTGAAAATACATAAGCATGACATGTGTGATGCGATGCTTCTTAGGATAGTGGATCCGATCTTGTTCGAAACATTGGAGATGTTGACCGATGAGTACGTAGGCAACTAACAGTAGGTGATGTTGGCCTGATCAAAAAAATATTAATAAAATCTTTTGCCCCTTTGGAAGCTCTTCTCTTGAGGGCGGACAGGTTCCATTGTTGTTGTTATAGCTATTTGGTTTGGTTGGTTTCAGGTTCTCTAGGCAACGACAAGTGAACCAAGATTGTTGAGCACATGATGAAGTTCAATATTTTTGCAATTCCGGTATGTAAGTATAGCTTTGGTGTGAGTGTCAACTTGTACTTAGATTGATTGGCTGTTCTTTATAAATTTTTTAGGCCTATAATAATATCATATGATTTGATATTTGTATTTGTGAACCCCAATTATTATGACTTGGATATTTAATTGAGTAGTTTGTTTTGTATTTAAGAAAGAAAGAAAATTTTCTCATGACTTACCGGTCATGCTATTTAAAAAGGCTTTTAAAAATCCGGGTCATGACATACATCCAACGGCTATAAAGACATCGTGTTTTAGCACAATGCGTGCGTCAGAGTTGATCACGCAGGCCATGCCAAGCCAAGCCATGGCTTGCTGTTGTACAAGCCATGCCGCAGTGGTATGCAACAGTAGTGCTATTGACACCAATATTTTTTAAAATATTTATTTTTATTTTAAAACAAAATTTAAAACTTCAAAGGGGCACAATTCTTTACCCCGAACTCATATTAACAAGCCCTTTGAAACAAGACCACACATTGGTATACTTTTTCATGAAATTAAAGTGGTCCTTGCCCATGACATGCTTCTCGAGGCTATAACCTATGATCCCGGTGTCCAATTTTTGCGTTCTTAGACTCAATACATTAATATCTAAGATCCCTACAAATAACCTTAAAGCTCATTCAAATGAATTAAGCTCAAAATAGTTCAAATTCAAGAAATATTGTTATTGGGCCCAAAATTTTCTTATGGGCCCAAATGATCAAATTTTTAAAACATAAAAATTCAAGGGCATTCTAGTTATTCAACTCCACTAACCAATTTGCATTTTGAGAAGGCAAAATTAGTTCATCCTCCAAGGCTTTTGGTTTTCTTAGTCAACACTAAAAATTGTTGGAGGAATCCCTTAAACTCATTAGAATCAACCTTAAACTGAGTTAACTTAAAGAAAAGTGGACTCATGAGAATCTTCTTTAGAACTATTATCTTTCACACTTGCATGAAAGATAGTATAGCTCTACAATTATTTATCTTCTTCAAAAGAGCTCTTATCAGAATAAGTTGCTTAAATCACCTTTCGATTTTTGTTATAATCAAACCCTTTTGATTTCTTAGGCTTATCATCAAAAGAATTGTTAGAATTAATGATAGGACAATAAGCAGCAAAGTGACCTAATTTAGCTACATTCAAAGCATTTCAGATTCTTCTTGTCTTGTTTAGTTTTACTCTCATCTCGTTTCTCTCCTTGTTTCTTCCCAAAACTTAGTCATTTATTGACAAATCTAAAATTTTGTGTTTTTGTGAAAATTTGAAGTTCTTAGCTAATAAAAGCATCAGTCTTCATCATTTTCAAACTCTTCATATTCATCTAAGGTGTTTAACACTTTATTTTTCTTAGAAGTTCATTTAGATGCTTTTGGGGCATTTTGTTTTCTCTTAGACTTTTCAGACAACTCATTTTTGTTTACCTTGGACTCTTCTTGCATTTTAAAGGTTCTGAGTTCCCAACCAACTCCTCAATGTCTAAGATGTTAATTTTCTTAGATTTATTAATGGAAGCCACCTTAATTTTGAATTTTGAGGACAAAGACCTTAATAACTTTCTCACAACAAGGTATATAAGTATATGCTTTCCTAGTTGATCACATGCGTTGGCTATGCCTTAAAATTTTTGAATAGTTTTAGAAATTGTCCATTCTTCACCCACTATCTTGTTCTCAGACTCTAGGGTCAATATATATGTAGCTAGACACACCTTCACAATCTCAGTTCCCTTGCTACATTTTACCAATTTCTCCTAATGCAACCTTATTAATACACAATTAGATATCAAACTATAATATGATTTTTCTACAATATTGAATAATGGCACTAAGGGCTTTACTATTTTGATATGCAAGTTTAGTCACATTCTCATCTTATTTAGTTTTCATATTTTAGAATAGAATTATCTTCCTCATCGTTGGTCATTTAAGGTCTACATCCTTTAACAACCACTTTTCAGGCATTCCCATTAAGCTCTTATATAAATGCTCTTATCCAATTTTTTCAAAATGAGAAATTCTAGCCATCAAATAAGGGAAGGCTATTCATTAGATTTCCAAAGTCCCTATGTCCATTCATTAAGTTATTCAAACCAGATATTGATTTTAATCCATAAAAACAACCCAAACACCACAATTTAAGAGCTTAAATCAAGGAAAATTATAAGAATGCAACTAGCAATATAGGGCACATAAATTTGCAAGTTAATCAATTATTTACAAGAGAAAAATAAGTAAAACTTGAGCAAAATTCAGAATTCAAATCCTAGGACAAGAAATCTATCACAATAAATCAAACTATGGAAGTTTAAGCAAGACTATGAAGTAGTAAGCTGCCAAATCGTCATGGAGGAAAATCAAATTTTCAATAATTACGTCTAGAAGAGTATAGGGGATCACTAGATTGGCCCTAGTCCGATTATTTGTGAAGATAAAGACTACGAGTTCTTCTTTTGCTCAAAATTTTTATACTTAGCAAAAAAAATAAATATTCTATAAAAACACACTCACGTTGTATAAATCATCCATATCGTAAGCATTCAATCTACACATGACCACAAAAATTGAACATGGGAAACCCTAACATGGCGAAAAAACTAAGACAACTTATCAACGACTAAATAAATGCACTAGTAAGAAAGACATTTTATTGACACAAGCAAACTACCAACCTTTGTTTTGACTCTAACAAAACCTCCTCTTGTTTAGATTATTGTTGCAGGCCTTCAAGTTTTCTATTTCAAGCACTTGAAACTTCTTCTTCCTCTTTCATTTGTCTTTGTCTTTTTCTAGCCTCCTCAAAGAAGAATTTTTGTTATTTGGTTTTATACTTGAGTTTTTCAATCTCTTATTGAAGATATGCTACAACTCATCTTTGAAATCTCTTTGTGAAATCTCATTTTAGTTTGTAAAAGCTTCATGAATTCACCATTGATTTTCAATTCAAATCTTTATATGAATCCTCCTTAGAAAAATGTGCAAAATGTATAAACCATTTTTCTCTAATCTTATCTAGGTTTTTATCTCTCAAATTTCATAATTTTTTAACCCTTATATAACTTTTTAAGTCAGTTTAGGTCTTAGACTTGAATAAGAAAAGAAATATAAATCATAATGACTTAAGTAGGGTAACCTGTCCTTGAAGTGATTGATCATTCCAAATAGCAATCATTCATTCACTGTTTATTTTGTGCACGATACTTCAACTGATCGATTGATTCACAGGAGTGATCGATCAATAACACTTAGCTTTGTTTTATATATGGTAAAATCAAGTGCCAATCGATCGTTTCAATCAACTTCTAAAACTTGTCTAAGTGATTTTGGTATGCATTTGTGATATGAATAAGTTTAACAAACCTTCGATGTGCTTTAGTCTTTTGTGATGCATAAGAACATATGGAATGAAATTGTGGGTAGTGTAAGAACATATGGTATGCAATTGTGATCCATAAGAACACATCTGTCCTATTTTTTAAGTTTGTCATTTTAAATCTGACTCAACCACAACAACCTCAAATCATATTCAAAGACTTAAGCAAACACAAGGTTTTTAGACATAATTTTGACATAAAAATGAGCCAATAAACTTGACATTTGACTCATATGTTCTTACACCGCCCACCATTTGCACCAAACTATGATTCTAATTATTTTAGACAAAATTGAGTCAGAATCGCTACACAAATTCCACACCCAAACAACCTCTAAATCTAGGGTTTCAAAACATAGGTAAAAGAATAAACTTGAGAAGTAGAAATCCTAGAATTTCATTCAAAAGGAGAAGAACATGGGATTTAAAGTAAAACATAAGAAAACATGGAATAGATTTGAGGGATTTACGTTAGATTAAGTCTTTCTTTCTTGAGAGGGGGTAGGGTTCTCTTAAGTCTTCAAAAATCTTAGTCACCCCAAATGGGAGGAAAGACCAATGTAAGTAAGTGAGCTAGGAATGAGCTCAACAAAGGAATAAATGAACCAAATTAGTAAATGGGGCCAAAATGAATATAACAAGGCCCAAGCTCATCCAAGATGTCAAGTGAAAGTTGGTAGCCTATGAAGTCACTTCCTTAATAAAAAGAATTACATTAAAGTAGCAATAGTTAGTGTGGTAACTTGGTGGATTAAGTTAGACACTAATTTCTTTCAACTAAATTCAAAATAAACCCGAAAAAATTTGTAATTAAACCAAACCATCACACAAAATCAAAGCAAAAAGTAAATAGAAAATAGTAAAACTTTATAGGTCTTACACAACAAGCCTACAACGAAGCTTAAATAAGGTCGAGTACAGATCATGGAATACATCAAATTGTCAATAGCTTGTGCATATGTCATTAACTCTATCTTGAGTTTTTCATCACTACTTGAGGGTGTTATTCTCTTATAAAAAATTATACCCTTGTATACGGGGGATTCAATTATTCTCCAATCAAATGCACGAAAGCGCTTTAGCACACTTTTAATATAAGTTTCTTGAGATATACTAACCTTTCTATCTCTATTAATCTTCATCCATAGGATGTAGAACGACTCACCCATATTTTTTATGTTAAACTGGTTTTGAGCCACTCCTTGGGACTGACTATTAAGCTTGTATCATTCCCCATTTACAAGATATCGTCAACCTAAAGAGAGAATTATATAATTCTACTTCCATTATTGATGGAGGAGACACAATGATCATACTCATTTACTATGAAGCCATACGTACGAATCACCTTATGAAAATTAAAAGTATCATTTCCTAAGAGAGTATTTAAGCTCATACAAAGACTTTATGAGTTTACACACATGTTCCTCTCCAAAAACAACAAAGCCATTAGGTTATTCTATGTAAATCTCCTTTGCTAAATCACCATTTAGGAAAATAATCTTTACATACATTTAGTGTAGTTGTATGTCAAATGGATCTACTTAGCGAATAAACACCCAATAGTTTTGAATCTAGTCACAAGTGAGTAAATATCCTTAAACTCAATGCCCCTGAGTTGTGTGAAACACTTAACTACCAGTCTTATGTATTTATATATTGACCCATCAGCTATATGTTTTTTCTTAAAGATTTATTAATCGCTAATAGGCTTCCTTTCACTAGGCAAGTCAACCTCCTAGACTTGGTTCTTCATAATGGAATACATTTCTTCTGAAATAGCTGCTAGCATTTCTTGGAATTTAGATTATCCATAGCTTGATCATAGGTTAAGGGGTCGTCAGATAGGACTATATCTATTGTTACTTCATCCTTATGTAACATAGCGTAGAAGTCACACTACAAGGTTGATTGTCTTCTTTCTCTTGCCTCCCTTGCTTTAGTTTCACTTCATGGTTTATATCCTATAACCTCCTCAAAAGTAGTAGTGTAGTCTTTCTCTTACTCTGCTTCAAAAAGTTTTACTCTCTTATTATGAATTTCAGGGTTAATGTCTTCTTTTAAGAAATAAGCATCCCAAGATTCAATAACTTTCATTATCCTATCAAAATGGGGCACTATAAACCTATAATCCTTAGAGTATTCACTATATCGTACAAAGTTATATTCTTGTCTTAGGGTCCAATTTTCTTATATGTTGGTATGCCACCTTTTTATATGCCTTAGGCCCCCATAATCTACAATGACTTAAGTCTGGACATATGTTTGTTCATAACTCATATGATGTCCTTTTGATAACTTTAGATAGTATACAGTTTAGTATATAGATTGCGGAGTCTAATACCTCTCCCCAAAACTTAGTTACTAGTTTTGAGTGGTTTAATATTGATCTACCCTTATCTAGAAATGTTTGTAATAAAGAGGACCATAGAAGAGGAGGCAGAGGGGGTGGAGTGCAAAAGCGTCACTGCCATTGCTGCTGCAGTGAGGTAGAGAACTCGTTTTTTGTAGAGAGGATGGGCAAGTAGACTAAAGAAGTATTTCTTGGGAGTTATAAAGAAGACGCCATGACACTAACAGATCAAATGGTGAGAGACACGAGGGTGAGAGTAAAAATGTCAAAAAAATGCAAAAATGAGAAATGAGAATTCTTATGGAAAATGCTAAAGATTTGAAAGTCTTCACACCAACCTTAAGTTTGGTAAAAAAAATCCACACAAATAGTGTTCAACGTGAAATTTGGTAAAACTAACCACGAAAATAATCTTCAACATTCAAACACATTGAGCGTTGTAAAATTTGAAGTTGGCGAGACAACTCAAATTTTATTCCAATTCCTCAACTTGATCCTCATTGCTTGGCTACTGACCCCTTAGGATATGTTGATGAAAAGTACATGGTGGGCCGAACTGGTAGACAATGGCGATGGCGGCTGTAAGGTATTGTACCAAGTGGTTGAACCTTTCGCCAACTCTAGGCCTCAACCTCCCCGATGTTCGGAGTCCTCTGTTACCACCACCTCTTCGTCCCCAACTTTTCATTGAGAAAAAGTGATATTTTTGTTTGATGCCACACAATCACGCTCGTTGGGCCTTTGGGCCTGCGTCATTTGTTCAGGGCGTTGCGGACCCATGAGCCCACACACAATGGGCCCATATGTAAGTCGGCCATTTCAAGACACCGCCATCGACGTATGTAAAGCCTCGTCGCCTTCTTGATTCTCCTCTCTTACATCATAATCCTGCCTGTCTCGTCCTCTGGAGTAAAAAGCTGCTTCGTCTATGCACAAGAGTGTAAACACGAGAAGAATTTGATCTGGTTCGGTTGACGGTGGGGCAGCAGAGGCGGTCTGCTATCGAATTCGTGCATGACAAGAGCCGCCGGCACGTCACATTCTCCAAGAGGCGGACCGGCCTCTACAAGAAGGCGTCCAAGGCCAGCGTCTCGGATGGCCTCCGGACTGCCATTGTCGTCTTCTCCTCCTCTGGAAGGCTCTTCACCTTCGCCTAATCCAGTTCCGTGGACTCCGTCATTGATGGCTTCGTCACTGGCCAATCCGATTCCAACGACTACGGATTCCACGATGGGTCTGCAGGGGAATTTGGAGGCGTTGCTGGCCCAAGTCTTGTCTCGCATTACTGAGATGAAAGAAAATGTTTTGAGGGAGGAGGAAGATGAGGCAATGAGAAAGTTGGAGCTATTTCTTGATGATAATTATCTGATAATTCATAAATGTGCGGCAGAAGCTGCGCTAATGAGAGAGTTGGAGGCGTCCCTCTCTCAGGGGTGCTCACATCCATGACTTCATCTGGTGAGTCCGAAGAGGGACATTCTTGACTTTGTTTTTCCGTGTTTTTACTGCTCGTTCTCGTATTCTTTAACTTAATTTTATTGGATCATAATGGTAATTCTAAAGACCATGTTGATTGTCTAATTTCAGTCGGGTTCCAATGTAAAGAACTTGTTCTGTATTTGATTTTTGAAGCATTCTACCACAATGATTTCTATTGTTAGGAATCTTTGATATTGAGATTGGTCATAAGCTAAGCGAAGGTTTCTATGAATCCGAGTTTTGCTTTTGCAGTTCAGTAATTTCAAGTCAGTCTTGTGTCATTTCTTCTTTCTTTCTTGTTGTTGTATTCCCAAGTTTGCTGTTTAAAATCGCGCTTTGATTTCAATTTCTTGTTGCAGTTGAATGCTTCCTTCTATAAGATCTGTTATATGCAAGTCTTTATCTGTTATAAGATCTGTTATATTCTTTAACTGGTTAAATCCCTCGCCACTGGACCGCAACACCTTCCTTGCCATCTCTAGGTTGTCACCGGCACCAGTAGGAGGCTCGGCGACGTCCTTTCTAGATTGATTTCCTTTATCTTTGCAAATGTACCACTATATGTTTGATATAATTCCCTAGAAATATTAACGAGAAACTTGATCCAGACCTTCAGATGTGGCTTCTTTGTGTTGCTATTTCCCATATTCTTTTCTCTGCGGATTCCATGTTGGCATATGCTGAATGCTAAAATGTGCAATAGTGACTTAGGGATTGGTTGAAAGCTTACTGTAAAGTTGAATAGGTGAACTAAGTAGTATGTTGAAATTCTGTTGGGGCTGTCATAGTTTCATGAAGTAAGAGAGAGAGTTTCTTGTTGGTTGTTTAAAATGAACATTGAATGAGAATTCAAATACATTTATGGGAGCACTTTTTCTTCCTCTGTTTATAGTTTGTGCTGTATAGTGAAAGTTGGCCGCTAAATCTGCAAATCTACTGGAAGGGTCTGCTGCTTGCTTGATGAAATAATGCTTCCATATTTGAACAAGTAGCTAAAGTTGTCTTCCTGAAACGAAACAACCACTCAAGAAGGAAGGAGGAGGAGTAAACTAGTGTTAAATTGCACTAAAGAAAATATAATGCAGGTGACTGAATATCAAGGAGCATTGTTTATGTACCAAAAAAGAAAAAAGAATAAAACTCGGCATTATCTGGGAGACAGAATCACCTCTGTGTGCATCAGCATTTTTTCAAATGTTTAAAATCTATTAATTGCTATGTTTCAGTTCATACTATGCTTTAGGAGCAAACTCAATTTAAGCACAGAAATGGATCAGAACAGCTACAGATATTAAAATGAGCCATGTACGGCTACTAGGGATGGTGTAAATACATTTACAAAGTGTAAAATGTAGGAGTATGCTGGAACTTTTTCTCAATCAATAAAATTGGCCTAAAATTTTTTTTATTTCCAATGTTGGAATGCTTTGTAGTTTTCTTAGTTATTGTTTGTGCAAAGGATGAAAATATTCCTACACCCACTTTCCTACACCTATAGGCTTTACACCACTTATGATTGGATACGAAAAATTGGATTGTCACGTGGGACTTACTTCCCCTATCTACTCAAAGGTGGTGTAACTATGGTGTAGAGAAAATGAAGTATAAATATCATTTTCCTTGTAGAAATGTGGTAATGTTTTGTTCTATGAAGAAGATGGGATTACTGATACCATTGGGTTAGGTTTTGGTAGAACAACCTGTTACCATTTCTTGATGTTTAGTTAAATCCAATTCAACCAATATGCTAAATATAAACCCGACTTAAACTATTTAGAATAATTTTTTTATAGTTAAAAAAATATTAAATATAAGGTTTTAAATAATTATTTAATTTTATCTTTAACCCATTGAGAAAATTTTAAGAAGTTATAAAAAAAAGAATAATAAAAAAAATTACTCCTTTTGTTCTTCATTAATAGCTCCACGGGTCAACTCGCCTTAAAGTTGAACTCAACTCACATAAATTATATGGGTCAAACAAGAACCTAACCTCATCTTATTAGGATTAGGTTGAGTCAAATTTTTTCATACACCTGAACTGAGTGGCATATGCTTGTTGAACTCTACCGCAATGGTAGTTTTAGTTGGGTAGCATCAGAGGAAGCTTGGTGGTGAACTCATAGGATGGAGGTGCCAAAAATCAAAATTTGTGTCCCTCAAGTATAAATCACATGAAAACTTTAATGAAGAGCAAACACTAACTTACCTTTAGGGGCTTTACCCTTAGGAGTGGCCCTCGCACACCCAATAGATCAACATGCCATTTTTTATTAAATCAATAAGTAACTGGGGAATATGTAAATACTTCTTTGAAGAAGTGTATGATCAAGATTACCACAACTCATATAACATGGAAGAGAAGAGATCACCTCATGAGAGTCTTCTTGCAGTGTGTAAGCTTGCTTCAACCCACATGCAGGCCTAGGCAAGGACCATACACACGTAAAGGATGAGAGAGAGTAGGGATGAGACTCTTCCTTGATCACCACACCAAGAATCAAGGAGGAGAAGGCGGCTCAACCCAAGGAGAGGGGAGTCATGACCAAACCAAGAGGGAGAGAGGAGACAAGCAGGGGAGGTGGCTGGCTGCTCCTTCACGTGGAGAGAGAGGGAAAGTGAGTGAGGAGCGAGGGGGCACTAATGACTTAAGTAGGTCTCCCCTTCCTTGTTGGGCCAGGACTCTAGGCCCAATATCTCTCTTTATAATGGGTTTCCTAGTAATCTCTTGATCATGGATATGGGTTCAACCCTATGAGCCCATGGAGGCCTAGCACACCCCTCACGATTTTTTTGTGACTTTCTAATTTTTTAGCTCATTTTTTGACAAGCGAATTTAACGCTTTGGCATATTTGATTCTTTGTATTTTACCCGGTATTTATACTTGTCTAGTCAGATGTGAGATTTAGTCACAACCGTTGGGTTTCGATGTGTCACATAATTTTTTGCTGTGAATTTTGGATATATGACTCGAAAAAAGTGGAATGGGGCATAAGATGATTGTGTGGAAAAAATAAGTATAATCAAGATTGCAGCTCAAAGATTTGTGTTGGTATTTTCTTTCGAGTAATGGAACATCGAGAAGGTACAATTCCTCCGATAGGCCTTATCCATCACCGGATTCTACCACCTCTTGCCAGATTCGGCTTCACCTAGATACCACGAGTCCGGTGGTGTCGGCTAGGGCCGCTGCCACCCACTCCTTGCTCCTCCTCGAGTTGCCCAACTTTACCCTGGGTTTTCACTATTTCAACTTGTGTTTGGATACTGAAGCGGCACTAGTGACCATCTGGTCTCTAGACCACCTCTGTCCCGTCACCTTCGGGTTGGTGACGGCATAGCCGCCACCCTAGATAGCTCTCCGACCCTCCCCCAATCCCTTTTTGCTTTGCCAGTCATGTCCATCTCAACCTATAGGTTATGGACTCCCTCCGATGTGATGCCACTACTGCTTGGTGTCGCCTATCTCCGTTAGAATTGGTTCACCCGCCAACTCAATCATGGCGGTGTTGTCTAGAGCTGCCAACACCCCCTTCCATGCTCCTTGCATTTCACCATTCTTCCCAATTTTCTTCCTTTCTATTTGTTTTAGGTTGCTAGAGCACCGATGATGACGTTTTTAACCACCATCTACCAGACTTAGCTCCATCATGCTGCCATGAGCTTTGCCCCAGCCTGATAGCTCAACCTCTCTGCCCTCCCTTGTTCTTTTTCCCTCTCGCCTAAGCCAAACGACCACTCTGGTTTGGTCTTTGGCCACCGCTGCCATTGGCCAGCTGCCAGAGGCTTTGCCTCAGCCCAATGATGATGTTAGTCTACCCCAACCTAGCCTGGCCGCCTCTTGGCCTCTCTGCTCCTCCACCCACTATATGGTAAGTTTCCTCCCCTATATCTGTTTCGTTTTGCCGTTTTAGGCCACTGCAACATCATTGAATGTTGAACAACATTTGGAACCCTCTAACCGGCCGGTCACAGCTTGGAGACGGTTGGGTTACCACCCTAGCTCAACACCACCCTTCTTTTCCTGCATGAGTTTGATGCCGCCACTATGTTTAGGTTTTGGGTGTCAAATGGAGCCACTATCACCTATATAGTCCACCACCGCCTAGCCATGACTTTGTAGGCTCCTCTAGGGCTTTGGGTTGCCATCATCCAACTACTTGCCCTCTTAGGGGCCCTTCTGCAATGTGTGCATGAGGCCACACATGCATTTCAAGGTTTAGGCGTCTCTTTTGTGCCGCCTAACCATTAGATGTGTTATGAATGTCCTAAGGGCCTATTATTAGGTAATTATGTAATAAGGGGTATTTAGGTAATTAGGTTAATTAGATAATTAGTGTTTTCCTTTAATTATGCTAATGGGCCTTAGGTTCTTGTTAGTGAGCCCACTTAGCTACTATATTTAAGTGTAAGGGTTGTGCCCTGATTTGATTAGGAATGAAGTGAATTATTAATTATTGTCTTGTCTTCTCCCCCTTCTATCTAATGGCCATGTCATCCACTCTCCCCTTTCCTGGCCTCCCTGCGCTGCTCCCGTTCCTTACGCCAGTTACCACGCCGTTGTGGACAACCATCCACAACATTGGTATTGGAGCCATCAATCCTTGGCCACCACACGTGCTAGAGCCGCCGAATCCAGAGTTGCTCACGAAGGTTGTAGAGCGGCTCGAGGATTTGATGAGAATGGTAATGTCCATGATGGCATCTTAGATAGCCAAGGTGACGCCCCACCTCCTCCACAGCCATCTGATTCACCCCCTCCGACCCCGGTTCAAGAAGGAGTCCCTGATTCATTCCCCGACATCCATGGTTGTTTTGGTGATAGCAAGGGACGACAGATTGCAAAAGTGGCCCATCCTCCACAGCCTTGGATTGGTACTGTTGCAAGGGGGGCGGAGGGACTGAGGGGGAGGAAGAATCTCCTATCAATAACCTTGGCATCTTTCCATCGCAACCACCAACTCTTATGCCGCCAGGGACATTACCATCCTCATCAAATCCTCGAGCCTCTCTTCAACCTTCGTGAACAAAGCAGTAAATCTCTGTTTGTGGATCTGACGGCTCTAGCATGTGTGGTGGCCAAGGATTGATGGCTCCATTACCAATGTTGTGGATGGTTGTCCACAGTGTGGCATCCAGCGTAGGGAATGGGAGCAGCGCAGGGAGGTCGGGAAAGGGAAGGGTAGATGGCCTGGTCATCGGACAGAAAGGGGAGAAGCATAGAAGAAAGGGAAGAGGCATAGAAGAAAGGGGAGAAGACAAGACAATAATTAATAATTCACTTCATTCCTAATGAAATCAGGGCATAGCCCTTACACTTGAATAGACTAGCTAAGTGGGCTCACTAACAAGCACCTAAGGCCCATTAGTATAATTAAAGGAAAACACTAATTACCTAATTAACCTAATTTCCTAAACGCCCCTTATTACAACAAGATGGATCTGCCACTGCTTGAGTTGACCACTAGCAGCCTCTAGTTCTCCTTTGGCCTTGGCATGGTACACAATTCCTTCTCCCTTTTAGGGGCCATTAACGACATGAAATCGTGTCCATTGGGTGTTGTCCACAAACAATTTTGATGTCTTGCAGCCGACCGAATGCTTCACAGTTGTTGGGCCTACCTAGACTTTTAGTCGTACTTACCACTTCTTATGGCACGACCCTTTTCCCAGACGCCTTAGTGCTTTGCCATGGATTGCAGATTTTTCTGCATAGACTTCAATCACCCCCATCTTGTCGTGATTACTTCCAGCATTTCCTAAACCTCAGGACATCTGCTCTCTCAGCTAGGTGATGTTTTTGGTTGCCAACATCGCTACTGGCGCCTCCACCATTATGTGCTCATCTTTGAACGTCATGGATGGAGTACGAGGTGAGGAACTTTAAACTTGTAATTTCATGATAGTATGCTTTAAATGTTTAGTAGCATGCTAGGATTGTGTAATTTAATGCTTTTGATGTTATGTGATTATTCGATTGCATGATGTAAGAGGGAAAGGTGATAATTATGGTATGTTTGAATATCCATTGGACATGCATGTAAGCTATAAGTGGATTTAATGTATGTGCACAATGTGTATACTAGTGATGGGTAGCAAGTATGTTGGTAAGCTATGTATGGAATTATGTGTACATTAAATATATGTGTGTGATGGATATATGTATGTATGTTGGCGATACGCAGGTGTGATGAATATATGGGTGTGTGTGGGATAGTTGTATATGCAATGGACAGTGAATGGCGGAAGAAGATTTTGTATGGATTTGGATGTGAATTTATAATCGTATGACAGAAGGCAGAGGATGCAAGTTTGACAGGCAAGGACTGGAGTGGATTAGTTTGGTTTTGATTAGAGTGTATGTTAGGGGTTTAGTAAGTAAGCAGATTTAGGGTTTGAATACTTTATAGGGATTGTTAGATAGTAAGAGGGCACAACATAATTGTAAAAGCATAAATTACATATTATGAAGTGCAAAATAAGAACAACAAGTGAGGTTTTGATAAGAAGTTGATAAATGGAGTGAGACCAAGGAGGTTGTATGGTGAGTTATGATTCCGAGATGGATTGGTTAAGTTAACTATGTTCCCCAATGAACTAAGGTTTCGTAACTGACCCAACTTTGATTTGCTTAGTGGAAAACTACAAGACTAAAGCTTTTTATGGTATAATTATAACCATATAAATTATTTAATTTAAATTTGATTTATTAGCAAAGTTGATATGATCCTTTGTAAATTTGAGACTTGAAGGTTTCAAAGGATTAAGTTCTGTATTTGAGCCAGCTAATGACTAGTCGGCTGAGGTTGCATAGTATTTATTTTGTGAGATGTTATCTTGATATTGTATCTAATCCTAGATGTACGATGCTATGTTGAGAGCGATATATATTTTCGGTACTATCTTTGTAATGTATTAAGCCCAAATGTTTGATGCTCTATAGATATCACTATACATTTTTGCCCTTAGTTAGTCTTGTATGATTCTACCCATATGCGGCACTGTAAGATTCAGCCTAAGAGTGACCCTTTATGATTTTTGCCCTTAATAGGCATTGTATGGCCCTTGGAATGTGGGCATTTGCATGTTCAGGTAAGTATTATGGATATGCTCTTACCTGTTTGACCCTGTGCCCCATAAGCATAGGCGATATTTCCTTTGAAAAAGTCCACGATGTCTAGTTACTCCCCGTAGGTTAAGGTGATGCCCAATTGGCATTCCTTTCTATTTTGACGTTGTAACTTATTAATTATAATGAAATTTAGTTGTCCATAAGATGGGTACGATTATAACAGTATATATGTTTTTTAAGTAAGATTGTAAGATTATGAGCAAGACACTAAGTGCAAGTTTCTAAGTAAGACTGTAAGTATATGTTCTGAGGAAGATTGTAAGCATAAGAATTTGAGTAAGATAGTATGAGTAAGACCATACGAATGTTCTGAGTAAGAATGTAAGTGTAAGAATGGTATGAGTAAGGCTATAAGTATAAGACGAAAGTGTAAAAGTAAGTTTAAGAATGAGAGAGGGTGGGAAAAGGCGATGGGGAAGGGAAGAGGAAAGGAAAGTAGGATGTATCAAGGGAAAAGCATATTCGGTACTTCTTTATGCATATTTAAGTTTCATTTCATGGTATTTTTTTGTTACCATATTCAGGTAGCTTGAGCTTATTGGCAAGGGGCACCTATGTACACATGAATGTTGAGTTTCCTTTTTTAGAATATATCATGTTTGCCTATATGCCTATCTAAATATAACAAGTTTTAATCCTTTTTTTTGGGTATGTTTAATTGTCATGGGGCCCTTTGATCATTTAAATGTGTAATGTCCCATGAAAAAAAAAAGATCTTATGAGGCAAATTTGGAGGATTAAATTGCTAAAATGCAGGGTCTTATAATAACTTTCCCTTAAATATAAGACTATGGGGCCTGCAAAATCAAATTGAAGATGGGTACACCAACTAATAAAAATGGCCAAAAAATTTCTAAAATTACCAAAAATACCTTAGAATTTGGTGGCCAATGGAATTAGGTTGGGTGTAAGGGGACAAAAACCCAAAATTACATAATTAGCATAAAATAAAAACCCTAGCATAAATATCTCAAGTTGCATAAACAAGAATTATCCAAAGTAGAAATTCTCTTGTGTTTTTATAATTTTGCTGGTTAGATTAACATAAATATACATATCCTAAAATAGGTCTCTCAGTAGCTAGCCCATTCAGTTCCAAGTTTCTCACGTGAGAGACTGTGACTCATATAATTAGTTCTTTCGACGGGCCATTTAATTCCAAGTTCTTGTAGGCAAGTCTTCTTGGCGCCCATATGTAGACACAAGTTGTTAGCTAGGGATGCCACTCGGGTCGGGTAAATGGTAAACCCGACCCGACCCTTAATGGGTTGAGTTTAGGTTTTAAAAATAACCTGAATAGCTTATTCGGGTTGGGTTTGGGTTTTAGGTGATCCAACCCGACCCGACCCGAATATAAATATAAATAAAAAATTTATATATTTTTTAACATTATTTTTTAAAAAAATTTAAAAAAATATTAAAATAATATTTTTTATTCTATTCGGGTCGGAGTTGGGTTGGGTTAGGTTTGGGTCATAATTTTATTATGTGATATTGGTTTCGGGTTTGACAAAACCAGACCTGGCGGCATCGCTAGTGTTAGCTGAGGAGCTATTTGGATGCAACTTTGGCATAGAAATAAAAGCCTCTTTCAATAATTTTTCTTTCTTCAAAGAAAAATAAAATAAGACAATGTTTAGATGTATTTTTGTGATGATTTTGAAAAGAAATAGATTTTTAAGATAACTTTTGTTTTTCATGTAAAATGATAAAAAAATCGTAAAATATGCAGTAGTGTATGATTGAGATAGGGGTGGGTATATCTTTTCACACTATTAAAATTAAAAAGGTCATTTCAATGAAAACCCTCCTGAGGGTTACTGAGAAACGGCATTTTAAATCAATTCAGTAAATAGTAATATTAAATATCATTTCATGTAAATAATTATTTCAACCTCAAAATAGCCCATTCAAACCCACTATTACTTTAAAGCCCATTTAAGAGTTTTAAAAGCTGCTTCTTCATGTGGAAGTGACATCAAAATAGCTCTTGAATAAGGTTTATGGTAATATAAAACTCAATAATATGTTTTCTAAAATACCATGAGCTTGATATTGATATATCATGGCATTAGGATTAAGAAAATTAATTTTTTGGAAGATGTGTTACTTCTCCTTCAAAAATGACACATTTAAAGACCATCATGATTAAGATACCTCATGCATAGGGTTGAGAAAATTCATCCTAGTCCATAAACTCAACCTAAATTTGACCCGCTTAACCTACACGTGACTTGATTAAAAATAAGGTTAGGGCTTTAAAATTTTACCTCCTATAAAAAATAGAGTTGGGTTTAGATTTTCTTGTATAACCCACACTATCCGACCTTGACCATATTATTTAAGGATGCTATGGCCTAAGGTGGGAAATTCTAAAAGGAAATTTTTTTAAAATTGTACTTTTTTTACAAGTTTATCTTATTTAATAGTGAATTAGTAACTTTTGTAAGATTTTTATTGTTTTGGACTTGTGTCTTATAATGTAGTAATGCTCCTTTCCTAACTCTCACTTTCTCACATAACACATAGTGTTTGACTTCTATGCATAATGTTGTAATACATCTAAATACTTTCTATGTTTAGCCCCTCCAAAGCTAATGTATAAAATATCAAGTTAACAAAAAAAATTTTAATTAAATAAAAAATTAAAATTATCTACCTATTCAACCCCACCAGAACCAAGTATAATTAGGGATTATATTTTCAACTTATTTAATAATTATGGTTGGGAAGCCGGTCAAAGGCTTACCAGACCCCACCGGATTCCCAACCTTATGTGTGACTGTAAGGCTTGAGATCGTCTGAGGCATTTTTCTTTCTCACGATGGACATCTACCTATGCCAAGATGTGAGCTTAATAAGATTGTACCCTTAAGTATTAATTAAACACATACAGCAACGACTAAAACCTGCTTTACGTCTCCATCATGAATACCAATCTTGTTAATTTCATCAGGTTTGAGGCAGTGAGAAAGAGTAACATGAATCATTTTTTTGTTTCCTTGAAGTAACATGACTTAGATGCCCGCAGAGATTCCACAGTAGCACCAATCAGCATTCCTCATGTGTTAGGCGTCTGAAAATTGGTTACCGGTGTGTACAGAGATGTCTGGTTGAAGTTCATGAGGTCCATTCTTGAGGGGCAGTTAGAAATAATGGCATGACTTCTGTTGCCCCTGCCCTATTTATTCCTCCAATATCTCCCTTGCATCGATGATCTTCTTCTTTGTTTTTTACTCTTCTCGTAATTCCTTTGTATGGCACATGGTTCAGGTAGCGGGCATGTGAGTTCTTCATATCAGGCCGAGCTCGTTGTCGATGTATATTTTGTTAGAAGGATTTTGAGCAACTATACTTTCGTTCTCTTTGAGAAAGTGCTCCCGGTACAAAGATTGGTCCTGGGGCATCGATAGCTGCTCCCAAGACGGAAGTAACAAGATTGACTCCCAATTGTCTACGCATTCGAATGAGGAGTTTTTTTAGAGATATTGGTGTAAACTGTTAGTAAGGGTAGTTCAACCCTTAATTAAAGAGTGGCCGGACCAGTGGAAGCACGGTGGGATGGGGGTGGCAAACCAATAAAAAATCAGACTTTATGATTAAACTACAACAATCATGCATAAAACTCAAATAAATGAGCAATAAACATATCTAATAAAATAGATCATGTAATTAAGAATACAAATTGGATCAAAACCATACTGACTTGGGCTGTCCAGCCCTTGCACGTCCTCCAAAAGATCAGCCCGCACACACCAATCTCAAGGGAAAACAAGTTAATGGAAAGGACATTACCTATAGGTGCAGATCCCTCACAAACCAATGCTTGGATTGAAAAACCAGTTTGGCATCCCCAAAGCCCTCCTTTCATGTCCCAACCAGCAAGGGGATTCTCCTCCTTTAATAGCCATGCCAAGAGAGCTTGGGAGAGGATTAGAGAGGGGCGGCCAGCAACAAGCTCTTCCCAAAGCAAGAGGAGCCGCACCAAGGGAGAAGGAAGGGGGCAGAATTGGGAGAGAGGAAAAGGGAGTACGACAACCTAATTAGTTAGGGCTTCTCCTCTCTAAGAATCCCTTAAATACCCCTCACTAATCCTCTTCTTAATGGGGTTAAGGAAGGGCTTCAATAAACGGACCTATGCTAAATTTTCTTGGTTTAACTAGAGGGTCATACGCAACGGGAGCGAGCTCCGTCTCTCAGAGTCTACGAAGGCCTGAACCCCCTGCACACAGCCAAGCCCGTGATAGGGTCGACCCCTCACTAACCACGGGTCCCCATCGATACATAATTCGCACGTTTGAGCCCTATAACGTGTTAATACACAACCTAGTCGCATGCCTAGTGTGCATATGTGACATAGGCGGGTCCCAATTGAATTAATGTAAAGAAAGCACATGTGGGGTCGGTACGACCACCCCTACCACCCTTGGACCCCGTAGCCCATACCGGTTCATTCGGACTATGACAACATTGGACCAAATAGGGCTTGAGCCCATACCTTGGTCCAACAGTGACTTGCGCTAGTCCTGTCGAAAATCAATGCTATGAGCGTGCTTAGAAAATATATCCGTTGTTAAGGCCTTCATGAACGGATCAACCAACATCTCAGTTGTAGGAATATGACTCACAGTCACTTTTCCCCTTTGTAGCATGTCAAAGATGTATGTTGTGAACGTGTTAGAGGCTGCCATTGGGGCCATGCACTAGGGTAATTAGGGTTTTAATTATGTAATAAGGGTATTTAGGTAAGTAGGTTAATTAGGGTATTAGTGCTTTCTTCTAATTATGTTAATGGGCCTTAGGTGCTTATTAGTGAGCCTATTAGGATTACCTATTTAAGTGTAAGGGCTATGCTCGGATTTGATTATGGAATGAATCAATTAGTGTCTAATCGTCTCCTTTTCTCCCCAACCTCTCCCTCCTGTCCGGCAGCCATGCCGTCCCCTCTCCCCATTTCCCAGCTTTCCTACGCCGCTCCCTTACCCTATGCCGGCTGCCTCACCGTCATGGACAAGTGTTCACAACATTAGTATCGAAGCCCAAAGTTCCATGGGACAATGGGGGGAGAAAATCACTGAGGTTGCAGCTACGCTCGACGAGATATGCGCGGAGATTGCAGCTAGGCTCAAGAATCTGACGAGGCTTATAATGTCCTTGGCGGCATCCAAGCCAACCAAGGTGCCGCACCACTGCTGCACCCTCGAGGAGTTCTCTATTAAGCGCCTCCCCCTCCTTTGCCACCTCCAGATCACATAAGCTCTCTGCCTAGGAGAATATTCACAATGTGGCTCGTCATCAGGGTGTAGAAGCCTAGACCCAGAATAAGAGCCGCCTCTGCACGGACGGCACTGGCTACATGCGCCAGATTTGCTGCTTTGCGCACACCACTGAGGACCTTCATCCACTTGACTTCTCCACGTGCTTTGCAGTTCCCTCATCTCCGTCATCTTCCTCCATTTTGTTAGCCGCTGCTACTGCCAGGGAGATGGAAGCCATGACAATCATGTGATCCCTTCTAGGGCCGCCTTCATCAGCCTCCTCCATGAACTGCTGCCTGTGCCACATCGCTTGTTGGAACTTGTGCCTCCCAGCATCGATGGCCGGCCCCCAGCGCCGCCTGCCACCACTGGCCCAGGCGCCGGTCATCCTCTACCACTGCTCGAGCCTTGGTCCTTGGCCTCAAGCTTTCATCGGGCGGCCGATTGACGAGTCGTAGCTATCAAAATTGAAGTGCCCGCGGCCAAAGTTTAACGAACAACCAAAGTTTCGTTCCTCGCTTTGTGTTTTTTTTTAAACATCTGCTTTAAGAGTTATGAACATAGGAATATAATTAATTGATGTGAGAATTAAAGCATATCGACATGTCACAGCCAGATGAGTATGGCCGAGCCTCCCAATCTCTTCTCAGAGGAAGAACAAAGTTATGCTCTTCATACAGAAAAAGTGTGCAAATGGTGGAATCAAAACGACCCATCATAAAAAACCCAACAACAATCATACCAACCACCAAAGAATAGAAGAAGAACGGGCAGAGAGGACCAATCAGACCCACCTGCAAGAGAGCTCGAGCACCCGGATCCGCTTGGCTTGCGAATCGTAGGAGCAGCCCAGCACCGCACGTATCCCACACATTCTCACACCCACAAAAAAAGCAAAGAATCAAAGCAATGCTTAGGGAGGAACTGAGCAAGATGGCCGGCTACTCAAAGACGAAGAGGGATGGATGGGAGTCCGCCGAGGCTCAGCACCTCAATTTATAGTGTGCTAGGGATGGCAGTGGCGGAGGGAGAGGCATGTTCAGCAATGGAAGGCGGAGTCGGTGTCGAGAGAGAGACCCAATCGCCAGGGAAGAGCTTGTAGCTCGTAACACTTAAAGGATATAGCTGGGAAAAAAATTAGAAATAGCTTACCGCCACCGATTTGTCACAAAATCTCCCCAAGAGGAGATTACTTAGGAAATCAAAAATTAATCACAAATCTTAATGAATCCAACGATTCATCAATAATATGAGATATTTAAGAATTTTTGCAACCAAACCTGATTTACAAGATTTCTTCTTAATCTTAGAAAAATCTTACTAATGAATCTTCATCCAAATAGCCCCTTAGTCTTGTAATGGGTACCATTCGTGCTCGATATAGCATATCTTTTTTCAGCAACCAAAGAAGTGAGACGTAAAACTCGGGAGCAGGTTTTTGGTTTTTTAGCAGCAGGCATTGCCTATTTTGGAATCTTTTAAGAAAAGTATACACGAACAACTGCATGTACCATGGGCCTTTTGATCAAAATTCAAAAAATTTGACGGCTTATGTGCTGATCTAACTATAATACAAGTAAGCCTAAGGCACTCACCTAAATTTTTTTTCTTCTAAATTTTATATTTTTAGTTTAAAATTTTATTGTATAAATTTTATATGGGTAATAAATAAATTTTATAAATTTATATTTATTTTGGTAATTAGTCAATTAATTTTTTAAATTTTTTTAAAAAATTAAACTTGATTCTGACCTAGAACATGCTTCATCACCTATATATACCCTCTATAAACAAATATGGGCATGATTTATGTATCTACCCAATTTCCATCTCTATAATTTATATATAGTCACACATGGGCCTATGTATCATAAGTTGTCACATCAAAATCTGATGACACAAATGAATCAGAACTGTGTGCATGCATAACGCACTGCTATATTTTACATTTAATAATTAATTAACTATTTTAAGCAAAGCCCCCAATTGTCATCCACATCCAAGGATTTTTTTTTGTTATTTTAAATTTAAAAAATATATTTTAATCATACAAGTAAGTGAAGATGTCATTGGTTTGGTTTTGTCAAAAAGTAACCTGATACCTATTAAAAAACTTCGACATGAACTGCTTATACTAAACCCTCACCTAATCCAATTATATTTGACTCATTTATAATAATTTATTTTTTAAAATTATTTTAAAAAAATCACTATTGACATATAAAAAATGTATAAAAATTTAAAATAATTATTTATTAATTTGTATCACTTACCCATCAAAGAATATTAAGATTTATTATATATCATAATATAAACAATAAAGGAAAATATTTATAAATAACTTTATTTGGGTCGGGTCGGGTTGCATCACCTAAAACCCAAACTTAATAGATATTTGGGTTTTACATTATACCACACTCAAGAGATAATCCTTTGAGGAAAGTTTATGGTTGTTATAGGTATATGTGATTGAGTGAAAATGTCACTTGTATCTAAATTTGTAATTTTATAATTGCTTTTTATTTTGATAATTACTAGCTCTCAGAATTTTTATAAGTTAATAGATAAAATTGAATAATTATTTAAACTTTTTTGTATTTATTTTCATAATAAGGTTATTTTTAAGATTTTGAACTATTTGAATTGGGTCATGTTTAGGTATGCATGGATTAGGTCAACAAGTTACTATTTCTAAAATGGAAACATAGTCAGGCTTTAGATAACCTAACCCAAGCTCGACTACCCGAGTTTCTCACTGACATCGAGTGTTGATAACAATGCCTTTGATTTAGTGTCATTAGCATTTAAATTTTATCGCGTCATTAAGAAACATAAGCACTATGTCATAGATGAACCAGGCCCAACCCAACCCTAATAGTTAGCCTGGGTTTGGTTTTCTAAATTCAAATTGAATAGCTATTCGAATTAGGTTCGGGATTTATGTGTGATCCAACTCAACCCAATTAAACTTATCAAATATAGTTTTATATTTTTGTTTTGAAATTAACCCAATAAATTTTTATTATGCAAGTAATTTGTTTACAAATCTAAAAAAATATGTTTTAAAAATTTTAAATAAGTAATTGAGGTCAACTTCATGTTAAGCCTATTTATGATCAGGCTCAATTAATTGGCCTATTCATAAGGTTGAGTTGGAGTTACTATTTCTTAAATGGTATTACGTTTACCAAAACCTGATAACATCCATAATTAAGTCATTTCATTTAAATATTTAAACATGTCACACAATTGTACCCAATATTATTCTTTTAGTTTGTTAACGCCAAAAATGTATATATATATATATATATATATATATATATATATATATATATATATATATATATATATATATATATATATATATATATATATATATATATTGGGTCATGTTGGGTTCGGGTTTTACCGTATACCTGACTCGAGAGACAACTCTTCAAGGAAGGTTTATGGTTGTTGTAGTTATATATATGTGATCGAGTAAAAATGTCACTTGTACAAGCAATCAACTAAAGTTATATACAAATTTATAATTTTTATAATTTACTTTTTATTTAGATAATTATATTGGCTCTCAAAATTTTTACAAGTTAATAGATAAAACTAAATAATTATTTAAACTTTTTTTATATTTATTTTCATAATAAGGTTATTTTTTAAGTTTTCTAAATATTTGAATTGGGTCATGTTTAAGTATGCATAAATTATGTTGATAAGTTACTCTTTCTAAAATGGAAATATATTCATACTTTAGATAACCCAACTCAAGCTTGGCCGCCCAACTTTCTCACTAACATCAAGTGTTAATAACAATGCCTATAATTTAGTGTCATGCATTTCAATTTTATTACGCCATTTAGGGAAACAAACATCACGCCATAGATGAACGAGGCCCAACCCAAGCCTAATGGGCCTGGGTTAATTTAGTTTTCTAAATTCAACCTAATTCAAATCGAGTTCATGATTTATGTATGATCCCACTCAACCCAATTAAAGTTATCAAATATAGTTTTATATTTTTATTTTGAAATTAACCCATTAAATTTTTATTATGAATGTAATTTTTTACAAAGATAAAAAAAATGTTTTAAAAAATTAAAAATTCTAAAATAGAATTTAGGTCGGCTTCACATTATGCCTATTTAGGTCGGTATCAAGCTTAATTAATTGGCCTATTCATTAGGTAGAGTTGGAGTTACTATTTCTTAAATGGTATTGGGTTTACTAAAATCTGATGACATCCATTACTAGGTCATTTCATTTAAAATATAAAACACCACATAATTGTACCCATTCTTTTAATTAGCTTAACCTAAAACAATTTATATATATATATATATATATATATATATATATATATATATATATATATATATATATATATATATATATATATATATATATATATACATATATATATATATACACACACATATATATATATATACATATATATATATATATATATATATATACAAAGACGAAGAAGGTAAGAATTAAGTGTAACTCTCATCTTTGATTAGTTCAATATTTGTCTCAATTAATATTGTTAGTATAAAATTAATGTGCACACAACACGTGTAAATTAAATATTTGTTGTGACTCAAACTAAGATATTATTAATGCATAAAATTTATAGGAAAATTGAAAATACTTATTCACTATTATACTATCATCAACAACGGTTTGCAATAAAGAGCCCGTGATTGTATTATATTAGTGGCTCTTTATGGTAAAGCGCACTATTATATTGATTATGAAAGGCACTTTTATAAAAGCACTAGTGATAGTGAATCGTGAGTTGTACTTTTATATAAGTGCAACTAATTATGTGCCGTTGTTACTCCACTTTTTCATAGTGTTAGAATTCAAACTCGTTCTTCACTGACTTAATTAAAATGGGTTTTGAAATGCCCAATTTATTTCCTCAAATTAATACTCAATTTCACCCAAAATCAAATTACAATAATTTGGATATTTTTGTTCGATCTATGTCCAAAAACTTGTCGAGGAATAAAGTTGTTCACTGGACAATCCACATTACTATCCAAGTTTCTTCTTTGTTCATTAAGCTCTTCTATTCATGTCTATATATATATATATATATATATATATATATATATATATATATATATATATATATATATATATATATATATATATATATATATATATATATATATATATATATATATATATATATATATATATATATATATATATATATATATATATATATATATATATATATATATATATATTTCTAACATGTCCGCATCTCCAAAAAGTTGTCCAAGTCACTTGTATGTCAAGAGTATTATGAATTTTTTTGAACATCGTCTACATGCCTCAGGAAGTGTGCATTACGTATGACTCATAAACATTCATATTTCAAGCGTGTAAGACATATATAGAACACTAATTTTTTTTAAATACACTCCTAAATAATTAACATTTCCTGAATTAACTAATAATTAAATCACACTACTAATATCTTTCTTATCATAAATAAACTCTAATTAACCCTTAATTTACGTAATCCTACACTAAAAAATAAGGTAAATTGGCATATAAAATGTATAAAAATCATGCATATCAGTTGGTAAGACACTGATGAAGAGTGTAAGTGTAAGATTGGTTTGATGGTATGTATTTGGCATGATTGTATGCGTATGTGCATGATTATTATATGCTTGCTTGCTTCATGTTTGACTTACATGAACGCATTTATGTATGGACTTACAGAGTTCACTGTTTAGAACTTCCCTACTGGGTATTTTCCTACTAAGTATAAAAATACTCATTTACCCTATATTTTTTTAGCCCTAATAATCGAGAGGCTTTTGTAGGTTTGTGAATGAGAACTTATGAAGATGGAACCTTGTAGCCTTGAGTGGATTCATTCCCTTTGACTTGGGTATATCCTTAACTCAATATGAGTATTATCTTGTACCATGCTCTGATATATTGGATGTGATGAAAATTAAGGTGTTTATGTTTTCTAGACTTGTAATTTGGATTAGACTCTAGATTGTTTATAGGACATGCACTCAGGGATGTCTAGGATAGATTTGTATTTAAAGTCCATTATGGCTATTTATTTCTATATTTATTTTTGAATAGCGCATGAGGATGTTTGGTTTGGTTGTACGATTTTTAACCGAATGAGCAAAAAATTTAGATAAATTTTTTTTGGATATTTAAATTATAAACTACTTTCATAAGTTTTATATTTCATCATTTTCCCCAATTTGAAGCAATTATATTACAAAACTTTTCCGTTAATTTTTAAGATCATGTGATGGAAAATCTAGGGCATTACATGTTGTTAGTAATGCTTGAAATTTATCACATGACAAGGGGCATGTCTAGTCAATCACCACTCTTACATTTGGAAGATAAGTTGACAATCATGTAAAAATGCCTGAAGAAGAGAGAATTGAGAATACTGAATCAAAGAGTTATAAACATGAACCCAATGTCTCCCCACCTATTTTAGTTAACACTCGAGTTAGGCGTTTTGTGCATAAAGCTCTATTTCCTTAAAGACTAGTTAATCATAAGAAAACTGCACAATTTGGTGATATTTTAGAGGTGTTTGAGGAAGTGTAGATAGACATCTCATTCCTTAATGCAATCGAACTTTAGGTTTTGATAGTTATTTATGTTTAATGTAGTGGTTAGTTCGTGTTTTCATTTTCTTTAATTAGTTTTTTGTTTATTATCTTTGTCGATTGCTCTATTCATTTTGTGGGTGTTCTTAAATGATTTATGATTGATTTACCCTGATGTGATCGTGATTGTGCTTTATTGGCCATCTTTTGTTTGATAGCTATGTACATCAGCACGTCAAGAGAGGTACTATGTCTTCTTTTTCCTATTTTCTTATCTTAAGCATTATATTTATTTTTTTGACACATTGAGGACAATGTTTAGTTTATGCTTGGGGGTGTAGTAAGAGATTTTTATTTTTGTTTAGAGAGTATGTGTCTTTTGTTTTGCTGGAAAATTAGAAAAAATAATTATTTTACGCTTTTTGCTTATTTACTGCGAGGCTTCTTTTAGATATGTGATTGTGTTTAATGATATCAAACTGGTTAGAACATGTTTATACAATTTGATGGATTTAATGATTTTGAATTTTGATTACATCGTATTAGTTTTTTGTGCTCCTATTTTAAAAAATTAGAAAGCCATTTGTCTAAATGAGAATTCGAGCCCTTGATTATAGTCTTACATATTGGTCCAAAGGTAGAGTTGACTAATTTATGATGTGCATAGCCTTGTAGCCTATTTTGTTAAAATTATTTAGCCTGATGGTTGCTTCAACACCTAGTGCCTTGAGCAAACTGGATTGTGAGTTAGTGGTCCAATACTTGTTATGGATCTTATAGCAAGCTTAAGAAGGCTAAGCCTTGCACATGGAATTTTTTTTTAAATAGACTCAACAAATGTTGTAAATACAAAAATTGGCTAGGTACTTCAATTTTGCACAATTAGACTTACACACTTTCCACTTTCCCACATGCTCGCTTAAATTGCCGATAATACCCTTAGGCTATATATATATAAAAAGATAAAAGCCCTCATGGGAGACCAAAAGACCCGACGGTGGCTCCCAGAGAGGGAGCCGCCGTAATCCACTCCTCCTCCCCCGTCTCCTCCTTCATCTTCTCCTAGATACAAGAGCCGCCGTCCTCCTCTCCTCCTCCCCCATTTCAACCATCATCTTCTCTTAGAGACGAAAATACTTGACGACAGCTCTCGGAGAGGGAGCCACCGTCCTCCTCTCCTCCTCCCATGTCTCAACCATCATCTTCTCCTAGATACGAGAGCCGCCATCTACTCCACTTTCAGTTGAAGAAGATACCTCATCCACTTAAAGTCCGAATATGGATGATCGGAAAATGGCTACTTTGTGAAGACGCATGGAGGGTTTGAAGTGTGTATTTTTTGAAATATTGCTTTGTTAGAATCCGGATATAGGCTACAAAGATATTTCTTTATATTGAGTATATGTAATATGTGTAGTTCGTGATTGTGCAATGTTTAGTAAAAAGCAAGGCGATTTGTGTTTGGTTTGATTTTCACTAACATAGGGGTGTAGATCTGGGGTGTTGCGACTTGGCTCAGTAATGTTACTTTGTGCTGAAAAATATATAGTTTGTGAAATGTTTAGTTATATAGTTTGTGCTAAAAAAATATATGAGAGAAAAGGGATTCAATATCTGTTTTCTTTGGGTTTGGTTGTTTACTACAATTTCCCATCAAATGGGTGGTCTGATTGTATCAATTGGATTTGTAATGTATGGTTGTATTTTGATAGTTTATGATGGATTATGTTATTCCGGTGTTGTATAATAAATAAATTAAGCGTAAAAGTAATGGATTATGTATTTTGTTTGTATGTTTAGATTAACTAATGATTTGATATGATATCTAGCGAGGAGGATACAATTGGACCTAGTTTACATGGGTAGTACATAGTTAACTGATGCATCCTAACTATTGGCTGTTATATTTTTTGAAGTACATTGGGAGGTCATTAGATTTAATATAGTTATGTTTACATATGAGTGGATAAATAAGAGTGTTATTAAGTAAATATGTCAACTTTATCTTGTGTGTTTGGTGCTTAGTTAGTATGCTTGTAATATATTTTAACAGATGGAAAGTAAGTAAAAGAATATATATATTTTGTTGTTAGGGTAAGTGAGAAGAATATATGTAATTAGTTTTACTCATGAGTATGATGTGATTTGATATTTAGCAAGGAAGAGACCATATAACCTAGTTTATATGGTTAAAACAAAGTTAACTGATGCATCCTAACTGTTGACTGGTAGATGGTCATTAGATTTGTGCAATTTGTGTTATACTATCATGAGTATGATGTGATCTAATATTTAGCGACGACGATACCATATAACCTAGTTTATATGGTTAGAAGATAGTTAACTGATTTCGATTAAATGTTGACTGTTAATTAACTAATTTTGACAAAATCTATCTCTTTACTTCACCGCAGTACACTTATATCTCCACCTCCCCAAGGCATGATAGGGGCAGCGGAGGAGAAGCTAGAGCAGAGAACAAGTTGGTGGAGGCCAATGTTGAGGTGTCGGACAGCTTCACAGTGTATAGAGTGATTATGCTAGATCAAAAGATGGGATCACATAACAAACTTTCTTCATTAGGCATTGGTGGTTGCAGGTGGAAGTATAAAACAATCATTATTATTAATTCAGATGATGAAGTTGTTAAATCTAAGGTGGGGAACATAGATATGGTATGCTTCCCACATTAGATTTAACATCTTCATCGTCTAAATCGATAGTAATGATTGTTTTATACTTCCTCTTGCTACCACCACATCCTAATGATTAAACTTTGTAATGTGCATGATTGGTTGCTCTCCAAATCAATTACATTATCTGATCCAGAATAATCACTCTATATAATCAACAAAAGAAAAGGTATGAACATATTGCCATATACTGCCAACATTGAATCATATGCCGCACATGATAGAGCTAATGATATTTTTTAAGAATATATGTAATTTATTTTATTCAGGAGTATGCTTTGGTCAGATACTTACAGATGAGGAGACCATATAACCTAGTATACATGGTTAAAAAAAGTTAACTGATACGGGCAAACTGGTGACTGGTAGATGTTAGTAGGCTATTATTTGTTGAAGTACATTGTGTGTTCATTTGTTTTGAGCAAGATAGGTTTACATGGTAGGTTGCAATGATTTGATATGATATTAGTAAGGACAAGACCATATAACCTAGAGTTTATGGTTAAAAAAAAGTTAACTGATACTGTCTAGCTAATGACTTGAAGATGGTAGGTGGTTGATATATTTCAAATTCAAATTTGGCTCATTAATTTTATTATTGATTTGAAGGGGCAGCGGAGGAGAAGCAAGAGCTGAAGAATAGGTTGTTGGGGTCTGACATTGAGGTGTTGGCTAGCTTTCTAGTAGATAGTGATTATGCTAGGAAAAAAGATGGGATAGCCTTGGAGGGCAATCATTCTGCACATAATAAAGTTTCTTTGTTAGGCAGTGGTGGTGGCATGCAGAAGAAGAAAACTATAATTATCATGACTCAAATTCTAAATATGATAAATCTAATGTGAGAAATGATATGCTATTTAATCATGAAATAACTCAGTGATAGTATAACATATCAGTTCTCACCTTAGATCTAGCATCTTCATAATCTGAGTTAATGATAATTATAGGTGTGTTCCTCTTTTTCTTTCCACCACCACCTCCTAATGATTAAACTTTGTAATGTGCATGATTGCTCTCCAATTCAATTACATTTAATCACATGCCGCACATGATAGAGTTAATGATATTTTTCTATCTTTAGCATGTAAGGGTACGATGGATAATGTATATGAGATTGTTTTTAGTGGTTAGAAAATGCCTTCGTGTACAATTTAGTTGATATTGTACAAGTAAATGTTTCTCAAGGTAAGAACTGTCTTTATTTATTGATTATGTTGATTGGATTGGTGGAAATAGAAATAGTTTTTAATGCATTCATATACAATTTAGTGGTTGTTATAATCTTGAAGATAAATATTATTTAGAAACCTTTAAAAATAAAATCAAAAGCTACAACTTTTTATAGATGTTGTTAAAAACACAGATAGAGTTAAATAAATTCAATATCAATGGTTAGAATTCGCCAATGGCAATGAGATATTTTGACGGAGTGAAGGCTTCGATTTAAAAGCTTCATTTACATTTATTATACTGTATTGGAAAGTAACCTAAAACACGAGGGAGGAGTAACCTAAAACACGAGAGAGGAGTAAAAGCTTCATATACGGTAAAGATACACAATTTGAAAGCAAACTAAAACATGAGGGAGGGGTTTCCATCGCATATATTTTTAATTGCCCAAGTTTCTTTAGTTTGCACATTCTCCTTCGAAGTCTCACAAATGTTATTTTTGATGATAGGGGCATTTATAATAGAGTCCCGTTATATGAGTATGGGCTCACGTGCGCCTACGTGAGCCCGGGCTCATATGGGCCATCCGATTTACATCCGACGGCCCATAATACTCACAGGCCATTTAAACCCGTGAGTATTATGGGCCACCAGATGTAAATCCGACGGCCCATAGAGCACGAGCTCACATAGTCATGCGAGAGCCCAGGCTCATGTAGGCGTGCGTGAGCCCGAGCTCATATAAACTTTTCCCTTTATTATGTATAATATATACATTTAAATACATATTTCCATTGTGTATCATGAGAATCAAGATAGTTCACCACGTTTGAGTTGTCCACACATGCGCTGCATATAGCAGAAATGGGCCATCCCTCATCATAAAGGTGAAAACCGTGAAACACCCCCACTAGTTCTTAACAGCCGAATGTTTCTTCCTAGGCTAACTTTTGAGGTATTCTCTTATGGACCCATATTCTCGTCTCCCAACCGGCAGATCATGGGACTGTTGGTTGGCGACGGGTGGATGTCCAAGAGCATCCTCCCCATATGTACCCTAACTCATAGAGGAAGACACAAATAGTCGCATTTCTACCTAAAGGTTGCCGTATCGGAACAATGGTAATGTTGAATGTGGAGAATATGTTAATGTTTTTACTTGTGCATGAGGTAGTTCTTACCGGCTATGTTCTGATGATGAAACAAGAAAGGCAGCAAATTTTTGAGTGTGGAGAAGGTTGGCGAAAGCTATAACTGATCCGGCTCAATTGATAACTCTCGAGTACATTGAATCTTTACTTTTGGAGGCACTTATAGGGTGTGTGTGCTGCATGTACAGTTGTAATACAAGAAGGAATGATTGAGGTTAAGAATCAAATTGAAGAACTTAAACACAAACTTCTTTCAATTTTGAGACGTAAAGCATTAACTGATAAGTATCATCTGATAACTGCTATTGCCTAACTGATATAGCTCATGGGTGTATTTAGATGGATATAGATGAGCAACCTTTGTTATGTGTGTGGGGGGGAGAGCGGGATGCAAGTGGACACAAGTACGATAGCTCCAATGCCAAGTCAGATCTCATTTTTGTTAGAAGCTCATTAACGTACGAATCCTTGGTGACCATAGTTTACAAAGTAATAGGATGTTGTAGCAAGGAATACTCACTGAAGATGAGTTTTACATATCCTTTGGCAATCCCCTTGGACCTACCTCCAATGGAAATACATGATACTAGGACTCTCCATTGTTTTTTGCACTATGCGAAGACCAGGCATGATAGTCTCCCATAGATAATAACCAAAGTGCAACATGTACTTGTGTTCTAGGAATGTGACCCAAATTTTGATGTATTCGAGCCAATGATTAACCAGTCGATTATGTTGAATGATGCCGAAGTCCATAGTAGGCATGCGAATGAAGTGAACCCGAAGATGGAAGTGAAGGAAGTTGGGGTGAGGGATGCAAAAGAACTCAATGATCATTTGGCAATTGGTGCGGCTGATAGAGACTTTTTGGACAACAACACAATGGATTTGAGTGACGATGTCGAAGTAGATGACTTACTGCGTGAGGCCAGGGAGTTGGAGGCAAAGAAAGCTCCTCCTGTTTACTTAAATTTGTAATCCAATATGAATGAAGAACTAGTGGATTTCCCCATTGTAAGGGTTGAAGTTGATAAGGTGAACATCTCAAATATTGAGGAGATTGTGGCCAACTCAAATGAGGGTAATGATGCTGGAGGAGCTAATGATGAAGAAAGTGGGCAGAAAACATTGTATAACATTGAAGTAGAAAATGTCATCTACAATGGATGGCAAGATCATCTTAAGGAAGACATTAAATGGGATAAATTTGAATTACATGACTATGATGAGGATGTCTACATTGTAGGTGGAGATGATGACATTTGGTATGGAAATGGTCAAAATGCGACTGCTGTAAGTATGGAAGGTGGTAGAGGTCCTCCTTGGAACTTAAATAAAGTGACGAACATTGACATGGCTGAAAGAAAGTGGTAAGAAATATTAAATCCTTATTATTATCTGTATGTTTGCTAATTTATCAATGTGTAGTAAATTTGTAGTGGTGTTAAATGTAGGGAGGATGAAGTTCCAACAAGAGCAAATGGAACATTGTCACCCATAAATGATGGAGATGGTGATTGGAGGGGGAAAACACCATCATGAAGTACCATTTTTGGGAAACCTTCAGCATTAGAACAACTTCAAAGGTCATATCATATCTTACGTAGTCAATTAACTGATTATACCTAACGTATAACTATTTGTCTCATTCTAATATTGATATAAATATAATCATTCAGCAGATTAGATCTGGAGGTGTGTGTGAATGAAGATCACAACTTGGCTGTAGAGTTTATTTGTATGACTATGGCAAAGATCCGAAGGTAGTTCTACTTCGCTAAGAGTTTATGGATAAGGACTCTCTGAAGCTACATGTACACAAGTATGCTATGTACAACAACTTTGAGTTTAAGGTAAAATATTCAAATAAATCTCTATTCACAGTTGTGTGCAATGTGACGGATTGTCCATGGAGGTTACATGCTACGTTAACTAATGGGTGTAGTATCTTCAGAGTGAAAGCTATGAACAATGTCTATACATGTGTGAAACCAATATTTGGAGGAGATCATAAACAAGCAAAAGCAGATATTATTGATGACTCAGTTGTGAAACGACTTAGGAAACATGTTGCTTATACTCCAAAGGATATTCAAGTTGATGTCGATTTGGAATATGGGGTGAAGATGAATTATTTGAAGGCATATAGGTCGAGGGTTGTGGCATTTGACAAGTTAAGAGGATCCTATGAGTCATCATATGCTAAGTTAGCTGCCTACTTATATGAGTTGGAGAAGGCAAATCCGGGCACCTCAACTGCTCTCCAGTACGACTCATTGGATCTAACCTTCGAGAGATGTTTTGTTTCCTTTGGAGCAGCCATGTAGAACTTCAAGAAGTACATGTGATGGGTTATATGCATAGATGATACATTCTTGAAAGGAGGGTACAAAGGGACTTTGTTCGTGATGTCTACTTTGGATAGTGAGAACCATATATACCCAACTGCTTGTGCTATCAAAGGAGAGAATAATGATGCATGAGGCCGGGTCCTTGCACTTTTGGAATCCCGCCTTGGTTATTTGGAGGGCCTAGTGATCCGTTCTGATCGGCATAGATAAATCATATCACAAGTAGCTCAAATATTTCCATTTGTTGATAAGTCACGGTGGGTTAGTGCTTACTTTCCATCGCCCGGGTATAATATAGTCACATCGAACCCATACAAAGTCTTCAATGGAATTTTTAGGGAGCAGCAACACTTCCCCATTGTCATGATCATTGAGGTCATCCATTTGAAGGCTCAAGAGATGTGGTACAAGTGTGGATTGGAGGCACAACATTGGAAGGGCTACTTAACTAAATATGCAGAAGGCAAGATTCAGAAGTGTAATGAAGCAGCTAGAGGTATGATGTGTTATCCCATAAATGGCCATGCGGTCCTAACTAGGTCTAAAAGTGGGGATGATCAAGTTGACCTTATGGAAAAAACTTGTACATGTAGAAAGTCTCAACAAATGGAGTTACCTTGCAAACATGCATTGGTAGCATGTGGCCACCGAATACTAAATTATGTTGACTATTGCTCCCCGTTCAACACAACGGAAACTTATAGGCAAATCTATAGGAAGGGAGTTTATCTGGTCCTCGAACATAAAAGATGTGAGATTCCTGAAGATATGAAGAGCCTTAAGTTAAGGCTTCCCAAGGAGAAAACATGACCGGGCTGGATAAAGAAGAAGCGGATTCTCTTTCAAGGTGAGGAAAAAAGGAGAGTACAATGTCGTAAGTGCAAATAATATGGTCACTATCGCAATACTTGTACGGTGGTAATTGGAGAGAACCTGGTCAGTGGCCCTACATCTCATCCATCCACAGCTACACCCCCTCCTTCTCTTGGCCCGCCCCCATCGCCAACTCATACTAACAAAAAGTTGTCAACATGTACACAAGTCCCGCATCTAGTCGATAAGGTGGGTGGTAATGAAATGAGGAAGAAGCATCAGACATGCCCAATCTAGGCGTAGATCAGCCATCTAACTCCAAAGGGGAAGAGAAAGAAGAAAATGAGACAAGTGGCTGAGCTCAATACATGTACACTTGAGGACAAATTGTGCAAGTGAAGGATCTCAGTGGACAAAGTCTTACCATTGTCATATGCTAGACCTATATTTTGGAAACCTTTATTTTGGATTAGAGCACAATATTTTGGCAAATCTACTAGAAATCCCAGGTGCACAAACTTTATTTCTCAACATCTTTTTGTTGTCTAAGTTGTTATCTTTTGACAGATTGTTCTTGAACACGTAAAGTAATGCACAAAGAGGAAGTGTAATGGTGCAATGTTGTGTAATTATGCAATCGAGTAGAACACACTTTTGATATGAATAGACTAAACAACCCTATGCAAATGGATGATTTAACCACAGTTGATGAAATCATTTAGCATATTCAAGGATGTGGACTTCTATGTGAAGCCAGGTATAAATTGAATTTTGAGCTCTTGTAATGGACATGATATGGCGGTGTATGTGTGTTCGAAGTTGCTCATATCTGTGGTGCTATTCAGTGATATGTCTTGAAGCCACCAGTGATGAGTTTATATTGTCATGTAGTCTTCTCTATATAAAGAGTAGATATAGGAGGCTTTCAACTTTCCGATGTCTAGTTACCATTTTTAATACTTTCATAAAGCAATACTTCAAGTACAAGTTATTAATAACAATCTCGTTATTTTTCCCCAAGCAAAGTGCTTTAAGGTTTACAAGTTGTAAAGAATAAGCCAGTTAAGACATGCCTGAATTGAGTTCCTTCACAAAGGGATTTCATGGGCCAATCAAATGTTATCTAAACGCATGCATTTTTATCAATGACAAATGACAAATCTTTAACTGCTAACGTACTTCATTCATGCATATGCTAAAATTAATCCAAACCTAACCAATATCTCAATCATATCGTACCATCAAATATAGCAAAGACCCATGGCCATTATCATCTACAATTTCAGTCTTTATAAGAACAACTTCATTCAAAGAATGTTGATATATTACCATTCATCAGCCAAAAGCTTACAGAAACCATTAAATTAATATAGTCAAGTACTAACACAAATATATTCAAGATTCAGTCACCATTAAATAAACTGATATTCCTAAATAAATTATTCCTATAAAGTAACAGTCAAATACACACTGAAACACATAGTCAAGGACCAACACCATAAAGTTAAGCCACATCTAATGTCAAGAAAATTGCCTTCATATGGAATTTTGCAGAATTTGGTATGCAACCCTATGCCTCATGATACGCACGTCCTCTCCGGTAAAGCTAAATCGGTAACCATGTGATAAGTACTACATATAAATAAATACACAGACACCACAATCATTGTTATTGATTCGTTGTGGGTGTCTGGTTATCTCTCTCACCTGGAGACGCAAGGTAGCAACTACTTCATATCCCAACTTCAACAAAACTATTGGCAAAATATGTCTGAGTATCACCAATTTCTTGTAGTACTGCTCTACATCAATGCTAGAGTAATATGGGTCCATTATGTATAGGACATCCTTCCTCAAGTCAAGAATAATTAGAGTCCAATGGTTACCGTTTACATGAAGGGGGAAGTGGTGGACCTCATATTCTCAAAAGTCTTTTTCATTTACCTTCAACAACTTCAACATGTTTGTCGGAACTTCTAGCCATGCTTCTGCAACAGTGGCCCTAGAGACATTTGCTTCCTTTTCTTTCATCGACGCGTATAGGTTGAGGAGCGGAGATGCATCCATCCTCATAAGATCTCATTGAATTAGAAACAGACGTCAGCCAAGTAGTTGGTAGTTGTCAGTTAAATATGAAATTAAAAACAAATAAAGACCTACCATAAAATGGACATGATGGAAGGCTTTCTTATTATTTGGGTTACCAAGTGCCTTCTTTTGCAAAGCCAGCACATAGCATCAATATGCTATATCAGAGGAAGCAAAAATCGAATGAGTATTGTATTTAATATCTATAAAAATTAGAATAACTATTATTGTGTACAACGCAACCAACTACTAATATAACTCAAATTCACACATACATTATCCCAAAGCCACCTATGTTGTTGCATAATGGACCGTATAAACACGGATGTCAGCTGGTTTCCACCACTTGTCAGCCGGCTGATCAATTATGAATGCCATGAATGTCAACACATATTTATGTAAATGAAATTGATCAATATGAAATGAAATGTGTATCAAACCTAATACTATACTATGAACTCACTCAGGGATCCAACCCATCCTAAGGCTCTTTTAAAGGGTTTTATCTTCTTCTGGTGTTAGGGGATGGAGTTTAGGACATGACAACTCTAGCAAGGCTGTCTCTGAGAGTGCAATGAGTCCACATATCTTGCTTCTCTGGACTTCTTGCCCTACTGAAGTTTGTCCCTTAGGTGGGTTGGTAGTAACTGAGTCTCCTCTATCTTCAATTTGATCAAGTAAATGGTTCACCATTTCAATGTTAGCCTACCTATCTTCTGCTCCCTCACAGTGAACATCATCGTTGTTTAAGGGCTCACCAACAGTATCTTCCTCTTCAACCTCACTTGGGCCC
This sequence comes from Saururus chinensis, assembly GCA_035235625.1. Lineage (NCBI taxonomy): Eukaryota > Viridiplantae > Streptophyta > Magnoliopsida > Piperales > Saururaceae > Saururus > Saururus chinensis. The sequence continues at coordinate 27,790,191 of CP141144.1, forward strand.
CTCACCAATCTCCTCTTGCTTCTCCTTGACACCGTATAAGGGGTCCTTACATATTTGCTGGCAGTCCTCTTCCTACCCTGGACATCGGATGGCACAATCTCCTTGACTTTGGGGGCACCACTCCCAATGTCGACCCCTCCCTCCCCAACGTCCACACCAGTTGCACCATCAAATGGGTGAACTTTATCTATGACAATTTCCTATGAAGGCATGCACGTATGAGTAGAAGTGTAAATCAAAATATAACAATGTTTGGACAATCTAGGGCACTTAAGAAAGCAAAGTATAACATTGAGGCAAGAAAAACATGTCCTTCATATGACAAAAAAGTTTGCATTTACTAACCTACAGACAAGAAGATTCATTGATGGGGTATTGATGGGCTTCATCTTCACCAACAAAAATAGCTCCAGCATCCTTCCCTTCTTAGTCAATATTAAATATTGTAAACCTTAGTATGATTATTGTGGAATTACAAGAATAATAAAACTTAATAGAAGTAAGAAGTTATAATAATTAATATAATGTAGCTAACCTCACGTGGGTTTGCTGACCTCTCATTCATGGATAACAAAGCTGAAACATCTTGAGACAATTTGTTTACCTTGGCCTCCAACCTATCGATTGTGCCAACAAGCTTGACTAATGTGTCTATCTAGTCTAATTGGCTATGCACATTTTGTCCCATTGCAAAATGTGGTTGTCCACTTCCCTCTTGCCGCACCTCATCAACAAAAGAAATAATTATTTCATGAGTGCACGATTCATAACATTTTCTACTCACTACGGAGCTATAGCATTCCATTGCACATAGATCAGAACAAACCTAATTTTATAACTAACTTAGATCGGGCCAATGTTGCCTTGCTATTGGTTGCTTACGTATGTATTGGATACCATCCATGATATTAGTTTAATATGCTCGGATCCGAACGTAGTTCTGCCTAACGGCTAATACATGAATCAGGCATCACAAAATCATATATGTTAAAATACGTATATCTTTATATCCGAATAATCATTCGAAATCAGACGGAAATTATATAAATCATCGGAAGTAAACATAAGTTAATAAATTGGTAAAATACACATCTCACATAGGTGAGTAGAACACTACAAAAAGTATACGTCTCACTCTATCATAGAGCGGAGCAAGGACAGACTACAGAACATGTTGGATCATATCAAATCCTATCAGATCCTATCAGATTTCATCTGACCATACTGATCATATCAGATCAAATCAAAGTATATCATATCACAATAGAGCATTTTAGTGTAATTCAGATCACCACAGAATATATCAAAGTAGATCGAATAGGAACATATCAGCATATATCATATCACAACAAATTATATATCTTAATTAGTATATTACTAATTAAGATGTGTATTCATATAATTCATATTAAATTAGAAGGTTAGACAAGCATACTCCCCTGCAATTGCAGAAGTGGCAATGTTCGGAGTTGCTCATTTCCTCAAGGCGTCTTCACTTTCAGGTCCGAAGATGGCGGGCATAACCTCCTCTAATTTTGGAATACTTTTCTCTTTTTGTGCCCATAGGCTACACACAGAACCTCCCCCTAACTCGGCATCACTTCACACTTCATGTGCCCGTAGGTGGCGGATAGAACCTCCCCTTACCTAGAGACACATTACCCTTCCTGTGCTCGTACGCGGCGGATCGAACCGCCTATTGCCCAAAGATACTTTAACCTTCCCGTGCTCGTAGGTGGCAGACAGAACCTCCCCTTACCCGTAGACACTTTACCCTTTCCGTGCCCCTAGGTGGTGGATAGAACCTTCCCTTACCTGGAGACACTTTACCTTTTCCACGCCCATAGGGGGCAAACATAACCTCCCTTTACCCGGAGACACTTTCCTTTTTTGCGGCTGTAGACAGCAGACGAAATCTCCCCTTACCCGGAGACACTTTACCTTTCTGTGCCTGTAGGCGGCAAATAAAAGCTCCCCTTGCCCTGGAAGGTTTCCCCTATATAGGGTTGCTAAATCAATAAAAAGGATGCTTCCATTACTTAGAACACTGTCGAATTAGTTAATAACGCTTTTTAAATAGAAGAAAATAGACTCAGAATGACACTAGAAATTCCCCCGGAAGAATGATCGGACTAAGAATTTATAAGAAAATGGTGTGTGAGTGAACGGGGGAAGCTAGCATACATGCGCACATGCTTGCACCTTATGGCGCAAGATGATTGAGCCACTGAACTGGTCAGCGCGCTTGATACGTGCATCACGGTGCTAGGTGTGACGCATCCCGGGCACATCGTGCGGTCCGCCACATGATCACGCAAGTCCCGCGCTGCGTTAATAGCCACGATCATGCACTGTGGCTCGTCCCTCGGCTCGGCAGCTCAGCTCTGGCTCGGCTTTGATGGCGATAGCTATTCTGTCCTTTCTTCATTATTTTATTAATATTTCAAGCAAATACAATTCCAATTTCAAAAAGCTATAACTTCTCACCCCAAAGTCAGAATGGTGCATTCTTGGTGCCGATGGACTCATATTGACGAGCCCTTCAAAACTAGAACCCACATGGGTAGGTTATCTTGCACTTTTAAAGTGTTCCTACCCATGTAGCACTCATCCTGAGGTCGTAACTTCCGTTCCTAACCTCCGTTTTGTGTGTTCTTTGATTCATTATGCTTGTTACTTCGAGCTTTAACTAAATATGGGAATTTGATCCCTTAAAACTTTTTAAAAATTTAACTAGAATTATATAATTACCCCTAACCCTCTTGGTTGAGCGTAATCGGAACACGAGGTGCCATATTCTTCCCCCCTTAAAACGAATTACGTCCTCGCAATTCTCCTAAAAATACTTGTCAAAACAAAAAATTGAGAAGAAAAGCCGACCGTTAGTCGGATAACAAACATGAATCCGATTGATTTAGAATCGGGCACAACATGAACAACAATTCAGATCAAATACATAATCTAGTAGTTTAAATGACCGCAGATATCACAAAACAAATTCTGATTATAATTGGACTAAACACTTGTAAATAGTATTTGAGAAAAACTTTAGATTTCATATTCATAAACAGAATCCGATATTTTAAGATTGGATAGAACCTTCACAAACAAAATTCGATAGTTTATATGCATATAGAACACTTACAACACAATTCGGTTTATGATTTTTACAGCAGATAGGTTATTATTTGGAGTCAAAACATAATGTAGCAAAATAGGGTTTATGAAATCTATAGGCACAACTCCAAAAACCTTTCATAAACATAATCCAACAATTTATGATCGGAACAAAATTCAACTAATTGAAATTTGGATAACTCATATCAGAATGGACTTTTAAAATCAGATAGGTCATTTTATGGAAACAGAGCAAATCAAATTGTAACAAACAGATCAATCCAGAATTTGTCGGAATTAAATCACCCGATAAATCACACAATCAAAATCTGATAATTTATATTGGATGATAGAATCTGAATATTATTTTCAAAGTTAGATAATTTTTCAGGATTTGAAAAAAGCAAACATATCAGACAGAACGAACAGTACTGATAGAATAGATAGATCAGACAAAATGGAGAGGTAAGATAGAACAAACAGATTAGACAAATCAGATAAATCAAACATAATGGACAAATCAGATAGATCAGACAGAACAAATAGATCAAATAGATTAGACAAATTAGATAGAATAGACAGATCATACAGATAAGAACAGACAGATCATATAGATCAGATAGAACAGACATAACAATTAGAATAGATAGATCTGGCTGATTAGACAGATTGGACAGATCAAACAAATCAAATAGAATGGACAGATCAAACAGAACATCTAGATCTAATATATTAGACAGATCAAATAGAATGGATAGATGAGATAGAACGTATAGATCTGATAGATCAAACAGAACAAATAGAATGGACAGAACTGATGGATCAGACAGATTAAACAAAAATAGACCAAATGGACAAACAGACAGATCAGACAAAATGGATAAATCAGACATTACAGATAGATTAGTTGTATTAGACATATTAGATAGAAACAAAACAGATAAGTCATACAATTTAGACAGAACAAACTAATTATACAAATTAGATAAATCAGATAGAACAAATAGAATGGACAGATAAATAAGACAAATAGGAACAAATGGAGCCGTGATACCGAATGACATTCCCCTTGACACTCATGGGGTAGCAAGAGGCTCAGAAGGATAGGAGCTTTCCCATGATGCTCCACACCTATATGCGTGTACCAGAACCGATTTTTCAGTGGGTATCCAGACAGAGAGTGCACTGATACTTTTAAGTTTTACCCTATAACTATCCAGAAAGTGCACATATGCAAAATTAATGCAGCATATGTAAATCATTTCGAAGATATGATAATTTTCTTAGAAAAACATGGATAATAAGCATAAATTTAGAATTTAAAACCCCCTATATTGTAGGTTGAGTTAAAATCTAAAATAATGCTAAGCAAAAATATATGAAAATGATTATATTCACTTTTAGAAAATCGTTTGTCAGAAAAGACTCATTCAAAAACAATTTGATGTAGAAACATATGCACAAATTGTTGGTTCATCTGAGTGACAAGAAAATTAGAGTCGTGATACTAAACGACGTTCCCCTCGACACTTAGGGGGTAGCGAGGGGCTCAGAAAGTGAGGAGTTTTCCCATTGTGCTCAACACCCATGCGCGCACCAGAATTGATTATTTTTCTTAGTGGGTATGTAAAGAGTGCAAGCACTTGCGTATCATTGTACGCATTAGATCAAATTTTTTTATCAGAAGCAGACGTCACTTATAATTTTTTTTCTCGGAATCATTCTGAATTTAAAACATCGGACAGAAAACATATCAGAAATCAATCGTACTCTTTTCATAGAGGCCTTTCATCGAAAATCAAAGCGCCTGATAGAAAACAAACTTTTCATATTTAAATCGGAACATAGATTCCTGGTTCACATCACACTTAGAGCAAAATTATAAACCAAACTTGAAATAATTGTCCACTAGCAGAATTAACAATGGAGCTGTCCACTAACACCCATTTCCATATAAAGACATTTGATGATTACTCCTTGGTAATTGTATATCTTAAATTTGATAGACTTTGAAATTTAAGTTACTAAAAGAATCATGTAACGGATTCAAAATAGACATGTTCGATTGATTCAAAATCAGAATTTGTAAAATAAGAGTTCAGATCAAATCAGATACTACACATAAGAAACAAAATTTCAAATTATTCCTTAATTATAAATCGGAATTCATAAAATCAAAGTCCACTAGAAATCTGGTATAACACATACAACATAATTCCCATCAATTTCAATATAACAGAAGATTCATATTATATCACATTCTAAAAATCACGTTCAATTAAATTTTAGAATTCATAAGATCAAAGTTCATATTATATCCAATTGCATATATATCAAACAAAAAGTTCAAATATCAGAAGTCATATTAATTCAGGTATCACAGTTGAAACAAAATTTCAAATTAATTCCTGTCTAAAATTGGAATCTGTATCAAACCGATATTCAGAATAGTAGATTTAAATAATAACAATTCAAATGCAAAATTCATAATATTAATCTGATACAACACAAGTAGGACAAAAATTCTAAATTACTTATTATTAAACAAATCAGAATTTATAAATATTAAAGTTAAGAGCAATTCCAATGTCACACTAGTAAAATAAACTTACGAATCCAAGCCTATTACGGCTTATTCGTAAGAAAATTTTTGAATTTATTTAAATCCAAGATCAAAATTTATAAACTCGATTGTCGTATTAAATATATATATATATATATATATATATATATATATATATATATATATTACATGAGACCAAAATTCATAAAATCAACGTTTGCATCAATTACTTGCAAAGTATGTAAGACATAAATTTAAAATTATTTTTGATTCAAAATCGGAAGTCATAAAATTGAAGTTTGTAATAAATCGAATGTAATACTCAGAGAACAAAACAATTCATAATCAAAATTCACCTTGAATCCGATACAACACATGCGGAAGTTCAAAAATCGGAATCCTCAAATCCAATATCAGAGGTAAATAATGAAAGATTCACAATCGAAATTTTCCTTAAATATGATATAACACGTGGAAGTTCAAAAATCAGAATCCTCGAATCCGATATCACACGTAAAGAATGAAAGATTCACAATCGGAGTTTTCCTTAATTCTGATATTACACATGCAAAACTGACATTTGCAAAAAGAAAAAATTCAATCCGTTGACACATATGTGGAACAATAAAAACATAATCAAATGTTTTATTAATTCCGTTGTCATAAATGTAGAACAACACATTCAAAATCAGAGTTTGTCATCAAGCCGATGACACGTGTAAAATGGCAAAAATCAGAATTGAATTTCATATCAAATCCGATAACACACTTGTAACAAAGAAATTCCAATTGAAAAATTAGAATTCTAAACAAATCAAAATATATTTTAAAATATTTTTCTCTCATAGACAGAGCAAAGCTCAGATGCCATTTTATAACGCCCCACCCGGACTACCTGACACAGATCGGGGGTTTGTCGAGAAGACTTGGAGCTACAGACTCTATGTGTGAGAGTCATAATATTTTCCTACACACTACGAAAATATAGAGTTCTATTGCACGTAAATCAAAACAAGCCTAATTTTATAACTAACTTGGATTGGGCCAACAATGCCATGTCGTTGGTTGCCTACATACGTATTGGATATCATCCACGATATTAGTCCAATACGATTGGATCTAAACATAGTTCTGCCTAATAGCTAATACATGAATCAGGCATCACAAAATCATATACGTTAAAATATGTATATCTTTACATCCGAATAAACGATATTAGTCCAATACGATCGGATCCGAATGTAGTTCTGCCTAATAGCTAATACATGAATCAGGCATCATAAAATCATATACGTTAAAATACATATATCTTTACATCCAAATAATCATTTGGAATCAGATGGAAATCTTATAAATCATCGGAGTCAAACGGAATCAATAAATCAATAAAATACACATCTCACATAGGTGAGTAGAACACTAACAAAATCATACATCTTACTCTATCATAGAGTGCAACAGGACACACTACAAAGCATGTTGGATCATATAAGATCCTATTAGATCATATCAGCTTTCATCCGACCATACTGACCATATCAGATCAAATTGGAGTAAATCAGATCACAATAGAGCATTCTAGTGTAATTCGGATCACCACAGAATATATGAAAGTAGATCGAATGGGAACATATCAGCATATATCATATCACAACAAATTATATATCTTAATTAGTATATTACTAACTAAGATGTGTATTCATATAAATCATATTAAATTAGAAGGTCAAACAAGCATACTCCCTTGCAATCCTGGAACTGGCAACATTCGGAGTTGCTCGTTTCCAAAGGGCAACTTCCCTTTTAGGTCCAGAGATGGCAAGCATAACCTCCTCTAACTTCGAAATACTTTTATCTTTCCATGCTTGTAGGCTACAGGAAGAACCTCCCCCTCACTCGGCGTCACGTCACCCTTCATGTGCCCATAGGCGGCGGACAAAACCTCCGATTGCCAGGAGACACTTTTCCCTTCCCGTGCCTGTAGGTGGCGGACAAAACCTCCCCTTCCCCAGAGACACTTTACCCTTTCTGTGCCAGTAGGCGGCAAACATAACTTCTCCTTATCTGGAGACACTTTACCTTTGTCGTGCCTGTAGACAGCGGATAGAACCTCCCCTTACCCAGAGACACTTTACCCTTTCTGGGCCGATAGACGATGGATAGAACCTCCCCCTACCCTGGGACATTTCCCCTATATAGGTTTTCTAACTCGAGGAAAGGATGCTTCCATTTCGTAGAACACCCTCCAATTAGTTAAGAATGCTTTTTAAAGGGAAGAAAACAGACTCAAAATGACTCAAAAAATACCCACGAAAGAAAACAGACTCAGAATGACTCCAAAAATTCCCGCAAAAGCATGATCGGAATGAGAATTTATAAGAAACTGATGTGCGAGTGGACGGGGGAAGCCGGCATACATGCGCACATGCTTGCGCCATGTGGCACAAGAAGATTGGGCTGCCAAATGGTCGGTGCACCTAATGGGCGGGACCTGCATCGCGCAGATGGACACGTTAGCGCACCGCCGTGCTTCCCACGGCTCGGCTCTGGCTTGGCTCGGCTTTGATGGTGTCCGCTATTCCATCCTTTCTTCATTATTTTATTAATATTTCAACCAAATACAATTCCAATTTCAAAATGCAATAACTTCTTATCCTGAAGTCGGAATCGTGCGTTCTTGGTACCAATGAACTTGGATTGACAATCCCTTCAAAACTAGACCCCACATGAGTAAGTTATCTTGCACTTTTAAAGTGCATCCTGCCCACGTGGAACGCTTCTCGAGGTCATAACTTTCATTCCCGACCTCTGTTTTGTGTGTTCTTTGATTCATTGTGCTCTTTACTTCGAGCTATAACTAAATATGGGAATTTCATCCCTTAAAACTTTTTAAAAATATAACTAAAATTATATAATTACCCCTAACCCTTTTGGTTAAGCATAATCGGAACACGGGGTGCCATACTGTTCATGCGTAGCGGTCCCTGATTGAATAATCTGTATATATAGATGACCACAACCAAACCTTGTATTCTGTCCCAAATAGGTATATGGAAAGGGGAAAAAAGAGGTGGCAGTGGGTTATATAGTGACTGGGTCAACCCGGGTTGACCCCCGGTTGCCGGTTGAATCGGCCCATACACCCATCCGAATTGGTGTTTGTTCCGGTTTTTAAAACATTGGTTTTATTCCATTAAAGTGTAGTAGAACATAACTTTAGTATTTTGATTAAAATTTTAAAAGATGAAAATTTTCGTAATAAATAGAATTAAATTCTAATTTATTACGAGCTATATTTTGGAATAAATTGATAAACATAGATGTGATAGTTTACAAGTTAGTAAGATGGGATTTTGAAACCTTAGTCAATTTTCATTTAATATTTTCAACACTTTTAACTGCTTTCTTAGTTTAATTAAATTTTAGCTTTTAGCTCTTACTTGAATTTACTTTTTTTGCCATTTTGTCAACTTTAGTAATTTATGTTTATTTAAGTTTATTATTTATTTTAATTTCTCTTAGTTACATTAGTTAATATTTTTATAAGCCATTAACTAGATTAGGATTTACTTCATTTAGATTAAAATTAGTTGTTTTTCTGATTTCAAGTCGCTTAGGGATTGATCTCACTTTGTTAATTATACTTTGATACAATTCATGCGATTCTAAGTAAACAATTAAAATTTAACAACAAGACCCCCACCTGGTTATTCTTCTAAAGAACTTGTATCAAAACGGATTCCAGTGTGATGGCTAAACAACATCTATAATACTTTCAAGAGTTATTTCCCAATATAATTCTAGCAGAATAAAGATAGTAATCAACGTGGATTCCATTTCAAGGAATATTAGGCTTCAAATTATCAAAAGCGTTACAATTAAGCATGCATTAACATTCTTCCAAATATCATGTCTTTCACTCATATGTTTCAAATTTCATAAGTGCAAGTCAAAGGACCTCTATGACATGACAGCCATGTCTACGAGTACAACCTTGCCTCACTAGACTAACTACCTACATTTAGACTTCAAGTCTTTAGAAGTCTGCCCGCTCCATCCACACTAGAAACTAAGTCGTACAGGGGCTCATAGACCCAAGTGGTTGAAGTTCCGACTTCCATGTTCATTGAAACCTCATATATTACGCTACATGGGATAAGTCATCTTTTAATGCTCTAGTTCATTCAAACACAACTACCGGGATAGGGAAGCAGTTTTGCATAACTCTCATTCTTATAGAGCAAGAAGACCTTGGTCGTTTTATATATAATTGTAATTTATGCATCAAATTACTTGCTATTACTTCCTAAAATAATAACCTAACCAAAACCGACTTATTGTCAGTCATTGATGTGCCGATCAAGTCACATATAACCATTGGTAACTTATTGACATGTCGAAAACATCCTCATCGATGTGTTTATTGACATAATTGTCAGTGATCCATCGGTGAAACACCAATGTACCATGGATTCACTAGTACTATTCAATCTTCTTCCCACATCGGTAGCAACTTCAACAGGTCCACTAATGCACCGATGAATGGGAAATTTTCATAATCATGTATGATCATCAAAATAAATTTCTGGAATAAAATCAAATCATGCAAACAACTTTAAATCAATTATCAGGTATCACATGAAGAGAATATCACTCAACAATGGTCAAACCCATGTTTAAAACATATACTAATCTTTCATCAATCATCAACATGAATTTCTTGCTTTAGCATCACAATTTTAGGTCTGCAATTTGGCCTCTGATAAAAAAATGAAGAGATCTCTTCAAATTCAGTTCCTACTTCCTTTGTTGACTCACCCTAACCCGCTGATCTCCCCAAAGCTAGAGTCCATACCCTTTGGGTCAAAGATTTGTCAAAGGCATTTAAAATGAAGTCTAGAAACTAAATTCTAGTGCATAACCAACTCTAAAAACCATCTGAAACTTCTTCAATTGTAGTTCTACAACAGTTTGTAGGTTGGTACCAATGTCATCAACACGTTAAACTATGCCAACAGAAAAAATATAACTTCATTGGCAAGTCCATCAAAACGTAGAACCTTGTTGACAGAGAATTTATTGTCTCATCGGTAGGTTCAATTACATGTTGAACCTTGCCAACTATGAAGATATTGTTTCACTAGCAGGTTCATCAACTTGTCGGTGTTTTACTAATGGAAATCTAACCTTCAATATAAATTATAATTTCCATATCCTCTTGCTTATCATCGTTACTACATTCTTATATAATTTTATTCCACAATATTATAATTTAAAAGGTTCAAGAATTCTCTTGGAAAATTATGGGTGTCACAATTTGTTTGCTTAATTAGTTAACTAATATTTTAGATTTAGTTTAATTGAATCAATCCTCGTGGGATCGACTGTGTTTAACTATTTTTCTACTTTGATTTGTTAGCTTGCAAGTACATATTAAAATTTTACATTAGGGAGAGAATAAGAGGGGGAACTCATGGGAAAAAAGTAATAAAAACATAAATTATTAGTTCTTTTTTTTGGGGGAGGGTAAATATAAGAATTTCATAAAAAAATCAACAACACACTCAAGAATCCCGAATAGAGAAGTAGGAGGAGGAAATCAAATATTTTTCATCTTACCAAGGTGTTAGGGCTGGCGATTGCCCAATGGAGTAGGGAACCAACGTTAGAGGATAATGTGATTTCCGTTGGCTAAGGAGCAGGGAGATGGTAGCCAAGGTCTAAGAACTAGCAAGGAGTTGGGGAGCCTCCAAAGATGCTTGTTGCACGCCAACCATGCTAGATGGGGGAGGGGGAGGGGGAGGGCTTTCCAGTGGGGAAAAAGGATGATTTTTTCATTGTGGGACGTATTGACCTGTTAGTACATTATCTTTTTACAAACAGCTACTAGTACATACCCTATTACTATTAATTATGAAATGTAGAGACATTGAAAATGACATATATTTATTATAAGCCATAATAGATATCGACATGTTTACATAAAAATTGATAGACGTGAGGAGACACAAAGGCATGAGAAGTGGCTCGAGCGGATCCTTGAACTGGAGTTGCCTCGCTGGCTTATGGGACCCCTTTATGGTGGGTGACCAGGCTTACCACATTTTGTTGCGAGAGAGGTTGGTAAGGCCCTAGCTGCTTGCCTATGTTTCCCACTACCTCAAATTATCATCCAATCAGCTTGACCAGAAATTACTACAAAATTAAATTATAGGCATTTAGCTTAGCTTAAGTTATTAAAGTGACCTAATTTTTCGTAACTTGTGAGTCTATATTCATTTTTATTCTTCATCATTACATAGTCTTCCTGCTATTTTTTAACCTATTTTAAGGTATAATACTACTATATAAAGAAAGTTGAGTGACGATAGAATTTTTCTTTTTTTGACTATTTTATCCATATTTTCACCCTTAATTCTTATTTTACTTATATTTTAAATTTGTATGTCCTTTAATACAAGTTTGAATTACTATGTCATTTGAGGATATTTTAGTAAAATCATTTAATTAGATTCTTTTAGATGATGGTCGTATATCAACCTAACAATGGTTGTTGATATGAGAGGAGCTTTTTTTAGATTATATTAATGATAACTTTGTAAGGTTATATATTGCACACCTAAACTCAGATTTGCACATTTTTTATGTAATTGGAAAACTATCAATGAACTCTATCAAATGAGTGCTAACGTTATATTTTCTCAAAAAACGTTTGTGGCTCCTATACATACGACACTCTTCTCGATAATACCAAAAATATCATACTAGAAAAATGACACAGCTGAGCCACATCCAATCAGCTTATAGCAGTTGCTTTATTGACGTCATTGTTTCCAGTTTTTTTTTATATTGTGAGGCTCAAAAACTCGTGCTGATCTAGCGTATCTGGGACAACTGAATGAAACATGGTAAAACTGGTTCATACCTGTGGTACATTCTTCCATAAGAGATATGTGAATGCTTTGAGTATCCCTACGATATAAACAAGAATACATGAACAATCTGGTCCACTGTTGATTGGTGACTTAACTATTCAATAAATAGAAACACTCAAACATGCATACTCATTAAAATGAAAGAATGGTTCATGAGATTCGTCATTATAAGCCCTTGGTGAGCAGCATTTGCCGTCACATTTGCTCCATCCTCCTGCTTCCCAACACATTACCAGTTAGTTTATGTTCAAGTTGCATTACATAAGTAACTCATATCACTAGTTGAGCTCAGTTAGTTAGCTAACAGAGTGCCATCCGATTGACTTGTTAATAGCCGAACTGAAAATAAACTACTTTCAGTCATCTTCATATGGACACAATTTTCCAAAAAATTAATTCCATATGTTTTCTACATACTTCGAGAAACATGATTGAGGTAGAAGAGAATTGATTTCAGTTGCCTATAAACGTGAGTCAATTCTTTTGCATGCAATAGATGTGGGTTTCACGTTTAAAAAAAAACAACTATTTTTCAATCTTAGCATAAGATTGAATATTGAGTTATTAAACCGATATTATTTCCTAACCCAGCCGGGAGATTTTTTTATCGAACCTAATTTCTCCAGCATAGGTGTGGCAACCCGAGTTATAGATGAGAGATTCATAACTTCAACTCTAGTAATGGTGGCCGTGCTTTTCATTTTCTGAAGTAGAGTGTTCCTCAAGAGGAGGTGAACTGGTGGGATGAACAAAAACTGTTTCACATGTTTAGCTATGAAGTAATCACTCCCTATTTTTCTAGGAAGAATGAAATATCATATTGCTTCCATGGTTCATCAAGTTTGCATATGCTATAAAGTGAGATCTTCTTCATCCACTCCAATTAATGGATCTTAATATATTCAAATTAAATCTGTTGGGCTCAATTACAAGTAACTATTTCTCAAATCTTTATCCATAACTGTTCATTTAAGAAAACGGTATAGGTATTTCCATTATCGTTTCATTCACAAAAAATCGGTTGATTAATTGGATAACCATTATCTATTACACTTTTTTAATTGTGTGAAAAAAGGAAAAAAATCATTGGTTATTCACTAATTTAGTTATTACCAAGGTTAAAGACTAACATCATTACAATTGTTATGCATAGTTGTTGCAAACAAATTGTGAGGATCAAACATGAATCGTAGATGGACACATGTATTAGGTAAATGCCTAATAAAACTCCTTGTTTTCTAATAACTTTTTTATATCATATGAGTCCAACTCCAAAATATTTCACTGCTACATATTTTAGAAGAATCCCAAATGTGAGAAGAATCACAATTTTCTTCTCACAGCTAGCCGTCTTTGAAGGTGTCTTGGAGGCAACAATGAGAACACATGTACATATGTACATCATCTATTAGTGTTTGTTTGAAGCAATGTTTTAAAACCCAGCCCAGACCCTAACCCAGATTAATTAGTTGTTGGGCTGGGTCAACCTTGTTGAACCATGGGTCAACCCGTATTGACCCAAATGATGACATCATCACCTAAATTTTTTTTAAAAGAGTCGCCCCATATTTTAGAAAAAAATTAAATGAAACCTGTTGAAAATTTCACTTGTTCGGCCATTCAAAACTTGTTCATTCCAAACTATTTCAATAGGTAAATCATCATTCCAAATTTTGCAGTTTAAGATATACAAACATTATTTGTAACATAATCAAGATTTTAATCAACATATATCAAATCTCAAGATAAATCACCTACACCACTTATTCAAAGTTATGCTAGCTAACACTCAAGCCACGCCAGTTCGAGATGGGTCATACAAGAGTATGGTTCTATTAGCCCAATTTCAAGTTTTGATTTGTGTTAACTTGAGTCTAGCTTTGTGTAGAATAGATCTAGCTTAGCAATCCTACTCCAAACCCACCAATCATTTCTTTGCACAAACAAACACTCAATGAGTTCAATTATTAAAAACAAAAAAACTACTAAGGGTTTGAGTTATGAGAATAGAATCTAAACTCCTTAGAGCTATAAAGTATTCTGCGCAAAGTGCTTATATAACCAATTAAGATTTAGGCACATATGATTACAAATGAACCCTGGTCATGCTGAAAGATAATAGAATCATATAGTAATAATCATGTACTATGATAGTACAACCAAAGATATATTAGTTCTAGTGAAATGGAAAAAAAAATCAAGCACTCATAAATACCTCTCCAATTTCATTCATAAGATCTGTGGCAATTGGAAGAGTGTCGTTACCAATAGACCAGACCACCATTCCACTTGCCTATTCCTTCATAGGGACCAAAAATGTTACTATTAGTGAGCTTAAAATAATTCATTGCTATTGTGGTGCCGTTGTTTCTTAATTTTTTGTAGTGTTGAACTCAGCTTCATGCACTCTTGGTATATCATTAGAAAGCTTTCAACAAGCTCTATCAAATGATATCCCTAAATGTATATATTTTCTTGAACTTTATTGTAGGCCACAATTATACATCACACTTTGTGATAATAATTTCTTTTTTTACCAGTATTATATATATTTTGACATCCTTGTAAAACTTCTAAAAAATTCTATCAAATGAGACTTGCCAAGAAACTAGTCCAAAATATAAATAGTGTGCTCCATGATACAAAATCCTTTGATACCATTATCTTTGCTCATCTATGACATAATATTTAGCCAATGAGATTTGGACTTGTAGTTGTCTACTACAATTTGTATTTGAGTCAATATAGAGTTTGTATATATAATTTATAATAATAATAATCATTAAAGTGTACATTACAACTATTGCATGTAAGAGAGACTTTTCGTCAATACATATTTTATTTTTAATTTATTGCATATAATTTATATTTATATGTATTATATATATCTTCTCAATATTTTTATTAATTTAGAAATCTAAGACTACACATCATGCAACCCTGTACTCATTACAAGGAAGAGGACTATTAGGGACGTAATAAAATGCGTCTCTACAAACTACTATTTGCGACTCATAAAAAAACCTCACAAAAAATACCTATTTGTGATACATTTCTAAAAGCATTGCAAATAGAATAAATTTTGATAAAATAAAATATTTAGAACTATTTGCGATGTTTTTTTAAAAGTGTCGCAAATAGTACAACTATTTGGGATGCTTTAAAAAAATGTCACAAATATAAAATATATTTTTTAAATAAATAATATTTGCAATACTTTTTGAAATGTGTTGTATATAAAAAAGCATCACAAATAGTCTTAAAAATAAAATTTCAAACAATTCATTTTAATTGCGACGTTTTTTTGTAATTGTCACAAGTAGTTTCATTAGTTGCAATGCTTTTATAAAATATCACAAATAATTATAAAATATTTAAAAAAACTTATTTTATTAATGACACTTTCTTATAAATGTCACAAATAGTTCTAATTTTTTGTATTATTTTATTTTATATTTTAAGCATATAATAAATAAATATTAAAAAATTTAATTTAAAAAACCTTGCAAATATGTTTTATTTTATTTAATATATATTATTTGAATATGTAATAAATAAATAAATAAAATCATAAATTAAATTCCCCTACTTTCTCCCCAGTCTTCCTCAAAGCTAAGGTTAGGCTCATGTGCATGAGGGCGAGAGAGATACATGGAGAGAGAGGGAAAGAAGAGAGAAGAGAGAAAAGAGAAAGAGAAGAGAGAGTAGGGAGAGAAGGGGAGAGAGAGAAGAAGAATAGAGAGAAAGAGGAGACAGAAGAGAAAGAAAAAGGAGAGAGACGAGAGAAAGAGAGGAGAGAGATGAGAGAAGAGAGAGTGATGAGATAGAAGAGAGATAGAATTCAGAGGAGAGAGAGTGAAGAGAGAGCATAGAGAAGCCAAAGAGAGAGTCAGAGGAGAGAGAAAAGAAATGAGAGACAAAGAAGACAGAAGAGGGAGAGAGGAAAAGAAAATGATACGCGAAAATAAGAAATTTGACCCTGAGTAAAATAGGGTGAGAGAGAGGGTCTCCATACTTGGGTGGAAG
Organism: Saururus chinensis; assembly: GCA_035235625.1. NCBI lineage: Eukaryota > Viridiplantae > Streptophyta > Magnoliopsida > Piperales > Saururaceae > Saururus > Saururus chinensis. Next base: position 27,806,832 of record CP141144.1, read on the forward strand.
GAGAAGGAGAAGGAGAGGGAGAGACAATGACAATTTAATTTAAATTTTGTAAAAAAAATTTATCCTATATATTTTAAAAATAAAATAAAATAAAATAAAAGGTATTAGAGAAGCATAAGAATAGTGATACAATTTTATATGTCACTATTACCTAGTGTAGTAGCAAGCATACTTTTATGCATTGTTAATACATTTTATTTTATATAATTTTCTTTATTTTTTAAATATAATTGCTATTAAAAATTTCATAAAAATTTAAATTAAATTCACCTACTCTTTCACCTCTCCTCCTCAAAGATGGGCCTCACGCTAACCCACGTGAGAGAAAGAGTGGAGAGAGAAGAGATAGGAGAGAGAGTGGAGGCATAAGAGTGTAACCTCTGAGAATTTTTTAAATTCTTAAAGTTGACCATGTAGAAAATAGGGTATTTGACCCCTTAGCTTTTTCATAGAAAAACTTAATGGTTGGAATTTGTTGCTAAGACCAATACGGATGAAATGTAGACAAAAAGAGATTTTAAATGTCACCAAGGACGCACGAATCAGAGTTCGGATTAGGGAGATATGACCTTTAAAATTTTAACATAACTTGCAGGGGCCGTTTACCAGAATTTGAAGCACAAATTGACCATTTGTTAATATATGGGCCCGGTTAATTAAAGTGACAAAAATTAATTTTTAGGGGCCCAATTTGCCCTAGTGGGGAGGTTTTGGCCCAACTTCTAAGTGGTTTAGGGTCCTTAATCCTCATGCTTATAAAAATGCTAATTAGAGCTTTAAGGAGGGGAAACCTTTGGGAGGGGGGAGCAAAGGAGGAGGAACCGCCAATTGATTTTTTCGGCGATCTTGGCCAATAGTGGATTCAAGGAGTAGCATGCATGAAAGTCGAAGACCGAGGAGGGATGACTGTAGATCAAATATAATTCCTTGTTGAAATTAGTGTTAATTGGTATGTTAATTTATGGAATTATGGTTGGGTAATGAAACCCAAACCTTTGTAAGGAGAGTCAAGGAAGAAGATGGGTGCACTGCTAGTTGGCTTGCCGCCATTGGCTAGCCAACTCCAGCTACTATTGCTAGTCATAGTCAAGGGCACTTTTCATTTCGACTAGTGGCAGGAAAGGGGATCTGAGCGTTTCTCAGACCCATCTTCTCATGCTCTAGCATGCATGGGTTGTGCTGGTGGGCCAACAAGGGTTACGCATCTAGCGAGTTGTGGCCATAGTAGAGCCGCAATTTGCTATTTGGGGAGGGCTCAAGAGAGCTCCGGCGAGGTGATGGTCCCTTCAGCCAGGTGGGCCGTTGCCAATGATGACAACCATAAAAAAACCACAGGTTTGCACTTGCGACTCTGTTTCTTTCCCTTCCTCCTAGTGTAGCATCACCACCACCAACATGAGGGGCGCTAGGTCATGGAGAGTAGTTTCAGTGTGATTTCCGGCACCTAGATGAACTCCCACCATGAGCCAACACCAAAAAATGGCTATGCAAGGAGCCGACAACACAACCTAGATAGAAAGAGGAGAGAACAGCAAGGGAGGATGGCAACGCAGTGGGCTTCGCCGCTTCCACCAAGTAGCCACTGGAGCCACCCATGGCTTCTGGTGAGGCTTTCCTAGTTAGAAACGGCTTGGCAGGGATCTTCAAATACACAAGACTTGGGTTCGCATGTTCTTCATACTGTTGGACTTGTATTGACGAGCCTTTCGATACTAGACTACTTTAAACACTTTATCCCACTCTTTTTAAGTAAGTCCCACATAAATTACACGCTTTCTGAGGTCATAACTTTTGCTCCTGACCGCCATTTTGTATATTCTTCAATTTGTTACGCTTGTTTCTTCAAGCTCTACCTATACACATAGGTTTCAACCTCAAAAACTTTCTTAGACTTTTGAAAAATATTATATAATTGCCGCAAACCGCTTAGGTTAGACGTAAAAAAAAGTGGGGTGTTACAACCTTCAATATAGTTTGGAACCATTTCATGGAGTGAACAGGGCCTTGACATAGAAACTTACATTGGTTGATGAACTGAGGGTAGTTAATGGAGTTTACCCTATCTTATGAAGACTAATAGGGTTTGAGATGTTCTCTGGGTCATAGCTCATAGGAAGAGCTATTTTTTGGGCCGATTCACAATGTGAAGAGGACCAAATTGGTTGGACAAATACTTGATTAGATAAAATTAATCTAGTCTAAGTTTCAAATATTTGGGAGAGTGAGTAGTCATAAAGTCCATAGGCTTCTATGAGTTATACATTATTTATGTCTTTAAATATATTTCTTCTAGAGTTGGGAGGGTAGAGATTATGATACTTTTACACTTTCTTCACTGCCACAACGGTTTGGGTGTTAATCAGTAAGGTCTTTACCGCGGGTTTTCCGCAGGTCTTCACAGAACCATATAGTGCATACAAAAATTGAAGTTGCTTGAGCATGATGGAAGGCTCGTATTTCTCGTCAATATGTGTCCATGAGCATGTAAGTTGGGATCCACTTCTCCATATTCGTGGCAAGCTAATGAAAGCCTTGGGTATTTGGGTTATGCTTCTTTCAAGCAGTCTACTCTAATGTAGGAGTTCTATATCTGGGGGGTTTTTGAGAGTTGAGTTCTCTGAGTGAACACATATTTATATTATGTTAAACCTAGAGTTGAGTTAGAACAATGAAGGGTGGTTAGTATCATGTGTCAATCTTGTTAACATATGATGTGTCTACATGTCCAAAGGCATTGGATAGGGGTATTAATTATTAATCAAGAGTTGTATAATTAATGACATTAATTACTATTGATTGTTAATTAGCACAAGTAGAACAATTTAAAGACTTGCATAAAATGTAGGTAAATTAAAAATACTTAAGCATTGCATGTTTGATGTTATGATTCAAGAGATACTATAGTTTCTAGGTAGAACTACATCTGGATCTGATCTTGTTGAAAACATTAGAGATGTTATACGATGAGTATGTAGACAACTAACATCAGGTGATGTTGGCCAAATCTAAACAATATTAATAAAACCTTTTATTATTTTGGAAACTCTTCACCTAAGGGTGGACAAGTTCCGTTATTATTTGGTTTGTTTGATTGCAGGCTCTCCAGGTGAAGAAAAGTGAGGCTAGGACAGGTAAGCTTGGGATGTAGTTCCTTGTTAATGCAATTCAGGTGAGTAATTGTATCCTTCTTGCGAGAGGTAACTTAGTTATTTATTTTTATTATAATAATGGATTTGTACTTAGATGGATTTGATATTCGTATTTATAAACCTTAGTTATCATGACTTGGATATTTAATCGAGTGATTTATTTTGCATTAAGAAAGAAAAAAATTCTCGTAACAAAGAGAGAGAAAATAAAGAGAGAAAGAGAGTGACAGGAGAGAAGAGAGAGAGAGAAAGAGATAGTGAGAGGAGAAAGAGGGTAGAGAAATTGACATGAGTATAATAAATTTGACATTGACTAAAATAGGATGAGCGAGAGGGTTTCCAGCCTCCGGCGAGAGGAGGAGAGGGGAGAGAGTATAAAAATTAAATTTAAATTTTTAATAAATTTTTTACTATATATTATATTTTAAAAATATAAAAATAAAATAAAAGGTATGAGTGACACATAGGAATGTGTCACTAATAGTGACATGCATGAGTTTGCATCGATAATACATTTTATTTTTATTTTATTATTATTTTAAAATATAATTTATAATTAAAATTTATAAAAAATTAAAATTAACTTCCCTACTCTCTCACCTCTCCTCCTAGAGCCAATGCTCATGCTGATGCCTATGAGAGAGAGGGAAAGTGAGGAGAGAAGAGAGAGACAAAGTGAGAGGAAAGAGAGTGAATAGAGAGAGGAGAGAGAAAGAGGGCACAGAGAGGAGAGTGAGAGGGGAGAGAAAGAGACACAAATATAAGAAATTTGACACGGATCAAAATAGGGTGAGCAGGAGGGTTGCCAGGCTCTGGCGGGACGAGGAGGAAGAGAGTATAATAATTTAATTTTTTTCAAATTTTTTATTATGTGTTATATTTTTAAAATAATAAAATATAAGATATTAACGATAGATAAGAATGTATTGCTAATACTTACGTATGTGTCGCTAATACTTAGGTATAAGTTGCTACTACTCTAGGTATGTGTTAGCGACGCATGCAAGTTTTAGTCAATAATATCTAAGGTATTAGTGGCGTATATTGCTATGCGTTGCTTATATATTTTATTTTTATTATTTTTTGTTTCCTTTACTCTCTCATCACTCCTCCAGAGAGCCAACTCTCAACCGTATTTACATCAATATAGAATTTATATATATAAACTATAGTAATTATAATCCTGAAAGTATATATTGCAACTAGAGCGTATAAGAGACTTTTAGTCAATACATACTTTATTTAATTTAATTTAATTTATATTTACAATATATATATATATATATATATATATATATATATATATATATATATATATATTCTTACTTATTTTATTAATTTAAGAATCTAAAACTTTACATGCGACTCTTTACTCTTGGTAAGATACATTTATCTAGTCTTTCTTTTTGGGAATGGCTTGCTAATTAATCTGCAACCATCTATTTAGCAAGCACCAAACATTTTACAAGCGACTTTCATGAAACGTTGATTGTGCCTTGTTTCTTTGTGATTGTCAATCTGCAACCACAAGTATAAAAAGCAAACTATTCATGAAACAAAAAACAAAAAACGCGTGACTTTCTGTTATTGGTGATTAGATACATTCTACACGTAACAAATTACCTCCAACCAGACAACTTTATAAAGAGCTGATCTGCATCATAGTATCTTACAACGCTAGCTCCTATCCTCGGAACCGATTCTCCCTGTTTTACACCATCACCACCATGGCCCTAACACTCTGCCAGCGAATGCTCAAAAGCAACGAAGACGAACAAGGCCTCGGCGCATTTGCCCTCCAGCTGGTCTTCCTCCCCGCCCTGCCGGCAGCCCTCAAGGCTGCCACCGAGCTTGGACTGTTCGAGATCATCGCAGGAGAGGGGCATGGGGCCCAGCTGTCAGCCTCCCAACTGGCCTCCAAGCTTCACACCAGCAATCCAGAGGCCCCTGCCATGCTTGACCGGGTGCTTCGTCTCCTAGCCAGCTTCACTATCGTCACATGCTCTAGCTCCACCAGTGATCGTGGACAAGTGCAGAGACACTATGGCTTGACACCCATCTCATCTTTCTATGTCAAGGGTAAAAATGGGATCTCTCTAGCTCCACTTCTTCGTTTGGTCCAAGATAAGATCATTGCGGAGCCTTGGTAAGTAGTCCTAATTTATTTTAGAAAAGAGCGAGCCACTTTAGCAATTGGGCCCTCTGCTCGAAGGTTTTTTTATACAGTATTTTATAGCAGAGCAATCTTATTAAGACCTGATTTTTTTGTGTTTTCCACAAAGAAAGTAAAAAAAAGGATCTCTCTAGCTCCACTTCTTCATTTGGTCCAAGATAAGATCATTGCGGAGCCTTGGTAAGTAGTCCTAATTTATTTTAGGAAAGGGCTAGCCACTTTAGCAATTGGGCCCTCTGCTAGAAGGTTTTTTTATACAATACTTTATAGCAGAACAATCTATTTAAGACCTGATATTTTTGTGTTTTCCACAAAGAAAGTAAAAAAAAGGTCTTACTTTATCCCCCATGTTTCTTTTATTATTTTTTTCCTACTTCCCCTAATACATGAAACCTACCCTTTTCTTCTCTAACGATAGCTCTAGTGGTGGCTTTGTTGATGCCGACTTCTTCTCCCCTCCTGTTTTCCTTAATTTTCAGACACGGTCATGCTCTGGCCGCGTAAGCCCTTCGTGGCTAGATCTAGCCATGCTCATAGCCTTGCTATGGCAACAACTGTCTGTAGCAATGTGTTGATTGTGAGCCTCCTTGCAGACTCCTTTGCAATGAAAGGCTGAGTTCAGAAGAGGAATTTGCCTTACAGCTATGTTAACAACTTATTCAAGTACAAGCGCATAAAATATGTTGCAAGCTATTAACATCTTTTTCTCAAAAGTAAAATTTCTAAAAAGTTTTCCTAACTTTACTAGTTTGTTATTAATATTTTTAAATTAACAAAATTACTCCTAGTGTTCACTCTTGTTCTCTGTGTTAAGTTTTTTTTAAATAAAATTTTGGCCATTGTCACCACCATTGATCAACAACATGTAGGCTCACTACCATATCTTTACAAAAGCTCTATGTGCCGGAACAAAAAATATTTTGATTTTTTGGGGCGTGGGGAAGGGGAGGCATAAAATTGAAATTTTAAAGTGAAATAGGATAATTTTGTCTTATTATACAAAAATGGTTTATTAGGTAATAACAATTTATGTGGGCCTAATATTCATATGTTCATGCATAAAATGCTTAAATAAGTGAGGAAAATGAAAAAACTATATGCATTACTACTAGTAATGCTGAAAGAGAGGAATTGTTGGGATGGAAATAGATATATTCATATGTTTTAGTTCTAGATTACATGCTTATATTTATCTACTTACTCTGATTAGGCTCTATATCAAGGATGCGATCTTAGAAGGTGGGGCTCCATTTGAAAGGACCTTTGGGATGGACGCCTTTCAGTATCTTGGCACGGACCCCAGAATCAACAGGGTGTTCAATGAGGGCATGTCTAGCCAGTCCACCATTGTTGTGAAGAAGATTCTTGAGACATACATGGGTTTTGATAACCTCAAGGAGTTGGTCGATGTGGGGGGAGGGCTGGGCACCACCCTTAAGTTGGTCACTTCGAAGTACCCCAACATTCGGGGGATCAACTTTGATTTGCCTCATGTTGTGGCCGATGCACCCATTTATCCAGGTTTGAATTGAATGAACTTTGATTTAACACATGCTCAGTATTAGCCCTTGGGCTTGACCTTGATGCAGTGTTCTCTTTCTCTTTTGGTTCCTCGTTACCTTTTTCTTCTCGAATAGGTGTGGAGCATGTAGGAGGGGACATGTTCGCGAGTGTTCCTACAGCAGAGGCCATCTTCATGAAGGTGAGTTTTTCTATGCTGCCGAGCAACCGTAGTGATATAAGTGAGTGGGTGGCTCTACACATTGAGACAAATTGATTGTTGTGTTGCTCACTGATATTAGTAATCCTGGAAATTATAGTGGATCCTACATGATTGGAGTGATGAAAAGTGCCTGCAACTTCTCAAGAACTGCTACCATTCATTGCCTGAATCCGGCAAGGTGATCATAGTAGACTCGGTTGCACCGGCTACACCGGATAGTGATGTCTCATCATGCGCCATCTTCCTTAGCGACATTGCAATGTTGAGCTTCAATCGCGGAGGAAAAGAAAGGACACTCGATGAATTTCTATCTTTGGCCAAAGGAGCTGGATTTGCTGGGATCAAATCCATATGTAGTGTGTACATTTACACTGTCATGGAATTCTACAAGGAGATGTAACTTAAAATGGTAGGTTACCGCACAATAAGGAGATTCACTATTCTTCATCCAATCAAAAGTGGGAGTAAAGTTTTAGTATAGAAAAAGTAGAAATATCATTTTCTTTTTTAATAATTAACTTCTTAAAAAATTAGATATTGCCTCTGCCCATTGTGGACTTGGATGCACGATTGGGGTTAAAGTCTTCCACAAAATCAATTTCATATACTGATTTTAGCCTATTTTTTTCCTTTTGGCAACCAAATTTTACCTAGTTGACTGAGCTCGAATTTGAATACGTCATAATGAATAACTCAAAATACAAATTGAAAGATAAGAAGCATAATAAGTAGAATTAAATACAAAAACTATTGTACATTATATTTTTTATATTATGAAAGTTAATATGCACCAGGTTACATAATGGAGCATAAACATCTGCCACGCAATTTGGTTGTGAAATTTGGACAAGATTTCATTGATTTAACCCTAATTATGGCTGGAATCACCAGAATCCTAGTTGGGTGCTGAAGGTGGGCGGAGTTAAAAATTTTGCCTGAAAGTTTATTCTAAAACATTTTCTAGCCAAAATCACCTTATGCAATTCCGGCTCCAAGTCCCCTTTTTAAGAATTAAAGATTCAATTATTTTTCAATTGTTACACCTCACATCTATTTAAGCATCAAGAAGCCTGCCATATAGGTAGGGTTCACTTTAAAACTTTAAAATTACCTACCCATGTGCGGTCTTATTTGTTAGTACTCATCAATACGAGTGTAATAGTATCAAGAACATACATATCCGTGTTCAGGAGAGAGAGTTATGGTAATTTAAAGTTTTAAAAGTATATTTGATGCAATATTTTATTATCATTCTTAATTTTTATTGGACAGTGAATTAATAGAATTAATTTAAAAATATTTTACTTCTATTTCTAAAAAATTCCACAACCAAATAGAATCAATACTACGCCATCTACAACGTATGCCTTTGTGCGTGAGGCACAAACTAAAAGATCTTTTTTATATACCAAGCACATAATAAAGGTACTTTTTTAATTAATGAGGCAGAGAACTACAAGTCAATTGTTGATGAGAGGATTTGTCCTTCGCTCACTGTAAATGTGCATGTAGAGTGACAAGGTCATCACAACTACAAACTGTTGTAACAATAAGTTGCATGTACCTCTTTCATTGCACCTCATTAACGAACATCCAAATCCCTCTATTTCATTGTTTTCTTTCTTTTGTGAGCCCTGTAATTCTTTGGTCAGATCAAAATTAATAGATGTAAAGCCACTAGGCATTTAGAAGACCTTGAGCGCTTTATAAATTTCTAAACAAGCTCAAGCTATTGGCAGCTCAAATGTTGTTTTATTTGATTTAGGTGTAACAATAATTTACCTCCAAATAATTGAGAGAAAAACATGAACATGATTTCTCATGTCACAAAGAGAACGAAGGTTTTACATTTCTTCATACTAAAAGGAAGCTTATATCATTTTCCTAAAAATAAATTGATATTCCTATTCCACTTTTTCTACACAAAAAGTCCACTCTACCCTTTGATTGGAAAGAGAAGGCAAGCCACACTTGATAACTTGAAGATTCATTTTTCTTAGTTCAATTAGAGTTGGAGTAGGCTTTTGGTGTAGAAAAAGTAGAGTAAAAATATTATTTTCCTAATGAATTAATCTAGTCATGCATAGAACACAAATAAAAATATAAAATTCAAGTCTACCGAAGAAATGAAAGATGGGAGGAATTCAACACATTTTTTTTCTCCAAAATGAAAAGATGTCCATTCAAAAAATTGATGTCATATATCCTAAAATGAAGTTTTAGGTAGTCACTAAGATTTTATTAATATACTACTTATTGTGGATTATATGCCCATTAGAATCAATCTAGCTATAAGTTATGGAGTGGTTGGATCCTTATGAAAAACAAAAATGAGAAAGAGAGACAATAGTGGCTATGTCCACAGGATCACACAGTTTCCACTATTTATCAAGGAGAACAGTATAAGATGATTACCTGTTTTTCAAGCTTCTTCAATAGCCAACAACCTAGTTCAAAGTAAGAAGAAGAGTCTTCCATAACCCATTAGGGAATAAAATATCCAAGTAGCCAATTAAGAAGAGTCCAAATCGGGGCATTCTAGAATCTACCATGTGAATCAATCGATCGCTAGGCACTAGCAATTGATCATTCTTCACATTAAACGCTTCTAGTTCTACGTGTAACATATTCTACTTCTAACGAAGAAGTAGTTACTAGCTTTTGTGAATGCAATTGCTAGGCCACTACTAAGGGTAAATACAAATCTCGTAGTGCTCTGCTTGTTGTTTACATCACCTCCATAGTCTAAATCAACGAAGCCAACCAGTTTAATATCAGAATGTCCATCAAAGCATAAGGTCATACTTGAAGAACCTCTTAGGTATCTAAAAATCTATTTCACTTCCTTCGAATTAGTTCACCTTGGGTCTACCATAAACTTTGCAACATGACTAACTTTATAAGAGATGTCTGGCCTGATATAGGTAGTGGCATACATAAGAGACCCTGTCATGCCCCACCACACCCCTTGACTTGAACCTAGTCCAAGAAGGAGGGACGCGGTGCGACATATGGGAAGATTTAACCATCCTTGGTTCCTAGCAATGAAGTACACAACACGTGCCCTTGTGCAAATGCTAATAGAAAAATATAAAGAGATTAACTAACAATCTTAGTCCTATGGAATACTCGCGACATCTAAATAATAACATAATCTTAAGACTTATAGCTACACATGTCTATAGCCATCACCGGCTAAACAAAGCATGTTATAAAGTAAATAAGTTCATCCTATCACATCATAAGTCTAGAACACGCCAAACATTTATCTCCCTCTTCTTATGGAGCAAGTCCATCCTCATACTCTACATAAAGTCCATCTGGAGCACCTACATGACACAACATACAACCTCAAAACAAAAAACACAAACAAAAGAGGGGTGATCCTTGCTCAGTAATAGTTTTGAATTGAAATATAAGCTAATGAAAATACCCCATGCACTCTCAATTTAAACATTCATCACATATCTATTCTCTATACCTGTGCATCATGAGATAAATTACATTCTATATACACATGCCACATGTGCATCATGAGATAAATCATATTCTATATATATATTCATGCCACCTGTGCATCATGATATAAATCATATTCCATTTACATATTCATGCCACATGTGCATCACATGTTCATTGATAATTCATAACATATATGCACACCCTGCGCAAACAATTAAGTTTCATGGTTCATTCACATCCTGCATGAAACAAGTATCAATATTCATATTCTCACCCTGTGCAAACAATTAAGTTTCCGGTTAATGTCTCAATTGAGAAAACAACCTTATTTATCCTAGCCTAAGTACAAGTAGACATGCTTACCCTAGAAATCCTAAAAAGGAAGTGCTATGTAGTTTAGGTAACTCCCTAATGGGGAAGCACCCCTTGTTAAACCAGTGCACGCTGACAAACTAGGCCAGAATCTCCTATCCGAATAACACATGAATTAACTCATTATACAAAATCTGCTCTTCTCACCTGGGGAGGAAGCCCATCCTCAAAGGGACGTAAAACTCCATCCAATGGACCTAAAACTCTGTCATTTCATATGTAAAACCGATTCTATAAACCTCTGATGCAGCTAATCTGAAAAACTACCTCACCCAATCGATTAATCATGATTAAACACAAATAAGCTTCGCTTACAAATCATTATTATGATGCATGCAACATGATACATATGTGAGCAATTTTAAATGAATGTAAACATAGGTAGACATACTCTGATTAGTTCTAACAGCATGAAACATGTCCATTTGTGTTCATATTTGAGCTAAAACATGTGGAACATGGTTTATCTATAATTAATGTGACATGTCCAAGCATCCACAATTCATCATGGCTATAACCTACTGAAATCATGGACTAAATGAAAAGAAATTATCGAAATATGGATTTAAAACAAATAGAGCATCTTGCCAAACCTAGACAAGTATAGTCATGTTCATGCTTAAGCTAAACCACATCCAAAGAAGGTACATATGTAGTTAAGGTTATAATTATAAGTATTCATAACTTATCAAAGCTGTAGAGAGTTAGAGTCATGATAAAAGAAGAAGAAATGGACAAAAATCCACAAAAATAGTCATTTTCCACCAACTGTTGTTTGGTTGTTGGAACGGCCCAGAAGCCTATTCGAACGTCTGGCCATTCAAACTGCTAGATATCCCGTTTGAATGCCTAGCCGTTCGAACAGTTTATTAACCCATTTGAACATTCACAAGAGTTCACTTTTCTAGTTCGTTTGCAACCTCTCAAAAGTCAAACCAAAAATATTTATAAATTCTATATAAATTCAAAAATAATCATAAAACATTGTATAATCAAAATCTATGCCTAAAACATGATAAATCTAACATTTTCATCTTTAATCATATCAAAATAACCATAAATAGCATGCTTTCAATAAATCACCATTACACATCAAGATGAAGCAAAAGCTCAAATAAACCCATAATCATGGAATTTTAAGAATAAAACCACTCCAGGTAAGAATCCTTTACCTCTAACAAGCTTGGAAATCCTTTGAACGATCTTCAATCTCAAGAAATCCTACCCAAAAATTAAGGCTTTTAGTTAAACTTAATTAAAACTAACTAATAAACTCAAATCAACTTGGAAAAAGATAGATCTAATACACCCTTGGTTAAAAATAAAATTACCCAAATTAGGATTCCAAATTGAAATTAAAAACATGATTTTGAAGAAAGAAAACTAATAATCAAAATAGAAGTGAAGATAGAGGTGATTAAGACGAAGATCTAAAGATTTGGGTGTGATTAAGGGTAAAAACATTAACTTAACAAGGGTTTCTCCTTTAGGAAATGGAGGTAGAGTTAGCCTCCCTCCTATTCTCAGCCCTTCCCTATTTAGCAAATGGCTAGGGTTTTTCCTTTTATAGTAAGGGTTTTAGGCTGAAAATTGAATTATTAAGATCGAAAATATGTAAAAATGCCCTAAGTGACTATTTAAGTATATTTTGACTGAAAAATGAATTTAATCATACCCAAACCCACTTAAACAAATTAATATAAGGTTGGAGGTTAAAATCGGTTGCACACCCTCCCACATGGATGTGTGTCCCATGGTGTGGTCGTCTCCCTTGACCAAAGAAAAATTAAAAGAAAATGTCTATCAATAGGTAAAAATTTGGGTAAATCAAGCTTGACACTAATACTCTTAAAATTAAATTAAACCTTAAGAACTCTATATTTAAATTAACCCATTACCCTAAAAATCAAATCAAACCGACAAACACACATAATTCACACAATTGAAAGGAAATAAAATTAGAGATCTTACAGACCCAACTTCTAAGGCATAAGATGTTGTTCATGTGAGCTTTCTCCTCATAAGTCCTAGGAGACTACTCCTAAGAGAGTATGAAATGAGATGTCAAGGGTGTACCTACTAGCTTAGCATCATTCATGTGGAATTTCATTAGAACTTTTTCAACATAATCTATCTGATATAGGCTTAGTACTTTCTTCTTCCTATCTCTTGAAATTCTAATGCTAGGAATCTACTTTGACAATCCTAGATCCTTCATGGCAAATTTCTGAGACATATGTTTCTTGATGTTATCAATCTTGTTCAAATCAATTCCTGCAATCAAAATCTCATTTCATAGAACAGTAATGTAATGTATGATGATGCTAGCTTCTTGTAATAACAATAATGTTTAGAATAACATCTATAAAATCCAATATTATTCATGAAATCGTCAATTTTTTAGTACTACTGTCTTGGAACTTACTTTAGGCCATACAAGCTCTTAGACAACCTACATACTAAATCCTCTTTGCCCTTCAGAACATAACCTTGAGGATGGTTCCTATAGATTTCTTCTTCCACGTCTCCATGTAGAAAGGCTATCTTCACATCTAGCTGCTCTAGAAGAAGATCTTCTTTTGCTACAAGATACAACATCATTTTGATGATAGCAATCCTCACAATTAGTGAAAATTTCTATGTGTAATCAACTTCATACCTCTGTGTCAAAGCCCTTAACTACTAGTCTTGCCTTAAACCACTTACTGTCATCTGATTCTTATTTCAACTTGTAGACCCACTTGTTATGCAAGTATTTCTTATGCTCAAGTAACTCAATGAGTTCCCATGTCTTATTGGACATCAATGAGTCTATCTCATTGTCTATGGCACACTCCCACTTAACTAAAGTATCTATTTTACAAGCTTCTTCAAAGCTATCAGCTCGACACTGTATGTAAGCAGCATATAATTCAGGCTCAAATTGAAACTCTGTTTCTGCACGTATGGAGTTGTGTCATTGGAACAAACTCTATCAAATCAACCTACTTACTGTCATAGTCATCATGATTGTTTTGTATGTCTTGACTGTCCAGTGTGATAGTCCCCTAAATAAACACCCTTATTGTCTAGAAGGAAGACACTAGGTGTGTAGTCATCATCAAGTTCAACAAATTCTTTAGAAATTTGCTTCCCCTTTTGTTGACATAGGTGGTGCTTGTAGAGCTCATTTTCATAGAACACCACATCTATGTTTCTAGCCACCTTCTTTTGGACTTGATCCCATAGCCTTGTAAGAACATATGAATCCTATGTCTTATTTATTGGCATTCATATATCACTTAGAAAAGGTTAAGATGTGATTACAAAGGTTTCAAAAGGGTTTAGGGAAGGGCAAATGGTAAAAATATAGGCAAAATAATAGATCATTGAGAAATGGAAAGGAGAAAAATTGATCGCTTGTTGATTCTTCCCTGTGCAAAACAAAGCTGAGAGTTATCGATCGATCACTAGTGCCATTAATCGATCGATTAAAAAATTATGCACATTAAAAATAATGACTGATCAATCACTATTTGAAACAATTGATCGTTTCGAGAATAGTTTACCTAAATTAAGACCTTCTAATTTCCATTTCTTTCCCTTTCAAGTACAAGTCCTAAACTGACTTAATGAGCTATATAGGAGTTATGAAATCATGTAATTGGCAAGGGAAAAACCTAAAGTAGAAAAGAGAAAGAGGGTTTACACCTTTGCTTATTGTTTTCTAAAGGAGAATTCACTTGAGCTTTGTATTGAAGATTTACAGTGAATTGAATAATACAATCAACGACTAAAGGAGCTTATATACAGAGAATTCAAAGAGGAGTTGTAGTATGTCTTGAATAGATAATTGAAGATTTTCATAAGGCCAAATTCAAGACAACAAGAGGAGATTACTGAAGACTAGAAGGAAATAGAGACAGGTAAGGAGGAAAAAGTTTCAAGTGCTTGGAGAAGACTTGAAGGCCAAGAATAACGATCTACACAATAGGAGCTTTTGTTAGAGTTTAAAAAGGTTGGTGGTTTGCTTGTTTATATGTAAAGTAAGAGTTTCTAGTACATTGATTTGGTTCCTTTAGAACTACCATGATTTTTTACGCTAGTTGGGGTTTTCTACCTAAATTGTTGTGTCTAGGTATGGATTGATTGATATTTCGAGTAAACAATCGGTTTTAATCATTTTTGCTTACTAAAAAAAATTCTACATAAAGAGGCTAGAACTCTTAATTCTTACGTGTTGAAAGTACTAGTTTTAAGAGTAATCTAGTGATCTGCATGGTCGATTAGACAGATATTAAACTCTCATGCCAGTATCCAAAGTTATCGCTACCATAGCGAAAAAAGTAACACTTGTTGGATTTAGAATCCAACTTACCTCTGGTCTCTGCCTCAATATGAACATAACTTGCACAACTAAACACCCATAAATGGTTAAAAGAAACCTCCTTTGTCCATACTTCTTCAGGATATTTGTCATCCTAGGCATAAGATGGGGACCTATTGATTAGATAAGCTACAACATTAATAGCATGGGACCAAAACATAGGCAGTAGGCCATAGTGGAGTCTCATGCTGTACACCCTCTCTAGAAGAGTTTGGTTCATCCTCTCACCAATACCATTCTGCCTCGATTGTCTGGGTGTTGTTAGCAACCTATGAATTCCATGATTGTCAAAAATGACTGAAATTATTTGCCACAACACTCACCATATTTATCTAATTTAATGCAATTCAACCTTAGTCCAGTCTCATTCTAAATAAGCAATTTCTATTTCACAAATACAAAAATACATCAAATTTTTGTCTACAGAAATAAACCCACAACTTGTGAGAAAAATCTTCAATAAAAGTGAGAAAATAAAATGCACGTCCAAGGGAGGGGATGTGGGATGGCCCCCAAACATCAATGTGAACAAGAGTTAGACGCTTACTCTTCCTATCAAAAATCTGATTTTGAGAAAAAAACCATTTTTAATGTTACCATGACATAATCCTCATAGAAACTCAGTTCAACACTCCTCAACCCCAGTAACTCCCTCACACCCTGAAGTACCTTCTTCCCTTTTGCTGACATAGGACATAGGCATCTATGCCATGCTTGTGTGCCAACATGTCCTAATGCAACTGATATAAAAAATTCTAACACAACTAGAAAGCATGTAAAGAGTACCAATTTTCTTCCATTTAATAATTACCAATGCACCCTTGCCCCTTTTTCCAATTGTTATCCAGAAACTGAGTGGTGATGCCACACATAGCCAGTTGGCCAATAGAGATACATTCTTGGTTAAACCAGGAACATGTTTGACATCCTTTTGTAAAAACACTATATCATTTTCCTGTTTCAAGCTAATATCATCCTTGCCAATGATTTCACAAGTCATGTCATTGCCTAAGTAAACTTTTCCTAAATTACCAAACATATAGTTATTAAACAAATCACTTCTACAAGTAGCATGAAAAGATGTATCACTATCAATTATCAAGGATTTACATTTAATTTCACAAGACAATATTATGCATTCATCACCATCGGCAACATTAACAACATGAGCATTCTTATCATTGTTGCTATTTCCTCCATTACGTGATGCATTCTTTTAATCACATTTAACATGACCAATTTGGCCATAGTTCCAACACTTGCCATCATTATTCCTTTCCTTAGACTTTGAAAGTCCTAGACAAGACATTCCTTTGCCTCTAAACTAATTTTGTCCTTGGTGACATCTGGAATCAATGGTCAAAGAAGATCTAGATGAGGGATTGGTGCCTTTGCACCATGTTTCCTTAGCCAATAACAAACAACAAACATTATTCAATTTAAATCTGCCTAAAGAGCGAGAACAACGAACAACCACCTTAAAGAATTCCCAATCAGCGAATAGAGATTTTAACAATGTATTTGACTGAATATCCTCAACGAATTTAACTTAATAGTCTTTAATTGATCAAGCAAGTCACTAAAGGAGTTAAAATGCATTGAAATATCATCACAATCTACCATCTTCAAATTAAAGAAGCGTTACCTAGTTTATTGTAGAGGGGTTTGCATACATTGATGGGAGTTGATCAAAGCATTCCTTCATTGTCTTTGCCTTCATGATATTCAAAAAAATGGATGAGGAATTAGACAATTGAACTGCTCCTAAGGTCTTTGGTCAAGCAATGCCCAAGCAGCGTCCTCCATATCTTTTTGCTACATGCCAAAATTAGAAGATTGAATTGTCGCGCCTCGGGATTTTGGAAGCATATAAAATTCTTTTCATAAAGATATCGGAGTTAACATGGGCCCGCAATGGGAGCCGCTCACCATATGTGTTAATAAAACAATAATTTCCTCAGGAACCATGGTATGTGCAAGGAGAGTTCTTACTTGTTTCGATGAGGTTGAAATCCTTGAAATCACATCAATAAAACTCGATGTAGGCCCCTCTACCCACACACTAAGCTTCATCGAGTCTTGCAAAGTCTTGGGGGTGGTGAATATTTTAAAATACTCAGTAGGGGAGTTTATACTATTAGGCATGAATAAAGACATTGCAGTTTTGTAGCACATATCATATGTAATATTTTTCGTAAAAATGGGTTGTGTCTCTCACCCAACCCCTTGTGCTTTTTCCTACATATCGAAGATGCTCATCAGATTTGTAAACTCTCACGGCTTGCTACAAGTGTCCTAGACACCTACTCTATCCTATGGACTTTGCTGCGGGTACAAAGCAGCAGCCTCTTGCTCCTCTATAGATCATCGCAAAACATCTCATGCTAGTGGAGAGAAGAGCCACCCATGCTCATAGGGTGTCTTAGATCATGGGAGTAGAGAGTCTTCTACCCCAGCGCATATAGCCTTGATAGGTGCCCTTTGTTAGGGGCCAATCAGGGATCTTGTTCTCCGTTAAGGGCTCACCAGGCTAAAATAAGTACCGTGCATCCGAATCTGAATCAAATTAAAATTGTGCTATCAACTAGTTAATGAAGCTCTATTGAGTGCTAGAATCAAAATCTTAAGTCTAAGACTCATAAACCTAAGTCCCACACTCACAATCCTAAGTCCCAGACTCATAATCCTAAATCCCAGACTCATAATCAAAATATCCTAGAGTCCCAAGACTCCAAAAAGGGATGTTTTCCATTAAAACATTCTAACCCCATGTTTAACATTTTGAAAACACTAGCTCCGCCTCTACAAGCCATGGGAGTCTCACTATCAACGATTACAAAGGCAAGGTTAGTTACTTATTCCAATGAGACAGTTACACCTTCTTTATCCTGCTTCAGTGACTCGATCACCATGCTTATATGTCTTTTCAAAAATAATCTTTATATTCCTCCTTTCAACAAGGAGGAGCCCTCTAAAACTATCTTTTAAACATATTGTACTTATTTGCAACAAAAATAGTGGCAAAGCTAGTTTGTCTCTATCTCATACTCTCTAACATGTATAATTTATTTCAAATTCTATGGAACTATCATATATGAGGCAATTGTAAAGCATCTAGTATACATAACTTATCCGTTTCCAATGGAATCATATATAAGAGGCAATAAAAAGCATGCAATACATAAAACATATCCTCTTCCAGTGGCTAATCATTCAACTAAACGAATATACACAATAGAATATAAGCGTACAGTATATATATCATATTCTATCTCAATGATTAATCATTCAACAAATTGAATATATGTGCAGAAATTATAAATCATAACTTTAAAGTAATCTCAAATGCATAACATGCAAGAGTCATATAATTATTAAGTTGAAAACACAACTAAAGTTCATAATCATGCCTTAAGAAAGGATAAAAGCCCCCACCTCGCTCTTCGTGCGAGTTTGAAGTCGATACACCATATACCATGAAATTTGACATCTACTTTCAGGGTTCCGAAGGTCTCCAACGAGAAAAATAACCCCGTCATGATGTCTGGCATGCTCGATTTAGGTAAGAATGCCTCAAGAACGGCTAGAATCAAACTTAAAATGAAGGAGAAACGAAGAAATGAACCTCAGAGAATGTAGGAGATGAGAGATGGGAAAAATGAAGGAAAAATAGAAGCTCCGCATGATTTATAATCACACGGGGAGGCAAAAATACATGTCATGCGTCACACACATGGCACGTGGCTCAGAGTTGTTACAATCTACCACCCTTAATGAAGTTTTGTCCTCGAAATTTGCACCTTGTACTCATAAAAAATGTCAGGATACTTCACCTTAACTTTTCTTTCTAACTCCTAAGCTTCTATGTCGCTTCCTCCAAGAGTGGTACTGCCATACACTTTCTATAACGGAATCTCTTTTGTTCTAACATCGGTTCCTTACAATCCGAACTTTTGATCGATCTTTCCTCCAAAGATAAATCAGATTCTAGAGCAACTGTTGTCTAGTCAAAGACATGTGAAGCATCTCACACGTGCTTCCAAAGTATGGACACATAAAACACGTCTTAACCTCCATTAAGCCAAGGGGTAAGGCAAGTCTTAAAGTCATGGCCCTACCTTGTCCAAGCTTACAAAGGTCCTACCACACTTCGACTACGCACTCTAATGAACTTCACCAAATCTAATCAATGTTGCAATCACAAAGGCTTCACCAACCTACCCTTCAACATGTTTGTGCACTCTCTCTCTAATCCATCGCATGACTTTGCTTCAACATAATGCTGCTCTCTCTCTGTAATCCATCGCACGAGCACACAACATATCTTCTTCATTTGAATTGTCCTCTCTGACTAACTATCCATCCGTAAACATAAGGTCATACTGATCCTTAGGCCGGTACAGAATTCTTCATGAAGTCCCTACCACAACTTGAAAAATAAACTGACTATGTTGCTCCAAGATGATCGATGATGACACTCTTTGTCTACCTATCATTTCTTTCACATACCTCCTTACCTGAGGTTTACAAATGTCATCCATTTTAGAAGTAGAAGATGTACACTCTTATTTGATCTACTATTGCTAGAATGGATTCTTGGCCTTGCATCGTCCTCAGTAAACCTAAAATTGAATCCATAGCAATGTACTCTTGTTTCCATTCTAAAATTTCCAATCATTGAAGCGTACCCAAACGTTCCTGACATTCAGCTTTGACTTGACAATTAAATTCCATTCCATTCAACTAAAAATTCATTTTCAAGTCTCGATAGCTCTTCATTCCTCCCAGCTGGATAGTGTATTGAAATCTATACTTTTTACATGAAAGCTCCTTC
Source organism: Saururus chinensis (assembly GCA_035235625.1). Lineage (NCBI taxonomy): Eukaryota > Viridiplantae > Streptophyta > Magnoliopsida > Piperales > Saururaceae > Saururus > Saururus chinensis. Next base: position 27,826,911 of record CP141144.1, read on the forward strand.
CTTAGTTCAAGTACTGTCGAAGTCTATAATCCTTTTCAAAGTCTAACACTTTCACTAGAGCCTTGCTAAAGTTAAGCTTTCCACATAACACTCGTACTTCCTTTTCTTCTTTCCTTGGCTTCGAGATGAACTCATCCAATGCTCGACCTCTCCACTATATTGTGAACAAAAAGCTCTTATTACCAGGCTGCACATTAGGTTAAAAACTATTCATTTTCATCCAATAACTTTCGCTTCTTCATGAGCATTTGAATAATCAATTCTTTAGTCTAGTGACTCAATGCATTTGTTACTATCTTCTCGATCCTCATCCACACACAAAATGTAATGCATGCATCAACACTATGAAAAAAACCTTAACCAATCATCTACATACACTAACTACCCTTCAATCATTTTTCATCGGGTCCCAATTCATATCTGATAAAATAGTACAATGCCTAGTCCATTCAATAGACAACCATCCACACACATCCATGGCTTTTTTAAAAACCTTGACTCTACACTCTTGTCTTCCACTGTGTCATATAGTGAAGCTAAGACTAGCATGATCATTAGCTTTCTTGTTAGTTCTTGATCGCATTTGTACAAGCCTCATCCAAATAAAGCTTTACTCCCCTTTCTTAACATGACCCAGAAAGCATAAATTACTCAAGCCAGAAATCATACTCAATGCATTCAGCATATAGCTAATGAGCTTTCCAAGATTGCGAAACTATATGTAAAATGTTCTTGATGTTCTAAAAGAAAACAGAAAAAATCACAACATCCACAGCAAAATTCAATCACAACCTATCTATGTAAGCTCAAAAAATTCGGTTTACGAAATCCATAAAAGCAGCTTGGATCTTAATCAAACTGAAAACTTAACTAATCATTCTCATACCTTGTTCTAAAAGAAGTCCTTGAGATATCTCTTCTAGAATCCTTAGTTGATGACATCAAGCCCTTGAGTCACTCCAAGAGAACATCTTGGCTGACTATAGCTAATCAAAGTGGCATGTCTTCTTTCTTCACAAAATCCTTTGCGCTCCTCCAGGAAAACTCTTAGATGGATAAAGTCTTGACCAACCGATCTTAAAGTTGTTCCATTAATCCACTAAGTTCTATGCCATTTCTTTAGGGTGCCTTTGAATAGGAGTGATAGCATGTCCAACCTCTCCAAACTTATCTCCTTTGCTTCGTCGAAAATAACTACAACGAGGTATGTTGAACACCCTTGGCTTAGCTATTTTTGTACCTTGTGGAGGATACAACACACCTACTTGACCTATCTTGGATTCCTTGGAACACTAAGCTCTCTTTTCCAAAACACTTTTCTCTTTTCCATAATTTACTCTCATGTTAGAAGAGAAATCCCTTTCTATTGATGATCTTCACAAAGCTACCTTCCTTGTTGTATCAAAAGATATCTCATCCGTCTGTTTGTCGGAACCTTCATAACCTTAAAACTCTTTCCACTTCAATGGTCCACTTCTCGACCGCCTTAAAATTGTCCTATCTTGTAAAGCTGGAGAAATCTTCTAGACTCACTCTAACGGATGATCCTTCTCACTACAATTATTCTTAATAGATAATTACAATCACTTAAGCAACTTGAATTAGGCTTGAACCACTACGCTTGATTCAACATCTTCATGCAACCATTTTCCACATCATCAAAACAAAGAAGTTTTCCAAAGGGTCCTCTTGGGCAATTAATTCCTTAACTGATACTTCAACAAAAGTTGAGTCATGCAACCATGTCTACCTCTCCACGGTTAGAAACACCCTTGGGGTACTACTCGATTGTAACCACCTTAAATTATCAGTCTGTTTCACACACACAAGTTTTTCTACACTACTCTTTTTAAAACGAGATGTGTGTTTTACAACACCTCGCTCACTCATTTCAAAACGAAAAACATGCAAAATCCTTCCGATATTAACAATTATTATCGGGCAACAAAACCATGCAAACATAAAATTAATTGTTGGGTTAACATATCTATAAGTATACGTGTAACGACACTTTTGAGTGGCCAATTCAAAAACAATATTATGCAAACCAACCTTGGACCTACCCACAAACACCACTTGTCCCCTACCATGGGTGTTTGGTAGTTTCTTCGCAGCAGTTCCACAACCCTTCGAAACATGTTACATAATTATCTATTTTGAAATATCTTGAAGTGTATGTGTAACGATGCTTCTGAGCAGCTGCTAGTATTCACATCCCATACTATGAGTATTTTATGATGCCTCCAAAATGTATGCTAAACAAGCACAACAAACCTTGGAGCTATCCACTAACACTGCCTGACCCATACCACGAGTGTTTGGTGGATTTCTCCTTAGCAGTTCCATGACCTTACAAAATATACCACCAACAAAACTATGTTTATTAACTTACGTGCTTCACCTCATGTATTTGTTGATAGAGTTTCCTGGTTACTCCGATACCAATTATCGCGGCCCGGGATTTTAGAAGCATATAAATTCTTTTCTTAAAGATTTTGGAGTTAACTCGGCCCCGCGACGGGAGCCGCTTGCCATATACGATAATAAAATAATAATATCCTCAGGAACCATGGTTCATGTACAAACACACAAGAGAAAAATAATAAGGAGAGTTCTTACTCGTTTTGGTGCAGTTGAAATCCTTGAAATCACATCGATAAAACTCGGAGTAGGCCCCTCTACCCACACACTAAGCTTTGTCAAGTCCTGCAAAGTCTAGGCAGTGGTGAGTAATTTAAAATACTCAGTAGGGGAGTTTATACTATTAGGCATGAATAAACACATGGTAGTTTTGCAACACATATCATATATAATATTTTTCATAAAAACAAGGTTTACCTCTCACCCAAAACCACCCCTAGAGCGTCTTCCTACGTATCAAAGATGCACATACGGTTTGTAAGCTCTCACAGCTTACTACAAGTGTTCCAAATACCTACTCCATCCTATGGACTTTGTTGTGGGTACAAAGCAGTAGCCTCTTGCTCCTCCATGGATTTTAGAAAAACATCTCGTGCTTGTGGAGAGAAGAGTCACCCGTGCTCATAGGACGTCGGGATCAAGAGAGTAGAGATCCTACCTATGATACTCTCAACCTTAGCAGGCATAGTTTTGATAGGTGCCCTTCGTTAGGGGCAAATTAGGGCTCTTTCCCTTTGTTAGGGGCTCACCAAGCTAAAATAAGTATCGTGCATCCGATTCCGAACCAGATTAAAATTGTGTCATCATTTAGTCAACAAAGCTCTATTGGGGCACCCAACAATAGCTCTAGACAACCAAAACACTCTTGAGTCCCAAACATATAATCTTGAGTCCCAAACTAATAATCCTGAGTCCCAGACTCACAATCTGAGTCCCAAACTCATAATCCTTAGTCCCAGAATCATAATCAAAATATCCAAGAGTTCCTAGACTCCAAAGAGGGTTGTTTTCCTTTAAAACATTCTATCCCAATGTTTATCCTTTTGAAAACACTAGCTCCGCCTCTACAAGCCATGGGAGCATCACTATCAATGACTACAAAGGCAAGCTTTGTTGCTCCTTTCAATGAGACAGTTACCCCTTCTTTGTCCCGCTTCAGTGACTCGATCACCATTCTTATATGTCTTTTAAAAAAAATCTTGAGATTCCTCCTTTCAACAAGGACAAGTCCTTTAAAACCGTCTTTCAAACCTATTGTATTCACTCGCAATAAAAACAGTGGCGAAGCTAATTTATCTCTATCTCACACACTCCAATGTGTATAATTTATATCAAATTCCATGAATAAATATTCGATCAAACTATCATATATGAAACAATCATAAAGCATGTAGTATATATAACTTATCTGTTACCAACAAAATTATATATATGAGGCAATAAAAATGCATGCAATATATAAATCATATCCACTTCCAAAGGCTAATCATTTGACTAATCGAATATACACAATATAATTATAAACATACAATATATAATTCATAATCTATCTCAACGATTAATCATTCGAGAAATCGAATATATGTGCGGAAATCATAAATCATAACTTGAAAGTAATCTCCAACGCATAACATGCAAGAGTCATATAATTATTAAGTTAAAAACATAACCAAAGTTCATAATCATGCCTTAGGAAAGGATAAAAGCCCCTACCTCGCTCTCCGCAGGAGTTCAAAGCCGATACACTTGACACAACAAAATTAGATGTCACTTTTGGGGTTATATAGGTCTCTAACCAGAAAAATAACCCCACAACGACATCCAAAATGCTTGATTTAGGTAAGAACACATCAAGAATGACTCGGATCGGACTTAAAATGAAGGAGAAATAAAGTTCATAGAATGTAGGAGAAGAGAAATGGGAAAAATGGAGGGAAAATAGAAGCTCTGCATGATTTATAATCGCATGGGGAGGCAGAAATACACACCATGCGTCACGCACGGTTGGTGTGGCATGCAGTACTGAGAGCAGGCCCCATCCAGCACGTGCTCTGCACCGACGAATGGCGCGCGTCTCCTGCTGGTGTCAGTGCTGACGCCAGCTTGATAAAATAAATAGTTTATTTATTTATTTTTACAAAAATAAATAAACTGCAAATGCGTGTAACTTTCTCTCATGGACTCCGTTTCATGCGTTCTTGGTACCATTGGGATCATATCGACATGCCCTACAAAACTAGACCCACATGGATAGGTTATCTTACACTTTTCAAGTGGCTCCCACCCATGTGGCATGCTTCCCGAGGCTGTAACTTTTTACTCCAATGTTCGATTTAGGCATTCTTGGGCTCATTACACTCATCTCTCTGAACTCTACCACACTTAATTGACAATTCTAAATATATTCTTATAAATAATTTAAAATTATTAAAAACTTATAAAATAACTTTCTTAGAGGCAAGAAATCATACAAAAAATTCATGGTCGTTACAAGAACTCCTTATGATAAAGATAGTTCTCTATCTCCATGTGCCAAAACTCATAGTTATGGCTTGTGAACTTCTTGACCCTGAACATCCTGTCTTCCGCCATCGCCTCGTTCACCCGAACCTTTTGAAGCTTTGACACCATTTGTTGTGCATTATACACCTGCTAGAATTGATCTAGCCTATAATATACGCAGTGGTTGAATCCTTGTGAGGAACAAAAACAAACAAGAGAGACAATCAAAAGAGATAGAGAGAGTACATTGCGGTTTGCGTGGTTTGGCAAAGGTTCCTATGTTGATTGGATCACATAGTTTCCAAAATTCAACAAGGAGAACTATACAATATAATTACAAGCTTCTCAATCCTCTTCAATGACCAACAACCTTATCCCAAGGAAGAAGAAGAGTCTTCTATATCCCATTGGCATGTACAAGTTTGTATCTATTTATTTAGGGAATGAAATCTCCAACTAACCAATTAGGAAGAGTCCAAATCAGGGCATTCTAGAATTTGGCACGTCAATCAATCTATCACTGGGCACTGGCAATTGATTATTCTTAGCATAAGCCGCTTTTGGTCCTACAAGTGATCAATCGCTCTAGATGTCGATGGATTGATAACTCTCGGCTTCGTTTGAAATGTGTGTATTTTGGGTGCCAGTAGTCGATCACCCTGGCAATGATCAACTACCCCAATAATCTTCTGCTTTCGTAAACTTGGGCAGATTGATCCTCTGATGTAGCGAATGATTGCCCTGTCCGATTTTATCTTCCGTATCTCACACTACCTTCATCAAATCAAGTAATCCAAAATGAATAGTGCCATTTCCCCAACATTGTGTCACTTCCCCATCAGTCAAATATTCTAATCACATATTCTAAAATCTGTCACACCCACCACACTCCTCTTTTCCTTGTTAAACAAATATATCCACTATGTCCACCCCATTCCTTCTTCCTCTAGACCGTTATCGGAGGCATCGACAGCTACCTCATCCCCCTCCTCCTCCATCACCAGAGCCATTGGTGGTGGTTTTAGTGATGACAGCCATGGCTGCATTTAGCCACCAATAGCATCAGAGGAGGAAGAAGAAGGGTGGAGAGGAGGTGTTGGCGCTATACTCAGAGGACAAAGAGAAAGAGAATAAGGAGGACACATGCAAGGTTTACAGGGAGTGATATGCATAATATATAGCCAATTTAATACACCTATATTTGCTTTACTAACCTTGATTTACTACAATTTTAGGCTTAATTATATTAGTATTCGATGGAAGTTTCAATTTAGAAATGATAATTGTACTTGTCTTGTAGATTCATTGCAATTTACCAATGTGTGTACATGTTTTAGGTCATATGGACATGACACCGGGTAGGGCAATAAGGAAATGGATTGGACGTAATATTCCCGTAATTTGGTTTTGAATAAGAGATGGACATAATGAAGATACAATTGGAGAATGAAGCAAAGGGGCTCACTTATTTGGTCTTCATGTGAAGCCTCAATAGTGGACAATGCATGTGGTGCAAGATTTTTCCATTAGTGTATTTTGAGGTCATTGTTATTCTAGGAAACATTTAGATTTAGTTGGTATGGAAAACATAAATTAGTATATGGCGCTCCAAGAAAAAGATTAATTAGCTTAATAGAAGATATGAAGGGGGATTTGAGCTGTAAAATCAACCAAAGGAGGAAAAGCCTGAAGGGAGAATTGGAGGGGAAGTAATACTCAAGGTGAAAACAACTTCCATACACCAAAGGATCATTTCCATTTTCTGTCCTATAGACAACCAAAGGAGGAAAATTCAGGGAAAGAAAGAAAGAGAAAGATGAAGAAGAGAAGGTGAAGCCAGATCGTCGTCCTCAATTACATGTGTTGCTAATGACTTTTGCAAATCAGCCTTTTCTCCAACATTCATGCCTTATTAAAGTCTTTGCCAAGGCTTAGATGAGGCCCGAAACAAATTTGGTTCTATTTCTCCTTGTTCTCTTTTATGTTTTTAATTGATGTTGAATATATATGTCATATGTTAGTTTAATTTGCTTTTTTTTTTCCAAATTACATTAGAAATCTTGTGTATGTTCAAGCCCAAATTATCGGAATCATGTTTGTGTGCAAAAGGTGCGTGAAATTAAAATTTTTGCCTGGAAGTTGATTCCAAGCCGTTCGGAGCCAGAATTAACCAAATTCACTGAATCACCGAATGAGGTGATTCCAACGATTTATGCTCCCATCCCCCATTTTCAAATTACACATTCTTTTATTTTTCAACAGTTACCTCTTTTATTGATTTGAGCCTCTAAAAGTGTGCCATAATGGGAGGGCCCACTTGAAAAATTCAAAATTAGCTACCCTTGTAGGATCTTGTTTGATAGGGCTCGAATTTATGAGCACAATAGTACCAAAAACGTGCATATCTAAGAGAGAGAAAAATATATATTAGTGTAAAATTTTAAAAATGGGTTTGATAATACATCCAAATTTATGATAAATTTTTTTATTACCAAGTCTTAAAGTCTAATTTGAAGTAGTTGTGGTCAAGTCAGATTTTGAGTTGATGGACTTGAAAAATAGGAGTATACGTGTTCTTATGGCTCAAGATAGAGTACTAAAGGATGTTGATGCTTTTTGAAGCTTATTCAGATAACATTCACATACCAAAATCTCTTTGAGAAGTTTGAGAAGTGATTTTAAGGGTTTCAAAAGGTTTCATGGTAAAAAAGGCAAAACTATAAATAAATAGTACCATTGATCGATCGCTAGGTAATATGAAGCATAAAGTGATCGATCAACATTTGAATGTCTTGCATAAAATGAAGCCAAAAGTTTATTAATCGATCGCTTCATAATCTGATTGATCGTTCATGGTATCATGTATTTAGAAAATAGTGAACAATTTATCACTATCTGAAACAATTGACTACTAACAGTTTTAGTTTTCTTAAAAAAGTCATTCTGAATTAACCAAAATCATTATGGAGACCTATATAAAGCATAAGAAGTGATGAATTTGGAGATAGTAAAACCTAGAAAATTTTGGACAAGAAGGGAGAGACCTTTCCTTACAGTCATCGTTGAGAATTCACATAGAGTTTCAAGAGAAGATAAATAGTGAATTCATGAAGGCATTCTACAACTAAAAGAATAAATTTTGCACAAAAGTTTCAAAGAGGAGTTGCAACAAATCTTCAATGTGAGATTAAAGATTCTAAAAGGCCAAAGTTAATACAATAAGAGGACCTTGTTGAAGGCTATAGGAATACAATGACAAAGCAAGGAGAGATTAAAGTTTCAAGTGCTTGTGGGAGAAGACTTGAAAGCCAGTGACAACAAGAATTTGTGGAGATCTAAACAAATAAACTTTGTGTTAAAGTGAAAACAAAAGTTGGGGGTTTGCTTATGTCTTGTAATTGTCTTGGTTACTAATAGTGCATTAATTTGGTTCATTGTTGGAATTGTCGTGTGTTAATGTGTGGTTTGAATGCTTCATGCTTGATGGTATGATAGATTGATTCATCGTAAGTGCGTATAGAGAGTAGATTTAATTGTTTCTGCTTTATAAGATAATTCAATGTAAAGAGGCCATATTTTGTAGTCATTATCTTCATTACATAATCGGATTAGGGGCAATGTGGTGATCCGCTAGGTTGATTAAACAAATATTAAACTCACACATACAAGACTTTATTCCATATGTTTAATAATAGTTTTATTATTTTCGATTCAATGCACTCGAGAGAGGGCAAAGTTGTTTAACAAATGAAATTGACCCGAAGAATGCTTGTTTTTGAGAGGAACCGATACACAAGCATATGTCCGAGAGGAACACAAGAGATACATCAATTAGAGACTTAGTTAAGTAAACTTGGTTAGGGTGGACTCGATGCCTTGTTGCTCTTTTACTTTACTTTTTTCTTACACCTTCAGTCGATATAGTTTATTGAAGTTAATTTCTATCACTCGCTAGATTTTCTCAATTCATTATTTATTAAAAATTGGCAAAAACAACAATTTTTTTAAAACTCAATTGTCAAATCCTTTGAAAAATATACTAATTCGGGATGTGACTCTCATATTCAAACATATGAATAATTGACCTGTGTCTTTCTATATAAGTATGATAAAAGCACAACCAAATATCACAGGATCATACTTGTGTACATACCAATATGTATAACACATAATGATAAGTAACTGGCACTCTCGTGCTTATATCTTAAAATTACACACCAACTAAAGTTTATTATCAAGATTAGAAAATCCTACATAGAACCAAAAACTTCACATCCTCACTTAGCATAGGAGCCCCCCACCTGTTTATTGTTACGAAGAACCTACATCAAAACGGGTGCAAGAACAATAATACTCAGCGGAATGGTTATACAAGAACTCTAATATTTTTTAGAGTTATTTCATAATAGCATTCCAAAAGATTGAATATACCCAACATGGATTCCATTTCAAGGAATATTATAGTTCTAATCATCTAAGGCATAACAATTAAGCAAGTTAACATTCTTTCAAATATCAAGTGACACTCACTTAGATGTCGCCAAGTTCATAAGTGCAAGTCAAAGGGTCTTTATGACATGGTAGCCATGTCTTGGAGTATATCTTTGCCTCACTAGACAATGAAACTACCTACAATCAGACTTTAGGTGTTCTAAAGTTTGTCCACCCATCCACGCTGTGAAGCTAAGGTCTAAAGGGGCTCATGGACCCAAGTGGTTGAAGTTCCAAATTTTATGTTCATCGAAACCTCTTGTAATATGCTGCGTAGGACAAGTTATCTTTAAATGCTCTAGTCCAATTAAACATGACTCCCGGACCAGGGAAGTAGTTCTACACAATTCCCATTCTTAGAGAGCTAGAAGACTTTGGTCTGATAACATACCAAACCCTTACCATCTACATGGCTAAAGTCTCACTTGAGGAGCTAAGGCACGGTGGGTTCCTCCGACCTCATATGCCGAGAGACATTAGTCTTTAGGTGCGATCCAACACAAGGATATTCACACACAATGGTACACTCACCCAATCATAATTCATCACAAATTATATATAAGTACAATTCATACATCAAATAACATGTTGTTACTTCTTATAATAATAGTCCTACATTCATAGCAATTCATGCTTAACATTCCCAAAACTGACTTACAGTTGATGGACTCATGGACGTGTTGACCATGTCACAGATGACCATTGGTAACTCATAGACGCATCGAAGCCCTTGCTGATAGTGGGATGAATAGGAAAAACATCCTCATCAATGTGTTCATTGACATGTCGACTTCACTACTGGCAATCCATTAGTCAAACATCAATTCATTGGTACTATTCAATCTTCTTCTTCCCACATTTGTATTGTCAACACGTCGATGAATGCACCAATGAATGGGAAATTTTCAAAATTATATATTATCATCAAAATAATTTTATGGAATAAAATCTAATCATGCAAATAACTTTAAATCAATTATCAACTATCACATTAAGATAATAAAAGGATATTTATTCTCACAACTGAAGATAACCATACAAGATTCGTAAACATCATGAATACCAGAGCATATCATTCAACAATGGTCAAATCCATGTTCAATACATATGCTAATATTTCATCAGTCCTGAACATGAATTTCTTACTTTACCATCTTAGTTTTACGTTAGCAATCAAAGTTCTGATCGAACAATGAAGAGATCTCCACAAATTCTGTTCTTTCTTTCTTTGATTCGCCCTAACCTGTTGATCTCTCCCAAAGTTGGAGAGTCCATAGCCTTTGGGTCAAAGATTTTTCAAAGATAGTTATAATGAAGTCTAGAAACAAAATTTTAGTGCATAATTGACTTTGAAAACCTTCTGAAACTACTTCAATTGTAGTTTTCCATATGCCAATAAGTTGGTTCCAGTGTCATAAATGTGTCAAACCGTGATGATAAAAAAAATACTGCTTTATCGGCAACTCCATCGACACATTGAACCTTGCTGATATAGGATTCATTGTCTCATCGATAGGTTCATCGACATGTCAAACCTCACTGACATTGAAAATACTATTTCACCGACCGGTTCATCTACATGTTGTGACTCATTGACAAAACTCTGACCATCATAATAAATTATAATTTCCATATCCTCTTACTTATGAACACTACTATTTTCTTAAGTAATTTTATTTCACGACATTATAATTTAAAAGGTTCAAGAATTCCCTGCAAAAATTACGGGTATCACAATTTCTTTGCTTAAATTTGTTAAGTAATATTTTTGAATTAGTTGAATTGAATCAATCCTCGTGGGATTGACCACGTTTAACTATTTTTCTACTTTTGATTCGTGTGTTTGAGAGTACATATTAAAATTTTACATCAGGGAGAAAATAAAAGGGGGAACTCAAGGGAGGAAATCAAATCTTTTTCATCCTACGAAGGTGTTATCTAGATTCCTAAGGAGGAGAATGTTCTTGGAGTTGCGTCAGAGTATGGAGGAACAATGTCAGGGTTGGCGACTGCCCAATGGAGGAGGCAACTAACATTAAAGGATAATGTGATTTCAGTTGGACAACGTGCAGGGAGAGGGGAGCTAAGGAATTAGGACTGGCAAGGAGTTGGGCAGCCTCTAAAGATGCTCGTTGCACACCACCCATGGGTCGACGCACCATGCTAGAGGGGGGAGAGGGGAAGGGCTTTCCAGAGGGGAAAGGGATGATTTTTTTCATTGTGGGACATATTAACCTGTTAGTACATTTTTTTTACAAACAACTATTAGTACATACCCTATTGCTGTTAACTTTGAAATATAGAGGCACTGAAAATGACATATATTTATTATAAGCTGCAATAGATATATATTGGTGAGGAGACACAAAGAGATTGAGAAGTGGCTTGAGCGAACCCTAGAACTGAAGCTGCCTCACTAATATTTTGTTGCGAGAGTGGTTGGTTAGGCCCTAGCTTGGGCCTTTCCGGTTGTATATGCTGCCCACTACTTCAAATTATCATCCAATCAGATTGACTACAAATTACTACAAATTTAAATTATAGGAAATTAGCTTAGCTTGAGTTATTAAAGTGAGCCGATTTTTAATAACTTGTGTCTATATTCACTTTTATTCATCAACATTACATAATCTTTGTGTTATCTATTAACCTATTTTGATGAATCATAGTACTATATAAAGCAAATAGAGTGACAATAGACCTTTTATCTTTTTACTATTTTATTACATAATTTTCACCCTTAATTCTTATTTTATCCATATTTTAAATTTGTATGCCCTTTAATACAAGTTCAAATTGGTATGTCAAATGAGGATATTTTAGTAAAATCATTTAATTAGATTCTTTTAGATGAATGTCATATATCAAGCTAATAGTGGTTGTTGATATGAGATGAGCCTTGTAAGGTTATATCTTTCACTTCCAAACTTGGATTTGCACATTCTTGATATAGTTAAAATGTTATCCATGAACTCTATGAAATGAGATCACACATTACTTTTTTTTAAAAAAAATTATGGGGCCCACGCTCTTCTCGATAATAAGTTTTTAGTTTTGCCTATATTACACATATTCGGATTCGCACATTTTTTATGTCATTGAAAAACTTATTGCTAGCTCTATCAAAAGAGACATGTTGTCAAACTATTTTAGAATATGAATAACAAGCTCCACAGTGCAAAGTCCTTCAACACTAATGTCTTTGCAAAGCTATAGCCTAATATTTAGCCCATGAAATTTAGATTTGTAATCGCCTACTATGCATGTATTTGGGGTTAGTGCATAGCTAATAATTATATGTGCATATAATTTTTTATCATTATGATCCAAAAACTATGTATTGTAACTATAGCATAAAAGGATGACCTTTTTTCGAAATAAACTTTACTTTTATTTTGTATTTTATTATCTAATATGTATTTACTTGTGTATTGCGTATGCATTCTTTCTAGTTTCCTTAAACCAATTTTATTCCCAACCACAAATATCCCCTTATTCATCTGGCAATTTATTAATGACACTTTACTAATGATACTTTACTAATATATCTATCAAATATTTGCTACAATAGCTATTCTTATTGCCTTCAAATTATTTTATGGCACAAGAAGGTCAAATAATTCTAGTCTACATGTTACCAATATGATTGTCTAAGAAACCTACTCTCTCTCTCCCATAGTATGTGTCCTATTGGTTTTTAAAATTTACTAAAATTATTTTATTTTGAAAACCAAATAATGCACTAGATATGGGATGGAGGGAGAATTTTTTTTACACCATTGATTGCACATTTACTTTTGACCTAGGATCCGATCTTGCTTCATCATTGTTCACCTTAAAAAGCTAATAATTTATAATTGGCAAATTTCATGTTAACGACATAATTTATATGTAAAAGATCTGTCATAAATCAAGGAATTGTGTGGTTCACTGATTTGTGGTTTAGGTATGAGGGTTCAAGTTGATTTTTATGAAGCTTTGAAGAAAGAACTAAAAAAGTTACTTGCGTTTTCATATGAATTCGCAAAGGATCTTGAATACCACAAGGAATGCACATTTTGACTATCAAAGTAAGTTGGTCTTTAACTACATGGAATCAAGATTAATCTCTCTAAGCTTTTTGAGTCATATTCGGAAATGTTCATATTTATACTTTTTCTAAAAAGAATTATTAGTTGTGCAATCCACCAAACATTCTATATGTAATTTCTTGAATAAACAGAATTTCGCCCCAAAATACAACTTTGCTTTTGACCTGTTATTTGCAATGTATTTTTAATGATTTTAGTGATAGAAAGTAACAACCCTATGTTCGACTTATCTTTCAAGTATTGGATTTTTGCCAAATATAAATTCTATTCCAATTAGGATTCCTTCCATATTGAGGTAATCGACTTAAACTTCTATAACATCTATATATGGTGTTTTAATTCGTATTTCTTGAGTATGAGACTAGAGAGGAGTCCTAAAACCCTAGAGTTAATACTCTTTACTTCCTCCATGTTTTCCAAATCAGTAAGAGATTTAGGTTTCAATATTTCTTCAAATTCAGATTGCTTTTATTTGTTTTCTCTTCATCTAAATTAATCTATACTCCAGAGGTAGATCTACATCTGTTATGAGTCTTGAATTAGATTTTCCGATAGTCTCAATAAAATTCTTACCTTTGACATCAAGTGTTGTGCTTTGAAGTGTTCCAAAAGCTTTGTTTGCTTCACTTTCTTGTGAAATTCTTCTACATAAGAGGTTTTAATTCTTGTTTCCTGAGTATGAGACTGGATGGGATAAGTCCTAAGCTCTAAAGTTCATTTATTTAACTTTCTACATGTTTTCCTAATCACTATAAGAGTTTTAGGTTTAAATATCTCTTCAAATTCAGATTGATTTAAAGTGTTTTCTTTTCATATTATTTAATTGACACTCCCAAGTCAGTTTTAAATTTTTGTGAGTAACCAATGAGAGCTTCCAACAGAGCCTCGATAAAATTCTTACCTTTGATAATTGAGTATTTTTCTTTGAAGTGTTCCAAAAGCTTTGCTTGCTTCGCTTTTTACTTGAATCTAGAAACTGTTTTATTGTTGTTGATTGCTAGATAACAAAGTAAAGTGAATGGAAGTGAAGAAGAACACCAAAGGCATTTGGTAAATAAAGTCAAATACAAAGATTAAATTGGGGAGATTGTATAACTGAGGTAATTTTTACTTGGACTTCTTTTCAATGGATTGCTTATAGGCTAGAAAAGGTCACATTATTTTTTCTGTAAGGGTTTTTACATAAAAATTCTTGCTGCTCTGTGGTTGATAGGGTGTTTACTTTTTGCATGCTAGAATAGTTTCTCTAGGCACAGTATCCACTTGCTTTAATTGTTTATCACATCCATTACTAGTTCTGTCACACATTGTTAGTAAATTAAATATCGGTGTTTCACTTAGTAGATCATTAGGTTACACATAGATAGTTATTTTGTGTGTTAAATAAAATTTTAGTTTATATTACTTCTGCACCAAAACATTCAAAACTACCATTATCCTGTTGAGATTCTCTACTTCACAAAATATGGTTGAAACACTTATAACCAAGAGGCAAATATCTATCCCTTGGAAGAAGTTTCAGTTTTTTATGGGAGAGTACTTGCTAAGCACCGATTTTTTGGTCAAAAGAGCATTAAGCCCACCCAAACAATTTATTGTGCTAAATTATATTATGCAAAATTATGCCACAAAGTAAATTTCTATTCCGGCTTATTGCACTTTTGAAAAATATTTGAGTCTTATTGGTAAATGTTAAGTCATGTTTTTGTGTGTTGGCATATTCTTTGACAAAACAATGTCAAAGTTACTGACGTGTAATTTTGAGTATATCATCATTCATTGGTAAGTTGAAGATTCAAGTACATGAAGAATTATGATGCGAACACTCATATAGGAAAATTTAAAGGTAAAAGATCACACATAGAAAGAAACAATGACATCATTTGGGATGAATAGTATTTGCTTTGAATTATCTTTCCTTGTATAACTTGTGGTTTTCATGAATTTAAAAAAAAGTAATAGCTCATCGTTTGTCCGATGTTGAAATATTGTTTGAGCATATTGTTCCTCGCTTGTTGTGCTCAGATTGCTTTGAGTTAGCAATCATATTATGCTGGTGGGTTTTTGCCCCAGGTGTAGTATGCAGTCATCGCCACCAAATTTTGTATACTTTGCCATGTTAACGCTAGAGATGGGGAAGAATGACTACCACTAGAGCTCCACCTAAGTTACTAGCATAAACACAAAAATTTAGCATGTAGATATGCCAAAACTGAAAATAAGAGAGGTGTTCATAGAAAATGGGAAGAAAAAGTCATTATGGCAGCCAAAGAAGTGGTAGGAGGAGTTTTCTTGAGCCCCATAAAAATATTTTTCTGTTCATTAAAAGTATTGAAAATATAAATTTTGTATTATGAATAGAATAAACTTGTTGGCGATGACAAACATGGCTATGACCAGGTGAAGTTCTAGTAGCATTAGGTAGCGAAGCCAAACCTAGGCCCTTGCCAACCATGACCATGGTCAGATTTTGCTAGGTTGTAACCTGGCTAAATCTTGCAAGGCCAACATGGTTTGCCTAGCCAACCTGCAAAGATGCAATCACAACCTCTACATAGATGTGGGTCAAGGCTAGAAAGCTATTACAGCTATTGTGGCTAGGAAAGGGAGCTATGGGGAGGAGAAATGGAGGAGGTTGGCAAATGCAATGTTTGAGATAACGACAACATTTGTTATGGTGAGTTAGTGACAACCATGGAGAGGGTGGTGGGTTCAGCATGGGAGGTAGAGAGAGTGGTGGCTTTGATGGAGGTGGTCTTGAAGAACTGGCAGGTGGCTCGATTTGTTCAAGGGCTAGAGGGCACCATGTTGATGTTTTTAAAAAATAATAAATGTGTTTTAATGAAGGATTGTACCTTTTGGTGATGGGCATGTCTATATTTTTTGTGACCTTCATTTATATTGCACCTCTTGGTGAAAGGTGTCATCCCTTTAATATTGTGTATGGGCTGCAACCAATAGTAATAGTTGCATCCCTTTGGTTGTGATGACACACCTCTTCGTAAAGGGACATACCTCTTTACTTCACACCCCTTAGGAGTCTATAAATACAGACCCAGGCCTAGGCAATTGCATTATCATATAGAGAAAGAAGAAAACACAAACTATAGTTTTTCTTCTCTTGTGTTCTCCTTTCTCTCTTCTATTTTCCCTTGTGTTTTCAAACACAAATTTTAGCCACATTCTTATACAGTTATCAAGAAGAGTTCAGGGAGAATTATTCAACATTGCTAGTTGTAGTTTCACAAAGGCTCTGTTGTATTGTGGGAGGAAGTTTAGAGTGTAGCCTATCAGCAACTTAGATCTATCCAAGGGGGACAAATAATTCCTTAAAGAAAATTATACTTGTACATCCCTCAGAGCCTACAAGCATTGTATTCATCCACCTTTCAATGGCGAGTTCTTGAATCCATCTCCAATCGTCGCCCATTATGAAGATCAACCATAATATATCTCCAACCACTGTCCATTGTGAAGATCAGCCATCATCCTCTAAAGACAACTTCTGCAGATCTATATCCTACCCCTAGCTACTAGCAAAAATTTTAAGGGATTATTTGTTGTCATCATGGATTAAAGATCACCCATTTTGTCTACCAAGATTGTGGATCAACATCTTGTCAAATTTGACAGATATGATGGTTCCTTAAACTACACTTGTTGTGTTGAGAAGATGGTGTTTCTTCTTGTACCAAAGGAGATATGGAGCGGACTTAGAGGAAATTCTGATGTCAACAAAAAATGAAAGAAAATCAAAGTTCTACCTAGTGATCGAGGTGGAGAATATTTGTCAAATGTGTTTTCAAAATTTGTGAAGAATATGGCATCATTCATCAGTTGACTGCACCATATACACCACAACCAAATAATTTAGCCGAAAGGAAAACTGTATACTTGTGGAAATGGTGAATTCCATGTTATTGCATGTAAAGCTACCATTTAATCTTTGGGGAAGAGCTTTGATGACTGCTTGTCATGTGCATAATCGGATTCCTTCATGCAAGACTCATAAAAGTCCATATGAAATATGGTGGGGAAGAAAACGTAATTTATCATATTTTAAAGTGTGGGGGTGTCTGACTAATTATAGGATCCGTGAGCCTGAAAGGACTGTTTTCGTAGGATATGCTGAGCATAACAAGTCCTACAGATTCTTAGACTTAGAATCTAATGTGCTTTTTTAATATAGAGATGTAGAGTTTCTTGAAATAACTTTTATTTCATATTCTAATTGTCAAGACCCTCAAAGGTTGAAAGTAGAGATGTCTATGAAATTAGGAAGATTTCTAACCCTCCAAGTGTGATTCGAAGGAGTCTAAGACCTAGAAAAGAAAATCACAAGATCTAAACTTTATATCCCTGGAGAACATCATTTTTCTAGTAGAAGGAGATAGAGAGCATGTTGTTAACCTAATGCTCATGACTCTCAATTTAGAGGAAGATCCTAAGAGTTATAGTGAAGCTATGGCCTCTAGAGATTCCGCCTTTTGGAAAGAATCCTTTAATGATGAGATAGACTCTATAATGTCTAATAACACTTGGGTCTTAGCAGGGTTGCCATCGTGTACAAAACCTATTGGTTGCAAATGAGTATTTAGAAGGAAGTACAATCCTAATAGTTCATCATGCACCTTTAAAGGTAGATTAGTAGCAAAAGTTATAGACAAAAAGAAGGGATTGATTATTTTGACATTTATGCTCTTGTTGCTAGAATTACTTCCATTAGAATATTGTTTGCATTAGCATCCATATTTAAATTGCACATGCATCAAATGGATGTTAAAATTGCATTTCTGAATGGTGACCTTAATGAAGAAGTGTACATGGAACAACCAGAAGGGTTTGTCCATCCCGGTAGTGAAAGCAAAGTGTGCAAATTGGTAAAGTCTGTATGGACTTAAACAAGCACCCAAACAATGACATGAAAAATTTGATACCGCCATTTTATCTAGTGGATTTAAATATAATAGCGCTGATAAATGCATTTATACTAAGTCCACTAATGATTATTTTGCGATTGTGTACTTGTATATTGATGACATATTGATTTTGAGTACCAACATATTTGGTGTAACCGATAAGTATGAAATATATATCTATTTTATATACCTTTTTACCTTATTGCTAGTATAGATTAGGTTAATTTAGTGTTAGTTATGGTTTATTTAGATTAAGGTAGTTATTAATATTTTAGTTTGATTGTTTATTCATTTAGAAGTTATTAGTAGTTTAGGCATTTATTTAAATCAAGTTGGGATTTTAATTACATTCTAGATGTCTAAAATATGATATTTTATATTTTATAGGTAAAGTGCGCTTATCGAGGTACTTCGATGATGTTTGCAATAATTCAAAATAGTCTTGACATGCTTTAAATTGATTTGGATAACTTTTCAGAATTATGAACATGTTAAAAATTAATATAAACATGAAAGAAAGAGCTTAATGAATAGGAAATAGACTAGCCAGAAAAACTGTCCAGATTACAAAAACAGTGTAGCCTATCGAACGGTGCATTTTTAGTATCAAATGGCTAAACGTGATTTTGGAGAAAAATGTAGTATAAGAGATCGAATGGGCATGTTGGGCGATTGATCGGGATAAGGCGCAGTTTCCTAGTTTTAGCCAATTTTTAATCCTTTTCATATTGAACTTCTTTCTATGGTTTTTATGCCTATCTAAAGACATATTTGGCTTAAAATTAAAGGATTCCAATAGATTTTCTAAAGAGAAAAAGGAAGAAGAAGACGGAAGAAAACTCAAAGCTTTTAATGGAGAATTAAGTGCTTTCTTCTACAATGGAAGGCTAGACTTTTCTTTTACTTAGGAGTTGATGAAGCTATAGATAAGTTTTAGTTTCTTTTCTTTTTAATTTAGATCTCAGTTGTGAATGATGACAATTGTATGATAAAGATTTCCTTTTTAATAAAAGAGCTTTTAATGTTTATTAAAGTCTATGATTGATGTGGTTTTGATATTTTCATCGATTGTAATTTCTGTGATTTAGATGAGATGGTCATGCAATATTTTTAATGTTCAAATAATTAATGAATTTGATGAGTTATACTAAGATTAGACGAGTCATGCCTATAGCTAGTTTAGTGTAGATGATTCGTGCTATTGTCGAAGATAGTTCATGTCATGAATTTAATTAATGATTATTTTTAAAGTAATTCTAGCTTGTAGCTAAGAATACTTGTTCATATTCTCACTAGATTTAGATTAAAAGTTAAGGAATTGTTATGGTTCTATAGTTGATTCAATTTCCTAAGTAAATTCTATCAAATTAATCTCTTCCTTTTAATTTAGTGATTATTTCTTTTGCTTAATTTTAATTTTAAGTTCTTTTTAGTTTTTAATAAACAAATTCCTCTCTTAGGTTTAGTAATAATTCATCTGTCCCTGAGGTTCGACAACCCTTAAATACTTATCCTAGTACAATTACCTTGTACACTTGCAAATGGTTTAATTATAAACAATCAGTGACTAAGATCAAGAGATATCTAACTTCTAATTTTGAAATGAAGGACTTAGGTGAAGTTGATACCATCTTCAGGATAAAAGTGACAAAACATAGTAGGGGTTATGCTTTAAATTAGTCACATTACATTGAGAAAATTTTATCTAAATTCAATCACCACATATTTAATGAATTCAATACCCCTTTTGACTCTAGCGTCACCTTACGTGAAAATACTAGAATAGAAGTAACACAAATTGAATATGCAAGTGCAATTGGTAGTTTAATGTATATAATGCATTGTACTAGACCAGACATTGCATTTTGAGTTTGTAAATTGAGGAGGTACATTAATAATGCTAGTGTTGAATATTGGAAGGCAATTAGTAGTCTTTGGTTATATTATAATGAATATCTGGTAGTACTTGAAGGGTGCTCTGATGCAAATTGGGTGACACGAATTGGAGATTACATTTCCCCCCGGGATGAGTTTTTACCATACAAGGAACTATTTCTTGGGGTTCCAACAAACAAACATATATCTTACACTCAACCATGGAATTCGTGTTTATTGCCCTGGTTGCAATAGGGAAAGACGTTGAGTGGATTAACAACTTGTTGCTTGAAATCAAGTTGTGGCTTAATCCAATGCCACCTATTTAAATAGATTTTTTATAAGGAGGCTACTTTCGCTAGAGATTATAGTAGCACTTATAATGGCAAGTTTAAACATATAAGTCTAAGACATGAGTATGTTAGACAATTGATACGAGAAGCTTTCATAACTATAATATATGTGAAGTAAAGCAAAGACTTGGCAGCTCCTCTTACTAAAGGGCTTTCCAGGGAGTTAGTAGGAATGACATCTTTGGAGATGGGGCTAAAACCCTCAAAAAGTCAATAGTGATGGTAACCCAACCTAATTCTAGTTTACTACTAATCTTATGGTTTAATGGGTAAGAACAAGTCATTGTATTGGCTGATTAGCACTAGAACCTTGGGCCCCATGTAAAATCACTAGTGTTGTCCATTACAGATTGGAGGTTGAATTTAACTCTTAATGAAGTTCAAGTGAACGCATCTAGTAACGGAGACAGAGGAACTTCAACTATGGAAACATAGAAGTGGTATCGCTTCTCACGGAAGGTAAGGGATTACTTCCGGGATTGTTCTCCAATACTCGGCAAGCACATTGTCATAATAGTGCTAGCGAGTATGTCGAACTTCTCAATGAGAGTGGATCTTGTTTTGTGTATAGGACTACTAGTTTTGTATCTAGAGTACTTGGTTTGCTGCATAGCACACTAATGACTTTTACTTAACTTTGTAGCCCTTGTACTAATTAAAGGTTTAATCTTAATACACCTTCTTGTAGGTAAAATAATGTCAATAAGGATGTGAGATGAAATTTGTCATTTCTTGTTTTTAAAAAGTGAGGGATTTTTTATGTTTTTAAAAAACAATGAATGAGTTTTAATGGAAGGTTGTACCTTTTGGTGAAGGGTTGCATGCCTTAGTTTTTTGTGACCTTCATTAATAATGCACCTCTTGTTGAAAGGTTGTCCCTAGAATATTCTCCATGGGTTGCAACCATTGAAAATAGTTGCATCCCTTTGGTTATGGTGAGACACCTCTTTGCAAAGGGATATACCCTTCACTTCACACCCCTTAGGAGTCAAGATATAGAGACCTAGGCCTGGGCAATTGCATTAGCATATAGAGAAAGAAGAAAACACAAACTACAGTTTTTTCTTCTCTTATGTTCTAATTTTTCTCTTATGTTTTCCCTTGTGTTATCAAGAAGAGTTCAGGGAGAATTCTTCAACATTGCTAGTTGCAGTTTCTCAAAGGCTCTATTGTATCCTAGGAGGAAGTTTGTCGTGTTGCTCGTCAGCAACTTGATCTATCCAAGGAGGACAAATAATTCCTTAAAGAAAACTGTTCTTGTACATCCATCAGAGCCTGAAAGCTTTGTGTTCATCTGTCTTTCAACGGCGAGTTCTTGAATCAATCTCCAACCGCCGCCCATTGTGAAGATACACCATAATACATCTCCAACCACCGTCCATTGTAAAGATCAGCCATCATCCTCTAAAGACAACTTCTATAGATCTAAATCCTGCCCCTAGCTGCTACCAAAAATTTTAAGGAATTATTTGTTGCCGTCTTGGATTAAAGATCGCCCATTATGTCTACCAAGATTGTGGATTAGCATCTTGTCAAATTTGATAGATTCGGTGGTTCCTTCAACTACACTCATCGTGTTGAGAAGATGATGTTTCCTCTTTTAGCAAAGGAGATATTGAGCAGACTTGCACTAAATTCTGATGTGAACAAACAAGGAAAGAAAATTAAAGTTCTTCATAGTGATCGAGGTGGAGAATATTTGTCAAATGAGTTTTCAAATTTTGTGAAGATTATGGCAATATTCATCAGTTGACTGCACCATATACACCACAACCAAATAATTTGGCCAACAGGAAAAACTGTATACTTGTAGAAATGGTGAATTCTATGTTGTTGCATGCAAAGTTACCATTTAATCATTGGGGATAAGCTTTGATGATTCCTTGTCATGTGAATAATCGGATTCCTTAACGCAAGACTCATAAAGTCCATATGAAATATGGTGGGAAAGAAAACGTAATTTATCATATCTTAAAGTTTGGGGGTGTGTGGCTAATTATAGGGTCTTTGATCCTAAAAGGACCAAGTTGGGTCCAAGAGCCTTGAGACGTGATTTCATAGGACATGTTGATCATAACAAGTCCTACAAATAATAAGACTTAGAATCTAATATGATTTTTGAATCTAGAGATGCCAAGTTTCTTGAAATGACTTTCATTTTAGACTTTAATTGTCAAGTCCCTCAAAGGTTGGATGTAGATAAGTCTACTGAAATTAGGAAGGTTTCTAACCCTCCAAGTGTGCTTAGAAGGAGTCTAAGACCTAGAAAAGAAAAACATGATCTAAACTTCATATCCCCGGAGCACATCGTTTTTCTACTAGATGGAGCTAGAGAGAATGTTCTTTACCTAATGTCCATGACTTGTAATTTAGAGGAAGATCCTAAGACTTATAGTGAAGCTATGACCTCTAGAGATTCTACCTTTTGAAAAGAAGCCATTAATGATGAGATGGACTCTATAATGTCCAATAACACTTAGGTTTTAGTAGACTTACCACCGTGTACAAAACCTATTGGTTTCAAATGGAAATTTTGAAAGAAATACAATCCCAATGGTTCATCGTGCACCTCTAAAGGGAGAATAGTAGCAAAAGGTCATAAACAAAAAGAAGGGATTGATTATTTTGACATTTATGCTCTTGTTGCTAGAATTATTTCCATTAGAATATTATTTGCATTAGCATCCATATTCAAATTGCACATGCATCGAATGGATGTGAAAACTGCATTTCTAAATGGTAACCTTGATGAAGAAGTGTACATGAAACAACTATATGGACTTTGTCATTCCTGGTAATGAAAGAAAAGTGTACAAATTGGTGGACTCAAACAAGCATGCAAACAATGGCATAAAAATTTGATACTATCATTTTAGCTAGTGGATTTAGACATAATAGTGCTAATAAATGCATTTATACTAAGTACACTAATAATTATTTTGTGATTGTGTGTTTGTATGTTGATGACATGTTTATTTTGAGTACAAACATATTTTGTGCAACTGAGATCAAGAGGTATCTAACTTCAAATTTTAAAATGAAGGACTCGGGTGAAGTTGATACCATCTTAGTGATAAAAGTTACAAAGCATAGTGGGGGTTATGCTTTAAATTAGTCACATTACATTGAGAAATTTTTTTCTAAAATCAATCACCTTGGATTTAATGAATTCTAAACCCTTTTGATATAGTGTCACCTTATGTTTAAATACTGGAAAAGCAGTAGCACAAATTGAATATGCAAGTTCAATTGGTAGTTTAATGTATGTTATGCATTTTACTAGACCAGATATTGTATTTGGAGTTTGTAAATTGAGCAGGTACACTAATAATCCTAGTGTTGTATACTAGAAGGCAATTGGAAAAGTCTTTGGTTGTTTAAAGCATACCATAGACTATGAATTATATTATAATGAACATCTGGTCACACTTAGAGGGTACTCCGATGCAAATTGGTTGACACGAGTTGGAGATAACATTTCAACTTCAGGATGGGTTTTTACCCTGAGAGGAACTATTTCTTGGGGTTCCAAGAAACAAACAAGCATCACACATTCAAACATGGAATCTGAGTTTATTGCCCTAGCTGCAGTAGGGAAAGATGCTGAGTGGAATAATAACTTGTTGCTTGACATCAAGTTGTGGCCTAATCCAATGCCACCTATTTCAATAAATTTTTTATAATGAGGCCACTTTGGCTAGAGCTTATAGTAGCACTTATAATGGCAAGTCTAGACATATAAGTCTAAAACATGAGTATGTCAGACAATTGATACGAGAAGCTTTCATAACTTTAATATATGTGAAGTAAAGTAAGAACTTGGCAGATCTTCTTAGTAAAGGGCTTTTCAGGGAGTTAGTAGGAATGACATCATTGGAGATGAGGCTAAAACCCTAAAAAAGTCAACAGTGATGGTAACCCAACTTAACAATAGTTTACTACTAGTCTTATGGTTTAATGGGTAAGAACAAGTCAATGCATTGGTTGATTAGCACTAGAACCTTGGGCCCCATTTGAAATCACTAATGTTGTCTGTTATAAATTGGAGGTTAAGTTTAACTCTTAATGAAGTTCAAGTGAACATGTCTAGTAATGGAGAAAGAGGAACTTCAACTACAGAAACATAGAAGTGGTGTCGCTTCTCACGGAACATAAGGGTCTACTTCCTGGATTGTTCTCCAATACCAAGTAAGCACATTGTCATAATAGTGCTAGCGAGTATGTTGAACTTCTCAATGAGACTGGATGTTGTTTTGTGTACGGGCCTACCGGTTTTGTATCTAGTGTACTTGGTTTAATACATAGCACACCAATGACTTTTACTTAACTTTGTAGCCCTTGTATTAATTGAAGGCTTAATCTTAAGGCACCTTTTGTAGGTAAAATAATGTCAATAAGGATGTCAACTTAAATTGTCCATTTCTCATTTTTAAAAAGTGGGGCATTGTTGATGTTTTTAAAAAACAATGAATGAGTTTTAATGAAGGGTTCTACCTTTTGGTGAAGGGTTGCATGCCTTAGTTTTTTATGA
The DNA here is from genome assembly GCA_035235625.1 of Saururus chinensis. Taxonomy (NCBI): domain Eukaryota; kingdom Viridiplantae; phylum Streptophyta; class Magnoliopsida; order Piperales; family Saururaceae; genus Saururus; species Saururus chinensis. The sequence goes on from CP141144.1 coordinate 27,852,094, forward strand.
CCTTCATTTATATTGCATCTCTTGGTGAAAGGTGTCATCCCTTGAATATTGTGCATGGGTTGCAACCATTGAAAATAGTTGCATCCCTTCGGTTGTGATTAGTGTTGTTACGTCCAAAACAAGACTATGAAAAAGTCAAATCCAGATTTGTTTTACTTGCCAATTGTAGTAGACAAGGTCGATCCACAGGGAAAGCCTTGTGCAATAAAGAAAATTGTTACAAAAAAATAGAGGAAGGAAAAATTAAGAAAGAAATAGTAGAAGAGTATTAAGGGAATAACAAGTTAAGAAATCAAGAAAAGAAAACATTAAGGCATTAAGGATCATTGTAACATCTAATGATATTCTTCATAGATCATGTTATCTCAGTTAGAATCGAATGAAGATTCTATCTAACCGGAAGATATGAACATTAAAATTGAAATTACTTTGGATAGATAAAGGATAAAAATAATTGTCTCTTAAAAATTTCTATGTATCCAAATCACAAAAGATAAAAAAAAGAGCCTTCAAGTATCTTATGTATCCAAATCACAAAGAAACAAGAAGAAGAACAATATTAAATAAACATCACTTCAAATAAACCATATTTACTTGAAACAATTGATGAAACATGAATAGAACTCCATTAGATTGTTACAAATCACCTCTAGCCTTAGCTTGAGAGCTTAGAAAGCTATTACAATAAAACTAAAAATAAAATACAAAATAAGAGAAGAAAATAGGAGAAGAGAGCTCCAAAGAGGAGAGAATGCCCCATCTATCACATCCACCCCTCTATTTATAGGAATAGAAGGGGTTGCTTTAAAGAGGAAAGTGAAATCATATCTCTAAATTACATCCTGATTGATTATCTGATTGGACCCATATATCTTTGAAATTTGGAATTTCTTCTTGAAATAACACTTGTAGCCACAAACGTCTTCTTTTCATTTCCACTAGAATCATATCAATCCAAATTATACATAAAAAGATATGATCGAAATACTAAGTTTGTGTCAATCTGTCAGAATCAGCTTCTTTCATTATTTAGTTCTATTCATACAAATTTCAAATCAAATGGGTCCACAAGGTTGTGTTCGACCATTCCATACATGTTTAGACCATTAGGAGTCTATTCTTGACTTTTAAATAACTTTGGGTAGTTGGGCTTAACTTTCTCTTCTAGTTGTATCCTGTTGAAGTCTGTTTAGACATGTAAACTTAATTAAGGTCCAACTAACTTATTCAAAACATAAATAGCCCAAATTAGCAATGAATTAACACAAAATAGAATTGCAATTCAAAATTTGAAAATATTTTATTGAACATTATTTTAGTGCATCAATTAGACACCTCTTCGTAAATGGACATACCTCTTCACTTTGCACCCCTTAGCAGTCTGTAAATAGAGACCAAGGCCTAGACAATTGCATTACCATATAAAAACAGAACAAAACACACACTACATTTTTTCCTTCTCTTGTGTTCTCCTTTTTCTCTTATGTTTTCCCTTGTATTTTCAAACACAAATTTTAGCCACATTCTTATATAGTTTCAACGAGAGTTTAGGGGGAAGTCTTCAACATTGCTGGTTGCAGTTTCTCAAAAGCTCTGTTGTATCCTAGGAGGAAGTTTGTCGTGTAGTCTATCAGCAACTTAGATCTGTCCAAGGGGACAAATAAAAACTGTACTTGTACATGCCTTAGAGCTTGAAAGCTTTGTGTTCATTTGCCCTTAAATGGGGAGTTCTTGAATCCATCTCCAACCATTGTCAATTGTGAAGATCAGCCATAACACATCTCCAATAGTTGTTCATTGTGAAGATCTGCCATCATCCTCTAAAGACAACTTCTGAAGATTTGAATCCTGCCCCTTGCCGCTACCAACACACCATAGTGGCCACCCACAGCTTGGCCACACCAACATGTCTTCTCAGCACTAAATTTGATTGCAATGTAGTTGGGGTGGCGAGAGGAAATAGGGCAGAAGGGGGTAAGCAAAGATGGTGGAAGAAGTGACATCAGGATGATGGTGACTTCTAAAGTGGTGGGATGGAAATGCTTCAACCGCAATGGAGGAGATACTCGAAAGAGAGTGAAAAAACATCAAAGAGAAGAAAACTGGTGATTAAAGGATAACAAAAAAAATAAAAACTTGTAATAATATTTTTTAAATTATATTTCGATAGTGGCTATAGGAGCCGTTCAAGAATGAATTAGTGACAAGGAACACGTGGTGTAATAATCCATGATTAGTTAAAGGAGTTAACACTAAAAATCACTCAAAAATATTTCCTTTGATCATAAATATAATAACTTATCATAATATTATATAAAGTAAATTGAGTGACTATAAACTTTTTATTTATGAACTATTTTATTCATGGTTTTCTACTCTTAATTCTTATTGTACCCATGTTGTATATTCTTATGTTTTTTAATCAAAGTTTGAATTGGTATGCAATTTGAGGATATATTTACTAAATTACGTAGATGCTTTTATATATCTTGCCACAGGACAACATAATACAAGAGGCTCATAAGGCATGGATCCTATTTTTTAGTTTATGTTGATGCTAACTTTGTAATGTTATATCTTGCACTCCCGTACTACAGAAAAATAGAGCTTTAGCGACGGTTGCAAACTGTCACTAAAAATAAGAATGTCAAGTCGCCATGGACGGCACTTCAAACTATTAATGACAACCATTTCTATTTTCAGCGACGGTCAACTATCGCAAATAATCCTTACCGATTTGTCACCCTTGAGTCTATAGCCACAATTGCTATAGCTTTAGCGATGGTTGTGGGCATCACTAATGCTATTTTTTTGAAAAACCATTTGCAACAATTTTTTGAGCAACAGTTGTGGCTGTCACTGATACTATTAGGAAGGGATCGGTGTATCAATAGTGACGGCTACAACCGTCACTAATGATAATTTTTTCTAAAGCATTCAATTAAATTTACCAGAACATTTGTAGCTATCGTTGATACTATCATTTTTTTAAAAATGAATTCCTTTATATTTTCATATATGGGTGAAGCCACTACTATTGATCATAATTATATATATATATATATATATAATTTAAGCTTGATAATATAAATTAAAAACTATTACTGGGAGGAATTAGTCAAGTAGCATGAATGCATTAACTAAAGTTCATAAATCCCTCCGCGACTGACAAATAGGAAAAATACTTTCTGTAAATGCCAAAGAGATCATATGTAGGTTCTTCATTTTAACATTGTTGGTATTACTTTGAAAAATCCTTCAGTGCATACTTGGGGTCCACTGCCCAAGAGGTCACATGATGATAAAGTCTACCCCTTCAGGCTCAAATCAAGCCATATGAAGAACTTTCTTGGATGCTTCTGCTGCTAGCTCCATTAAGCTTTCTTCTCCTATTAATGTATGAGGCAAAGTAAACTTTCACAAACCTAATAAGGAGATCTTAATGGTAATAATGATATGAAATGGAAATTTTCTACCATTAAGATGGCACAACCAAGCCACATCTAATCAACCTACAGTCATTGCTATTGTGGCATCATTGTTGCCATTTCTTTTGTAATGTGAGGCTCGAAAATGAAAGTCTGCTTCATAGAAACAGTCAAACATACATACTCATCGAAATGAAAGAATGCTTCATCAAATTCATCATTATCAGCCCTAGGGTAACTGCATTTTCCATCACGTTTGCTCCATCCTCCTGCTTCCCAACACATTATCAGTCCGTTTATGTTCAAGTTGCATTACATAAGTAACTCATATAATTAGTCAAGCACAGTTGGTCACGGGTGATAATGGAGTGGAAACAAGCCATCTTACTGACTGGTTGATAGCCAAACTAAATATAAACTGCTTTCGATCATCTTCGTATGGACTCAATTTTTGAAAAAATTAATTCCATATGCTCTCTACATACTTGGAGAAACATGGTTGAAGTAGAAGAGAATTGATTTTTGTTACATGTAAATGACGAGTCAATTCCTTTGTCTACAATGGGTTTTCTAATTTGGACTGGTCATATGCCTTCTCGTCCGAGTACCTAGCAAGTAATTTTGAATCTAAATTCATACCAAGCGGAAATAAAAAGATGATTAAGAAATACTCCCTCCATCCAGCATTAATAGTTCTATTTTGCAAAAACGTGTGTGCCATATTAATAATTTTTTTCAATTTAAGTGGTTGGGTACTTAAAAAATATTATCAAAGCTTATTTTCCCTTCTCTTAGATGTGGGTTTCACCTTTCAATAAAAACTACTATTTTCAAATCTTAGCATAACATTGAATATTGAGTAATTATACTGATATTATTTCCTTATCCAGCCCAGTGATTGTATGGAACCTAATTCTTCCAGCATAGGTGTGGCAATGAGCTATAGATGAGAGATTCACAATCCTTCCTTCAACTCCAATAGCATTGGCCATGCTTTTCATTTTGCCAAGTAGAATGCTCCTCAAGAAGAAGTGACCTGGTGGGAAGAGCAAAGACCATTTCACATGATTATCTAGGAAGTAATCACTTTATTTTTCTAGGAAAAATGAAATAGCATTTTGCTTCCATGGTTCATCAATTTTGCATACGCTATAACGTGAGATCTTCTTCATCCACTTTAATCAAAGGAGCTTAAAATATATTTAGAACGAATCTGTTGAGCTCAAGTTGAACTGCACATTATAAAAGAGTTATTTCCTTCACTCAATCATTTTTCATAAGGGTTTATTCTATTACTATAACCATTTTTCAAATCATTATCTATAATCGTTCCTTTAAGTAAATGGTATAACTACTTCCATAACTATTTCATCCTCCAATAATTGGCCACTTACACTTTTTAAATGTGCTAAAAAATACCAAATGCATTGATGCACATTATCCATTAGTATCTCTTTGAAGCAATGTTTTATAACCCATGAGATTAGTTGCTAGGCTGAGTCAACCTGGTTGAACCATGGGTCAACCCGGGTTGATCCGAAAGATGACATCAACGTCTAAAAAAAATTATAAGAGTCCCCCAATATTTCAGGAAAAAAATATTAACTTAAACCTATTGTAAATTTCACCTATTTGGCCATTGAAAAGTGGTTCATTCCAACCTATTTAGATAAGGAAAGCATAATTCTAAATTTTACAATCTAAGCAATACAAACATGATTTGTAACATAATCAAGATTCTAAACAACATATATCAAATCTCAAAATAAGCCACCTACAATTCACACTCAAAGTTAAGCCAGCTAATACTCAAACTAAGATAGTTCGAGATGGGCCATGTAAGAGTTTGGTTCCATTAGCCCAAGTTTGATTTTTTTATTGAGTTAACTTGAGTCTAGCTTGTAGCAGAATAGAGTTGGCTCAACAATCCTACTCTGAATCCACCAGTCATTTTCTTGCACGAACAAACACTCCATGAGTTTAATTATAAAAAACAAAAAACCACTGAGTGTTTTAGTTATTAGAATGGAATTTAAACCATCCTGAGAGCTTCAAATGTTTTTGCAAAAAGTGTATGTATAACTAGTTAAAATTTCAGCACATACAATGAAAGATGAAGCCTAACCTGATGTGACAAAAGAAGTTAGATAATGCAACCAAATGGGAAATATTAAAGCAAAGTGAATTTAAGAGAATATACAATATAAATTACATATGGATATTTTTTTATCAAATAATTACAAATATGAAAAGCTAGAAAGAGCAAATCAAGTAGCAGCTTGTAACAAGCATAATAAATGGTTGTAAGTAGCTAAATTAATTCAATAAATATTTGATATTTGAATCAAATCTTTTGTTGACTAAATCATTGTGGTGAATCATGACATGAAAATTATCGTAAAAGACCAATCTAATTTCTTTTAAATGAAACTACTTAGAGAAAATTATTTAAATAATATTAAAAAAAATAATTACCATTTTAAACCACTTTGGGAAATATTTTCCAAAGTAGTGTTCATTTTTGCCACGTAGGCACCAGCATGGCTTTTTTTTATTTTTTTAGTAGATTTCGTCCTTGAGAAGGACGAAATCATGATTTTGTCCTTCGAAAGAACGAAATCACCAAACAAAGCCAATTTTGTCCATTTAAAGGATGAAATCGTCCATTTTATCAGAACCCACCTATCGTCTGTTCCACATTTTCTCCGTCCCAACAGTCTGCTCCGCTGCCACGACGATTTCGTTCACTCCACCGCGATCTCATCCGCCTTGCCTTAATTGAATCCGCCCAGCCTTGATGGAGTCCGCCCCAGCATTGATTTTGTCCACTCATCCTTGATTGAGTTTTGTTTTGATTGTCGCCCCACCACCAAGCCGATTTAGGTATGTTTGTTTTGCCCTAGTTTAAAAAGAAGAATTTGATATGTTTAATCTAGTTAGGGAATTTTGTAATGTTCTGTAATGTATGCCTTAATGATTTAATTGTTAGATTTCAGTGATTTTCTTGTGTTATGTTAGTCTTTGAAAATGATTTTGTGTGCTTAAAGTTTCAATTGTTAGGAAATTTTGTTAGTTTATCTTAGGAATTTTGTGTGTTTAAAGATTCAATTGTTATAGTATTGAATGTATGTTTAGGAGTTATTTTTTTTAAGAGATTTATATGAAGAAGTATATGAGTATTGCTTGTTGATATATGAGGCAATTACTTAATCTAATTTTCGCCTCTTAGTTTTGAGACAATTGCTTAATTTAATATGAATTTAATTTATTGTTTATGAATGAAGTGAATAGAGATGGCAAAACAAATGGTTAGATTTTTACTTAATTATGACTGACGCACAGAAGGATTATTAATTAAGAAACTGTCTACATATGATGAATTTGAGATGCAAGTAGCAAGACTAGGTGGGATCGAAGAAGATGGAAAATCACTATAAAATGTGTTATTCCAACATATAGATTGAATTCGAGACAAATATGTATAAATGATGATGCATCAATGAGTTTTATGTTTGACCTCTCACGTCACATAATTTGTTATGACTTATTTCTTGAAAAAGAGGCCCGAGTGCCTAGTGAAAGGCGAAGTAGTTCATATAGAAGCTCGTATAGGAGCTCTCACAGCAGCTCACATAGGAGCTCGGATAGAAATGTGAACAATGAAAGGCATATGCAAATGCCGGTGGACGACGAAGAAGAAGAAAATTTATTTATGACAGTAGCTTCAAATGAACGTCATAGGTTGTCTACCCCTATTGACTATGGAAGCGGACCTAATTCGAGGTATGGGTTATTAAGTTGTGAAGATGTTTTGAAGCTTTTATATTATCAATGAAATATGTTTAGTTAAATTTTGAATTTTGTGTGTACCATGGAAGGTTCACAACGCATGCACACGAGCCATTTGGTTTTCAAATGTCTCAAGGCGGTGCATTGTATGGAACTCAAATTTTGATGGGCATTCATTACCCCTATTCATATGTTGGTTATACCGATGTTGGACCATCCGATCAAAGGTGAAATTTATAGTCATAAATGAATGTAACATTTTTAGGCATATGAAGTATAATACATAAGCAATGTTCATATGTAGGAGGGCATATGTCCACAATGAAGATATTCATGAAAATGAGGCTAACGAAGGTAAAGATAATATTGGCAAAGGAAGTAGAGAAGATTCCGACATGAACGAAGAAGAGGTTAGAGGTGAAAAAAGCACTCAACAAATGGTTGACAGTGAGGGGGATGATGTGGTAGATGACGCGGTAGATAATGCTATTGTCGTAAATAATATGAATGTGGAAGAGCCGTCATATTATGAAGTGGAGCCACTATATGCACACATCACAGATGAAGAGATAGAAGCGGCAGTTAATTTTGCCATGGATATGGACCAACAAAATGAAGACGGGTTATATATTGGTCGCATCTTTGAGAATAAAGAAGCGTTCGTTACAACCTTGCAGGAGTTTTCTATTCAAAATCATGTCGAATACAAGGTTGTACGAACAAATTTGTCAGTATATATAATGAAGTGCATTGATAGTACTTGCCCTTGGAGAGTTCATGGCTCCACAAAAGGGGTGGAGGGTACTTTAAATTGAAGACGTATAAAGGTGATCACACATGTCGGAATGCCCAGCTTAGCACAGATCATAGGCAGTGCAGTGCCTCCATTATTTCGAAGGTCATAATGCCTGCTATCCAAGCCGAATTAACTCTCACACCAAGGAATATTATTCAAAGAATGAAGGAGAAGTATCATGTTGACATATCTTATAAGAAAGCATGGGAAGCAAGGAATATGGCGATCAAGGCTATTTATGGGGATTGGGTAGAATCATACAAATTGTTGCCAATGTACCTAAGGGCAGTGCAAGAAGTGAATCTTGACACCTACTGCCGCTTAGAGGATGATGAAGTATGTCGTGCAGATAGTGGCATGTGTAGGAGATTTACGAGGTCGTTTTGGGGATTTGGGCCGTCTATAGTGGGGTTTCGACATTGCCTCCTTGTGATTGGTGTTGATGCTACTCACTTGTATGGCAGATATCATGGTGCTCTTGTGGCTGCAACGGCTATAGATAGAAACAATGGTTTACTTCCTCTAGCATTCGGGCTTGTCAGGAAGGAAGATGGAGACAATTGTTAATAGTTTTTAATGGAACTGAGGGATCATGTACTAATAGGCATGACGGACATCGTCATTATTTCAGATCGACATAAGGGGCTCCAAAAGGCCGTGCCTGAGGTTCTTCTCGAGCCAATGTACCACCATCGTTATTGCATCCGTCACATAAAAGCCAATTTTAAGGAGTTCAAAAATGATACACTGTCGGACTTGATTGGGGCAGCAGCTTGTGCACTTACAGTAGAAAAGTTTGATGCTAAAATGGACTTAATTGGTCAGGAGAGTCCTAGGGCAAAACGTCTCCTCTTAGGAGGAGAATTACATCCTACCTAGTGGTCCCTTGCCCACAGGAGTTTTAGGACGTTTGGCATGACAACTACAAATATGGCCGAAAGTTTAACAAGGATTACCCATGCAGGCTTTAGTGTCAGCTATTTTTTATCGGCTCATAAAATTTTTCGTTAAACGATAGTAGAGATGTATGTGCCAGATCGGGTAATGCTCCAGTTTAACCTGGAGCAAGGGGTCCCACCGTCACCTGTTGCGTATATCCATCGCATCACTCGACAGGGCCGCCATATTACCGACTAGACATTACATCATGCATCATATATTGTTCAATGGGAGGATAAGAGAGCCACTATTATCGGATGGGAGATGGCTATAACATCGCGAGATGTGCGTAGCGCATATATACAGTGGTATTTACCAATTACACAACGATATATTTTGCCCCGCGACGAAATAGAGGAGATGACATATCAGCCTAGGGGAGCGTCTGAGGCAACTTTGGTAAGTATAACTTTGTTAATTAAGGCACATATTATTTTCTTATTTCTTATTAATTATTTATCTAACTTTCAATTTATTTTTTGATACCTTCGTATAGCTCGACATACTCATACGCATTTGACTGATGCAATTAACACCTACACTTCGAGCAAGAACTTATTAGCAGCATGTCAGTCAGTGATTAGGGAGCATAATGATGTCATATGTAGCTTGCCACTGCTTCAGTCGGTGATTATGGATGTCTCTAGAGATTATCCAGTCCATGAGGTCGCTCAGACACCGCCGATGCACTCTTCATTCCATGATATTCCATCATCATCAGTAGCGATAGCTCTCCTCCATGTTCATCATTTGGAGTCACTGCATATTTAGCTCAGGCAGAGCCGATTTTATATTATAGACGACATCAGTAGCTCGTGTTGAACCATCTATTACTTATGCAGAGCCGGAGCTAGAGCTAGAGCCACATCCCGAGCTGGAGCCAGAGCCAGAGGTAGAGCCACATCCTGAGCTGGAGCCACAGCCAGAGTCGGAACTGGCAGATCATGAGGAGGAGATCGTACAACACCATCGAGGCTGAGGTTGAGGACGTAGGAGATTGTGATATTTGCGTTGTTTTATGTTCTCCTCTTGTGTGTTATACATTTGATAAACATTTATAATGATGTTTGTTTTTATTTAATGATGTCAATATGCATGAAATGTGTGAAATGAAATGGAACTTGTGGAATGGAACGTGTGGAATGCATGAACAGGGACAGGGGTTAAATTTAGATTAAAATAGATATTTTAAAAAAAACGAACTTGATTTCATCCTTTAAAAGGACGAAATCAATGTTAAACTGATTTCGTCCTTTAAACGGACGAAATCGGCTTTCTTTACCGGGGCAAATGAGCGAATTCGTTTAAGGGTGGTGATTTCATCCTTTAGACTTAAGCTGATTTTGTCATTCTAAAGGACTAAATCGGGTCAAGTGTTTTTTAAAACTTGACCTAGTTTCGTCCTTTAGAAGGACGAAATTAGCTTAAACCTGATTTTGTCCTTCTAAAGGATGAAATCAACTAAAAACATAAAAAAACAACCACGCAGGCGTTAGCTGCCTGCTTGGCAAAAATGAACACCACTTTAGAAAATATGTCCCAAAGTGGTTTAAAATGGTAATTATTTTTTAAAGATAGTATTTAAATAATTTTCCCAACTACTTAAAACTAATGGATATAATATATTTATAATTCTTAAATATGCTAAACGGGTAACGAATTAATGGGTATGAAAAGACTTTTTAAATTACCTTTTATTTAGATAATGGTAGGATAAAATTATCCTCTTATTTACCCGTCAAATAGATTTAACAATACTACTTAACTTCTTAGGGGTACGATAGAGACAATAAATGGGTAGAATGGGTACCATTGGCAGCCCTAATTGTCATGCCAAATTTTGTCTACTTGGACACCAATTGCATCAATATGCAAATATAAAGCATTAGTTTAGCGTGAATCAGTCAACTAAATGCAAATCAAATTTACAGTTTCTAGCAGTCTTTTATCTTTAAACAGTAAATGCAAAACGAAATTGAAATAAGTTCCTTTGCATGTTTTTATAGTTTCTAGATATAGGACAAATACAAGCAGAAGATAATTCAAACATCTGCACTCAAACCAAACAGGACAGTGATGAGAAAGATAGAGAATTTCGATTGACCGAAATGGGCAAAAATGATACCGAACTGATCCTCTGAACCGAACAGGTCCTTCAGGATTATCTTCACAATGCTTCATGTGGTTAAACCACTAGTAAGGTACGAACCTTACTGAGGAGCAACCTAAGAGTTTCATGAAAACAACCAAGTACAAAACTATGGTCATGGCTTTTTTGTAAAAAAAACAAAGCATTCAAATAAGAAACCACTATTGTTAAGACTACTTTAAATACTTATATGCATGTCTGGAAAAACATCATCCTTTATGGCATACCAAGTGACTCTTCAGCGGATTGCTCGCTAGTATCAATAGAAATTGATAAAACGTAATTCACCTGTGCTGTAGACGGCAAGCTCTTCATCTTCGAGTCAACATGCAAAAGGGCTTTCTTAAACCCATCAATATCTAGTGCTCTGGCTTTCAGCATTTTCTTCATTCTTCAGCAAATCAAGTACATTCCTTATGTGCTTACTCCTCATATAGAGAGCTCCATTTAAGGATATCAGAGACAAATATCTTCAATGACATCTATCAATTCTTCAATGGTTAATGTGCCAGATTTGTCCTTGTCCGCGACATCAAATACAAGGGAAATGTCTTCCTAAAAACACAAGTTGCTATTAACTCGTACTAATAAAAATAATTAGTGATACCACATAAAAGTCATTAAAGATAAAAAGCCTGTCAATAGTAACAAAATTTGGAAACAGTACTCCATTCCAAATTGTAGTCATCCCCACATTTATAAAAATGAAAGATGTAATGAACTTAGCACATTAAAAATAACAGTACCTATATGCCACATATACATACGTATATCCTTTTGACTCGCAGCCATTAGTCAGTTGCCAAAGCATGCCTGCCATTCTGCCAGATAACGAAAGAGATAAGATCATTGTAAATAAATCAGCTTCAGATCAATGCAAACTGCAAATTCATAAAGGAAAATGACAGACTACAAGCTATAATTAATCACTTCTACTAAATTCAAGCAAAGTGACCACAATGAGCACTCAACCGGGTCAACAAAAATTGTGAAATCTGGCCATGTGAGACATGAGTACTTCCTTTTAAGTATCTGGAAGATCAAAGTAGGGTGTATTGAGGGCGTTAATGAACTGAATTGAACAATATTACAAAACGGTTCTACAAAGCTAAATTATACTGGATGGCAGAACCAAGTGAAATAACAACAAATAAGAAGCTTGAAAAACAACAGTCTCAAGTGAGATAAAAATTGAGATATTTAAACAAAAGAATAGAATCAAATAGCAATTCCTACTTCAGCTACTGTGGAACCTTCTAATTTGACCTAAACAACCCCAAAATTAAATAGAGAAAGAGTTATTTCCATATTACCTAGTTGAAGAAGCCAAATTCCATGTTCCTTGCCATTTAGTAGTAAAAGCCATATTACCTACTTTAGAACGAAACTGCCCTAAGGTTTTAAATAAACCCAATGCCCATACAAATCCTCATAAATGAACACTGAACAATGCGACACTGTTCAGGTAGATAGGATTGATCAATGGCGATGCAGAGTTCACCGGTGGGAGGTGGCTAGCGATGACTCACCGGTGAGTCTTAGGAGATAGTAAAAGCCCATTTTTCCATTATGGAAGCTATTCCGAGTGAAAAATGCTCCATTTTGGCCAATCTGATCACCTTTAACCACCATAATGGAGAGGATTGGTATTTTTACCATTATAATGGAGAAGTAGGCAATGATGGAGTGTATGTTGGTGGAAAGGCGCATTTGATGAGCATTGATCTGTAGTTGAGGTATGGTGAGCTGCGGGTTCAAGTCAAAGAAAAACTTGCCGTCAATGGTATCATGACTTTGAAGTATTTGATTTCATCTTCGCTATCATTCATTCTGTATGAATTAGAAGATGATGAATAGAGATAAATCACCGGCTCACCCAAGCTTGACTGGCAGATTGCAAACAGGAGTCAATGATACACAATTCACTTGTGAAATAGTTAGGTAAAAATGAATTTTAGATTACATGACATTATGCTTTATCGTGTACTCAAATACACGATATTTATAATATTGTATTTAACAAAATGAAATCGTGTTCAACAAAAACACGATGTTTATAATCTCTCATAACTAATGATGCAAAATAAAAAATAATATATCACAAATTCTTTTTAATGTAGATACAATAATATGACTTGATAATATCATCCCATCGATAACACGATAAAATTTGTAAGCATGTAACATAATATATGATTTTGAGTTATATCACATATTGATCAACACATTAATATACATTACACATTGGGAGAATAGGGAGATTTCAATTCAACAAATCCATGTCACACATCATACAACATTTTAGTGCCTATAGAACCTGTTACAAAAGTCATTCATACTAGATTTTAAGAAATGTCGCCATCCATACAGCCTTGAAAACTATGATGGCTAAGAATTTGAAGTATGGGTTGATGACCAATGGGACGAGAATGACATAATTGACATACAAAGTATGCCTGACCAGGAAAATTTTGGACACAGTGAGGTACCTAGTAATATTGATGTTGAGGCCGACGCAGAGTAGGAGATAGTCGATGATCTCAACCTATTGGAACCAAATCTCGGTGAGCGCAAGGTATTGACTAGTAGTTTGTAAGTAAAAGACTACTAGAATCTACTCCAATTGGGTGCACATTTTCTAAGCCTGGTACATTTGAAGAGGGTTTTGATCGACCTTACAATAAAGGCGAATTTCACATATCGTGTTGTGGATGAGAAGAGGAATACGTACGCTGCAAAATTCTCTAACTAATCTTGTAAGTAGTACATAAGGGCTTCAAACATAGGAGATTGTATGACTGTGACAAGGTTAGTGCTCGACCAATCGTGTGGAACACAAAGGAAGCCAATTGACCATCCTTTAGTATCACACTTTTGGATTGCAAGAAAATGTTATGGGCTATTTAAAGATTTAATAGACATTACACCGAAAAACATAATAAGATATAATTCAAAGCATTGGCGTATAACTATGAACTACAAGAAATGTTGGCATGCAGGTAAGACACACTTATGATATTTATAGAGTTGTGTTTACAAAAACACTACTTCTCAATAGGATGTGTTATTGGCCAATGAGGCTTATACAATCGCATTTTTCTAAAACATAATTTCTTTACTTATAGTGTTACCATGAATATTCTACTTAAAAAGTTGAGTTTTACAAAAATATGACTAGTAACCTTTTCGTGTTATTGGGAATAGGACGTGTTAACTTGTCGTTTAATCTTTTTTAATGTTAACTACTTAAAATCTGATCGTGTAGGAAAAGTTGTGTGACTTAATTCTTGGGGACCCAAACGAATCCTAACGCATACTTCCTACATATAGAATTCACATAGAAAAGATTAAACCAGGGAGTGCAGTAGTTCCAATCAGATCATTTGATATTCCTTGACCTATAAGGAGATATGATTTTAAAATAGTACTTTGCATGTTTGGGCCGATCGCAAGAGCTTTAAGAACAAAACTTAGGCTATTGCTAACCGTAGATACAACTTTCTTGAAGGGAAAATATACCGGTTAGCTATTGATAGCAACTACACTAGATTGGAACAATAATATCTATGTGTCGCATTCACAGTGCTCAAGAATGAGTGTGAGAAAACTTGGAGCTGGTTTCTTGAATAGTTTAGAAATTATATTTTTTTTTATCCTCTAGCCGAATTGGATACAATTTTTTCTGATAGAATGAAGGGCTTGGCAAATGTTGTTAAGCAGTATTTTTCTTCTACACACCATAGATATTGCATCTATCACATGGCAGCAAATATGTTGGATAGAATCAAAATCTACTACCTAAAGAACCAACTTCATGTGGCAAATAAAACTTTCAAACCAAACGTGTATGATAACATAATGAACAACATTAAAGAACATAATCCTCAAGCATTTTCTTCATTGGATAAGATAGCTGCAAGGCACTAGGCCAATATTGCACTTCTAGGCAAAAGATATAGAACACTCAGCTCAAATAGGTTGGAAAGTGCTAATGCAATGTTCAAAAAAGCTTGGTCGATGCCTATTACTCAATTAATTGAGAATACAAGGGAGCACACAATTACACTATTTGAGGATGGACAAATACGACTGAAGATTTAACCCCATTTGCTAGTAAACTCATCGAAAGCAAAAGACAAGAAGGAAGGAATGTGCATTTATTGCCAATATCAATGTATGAATTCCAGGTTAGCTTGAGACATCACTAGGTAAAATACAATTAATGTCATGTGTATGTTCATATGTTATCTACAGTAATGTGGATGTTCATCTATTAAAATAATACAATAGTTGTGAGCATACATGTGTTGATAGTTCGTTTATTCGATAACACTATAGTATCACTTATCATGTTCTCATTCACACAATATTCATTCAACAGGATAGTGAATCTTGTCGAACGTAGCTGCACATGTGAAAAGTTTTGGCATCTAGGGCTACCATGTAAACATGTAATTATAGAAATTGATCATAGACACTTCTATGTTCCAATCACTGGAAAAAATGGCACTCTATAGAAATAAATAAAATGACATATCAAGAGCCATTATACCCAACAACGAATTGGCACTAGTAGCCACCAACTCGAGTTTTGCCTACATTCAACACACCAATCCCACTCAAGCAGTGGGGGCATCCGAGGAAAAACTGAATAGAGTCACAACCAAGGTCAAAGTCCCACGAAAATGTAGAGTATGTGGGTAGTTGGGTCATAATCGCAAATGTTGCGGTAGCACACAAGATGACCCTCCAAATGTGTTGATGGTCCAAAAGCAAGCCGAAGGAGGGTGATTAAAAGAGTAAGGCATTGACATAAGGACGGTGAACAACGATTGGGATTACCTTATCCACCCCCATTCATTAGTTGAATTGAAGAAATGTCATTTTATATATGTGTTCTTAGAAACACAATTTTTAATGAATGGCATGTTATCATATACCATAGAGTATGCACATTGTGTTTTCAACAACACGAGCTTATTGGAGTTCATGTTGTTGATAATACGATATATTGATCAATGTAATGTTCATATTATCTTCTGTATACATATCGTGTAATCGGAAACACGACCAAAGGGATTGTGTTACAAAAAAGACTTACAATGAATATAAAAGAATTTTTTGTACTACATGCTACCAATTACACAATAATTGTACTTAGTGCTATCAATAACACAACCAAAGCATTAACTAATTTATACGAAAATTATCCAAATTTTTTATGCATCACAAATTTGGACACATCACATCAATGTTTCTGGAACTAAAAACCATTTTCTGATGCATCACACCAATTTTTGTCGCAACAAACCAGTTTCTGGTGTAGGAAACCAATTTCTGATGTAGCACACCAATTTTTGATGTAGCACTTACTTCACATCCGGTTCCCTCTCAGCAAATATAAATCCTTAGAAATTCTAGCAGATGACCATTCAGGTTCGGTGCCCACTTCCTCCTCGCTTGAGAAACAAGGCTAGAGGTGGGCACCTGACAACAACAAATGCAATTGGAGATTGACAATATCTGACTTGCGATGAGCAACTAGCAACTGGCATATCACACATCATCCATCTCTATGAGCACGGACTCAATAGCCACCAAAAAATGAGGCAAACATTGAAACATTAAAAAAAACACCCAACTATGCCTCATCTGCCTTATAGTCAGATGAGAAAGATGGTGTCAAATATTAATGGTGAGTATTGTCAAATAAGTTTGCCAATTCATCCCATTAATTGTTAACGTTGCTCTCCTCATCCGCCTCAGAGGTAGATGAGTCATAATTGGGTGTTATTTCAATGTCCCAAATGTTTAGAAGCATTTTTTCTAATGGCTCACGAGGCTGTGATCATGTAGACAGATTTACTTTGATTTTCTATTTTTCAACTTTTGTACTTTTGTGGTCTACTTTTGTTGTTTAGACAATGTACTCATCAACTACCATGAATGAAAGAGAAATTTTGTACATGCATCAAATTTTCTATGCATATCATATTTTCGATCTGCATAGCAATTTTTCTACAAATGAAAATCGTGTTCACGGTAACACAATTAAAGAGAAATTCATGTTACCGATAACACACTATTGTGATGATTGTCATGCTACTAGTAACTTTCTCATCACACTTCCTTCCAACAGCGAAGAGGTGTTATGGGCAAGAGGTTCAAATCTCGGAGAGAATAGTACTTGCCTGAAAGAGAAGTATTCACAGTTCAATCCACTGAGGGTTCCTCGTATGTGGAATTTTCTTGGTCATACAAAGAATGCCATAGTGGATTTTAGATAGGATTTGTCTAGGCTTCAAGATGCTTTGAACTTTGTAACATTTTGAAGAACAACATGTGAGAATGTAGTGGCAATAGAAAAATCAACTAGAGTCTGTGTTATCTATCACATGCCCTAGCATGAGTTCGTGTTATCAATGACACGACTTAACTATTGTGCATGTTGTCCGAAACACAACCAATCAACTGTTCATGCTACCTATCACACGACCTAACTTGAGTTTATGTTCTCGATAACACAACCTAACTGGAGTGTGTGTTGTCCAAAACATGACCTAACAGACGCTCAAGTTTTTGTTAACACGACTTAACTTGAGTGCGTGTTATTCGAAATATGACCTAACTTGAGTTGGTGTTGTTGATAACATGATCTATCGGTCAATTACACAACCTAACTTGAGTGAGTGTTGTGCTTATTCAGATAATATGTTACTAATTACACATTAAAAAGACGTGTTCCAATGAAGATAACATGAATTATTTCGTTACCACACGTACATTGTAAATGAAAAAAACATTAATGCAAAATTACAACTCATTCGAAGAAGCATTGGTCTCCTACTAAATTTTCCTACGAAGAATTGTAGCACATATTTGTGGTCTGACAAACATAATGATCTATGGTCCGACATACATAATGATCTTTGATTGTTTAAACTTTGGTTAAAGGACTCTTTTTGCCAGCTTTGCAACATAGTACATTAGGAATACCTTGCAATCTTCATTCATCTCTTGATAGGGACATTTTTGGATCTTGATCAGTGGTCACTTTGTCACACCTTTTATCCTCAGGATCTTCAACATGGTTATGGCTACATAGAGTCTAGTATTTTTGACCTTGGCAAAGTAGTAATTGTGGTTACCCTTTAGTTGATTATACCACTTGAACCTCATCTCCTTGCATCGGTTAATGAGATGACAGAGCTGGCTTGTGACATACATCGAAAAGAATGCACTCTCGGTGTTTACATTCATTTGGCTCATCAAGTTGTTGCTAATTTTGAGATGCATCTCCACCTTGTCAAGCTACGTCCCTACATTGTAGTAATCCTGAATGACAAATTTCCTAAAGCAGTTTGGATAAACTCCGAGATATCTCATATTTCTTTCAAAGTAGCTGGCAGAAGATGTGAATAACCTAATATCATCAAAAAAATATTATTGTGTAAGTGATAACACGAAAAATGATAAGTCATGTAAATACAAACATGATACTCGAACCCATCATTTTTCGGTGACAAGAAAAGTTTTCTTATTGGGTTATTGATAACACGATTATGAAACACGACTGTCTTGTCAATTCACATATTTCTTATAAATGTAATGTGCAACTTCATGTTGTTGACAACACAATTCACAAGAATGACCTTTGCATGATTTCACATATCGTGTTACTTAAAAACATGATATCTACAATTTCATTTTGTCAATAACATGATTTAGAAATAGGACCTTCACGTGAATTCACATATCGTGTTATTTACAACACAATATGTGAACTTTCATGTTATCAATAATATGAACAAAAACATGATCTTATTCTTAATTCATTTGTTATGCACTCCTCATAAAGTAGAGACACATAATCAATATGCAAAGAATGAAAATATAGGCCATTGCTAGTGTGGGTTGGCTATAAACTTCTTGATTGTCTCCTGATCTTTGCCAAGTAAGATCTCTATGTGGAACTTGTGTTGGAGGTCAAGGTAATTTTGCATATACATTGTGACCTCCTCCTTTTCCTTTAGCTGCTTCTCAAGCTTCTCATCAAGATCTTCGATGATGATCATGCTTCTAGCACTATCCTGTAGTTCTTGATCAACTACTTTTGGAGCATTTGATATGGTGGCCAAGCTAGAATGGGAAATTGTCTACTCAGTGGTTGGGGTAAGAGACTTTGCAACATTTTTCTCTTTTGGGCATGGTCAACATAGATGGCAGGGATGGCTATCAATGGAACTTCATCCCCTAGCCTCACCTCCTCCTGCTCTGTTATCACCTCAGTCGGCATGGCCCGGAAGCTGCTAAGTAGATTTGGATGAACCACTTTGGTTGCCTATACCATGGTTGTCTCCACCTTTTCTGCCTTCTTCTTGGTTGCCTCCCCCTTGGCTGTCTTCACAGGTAGATTAGCCACCATATACCTCGTCCTCCTAGTTACTGGTGGTAGCAAGCATGTGATGGGGCCAATTAAAAGCTTTGAGCTTCTTAGTCTTCAATTTTAGTTGCTTCAGTGGCTCCTCTTGTGCTTGCACCACTTCCTCATAAATTTTCTTGAGGAATTTGGTGATAATGGTCCGTTCGACCTTGGAACCCTTATTTTTCTTTGGGGAGTCAGCTTTGGGTTCCCTTTGTTATGCAAAATTCTTGTAAATAGTCATATTAGAATATATACAAAAATCAAACAAATCATGTCATTGATGACACAACTATTCCAAAAGTCGTTTTCAGAATAAGACGATAATACAAACTATCGTGTTATCAGTGACATAATGTAGTACCTCATTGCTTTCACAATAATATGAAAATAAAATCTATCATGTTATTTATAATATGCATTTCCGTTGTAGGTTGTATTCATAACACAACATAATAACATGGTGCTAAAAAGCTCGGGGAACTACTTACTAAAAATGAAATCTTC
Source organism: Saururus chinensis (assembly GCA_035235625.1). NCBI lineage: Eukaryota > Viridiplantae > Streptophyta > Magnoliopsida > Piperales > Saururaceae > Saururus > Saururus chinensis. Next base: position 27,872,124 of record CP141144.1, read on the forward strand.
ATCTCTAGATTGAGGAAGGGATTTTCTTTGCTCCTCAAAATGATGAACAATTATGCTTGATTTTGAAGCTCTCACCCTCACCGACTTCTCTCCTTCAGTTTTAGCAGAGGGGGTGTTGCATGACTTTTCTCTGGTTGAGGGATGTCGTTCAGAGACTAGCTTTCTAGAATAGGAATTTCTTCATGTGTAGGTTGCATCTATTCGATTAACACTGTGGCCACATCAAGGGAATTTTTAACACTATGCAGCACAACTTTCACACTTTCAGTGCTCCCACCTCGCTCTCCATACATGGTGGCCTTCTCTAATATGACATCAAGAATCAGAGTCATGACATCTAGTGGCATGACAAAGCTATCAATGATGTCTAAGCCGGATTGATATTACCCTGACATCTGGCCACGATGTGTTTGAACATGCATCATTTTCCTCTGTATTGTTGAATGTGCGGCTTTCTTCTATGCCTTCTCAGCTGGCTGTTGGGCCACCTTCTAAAAGTTGAGTTATTTGTGATACAATGTTGAAATCTACCTTCAGGAGCCCAAGCATCTCATGCTACTTCCTCATCCTGCGATGAGCTAACAAATTCTTCCTCGACTTTTTGTCGACCGGGTCAAGTTTAGTAGCCTTCTCCACATCCATTGGCAATTGGGTAAACCCAGGCCACTTCTTACACCTCGGACTACATGGAAGAGAACTTAGAGCCTATATAAAAGTGGGCTAAAAAAACAAACCTATGTTAGGAAAACAATCCCGTTAATGGTATCATGTATGTCATGTAATCAATAACACACATATTAAACTAATCGTGTCATTGGTTACATGAAATACTCTCATAGTGTAATTGAAAATACACAATATGGTAATCTATTGTGTTATCAAATGCATGCTAACCTAACTAGCGTGTGATCAATAACATGTAAATCAAATTAGCATGTTGTCTAATCCATGCTAATTACAATAGCGTGTTATTGATAAAATGATATACCAAAATACTAATATGATGTCGTGTTATCAAGTTTACACTAATATAAGTAATCATGCTATCAATAATACAAAATTTACCTTTAGCATCAATGAAGCCCCCAGTGAGAATACCGACTGTGGCAAAGTGCTTGTCTTCTATGCTCCTGATGTTGCTATGCGCTAAAGATATGCCGCAACACAACATGTTATGAAATGCTTCTGCCAAGTTTTACCTCCCCATAATAGCCAGGTCATTGAGGTAGTCACACAGAGATGGGGAGACAGATCTGTTGCGCTAGAGGGCCTCCATGTGCACGATGTCTAAGCGTGTTGCCTTCGTCAAAGACAATATACCTATTTCCTGCCACTTCTTTCAAATTTTCTTTAATGAGATTCTTCTCCAGCTGCTTCCCCTCGAAGAACCTTTTGAAGAATTGCCCCTTGCCTTGGGCAATCTTCCTGTCGCCACTATCCAAGTTCAACAGGCTTCCTTTCGCCCTCAAACCTAGGATTAGTGCATTGTTTTCCATCATGAGGGGTACTATTTTCCCCCAGATGTTGAACACCACTTGTGATTCACCCCAACACTCACCTATTAGAACATCCAGGAGTAGCCTAGAGATTATGATTTACTCGCACTCATATACTGGGTAGAACTGAGTCTCCTCCAAAATTGCCTTGTATCATGGCCTCGATTTAACAAGGTCTTTTCATAGTCAAAATCCACTAGGTAATGTGTTTGTTCCCAGACAAGCTCTCCTCCCATAAATTTTGTTCTAAGGCCTTCATTGATTATGCCATCTAATTGCATTCTTGTAGCCTTCATCCATAAAAGATGATATATATATATATATATATATATATATATATATATATATATATTGGTCAACAATGGGTCGTGACCAAAATCAAAGAATCATTTTGATTAACATAATGTAACTAATGTTCAAATAAATGCTAAGTTCATAAATCTTGTTATCATTATCACGATAGAATGTCTTCTCATATACAATAGCACAAGCTTTCAATGTCGAATATCGCATATTGTGTTATTAATAATATGATATGTATGCCTCCCATGAACGATAACATGACTTCTCAATATCATATATCGTAAATTGTATTATCAATAACACGTTATTTTGTGCATTGTATTATTTATAACACGACTAAGTATTGTGCATGTGTATGCAAGTACTACCAATCGTGTGCTCCATGATACGATATATGAATAATTGTGTATTTGAATCTATGAAAAAACACTAGAACTGGAATAATAGGCCGTTACTACGAAAACTGTCGATTGGTTAATGCCAATGAGTCTCGCTCGATAAACTGCTTGATGGGCCATTGACCTGATCCTTAAATCACTTCTTTATCGAGGGCACGTAAGAATACTCTCGGGAGGAACATCACTCCACGGCCAGAACTAGCTTCATGGCTGAAACTTTGCTTGATGGGTCGGATTTTTGAAATTTGGAGTCAGAAATTGGACCTCCTACTGCATTTTTGCTTCTCACTGGTCGAACTTTGGAAATCACCTATTGGATGGGTTACTTCATGGTCAGTCGTTTTTGGGTAAATGTGTCGATTTGTCAGGTTTACACGATATAAAACCCTCAACCCTAGCCTAGGGTATTTCGGTCTAATTTTCATAAAATATCATGTATGTCTGGGTTCCGTGGCATTTTTACTTGAAAACTAGAGAATTTGGAATTTTTGGCTCTTCAGCCAAGTAATATCGAAAAAAAGAATCAAGGGCCATGGGCACAAAGCCTACCAAGTCTAGAAGGTCTTTATACGTAAAGAGGTGACAGATGTTAGAATCAGATAGTACTAATCATGTACTACGATAGTACAACCAAAGATAGATCAGTTCTAGTCAAATGGAAACAAAATCAAGCACTTATAAATACCTGACCAATTTCATTCATAAGATTGGTGGCGACTGGAAGAGTTCCGTTACCGGTAAACCAGACCACATTCCATATAAAATCGTAGTTATCCCTCCACTTGCATGAGATGAAATCATTAGATACACACAAGGAAAAAATTACTCTACATAAACATCATCATCCCTGTTACAAATTATTCAGTTAGCAACACAGATTAACATCTGTCATTCTCCCTGCTTATGGTTCATTATCCTCACCGCATGTATGTCCACAATCAAGTGTATTTCTCAAATAAGTGAAATAACATGTGACTAACAACTAGAAAAACGCTCACTAGGCCAAGATCAAATGAGATTAAGTTCACTAACCATTTCAAAATTATCAACCAACCATTGTCTCCACCTCAACCATCATAACTATTTCAAACCTGACTCAGCTCTCCCTATAGCCTTTCAAGTGACATATATGACATATCACATAATGTTCATATCAATGATGGGTAGCAGATAGGGGTGCTAACGAGCTGAGCTGAGTCAGGTTTTGGGTTAGCTCGGCACAAACTCATAATTTTGGGTATCGGCTTAGCTCGGCTCAAACTTGATCAAGCTACTAATCATCCAACTCGAGCTCGGCTCAAGAAGGAAACTACAAACTCGACTCGTACTCGAGCTCGAACTCAGTATACAGTGACCACATAACTTAGCTTGAATATGGCTCGGTTATAAATCTGACTATGTGCAAGTTTAACTCATATCAAATGCAGCTAAGTATGCCAATGAAAATTCAAAAAGATTCAACTCCTTGACCATTTCACCTACATCACTTTTGCATCAAGTATTCCATCAAATAAATATAAGGTTCTCATCATATAAATATATTTTTTTATCAAAAATAATTTTATCACTCCATCAGTTAAGTTGTACGCTTGGCCCATCATATTTTAAATAATATTTGTACTTCTTTATATTGATCATATATTTTAATGCACAAAAATGAGTGCAAAAACTAAATTAATATTTCTACTTCATTATACAAATATATTCTAATTGCTTGGTAAAAAATAATATTATCAAATAATAGCTCCATTTGGGTTTTTACAATGAATTAATTTTAATTTATTTTTAAAAACTAAATAGAGTTATTAATGTAGGACAAATGGAGTATTTATAGATATAATTTTGTACAAAATTGTCATCATTTATTAAAAGCTCATAAATTTATAAATAAATAACTAAAATATAAATAATATAATTTACTTATTTATTAGCTTTCTTTTCTAATATTTTAATTTGTTGTTATACTATATCTTGTGTTTGTATGTTTAACTATATATATGCATCTTTTAGTAGTCTTCTATAAATATGTCACTCTTATTAGCACATATGTACTTTTTCCTTGTCATTAAAGTGTTCATATGTTTGTATTAGATGAATTTTTTAGTAGTTTGGTATGAACATGTCATTATTATTAGCACATATATATGGCACCAGAACTTCTTCTACATACTTACCTTCTTTTGGTTGTATGAAATATATTTATTATTTGATAACTTAAATTTTTTAAATCTTTGTATTCACTTCCTACTTCAAGTACCATCTTATAACCACCAAAAAGAAAAAATTAGTGCATTTGTAGTTAACTACATTTGTGTATATGATATATCATATATGAATATGTCATTTATTTCTATTACACATAAATATAAATTTTAGTAAATATTACATATATAATATATGTCTATTATGTTTCTTTATAATATTTATTTTTAAATAATTTACATAATTGTAATGTGTAGGGGTGCCAAGGAGCTGGGTCGAGTCAAGTTTTAGTATAATGGGAACATAAAACTTGATGTATTGTCATCTTGGACCCATCCCAAATAAAAATAACTTACCCTAATCGTATAAAGAAAAAAAGGGAATCTATGAGTCAATGCTAAAAAAATATTTAGAAAATTATTGTAAATTTTGAATTTATAAAGATTCCAGAAGTAGTCTCCATAGAAAATTTGAAAACACATATAGCAATTAGTTTGATATATAGAGATAATAAATAATATTACTATAACATATCGTCTAGTGATTGACATATTGTTTGATATGCAGTACAATGTATCCCATCTTTTTACTCAATTATATTATATATGTATATACTTTATTAAATCCTATTTCTATTATATATTTAAATTTTAATAAATATCATATGTGGACATATGTGTATAATGTGTCTTAAATGTTTGCTACTAAAAAGTAAATATAATGTGTGATATAAGCCTATACTCAATACATAGGCATTATATATTTATTAATATTATATAAATTTTTTATATATATGTATATGTTATAAATGTCAATTGTGATTGATAATTGTGTCAATATGTATGTATATATATTATAAAATATATTTATGAATTTTATTTGAGTTAGAGTTCTATTTGATCCGAGTCAAGTTGAGCTAGGGTATGCTCAAACTCAATTCGAAAATATTTGAGTTATAGTCGAGTTTGAGCAAAGCTACTTTGAGTTGAACCATATTCGAAATCAAGTCAAGGCACCTTTACTCAATAAGCTAGCTCAACTCATTAGCACCCCTAATAATAGAGCTATGCAAAAGACTAAAAAACCCATATCAGAGCTCCATAAGCTCAAGAAACTCAAGCCACCAAAAGATACTAATCCATAGAATTCAACTTATTCAATCCACAACCAAGGCAGAAAAATAACAGATTAGATTAGACAGTGTGCACAAGACATACCTATAACTGAGATTGATTGGAAGTTGGTGGCCATCTTCTCTGCTTCTTCTCTAGGCAAGCAAAATGATTTCAGATAGTAGAGCCTTCCCGGAACAAGAGATGGCAATGACCTTTTAAAGATAGACCGACATGGAAGCAGTTAGCGGGGGAAAATGGGGGTCAAGGTGGGAGGAGGTGTGTGTCAGGAGGCAATCCCGATGCGGCACAGGTGCAAATTACAGGGAGGAGGGGACTGTGGGAGCGGCAGCGGGAAAAAAGAGTATGGGGGGAAACTGGGGGTTAGGGTGGGATGAGGCGCATTTGTAGCAGCAATTCTGACACGGCTCCGGAGTAGAGATTTTGGGGAGAACAGTGGGATGGGGGGAAACTGGGGGGTGGGAGCAGGGAAATCGGCAGGAAGAAAAGAAATGTGTGTCAGGAGGGGCTTCATCGAGATATGTCGTGGATCCTCAGCGACGGATGCACCAATATGTCGCAATTGTAACAACTATGATGGCTTCAGCCATCCCTGATCGTGGTGCATATAGTCGTTATCATCTAGGATGGTTGAAGCCGTTATAGAGTAACTATAAATAGCGACGCGCAATTCATACCGCAGTCGCTATTGATGTTATCTGTGACGGCTTATTCTTGTTACTGTTTTAGAATAGGGTTGAGGGGGATCATCAGCGCCAGCTGCATGATGGCGATGATCATCTAATGGCGACGACAACAAGTCTTGCACATCGCAGATAATTCCTAATAGCGATAGCTAATTCTCAAAAATACAACTGCAGGAAAGATGAGGAAAGAGGGCGGGAAAGTGGGGAAGGAAGGACGATCATCAACGACGACTTGCTGAAGTCGTCATTTATGGACATCATCATATGCGGTGACTTTAAATACAATAGTGATGACTGAAGCGATTTGTGTTGTAGATATTACTATTAGTGGCGAGTACTTAAAATAAGTGGTCACTATTTTGGCGTCACTGTTGCTTCTTATTTTTGGTAATGCCAAACTCAGCTTCATGCACTCTTGATTAGAAATCTCTCAATGAGCTCTATCAAATGAGATCCTATGTGATTATATTTTTTCTAATTTTTTTATAGGCCTCACTTATACAACACATTTTTTGATAAATTATTTTCTTATATTATACATATTCACATTTATGTATTTTTGACATCCATTTAAAACTCCTAAGTAACTTTATCAAAAGTGATTTGCCATGAAAGCACTTATCCTGATTATAAATAACAAGTTCTACGATACAAAATCTTTTGATATTATTATCATTGCCAACCTACGACATAATATTTAGTCTATGAAATTTTTACTCGTAATTGTATGCTACAATTATATATGGGTCAACACAAAGTTTGTATATATAATTTATAATAATTATTATCCTGAAAGCATATCTTACAACTATAGCATACAAGTGAAATTTTTAGTCAATACATACTTTATTTTTAATTTATTTTAATTTATTTTATTTTACTAATCAATATTTATATGTATTGTACATATATTTTCTTATTAATTTTATTATTTTAAAAATCCAAAACTTTGCATATTTTTTATGAGACTCTTTACTCTTTGTAAGATACTTTTATCTAGTCTTTCTTTATTGGTGTCACGCCCCGGCGATGCCCGACCCGAGCCGAACCCGGTCCAAGGGCCGGTCAAGCACGTGGGGGCGACGAAGGAAGATTGAGAAACGATTTAGCGGAAGACTTAACCCTAACCACGAGCGATTAACAGAAATTACAGAGTACGCACAATCCTTTGAGCAAGAGTAAATAAAAAGGAAAGAAAAGTGTTGCTTATCACAAAGTAAACAACAATCTCAAACCCACAAGCTTAGTTTAAGTAAAGCCCACACCGGCTCAAAATAAGTCATAAGCATCACAACTGTAAAATGTGACATAAATCCAAAACAAAGAACCCTATACAAAGGTTCTAAACATAAGCATGAAACCAAAGAAGATAAGTCACACAACGATCTCCAAGATCACATCAAAGCCATCTCCGACCTTTCCTCAAAGAGGAGATCCTGTCTGTCTGCGTATCGCACCACGCAGCCCCAAATCAAAACACAAAAAAGAGGGGTGAGCTTAACAAACTCAGCAATGGTTTTTAAATATCACTATCAATATCGAAAATACGATACCATAGCAATATAATCATTCAGATCAAAGATTGGCAAAGTGCATCGTTTTCTGATCACACATACACATCACCTGAAATTGCATCATAGTACATAATCCACCTAATTTCATTCTCATCAAAAACCCTGCATGAATGTATCTCTAACATACATATTCCCACAAGCACTATATCGAAATCAACCTGCATGGATGTATCTCTAACATACATATTCCACATGCATTATAACGAAATCAAACTGCATTAATGTATCTCTAACATACATATTCCACATGCATCATATCAATACAACCTGCATGAATGTATCTTTGACATACATTTTCCATCATGCATCATCTCATAATCAACCTGCATGGATGTATCTCTAACATACATATTCCATCATGCATCATATCATAACAACCTCCATCAAGGAATAATCACACGTTGGTGTCACACAGACGGGACATAGACAAGGCCACGAAGGCGTTTCATGGTCCAAAATTCTACACAAGAATTCAAGAAAGATCAGGGTTGTCAATCCCAAATGCTGCTCGCCCTGGATGATCTTGGCCAAGGATGTCCCATTCTCACACAGAGAATCTAGAGCAGGGGTGTTCGCCCAGGGACATCTCCTACGGAGGAAAGAGCCCGAGTTCTCATACAGAGAACCATAGAACACATGGTAGTGGGGTGCACACGGCATACCACACTGGATTCTCAGGGTCCAGATGACACTCAAAATAACATTCTTAAATTCCACAAGGCAAGTACACAACTCATCCCCACATAATTCCATTCAATTAGACTCAACCTGAGGAGTGTATTCGTTCTACACAAGAACTCAAATCAAAATATGTCCTTTCGGACCCATCAACTTGTGATTCATCCACGACCGATCAATTCGGCACACAATTTCATCACATTGCATCGAATCGGTCAAATTCGATTAACCATGATGAAGCCTTAATTAGAAATCCATTTTCATGATGCATGTTGCATGGTACATATGTGGGCAAAGCATACATGAATCCTAATCTATGATAAGTGCTCTCACCAGCCCCTAATGCATCATTCATAATCACAATATCGAGCTTCAACATCATCATTCAACCCCCACATGTGTGTGTATAACTTGTAGAAGCATTTCACACAATGCATGTCAACATGCTTGGAATTAAACTCACTACCATACTACACATGTGAATTACCATCTAAACATGAATTCTAGCGGAAATCATAGGAGAAAAATCATTGAAATCATAACTCAAATGAAAACTCAACCACAAAAGCTAAACACATATAAGATTATTCATTTCATCCTTGAGTCAAGGCATTCACAAACATCCACACATCAACTAACCACATTCTATCATGACAAATCAGTCCAATAATAGGTTGTTGTTCTACTGAAAATATACTTAATCCAAAGGAAATCAACCATTCATAATTTTCAAGATGACAATTCCAACATCATGCCACAAAACATAAGTCCTTCCACAAATCTCTAAGCATATATCTCAACTCCATAAACTCAATAGCATGAATTTTCAGTAGCATAATATAGCTTAAAATACTCCATATTCATATGAAAATGGGAAGCTAAAGTGGAATCATCGAAATAAACATCATATGCACAACATACAATTTACCGTGTAGCCGTTCGAATGCCCTTCAGGCCGTTCGATCGGTTAAACGCAAAATTTTAAAATTTATAGTTTGGCCATTCGAACGCCTAGCAGGCCGTTCGATCGGATGAACTGGAAAACTATCGTTCCGAAAGTGTTGCCATTCGAACTCCCAGAAGGGCCATTCGAACGCCAATAAGGCAGAACTGGTCATGTTCTTCCTTTCGTAAATCCAAACCAAAACATCATTGATAACACTTCAAATCCGCATCTAACACCCTAATCATCATCAAAAGTCCTTTATGTCTTCCAGAATATCAAACCATATCATAATAATGCAAAACCCTAAGAAATTGGGATTAAATAATTCTATTTTCTAATCTTACCATCAACACACCAAATTAAGCAACTCATTTCGAAATAAGACAAAAATGAAGAGTTTTACCATGGATAAACAGAGATTTTGAAGACCCATTACCTCAACACTTAATTAAGCTCGGATTGGAGAATCACCCTTCTTGAAATCCTTGAAAACACATTGAGTTTGAATTAAACTTCATTATAAATCGATTTACCAAAGAAACCCCTAATTAAATCTTAGATCTAGGGCTTGTTGGTTGTAAAAATCGAATTTTGAAAGCTAGGGTTTGTAGTAAAACACAAATCAGTAGCTTTTGAGGTCTAAAAATGAATTGAAACATGGGGAAAATAGTAGATTTGGAAAAGATTAGGAAGAGAGCTAGGGTTAGTGCTTGATTAGAGTAGGCTTACCTTAATTGGCTTCTAATCCGGGCCTAAGTGGGGATTAGGCTAGACCTCCTTCCTTAGCCTATTCCCAAAAATAGAAATGGCTCAGGTTTGCCCTTTTATAGTAAGGGTTGGGGTATGCATGGGTAAGTTTTGGGGTGTAAATAAGAAAGGTAGGCTAAAAGTAGGCATTATGCAAATTTAAGTGCTGATTAAACCTAATAAAATTCTAAAAATGTTTGGATGACCTTAATTAGATGTCTAGGTTCATTTGACCCAAAAATTAAAATTTTGACATTGGGACCCGCAGGGGTCTCGCCAAAACGCTAATTTTTAGGGAAATAGTAAAAATTCTAAAAAATCCCAAAAATTTACATTTGGTTTAAAATCACTAATCTAATAGTTAATTTTGGTTAAAACAATCACAAACACTTTTTATTCATGAAATCACCGAATAAGATCAGAAAACGCGTAAATCTCACAATAATCAATAATTAAAGAAAACCAAAACCGGTTTAAAGATGAGGGCCCTTACATCCTCCCCCTCTTAGGAATTTTGGTCCCCCAAAATTCGCTAGAGGTCGGCGACAAAAAGATGAGGGTACTTCTTTCTGATCTCGTCCTCCGTTTCCCACGTGGCTTCTTCGACTCCATGATTCCTCCACAACACCTTTACGAGTGAGATTGCCTTTTGCCGAAGTACCTTCTCCTTACGGTCAAGAATCTGGATAGGTACCTCCTCGTAGGAAAGATTCTCCTGGAGCTCCAACGGTTCAAAATCCAAGACATGAGTAGGATCCAGCTCATACTTCCGAGGAAGTGAAACGTGGAATACATTATGGATATCGGCCAATCGGGGTGGAAGTGCAACCCGATAAGCTGTGGCGCCAATCCGCTCCAAAATCTCAAATGGACCAATAAAATGAGGTGACAACTTCCCCCGTTGTCCAAATCGAACAACACCACGAGTCAGAGAGATTTTAAGGAAAACATGGTCACCAACACCAAACTCCAACTCCCGCCGTCTCCTATCGGCATAACTCTTCTGACGGCTCTGAGCTGTCTGCAACCTCTCCCGGATGAGGCGTATCTTCTCCACTGACTACTGGATAAGATCTAGGCCAGTGAGAAGGTGATCTCCAACCTCACTCCAACACAATGGTGATCGGCAAGGACGCCCATAAAGCGCCTCGAAAGGTTCCATCCGGATGCTCACTTTGTAGCTATTATTATAAGAAAACTCAACCAGTGGCAAATGTTGCTCCCAACTTCCTTTCCACTCAAGGATACATGCCCGAAGCAGGTCCTCAAGCATCTGAATGGTCCTTTCGGACTGTCCGTCATATGAGGGTGGTAGGCGGAGCTAAGATGTAGAGATGTGCCTAAAGCACCCTGAAAGCTCTGCCAAAACCTCGAAGTGAACCGCGGGTCACAGTCGGAGACGATAGAGACTGGAATACCGTGTAACTACACGATCTACCTCATATATAAAGAAGCCAAAGCATCCAAAGGAGTAGTCATCCTGATCGTGAGGAAATGAGCAGACTTAGTAAGTAGATCAACAATCACCCAAACCGCATCATTACCACTCGGCAACCGTGGCAATCCGAAAACAAAATCCATAGTGACGTGCTCCCACTTCCACTTCGAAATCGGAAGTGGTTGTAGTAAACCGCCTGGATGCCGATGCTCTACCTTGACTTGCTGGCACACAAGGCATTTGGACACGTAGACCACAATGTCCTTCATCCCATTCCACCAAAATGTCCTCTTCACGTCGTGGTACATCTTCGTTCCTCCAGGATGGATAGAGAACTTAGAATGGTGTGCCTCATTTAGGATACGCTCTCTCAACTCAACGGAGTTTGGCACACACCAGCGACCTTTATACATCAAACTCCCATCAGACTTTTCCTCAAAGCCCAACACTGCCTTCTCCCTTAGCTTAGCCTTGAGAGATAGAATCTCTTCATCACTTTTCTGAGCCTCGACCACATCATCCACCACACTAGAGCTAATAGAGAGATTAGCAAACCAGCTCCGTGTGTCCTCCAAAGTCAACTCTGGTCTAAGCTCAATGGCGTCCTCATAAAGGAGCCACTCACGAACTCTCATGCAAGCAATCGTAGTGGCTATTTCCGACTCAAAGCATCGGCCACCACGTTCGCTTTGCCGGGATGATACGATATTGTGAAGTCATAATCCTTCAAGAATTCAAGCCACCTCCTTTGCCTCAAATTAAGATCTCGCTGAGTAAATAAGTACTTCAAGCTCTTGTGATCAGTGAATACCTCAAACTTCTCACCATAGAGATAGTGCCGCCAAATCTTCAATGCAAAAACTACGGCCGCTAACTCCAAGTCATGAGTGGGGTAATTCCGCTCATGCACTCTAAGCTGTCGAGATGCATAAGCCACAACTCTCCCATGCTACATGAGTATACAACCCAAGCCGCGAAGAGAAGCATCACTATAGACCACAAATCCGCCACTCCCGGAAGGCAAAGTTAGAACTGGAGCTGAAGTTAGCCTCTTCTTCAACTCTTGGAAACTCTCTTCACAAGCTGAGTTTCACTCGAACTTCTCATTCTTCCTTGTCAACTTAGTCATAGGGCTGGCAAGGCTAGAAAAACCCTCGATGAAACGGCGATAATACCCGGCAAGTCCTAGGAAGTTACAGACCTCCGATGCACTCTTCGGTTGCTCCCAATTCAACACGGCTTCAACTTTCGAGGGATCAACTGCCACACCGTCTCTCGATATCTCACGACCAAGGAAATGCACTTTCTTGAGCCAAAATTCACACTTCTCAAACTTCGCAAAGAGCTTATGCTCCCATAAAGTTCGCAAGACAATTCTCAAATGTGCTTCATGCTCTTCCTCATTGGCCGAATAGATCAAAATATCATCCACGAATATAATCACAAATCGATAAGATAAGGACGAAAGACTCGGTTCATCAAGTCCATAAATGAGGCGGGTGCATTAGTAAGACCAAAAGGCACAACTAAGAACTCATAATGCCCATATCGGGTACGAAAAGCCGTCTTTGCAACATCATCAGGACGGATCCGAAGTTGGTGATAACCCGATCTCAAATCGATCTTAGAGAATACCTATGCCTACTGCAACTGATCAAACAAATCATCAATTCTAGGTAAAGGGTACTTGTTCTTGATGGTTACCTGATTAAGCATTCGGTAGTCGATACACAACCATAGAGAACCATCCTTCCTCTGAACAAATGAGACCGGCGCACCCCAAGGAGATACACTTGGCCTAATATACCCCTTATCCATAAGATCCTGCAGCTGAGCCTTAAGCTCTTTAAGTTCGGCTGGAGACATACGATAGGGAGCCTTAGAAATAGGAGTAGTGCCTGGAATAAGGTCAATGCAAAACTCTATCTCCCTCTCCGGTGGTAAACTTGCCAAGTTACTAGGGAAGACATCGGGAAATTCCGCCACAACACGAATGGAATCCAAAGAAGGTAACTCCATGTTGAACCTCATAACACTAGCAAGGAAAGCTTCGCATCCACTATCGATCCACTTCTTGGCCTTGAAGGAAGAGACCAAGAATTTGCCATTAGAACGCTTCACCCCTTGCAAGATAAAAGGCTTAGCTCCTGGCAACTCGAACTTCACACACCTCCTGCGACAGTCTACATTCACATGGAACTTGAACATCATATCCATGCCTAGGATCACATCAAAGTCAATCATCGGCAATATAATCAGATCCATATGTAGCACATGCCTACTGATCTCCATAGGAATCATCTCAACATACTTTTTCGCTCGAAGAGAGGATGACGGTGTAGACACATGCAAAGGAACATGCAACAACTTATAACAAGCATCAACCTCATGAGAAAAATGAGGAGACATAAAAGAATGAGAGGAATTGGTATAAAATAACACTCTAGCATAGTGGGAGGCAATGAGAATCATACCTTCTACCACGCCCGAAGAGTTAGCCGCCTCATGCGCTGAAATAGCAAAGACTCTCCCATCATGAGCCGGCTTCTTCCCCTTGCCATCGGGCTGCCCGGTAGGTGCTCTCACCGGTGGTACTCCCGGCTGCCTGGGACCGGTATTAGGTGTCATCGGTGCACGTCTCTGAGCACGACCAGCCCTCTGCGGACACTCATTGGTATAGTACCCCTTCTGCCGATAATCAAAGCAAGTCACACTAGCACGGCGGTCCTGAGGATCCTGCTGCACATGCTGAGTGTTATGTCGCACATGCTGAGTGCTCGCTGCTTATGATCCCGGCGGTTATGGCTATCCTTCACCCTCGACCTCTTAGGTTGCTGCTGCTGCCCTCTCCTCCGGATATACTCGTCAGAATCTCGCTCCACTACGATGGCAGTCTCAAGTACCTCAGTAAGGGTATTGTGTCTGAATGGCACGACTCGGCCTTTGATGAAAGGCTTAAGAGCGTCCTCAAACTTACGTGCTTGCTCATACTCATCGCTAAAGAAGCGAGGAGCAAAGCGCTCAAGCTCCACAAAACGGGTCTCATAAGCCAAGACCATCATAGAACCCTGCTGCAAGCTGAGAAACTCCTTCTTCTCCTCTTAGACATGAAGAGGGAAGTACTTGTCATTAAAGGCTAACAAGAACTCCTCCCAAGGAATGTCCACTCAGTCATGGAACCTCTGACGCTCCATCAATAACCACCACCTCTGAGTTTCGCCCTCGAACATGAAGACTGCAAGTCTAGTCATCTCCTCGTCCGAGCAACATCGAGCACTAAAGATCTTCTCCATATGAAGCCTCCAATTATCAGCCACAGAGGTATCAAATCCACCCTTGAAGCGAGGGGGATTAAGCTTCTTGAATCCCTCGAGTAAAAGAGACTTAGAACTGCTACCACTCGCGTGCTTAGCCTGGAACACCTGTGTCAACCCTTCAATGGCAATCAACACATCGCCCACCCTTGGGTCACGAGCACCGCGATGGTTATTAGCACCTGCATGATTAGGACCAGCCATCTACACAACGACCAGATGTTAATCGTACAGCCTAACAACCCGAAAGCACACAACCAAACAAGCAGAAAGCGCATAAACAAGCAAGCAAGCAAGACTTGTCACACAAACCCTATTTACTCTTGGACAAAGATGTGCTCCGATACCAAAAACATTATCACGCCCCGGGATGCCCGACCCAAGCCGAACCCGGTCCAAGGGCCGGTCAAGCACGCGGGGGTGACGAAGGAAGATTGAGAAACGATCTAGCGGAAGACTTAACCCTAACCATGGGCGATTAATAGAAATTACGGAGTACGCACAATCCTTTAAGCAAGAGTAAATAAGAAGGAAAGAAAAGTGTTGCTTATCACAAAGTAAACAACAATCTCAAACCCACAAGCTTAGTTTAAGTAAAGCCCACACCGGCTCAAAATAAGTCATAAGCATCACAACTGTAAAATGTGACATAAATCCAAAACAAAGAACCCTACACAAAGGTTCTAAACATAAGCATGAAACCAAAGAAGATAAGTCACACAACGATCTCCAAGATCACATCCAAGCCATCTCCGACCTTTCCTCAAAGAGGAGATCCTGTCTGTCTGCGCGTCGCACCACGCAGCCCCAAATCAAAACACAAGAAAGAGGGGTAAGTTTAACAAACTCAGCAATGGTTTTTAAATATCACTATCAACATCGAAAATACGATACCATAGCAATATAATCATTCAGATCAAAGATTGGCAAAGTGCATCGTTTTCTTATCACACATACACATCACCTGAAACTGCATCATAGTACATAATCCACCTAATTTCATTCTCATCAAAAACCCTGCATGAATGTATCTCTAACATACATATTCCCACAAGCACTATATCAAAATCAACCTGCATGGATGTATCTCTAACATACATATTCCACATGCATTATAACGAAATCAAACTACATGAATGTATCTCTAACATACATATTCCACATGCATCATATCAATACAACCTACATGAATGTATCTCTAACATACATTTTCCATCATGCATCATCTCATAATCAACCTGCATGGATGTATCTCTAACATACATATTCCATCATGCATCATATCATAACAACCTCCATCAAGGAGTAATCACACGTTGGTGTCACACAGACGGGACATAGACAAGGCCACGAAGGTGTTTCATGGTCCAAAATTTTACACAAGAATTCAAGAAAGATCAGGGTTGTCAATCCCAAATGCTGCTCGCCCTGGATGATCCTGGCCAAGGATGTCTCATTCTCACACAGAGGATCTAGAGCAAGGGTGTTCGCCCAGGGACATCTCATGCGGAGGAAAGAGCCCGAGTTCTCATACAGAGAGCCATAGAACACGTGGTAGCAGGGTGCACACGGCATACCACACTGGATTCTCAGGGTCCAGATGACACTCATAATAACATTATCAAAATCCGCAAGACAAGTACACAACTCGTTCCCACATAATTCCATTCAATTAGACTCAACCCGGGGAGTGCATTCGTTCCACACAGGAACTCAAATCAAAATATGTCCTTTCGGACCCATCAACTTGGGATTAATCCACGACCGATCAATCCGGCACACAATTTCATCACATTGCATCCAATCGGTCAAATTCGATTAAGCACGATGAAGCCTTAATTGGAAATCCATTTTCATGATGCATGTTGCATGGTACATACGTGGGCAAAGCATACATAAATCCTAATCCATGATAAGTGCTCTCACCAGCCCCTAATGCATCATTCATAATCACAATATCAAGCTTCAACATCATCATTCAACCCCCACATGTGTGTGTAACTAGTAGAAGCATTTCACACAATGCATGTCAACATGCTTTAAATTAAACTCACTACCACACTACACATGTGAATTACCATCTAAGCATGAAATAGATTCAACAAATGTCAAAAATACAAAAAAAGGCCAGGTACTTCGATTTTACACAATTAGACTTACGTATGTTCCACTTTCCCACACGCACGCTTAAATTTCCGATAATACCCTTAGCCTATATATATATATATATATATATATATATATATATATATATATATATATATATATATAAAGATAAAAGCCCTCATGGGAGACCAAAAGACCCGACAACGGCTCCTGGAGAGGGTGCCGCCGTCCTCCTCTCCTCCTCCCCCATCTCAATCATCATCTTCTCCTAGATACGAGAGCTGTTGTCTGCTCCTCGCCATTTCACATCATCTATGTCCAGTCGAAGAAGATTCCTCGTCCGCTTAAAGTCCGAATATGGGCGATTGGAAAATGGCTGCTTTGTGAAGATGCATGGAGGGTTTGAGGTGTGTATTTTTTGAAATATTGCTTTGTTAGAATCCAAATATAGGTTACAGAGATATTTCTTTATATTGAGTATATGTCACATGTGTAGTTTGTGATTGTGCAATGTTTAGTTAAAAGCAGTGTGATTTATATTTGGTTTGATTTTCACTAACATAGGGGTGCAGATTTTGGGTGTTGTGACTTGGCTAAGTAATGTTAGTTTGTGCTAAAAAATATATAGTTTGTGAAATGTTTAGTTATATAGTTTGTGCTAAAAAATATATAGTTTGTGAAATGTTTAGTTATATAGTTTGTGCTAAAAAATATATAGTTTGTGAAATGTTTAGTTATATAGTTTGTGCTAAAAAATATATGAGAGAAAAGGGATTCAATATCTGTTTTCTTTGGGTCTAGTTGTTTGCTACAATTTCCCATCAAATGGGCAGTCTGATTGTATCAATTGGGTTTGTAATGTATGGTTGTATTTTGATAGTTTATGATGGATTATGTTCTTCTGGGGTTGTATAATAAACAAATTAAGGGTAAAAGTAATGGATTATGTATTTTGCTTGTATGTTTAGATTAACTAATGATTTGATATGATATCTAGCGAGGAGGAGACAATTGGACCTAGTTTACATGGGCAGGTACATAGTTAACTGATACATCCTAACAATTGGCTGGTAGATGGTAGGAGGTTATTATTTGTTGAAGTACATTGTGTGGTCATTAGATTTAAGAAAGATAGGTTGAAAAGGTAGGTTTTCATGATATGATCAGATATATAGCAATGAGGGGACCATATGACCTATTTTTTATGGGCAAATCAAAGTTAACTGATAGAGCCTAGTTGTTGACTAGTATATGGTAGGATGAGTAACTTTGGCGAAGCATATTTTGAGGTAATTAGATTCAAGGAAGTTAGGTGTAGAAGGTAGTTTTAAATGGTGTGATCTGATATCTAGCGAGGAGGAGACCCCCTGACCTATAATATATGGTTAAAACACAGTTAACTGATCAAGCAAACTGTTGACTGGTAGATGGTAGGAGGCTTTTTTTTAATTACAATGTGTGGTAATTAGATTTTCTCAAGATGGGTTTACAAGGTAGGTTTTAATCATGTGATTTGATATAGAAAGAGTAGTATACCATATGACCGAGTAGAGAGATGAAAACAAAGTTAATTGATACATCCTAACTATTGACTAGTAGATGGTAGGAGGCCATTAGATTTACGATAGTTATGTTTACATATGGGTGGATAAATAAGAGTGTTATTAAGTAAATATGTTAACTTTATCTTGTGTGTTTAGTGCTTAGTTAGTATGCTTGTAATATATTTTAATAGATGGAAAGTAAGTAAATGAATATATGTGTTTTGTTGTTAGGGTAAGTAAGAAGAATATATGCAATTAGTTTTACTTGTGAGTATGATGTGATCAGATATCTAGCGAGGAGGAGACCATATAACCTAGTTTATATGGTTAAAACAAAGTTAACTGATGCATCCTAACTGTTGACTGGTAGATGGTAGGAGGCTAATATTTTTTGAAATACATTGGGTGGTCATTAGATTTGTACAATTTGTGTTATACTATCATGAGTATGATGTGATCTAATATTTAGTGACGATGATACCATATAACCTAGTTTATATGGTTAGAAGATAGTTAACTAATTTTGATTAAATGTTGACCGGTAGTTAATTAATTTTGATGAAATCTATCTCTTCACTTCACCGCAGTACACTTATATCTCCACCTCCCTTAGACATGCAAGGGGCAGTGGAGGAGAAACCAGAGCAGAGAACAAGTCGGTGGAGGCCAATGTTGAGGTATCGGACAACTTGACAGTGTATAGAGTGATTATGCTAGATCAAAAGATGGGATGGATTTAGAGAACAAACATTCTGCACATAACAAACTTTCTTCATTAGGCATTGGTGGTTGCAGGTGGAAGTATAAAACAATCATTATTATTGACTCAGATGATGAAGTTGTGAAATCTAAGGTGGGGAACATAGATATGGTATACACTATATCTATGCTTCCCACATCAAATTTAACGTCTTCATCGTCTGAATCAATAGTAATGATTGTTTTATACTTCCTCTTGCCACCACCACATCCTAATGATTAAACTTTGTAATGTGCATGATTGATTGCTCTCCAAATCAATTGCATTATCTAATCCAGAATAATCACTCTGTATAATCAACAAAAGAAAAGGTATGAACATATTGCCATATACCGCTAACATCGAATCATATAAGGCACATGACAGAGTTAATGATATTTTTTAAGAATATATGTAATTTATTTTACTCAGGAGTATGCTTTGGTCTGATACTTATGAATGAGGAGACCATATAACCTAATGTACATAGTTAAAACAAAGTTAACTGATATGGGCTACCTGGTGACTAGTAGATGTTAGTAGGCTATTATTTGTTGAAGTGCATTGTGTGTTCATTTGTTTTGAGCAAGATAGATTTCCATGGTAGGTTTCAATGATTTAATATGATATTAGTGAGGACAAGACCATATAACCTAGAGTTTATGGTTAAAAAAAAGTTAATTGATACTAGCTAACTGATGACTAGTAGATGGTAGGTAGCTGATATATTTTGAATTAAAATTTGGCTCATTAATTTTATGATTGATTTGAAGGGGCAGCGGAGGAGAAGCAAGAGCTGAAGAACAGGTGTCGGCTAGCTTTGTAGTGGATAGAGTGATTATGATAGGAAAAATGATGGGATAGACTTAAAGAGAAATCATTCTGCACATAACAAAGTTTCTTTGTTAGGCAGTGGTGGTGGCATGTAGAAAAATAAAACTATAATTATCATTTACTCAAATTCTGAATATGCTAAATCTAATGTGAGAAATGATATGTTATACAATCATGAAATAACTCAGTGATAGTATAACATATCGGTTCTCACCTTAGATGTAGCATCTTCATAATCTGAGTTATTGATAATTATAGGTGTGTTCCTCTTTTTCTTGCCACCACCACTTCCTAATGATTAAACTTTGTAATGTGCATGATTGCTCTCCAATTCAATTACATGTAATCACATGCTGCACATGATAGAGCTAATGATATTTTTGTATCTTTAGCATGTAAGGGTACGGTGGATATTGTATATGAGATTGTTTTTAGTGGTTAGAAAAAATGCCTTCATGTACAGTTTAGTTGATATTGTACAAGTGAATGTTTCTCATGGTTAGAATTGTCTTTTTTTATTGATTATGTTGATTGGATTGGTGGAAATAGAAATAGTTTTCAATGCATTCATATACAATTTAATGGTTATAATCTTGAAGATAAATATTATTTAGAAACCGTTAAAAATAAAATCAAAAGCAACAGCTTCCCATAGACGTTGCTAAAAACACAGATAGAGTTAATTAAATTCAATATCAATGGTTAGAATTCACCAATGGCAAAGAGATATTTTGACGGAGTGAAGGCTTTGATTTAAAAGCTTTATTTACGGTTATTATACTATATTGGAAAGTAACCTAAAACATTAGGGAGGAGTAACCTAAAACACGAGGGAGGAGTAAACTAAAAACAAGAGGGGGGAGTAAAAGCTTCATATACGGTAAAGATACACAATTTGAAAGTAAACTAAAACACAAGAGAGGAGTTTCCGTCGCATATACTTCAATTGCCCAAGTGTCTTTAGTTCGTGCATTCTCCTTCGGAGTCTCACAAATGTTATTTTTAATTTCTGGGGCATTTATAATAGAGTCCCATTTATATGAGTATGGGCTGATGCATGCCTACGTGTGCCCGGGCTCATATGGGCCTTCCAATTTACATCCGACGGCCCATAATACTTACGGGCCATTTAAACCCCTGAGAATTATGGGCCACCGGATGTAAATTCGACGGCCCAAAGAGCACGAGCTCACATAGTAGTGCGTGAGCTTGGGCTTATATAAACTTTTCCCTTTATTATGTATAATATATAAATTTAGCTACATATTTCCATTGTATCACGAGAATCAAGATAGTTCGCCATGCTTGAGTTGTCCACACGCGCGCTGCATATAGCAAAAATGGGCCATCCCTCATCATAAAGGTGAAAACCATGAAACACCCCCACCGGTTCTTAATAGCCAAATGTTTCTTCCCAGAATAACTCTGAGGTATTCTCTTACGGACCCATATTCTTGTCTCCGTACCGGCAAATCATGGGACTGTAGGTTGTCAACAGGTGGAATGTCGAAGGGCATCCTCCCCATATGTACCCTAACTCATGGAGGAAGACACGGATAGTCGCGTTTCTACCTAAAGGTTGCCATTCTGGAACAATGGTAATGTTGGATGTGGAGAATATGTTAATGTTTTTACTTATACATGAACTAGTTCTTACCGGCTATGCTTTGATGATGAAACAAGAAAGGCAATAAATTTTTGGGTGTGGAGAAGGTCGGTGAAAGCTTTAACTGATTGGGCTCAACTGATAACTGGTAGTGGATGACATAGGTAACTCTTGGGTACATTGAATCTTTACTTTTGGAGGCACTTATAGGGTGTGTGTGCCGCATATACAATTGTAATACATGAAGGAATGATTGAGGTTAAGAATCAAATTGAAGAACGTAAACACAAACTTCTTTCATTTTTGAGACGGAAATCATTGACTGATAAGTATCAACTGATAACTACTATCGCCTAACTAATATAGCTCTCGGGTATATTCAGATGGATACAGATGAGTAGACTTTTTATGTGTGTGTGTGGGGGGGGAGTGGGATGCAAGTCAACACAAGTATGATCGCTCCCATGCCAAGTCGAATCTCATTTTTGTTAGAAGCTCATTGACGTACGAATCCTTGGTGACCATAGTTTACAAAGTAATAGGATGTTGTAGCAAGGAATACTCGTTGAAGATGAGTTTTACATATCCTTTGACAATCACTCTAGACCTACCTCCAACAGAAATACATCATACTAGGACTCTCCATTGTTTTCTACGCTATGCGAAGACCAGGCATGATGGTCTCCCATTGATAATAACCAAAGTACGACATGTACATGTGTTCCAGGAATGTGACCCAAATTTTCATGTATCCGAGCTAATGATTAACCAGTCCATTATGTTGAATGATGCCAAAGTTCATAGTAGATATGCGAATGAAGTGAACCCGAAAGTGGAAGTCAAGGAAGTAGGAGTGAGGGATGCAAAAGAACTCAATGATCATTTGGCAACGCAGAAGTAGATGACTTACTGCATGATGCCAGAGAGTTGGAGGCAAAGAAAGCTCCTCCTGTTTACTTAAATTTGTAATTTGATTCGGTTGAAGAACTAGTGGATGTCCCCATTGCAAGGGTTGAAGTTGATAAGGTGAACATCTCAAATATTGAGAAGATTGTGGCCAACTCAAATGAGGGTAATGATGCCAAAGGAGCTAATGATGAAGAAAGTGGGCCGAAAACATAATATAACATTGATGTAGAAAATGTCATCTACGAAGGATGGAAAGATCATCATGAGGAAGACATTAAATGTGATAAATTTGAATTGCATGACTATGATGAGGATGTCTACATTGTAGGAGGAGATGATGGCATTTGGTATGGAAATGGTCAAAATGCCACTGACGTAAGTATGAAAGGTGGTAGATGTCTGCCTCAGAACTTAAATAAAGTAACGAACATTGACATGGCTAAAAGAAAGTGGTAAGAAATAATAAATCCTTATTATTATCTGTATGTTTGCTAATTTATCAATGTGTAGTAAATTAATAGTGGTGTTAAATGCAGGGAGGATGAAGTTCCAACAAGAGAAAATGAAACACTGTCACTCATAAATGACGGAGATGGTGGTTGGAGGGGTAAAGCACCATCATCAAGTACCATTTTTGGGAAACCTTCGGCATTAGAACAACTTCAAAGGTCATATCATATCTTACGTAGTTAATTAACTGATCATACCTAACTTATAACTGTTTGTCTCATTCTAATGCTGATATAAATATAATCGTTCAGCAGATTAGATGTGGAGGTATGTATGAATGAAGAGCACAACATGGCCGTGGAGGATGATTTGTATGACTATGGCAAGGATCCGAAGGTAGTTCTACTTGGCCAAGAGTTTATGGATAAGGACTCTCTGAAGCTACATGTACACAAGTATGCTATGTACAACAACTTTGAGTTCAAGGTAAAATATTAAAATAAATCTCGATTCACAATTATGTGCAATGTGTCAGAATGTCCATTGAGGTTACATGCTGCGATAACTAATAGGTGTAGTATCTTCAAAGTAAAAGATATGAACAATGTTCATACATGTGGGAAACCAATATTTGGAGGAGATCATAAATAAGCAAAAGCGGGTATTATTGCTGACTCAATTGTGAAACGACTTAGGAAACATTTGGCTTATACTCCAAAGGATATTTCAGTTGATGTCGATTTGGAATATGGAGTGAAGATGAATTTTTCGAAGGCATATAGGTCAAAGGTTGCGGCTTTTAACAAGTTAAGAGGATCCTATAAGTCATCATATGCAAAGTTGGCTGCCTACTTATATGAGTTGGAGAAGGCAAATCCGGGCACCTCAACTACTGTCCAGTACGATTAATCGGATCTGACCTTTGAGAGATGTTTTGTTTCCTTTAGAGCAGCCATGGAAAACTTCAAGAAGCACATGTGACGGGTTATATACATAGATGGCACATTCTTGAAAGGAAGGTACAAAGGGACTTTGTTCATGATATCTACTTTGGATAGTGAGAACCATATATACCCAATTGTTTGTGCTATCGGAGAAGGAGAGAATAATGATGCATGGGGTTGGGTCCTTGCACATTTGGAAACCCACCTTGGTTATATGGAGGGGCTAGTAATACTTTCTTGTCGGCATAGATCAATCACATCACAAGTAGCTCAAATGTTTCCATATGCCGCATATGGATATTATGCATTTGACATATCTCAAAACTTGTTTGCACATTTCAAAGACAGAGATTTGAAGAGTAACTTCTTTAGGGCAACAAAAGCTTTTAGGCCAAAATGACTATCATTGAGGAGAAAAACCCCAATGCCTACAAGTGGTTAACAAAAATTGATAAGTCACGGTGGGATAGTGCTTTACTTTCCATTGCCCAAGTATAATATAGTCACATCCAACCCATGCGAAGTCTTCAATGGAATGCTTAGGGAGTAGCGACACTTCCCCATTGTCATGATCATTGAGGCCACCCATTTGAAGGCTCAAGAGATATGGTACAAGCATGGATTGAAGGCACAACATTGGAAGGGCTACTTAACTAAATATGCACAAGGTAAGATTCAAAAGTGTAATGAAGCAGCTAGGGGTATGATGTGTTATCCCATAAGTGGCCATGCGGTCTTAACTAGGTCTGAAAGAGGGGATGATCAAGTTGACCTTATCACAAAGACTTGTACATTGGAAAGTTTCAACAAATGGAGTTACCTTGCGAACATGCATTGGCAGCATGTAGCCATCGTAGACTAAATTATGTTGACTATTGCTCCCCGTTCTACACAACAAAAACTTATAGGCAAATCTATAGCAAGGGAGTTTATCTGGTCCTCAAATATAAAAGATGTGAGACTCCTGAAGATGTGAAGAGCCTTAAGTTGAGGCATCCCAAAGAGAAGGCACGACCGGGCCAGATAAAGAAGAAGTGGATTCTCTCTCGAGGTGAAGAAAAAAAGAGAAAGTACAATATTGTAAGTGCAAACAATATGGTCACTATTGCAATACTTGTACGGAGGTAATTTGAGAGAACCTAGTCGGGGGCCCTACACCTCATCCATCCACAGCTACACCCCCTCCTTCTCCTGGCCCGCCCCCATCGCCAACTCATGCTAAGCTGTTAGCATGTACACAAGTCCCACATCTAGTCAACAAGGTGGGTGGTTATGAAATGAGTAAGAAGCGTCAGGCATGCCCAATCCAAGCGAAGATCAGCCCTCAATTCCAAAGGGGAAGAGAAAGAAGAAAATGAGACAAGTGGTTGAGCTTAATGCATATACACTTGAGGAGAAATTGTACAAGTAAACAATCTCATTGGACAAAGTCTTACCATTGTAATATGCTAAACCTATATTTTGGAAACCTTTATTTTCGATTAGAGCACAATATTTTGGCAAATCTACCAGAAATCCCAGGTGCACAAACTTCATTTCTCAACATCTTTTTGTTGTCTAAGTTGTTATCTTTTGACAGATTGTTCTTGAACACGTAAAGTAACACACAGAGAGGAAGAGTGTAATGGTGCAATGTTGTGTAATTAGCAATAAAGCAGAACACACTTCTGATATGAATAGACTTAACAACCCTTTGCAAATGGATGATATGACCATAGTTGATGAAATCATTTAGCATATTCAAGGATGTGGATTCCTATGTGAAGCCAGGTATAAATTGAATTTTGAGCTCTTCTAATGGACATTATATAGAGGTGTATGTGTGTTCGAAGTTGCTCATATCTGTGGTGCTACTCAGTGATATGTCTTAAAGTCGCCAGTGATGAGTTTATATTGTCATGTAGTCTTCTCTGTATAATGTAGATATAGGAGGCTTCAACTTTCCGATGTCCAGTTACCATTTTTAATTCTTTCATAAAGCAATACTTCAAGTACAAGTTATTAATAACAATCTCGTTATTTTCCCCAAGCAAAGTGCTTTAAGGTTTGCACACTGTAAAGAATAAGCCAGTCAAGGCATGTCTGAATTGAGTTCCTTCGCAAAGGGATTTCATGGGCCAATCAAAAGTTATTTGAACACATGGATTTTTATCAAAGACAAATGATAAATCTTTAACTGCTCAACGTACTTCATTCCAACACATGCAAAAATTCATCCAAACCTAACCAATATCTCAATCATATCGTACCATCAAATACAACAATGATCCATGGCCATTATCATCTACAATTTCGGTCCTTATAAGAACAACTTCATTCAAATAATGTTGATATCTCACCATTCATTAGCCAAAAACTTACAAAAACCATTAAATTAATATAGTCAAGTACCAACACAAATATATTCAAGATTCAGTTACCATTAAACAAACTGATATACCCGAATAAATTATTCCTATAAACCAACAGTCAAACACACACCGAATCACATAGTCAACGACTAACACTATAAAGTTAAGCCACATCTAATGCCAAGATAATCGACTTCATATGAAATTTTGCAGAATTTGGTATGCAACCCTATGCCTCATGATGCGCATGTCCTCTCCGGTAAAGCTAAATCGGTAACCATGCGATAGGTACCCCATATAAATGAAGATGCAGACACCGCAATCATTGTTATTCATTTGTTGTGGATGTCCAATTATCTCTCTCACCGGCAGACGCAAGGTAGCAACTGCTTCATTTCCCAACTTCAACAAAACTATTGGCGAAGCATATCTGAGTATCGCCAATTTCTTGTAGTACTACTCTACCTCAATGCCAGAGTAATATGGGTCCATTATGTATAAACATCCTTCCTCAAGTCAAGAATAATGAGAGTCCAATGGTTACCGTTTACATGAAGAGGGAAGTGGTGGACCTCATATTCCCAGAAGTCTTTTTCATTCACCTTCAACAACTTCAACATTTTCGTTAGAACTTCTGGCCATGCTTCTGCAACGGCGGCCTTGGAGACATTTGCTTCCTTTTCCTTCATCAATGCGTATAGGCTGAGGAGCGGAGATGCATCCATCCTCATAAGATCCTATTGAATTAGAAACAGACATTAGTCAAGTAGTTGGTAGTTGTCAGTTAAATATGAAATTAAAAACAAATGAAGATCTACCATAAAATGGACAAGATGGAAGGCTTGGTTATTATTTGGGTTACCAAGTGCCTTCTTCCACAAAGCCAGCACGTACACATCAATATGCTATATTAGAGGAAGCAAAAATCGAATGAGTATTGTATTTAATATCTATAAAAATTAGAATAACTATTATTGTGTACAACACAACCAACTACTAATACAACACAAATTCACACATACATTATCCCAAAGTCACCTATGTTGCTGCATAATGGACCGTATAAAATTGGATGTCAGCTAATTCTACCAATTGTCGGCCGGCTGATCAATTATGAATGCCATGAATGTCAATACATATTTATGTAAATGAAATTGATCAATATGAAATGAAATGTGTATCAAACCTAATACTATACTATGAACTCACTCGGAGATCCAACCCTTCCTGAGGCTCTTTCGATGGGTTTTGTCTTCTTCTGGTGTTAGGGCATGGGGTTTAGGACATGACAACTCTAGCAATATTATCTGAGAGTGCAATGAGTCCACATATCTTGCTTCTGTGGACTTCTTGCCCTGCTGGAGTTTGTCCCTTAGGTAGGTTGGTAGTAACTGAATCTCCTCCATCTTCAATTTGATCCAGTAAATGGTTCGTCATTTCAATGTTAGCCTGCCCATCTTCTTCTCCCTCGCATTGAACATCATCGTCGTTTAAGGGCTCGCCAGCAGTATCTTCCTCTTCAACCTCACTTGGGCCCCTCACCAATCACCTCTTGCTTCTCCTTGGCGCCGTATAAGGGGTCCTTACATATTTATTGGTTGTCCTCTTCCTACCCTAGACATTGGGGGTATCACTCCCAATGTTGACCCCTGCCTCCCCAACGTCCACACCAGTTGAACCATCAAATAGGTGAACTTCATCTACGATGATTTCCTATGAAGGCATGCATGTATGAGTAGAAGTGTAAATCAAAATATAACAATGTTTGGACAATGTGGGGCACTTAAGAAAGCAAAGTATAACATTGTGGCAAGAAAAATATGTCCTTCATATGACAAAAAAGTTTGCATTCACTAACTTGCAGACAAGAAGATTCATTAATGGGGTACTGATGGGCTTCATCTTCATCAACAAAATCAGCTCCAACATCCTTCCCTTCCTAGTCAATATTAAATATTGTAAACCTTAGTATGATTATTGTGGAATTACAAGAATAATAAAACTTAACAGAAGTAAGAAGTCATAATAATTAATATAATGTAGCTAACCTCAAATGGGTATGCTAACCTCCCATTCATGGACAACAAAGCTGAAACATCTTGAGACAATTTGTCTACCTTGGCCTCCAACCAATCTATTATGCCAACAAGCTTGACTAATGTATCCTTCATCCAGTCCAATTGGCTATGCACATTTTTTCCCATTGCAGAATGTGGTTGTCCACTTCCCTCTTGTTGCACCTCATCAACAAAAGAAATAATTATTTCATGAGCTCTCCGAGGCTCCTCCTCCGTATCTACTTCTATATATTCTTTTGCCCCTTGTAGGGCACCACCAACGGGGACCTTGGATTTATCAAAAATTATCGGTCCCCCTTAAGAAAATTCTTCAGCCCTTTGGATGATTAGACAATCTCCTCATCGGACTCAGTTTGGGTCAACTCTAAGCACCTGTGCACCAACACCTAAAAGCCAAAAAAAATTCATTATCAGTCATCGTATATGTCGTTCGCAAATTAGAAGTAATAGTAAGATGACATATGAATATATTACCTTCTCCCCTCCAAAAATGGCTTTGTCAATTGCATCATGACTGGGCTTCTTATAGTTAGCCCAATTCAGCATTCATAGTTAGCCCAATTCTAGGATTAACATCTTGTACACGTCTCAAACATAAGTCACCCAGTAGATGAATCCTTTCCATTGCCCAAACCTGCATATTCAAACCATGGACATAAATGTCATAATATCATAGGCAGCATATTACATTAAATTCATGTACAATGTAAGTGGTTTTGGTTAGGACCTTCCTTGCTTCCACCAAACCATGGGGGGTGTCCCAATATGCAATGTTACTTCATGGATATGAATCGAACTCCTCCACATCATCTACCAACAAAAAAAACTACCGATCCACCTTATGCTCCCACCCTCTACCCACAATGAAAGAAGCCAAAACCAGTACATGAGCCAACTTCACTTCATCAACATCACTTTTGCTTATGATGATCTTCTGGTATATCTGCTCCTTTGTTTTGTGAAGCTTCTCCTTGCCGAACACCCTACAAAGTAGGGAGTCCTTTCTCAAAACTTTTGGCACTATTTTAAGGGATGAGAGCACATCAACCATACGCAAACCGGTTACTTGGGCAAATTCCGTGGGTGACAACTTCATCAATTAGGCTTCCATCACTTGAAACCTATACTCTCCCTTATGTATTTTTATTATGTGGTACAAGGCTTGAAGGGGGAACATGAACTTCTCTATGTCTGACTACAAGTATTGCCTGTCGTCTATGCTTATTGAAATGCTCTTTCAGCCTCCTTATGTAAGCATAGGTGCTCCACCCTTATCACCTTCCACTGGCTTGAAGATCACTGAGGCATTACTTAGTATCTTCACCCTGCAAAATTTGACAATTCTATTTTGCAAATGTGTTATACTTTATGTAAACAACTCCTAGTTTGCATCATACAAACAAAATTTGTAGTATATCAAACGCATGCACACTAAGCACCAAACACACAATATAAGTTTGACAATATAACTTAGATACACTACAAAAAATCCTTATCTACCCTTATGTAAACCTCACTTGATCAAATTAACTTACCTCACAATGTAATATTACTAAAAACAATATATCAAGTTTAATGCCGTATTAGTTAACTCTTTAAAAACCTAATATCATATGCCACAAAGTAGCCTGCTATTAGTTCATCAATCCATATATAGACCTAACTATATCAAGTCTAATTCCAGCACAATGTACTTTTTTAAAAAATAAAAATAGAAACCTAAAATGTAACAGTTAGGCCCTATAAGTTAATTTTCTTTTAAGCATATATACTTGCTTAAATAGTCTACCCTTATTTTTCATCATATCATATATTACAGAGAATGGTAAAAAAAGCAACTAATTAGCAATAATTTCCAGACTTAGCCTTACAACTACATTTCGACCCTCAAATAATTTTGGCCCATAGTTTTACATTTCTTAAAAGTCATCCATGTAAACTAAGCCCCAAACACACAATATACATTATACAAAATAAATGCCCCACACTCCTATTAATCGACCCACATATATACCTAACTATATCAAGTCTAATGTCGACATAATGTACTTTGCAAAAAAATAAAAATAGAAACCTAAAATGTGATAGTCAATAGTTAGGCCCTATCAGTTAACTTTTTTTTAAGCATATATACTTGCTTAAATGGTTTACCCTTATTTTTCATCATATCACATATCACGGAGAATGGTCAAAAAAGCCACTAATTAGCAATAATTTTCAGACTTAGCCTAGCAACTACATTTCGACCCTCAAATAATTTTGGCCCATAGTTTTGCATTCCTTAAAAGTTATCTATGTAAAATAAGCCCCAAACACACAATATACATTTTATAAAATGAATGCCCCCACTCCTATTAATCGAACCATATATAGTCCTAACTATATCAAGTCTAATGCCGGCACAATGTACCTTGCAAAAAAATAAAAATAGAAACCTAAAATGTAACAGTCAATTGTTAGGCCCTATCAGTTAACTTTGTTTTAAGCATATACACTTACTTAAATGGTTGACCCTTGTTTTTCATCATATCACATATCACGGAGTATGGTCAAAAAAGCCACTAATGAGCAATAATTTTTAGACTTAGGCTAGCAACTACATTTTGACCCTCAAAAATTTTGGCCCATAGTTTTGCATTCCTTAAAAGTCATCCTTGTAAACCAAGCCCCAAACACACAATATACATTTTAAAAAATGAATGCCTTGCACTCCTATTAATTTACCCATATATAGACCTAACTATACCAAGTTTAATGTTGGCACATAGTACTTTACAAGAAACAAGAAACCTAATATCTACCGGTCAACAATTAGGCCCTATTAGTTAATTTGGTTTTAATCATATATACTTGCTTAAATGGTATACCCTTCTTATTCATCATATCATATTACATATCATAGAGAATAGTAAAAAAAGGCCACTAATGAGCATTATTTTCCAAACTTAACCTAGCAACTAAATTTCTATCTTCAAAGACTTTTGGCCCATGCTTCTATGATTCTTCAAAGCCATGACCGCAAACTAAGCACCAAACACATAATCTACGTTTGACAAGATCAATCTACCCATGTATATACCAGACTATATAGAGTTTATTGACCACACAATTTACTTTATAGACTAACCTACAACGTACCAGTCAATAGTTAGGCCCTATCAGTTAACTTCCTCTATAGCATCTAATATTACTTCTATGGTCTCCCTCTTGGTATTCATCATATCTCATATAATGGAGCACGGGTCCAACTTAACTAATCCATTGTATTTTTCTTCCTTACCCTACCTACAATATTTTTTTCATCAGAGATTTTCTTTTCATATTTTATCATGAGATCACATCCTTCAAATATTCAAATCAAATTTATCTTATGACATCAAATACAATAATCATAGTAGTACATATGTCCAATTTACACACCTATTATGAAATTTCTCATTTAACTTCCATTAAGATCTACCAAGAATTTCATCACACAATCTCAATAAATTTCAAACCAAACCATATAATACACCGAAACAAGATATTTGCTTCTTCAATTAACCATCCAACATTGTAGGATCTTACCTTGCCATTTATATCGTCTTCTATTGGTTAACTATTGAGGAGATTGGTCAGATGGCTAAGTGAAGAAGCAGAATGGAGATTAGGGCCGGACATCGAAATGCGGGATGCAGCCGGCTAGATGAGAGGGATGGCGGGAATGGAGATTAGAATAAATGTCTTCGGAGGGGGGAAAGTGGTTGTAATATATGTCTCCGATTGGGAAATGACTGCCGAAGTGAGATCGCCGGAGTGGAGAGCGAATGAAGGAAAAAATTGGAACTTTCATGCAATACCGGATGAGCGAAAAATGGGACTGGATGAGCAATAGCGGAGGAGAATAAGGTGATGGAGGGGAAATACCACTGGACAACGGGTTGCCTGAAGGGAGTGCAAATCATGGAACGGTCGAGAGCGTCGGAGGGAAAACCGAAATCTAAATTTGGGATGCAACCGGTGATGTATGGTCGTAACTTTTCATTTCTATTGCACTAAGGGTATTATCGGCAAGTCAAGCACGTGTGTGGGAAAGTGAAACGTGCACAAGTCTAATTATGCAAAATCGAAGTACCTGGCCTAAATTTGTATTTTGACCATTTGTGGGGTCTATTTCTAAAACTTTTTCTTACACATGTCATGTGATATGAGCATAAAATCTAATAGCACATTATGCAGCTATATCCTAAATGAGTTGTCAAGCTAGGTTGTTTTACTTTTCAAAGAAGGTTTTGCATGATTTTTTATTATGATCTCTTGAGGATGAATGAATACCAATTTCTATTTTTTGAGTGTTAAATTAAAAAAAATTAGTGGACATGAGACACATGAGTTGTTCGATTCATGAGATTAGGATTGTATAATTACTTGGAAATGTTTGTTTTTAAAACTATTATGAGCACTTGCCACCAATATGAAGTAGTCAAAATAAATTATTGTTTCAAGAGACAAGTTCTATTATGCATTACGCTCACTTTTG
Source organism: Saururus chinensis (assembly GCA_035235625.1). Lineage (NCBI taxonomy): Eukaryota > Viridiplantae > Streptophyta > Magnoliopsida > Piperales > Saururaceae > Saururus > Saururus chinensis. The sequence continues at coordinate 27,905,119 of CP141144.1, forward strand.
ATTGATTTTATAAAATGTATTCACATGTTTAAGAGGAGCAAATTTGTACAAAAAAATTAATTTAAAATTTCTTTCATTTATTTCAGTTTTGAATTTTGTGGGTATATTCATTATAAACCCTCATAAGACTATAACGCATCCATTAGTGTAAACTAGGGGCTTAAAGGATTGTTGCATATGCTAAATTTAATCGTAATTTCCTGCATAAGTGGAGTAGGTAGTTTTATTTTATGTTGTTTTATTTAATTTTTCTCAAGGACTAGCAAAATACAAGTTCGGGGGTATTTGATACACATGCTTTTTATACATTTTTACCTTGTTTACTAGTATATGATTAAGTTAATTGAGGGTTAATTAGGGTTTATGTGTATTAAGATAGATATTAGTATTGTGATTTAGTTATTAATTAATTTGGGCGGTGGTACTTGTCTAAGAGTTTATTTGAATAAAGTCGGTCTTCTATTTGTGTCTTACACGTCTAAAATATGGTTGTTCATGTGTCATAGGTAAGACATGCTTCTCGAAACACTTAAATGATGTTCAGAAAATTTACAACACTCTTGACACATATACAAGTGATTAGGACAACTTTTTAGAGACACGAATACGTTAGAAACATATATGGGCATAAACAGAAGAGCTTAATGAATAAAGAAGAAAACTTAAGAAGAATATGCATTGTCCAGTGAATAGAAGACATCTTTCCCAACACAAATTCAAACAATTAATTGGATAAAACTGTCTAGGTAGCATAAACATGAGTAGTAGTAATTAAAAAAATTGATAAAATTGATGCCCAATTTAGATTCATTGACATAAATTAAAGTGGGGTTTTTGTTCTTAATTAAAAGATGAAGAAGAGGGTGTTGTTAAAATATGCCTTTTGATTTATGGGGTTATGGACTTTTGAGTTCACGGTAAGGGTTGAGTTCAGGTCTGCCAGTAATGCTTTCTATCATAGTTCTAATGCTTGAAAATTGCAAGAGTAATGCAATGAAAGAGGGTTGAGAAAGGTTATTGGTGTCTGGTGTTAATAGATGGATTCAAGCTTTCTCATGGTCAAGTTGGAAAGGAGTATGTATTCGAACAAGGAAATTGAATCAGATGTGTGATATTTTTGGACTGGTTGAAGTCCAATATAAAGAGAAAAATCATGCTGCTTAATGGGTTGCTATGAATGTTGTAGAAGAAAAGTCTAGCACACAAATAGTCCAGTTGAAGGTGGAGAGTTGGAAGTTGAACAGCGGCACGAGGCTACTGGAGCCTTGCATTCGAGGGAATTGTGATGGAGGAGTTCAACATGATTTAGAGATAAAATAGAAGGTGGCTTGGACTTACGCTAGCAACCAATCAAAATAGAGACTAGAAGCGTTGGACATAGAATAAGAAATTAGTTTAAGTTAAATTTCAGACTTAGTGATACCTGAATTAAATTATATACAAGCTTCAAGGTAGAAGTGAAAGATAAAAAAAAACAAGAGAGCAGTCCATGCTAGGCTATTGGGCTGAGAAAACAATTCCAGAAGCCAAGCCCATGTGACAGAAGTGGTTGAAAGCTACAGGTTGTCTTCTTTTTATTTATTTTTTCAACCCTTGTAAGTTTATTTAATTTTTAGTAGTGATTATGTCTATTAGTGACTAGTTTTTTTAACTAAGGTTAAGATGAACATGTTATTGATTTTGTAGAGATTTCTAATCTATGTAATTTAGTTAAATTTCAAAAGGTTGTTAATGTTAATTGTTCTTATCTCAATTTGATTAGTAGATTGAGTTGGATATGAGTATGACATGTTTTTTCTCATGATTTGAATCAGTTTTCATTAATTAAATACTTGGTTTAAAATTATTAATTAGTAGAATTTAGTATGAGTTGTAATTTATCTATATGGATACAAGTTATGACTTGGTTTTATTCAATGTTTTAAAAACCAGACCTGACAGGCCGGTTTAACCGAGTTTAATCGGACCCATTATAAAAAATAGGCCAGTTTAAGTGGATTTCGGGCTTGGTTTAACCCTACCGGGTCAATATGACCTGGCTGGTTAAACCGTGAACTTAGAGTTTCGGTCCGGTCCAATTTTTGAAAAAAAAAAGTGAAACGCGAATTCGAAGCGAGTCGGACCCAACTCCATCCACTTGCCATACTCCATGTTCTACACCAGGACACTCTGTAACCCCTTGGCACACATCATAGGAGCGTCTGGCAAGAGGACCTTGTGGGAGATTCTCAGGCCGCTCTCCCCCAATTGCTGCACCAATGACATGAGCACCTCCTCTAGGATCACAGGCTAGCGGAGGCCATCGGGGCCACAGAAGGTGACTGGCAGCATACTCCCCCTGGTGGCCCACAGGTCGTCGTCGTCACTGAGGTGGTGTTGCAACGTAGAGTGGCTGCAGCCGATGCTGTCCTCCCCCTGCTCATTGTTGCCGGGCCGCCACTTCATGTGTATGACCCTTGACAGCATGTTGCTGCCTGTCCTGGCACGAGATGGTACTGGTGGCCATTATGTTGGACAAGAAAAGGAATGAGCTGGAGCTTGGAGTTTTGTGTGGATATAGGAAGTATCGATTGTGATCATGAAGATTTGGACGTCAGAAGATCCGATGAGGATTTGGACATCTGAAGATCTGGGGCTAATTGAAGCCATCTACACGGGTAATACTGTTTATGCGTAGCGGTCCCTGATGAAATAATCTGTATATATAGATGAGTACTACTAAAATATGTATTCTATCCCAAATAAGTATATGGAAAGGGGAAAAAAAGGTGGCAGTGGGTTATATTGTGACCAGGTCAACTCCGATTAACCCCTTTCCGAGCCGAGTTTTAAAATATCAGTTTTATTTCATTAAAGTAAGGTAAAATATAATTTTAGTATTTTAATTAAAAACTTAAATTATAAAATTTTTTGTAATAAATAGAATTAAATTTTAATTTATTGCGAGTTATATTTTGGAATAAATTGATAAACATAAATGTGATAGTTTACAAGTAAGTAAGAGGTGATTTTAAAACCTTAGTCAATTTTTATTTAATATTTTCATTACTTTTAATTGCTTTCTTAGTTTAATTAAATTTCAGCTGTTAACTTTTACTTGAATTTTCTTTCTTTTGTGATTTAGTCAACTTTAATAATTTAAGTTTATTTATATTTATTATTTATTTTAATTTCTCTCAGTTACATTAGTTAATATTTTTATAAGTCGTTAACTAGATTAGGATTTACTTAATTTAGATTAAAATTAGTTATTTTTTTGATTTCAAGTCTATGAGGGATCGATCTCACTCTGCTAATTATACTTCAGTATGATATGTGCGATTCTGAGTAAATAATTAAAATTAAACAAGTCCCCCACCTGGTTATTCTTCTAAAGAACCTGTATCGAAACAGATTCCAGTGTGATTGCTAAACAATATCTATAATACTTTCAAGAGTTATTTCCCAATAGAATTCTAGTAGAATAAACATAGTAATCAACATGGATTGCATTTCAAGGAATATTAGGCCTCAAATTATCAAGAGCATTACAATTAAGCATGCATTAACATTCTTCCAAATATCATGTCTTTCACCCAGATGTTTCAAACTTCATAAGTGCAGGTCAAAGGGCCTCTATGACATGACAGTCATGTCTAGGAGTACAACCTTGCCTCACTAAACTAACTACCTACATTTGGACTTTAAGTCTTTTGAAGTCTACCTATCCCACCACACTAGAAACTAAGTCTACAGGGGTCATGGACCCAAGTGATTGAAGTTCTGACTTCCATATTCATTGAAACCTCATATATTACGCTACATAGGACAAGTCATCTTTTAATGCTCAAGTTCATTCGAACACAACTACCGGGATAGGGAAGCAGTTTTGCATAACTCTCATTCTTATAGAGCAAAAAGACCTTGGTCGTTTTACCTATAATTGTAATTCATGCATCAAATTACTTGCTATTACTTCCCAAAATAATAACCTAACATTAATAGCAGTTCTTGCTAAAAATCCCAAAACCGACTTATTGTCAGTCATCGACGTGTTGATCAAGTCACATATAACTATTGGTAACCAACAACAGATAGCCACCAGTGGACACCAACTGGACTTCTGCCTACATTCAACCCACCTATCCCACTCAAGTAGTGGGGGCATCCACAGAAAAATTAGTTATAGTCACAACCAAAGGTCAAAGCCTCACGAGAATGTGGAGCATGTGGGCAGTGGGGTCACTACTGCAAATGATGTACCAACGCACAAGAGGAACCTCCTAATGTGGCAGATGGTCCAACTACAAGCCAAAGGAGGACAAATATCGATCAGGGTTACCATTTCTACCCCCTTTATTTAGCTAATGGACAGAAATTACAATGTACATTCATGGTCTTAGAAACACGATTTCTAGAAAGTGTTGTGTTACACTAAACGATTTTGTACATGCATCGTGTTATTGATAGCATGAACTAGTTAATTATCGTGATGTGGAGGAGATGATAGTTTGATTTTTTGTATATACACATGATATACTATATATATATATATATCATGTAGTCAGAAACACGCCCAAAGGGTTTACATGTTACCAATTACATGATAAGAAAAGAATTTTATAGAATATTATATTTTTCCTGAAATATGTGTCACCAATCACACAATATTGGTAATGGTAATGTCGTGTTATCGATAACATGACAATAGCTTTAAATAAACCACCCATTTCCGAAGAGTCACTTCAATTTACGCTGTCACCATTTCCCAAAGAGTCAATACAATGTCTGGCATATCAAACGTAAATCCGAATCACCAATTTGTGAGGAGTCATCTCCAATTTCCAATGCTTCCAAATTTGAATTGTCGATAATAAATCCATAGCTCTTGTTAGGTCAAGTAACCATTCAGTGCCCATTGCCAGAAGTCTACCGGGAGAATGCTTGCCCAAGGAACTTCAGCACTGAGACAGATAGAACACCATCCATCTCCATGAGCACAACATGGTGAGCCATCCAAGGGAAAATGTGGGAGCCATTGAGACATTGCAATAGCACCGGATCACGATTTGTCACCCTCCGAGGCGGATGAGTAGACCGGTGTGGGTATGGTCCTCACTAGCCTTTGAGGAGGATGAGTCATACTTTGGTGTTAATTCATTGCCTTGATTGTCTAATCGTACTTTATCTAATGGCTAACAAGGCTGTGGACATAGAGACAATTGGTGTATGGTCCTCTATAAAATTTGTGCACAAATTTTCCACTATTATTTTGACTTTGTTTTATGAGTCACTTGCAAGTGGTGGGGAAGACGAAGTCGAGGAGACTAAGCGTAGAAGGGGAACGCATGGTGGTGGATTGAGGGCTTTTTTGAGTTTTTTTTTTAGGATTTGTAAATAATATCAATGTAATGGACTACTGTTGTGTAAAGAAATATATTAATAAAAATTATATATTTTCCCCCATACACATTTGTCTACAAGTATTTATTTTGTTCCATACACGCTCATCTTAAATGTACACCGATATTAGTAAAGGTCGTCTGCTTGGACATACGACTAACGTGGCAATCGTATGTGTACTAACACGATATCAATATAGGTCATATGATTGGACTCATGGCCTAATGTGTCTTTCTGTAAGTACTAACATGACTGACAACAAATGTACATATGTCATGGTATCAGTTACACGATGAAGGCCAATTCGTGTAGAGAATTACACGATATGGAATCCAAAAAAATAGTTCTCAATTACTAAATTGTGTATTGTCAGTAACAATTGACTATTTATAATTTGTGTATTATGCGTGTATAAATTGTAAATTGTTTATTGCCTAATTACAATTCATCCACATCTAAGTCGAATTCTAGATCAATTTGGTCCCAAAGAATTGCTGCACAAATATGAGGCCTAACCAAGTTTGTGATCTCACCTTGGGTAAAATCAGGTTAAAGGACTCCTCCGGACAGCTTTGCTATATAATACATGATGTACACACCACAATCTTCATTGGTTTCTTGAAATGGGCATTTGTTGATCTTCGTCAATGGCAACTTGCACCCTTTATGTGCAGGACCCTCTCCATTTCATGGGCAACATGTTTCCTAATATGGTCCCTACAATGGACAATTAGAAAAAGTAAATGTCCAATGACGTAGATTGGAATGAAACTACTCTCAGTGTTAACATTCAGCCTCCTCATCAAGATGCCAACGATTTTGGAGAGCATGTCCTCCAGGCCATGCTACATCCCAACATTGTAATAGTGCTCGATTGTGAACTTCCTGAAAAAATAGTTAGGGTAATTGTTGGGATTTCTCACATTGCTCTCCTCTAGAAGTTAGCAGAAGATGTCTATGACCTAGAATCATCAACAAACCAATTGTGTTAGTCATAACACAACGATTGACGAGTCGTGTTAATCACAATATGATATGTAAATATATTGTGTAATCGATAGCACAATTCCTTTCTACATCATGTAATCACAAATATGATAGCCATACAATGTAATATCATATGAAACTTAGCGTGTTATTCATGCAATGATATGAGAACATTTCATATATCAATAAATCGATAAATAGAAGTGGTCTTTACCTCTTTTCATATATCGTATGATTCATAACACGCCATTTAATAAAATGTATGATCAATAATATGATAGTACCTCATTCATTATGCACTCTTGCCTAAGCTGAGATACGTAGTCAGTGTGGAGAAGCATCACCATGGGCCATTCTTTGTATGGGAGCGCCAGAAAATCCTAGATGGTCTCTTGATCTTCAACCCATTGAATCTCCATGTGGAAAACCATTTTATATCAAGATAGTCGTGTGGAACGAAAGCGACCTCCTCCTTGTTCTTCTGCTACTCAGCGTGCTCTTCCAAATATATCACTTGGCGGACACTCTATAGTAGTTCCTCATCAACTACAGGGGTATCTGATATAGTGGCACTACTGTCACAACATTTGAGCCCACCATTTCTAGGGTGGGAGACTTTGCCTTTGGTTGAGGGATAACATATGGGCCAAGGACGGATGCCAATGGAACTTCATCCTTTGACTTTGCCTTTTGTGCCACACTTTCTGTGTGTCCCATCTTTGAAATCTTCTCTTCAATGTAGTTTGCTATAATTCTTTGGCTTCTTCGAACCCTCAGTGGCCACCATCTTGGCTGGCTCCTCACCCTTAGATACTTGAGCCCAAGGGTGGAACTAGAACTTTATGTCCGGGGGGGCCAAGGAATAAAAATATGCATATAAATAAAAATAAAAATTAAATTAAATTATTATATAAAAATTAATATTATTCAGTCTTAAAATTTTATAGATAAAATAAGTTACATAAGAATTGAATCATCATCTATCAAAATGGAACTCAGACAATCCTTCAAATCTTTAAAGTCTTCAATAATTGACTCTATAGTAATTTTTTCAGCATTCTCCCTTTCAATGTATACAAGCAAAGAGTCTGTCAAAAAATCATCCTCCATTTTGTTTTGAAGCCTTGTTTTGATAATATGCATGGCTGAAAATGATCGTTCTGTAGTTGTAGTAGAAACTGGAAAAGTAACCACAAGTTCCATTACTCGATAAACAAGGTGATAGATTGTTAATCTTCTAGTTCCCACCAACCATTGGCACAATTCAGAAATAGTTGACATTTTTTTATACTGTGCATGTTGAACTACATTATGCTCATAATGGAGAAGTTGCATTCTCAATTGTTCTTTCTCATGATCTGTGAAGTCTCGCGGATAGAACTTGTCCACTAATTGACAAATGCCATCAATTCTAAAAGTTCTAGATACATCTTGAGGATCTAAAGCTGAGCTAAGGCTAAGCAACTCCATTGATTGCTCATTAAAGAGACCATTTAGTTCTTGTAGTTGTGAATTTATTGCAGCATAAAAATATCAACTCAGTAATGGTGCTCAACTGTAATGTCATCTTGTTGATGACGTGCTCGGCCTTATCTCCCAATATAATGAGCATTCATTTCCGGGACATCTATATTGCATGCCACACAAAATGATTTAACATTGGCATGTAACCCATCCCATTTTTCATCTCTGAACTTTTGCATAAGTGCCTTTGTGGATGACACTAGATTTATGGCATTAAAAATGTCTTGAGATTAACATTGCAAAGCTTGACAAAGTGAATCAGTAATCTCTAGCAATTCATTCATGAGATGCAAAATGAGCATAAATTTGAATGAAGTCATAGTCTCATAACTAGAATTTGCATCTCCTCGTTGGGAAGAAGTCCCTTTGTCGATGATCTTAAGTAAAACTTCACATGGACTAAACATTTTTATCAAGCTAGAAACTAACCTCAAGTGGGAACTCCAATGCGTATCTCCAACCCTTTGTAAAGTGCCAATCTGTTTAAGACCCTTTCCAGTCCCCAATTCATCAATGACAATCATATGTGCAATTTGAGCAGCTTGAGCAACTTTTAATTCATCGCTATGTTTGCAAGAAGCACCAACTGTCACGCCCTGGTGATGCCCAACCCAAGCCGAACCGGTCCAAGGGCCGGTCAAGCGCGCAGGGGCAACGAAGGGAAATTTAGAAATGATTTAGCGGAAGACTTAACCCTAACCACGGGCGATTTAACAAAATTACGGAGTACGCACAATCTTTTGAGCAAGAGTAAATAAGACGGAAAGAAAGAGTGTTGTTTATCACAAAGTAAACAACAAATCTCAAACCCATATGCTTAGTTAACTAAAGCCCACACTGGCTCAAAATAAGTCTTAAGCAAACATAACTATAAAATGTGACATAAATCTAAAACAAAGAACCCTACACAAAAGTTCTAAACATAAAGCATAAAACCAAAGGAAATTAAGTCACACAAAAGATCTCCACGATCACATCCAAGTCATCTCCAACCTTTCTTCAAAGACGAGATCCTGTCCGTCTGCGTGTCGCACCACGCAGCCCCAAAACAAAACACAAGAAAAAGGGGTGAGTTTAACAAACTCAGTAATGGTTAATACAACTATCATCATTGAAAATACGATAGCATATTAATATAATCATTCAAATCAAAGATTGGCAAGGTGCATCATTTTCTGATCACACATACACATCACCTAAAACTGCATCATAGTGTATAATCCACATAATGTCATTCACATCATAATAACCTGCATGAATGTATCTCTAACATACATATTCCCTCATGCATCACATTATAATCAACCTGCATGAATTTATCTCTAACATACATATTCCATCATGCATCACATCATCACAACCTGCATGAATGTATCTCTAACATACATATTCCATTATGCATCATATCATAGCAACCTGCATGAATGTATCTCTAACATACATATTCCTGCATGAATGTATCTCTAACATACATATTCCATCATGCATCATATCATAAGCAACCTGCATGAATGTATCTCTAACATACATATTCCATCATGCATCATATCATCACAACCTGCATGAATGTATCTCTAACATACATATTCCATCATGCATCATATCATCACAACCTGCATGAATGTATCTCTAACATACATATTCCATCATGCATCAACATTCTCATTCATTGTGTATGTATAAGTGTCACACACGCACACTAGTCCAACATGCAAGTTCATCCATACCCATAGAGAATAAACCTGCTCTTCATGACCAGAGCCCTCGAGCAAACACTTATCAAATAGACATGCTCCTCAAGGCCAACGCCTACGAGCCACTCCTGCTCCTCAAGGCCAACGCTTTCGAGCAACTCCTGCTCCTCAAGGCCAACGCCTTCAAGCAACGCCTGCCCATCAAGTCTAAACTCTCGGGCAACCCTGCTTGTCCAGACTAAAGTCCCAAGCAACAACACCTAGCAAGCCGGTGCACTCAAACAAACCAGCTGGATTCTCAGGGTCCAACGAATCATAAATAATCTCAATCCGCAAGACAAGTACACAACTCATCCCTACTTAACTCCATTTAACTAGACTCAACCCGGGGAGTACACTAGTTCCACCCAGGAACTCAAATCAAAACATGTCCTTTCGGACCAATCAAGTTTTCGATTAATCCACGACTGATCAATCTGGCACACAATTTCACCACATTTCATCCAATCGGTCAAATTCGATTAACCTCGATGAAGCCTCAATTAGAAATCCATTTTCATGATGCATGCAACATGGTACATACGTGGGCAAGGCATACATGAATCCTAATCCATGATAAGTGCTCTCATCAGCCCCTAATGCATCATTCATGATCACAATATCAAGCTTCAACATCATCATTTAACCCCCACATGTGTGTGTACCTAGTAGAAGCACTCTACACAATGCATGTCAACATGCTTGAAATTAAACTCACTACCACACTACACATGTGAATTACCATCTAAACATGAATTCCAGCAGAAATCATAGGAGAAGAATCGTTGAAATCATAACTCAAATCAAAACTCAACCACAAAGGTTAAACACATATATGATCATTCATTTTATCATTGAGTCATGGCTTTCACTAACATCCACACATCAACTAACCACATTCTATCATGATAAATCAGTCCATTAATAGGTTGTAGTCCTACTGAAAATATGTTTAACCAAAGGGAATCAATCATTCATAATTTCAAGATGATAATTCCAACATAATGCTACAAAACATAAGTCATGCTACAAATCTCTAATCATATATCTCAACTTCATAACCTCAATAGCATGCCTTTCCAGTAGCATAATATAGCTTAAAACACTCCACATTTATATGAAATTGGCAAGCTCAAGTAGAATCATCGAAATAAACATAATGCATTATAACACAATTCTGTTGTGTAGCCGTTTGAACGCCCTTCAGGCCGTTCAATCGGCTAAACGGGAATATTTTGAAATTCACAGTTTGGCCGTTCGAACGCCCAGCATTCCGTTCGATCGGTTGAACTAAAAATTTGTTGATTCGACAGTGTTGCCATTCGAACGCCCAGAAGGGCCGTTCAAACACCAACAAGGCAAAACATACTATCTTCTTCCTTTCGCAATTTCAAACCGAGACACCATTGATAACACTTCAAATCCACATCTAACACCCTAATCATCATCAAAAGTCCTTCATCACTTCCAGAATGTTAAACCATATCATAATAATACAAAACCCCAAGAAATCGGGATTAAATATTTTTATTTTCTAATCATGCCATTAACACACCGAATTAAGCAACTCCATTCAAAATAAGCCAAAAAATCAAGAGTTTTACCATGGATAAACTGAATTTTCGAAGGTCCATTACTTAGCACTTGATTAAGCTCGGATTGGAGGGTCACCCTTCTTGAAAACCTTACAAACACATTGAGTTTGAATTAAACTCCATTAAAAATTAATTTACCAAAGAAATCCTTAATTAAAACTTAGATCTAGGGCTTGTTGATCATAAAAATCAAAATTTGAAAGCTAGGGTTTGTAGTAAAATCCAAATCAGTAGTGTTTGATGTCAAAAAACGAATTGAAACAAAGGGGAAATGGTAGATTTAGAAGAGATTAAGAAGAAAGTCATGGTTTAGTGCTTAATTAGAGTAGGCTTACCTTAACACCTTCTAATTCGGCCTAATTGGGGATTAGGCCTGACCTCTCCTCCTCGGCCTATTCCCAAAAATGGAAATGGCTCAGGTTTGGCCTTTTATAGTAAGGGTTGGGGTATTTATAAGTAAGTTATGGGGTGTAAATAGGAAAAGTAGGTTAAAATGGGTATTTTACAAATTTGAGCACTAATTAAGTCTAGAAAAATTCTAAAATTTTTTATATAACCTTAAGTAGATGTCTAGGTTCATTTGACTGAAAAACCAAAATTTCGACGGTGGGGCCCACAGGGGTCCCACCAAAACCCTAATTTTTGGAAAAATAGTAAAAATTCAAAAAAATCCCAAAAATTCACATTTCTTTTAAAATCACTTAAAACCACTAATCTTAAAGTTGATTTTGGTTAAAACCATCATAAATACTATTTATTCACGAAATCACCAAATAAATCAGAAAACACGTTAATCTCACGATAACCAATATTTAAAGGAAACCAAAAACCGTTTTAAGATTAGGGATCTTACACCAACAATATTGACAATCAAAGTCAATTTAGTAAAAGAATTGATGAATAGGGATAACATCTTTTGATGCTGCAACTAATGCCAATTGTAAGCGATGGGCAAAACAATGAACATAGTAAGCATAAGAATAATCATTCAAAACCAAAGCTTGCAATCCATTTCACTCACCTCGCATATTACTTGCACCATCATACCCTTGCCCTCGAATATTCTGAATATCTAGATTATAATAAGACAATAATGAATATATCTCATTTTTTAGGGTCAATGCTGCAATGTTAGAGACATGAACAAGCCCAAAAAATCACTCTCGAACAAAACCCTCTTTGTCGGCAAATCTCAAGACTATAGACATTTACTCTTTCTTTGACTCATCATGAGCTTTATCAACAATTATGAAAATTTTTGCATCACCCACTTCATCATGAATTACCGTTCTCACTTTGGTTGAAATAATATGTAAAATTTCTTTCTGAATCATTGGTGATGTGTATGAGGCATTTCTTGGGGCATTGCTTAACACTTTAGCAACCTTGTCGTTATATTCACTTAAAAGATTCAACATTTGAAGAAAATTTCCACAATTAATTGAATCTAGATTTTCATCAAGACATCGAAAGGCACAACCTTGAAATGCAAGCCATCAGACAGAATCAATTTAGGCACTTAATCTTAATTGGTTATCTGCAATTTGCTCAGAAGTGAAATTATCTAACACCTTTTGAATATTTTGATCTTGATTCAACAAATCTTCTCATGATCTCTCAGCAATGTTATGAAAATAGTTAATAACTTTCCCTATATGATTCAGAAAGCACAATCTTTTCCATTCCTAACTTTTTTTCAATTTTGAAATCCATCAATAGTGAATGCTTGTTGCCTAAAAACCAGGTCCAAATGGCTTATTAAAGAGAAAACATGGCAAAAAAAACACTGCATCTTTTGCTAGTGAATATTCCAACCATGAAGAAAATATCTTGAACCGTGAAGATTGAAAACTGTGAAGATAAGTAGTTGATCCAAACTTCGGATATTTAGAAAATATAGGTTGGTAAGGGCCAAGCTGAATATATGCTTGTCGAATTTCATCACCCTGATTAACATTATAATCCCAAATTTGTTGACGCAATCCATGATCCCACTCCAATGAACTAATATCAATTTCATTATTTTCAATTTTTTGAGATTTTGTACGGGGACTACTAGAATCTGGGATATCAGAAACTTGCATTGATGCATTGCAAGTGTTGACTTCAGAAGAACTTTCATTCTTTCTTTTGAAAAATTAATCAATTGTAGATAATTTTTTCATATTCTACAAATAAACAAATTATATCCATTATTCATTGCATACACATCTAACAGTTTTATTCAAAAATAAATAATATAGCATTATGATGACACTATTATGTTAAACAAATAGAAAAAAAAAATTTAATTTGTAAAGAGTGCAACCCTATGCATTTGCAAATTAAATCAATTATCATTGTAATTACTAGTTTAAACATGAGAAGGGAATTAAAAAATTACCTATCCCGATTGTCAATAGAGTTGTGTGTCAATTATAAATAGAAGTTGCTATTTCTTCATGATATAACCTAGAAGAAAATTATAAAATTCATTGGGAATAGAATAAAAATGATAATTTTTTTAAAAATTTGTTTAGACTTACCTTTGTCCTTTTGCATAAAATAAAATAGGTGAAGGGTGAATTTTGTCTTTACCTTGATGGTTTAAACTATGAACCCAAAGTCCAAACTTTGCTTTGGCTTGAACTTTCAAGAGTTGGACCTAGGAACAAATCAAAGATGAAGATGAGAGATGGAATTTGAATTTGTCTTGTAGTGAAAAAATCTAAAATATAATGGTTAAAAGAGATGTACTTCATTCTGAGTCTTTTGACTAATGGAAAATAGATGGCCTCAAACTTTGCTTTAACTTGAAGAGAAAAACCTATGCACAAATCAAAGATGAGGTATGAACTTTCAAATTTTCTATTTGACTTGTATTGAAAAATATAAAAAATAATAAGTAGAAATGAAGTACTTTGTAGTACAAAAAGGAAGACGATGGGACAATTGAGAAGGGAAGGCTTTTCTCAGCTTTTTGGCTTGTAGTACCGAAAGTAATAATAAGAATGTACAATGGTAGAAGTTTTTTTTAACCCGTGAACAAAAAGAGGAATCAAGGAAAGGATTTTATGCCTTGTAGTACAAAAAGGAATGATAAGAATGGCAGAAGTAATTTGTTTTATCCCATGGACAAACGTGGGATACGATGGGGAAAGGAAATATCAATGTACTTAGAATTAAATGCACCTGAATCCCAATAATTTTGGGTATAGCTTATTAGGCAATGTGTTATCGTCCAATAGTTAAAAAGGGGAGTTGTTTCCCAATAAATTAGGGTGCAATTATTAAGGAGCATGTCATCATCCAATGGTTAAAGTCAAGATATTTTAATTTTAGGAATAGTTAGCTTAATTATGAGGGGGGCCAATGAAGAAATCTTGCTTTAACCAACTAGGACTCTTATTATGCAGCATAAAACCGGGGGGGCCATGGCCCCCTACTGTCCTAAGGTGGCTCCACCACTGCTTGAGCTAATGGATTAGTGACCGCATACCTCTCCGCCTGGGCACCGGAGGTAGGAGGAGTGTGATAGGGCCAGCATCTAAAGCTTTCTACTTCTTTGTTGTCAGTTTTATTTGCTTCTGAGGAACCACTTCTTTATTTTGAGTCTTATTTCTACTTTTATCTTCTTTTTCATCCCGGGATTGTTCCTTGACCTCCCCGGATTGTTCCATGACCTCTTGGGATTGTTCCTTGATGTCTCGACATAAACAACATTTTTGTTTATTTTCCAGAAGAATCTTGTTACTACAGTCCTTTCAACCTTCAGACCTTTCTTCTTCTTTATTAGGGAGGCAACTTTCATCTCCCTTTTCTCTTCATATAAGAAGTAAACAATTGTATTAGTAAATACACGATATGTGAATCAAGAGTGTTTTAGATGACATGATGTATCCCCCTATCGTATTTAAAAAAATATGTTGATATATACAGTCGTTTTATCGATCATACAACCACTACCATATCATTATTCTTATCAAATGACTATTTGTGTTTGTGTGTGATAGATTACATGATTATCCCCATACTAAAACAATAATGGAAAATGTCATGTTTTTCAAATTGTACTTACACAAAATGAAATCCTCTTCGACAGATTGAGGGACAAGTAATCTTTGCTCTTCAAGTGAAAATTGGTGAATAGCTTCTCTTGATTTGTAAGCTCTAAACTTGACCTGAATCAATGTCTCTCCTTCGGGGATTGGCGGAGTGGTTGCTTCATGTCGGACTTCCGGTTGTGGGTGTTCATGTGGCTACTCTGTTTTCGATTCAAGTGAGGATTGCATCTATTCTATAAGGCTTGTTGTCATCTCCATATCATTTTTAACCCGCTAGAGCGCAACTTGAACATTGTCGGTGCTCTAACCCCACTCCCCGTATAGAACTCCAAAACCATGTCACAAATCCTCGTTATGACATCTAGTGGCATGACAAATGATTTAATGACATCTTGGCCGGACTGAAATTGCCCTGACCGTGGCATAAATGGGTATCGTTGACCTATGAATCATGGTCTATGTGCCCACCTTCTTCACCTTGGGGGCCATCCTTTGACCATCAGTCAAGTAGGCCTCTTCGGCAATTGGAGTTATTTTGACAATAACCTATGAATCTGGCTTGAGACGCATGAATACCTCTTCATACCACTTCCTCATCTGGTGATGAGCCAACAGCTTCTTCCTCACCTTTTTGTCAGCCAAGTTAAGTTTTGTGGCCTTGTCCATGTCAATCAACAGTTGGGTAAATCCAGGCCACCGCTTACACCTCAAACTACATGGAGGACCACTTGGAGCCCATATAGTGGACAAGGCAAAACAAACTCGTCAGTAGTGTACAATGTCATGTGTGCTATGTACTCGTCGGAGACAATCCGTCGATTGTCAACCACTTCTTTCAACATTTCTTTGATCAGATTCTTTTTCTAGCAACTTCCCTGGGAAGAACTTCTTGATGAATTGCCTCTTGCCTTGGGTAGCCTTGTAGCTCTGTGACTTTTTAAATTACTTTAAAGGTTGGAGTACCACCAATTCGTATTTCAATGCAAGATAAGATCGACCGTGCACAGAAGAGTAACTATTCATTAATTTAGGTAATTACAAAAAAGGCTTATCATGCCTTAACAAAATCAAAGTCGCGCACATCAAAAATTAATACAAAACAAAAGAACGTGATAAAGCATAAATCTTTCGAAGTTCTACGAGCAATCATCATTAATATCATCATCTTCGGTTAGACCTGCAGCGTCTAGGGGTGGGTGAGTATAATTATACTCAGTAGATAGAGTTAAATTCTATTATCATGCTAAAACATAAAGCATAAATAAAGATGCATAAAATATTCTTATAATAATTCATATTCAAAAGTCGACTCAAAATATTATCATCAAGTAACCAAATCCAACATGCTTCTTATACCGATAAAAATAGTTATTCATAAAATCTGGTAAACTCGGATAAATCGTTCATAAGTAGAATCCAATAAATAATTCAAAATTAGATAATTCATCATTTGCGTAATCAGATAAATAATTCAAAATTGGATAAATCATTGTTCATAGAATGTTGCTGATACTAGAGCGACGTACACTCGTGCTCGTGGGGCAACGGGATCTGAATAAAGAGGATCTTCCCACGATATCCAACTTCATGGGCACACCATATGCCATAATAGGCGGTACCTAGGAGTCATAACTGCGATAGCTTTTGGGCTTTATACCAAATAGCTACCATTCAAAACTGATCATAATTTTTGGGCATCATACCAAATAACTACCCTTCAAATCCGGTCATAATCATTCGTAAATGTATTCCAAAGAATCATAAAGTATGTATCAAAATAAAATCCATCTTAGAGGTGTACGATACACTATTATCTTAGCATTCGCCTCACCTCTAATAAATATCATCCTTTTTCAAAATAATATTTATTATAGGAGACCAATAAATTATAAAATAAAATGCCTAGTCGTAGCATGTAATTAGAGCTTAAAACCACTTACCCTTTGTTCTTGATATTGACCAGAGTAACGACTCGTGGTCATATCCTTGTTCATGGGCTTAGGAACGGCCTACGGAACTCCCCTTCTGCAAGGACAAGATCTCCCTTCAGGCTTGGAAACGGCAGACATAGTCTCCACTTGCGTCGGGATGATTCTTCCTTTTGGCTCAAAAGCGGCGAATGAAGCTTCCCTTTGCATTAGGACAAATTCATCAACCAGGCCTGAAAGTGGTGAACGGAGCCTCCCCTTACCCCAGGTCATTTATCCCCTTTAGAGTAGCTAACTCGAAAAACAGACCCCTCTACGACATAGAGCGCCCTCAAATTATCTAAGAACTATTTTTGAATAGAAGAAATCGGACGAGAAACGGCTTGGAAATGGGTAAGCTTAGAGAAGAAGAAAAGGAGAAAGGGGTGGGCTGGTTGAAACAACCCGACCCTCCCCCTTTTATAGAAATCGGAACCGTTGCATGTGCACCACATGGCACACATCCAATGGCCCAGAAAGGGCCATTTGCGTCATTGCTAACGCACGTCAGCGTGTGTGTCAACAATGATGTACATTGCAAGCCATGGTCACCCATGGCCTGCCGTTATGCAGGCCATCTAAAAAACCATGGCCTGTTGTTGCTAACACAAGAAAAAAAAAATTATTTTTGAAAAAATCAATTTTTATTTAAAAACGAAATTTATAACTTTAAATGTATGTAACTCCTTACCCCGAACTCGGAATCATTCGTTCATGGTACAGCTGGACTCATATCGACGAGCCATTAGAAACAAGACCACATATGGGTACATTTTATCGCTAACTTAAAGTGAGGCCTGCCAATGACACGCTTCTTGATGTCATAGCCTACTATATTGGTATTCATTTGACACACGTTCTAGGGCTTGATACATTCGTCTCTCCGAGCCCTATTAAATATCTTAAGGTTCTTCTAAACAAATTAAGCTTAAAATGATCTAATTTTAAGAAAAACCGTTATTGGTTCTTAAAACTCATTAATGTGCAATGTTCGAATTTCAAAACATTGAAATTTTGGGGCATTACAAGCCTTCCCCTCGTCACTTTCCAACTTCAACGGGTCATCGGGTTCCCTTTCGCACTCAAACCCGTGATCAGTCCGACTCCTTCCACCATAAGGGGTAGCATCTTGCCCTGAATGTTGAACACCTCTTGTGAGTCATCCTAGGACTCACCAAATGGAACATCTAGGAGCGGTATGGAGATAATGATTGACTCGCAATCATATACTGAGTAGAACCCAATCTCTTCCAAGATTGCCTTGCATCCTGACCTTGATTCAATAAGGTCTTTTGAATGTCGGAGTCTAGCCGGGAAATTGTTTGTTCCTAGACCCGGTCTCCTCCCTTAGATTCACTTCTTCTTCTCTTCTAATGCCTTCACTAATTCAGCCATTTGCGTGTATTCTTCTAGCTTTTTGTTTGAATAATTTGATATATATGTACATATACATATTTGTATGTATGTATATCAACAATGGGTTGTGACCTTCAAGAGTTGTGTTGATTCACATTATGTAACTAACTTGCTTATGTACGCTAAGTTAATATATTGTGTTATTAGATACATGATATGATGCCTTCTCAGACACAATTCCACGACACTTGAATGTTGTCGTGTTATTAATGACACGTAGCATACACAATAGGAAGACATTTATATCGATTATCGTATTTGCGAACACATGATATATTACTTATCATATACTTGATCACACGATATGCTACTGCGAAGAAAAATGTAGTGCCTACTTCGTGTGTTCTATAACACGAAATATAAAAAATTGTACTTATGAACATACAATCTAGAAATTGAGAAAGGCTTTACCACGAAATTGATTCATGCTGGATTAACCCCTAGATCTGCTGGTGATTTTCTCCAAAGTTCACTGCTATACTGGGATCGCGTTAATATATAGTCCAACAGAACCTCACTTCATAGCCGAAACATGCTTTGGGGTGAAAATTTTTGAATTCACCTTTCAAAAACAAGAAAATTGAAACTCAAGCTGGAGTTTTTTCGAAATCTCCTTTCGAAAGCAAGGAAAAATAGACTACATAGAAAATTGACTGGAGTTTTTCGAAATTGCCAATGGGATGGGTCAGAAATCCGAACTCACGCTGCGTGTTTGGTTGTCGCTACTCCGACTGCCGAAATCGCCTATGAGATCAGTCAAAAATTGGAACCAAGGCTTCTCACTGAGAAATTGCCGGTCTGTGAAGTTGTTTCTGTGTAAATGTGACTGTGTAAGGGGTTTACACGATATAAAACCCTAAACCCTAAATAGGGGTATTTATATCCAAAACTTTTCTTATATTATGTAAGTCTGGGTTTATTATTGATATATTTTTGAAAAATCCAAGAAATATAGAATATTATGTTCTTCACTCAGGTAAAATGGAAAAGTCTCTTTTATTAATGGGGAATTGATGACAAGCCTAGCTGCTTCTTCAAATGGCCTTCTTCGATGCTCCCAATCCCACAAATTTGCATGCCCCGACCTACCATGCTCCTATGAAAAAAGCGGTTTTATTCAAGGCATAAAGAAGTAAGAGGCGGGGCCAAGCCCACATGTACCATTTGGATAAGCTGAGAATTTCCAGTCATGCACCGGAGAGCGAACAATTTCAAACTTATAATATGTAGGACCATAAGAGTAAGACAAAAGAATAATCTCATGGTTGATTATGTGTTCCCAAATATTTACCTCTTCAAGTGATGAATGTTGCCATTCCCCAAGGAAGGGCCTTCACTCCTTTTATACCCTAATAAAATTTTAAAAATTATTCATGCATACCCCCCACCCCAACTTGTCTTTAAAGTAAAAAATTATTCGCACTAAGTTTGCACTGATGATGACATCGCCCCTAGTCTCTCCCCCTCTGTTTTTTTCCCATTCCAAGACCTAATCTGGTAGGTCAACAGTGTAGTCTAACCAATGGCTAGATCTTGTGCTAACGGCAGCTAACATCCTCGGTTGTTTGCAAGTACCACCAGCAGGCAGCAGTCACGGTCCACCACCAAGCCACCTCCATTTGATGGGAATAACTATGCCTACTGGAAAAATAGAATGAGAACCTTTTTGAAGGCTCATGATGAATTGGCATGGTATTGTGTAGAACATGGATGGACTCCTCCCACTGAAATGATAGAAGTAAATGGTGATAAAGTTAATGTTCCATTAGATATCTTAACATGGTCTGAAGTAGATAAGAAGTTAAGTATAGGAAACAACAAGGCTCTTAGTGTCATTACTTGTGCTGTCTCTCCAAATGAATACAAACGGATATGTATGTGTGAGAGTGCCAAGGAGGCATGGGACATTTTAGAAGTGTCTCATGAAGGGACTTCGTTAGTGAAGAAATCTAAGCTTCAACTCCTCGTAACAAAATTTAAAAATATCAAGATGGAGGAGAATGAGACCTTCATGGAGTTTTACTCAAAACTCAACGACATTATAAACTCTATGTGGGGTCTCGGAAAGAAGATACCGGAATCAGAAATTGTGTGTAAAGTCCTTAGGTCTCTCCCTGAAAGATTCACTGCTAAAGTAACATCTACTGAAGAATGTAGGAACACTGACCTAATTAAAGTGGAAGAACTAGTTGGTTCTTTATAAACTTATGAATTACACCTTCCAACAAGTATGAAAAGGCCCATAGCTCTTAAAACCTCAAGCTCAAATAAACACAACGTCAATGACTCAGAAAATGAATTAGAGGATGATGAAGAACTTGCTTTCCTAGCAAAAAGGTTCGCTAAACACTTTGGGGGAAGAAATAGAGGAAATCGATTTATCAAGAACAAATCAAAAGGAAATAATAGATTCGAACCAAAAGACAGAGTGCTATAATTGTCATGGCTATGGCCACATGGCTTCAGGCTGCCCATCGAAATAAAAATTTAGGAAATAGGAAATTGCCGCCAAAGCATCATGGGATGACTCCTTAGAGTCTGAAGATGATTCAAATAAGTCATCTAATCACGAGGAGGCTGAATATGCATTCATGATTTCCACCCCTATTATTTTTCAAAATGACCCAAGTAATACAAATGTACTTAAAGATAAATCATTTGAGAGTGATTTGGAATCTTGCACATCTAAAAGTATTAATGAAGATATTCAAGATGCCTTTAATTCTCTATTTAAGGAAAGTACTAAACTTGCTAGGACTGTGATTGTGCTAAAGAAAGAAAATCTAAACCTTAAGGGAGAAATTGAAGTGGCTTTGGCCAATAATGATAGATTATCCAAAGAAATTATCAAAATAAAAACTGAGTTAAAATTTAGTGAAGACAACTCCCTAAAGAAAGATGAGAACTTAAAACTTGTCACCTCTGAAAATTGTGTCCTAAAAGAAGAACTTAAGAAATCTAAAGATATATTGATCATGAAATTCACCCAAAGCAAAGATAAATTGGAAAAGCTATTAGGTTTGGGTAAATGTTTTTCAGATAAGTCTGGCCTTGGCTATGATTGTCAAACAAGTACCAAAATGATTTCCTCAACAAGTTTTGTTAAAGAAAATCCCTGTCCAAAAATGCCTGTTGTCTAAAAAAAACCAGTCATGTGTTATACATGTGGACAAGCTGGACATCTGAGTTTTGAGTGCAAGATATCTTGCAACAAGGCAAGATTTACCAAAGCCGAAAAAGGAAAATCCATTTTAGGTAAATATTCTCAAGATAAAATATTTTCTTCAATTGCTAAAATGAAGAACAAGGTAAGATCTTCGAATAAGAATGATTACACAAAAAGTGACCTTCATGAGTATATCAATTCTACTTCTGATAATGTATCATCTAGACTTTTTGAGAAAATCTCAAGACTAAATTTAAAACACAGAGATAGGCTAACCCAACAAAAGAATGAATTCTTTGTGTGTAATCCTCCAATAGGTGAACTAAGCAAAGAAAGCATGAGAAAAATCACTTCCTCATCTTAATCTAGGCATGATGTAAAAATACCTAAAAAGGGCAACATAAAGTCATCCAATATCAGCATGTGGAGACCGAGAAATAGAGAAAATGGTTTAGTTGTTCATACAGCCCTTTTAGCTAGAAATCCTTCTAAATAGTATTTGGATAGTGGTTGTTCCAAACATATGACAGGAGAAAAATCTTTCTTCTTTGACTTGAAAGAGTTTGATGGTGGATCTGTTACTTTTGGAGATGGCAACACTGCTAAGATTGTTGGCAAAGGAACTTTGGAAGTTCCAAATCTTCCTCATCTCAAGGATGTATTGTGTGTTGAAGGATTAAAACATAACCTTCTTAGTATCTCTCAAATATGTGATCAAGACCATTTTGTAAACTTCTGCAGTCGCAATTGCGAGATCATCAACAAGAAAGGTAAAATTATTATGAAAGGTCTTTGGACTACTGACAACTGTTATGTGGTTGAAGGAACATCTCAATTAGATTATTCATCATGTTACATAGCTCAGATGAATGAAGCAGTATTGTGGCATCAACGGTTGGGTCATGTAAATTATAGAGACTTATCATGCCTAAGCAAAAGAGGACATCTGAGAGGTTTACCAGTTATTAGTCGAAAAGCAAAAGTTGCTTGTGGTGATTGTCAAATGGGAAAACAAATTAGAGCTACTCACAAAAAGGTAAAATCTATCAATACCTCTAGACCTCTTGAATTGCTTCATATGGATCTAATTGGACCAATGAGAACTGAGAGCATTGGAGGAAAGAAGTATTTTCTTGTAATAGTGGATGATTTTTCTAGATTTACTTGGGTAGCCTTCTTGAGAGAAAAATCAAATACTTTTCTTGAATTTAAGGTAATAGCAAAACAAATTCAAAATGAGAAAGATACATCCATTGTCAAAATTAGGAGTGATCATGGTGGGGAATTTGAAAATGCTTCTTTTGATAAATTTTGTGATAAATATGGAATTCATCATCAATTCTCTGCACCAAAAACTCCTCAGCAAAATGGTGTTGCTAAAAGAAAGAACCGTGTTCTACAAGATATGGCCACAGTATTCTTAACTAGTAAAAACCTTCAAAAGAATCTATGGGCTGAAGCAATCAACACTGCCTGCTACATTATCAATCGAGTTTATCTTCGTGCAGGTAAGGATCAAACAACTTATGAGCTATGGCATGGTAAAAAGCCTAGTGTTAAATATTTTAAAGTGTTTGGTAGCAAATGTTATATTTTATAAGACAGAGAAAATGTAGGCAAACTTGACTCAAAAAGTGATGAAGGCATTTTTCTCGGATATTCTACAAATAGTCGAGCCTATCGAGTCTTGAACTTGAGAACAAATACTATTCAAGAATCCATAAATGTGGTTATCCATGATCAGGAAGTGGACTCTGGTCCACAAGCTAGCGAGGACGATGATACTAATACTCATGAAGTTAACTCCAACAATACAATTCCTCCACCTCAATATGATAATGACCTAAAACCGATCAAAGATCATCCTCATGCACCAGTACTGACTAGACGACAAGACAAAATTACTCATTTATGCTTTACCTCTAAATTAGAGCCCATGAATGTTGAAGAAGCCTTCACTGATGAGCATTGGATAAATGCCATGCAAGATGAACTTAATCAATTTGTCAGAAATGAGGTTTGGTACCTTGTACCACGAATTGTTGACAAAAATGTTATAGGAACCAAATGGATCTTCAAGAATAAGACTGATGAGAATGAAGTTGTTGTCAGAAACAAGGCCAGATTAGTTGCACAGGGATACTCTCAAATTGAAGGTATTGATTTTGATGAGACCTTTGCCCCTGTGGCTAGACTTGAGTCCATTCGAATCTTGATGGCTTTGGCTAGTCATTTGAAATTTAAACTATATCAAATGGATGTCAAGAGTGCTTTTCTAAATGGAATTCTTAATGAAGAAGTATACGTTGAACAACCAAAGGGTTTTATTGATCCAAAGTATCCCCATCACGTATACAAATTAAAGAAAGCATTATATGGTCTTAAACAAGCACCTCGTGCTTGGTATGAGAGATTGACATCATTTTTGGTAAATAACAAGTTCACAAGGGGTAGTGCTAATAAAACATTGTTTGTTCAAGAAAACCAAAGACTCAATCTTGATCGCTCAGATTTATGTGGATGACATTGTATTTGGCTCTACCAAAGAACGTAATGCCACTGAATTCGCTAGTCTAATGAAATCAGAATTTGAGATGAGCATGGTAGGAGAACTCTCTTTCTTTTTGGGATTTCAAGTCAAACAATTAGAAGAAGGAATTTTTGTCTCACAAACCAAATATGCTAAGGAATTGGTAACCCGATTTGGCCTTGACTCCGGAAGACGAGTCACTACTCCAATGAGCACTACACTCAAGTTAAGCAAAGATACAAAAGAAGAATGTGTAGATACTCATCTTTTTAGGAGTATGATTGGCAACTTACTTTATTTAACTGCCAGTAGACCTGATATATCCTTCAGTGTGGGAGTTTGTGCTCGTTATCAAGCAAATCCAAAAGAATCCCACTTGACTGTAGTAAAACAAATTATCAGGTATGTTGCAGACACGTCTAACCTTGGCCTCTGGTACCCATATGACACATCTACATTACTTGCTGGATATTCAGATGCCGATTGGGCTGGCAATATTGATGATAGAAAGTCCACTAGTAGTGGTTGTTTTTATGTCGAAAATTATCTGGTAGCATGGCATAGCAAAAAGCAAAACTCTATTTCTCTCTCCACTGCTGAAGCTGAGTACATTGCAGCAGGAAGTTGTTGCGCTCAACTTTTATGGATGAAACAAATGCTCATGGACTATGAAATTCAACAAGAAACAATGAGTGTCTACTGCGACAACACAAGTGCTATAAATATTTCAAAAAATCCTGTCCAACATTCACGAACCAAGCACATAGATATTAGACACCACTTTATTCGTGAATTAGTTGAAAATCACACAATCACACTAGACTATGTCTCTACTGATAATCAGCTCGCTAATATTATGACCAAGCCGCTAGACTCTCTTAGATTCACTAGTCTGCGGATGTCCATCAGACTTTGTGCTCCATAGCAAAATCCTTCTTCTTGGTCTAATAGCACACTCCTCTCTCTTCCCTCTTTCTTTCTCTTAAATTTCTTCTTAGCTTCTTCTTTCACTTCGTTTCATTATTTTATTCTTCATCAAATGAGGATGTCTTTTTCTTCCCCAATCTTTTTCAAGATTTCCTAGGTCCTCCTAATACCCTTATGGCTGTTTGGACAAATTCAAGTGGATAAGAAAATATATCTATTGTTTCTTATGCCTCTTACATCTAATTCCAACTCAGAACAACTCAGCCTACTAAAAAATAAAAATAAAAAATAAAAAAAAATTTGCACTTCCAACACGCTGGCATTTATCTCTTCCCTCCTCTCCTCAATTCCAAACTTGCCCTTATAGCTCCACCACCTCTAATTGCTCAAAAATACCATTCCTTTGAAAGTCAACAATGTAATGATATATGTTGATATGCCATGCTTCCTCATCTTGCTGACTTGATTTGTCACCATGCTGGGCACCATCCCGTATCACCCTTTTCAACTTTGATTTTCTTTTGTTTCTTTCTCTCTCTATGGGCTTTTCCAATCCTTATTTTGTCTTTTCTTCTTGAACTCAAATCTGCCACCTTTGATCCTCTTCTTTTCTCTTGTCCTACACGTCTCACCTTACTCCATACCTTTTCCCCTGCTAGACATCTTATCCCATGCTGCTCTTTGACTTCTTTCCCTTCTTTCTTCTCCATTTAAACTTCTTCTCCAGTGTTTCCCACGTTCCTCTCCCACTTCCCAGCTTCACTCACATCCAACTCCTAGACTAAGTCTCCCTTGGCCATGGCCCCAACCCTCAAACGCCCAAGGGCTGCCATTTCCTCCTCTATCTCACACTCTCCTTCTACTATTGGTCCTGATTTGCTGCCTGCTCAACCTCCTCCACTCGGAGCTGCTCAGCG
The DNA here is from genome assembly GCA_035235625.1 of Saururus chinensis. Lineage (NCBI taxonomy): Eukaryota > Viridiplantae > Streptophyta > Magnoliopsida > Piperales > Saururaceae > Saururus > Saururus chinensis. The sequence continues at coordinate 27,931,306 of CP141144.1, forward strand.
TCAACTAAGATTGACCCCTGCTCGCCATACCCGTGTTTAGCTCCACCTTCCATCTGGCCATCCTCGTCCCATTGTTGCTGAACATGCCATTCCACTAGCCCTTGATGCTGAGTTTGCTGAGATCGGCCTCCTTCTCCAGCTGCTCTATCCGCTTCTTTGCTGGAATGGTGCAATCTCTCCCCCCCTCTTGTGCATGCCATGTACCAAGCCATGAACCTTCCAGATGGTTCCCCATTCTCCTTCACTGTCTTCTTGAACAGTTGCCCAACGACCTTTCATGTTGAAGACCTTGCTTCCCTCCTTGATATACTACTCATGTTGGCCCCGATGTGATCATCAATGTCCCCTCCAGCCCAGCCATTCGTGAAGCTGCTGCCTGCCACATTTGCACCACTCCACAATCATGGTCATTTGAAACTCCACTGCCCCTCCATCACCTCCGTCCATTATATTGACTTATGCACACCGTATTTCTCTGAAATGTTTATCCACGCTTTGGTAACCCCTCGGAACTCACCGGGTTCATGGCCACACTTCTCTATCTCATTGGCTCTAGCTGTCGGGTGTGTCTTGCCTCCCTCATAATGGCCCACATTGTCAAGTTTGTTCGTAAGCCCAGCCATAGTGCATTCCCCTTTGGGCATTTGATCACGCACTTGGCTTCTACACGTTTGGGGCTGCCTCTTCCTTTGAGCACGGAACTCCTTCCTCCTAAATCTTTCACTATCCAACAATTCCGAACATTGGGGATGACTCATTTTTTTCTCCACCTTGCAGCCTCTCCCGAGCCTATTGACGTTCCGCTTGAGCTCCCACCACTGGAACCCTTACCAATAACTTCACCTCCACATAATCCACCTCAACAAGCTGCCTCTCCACTCCTCTCCGAGGATGTCCCTTTTGTTGCTGACTTCAACCTCTTTGATTTTCTTCTCCAAAGTCCCGAGCCTCCCTCAAATTCGAGCACCTCCAATGGCTCCCTTGAGCTGGTCCTCTCTCACCTTGAGTCTCTCACTACGGGTCAGGCTACCATTCTCTCCCGCCTTGACTCCTTGTCCTCTGCCCAAGAAGCCCTCCACTCTCAACTCTCTGCACATCTCCCAACACTTGTGCCGCTGTCCGAGGCTCTTTCTGCCCTTTCTCCTTTAGCCTCCACTCTTCCCTCTCATCTTGAGGTGCTCTCTATTGCCCATACACAGTTGGGTGATGTGCTTCGTATTATGCTTGAGGCTCACTCCCTCCATTCTACTTCTCTCTCTCGTGACCTGCGTAGTGACGTTGGGTTGAATTTTGCTGTCCTTTGCAGTGATGTTGTAGCTGAGATTTGCACTCAGCGAGGTGTGCTTAAAGGGATAACCACTTATCTACGAGAACTTATTCTCAGCCTTGGCCGTGTCACCACTCCGCTGGCTGAGTGGTTGCTCCATCTGCAACAAACTATGGAGGATTGCCTCCACCATGTCCCTCGCCCACTACCTTGAGTGGCCTTAACATGGGTGGCCCACATTTTGGATGCGCGCCTATTGCTTCTTCTTGAGCATATCATTTTGGCCGCTTATGTGACTCTACTTATTACATGCCTACGCTGCCTTGCGCCTCCTGTTTCATGAACCATGGAGTTTACTCCAATTTTGCATTCATGTAATTATTGACAATCAGTGTATTCTCATGTATGTAAATTCAATAAAACTCACGAAGTCACATTACTTCATTGTTTTTCATGTTGAAAATGTCATACATGAGCATTGCTTGCTATGTGCTACTTTCTCAACTTTCATGTGTTATCTTTGTCATTTTTCACTGACAAAAAGGGGGAGAACAATATCCCACCAAAATCTTTGATCTTGCAGTAAGCTTTTACAGGAAAAACTCTTCTGATCCAAGCATGAACAAAGGGGGAGCTTACATCCATACAGTTAGGGGGAGCATTTATAGTGTTTTGTAAAACATTCTTATACTTGTATATCTTTTTCTATGCAAAACGAGTGCTTCAAGTGAAAGGTTGTTCTATAGGGTATTTTGTCACAAAAATGACAAAGGGGGAGATTGTTAATGACATGTCAGAAAAATAGTATATTCTCCCACCTAGTTGATTGTCAATTTTTGTGACAAATTTGTGAGTGAGCCCGTGAGTTATTTAGGTGAAGTTGATTTGAAGAGAAGACCACGAGACAACAAACTGAAGCTCCAATTCATCTACAAATTCCATCAAGCTCAAGATTTGGATCAATTACAAATGGCACTCTCATCGTGGCTCTTACATACACTTCTTTTCGCCCCTAGGACCTTATAGTAAATAATTAATTCTCTAGGCTCACTTATAAACCTTTGTCTTACCCACACATGGGTAGTCTTACCCACACATGGGTAGACTCACCCACACATGGGTAGTCCTACCCACTCATGGGTAAGCTCACCCATACATGGGTAGTCTTACCCACTCTTGGGTAAGCTCACCCACTCATGGGTAGCCTTACCCACTCTTGGGTAGGCTTACCCACTCATGGGTAGTCTTACCCACACATGGGTAGACTCACCCACCAATGGGTAAAAAGTATCATCTCTTGACCTCTATAAATACCCATGTCATAGGAAGAGGTGATAACCAAGTAGAGCTAAACCCTCTCAAGTCCCTTAGGCATTCTTGTAGCTTCCCTGCCTTATTTTTGGAAAGCCTTGGGCCACTTGTTTTGAATTTCTTCTCTCATTCAAAGGAATATCAATGGAGTCTCTTTTGAGAGCCATGGAAGAAATTCAAGCTTGATGGTCTTTGGTTTCTTGTTCTTATAGTGTTGAATCTTTAGAAACCATTCCCTTCTACCCGACTCCCTTGGCTTTTGAAATATTTCCTTCCAAAGCCTTGAATTTGTCATAAGTAACCATCCTCCCTTTGGCAATAGCCATAGAAGATTCTCAATGAGGAAGACTATTTGGCCAAGGTTTCCTTCATTTTATGAAAAACCACCTAGAAACCCAAAACCCCCCATTTAATAAGCCTCAGCAATTTCAGAGCATCGAATTAGATCCAAGGTTAGATGTGGGATGGCCAAAGATTGAACACTCTTCAAGAGCACATGTACTACTTGCAAGTGCGAGCTATTGTAAGTGTTCTTAAGATCTCTTCTTCCTAAATTTCTGGTTGGTGGAGTAAACCTAGTGGTTGAAACACCTTGGTGAGAGGGACGGGTTGTGCATAACCCACAGAGTGTGGATTCACTTAAATGTATGTACGGTTACCGGTGAACCAAGGAAAACCGGGGTTTGTAAATGGTTGTGGGATAGCCGAAACCCTCACTTAGTGGATTTCAGAGGTGCCTTGGATTAGGTGCTCTGAGAGTGGATGTACCCGTCTAAGCAAGTGCTTGACGGCGAACCACTATAAATCTCTTTGTGCATGATATCTTTATTTGTTTGATGTTGTGATGACTTTACATATCTAACTTCTCATCACTTGAGTCCTTCTCTCTCACCTTTGTGCATTCTAAATATGAATATTTGTCTTCACTGAATGTACACACGATTGATTTCTTTTGTCTTTGATCATCATTATCATGTTGCGTGGAATTAAACTTACAAGTAACTTTTAAGTGGTTGTCGTATTCACCCCCCCCCCCCTCTAGGACTCTCTCTCCTTAGCGTACTTTCACTAGATAGCTTGAAAACATGAATCTTGAATCTATGTAGCATGTTAGGATAGTTTTAACATGTTATGTAGATACTAAAAATTTTAAATTGGAATTTTGAAGTATTTGTCCATTCATGTTATGTTTGTTTATGTTTGTAATGAAGGGACATGGACAAGGAATATGAAAATGGCAGATAGACATGGAAAACCCAATCTCCGTGTCCATTTATGTATGTGGACCCCTGTTTATGAGAGGGCAGAGCAATAAAAAATATAATTTATTCTTTTTGAGTGGTAATGACCACATATTGAGGGGAAATAGCAACACTCTAGAGTGACACCTAAAAAAAACTTTAGAGGAAATACAAACGTAGAGAAAGGTAATGCTTGTGGAGATTAAAAATGATTCCTTAAATAAATTTGATTATTTGTACACAATAAACAAAATCCCGACAATTATCTACTATTAGAATACACTTTAAATATTCCTAATGCAATAGAGGGTGACCCTAAAGCCAATTGCCCTAATCAAGTAAATAAATGACTCATTCCATAGTTTTAGGTGTTGACAAAGACATAACCTACCAAATCCGCACAACAAATGATAATATCAAAGAAAAGAAAACCAAACCTTCAATATGCAAGAAAACCTCGTTAGTGTGTGATGTTAATTTGACAACAATACCCCCACACCCCGCACCAGCTAGGCTTTGGCCTAGCCGGCTAGATTTGCGGGCTTGGTGTGTAGGCCAAGCCAGGCCACCTTTCATGGACAATGGCCCATAAGAAGAGAGGGTTGAGCTAGGCTAGCCCTCCCAATTTGGTCCACCTAGTCATATGCCTGAAATTTATATATATTTTGTGCACCCTTTTACTTTCTTTGTTAGCGTAGAATTAGGACAATTTAGGATTAAGTAGGGTTTATTTATGTTAGGGTAGAAATTAGTATTTTATTTAATTATTAATTAATTCAGGCAATATTAGTACTTTGACATATATTTGAATAAAGGCAAGATTTTATTTTACAAACCACATGTCTAAAATGTGACTTTTTATATTTTATAGGTATGATGCGCTTCTTGATGCACATGGATGACATGCGAGATAATCACAAGATGCTAACCATGCCTACAAATGATCTAGACAAGTTTTCATATTTACAGATGCATTGAAATGTGCATGACCAAGGAGGCCTCAAGCAATTAGTTGGGTAGTTCTATGTTGCAACACTTGATGGGATTAAATAAAGTTTACTCCATATTAAAGCTTTCAAAATAAGAAAATATAAGATTCTGAGTAAGATTGTAAGAGTATATTTCTAAGCAAGACGGTAAGCATATATTTTTTTGCAAGACTATAAGCATATATTGTTTAGTAAGACTGTAAGTGTGAGAATTTGGGTAAGATGGTATGAGTAAGAATGTAAGACTATTTTAAGTAAGACTATAAGTGTAAGAATTACATGAGTAAGACTATAAGTATAAGAGCATGTGTAAGTAGGTCAAATGGTATGTGTATGTGCATGATTGTTATATGATACGACTCTGATGTATGTGTATGCATGTATGCTTCATGTTTGAGTTGAATGAATGCATCTATATATAAACTTAAGAGTTCATTGTTTAGATTTACCCTAGTGAGTATAAAAATACTTATTTTCTCTCTTTTTTTAGCCCCAATGGTCAGAAGGCTTTTGTAGGTATGTGACAAAGAGCTTCTAAAGATGGATGCTAATTTCTATGGGTGGATTGAATTCCATTGGCTTAGGTATACTCTTTCATTCACTGTGAGCCTTTATTTTTGCCCTAACCTGATGTATGGGTTAGATAAAAATTAAGGTGTTTATACTTTTTTGACTTGTAATTTGGATTTGTGGACTGTTTATAGGATTTGTACTCAGGGATGCTAGGAGAGATTTGTATTTAAAGCCTATGATTATTGCAATTTATTTCATATATTTATTTTTGAGTAGAGACTGAGAAGTTTTAGTTTGATTGTACGATGTTTGATTGAAAGAAAAAAATTTGTATAGGAAAAATTGATTCGTGATATTTTAAAATATAAAATTGCTTTCATAGGTTTCATATTTCATCATTTTCTTCATTTATAGTTGTTATATTACAAAAAGTTTCTGTGAAATTTTAAGAAAATGAGTTGAAAAATCTCATGCATTACATGTGTTGCCATGTACGCTTAATTAAACGAGTCATCAGCATCAACCTCACTTTTTTTAACATTGCATTCTCACTTTCAAACCTATTTGAGCTAAGTGTTCCATATCTTTTGCTTGAGAATGAAACACTGACCCAGTAATTTGCACCAATCTTATCAAGCCAAGCATATGCCTCTGAATTATGTTCTTTTATACTATAAATTGTGTTATCATACACATTGTATAAAAGTTTCGGTGGCCACATGGAGCTAATTGTTTAGGTAGTTGTCTTTAAATTTGTTTAATATATTAGTTGCCATGTGATGGATTTAATATGTGGTGTATAGAGTAAAATAATTGCTTCGTAACATTTGTCAAGCCCTTTATTATATCACAAACAATTGTGTCCAATTTAGTTGGAAGATCTGAAAATAAATAATCCTTTAGCAATTCAAGAAAATATTTAAACTTTTTCTCACACTCATTCTTGACCATTGCAAATGTGATGTAGAGCATATTATTGTTCCTATCTAGTGCAATTGATATCAATAGCTGATTAGGATACTTTCTCTTCAAGAAAGTCGCATCTAAGGTTAGCAATAACCTCAATGTTGTTTTGAAAGCTCTTGCAACAAACCCAAATATTTAAAATACTCTTTAAAATTGCAACCCCTTAAAAGTCCAGAAATATCACATGATAACTACTACACTACTAGGATGAATCATTACTATCTTGATGTTGTATGTAAGAAGTATGCAATATGATTCATCCGGTCCCCATTAATTATCACATAGTGCTTTACTTGCATAAAAAGATTTGTGGTAGTCAACATTGAACCTTCTTACACGATATGTTAACAAAACATACTATAGTAAAATTGATATTATAAACATCATGTTCCTAGTAACGCAGCATGTTAACAAGGTGTATTTTGTAAAAATGGACTTTATAAGCATAGTGTACCCAATACACGTTAGGTTAACAAGTCATATTTTCGTAAACATGACTTTATAAATATCATTTAAGCAAATCCACAATATGGAAATTTTATATAATAATAACTTAAGAAGGTGTGCCTTACTTGAGTGCTAGCATTTCTTGTAGTTTGCAATTATACCCTGGTGCTTAGAAATATATGTAGCTATGTTTTTTAGTGTAACATATATGAAATCTTTAAATAGGCCATAACATTTTCTCACAATCCAAAGGTGAGACGATAAAGGGTGGCCAATTGGCTTCATTTGCATTCCACACACATGGTCAGGCACTAACCTTATCATAGTCACATTATCTTCTATGTTAGATACCTTCCAAGTCATTGTTGATATGAAGCCTTCCGACGATCCCCAAATCCAAGTCTAGGCTGTTGGAATAGGTTTTGCAGCGGATCACCAAATCTTGGCGATCTTCTCTATCTAATGAATGAGGAGTTTGCTTTGAAATTGTCTGCCCTGCACTTCAACAAGTAGATTGGTACAATATAAACCTCTGGTAAAATGCCCCCTCGTCTAAGTACCTCTTGCAAGACTCGTCGGAGCACTTTGTAGCATATGTATTCTTATTCTCATCCACAACCCGATATACAAAAATTTAGCTTTCTTGTAAGGTCAATTAAAACCCTCTTTATAGGTACTAAGCTTTGGAACTTTGCACTCAATTGAAGTAGATTTTGATAGTCCTTTGGTTACAAAGTAGTCGTCATTATATTGCCCTCACCAATATTTAGTTCTAACAGGTTGAGATCATCAACCGCCGCCCATTCTGCCTTGGCCTTGATGTCAATATTACTAGGTACTTCATTGTGTCCAAATTCTTCATAGTCAAATATACTTTTCATGTCAATTATGTCATTCTTGTTTTATTGCTCATCATCCCACACTTCTTAAAATTCTAGCTTGTTGGCATTTTTAGGGTTGTATGGGAGATCATAATTATCAAATGAAGTCCTTAACGCTCCCATTGTTGGCGACATTTCTTCAAATTTAGTGTGTGCCTTTTGTAATAAGTTCTGTAGACATTGGAATGTAGAACTCTCTCAGTTCTCCTAATAGGCAATAGATATAAACGTGATAATAAATATGTAATATCCCACAACTTTGTCTATTTGGTTACTAACTTTTAATATTTTATCATGTCATTGATGGAACAATATTCATATAAGTCATGTTATCATATCTACGCTAACACGAATATGTGAGATATTGCTTTTTTATTTGCATCAATAATTATGCAACGTCATCAGTATCTCATTTTTCCTAAACACGATGGTTTATATTAATGTGTTTTTGAGAACACAATAAAGTGTAATATCATGTAATCTATAATTCAACGTTACCTTATTATTTCATAAGTGAATGGTGCATGATTGTTTCCTGTCTAAAATCCACCATTCATGCTGGGTAAACTAATACTACTGGTGATTTATTCACAATCTGGTTCCTTTCTACTAATAGTGATTTATTTCCATTGACAGCCTCATTCATCTTCGCATACAATGATAACACTTATTTATTTATTTTTTAATTAATAAAAAATATTAATTATAAATTTTTATCATCTTTTAATTTATATATAATGAATAATTATGAAGATGAAATCAAATACTTTAAAGTCACATTATCATTTATGGTAGGTCTTTCATTTACTTGTGTAAGTAGTTTGTCTAACCTCACCCAGGGGATCAATATTCATCAATCATACATTTTCACCTATATATACGCTATCATTTGTTACCTTTTTATGGTAATATATACAAATATCAATCATATTAATTAAGCTAGTTTAAGGGTCCTTCAATTGGTCGAAATAAAGCCTTTTTTAACTGGTACAATTTTTATAGTTTAAAATAATAATAAAAATTGTTGCTTTTACCATCTCTATGGGACTCACTCATGATTCAATGCCGATTATCTCCTGCTGGCAAACTCAGCCTCACCACCAATCATTCCTCTTCACTCAAATAGTGCCTCATTATTCATTTATGAGGATCTCTGTGTGAGGATTGGTTGTATTTAAACTTAAGGACAGTTTCGTCCTACCTTAAGTGATACAACATTTAATATTAAAAAGGATGGAATATGAAAATTTGGCATCCGCCGGGTAATATTGACAAATCTCTTAAAGTTAGGTAAGTGCGTCACTTTGTGAGAAAGAATTAATATAGAAGTCAGATACAATCGAATGGAAAGAGCATCCATAATATTTTTCATTAAGAAGCAAAGTCACACAAGGAACTTCGACACGGGTCGGTATTTGTTTAGGCAAAAGAGCCCCACATGGAACTTACAACAAACCAGTATCAAATAATATTACTTGCATGTGAGCATGAGTTCCGCTTTAGAAGTTCTTGAATTGAATCCAGAAGATCAATAAATAGTTGTATGAAGCAATATAACCAATTTTCTCTAAGCCTATGGATACTTACAAAATGCCTCGTTTTTTATACATAAGAACAATCTCTCATACGCTAAAGCCATTTTAGGAGCCGTGAACATGGAGGTGGCATACGTTTGACATGCCCTCCCTCTCTCAGCCAGCCTCTTTGGCCCTTCTTCAACCACCAACTCCAGTGCTTCTAGCAAGGACTCCACGTTGGGCGTGAACGTGAAACCGAACTCATCGTTCACAACAATCGTCCCTTTGATGCTTGGGAACCTGGTGGCCAATATGGGCTTCCCACACAACATGGCCTCCATCAGGGTCAGATCAAGACCTTGGGGCCTCAGTGTAGGGTTAACAAACGCGTCAAGTGAGTTGTAGAAAGCCCTCAGCTCAGTTGGGGGAAGAGCCCCCAAGGCCAGCACTTGTGGTCCTAGTTCTTTGTACCTTTGTTCCCATGGCCCAGTTCCAGCCACTAATAGGTAGACTCCAGGGTACTTAGATATGAGCTTTGAGAAGGCTTCATATAGCAAGGGATGGCCCTTGTCCTTCACTAGTCTCCCGGAGACTCCCACCACTAGGCTGGCGTTCTCCGGCACGCCGTAACGGATCCGGAACTTCTGGCCCAGCCTTGCATCTGGCCTGAAAGATCGGTCGTCGATTCCGTTGAGGATGACATGAACTCTGCCCTTAGGGATCTGGTAGACATCTCTCAGCATCTCCCCACTGCTATCACTAATGGCCACATGATGGGCATAGCTATGAAAGAATCTAATTTCCCCCAGTATCCTCTGCACCACTCCATTGAGGCTGTTGTTGACGTCAGGAGACATGGGCTCATTGGGTTTACGGATGAGGTCTTGGTAGATCTTGGAGTGCAGTGCCTCTAGGGCAAACCCATGCCATGAGACCACCAAGTTTGGGACAGACCGGGCCAGCCAGTGGGGAAGGGCCACGCTCTCAGAATGCACCACATCGAACGGTTCATGTTTGTTATCGGCCTCGTATCTGGCCCACGCCTCGTGGTAGTCCCACCGGCCGTTGGACCCTCCGAGGAAGTGAAGGTTGGGGGACCCTGTACCAGAGCTCCCATTAATCTCCCTGAGGCTTCCTTGCTGCGACCCAGATGTGTAGACATGGATGTTGTGACCACGTTGAGCAAGTGCACCATGCAGCGTCAGAGCATGCCTCTCCATGCCGCCTGGGCTGGCGCTCAAGGGCCATTTCCTAGAGAACACTGCCACCTTCAGGGCAGCCGGCGGCGGCCGGTCGTCGACAGCAAAGAGGCTGTTCCACGCGAATTCTGCCGTTCTGAGGTCACCGGACCATGGCCGGCTAATTGTGGCAAAATGAGAGGAGTGGCATAGAGATAGAGAGGATGAAGGGGTGTGAAGGAGAAGTAGGGTAGGGATTGACAGGCTGATGAGGAAGAGAAGAGTGGTGTTGACATAGGTGAGAGAAGGGAGAAGCTTCTTTGCTTTGGTAGCCATGGCAGAGCTGGGGGAAGAGCTTGCATTCACATACGCCCTCACCCTCTGTCCTGGAGCAATTTAAGCAAAATCTGGTCGAGGTTGGCCAGGAGAGAGGCGAGAGAGAGAGAAAAGTGAGGGGATTGGACACGCATTTAAGCACGTAAAAAAGCTGGCTGTGCGTTTCCTGGCCAGTTCTAATTCCACGAACTTCTTGTGGGTCAAACACAAGTTGGTTTGGTTTGGATCCATCTGATGGCCGAATTTGATGAGGAGGTGACCAGAGCTGTGGCTACATGCTATTTGACCTAACTCCTCAAGATGTGGGCTCCAAAGTTGAAGGCTAACATGTCAAAACTTAGGTTCGAAGACCCGGACCAGCCGGATCAGCGGCAACCAAGCTGGTAACTTTTCAGGGATTCACATGGGATCCCCCATGTGGCCATGTCCAGGTTAATGCTATATTCCTCTATTCCATGTTTGTCTTTATCATATGTATAGGTGGGGTCTGTTTTTGCTTATATTATATGAGAAATTATTAAGTATATTTATACGTAATCAATCCGGATTAGACATGCCTAAATCGATTTTGATCATATGAGTCCGCGAATGACAGCATGCGTTTACATGGATTCGTATTATGCATAGTTCTTCACTATGCATAACGTATATACCTAATAGTTTTTCTTCTTACATAAACTTGAAGAACCTTCCGGTGTGTGAAAGAGTCCACATCAACCATTTCTGTTGACGCGTGCAAACCAAGGGAATGGCACGTGTTCGAATTTGACAAAAGAGGGTGTCTGATATTGATGAAAAGGGTAAAAGTAGAGTTTGAGTAATATTTGTGTGCACTCAACCTGAGCACCGTTTGAGATATTATAATGTAATAAATATGCTATAAACTATTATATTTTAAATTTTTTTAACAAAATAAATTTAAATTTTTAAAGAACACTAAACAAAATAGATATGAACTTTTAAGGAACACCAAATATATAGAGGGGTTTGTTGTAACATCTAAAGTAGACCTACACACATGTGAGGTTGGTGCCTCCTGTAAACAAATGACTATGTTTACCTCGGATGCTTTTTCTCCTTTTGGTAGGATAATAATCTAGTATGGCCAAAATACAAAGATCCACTGCTAGTTCTGCCCTCGCCGGCTACTAGAGTTCCAAAGAGAAACCTTTCAACCTCACTGTCCTCTCCCGGATGCTTCCCTCTCCATCACTCTAGATGGGCTCTATGCTCCACATGGCATTGTCGCCCTACACATGCTCCTGCCCATTCGTGCCTTACAAGCTCTCCTTGCTCCACACATTGTATCCCTCTTACATTGTAATTATAGAAGTTAGAAGCCCAGAAAAAACCCGCAAAAATTAACAATGGTTTGAAATTGCAAAAGTTTCTCTTCTCGTCTGGAAGTTATGCTGTGTCTGGAAGTTTTGTTGTACAATCATTTCCAAATGGGCAGGGTAGGACTTTGGTAAAGTGTATTTGTGGCCTAGGAGAAGTACAGAATAGAAGCATGCGAAGTAAACAAAGACCAAATATCAAAAGGCAAATAAGTAGAATACCAAATAACCAAACAAATGTCGCATTATCAATAATATGACTAGCACATTACAGTGTGAACAATGACACGCTAAACTAAAATTGATATGCCCATTGCTAACATGACGCATATCACATCGTGTTTTCAAAGATACGGTAATTAATAAAGTCGTACACTACAACAAAATATACTATTAGCGACACAACAATGAACGTTGCTAAAAACTAATAATAGCGACAAAAAAAGCATCGCAAAAAAATTTACTATTAGTGACGCTTAAGATTAAGTGTTACTAAAAGTCATATATTAGCGACGTTTAATATTAAGCGTCGCTAATAGTGAATCTATTAGTGACGCATAAAATTGTGACCTCCTCCCTTCCTCCCCTCCCCCCCCCTCATTTCTTGCCATCGGAGGAGGGGTTGCCGGAATCCAGTTCCCCCACCGGATTCCGGCACCCCCCCTTCCTCCCTCTCCTCCACCCCCCACCCCCCTCTTTCACTGCCTTCGCCGGAGGAGGGGGCTCCGGGTGCCAAAATCCGGTTCCCCTGCCAAATTCCAGCACCCCACGACCTCCTCCCTCCCTGCCGCCCTCCTCCCTTCCTCCCCTCACACCTCTGGGGACTGGATTCCAACGCCTCACCATCCTTTGACACCCTCTCTCTTCTTTGGTGAGCCTAATGGCCCATTGGGGATTTTTTTAAAAATAAATTATGTCTTTAGCGATGCATATAAAAGTGTCTCTAAAGGTCACTTTATTGTGTTGCTAATATTATATTATTAATGATGCATTAAATAAGTTTTTTTAAAAGTTTATTTTATTAGCAACATATACACAAACGTTGCTAATAAAGACTTATTAGAGAAGCATAGTGTTATACATCACTAAGAAGTTTTTAAAAAAAAATTAAAAAAATAATTTTTTATTAGCAACGTATAGATAAACATCACTAATAATTACTTATTAGCGATACATAGATTTATTCGTCGCTAAAAGGTAATTTTAATTTTTTTTAAAATAGTTTTATTAGTAGCGACATATACAATAACATCGCTAATAACTAATCATTAGCAATGCTAGAAAATAAGCGTCAATAATAATTAATTAATAGCGATAAATATTATACGTCACTAATATGAACTATTTGTGACGCTTTTTGTTATACATTGCTAATAGGCAATAGCGACGACACTTTTTGTGAAAAGTCCTTTTTGCTGTAGTGGTGTCATCACACATACAATTTTTCATAACTTAAAAAGATAGGTATTCATGTGCCTTGATTCAAATGAGTAGGTAGGCAAGAAAAGTCAAGAAGTCAAATCCGACCCAAGTTGGACTGTATATGTGAGAACTATTTATCTGTAATGGAAATTTTCACAGTTATTCTTCGGTTATCCGATGGAGAAAAGTAATATATTTACCATTCCCAATTTTCACACTTATATCAAGTTATTCGACTGAGAAAACATATTTATCAATCACAATTTTTTCTCTATGAGCATGATCTCGTCAGCCACCAGATAAACTCCTAAAAATAATTTTGTAGACTTCAGCCTCCAAAAAAATTTTAGCCTCCAAAATGTTTTTTGCCTCCATTGGACATTAATATCATGTCTGATTATGACCCTTCAAAAAATGGCATTGTCGGTTTAGTAATATCAATATTGAAATGCTCACCTTCTAAACGGATAAGAGGGTGGGCATTGCTAACAAATAATAGGGTGAAATGACAATCTTATTTGACATGCCCTCTCATCGCTCTTCAACAACGTCCTTCTTACTCATCTAGAAGGTTGGCATTACCATTAACCCTTATTAACCACACGGTGCCATTTCTCCGCTCACCGAAGCCATTTTTCAAAGAGTAATAATCGGGGATGGTTTCAAAGTACCAATGGAGGCAAAAAACTTTGGGAGGCCAATGTCCATGAAATGGTTGTAGAAGTCTATCTGACGGCTAACGAAATTGTGCTCGTGAAGAAGAAAATGTGATCAGGTTTTTGTGGGTCTTTAGTAAATAAATTGTCATTTCATAGCTCCTAAGTAATAGATATGTCTTTAGAAGATCTAATGGCTAAAAAGAATGTGCTCATTCCCAATAAATTGTCCTAACCTAGTCACAAAGATTGTTCATCATGATGTTGGAAAAATCTGCCTTGGCCACTTCAACTGTCGTATAATGGTAGTCTTTAATAGTACCCTTATCATCATTAATTTTAAAGTAACTGTAGAGTCTCTCCCCACCAGTGTTGGTTCTAATCTAAAATTTCTTAGAGCCTTTTATGTTTAAATATGTGTCTACAGTAGTATTATAAAATTTCGTATGTTATGACACGACTAATAAAAAATGCATAGCAATGATAACATGACTTGCTATTATGTCATGTTATCTTATCTACGATTATAAACATAGTCATGTTACTGTTAACACAATAAGAATATCAAGTTTCATTTATTGTGTCATCACGTTTAAACCATCATCTAATAAACAAGTCATTGGAAACATGAGTAGGTTATTATTGTGTATATAATGACATGACATTATGCTTATTCTAGTTGTTTTGTCTTCTACCTATTTAGTATTCTAGGAATATTGGTTTTATGGTACTTTGGTTGTTTGATCATTCTGCAGTTTGGTGTTCCGTTGTTTGCTACGAGAATATGAAATTTACAAACCTAAATATGAAAAAAACACAATAAAATACCAAGATTTGCTTGCGAAGTACCAAACATAAGTTGTAAACTACCAAAGATGGAACAAACATACTAACCAATAAACATTCAAAATCACATTTATACACATTTTTTCGTTTTGGCCTTTTAACATTTTGAAATGGACATAGAAGACTTGATAGAAAGCTCATAATAATCTTCTCATAGTAAAAAAAGGAAGCCCAAGATACGGTTAGTCAAGGCCTATAAACCAAATATTTAAAAAAAAACAACTATAGTTCCACTATTCCAACATCATGAATATCTAATGAGCTTCTATAGTTTTTACTTCTCAGCTATTAGCTCATAAAAATAATCTTAGTCGTACTTCAAAAGAAGATGAAATTAGGCATAAATTCAATCATAAATGATAAAAATAACAAACATAAATTAATTGCAAACCATTAATGAGGAAAAACCCTACTTAGAAATTGCTCAAACTGGCAACTTTTTCGTCAACCCAACATGATATAGCCCAGATCGTTTAGGACTCACAGAAGCTACCTACAATAAACTATAAAAAAATAAGTAAATAAATGGGCAAAGTCTATTTGAAAGCCAAAACACACTGACTGGACAGTGAGAAGATGACTAGTCTGGATAATTCGTTGGAGGAAACAAAAAGAGAAGAAGAATCAGAATAAGGGCGTGCTGGGAACAAGGTTTCCTACTCCTTCACCGTGTGGCAAGAAATCACCATTCTAGTCCCTGTCAAAGGCACCTCCCTTCTCAGTAGAGTGTCTCTTTACTGTTTTTCATTGTTCTGGTGGAGCTTCTTGCCTCTCGCACCATATGTGTGGAGCCAACATATTTATAAATGAGAAAATTGTGACACTTAGACCTGAAAATCAACATGAGCTCGGGGTTCGGAAAATAAAATTAGAGTAATTTAATTTTTAATAAAAACCAAAACATACGAATCAACTAGGAGCAGCAGATTTTGTGTGCGAGAATCGTATCGTACCTCTACGCACTACAGAACTTTAACGTTTCATTGTATAGGCCAGAACAAACCTAATTTTTAACTAATTTGGATCAGACCAATGTTGCATTGCCATTGAATGCCTACGTATGTATTAGATAATATTTTTTATATTATTCCAATACGATCGGATCTAAATGTAATTTTGCCTAATAATAGCTACTTACATTCAGCGTCACAAAATCGTATAAGTTAAAAATACATATCTTTATATCTGAATAAATTGTCTAGAATAAGACGGAAACTTATAAATCATTGGAGTCAAACAGAAGCCAATAAATCATTGGAATCACACCTCTCACATAGGTGAGCAAAATACTAACAAAATCACATAAGCTACTCTATTACTGTCATGCCCCGACACCTGCCCGACCCAAGCTAAACCCGGTCTAAGGGACGGTCAAAGCACATTGGGGCAACAAGGTATTAAAATTGTGGAAGACTTGACCCCTCTAGCGGGTAAATTACACCTATGGAGTTATGCACCGTTTAATCTTTGTGCAAGAGAAATAAGTGAAAGTATAAAGGACTATAACTTTGAAACAGTTCTCAAGTCTCAACCCACAAACTTAAAACAATAAGCAGACAAACATGGCTCAAATCATAAAGTCATAAATATGTCTAAAACCACAATGGCTACAAAAGTCTAGAACAAGATCAACCAAACATAATGTTCTAACAACATAGCATAATAAATCAAAAAACATAGTAGCGTCTCTAGACATCCACGCCTACTCCAAAGCACTCGCCAATAGTTCCTCATAGAGAGGATCTTGATCAACTACATATCGCACCATGCAGCCCCAAAACAGAAAATACATAAAAAAAAACTGGGGTGAGTATAAACTCAGTAAGGTTTGCATATGGAAATGGTACTTCAAAAAAACAACCATGACATATCAACATGGTCTATCAGATCTACATAACATATAATATCCCATTTCTAATTACTTTCCTTATAATAACCATACTTATAAGTAATTATCCTACGTACAATTATCTCAAACACCCTATTCATAGCATGAATAATCACATTATAACATAAACATCTATCTTGCATGAAAAATGTCTCTAGCTGTCATGACCTGAATTTTTAAAAACCTTTCTAAAATCGCATTAACGGTAGTCACAAATTTTTTTTTCTTAAATACAAAACAAATCATTCGATTAAATATTCAAGTCATGATAAATGGGGTTCACAAATATGAATATTAAATCATATGATATTATTATACGTCTCAAAATTCAATAAGAATAGTTCATCCATCTAAGTACAAGTTCGTCAACCATCTAAAAATAAATAAGTAAGTTGACTCTCAAGCTAATAAAACACTTATGTACCGGAGTTGCAAGCATATAAAAACTTCTTCTTGTGCTCACTTGTTTTGGTCTTATTCGTCGTCGCCTGGAGAATCTGCAATTAACCAAACTAAGCAACCACAACAACAGCAATGTAATATCTCCTCCTTCAAGAGAAGAGCTTCCATAAGGACAAAAGATTTTATTAATATTTTTTGGATCAGACCAACATCACCCAATATTAGTTTCCTACGTATTCATCATACAACATCTTCAATGTTTCCAACAAGATCGGATCCAGATGTAGTTCTACCTAAAAACTACACCATACTAAGAAGCATATCACCCATGCAATGCTTGAGTATTTTAAAAAACCCTACCTTTTTTACAAGTCTTTTAATCGTTCCACTTATCTAATTAAAAAATAATATCAAACAATATTATTAATTATCTCTCAAGCCATTGTTCGATAATTATTACTAACAAATTTTTATTCACTTAGAGATATCTCGCCCGTCGAGAAATCTCTAGACATAGGACTCTTAACATGTAGAACATCAATATAGAGTGACACATGTAAAGTAATATACAGAGCACTGAATATAACATAGCTCAAAAACATGGGCTGACCATTAACCAATAAAGACCAACACAATGTAAAAAACAATAGACACCATTCAAGAAACAATGCACTAATTATGACACGAAAATATTGACTCCCGCACAAAGGAGTAATTGTATGCTAACAAAAATCCTAACATCTCTAGAGATCCACTTGGATCAGCCATGGGCCTAGAGATGTAGGTATCAGCTCTGCTCATGGACACATTAGCCGGAGGTAGATGAGTCTTCCATGATGCTCAAAAACCTAGTTTGTGCATTTGCAGGGATCCATTGTCCCAATGAAGCGGAGATCACGAAGGTCTAAAAGATTACCGCCATGGCTATTATCAAAAATCCTAGCATCTCTAGATATCCACTTGAATTAGCTACGGGCCTAGAGATGTAGGTATCAGCTGTGCTCATGGACACACTGGCCAGAGGTAGATGAGCCTTCCATGATGCTCAAAAACCTGGTTTGCACATTTGCAAGGATTCATCATCCTAAAGGTGCCGAGGCCACGAAGGCCTAAATATTTGTCATGGCTATTACTGTGAACTTAAACTTTGCCTCAAAGAGCATCCCATAACCACCTCGGTTCATTAACAAAGGTAAAATTCTATGTCAGGGCCCCATTCACTCCATAAAGTGGTCCAAACCCTAAAGAGGGTATTTTAGTCAGTATCTTGATTAGGTGTTCTTCCCCCAATCCAACAACGACCAAAATCTCTTGATTAGACTTTATTAACCTCAATTTACTGATATAATTTAGCACAACAATAATAAATGCAAGCATCAGAATAATCAACATATATAATATGCGGTCACACAAGTGCATAAATAATAAACAAAGGCCCGTTGCACTCATTTGTAGAGCTAGGGCACAGTGAATCCAATCCCAAGAGTGTAAACAACTCTAATTTATCACGCAAATTATATATATGATACTCTAGTTGATCGATGTACTCAGTTGTAGACATGTATAATTCGTTGGCTTAAACCCTCAAAATTAGGGTTCTTCCCCTTATTTTTCGTGACACTGTGACCTGTCAAGATCTTCGTGTCACTTGCTAGTCACACCCCTTCCTTTTGAAGTCATTTAACATCAATAGAGCATACCCTAACACTTGGTAGTTAGGTTATTAATTTTTGCATAAACGAAACATACTGCCCTTAAGGGCATTAGGGTAATTCTACCACCTAGGGTATGGTACTCTCCCTTAGGTCATTTGGTCATCTTACTACCCTTTTATTTATTCTAAGTCATTATCCTCTTAGGTGGCTCCACTCTCAAACTGTAAGGACTCTCATTTTTTAACCGGTTTATTTTAATGTTATTTATCGGTTAATGTGTGGTTTACGCTTTTTCTAATCTAAATTCTAAAGTTTTCAAAAATAAATGGGATTTCTAAAGGTTTTAAGCAAAACTAATTCTACATTTATGAATTTTAAGTAAATTTTAGTCAATTCTAATTTTTTTAGGATTTTTTAAATTTTTTACTAATTTTTCAAAAATTAGGGTTTGGCGAGACCCCCCTGTGGGCCCTACCGACGAAATTAGAATTTTTAGACCAAAATACCCCAGACATCAACTAAAGCTCATACAAAAATTTTCAAAATTTTGTAAGATCTAATTAGTGCTCAAATTTGTAAAATACATATTTTTAGCCCAAAATTTATTTACACCCCATTAGTTCATTAAGTGTACCCCAAGCTCTACTATAAAAGGAAAAGGGCTGAGCCATTTCCATTTTGGGAATAGACTGGGAGGAGGTGATTAAGGCCTAGTTCCCCAATTAGGCCTGGATTAGAAGGGATTAAGGTATGTTCTTCCCTAATTAAGCTTAAACCCTAGATCTCTCCTAATCCATTCTTAATCCAACATTTCTCTTTTGATTTGATTCGATTTCAAGCATCAAACTCATTGATTTACTCCCTTACTTCAAACCCTACTTATCAAAATTCGTTTTTATGCTTAACAAACCCTAGATCTAAGATTTATTTAAGGTTTTCAATGTTAAACCGATTTTTAATGGAGTTCAACTTAAATACTATATTTTTGGAAGGTTTCCAAGAAGGGTGAAGGTCAAATCCGAATCTAAACAAGTGACAAGGTAATGGGTCTTCAAATCTCAGTTTTCTTATGGTAAAATCTCAATTTTTATGGTTTATTTGGAATGGGTTTGTTTGATTTAGTGTTTTAATGGTGGGATTAGTAAATGTTAATTTCTTGTTCCGATTTCTTAGGGTTTTATTTTATAATGGTTTAGATTAGTGTTCTAGAAGGTTTGATGAGTTTTTGATAATGTTTGGTACCATGGATGAAGATTTGAGGGTGTTTTCATGGTATTTCGGTTTTGAAATTCGAAATGAAGAAGAAGGTCAAAACTGCTATATTGGCGATCGAACGGCCTACCAAGGCGATCGATCGACAACACTACAGTTTTGGCAAATTTACAGTATAGTCGATCGAACAGCCTCGCAGGGCGATCAAACGGCTACACGGCAGTTTTTGCTATTTTTGAAACTTATGCACATTTTAATGTTTTGCTCCATTTAATGATTCTAATGGTCATGGGAGGTGTATTATGATAAAATTAGGCTATTGGAGGTGTAGAATTGATGATGAAAGTGTATGGATTGTGTTTAGGTGTTGTCTTGTGACATCATATTATGTTGATAATTATACATGTTGATGTTGAAGTACCTTAAATTTGTGAATCTTGGAATTCTTATGAATAGAATATGTTTCCAACAGGGATATTATGTGGAAAAATGGTGAGATGTGTTCTCTCATAATGAGGATGGCTTATGGGTAATGGATGTGATCATGATGTGGCTTAATGAATGGAAGAATCATGATTGTGGGAGTGAATGTTTGATTTCACATGGATGGATTTAATCCTTATAGTAGATTTTGTTTTAATTTCAGTTAGGAATTATTGTTTTGAATGTGTTCAAGCATGTGTAAATTGTCTTATGAGTTTATGTCAAGCATTGGGCATGTGCTTAAATATGCATAAACACACACATATAGGGAATTTACTATGACATTGTAGTTAATTATGCCTTGATTATGATGCATGAGGAGACTAATTGGGAGCACATTCCATGTGTTGGAACCCACGTAGGTCTTGCTCACGGATGTATCATGTTATCATGCATCATGGATCGGTGTTTATGGATGAAGTTTTATCGATGTTTAACCGGAATTAATCGATTATGTGCAATGCTTGAGATTGTGTGCTAAATTAATCGCTCAGTGAATTAATCGAAACTTGGTTGGTCCGAAAGGACATGTTTTCGATTTAAGTTCCTATGGGAACGTGTATACTCCCCAGGTTGAGTCTAGAGAAATGGAATTATGTGGGGACAAGTTGTGTACTTGTCTTGTGGATTTGAGATTATTATGAGTGTCATCTGGACCCTGAGAATCCAGAGTAGTATGCCGTGTACACCCACTACCATGTGTTCTAGGGTTCCCTGTGTGGGAATTCGAGCTCTCCCCTCCACAGGAGATATCCCTAGGCAAACACCCTTGCTCTAAATTCTCTGTGTGAGAATGGGACATCCTTGGCCAGGATCATCTAGGGCGAGCAGCTTTAGAGATTGACAACCCCGACTCTTTTACATTTCCTGTGTGGAAATTTGACCGTGTCTTGCCTTTGTGGCCTTGACTGTGTCCTGCCTGTGTGGCAATGCTTGTGTTTACTCCTTGATAGAGGCATTTACCATTTGTATTAATGCAAGTATATTATGAATGTTATGCATGATTGTGTATCATGTGTTTGACATATTTGTTGTGCAGGGGGAATGAATTTGATGTGATATGAATGCATGATCAGAAATGGTGTGGTTGAGACACTATTATGCAGGTTTATGTGATATGAATGCATGATCATAATTAGTGTGAATGAGACACTATTATGCAGGTTTATGTAATATAAATGCATGAGAATGGTGTGAATGAGATACTATTATGCAGGTTTATGTGATATTAATGTAATATCAGAAAGTGGTATAGCATGTTAATCTTAGATTTGATTTGCTTCATTGTCATGTCGTTGTATTTTCTGGTGATTATAGTTATATTCAAAACCATTATTAAGTTTTTATACTCACCCCACTTTTTTGTTTTGTTTTGGGGCTGCGTAGCGTAACACGCAAACGAGCAGGATCCTCTATATGAGGAAAGGTCGGAGAGAGCTTGGGAGTAGTCGTGGAGGCTCCTAGTTTTGCATATTTCTTCGTTTATCTTGTTTTGATGTTAGAACCTTGTGGATGATCCTTGTCTTAGATTTGTGAAATACTATGTTTTAGTTTCTTTAAGACTTGTTTTGGAGTCAAGTATGTGGCTATGAATTATTAGTATGTGGGTTTGTGATTATGGTTTAATTAGAGTTTAACTCTTTTGGTTCTCCCTATTTACTCTTGCTCAAAGTAGTGCGTAAACTTCGTAAATTAGATTACCCGTAGTTGGGGCACAAGTCTTCCGCTATTTTTCTTCAACTATTTTCAATCTGTCGCCCCTATGCATTGGTTCGGCCCTTGAACCGGGTTCGGCTCGGGTCAGGCAGTGCCGGGGCGTGACACAAACTATCCCGAGCTTCCATTTGCACGAAATGTGGGCGGGTCCACTCAAAGGAGTATTACTGTCATTTGGTTTAAGGCCTTATTGACATCAAATGGGTTCAAAATTAAACTCAAGGGTACTACTGGACTTCATGAACTCTGTGTACCCCCACATTTGTGTGTACATGGTGGAAACATTCAATTCTAAGCATATGAACATGCATTATAAATATCCCATTAACATACTACACACATGCTATTTAACATTTAATCATGACTCCTTATTGAAATCATAAGTGAAAATCATTGAAAAACACAATTCAAATCAAGTACAATCTCATACTAGACATAAGTAGACATATTCATTACCACACTTAAAGTTAAACATGACACCAACATTCACTTATAATTTAATCATAATATGTGAAAATGATGTGCCCGATGCAAGCACGATCGGTATCTAGGAGAATTGCGCAGGGAAAGGGGAGAATTGTTGAAGAAAGGGGAGAAGTCTGAATTCACCAAATTGCATAAACTCCAACTGAAAGTCAGGCTGCCCCCATATGGGAGGACAACCACCTACTGACCTGAACCGCCTAACCCAAACCAGTCCGGTTTACATCCAATAACCCAAATAACCCAGTTAGTGGGTCGGCTATCCCGGCCACTAACCCCTATGCAATAAAGTATGACAATAATAAAATAAATAGTGCTATGACATAAAATAATAAAAGACAATATGAGTATCGTGCACAATCGTACACAACACTCCAGTATGCTTCCGCTAGTCGACTTGTCCTCAAGGCGACCAAGCTGCATAACGAGCCAAGAAATCATCCTCAAGCATCCATGTCGCATCGTCCAAAGGCTGACCCTGCCAGGAAACCAAAACCTCAGTAACAATGCGACCCGAGCGACGAACCCGCCTCTTCTCAAGAACAGACGTAGGGGCAGGATCAGGGGATGGAACAGGACCCATCAGTGGCAGAGGAGATGCATCCACAGCCAAGCTTTGATCACCAACAAACCTGCGAAGGTGGGACACATGGAACACATGATGAACCAAGGAAGTAGGCGGCAAAGAAAGGCGGTAAGCCACCGGACCAATGCGAGCCTCCACCGGGTAAGGACCATGAAACCTGGGAGCGAGCTTGGAGTGCTTAGGCTGAAATAAAGAAGTCTGACGTTGTGGTAAGACAGAGACATAGACCAAGTCGCCAACTTGAAATTCCTGATCAGTTTGGCGGCCATCATAGAGCTGTTTCATACGATTCTGAGCCTCAGCAAGATTCATCTTCAACTGGCACAATACCTCATCACGGGTTTGGAGCATATAATCCACCTCAGCCACCGAAGATCGATGCGGCACATACTACAAAATAGTAGGGGGAGGCCGGCCATACAACACCTCGAATGGAGTGAAGCCCGCACGTGTGTGATAAGCAGTATTATAGGACCACTCTGCCCATGGGAGAAGATGCAACCAACGGCGGGGCTGTGACATCGTGAAGCACCGCAAGTACTGCTCCAAACAGCGGTTAACAACCTCCGTCTGCCCATCCGTCTGAGGGTGATATGCAGTGCTCATATGAAGGGACGTACCCTGTAAGGCAAAGAACTCCTGCCAAAACTGAGAAAGGAAGACACGATCACGATCAGACACAATGGTATGAGGCATACCATGAAGCTTCACCACCTCCCGAACATACAAGTCGGCCACCATTTAGCAGTAAAGGGGTGACCCAACGCACAGAAGTGAGCATACGTAGACAAACGGTCAACCACCACCATAATCACTAATTTACCTTGCACCAGAGGCAAGGCCTCCTCAAAATCCATCAATACATCCTCCCATACTTTGTCCGGAATGGGTAGTGGTTGGAGCAATCCAGCAGGAGAAGTGGTAGCAGCCTTAGCGCGTTGACAAATATCACAAGCCGTCACATACTCATGCACAGCCCGACGAACCCCCAACCATAAGAAACTCTGGCTGACCCGCTTGTAAGTGCGGAAAACCCCTTCGTGACCAAAAATTGGGGAGTCATGGAAATGAGATATAATGCGGCGGCGAAGATAGCGACATCAGGAACCCACAAGCGGTCCTTCCAAAACAGCAACTCATCCCGCCAAGTGTAAAACGGATGGCCTGCCGGGTCCTGCTGAAGGGTAGCTATCAACATCTGTGTCGAAGCATCAGAAGAGTAGGCCTGCTTTAACTCATCAATAAAGGGATAAGAGAGCATGGAGAGTGTGAAGCACGACCTTGGGGCAGGTATACGGGAAAGAGCGTCGGCCACTGTATTCTCTGACCCCTTCTTATAAACCACTTCATAATCATAACCCAAAAGTTTACTGACCCAACGCTGCTGAGATGGAGTGGACACCCGCTGTTCAAGGAAATACTTCAATGGTTGATGGTCAGTACGAATCAGAAACCGCCTACCCAAGAGGTACGGCCGCCATTTGGTGACGGCATGGATGATAGCTAGCATCTCCTTCTCATAGACAGACAGTGACAACGATCTGCCCGCCAAGGCCTTGCTGAAATATGCTATGGGACGCTCATCTTATAACAAAACCGCCCCTAAGCCAGTGTCCGAAGCATCCGTCTTTACCACAAACAGCCGGCTGAAGTCAGGCAAGATCAAGACGGGGGCAGAAGCCATGGCGTGCTTCAGCCCATCAAATGCTGCCTGCGCCTCCGAAGTCCAAGTGAAAGCGCCCCGCTTGAGCAGCGTGGTCAATGGTCTAGCCAGTTCCCCATAGCGACTAATGAAGCGCTGATAGTACCTAGTGAGGCCTAGAAAACCACGAAGTGCTCGAACACTTGTGGGCATAGGCCAAGACAGCATGGCGGTTACCTTGGCTGGGTCGGTGCGACACCATTTTCTGATATAATGTGGCCCAAGTAATCCACCTGTCGGCTGCCAAAGGAGCACTTCGAACGTTTAAGACATAAAGAATTATCACGCAAAATGGAGAAAACCAACCTGAGGTGTGACAAATGCTCTGCCCATGATCTGCTATATACCAGAATGTCATCAAAGAAAGCCAAGATATAACGGCGCAGGAAGGGGTGGAAAAGGTCATTCATGAGGCACTGGAAGGTGTATGGAGCATTAGTTAACCCAAACGGCATCACAAGGAACTCGAAGTGGTCGTCGTGAGTCCGAAAAGTTGTCTTGTGCACATCAGCAGCACTCATGCGAATCTGATGGTAGCCCGAACGCAAGTCGAGCTTACTAAACACCGTCACGCTTAACTCCTCAATCACTAGAATCGGGTACTTGTCTTTCACCGTCACAGCATTGAGGGCGCGGTAGTCCACACAGAAGCGCCATGTACCGTCCTTCTTATGCACAAGTAACACCGGCGACGAATAAGAACTTGTGCTAGGCCGGATAATCCCTGCCTGAAGCATATCGGCCACCAGCCACTCGATCTCAGCCTTCTGAATATGGGGGTAGCGGTATGGGCGCACATTGGTTGGGGCGGTACCCGGTGTAATCGGAATCCGATGATCATGGGAGCGGCGAGGCAGAAGGCCCTATGGCTCAGCAAACAGATCCTGGTAATTTGTCAACAGCTCACTGAGGTCGGGTGGCACTATATCTTGAGGAACCGCAATAACTGCACGCTGCTGTAAGAGGAGCCCTTGGGGGGCGTACCGGTACAAGCTGCTCGACGAATGGCCGGAGAGAAGAGTGCCCGGCCTAGAACCTTCCAATCGGATGCGTTGCCCCTGGAGTTCAAAATCCATCCACATCTCCCTAAAGTTCCACACGACATCGCCGAGCTCCTGGAGCCACTGCACACCCAATACAACGTCCGCCCCTTTGGTCAGCAATAGGAAGAGATCAATGACAAATGCATGGCCCTAGATAGACAAAGTAACCTGCGCACACACCCCATTGCTCCGGAGGTGTTTGCCGTCACCGATCAGTACATCAAAAGGCTTGGAGTCCGATACGAAACACCCAAGACGGTTGGCAACCCTGTTATTAATAAAATTGTGAGTAGAACCACTGTCGATCAAGATAGCTACCTGTTGGTGCTTGATGAGCCCCTGGACACGCATCGTGCAGGGTGTAAAAGCCCCAGAGAACGCTTGCACCGAGATCTCTAGCAAGAGCTCATCGCTGGCGGACAAGGTCGAATCATCACCAACTGCGTCGCCATCGTCCACCTCTTCCACTAGAAGACTGCCCTTAACAGAACAGGGGTGCCCAGGTACAAACTTCTCGTCGCAGTGGAAACATAACCCCTTTGAACGGCGTTCCTCCATTTGAGCCGGAGTTAAACGTCGAACAATTGGACCTGCAGGAGAAGGGAGCTGATTGGTTCGGCCAGGAATAGCACTGCTGGGTGGCGGCTGAGCAAGAGTGGTGCTAGGGGCAGAGCGGCCCAATGGTCCAAGCCGCCCCCCTCTGCGCTGTCTGGCCAGTTTCTCCTCTTCGATGCGAGCATAGCGTACCACATCCCGCATATTGGCGCACGGGAAGTGACGCATCTCTTCAGAAATTTCGGTCTTGAGGTCGTGCTTGAAGGTACCCACCAAGGCGGTGACCGGCCAATCGGGTAGCCGGTTGGCCACCTTCATAAACTCAGTGTATTATGCACAGACGGTGGTAGTCTGGCGCATGGAGGACAGCATCTCATTGAAATCCTGGAATTCGTTTGGCCCAAATTGAACGCAGAGCTCATCGGAAAAGGCTGCCCATGTTGGGTAGCGTACCTCTTTCTCAAAACTCTGGAACCACACGGATGCATCGCCATCAAGGTGGAAGGCTGCGATGTGCAAGCGCTCTGCCTCTGAATGAGTGCCTTGGTAGGCAAAAAATTTGTCAGCCTTATACAACCATTCAACCGGGTCATCATCCCCGTTGTAGTGAGGGAACTGCAGTCGAGCCAGACGGGGTTCAGCGCCCGCTCTTTGACCCCCACCATGTTGAGGGAACTCGTCTCAATCCTCCTCAGCGTCCTGGAAGTGGTTAGGATGGGGCGGCATCATAGGGGCATTTTCACGAACACCTGGTGTGTCTCGCATGTCCCAGGCCTGGCGCCTCCCTCCCAACGTTGTCTGGCCAGTGCCAAAGCCTGCAGGATAAGGTCATCCGCCCAAGTTGGCGCCGGCCGCCACTGGGGTGGTTGTTAGGGTCGGATCTGGGGCCTGCGAGGGATGCCCTTCTCTGGAGTCACAGCAGTCGGTGCAGGAAGTACAGGCATGATGCGCGCTACCAGGGCGTCCTGCTGTACCTTCACTCTGGCGAGGTCGGCCACAAGGGCTTGCATCGTTGTGAGAATCTCTGATAGTTTGGAATCACTAACAGTGGAAGTGGCCTGCGGACTGTCTGTTGAAGATGGCGCTGGAGCCTCCTTCTCTGACGCCGCCTCTTACACCACAGCCTGTTTGCCATGGGCCATGGTCGACGATCGCACAAGCTCCGATACTAATGATGTGCCCGATGCAGGCACGATCGATATCTAGGAGAATTGTGCAGGGAAAGGGGAGAATTGTTGAAGAAAGAGGAGAAGTCTGAATTCACCAAATTGCATAAACTCCAACTGAAAGCCTGGCCGCCCCCATATGGGAGGACAACCACCTACTGACCCGAACCGCCTAACCCAGACCGGTCCGGTTTACATCCAATAACCCAAATAACCCAGTTAGTGGGTTGGCTATCCTGGCCACTAACCCCTACGCAATAAAGTATGACAATAATAAAATAAATAGTGCTATAACATAAAATAATAAAAGAGAGTATGAGTATCGTGCACAATCGTACACAACAGAAAACATACAAATTCACTCTCATGTTATAACCTTATTAGAATCATACTCAAAATATGAAGAACCACACAACA
Source organism: Saururus chinensis (assembly GCA_035235625.1). Classification (NCBI taxonomy): domain Eukaryota; kingdom Viridiplantae; phylum Streptophyta; class Magnoliopsida; order Piperales; family Saururaceae; genus Saururus; species Saururus chinensis. The sequence goes on from CP141144.1 coordinate 27,959,521, forward strand.
TGGATTCAAGATAAAAAATTATAACATTCTTAACCAAATAAAATGTAATTCACATAATACTTAAACATTCATCATAGCTTCCAACATCAAATTCATGCCCTTCCAAGAGCCCTTCCTAACATAAATTACTCATCATTAACATAAGAAATGATAGAGTAAAAACACAAAAATGAGCAAAATAACCAAAGATGGCCAAACTATTATGTTGGCATTCAAACACCCTATAGGGCTGTTCCAATGTCTGGCCATTCGATCAGCCTGCATGGCCGTTCGGACGCCAGAATAGAAGCTTTGGTTCGTCTTCTTCCTTTCGAATCCAAAACCAAAAATACAAATTCATTTTAAACCTTCAAATCTCACTACCAGACATCACCATAATGAAATATAAGCCTATGAACTAGTAAATCTAATCATTTATCAACAAAAGCACGAAGCAATCTCAAGAAAGATTAAGTTTTTCTTAATCTGCCATTAAAGCCCAACTTCAAGCAAACCCACTTAAAACTTCACCGAACTCAAATCTAAAAATCACACACCTTTTTAGGAAGAAATCCATTATCTTCAGTTAGCTTCTTGACTTGAAATCGACGCTCCAACGATTTCAAAATCCTATCTACAATAGGGTTTTGTTAATACGTGCATAAATCCACTTAAAAATGCCTAAATCACTAGAAAACTTATAGATGTAAGGTTTATTGAGTTTAAAAATGAAATTCCATTCATAAGGTTTTAAATAGAGGTCAAAGTCAGAACCTTTATTGGTAGAAATTAAAATTAACCCTTGGCAAAAGAAGAGATTTAAAAAGTTTAGGAGAAATCTTAGGTAATTAAAGGAAAATCAAGCTAATCTTTACTTAATCATATTTCCTTCTTTAGAAATGGGGATTAGGGCTTCTTAAGCTTCAAATTTCAGCCCTTCCCAAATGAAAAAGTGGTTGCATGATTCTATTTATAGTAGGCTTTTGGGGTAGACCTAATAAATATGTGGGATATAAATAAAATTTAACACTAAAAATAGAAAACTTGTTTATTGTAAACCCAAATTGATGTCTAAAAATTTAAAAATATTTAATTACTGTCATAAGATATTTTTAGGGTTATTGGGAACCTATCGTCTCACTTTTGTATGTGGGGCCCACAGTGGATCCCGCCTCCTAACTTTTGGGGAAAATAGTCAAATTTTTTAAAAATTCTAGAAAATTTTGTATTAACTTATTTTAACATAAAAACCATCAAAGTGAAGACTTTTTTATTAAAATCATTGTTAACCACCTTAAATTTGAAAATAAGTTAAAATCGACCAAATTAACATTAACCCACAGAATACCAACTAAATAAAAATAAATAAAGTGGTTTAGGATTTAGGGATCTTACAATCACAGAGCGAAGCAGAACATAAAAGAGACAAATTGGATCATATTAGATCCAATCAAATTATATCAGATTTCATTTGACCATAAGAGGTCATATCAAATCATATAAGAGCATAACAAATCAAAACAAAGCATTTCAAAGTAAGTCAGATCAAATTAGATCAAAGCATTTCAAAACACATTGGATCAGAGTATAGCATATGTCTTAAGTAACACATGCATTTATATAATCATATGTCTTACTAATATAATAATATTACTAATTTAGATACGCATGCATATAAATCAAATTAAATCAAACGTTAGAAATGCCTACTCCCCTCTAGTTCTGAAAGTAGTGGCGTTCAAAGTTTCCCGTTTCCTTAGGGTGTCCTCCCTTTTAGGTCAAGAGATGGTGGGTAGAATCTCCTCTAGCTCCAAAACAATTCTTAGGAGGGTACATCACCTCTTTTTCACCTAAGGCATTTCTCTCTCTATGGCCGGAAGGCGACAGACATATATAACTTACCCTACATGGATACGCTTCTCCCTTTAGGTGCCCGTAGGCTATGGCCAGACCTTCCCCTTACCCAGAGATTGTTTCTCTTATTGTGTGGCCCTTTGATTGAGGGCGGAGCCTCCTCTACTTGGGCCACTTCCCTTATTGTGGCCCAATGACAGAGGACGAAACTCCCTCTTGCTCTAGGCCACTTTTCTCTCCTCGGGGCTTGAGGGCGATGGGCAAAGTCTCCTCTTACCCCGGGGTGTTTCCCCTTATAAAGTTGTCAATTCAAGTAATGAACACTTCCATTGCGTAAAACACCCTTCAATTAGCTAAGAATGCTTTTTGAATGGACTAAAACGGACCAGAATGAACCAAAAAACTCTCCCAAAAGTTTGGACAAAAACCGGAATTTATAGGAGCCATGAGCGAATGAAAATGTGCGCACAACCACACGCACCATGCGACGAGCGCGATGATGCTGCATGCCGCACAATTTTGTGTGCGCTCACCGTGCATCTCATGGACGTGGTTTAGCGCAACGGCTTGGCTTGGCTCCGGCCGACGTCATCTATTTTGTTTTTTCTCCATTATTTTATTATTATTTCGCACAGGCAATTTCAACTTCAAAATACAATAACTTCTTATCCCGAAATCAAAAGCTGATAGACTCGTATCAATGAGCCCTTTTAAACTAGACCTCACATGGGTAGGCTATTCTGCACTTTTTACGTTAGTTCCGTCCATGTGGTACATTTCCCAAAGTCGTAATTTTCATTCCCGACCTTCATTACGTGTGTTCCTTGATTCGTTACGCTCGTTACTTTAAGCTCTACACATATATGAAAATTTCATCCCTTAAAACCCTCTAAAACTTAACTAAGAATTATATAATAATCCATAACCCTTCGGGTTAGCCGTAATCGGAATACAGAGTGTTACAAAAACATAAGAGAAGAACTTTAGATAGAGAGGTAAAGGAGGAGCCGCAAAGCGAAAACGATGGGCAACCTATGAACACGAGGTCAGCCTCATATCACGTGACTTATATCGGAACCATTCGAGACAAGCATTTAGAGTCCCAACGATGGTGGTTGAAGCATTTAGGGTCAAGATGATGCAAATTTAATAATATGAAGGGTATATATAATTTTTGAAATATTAAAAGGTACAAATATAATTTCATCAAAAGTCAAAGATTCCTCACTCATTTTTATGTTTCAATATGTATTTTCTTTAGTTTTATTGAATTTCCTTTGTGTGATTATGAGGTCGTGATTTCATATTTACACTAAGTAACATAAAAATGTTATCGACAACATGATAGGAATATCGTTTTAGTTTAATGTGTCAATAAACATGTGTGATTCTCTAGTAAGCATGTCATCGATAACACAATTATATTATTTTCATGTAATCAATGACATAACTTTTTGGTATCAAGTAGTTTTCTACCAAAATACATAAATTACATACCGAAATATGAAAGATACAAACCAAATAACTCAAATGAAATTAGGTTAGATTGTCAACCTCATCTGAAATATAAAATTGAAACATATCAAATATGAAAAATTGCATAAAACATAATATGAAAGTCACATACAAAAAAGAAAATAAATTCCTTACATGGGGCTAGCTTAATGACATCTCATCCTCCATGCACTCTCTAACCATCCCATAGCTCCCTCTTTTCAAAATGAACTAAAATTAGTTCATTTTATAAACTAAATAGAGCTATTTATGTGGGATGGAGGGATTACTATATATTCATTCATATTCATTTTTGTGTACATTAGAACAACTTCTGAGCCAATTCATATTTTCCAATTTTTGTTACTGATCCAAGGTGCATATAGTGGCTGGCCTTTTCTCTCTTTTCATGCGCATGTAACTACTTATCTGAGACTACTGTATGATTTTTTATGGTGTTAATTATTCTTTGTTGAATAGCAGACTTGTGATTGAAGGAAGAGCAAGATCATGAAAACAAGTTGGAAAGAGCATAATCATGATTGATGGAATAGCAGAATTTTCTGCTTCTCCTGAAACTCAAAGGAAGCGAGTGATTGGTTGGAAGAAATACAAAATTGGAAGAAATAGGAATCTGCCAATTGTGCTCATAATGGCCAAGAATACATCTATAATATGGTGCACAATGATCATTGAGTTTTTTGCTTGGTTTTGTGTTTGCTTTCCATAATCTTTTCAATCTGATGTTGATTTACATAAATATTATCATATGCTTATATTAGAAGTGGGATCAACCACCTTTGAACACAAAACTTACAGATATCAATATTTTAAATGACTCTTTTTTATATTTTAAACTGAAATAATGACGGATCAATTGCTTAGTCAAAAGATAGATCAATTAGGTATTTCGTTTAGGTAGAAACAATGAATGATCAATCGCTTTGGTGAAACGATTGATTGCTTACAGTTTAAGTTACCTAGATTAGGGATTTCCAACTTTAAATTCTTTTAGTCTAACCTAGTTAATACATTATAAAAGGACTAGGTATTGACAAAATTGATGAGATAAAAATCAATAGTTAAGTTAAGAAAAAGAAGAGTCATTTGTTATTATTTTCCTTGAATTACCATTATTTTTTAGTAAATTTTCTTCGTGGCAAGAGAGATATAAAAGAGACACAACAAGAATACATTACACACACATGAGCTTAAGGAGGAGTAGTTGAATCTTTATTAATTAGTGATTGAAGAAACTCATGACAAATGAATGATAAGAAAAAAATCTTTATTGTTAAACTAGAAGGAGGCAAGATAGAGTAAAGAGGAAAAAAAATTTAAGACTTGAAGGCTCTCACAAAAAAGGAGGTCTAAGTAAAAAGAGTTTATATTAGAGTGTCAATAGAGTTTTTTGTTTATTTTGGTCTTATAAAAAGTCTTGCTTATTAGCTAAGTGACAAAATACAACTATTATATGTGTTTTATATGCGTATTGCGCATTTTATCTATTTTACCGTATTAAATGCATTTTTACACTTTAATAAACATACTACGCATTTGAAAATGTGTTGTATACATTTTAAATGCGGTGAACAAAAAGACAACGATTCTCAGGCATAACGCGCTGTACAGTTACACTCATGGACTTCGATGCAACCACCATTATTTTTTATATTTTGACATGATGTTGTGCAGCTTTGGGCTTTCAGCATTATTACAGAAGAGAAACTCTAAGAACAGGAATTGTTAGGCAATATTACCAGAAGACCAACAGTTGCTTTCCGTGATCCTAGGCATGGTTTCTGGAAATTGTGATAAATTGACTCAATTATAGGGAGAATTAACTTTGGTTTCCTAAATAAATCAAGCACGTATCTGTGTAATCCTTAATGTAAGCTGATATTGAATAAAATTTGTTGTAAATATATGTGCATTATTAGCTGGCCGACCTTGCAATTGTAATTTGGTATAAATGTAATCAGTCTGCCTTATTAGGGCTTAAGAACTAAGAACAAAATCATGTTTTTATTTTTTTAACTTTACTTCTTATTTTTATTAATTTTTACGTATTTTTTCCATATTTTACATTTCTTGCCATTTTTCGTACATCTTCCCAAATTGTAATATTATCGTACCTATAATTTGTCACTTAGCTTACTAGTGCATTCATTTGAGCTTTGTTAGGCTATCTATAGTTTTTACCTTAGTTTAGGTAGTTTACATTAAAATCCCTTGTAAAATCTCGCATGCTTGACATTTGATTGTTTGATAGATTAATCATGAATTACACAGAGATTATTTTTTACTTTAACTATATAAATAAATTCTTGTACAATGAGGCCTTAACTTGTATTCTTTGTGGTGATCCTCTAGGTTTATTACATGGATATTAAGCTGTCAACATCTTGTTCTTTTACTTCACAATTTGTTTAGATATGGCATCCCCTTTCATGCTAAACTGCCTATAGTTCACCAAAAACCTAATGCATTTGTACGTGTAATTTGACTAGTGCAATTTATGCCACTTACCCACCTGTCTAAAGGCAAACACATCAAAAAATTGTCCAGCCTTTTGTCTAGTCGAAACAGACAGATGCGAACAAAACAGGGTAAAGTTATCATTGGGTTTAAATTAGCTTTTGAGCTTAATAAAGGTACCTATTAGATCCAAAACATTACATACTGACATTAAAGGAAAGTTATAAGATGGAAATTGGGCTAAAAAGACTCGAACTACCTGCTGTAAACGAACATATTAAAACAGATAATGCAGTTTCACTCAACAAATTGTCATGCGTACGCTAAGAAAAGACACCCAGAAATGAGTAATCCATGTTGGCCAAAACGGATACTCAAAATCTATTTTGTCATAGAAGCTCCGAAAGAAGTGCAATCAGTAAACGGAACAAGGTATAGTTAAAAACATAAAACTAGCTATAACAAAATTGTTAAACTTAGTTCTGCTTATTTCAGATCCATGTACATTTTCGCAGACTAAGGCCCACGAGTATTGAATGAAGTCATCAATGCTGAGTCCGGACTTCGGACATGAAAGTTTGGGGGTATGTATAAGATATAAAACCTGGCCTGGTTTTCTTTGCATTCTTAGCCATTATTAGCAAATAATTGGAAGAAATACATGAAATTGATCAGGCGTCGGTACCCACAAAGAGCTTTCTATAATCTCTCTCAAATTGAAACGAAGATACCTTTAATACTAATGAGAGAGACAATATACGATCTCTCAAATCGAAACAAAGATAGCTTGGATACTATAGATAGAGAGAGAGAGAAGTTAAGATATATTCACATGCATGACACAGCTCTAGCTAGAAAAGAACGCAGCTGTGATGGACCTTTTGGAAACAATGGATGCCAATGCATGCTGAGTTAATTATTACTTGTCAGGCATCACTCCAGTTATCATCATCTCCTCCATCATCACTTGCCACAGCCTGGACAAAGATACTCATGAGATTTGAAAGAAAGGAGACACAGAGAGAAGGAAGATGAGACAATCCTGACCTGGCGGATTGCATTTGCCTTCTCCAATATAGCTGAAACATTGACATTTGTACTGCCACCAGCTGCAGGGTTCAGCTTTGATGTAACAGTGGGCCTCAGACTAAAGGACTGTCAGTTGATTGACAAACAGGTAAGATCTTTAAGTAGCAACATACAATTCTAAATAATGTATGACGTACTTCTTAAAAGTTAACTGGTAAATAATTTGGAATTCCACAACAGATAAGGGCAAAATAAGGAATAAAATTGCTTTTTTAGCAGAAATCGTCTAATTCTGATCACTAAAATCAAGAACTTTCATGTCCTTTCATGGTCCATAAAAACAAATTCCATGTACTTTTCCATCAGATTTAACTTCATACGGCCAAATTTAATCGATAATACATGACTAGAATTCAGAAAGCAAGAACCTGAGAGGAAATGGAAAACTAAAAATACAACTAAAATTTCACGGCCCAGCAAATCAGTCATTGAGAACTTCTTCCACCTTCTTTCAGCATACAATTGCTCCAGAATGCATACATCGAATACAATATAAAGGCACAAAATGCTATCATCCGATAGAATATTCAGTTTAGCTAATAACCATAGTGCAGGAAACAAATGACACAAAAAAAAATGTGTTTCCCTTGCAAGGCAACTGAGACCCACCTTCGTTCTGATTTGATGTAGCAAATCTTCTCTTTCACCAAGTCCCTTACCATCTACAGCTAGGTTAATTTCCTGGTGCCTCTGATGATGACCAAGCTGCATCAATTTTGAGAGAGACATACATAATACCTGGAGTTCACATGCATGTTTACTGAAATCAATCATAGAAAAAAACACAAACTGTTGCGCATACCATGATCTTGTTTGGAACTGCTGGCATCAGTTGTTCTTTGGTAGGGGACCCCACAAATTTTTGGTCAGCCATCCGATTAAGAGAATCCAAGATATTTGTCGGTTTACCTTCCAAGGCAAGCTGGGGAGGTTTCATTATCCTCCACTGCAGAGGAGGGAGAGGTGGTGGTGGAGGCATATCATTAGGGTAATCTATTGACAAATGTACACTCTCTTTCGGCTCCGTATGAATATCTCCATTCTGCTGGACCGATGTAGAATTTCTCAGATCAAATCTCAAAGATCCGTTTCCATTTTCTTGATCTAAACTTCCATAGTCTTGAACTTGATGGGTCAAGGTACCTGTTACTGCATCAAAATCCAGAGAGCTACAGCTAGACGCATTTGAATGCACTCTACACAAAGCATCATAAATCTCATGGTCCCCACTCCCATTTGTCTCTCCAGATTCCCACTGCTCTGAGTTTGACTCTGAACGAGGACTTAGAGGATCCTCTGACATGAATGGAGAAGATTTGCAAAATGTATCATCGTCAGATTCAGAAAGAATGCCCTGCACTGGAGTGGAGTGCTCATGTAGTAGATGAAATGAAGGGAATATGACTTCTTGAGTATTTGCACGAAGCTGATGTCTATTAGGAAATTCTAGCTTTAGTTTAGAAGTCTCTGATGTGTCAATTGGGTGGAAAGAAATTTTCATATGTTCCAATGGTGGCGAAGTTGAGCCCAAATTTGAATTGTCAACCATAGAAGCCTCATGTTCATTACATTGGACAACTGATGCATTTCTCTTGCAGGCATCCCTGAAATATCTATCAGGGTTGCCAAAGATATGGTACGGTTCTTCTACATTATCCTCTTGATGTAGTTCTCTAGGTGGATCATTGATGTAAGAAGTGAAATTAGGGGTTGATACTTCATCTCTTTGGAGTTCTGTGTTAGTAAAATCATTTTCAAAGTCTACATGATCTTTCTTGATAACACTTGGCACATTCAAATCCGAAGGTTTCGAAGGTCTAAGACCCAAAAGGCCACCATTAGTCCAGATTGTAATTGGGGGAATATCTGAATTTTTAGGTGAGCTTTTAGCACGGTGAAGATCACTCTCCGTCTGCTTATCAGGAACATCAGATCTGGAAGATAAACCACCATCGATGGGCGGTAGAAATTCAACTACTGATGTATCAAAAGTATTGATTTGCTGCTCATCTATGCTTCTGGGATAGTCTTTCCGTGGAAGTTGAGCAGACTGAGGTAGCTCCATCTGGACCCTGCTTTCTGAAGGGCCAATGCTTGAAGCTTTTGGAGACAGTTCCCCTGTCAAGGAACTGTGGGATGAAACGGGAGAGTCGACATTTAAACAATCTGCAGTTCGAGTAGCCTTTTCATCTGTGTAGGAACTCTCATTTTCAAGTCCATGCTTAAAGTTGCATTGTAACTCCAGTTCTCGTTTTGTTTGGCACTCCACATCTGTCTCAGATTCAGACTCCATGGTGTTAAGTGCATCCACGTAATTATCTGTCTCACTCATAACCTCATTAAAGTGATCCATGCCAGAAAAAGATTCTGGATCTTTTGGTTTGTTAAATATGATATTGCTTTGATCTACATGCCCTAGTTTAGCAGAGGGCACGTCCATCTTAGACAAACCGTTTCTTACTGGAACAACTTCTGAAGCCACCTGATCCACGAGAACATTGTCACACATTTGAGTAGCAGGCTCCACTATTTCTTTCTTCTCATCACACGAAACAGAAGACGATCTTAGGCTACTAGTTTCTTCTAATGGATCACAAGGCAAATCATGAACTCCTGTTATTTCAGGTGGATCATCAGGTTGTGAAGCATTGTTATCACTGTAATTCATCATCTTCCCAGATGATGAAAATTCACTTTGCTCTCGCTCTTCACATCTGGTGGCAGAACTGATATTAAAATCGCATTCATTATAACCTGACCAGGTCCTTGAGTCAAAAGAAGCATGCCGGTTTGTAAGTTCAGATTTTGACCTCATATTAGAGGTGCAGATACTCCCATCACTATCTAGAAGGAGCCTGATTTCATCACATCGTTAACACCTCAGGTATAATATATGAACAAGAACAAAAGAAAATTATTACTTAATTTACGGGTTGATCCCTTAAATATACAAAAAATGTGCTTAAATACCTTCCACTGCTACACAGCCTGGACATCGAACCAGCACGTGAGAAACTTCCACTTTTACGTCGTAATTGTTTCTTCTGCACATTAGCCATAAGCAAAATAATTTTATCACCACCAACCAAAAATAAACATAATTTTAGTCCTGAATGTTAAGTTGAAATCCTACTAAATTTAACTTTTACACCATACGATGAAAGATAGATGATTTTCAATGTACAGTTAGGAGCATAAAGAATGTAAGATAAGGAAATGAAAAAGACAAATAATATGAACAGTAGCAAGATAATTTTGATACACCAAGATCTCCCTACTTAAATGAGAAACGCATTGGTCATAACGGTTTGAACTTCACATATTTTCCGCCTCTCTGCAGTGCACACATGAACTGTGTTAAAATGCACAGGTGTGTGAGCATGCCGAGTGTGGTCCGACCCTAGCCCTGACCCGGAAAAAGATGATTTTACCTATCCTACTGTGCATCACAGTGTGCAATGTGCGACAGGTCATGTTCTAAGAAATACCTTGCTTTTAAGGGATTTCATTTCCCTTTGGAACTTCTCTTCTTTCATGAGTTCAGAGCTAGAACACATGGTTTTGAAGTATGATGGATCTGAATATCTCCTTAAACATGCTCCAGATCCAGCAGGGTCAAACCTGAAATTAAAAAGAATGAGTCATTCACCAGTCAAAAAAGCTAATATACACATATATTCAGCCTGTGAGCTAAATTTTACTTGTCTAGCAAGAACAAACGAGGAGGTTCCCGGCATTCCTCATAAGAGTCCAACATGAATCGAGGCATATCAATGTGGCTGACATGATTTTCTTCAATCTGAATGTTGGATTGCCATTCTGAACCTGCAATACATTCTCAAGCTTAATATTACATGTTGTGTGTGGTCTTTTTGTAGGATTTTATGCCATATTGAATCCCTTCCAATATAATTTTATATATTTTGACAAAAAATGTATTCAGGATGCCATTTTTGGAGACGACAAGTGCAACAGAAAGAATATTGGCAAAAGAAACGAGTTTGTATATATAGTTCTAATAGAATTACACAAGAAGTCACTAAGATTCCTCTCCCATGGTGACAATGATGAATTTAGAGTAGAACTCGGGTACAGCAGATCCTATAAGCAACAAAAGGTTCAGAAATATAACTTCAAAGCAATGCTGGAGAATAGTAGATCAACCTGATGTGTAGGCAAAATGTATGTGACCATTTTGACCAGCAACCATCTTCTCTATAGGTGGAAGAGCTGCTTCTATGTTCTTGACACGGCTCAGAATTTTACTACTTCTGGCAGCTGTTGTTGTCATTTGTTCATGTAAATCATGAAAAATTTCTGAAGCAAATCTACAGGAAGACCGACAAAAAAATTTCACCAACAACTGTATTGTACATTATGCTTTACAACAAAAACAGATATGAGCATATGCAACAACAAATGGCAACAAAATTCAACAGCGTATACTAAAAAATATAAAAATTAATCTACCATTAGGGAAGTACTTTTTGTAGACTACCCAAATGGCCAAGTCCAAAAGAAAGATCCCGTGACAGGCTGCAAGAATGCCTCATTACTATCACAGTTTTAGTGTGACAAGGATGATTGAAGAACTGTTCTAGTACAATGAAGCACTTCTACAAGCAGCTTTCACAATATTAAAATTTCATTGATTAGAGAACAGGATAAATAATTATACCATAACGAGACAGATACAGGGAAAGCAGATCTAGCTATGCTTGATAGTATGTTGAACACAGAGGTAAAAGACCTTTCCATTACCAAGGCTTGATCTTAAATTCACCGAAACTTCTTTTTTATCACATTAGGGGTGTGTACGTCAAGGATTTGACAATGGCATCTCTGGTGATATTACCAAAGAAACCGTCCTACATCTTGCAGGGGCGATTTTCTGCCCTACATCCTAATAGTCGCAGTATACAGGAGGAGCTCATTTTCCACTTATTTCAGTTCCCATTAACCAGCCGAACGCCAAGAAAAATAAAAATGAGACAATATCCCCCTTTGACAACCCACAAAGCAGAAATTCAGGTGTCCAAGACATGCTTCAAACAGGCCACCCATGAAGTCAGTCACCAAAAAAAAACCATGTTTACAATTCACCACACAAGCATTCAAACACGCCAAACTGACAAAATGAAACAAGCAGTACAACAAAAATGGGACAGATGCAAGAACAGAGGAAGGCCACTCACTCGGCGAGATCGCCCAGCTGACGCAAGATTCCGACGAGTCCAGAGACGGCGACCCCATCGAGGACAGCCTTGGGCTCGTCCCGGGCAGCGCTCAGGTACAGGCCCGAGTCGCCCAAACCGAACTCGTTTCGGACCTGGAGCCGGATCAGGGGCATTGTACCGGGTCCCCTAAAACCGAAACGCCGAGACTAGTGGAAGCTGCACGAAGCAAAAGACCAAGATTCTTCCATGGCGGAATGGAAGAAAATATAAATATCCTGAGGAGAGGGAAAGTAGACGCGGTAGGTCAGGGATGGAAGCCGGCCACCGGACAGGAGGAGAACCAAGGAAAGGCGGTTGCCAACCTCGCAAGGCAAATCCCAAGTAAGCGCAGAAGCAGAAGCAGCGACAGCAGCTGGCCGAACAGCGTCATTGCGGGGACGGACAATGCGCCATTTCCATGAATAGCCCCCTTCGTGGGTGGGAATGCCATGGGTGGTCTTGTCCCAACGGTTTGTTAAAAAATGAAGTGTTTGGTTTTATTTACTAAAATGCCCATTCAACGAACTCAAATAACAGAAGGGGTATTCGTTTGGATAATCGTATGCGAATTATCTATATAAGAAAATAATATTCCTGTTCTATTTTTTGGATGCTAAAATCATCTCACTTAAACTTTTAATTAAATTAAGAAAAGAGTATCTTTATATTATCGACTCCCTTTTTTTGTCTAATTAGAGGCTAAAGTAAGTTTTTAGTATAAAAAATATTGAATACAAATATAGCTTATTTTCATACTTAAAAAAAATAATGTTCTCCAGGGTTTGATTGAGTTTTAGAATTTTGGGTTGCTTGTACTTCACTTATGCATAATTTTTTTATGAATGAGATTTGTTGTTATTTTTACATTAGAAAATAAAATTTGAAATCTTTTGTTTACCTCTGTGAAATTTTTATTGCAATATATTGATTATTTGGGTTCATTTATGATTGAATGAGCAGGTTATAGTGTGTGTTGCTCGGGTAGACAATTCTTAAGTAATATGTATTGTTAAGTATTCAGAGTCTCATGTGAGCATGGGCTCTTTAATATATTAGTAAATATTTTCTTGATATAAGGTTAATATTAGGGCACTGTAAAACTTTAAAAACAAATTATAAGTATATTATTTACATAGGCAAACATTTAAAAAAACATAAAACATTTATTTTACGTAATTTTTCTATATTAAAAATTTACTCTAGTCTCTAATTAGACTGAGAAAAATATGCCTTTTTTCTCATTCTAATTAAAAGTTAAAATAATTTTTTAATATAAAAAATTGGTATAACACATCAATATAAATAAAAAGACTAAAAAGGGAAGATTCGGCTCCATATATATTTCAACGGGTGGTTGGAAGGGGTGGATATCATGACACTTTCAGGCCAAAAAAAACTGTCTGATGATGGACCCTCTCCCCTTCCCCATCATGGGCCCCGCCTTTTTAATTTCCAAAGGCACAGCTTTGTTTGTCCACTAACCATTAATGGGCATAAATCCCCAGACCACAAATTGGAAGGCGATTTTGGTATCTGACAACAGGAGCCTGGATTTATGCAGTTCACATTTGATGGATAAACAAACATTAAAAGAGATCTGTCTGTCTGATTTCTTTATTTTCTGGGCCGAGTACGGAGCACCAAGTCAAGGATCTAACTTCACTAGGCCTAGCAATTATATTTTTATATAACACGAGGTTAGCAGTTGACCAGCGACTTGAAAATATAAAAGATTTGGATAGTGTGTCGTGCCCCTAATTTTAAAAAATATAATTATATTTTTTTATAAAATTTATATAATAAAAATTTTATTATTTTATTAAAAATTTAAAACTTAAATTTTTATAAAGTATAGGGGACAAGAGCACGGGTTTGGTCAACTTATCTTGTACCGTGATAATAAATATTACTAATAAATAAATTTAAAATAAAAATCCACAAAATTATATCTTGGAAACTTGTCTTTCACCACAAATTTAGTTTAGTCAGTTAAAAATAAATTAGTATACTCATGTGCTTACTTTTATATATCCTAAGAAAAAAGATAAAAAAACCATACAGGTAGTAGCTAAAATTTCTTACATCCTTTGGGTCTCAATAGTTACAAGTGTCCCTTACATAACAAATATTTGCACTACAAAAGATATTAAGTATAATGAATATACTCAATAGACTAAAGTTATATAATTATAATATTATATTACATAAATAATCAATTATATAATTAACAGGTACATAATACCTTACCAAGGCGACAAGACAAGACTTTTCAAGGATCACTACAACAAAATTAAAAGAGTTGTTAATAGTATTGTAAACATCGCTAATAGTTATTAGCAACGTTTACTAAACATTGCTACATGCATCGATAAAAGTGTCATCACTATTGCATATTGACACATAAATTTAGCGTCGCTAAAAGTATAGTATTAGCGACGTTTACTAAACGTTGCTATTAGTATAGTATTAGCGACGTTTTTGATTCAACATAGCTAATAATATAGTATTAACAATGTTTATTAAATGTCGCTAATAAAAAATATTTTAAATTTTTTTTAAAATATAATTTTTTAAAAAAATAAATTAAATAAATAATTATTAACGACGCTTATGTAAGCGCCATGAATGTATATAATATTTTAAAAAATATTTATAAATAATTATTTATAAATAAAAAATAATTTAATACTATTAGCGATGCTTAGTAAATGCGTCACTAATAGTATATAAATAAATAAAATAAAATATTTATTAGCGACGCTCATATTAAGAGTTGCTAAAAAAATTAATTAATAAAAAAAACCACCAAACCGGGTCAATACCCGATTTGGTTTGGAGGGAGGGGGGCAGAAGGGGTGCGGCGGGGCAGTAAGGGGAGGGGGGAATTGAAGGAGGGGGAGGGAGGGGTGAAGCTGGGGGCAAGGGGGGACTCCGGGGCCAATAGAGGGGAACGGGGCGGAGAGGGAAGGGATTGGGCGGCGATGGACTGGAGCAGGGGGAGGGGGGGGGATTGTGGGGGCCACCAGGGGAGGGGAAGGGGGAGAGAGGGAGGGGACTAGACGGTAGGGAGATGTGGCGGCAGAGCAATGGGGGACCGGAGCATAGGGAGGGAGGACTGGAGCCGAGGGAGAGAGAAAACGGGGAAGGGCAGAAAAGGGGGAGGGGGACCGGAGGGGTGGGAGGGCAGAGGTGGAAGGCGGACCAGAGGCGCAGGGGAGACGAGACTGCGGGTGGCAGCGAACGACAAGGAGCAAAAAGGGGAACGGAGGGGGTAGGGGCCAGTGGCCGAGGAGGAGGTGGGGCGGCGAGGCTGCAGGCGGCGGCAAGGCAGCGGGTGGCGGTGGACGACAGGGAGCAGAAACAATGAAGGGGGAACGTAGGGGGTGGGGGGGACACACCGAAGGACAGAATGGCAGAAGCGAGTGGCCGAGGAGGAGGCAGGGCGGCCAGGCCGCATGCGGCGGCAGCACAGTGGCAGCGGCAGGAAAATGGGGGAGGGGAGCTGGGTAGATTTAGAGGAGTGGGCGAAATTTCGCCTGATATATATTTTTTTTTAAATTCCATTATCGACGCTCACAGTGAGCATCGCTAATACAAACTAACAGCGATGTATAAACTATATGTCACTAATACAACATAGTATTAGTGACGTATAGGCATATACATCACTAATACTATGTTATATTAGCGACATATAGTTTCTACGTCGCTAATACTCTGATTTAAAAAAAAATTCATATCCCCTCCCCTCTCTCCCTCTTCCCTCTCCTCTCGCTCCCTATCTCCTCTCACTCTCTCCTCCCTCTCTTCTCTCTCTACCCTCCCTCTCCCTTCTCTCTCTACCCTCTCTCTCCCTTCTCTCCCCTCTCTCTCCTCCCTATCTCCATTCTCTCTCTCCTCTCTCCCTCTCCTCTCTCTCTCTCCCATTGTCTGTCACTTCTCTCTCTCCTCCCTTCCTTCTCTCTCTCCCATTATCTGTCACTTCTCTCTCTCCTCCCTTCCTCTCTCTCTCTCCTCCCTCTCCTCTCTCTCTCCCCCTCTCTCCTCCCTCCCTCTCTCTCTCTCCCCCACTCTCTCCTCCCTCTCCTCTCTCCCTCTCCTCCCTTCTCTCTCTCCCCCTCCTCCCTCTTCTCCCTCTCCTCCTCACTCTCTCTCTCTCCTCCATCTACTCTCTCTCTCCTCTCTCTCACCCTCTCTCTATTTTTTATTTTTTATTTAAAAATAAATGAAAAAAATATATATTAGTGATGTATAACCATATATGTCGCTAATATTAAGGGTTATTAGCGACGTATATTTGTAAGCATCGCTAATACCTTTTTTATTTTTTAATCAATTTTAAAATAAAATTTTAAAATTGTTTTAAAAAATTACTCTTCATCTCCTCACTCTCTCTCTCCCCCTCTCTCTCCCCCCTCTCCTCTCTCTCTCCTCCCTTCTCTCTCTCCCTCCTCTCTCTCTCCTCCCTTCTCTCTCTCCTCCCTTCTCTCTCCCTCCTCTCTCTCTCCTCCCTCCCTCTCTCTCCCTCACTCTCTCTTCCTCCTGTCTCTCCCTCCTCTCTCTCCACCCTCACTCTCTCTCCTCCATCTACTTTCTCTCTCTCCCCAACTCTCTATTTTGTATTTTTTATTTCAAAATAAATGAAATATATATATATATTAGTGACATATAACAATATACATCGCTAATACGAAGGATATTAGCGACGTATATGCTTATACGTCGCTAATACTCAAGGGCATTAGCGACATATATAGATATATGTCACTAATACGCAAGGTACTAGTGACGTATATTTGTAAGCGTCGTTAATACCTTTTTTTATTTTTTAATCAATTTGAAAATAAAAATTTAAAAATTTAAAAAAATTACTCTTCATCTCCTCTCTCTCCCCCCTCTCTCTCCCACTGTCTCTCCGTATCTCCTCTCTCTCCCCCTCTCTACTGCCTCTCCTCTCTCTCTCCTCCCTTCTCTCTCTCCCTCTCCTCTCTCTCCTCCTTCTCTCTCTCCTCCATCTACTATCTCTCTCCCCCTCTATCTATTTTATACTTTTTATTTAAAAATAAATAAAATAAAATATATTAGCGACATATAACCATATACGTCGCTAATACGCAGGGTATTAGCGACGTATATGCTTATACATCGCTAATACTCAAGGTTATTAGTGACGTATATAGATATACGCCGCTAATATAAAAGGTATTAGCGACGTATATTTGTAAGCATTGTTAATACCTTTTTTATTTTTTAATTAATTTTAAAATAAATTTTTAAAAAAAAAATAATTTTTTTTATAAAAATTACTCTTCATCTCCTCCCTCTCTTCTCACTCTCCTCCCTCCCTCTCTCTCTCTCCCCCTCTCCTCTCTCTCCTCCCTTCTCTCTCTCTCTCTATTCTCTCTCCTCCCTCCCTTTCTCTCTCCCCCCTCTCTCTCTCCCCTCTCTCTCTCCTCCCTCTCCTCTCTCTCTCTCTCCTCCCTTCTCTCTCTCTCCTCCCTCTCTCCTCACTCTCTTTCCCTCCCCTCTCTCTCTTCCCTCCCCTCTCACTCTCTCTCCTTCCTCTCTCCATCTTATTCCTCTCTCTCTCTTCCCTCACCTCTCCTCTCTCTATGTTCCCTCCCCTCTCTCTCTTCCCTCTCTCTCCTCCCTCTTTCTCTCTCTTCCCACCCCTCTCTATCTCTCTCTTCCCTCTCTCTCTCCTCTATCTCTTCGATCCTCTCTCTCCCCCTCTCTCTTCCCTCTTATTTTAATTTTATTTTTTTATTTTAAAAATATAAAAATACATTAAAAAATTTAAAATTTTAAATAAAATTCCTCTCTTCCCTCCCCTCTCTCTCCCTCTCCTCTTCCTCTCTCTGTCTTATTCCTCTCTCTCTTCCCTCGCCTCTCCTCTCTCTATGTTCCCTGCCCTCTCTCTCAACCCTCTCTTCCCTCTCTCTCTCTCTCTCTCCTCTCTCTCTTCGATCCTCTCTCTCTCCATGCATTCTCTTCACTATCTTTTTTATTGTAAATTATATTTTAAAATTAATAAAAAAATTTAACAAATAAAATATACTATATATCAATAGTGAAAATTTAATCTATTATTAATGCTAGTTTTTATTGAAAATTTAATATTTATTTATTGTATATATAAATAGTAAATATTGAATGAAATATATTATATTTAGGAAGTTTATTATAATTTTTTAATATTTATTTATTAAATAAATTTAATTAATAAAGTTATTAGTGACACATGTTAACAAACATCGCTATTATAAATGGTATTTGCGATGCTTATGTAAAAGTGCAGCTAATAGTTTAAATTTTTAATTATTTTTAATTCACAACTATTAGTGATATTTTTGTAAGCGTCGCTAATAGCAGGATTATTAGTGACGCTTTGATATAAGCATCGCTATGTGACATCTGTTAGCGACGCTTAATAAAAGCGTCACTAATAGTCATATTTTTTTCTTTTTTTATTTAAAATATATATCTTTTAGCAATGGTTGGTTAAAGCGTTGCAAATATAGGTACTAGTAGCGACACTTATAATAACTTAATGGATCCTTCTTATGTCCTAACTTAGGTCTCAGTTTAATAAAATTATAAAAGTTGTAGTAATATTTAGGAGATTGTGACTCCTTGAAATGTGTACCGGTCCAACTTCATATTTTTACTAAAGATTATTATTTACTTTATTTATGCTATAAAACTAAGGCTCACAAGGCTTCATAGAACCAAATAGTTGAAATTTTTTAACCTTTTTTTTATTGTTGAGAACTCATGTATTGCATTTGCATTAGAGTCATGTCTTTTTTAATATTATATAACCAGTTCGAACCAACTCCCAAGCATGAGGGAGATGAAAGCACATGGTCTTTTTCCATACCATGAACTTTTTTTACGTGGCTAAATAAACTCGCTCTTGGAATCTAGATTAATACTTGACACCTATATCCTTAAGTGTCATACATAATAGGTTAATGTCTCTACCTTTTTATTATGCCCAAACCTTGGGTTTACTTACCTTATATTCAAGCATCTTTTTATCATGTGTTCCAATATTTAATTATATTATTTACATTATTAATGAAGTAAAGTTAGTTATAATACTCCTCAGTATCCAACAAATAGACTCAATAGAGATCATTTCAAAAACTATAAATCGAGCAGTCAGTCATTCCATGATGCTTAGTTCTTGTTTGGTCATTACATTAGGTGTCTTTGTATACTTAGTATATGTGTGATGTGGGTTCCTTGCAGGGTTAAAGTTACTTTAGCTAGATGTGTGGCAAAGACAATGTTGCTAGGCCACTTAATATGTTTAATATTTTTTTACTTTAAGGCAAATAATTTTAGACACAAGAGCGTCAATATATTTATATATATACATTTCAAGATATTCAGACATGTATTTGGGCAAGACCCTATTCAATTTAAAATGTAATTTAACTTGGATTACTATTGTACTCTAATTTAGTACTCGTTGTTCAAAAAATGGTTGGCTCATACCCTGAGATAACTTGTCGAATGTTTGATAAATAAAAAATTTTAATTTTTTTTTATTTTTATTATTTTATTTATAAAAAAATGAGTTTAAAAATCTTAGGGTGTGACACATGCCTAGGCATGTCTGTGTTGGGAGTATTGATCTTCTCAACACCAATGACACCATCAATATGTTGGTGTTAGCATGGGTAATCATAGTAGAATATTAAACAATTCCTACATGGACTAAACACCCACCAATATTCAAAATTGCATGTAAATCATAATTTGACACAAAATACTATTATTATTTATAAGAAAATTATTGAGATTCAATGAAACTTAAATCTCTAAAGTTTGAAGAATAAGTTTCTAATATGCATTTTGTTTTACATAGCACTGCCATGTGAGATATATAAATATATCTTGTTCTAGTGAAATCTTAAAATTTCAAGCATTGATATTAGTCCATCTACCTCCAAATAAGAATTTGTCAATGAATTTTCCCTCTTGCCTCTTCAATCTCATGTTAGACACTAGTGTGCACTCTATCAACATTTTACTGGTGAAACCATTCTTGAAGCACTTGGATGTAGTCTTTCACTCTTCCTATGATTATCTTGTTTATTCTAGATCCATTCAATTTTCCCTTTTCAAGGTGTATAACTAAATCCACTAACCTATAACCGCATAATCACCTATAATTTTAGCATAACTAACTTTACCGGTGTCAATGATGTGTTCACCGACATATTGGTGAAGCTGTCACTAGTGTCAAACTTAAGAAATTTTCTTAATAAAATTTCCTAGGTGTTACACACACAAATAAATCATATCTAGGTACCTTGTAATTTCCAACTAAATGTTGGGCCCCACATAATTATATTTTATAAGAATATAAAATAAATATGTAAAATTTTCATTTCCTAATAGCTCTTACAAGGTATAAGAACTCTAGATACTAAGAAATCGTAGATCTTATTCTCATTAGAGGTATTTATATTATAATTGTATTTATATATTCTATTTAATACTTGTTTTTACTGTATCCCGCATCAATAGCTCTATTTAAAATTTTGAAATTAAATATTTTAAAATTATTTTGAAATTTAAATAAAATTATCAATGTATGATAAAGGAAGTAAAAATCCATCCATTTGGCATTAATAGTTCCATTTAATTTGTTAAAATATATTAATTTTAATTTATTTTAAACTATCAAATAGAATTTTAATATGAGATAGAAGGAGTAAATTTTTTATTTCTTTACAACTCAACTTTTGGAAAATTTTGTTGTCTTTTACCAATTAAGTTTGTTGTAACTAGATCAAGTAATAAGGGGTTGTTTGGATGTTGGATTTTCATGGATTTCGCCTCAATTATATTTCAAATTATTGGAATCATATTTTGTGTGCCTGAAAGTTGATTCTAAGCCATTTTGAGCCAAAATTGACTCTATTGATTCCACCTCTCAACTCTTGTTTCTGAATTACAAATTCTATTATGTTTTAACAGTTACTTCTCATATCGATTTGAGCCTCAAAAAGTATACTATATAAGTAGGGCCCACTTTAAAAGTTCAAAATTATATATCTTTGTAGAATCTTATTTGATAGGGTTTAAATTTAGAAGCACAACAGTACAAAAAAACATACATATATGAATTCGGGAGAGAAAGTTATATTAGTTTAAAGTTTTAAAAATAGGTTCGATATGACATCCAAATTTATTCTAAAAACTTTTATTACCAAAGGTAATTATGATTTGATGGTGAATTATTAGAAAATGTTGTTTCAATTTTTACTTTCATTTTAAAAAAATTTAACACATAAATAGCCCGTAAGTGTAGAAATGGGGTAAAAGTCAACTCAGCCAAGATAATTTTGTGTTCATTCGGGCCGTTTGGGTGTTAGATTTTTTAGAAATCGAAGTAGAATTTTTTAGAATTAATTCAAAAAATTCAAAATTATGGTTGGTAAAGAACTTTTTTAGAATAAATTTGGGTGTCACATTAAACCCAATTTTAAATCTTCAAATTAAGATAATTTTCTATCCCGAACTCATATATGCATGTTCTTGATAATGTTATGCTTTCAAATTTGAGCCTTATCAAATAAGATCAACAAGGGTAGGTAATTTTTAACTTTTAAAGTGGACCTTACCTATTATGGTAAGCTTCTTGAGGATTAAATCGTTATAAGGATAATTAGTAAAAAATAATAAAATTTATAATTTCAAAACGGGGGGTTGAGAGCCCGAATCAATGAAATCACTTCATAAAGTGAAATGGCTTGGAATTCATTTTTGAGAATTTTTTTTAATTCTACATACAAATATAATTTTAATAATTTAAAATAAAATTAAAACAGAATCAATGGAATCTTAGAAGAATTCTACATCAAAACAACCCTTAATCCTGAGGTTGTTTTTATGTGTGCTTGTGCGGTTATATTGATGGGGGATCAAGTGCCCTCGATCACAAGTCAAGTAAGTGTTTGCATCACTACCAACGGAAATGAGTAATGTAAATGTGAATCATTAAGTAATCCATGCAACCATATGTCGTCATAACTCATTATTTTTATTTAATCTTTTATTAAAAAGCTGCATTGTCTTTGTTTAATTATTTGGCCACTTTTGTCTTTGTTTAGTTTGGAGTCGGAATCATTGAATGTAGCTCAATTCCCATCGAGCCTTTCTTGCCTGGTTATTGACCTCCCACCGCGCTTCTCTCTCTCCTATGACATCACTGCATTGTAAGGAAGAGACATCTTCTGGCTTATGTAGCTGTTGGTTCTCATCGGTAGTGATTTCTGTGTCTTACAGTTGTCGAGGTGCTTGAATGTGGGATTTTTGCTGGCTTTCACGGGCAAAAACGCCCTTAGTGGATGCCAAGGGATTCAGATACGGTGAGAGTGGCTAATTAGAGCTAGATGCTCTGATAGAGCGAAATGTGAAATGCAGGTTGGCTATTATAGGGCGTTTTCACTAATTATGGTAGGAGTGCCTAACCTACCTGATGTGAAACCCATGCCAAGATTATGGTTTTTCTAATTTCTTTTAATATTTTATTTTTTATATATTTTTAATAAAAAAATTAATTTTTTTCCTGAGTACTTTAAATAAAATAAGTTTAATTTTTATATTATTTTACCCCCCCTTTTTTTAATAGACCGACATGGGTGTCATGACCCCCTTTAATTAAGGATTTGTTTTTAATTTTTCTGACCTCAATGAAGGGATTAATTACCAATTACGTCCTTAAGGTGACCTCCTCCTTCAACTACAGCTAAAGTAGAGACCCTGGCCATGATCAGAGTTCGACCACAGCTAAACTCAATCCAAAACTAGAGTTTGGCCATGGCTAGAACCTTGGATCTGGTCGCGGCTAGAAACTTTAGTTGGGATCAAATCTATGGCCGCAACTAGTGCTGTGGCACCCCCAAAGCCAAGAGATGGGGCTTTGAATAGAGATCCAGAGCTATGGCTGTTGCCTACTGCCACCACCCTGACCAGAGATGTGGTATTTGCCGAACTCGAACAAGAAGGAAGTTAATTTAAGTTAGAGTAATAGGTGTAAAAAATTTGGGGTCTTAGGGGTTGAAAAAGTAAAAAAGATATTATTTTTTTTATTAAAATAGGATAGTGAGGTACCAAGCACGTTCTTTGCCACCGTGGGAATATGGGACTGGTCAGGTTCCCTTAAAGAAAGATGGGCAAGTGGATCTGGGGCCACAAAAGTTCCACCCATTCGGAGCTATGGTCCCCTGATCTTCAAGTCATTGACTTTTAACTAGTAAATCCTTGATATAGGGATTGGTTGTGAATCATTTTAATTTTTAAAATAACATAATTTTAATTCTTTAATTGTGTAAAATGCCAAATTACCCTAAAAGTGTCTTTCAGGAAGAGGGTTATGGTAAAAAAACCCTTTTTAAGAGGGAGGTTGTTATTATAGGTAAATTTTTTTATTATGTAATATTTTACATTTGCTCGATAATATGTGTACTAACGTGTGTATTATCAATTTTTAATATTAAAAAATAAAAGTAAATTTCACATAATCATCTTGAATTACCCAATAATTTCTTCGAATTCTGAGTAATAGATGAAATACGGTATCCCCAGTTAAATGGGTCATCTTCGATCCAACTGAAAGCTGGTGGCGTTTTCTTGCAATGGAAAATAATTAGACTAGGCAAGTCTCTGCTACAGCTTAAGGGTTTCTTTCTTGTGAGCTGTACCTTGATGAAGAAGCATAACATATTCAATTTGGATGTGGCTTGTCCAAAATTTGCATGCTTATGAGGCCAAAACGCGCCTAGAAACCTGGGAGACAAACAAACAAACAAATAAGAGCGTGGCACCCACAAGTTTTGGACTTTATCCTTGGAGGTGCATTGCTGTCTAAGGAATACCAATTACAGTCTCTTTATATCCAGTATTTATGTATGGGGGACCATCACATCATCACCCACCTCAGTTTCATACTCTCCGCAAGCATGTTCTCTTCTTCAATGCTGATGGTGAATGTTACGTGATAAAGCCCAAGCTCAGGTCTGGCTTCACTGATTAACATCAATGCCCGGGACTGTACGTCGTCATATAGCACTGATGATTGTTTGTAGGGGCCAACCAGGTACAGAGCTTGGGCCCAATTATTCGAACCTATTTCATCTTTGTCCAGTCGACAATGAAAGTAAAAGATGACCAACCCACTCTCTAGATATTTATTGTACGTGCATATTTAAATTGTAATAGCGCATACCTAGTGATTTTGCATAGATGAGCCGGTTAAAAGACGAGATGATAGACTCATACTCTTGAAAGTATGTGTTTTTAAGCTGCCAAATGTACATTACCACAGTCTTTCGGTTGTAGAATAATAAAGTGATCAATTTACTAGGCACTACAAAATTAGAGCTAAGTGGAATATGGCATTTTCTACAAATTAAAAAAAGTGAAATATGGGATGGCCAAATGTGGTAGGCAGATGATGATACTACACTAAATCTTTACAACAAGCCCATAATTTTTTGAGGTGACCAGTTTTTATGGGAAAAGATACTGATATTTTTACCTTCTATTTTTTTACATCATAAGCTTTACACCATTTATAATTGAATAAAAAAAGTAATTCTCATGTTGTCAGGTGTGATCTACTTTTTCTATCTAATCAAAGGTAGTATAAGACTTATAATGTAGAGAAATAGGGTATCAAAATATATGGTAAAGGAAAAAGTAGGCTACATACTTTTATGGACTAGCAAAAATACACCACCTCATGGTTATATAAATTTAATGTAAAAATTTAATATATAGGTATCAACTTCCTTTACAAAACATCTTTGAGATGAGAGTTAATAGCTCTTCAATTTTGTTATGAATAAAACTTTAAGATTATGTGCACATACTTCTATTTAAGAAATTTTAAAAAATAAAGTTGTTTATAATATGTATATATATATATATATATATATATATATATATATATATATATATATATATATATATATATATATATATATATATATATATATATATATATATATATATATATATATATATATATATATATATATATATATATATATATATATATATATATATATGGGTAAAATTAGCCTCAGGATGCCACACGTTATTTTTCTGTGGGTAAGTTACTTTCTATCCATTTGATGATAGATCTGATGGATGTCCTTTCTAAAACCCCTGACCCCAAAGGCGGCTTCCTCGTTTCTTTCCCTCCCCCTTTCCCTCCAACAGGCTCTGGATGCTCTCTCACCGCGGTGTTTTGAGTTTCAGGCAACAAATCGACAAGCTCCAATGGCCATTAGTCCACCACTAGTGCCTCCTAACAGGAGGGAGTTCCCAACCCGCAACCTTCTCACTGCCACATCTAGAGGCAGCTGATCAATAAGCTCTAGCGGCCACCATGGGGGAAGGAGATCCCCAGCCTGTCTGGTCTCAACTTATTAAGGTAGCAAATCAAACGAGGATCCGAGAACATTTTTTTAAAACCCGGGTAGAAATCCCTAATCCCCCCCCCCCCCCCCCCCCCAACTTCATGTAATCAACCCCTTCCCCTCCATCGCTTGTAAGCTTATGGGAGGGGGCACGTCACCGGCCTTGTATGCCATTGTACCCAACCTTGTGGCCCTCTTGGCTGTGTCACCTTGTAGCAAACAAGGTTCCCCTACCAGCCTCCAGCGGCCTGCCTGAAATTGATCCCTTCCCCGACCCTCTATGTCCATTTCTTCACTGTGAACAAGCTTCCAATGCGGCTTCCTGAAGCCATGAACTTTCTCTACGCTTGAATAGCACCATTGTGCCCCATCTACCCCTAGCGGTGCCACTTGCTGCCCCGACCCACCGCAGCCTTCCCTTTGCTAGCTTCCCTGGCCCACTATGGCCATTTCTCTGCAGTGAACAAGCCTCTAATGCTGCTCCCTATCGCCACAAACCCCCGTTCATAGGTCTTCCCTTTGCCCACGACAGATTCATCGACCCTGTATAGTCCCCCCTCTCTGCAATGACATTGTGTAGTTAGTAATTTTTTCTAGGAAAGTTTACATTTTTAGTTAGGATTTGTTTTGTCCATTACACTTATAGCTAGGTTCATATGATTTATCTTCTCACTTAGATAGGAATCAACATCGTTGAGAAGATAAGGACCTCATCTTCAGCAGCTAGATCGTAATTCAAGTTACCATGCTCGCCCTTTCCCACTTTTCCTGTTTTGTTGCATTGCATTGTCCTTTACTTTAATTCTACTATTTTTTCATTTCATTTCCCTGATGAGTTTCGAAATTCCTACATATTTGTATAACTTTTTACTTCTTCGCAGGTAAGCTAAACACCACAACTTTTTGCTAAAAAATTTGTAATAGTTGGTAAATTAACTGACAGCATGTTATTAAAATTGTTGATCTGTTTCTGCAGTTTGCAAATTATTGACTTATGTAGCCAATTGCATCTATTTAAATCAGTGTTTTCAGTTTCTTGAAAATCTTAGATGTCAAGGATTCATTGGAAAATTAAAGGTTATCATCTAGATATTTAAATTGTGTTTATGTTGTGCCTGATAATCTTTTGCTTGTAATGGTTATATTGATAACTTCTTTTTGCAAAGCAGCTGCCTGCTTCAGCTAAATATAGACAAATTGTGGAAATGCTTTATGGAAAAAATGATCTGAAGAAGCTATTTGCACTTTCAACTCTTGGAGTGGCACGTGTGTGTGTCCATTCTCATTGCCCATCCTTCTCTTTCCCCTCTCTTTCATTTTGCTACAACAATTGTCATTATTGTTTCTGCAATGTTATGTATTTTCTTCACTAAACTAATTTTAATCATCATCTATTCATTATTCTTCTTTTCATTTCAACTTTTTAGTAAATTGAGTTTTTAGTGCACAAAAGAGAAAGAATGCTATATGTATGATTAGTTTTTTGTCTGTCATATTTTGGCCTAAAGTAAACAATTAACATTAGTTTGCATGTTCAATACTGAATTTTTTTAAGTTCATGCTAGATTCTATATTAAGAAAGATGATTCAATTTTGAGATGTAAAGATATGTCTTACTTTTGTTCTTTCAACAAACTACCATATTTTCTTTGTAGATTATCTAGTTCATTGTTGGAGTAGTACCTCAGATTAGAAAGGCTCTTATAGGTGGAGATGCTCCACTATGAGTTATCTAGGACTCCGTCACTTTGTTAGGGTATAACTATAAAACTTTTCTATTTTCTTACTATTGAATTTGCTAACATTGATTCCAAGAATATATAATTTTTTTTAGAAATAAATGAATATAAAAAGACAAATCACCATCTGCATAATGTATGACAGAGATAGCATGGATTCTACAAGAGACATTACTGATGGATGTAAATAGTGAGTGGAGCTTATCATTTTGCATCCACATCCTTTCTACTAGTTTGTTCTTCTAGTACAGTTTGCAGTTCCATCTTCAAACATTATGAAAAAGTAAAAAAAATATTATTTTTTTTATTAAAATAAGATAGTGAGATACCAAGCACGTGCCACCGTGGGAATATGGGACTGGTCAGGTTCCCTTAAAGAAAGATGGACAAGTGGATCTGGGGCCACAAAAGTTCCACCCATTCGGAGCTGTGGTCCCCTGATCTTCAAGTCATTGACTTTTAACTAGTAAATCCTTGATATAGGGATTGGTTGTGAATCATTTTAATTTTTAGAATAACATAATTTTAATTCTTTTATTGTGTAAAATGCCAAATTAACCTAAAAGTGTCTTTCATGCCCTTTTTAGGAGGGAGGTTGATATTATAAGTAATTTTTTTATTATGGAATATTTTACACTCTCAAAGAAAAATAATTTTTCTTTTTTAAGTCATTTTCCTCGAGTATTCCTATGAGAGATTTATTTTACATTTGCTCTATAATATGTGTACTAACATGTGTACTATCAATTTTCTATATTAAAAAATAAAAGTAAATTTCACATAATCATCTTGAATTACCCAATAATTTCTTCAAATTCTGAGTAATAGATGAAATACGGTATCCCCAGTTAAATGGGTCATCTTCTATCCAACTGAAAGCTGGTGGCGTTTTCTTGCAATGGAAAATATTTAGACTAGGCAAGTCTCTGCTACAGCTTAAGGGTTTCTTTCTTGTGAGCTGTACCTTGATGAAGAAGCATAACATATTCAATTTGGATGTGGCTTGTCCAAAATTTGCATGCTTATGCGGCCAAAACACGCCTAGAAACCTGGGAGACAAACAAACAAACAAGAGCGTGGCACCCACAAGTTTTGGACTTTATCCTTGGAGGTGCATTGCTGTCTAAGGAATACCAATTACGGTCTCTTTATATCCAGTATTTATGTATGGGGGACCAACACAGCATCACCCACCTCAGTTTCATACTCTCCGCAAGCATGTTCTCTTCTTCAATGCTGATGGTGAATGTTATGTGATAAAGCCCAAGCTCAGGTCTGGCTTCACTGATTAACATCAATGCCCGGGACTGTACGTCGTCATATAGCACTGATTTGCAACTTTGACACACTGCGAGAGAGAAAGATGATTGTTGGTAGGGGCCAACAAGGTACTGAGCTTGGGCCCAATTATTCAAACATATTTCATCTTTGTCCAGTCGACAATGAAAGTAAAAGATGACCAACCCACTCTCTAGATATTTATTGTATGTGCATATTTAAATTGTAATAGCGGATACCTAGTGATTATGCATAGGTGGGCCGGTTAAAAGACGAGATGATAGACTCATACTCTTGAAAGTATGTGTTTTCAAGCTGCCAAATGTACATGACCACATTCTTTCGGTTGTAGAATAATAAAGCGATCAATTCACTAGGCACTACAAAATTAGAGCTAAGTGGAATATGGCATTTGCTACAAATTAAAAATGGTGAATTATGGGATGGCCAAATGTGGTAGGCAGATGATGATACTACACTAAATCTTTACAACAAGCCCATAATTTTTTGAGGTGACCGGTTTTTATGGGAAAAGATACTGATATTTTTACATTCTAATTTTTTACATCATAGGCTTTACACCATTTATAATTGAATAAAAAAAGTGATTCTCATGTTGTCAGGTGTGATCTACCTTTTCTATCTAATCAAAGGTAAGACTTATAGTGTAGAGAAATATGGTATAAAAATATATGATAAAGGAAAAAGTAGGCTACATACTTTTATGGACTAGCAAAAATACACCACCTCATGGTTATATAAATTTAATGTAAAAATTTAATATATAGGTATCAACTTCCTTTACAAAACATCTTTGAGATGAGAGTTAATAGCTCTTCAATTTTGTTATGAATAAAACTTTAAGATTATGTGCAGATAAGTCTATTTAAAAAAATTTAAAAAATAAAGTTTTTTATAATATATATATATATATATATATATATATATATAGGAAAAAGTTTATATGAGCCCGGGCTCGTATAAATCTATGTGAGCCCGGGCTCTATGGGCCGTCGGATGTAAATCCGACGGCCCATAATACTTATGGGTTTAACTAATGAGTATAACCCATGAGTATTATGAGCCGTCGGATGTAAATCCGATGGCCCATAGAGCCCGGGCTTACGTAAGTTTATATGAGCCCGAGCTCATATAAACAGGTCTCATATATATATATATATATATATATATATATATATATATATATATATATATATATATATATATATATATATATATATATATATATATATATATATATATATATATATATATATATATATATATATATATATATATATAGTCCCGTTTATATGAGCCGTGCCTACGTGAGCCCGGGTTTTATGGGCCGTCGGATTTACATCCGGCAGCTCATAACACTTATGGGTTACTCATAGGCATTTAAACCCATGAGTATTATGGGCCGCCAGATGTAAATCTGATGGCCCATAGAGCCCGGGCTCACATAAACTTTTTTCATATATATATATATATATATATAGGTAAAATTAGCCTCAGGATACTTTCTATCCATTTGATGATAGATATGATGGATGTCCTTTCTAAAACCCCTGACCCCTAAGGCGGCTTCCTCATTTCTTTCCCTCCCCCTTTCCCTCCAACAGGCTCTGGATGCTCTCTCACCGCGGTGTTTTGAGTTTCAGGCAATAAATCAACAAGCTCCAGTGGCCATCAGTCCACCACTAGTGGCCTCCTAATAGGAGGGAGTTCCCAACCTGCAACCTTCTCGCTGCCCTATCTAGAGGCAGCTGATCAACAAGCTCTAGTGGCCACCATGGGGGAAGGAGATCCCCAGCCTGTCTGGTCTCAACTTATTAAGGTAGCAGATCGAATGAGGATTCGAGAACATTTTTTAAAAACCCGAGTAGAAATCCCTAATCCCCTCCCCTCCACTTCATGTAATCAACCCCTTCCCCTCCATCGCTCATAAGCTTATGGGAGGGGGCACGTCACCGGCCTTGTATGCCATTGTACCCAACCTCGCGGCCCTCTTGGCCGTGTCGCCTCGTAGTAAACAAGCTTCCCCTACCAGCCTCCAGTGGCCTGCCTGAAATTGATCCCTTCCCCAACCCTCTATGTCCATTTCTTCACTGTGAACAAGCTTCCAATGCGGCTGCCTGAAGCCATGCACTTTCTCTACGCTTGAATAGCACCATTGTGCCCCATCTACCCCTAGCGGTGCCACTTGCTGCCCTGACCCACCGCAGCCCTCCCTTTGCTAGCTTCCCCGACCCAATATGGCCATTTCTCTGCAGTGAACAAGCTTCCAACGCTGCTGCCTGTCGCCACAAACCCCCATTCATAGGTCTTCCCTTTGCCCAGACGGCTTCATTGACCCTCTATAGTCCCCTCTCTCTGCAATGACATTGTGTAGTTAGTAATTTTTTCCAGGAAAGTTTACATTTTTAGTCAGGATTTTTTTTGTCCATTACACTTATAGCTAGGTTCATATGATTTATCTTCTCACTTAGATAGGAATCAACATCGTTGAGATGATAAGGACCTCGTCTTCAGCGGCTAGATCATAATTCAAAGTACCATGCTCACCCTTTCCCACTTTTCCTGTTTTGTTGCATTGCATTGTCCTTTACTTTAATTCTACTATTTTTTCATTTCATTTCCCTGATGAGTTTTGAAATTCCTACATATTTGTATAACTTTTTACTTCTTCGCAGGTAAGCTAAACACCACAACTTTTTGCTGAAAAATTTGTAATAGTTGGTAAATTAACTGATAGCATGTTATTAAAATTGTTGATCTGTTTCTGCAGTTTGCAAATTATTGACTTATGTAGCCAATTGCATCTGTTTAAATCAGTGTTTTCAGTTTCTTGAAAATCTTAGATGTCAAGGATTCATTGGAAAATTAAAGGTTATCATCTAGATATTTAAATTGTGTTTATGTTGTGCCTGATAACCTTTTGCTTGTAATGGTTATATTGATAACTTCTTTTTGCAAAGTAGCTGCCTGCTTCAGCTAAATATAGACAAATTGTGGAAATGCTTTATGGAAAAAATGATCTGAAGAAGCTATTTGCACTTTCAACTCTTGGAGTGGCATGTGTGTGTGTCCATTCTCATTGCCCATCCTTCTCTTTCCCCTCTCTTTCATTTTGCTACAACAATTGTCATTATTGTTTCTGTAATGTTATGTATTTTCTTCACTAAACTAATTTTAATCATCATGTATTCATTATTCTTCTTTTCATTTCAAATTCTTAGTAAATTGAGTTTCTAGTGCACAAAAGAGAAAGAATGCTATATGTATGATTAGTTTTTTGTCTGTCATATTTTGGCCTAAAGTAAACAATTAACATTAGTTTGCGTGTTCAACACTAAATTTTTTTAAGTTCATGCTAGATTCTATATTAAGAAAGATGATTCAGTTTTGAGATGTAAAGATACGTCTTACTTCTATTCTTTCAACAAACTACCATATTTTCTTTGTAGATTATCTAGTTCATTGTTGGAATAGTACCTCAGATTAGAAAGGCTCTTATAGGTGGAGATGCTCCACTATGAGTCATCTAGGACTCCGTCACTTTGTTAGGGTATAACTACAGAACTTTTCTGTTTTCTTACTATTGAATTTGCTAACATTGATTCTAAGAATATATAAATTTTTTTAGAAATAAATGAATATAAAAAGACAAATTAGAGGCACCATCTGCATAATGTATGACAGAGATAACATGGATTCTACGAGAGACATTACTGATGGATGTAAATAGTGAGTGGAGCTTATCATTTTGCATCCACATCCTTTGTACCGGTTTGTTCTTCTGGTACAGTTTGCAGTTCCATCTTCAATGAATGCAGGTACTTGTTTTTTACTTTCTAGTGCCTTGTGATTTCATATTACGTGGATTCTTTTAAACTAAGGGCCTCTATAAAATGGTAGGTACTATCACTCAATTGTTCAGGGTAGGGGAAAGTGAATTCTTTGTGATTTTCCTAAGGGCTTGTGCTTTGGCTTCAGTCACTTACATTATGGTCTAGTTTCTTTATGTGACTTGTGTCTTAACTCCCAAATTTTAACAGTTGTAGTTTAGAAAATTTTGGAAATAAAATGGCCATTTGCTGCAATTTCCTCATACAGGAAGATGTCACCACAATGGTGGTCATATGCACTAGAGCTGGTTTAATATTTATGGGAAAATAGAAAGCTGGTTGTACATTGTCATTGAAAGTTTTGTTTTTTAAAAATTAAAAGTGACATATCGCTAGTACATGTATGGGAGCCTCATACATTGCAGGCCAAGACTTAAGAAATGACATACCATCTCGAGGAGACTATCAAGCTTGCATAAGTTAAGGCCCAGCTGCAGAACTTGAAGATAAAGCTTGTGGTGTTGGGTATCATTATTGCATTGATTCAGATCATAGTCTTGTTGTTTTTCTATGGATTCAAGTATTGATGCTTTTACACATACTATTAGACTGAGGGCTTCCCTTGGAGGAGGTGCCAGGGCTTCCACCGCAGTTGCTTCTATGTCAAGCAACACTTATTATAAAAAAGGAACAATTGCCAACTTGCTCATTGATAGCTTCTCCCTGTAGGCTTCCAATTGGATTTTTGCCCTGCCTAGTGAGAAGTGACAATTGGAATATGTAAAGTGTGCACCGCTAATTAAGAAGTGGTTATTTGATGCTTGTTAATTTCAGCTTATGATGTAGCTAATTTGGAAGTTGCCAATATATTTTCTTAATATTCCATTGGTAGATAAAAGATGCTTTGGTGGTACAAAAAAGTAACAATGGTATGTTGTTTGTAGTACAAAAAAGTCACCATCCTAAAGTGCAGTTTGTTTTTTATTTATGGACAAAGAAATAGATTAAATTACAGTTAAATAGCTACTTAAGGAGATTGGATGAGTTCTCTACCTACCCTTGAAAAAGCAAAACTTACCAGCAAATTGAATACAACAAAAGCCAAAGATAAGTCATGTTCCAAAATTATTGAGGCAAAAGCCTAGTTTATAAACTGTTGAAATTTCCCATATTGGGTTGTGCTGAAGGCTTCCAAAACTCTTATCGGTAAGGACTTTACTATTTCCTAGCCAGTGGCTTGAGTTTTTTGCCATTATTTGACAAGAAAAAATAATTATTAAACTTTCTAGCAAAGAAAAATCTTGTGGCAAAACCGTATTATCCTAAAGCAAGAATAGAACTCAATCACAAAAAAAAAAAATAGAAACTAGAAAATTTGTCCTATATAGATCACTTAGTAAATTAATAGTAGTGAACTATCCATGTCTAATTGTCAAATTTTGTTGTTTGTTTCCGTGTCTTACAAAGGATCATTTAGTAAATTAATGGTACATTCATATGCATCCAACAAACAAAGTATAACATTTCAAAGTAGAGTTAACTGATTATACACAAGGTTGAGCAAAATCTTTGGAAGTACAATACTAGTGGTATGCACTAACAGGCACAACCCCTCCTATACCGATCACTTAGTAAATTAATGGCAGTGAACTATCAACATCTAATTGTCAAATTTTGTTGTTTGTTTCCGTGCGTTACAGGGGATCATTTAGTAAATTAATGGTACATTCATATGCATCCAACAAACAAAGTATGACATTTCAAAGCAGAGTTAACTGATTATACACAATACTGATTATACACAAGGTTGAGCAAAATTCTTTAGAAGTATAAGACTAGTAGTGTGCACTAACGGGCACAACCCCCTCCTTGCTGTTGTGGCTGTGCTGAAATCGCACTTGTAGCCTTCAGATTCACATCAACTAGATATTCTTGCTTGGTTGAAGAGAGTGTCTCCATTCCTAGCAAAGTGGCAGCAATCTTCTTAAGTAAAGCCTGCATAGTTCAGAAGAGTAATATTAAACATTACCAATAGAAAACGACCTAACAACTTTAATAAACAATTGATGTTTAAGGTCCGAACTGTTTGAATCAAAGTTCTCCAAACTTATGCTATCAATTTAGAAAATGAGGCTTTAGCTGGCATTGGAGGAGTAAATAATGCAAAAGGATTGCCTGGAGTAGAAAATACATATGCATATTACAATTCTGGGCAAAAAGATCAACACTAGTTATTGTAAAATAAACAAGGACACCTATATTCATTTTTCCCTTTGTTTATAGTCCATATTTTTAAGAAACAATTAGAACAATATGCTAGAATTTGCAAAATGAAATGCATGTCCAAAACAACCTACAAAGAGGCTAGTCCTTATAGTCAACATCGCCATAAGTGAATTAATTAGGGTTTGAATAGCATAATCTTATTCCAAGTTTCCAACATGGAATAAGCCATGGAATTTGAATGGAAAGCCATGGACATATTTGTAGTTCATGTTTTGGTACTAAATAAGAGAATGATATCACCAGTTTGCTTTCTAGACTACTTGACAGATAAATGTGTATAATTAAGCAATAATCTATTGTTCATTTTTTGTACTTAATAAGAGGGAGATATCACCAATTTACTTTCTTAGACTACTTGACAAATAAGTGTAACATGTAACATTTACAATTATACAACCCACATAATCTACATGATGAAAAGCTCTCTATGGTTTTAGAAGGCTCATGAATTCTCATTAATCTTTCACAACTCACATAATCTACATGATGAGAGCTTTCTATGGTTTTAGAGACATAGCTGCGCTTTTGTTTCCTTCACTGAAGCCATCAACAAATAGATAACAATGACACCAACATTGCTTTACATGGGACAAACTGTTTAAAGAGTTTTCAATAATGACTTAATTAGGCGCCCATGTTGCTGAACGAAAGCAGCACAAAATCCCTGGAGAAAATGTTGCTTTGAATTTACTATCTACCCATTGCTTGAAATTGATGTTTATCCACGTAAACCACTGGCCAAACACGGGAAAAGCGATCCCCTGTTTTGTGATAGTGAGTCTGAACGGGTTGTTGGCCGTATGACCGGTTGAGGCCAACCCTCCCAGATGCTGCAAGTGATGCCTCGGCTTTTGGCTAGTAAAATTTGTGCATTCGAACTAATTAATTCACCACCAACTTAAGATCACTTTGTCACTAGACACATAATGTCCAGAGCAAAACCCAGTATCTTGCCATGAAAACATCCTAGAGCTTAAAAAATAATCCAGACATCATTCTTTACTTGCTAATTTACCCAACAAAATCAATTCTTTATATGACTAAACGATGTCCCTCAGTATCAAAAGAATAACTATGACACTTCAATGAGCAGAAAATAATCACAGTTCCACCAACAAACCAAACTGCTGGGAAGGAACATTAGACTTTCTAATTAAAACCCATGAAGACACACTGCAGAAGTGAACGACATCCAAGAATAGATCATGTGTAAATGCAAGATTATCATGAACCCATGATTTGAATAAAATCCAAGCAGATAATACCAAAAATACCATGTTGATTATATGGAGCCAAGGCATGCAGAGAACTCAAAAGAAATATATACAACTCAAAAGTGGAGCAAACATATCATACTTGCATGAGGATCAGAAACAATCAGGATTTTGAGTTCTCTAGAAAAGAATTTAAAGTGTAAAACCATCCTATCAGGCTCACACTCCATCAAGCTAGAGATGTGGATTGCAAAGAAGAGAGGAAGAAAAGTTGAGACCTTTATAGATATGGAGGTGGAAAGTTTACAGGCATCCAAATCTGAAGGCAATTATAGATAATCGTTGTGGGTGAGCTTCTGATAGCTTCATAGTAGGGGGGTTTCCAAAGGTTGGCTTTGGTGTTAATGGCAGCCAAGTAAGGGGAAAACCATTTATTTATTTTTTTTGAAAGGGGGATATCATTTGAATCGGAGAAGCTACCAGCCTACAACCCCGACGAGATGCAGTGTGTTTTCTAACTCTCTGCCCCACCGGATCTCAGCTAGCCGGTGGTAGACCACAAGCCCGTGTTGAAAGACTGATCCACGGGATTTGAAGACACATTGATGGGGTTCCCGCCGGGAGCAGGGGAGAGGTTGGAGGTCCTCCGCTATGGGTCGCGTCTCTCGAGAACGAGGGAGGTTCGGGCTAAACAATCGCGGGGTGGGGAGGGGGGATTAATAAGGAGAGTGAGAAATCACTGTTAAATTACGATTTTGACGGTCATTTTAAATTTCACCCGCAGAAGCTTAGCCAACGGGTGCCCGTGGGCTAAGCAATCTCATTTTGTAATTGTCTAAACGCTGGATGTGAGCCTAGATAAGAAAAGGTGTTAAAAGTTCTTATTAGAGTTGTGTGAAACAAAGTGCAAGGAGTGGGGTTATGCGTAAAAGAGATAGGTTTGTGAAAGTTTCTAAATAAATCAATTGCCTCCAACATATTTAGGACAAACTACCTGTCTAAATATGCTAAGCCTGCCTTACTCCAAAAATAGTTTTCCTTAAAATGTCAAGGGTCACAAAGTTGATAACTCTCTCTGTTCCTAGTTCTTGATTGTGATTCCTTCATCTGGCTAGGGAAAGGTAAGACAGATAAAAAATACTTTTTATCAATTACAAGGAATCCTGCCAATTGTTAGAAAACTATGGTTTAGGAAATATTATCAATATACGTAATTTATATTCACCATTTCCCCTCATGTTCAAGCATTTATCAAATATTGCACTTAAACAGAACTAACGAAAAAGTGTGAGAAATATACGCCTCCAACAAGATTTAAACTTACAATCTCCCAACCCCTAAAGCCCTGATACTATAGTAAATAACTATCTTTTCCTAATGTCTTAAACCATCATTTCCGAAACATACTATCAATATATTTGCTTCAAACTTCAATACCAATATCATCCCTCCTAAAACAAATGAATATAATTTGATAATCACAAGCATCTAGCCAATGTCGAACTCTCCCCACATAACAATATTGGGAAAAGGCCTGGTTTCGGTTATACCTGGTATGACCATCCAGGCATGTCTGATTGTTAAAAACATCAGCTCAAACACAGGCATGGAGTCGGTTTAAGCGCTCTGCTGTTCCATGTCTGGTTTGTAAGTAAACTTTCACGTTCACCATTTTACCTGATCCAATTTAGCACCACCATCTCAACAGCATGCCGTCAAACCAAGAATCCACTTGGAAGAACCTGAAGCTGAAATTTATTCGCCTCATAATCGTTTCTTTGACAATCAGGATGTTCATCATGTTTTTCTTACAAGTTGAACAAAAGAACATGTGGTATATCATTTTTCTAGTTCTTCCCCTATTTCCTAGGGCCTTGGCCAGTTCAACAACTACAAGATAATAATAAGGTTTCACAAACAGAACAATTTCGATAACTCAAATGAATAGAGGCCTCAACAAATATACAATAAGTTTTCCCTCAATTTGAGGGTCAAAATCACCAGCCAGTTCGCAGTGGACTCCATTTCTTTATCTATGCTTACGGTTTGTTTGTGAAACTCTGCACTACGCACATGTAGACAACATTCAAACTTTATGCCTGGTTTTCCACATCAATATTTAGTGCAACTTCAAGGGCTTGGACAAAGGTGGCTACTTTATAAGTAAAAAACCCAACAAGCATCGGTATCAAATCAAGGTGCATGAAGCCATAATCTGGCACAAGAATCCTATACTCACAGAATAGTACGAAAGGCAATGTTAGATAATAAAATCTTCTTTATTGAGTGCGTAATTCCTCCAGAAAAGTACTACAATATCAGAACAAAGAGAAGATAAACTCACCCATTCCATCTATTATAAACCATAACCAATACTACTGGAACCAATAGCCTGGGCTGTCCAACTGCTCCCCTGCAAAGTATCTCTCAAGTCAGTCTACACATAAAACATACAAGCCATTGTAAGAACCATGCTAGACTGACGTTTGATTTCATTCAGGATGAGCCTACAGGCTCATGCAAATCAGTTGATGTATGGACCCCACAATTTAAAATCACGGTCAATATCATTCTAAAACACAGCTCTTTGGCAAGCTCCTATGAAATATCCATTAAAAGAAGCATTTTCTTGTAGGAAAAATAAATCAGAGTTGCTAGAAAGATTGTAAAAGTTTAAATTTATATTTTATTCAAGATTCTAGTTATTTGGAGAACTATTCCAATACTGTAACAGGACTCACTTCATGCAAGTAAACCATCACCATTGGCCCTTTTACTGTTAGCAAGTAAAACATTTGTTATTATGAAGAATATATTTTACTTAATCCATAGGGATTATTAGTTGTTAAACCTCAAGCCTTATTAGCAGTAACTATAAAATCAATAGCTGAAGAAACCCAGAAATTCTGAGAAATTTTGGGGAAACAAGTTGGCCTGTTATTTAATAATTTCACATTAAAATTTACTATTTACAATATTGATTTTTTCATAGCAAGCACTAGGCCCTTAGCAGTTTCTGGCATAGAGGAGCTACCAAAAAGAAAGATTTTATGTTCAAATTCACGTACCATTTTTTTCCAATCTGCTTAATCAAACTAAGTGAATTTGTGTTGTGTCCCAAAGCAACCCAGCTAGTTACGGGTCCAGTAGGCCTTTGAAGGCGCAGTAGACCTTTTATTTGGTTTATTTGATAGGCCGTTTTAGGGTTATTTATGTTAAATAAGAGCCCCTAACAAAGGGAGGGGATTATGTATTAGGCATGGGTCACTGGGTCTGCCAGGGCAGGGACTCCCTTCTATCGGGTAGATCTATATGTACTTGGCGCTGGCCTTCTTGTTTATGCAAAATCAAAGTTAATCCTCTTCTTCTTCCTCAACACTCCCTTCTTCCTCCTACTACGCCTAGGAACTTGCGTTCCGTCTTAGGAACACATTAGTATTGGAGCCTTGTTTTAGCCATAGCTAAGGGCAAGCAATTCATAGTAGCTCACAAAAGCCAGACCAAAAACTCGACAAAAGCCATTGATGGCCACCCACCAGTAACACAACATGTAGATCCCACAGCCATGATGGCCTTGCTCAAGGAGTTGAGCATGAGCGTCCAACAACTGATGACGATCATCACTCAATTCCATCCAGCAGCAGCTCAAGCACCACCACCCTTTGGGCAGCTGCCGCCGCAGCAGTTAGGTTGCCTTTGCAGCCCCCTCCAATCCAAATTCCAGTCGTTCTGACTCCTCCTTTGTCATCCCTCAGGCCACATTCCCCTTCGCTTCAGTTCCATCAAACAACCACGAGAGGGATTGCACCAACAGCAAGGGGAACAAGACCTGATAGATGTTCGAGGAAATGCCGCAATGCTCTCAGATTTCAGAAATCTGTTTGCAGAGTTTGGAACTGAATGGGAGGACTTTTCTGGCCACCAAGGAGGTCAAATGGCAGGTTGAATCACGTTTAGCGGGCCTTCAGTTACCACGTTGTTTGGGAGATGAAGACTTGGTGGATTAGCTCTATAGAGCTGAAAAGATTTTCTCGTAGCAAGGCATAACGTCAAACAAATCGCGGCTGCTTGTTGTTGCGTTCGACGGTAATGCGTTAGTGTGGTTCCAAGGATACCAGAAACAAGTCTGCTTTCCGACATGGGCATCCTTCTCCAAGCAGCTGTGAATTCAGTTTGGACCTAACAAGTTTTCAGACTTCAATTAGATCAAAACCATCCATAAAACATATATTGTGCGTGCTTACTACACGGAGTTCATGCGTGTAGCCAATTGGCTACCGCATTGGACGCTGGTAGTGCTGATCCGAACATTCAAAAGGGCCTAAAAGCAAGAGATTGCCAACGGGATCAAATACTTCCCTTGTACCACCCCATGCGAGAGGTGGTGCACCATGCCCAAATTGAAGAGAAGAAGCTGTTGAGACAGCAAGCGGCCTGGGCAGCCACAGCATCCCTTGGCTGGGGTTGTACCTACTTCAGCCAGCTGACTCAGCCATGCCACCCCGCCAACCCCTCCGATTGCAACCCCAGCCCAAATGGAGGAGAGGTGCTCCAAGGGGCTATGTTTCAAATGCGAAGAGCAGTATACACCCGATCACCAATGCTCGGTTCTAGACATCCTGCTCTGCGAGGAAGCCGAGGTGGAGGACGAGGAAAGCCCCTTCCCAACCGCTGATTCGTCCTCTTAAGATGGATTGATGTTGGAGATCTCAGTGCATGCATTCTAGGGTGCCTTCACCTCCTGGACGATACGAGTTCAAGCGCATGTAAAGTGCCAAATAATGAAAGGGCTGCTCAGCGCTAAGGCTGCCACATCATGGACTCAACACTGTTTGATGTTCTCATTGGGGACAGGAAACACATCAGACATGCCGGTATGCATTCGCAAGTGGCACTATCCATTTAGGGCTACATTTTTGTGACAGATCCTTACTTAAGGCCAACAAGGGTGCCGATGTGGTCTTGGGCGTCCAATGGCTGCAAAACTTAGGCGACATGGTCTGAAACTTCAAAGATTTGGTCATGGATTTTAAAGTGAGTAGGCAGCATGTTCGAATCACAGCGGGGCACGCTTCACTCCACTCAGCCAGTCAAATCCTTGTTTTGCTATGGGCCCCAAAGGTTTTTTCTTCAACAGAAAGCTGCCTCCTACCCTGTCCAACCTCCAATGGCAGCTGATTTGCTCTCCCTCCTAGATGAGCATGAGGATATCTTCACAGAGCCAACCAGCTTACCTCCCCCGCCCTCCAACATGATCATCAGTCCCAATTGTACCCAATGCACCACCAACGAATGTGAGGTCCTATCGCTAACCCCATATACAAAAGACAGATATCGAGAAGTTAGTCTTTGAGATGCTTTTCTCTGACCTCATTCAACCTAGCACCAGCTCGTACTCCTCCCCGGTTCTTATATGGAAGAATGATAGTTCTTGGCATTTCTACGTAGATTGTTGCATCTTAAATGCCATCACTATCAAGGATAAGTACCCCATTTCCGTGATCGAGGAGTTGCTCAATAAGCTGGCTAGATCATGTCTTAAGCAAGCTAGATCTCCTCTTTGGCTACTACTAGATTCAGATGCACCCAAATGTCCACAAGATAGCATTCCGTATGCATGATGGCTACAAGTTCCTGGTGATGTGGTGATGCCCTTCAGCCTAACCATTGCCCTTTCTACCTTTCATAGCTTGATGAACCATATTTTGAACTTCTTCTTCGGCAGTGTTGGTTTTCTTTGATGACATATTTGCGTATAGCGCTACATGAGCTGAGCACTTGACACATCTCCAGTCGGTCTTCACCATCCTTTGTGTTCATTCCTTGTTTCTAAAATGCTCCGTATATTGTTTTGGTAGCCCACAGGTGGAGTACATGGACCACATAATTTCCAGCAACAACTTTTCCACTGACCTCACCGAAGTAGATGTTATGCTCTCATGACTGCAACCTACATCTACCAAGGCATTGCAGGGGTCTTTGGGCTTGACCAGGTGCCATTTCATTGCCCATTATGGGACAATCGCCGCCCCATTGACAACCCTCTTGCAAAAGGGTGCATTCAACTGGATACCTGAGTCAAAGGCTGCCCTTGTCACGCTGAAACAGTCTATGGCCACTGCCCCTGTGGTCATCCTCTCAGACTTTACTCGGCCCTTTGTGGTGGAAATGGGTGCGTCCAATGGGGAGCTTGGGGATGTCCTCCAGCAACAACGTCCCATTGCTTTTTTTAGCAAGGCGCTCTCAGGATGCTTTTTGACCATATATGTGTACAAAAAGGAGATGGTCATCATCATCCACCTCATTACCCATTGGAGGCCCTTTTTCTTGGGGCTTCACTTCCTGATTCACGCATACCATAAGCCTTTGAGGTATTTTTTAAGGTCTCTACTCATGCTCAACAGCATTGGATGAGCAAGTTATTGGGCTATGACTATGAAGTGGTCTACAAGAAGGGGAGCAAGAATACCGTAACACATGCTCTCTCTACCCCATATTCCCAGAGGGCTCTTGTCTGTCATTCTCTCTGCCTACCTGTCTTCTTGGATGAATTGTGACAAGCCTATGTGGGAGATTCTACGGCCCAAGAGCTATTGATCAACCTCTGAAGAGCACCTTCTGACTCACCTTTATTCATTTTCTAGAATGATTTGATCCTTTGGAAGGGCCGCCTATGGGTGCCCAATGATGCGGACCTCCAACAAAAAATCATTTCTCATTTTCATGACACCCCTTTTCCTGACCATGAACAGTCTTTCCAAATGTACAAGCGGGCAAGTGCAAGCTTCCTCTGGTGCAACATCAAACCTGTTGCCTAACGCCATGTGGCAACATGTGACAATTGTTAGCGCACCAAGGCAACCACCTCAACGCAAGCTGGCCTCCTGCAACCCATCCTCAATCCTGATAGAACATGGGAGGATGTTTCTATGGACTTCGTAGAGGCTCTACTAGCCATCCAGGGTAAGACAAAGATCATAGTGTTGGTGGACTAGTTGTCCAAATATGCACAAGTCTGTGCTCTCAGCCAAGGGCGTAGCCAAGCTCTACACTTGCTAGGTGGCCAAGCTCTATGGCATGCTGAGGACGATTGTCTCAGACAGGGACACAATATTCATGTCCCATTTTTGGTAAGAGTTCTTCAACCTCCACGGAACCTATCTCCACATAAGTACTACCTACCACCCACAAACTAATGAACAGACAGAAGTGGTTAGTCGCTGCCTAAAGTAGCATATTCGCTGTTTTGCAGGTGACCACCCACGCAGCTGGTTGCATCTTCTTCCTTGTGCGGAATAGTTGTATAACACCGCCTTTTATACAATGACCAGCTTTATGACCTTCCAAGTGGTGTATGGTCGACTACCGCCAACCATATTAGCCTATGTTCCATAGTTATTGTGTCAGAGGTGAATCAGCTCCTCCAGACCCAAGACGAGGTTCGCCTATGTTCCATAGTGCACCATTGTGGCTAAGGTGGATCAGCTCCTCCAGATCCAAGACAAGGTTCTCTACCAACTCAAGTGCAATCTTGCCGCTTCACAAAACCGTATAAAGAAGGTGTTTGACCGACAATAATCGCAAGCTTCAAGTTGGAGATTGGGTCTACCAGTGCCAATCTT
Organism: Saururus chinensis; assembly: GCA_035235625.1. Taxonomy (NCBI): domain Eukaryota; kingdom Viridiplantae; phylum Streptophyta; class Magnoliopsida; order Piperales; family Saururaceae; genus Saururus; species Saururus chinensis. Next base: position 28,003,066 of record CP141144.1, read on the forward strand.
TTCTTCATTAGCTGGCCCATTCTAAGTTGGCCCATCGCTTCCATGGGCTAATCCCGTGCTCGAGCTAGTAGGATCAAATGCCTACCGTCACGATTTGTCAGCGGACTCTCTCGTTCACTGGGTATTCTATGTGTCCAAACTCCATTGTCACATGGGTGGCCCCTCTTGCTTGCCTCCAGCTCCACTGGTCCCTACCTCTTCTAGTACCCCTGAATTGGTGCCTGCTTCATGGTGCAGAAATGATGGGTACGACGGCCGGGCCATATTGTCATGGAGGTACTCTTGACTTGGCACGGCCAGCCACTTGAGTATACCACATGAGAGCGTGAGGATGATATTTTGCTTCAGTTTCCTTCTTGGTCATCTTGAGGACAAGTCGAAAGCGAAGCGACGTGAAGTGTTGTGTCCCGACACAACCCAGCTAGTTATGGGTCCAGTGCGCCTTTGAAGGCGTCGTAGATCTTTTATTTGGTTTATTTGATTGGCAATTGTAGGGTAATTTATATTAAATAAGAGCCTTTGTTGGCCCTCTTGTTTATGCAAAATCAAAGTTAATCCTCTTCTTCTTCCTCAACACTCCCTATTTCCTCCTATGACGCCTAGATACCTTGTGTTTTGTCTTGGAACAAAACAATTTGGTAAGAAAACTATGCAAAAAAGCTACTATTTTGTTCATGAGTTGGAGGGTATCAACTATCAACTCAATCACCTCCAATTCCAGTTAGCTTCATATCTATAATTTTGTTTGACAGCTATATAACTATATGCTTCCTGGCCCCATTCAATTTACAACTGTTACTTGATTTTCCTACTTTGACCTTCAACATGTCAACACGCAATGCTATTTCAAATTCCAATCTTCGGTTTCATGACTATATTCTTCCCATTCGGTAGGTATGCCACAAAATTCAACCTTTAAATTCAGTCTGATTATTCCTTCACTTTAAAAATCCTGAAGTTGATTGATTCATCTTGATAAAGTGATCAATTGATACCTCACAATTTGTGACTTTTCATCCTTGAATATTTGATGTTTTAATCTCCAATTGTTTCACCTCAACCATGCTTTTATAGTGAAAAAGAAGATCTTCTTACACATTATTACCAAAGGAAACTTCTCATATTTAAAAAGCACAAAACGGCCATGCATCGAGCCTACAAAAATGTATAGCATTAAATCCTTGCTACGATCAAGTCATCAAGTTCCCCTTAACACTTAAGCATCATCCATTGCCTTTGCTTGTCTGGCAGCATTGTGCTATAAATAATCTCGGCCATCAGTTAAACAGTCCAGGCATAATTAAGAAAACACTTCAAAGAATCTAACAACCTGAATCAGTGTGGCCTGCAATCCTATCTCATAGTTTGAAAAGTTGGTACACACTACAGATGATGAATGCCTGCATTCTGATTTCATATGCTACCGAACTTATGTTTTCCTCATGTCAACTTTTATATCAGTTCTTGTTTTATGCCAGCTCTTATGTGAATTACTTTGGAATATTTCACATTCGGATCTCTATTAAATTCATGTTTTGCTCTACAAACTAATATATCTCTGCTCCATTTAAAAGTATCAACAGCATGAAACTCATGACTCAAGACAAGGACACCACTAATTTGCTTCCAATTTGAAGTAAAAGTTTTACTCAGAAAAATTTGTAATCACTTTGAAACAGATTACACAAAAAGATTGTAGAGTTCATGAAGCATTGACATCCCCACCCAGGAAGCCATCATTCAGATATGAGTCATTATGGGTCTCACAAACTATAGATCTTATTCTACTAATTTAAATGAGCATTATAAGCACCAAGTATCAGCATTAACCACTTCTAGTCCAACACTAAAATAGACTTCAGAAAAATGGCCTTTGCAATATAATGCTCTAATAGTTCACTAGAGAATAATGCATATCTTCTGGCTCCATCCGCCATGGACTCCAGAATATTACCCATAGATGGGTCATCATGAGTCTTAAAGATTTTACTCTCTCCGTCCTAAAATAAGTGTCCCATATGAAAAAACAATTTGTACTAAAGTAAGTGTCTCATTTGCTTAGTTCTCAACCACTTACTCCCATTTTACTAGTTTTTAAGTATATTTTTTTATAAAATACAATCAGTCAGCTTTTTTTAGTGTCAATAGAGAAAGGGTAGTTCCGGAAAAAGTTTAATGGCTTTTGAGAGATATCAGGTTACTTAAATATTTGACTTTTTCAAAACAGAACACTTATTTCGGACAGGAGGGAATATATGTTATCCTACTAAAATGGGCTACTGTATCAGAACTGGTATATTTATTTTTGCGGGACTAAAATAGACTTTAAAAAGAAGGTTTTGCAGTGGAAGGTCGCTGAGTATACAGTGCATACTTAACAAGTCCTTTGGCTCCATCTGCCATGGAATCCACAGTATTACCCAGCATACGTATGTATACCAAAGAGCCCAGTAAACCTGCACCAAAGCTGAAGATAATACTAGTCAGAACAGGTAAAAGAAAATGTCAGATGGAAAGAAAACTCAGTTATGTCAATAATGTAAGTGAGAAACCTAACAAGTTATTGCATGGAAAAAAAATATCAAGATAACTACTGGAATTGATGAAGTAAAAATGGGGAAACTCTAATAGCCAGGAACTGTCCTAAACCGTGTGTTATGTCTCTTGTGGCCAGTAGGAAGGAAATTGTAGACATGCTATCTTAGACTTCTCTTATATTAGGAAAGTACTTGCTTTAATTAATTCTATTTTAATTAGAACTACTACTCTTTAAGATTCCTAGTTTCTTTAAGCTTATTTAAATTTAGATTTCTAATTTGAGAAGTTGTAATAGGGAAACTCTTAAACTATATAAAGGCCTTCAGCCCCATGAGTTTTGTAAGATGGATTTTCTAAATCAATAAAATACAGTAGCTAGTTTTCCTTCTTCCTCTCTCAGTCAGTCTATCTCTCTCTTACTTACCTTTTTTGGTCCATTAGGCTACACCACCCTGGAGTCTTTTTAGCAATTCTAGCTATCCGGGCAGTATTGATAATGCAACTGCTATAATTTTCTAAAAATTATCCAGGCAATCCAAGCAATTTATGCCAATCAGCTGTCATTATTCACGCCTGCTTGGCCATCATGAACATACCTTGCCGCTATTTCCGGAGAATAAGAGATATATGCAGACATTACACCAACACCACCTATACCAAGGGTAAAGAGTTGCAACTTTCTCTTCAGCTACAGAGCAAAATGTTATTCAGTTGAACATATGAAAAAATTTGAGGCACGGAAGATTGAGAAGGCCGACAGAAATACCTTGAAATACTGGTCCCTTGATTGAGCTGCTAATACTTGAGGATCCCCTCTAACTTTCCTAGCCTCGCGTAGCATGACATCCTAAGGACAAACTATTCAGAAAGCTGAAGTAGATGCTAATACAATGACTATAATTACTCTCCATAACATCTATTCATTTGCAGTCATGCAGACTGACAAACACTAATGTGTACAAATGCTCAATCTTATAACAGCTTTAAAAAAGAAAATTGAGCCGTCTTACTCACACTGCCCCCTGTTGCAGCCTTTGCTGCACGGTCCCACTTCTGTTGCTCGCGCCGAGTAGGAACCAACCTCCATCTTGGGGACTTATCTCCAGCATTCTGACAATCAGCACAATTCACTTGATGGAGCCCCAACTTATTCATGAATTTTTTTATAATCATTTGAAAAACTAATTAAGACCTCACTTCAATCAGTGATTGGCCTCTTCTTGCAGCCTCAATCTGATGCTCCAACACAGGCTTCTGAGGAGGAGACAGCTCTTTACTCAAATCAATCTCCATACTGCATCCATTATATAGCATACAAAAAAACTACAAAACAATTAGAACAAAACCTCTTCTTCCACAGCAATTGAACTGAATATTACAAACAGTACCAATCTTCAAAGAGGAGAGTTTTGAATCAAACAAACAACAAAAAAAAGAAAAGGAATTAGAACTCACCTGCCAAGACTCATCACTCTATTCAAACTCAAGAAACCCGACTCGTCCACCTGAGCGAGATGAAGATTAAGAATAACAATCACTTTACTTCAACTAACAGACCGAAACGTAACGGCCTTTGAAGTCCAAAACGCATCAATACCAACCGAAGGCCCCGACAAAGAGCAGGGGAAACGACATATTTACCTTGGGAGCAGGCGATTGGAGGGTTGAGGAAGAGGCGGAAAGTGGGTCGTCGACCAATCGCCTCATCCGGTCCATGAAGTCCTTGTTCCACATGAAGTCGTCGGAGGCGAGCGGGTCCGGGTCCTCGCCGCCCCAGTACCTACGGAGCTTGGAGGTGGTTGGGGGACCGCCGTACTCGCCCGGGGCGACGCCTGTAGACCACTTGAGGGGCTTCTTTTTCGGGAGGACGACACGGGTCTGCCTCGGCGGCGCTTTCGGGTCCGGGAGGTCGGGGGCAGTATTCAGAGCCGGCGCGGAGTTGAGAACCAGGCAGCAGGTCCGGAAGTTCGCGGCCATGGCCCTCGAGCCTGTAGGAGGCGTTACGACTGGCCGGCTCACCTGGACGAACAAATTTCAGCAAATATCTGGACTGAACAGCGTGGGAGCCTCTTCTGCGCCGACTCAGTTCGGATATGTTAAAGCGTGGCCGGTGGAAGGAGCTCCTCTCCCAGAAAATCTCAGAATTGACCTTTCAAATTTTAACGTATTTATGTATCAGGAGTTTGTCGTTTGGAAATTTGAAATACATGTTTTTTTATAAAGAGAGGTTAATTGTCTGCGTGGCCATTTCAATAGAAAGAAATGATGCCCCTCTTCTTAACATAGATTTGGCGCCCCTATTTGAAATGCTAAAAATGGCTCCCTTTTTTAATTTTATTAATTATATTTACCTTTATTACATTGTATTTTTTTAATATATTAAAATAAAAGATTTGACATTCATAATTAGAATACACAGTCTCTATTTTGCCATGTATGCAAATGGGTCTCTATTATGAGCATCTCCACCTCCTATTTTTTAATACCCTTATTAAATATGCTTTAAGTTACATTTTATTAAAGAGGTTAAGAGTATATCCAATTAGTGTCTGCTGTGGACAGAATTAGAGTCCTTGGGGACTCCAAAGATACCATTTTCTACATGAAAATGACACCCCTCACTTGGGATTTCAATTTTAAAGTCTTATGTTGAGATGTTATTCTTACTTTTTTCCATATTTTTAAATATATCCTTTCTTTTTTCTTTATACCATCTCTCTTCACTTGTCTTATCACTTTTATTTTTAATATTAAAATAAAAAATTTAATATCTATTATTGGAGTTCATAGGTCTTTATTTTGCTACATAGGTAAATTGAAATGACATTTTAATAACTATTTTTGAAGACTCTCATTGTAGATGCTCTAAGGAATTCAAGACTAGCCCATTTTCCTTATATATTAATTAGTTATAGTGCACATATATTTGCATGTGCAGACAATGAATATAAGTAAAGCACTTTACAAATATTTTTAGTACATTATATCAATATATCTACTTTGTTAAAAATATTATTATCAAATATTTATCAATAGGTTTTGTCCAAAAATACCATAATTTACTATGAGTTCATTAAACATGTATTTTACTAAGGCACATATCTCAAACATTAAATTATATATTTATTTCTTGAAAAAAGTATATATTAATTTAATAAAATTTTAAATATCTTCTATTATTGAAAAGATATAATATAAACAAAAAAATCATAAATATTACCATTTATAACATTTATATTTATAAAATAAAAAAGTTATTTTCATATTAAATAACGACAATATTTTCACATAGATACTATAGAAATACATTGTTTTTTTTTTTTCATTTCTGCCAATGTTAGAGTGACAATCTACAATTTTTACAAGATAAATCTAATAGATTAAACACAAATCATTGTACATGTAATAGCTCATTGTTAAATATTAGAGTGTGAGTCAACTATTATATGATTGCATAAGTAATAATAGCCACAATTATCTATAATATTTTTAAAAATTATTTGGTGCATTTTAGTGTTCTCCACACCAAATGTAGTGACTAACATTCTAATGACATAATATATTTTCAATGGGTTGATGACAAAACTTTTATATATAGTCTATCACTATCTTTATTGCACATACTTATTCTCTTATTCTCACCAATAAATCCTATAAAAAAGAAAAAAAATATTTATTTTCACCACTTGGTGCATGTGATGTTGTAAATGTGCATTATAGCATTTTGACATGAGAAGGGCTGCCCATAATTGTAATTCATAATAAAATTTGTAGATTCTATTGTAATAAAATCACGATAATTAGTTTACAATCCCAAGTAGCTCACTCTAAAATGTGGCCAAGGCATGAAGCCACACATACGATCAAGACATCAAAGTGTAATGCTATGAGAAGATCTTAAAATTTTCATTGATATCATTCTCATTATGCCCGACATTTCGTTGGCTTTGTTCCTCCTTTTAGGCATAAATAAATGCATGTCTTGAGCTTGTCTAACTACCTCACTTACTCGGGGTGTATTCAATTTAAAATCTAACTCTAAGAAGACTTTATCTATCATTTCTAGTCCTCCTTAATTAACACATATATTACCTCTTGGTGGATTCTGATATTTTAACATTGATCATGACAATTCTTCAGCAATTCCAGCAACTCTATATTTATCATACTTATTAGGAGTTCAATTATAGCACTAAATATTTATTTTGCTTTAGATCAATTCACAAGATTTGCATCTTTTATTAGGCATATTTATTTTCTTTAAAATTTAGAGATTTGTTTATTTTATTAAGAATATATGGTTTGCCTTAATGAACTCAAAGATTTGCGTATCGGTTTAGATTTGGTCGGGGAGCAACAATCTACTAATGGCTATTGATGGTTAAGGGCATCTACTAAGAATAAGAATCCTACCTTATCCCATCAATGGAAAGCATGATCAACCTCTTTTTCTTTTTATGCCAATATACAACAAGAGTTGACTAATTACACATATTTTTTAAACACATATTTTTGTGAAATTGTAAAAAGGTTAACATATTAGGATTTGAAAATTTAATGTATTAGAAATAATTTAGGACTTTTATGCCAAAAATCTCTACACCCCCTTTTCACTTTAATAATACAGTAAATTAGTTTGTTTAACAAAAGCTTGTAAAACCTATGATTCTCAACCTCAATAAGGGGTGAGTAAAACTCATTGAATACATCGACAATAATAAAAAAACCATCATGGCATAGCAACATAGCAATTCAGATTCATAATTGGCATGGTATACCCTTTTCTAATCATTCCCTTACTAAATCTCCTATTTATCCACAAACATAAGAGCTAGCATGCATATGACACACTTATCAAGGTCAAGGCATAAATGATCAAATAATAACCTAACATCTATCCTGCATAGGTAATAGTTTACATCTAATCAAATCAAGCATATATATCACCATAAACCGCATGAGAAGTGTCTTTCACACACTTTCTAATCATGCAACCATATCCCATAAACCTATATAATAGTGTCTCATTCACACCATTCAGATCATGCATTCATATACATAGCAATAGAACATAATAGAATATTATATCATCAATGTCTTATCAATTAAGAATAGTATAATGTCAATACAACTACAAATATTGAAACACTTAAAAGGTAGAATCCGTAGACCATAGTTTTTTTATCCAAACCTACAAAAGCAAATATATTAGGTTAGAAAAACATATAGAACTATGGTAATATAAAATTCTTAAAACCTTTTAAAAATTAGTATAACTCTCAAATCTAAAAAGAGTTACGAGGATGCTCATAACCATTATTGTCATCATTTACCGAGTCTTGATGATTTAATTAATTCACATGGTTGCAATATTGAGCCCAACTCATATAATTATGATAATGTTGAAGATATTGATCATTATAAAACTGATAAAGTTGAGGACTCCATCCAAAGTGCATTATCGAAGAACTGTGAACCAATGTTGGGTAGTTTGAAGTTTGAGACTGAGAATCATTTTGAGATCCAGAACCATAACTATTGTATGAAGAAGATTGTGCATTATATCCATCATGTCCATATCCATATGCAAGTTGGTTCACCCCAACACTTATATTTTAAATTCCTTGTGCAATATTATCCCAAGGTGAAGGTTGGTTGTAACTAGTATCATGTTGAATTGAAGCAAGTTGGTCATATCTGTAAGGACCCTCATCTTTAAACCGGTTTTGATTTTTATTTAATTATGGGTTATCGTGCAATTTACGTGTTTTCTGATCTTATTCGATGATTTTGTAAATAAATAGAGTTTGTGATGGTTTTAACCAAAATTAACTTCAATATTAGTGGTTTTAAGTGATTTTAAACCAAATGTGAATTTTTGAGATTTTTCGGAATTTTCACTATTTTCCCAAAAATTAGGGTTTTGGCGGGACCCCTGTGGGCCCCACAGTCGAAAATTTTATTTTTGTGTCAAATGACCCTAGACATATACTTAAGGTCACACAAAAATTTTAAGAATTTTATTAGGCTTAAATTGTGCTTAAATTTGCAAAATACCCACTTTTAGCCTACTTTTCATATTTACACCCCAAAACTTACCTATGCCTACCCCAACCCTTACTATAAAAGGGCAAACCTGAGCCATTTCCATTTTTGGGAATAGGCTAAGGAAGGAGGTCTGGCCTAATCCCCACTTAGGCCCGAATTAGAAGCCGATTAAGGTAAGCTTGCTCTAATTAAGCACTAATCCATGACTTTTCTCTTAATTTCTTCCAAATCTACCATTTTCCCCTTTGATTCAATTCGTTTTTGACCATCAAAAGCTACTGATTTGTGTTTTACTACAAACCCTAACTTTCAAAATTCGATTTTTACTACCAACAAGCCCTAGATCTAAGATTTAATTAAGGATTTCTTAAGTAAATCGATTTCTATTGGTGTTTGATTCAAACTCATTGTGTTTTCAAGGATTTCAAGAAGGGCGACTCTTCAATCCGAGCTTAATCAAGTGCTGAGGTAATGGGTCTTCGAAATCTCTGTTTATCCATGGTAAAACTCTTCATTTTTGGCTTATTTCGAAATGGTTTGCTTGATTTAGTGTGTTAATGGTAAGATTAGAAAATGGAATTATTTAATCCCGATTTCTTAGGGTTTTGCATTATTATGGTTTGGTTTGATATTCTGGAAGTCAAGGAGGACTTTTGATGATGATTAGGGTGCTAGATGTGGATTTGAAGTGTTATCTATGGTGTCTCGGTTTGATTTTGCGAAAGGAAGAAGATGACTGTTCTGCCGTGTTGGCGATCGATCGGCCTTGCAGGGCGATCGATCGGCTGAACTGAAAATTTGAAAATTTTGCGTGTAACCGATCGAACGGCCTGAAGGGCGATCGATCGGCTACACAGGAAATTGTATGTTGTGTGTATGATGCCTATTTTGATGATTCCACTTTAGCTTGCCAATTTTATATGAATGTGGAGTGTTTTAAGCTATGTTAGGCTACTGGAAATACATGCTATTGAGTTTATGGAGTTGAGATATATGCTTAGGGATGGTGGAATGACTTATGTTTTGTGGCATGATGTTGGAATCGTTATTTTGAAATTATGAATAGTTGTTTCCCTTTGGTTGAGCATATTTCAAGAGGGACTACAATCATTGTTGGACAGATTTGTCATGATAAATTGTGATTAATGGTGTGTGAATGTTGGTGAATGCCATGACTCAATGATGAAATGAGTGATGTTATAGGTGTTTAGCCTTTGTGGTTGAGTTTTGAATTTAACTATGATTTCAACGATTCTTCTACTATGATTTCATTTGGAATTCATGTTTAGGTAGAAATTCACATGTGTAGTGTGGTGGTGAGTTGATTTTTCAAGCATGTTAATATGCATCATGTGAAAGGCTCCTACTAGTTACACACACACACATGTGGGGGTTAAATGATGATGTTGAAGCTTAATATCGTGATTATGAATGATGCATTAGGGGCTGGTGAGAGCACTTATCATGATTAGGGTTCATGTATGCTTTGCCCACGCATGTACCATGTTGCACGCATCATGAAAATGGATTTCCGATTGAGGCTTCATCGTGATTAATCGAATTTGACCGATTGGATGCAATGTGATGGAATTGCGTGCCGGGTTTATCGGTCGTGGATTAATCGCAAGTTGATTGGTCCGAAAGGACATATTTTGATTTGAAGTTCCTGTGTGGAACGATTTGGAGTTCCTGTGTGGAACGAGTGCACTCCCCGGGTTGAGTCTTGTTTAATGGAATGATGTGGGGACGAGTTGTGTACTTGTCTTGTGGATACGTGAGAATATTTTTATGTGTGTCATCTGGACCCTGAGAATCCAGTGTGGTATGCCATGTGCACCCCGCTACCACGTGTTCTAGGGTTCTCTGTGTGAGAACTCGGGCTCTTCCCTCCGCAGGAGATGTCCCTGGGCGAACACCCCTGCTCTAGATTCTCTGTGTGAGAATGGGACATCCTTGGCCAGGATCGTCCAGGCGGCAGTATTAGGGATTGACAACCCCGATCTTTCTTGAATTCTTGTGTAGAATTTTGTACCATGACACGCCTTCGTGGCCTTGTCTATGCTCCCGTCTGTGTGACGTCAATGTGTGATTACTCCTTGATGGAGGTTGATTGTGATAACATTATGCATGTGGGAATATGTATGTTAGAGATACATCCATGCATGTTGATATTGATGTTATGCATGTGGAATATGTATGTTAGAGATACATCCATGCATGTTGGTGTTGATGTTATGCATGTGGAATATGTATGTTAGAGATACATCCATGCATGTTGATGTTGATGTTATGCATGTGGAATATGTATGTTAGAGATACATCCATGCATGTTGATGTTGATGTTATGTATGTGGGAATATGTATGTTAGAGATACATCCATGCGGGATTGGTTATGATGTGAATGCATGTGGGAATATGTATGCTAGAGATACATCCATGCAGGTTGAATTATGCATTTTTATGCAGTGTTAAGTGATATGAATGTGTGATCAGAAAGTGATGCACCATGTAAATCTTTGATCTGAAACGATCTCATTTCTAAGCTATCGTATTTTCTACGTTGACAGTGATATTAAAACCATTGCTGAGTGTTAAAACTCACCCCTCTTTTGTGTTTTGATTTGGGGCTGCGTGGTGCGACACGCAGACGGACAGGATTGCCTTTTTGAGGAAAGGTCAGAGGTAGCTTGGGTGTGATGATGGAGATCGTTGTGTGACTTTCCTTCATTTTGTTTCATGTTTTATGTTAGAACCTATGTGTAGGGTTCTTTGTTGTGGATTTATGTCACATGTTACAGTTATGTTTGCTTATGACTTATTTTGAGCCGGTGTGGGCTTTACTTAACTAAGTTTGTGGGTTTGAGATTGTTGCTTACTTTGTGATAAGCAACACCTTTTCTCCCTTTTTATTTACTCTTGCTCAAAGGATTGTGCGCACTCCGTGTTGCTGTTAATCGCCCGTGGTTAGGGATTAAGTCTTCCGCTAGAATCATTTCTCAATTTCACTTCGTCGCCCCCGCGCGCTTGACCGGCCCTTGGACCGGGTTCGGCTCGGGTCGGGCATCGCCGGGGCGTGACAATATCGCTCATGGTGATGCCTTTGCGATTGACTTCCATGTCTACCTCTATAAGAACTCAAATTCTGATGACACCTACTGCCATGGTCTTGATCTTGGGTGGCATGATCAAAATATTATTCTTCAGTAAAAACTATATGACTTGATGATCTACCACCATCCCCACCCCCTCCCCCTTGACCACCACCATCCACTTCACAATCACCACCATCATTAGTACTAGAAGAATTCGAATTTGATTCTATTATTGTTCCTCTTGTAGGGGTCTTTATCATGCCATAAAAATTATCATCATCATCTTCCATTGTCCTTATTACTGTACTAGAATAATTGTTCACCCATTCATGAACATCAACACCCCCATTTGTGCACCTATTAATTGACTAGGTGCTCATGGTGGCTCCCCTGCCTCATCCAAAACAATTTTCCCAATTTCTGCTAACAGTGAATTGAATGGGTCATCTTCTTCAAATATATGACTCAAATCAATTGGATCATAATAACCCTCTTCTCTCTTGTAATCTATCTCAAGATTTTTTACTCTAAGGCGCATGTTGTAATGAACATATACTAATTGTTCCAATCTTTTGTATGATAGTTGATTCCTTTGTTTTGCATGAATGAGGGCAAAAGTACTCCAATTTCTTTCACATTCAGGCGATGAAGTTGTTTGTGAAAGGATCCTAATTGCAATCTTCCTTAAATTAGGGGCATCCATCCCATAACCAAGCCACCACTCAGCTAAAATTATAAGATTAAAATTTAGAAACCAATTTAATTATTATTTTAGAGATAAAAATGACATAATTTAAGAACCACAAACAATATATAACTTACATGGTTCTGTAGTTTCCCAAGATTTCATGGCCATAGCTGAACCAAAATTGCCTTCTCTTTGTCTAAATATCCTTCCCTACAAAATAAAATTTACACACTAATGTAAGATACTATTTAATGTTTCATAAATTATAAAATATTATAAGTTATCATAGTGTACCTGTCGAAAAGCTTTGATAGCTAGATCTATATTTGGTTCTAGTGTCTCAATTACTCTTTGTAAGCATCGCAATAATCTATCATCAGTTGCAATATTTTTGCTATATTGATATTTAGAATTAAGGTAGAAAGCTAAAACAAGGTTAAAAAGATAAATTAGAGATAAAGTTAAGTGTAAATATTTACTAATTAAAAAGAGAAATATATACCAGCTCCATGTAAATCATGCACAAGTTGTCTATTCCATCTATCTTCCATGATATCACAATATTGCTTATGATCTCTTGCAGTTTTTTCTATAGCCTTCCTACAAAGCCTCATAGCCTCATATATATATCCCATTGTAGGTTTTTTGTCACCATCAACCATTCTTAATACTCTTATAATGGGCTCAAAGATGACAACCATCTCTTTGACAGCATCCCAAAAACTGTTACTCAACACAACATCTTCAACCTCTTTTGCTTGTTTTGTCCCATTCAACTTGTGATTAAACCATTTTTCTGATGCAAACATGGCTTTTAGACCTTGTTTCTGTTTTAAAATGCTAGAAAGAGCTACAAAGTTAGTAGCAAATCGTGTAATACTTGGTCGTACTAACTCTCCAGATGTAAACTCTCTCATCAATGGTAATACCCCCAAGTGGTTGTAGATGAAATTAGTTACTATTTTGGCCTTTTTCATTGTACTTTTCATCTTATCCTTAGCTCCAATGTCTTTTAGCATCAAATCTATACAATGTGCAGCACAAGGGGTTCAATATAAATGTTTTCTTTTTGTTTCAAGATGTTTACCTGCCTTCTAGTAGTTTGATCCATTGTCTGTAACAATTTATATGACATTTTCCTCACCAATCTCTTCAACTATATCATCCATCAACTTAGACAAGTACTTATAGTCTTATACTTTATTTGAAGCATCAATTGACTTCAAGAAAACAGTTCTACCTGCCGATGATATTAAGAAATTGATGATACTCAATTTTGTTATTCTAGTCCAACCATCACACATAATAGTGACTCCATATGTTTCCCAAGTTTTCTTCATACCATTGATATGTTGTTTCAATTCTTGAATCTCCTCCTCCAAGTAGATTCCATATACTTCTTTCACAGTTGGAGCTTTCACACCTGCACCGGCATCTTGAATCTCACTAACCATAGTCTTGTAATAGGGAGAATTGCATACATGAGCTAGAATATGGTTGCAAAAAAGAAATTTTGAAATAGCTTTGCCAATTTTTTTCCTTCCCTTCCGTAGCCATGTCTCATCCAACCTACTTTGTTTGGCATTTTCTGACCTAAACAAGTATGGATCAGCTAATAGCGATTGTTTCCCCATTTTACTCTCCTTCAATCTTGAGCCAACATGTCCTTTGTCAAAAGCCTCTCTCACACTTTGAGTTCTACGCAGACCTCTAGATCCACTGTCCCTTAACATATCCTCTTCTTCTTGACGTGCAAATGCCCGACTCTCATGCATTGCTTTTTTTAATTCCTTCCTTTTTCTAATTGATAGTTCATCATCATCATCATCATTCACATTGTCATCATCAATATCAACTATGTTCACACTTTGCTTATTCTTACTTCCTCGCAAATGCTCTCTTATTTTCATTTTCACTTCCTTTAGGCATGTTGGGCACGCTTGGGCATTACCACCTCAACCTGCCAAATGAAGCTTTAATCGTGTGACACCTCCCCCGGCCATGATACGTCCACACCAATTACATTGCGTCTTATGCCTACTTCCACCAACCCTTGAACCGTGATTCCACCCAATGTCAAGCTCTTTCTCCTTTGGTGCCATCTTGAAAACCCTAAGTACTAACATCCCTTCAAGTAAAAAAAACTAATTAATATCCAATCAAACACTTAAATTTACATGATAAAAAGAACATGCAATTTTTTTGTATTGTTATCATACTTATGGTTCAAGCCAGCCCTGTGACTGGCTCCCGTCCCCATTATATAGAATAACCACACATAATGAAATTAGTGAAGTTTTAATTTTAAGGAAAAGAATCAATCAAAGAGCATGTCTGATTAGCAATTTAAAATGCTAACCAAAAATATGGGCTGGTCCAAGCAGAGGGAGATGATCAAGAAGATTTCTTCAATCATATTGAGAAAAGGATTAGCAACCGAAGCAGGGAACAACTATTTGCGGATTGTGAGAGCTGCACTAGAGGCGGGGTGGGAAGAGAGGCTCGTCCCAGGGAGAGGAGGGGATGGAGGCAGAGAGGATTAATTTTGGGATGAAATTATCTATTTCACATACAGACTCCCAAATCCAGGCCTCATTATAATTTCAAGGATTCTAAAGTACAAGAAAAGCCTGTTTAGAGACTTAAATAGCATGTCACAGTGCCACTAGATACGGCTTCAGATCAGCTGTGAAGCCATATGGGATAACTCATTGTGGTGGGAGGAGCCAATCAACTTCAGCCACATGGGAAAATTCATGGAAAACTCATACGGATTCTTATGTATTTTCCCAAGTAGCGTGCTTTAATTGGCCCCTCCCACCACAATGGGTGGGAGTGTGATAATTGATAATTTCAAAGTATCCTGCAAGAATTGCAACAGGCTCACAACAGAGGTGTAGAAAGGGAATTCGGCCATTTCTTTTGCTTTAGCACACCTCTTTTTGCCTAGCCAATCCACATATTCCCCCCATTTTTCCCCTGAAAATCTTAAGCAGGTGGGATATGCCCAGATGCCTTACAAAATGAAAAACACAGTAAAAAAGAAAGAGAACAAAACTATGAAACTAGGATATACATGCAACTCTAATATAAATGTCAAATATTTACAACTATACATGTGTAATAATAATGAAGTGCCCCATGAAAGGGGTAAAAATACAATGCCTACCACAACGATCATACCCTTTCACAAACGCCGGCAGATAGATTGGAGCTGAAGGGTTTTTGTGGGCAAAAACAAGCCAGCAGATCTGTGCACATCCCCAGTACAACATATGACTGAAATACGTGAAACTCAATTTCCCCCTAGCCAGAAACGGTCAAGAAAAGAGCTTTAACAGGATTGGACACTCATTCATTATTTTGCCGAAGAGGAAGTATTGGACAACAGGAATCTTAGCTTTCATGATGAACATTTAAATAAAACATTGTATTAAGAAATCTAGAGATGAAGGTGTGCAGGTGATGGGAACTGGTATGTACCTCATTGATTCCTCCGGCCAAATGGCGACAGTGCTAAAGTAATGAATAATCTATTTCAGACTATCAGAATAGATGCTGCGTTCAATAAAGAAATAAATCCATGTTTCATCTGGAGCAAATTTATTCCAGACACCTGCAAGAACTCTAGATCACAGTATTTAGCTTCTTTCTTGAATCCCTGAACTGAAATTATTTTTCCTTCTCCTTCTACCTGCTTTTCATTGTTGTTGCTTTGATATCCATAGAATAAGATTAGAAAATTGTAGCTTCAAACGCAAACTTCAAACACATTTTATGATAAGTATCCTCCCATTATAGGAGTATGATAATATCTCTTGAATCCTGCCATGCTTACTTGGTTTCATGTGTTCAAAAGTAACACATTGCCAACTTAGAACAAAATGTGGATGCTTAGAGGTGTGTGATGTATCAATTTCTTGAAGCGGTAAAAAGAAAGAAATGAAGAGATCATCAAGGCATTTTTGTACTAAATTCTGGTTCTACAACCTTCAGAGCATTTGGGATTGCGGTGAGAACAGCTCGCAGAGAGACGACTCCAGAGTCCTGACTATTAAACACTAAGAAAATTCTTTCAGTTTTTCATCCTTATTCATACACACAAAACAAGACAATACAAAATTGACTTGACCATGATAAGAGAAAGGAAACAACTAGAAAACACAAGTGGGAAAAAAAAACAAACCACTTCCTCCTATAAGAAACCAAATATCATTGGTTCGTGAATCTTGAGCTTCATGAGGCGCTGAGCAGACGAGTCCAAATGACAACAAAGAGGAGAGTAAGAGACGATGAGGCCAAGGGCGGTTTTCGGATAGATCAGAGCTGGGGAAGACGAGGCCGGTGAGTGCCCACGTATAGGGAAGCCAAAGCCGGTTTCTGGACAAATCGGAGTTGGGGAAGACAGGCCGGTGAGTGCCCACGTATAGGGAGGCCAGGGGCAATTTCTGGACAGATCGGAGCTGAGGAAGATAGATCGGAAATGAGGAAGACAGATTGCCACCCTCGCCCTCTATCCCGGCAAATCAGAGGGAAGGAAGACAACACTGCCCTCTATCTTCTCCGATCGCACTCTCCCTTTGCAGCGGATCGAGCTAGATTGAATCGATATGGGCAAAATGTGGCATTCATGCCGATAAAATCTGGGCGCTCTATATCAATATGCATACCGTATCGGTATTGGCTGATACGGGTACATATCGGCCGATATGCACCTGTATCGGCCGATACGGCCTTCCATGGGTGTGGGGCTTAGTCACAGGCAACAGACATCACTGCGTGCTTTCGGTGCGAGTTTTGGACATATAATGTGTAAACAGGAGGTTAACGCATGATGGGGATATAAGTGGAAAAATTAAAAAGATTATATAAGTTCTGGACCGAGATCGGATTCCAGAACATATGACACCCATAAACATTTTTTTCATGTCCACTAGTTTTGTGAGAAACCCGAGCCCATTTCTGGTCGCTCCATTCTCCCTACTCTGTCGTCTTATTCTACCAGTTCTTATCGTGATCCTCTTTGCCTCACCGCCATGAGTCCGTAGGTACCGACTATGACCGCCGTCATGGCCTCTTCGCTCCTCCATTAGGTACCTAACTTGTCTTCGGTTTTTCTCTCCTTCAAATCATGTTTTTGAGCCGTGGGGGCTTGCGGCCGCCCTCAACTAGATTTATGTTTGGTTGGCCGCTAGGAACCCATAGGCTTTGGCTAGAGTCGCCGTCATACTTTCTTCGCTCCGCGTGAGTTACCGGTACTTTGGTCGGGTTTTGGTTATATTTTCATTTCACTGTCTGTAATGTTTTTTTAGACGCCGGTGTGCTTCTAGTCATTGTCCAGCCACCAAACGGACTCCGTCCAGCCTACTTCAACCCGATGTTGGTTGGGGGTTGTCGTTTCCTACCCCGCTTCACCTCTATTGTCTTGCTCCGCCCGATTAGAAGCTTTGGGTGCGTCTCGGGTCATTGCCATCGGCGAGTTGTGGTCATTTGGCCATCGCAGGCTCTACCCCAGCTTGACGACAGTGAGGGCCAGCCCCACTTGGCCAATTACACCTCTGCCCAGAATGGGCTGCTTGCCCTTCACCGTGCGAGCTGCCAGCACCAAATGTGTTGGTTGTGGGTGGCTATCGACAGTGTCACTGCTTCGATCGGCCACCACCTCCTAGCCATAACTCAGTTTCCCTTTTGTGGGCCTTGGGCTGCTACCGTCTGACCAATCTCCCCCTAGAGTGGTCCTTTTTGATAGCGTGTGCATGTGGCCATGCGTGTGCTTTTGGGTTTAGGCATTGTATTTGTCACGCCCCGGCGATGCCTGACCCGAGCCGAACCCGGTCCAAGGGCCGGTCAAGCGCGCGGGGGCGACGAAGTGAAATTGAGAAATGATTCTAGCGGAAGACTTAATCCCTAACCACGGGCGATTAACAGCAACACGGAGTGCGCACAATCCTTTGAGCAAGAGTAAATAAAAGGGGAAAAAAAAGGTGTTGCTTAACACAAAGTAAACAACAATCTCAAACCCACAAGCTTAGTTTTAAGTAAAGCCCACACCGGCTCAAAATAAGTCATAAGCAAACATAACTGTAACATGTGACATAAATCCACAACAAAGAACCCTACACATAGGTTCTAACATAAAACATGAAACAAAATGAAAGAAAGTCACGCAACGATCTCCATCATCACACCCAAGCTACCTCTGACCTTTCCTCAAAAAGGCAATCCTGTCCGTCTGCGTGTTGCACCACGCAGCCCCAAATCAAAACACAAAAGAGGGGTGAGTTTTAACACTCAGCAATGGTTTTAATATCACTGTCAACGTAGAAAATACGATAGCTTAGAAATGAGATCGTTTCAGATCAAAGATTTACATGGTGCATCACTTCTGATCACACATTCATATCACTTAACACTGCATAAAAATGCATAATTCAACCTGCATGGATGTATCTCTAGCATACATATTCCCACATGCATTCACATCATAACCAATCCCGCATGGATGTATCTCTAACATACATATTCCACATGCATAACATCAACATCAACATGCATGGATGTATCTCTAACATACATATTCCCACATGCATTTTATCATCAAAATCAACATGCATGGATGTATCTCTAACATACATATTCCCACATGCATAATGTTATCACAATCAACCTCCATCAAGGAGTAATCACACATTGACGTCACACGTACGGGAGCATAGACAAGGCCACGAAGGCGTGTCATGGTACAAAATTCTACACAAGAATTCAAGAAAGATCGGGGTTGTCAATCCCTAATACTGCTCGCCCTGAACGATCCTGGCCAAGGATGTCCCATTCTCACACAGAGAATCTAGAGCAGGGGTGTTCGCCCAGGGACATCTCCTGCGGAGGGAAGAGCCCGAGTTCTCACACGAGAACCCTAGAACACGTGGTAGCGGGGTGCACACGGCATACCACACTGGATTCTCAGGGTCCAGATGACACACATAATGATATTCTCACATATCCGCAAGACAAGTACACAACTCGTCCCCACATCATTCCATTAAACAAGACTCAACCCGGGGAGTGCACTCGTTCCACACAGGAACTCCAAATCGTTCCACACAGGAACTTCAAATCATTCCACACAGGAACTTCAAATCAAAATATGTCCTTTCGGACCAATCAACTTGCGATTAATCCACGACCGATAAACCCGGCACGCAATTCCATCACATTGCATCCAATCGGTCAAATTCGATTAATCACGATGAAGCCTCAATTGGAAATCCATTTTCATGATGCGTGCAACATGGTACATGCGTGGGCAAAGCATACATGAACCCTAATCATGATAAGTGCTCTCACCAGCCCCTAATGCATCATTCATAATCACGATATTAAGCTTCAAACATCATCATTTAACCCCCACATGTGTGTGTGTAACTAGTAGAAGCCTTTCACATGATGCATATTAACATGCTTGAAAATCAACTTACTACCACACTACACATGTGAATTTCTACCTAAACATGAATTCCAGCGGAAATCATAGTAGAAGAATCGTTGAAATCTTCGCTAGATTCAAAACTCAACCACAAAGGCTAAACACCTATAACATCACTCATTCCATCATTGAGTCATGGTATTCACCAACATTCACACACCATTAATCACAATTTATCATGACAAATCTGTCCAACAATGATTGTAGTCCTACTGAAATATGCTTAACCAAAGGGAAACAACTATTCATAATTTCAAAATAACGATTCCAACATCATGCCACAAAACATAAGTCATTCCACCATCACTAAGCATATATCTCAACTCCATAAACTCAATAGCATGCATTTCCAGTAGCCTAACATAGCTCAAAACACTCCACATTCATATAAAATTGGCAAGCCAAAGTGGAATCATCAAAATAGGCATCATACACACAACATGCAAATTTCCTGTGTAGCCGATCGATCGCCCTTCAGGCCGTTCGATCGGTTACACACAAAATTTTGAAATTTTCAGTTCAGCCGATCGATCGCCCTGCAAGGCCGATCGATCGCCAACACGGCAGAACAATCATCTTCTTCCTTTCGCAAAAACAAACCGAAACAGCATAGATAACACTTCAAATCCACATCTAGCACCCTAATCATCATCAAAAGTCCTCCTTGACTTCCAGAATATCAAACCAAATCATAATAATGCAAAACCCTAAGAAATCGGAATTAAATAATTCCATTTTCTAATCTTACCATTAGCACACTAAATCAAGCAAACCATTTCGAAATAAGCCAAAAATGAAGAGTTTTACCATGGATAAACAGAGATTTCGAAGACCCATTACCTCAGCACTTGATTAAGCTCGGATTGAAGAGTCGCCCTTCTTGAAATCCTTGAAAACACAATGAGTTTGAATCAAACACCAATAGAAATCGATTTACTTAAGAAATCCTTAATTAAATCTTAGATCTAGGGCTTGTTGGTAGTAAAAATCGAATTTTGAAAGTTAGGGTTTGTAGTAAAACACAAATCAGTAGCTTTTGATGGTCAAAAACGAATTGAATCAAAGGGGAAAATGGTAGATTTGGAAGAAATTAAGAGAAAAGCCATGGATTAGTGCTTAATTAGAGCAAGCTTACCTTAATCGGCTTCTAATTCGGGCCTAAGTGGGGATTAGGCCAGACCTCCTTCCTTAGCCTATTCCCAAAAATGGAAATGGCTCTGGTTTGCCCTTTTATAGTAAGGGTTGGGGTAGGCATAGGTAAGTTTTGGGGTGTACATATGAAAAGTAGGCTAAAAGTAGTTATTTTGCAAATTTAAGCACGAATTAAGCCTAATAAAATTCTGAAAATTTTTGTGTGACTTTAAGTATATGTCTAGGTTCATTTGACATAAAAATAAAATTTTCGACCGTGGGGCCCACAGGGGTCCCGCCAAAACCCTAATTTTTGAGAAAATAGTAAAAATTCCGAAAAATCTCAAAAATTCACATTTGGTTTAAAATCACTTAAAACCACTAATATTGAAGTTAATTTTGGTTAAAACCATCACAAACTCTATTTATTTACAAAATCATCGAATAAGATTAGAAAACACGTATATCTCACGATAATCAATAATTAAAGAAAACCAAAACCGGTTTAAAGATGAGGGTCCTTACAGTATTTGTGCTGCCTGACCATTGGTTGGCTTTGCCACTAGATGGAGTTGACATCGAAGTCCTCCACCACCTCTCCTTTATCCTCGAGAGTCGCCCCACGCCCTCCGCCCTATTTGGCCCTCATTGCCGCAGAATCGACGCCATTGGGTGCTGTCCACGGCTGATTTTAACTTCTTGTGGTCGGCCGAGTACTTCTTAGCTGCCGACCGACCTTCAGTTAGTACACCCTCGACTTCTGGTCGCACCTCCACTTATGTTGGCTTGATCTTTCTCCCAACCGCCCTAGTGTGGTACCGTGGATCACAGATTTTGCCGCATTGACTTCTGACACCCCGTTTGGCCGTAAGTAGTTCCAGCGCTTCCTAAAAACCTCGGGACAACAACTCTCTCAGCTAGGCAACGGTTTTGACTGCCAACTCCGCCGCCGATGCCGCCACCATCATGTGCTCGCCATCAAACGTCATGATTACGAGGTAGGGGAGCTTTGAACTTGTAATTTTATGATAGCATGCTTTGAATGAGTAGCAGCATGCTAGTATTATATGATTCAATGCTTTCGATTCTAAATCATGATCTGTTTGCATGATATAAGAGGATATATTATGCCATGTTGAAATGCATATGACATGCATGTGGGCTGTATGTATGTTTGAAGTATGTTGGTAAGCTTCGTATGTGGATTGAGTATGTGCTAGTGATGGCTAGCGTGTTTGTTGGTAAGCTTCGTATGTGGATTGAATATGTGCTAGTGATGGCTAGCGTGTTTGTTAGTAAGCTTCATATGTGGATTGAGTATGTGCTAGTGATGCTAGTGTATTTGTTAGTAAGCTTTGTATGTGTATGTATGTGCTAGTGATGGCTAGCGTGTATGTTTGAAGTATGTATGGATTATGCATGTGCTAGTGATGGCTAGCGTGTATGTTTGAAGTATGTATGGATGTGTATGTATGTACTAGTGATGGCTAGCGTGTATGTTTGAAGTATGTATAAATATGTATGTATGCGCTAGTGATGGCTAGTGAGCATGTTTGTAAGCTATGTATGTATGATGGCTATTTGCCTATGCTATGGATATGCGTATGTGTATGTGGGCAGAGGTATGAGCTATAGATGGTAAGAAGTGACAGTGTTTGATATGGATTTGGCTATGAACGTGTAAGCGTATGACAGATGACAAAGGATATGAGTATGTCGGGCAAGGATTAGAATGGATCGGTTTGGGTTGGATTGTGTGTTGGGGGATTGTTAGACAGTAAGAGTGTGAATAATTGTACAAGCATAATGTACAAATTATGAAATGAAAAGTGAGCATAATAAGTGAGGTATAAGTAAGAGGGTATAACTGGGTTTGGCTTTGAGGAGCTCAGTTTGAGGACTTCTGAGTAAGATGTTTTGGTCATAAGGTAGATGGCGGAGATTATATGAATACATAAGGATTTGTGTACAATGAGCTATGTCATGATATGGACTGGTTAAATGAAGTCTGCTGCCCTAAGGAACTGGGGTTTCGGATCTGGCTCAACTTCGGTTTGATTAGTGGAACACAATATGTTTGAGTGCTTGTGTGGCATAATTGTACTGCATAACTTGCTTAATTCAAACTTGAATTATAAATAAAGCTAATGATAGCGTTGTGAGTTTGAGACCTGAGGGTTCGATGGATTAAGTTCCATGTTTGAGCTAGCCGATAATGAGTCAGTTGTGCATTTCTCATGTCCTTGTCAGGGTGTTTATCTTGCGGGATGTTGTCTATGTGCTGCATATAGCACCAAATGTCTGATGCTCTGTTGAGAGCGATGTATGTTTCCGACTTTGTTTGTGTGCTATATGAAGCCCAGGCGTCTGATGTTCTGTTAAGAGTGATGTATGTTTCTGACTTTGTTTGTGTGCTATATGAAGCCCAGACGTCTGATGCTTTGTTGAGAGCGATGTATGTTTTCAATTTGGTCTGTATGTTGTATTAAGCCCAGATGTTTGATGCTCTATTGAGAGTGCTGTATGATTTCTGCCCAAGAGTGATATTGTATGATTCCGCCCAAGAGTGGTACTGTATGTTTCTGCCCAAGTGGCACTGTATGATTTCTGCCCAAGAGTGGCATTGGCACTATAAGACCCATTATGGTGGGCAATTCTATTGCACTATATGACTCATTATGGTGGGCAACTGTATGGCCCCTTATGTGTGGGTGCTTATGTTTGCGCGCTCAGGTAAGTAGTATCATGGATCTTTTCTTACCTGTTTGATCCTATGTACCATGAGCATAGGTGTGCCTTACCTTCGAAAAAGTCCATAGCATTTAGTCACTCCCCAGAGTTTAAGGTGATGCCCAGTGACATTCTTTTCGTTTTCAACGCTGGAGCTTATTAGTTGTAATAAGCTTCAGTGGTTGATAGTATGTGTATGACTATGTGAGTTGGTATGTATGATTATGAGCACGACTGTAAGAGTATATGAGTATGAGTAAGACTATAAGAATATGATTCTGAGTATGATTGTATGAGTAAGGTTGTACCAGTATGTGTAAGCTGTATGAGTAAACATATGACTGTACAAGTAAGGTCGTATGAGTAAGATTGTACAAGTAAGGTCATACAAGTATGTGCAAGTTGTATGAGTATGCGTATGATTGTACGAGTAAGGTCATACAGGTATGCATTAGTTGTTTGAGTAAGTGTACGATGGTACGAGTAAGTTTGTAAGACTCTAAATAAGGGTGTTTGTGTAAGTTTGATTTGATTGTATGATTTTGGCATGATGATATGCGTGATTGTATGCGAATGAGCATGATTATGATATGCTTGTTTGCTTCATGTTTGAGTTGCATGAACGCATCTATGTATGGATTTACTGAGTTCACTATTTAGAACTCCCTTATTGGGTATTTTCCTACTGAGTATGAAAATACTAATTACCCTATTTTTTAGCCCCGTTGTACGGGAGGTTTTTGCAAGTTTGTGTAGAGAGCTCCTGGAGAAGGATGCTCATTTCTGCGATGGACTAATTCCCTTGGACTTAGGTATATCCTTGACTCAATGTGAGTTTTGTTTGTGCCACGATCTATTGTATTGGGTGATATAAGAAGTCAGGTGTTTATATATTCTGGACTTTCGTTTGGATTAGACGGTTGACTGTTATGGGACTTGCACTCAGGGATGCCTAGGAGAGATTTGTATATAAAGTCTATGATCATAGCAATTTATTTGTACGTTTGTTTCCAAGTAGCGCCTATGGATATTTGGTATGGTTGTATGATGTTTGATTGAATGAGTAACAATTTGGATGGGAAAAACTGATGTGTTATGTTTTAAATTATAAACTGTTTTCACATGTTTCGTATTCATCATTTTCCCCAATTTATAGCGGTTATATTGTAAAATTTTTTTGTGAATTTTAAGAAAATGTATGAAAAATCTTGGGCATTACAGAGTGCATAGGTCTTTGAAGAACTTAGCATAAACATGGACTTGCTTAATGACATCTAAGAGGGGGAGATTAATTTTGACTTGTTTGAAAGTCTCAAGAATCTCATTTATCCTAGTTGTGCTCTTTCTAAATGGTGGGGACATGTCAAGATATTGGGGAAAAGGTGCTCTAGGGATAAAAGATCCCTCGAAAGTGTTCTTAGATTGTGACTCTAAGGAAAGGGAAGAAGAGACAGAATCCTTTGGTTTTGGCTCACTCACTAACTTGTGAGGCTCATTAGGGGTGTGCTTCTCTAACTCTTCATTTGCGGTACCCAAGGAATCACCCCCAACCTGATTGTCAATGTGCCGACCACTCCAAGGGTAGTTATGGACTGAACTTATTCATTTGAGGAAGAGACTCCCTCTACTCCAAATTGATCTTTAGGGTATTTTAGGGGCTAACTCAACAATGTACCTATCTCTCTCTTATTGATAACATTGGCTAGTTGCCTGATTTGGGTTTCTAGCCTTGCAAATGGACTGGGTATGAGGATGAAGGATTTGAGAATGAGATTGCAGCTTTTGTAATGCAGTCAAGCCCTTCTCTTCACAACTCGAATCCCGACTAGGTTGGGCATATGGGGGTTTCACTTGGGGTTGATAGATAGGGGCTAGTACCACTTGGGATTGATGGTATGAGGTTGGTGGCACTTGAAAGGGTGGCCTAAAGGGTTGGTTACCACTTGCTTCTTGGTTAGGGTTCAGCTAAGAGAAGTTAGGGTGATTCCTCCACCTAGGGTTATATGTGTTTTTAAATGCATTGTTCTTAGCTCTAGGGAATGATTGGGCGGCATTCACATAATCTTGGACAAGCTCTAGAAATTGAGAGGCACAAGGGCACCCCATGATAGTATGGGTTGGGCTAAGGCATATTGTGCATGCATCATGAGTGAGGGAGCGGTTTTGAAGTTATAAGGAGATCTAATTTTCTACTCCAAGTATCAACTTTGGAGGAGATGTCTAATGGTTTTTTGACTTCATACAAGCCACATCTGAAAGGGGTATTGTTCAAGGTGGATGGCCTGCCCTCATTTCCATCCAACGCGGCATGTTGAAGGAAATTTTTATTCATGATCTCAAAAAGTTTTTATGCCTCATTTTCTTTCTTTTTTTAACAAAAAGGTACCCCCACAACTTGCATCAACAAGGTGATAGTTTTGTTCAGTAAGACCCTCATAAAAGCATTGCACTAGTTTCCACTTGGGGACAGCATGATGGGGACATCGTCTAAAAAGGTCCTTAAGTCTATCCCAACTCTCATGGAATTGTTCGGTGGAAAATTGGGCAAAAGTGGTTATGGTCTTTCTTATTTGGTTGGTCTTGCTTATGGGGAAGTACTTTCTGAGGATTTCTTGTTGCATTTGGGCCCATAGTATGATGATATTCGGTTCTAATAAGTGGATCCATTATTTAGCTTTATCATTCAATGTGAAAGGGAAAAGCTAAAGACTGACAACTGCCCCCGGCAACGACGCCAAAATGAGAATTGTCCTAAACACTAATTTAGTAAAAATCCGACATCGTTCTCGACAATAATGCCAAAAACTTGATCATTTTTAATTAAATCCTTTACAAGTGTACAAGGTAATTGTACTAGGATAAGTATTTAAGGGTTGTCAAACCTCAAGGAAGGATGAATTAATTACAAAATTTAAGAGAGGAATTCGTTGATAATTGAAATTTAAAATAAAAACTTAAATTAAACAAAGGCTATTAACTAAATAAAAAGAAATATATTAATATAATGAAAATTACTTAGAAAATCGAATTTAGTATAAAACCATAATAATTTCTTAACTTTTAATCTAAATCTAGTATAAATATGAACAAGTATTTTCTGCTACAAGCTAGAATTACTTTAGAAAGAATAATTAATTATTCATGTCATGAACTAGACTAAACTATAGGCATGACTTGTCTAATCTTAGTATAGCTCATCTAATTTAATAATCATATAAACATTAAAACTATTACATGACCATCGCACATAAATCACATAAATTCGAATTAATGTAAATCTCAAAACTACATCAATCTATCATCTACCAAACAATAAATCAACATAGAATTGAATTAACTTTAAAAACTCTTCCATTTAAAAGAAAATCCTTGTAAAAAAATTATCATTAATCACAACTAAGATATAAATTAAAAGGAAAATGAAACTAAAACTTATTAATAGTTTCATCAACTCCTAAGTAAAAGAAAAATCTTGCTTGCATAGTAGAAGAAGAATCTTTAATCTCCACTGAAAGCTTTGAATGCTCCACCATCTTCTTCTCCCTTTTTCTCTTTAGAAAATTTACTAGAATTCATCAATTTCAAGCTAAATATGGCTTTATAAAGTCATAAGAATCACAGGAGGAAGTCTAATAAGAAAAGAATTCAAAACCGGCTCAAAATAGGAAATTGCCCTTGTCCCGTTCGAATGCCTACATGCTTGTTCTAACAGCTACACTATTTCTATAATTTAGAAAGTTTTGTTCAGTTTCGTGTCCAGTTTCTATTTAGGAACTTAAGTATGTTCATTGGGCAGTATTTATTCCTGTCTAATTTTCTACTATGTTCATTAAGCTCTTTCTTCACGTCCAAATTAATGTCTAACAAATTTGTAACTCCAAAAAGTTGACAAAACCATTTTAAATCATGTCAAAAGTATTTTAAATTATTTTAAACATTGCCCAAGGGCCTCGATGAGCTCACCTTACCTACAAAACACAAAAATTTTGCATTTTAGACGTAGAACATAAATAAAATCCCAACTTGATTCAAATACATGCCTAAACTACTAATAACTCCTAAATTAATTAATAATTAAACTAAAATATTAATATTTATCTTAATATAAACAAACTATAATTAACCCTAAATTAACTTAATACTATAGTAGCAAATAAGGTAAAAGGCTTATAAAATAGATATATTTTACACTTAGCAACTATGCAATGTAATGTTATAGGTACATTTTGATTTACAAGAATAAGACAAATGAACAAGGTAATGCAATAAGAAATAAAACAAGATTATTTACTCAAGGCTACACATAGGTAGAAGGCATTAGTTTTGATGAAACTTTTGCTCCTGTTGCTAGACTTGAATATATTAGGTTGCTTCTTGCTAGGACTTGTCAATTACAATTCAAAGTATATAAGATGAATGTCAAAAGTTCTTTTTTGAATAGAAACTTGAAAGAGGAAGTTTATGCCAAACAACCTAAGGGTTTATTAACCTTTATCATCTTGATTATGTGTATAAATTGAAGAAAACTTTGTATGGATTGAAACAAACTCCAAGAGTATTGTAATTTAAGTTTGTGAAAAAGTATGTAAAACATATTGTGATAGCACAAATCTATATAGATGACATCATCTTTGGCTCTATAAATGATAAGTTTGCCAAAGAGATGAGTAAGGAATTTGATATGAGTATGAAAGGTTTACTAACTTATTTTCTTGGTTTGTAGGTACAACAAACTAATTTTAGAATCTTCATCTCTTAGTCAAAGCTTCTAAAGATCCAGTGAAGAAATTTGTACTTCATGATGCAAAACATGCCAAGACAACTGTCTCCTTCTGTGAAGTTTAAGTAAAGATGCTTCATGTAAATATGTAAAACAAACCTATAGAAGCATGATTGGTAGGTTTTTATACTTAACTCCTAGTCACCCATATATTTGCCTAAGTGTAGAAGTATGTACTAGATATTAAGCTGATCCTAAAGAATTACACATAATTGCTATTAAGAGAATAATAAAATATGTGAGTAGATTTATAGGATATAGTTTATGGTTTCCATTTTAGACTACTTCTGAACTAGTAGGGTATTCAAATGCTTATTAGGTAGGGAATATAAATGATAAAAAAAGTACCTCAAGAGGATATTTTTATATAAGAAATTGCTTAGTTTCTTAGCATAATAAAAAGAAAAATTATGTTTCCTTATCAATTATTGAAGCTGAATATATAATTACTAGTAGTGGTTATATACAATTAATGTGGATGAAAAGGATGTTATTTGATTATGGAATACGTTATATGTCAGGGTAAAATGACTTTATATTGTGATATAGTTCAATTAAAATTTTTCAAAATCCTAATCAACATTCTCATGCAAAATATATTGATATTAGATATTATTTTATTCGAGATTTAGCTGAGGATCAAATTGTTAACTTAGAACATATTTCAAATAAGTTACAATTGGCTTAATCTTTTTTTAAAATAGATTTCAATAGGTTCATTAACCTTCAAAAATCCATTAGACTTGCTTGCCTAGAGTAATTTCATAAGAGTTTTTTGTCCTTGTTTTGATTGAAAATCTTATGGGAAATGAGACACAACAAAAATTGTTTCCAAATTTTAAGTTTTTGATAGTTTGATTTGATTTAGTTTGATTAGTGTTCAGTTTATTTACTTTTCAAGAAGAAATTAAAAAAAACAAAACAATAAAAAATTAAGTTAGTGTGTTTTCAAACATATAACCAGTATATCATATTGAACACTTGAATTGTGAAGATATGGCATAATAGTGAGTCACACATGCAAATGCATGATGAATACAATCTTAAGTCCAGATGACTAGTTGCATATCAAGCGAGTAAAGTTTTAAAATTAGTAATAGTACTTGATGTATTGTTGATTGACTAAAAGACTTAGTACTCACTATGAGAATTCCAGATCATCTATCAGGTTCAATGTATAATATGATGATTTACTACTTGACTTTGATGCTATGAGGTAGTATAAAGTAGTGGAACAATTTGAATTCCTTTGCGTGCTGGATGAGATTTGATATGTTTATGTTTTATTGTTACATACTTTATGTAAATATATCATGAATAGTTCTCATGAATATGATGGAGAGGGATGCCTACATGAGGTAACTTATGTTAGTGTGAAATCTACCATCCCCTTGACACTAAAAAATGCGTTTATTGGAAAAAAGCAACTCCATATAAGCTCTCTAATTTTTGAAGTCTTTTCTCTCTCTTTTCCATCACATCCCAAGCCATTTTTATTCACTCCCAAGTGTCAAAAGGAATATGACTCCAACTACAAATCCAAAGCAAAACAGAAAAATCTAAATTAGGGAACTCAATGCTCCATCGATTGATCATTTTACAGCATGATCGATCGATCCATGTTCATATTACTCATGACTCTTCCATCAATTGATCTATCGACCCAGTAATTGATCTATCAACCCATTTATCGATTGATAAAACTTCAGCTTCATTTGTCAAAGGGTGTTTTTAGGTGTCAATCGATCGTTTCCATAAGCGGTTGATTGATCTTCCATATTTTGGATATTATGCTACAGTTCATCACTGATCAATCATCTCCGTTCAATGATTGATCATTCTGAACATATTTTTTATTTTTTAATATAAAAACCTCTAATTCTCACTATTCTTTCACCTAATGTTTCTTTTATCCTAAAATGTGTGAATGTGATATATGTGTGTTTTACCTGACAAAACACGGACTTAAGTCTTCCTTTCACTTCACCTTCAAAACTCATTCTTCAAACTTAAATTGACTTTAAATAACACATCAATGACATTGTTTTAATTATAAAAATAAGCCAATATATAACATAATGACAATTATGTTGTTATAGCCCATGACTATAGAGAAGAAACACAATGGAGAAGAGACACCCATTGATGTGGAGAAGAGACGTAGAGGAGAAGAGATGTGCATCACTACAAAGAAGAGACATAGCATAGAAGAGATGCCCATCACTAGCTCCAATAGACGCACCTTTGCAGCCTGTCTAAAGGACGTGAAGCCCGCCCCTTCCACCCAGACTTTAGGCCTACCTCTTGGCCATTTCATTTTAGGAGGGGGGATGACTGCATCTCCATTGAGTGAGATCACTCTAACTGGCTTGTCATCATGGGGTATAGGAAAGATAGTTTCCATGTAGGTGTTCTAATAACATTCCATTATCTAATAATCTCCTTGACAAAACATAGTCGATGTCCCTCCCTTCGCACAAATAGTAGTGCAAGAATGTATACATGGTAGACCTATTATTTGCCACCTTTGACAAGAGCATGTGTAGTTAGCAAGATCCACAATATAATGCCCTTCCACCTTCACCACCTCTGCATTTGCAATCAGGATACTAAGTGTCCAAGACTCGTTGATGATATTTTAGGAATAGGATAGGTTTCCTAGTACTCACAACATATCCTGGCATCATGCTTCTTTGTCATTATCCTCATGTGCATGCCATCAATATGGCCAATTAGGGGTTACTCATGCTCCGCCTTTACCCAACTATTAAAACTTTCAACTATGTTATTTAACAAGTGTCCATATCTTTCACCTTAAAAGAGTGCATTACACCAGTGGTCAATGTAAGATCTTTAACTTAAACCCGGTTTAATTTTGATTTAATGACATGTTAGTGTGTAGTTTTGCTCGAATTTGTCAGTTTTACTTGATTTTAGGGTTAAGGGTTGGCAATGTTGTTTTAATCATGGGCCCCACATCCATGTTTGGACAATGAGTATCCCACATAGCCCTAAACTTCACTTATTTCATTTTAATGAGTTTCAAAATTTTTAAAATGTTTTTAGTCTTAAAAAGAGCCTAATTAGCCATTTAGGGTGTTATAATTGTATTTACAACCCAATATTTTATATTTATACCCCAATAGCTTACTATAAAAGTAAAACCCTAGCCTATTTCCCAATTGAGAAAGAGATGTGCTAGGAGGCAAGGTGATGCCCGCTAAAGAGGGAAATCCTATTTAGGTATGTTTTAAGCCCTAATCTTTCAAATTTTCTCTTATTCTCTCTTATTCCCACTTTCCCCCAAATGAATTCTTGATTTATCTCATTAAGAAATAAATTTTTTAATCTCTATTTCAAACCCTAAAAGAAGGATTTTTATTTTTACTCAATGAAAATCCTAGATCTACTTCTTTTCAAGGTTGTTTAAGCTTAATAATCAATTTTGATTAACTATTAATCAAGCCCTAATTTTGGGTATGGATTCTTGATGAGTAGAACTTTGATTTCAACCCAAGAGCTTCTTGAAGATAAGGAGTTTTCATTTCAAGTGGTTTTATGCTTTGGATTTTGTGTTGGAATAGATTCAAGTAGGTCATGCTTATTATGTGCTTTAATGGTGGATTATTAAAGACATGTTATTTATATTAATTTTCTTGTGATTACGCTTAAGAATTGGTAGATCTGTCATGTCTTAGGTTAGCATTTTGATATCATGAAGTTTTAGAGTGATTCTAGAATTTTCTTAGTATTTTTGGGTATTTTTGGTTTGATGTTCGTGAGGTTGAAGACGAACCGCATTTGGATTGTTAAGGGCATTTGAAAGGCCCAATATCAAACGACTTACCGTTGGAATGGCCATTATGGCCAATTGAACAGCCTGGCGTTTGAATTGCCGAATAGGGCGTTCAAACGACGAAACATCAGTTTTTGCTATTTTTATATATTTTAGCCATTTTTTGTTCTCTTTCCATGAACCCAATTTATTGTGATTAGAATGAGTTATTATTACCTATAGATGCTGCTTGGATTTTATGATGCTCATTTTGGAATTTATGATCTACTTTTGGAATTAGCATGATTTTGGCTATGTTCGATTAATTTTATCATGATATTCTATTTATCATAAATTCATGTTTGATGACTACTTCATGGTTTTTTGATGATTCCAGTAGGTTTAACCATGAGGATGTGCATATATGCTTGTAGATGCTATGCTAATTATTGGTGAATCATGTTTCCATGTTCTAGCTTAAGTATAGTGATGTTTATCCTTGCCTATGTCTAGCATGATTTTATATGTATCTTAGACTCATATTTCGATGTTTTCACTATATTTGCTTCATGATTTCAGTAAGAAAGTACATTGATAAAATCATGGATGCATGTATATAATATTGATTATGGTTTGTTTATGATTCACTTGTCTTTACCTAGACTTGAATACTACTATTTACGTACACACTTATGTAATTATTTGTGATGATTATTTGATACAAATGGACTATGATTGATGCACATGTAGACTGATTTGAGTATGTTTCTTGTATTTGGACTCATCGCGTTGCTGACATATATACCATATTACATACATCATAAAAATAATTTATAAATATAATTAATTGAGATTAGTCGTGTTTGATCAATTAGATGAGATTAGATGATAATAGTTCTGACAGAGTTCTTGGTGAGCTTTTGTGCGAGCTTCAACTTTGACATAGAGGAGGCGGAGACAATAGAGAGAGCAAGGACTAGCGGTATTGTGTAGGAGAGAATATAGCCATTTGTAGACGAGCTTTTGGGCGATCTTTAGCTGTGATAGGTAGGAGGCAGAGACAACATAGAGAGCAAGGAGTAGTGACACATGGTGTAGGGAGCAATGACAACATTTTGTTTTGCAAAAGAAAAGATATAGTAGATTCACATATAACTAGAAATGAAGAAAAAAGCACGACCAGGATCAAAGTGAAGGGCAACAAGGTTATTATAATACATTTGATCTCATATACTACTTTAGATGAATTATAATTTAGGCACGACCTATTTTGACTATAATTCTTTTCTCAAATAAATATTTATAATTCTTCATTAATAATAAGCAAACACATTGCCAAAAACTGAAAATAAATTATTATTTTCTTTAAAAAGATCTTAATACTTTTTTTTTAACAAAAGATATTAAAAAAGATAAACATGTAAATAGCACACATGAGTTCGCTCATCTATCTCAAATATAAAAGACACCCACGCGTTCTTTTATGGCTCACGGTCAGTAGCGCATTAAAAATGCTATCTGGGAAGACTACGAGCTACGATGGGTCATTTCAGCATTTTTTCCAACCAGTAAACAATAACGTTGTGGATACGAGTCCGTCAACCCTGATGCCTAACTGATGCGTAACTGCAACTCTGCAAGTCGGCGAGACGGCCAACGCTCTCCCGTCTTGCAAACTTAATCCCCTCTGTATATGTTTATTTCTATCTCCGGCATTGATGGCATCTACGCCATTGTTCAATTCTCGCTGCCACTGCAGCTCCAGCTCTTCGCCTCTTGTTTGCCTCAGAAATGGAGGTCTCGGCTCCTCTTCTCCTCCTCCCTCCTCGCTTCTATGCGTCTGTGGTACCCACCTTTTTGCTTGGTCCCCAGAAGTGCTTATTTCGATGACGTATGAGTTAATTTTCGTGGGTCGATTGTAAAATACTAGTTCGTTGTTGCTTATGCTCACGCTGATAAAAAAATTTATTGGTTAGTCGTAAAAAGCTATTTTGTTATAGTTTCTGTTAGTGACTGCTAAACCTTTGAATCGGATGACGTGTATCATAGAAATGCTTCTTTTTTTCTGTAGAGATATTGTATTAAGTAAAGCTTTGTGTTCTTAATTTTATTTTTGCTGTGCAAGCTGGCGTTAGGTGTGAGTGGTGCTTGTCCTGTCTCTCGATGATCTTATCGATTCCATTACCGAATAGTTAGGATGTATACAACTTGGTGGTGGAAAATTAAAAATTACAATGCACCATTGGGAATTGAGCTGTTGGAGCTGACATTTGAAATAACTCTCCACGTTCAAAGTCATGGTTGGAGAAATTTTTTTCCTCGTTTGTTTGTCCCAAAGAGGCTTAGATTTGTAAATCATAATGTGCATGAGATAGAAAGAGTGGCTAAATAGCAAATTTTCTTTTGTTTTTTCAGTGGTTGAGTTTTTCTTTTTTCGGGAATCTAGTAGGGGACGTTCTCTTTAGAAAATTCAGACAAAAATTTATCACTATCACCATAACATGCCTTATCCAGCTAGCTCAAGTCGGCTGAAATGGGTTTATCTTTTAATCAACTCTTTTATGATTGATTTTTTTTCAATTTAACTCTTAGGATAGACTAGTGATGGTATTGAATGTTGCAGGCTAGTCATGCTATGTACACTTTATTGAAAAATTTACTCAATCATGGTGTTATGGAGGGAAGTGTCAGATCTTAAGGGTTTTAGGATTAGTAGAACTAGAACTTAATTTTTTCTGAAATAGTGGATTTGGGATCGCAGTAATCAAAAGCAAATGAAGGCAGGTTTGGACAGTGGCAATGGAGATGGCTGAAGGTAGCATGTTATGGAGGAGAGAAGATGGCAGGGCTGATGGGTACCCTTGGAGTCCACCAAGGGGAACTACCGGAGTCTACCAACAGCTGCCCTCCGGAGTTCACCAGAGGAGATCGTAGTCCACCTACCGTAGATAAGCCACACACACAAAGCTTTCATTTTTTTTAATGCAGAATCAACTAAATCATTAATAAACAAAGGCCTTTATATAGGCTTACATAGAGTTTGTAATTATACTAAGAAATAAACTCAACCGACATATGATTTAGCTAAATATTGGATAACCAAATAATACTCCAGCAAAATTTCTGACAAATTAGGAATCTACTAGACGTAAACTTCAATTAAAATGGGAGCTTAATAAAATGAATTCTATAGCTATAATGATCATGTCAGTGTGCTCTTTTCATGTCTGCATCACATATGGCGATGATGTTGATGTTGAACCTTCAAATCATTGATCCCTCTATAGAGGGTTGGGTCAGGAAGGGTATTTGGTACCATGAGTCTTTTTATCTCTCGTTTTGGTCATGGCAAGCCTCAAATGGTGGTGTAGATTCCAAATCGCCACCCCCAAGTAGCTAGTATGGATAAGGCATAGAAGATGATGACGATGATGCTAATGATGTATACAGCATAATTTTTTCTTTCAGAATTGCTGCTGTAGATTTTTTTTTGGATGGTGGAGGGGGGATAGGTAGGGGGTAATGCATTTGACCATATTCATGGTTCACTATTGTTTTAGTCTGACAGGGCCACTAACACACAAGCTGAAGTAGCTGCAGGTAGAACAAACAAGAGAAAAGGTGCAACCATGAGAATTCAAGCAATGAGTAATAAGAAGAATGTGGAAAGATTCAAGACAATTTCAGAGGTCAAAAAGGAGCCCGATCATCTTCTTGTCCTTGTCCATGGTATTTTAGCTAGGTATAAATAGGTTAGATATAGAATTGGAGTCCATTTGCGCATCTCCTATTAATTATTGCAGCTATCATAAGATGCATAAATTTATGCTTTTCAAATAAAAATAATGAATTTAATGATGCAGCCCAATGGATTGGACAAATGTAGAAACAGAGTTGGAAAAGAGATTGGGGGGCAATTTCTTAATTTATGGTAGGCCTGGCATATCTATCCCTCCTTCGAACGTCTGTTTTTGTTTGATATTCCAATTTCCCTCTTTCTGTTTATTTCTTTTTAATATCTTCCTAGATGATGTGTTCCTCTTTGTATTTGTTGAACTAGTAAAATATGTTCTTGTAATGCGTCTAATTTGGGATACCTGAAACTTGGAATTCTGTACAGCGAGTTCATCTAATGTGTTCACAAAAACATTTAGTGGAATTGATGGAGCTGGAAGGCGATTGGCAGATGAAGTGAGTATCTATTATCTTGATTGATGTGAAGTTGTCAGAATGGATATGGACAGTATTAATTTTCATGGAGACTGATGTTAATCATTTTTGCTGTTGCCTCCTTACTGATTGTGGCTTATGAGGCGTAGTTGTGGTAAGTATCTTTGATTAGGTGATGCCTTCTGATAGTGATCTGTGTAGAGCGTGAAAGATAGAATGATTGGTCATTCTTCCCTAAATAAGGACCATAAATATGGCTGGACTCTTTGTAAATTTGTAATAGATGGTTGTCATTGTCACTGTAACCCAAGTAATTTGCAGTTTGGCACAAGCAACACTGTGGTTTATATGGTAATTTGCTCTATTAGGAGCTATCACTACAAACAATGACTACTTCCTTGAGTCTTGTGTTACCTGTTCAATCCATGTCTTCTTTACTCGTACTCTCCTCTGCAGGGCATTGCCTTCATCGTCACCAATGCTGTCAGTACTTTAC
Organism: Saururus chinensis; assembly: GCA_035235625.1. NCBI lineage: Eukaryota > Viridiplantae > Streptophyta > Magnoliopsida > Piperales > Saururaceae > Saururus > Saururus chinensis. Next base: position 28,040,001 of record CP141144.1, read on the forward strand.
ATTCTAATTCTGTACTCTCCCTCGATTAATTTTTTCTGTTCGATCAATTCTAATTTTCAGTCTTCCATTCCGGCGATCCTCGTTTTAGCTACATTCAATCCGTGTATGACTCTGACCATCTTTGCTGACATATGACTGAATTTTGGTACAGGTCTCACAAGTGGTCCGGCGAACTGAAAGCTTGAAAAGGATCTCATTCATTGCTCATTCTCTTGGTGGTTTGTTTGCAAGATACGCAATTGCAATCCTTTACTCTTCAAATTCATCAGTTAGAGGCGAGCCTAATGATGGTACCACTTGCATAAATGCAAATGAAGAAATTACTAAAAGTTCATTAAGTGAAGGTACAGTTGCAGGATTGGAGCCAATCAACTTCATCACGTTGGCAACTCCACATTTGGGCGTCAAAGGAAAGAATCAGGTGTGTGTCTGATGCATGCAAGTTGATGAAAACTACAGTACATATACTGTAGCTCATATTTGTATCAATTGAGGTCCACTGAATCTGATACTCTTACATGTTATACTTCAGCTTCCACTTCTCTCCGGAGTTCCCATTTTGGAAAACATAGCCCCACCTATTGCTTCGATTTTCTTTGGGCCGACTGGCAGTCAGCTGTTCTTAACTGATGGTCGACACTGCCTACCACCACTTCTTTTAAGAATGTCATCTGATTATGAAGAAGGAAAATTTATGTAAGTCGTCTAAATGACTTCAAGTTCAGGTGTGATGGTCTCTGATTAACCTAGTGCATGGGATTTATATGTCATAATATCTCAACTCACTAAATGAAAGTCTATTCTCTGATTAGTTGTTAATAGCTAGTACCGTACCATCTCCATTTTGTTGGATGCCTGTGATGTCTCGCTAAAGTACAATGCTCACTTGTAAACACAAGTAGTGCATACACTTTTTGACTATACTAGTCATGGTATGACATCTCAACATGAGTCCAAGAATAGAAGAGTCATTTTTTTTCTGCTCCTGAGAAATGGTGCAAGGACTCCTCTCACAGAAGACTTTGCTGACTGGTTGGTGGTGCTCGCCACTGCTGGTGAGGTCATTGAAGTTATCAGGTGGATATGGCGATAGCTATGGTGGGAGTGGGAGGAGCAGCTTCTACTCTGCAGCAGTTCATTCCCTGGTTGGCACAACCCTGTTCTCTTCTGATGGGCTTGTTTTTTTACCCTTTCGTGGGCGGTCCTCGTCCTCCTCTCATTCCCCTCCTCTTTCTTCCTCCTCCCCCCAAAAAGCTTCACCCTTTCTTTGTCCACAAAATTTACATTCCGCCCTAAAAACCTTTTCTCTCCTCTTCTCCTTACCCCTCTCACGTGCCTTCTTCCCCTGCCTTCCTCAGAGGCTGTTGGTAGGTTATGTTTATGTTATTGTTGGTGTTGTGCTTTCTACCCATCCTCCTTTGGATGGGACAATTCAATCGCCATTGATGGAGAATTTGTTTGTTTATGTTATTGTTGGTGTTGTTGTTTCTAACCATCCCTTTTTTGATGGGAGAGCTTGATCATTGTTGATGGTGAATTGGTGATGGCAGATTAACCACATGGGCATGCCCCATCTACTCCTCAAGTGGATGGGTAGAGTTATTGGGGTTTTGTAGTAGGCATTTTTTATTGTGGTGGGCGTGTACTTCTATGTTCACAATAGCCTGTGTTATCTGCCAGTGTTGACTGGCTGTTCTCCCCGGGGCCGTTTGAAGATCGAGTACATGATATTGTTTGGCCTTGCACTAGTGTTTGTCCCCGATGCCTGGAGCCCAGATATCAAATTGGTGTTTGGCTCATCTTAAAGAGTTTGCTTGTGAGGATGGAGTAGGTGGTCCTATGCAGCGGACATGTTCATAAGTGCTTGCCATAAGCATGTTTTATAAGTCTGATCCTTGTTATGATAGTTGTGGTTTTGATGTGAGTTTGTTTTTCATAATTGTGATTTGTTGCACTAATTGTAACAAAATCAGGATGCATGTTTTTATGGTTAATGAATTGGTTTCTGCCCCCTCTGGGACTTTTGCATCAAAAAACAGGAGAAAAAAGAGAAGAATATACCAGTCGTATGCTAGATCATGACCAATGAAGTCTATTGTTCTTTTACTATTATATAAATATCTTTGCATTTTGTTATATTTTATTTTTCCTTTGTTACATGACTTACTTCTATCTATCTAATTGAATTATTCAATTATTGGTGCAGATCTGCTCTTGCAGCGTTTCGATGTCGCATTGTTTATGCTAATGTCTCTTATGATTGTATCCAACTTCATTCTTTTCAGTTTAAAGCTATGCTGGTCATTTAATCGGTTTTGTTATTAAACTTCTCTTCAAAAATCTTTTTTTTTTTAACATATATCCAGATGTGGTTGGTTGGCGAACATCCTCTATAAGAAGGGAAACAGAGCTTTCTAAGGTCATTATTATTTTCACTACAATATGAAGCCTTCTCCATCCATTTGATTCTTTACTGATCAGCTAACTAGCCCAAATAACTGCAACAGGCAAGATTTAGAGCATGATCCACTTCTTTTTTCCATTGATTTTTTTGTGAAAGTTTTCAGCCACCACAAAGGTCATTGAAAGGTTACAAACATGTCGTGAATGTGGAGTATTGTCCCCCTGTGACATCTAAAAGAAATTTTTTTTTCCAAGAAGCAGTTAATGCCAAGGAGGTTGCTCAAACCCTGCACAGGGCACAAAACACAGCAGAGTATTTTGATATAATTGAAGGTAATGGATGCACTTATTGTTCAAAATTAGTGAAACTTGATACTATTTGTTCATGCTAATATGTTTTTCATCAGAGGAAATGATTTGGGGACTACAAAGAGTGGGATGGAAGAAAGTGGATGTCAGCTTTCATTCAACATTTTGGCCCTTTTTTGCTCACAACCATATTCATGTATAATACTTCTCTACACCTCAGAAGGATGTTCTCAACTTTAATTTGCATTACTTTTGAAAATGTGTAAAGAGTTTCTGTTATATAAGCCTCTCTCTCTCTCTCTCTCTAAATTAGTGGTAATGTTCCAGGTTAAAGATGAATTTTGGAACAGTCCCGGCACTGGAGTTGTGGCTCATGTCTCAGATTGCATAAAACATCAAGAGTCTCTTTCCTTCATCACTGCTAACATCTAGGTGTGTGTCAAATAGCTTGCTTCTGGCATTTCGTGAGATGAATAGACGAAAGGAAATGAATTGTATTTGATCGATTGTTTTCTCAATATTTGTATGGGCTGCTGCTCGCTAAATGATGAGGGGCAATCTCTTTGACTCCAGCATTCTTTTTGGTGTCCTTGGGTGGGTTTGACGAGATGTGTAAATTTGATTCCAATGGATCATGTATTTTACAAGGATGAAAATGAGAAGTGATTTAAATGGGTTAGTGAGTATTGGGAGGGGAATTCGGCCATTAGGTGTGAATTCAATTGGCACCTTGACAGTTTGAAATTGGAAGGGGAGAAGTATGAGGTTTGATGGTACGAGAAATTATTTAGTGTGTGATACACACCCCGCTGGCCATGTATTTCACCCTTCAACGTATGACTCATTAGCATAGTTGTAGGACATGAGGGCAACAAACAGTTATAAATGTTGATGAGTCGTTTTGTAAATAGTGAAATACATAGCCAACACGGTGTGTGACACATACCGAAAAATTTCTCTGATGGTACCTTGGCATTTCAGACCTTGTGGTTGAAAATAATTGTTTTCCATTTTTTAGAAAATGGCGGACTTGAAATGCCCAGTTTGGCATACAAATAAAATTGGGAAATGTGGATGAATGCCTGCCATTTCCTCCCCTTCAAGCTTTGTTTCCAGCGAGGATGGCTCAAAGCTGGTGTGGACGTGGACCTATATGGGCTATCATTGCAAGCATGGTGAGGCGTTAAGCTTCACTCCTTCTGTCACCACTCCCATCGTCTTTCCATTGGAGACAAATGTTGATCACCAAAGTAAGCTGGGGGTAATTTCATTTATATTTGGTCAAGTTGCCCTATCTAGCAATATTGGCCAAGTTTTGCATTTATTGGAGACATGTTGATCATGGTTCACTAATGAATAGTTGTTGATCATGGTCCTATGAGGAATAGTTGATACATGATGGAGCCAGTTTACCCTATGCGGATACCATGAAATGGTGAAAAAGCCAGGAAAGGTAAGCTTTCAACATGGTCCTATGAGGAATAGTTGATAAATAATGGAGTAGGATTACCCTATGCTGATACCATGAAATGGTGAAAAGCAAGGAAAGGTAAGCTTTTTAAAAGGTAAAAACTATAGAAATTACCTAGCAATATAAAAAATGGGAATCAATTTACTAATATACTAGTTTGGATCTCGAAAGAGATATTGACAATACCACCTGTTATCTTGTATATTAGCTAATGAAAATAAAATATTTTTTATGGACATGACATGAGTACTGTGCCTATATCTTTTTGCACCTTTTTTGATGACATTCTGCATGTAGTAAGTTCTATATATATATATATGTATATAATTACTTGGCATGACAGATGATTACAATATAAACTTATGATGGGGACTGCATAAATTAAAATGCATTTAACATCTTAGCAATAAATCAAGTATGATTATATATTCTATGTTTCTATATCAAATATTTTTAATATAACAATATTTGTTATTTAATATATTTTTAGTTAACAAACTATATATTTAATTTAATAAATTGTTTGATAGTTTGATTAATAGAATTTTCTTAAGTGTTGGTTAATTCATTATCATTTTGATAATTGCAATCCTATTTTGAATGATCTTTCATTGAAATTAATTTACAATGTGTAATGAGATTAGCATAAATTTTGCTCAACTTGAATGTAGTTCTTGTAATTTATATTTTTTCTTTTTTAATTTAAATGCTTGCAATTTGGAGTCCAAGTAACCTTTGGTTATTGTGTGGATTGCAAATGCTTTGACTTACCATTTTAGATTAAACAAATAGCGGCACATGAGTATTTTTGCTCAACTTATAGCTTGTTCCTAATGTAATCTACCAGTTAAGTAAATCTTTGATTGTGTCTTCTACATTAACCTGCCATAGAAAATATCTAATCAATACATCTAGGTTGTATTCAATCTAATCCATCAAATCAAGTGGCAACTATCACATAGTTTAAAATAAAATGTGTAGTTGACTCTTACCTTTTATTTTACCATTGTGAACATGGAAAGACACATTAGTATAACTAGATTTGCTCGACCCATCATGTTTAAGTATAACCTGCAAAATTTTAAATCATATCCATGAAATCAAATCCTTGTACTCAAGAAAAATGCAAACAGAAACAAAAAAAAAGAGTGTTAATAAAAGGTACTTTTTTGGTCAATGGCCAAACATGTACTTGTTATTGTCTGGGTTTTCTTTGTTCTTTTTTTTATCACATTATTATTTATAACTTGACTTTATGTGAACAAAAGTTTTGAGATTGGTTGATGGTGTTTTTTATGTGGTCCATGTCTAGAAATGAGTGTTGTTAATAGTGTTTATCATTGTGTACAAGTTGGGAGGGAATAAACGATTGTTTTCCTTTGCCTGTCAATAAAACTAACTTTTTGGTTGGCAGGTTAACATGTACGGTTATTGAACTTGCCTTTTGGTGGTTCATTTTGAGCTATTTACTAGATTTGTTGATCTATGCTATAAAAGTGTACAAAACTATGAATTTCGGGCACAACAATTGGCTATACATTTAGGTTGTTAAAGTTATGGATTTTCTTCGTAGCAAATGTCTATACATATATTCCACAAGTGTGGAGAGGTGTTTGGAAGAAGATCTAACTCCAATCATGGAAACCTTTGGTCTACCCATTTTGACATTGATTTCATTTATAGAAAGATCTCCAAAGTAGTTTAAAATTGTGTATCCAACCAACTCCATTGTTGAGTTAGTTCAATTTATCTAGGTTTGGTTTGTGGTGAGCATGTGTCTCTATGTTTTGCACTCTTTTAAACATTGTTGTTTTCTATAGTATCATATATCAAGCGATTATTTTTTGTTGACATTACCTTAATGAAATTTAATTTAGAGACTGCATGGGTATTTCTTTCTGGTTGATTTGATTTTTTTATGTAGGCAACTTATTTAAAATGCTGGTTGGACTTTGGATTTATAACATGTTCTATTGGTTAGGTGCACTTATGTTTATTACTTTTGTCATTGCTTGCATTGTTTGTTAGATTTTGGTTGTGGTCATGTCTTAATGCTTCAAATTAGGTGTAGGTATATTGTTCTATCCATGTATTGTGATTATACAATATCTTATATTGTCCTTATAATACTAGGGAATATGTCAGACTAGTACAACTTGTGCAGAATTGAGCGTATTGCACACATATGAGCAAGACATGGTCGATTGATTACTTTAGAGAAAGAAGAGTTGCACATGAAAAGGGTCCCATATAGATCATAGGTGGAAACAACAAAAAATCAGGTGGTTTAGAAGGGTTTGATATGTCTAGTGAAACTTCTAAGTGTGGTTTACCTACTAACTTTGTCAATCATGGCATGGATATGGGAATAGGTAAAATATATGATATTTATGCTTCTTGTTGCAATTAATGTGGATTGTGTATAAAATTAGACTGTTTGATCTTGGCATTTCTAGAACTGGACAAAACAACTTGTGTTGAAGTTAGGGTGGTCGATGAAATGCATCTCAACAGTTTTGAGCATGGTGATAATTTTGATGTCTAATTGTGTTTTTCAATTAACTTTGGTCTATCTTCTTGGGTTAACTTAAAAACATTTCTTAGCATTTCTATGATCAAACCTATACTTGTGGAGGCAAGTATGTGAACTCTTTACCGTTTGTTTTGTGTCTTGCATTTTAGATAGTCATTGATTAGGTTAAATTGTATTTATGTATGTCAGTTCTAGAATTGGAAGATACTTCTTTTGTTCAAGTAGGAGTGGGTGATGCAATGCATCTCGAGGAACTAGACTTACATTTATCGATAGATGAGTCATTCAAATTATGTTTGTTGTCAAAGGGACTAAAGAGAATGACTAAAGTTTATTATTTGGTAGTGGATGATGACTGTATTTTTTGTCATGCAAAAATGTTTAAAGGCAAGTCCCATGTGTTTTGCTATCAGATGGAGCAGTTCACCTTCATATAAATAAGTTGCCTCCTAAGCTAGAGGAGCTTTATTTTTGCATGTCACATGAGTCCAAGAACTTTCAAGAATTTATTAGAGGTTGTAACAACATATTTTCTTTCACATCCATGTGTCGGAGGTTGATGAAAATGTTGGAAATATGAGGATAGGTACATATACATATTGGGTATGTGGTTAGATATATCATTATTTGCATTTTGTTGAGCCAACTGACGTTGGACCAAGGTTCTTGTAATTGTATTTTATGATACAGATCATGAAGTTGAAAAGTGGATGTGCTTTATGCCCAAGTTATCACCTATTTTATGCAAAAACTTTTATGCATTCTCAATGTCAATCATTATTTGCAGTTCTTGCATCAACTTGAAGATGTAGAGAATGTGCATGATTTCGTTATAACTATTCACAAAAGTGTGATCATGATCAACATGTGTATGATGCTCCTTCTGCATCTCAAGTTTAAGTTGTTTGGATATTAGGTAGTGATGAATATATGACACACAAAAGGCAAATTATTGTTCGTGGAAAGGCTTGTGAGTATTATAGAGTTTAGCCATATTATGGTTGTTATGATCCCTTACAATATCCTTTCCTCTATCCAAAGGGAGAAATTGGTTGTCATGTTGGGATAGATAGATTTTGTTTGAGGGATGTTGGCATTGAGATAGGTTATGAGAACTTTTAGCATGAGTTGAATAGACAATAACATTTGCATGGACGGAAGGGTGATGTAACATGTAGGGAGTACTATGCTTATTTTTTTCTAATATGGTTAGGGCATACTTCAAGAGTTGTGCATGCTAGTCATTTGTTCTAGCAATTTATAATTGATATGTATGTTATGATCAAGACACAGATTAAATTTCTTACAGCATAATCGACATACACTTAGTGAAGAGTTTTATCAAGGTATTGTAGATAGTGTAGGGAAACATATAGCTGTCAGGTTGCAAAAAGAGTTGTGCTACATACATCTTTCATTGGTGGGCCTCAGGACAGGAGAAAGTGATACTTGGATGTCATGGCCATCGTGCAACTATATGGAAAGCTTGATTTTTTTATGATAATGAGGTGTAATCCTAAATGGCCAAAATTTCTTGTCATTTGAATTAGGAGAAGTAGCTTCTAATAGGCCGGATCTTGTTGCACGAGTCTTTAAAGAAACAGTTGATGACTTGAAGGACATCGTTATTAACAAAGGGTTGATGGGAAAAGTTATTGCTTTTGTTGATGTCATAGAGTTTTACGTTACTGCATATGCACTTGTTAATCATTATGTCTAGGGATGATAAGATTGTAAGTGCAAATTCTTATGAAAAGTTTGTTTGTATTGAAATTTCTAACATCGAGGAGGTTGAATTGTTAGAAGAGTTGCAAGACATATGATGCATGATCCTTGTAGTACTATTTGAGTAAATTTACCATGTATGACTAAATATGTTTGTCACTTCATATATCCTAGGAGATTTATCAACATTACTATTGAAGGGGAGTGTGACACCCTATATTTTTTTTAAAAAAATGTTACCTTTTGTTTCTAATTTTTTGTTTCATTGGCAAACCTCTGACACGGTGCTCACATCGGTGAATTGTGTTTTCAATTGTTTGTAGGCATCAACGCATCAATGAAATTATAAGTTGTGGTTACTTTGAAAATCATCGGTGGTTTTGTAGTTTTAGCCTCTTGGGAAGGTTACCTTATTTAAGGGAGGAAATTGTGGAATTTTAGACTTAGGAGAAGCCTTTGTGGAGTCCAAGCAGGAGGGGGAGCATTTGGGATGAAAGTAGTAGAGGATTCGTGCTAGAAAGAGAGTCCTATATGGATTGAGATTGCACTCTTATTCCTTATTTAATCATTTGGCTTGTAAGGAATTGTCTTTCCTTGAGTTCTCGATGAACTTGAATGTAAACATAGGGATTTCTCCAAAAGTTTTACTGTGAGAAGTGCAATAATGATGATTTCTTATCGTAATGATTTCACAATCCATTTTTGTATATACATAGTAGAAAACATAGTATTTATGAAGATTTTACTTTGGTTGGATGAATTATTTAGAAAACCAGTGTGGTCATTGTTTATTTTTTTTCCAACCATCAGCATGATTATACACATGTTGGTGTTCTTGTTGTTGAGGGAAGGAAGATGAACAATACCAATACTTACACACTAAACTGTTTTGGTGTTAACTGGCACCAACAATGAGACCGATGCATCAATGTGGCATTAGTGAGGTAGGTTTTCATAGCCAACCACAGTTAGTAAGGGTTTGACACATTGATGCCCTAGCCGACACGTTGATGCATGAGATTTCAAGCATAATTTACACTAGTGTTTATGCTCTTTAATAGTAATATAATGAAATTATTTTCCTGTCACTTGACCCTCACTATTGCATTTCAACACTTTAAGTACAAAGGATCTAACTATCTGGTTGACTCCAAAAGTGAGTCGTATTAGTTATATAGATGGAAGGGTATGTGATGAATAAAGATCATGGTCTTCTAGTTCTCAAAAAGTGAGAGTTGCATATAGAGCTACTTCTATGGCCTAAGAATTAGGTTCAAATAGATTAGAACATAAATTGATTATTGGTCCAATGCAACATAATACAAGAGGTGTCGATGATCATAGAAGTTGAGACCTCAACCACTTGGATCTATGAGCCTTTGTAGGCCTTTGCTTCATGACATTGATGGAGCAAGGAAGGTTTCAGGCAAAGACTAAAGTTAAATTTGTGGTAGTCTAATATCTACTGTGAGTTGTTGAACTCATAGATAAGGCTATCATATTTAGATAACCTTATGATCTTTGGTTTTTTTTTTTGTAAGTATGATTGTGACATTGAAAGGTATGCATATTTTGGTTTGACCTTTATCGGATATTTACTTATTTGATTCCTTGTCCATGTACTTAATAAAAATCTTTGTATCTAGTTTTGCAATCCCACTGACTATACCTATAAACTCAGCATCTTCTGTGGTGCAAGTCTTTTAGAGGAAGAGTTGGCTAAAAGGGTTTCAAGCAAGCCATAGCTATAGTGATGTGCCATTTATTGTTCATGTTAATCATAGCCGTAGTGATTTTTGAAAGTGTGAATGTCATGTCCCCAATGTAATTTTTATACTTTTACAACTCATGACTAAAATGATTATTCTACTGTATCTCATTCAAGGCTTTATGGCACAATTTAAAAAAAAAGAAACATTTTAAAAATACATGTATATAATTAGGGGAATGAAAGGGAGGATTTGTTTTCTATTCATAAGAGAAGGTATAATGGTTGATCTATATATGCTAGAGGATAAGACTTGGTAAATAGATGGGTTGTTCCTTATAACCCTTTTCTACTCTATAGTCTTACAATTGTCACATGTATGTTGAAATTTGTTCAAGTATTAGGATGATCAAATATTTGTACAAGTATATATATATATATATATATATATATATATATATATATATATATATATATATATATATATATATATATATATATATATATATATATATATATATATATATATATATATATAAAGAGCAAGATCACATTTTTATGCCATTGTCAAGTGATTTGCTTGCTCATGACATTGATTAAATAAAAAGTTTTCAAAATGCACGTTGGGTGTATTTGCCTAAGGTTGCTTAGAGGATTTTTGGGTTTAGTCTTAGCAACAAGAAGCCTATAGTCATGAATCTACAACTTCATCTGCGTAATGAACATTCAATTTCTTTTTCTAGTAACCAAAATTTAAATGACATTCTCAACAATGATATGATGTCTTTTATATATTGACAAACATTTTTTGAAAGGAACAAGATTGACCCAAAAGCTGGAACACTGTTGTATTGAGAATGTTTTAGTCTTTACATGTATAATGGTCATGGACATTCATGGCAGGGTAATAATTGGTAGAGTAAATGCTGCAAATTTGATTGAGGGTGATAGGTATGATCTCATATTATTGTTGAATCATATTCATAGAGCCAACTCTTTTGAACACTTATTAGAGGTGTCAACATGCTCTGTGCTGACTTCTTTGAAGGCATTGTTCGCAACAATTTTGGTATTTTGTGAGCTAAACAACATGCACAAGTTATGGGATGTTGTATTCCATGAGATGGATGATGATTCTGTTTTAGGCCTTGGACTTTCAAATGAAGTTCATGTCTCATATGTACTTAGGGAAATATGTGAATGTTTATAAAGCTTGCATGGGTTGTTGAATGAGTTTGACTACCAAGAATTGATATTCCGTGTCTTTGTTATGAGTGAACAAGGGAAATCATAGAGGAGAGATTGATTGTAGTATCTTAGGAAGACATTGATGTCATTGGTTATTTAAATATTGAATAGAAAAATGCCTATGATAAAATTATTTCTTGTGTTAAGATGCTAGTTAGAGGTTTTTTTTCATTTATGGACCTGGTGGTACTGGTATGACTTTTCTTTATAAGGCCATACTTGTAGCTATTAGGCATATGTAATTAATTGCAATCTCAACTGTAACATATGGTGTGGTGGCATAAATACCACTTGGGGGTCGTACTGCCCATTCTAGATTTCAAATTACCATATAAATTAGGTTAGATAACTTGTGTAATGTGCACAAGCAAAGTGGTTTGGCAGCTTTATTGAGGGCAGTGAGCCGATGACAAAAAGATATGCTTTTGAACCTCTTAATCACACATTTTAGGTTGTTTCAGAGTATGATGAACCATTTGGTGGAAAAGTAGTTGTGTTTGGTGGTCATTTTAGACAAGTGCTACCAATGATACCTCACAGTTCAAGGGAGGAGGTTGTCGAGGCATGCATGATTCGATCACATCTTTGGCAAAATGTTGAAAAGTTGCCCCTTGTTAAAAATATGCAAGCAAAAAGTGATCCTAAATTTTGTAATTATATACTCCAAATTGGTAATGGGGAAGAAACATGTGTGAAAGATGATTATGTTAAGATTCCATATGATATGCTTATTGAGTATGAAGACTTTGAAGTAGGTATAAAAAACTTAATTGCAAAACCTTTTCCATGTTTAAATTTGTGATGTTTGGATTTGGCATATTTAGTAGATAGATGTATATTATCGACATGAAATGAATTTCTTGATGAGATTAATTCGATGATAGTTTAGTCATGTGTTGGTGAATAAATGACTTACTATATTTATGGCATTGCAATTGATGATACACATAATTAATATATTTTTGAATTTTTACATACTTTCGCACCAAATGGGTCACCACACAAATTGGTCATTAAGAAAAATTGTCCCATTCTTTTGTTACAAAACATAGATCCTAGGAATGGTCTTCACAATGGAACAAGGTTGATTTGTGTGAAATTTTAAAAAAAACATGATTCATGTCAAGATTTATATTGGTGAACACAAAAGAAAAGATGCCTTCTTCCCGAGGATGCCCCTTATGCCATCATAAAATAAGAAATGCCCATTCTTGTTTAAAAGAAAATAATTTCCAATTGGTTTGGCATTTGCAATGACTATTAACAAGGCCCATGCACAAATTATTGATTACATTGGATTGCACTTGCCTGGACCTATATTTTCACATGGGCAATTATATGTTACTTTGTCGAAGGGTACATCCATGTCTAAGATGATGGTCTAGGTCAAACATTACCATCATAGAAAACTGGCATCGAATACCACTAAGAATGTGTGGTGAACACATACTGGAGACAACTCAAAGACAACTCTCTACAATCTTAATTGGCTTACTTTTATAGACTATAACGTAGGTGGGAAATAAGGGTGTAAGCTAGAGGGCAAGATAGGTCTTGACATGCTAGCTATGGGTGCACCCAGCTAGCATGTCCCACAACTGGTAGGCCTCTTGGAAGTTGTGTTCGTTTTTTGTAGCTCAAGGCAAATGCCTTCTTTCATAAGTGAATGGAAAACTTCATCATCTTCTTTGTCTCCTCTCTTCTCTCTTTGTCCTTTCTCTACAACGAAAGCTAGATGGCTAAAGGCAAGTAGTCTGTGGTTGCTCAAAAGAGCCTGGCCGAGTACTCAACGAAAACCATGGATCTGCCCACCATCAACTCCACAAGTGGATGTGGCAACCATGATGGTATTGTTTGAGAAATTGAATATGAGTGACCAACAACTGACTTCAATGGTCTCTCAAGTCTAGCTCACAACAAGTGTGTAACCCCCAATCCTCCTTATGCCCTAGGCTTGTAGCTTTGAGGGAGGGCTCCATCTCAACCTTTCCTTGCTCAAGCTTTTGGTGTTCAAACTCCTTCGTTGGCTGCTCCTTGACCCTTTCCATATGTCATTCGCTTTGGATCCATCGATCAAGCAAGAGAAGGGGTGTGTCCAACCTATGGAGAACAAGGCCCTTCATGTGTTCGGGAAAGTGTCTCAATGAACCCGAACTTCATAAACTTCCCTAGTGAGTTTGACAATGATTGGGAGGACATCTCTGTTACAAAAGCAGGCAACCTCGAATCCTATACAACCACTAATATCGTATGACTTGCTCTCTCTCTTAGATGAGCATTAGGACATCTTCTAGAAGCACAAGAATCTACAACCAATTAGTCGGCATGATCATTGGGTCCCAATTGTTCTGGATGCCCCACCCACCAACATGAGGCCTTACAAAAACCCTCACATCTAGAAGGTGGAGATTGAGAGGCTGGTTGCAAAGATGGTCACTTCCACCCTCAATCAGGATAGCACCAACTCATGCTCCTCGCTGGTTCTTTGTGTTCAGAAGAAGGACGGGCCTTGATAGTCCTATGTCGACAATCGATCCCTCAATGACATCCCACTAAAGGACAAGTATCCTATCCCAGTAATTGAGGAGTGGCTAGATGAGCTGGCTGGGTCCTATGTCTTCATTAAATTGGATCTTTCTTCCGGGCACCATCATATCCGTTTGCACCTAGAGGATGTCCATAAGACAACCTTTACACACATGATGGGCATTACGAGTTCCTTGTGATGCCATTTGAGCTGATCACACCCCGTCCAATTTCCAAAGTTTGATGAATGACATCTTTTGGCCCCTTCTCTCGCATTTGGTGTTGATTTTCTTCGATGAAATCCTTGTTTATAGCTCCATTGGACAAACACATAGCACACCTCATGTTGGTCTTTACCACCCTTCATGTGCATTCATTGTCCTTTGTACAAGTACACGCAGTGGATAAGTTCATGCAAAACAAAAACTACTCATGAGCTTACGCCCAACAAGTAACACACACACACCAAACCATAAATTCATGCTTTGAAAATCGTACTTATAAATAAAGCAGTTAAATTCATAGCAAACATAAACGTGCAACGTTCAACTTCTATCGGATGTTTAAGTTAATCACATACAATGATTTACAAAAATATAAATAATCACTACCACTTCTCTTAGCACCCCTTAGCCAAGGGACATATAATGGACCTCCCATCTGCAGTTGGCACTGATCCTATTGGTATTACATACCATGCCACCTTAAAGTCTGTGGGAGCCACTTGGACTATTTTGGTAATTTTCAAATATGCACTCGACACAAAACTTTTCTAGAATCATAATCTTGTTTACCCATACAAAATATAATCCATTCCCACCTTGTAGTACTACAACCTTGGAAAAACATGTTGAAAATGCAAAGGAACTATTTTATAACATAGTGTGAGCCAAAATGCTTCTCCACACACATTAAGTTAAGACCATGATTTCTGGATAGTAGCTGACTTTTAATTTTTTGAAAAATATCGAATGGTATTGGAATCAAACAAAACTTAAAACACTGGAACTTAACCCAATCAAAAGCTCATGAATAAATTAGGGGCATGATTTTACGCATAAGAATAATTTATTTTGAATTTTAGAAATGGTTGCACACTTCTATAGCTTTTGTACAATTGGAATACAACTAAAATAAAATGCTCAAAAAACTCCAAATCAAGCCAAACTTTTTATCCTGAATAGATAACATAGATTATATTGGTAACAAAATTTTTGGGAGCAATCATAGTCCAAGTAGATATAGGAAAATACAAGAAACACAAAACAAATGATTTGTTAATTCGAAACAATATGAATTTCACAAAATCTTATAATTCCAATTTATTAAAAAATCCCAAAAAATATTAAATCAAAATAGACACGAATAACATTCTCCAATAATTTTCTTCAGTCCATTTCTTGAAGAAAAGAGCTAAAAATCAGTCACAAGGAAAGAAGACTCTTTGACTATGCAAAACGCTATAAAATGCCCTAAACTTTTTACTAGACCAAGAATAATGAATCAAAATATTGTCAATGAAATTTCAAATGAAATATCATCTTGAAAAATCTTGAAAAAATTGATCAATCCGGTGATATAGTGAACTCTTGGAGCAATCAACATATAGAAAATCAAACTATTTACAAAGCATCTGAATCAATCAACTACTAGAGCATTCTAGAACACCATATCTAGGAATAATAGGCATGAAAAAGACTAAGAATCAGCTACGAACATTAACCATAATGCTTTTCAAAATCAAATCATACCAATAGCCAAACAAATCATGTAATAGAATACTTGAAATATGGTTTTAATAAAACCCTAGGCCTACTCATTCAAACCTTACATGAAAGTGACAATGAAATTATAGATTAGAAAGTGAGAAGTCACTTACCTTAAAATCAAATCCTAAAGGATAGTGATATTTCCACAACAAAAATACCCATAAAACCTCACACAAGAGTTTTGATTGGACTTCACAAGTGGGCCCAACACAAAGTTTACATAAGCTCACTTATCTAGACCAATTAAGTAAATCCCATGAGGCATTCTAGGAGTACCTAAAATCCTATGAGGCATTTTACAAGTACCTGATAATTTTTTTCTATTCATGACCCTTTCGCGGTGGTGTGTGTACCACAAACTATCCTAGGTGTTGAGTGTATACCACATTACTCTTTTCTTATCCCTACATCTTAATCTAATTTTAGAAATACTTCCCTTGCCCATGCTCTAAGAATGGGCGGGTTGTGGTTAGGGCTAAAATCAGGCTAGGTTGGGCTAGGCGGGAGCTAGGCTATATGCCCTAGTGCGGTAGCCTATTTTTTAACTCTAACCTGACCTTGTTCATAGATTGACTTTGAAAAGCTTAGCCCTAGCCTTACCCTAAGCAGTTCGGGCTAGGCCATGGATATATATATATATATATATATATATATATATATATATATTATTAAAAATTATTTCTAATAAAAAATTTATAACATTTATAAGAGAACCCACTAGTTTAATCTTATAAAATATAAAATAATATGTATTTGGCCTTCAGGTGTAATAAGGATGACTTGCAAACTTAAAATTTCTCTATAAATATACAACCTCCAACTTTTCTTTTGCCCTTTGGGCCTATGTCAAACTATTAAAAATATAGAAATAACATCTTCGTACTTGGGGCGGGTTGAACGGGAAAAAAAGGTTTTTTGCCCCTAGGCACTAGCCTTAAAGGCAGGATAAAAATTTTAAGGCCCAACCCTAAGAGCTAAATGTCTTTTTGCAATAACTTGTATTTTTACTGGGTACATGCCCTCACTTTCAAACAAATTTATTTATTTTTCCACTTTATATCCAAGAAAACCTTATACCAGGTGATATCCACTCCTCTGCACCCAATCAAAATATTATATCAAATCTCGTTAAACCTAAAAGTGAAAGTAAAGTGGACCAGGGTTATTACCTTCCCTTCCACACACACATAACTGCAAGCGACTGGAAAGTGAGGATGTGTAGCATTTCTCCACTAATTTAATAAACGCACAATTAAACCTAAGGGTCAATACCATACAGCAGATTAGGCAGTAAGAAATTAGCCAGTGCTCCTCCCAGGGTTAGATCGATCAGTCACATAGCTTGGGGGACTCTTGCTGACTTGGTGGTCTTTGCACTAGTTTTTGGCCTATTTGATGTTTTCTTTCTTTCTTTCTTTTAACAACAATAAAAACAACAACAATGTTGTCTTCACGCTCTCTCAGATTCAGATCCATTGTGAAAGCTTGGGTGCGAGACCCACCCAATCAGCCCCGCCAGCATGTGAAAATGCCTTCAAACGTGCATCTAATTTTTAAGCATTTTGACCGGCAGAGGATGGCCGATTGGGCACTCACAGCCAAATCTCACAGCTGGTCGGAGGCCCACTTTCTCCTCCTCCCCACGCTCGCCTCGTGGGTTCAGGGTCAGGGCTGATATATGTGGATTATTTGTCTTGCATATCTCTTGAACATATACTGTAGTGGTCCATGCCCAATATTAAATGATGAATTGACTTATGCGAGAAAGTTTTCCCTCTAATCTGAAATATTCACATAGATTTCTTGAATTAGAAAGTATCTATGGGGAAAATATCTCTTGGGAGGTTTTTTAACTAGGAACTCTAATTATATTATTATCACAACTATGCCATGTAAACTGTTAAATAAGTGTTTTTAACTGGACGATTTAATATATTTGTAGCTCATGAAGACACAGCTGGACGTTTTGTGCACCCAACCAACATAGTGGTCTGGATTCACTTTAGTATCAAACCGCATGAGCCCACATCAAAAACAAGATTAGTGACGACCTGGAAATTTGGAGCTCATCATTGAGTTGCTCAATTATTGTTAACTAAACTAGAGCATATGCTTGGGATGATTCAACTTCTGTGGGTCACTGCGACACCCATTTCTCGCTTTTCCAGAGCAATGCTGCAACCTGTTTTATATTCTTTTGTACGAACAATATGAAACGGGGGCGAAGTTGAGGAGACTGCACTTTATTGTCGTCCACCGGCCATCTCAACTTAAAAATACTCCCTTTTTCAGGTAATAAGTGAGTTTATATTTGTTTTTTTAATTTAGATAATAATGATTCCTTTTGTCTTAAATTAATTGTTATATTTAATTTTTTTTTAAAATTAAATATAATTTATTTTAAAATATTAAATATAATTATTAAAGAAATTATATAAATAATATTAATGAATAAATATTTACCAAAATATTAGAGAGATAAAAATAATTATTAAAATAATATTCTTTTTTTACCATGTTAATGCTTGAGCCTTTGTGATATTTTTTTAAAATTTTTTTTAGTAATTTCAAAGGAGAAAATTAAAGGATAAATTAGTAATTATTATTTAATGGCGATTTTATTTTTTTAAAGAACGAAATCACTATTAAATGATCACTAAGGATGAAATTATTATTAAAAAAATTAAAAACTCAAGCGGGTGCCCGCTCCTACATGGCAAAAAAATATGATTATAATAAATATTTTTATCTTTACATTATTTCAGTAATTATTATTTTAATATGATTTATAATTTTCCTTGAGATGAAGGAAATATAAAATAAAAAACTTGGAATTTATGTGGTAGAGTTTTTTTTAGGGTTTAGTTGTTCCTCTATCTCACATTAAGCTTTCTTTTTTCTAAATAGATTAATTTTAATTTATTTTTAAAAATTATACATGACAATTAGTTATTTAAAAAATTAATTTTTATTTATTTAAAAAAATAATTTGATTTTTTTAAAATAAACCGGAAGGAGAAAGTAGCGTACAAGTTCCAGCAAAAATAAAATTACTTACGTACGAATCCCATGTAAAACGTGACTAAAAATAAAAGGACCTACTGCACCCGCACCCAAGAAACTTCCCACGTTTCAAGGTAACACTTAAAACACGACTTTTTATCTACACATATCATAATTTGGACTTATTCAAGCGTGACGTATCGGCAAATTCTCATCGCCTATAAATCTTCCTTAAATTGTGGCCTTGTTCAAGCAGTCCATGTCCTTGTGAGACGCTTCCTTCCAGTTACTTGCAAGAAGAGAACAAGGAGAGTGCAAATGGCTTCAACCAGCATCTCCACTTGCAAAATCGGGTGTCCACAAATCATAAGCTATCATGGTCGAAATCCAGGCCTGCAAGCCTCATTCAATCTTTACTCCTGTCTCTTCAATCATATCACCACGTTGAAGACAAGTTCAGCCAAACCCAGCATTTTGCCTCTAGAAGCACACAAATTGAGGCCCCAGATCTTCAATTGCATCCACAATCCTTCCATTTCAAGTGAAGGCGAGCCTCTACTCAAAATTGGAATCATTGGATTTGGAAACTTTGGCCAGTTCATTGCTAATGGTTTACTTAGACAAAGCCACAAGGTCTTGGCTACATCAAGGACGGATTATTCAGAGTACTGCCAGCAGAATGGGATCCAATTCTTCAGGTATGTTGAATACAGTTTAACATTATGGCTGAAGTGAGACTCCTCCAAGCTGGATTGATTCAATATCTGTTCCATGTATTGCAGAGATGTTGAAGGGCTTTGCGAAGAACAGCCGGACGTGATATTGATTTGCAGTTCCATTTTGTCCACTGAGTCTGTAGTCCGAGGGATCCCATTCCACAAGCTAAAGCCAGACACCATTTTCGCCGACGTATTGTCTGTCAAGCAGTTCCCAAAGAATCTCTTCCTGGAGGTACTTCTCTGAAATGCTTTAAACTAAGAGCATTTATCATATTATTGTTAAGTCATGGACTGATTAGTAGGTGCTAGCAGGTTCTTCCGCCCGAGTTCGGAATCATTTGCACACATCCAATGTTTGGGCCTGAGAGTGGGAAGCATGGATGGAAGGGGCTGCCATTTGCTTTTGACAAAGTCAGGGTGGTGGAGAATAATGTTCAAGAAGAGAAGTGCAGACAGTTCCTTAGTATTTTTGAAAATGAGGTGAGCGACTTGGCCATATATCATCAGCTTTTCAATAATATGGACATATACAGTGTAATTTACTTGACTTTCTCTCCATATAAAAAAGTTCTTATTTGCCACACAAACTGTATGTTTAATGTTTCATTTTTAAAAAAATGGTGGAGCGAGCATCATCCTAATTATTATATCCGATTTTAGGAGAATGTAGTTCACCATTTTCAAGATGAAGTTAAAAACATGCAGGAAATTTAATATTTTCTGCAAACATGGATTCGTGCCACATTATTGAGTCGCACCTTTTAAAGCAGAACCTACCGTCATCACTGTACACAACTTGTCGGAATTTTTTTAGAAATTGAAATTAGTACACCCCATTACTCCTCATTTAACATTCATTGGGGGTACGAGTAGTCTTTATTAAGCGTTCCTAATGATGTTCTCTACCATTTCCTAGTGCATTTCTTGTTAAAAATGGACATATAATTAAAACTGAATATAGGATGGTCAAAATCGACCACGATGAAGTTATTTACTCTCAAATATTCTATGAGAGTTACCTAACTTTAACACATTTTAAGATCGACGATGCATGTAGTACAGCACATTAATGTAAATGGGAGTGTCATCCACTTATACAAATGTCTGCTAATACATGTACTTCAGTTTTTTTAAGGATGACAACTCGTGTAAATTAACAATGAATCCCATGTGGTCTTTTTAGATGTGAGGGGTACATAATGCATGTGCAACTAGATCACTAAAGAGGACCTCACGTATACTTATAAAAAAAGTGGACATGAGAGTTATAATGTGCGGTTCTCCTCGTAAGCATGGGCAACTGGCTAGCAAAAGTCATGAGAAGGGGGTGGGGGAATTGGAAGGTTCTCCTCGTAAGCAATAATGTGATGACTAGTTCATTAGCAGCATACGAGAAATTGGTAGTGAAATCTTGACTTCATTTTTTCAGGGTTGTCGAATGGTGGAGATGTCCTGTGAGGATCACGATCGCCACGCTGCTGGCAGCCAATTTATCACCCACACCATTGGAAGGTACACATTCAACCATATATTTTTGGTAAGTGATAAAATACACAGCCAATATGGTGTATGATACAATCTAAAAAAGTCGTAGTCTATACGTCAATATCTTCAGCTCAATAATGATTTCCAAACAAACCAAATAACCCTGCAGTTGTTTCTTATAGGATTCTATCTCATCTGGATGTGGAGTCCACGCCCATAAATACCAAGGGATTTGAGTCTCTCTTGCAGCTGGTATGAAACAAATATATTATAATACTCTTATCTTTCTACATCTCTTTCCAAGTCACTCACTAAAAACGCATCACCAACAGAGTCAGTGATAAAGTTTTACCACCCGTTGATGGGTCCACACAAAGCTCAGAAGGTCACACAAAATAAAATTCCCCAAAAAAAAAAGAGCACACAAATTTATACTCTCTCTCTCCTAAATTAATTTTTTTATTTGGAAAATTTTCATATCATTTGTTCCATTTTGTTTAATTTAAGTGGCTGAATATTTTTAAAAAAGTATAGTAAACTTATTTTCTTTTTTCTTAGATATTGATGTGGGACGGAAGGCGTAGTCGTATTAGTGAGCGCTAAACCGCCGATGAATGGCTAACAGTCAATTTGAATTCCTTTCTTTATGTATCTCCCATCTAATAAATGTGATCTATATGTCTACGTTGCAGACTGAGAGCACAGTCAATGACAGCTTTGATCTCTATTATGGGCTCTTCATGTACAATGTGAACGCCAGTGAACAGGCAAGTAATGTTTAATTAACTAAAACATATGATTATAACCAAATTAGATAATTATTATATATCAAAGTGACTTGATATAACATAAGGTACCAATATTATGTCAAACATGAATGGGGCTGAGAGTATCCACAACCACCGTTCCTGTTGCCACTATCTAGATCAGTTGCACTTTTAAATAATGTTCTCACACATAGTGGTCTCCTTGCAGATAAAAAATTTGGACAGAGCCTTCGATACGGTGAAACAGAAGCTATTTGGCAGGCTCCACGATATACTTAGGAAGCAGATTGTAGAGCGGGTCCCAGATGAAGGATCGGCTTCGTCCTCGTCTTACTTCTTGCCCAGAAGAAGCAAGGAGATGAAGAACTTGACCTCATTCGCTCCGCCGCCACATCCGGCCGTAAGAGTTGACCCCGGGGACATTCTCCACCCAATTTCGTAAAATGGGAATTCTCTTTTAGGTGCCCTCTTCTAACAAAAGTAATCTGCAGAGAGTTTAGCAAGCAAGTTGCGCATGCTCTATTAAGTATTCACATTGATTAAAAAAAAAAATGGTATTGAGTTTGAATGTATTTTCAACTTTCAACTCCTCTAGTCTAGAAGGCAGATCGCTGAACCGGGTGAGAGGGGTTTGGCATAGAGGTGTACGTATTTTTTTTAAAGGTTCTTTCATATTGCTTAGTTGAAGAACATAATATTCTATATTCCCTTGATTTTAAACACAAATGTCATATTACCTGCTTATGGACGAAACTGACATTAGGTTTTAAATAAACCTACTACCCAACATATTACAATAAATAAACACTAGAACAATGCGGTATTGTTCCGGTGTATTGTGATTCATCGGTGGCCAATGAAATTCACCGGTGGGAGGTGACTGGCAGTGACTTATTGGCGAAATTCGTTGTTAATTAAAAAATTATTTTTTGATACCCTAGAAGCTGTTGAGGGCTTCAAAGGCTTTATTTCGCAGATTCGATTACCTTTTTACACCCATTATGAATAGGATTAGTATTTACATATATTACAATGGAGAGGTAGGCAGTGATAACATGTACATAGGTGGAAAGACATAATTAATGAACATTGATCCGTCTGTGAGGTTCGGTGAGTTGTTGCTTCAAGTCAAAGCATGATTTGCCGTTAGTGGTAATGTGACTTTAGAGTATTTAATTTCATCTTCTCAATCATCTATGATATATGAATTACAAGATGATGAAGACCTGCAATCAGTGTTCTCCATTTATAAGAAGGCAAATCAGGAGGTATTATCATTGTATGCTGAGATGAAAGAGCCCGACAACACTGACAAATCACAATTAGTAGAAAGGAACCAAACATTCAATAGAGCTAAATCACCAATAGTAATAGCTTAGCTCTAATTTTGGATTGTAGACGGAAGTTAATGATACACAGTTCACTTTTGAAATTGTTAAGTAACAATAATTTTTTAAATTACACGAGATTGTAGTACTTTATCGTGTACTCGAGCATACAATATTGAACATATCGTGTTAATTTTAAAGCATATCATGTGAAGAAAAATATGATTTTTAATCTATCGCATATGTAATGATGCAATATACACATGCGCTATACCAATAATGATTTTCAACGTAGATGTAATAGCACGATATGCATTCCGATTGCGTGATCATTAACATGATATGAATTGTAAGCATATAACCAAATACATGATGTCGAATTATATCGTATATTTATTAACACGTTAATATCCAATGCAGATTGGGAGAACCAACAAATTTTCACTGAACAAGTTCATGCCATTCTTCTTATATCAATCCAATGACTACAAAACCTATGATAAAAGTCAATCAGATTGGATTAGAAAAATTGTCACCAATGATAGGTGCGACAAAGACTTCATTTTATTACTGTGAACCCCCATACAACCCTTGTAATTACAATGGTAGAGAATTTGAATAAGTGTGGGGTGATGATCAGTGGAACGATAATGATATAGTTGACATGAAAAGTATGTCTAACCACAAATAATTCAGAAACAACAAGGTCCCTAGTAACTTTGACGTTAAGACCGAGGCAGAGTGGGAAACAATCAATGAGCTTACCATGTTGGAACCGAATATTTGTGAAGACGAGCTAAAGACTGGCAGTTTGCAAGCAAAGGATTAGCAGAAGCTCCTCAAATTGGGCGCACATTTTATAAGCATGTTGCATTTCAAGAGGGTTTTGATCGACTTAGTAATAAAGACAAATTTTACTTACCGTGTTTTGGATGAAAACAAGAATGCGTACACCGCAAAGTGCTCCAATCATTCTTGTAATTGGTATATAAGGGCTTTAAATATATGAGAGCATGTGACTATCATGAGGTTAGTATTGAACCATTTATGTGAAACTCAAAGGAAGCCAATTGACCATCCTCTAGCATTGCACCTTTGAATTGCGAGAAAATATTATGGGTTATTAAAAAAATTCAGTAGACATTACACCTAAGAGCATAACAAGTTATATTTTGAAGCGCTAAGGCATAATTGCAAACTAAAAGAAATGCTAGTGTGCAGATAATATAAACTTACGAGACACCATGAAGTGTGTGTTTTGTAACATGATATTTAAGTATGATGTGTTATTAAGCACACAATAAGAATAAAGCTGCATTTTCTTATCACATGACTTAATTACATATTGTGTTAACATGAACATAATGCTTAATCAATTCTGGTTTACAATATCATGACTACAAACATTGTCGTGTGATCAGGAATACGATGATTGCACTTGTCGTATAACCTTTATTAGATTGTTTAACAACTTAATATTCCATTGTGTAGGAAAAGTACTGATTGATTTAATAGATTGGGGACCTAGATGAATCCTATTGCATACTTCCTACTTGTGGAATTCAAGTAGAATATATAAATTCAGGAAGTGTAGTTGTTCCAATAAGTTCATGTGATATCCCTAGGCCTATAGGGGGCAATGATTTCAAAAAGAGTATTTTTTATGTTTGGGTCTATTGCCAAAGCGTTCAGAATAACATTAAGGCCATTACTAACGGTAGATGCAACTTTCTTGAAGGGAAAGTATCCTGGGCAACTATTGATAGCAATTGCACTGGACGAGAATAATATTATGCTATGTGTCGTATTTGCAGTGGTTGAGAATGAGTGTGAGAAAACATGGCACTAGCTAATTGAATTGCTTAGAAATCATCTATTTTCTAATCCTCCAGCCGAGTTGGATACAATTGTTTCTGATAGAATGAAAGACTTGGTAAATGTTGTTAAGCAGTTTTTTCCATCTACACACCACAAATATTGCATCTATCACATGGCAGCATATATGTTACATATATTCAAGGACAACTACCTAAAGAACCAACTCTATGTTGCAGCTGAAACTTCCTGACAAAATGTGTATAATGAAATAATGAATAATGTTAAAGAATATAATTCTGAAGCATTTGCTTGGTTAAATAAGATAGGTTTAGAGCACTGGGCAAATGTCGCATTTCTAGGAAAAAGATATGGAACTTTCAGCTCAAACAGGTATAAAAGTGCTAATGTAATATTCAAAAAAGCCAGGTCGATGCCTATAACTCAGTTAATTGAGCATACAAGGGAGCACACAACTGCATTATTTGATAAACGTCGAATAGATGAACAAAATATAACTGAAGATTTGACCCCATTTGCCTACAGATACATAAGAAACAAATAAGAAGAAGCAAGCAATGTGCATATATTGCTTGTATATTTATATGAATTCCAGGTTCACTCACTATACCATCAAGTACAATATTTATACATTGTTGTCCATATCATGTGTACATGTAGACATTATTTTTCATATCATGTAAGTGTATCTGTTATACTTACACAATCATATGGTTACCGGTAACACAACATTGTTTATTTATCATGTTCTCATCTACACGATATGTACTAAACAAGATATTGTGAATCTGGTTGAACATAGTTGCACATGTAGAAAGTTTCAGCAATTGGGGCTATCGTGTAAACATGAAATCGCAACAATTGATCACAAATACTTCTATGTGTCTGACTACTACAAAAAATGGTACTCTACAGAGACATATAAATTGACAAATTGAGAGCCAATATACCTAGCAACAGATAGGTACTAGTAGGCACCAACTAGAGTTCTGCCTACATTCAACCCACATATCCGACTTAAGCAGTGGGGGAATCCATGAAAAAATCTGATAAGAGTTGCAACCAAAGGTCAAAGTCCTATCAAAATGTGAAGCATATGGGGAGTGAGGTCACACTAGCAAATGATGTACCAACGCATAGGAAGAACCTCTGAATGTGGCAGATGGTCCAACTACAAGTCGAAGGAGGGTGAATAAAAGAGTAGGAAAAGAACTTAAGGAAGGGGAACATTGATCAAGGTTGCCTTTTCCACCCCCCCTTTCTTTAGCTAGTGGGCGGAAATGACAATGTACAGTTGTGGTCTTAGAAACACAATTTTTTGAAATGTTGCGTTTATGCTATACGATTTTGCATATGCATTGTGTTATCGATAGTACAAACTAGTTAATTATCATGATGTCGAGAAGACGATAGTTTGATTTTTATGTTTGTAAAAATTCTATACTGTATATATATCATGTAATCAGAAACACGCCCAAAGGGTTTACGTGTTACCAATTACACGATAAGAAAATAATTTTAATGAATATTATATTTTTCCTGCAATACTTGTCACCAATTACACGATATTGCTAATGTCATGTTATCGATCACACGACAATGACATTAAATAAACCAGCCATTTGTGAAGAGTCACTCCAATTGACAATGTTATCATTTCCTAAAGAGTCAATACAATTTCTAGCGTATCAAACATAAATATGAATCACCAATTCATGAGGACTCGTCTCCAATTTCAGATGCTTTCCATTCCAAATCGGCCATTATAAATCTGCACCTCTTGTTAGATCAAGTAACCATTCGGTGCCCACTATCGGGAGTTTACCGAGAGAATGCTCGCTCAAGGAACTTAGCACTGAGACAAATCGAACACCATCTGTCTCCATGAACACATCATGGTGAGATATCCGGGGAAAATGTGGGAGCAATAGCACTAGATCATGATTCGTCACCCTTCAAGGTAGTTGAATCGACTGGTGCGGTTCTCACTAATCTAAGGAGGACAAGTCATAGTCTGGCATTATTTCAATGCCTCGAATGTCTAATCACATTTTACCTAATGATTCACCAGGCTGTGGTCATAGAGATAGATAGTGTACAATCTTCTGTTTCTCAGAATTGCAATCGGTGACAAGAATATGGTCTATTGATGTAATTTTTTAATTTTTGTATGTTTTGTAATGTATCCTTGCCAACGACTAGATGTTTTGTAATGGATTTGAATGTAATGGAGCATTGTTTTGTAAAGGAATATATTAATGAAAGTTAGATCTTTTTTTGCCAAGCAAAATTGCCTTCCGGAAGTGTTTTGGACAAAATCATCCTTATCATGTTTCCGGGGACACCACAGTTGTAAATATCGCTTAATTGGATACACGACAATAGCACTAGGTGTGTGCTTACTTACACGATGTCAATGAAGGTCATGTTAACAATGAAACGACATAAACACTCACGTGTTATTCCTTACACGATCTATTTATTTACTTATCTAGGTATTTCGTTTTTGGCGACACCACAGTTGTAAATATCGTTTGATCGGATACATGAAAACAGCACCGTGCATGTGTTCACTTACACGATGTCAATGAGTATGTGTGAATGATGAAATGACATAAACCCTTGTGTGTTATTCCTTACACGATCTATTTATATAGTTATCTAAGTATTTCATGTTGCCAATGACACGATATACACAATATCATAATAATGATAACACGATAAATACATTAAATGAAGGTTTCAATTACCAAAGTGTCACTCCATTTCCGAAGAGTGCTTCTATTTCCAATTCGAGGGCATTAAACATGCATCAATTTTCAATAACCAACACTGGACTCCACTCGAATTGGCCATTTTAAATCTGGATCTCTTGTTAGACTACCGGGACCATGCTCGGGACAGATCAAACACCATCCACCTCCATGTGCATAGCATGGTCTACCATCCTGATAAAGCATGGGTTGATCTAGACATTGATTGTAACACCCCGTGTTTTGATTACGCCTAAACCAATAGGTTAAGGGTAATTATGTAATATTTAGTTAAATTTTAAGGGGTTTCAAGGAATATAATCCCAATATATGAATAGAGCTTAAAGTAATGATCGCAATGAATCGAAGAACACAGAAAACGGAGGTTAGGAATGAAAGTTACGGCCTCAAGAAACATGCCACATGGGCGTGACCCACATAAAAAGTATAAGATAACCTACCCATGTGTGGTCTAGTTTCGAAGGGGTCATCGATGTGAGTCCATCGGTACCATGAACGCGTGATTTCAACTTTGGGATAGGAAGTTATTATTTTTTGAAGTCGGAATTGTATTTTAAAGAAATAATAATAAAATATTAAATAAGATGATGTCAGCCATGTCGGCGCTGAGCTGTTGGAACCGTGCCTTATCGAGCTGCATGATCGTGACCGTTCGCGTCTTCACGAGGCTTGGTGCAAGACGCGTGGCTTCGCTGCAAGTGACACATGCATTGGCGCACTCCGACCACATGATGTGGTCATTTTTTGGTGTGCCGTGTGGCACGCACTAGTGCAAGCGTACCCCAATTCTGCCGTACGCTCAGACACATTCTACTATAAATTCTCATTTTCATTCAAACTTCCAAGGGAGTTTCCAGAGTAGTTTTGAATCTGTTTTCTTCCATTCAAAAGGCGTTCTTAGCTAATTCGAGAGTGTTCTACGCAATAGAAACATCCATTCCTCGAGTTAGCAACTCTATAAGGGAGAAATGCTATGGGACAAGAGGAAACTCTATCCATCGTATACATAAGCGTAGAGAGAAATGTGTCTCTGGGTAAGGGGAAGTTCTGTTTGTCATCTATAGATGTGTAGAGGGAAAAGTTTCTCTGGGTAAGGGGAGGTTTTATCCGTCATCTATGGACTTGTGGGGGAAAAGTATCTCTGGGTAAGTAGAAGTTATGTTCGTCGTCTATAGACGCATAGAGGAAAAAGTGTGTCCGGGTAAGGGGAAGTTATGTCCATCATCTACGGACACATAGAGGGAAAAATGTTTCCGGGTAAGGGGAAGTTTTGTCTATCATCTACTGACACACGGAGAAAAGTGTCTTTGGGTAAGGGGAAGTTATGACCGTCATCTTCAGGCTACAAGGAGGGAAGCATCCCAGTTTAAAGGGGGGTGTATGTCTGCCACCTTCAAACGTAACGAGAAACATGTGCTGGAGTTAGAGGAGGTTCTGCTTGCCATTTTCAGACCTGAAAGAGAGGACACCCTGAGGAAATGAGTAATTCTAAATGTCACTACTTCCAGAACTGCAAGGGAGTAAGCATTTGTTATCCTTCAATTTAATATGATTATTAATACACATGATTTGCTATGATATGAAATATGCTGATATATTCTAATTCTATCTACTTTGATATAATCTGTTTTGAACTTATCTGCTCTAAAATATTCGATGGTAAATGGATATGATCCGATCTGTTTTGTTGTGTATTATACTCTGCTCTGTAATTGTAAGGTCCATAATTTTTCTACGATTTTCTGAGAATTTTCTGGTCTTTTTCGCTGTGAGGGGTACATAATGCATGTGCAACTAGATCACTAAAGAGGACCTCACGTCTACTTATAAAAAAAAGTGGACATGAGAGTTATAATGTGCGGTTCTCCTCGTAAGCATGGGCAACTGGCTAGCAAAAGTCATCAGAAGGGGCGGGGGGCGGGGGGCGGGGGGGAGGGGGGGAATTGGAAGGTTCTCCTCGTAAGTTGTAATGTGATGATTAGTTCATTAGTAGCATATGAGAAATTGGTGGTGAAATCTTGACTTCATTGTTTCAGGGTTGTCGAATGGTGGAGATGTCTTGTGAGGAGCACGACCGCCACGCTGCTGGCAGCCAGTTTATCACCCACACCATTGGAAGATACACATTCAACCATATATTTTTGGTTGATAGCGTACGCGAGGCACCCAAGTTGGTGATGACTAGGCATACTATGAAAAAAATTTGGGTGTGCATCGCACACCATGTTAGCTGTGTATTTTACCACTTGCTAAACAACCTATCACGGTTATAAACATCAAGTGGTATCTCACACACTATGCTAATAGGTCCCTTGGTAAGTGGTAAAATACACAGCGAATATGGTGTATGATACAATCTAAAAAAGTCATAGTCTATACGTCAATATCTTCAGCACAATAATGATTTCCAGCAAACCAAATAACCCTGCAGTTGTTTCTTATAGGATTCTATCTCATCTGGATGTGAAGTCCACGCCCATAAATACCAAGGGATTTGAGTCTCTCTTGCAGCTGGTATGAAACAAATATATTATAATACTCTTATCTTTCTACATCTCTTTCCAAGTCACTCACTAAAAACGCATCACCAACAGAGTCAGTGATAAAGTTTTACCACCCGTTGATGGGTCCACACAAAGCTCACAAAGGTCACACAAAATGAAATTCCAAAAAAAAAGAGCAACACAAATTTATACTCTCTCTCTCCTAAATTAATTGTTTTATTTAGAAAATTTTCATATTATTTGCTCCATTTTGTTTAATTTAAGTGATCAAATATTTTTAAAAAAAGTATGGTAAACTTATTTTCTTTTTTCTTAGATGTGAGTTTTATCATTTAATAAAAACTTTTAAATATAGCTATTAATATGGGACGGAGGGAGTAGTCTTATTAGTGTCCACTCACCTGTAAACCGCCGATGAATGGCTAACAGTCAATTTGAATTCCTTTCTTTATGTATCTCCCATCTAATAAATGTGATCTATATGTCTACGTTGCAGACTGAGAGCACAGTCAATGACAGCTTTGATCTCTATTATGGGCTCTTCATGTACAATGTGAACGCCAGTGAACAGGCAAGTAATGTTTAATTAACTAAAACATATGATTATAACCAAATTAGATAATTATTATATATCAAAGTGATTTGATATAACATAAGGTACCAATATTATGTCAAAACATGAATGGGGCTGAGAGTATCCACAACCACCGTTCCTATTGCCACTATCTATATCAGTGGCACTTTTAAATAATGTCCTCACACATGGTGGTCTCCTTGCAGATAAAAAATTTGGACAGGGCCTTCGATACAGTTAAACAGAAGCTATTTGGCAGGCTCCACGATATACTTAGGAAGCAGATTGTAGAGCGGGTCCCAGATGAAGGATCGGCTTCGTCCTCGTCATACTTCTTGCCCAGAAGAAGCAAGGAGATGAAGAACCTGACCTCATTCTCTCCGCCACCGCATCCGGCGGTAAGAGTTAATTCCGGGGACATTCTCCACCCAATTTCATAAAATGGGAGTCCTCTTTTAGGTGCCCTCTTCTAACAAAAGTGATATGCTGAGAGTTGAGGAAGCAAGTTGCGCATGCTCTATTAAGTATAAATGGTATTGAGTTTGAATGTATTTTCAACTTTCTAACTCCTCTAGAAGGCAGATCGCTGAACGGGGTGAGAGGAGTTTGGCATAGAGGTGTATGTAGTTTTTAAAGAGTTTTTTCCATATTGCTTGGCCAAATAGCATAATATTTTATATTCCTTGAATTTGAAACATAAATGTTATATTACTTGCTTATGGACAAAATTACTCTTAGATTTTAAATAAACCTACTACCCAATATATTACAATAAATAAACACCAGAATAGTACAGCACTGTTCCGGTGTATTGGGATTCATCGACAACCAATGAAAGTCACCGGTGGGAGGTGACCGGCAGTGACTCAGCGGCAAAATTCGTTGTTAATTAAAAAATAATTTTTTGATGCCCTAGAAGCTGTTGAGGGCTTCAAAGGCTTCATTTCGCTGATTCGATTACCCTTTTATACCAATTATTAATAGGATTGGTATTTACATACATTTAAATAGAGAGGTAGGCAATGATAGCATGTACATAGATAGAAAAGCACGGTTGATAAACATTGATCCGTCTGTGAAGTTCGGTGAGCTATTGCTTCAAGTCAATGCATGACTTGCCGTTAATAATACTATGACTTTGAAGTATTTAATTCCATTTTCTCTATCATCCATGATATATAAATTACAAGACGATGAGGATCTGCAATTAGTGTTCTCCATTCATAAGAAGGCAAATCAGGAGGTGTCACTACAACAAATTAGATTAATAGCGATGCACTTATACATTGCTAATAATGTCATAAACGTTGCTACTATGTATTAGCAACGCATATTATACATCGCTACAAATGTCGAAAAAACCAAGGTCGCAATTGCTAATTCGCGGCGCACTATAAATATCATCGCTACTATTCGTTATTAGTGACGTATATGTATATGTCTCTAATGGTCTTTTAATAGCGACGAATATTTATTAGTCACAAATACATGTAATAGCGACGTATAATATACATCGCCAAAGACATGTATTAGCATCGCTATAAAGTTAAACATTTTTTACATTTTATAAATAGTTGGTAATACTTAAATATTACCGATGTATTTTTATACTTCTTTAATAGGATATTGCAACGTAAAATATATGTCGCAATCAGCTTAGTAGAGACGTATTAGAATACGTCGCTATTATGCATTTAATAACGATATATATATATATATATATATATATATCCATATATAGTCCCATTTATATGAACCCTAACTCATATAGCCTACTTGAGCCCGGGCTCTATGGGCCGCCGGATTTACATCCGGTGGCCCATAATACTCATGGGTTTAAATGCCCATGAGTATTATGGGCCGCGGATGTAAATCCGATAGCCCAGAAGAGCCCATGCTCACGTAATCGTAAATGAGCTTGGGCTCATATTAACTTTTTCCTATATATATATATATATATATATATATATATATATATATATATATATATATATATATATATATATATATATATATATATATATATATATATATACATTGATATTAAGTACTATACATCACTAATTTCTGTTAATTTTAGCTATACGTTGCTATTTGGTGTAACTGTAGTGACGTTTGGTTGATGTATGTTGCTAATATGTATGTTTTAGCGACATATAAATTATACTTCGCAAAAAAAATTAAATAAATGTTAATTACTTATTTAAATATTTATTGAGACATTATAAATACATCTCTAAATTTAATATAATATTAAAAGTATAAATAAATTATATTTAATACTAAAACTCCGGCTAATGCACATTTCACCCATTCCCCTCTTCTTAGGCCTCAAACTTATGTACCGACTACTCCCACACGACCGATAATGGTATGAAAAATTTTGCTTAATTTAATGCAAGAAATTATTTTAACAATTACTGCTTTTAATATCATGGTAACAATATTTGTTACATTGGAATTAATACATCATGTGTTGAAACAACACCACTAAAATGGTCACAAGTAATGCTTTTTGTTTGTGTACGAATAAAATGATCAGACTGCTACATATCTCTTGCATATCTCTTACATAGTTCTTCAATCTAAGCTTATTTCCCTCTATGTACAAGAATTAGAAGTTGAAGTCGAAGTTCCTTAACCCCTGTCCAGTTCATCTTGATTGCTCAAGTGTTCCCATAGCCCATCAGATGCAAAAATCACAAAATGATATTGAATCTTTCGTCTCCTCCCTATCGTGATTCTGTGACAAAATCCGCATCTTTCGCCTCCTCCCTATTGTCTTCACCATACACTTCATCTTCATCATCGCTGCTTGGAGATTCAGAAGAAATCACTCCCCGTTCTTCTTCTTCTCCTTCATCGTCATTCGACGGAGCATATTGTTCCCTCATTCTAGGGTTTACTCCACGCCTTTGGATTTGGGTCTGCTCGCCTTCCTCGAATCTCTATGGTCGAAGAGCTGGAGCCTTGGAATGAAATTTCCGGGGCCTTTTGGCTGGAGAAGATAAATCGGGGAGGCTGAAGCTTGTGAAGTAAGATCAGGTACAGTTGTTCGAGAGGCATGATGCCCCCAACTTCCTAAATCCTCTTCTAAAGGAGTACCCAGCTGAAAATAAGTGTTAAATTAGAAAAAAACATCATTTTCAAAAAATTTAAAAAAAACAAGGACTATTGGAGAGGAAACTACCTATCTCTCTGAGCCTCCTAGCTTATCTAAGCATCCATAAATCGCAGCAAAACCACCAATATCCAAATCAGAAGCGTCACCCTTTGTTTTATGGCCACCTTTTGTAGAATTGCTTTGTTGCTCAACCTCTTCAACATCTTTTGACTTGTCTACCACATCAGAACTAATTGTTTTACAGTGACTACAGTTTAAATTTTCATGGATCTCAGACCTGTAAAGAAAAAGTTGAAGAAAAAAGAGACTGCATTTTACAAATTCACATCAATCAGAAAGTAGTGGAGCCTCAAAAAATAAGAACCAAGATAATGAACTTTGAGATGTAATTCCTAAAAGAAAGGACTGCCCACTTCAAATGCAACCTCTTTTTCCAATAAAAAATGGAGCACTGATCCACTTCTAAATTTAGAGCCATCATGCCAACTCATGATCCAAACAAATGTTCCTAACTGGTTGTACCTTCTTCCACATAGAATTTCTGTAGAATATTTGCTAAAACATAACAATTACCTGACATCTACATGAAAAGTAAAGAGATCGCGTAGGTCTTCCATTGAAAGAAAATTCTCCTGCATTTACATTACAGTTTTTTACAACTGAAACAGACGATTAAGATTTAAAAGTAAAAGAATCTGGTCAGAGAGATATGCAACAACCTGTTGTATCAAGTTATCCATTTGCTCCTGCTGAATAACTTTCTGCAGTCCTTTCGACATCTATCGCTGTCCAATTTAACTCCCCCTTGGTACGTTTCCTTTTTTTGTTGTTTGCTCCATTCCCAAATACAACATGTCTCACATTTGCCAATTGTGCCACCAACTCATCCCTAGACAATTGCAACGGCTTTGACCTCAACTCTATCTTTCCATCAAATTGCTCCTTATACCGGAATCATAAATAGTGCTTGTGAGGCAAGAAACAACGATGTCCCATGTAAGATGTCTTTTGACCATGCTTCAATCTTTGATAGCTACCATCTTTATTGCAAGTTGGACATGCCAAGAAGCCTTTTGTGCTCCATCTAGACAAATTCCCATAAGCAGGGAAGTCATTTATAGTCCACATAACAGCTGCATGCATTTGGAATTTTTGCTGTGCATGAGCATCATATGTCTCAGCCCCAGTTTCCCACAACTCTTGTAACTCGTCTACTAGGGGCCGCAAATATACATCAATGTCATATCCCGGTGCTTTAGGCTGAGGAATAAGTAATGACATAAAAATGAAAGGATCTTTCATACATTTCCATGGAGACAAATTATAAGGCATGAGCATTATTGGCCACATGCTATACGAAGTGCTTATGTTGCCAAAGGGATTAAATCCATCTATTGCAAGACAAAGTCGAACATTGCGAGGATCACGGGCAAACCCCTCATGCTTCTTGTCGAACTCCTCCCAAGTTTGAGAATATGCTAGATGCCTAGATACATCTTTTTCACTAACTCGCTTATCTTTGTGCCATCTCATATCCATTTCCATCTTTCTTGACATAAATAGTCTTTGCAATCTCAGTTTCAATGGAAAGTACCTAAGGACCTTCTGCGGAATCTTCTTACCTTTTCCAACCCTTTCTTTATATCTAGGTTGATGGCATGTAGGACACTCTAGTCTTTTTGCATTCTCTTTCCAAAATATTACACAATCATTTATGCATACATGGATGGAAATATAACCCATTCCTAAGCCTCGCAATAACTTCTTCGCTACATAATATGAGGATGGTAGTGTCTCTCCTTCAGGCATTGAACTTTTAAACAACTCCAGGTTCATGTTGAATGATTTGTTGCTCCAACTGCTTATTGTCTCTATATGAAGCAACTTGACAAGAAAATTCAACTTTAAAATTTTCTCACAGCCTGGATAAAGTGGGCATTGTGCATCACGCAATAGTCTACCAAATTCGCCTACATCCCCGCTATATGGGTCTTCAGCATCACCTACATTAGGATCTTCCATTTGGCCAACATCAACATTATGGACACCAACACCTGATCCTACCCATACATCATGTAACATTTCTTGCATTCCATCATAGTGTTCATCAATGGAAGTATGGCTAACGCCTTCGTCCCAACCCATATGTGAACACATACGTTCTCCATGATATTCCCACTGAGTATAATACATGTCCATTCCATCTTCCATCAAATGGTATTGAACCTCGCTCATGTGTTTGTAGTATCTATTCACGAATTTCTTACACGGACACCTGCATCTATTGGTGCTATCTATATGAAGACATGCTACTTGAATGAACTGCCTATTTCCTTCAATGTATGCTGGCAAATACCTATTTGGTAGATGCATCCAACTTTTATCCATGTCAATCTACAATAAAAAATATAACTATCTCATCTTCTGCTCTGTGAGACAGAAATTTTAAAGAACCAAGGTCGGTAACTCCTAATGTGAGAAACGAAGAACGCTGCAGACACCAAAGACCGCATGATACCTATTTAGATTGAGTCAGCTGAATTCAAGACGCAAAGGAAAATAAAAGTCGGCCATTTTAAATAACACATTAATCCAAATTGATCCAGGAAAAAAATAGAATAGTATGTGATTTCACTTAATTAACCTGAATAAACAAGCATAAACATGCAAAAAATAGCATAAAACTAACATATAAATTCATCACCCACAGACAGCAACAAAAATCATCAAAATTACTCCCATTACCCAACTCAAATATTCAGCTGCCTCTATAATTGCTACATGATGGTATTCTACGTAATCTAGCTATTAGAAAAATGTCCCCCACATCTGTGACAATTACCTAGCCCTAGTGCTAGTTACGGACGAGCCTAATCCCCTGGCTACTGAGGGGTCAATCGGGATTTGTCGTCGTGCTGCAATTGGGGCGAGGTATCAGCCGGAGGATCGCCGCGAGCAGATGGTGGCACAGGCAGGAAGTGTCAGCCGGAGGGTTGCCTGGAGCTTTATAGCTAGAGGAGGTGGCCAATGGGAGTGAGATGGTTGCGGGATTTTCATAGTCTACTCGGTCTCCGTCAGCTGGAACGGGCTGAGGGCTTTGACAGGGAGATGATTGGAACAGAACCCTAGGAGCAGATGAAAAAGGGGGACAAAGGGGAGGAATTCCGTAGAGGGTGGGGGGCTGACAGCAGAGGAAGGGGGAAAGGGGCTGACGTGTAGCGATGCCGCCGGGTCGGATTTTGCCAAACCCAAACCTGATACCACATAACAAACCTGTGATGCGAACCTGACCCGACCCATTTGACCCGAATAGAATAAAATAATATTATTTTAATAATTTTTTCAATTTTTTAAAAAAATAATATTAAAAAATATATAAATATATAAATTTTTTATTTATATTTATATTTGGGTTGGGTTGGGTTGGATCACCTAAAACCTGAACTCGACTCGAATAAGCTATTCGGGTTATTTTTAAAAACCAAACCCGACCCATTAGGGTTAGGTCGGGTTAACCATTTATCCGACCCGAGTAGCATCGCTACTGATGTGAGAGGGACACGGGAAGCTCTATGACGAATGGCGCAGGTGGGAAAAAGTTGTCGCACTTTGGCTGAGGTAATGTCCTATTTCGTCAAGCAATAGTAAACTTCATATTATAATAACGTAACGTATGAAAGCATAACTTAAGGATAAAGGTATAATAAAATCATAACCAAATTAAAACTCCTACCTGTAATGCCTTATACCCCAAGTAAAATCATAGTAGAAAACCAAACTTTACGAAATACAAGTGTTATTCTTAATTTTTTAATATTAATAAATTTGTATATTATAATACTATATAGAAATATATATTATATATTTATCAAATGTCACACATCGTATAGCAAGGTAGGTAAATATATGTTGTACAATTAGGTTAACATATGTATGTGCCAACAATACTTATTAATAATGGTAACCTAATTTTCCTAAAAACTTTTAGTAGGGGTGGTGGATGTAGGCTTAATTGTGTGACTTGGGAAATTTGGGTCTATTTGTTTAGCTCATGGGCATATAAGCCCTATTAATTTGCTCCATAAATTTTTATGTAATTCGGGTCAGATATTAAATCTTGGGGCAAATATTATGCACGCCCTTGTGCACGGTCGAAATTTGATCCGACGATGCTGACCACCCGGGCATGAACCACCGAATATTAAAAAAATTATCTTCTATTTTCTGTATTTATATTTTGGTGATTGGTATAATTAAACAAATATTTTAATTAATTATTCTTAGAACAATAACATTTGTTGTGACATATACATATATGTCGCTATTACTGCATTACTAGCGACACATATAGTTCTACATCGCCATTGATGTAGGCCACTAGCGATGTATAGGACTATATGTCGCTACTAATATTATTTTAGACATATGCGTCTATACGTCACTACTATTATGAACCAATTATATATATATATATATATTTATGCACCTTCCTCTCTCTCTCTACACCCTCCTCTCTCTTCTCACTCTCTCTCCTCCCTCCCTCTCTCTCTCCTCCCTCTCCTCTCCCCTCTCCCTTCTCTCTCTCTCCTCCCTCCCCCTCTATCTCTAATTAAATATTTATTTAAAAAATAGGTAATAGCGACGTATCATACTATGCGTCACTACTACTATAGGTAATAGTGACGTATCAAACTATGCATCGCTACTACCATAGGTAATAGCGACGCATCATACCATTTGTCACTACTACTATTAGATAAGCGACATATGTCTATTTGCGTCACTCCTACCTATTTCTTTTCTTTTTGCCTCCCTTCCCTTCCCCTCCTTTTCTCTCTCTCTCTCTCCTCCCTCCTCTCTCTCTCTTTCCTCCCTCTCCTCTCCCTCCTCTCCCCTCTCCCTTTCTCTCTCTCTTCCCTCCCCCTCTATCTCTAATTAAATATTTATTTTAAAAATAGGTAGCAGCGATGCATTATACTATGCGTCACTACTACCATAGATAATAGCGATGCATAGTACCATACCTCGCTACTACTATTCAATAGTAGTGACGTATATCTATTTGCGTCGCTACTATATTAGGTAGTAGCGACGCATTTACAACCTATTTCTTTTCTTTTCTTTTTGCCTCCCTTCCCCTCCTTTTCTCTCTCTCCCTCCCCCTCTCTTTCCTCCCTCTCCTCTCTCTCCTCCCTCCCTCTCTCTCTACACCTTCCTCTCTCTCCCCTCTATCTCCTAACTCTCTCTCCTCCCTCCCTCTCTCTCTCCTCCCTCTCCTCTCCCTCCTATCCCCTCTCCATTCTCTCTCTCTCCTCCCTCTCCTCCCTCCCCCTCTATCTCTAATTAAATATTTACTTAAAAAATAGGTAGTAGTGATGTATCATACTATGCGTCACTACTATATATATATATATATATATATATATATATATATATATGCGTCGCTACTACTTATTTCTTTTTTTCCTACCTATTTCTTTAAAAATAGGTAGTAGTGACACATTATACTATGCGTTGCTACTACCATGGTAATAGCGACGTATAGTACAATACGTCGCTACTACTATTAGCTAGTAGCGACGTATATCGATTTGCGTCGCTATTATATTAGGTAGTAGTATTTATTTTTTTTTGCCTCCCTTCCCTCCTTTTCTCTCTCTCCCCCCTCTCTCTCCTCCTCTCCTCTCTCTCTCCTTGCACCCTCTCTCTGTACACCCTCCTCTCTCTCTCTGTACACCCCCTCCTTTTTTACGCCTGGATGTTAGTGCATTTAATTGTAATTGCACTTTGAGTCTCTAATTCACTAACCTCAGCTACTTGCCTAGGGAGATCTAGTCTCATCCATTTAAGACAACCAAAAGCAAACTTTCTATTCTTAAAAATCCTACTTAATGACAGTTTACGACATGTGTGCCATGAAGAAAGAAAAAGGCCTGTTGTGTACCGGAGAAAGTATTGGATACTCCTATAACTTGGAGAACCCGAACCTTGGGGGACTTTACTTGAGTCGTCAATCCACACACATTAGCGTTATTCCCATTTGTGCTAATATGTGCTATGTCATGCAGCATCAATCTTTAGTATCAATGAAACGTGTTAATTGTAAGTAAATCCCATGAGGCATTCTAGGAGTACCTAAAATCCTATGAGGCATTTTACGAGTACCTGATAATTTTTTTCCATTCATGACCATTTCGTGGCGGTGTGTGTACCACAAATTATCCTAGGCGTTGAGTGCATGCAGCATTACTCTTTTCTTATCTACATCTTAATCTAATTTTAGCTTCCCTTGCTCATGCTCCAAGAATAGGCGGGTCGCGGTTAGGGCTAAAATCAGGCCCGGTTGGGCTAGGCGGGAGCTAGGCTACGCCCTAGTGCAGTAGCCTATTTTTTAACTCTGACCTGGCCTTGTTTATAGACCGGCTTTGAAAAGTTCAGCCCTAACCTTACCCTAAGCTGGTTCGGGCTACTCCATAGACATTTTTTAATATATTTTTTATTAAAAAATATCTTTAATAAAAAAAATTTATACTCTTTGTGTAAGAACCCACTAGTTTAATCTTATAAAATATAAAATAATATGTATTTGTCCATTAGGTGTAATTAGGATGACTTGCAAACTTAAAATTTCTCTACTTCCTTAAAAAATACAGCCTCCAACTTTTCTTTTAACCTTTGGGCCTATGTTTTACCCTTTTTGGGCTAATATCAAACTATTGAAAATATAAAATAACATATTTATACTTGGGGCGGGTTGAACGGGAAAAAGAGTTTATTGCCCCTGGGCCCTAGCCTTAAAAGGCACGATAAAAATTTTAAGGCCAAACCTTAAGAGCCAAATGTTTTTTTTTGTTATAACTTGTATTTTTACGGGCTGGGTACATGGGCATGGATCTAACGAGCATTTTCACACATTTTTTTTTTCATCTTTATATACCAGGTGATATCCACTCCTCTGCATCCAATCAAAATATTATATCAAATCTGGTTAAACATAAAAGTGAAAATAAAGTGGACCAGGGTTATTACCTTCCCTTCCACACACACACAACCGCAAGCGACTGGAAAGTGAGGATGCGTAGCATTTCTCCACTAATTTAATAAATGCCCAATTAAACAGATTAGGCGGTGAGAAAGTAGCCAGTGCTCCTCCCAGGGTTAGATCGATCAGTCACATGCTTGGGGGGACTTTTGCTGACTTGGTGGTCTTTGCATTTTTTTTGGCCTATTTAATGCTTTTTTCTTTCTTTTAATAACAATAAAAACAAAAGAATGTTGTCTTCACGCTCTCTCAGATTCAGATCCATTGTGAAAACTTGAGTGTGAGCACCCCCCCAATCAGCCCCGTCCGCATGTGAAATGCCTTCAAAGATGCATCTAATTTTTAAGCATTTTGACCGGCGCTGATTGGGCACTCACAGCTGGTCGGAAGCCCACTTTCTCCCCCTCCTCGCGCTCCGGTTGAGATCAGCTGAGTGCCCACCCAGCTGATCTCAACCGCCCACGCTCGCCTCATGGGTTCAGGACTAAGGCTGATATATGTGGATAATTTCTTTCATATCTCTCGAGCGTATACTGTAGTGGTCCATGCCCAATATTAAATGATGAATTGACTTATGTGAGAAAGTTTTCCCTCTAATCTGAAATATTCATATAGATTTCTTGATTTAGAAAGTATCAATGGGAAAAATATCTCTTCGGAGGTTTTTAACTAGGAACTCTAATTATATTTTCATCACAATTGTTCCATGTAAACTGTTAAATAAGTGTTTTTAACTGGACGATTTTAATATCTTTGTAGCTCATAAAGACACACTGGACGTTTTATGCACCCACCCAACATAGTGGTCTGGCTGGATTCACTTTAGTATCAAACCGCATTAGCCCCCACCAAAAACAAGATTAATGACGACCGAAATTTGGAGCTCATCATTGCGTTGCTCAATTATTGTTAAACAAACTAGAGCGTATGCCTGGGATGATTCAACTTCTGTGGGTCCCTGCGCCACCAATTTCTCGCTTTTCCAGATCGATGCTGCAACCTCCTATATATTCTTTTGTACGAACAATATCAAACGGGGGCGAAGCTGAGGAGAACGCACTTTATTGTCATCCCCCGGTCATCTCAACTTAAAAATACTCCCTCCCTCAGGTAATAAGTGAGTTTATATTTATTTTTCTTATTTAAATAATAATTATTCCCTTTATCTTAAATTAATAATTATATTTAATTTTTTAAAATCAATTAAATATAATTTATTTTAAAATATTAAATATAATTATTAGGAAAATTATATAAATAATATTAATAAATAAATATTGATCAAAATATTAGAGATATAAAAATAATTATCAAAATAGTATTTTTTTTGCCATGTAGGTGAGCCTGCATGGTTTTTTTTAAAGTTTTTTAGTAATTTCAAAGGACAAAATGAATGGATAAATTAGTAATTACTATTTACTGGTGATTTTATTTTTAAAAAAAATAAAATCACGGTTAATAGTCACTAAGGATGAAATTATCATTGAAAAATTTAAAAACCCAAGCGGGTGCTAGCTCCTAAAGTGGCACCTACATGGCAAAAAATAACATTATTTTAGTAAATATTTTTATCTCTATATTATATTATTAATCATTATTTATATAATTTTCCTTGGGATGAAGGGAATATAAAATAAAAAAACTTGGAAAGAATATGGTCGAGTTGTTTTTAGGGTTTAGTTGTTCCTCTATCCCACATTAAGGTTTCTATTCAATTTTTTCTAAATAAATTAATTTTAATTTATTTTAAAAAATTTAACATAATAATTATTTATTTATTTTAAAAAAGAG
Organism: Saururus chinensis; assembly: GCA_035235625.1. Taxonomy (NCBI): domain Eukaryota; kingdom Viridiplantae; phylum Streptophyta; class Magnoliopsida; order Piperales; family Saururaceae; genus Saururus; species Saururus chinensis. The sequence continues at coordinate 28,082,640 of CP141144.1, forward strand.
AAATTTCTATGTGCAGCCACAATTTCTAATTTATTTTCATATAACTTATTTGGATAAGATTTTACTTAAATAATAATTTTAAATAATTTTAAATTTACACGTAATGACACAAATGTATCTACTTAGGTAAGTATTTTTCATTAGTACCTAAATTACCCTGACCTATTTATCTCTCGCTTTTCTGCCACAACCACCTCCTCCAATGTGTTATTAATGACGTTTCCCTCCATTCCTCTTTTACTGTCTCAAACTTCAATCTCCCCCTCTACAAGCCCCTTACCACCAAAACCTTTATCTACTTGAGTAAGTCCCTGCAATTCAGTCCCAATCTCGGGCCGAGGAATGACTACACCTCCTGCCTCCACTAGATCGCGTCCCTTTGCAAGCAAGGACGACTGGCTAATGCCTTCTCCATTCTCACTAGCATGGAGCTTGAAAGTGGTTTCCATGTTGGGCCTGACATCTACAATGAGCTCCTTTAGGGCTGCATCTACGAGCGAGGCCTCACACAAGACCAGCAGATTCACGCCCGACTCCTTAAAAAATGGGCTGCTTTTTTCACAAGAATGAGTATGTAGAGATGAAGCTCATAATTTTCTATGTCAAGTGTGATTTTGTTGTTGTTGCAAGAAACTTGTTCGCGAGGTTGTAGAAGCAAAATGTGTTCTCTTGGGCAGCCATGATTGGGCTACATTGGAGAGAAGGGTTCACCATGATTGGGTTGCATTGTAGAGAAGGGTCAATCTCGGGTGAGGGCTCCATTGCCATGTGACTGAGATTGGGTTATATATCAATGTTTATGTTGTGAACAATTTGATTAGCATGTATACTGGATTTAGAGAATGAGTGCTTTGAGATAGCTGATGTGGTCTATTGGACTTCAATGGTTAGTAGGTATGTGACTTGTGGTGATTTGCGTTTTCCCAGTAGTTTTATTTATTGAATGTTGTACAAGAATGAAGTCTCCTGTAATGCCATGATTTGTGAGTATGCAACAGTTGGAGATGTGGAGAATGCATAAAAGCTATTTAATGAGATGCCTAAGTGGAATGCGGCAATAAGGAGTGCTATTATTTCGGGTTTCTTGCAAAGTAGATAGTGAAAGAAGTCCCTTGCTATGTTTAAAGAAATGGTGGCTGCAACATTTGTCCTTAATGAGCCGGCCTTTGTCCCTAATAAGGGAAGAAGGTGAGGGGATGCATAGGTATGTTGCAGAATGCAAGCATAGGCTCAGTGTAACTTAGGGACTGCCCTTGTGAACATGTATGGCAAGTGTGGGAGCAGGAGCATTGCCAGAGTCATTCAAGTCTTCATTGAGATGCCTGTGAAGAACTTACTTTCGTGGAACACCATGCCGACTGGTTTGGCCATGAATGGATGTGGGAGGCAAGCTCTAATACTCTTTTGTCACATGAGGATAATTAGATTAGAGCCAAATGTTGTAACGTTTATCGGTGTGCTAAGTTCTTGTAGTCACTCGGTATTTGTAGATGAATGGACTCATTTTTTCAATCTTATGACTTGAGTTTATGATATCAAGCCCCAAGCAGAGCACTATAATTGCATGGTTGACCCACTAGGCAGATCTGGACTAATTTAAGAAGCACTAGAATTTGTTGAGAGAATGTTAGCGACCTGTACCCTAAATTATGGGGTGCACTCTTTGGAGCTTGTCAAATTCATGGGGAGATCGATCTTGGGGAGCAATTAGGGAAGCAACTCATAAAGTTGGAGCTGCATCATATTTGGAGGTACATGTTGTTGTCTAATATATATGCAGCTGCAAAGAGGTGTATGATGTGGATGTAGTGAGGAGTTTATTGAAAAACATAAATGTGCAGAAAAACCCATGGAATAGTGCAATTGGAGCAAAATGCACTAATGTTACAAAAAATTGAGTGGAAAACTAGTAAACCTTTTATCTATTGCAGCATTCAATCAATCTCATTGTTAGGAATTTAAAAAGAGCCCAATAATTCTTGAGCAAAGAAAAGGTATATGTAAGTAAACAAAAGTTTCAATATAATTTAGCTATTTTGTATTTACAATGCCAAGATGTTTACCATTTTAGTTTCTTTACTCATCTGTAAAGTTTGTAACTATTAATTTATTGTTAGGTGAAAGAGGCTTGTTGTAATATGCTCAATGTAATTGTTGTTATGGGAAATGCGGAGCTAGGAGTGAGGCTAGGGAGGTGTTTGAGGGAATGCCGGAGAGGAATTATTTTATTTAGTAGTATTATGAATGTATTTGTACTTATTTCTCCTATAAATTATTATAATAGATTTTTGTTATTTCAATAGTCTCATTTTCTTAAATATTCACCTGTCAAGCATTCAAAAGAAGTCAAGAACTGAATGTTCTTTTTTTCACTCTAGAAAAGCACAATGTCATAACCAAACATTGCTCTATATCGCAATTGAATATAATTATGATTTTTTTTTGTTTATTTACTCGCATAACATGATATTGTTGTGGCTAAAAAGGGTCAAAATTTCTTTTATGAGGACAAATTTGTTAATATTTACCTTAATTCTAGTCTCTAATTTCTCATAAAGGTGAAAGGCACTAACCACAATAACGGTGATACAATTGCAAAATTTTAATACAAGATTTTTATTTTTTATTGTGTTCTTCCACAATGCTTATTATTGTATGTATATTAGCTACAATAAGGCCATACAAATTGCAAATCCACTACACTGATTTATGCATTTGCTAAAATTTTGTCCTTATATGAGTTTTTTTGCCCTTTTTTACCACAACACTATCATGCTGTCCCATGAAAATACATTATTAAATTTTTAAAATTCTATAACAGTTAATGTGGTTAATGCCTTACACTTATATAATAATTTAGACAATATAATTCAATTAGAGTTGAAATTTTGTCTTTATACGATTTTTTTTGCCTTTTTCTGTCACAGCACTATTACGCTGTCCCATAAAATTATATTATTAAATTTTGAAAATTTTATAATAGTTAATGTCATTAATGCCTTACACTTTTACAATAATTTAGAAAATATAATTCAATTAGTGTTTAAAATTTTTGTCCTTATACGTGTTCTTTTGCCTTTTTCTATCATAACACTATCAGGCTGTCCTATGAAATTACATTATTAAGTTTTTGATATTTTATAATAGTTAATGTGTTTAATGCCTTTCACTTTTTTGATAATTTAGACAATAAAATTCAATTATAGTTTAAATTTTTTGTCCATATACGAGTTTTTTTTTGCCTTTTTCTGCTACAACACTACCATGTTGTTCTATTAAAGATCTTATTTTTTTCACATTAATTTTTTATACCTGAGATTTTTTAAATAAACTATTGTGTCTTTATTAAGGGGCCCTACAAAATATTATGTTTTAGCATAGTTACCTATAATACATAATTAGGAAAGTTATATTTTGGGTGCTTATACAAATTCAACTGCAAAAGTTTAAAGTGGAGTCTAACCCAACACCAAAATTTACATAATAGGACTAGATTTCAAAAATTTCTTATTATTGTAAGTGGAAAATGGCTTTATATAACAACTGTTGTTACGTCCAAATGAAGACTATGAAGTAGTTTAATTCGGATTTATTTTTTTTACTTGTCAACTATAGTAAACAAGGTCGATCTACAGTGACAACCTTGTGTGACAAAGAAAACTATTACGAAGAAAATAGAATAGAAAAGGAAGGTAAAATAGAGAATAAGAGACAATCAAAGAGAAAGTGCTAAAGTGCTAAGGCATCGGGAATCCACTTGTAATAAATCTCTAATATATATTTGATTCAAATGATAACTCAATTAAGATCAAATGAAAATTCGTCTCAAACAAAAAATTTATCTCTTAAAGAAGTTTGAAATAGAATAATAGTAATTAATTATTTACTACATGAAAGCATTAAGTATATAATCACAAGGAATTATAAGTATTCGGTGTGCCTTTCATCAACGCCGAATCAAATAATTATATATATTATAAACTTCTTAAATATGAAATATCAATTTAAAATGATAAAGAACTTACTTGAATTAAAATAACGATTAAACATCAAGTACAAGCTTCATCCCTAGCCTTAACCAAGAGCTTAGAAATCTATTATACAAACTAAAATAAAAGCTACAAAATGAGAGAAGAAAATAAGAGAAGAGAGGTCCAAAGAGGAGGGAATGATGCCTTTATCATGTCCACCCCTCTATTTATCGGAGGAGAAGAAGTTGCTTCAAAATGAAAAGTCTAATCATATCTCTGATTGATTGCTTGATTCATTTCTTCTTTGGCAAGAATTAGATTCTAAATTAATCACATAAATTAATAATTTATTTAGAAAATAAGTATCTTTGAGTCTTCCTTTAGTTATCTAATCAACCTCATTGTCTTTCCTTATGTATGTCAATCATGACAAATGAAAAGATTCTCCATGTGCTGGCCTCGGGTTAGTTAACTAGCTGTCAATTTTCATGCTGGATTTGACCCATATAGCTTAAGAATTATGAATTACTTCCGAAAATAATGATTGTAGCTACGGAAGTCTGCTTTCCAATGCCACCTAAATCCTAGCAATCCAAATTATACATGGAATGATATGGTCAAAATTCTCAGGCTATGCCAATCTGTCCAAATCAGCTTCTTCCCAAATTTAGTTCTCTTGATGGAAATATCAAATCCAACGGGTCGAAAAGGTTGTGTTCGACCATTCCCTGCATGTTTAGACCATTATGAGCCTATTCTTGTCTTTTAAATAGATTTGGGTAGTTGGGCTTCACTTCTTCTACTTAGATCCTATTGAAGCCTATTTAAACATGTAAACATAACTAAGGTCCAACTAACTTATTCAAAACATAAATTACCCAAATAGGCAATGAATTAACACAAAATAGGATTGCAATTCAAAATTTAAAAATATTTAATTAAACATTATTTTAGTGCATCAAATACCCCCAAATAGCATATTGCTAGTCTCTAGCAATTTATGCGTAAATAAAAAAAATAAGAAATCATGCCACTTTCGTAAGCCATCACGACTACATTTAGCACATGTAGCAAGAGCTATTAAACCCCTAACTTGCGCTAGTGGACGAGTTGTGTCTCTTGAGGGTATGCAGTGAATACACCCACAAATTAAAAAAAAAACTCATGGGTTGCCTCCCAAGTAGCGCTATGTTTTATGTCTTCAGCCAGATAAAGCAAAGAAGAAAAGAAAAAAAATAATGAGTTATAGTGGTAACAAGTTGCGTTGAGGAAGTAAAAACTAAGATAATAATTGGAAAACAAGAATAAGGAACCCCTTCATCCCCACTAAGCAAACCACAAATTTTACAATTATCTCCAAAATACTCAAGCACTAGTTTTCATAAATTAAATATAAAAGTCTCAACCATTAAATTTCTAAGTAGAGGAACTTTTGAAACAATGTGTAAGTGAGTCCAAGTAAAATTTTAACAAGATAATTAGAGGATTAACCTCCTAAAGTGGTTTGCTCTTCTACTCACCAAGAGATGTTTAGATAACCAAAAGAACCAATTATAAACTGAGCAACCTGTCTGAGATAACAAGCAGTTTGGATGTTTATTTTAATACCTCATGGGCATTATCTGTGATATTCTAGCATGCTTGCGTTGTTATAATGATGGCTTCACCCTATCTTACAAAATGAAACATTATTTAGCAACTTAATTTTTTTCTTTTTTTTTGTATGATGTCCATCACTTCTTTTTTTTGACTTCTTTCTATTTTTTTCGTAGGCATCCCTTTTCGAAGTACTTAGTCTAATTCATTGGTTGCTTTCCATAATAATAATAATCCCAAAAATTTCTTCTTTCCCAGCCAACCAAGTGAACAAGGAGGTCAAAGTTTATTGGATTTGGTGTCTCTCGACATTCCAGGTGAGTATTAGAGCAAGACCACATAATTTGACTTCAACTCTAAAAATTAGTCATAAGAGTGAAAATTTGAAAACCAACATTATTTTCATTGATCCTCTTCATGAAAGTTAATTGTAAAGACTCATCACTATGTTTAGAATTCAAAGACTTCTTAGGTTCAACAATCTTTATTTGAATGTCTTTGTTAATGTCTTTTCCATTTCTCAAAGTAGTGATGAACTTAGCATGCTCTTCTTGTGAACTTGAAGAATTTAAATTTTTAATTACAAATTGACATTTACGATTTGATTAAGGTTGAGAAGGAAACTTTCATTTTTCTTGAGTGCTCAAAGTTGTGGTTAATTGAGCGATAGAAGTTTTCAAGTCATTGATGACTTGCATTGTTTGGTTATTAATTCCTGTTTGACTTTGCATGAATATTTGTAATGTGACTTCAAGAGTCTTCTTATGTGGTAGAACATAATTTGAGGAAGAAAGGGGTACCTGCACATTAGACTCATTTCTCCAACTAAAGTTAGGATGAGTTTTTCAATTAGGAGTATAAGTTTCAGAATAAAGAGAATAATAAGTTATTTTATAGGTATTCATAACATTTGCTTGAGTATGCAACACCTCTTAAAAATAAAGGATTGTTAGACAATCCTGTGTTTGGTGGCCATCACTTTCACATTACTACAAATATCTTGTGCTTTTGCAAAGCTTTAAACATGTTTTCCTTATAAATTTTCATAGGCTCAACTTTTCTAGTTTAACTTATAATTTTTACTTTTACATCATCCTCTTCTTTAAGAAGGTACATGCCCCCCTTTGTTGTCCCATTAGATTTAGTATTATTACTACTTTCAAATTCATTAGAATCTTCCCATGATTGAGCAGTTTCAGCCAACACATCAAAATAGTCTCATGCTTCCTTAGGTTCTTTACTAAAAAATTCTCCATTACATATCATTTCAACAAATTGCCTCATTTGAAAAGTCAAGCTATTATAAAAGAAACTAATTGTACGTCATGTTTTATATCCATGATGTTAGCACAACAACAAAAGTTCTTTAAATCTTTTCCAACATTGAAAGAAAGTCTCATTTTTTTTATGAAAAATTCATGATGTTCTTTCTATGTGTATTAGTTCTATGGGTGGGGAAAAACTTTTTTAAAAATTCTCTATGCATTTCTTGTCATGTTCTAATGGATCTTGGCTTTAAAAAATTCAACCAATTTTTTGCTTTTTCCTTTAAAGAAAATGGAAAGAGTTTTAATCTAATAACATCATTTGAAACATTTTGGTTTGACAAAGTTACACAAACCTCTTTAAATTCTTTTAAATGCAAATATGGGCTTTCTAAATCTAAGCCATGAAATTTGGGGAGTAATTGAATTACACCCGGCTTGAGTTCAAAACCACCCACATTAGTTGGAAAAATCATGCAAGATGGAGAACTTGATCTAGTTGGTTGCATATAATCATGCAAGCTTTTAACTTAAACATTTTGTGCATTATTATCCTCATTATCACTTTGTAGTTCCTCATTATTTTTTAGATCCTCCATTGTATTAAGAGAAAGAGAATTTTCAAAAGATTTGTCTACTCTTCTCATTCATTCTGAATTATCGCGTACCTATGTGAACATGCCACAACAAATAAATTTTTTTTTGTAATAAATGAAAGTAGAAGTGTAGGAATTAAATGATAAAATATAAAAAGTTTTAGAGCAAGAAGTTAATAGGAAAAATTTAAATTACAAAATAAGGCCAAAGGCACTATCGAGGCACATGTTCGAATCGAAAGATTTCCGGTAGTAACGTGGGTAGTGCCTCCGGTCTCAAAAAAAAGAGAAATTATAGAATTTAAACACTAAAATTAAATGACATAAAGTAAATGATTGAATTTAAAGAGTTAGTGTGCAAAAATAAAAGTTAGAGAATTATTAAAGTTAGAGTGAGTTATTTTTTTTTGTAACGGATTCTTGTCACATGTAGTAATCCCCGACAACAACGCTAATTTGTTGTTACATCCAAACCTAGACTATGAAGTAGTCTAATTCCGATTTAATTTTTTTACTTGTCAACTATAGTAAAAAGGTCGATCCACAGAGAAAGCCTTGTGTGACAGAGAAAACTATTACGAAGATAATAAAATAGAGAAGGAAGGTAAAATAGAGAATAAAAAACAATCAAAGAGAAAGTGTTAAGGCATCGAAAATCTACTTGTAATAAATCTCTAATATATATTTGATTCAAATGATAACTCAATTAAGATCAAATAAAAATTCGTCTCAATCAAAAAATTTAACTCTTAAAGAAATTTAAAATAGAACAATAGTAATTGATTATTTCCTACGTGAAAGTATTAAGTATATAATCACAGGGAATTATAAGCATTCGGTGCACCTTTCGCCAATGCCGAATCAAATAATTATATAGATTATAAAATCATTAAATATAAAACATCAATTGAAAATGATAAAAAATTTACTTGAATCAAAATAGTCATTAAACATCAAGTACAAGCTTCATCCCTAACCTTAACAAAGAGCTTAGAAATCCATTACAAAAAACTAAAACAAAAGCTACAAAATGAGAGAAGAAAATAGGGGAAGAGAGCTCCAAAGAGGAGGAAATAATGTCTCTATCACATCCACCCCTCTATTTATCGGAAGAGAAGGGGTTGGTTCAAAAGGGAAAGTCCAATCATATCTCTAGATTGCATCCTGATTGATTGCTTGATTGGTTTTTTCTTTGGCAATGATTAGATTATAAATCAATCAAATAAATCAATGATTTATTTAAAAAATAAGTATCTTTGAGTCTTCCTTTAGTTATCTAATCACCCTCATTGCTTTCCTTACGTATATAAATCACAACCAATGAAAAGATTCTTCGTGTTCTGGCCTCGGGTTAGTTAACTAGATGTCAATTTGAATGCCAGATTTGACCCATATAGTTTTGGAATAATGAATTTCTTTCTAAAATAATGATTATAACCGTGGAAGGCTTCTTTTCAATGCCACTAGAATCGTAGCAATCTGAATTATACATGAAATGATATTGGTCGAAATGCTAAGGTTGTGTCAATCTGTCCAAATAAGCTTCTTCCCAAAGTTAGTTTTCTTGATGCAAATCTCAAATCCAATGGGTCGAAAAGGTTGTGTTCAACCATTCCATGCATGTTTAGACCATTATGAGCCCATTTTTTACTTTTAAATAGCTTGGGTTAGTTGAGCTTCACTTCTTCTTCTACTTGGATCCTGTTGAAGCCTATTTAAACTTGTAAACACAACTAAGATCCAATTAACCTATTTAAAACATAAATAGCCCAAATAAGCAATGAATTAATATAAAATGGGATTGCAATTTAAAATTTAAAAATATTGAATTGAGCATTGATCTATATATCTCTAGCATAATGTTAGTTTGCAGACAAAACCTCAAATGTGGATGCCAAACTTAATTTGTATGGCAACATGACCAAATTTACGTAGCATTTAGATGGTAAACAAAGAAAAAAGCAACTTCAAAATAGTTATTATAGAGACATTTTCTGCATTGTTGTTGTAGGACTATACAGGGATTTGAGCTACATGTAAATAAGCTTATTGATCTCGATGGCTATTTGGAGCTCCATATCATTAGCCCACCACTGAGTTAGGCTATGAGCCTCTGAAAACTTCTATGATCCTTTGATACTAACAAACAACTTTGCAGTAGGTGGTTCTTGCAAAACATTCCTTGCTTTTCTTGAAGAATTATGTGGATTCATATCGCCTTTTGTAGCCCTTGCAGGTTGAGTATAATAACTACAAATGTAGTCACTGCTATTCACATATTGATGTGGAATCCATCTCTTGACTTTTGTTTTGACCAGTTCCCCACCAGAGTCTAACACATTTTCCCCATCAGTATTTTGATCAACTGCATTTCCACAAGGAAATGCTAACCTTATTCTCTACCACACAATCCCTGCTTTCTTTCCAATGCTTCTCATACTCATGGATAGTGAAATGGATGGTGGGTTGAAGAGATGGGCCTCCTCATGGACACCTTGCATTGCCAATTCTTTACCCACTTGGAGAGCAAAACTAGCTCCTAGTGAATGACCTGCAACACATACATTAGAGCTTTGATGTCTCCACATAGCTACTTTAAGTGACTCAAGAGCTACATTGAATCTAACATACCCCTTCAAGCTTTCCTATGCTAAGTAACGAAGATCATCTTCTAAATCCCTCCTGAGTGTTTGATTCCACAGCAGTCTTCCCCTGAGAGCTAGAATAGCTGTTGATGCGGCAGCAGGTCTGACCTATACCACTCAAAGAGTGCTCCAAATATAGATCCATCTCTTTCATCAAACAATTGTAGCGCGACTCTAGCATCATTGCTCTTCTTGGGTTTTTGGCAAACCGTCTGGTATGGGAAAATGTCTTCTTTGCTCCTACCTTTGGTTGGCATCTTTAGGCTTCTCTAAATTTTTGTTAGCCATTCTCCGAACTAATCTAATCCCATGTTAGCATCCAACTAAAGATTTCACTCCATCAATTTGCCTGATTATATGTTCCACTTCATCTTTTGGTACTTCCCTCTATAGAGATACAGATGCCAAATGATAAGCAGTTAGCACAATTTACAAACTTTTAATTAACTATTAAATGATGAACACATGGAGGTTTCTTACTTCTAGTTCTTTTAGTTCAAAATATGCCCTCTAGAGGTTGTATGACTGATCACCTTCAAGAGTTTAGCAATAATCTTGCAGAATCAAGTTAGGATCACAAATGGTCAACAAGAACTTGCATAGTTGAATAAAAAATGCTCTATCAACTTGGGATGAGGTTGGAGAAACTATTGTTAAACAGTAAATGCCATGTTTTAGCTAATGCCTTACTGTGCTAGTAAAATTAGCTACATGCTTAATGCATAAACAGAGCAGAGACTAGAACACAAGCAGACCGGTAAATTTAGAACAGAAACTGTTGCATCTATTTACCATGAGACATCAATTTGACAAAACAAAATGAAAGTCTCATTCAATGATAACAAAATATTTAGATATTAGTGTAGCCAATAACTTATTCTTTAACTTGGTGAGAAGCAATTTATAGAAATTTCAATAAGTACCATCCAAATTGCACTTTGCAGTCGTTAAAATCCAATTCTACATGTAGACATGGAAGGAATATTCTGTCTTTATTTTAGCTTAGAGTAATATACATGAATAATCAATTTCAAGCAAATTTAAAAAGTGCATCTCCCTTGTAGAATAAAAAACTTGTTCTAGATAGCAATTAGAATTCTGAACAAGAACTAAACCTTCGAATATTCTTGTTTCAAAAAAATCTTCCATTGATGACCTTTTCCCTTTAACGTTTGAGTAACTAAACCTTCTATTCTTGTTCCCAGTAAGGAAATACCAAAAAGGTTTTAATTTGAATTTAATACTAAGAGGAAATTAATTACAATTGTGTTGCCCTTTGAAATCTAGTAGAAATTGCAGTGAAATGCACTAGAAATTGCAAGTCAGCATAATCATGCTACCTTTTGAAATCCATTGGAAATTGTATTACAGCACGATCATGCTGCCTTTTGATATCCACTAGAAAATGCATGGCAGCATAATCATGTTGCCCTTTGAAATTCATTGGAAAATGGGCAGCATGATCTTGTTGCCCTTTGAAATCCAGTGGAAATGATCATACTGCCCCTCTATGCTACCCCTCTTTGAATCCAGTGGAAAATGCAGGGCAGCATGAACATATTGCACCTGTTATATACCTATATTTGGGATAAATCTTAAACTCCATAAACAATAGCTATACAAAACACCACTTTAAAAATTTTCATTTTCATAATTAATTCTACATTCCCCAACATGCGAATGAAAAAAAGACTAGTTATCCATATATTAGATCAAATTGATCAATCATGAGGGCAGTATAAACTTATGATGTGAGTTGGTGGAATTTGTGAACCAAAGAGAAGCCAATCCCACTAAAACAAAAGCTAAGTAAAGAACAAAACTTCAAACTAAGAGAAGAAATTGAAACCCAAGTGCAAAGCATCAGATAACTAAATTCAATAACTTTCAGCTTAAATTTCAGTCTTCTAAACTTTTATGAGTAAATGCAGCAACTTCCCTCTCTTGCATTCATTCTGCCATATGGAAATTTTTTCACTTATTTCCAAAAAACAAATCATAATTACGGGCAAAATGAGTACCAAATGCAGCCATTGAAACACAACTGGATCGAATACAATAATTCAAAATCAATTAAAGAGTACTCACATTTTGAGGGCCCATTTTCAACTGGATTTCAAAGGGCAGCATGATCAGCCCTTTGAAATCTAGTTACGAAAATGAAATCAAGAAAATATGCAAACAAACTAATAGATCTACAAGAAAATATGCAAACAAACTAACAGATCTACAAGAAAATCAAGGTGAAAGAGAAACAACAGAGACATACGTTGAAATTTCCCTAAAGCAAAAGAGAAAGATCTCTGCACTATAATGGAGTAATGGAAGAAAAGTGAAAAAATATGTGTGAAATACTTGGAAGAAAAGTGTGGAGAAGAAATATGCTGGAGGACTGAAGAGATAGTCGCCGAGATAGTCGCTGGAGGATGAAGGAGCAAATCATCGGAGAACGGATGATATAATCACCAGAGGACAGACGAAATAATCGACGGAGGATGGACGACCAAATTGTTGGAGGATGGTGGACTAAATTGCCAGAGGAGATAATTGCAGGAGGATGAAAGAGAGAATCGCTGGAGGAGGGAGGAGCAAATTCCCATAGTAAGAAAAAATTTCAGAGATCTAATTTGAAATAGATGGAAGAATAGAGCAAATACGATTTACAAAGGTGGGTATTTTCATCCATTTACGCAACCACCACCATTAATGACGTTTTATGGTCAGTATACTGTAGTTTTTTGTAATCACTACATTTTCTTTGACTATATATGTTATTGCCCCTTAAAAAATAGTTTTATTTTATTTAAAAAAAATAATTTTAATTTTCCAAAAATAAACCGGAAGGAGTAAGTAGTGTACAAATTCCAACAAAAATAAAAGGGGCATTAACACATAGTGACAAAGAAAATATAATAATTAAAGAAACCTCGATTAATAAATTTACCTAACATAAAACATCATTAATGATGGTGGTTGTGTAAATGGATGAAAATGCCCACCCTTATAAATCCTTTTTGCTCTACTCATCCGTTGATTTCATATCAGATCTTCGAAATTTTCTCCTACTGTGGCGATTTGCTCTGGTGATTTTCTCCTCCCATTTTAGGCAATTTCTAAGATTTCAAAGGAGCAACATGATCATGCTGCTCTCTATTTTCAAGTTGATTTAAAAAATGGGCAGCATGAACACGCTGCCCTTTATTTTCTAGTTGATTTCAAAGGTGTAGCATGATCGAAATTCATGGCAGCATGATCATGCTTCCATGAAATTTCTAATAGATTTCAAAGAGGTAGCATGATCATGGTGCACTGAAATTTCTAATAAATTTCAAAGGGCAGCATGAATGCAATTTCCAGTGGATTTAAAGGGGCATCATAATTAAAAAACTTCGATTGAATTTCAAGGACAACATAATCACAATTGATTTCTAAGATTTTTTTTACTATAATTGATTTTTGTAAATGATTTTACTTTATTTGAAGAGAGGATTACTGCTTGTACTTTTTAAAAAAAATTGAATTAATTAATTTTGGAAATGAAGTACAGCATGATCATGCTACTGTAAAATTTCTATAGATTTCAAAGGGCAGCAGGATTAAGCTGCCATGCAATTTCCAGTGGATTTCAAAGGGCAGCATAATCATGATGTTGTGCAACTTCTACTGAATTTCAAAGAGAAGCACAATTGCAATTGATATCTAAGATGTTTTTTACTTTAATTGATTTATGTAAATGATTTTACTTTATTTGTGGATTGTTTTTAATTTTAATGTTATGAATAACTTTTAGCTCTTTTATGGTGCTGGTCAACTTAGAACAAGGACTTGAAATGCTAAAAATATTCAAGGAACATATCAGTGGGGTTTGCATTTTGGATGACTTGCATTTTACGAAGGTCGTTAGAAATTGCTATAGGAGAGAAAGCTGAAGTAGCAGCAATTTCAGAAACAGGTCTCTAAATTTAATTTGTGGGGGACAATTATGAAATTGCTTTCATATATGTTACCTGAATGGTTTGAGCATTTGTAGCCACATCAAAAACATCTTGTTGTTGTTGATTATAATATAAAACATGATAACAATCCCGTGCAAGACCTTGCATAGTGGATAATTTTCAAATCGCTTCATGTGGTCCCCACAGTGCACCCATCATGGTGGGGCCAAGTGGGATGAAAAGATTACCCTACTTGGGGACCACCAATTTGGTCCTAACATATGGTGCCCTTCCATTTGAGTATGTAACGTTTTAGCTCACCAACCTTTAAATCAATGCGAATTTGTCTTGAATGGAATGGCCTACATGTAGGAATGGAACCAAGTTTTGTGGGCTTTCAATGGGAGCTTTGGGCCATTGGAGGAAGGCGTAAAAACCCGATAAAAGATGAAAGAGGAGGAGAAAGCAATGATGCCATAGTCGCCCTACAATTAATACTCAGCTTGCAAGGGCTACAAAAGGTGAAATGAATCCAGCCAAATTTAGGAAAAGCAAGAATGTTTTGCAAGAACCACTTATTGCAAAGTTGTTTGTCAGTACCAAAGGACCACAAAAGTTTTCAAAGGTTCATGGCCTAGCTCAGTGGTGGGCTAATGATATGAAGCTCCAACAATGCAGAAAATGTCTCTATAATAATTGTTTTGAAGTTGTTTTTTATCTTTGATAACCATCTAAATGCTATGTAAATTTGGTCCTGTTGCCACCTTTGAGGTTTTGTTTGCAAAATAATATTATGCTTGAGATATATAGATGAATGCTCAATATAGAACCTCAAACTATTTATGCTTATGGTTTTGAATTTGGTTGTTTTGTAAAGCCATTTTCCACTTGTAGTAATAAATTTTTTTTGAAATATAGTCCTATTAGGTAAATCTTGGTGTTAGGTTAGATTGCACTTTAAACTTTTGCCATTGAATTTGTATAAGCTCCCAAAATATAACTTTGCTAATTATGTATAATAGGCAGCCATGCTAAAACATAATATTTTGTAGGGCACCTCAATAAAGACACAATAGTTTATTTAAAAAATCTCAGATATAAAAAAGTAATAAAAATAAAATAACATTCCTCATGATTGAAAAAAGGTTAAACGTAAGTACGACATGTGTAAAAATAGTAAGACATTAACTACATTAAACGCTATAGAATTTTAAATATTTAATAATGTATTTTCATAGTACAGCATAATAGTGCTGTGGTGGAAAAAGGTAAAAAAACTCGTACAAGCATAAAATTTGAAAACTATAATTGAATTATATTACCTAAATTATCATAAAATTGTAAGGTATGTACATTAAATGTTATAGAATTTTAAATATTTAATAATGTATTTTTTTAGGATAGCATGATAGTGTTGTTTCGGAAAAAGGTAAAAAACTCATTAAAGAGCAAATTTTGAAAACTCTGTTTCAATTCTATTGTCTAAATTATTATAAATGTGTATGGCATGAACCACATTAATTGTTATAGAATTTTAAATATTTAATAACGTATTTTCATTGGATAGCATGATAGTGTTGTGGCAGAAAATTGAATATTAAAAAGCGCTTCTAAAAATTTCAATTTTCTTTGCCTGATATAGTAAATTCTAAAAATAAATTTTTAAAGAATTTATTATTAATAAAAATAATAATATAAAAGCTATGTATGTATTGATAATGAGTAATCAGTTTGAACTAATAGAAAAAAAAAAGAATACAATGTAAATGTCAACATAAAATTCAATAAAAAATTGAATCAATGTCTTTAAATTGGTTCTTTACAACTTTTTTTGTTATGACAACCAACTTTTTCACATCTTCCACATGTCATTCTCCTTGGTATATGCTCTCCACAAAAACGTATTCGCTTTTTCTTTAGCCTCCTAGGTGGTCTCTTAGATAGTAAAGGTAATATAAAAACTTCATTAGTAGTTTGCACTTCACTTTCAATGGCAGGAATAGGGTTGATTGTCAACGTGTAAGACTTCTAAAATCACTCTTTTGGGAAATATTGCTCAAAATAAGAATAAATATCATTTCCATTGCACAAGTTGGTTTACTTTTACATAAAGAAGACATGCTGCAATTCCAACAAACTATAAAATAAAGAAAATAATTAAAAATTAAACTAACATATAGTATAGGTGAAAAAATTGCATTTATTTTACCTTGGTTCCCATTTTTTCCGGTAGTTGCCAACAACGTTCCTTTATAATGACTTTAAAAAAGTTTAAATCACTCCCACAATTAAAATTTAGACAACAACTTGTCGTGTCACTACAAAATAATGTCGAATTAGCTGACTCAAATTCTATAGTGGGCGAAGACTCAAGTCAGCTGACCTCAATAATCGCTAGTAATTAAGCCCCAACATTATCTCATTCCATTGTACAACTCATTTTCTCTCTTCTTGTCATGAACAACAATCACTGCTATGGAGTATAATCTTAATAGCCAACTCTATAAGAATTGAATTTGAAAGACTATACATAAATTGGGGAATTAGTGGAGTCATCATGATTGACATACCATTGAAGTAATGCCTGATCAGTGCAAAAATCAAGAACAAAGTTCTACTTTTCTTCTTCATTAATTAGATGGTGGGTGCTCAACCCTTTCTTAACCACATCCAAATCAAAATTATACAATAGGATTTTCCTAACTTTAACCCTTTCTTAATGAAGATGGATTTTATATGTCAATAGTACCTGTTGTATGCTTCTCAAACCAGTCAATTCTGGAAGGCATACCCACATAAACAACACTAACATAAATAGCACTAGAGAAATGGTTCAAACAGAATTGGACGTGTTGAATTCCCGTCACAGCAAAAATTGCAATACCAAAGAGTATCCTCTCGGTCTAATTCCGCAAAAAGCAAATGAATATTGCATGCAAAATCCACAATACAACCATCCCAAATAGCTCTTGGCCACGGTTTGAGACAATTTTTTTTTCAATAACAGGAAAGATTTATCAAAGAGATTGATTCAAGCAAAGCAGATAATAGGATAGAAATAACTCACAAAGAAGCATGCTACCCTATCAAAATCACACATAAAACTATTCCATCCTATGCAAAAACACAACAAACAATTTAGGATGTGAATAAGAAACGAACCTTGAAATTTAAATGAAAGGATGAAACGACCAGGATGATAACTCATCGATCTAAGGCAACTGATAGACCAAGATGGAAAAGGCAAGAAAAGTTCCAGGAATACAATCCTTGAGCTGGATACAAAAATTGGGCACTAGCCAATAAACAGACAGTCCAATTAACATCGAACTATTCTTTCAAACTGCCGTGTTGTGGGAATTTATATGAAGTCCGCCTCCATGCAGAGCTCGATTTCTAGGCCTCCCAAAAGGCGGAAGAGGGGCAATGCTTCCCTATTCCAATGACAAATGAATAACAGAGCCGCGACTTTTCCCAATCCCTATTTAGATGGGAGCATAAATCAAAGTCTTGCAAGGGCTACAGTAAGTTGATCATACTATTTGCGGGTCAAACAGTGTAGTTAGAAAGATGGTCAGCGATTGCCAAATAGTAACAATAAAATAATGCTACAACGGCTTTTTCAAAATTTGGACAGTAGATTCAAATACGTTCACTTTTTAGCAATATATTAATTTTATCTATACAAATTTGACCTTAACCATGATTCAGAATGGACAATCAAGATGCCATTTTTCTATTCACTTGAAATCAAATTATACAAGATACAATGAATAAATTCTAAACATAAATATACTATGCTTGCACCCTACCATCGGGGTGCTGTGATAGAAAGCATGTGATTGAGATCCATGAAAGCTAGCAAGCATGCAAAAGGCATCAACAGAATGATAGACCGAATGATGGAGATACTGGTAAGCAAAACTCAGTCTCTTTAAAAACCTGAAACTTTCAAAAGCTTGATCGAAGAATACTGTTCCATCATATGCAAAAACATAACAAATAGTTTAAGATGTGAATTAGAAATGAACCTGAAAATTCAAATGAAAGGACGAAACGACAGGGATGATAACTCGTTGATCTAAGGCAATTGATAGACCAAGATGGAAAAGACAAGAAAAGTTCTAGAAATGCAATCCTTGAGCTGGATATGAAAATTGGGCACCAGACAACAAATAGACATTCGCAACATTTCATTCACAAATTATGCTAGGACAAACAATCATTAATATAAGAACACGGAGCAGATATTGGAAATGAAGGCTAGAATTACATAAATTTATTAGTATCAAACAACAAATAATAAAGATGCAATTTTTTAAGACAATCCGAAAAGAATTATCTATAAGTTTAGCATTAAAGCAACAAAAAAATCTCCTACATGCGTATTTAGGCACCCACAGCAATTCCAGATCCAATCTATTTGAAATAATGGAAACTGCAATTAGGAGGGAAAAAAATAAATATACCCAATCTCGTAAACAACATGAACGACGGACTAAAAAGAATACCTGATCTAGAAACCAAAGGACAATCAGAAGCAGATCAAGAGTTATTCAGAGAGTAGTAACCGAATATGGTGTTGATTGGGTTCATGGCGACCTAATTCTTAGTAGCATCTCCGATGAGACGCTCGGTGTCGGTAAAGCCAATATAGGAGGGAGTCATCCGGTTGCCCTGATCATTGGCGATAATCTCTACCCGATTGTGCTGCCACACCCCCACACACGAATAGGTCATCCCAAGGTTGATCCCGATTGTTGGACCTTCGTCCTTGCCGGCCATATTAGCTACCAATCAATCGAAATCAAAGAAAAATAATTGCACTTCCTATTTAGATGACAAACAAATAATAGAGCTGCGGCTTTGGCTTTTCCCCTTCCCTAGTTGGGAAACATATAAAAGAGACGAAAATAAAAAAAAAGAAGGGTAATTTAGGCATTAAAAAAAAAAAATTTACGTAGTTGTCGTTATATGAAAATACAAAATTTATTATAAATATTATTTAATTAAAAACTTACCACCTTAAGTTATATAAAATTAATATAAAATTAGGGACGCTATGTAAAATTTTTCCAAAATAAAATTACTTACGTAGGAATCCCATGGAAAATGTGACTAAAAAGAAAAGGACCCACTGCACCGAAAAAACTTCCCACGTCTCAAGGTAACACTTAAAACACGACTTTTTATCTACATATAACTCATAATTTGGACTTATTCAAGAGTGACGTATCGGCAAATTCTCATCGCCTATATATCCTCCTTAAATTGTGGATTTGTTCAAGCAGTCCACGTCCCATTGAGACGCTTCCTTCCAGTTCCTTACAAGAAGAGAACAAGGAGAGTGAAAATGGCTTCAACCAGCATCTCCACTTGCAAAGCCAGGTACACACAAATCATAAGCCATCATGGTCGAAATCCAGGTCTGCAAGCCTCATTCAATCTCCACTCCTGTCTCTTCAATCATATTTCCACGTTGAAGACAAGTTCAGCCAAACCCAGCATTTTGCCTCTAGAAGCACACAAATTGAGGCCAACCCAGATCTCCAATTGCATCCACAATCCATCCATTTCAAGTGAAGGGGAGCCTCTACTAAAAATTGGAGTCATTGGATTTGGAAACTTTGGCCAGTTCATTGCTAATGGTCTACTTAGACAAGGCCACAAGGTCATGGCTACATCAAGGACGGATTATTCAGAGTACTGCCAGCAGAATGGGATCCAATTCTTCGGGTAAGTTGAATACAGTTTAACATGTTACGGCTGAAGTGAGACTCCTCCAAGCTGGATTGATTCAATATCTGTTCCATGTATTGCAGAGATGTTGAAGGGCTATGCGAAGAACAGCCGGACGTGATATTGATTTGCAGTTCCATTTTGTCCACTGAGTCTGTAGTCCGAGGGATCCCATTCCACAAGCTAAAGCCAGACACCATTTTCGCCGACGTATTGTCTGTCAAGCAGTTCCCAAAGAATCTCTTCCTGGAGGTACTTCTCTGAAAAGCTTTAAACTAAGAGCATTTATCATATTATTGATAAGTCATGGACTTATTAGTAGGTGCTAGCAGGTTCTTCCGCCCGAGTTCGGAATCATTTGCACACATCCAATGTTTGGGCCTGTGAGTGGGAAGCATGGATGGAAGGGGCTGCCATTTGCTTTTGACAAAGTCAGGGTGGTGGAGAATAATGTTCAAGAAGAGAAGTGCAGACAATTCCTTAGTATTTTTAAAAATGAGGTGAGCGACTTGGCCATATATCATCAGCTTTTTCAATAATATTGACATATACAGTGTAATTTACTTGAATTTCTTGCCATATAAAAAAGTTCTTATTTGCCACACAAACTGTATGTTTAATGTTTCATTTTTAAAAAAATGGTGGAGCTAGCATCATCCTAATTATGATATCCGATTTTAGAAGAATGTAGTTCACCATTTTCAAGATGAAGTTAAAAACATGCAGGAAAATTAATATTTTCTGCAAACATGGATTCATGCCACATTATTGAGTCGCACCTTTTAAAGCTGAACCTGCCGTCATCACTGTACACAATTTATCGGAATATTTTTAGAAATTGAAATTAGTACACCCCATTACTCCTCATTTAACATTCATTGGGGGTACGAGTAGTCTTTATTAAGCGTTCCTAATGATGTTCTCTACCATTTCCTGGTGCATTTCTTCTTAAAATGGCCATATAATTAAAACTGAATATAGGATGGTCAAAATCGACGACGATGAAGTTATTTACTCTCAAATATTCTATGAGAGTTACTCAAGTTTATGCATTTTAAGATCGACGATGCATGTACTAGAGAACATTAGTGTAAATAGGAGTGTCATCCACTTATACGAATGTATGCTAATACATGTACTTTAGTTTTTTAAGAATGACAACTCGTGTAAATTAAGAATGAATCCCATGTGGTCTTTTTAGATGTGAGGGGTACATAATGCATGTGCAACTAGATCACTAAAGAGGACCTCACGTCTACTTATAAAAAAAGTGGACATGAGAGTTATAATGTGCGGTTCTCCTCGTAAGCATGGGCAACTGGCTAGTAAAAGTCATCAGAAGGGGGGAATTGGAAGGTTCTCCTCGTAAGCTATAATGTGATGACTAGTTCATTAGTAGCGTACGAGAAATTGGTGGTGAAATCTTGACTTCATTGTTTCAGGGTTGTCGAATGGTGG
Source organism: Saururus chinensis (assembly GCA_035235625.1). Classification (NCBI taxonomy): domain Eukaryota; kingdom Viridiplantae; phylum Streptophyta; class Magnoliopsida; order Piperales; family Saururaceae; genus Saururus; species Saururus chinensis. The sequence goes on from CP141144.1 coordinate 28,103,845, forward strand.
AGATGTCCTGTGAGGAGCACGACCGCCACGCTGCTGGCAGCCAATTTATCACCCACACCATTGGAAGGTACACATTCAACCATATATTTTTGGTTGATAGCGCACGCGAGGCACCCAAGTTGGTGATCACTAGGCATACTATGGAAAATTTTTGGGTGTGTGCCGTACACCATGTTAGCTGTGTATTTTACCACTTGTTAACCTATCACGGTTATAAACATCAAGTAGGTATCTCACACACTATGCTAATAGGTCCTTTGGTAAGTGGTAAAATACAGAGCAAATATGGTGTATGATACAATCCAAAAAAGTCATAGTCTATACGTCAATATCTTCAGCTCAATAATGATTTCCAACATACCAAATAACCCTGCAGTTGTTTCTTATAGGATTCTATCCCATCTGGATGTGGAGTCCACGCCCATAAATACCAAGGGATTTGAGTCTCTCTTAAAGCTGGTATGAAACAAATATATTATAATACTCTTATCTTTCAACATCTCTTTCCAAGTCACTCACTAAAAACGCATCACAAACAGAGTCAGTGATAAAGTTTTACCAACCGTTAGATGGGTCCACACAAAGCTCACACAAAATGAAATTTTAAAAAAAAAGCACACAAATTTATACTCTCTCTCCAAAATTAATTGTTTTATTTGGAAAATTTTCATTGTATTTGCTCCATTTTGTTTAATTTAAGTGGTTGAATATTTTAAAAAAAGTATGGTAAACTTATTTTCTTTTTTTTTTAGATGTGGGTTTTGACCATTTAATAAAAAATATATTTTTTTTAAACATAGCTATTGATATTCATGGGACGGAGTAATCTTATTAGTGTGCACTCACCTGTAAACCGCAGATGAATGGCTAACAGTCAATTTGAATTCCTTTCTTTATGTATCTCCCATCTAATAAATGTGATCTATATGTCTACGTTGCAGACCGAGAGCACAGTCAATGACAGCTTTGATCTCTATTATGGGCTCTTCATGTACAATGTGAACGCCAGTGAACAGGCAAGTAATGTTTAATTAACTAAAACATATGATTATAACCAAATTAGATAATTATTATACATCAAAGTGATTTGATATATAACAAGGTACCAATATTATGTCAAACATGAATGGGGCTGAGAGTATCCACAACCACCGTTCCGGTTGCCACTATCTAGATCAGTAGCACTTTTAAATAATGTCCTCACACATTGTGGTCTCCTTGCAGATAAAAAATTTGGACAGGGCCTTCGATACAGTGAAACAGAAGCTATTTGGCAGGCTCCACGATATACTTAGGAAGCAGATCCGCTTCGTCCTCGTCATACTTCTTGCCCAGAAGAAGCATGGAGACAAAGAACTTGACCTCATTCGCTCCGCCGCCGCATCCAGCCGTAAGAGTTAACTCCGGGGACATTCTCCACCCAATTTCATAAAATGGGAGTCCTCTTTTAGGTGCCCTCTTCTAACAAAAGTGATATGCAGAGAGTTTAGGAAGCAAGTTGCGCATGCTCTATTAAGTATTCACATTGATTAAAAAAAATAAATGGTATTGAGTTTGAATGTATTTTCAACTTTCAACTCCTCTAGAAGACATATCGTTGAAGGGGGTGAGAGGGGTTTGGCATAGAGGTGCATGTATTTTTAAAGAGTTTTTTCCATATTGCTTAGCTGAAGAACATAATATTCTATAGTCCCTGTATTTTAAACATAAATGTCATATTACTTGCTTATGGATGAAACTACCCTTAGATTTTTATTAAACCTACTACCTAAGATGTTACAATAAATGAATACCAGAATAGTGCAGCACTGTTTCGGTGTATTGGGATTCATAGGCGGCGAATGAAAGTCACTGGTAGGAGGTGACCGGCGGTGACTCATTGGCAAAATTCGTTGTTAATTAAAAAACCACTTTTTGATACCCCAGAAGCTGTTGAGGGCTTTAAAGGCTTCATTTTGTGGATCCCTTTTACACCCATTATGAATAGGATTGGTATTTACATACATTACAATGGAGAAGTAGGCAATGATGACGTGTACATAGGTGGAAAGGCATGGTTGATGAACAATGATCCGTTTGTTAGGTTCGGTGAACTATTGCTTCAAGTCAAAGCATGACTTGCCATTAATGGTACAGTGACTTTGAAATATTTAATTTCATCTTCCTAATCATCAATGATATATGAATTATAAGACGATGAGGACCTACAATTAGTGTCCTCCATTCATAAGAAGATAAATCAGGAGGTGTTATCATTGTATGCTAAGATGAAAGAGCTGGACAATGGTGACAGATCATAATTAGTAGAAAGGAACCAAACATTTAATAGAGCTAAACCACCGATTGTAATGTCTCAACCCAGCTCTAATTTTGGATTGTAGACGGTAGTTAATGATACATAGTTCACTTTTAAAATTATCAGGTAAAAATGATTTTTAAATTACATGAGATTGTAGTACTTTATCGTGTAATCGAGCATACAATATCGAACATATCGTGTGAAGAAAAATATTATTTTTAATCTATCGCATAAGTAGTGATGCGATATACACATGTGCTAGACCAATAATGATTTTCAGCGTAGATGTAATAACACGATATGTATTCCTATCATATGATCATTAACATGATATGAATTGTAAGCATATAACCAAATACATGATGTCGAGTTATATCGTATATTTATTAACATGTTAATATCCAATGCAAATTTGGAGAACCAAAAATTTTTCCTTCAACAAGTCCATGTCATTCTTCTTATATCAATATGCTGACTACAAAACCTGTGATAGAAGTCAATCAGACTGGATTAGAAGAATTGTCACCAATGATAGGTGCTACAAGGACTTTATTTTATAACTGTGAACCCCCATACAACCCTTGTACAATGGTGAAGAATTTGAAGAAGTATGGGGTGATGATCAGTGGAACGATAATAATATAGTTGACATGAAAAGTATGTCTAACTATGGAGAATTCAGAAACAACAAGGTCCCCAATAACTTTGATGTTAAGGCCAAGGCAGAGTGGGAGACAGTTGATGAGCTTACCATGTTGGAACCGAATATTAGCGAAGACAAGCTAATGACTGGCAATTTGCGAGAAAAGGATTACCAGAAGCTCCTCGAATTGGGCGCACATTTTATAAGCATGTTGCATTTTAAGAGGGTTTTGATCGACTTAAAAATAAAGGTAAATTTTACTTATCGTGTTTTGGATGAAAATAGGAATGCGTACACCGCATAGTGCTCCAATCATTCTTTTAAATGGTACATAAGGGTTTCAAATAAATGAGAGCATGTGACTATCATGAGGTTAGTGTTGAACCATTTATGTGAAACTTAAAAGAAGTCAATTGACCATCCTCTAGCATTGCACCTTTGAATTGCGAAAAAATGTTATGGGTTATTAAAAAATTTAGTAAACATTACACCTAAGAGCATAATAAGTTATATTTTGAAGCACTGAGGCATAATTGCAAACTAAAAGAAATGCTGGCGCACAAGTATAATAAACTTAGGAGACACCTTGAAGTGTGTGTTTCGTAACATGGCATTTAAGTATGATGTGTTATCAAGCACACGATAAGAATAAAGTTGCATTTTCTTATCACATGATGCTTAATCAATTCTGTTTACAATATCACGACTACAAACATTGTCGTGTGATCAAGACTACGATGATTGCGCTTGTCGTATAACCTTTATTAGACTGTTAAACAACTTAATATTTTATCGTGTAGGTAAAGCACCGACTGATTTCATAGATGGAGACCTAGATGAATCCTATCCCATACTTCCTGCTTTTGGAATTCAAGTGGAATATATAAATCCAGAAGTGTAGTTGTTCTAATAAGATCATGTGATATTCCCAAGCCTATAGGGGGGTATGATTTCAAAAGAGTATTTTTGAAGTTTGGGCCTATTGCCATAGCATTCAGAACAACATTGAGGCCATTTCTAGCGGTAGATACAACTTTTTTCAAGGGAAAGTATCCTGGATAGCTATTGATAGCAATTGCACTGGACAAGAACAATATTATGCTATGTGTTGCATTTGCAGTGGTTGAGAATGAGTGTGAGAAAACATGGTACTGGCTTCTTTAATTGCTTAGAAATAATCTATTTTCTAATCTTGCAGCCAAGTTGGATAAATTGTTTCTGGTAGAATGAAAGGCTTGGCAAATGTTGTTAAGCAGTTTGTTCCATCTACACACCACAAATATTGCATCCATCACATGGCAGCAAATATGCTGGATAGATTCAAGGACAACTACCTAAAGAACCAACTCTATGTTGTGGCCAAAACTTTCAGACAGAACGTGTATGATCAAATAATGAACAACATTAAAGAACATAATCCTGAAGCATTTGCTTTGTTAAATAACATAGGTTCAGAGCACTGGGCAAATGTCACATTTTCAGGAAAAAGATATGGGACTCTCAGCTCAAACAGGTCTGAAACTGTTAATGCAATATTAAAAAAAGCCAAGTTGATGCCTATAACTCGGTTAATTGAGCATACAAGGGAGCACACAACCGCATTATTTGATAAACGTCGGATAGACGAACAAAATATGATTGAAGATTTAACCCCATTTGCTTGTAAATACAAAAAAAATAGAGTAGAAGAAGCAAGGAATGTGCATTTATTGCTTGTATCAATATATGAATTCTAGGTGAACTCACTATATCATCAAGTACAATATATTTATACATTGTTGTCCATATCGTGTGTACGCATATACATTATTTTTCATATTGTGTAAGTGTACCTATTATACTTACACAATCATATGGTTAGCGTTATGGATCATGTAACCGGTAACACGACATTGTTTATTTATCATGTTCTCATTTACACGATATGTACTGAACAAGATATTGGGAATCTAGTTGAACATAGTTGCACATGTAGAAAGTTTCAGCAATTGGGGCTACCATTAAGCATGAAATCACAATAATTGATCATAGACACTTCTATGTCTATGACTACTGCAAAAAATGGTACTCTACATAAACATATAAATTGACAAATCGAGAGCTAATATACCCAACAACAGATAGGTACTAGTGGGCACCGACTAGAGTTTTGCCTACATTCAACCCACATATCCGACTCAAGCAATAGGGGAGCCCACGAAAAAATTGGATAAGAGTCGCAACCAAAGTTCAAAGCCCTACGAAAATGTGAAGCATTTGGGCAGTTAGGTCACACCAGCAAATGATGTACCAACGCATAGGAGGAACCTTTGAATGTGGAAGATGGTCCAACTACAAGTCGAAGGAGGGTGAATAAAAGAGTAAGAAAACAACTTAAGTGAGGGGAACATCGATCAGGGTTGCCTTTTCCACCCCCTTTCATTAGCTAGTGGACAGTAATGACAATGTATAGTTGTGGTCTTAGAAACATGATTTTTGGAAAGTGTTTCATTTATGCTATACGATTTTGTATATGCATTGCGTTATTGATAGTACAAACTAGTTAATTATCATGATGTCGAGAAGATGATAGTTTGATTTTTATGTTTGTAAACATTCTATACTGTATACATATCATGTAATCAGAAACATGCCCAAAGGATTTACGTGTTACCAATTACACGATAAGAAAATAATTTTAATGAATATTACATTTTTCCTGCAATATGTGTCACCAATTACACAATATTGTTAATGTCGTGTTATTGATCACACAACAATGACATTAAATAAACCACCCATTTTCGAAGAGTCGCTCCAATTTACGATGTTATCATTTCTTGAAGAGTCAATACAATTTTTGGCGTATCAAACATAAATCTGAATCACCAATTCATGAGGACTCATCTCCAATTTTTTATGCTTTCCATTCCAAATCAGCCATTATAAATCCACACCTCCTATTAGATCAAGTAACCATTTTGTGCTCACTATCGGGAGTCTGTTGAGAGAACGCTCGCCCAAGGAACTTAGCGCTGAGACATATCGAACACCATTTGTCTCCATGAGCACATCATGGTGAGATATTCAGGGAAAATGTGGGAGCAATAGTGCCAAATCATGATTCGTCACCCTTTGAGGCAGTTGAATCGACTGGTGTGGTCCTCACAAATGTTTGAGGAGGACGAGTCATAGTCTTGCATTATTTCAATGTCTTGAATGTCTAATCACATTTGACCTAATGATTCACTAGGTTGTGGTAATAGACATAGATGGTGTACAATCTTCTATTTCTCAAAATTGCAATCAGTGGCAAAAATATGGTCTATTAATGTAATTTTTTAATTTTTGTATGTTTTGTAATGTATCCTTGCCAGCGACTAGATGTTTTGTAATGGCTTTGAATGTAATGGACATTGTTTTGTCAAGGAATATATTAATGAAAGTTAGATCTTTTTTCCCAAGCAAAATTGTCTTCTGGAAGTGTTTTGGACAAAATCATCTTTATCATGTTTTCGGCACAGTTGTAAATATCGCTTAATCGGATACACGACAATAGCACTAGGAGTGTGCTTACTTACACGATGTCAATGAAGGTCATGTAAACAATGAAACAACATAAAACCTCTTGTGTTATTCCTTATGCAATCTATTTATTTACTTATCAAGGTATTTTGTTTTCAGGGACACCACAGTTGTAAATATCATATGATAGGATACATGAAAACAGCACCGGGCATGTGTTTAGTTACACGATGTCAATGAAGTATGTGTGAATGATGAAACGACATAAACCCTTGCGCGTTATTCCTTACACGATCTATTTATATACTTATCTAAGTATTTCATGTCGCCAATAACATGATATACACAATATCATAATAACGATAACACGAGAAAAACATTAAATGAACATTTCAATTACCAGTGTCACTCCATTTCTAAAGAGTGGTTATGTTTCCAATTCAAGGGCATTAAACATGCTTCAATTTCCAATAACCGACACTGGACTTCACTGGAATTGGCCATTTTAAATTTGGATCTCTTGTTAGACTGCTAGAATCATGCTCGGGATGGATCGAACACCATCTGCCTCCATGTGCATAGCATGGTCCGCCATCCTGTTAAAGCATGGGTCGATCTAGACATTGATTGTAACACCCCATGTTTTGATTATGCCTAAACCGATGGGTTAAGGGTAATTATGTAATGTTTAGTTAAATTGTAAGGGGTTTCAAGGGATGTAATCCCAATATATGAATAGAGTTTGAAGTAACAAGTGCAATGAATCAAAGAACACGCGAAATGGAGGTTAGGAACGAAAGTTACAACCTCAGGAAACATGACACATGGGTAGGACCCACATGAAAAATGCAAGATAACCTACCCATGTGTGGTTTAGTTTTGAAGGGCTCGTCGATATGAATCTATCGGTACCAAAAATGCGCGATTTCAACTTTGGGATAAGAAGTTATTGTGTTTTGAAGTTAGAATTGTATTTTAAAGAAATAATAATAAAATATTAAAAAGGATGATGTTAGACGTGTCGGAGCCGAGCTGTTAGAACCGCGCCACGTCGAGCCGTGTGATCATGACTATTCGCTTTGCATGATTGCTCGACATGACGTGGTTGTTTTTGGGAGTGACGCGTGGCACGCACCAGTGCAAGTGTACCCCAATTCTGTCGTACGCTCACACACATTCTACTATAAATTCTCATTTTTGTTCAAACTTTTGAGGGAGTTTCTTGACTTGTTATGAGTCCATTTTCTTCTGTTCAAAAGGAATTCTTGGCTAATTCGAGCGTGTTCTATGAAATGGAAGCATCAATTCCTCTAATTGGCAACTTTATAAGGGAGAAATGCTCTAGGACAAGAGGAGACTCTATCCATCATATACAGAAGTGTAGAGGGAAAAGTTTCTTTGGGTAAGGGGAAGTTATGTCTGTCATCTACGGACGTGTAGAAGGAAAAGTTTCTCTGGGTAAGGGGAAGTTTTGTCTATCATCTACATACTTGTGGGGGAAAAGTATCTCTGGGTAAATGAAAGTTATGCTTGTCGTCTATGGACGCATAGAGGGAAAAATGTCTTTGAGTCAGGGGAGGTTATGTCCATCATCTATGGACGCATAGAGGGAAAAATGTCTCTGGGTAAGGGCAAGTTTTATCCTTCATCTACTGACTCATAGGGAGAAAAGTGTCTCTCGGTAAAGGGAAGTTGTGATTGTCACGTTCGGGCTACAACGAGGGAAACATCCCTGTTTAAAGGGAGTGTATGTCCGCCACCTTCAAACATAACAAGAAAGATGTGCTAGAGTTAGAGGAGGTTCTGTTTGCCATTTCCAGACTTGAATGAGAGGACGCCTTGAGGAAACGAGTAATTCTGAATGATGCTACTTCCGAGACCGCAGGGGAGTAAGCGTTTCTTATCCTTCAATTTAATATGATTATTAATATACATGATTTGCTATGATCTAAAATATGCTAATATATTCCAATTCGATCTGCTTTGATATAATCTGATTTCATCTTATTTGCTCTAAAATATTTTGTGGTAATTGGATATGATCCGATCTGTTCTGTTGTGTATTCTGCTCCGCTCTGTAATAGAGTGGCATGTGTGATTCTGCTAGGGTTTTGATTTTGTTGATTTACTAGCTTCCATTCGACTCTGATGATTTATAAAATTTTTGTTTGATTCTGAATGATTTATTCAGATATAAGGATATACATATTTTATCATTTATGAATTTTTTATGTTTGATGCATGTGTTAGCCATTAGGCAGAACTATGTTCGGATCCGATCATATTGGAATAACGTCAAAGATGGTATCCAATACGTACGTAGGCAACCAATGGTGTAATAACGTTGGCCCAATCCAAATTAGTTATAAAATTAGGTTTGTTATGACCTACGTGCAACGAAGAGTTAAAGGTCCGCACATAGAGTCCGCAGCTTCTCGTTGGGCTGATTTTAATTTTTTTGTTTAAATTGATTAACTCCAATTTTGTTTTCCAAATAACCCCCGGTCTAGGTTGGGTTTCCGGGTTAGGGTTTGACAAATATATATCGCCCAATCCTGAATCCATCAATCCCAGTTGGCAGATAAGTAAACCCATGCAGCCCTCATCCTGGGGTTGATGGTTCATAATCAGTTGTTATTTCAATGTCTCAATTGTCTAATTGCACTTTATTTGATAGTTGACAAGGTTGTGGACATAGAGACAGTTGGTGTACGGTCCTCTGTGAAATCTTTGCACATATTTTCCATGATTATATTGACTTTGTTTTATAACTCACTTGTAGGTGGTGGAAGATGAAGTCCAGGTGACCAAGCATGGAAGGGGGATGCCTCGTGGTGGATTGAGGGGTTTTTTGAGTATTTTTTTAGGATCTGTAAAGAATAAATGTAATGGGCTACTATTGTGTAAAGAAATATATTAATAAAATTATATCTTTTCCCCATACACATTTGTCTACAAGTATTTATTTTGTGCTACACATGTTCATCATAATAATATGGCGATATTAGTATAGGTCATCTGCTTGGACATATGACTAATGCGACGATCGTATAGGTACTAACACGATATCTATATAGGTCGTATGATCTGACTCATGACTTAACGCGTCATTGTGTAAGTACTAACATGACTGACATATAGCCGTTGGACTGCTTACATGATTAATATGTTCAAACAACAAACATACATACATCGTGCTATTAGTTACATGATGTTGGTTAATTTGCGTAGAGGAAAAAAAGTTGTTGATTAATAAACTATGCATTGTTAGTAACAATTGAGTATTTACAATTTGTGTATTGTATGTGTATTAATTGTAAGTTGTCTATTGCCTAATTACAATTCATCTACATCTGGATCGAATTCCAGATCGATTTGGCCCCGAAGGATTGCTACACAGATCTCAGGCCTGACCAATTTTGTGATCTCAGCTTGGGTAAAATCAGGTTAAAGGACTCCTCTAGCAAGCTTCACTATATAATACATGATGAACACACCACAATCTTGGTTAATTTCTTGATATGGGCATTTGTTGATCTTTGTCAGTGGCCACTTTGTTGCACCCTTCATGTGGAGAACCCTCTCCATTTTATGGGTAACACGTTTCCTAATGTGGTTCACCTCTAAAAAGTGGTGGTTGTGGTCACCCTTTAGTGGTTTATACCACCTAAACCTCTTTTCCCTACAACGGACAATTACCAAAAGAAAATATCTAGTGACATAGATCAAAATGAAACCACTCTTAGTGTTAGCATTCAGCCTCCTCATCAAGATGCCAACAATTTTGGAGAGCATGTCCTTTGGACCGTGTTGCATCCCAACATTGTAATAGTGCCAAATCGTGAACTTTATAAAAAAATAGTTGGGATAAAGGTTGGGATTTCTCACATTGCACTCCTCCAAAAGTTGGCAGAAGACGTCTATGCGCCAGAAAATTCGGGATGGTCTCCTGGTCTTCAACCCGTTAAATCTCCATGTGGAATACCATCTTTATATCAAGATAGTCGTGTGGCACCAAAGCAACCTCCTCCTTGTTCTTATGCTGCTCAGAATGCTCTTCCATGTCTATCACTTAGCATACACTCTCTAATGGTTCCTCATCAACTGGAGGGGTATCTAATATAGTGGCATTACTGTCAACAACATTTGAGCCCACCATTTTTGGGGTGAGAGACTTTGCCCGTTGTGGAGGAATAACATATAGGCCAGGGACGGATGCCAATGGAACTTTATCATCTAGCTTTGCATTATGCGCCACACTTTTTGTGCATCCTGTCTTTGCAATCTTCTCTTCAATGTAGCTAATGTAATTCTCTGGCTTCTTATAACCCTTAGCGGGCACCTTCTTGGTTGGTTCCTCACCCTTAAATACATGAGCCGGTGGATTAGCGACTGTGTACCTTGTCCTCTTGGGCACCGGAGGTTGAAGGGGTGCATTAGGGCCAGCATCTAAAGCCTTCTGCTTCTTTATTGTCAACTTTATTTGCTTATGAGGAATCGCTTCTTTATTTTGAGTCTTATTTGTACTTTCCTCTTTTTTTCATCCCAAGATTGTTCCTTGACCTCCCGGGATTGAACAACTTCTTCGTTTATTTTCCTAAGGAATCTTATTATTACGGTCATTTCAACCTTTGAAACCTTCTTCTTCTTTATTAGGGAGGCAGCTTTTGGTTCCCTTTTCTCTGCATATAAGAAGTAAACAATCGTATTAATAAATATACAATAGACGAATCAAGAATGTTTTGGATGACACGATGTATCCCCCTATTGTATTGACAGAAATATGTTGATATATACAGTCATGTTATCTATCACATGACCGCTACCATATCGTTTTCTTATCTAACGACTGTGTGTTTGCATGTGATTGATTACATGATTATCCCCATATTAACACGATAACGAAAAATGTCATGCTTTTCAAAGTTGTACTTATGCAAAATGAAATGCTTGTCAACAGACAAGTGACAGGTAATATTTGCTCTTCAAGAGCAGATCGGAGAACAACTTCTCTCGATTTGGAAGCTGTAGACTAGACCTGAATCAACGTCTCTCCTTCGGGGATTGGTGAAGGAGTTGTTGCATGCCAGACTTCCGGTTGAGGGGGTTCATGCGGCTGCTCTGTCTCCGGTTCGGGTGGGGGTTGTATCTTTTCTATTATGCATGTTCCACCTCCAAATCGTTTTTAACCTACTGGAGCACAACTTGAACACTGTCGGTGCTCCAACCCCACTCTGCATACAGAACTGCTTTAACTAAAACCATGTCATAAATACTGATCATGACATCTACTGGCATGAAGAAGGATTCAATGATGTCTTTGCCGAACTTAAATTTCCATGACATCTAGCCACAGTGGGCATGAGCAGGTATCGGTGTCCTATAAATCGTGGTCTATGTGCCGACCTTCTTTGCCTTCGGGGCCGACCTTTGGCCATGGTCAAGTGGGCCTCTTCGCCATTTTTAGTTATTTTGATATAACCCATAAATTTGCCTTGAGATTTATGAATACCTCCTCATAACACTTCCTCAATTGATGATGAGTTTGAAGAAAATATCGTGTCATTTGTACTACACTAATCGATCACATCGTGTTATTGATAAGACGAGATTTACGTGGAGCACAAATAAAGTCCTAACGAGAATTCCGGTAAGAGGCAAAGCGCTCATCCTATTTGCTCTTGATGTTTCGACGGGTTGATGATTTGCCTTGAATCAACATATCATAAACGGCCGCAACCCATTTGTACATCCCCACAACTGTTAGGTCATCTATGAAATCACAATACAACTTAGTGTTTCTTTATGGTATCAGAGATAAGGGAGCTCTTCGTAGAGTTCACTTAAATCCTAAATTCTTTGTCTTTCATTCACCCATTGTTTCTACTTTTGCAAGCTCAATTTTTGCTCTTTCATCGCATATCTACTAGCCTCCATCAAATTCCTCATGTCTAACTTCTCCTCATTGGTTATGTGAAGCTTGATGGCTCAAATTTACTGGTCTAGAGAGCTCAATTGCAAAATGCTATCACTACTCACAATCTATTAGGGTATGTACATGGATCAATCTTGACTCTATCTTCTAAAATTGTGAATTAGGCTAAATTGTTGATGAATCAGGCCATATATTTTCTGATCCTTTGTATGAAGATTGGAAACTGCTAGATATTCACTTTGTAACTTGTCTTAGTACAATTATGTCACAGTCTCTTCTTTTGCACATTTTGCAGTTTACCACTACTCGTGATATTTGGATCGCATGGGAACATCAGTTCAATTCATTGTCGAGATTGCATGTTTTCAATCTTGGAGATCAGTTGCAAAAGCTTCAGCTAGGTTCTTCTATGATTGAATACCTTGATAAGCTCAAGAGGTCACCCTTACTTGATCATGATGTGATTATTCACACTCCCAATGGACATTCAAAAGTGTATTATGTCTTTAGTACTTCTATTTGTACTTGATTGGATTCTTTTTCTAATCATGGGCTATGGAATTTGCTTTTGGTTGAAGTAGGTGCTCTGTCTCTATGCTCCTCAATTCCAACTCCACCTTTGAAGTGTTTCCATCGCTTTGATGCTTCTTATAACAACAAATATGTCAACAATAGAGCTGCTCCATCATCACCAAATCATGCTGCCTATTCCACTATTTTGTATGCTAGACCGAATCATGGGTGGTTGTGTTGTAGATTGAGGTCTACACTAAAATATTAAAGAGAAAAAGCAGAAGAGAAAGCTAAATTAACTAATTAATCTAATTTTTCATTGATTTTTGATTGATTAATCAAGGCATAGCTTTTATACATATTTATAGACATCAAATTAGAATCCTAATCCTAATGGAACCCCTAATTACAATGGGACTCTAATATCATCCTAAGCACAATTAGAATAAATTCCTAATTACTCTAAAATACTATGTTGTAGGCTGAAGTCTACACTCGAAAAGTAAAGACAAAAAGCAGAAGAGAAACCTAAACCAACTAACTAATGTAATTTTTCTTTGATCTCTCGTTGATTAAATAGGCATCCTTACACATATTTATAGACATCAAATAATAATCTTAATCCTAATAGAACCGCTAATTACAATGGCCTTCTAACATTAGCCTAAGCCCAATAAGAATAAACTCCTAATTACTCTAAAATATTATCGCTAATAATTAAATCATAATTATAATAGACTTAGAAGGTAGGACCCGGCCCCTAGTCCTAATATTCTACCTCACTTCTTATCCACATTGCCTTCAAGGTGGTCTCCAACATTTGCGTTGAAAGTAGGAATGGGTGTAGAGAAATAGGGCACAAAAACATATAAGTTGGGCCCACCACTGCAGTGAAGGATACAAAAGCACATGACTCTACAAACTGAATGGATGTAATGACACTTGGAGAAAGGGAATGTGGGTCCAAAATTATGTGGAGCTGCAAAAGCAGCACATGGAATATGTGTGAATAACATTGCATGCAAGTTCAAATACTATGGATCTATAGCAGACTTGCAAAATAGCTTGCAAAAAACCAGACTGCGGTGTAAACCCAAATACAAGCAAACCTGAAAAAAGTCCGAGTATAAGAAGTCTTCTTATGCCAGCAAACCCACTAAAGAAAAGAAAGGTAGTGTTGTGGCTGAAACTAAAACAAGTGTCCGAGCCATCCGGCTCTTTTAAACTGAAACAAGTGTTCAAGCTGACGCCATAGTGAGTTTATTCCATATTGCCTAGCCAAAGAATAAAAAATATCATATTCCCTAGATTTTAAACGGAAATGCCATATGACCTGTTTGTTCACCAAAATACTCTTAGGTTTCCACTATATCATGTTTTAATGTAGACAGTAATAAATAAACACCGAAACAGTGCTACGTCATTCCGGTGTGCTGGTAGCCATCGGTAGCGAACGGAACTCGCCGATGGGAGCTAACCAGCGGTGACTCACTGGCTAGAGTCGATGAACAAGAACAAAATATTTTTTGACACCGCAAATGCTGTGTGAGTGCTCCAAAGGCTACATTTCACATAAACAATCCTTCTTTTACACCAATCATGGATAGGATTTGTATTTGCATCCATTATAATGGAGAGGTAAGCAATGACAAATGTATATTGGTGGAATGGCACGATTAATGAACATTCATCCGTCGGTGAGCTTTGGTGAGCTGTTGGGGCAAGTCAAAGCATGACTTTCCGTCAATAGTAATGCCAGTTTGAAGTATTTAATTCCATCCTCCTAGTCATCTATGATATATGAATTACAAGATGATGACGACCTCCAATCAGTGTTCTCCATTCATAAGAGGGCAAATAAGGAGGTTTTATCATTGTATGCCAAGATGAAACGCCCCGACAACGTTGATAAATCACCATAACCCTCTGTTGAAAGGAACCAGACAGTTAATAGAGCTGAATCACATTTCATAATGGCTCATCCAAGCTCTAATGTCGGATTCAATGAAACTCAGTTCACCTTTGAAATTGTCAGGTAAAAATGAATCTTTAGATTATACGCAATTGGACTCTTTTGTGTACTCGAGACCGCGATATTTAACATATCGTGTTAAGGGTAAATCATATTGTGTGAATTAATAAACATGATGTGTAATATATCGCATTAGTAATTACATGATATACACATGCGATATAGCATTTATGAGTTGCAACGTAGATATAATAACATGACATACATTCATGTCATGGTTTTGATAATACGTTTTGAAATGTAAGCGTGTTAACAGAATACACAATGTCGACTGATGATTTTTAACATGATAATGTGCAATGCAAATTGGGAGAACCGGGAAACTTGCCCTCAACAAATCCATGTCAATCATCTTTCACCAATCTAATGAGTACAAAACCTAAAATAGAAGTAAATCAGAATAGATCATAGGAATTGTCGCCAATGATGGTGGGACAAGGACTTTATTTGTTAACTATGAACCTCCATACAGGCCTTGTAATTATGATGGTGGACAAGGCGAAGAAGTTGAAAATATTTGGGGTGAGGATCTGTGGTACGATAATGATATAGTTGACACAGAAAGCATATTCGACCACGAAGAATTTGGAAACAATGAGGTTCCCAGTAACGTCGACATTGAGGCTGATGCAAATTGGGATACGGTTGATGATTTAAACATGTTGGAACCGAATATTAGTGAAAGCCAGCTAATGATGGGAAGCTTGCAAGCTAAGGATTAGTAGAAACTCCTCGAATCAGGTGCACATTTTCTAAGCCTATTGCATTCAAGAGGGTCTTGATTGACTTAGGAATGAAGGCGAATTTCACATATCGTGTTGTGGATGAAAACTGGAATACGTACGCTGCAAAGTTCTCCAATGAGTCTTGTAACTAGTACATAAGGGCTTCATATCATGTTAATTTAAACACATTATTTTCATTCCTCGTGTAAGTAGATACAATTTTACTTAACGTTCGTATGACATGTCGTGTAATTGAGAACACAAGAAAGTCATTTATCATGCGCTCATACTCACGATATTTTCTTCACAGGATGTGGTTAACCTGCTTGATTGTACTTTCAAAGACACGACTTTGGTAAAAATTGTTTGATCGAACATACGCCATATGACAGTGGTACATGTATTTCTATTCCATTAGATAATTACAAAATAATTGGTCGAACTGATAATTTGTTAGTTAATCAAAGTGTGAAAGAAGGCTATTTTCTTGTTATTATTCATTTGTACTCGGATCAAATTCCTCGTCGATTCGGGCCCAAAGTATAGCAACGCAGATCATCGGCCTGACCAAGTCTGTTATCTTGAGTTGTCTAAAATCTGGTTGAACGATGCCCCCTGCCAGTTTCGCTACGTAGTACATGATGTACAAAGCACAATCTTCATTTGTTTCCTGGTATGGACATTTGTTGATTTTAGTCATTGGCCACAACTGAGCACCCTTTATCTTAAGTGCCTTCTCCATTCTATTGGCAACATATTTCCTGACACTGTTAACCTCGGCGATGTGGTGGCCGTGTTCACCCTTTAGAGGATTGTACCATCTAAATCACTTCTCCTTGTAGTGAACAATAAGCAAGAGAAAGTGGCCCTTGACGTAGATAGGAATGAAACTGTTCTCTGTGTTAACATTCAGGCCTCTCAACAATATGCTAGAGAGTTTGCCCTCTTTCTCCACCGGCCCTTCCTCCGTGCCAATGTTAAAATAACGCTGAATGGCAAACCTGCCAAAAAAATAGTTGGGGCACCTGGTTGGATTTCTCGCATTGCGTTCATTAAGAAGTTGGAAGAACACGTCTATGACCTACAACAAACCAAACATGTTAGTAATGACACGATAGTCGACGGATCATGCCTTCGGCTATACGTTGTACGACTATATAGTATTATCGATACACGAATACGTTACTAGTAGTGTATTAATTAGCACGCTAGTTTTACTTCGGCCATTATAGTCGAAACTTAGCGTATTATGAAAATAACCATATGAGAAAAGGCCGTCTAATTGATAAAATGATAATTAATTGAACATCTTCATTAGTTATTCAATCGTTTACTTGATAACATGACAGTGGTTAAAATGTATGAGCAATGAAACGATATTACCTCATTCATTATGCACTCTTGCTTTAATAGATATAGGTAGTTGGTGTAGAGGAGTGTTTCTATGGGCCATGACTTGTATGGGTTTGACGGAAATTCCGTGATAATGTTCTTATTTGCCTCCTTCTGAATCTCCATGTAGAACAACAATTGTGTCTCAAGATAGTCCTTCGCCCACAGACTAAGCTCCACCTTATTCGCAGTATTGTCCTTATTCGTCTTATTCGCAATATCATCGTTGACAACTATCACATTTCAGATACTCTCCATTACTTCCTCATCAACTGGAGGAGTATTCGATAAAGTCTTTTCACTGGAGATAGCAATTGAAATAGCTAGTTTTGGGGTGGGAAATTTGGATGTGCCGAACAGCCAATGTATGGGACAAGGACCAATGCCAAAGGAATATCGTCTCCAGGCTTTGTAGTCTGGGCAATGTGTCCAAAATTGGCTAACTTCTCCTCAACGTAGCTGCTAGTAAACTTCTACTTCTTTGATCCCTCAGTGCCATGAACAGCTTTCCGCTTCACTCTTAGTTTTATTGCTTTTTTCTAAACTTCTCCTTTATTCGCTTGCTAGGTTGCTTTTGGTCCCTTCCAGCCGTGTTCTAGTTCCACGATCTTCCAGGGTCGATCCAAAACCTCTAGGTGTTCTACTGGTCCCTCTTGGTGTTGTTCTGGTTCCACGATCTCCTGGGGTTGTTCCAGTACCTCCAGGTATTCTGTTGGTCCCTCTCGAGGTTGTTCTGGTTCCACGACCTGCTGGGGTTGTTCATCGACATCCTGAGGTTGTTCAACGACCTCCGGAGATTCATCTTCGATTTCCCTGGGTTGCTCCAGGTATTCAGCATTTATTTTCTATAAAAATCTAGTTATTATGGTCCTTTGTAACTTTGGACCAGTCTTCTTCTTTGGTTTGGTGGCAGCTTTTGGTTGTCGTTTCTCTATATTTCAAAAGTAAGTAGTCGCGTTAGTACATAATTGATAAATGATTATATCGTCTTTTACATTTCACGATAAAATTGCATATCATATGGATGGAAAAACGAAAAAATGAATAATTGTGTTAACAATCACACGACAATAAGCAATTTGTTTTCTTCAGTAATGTCTACTTCCATGCTCATGTGATCGATGACACGACCATAATATAATCATCCTTCTTAATGCATGACTAGGTAGTCTATCGTAGCCTCAATTACACGATTCATTAAAATGTTGTACTTACTCAAAATGAATCCCTCGTCTACTAGCTGGGGGACTTGTACTGGTTGATCTTTGGGGTGCAGATGGTTGGCGGGCTTCTTTGGATTTTGAAGCTCTTGCCATTAAACGAACCGACGACAATCCTTCGGTTCTTGGAGGAGGGGTTGACGCTTGGGCGACTTCTGGCTGAGGGGGTTTAGGTAACTATTCCGTCTCTGGTTCATCAAGGGGTTGAATCTGTTCTATGAGGCTAGTTGCCACCTCGAGATCATTCTTAACACGTTGGAGTGCAGCTTCAACTCGCTCTGTGTTCCATCCCTGCTCACCGTAGATAATAGCCTTCTCCAAAACAACATCACAAATTCCCATCATGACATCAACTGGCATGACGAATGATTCAATGACGTCCTAGCTGGAATGTACATGCCCCGACGTCTGGTCGTGGAGGGCATGGGCAGGTCTCATTGGTTGGAAAGTATGCATACCCACCTTCTTAGCTTTCGGGGTTGCCCTTTGGCCATCTATCAAGTGCCCCTCTTCGGCAATTGGTATGATGTGCATAATAATTTGCGAGTATGGCTTCAACCTCATAAAGACATCCTCGTACTACTTTCTCATAAGGTGATGAGCTAGAATCTTCTTCCTCCCCTTTTTTGTCAGTCGGGTCAAGTTTATCAGCCTTCTCCATGTCGCTCAAAAGTTGGGTAAATTCGTGCTACCTCTTGCACCTCGGTCTGCATGGAGGACCACTGGGAGCCCATATGGACATATGCTCATAAAACCATACCTAGCAGACAATACAAAAGATTATGGTCATTAGTGTAAATGGTTAGTATTTTCAGTATGACAAATTAGTCCTGTTACTGATACCACACTTTGAGCCATATCGTGTGTTTTGAGAACACAATACGTATAGATTGTCTAATGTCATACACATGATATTACAATTATTTGTGTTATCGAGAACACGATATGTCTACATTCATGTTATAACACAATTGAGTTTGTATCGTATGATGGATACTGTGATATTTATCTGTCTGTAAACATATCGTGGCATTAGCGAGACGATATTAGACTTCACATGGTATAAAGCATATGAGTGTTACCTAGAGCACTAATGAAGCCCCAATGAGAATTCCGGCTGTGGTAGAACGCTCATCCTGTCTGCTCATGATGTTTTGGTGGGTTGCTTATATGCCTCTCATCAGCATATCATGTATGGCGCCAGCCTAATTGTACCTTCCAACGACTGATATGTCATCTAAGTAATCACATAGAGCTGGGGATATGGCTTTGTTGCTCTATGTGAATAACACGAGGACACCCATGTGCATGATTGCCCGTCCTAAGTCCTCGTCTGAAACAGTCCTTGTTTCGGCAGCCACTTCTTGCAACATTTCTTCAAGTTCTGTCTTCTCCGGCCGCTTCCCTTGGAAGAACTTCTTGTAGAATTGCCCCTTGCCTTAGGCAGCCTTTCGCTCACTACTTTCCAATTTACATGGGTTCCCTTTCCCCCTCAAACTCATGATCATAGCCACTTCAGCCACAGTAAGGGGTATTCTTTTGCCCCTTATGTTGAAGACCTCCAATGAGTCGTCCCAACCATCACTAATGATCAGTACATTCAATAGTGGTCCGGAGAAGATGATAGACTCACAATCATATACTGTGTAGAACCCAGTCTCCACCAATATGGCCTTGCATCTCAGATATGAATGTACAAGGTCTTTTGATAGACGTTGTCTAGCAGGGAAACTATTTGTTCCTAGACCCGGTCTTCTCCCGTAGATTCTCTTCTTCTTCTCTTATGCAACCTTTACTAACTCCATTTGATGTAATACTCTAACTTTACATTTGCAAAATTGGATAAATATATGTCAATCAACAATAGGTCGTGACCATAATTAATAGCCGCGTTGATTCACATTATCTAACTAACTTGTATTTATACGATAAGTATATTTATCGTGTGCTTTAATATACACTACGAGGAAGTCGCATACACAATATCATAATGGTTGAACATCATATTTTCAGCATTTTATTGAACACACGACATATGAGTCATTGTCTTTCTAACCCAACGATAATCTACTTCGACTGCCTATGTCATGTGCTCTCATACACGCTAAATAAAAAATCGTGCATACAAATATCTGAAATGCCTTACCATGAAACCACCATTGCTTGTAGCTTCTTTTCTACAAAGTTACTCTTTTACCTGGATCGCTACAAACCTGAACCAGCGCTACAAAGAAGAACCACCTTTGGGGCATACAGTTTCAAATCTCAACTTCGTAAACTCGTTCCAAAACTCATTCTTCACAAACTTGTTCTAGAAGAAAAAAATCCTAATCTTTCATGTCTAGTCGGATAGGTCACAAAATCTTCTTCCAGGCCACATGAACAGTGCTGAACCAGAGTACTTTGAAATCGGAATGGGGATTTCAATCGGAGGAATCGCCAGCATTGAAAGTCGTATGCCAATGAATACGACTTTGTGAGGGTCTACCTTCAGTTAGGAGTATTTTAATCCTAAATTTATCTTATATCGTATTATTCTAGGTTTAATGACATTTCCATTTAAAATTCAAAGAATAGAAAAAATTTTATTTTTTGGCCAAATAATATGGAGAAAACTCCGCCGTAGTTAGAAGAGGTCGTATGTTCTTTGTTAAGCCAAGTAGTTTTTTGAAGGGGAAAAAAACCTATTCCATCATCTAAGGATTTGGTAAGATAGAAGAACAGCAAAGGAATGAAGAGAACGCGAGGCCGGAGCCAAGACGATGATAGTGGGAACAATTTGGCATATGTCTAACTGGTCAAAGTGGGTGCTGTTTTCTAGAAGAGCTGCCACAAGTGAAGTTTGACAGGAAGAGGTAGGCTCTCAATCTGGCATATGTCTAACTGGTCAAAGTGGGTGTTGTTTTTGGAAGTGCTGCCACAAGTGATGTTCGATAGGAAGAGGTAAGCTCTGCTGGTGGCGGTAGTCTAGGTGGTAGTTTGGTGGAGGCTCGCCGACGGGAGCGAGGAAGATGTTTGGATGGCCATTGGCAAGAAGGATGCCATGAAAGATGGGGTCACGGAAAATTATAGAGAAAAGGGGGAAAAGAGAAGGTGGGGAGATAGTGGGGGGCTGGGAGGTGGCAAACAGGGTAGAGGTGGAGGCAAGGGTGGGGAAAATGCATGGGGAAGACATTGTAGAGGAGGGTGCGGGGGAAGGCTTGGTGGGGACCTGGGCTACAACAGATCCGGCGAGGAGGAAAGCGGGACCTGACCCTAGTGTAGGCAATAATATACTATCACTAATAATTAAATCTTAATTGTAATAAAATCTTAAGGTTGGAGCTGACCCCTCAGTCCGGTTCACATCGCTTCTATTCTACCTCCTCCTGGTCTCCAATGTTTGCATTGAAAGCAGGAATAGGTGTAGAGAATTAGCACAAAAAATATGCAAGTTGGGCCCCCCACTGCCCCACAGTGAAGGATATTAAAGCGCGTGGCTCCACAAACTGAATGGATTCAATGACACTTGGAGAAGGGCAAGCAGGTTCAAAATTACGTGGAGCTGCGGAAGACCTGAATGGAATCCATGTGAATAACATTGCCTGCAAGTTCAGATACTCATGGACCCGTTGCAGATGTGCAAAATAGCTAGCAAAAAACCACTATTAGTTTAAATCCAAATACATGCAGAACCAGAACAAGGCCGTATCAGAAGCCTTCTTATGCCAACAAATCCACTAGAGAAAAGAAGGTATTGTTGTGGCTAAGACCAGAACAAGAGTCTAGGCCGTCCGGCTCTTTCGCGGAAGAGTAGAGAGCCCAATGCCGTAGTAGGAGGAGGTCGTGTGTTCCACGTCGACCCAAGGAGAAGGAAACCCAGTCCATCACCGAAGGAATTCATATCGCGTGTTCCACGATATTTTTCTGCCTGGAAGGGATTCGACGAAGGGAGTGCAGCAAGCATCTTGGATGAAGAACCGACAGCGGATAGGGCTTGTAAGGAGCACATGATCTTGTCGAAATGGCGGCTTTTCTTGTCTCTATTAGTATCAAGTCGTCGAGTCATCTCTGCTTGGTTGGCAGCCAAGACGGATTTCACTTCAGTGTGGTAAGTAATAATTACTTCCATTTGTTTTTCTAATTGTTAGTCGGCAACCGGCGGATAATTCTAAGACGGGAATGTCTTGGAGGATTGAGGGATCTTCAGCCGCAGAGGACTTTGGCTGTGAGCGGCGTGTGTTTTTTGGCCAGAGCCAGTCATGGCTGTAGTGGGAGGGCACAAGGAACAATATTTCCCAAATATGTTACTCATATGCATGGGTGAAATTAGAGAAAAAGAGAGAAGAAGAAGAACTAAGAGAATAATTAAAATTAATCTAAATTTTTAGATATGATTTTCTAATGTCCAATCCTATGTGAATTACAAAATATATATAAAAAAAATATAAATTAATTATTTTTTTCTTGCGTACATTGATTGTAATAGGCTTTTCATATCATACCTTTGGAATTTTGCATTCATGAGTAGTGGTGAGAGAATGATTCACAATAATATGATGTCAAAATTGTCTCTGCCCAAGGCCCTTGCTCCAAAGCATATGCAATCGACATACTTCCAGCCCAATTCATGGGTATACGATTCATATACTCAACTATATCATTTTGTTATCTTCCAATACCATGCTGACTACAAAAAACCACGAAGTCAATTAATGCATCACCCAGAGATGCAACTGGAGCCTCCTATGTATTAGTCTAAATAAATTTTAAAGCATCATTCAATCTAGTTGAATTTAGAAAACTAGGCCTATGATGCTTACCAGACAAGAAATCTTTACAAAAATATAATTTTATATATTTTAAACTTAGGAGCAAGTCACAATAAGAAAGTTCATGAAGTCCATGCTTTCTCATATTGCCCAAACACGGATGCTAAGTCATAGTTGACTCCATCGTAGAATTAGCCATAATTGCATCTCTAATCACAGTCTCCAAAAAACCTCATAAAAGTTTCTATGTAGCACTCCTTTCATAATAAATAATGTTCCAATGACAATTTTAAGCTAACCCTTTTCTCTAGCAAATTTTTAACCATCTTGATTATACTTCCTCAAAGGTAGCAAATGTTTTCGTAGATAAGAAATGTGCCTCACATTTGAAATAGTAAGTGTGATGTCATCAAACATGGTGATCCAATCATATCCACCTCCTACTATTATACATGTGTTATCATCACTCATGTAAATAGTGCCACTATCACATAATTAATATGCGTAAAACTGGTTCTTTCATGGTATCATATAAAAAGGTCTAGACTCCAAAATTCACTCATAACATGAATTTTTCCACGGAAGAATAAATAATGCCTCACCATCTTCGGACAAGTAATCTTCAGTGCCAAGTTTCCCTAGAAACCTTTTGAACTGGATTCTCCTTTTGAATCAGGCATGGATTTATTTGGAGAAGCCTATAATTTTTCTTTAGCAATTCAAATACTTTAGCTTTTTATACCCATTTGACTTGGATCTTGCCTTATCTTTGTTACTAGAACTTCTCTCCATAGATTTGCCACTTATTGCCACGCTTCACCTGCAGAACTTGCACTTGTTTTCAAGTGAGATTCTTCAAATAAAAACATAGAAACAACATAGTCCATAGTAATATCCTCAATAATCAAACCATCCCATATATAAGAAATAGGACAAATCAATAAAGATACTTTTTCCTCATCATCAAGCTTAGCACCAATTGCAGTTAACTTACTAACAAGAGTATTAAATTCGGTCAAGTGTTCTTGTAGAGAAAAACTATCTTTCCTCCTTCAAATTATAAAGTTTCCAATGGAGAAAAATCTTGTTCAACATATTTTTCACATCATATAGTGTTTTCAATGTAACTACCTATAAACCCTTTGCACTGGTTTGATTAATCATCCAAAGCAAAAAGTAAACCTAGCTGTCATTCCTAGTTCATCCTTCTTATCAAAATCAGAGGATTTCATATTTTAGGTTTATTTTCCTTATTTTTAATCCCGTTTGTACATCCCTCCCTTAAAAGAATTGCATGCAAGTTCAACTTACACAACAGGTAGTTATAGCCATTGAACTTAATTATTCCAAATCTGGAAGAAGTTGCCATCACAGAAGAAAATGTGCAACCCGAATTAAAGAAAAGATCCGGTGCAAGAAAAATGTGAACATTTTGTCTTTGATACCATTGTTATGAATTTATAATGTGAACCTTTTGTCTTTGATACCATTGTTATGAATTTATAATGTGAACCTGTTGTCTTTGATACCATTATTATGAATTTAAACATGCACACACAGATCTAATCAGCTAGACGTAAACAAAAATGGAAAGAAAAACACAAACTAGAAGACTTATGTGGTTCGGCAATTTGCTTACATCCACAAGGTAAAAGAGCAGAGTTTCGTTATTATATAATAATTGAAAATACAGAGATATACTTCTCAGCATACAAAGAAAGTGTGACCATCTTCAATGCAAGAGAAAGCCTTTTTCTTTTGGTACAAAAGACACCCCCAACATCACCTCCCTTGCATCTAACGTACAGAGTAAACACACGCCAATCGCCAATTTTTCCCCCCTTTTCAATCTCTTGATTTTTGCACTATCTATGTTTTCCAAGTACAATAAGAGCCCACAAAGCAAAAGGTTGGCATCTCGTGTGGATATAAGTCCTTTCGTTTGGGATACAATTATTAAAGAGCGAATCATATACCACTAAATAGGATTAACTCTTATTAATAGAAAACAACTCGAACAAATCAAAACACTACTGGCCCAAGGAAAGTCAGTCACAAACATCCTTTCTCAATCTTTTAAATCATGTATAACAAGTGTAAGCAATCTCATACATTGTAACGCCCCGACCTGAACCGGGGCCTAGAAAATCTCTTAATAAATTTTTTTCTTTCTTTAAGCTAGGAATCATCATCTGTGTGCGAGAGGTACAACGTTCATCCACACACTACGGAGCTTCAAGGCTTCCTTATACATAGACTCAGGTTGCAACGACCACATACACACAACGAAGCTTCATAGTTTGTCACGTGTAAAATAGAATAAAATTTATTATTATAATTAATTTGGATCGGGCCAACGTTGCCTTACCATTGGTTACCTACATATGTATTGGATATTATTCTAATACGATAAAATCTAAACGTAGTTCTACCTAACGACTATTACTTACATCAAACATCACAAAATTATACACGTTAAAATACATATATACTGGTATTCAATCAAAATCATGCTGAAATTTGTAATCTATCAGAGTCAAGCAGAAGTTAATAAATCAACAAAATCACATATCTCGCTCTACCACAGAGCAGGATAAAGCACATACACATGTCTCGCTCTATCACTGAGCCAAGACTGAACAACACACACCACACATCTCGCTCTACCTTAGAGTGAGACGGAACGTAACAAGTCACATCAAAGCATAGCAAATTAGAACACAAAAGATCAAAGCATGGCATGACACTTCAGATCATATCACATAAAGGATAACAAAGTAATTCAAATCAGAATATTTTAAATCATAACGATTCATACATCTAAATTAGTACATTATTATCACTAATTAAGATGTGTAAGCATATAGATAATTTAACATTCTAAGTTAACTACTTAGGATGTATATGTATCCTCATATAGGAGATCAGGTATACTTACCTATAGGAGACAATCGAAAGCGGCAGTGTCCTCCTTCCATATGCGGATATGGCAGGCAGAATCTTCTTCGAAGTAGGTGGATGTAGCATCCCTTAACTATGGGACATTCCTTACTTCCTGTACTCGGAGTTGACTGATAGGACATCTTCTCTTTGGAGACATCTTTCTACTTTTGTGCTTCTAAACTATGGGCAGAGTCTCCCTTTTGCTCAGGGATGCCTCTCTTACTTGGTGGTGGAGGGCAGAGCCTCCCCGACTCTGGATTGCTTCTCTCCTTGTGACCCAGCAACTGCAGACAAAACCTCGTCTTATTTGTGGCCCATTTTTCTTTCTTTGGTGCTTGGGGACGACGGGTAAAGCCTCTTCTTTCTTTGGGAGGTTTATCTCTCATATGGTTGTCAACTTAGAGAATAGACCCCTCCATTACGTAGAACAAACTCGATTTGGTCAAGAAAGCCTCTTGAACAGACTAAATCGGAGTTGGGATGCTCAGAAACGGAGAAGAAGTTTGTCAGTGTTCGGGGACAACATGCAGGACCTCTACTTCTCTTAGGATGTTTCCTCCTTATATGATCTCCAACTTGAAGAAAGGACCGCTCCAATACATAGAGCACGCTCGATTTACTTAAAAACGCCTCTCGAACGACCTTAATCGGACTCACAAATCTTAGAAACAGGGGAGAATAAGATCTCGGTGAAAAATGACCAAAATGGGGTATTTATAAACCCCGACACACCAAAACATTGGCTCCGCGCCACTAGAAATGGTGGTGCCACTGTTTTTGGGCGGTGGCACTCGCTGAAACGCAGCGCACCCGCGGTTTCACGAGAGCGCACGCGCGAATTTCTTTTTCTTATATATATTTTTTAAAAAACTAATCTTCAAACGCGCATAACTTCCTACCTCGGACTCGGTTTCGTTCGTTCTTGGTACCGTTGGACTCCTATCAACGAGCCCTTCGATACTAACCCACTTGAAGTAGTATATCATGCTCTTTGCAAGTGGCTCCTGCCTATTTTCCAAGCTTCTTGAGGTTGTAAATTCCGGTCCCGACCTCCATTTCACCCGTTCTTTGATTCATTACGCTCATTTCTTCGTGCTCTACTCAAATACGAAGGTTTTAACCTTTGAAACCCTCTAAGACATATTGAAAGGTTATCTAATTACCTCTAACCCCTCAGGTTAAATGTAATTACGAAAGTGGGGTGTTACATACATCTCATGGCATGTTCCCATATATAACTCTTAACGTCAAAACTTCTTGAAGATCTTTGCACCAAAGTCCATACCCTAATACTTCCTTTCAACGATCACAATCTCCACGACATCCATGGAGATGACAAAGGCAGATGGAAGATGAGTACAGGGAAGCTAAGTGTAGAGGACAAGAGGAGCTCATGAACAAAAGACGTGGAACCGAGAAGGAGGCGCAGGGTAGGAAGGAGAAAGAGTAGAGGGAAGAGAAGGACACGAGTATGAGGGAGAGGAATTAGCCCATTTTGGTGACTTCCCTCTCCTGGCTTGGTTTGTGTATGCAAACTTTTGTTAGTACTTAAGATTCCAATCTTATTTGGCGAATCAAAACCATCCATTCAAATTCAAAGTTATATCAAATTTCTAATTTTTATCTATCATGACAGGGAAATTTGGTATTCAATTGGGCTTGGTGGCAACTCAACTAGGCTTGGATCTTGCCCACATGCACTCAGCCTTAGTTCTCTTTTGTTCGGTTGGGTTGGGTCACACCCCTAATTACCTACTAACTTGCAGTTGGTAGTACTATGTTATATTCCTAATCAGATTATATTCCCAATTAAACTATTTATTTTACCTTTTTAGATTATTTTATTTTCAAATTTGATAAGGATTAGTTAGGGTTGTTAATGAGCCGAACTGGCTCATCGAGTAGGCCTAGCTTGGCACAACACGGCTCGAATTAGGCTAGACTCGAATTGGGCTAGGCTCGAACTTGATTCTAGCTCAAATAGACTCAAGCCAAGTTCGAGTATACCCCTACTTGACTCATCTCGAATAACACTCGAACTCGACTCCACTCCACTTGGCTCGAGCTCGAACTAGAACACAAATTTAATTTTAAAACTATATATCAATAATACATATATAAAATAAATAATATATATATATATATACATATATATTATAAATATAATTATTAATTTAAATATATATTTATGACATCCTCCCTCCATCCTTGATTAATAGCTCCATTTGATTAGTTTATTTTAAAAAATCAAATGGAATTATTAATCTAGGATGGATAGAATGACATATAATCACATATATATACCAATGTCATGTATCATGTATGATAAATGAGACTCACTTATATTAGCAAAGGCTCACTCACGACTATGTGACCCCCGATATCATGTGCCCTTCAATTTTGATCCAGCAACATACATAACTTAGGAGGCAGATTGGTTTGTCTTTTTGCTTACTTGGATCTCGATCCGATGGACCATGATGCCTTTCCTCGCACTGGTGTATTGTGCCCAAATTCATATAATTTTTTTTGTGACATATGTCATCTTTAAATTGTAATGGATATTTAATTTCTATATATGATATATATTTTTTAAAAATAAAAATATTGGAGACACAAACAATAATATACCCTTTTTGTTCCAAATTAACAACTCCATTTGGTTTTTCAAGATGAACTAAAAGTAGTTTAATTGAAAAACTAAATAGAGCTATAAATATACGATGGAGGGTTAACATGATATCACACTACCCAAAAACTCTTCTAAAAGAAGCATGACATTAGGGGGACCAACCTTAGTTTAAAAAAGAATGATTAGATATTTTTTTTAAAAGTTGAAGCATGTCATGGGACCATCCTTAACTTACAAAATATTTCTTTTTTTACATGTACCTCGGACTTTTTTAGATGCATACCAAGGGTAAAGAGTAGTTCATTTATGAGTGATTTATAAACATATAAAGAAAAGAAGATACAAGGAAGTAGATAGTAATGTTGCCTAAGTGAGTTTTTATTTTCTACATATCTTTTTGTGATTATATGCATATAAAGAAAGGGAAATGGTAATGCTGCATTTTTTGAGCATATGTAACTAAAACATATTTATCATAGTTTTCTTCTTTCCTAGTGACTACAATCAGATGTTCTAGGGGTAGTCATAATACTTATTTATATTTATTTTTTTTAGTTTTTTAGTTTGAGCTAAGTTCAAGCCTAGGCTCATGATTCACTTATTATAGTTCAAGCTCGAGCTCAAGATAAGCTTTGGATTTCCAATTTAAGCCGAGCTCGAGCTAAAAATTTTGAGCTTGTTTGAGCTTCGAGCCGAGCTTCAATAGTTCAAGTTCAAGCCAAACAAGGCCAATACTCAGCTCAGCTTTGCTCATTAACACCCCTAAGATTAGTCTTTCTTACCTTATTTCAGTAAGAATGTTATTTTAAATCTCTTATAAATTGTAATACACAGCCCATTATGAATAAGATAATACAATTCGTTATTTTTATTTAATTTTCTGCCCTCATCCTTATCTTCTCTCCCCATTCTTTCTACTATTCTTGTGTAGACCCCCCTTGTCCACATTATTGGTAGCTGAGGGTCATTTATGCTCCCTAATACCCCCACCCTCCCTCCCTCATCCTTCCGCCATGATTCAGCCATGTTGCAAAAGTTTGCTGCCTAGTGCTAAGCCACCCCGTGAGGCAGCGGATTCTTCTGCCCTTCGTGTTGTGCCCATCTCGGATTCCTCCCCCCCCCCCCCCCCCCCCCCTGGAAAAATCAAATACAATCAGTAGATTCAAAGCTTATCAACATGAAGATTGCCTTCACTACCTCCAGCAACGAGCACAATCGTCATTTTGATGCACACAGAGCAGAAATTCCTAGGCACTTTGACGATATACTGAGTTCGATCTCTTCTCTTGCAGACGTCATTTGTGAACTCTAGATGCGTTTGCTAGTGCCTTACGACACTTCATCCTCTGTGATGCTCGCCACCCGGACTGATTCTTCTCCACTACCCGCCGCATGAGTGCTGTCACTAGTCAATTTTTCCACTCTCGCCCTACCACTCAACCCTTTTTCACAGCCGGAGCCCTTCCCGCCACTGGTTGTTTCCTCCCAGTTGCCAACCTATTTTGCCTCACCGCCGGATGGCCAAATCTGGGATTTGCCTGCCATCTTGGCCCTCAATATTATCGATATTTCTGTTTCCATTGGTTATCTTTCCCCCTTTATTGGAACTTCATCGGCCGGCCAAATCACCACCTTGTTGTCATCTTCCCTTCCGCCGACAATGCTCCAGGCCCCGGCCACCTCCCACTTAGCAGTTGAGCCGCAGTCCACTGTCCCAGTAGCCACCTTCATTTTGATGGGCATCTTTGCCTAGAATCGGGCAGGTTTCCCCTCCCCATCACCATCTGCCCAAGTGGTCGGTCCATCCTCCACCAGTTACTTTCTGGCTAGTTTAGATCTGGCCGCCTTTAGCCCAGCCACATTGTAGCCGAATCCACCGGCTCCATCCTCCACTTTGGCCACTGCGTCTACTTGTCTGTCGATGGATCAAGCCACCGCCTTGACCTTTGGCCACTAAGAGCTCTACCCCTTCCACCATCTATCTCTGAGGCTCCATCTGCCACAAATTCATTGCCAATCCACTCACGTCTGGCCTCTATGGCACTACTTGGGGACTCTACTCGAAAATTTTTTAGAAATAGACTCAAGAAATGTTGGAAATACAAAAATAGGCTAGGTACTTCAATTTTGCACAATTAAACTTATGCGCGTTCTACTTTCCCACATGTGCACTTGAATTGCCAATAGTACCCTTAGGCTATATATATATAAAAAGAAAAAAGCCCTCATGGGAGACCAAAAGACCGCTCGGCGGCTCCCGGAGAGGGTGCCGTCGTACTCCTCTCTTCCTCCCCCATCTCCTCCATCATCTTCTCCTAGATACAGTAGCCGCCGTCTACTCCTCGTCATTTCCACATCATCTCTGTCCAGTCGAAGAAGATCCCTCGTCCGCTTAAAGTCCGAATATGGGTGATTGAAAAATGGCTGCTTTGTGAAGACACATTGATGGTTTGAAGTGTGTATTTTTTGAAATATTGCTTTATTAGAATCAGAATATAGGTTACGGAGATATTTCTTTATATTGAGTTTATGTAATATGTGTAGTTCATGATTGTGCAACGTTTAGTTAAAAGCAGGGTGATTTGTGTTTGGTTTGATTTTCACTAACATAGGGGTGCAGATCTGGGGTCTTGTGACTTGTCTAAGTAATGTTAGTTTGTGCTAAAAAATATATAGTTTGTAAAATATTTAGTTATATAGTTTGTGCTAAAAAATATATGAGAGAAAAGGGATTCAATATCTATTTTCTTTGGGTCTAGTTGTTTGCTACAATTTCCCATCAAATGGGTGGTCTGATTGTATCAATTGGGTATGTAATGTATGGTTGTATTTTGATAGTTTATGATTGATTATGTACTTCCAGGGTTGTATAATAAACAAATTAAGGGTAAAAGTAATGGATTGTGTATTTTGCTTGTATACTTAGATTAACTAATGATTTGATACGATATCTAGCGAGGAGGAGACAATTGGACCTAGTTTACATGGGCAGTACATAGTAAACTGATACATCCTAACTATGGGCTGGTAGACGGTAGGAGGGTATTATTTGTTGAAGTACATTGCGTGGTCATTAGATTTAAGCAAGATAGGTTGAAAAGGTAAGTTTTCATGATATGATCAGATATATGGCAAGGAGGGGACCATGTGACCTATTTTTTATGGGCAAATCAAAGTTAATTGATATAGCCTAGCTGATGACTGGTATATGGTAGGATGTGTAACTTTGGCCTAGCATATTTTGAGGTAATTAGATTCGAGGAAGATAGGTATAGAAGGTAGGTTTAAATGGTGTGATCTGATATCTAGCGAGGAGGAGACCCCTTGTCCTATAATATATGGTTAAAACGCAGTTAACTGATCAAACGAACTATTGACTGGTAGATGGTAGGAGGCTTTTTTTTAAGTACATTATGTGGTAATTAGATTTGCTCAAGATCGGTTTACAAGGTAGTTTTTATTAATGTGATATGATATATAAAAAGTAGTATACCATATGACCTAGTAGATGGAAGAAAACAAAGTTAACTGATACATCCTAACTGTTGACTGGTAGATGGTAGGAGGCTTATATTTTTTGAAGTACATTAGGAGGTCATTAGATTTGCGAAAATTATGTTTACATATGGGTGGATAAATAAGAGTGTTATTAAGTAAATATGTCAACTTTATCTTGTGTGTTTGGTGCTTAGTTAGTATACTTGTAATATATTTAATAGATGGAAAGTAAGTAAATGAATATATATGTTTTGTTGTTAGGGTAAGTGAGAAGAATATATGTAATTAGTTTTACTCATGAGTATGATGTGATCTGATATCTAGCGAGGAGAAGACCATATAACCTAGTTTATATGGTTAAAATAAAGTTAACTGATGCATCTTAACTGTTGACTGGTAGATGGTAGGAGGCTAATATTTTTTGAAGTACATTAGGTGGTCATTAGATTTGAGCAATTTGTGTTATACTATCATGAGTATGATGTGATCTAATATTTAGCGATGACGATACCATATAACCTAGTTTATATGGTTAGAAGCTAGTTAACTGATTTCGATTAAATGTTGACTGGTAGTTAACTAATTTCAATGAAATATATCTCTTCACTTCACCGCAGTACACTTATATCTCCACCTCCCCGAGGCATGCGAGGGGCAATGGAAGAGAAGCCAGAGCAGAGAACTAGCTAGTGGAGGCCAACGTCAAGGTGCCAGACAACTTCACAGTGTATAGAATGATTATGCTAGATCAAAAGATGGGATGGATTTGGAGAGAAACATTATTCACATAACAAAGTTTCTTCATTAGGCATTGATGGTTGCAGGTGGAAGTATAAAATAATCATTGTTATCAGATTTAACATCTTCATTGTCCGAATCGATAGTAATGATTGTTTTATACTTCCTCTTGCCACCACCACATCCTAATGATTAAACTTAGTAATGTGCATGATTGTTTGCTCTCCAAATCAATTACATTATCCGATCCAAAATAATCACTTTGTATAATCAACAAAAGAAAATGTATGAACATATTGCCATATACCGCCAACATCAAATCATATGTTGCACATGATAGAGTTAATGATATTTTTAAGAATATATGTAATTTATTTTACTCAGGAGACCATATAACCTAGTATACATGGTTAATATAAAGTTAACTGATACGGGCTAGCTGGTGACTGGTAGATGTTAGTAGGCTATTATTTGTTGAAGTACATTGTGTGTTCATTTGTTTTGAGCAAGATAGGTTTACATGGTGGGTTTCAATGATGTGTAATGATATTAGTGAGGACGAGACCATATAACCTGGAGTTTATGGTTAAAAGAAAGTTAACTGATACTGGTAGATGGTAGGTGGCTGATATATTTCGAATTAAAATTTGGCTCATTAATTTTATTATTGATTTGAAGGGGCAGTAGAGAAGAAGCAAGAGTTGAAGAACAGGTCATTGGGGTTTGACGTTGAGGTGTCGACCAGCTTCGTAGCAGATAGAGTGATTTTGCTAGAAAAAAGATGGGATGGACTTGGAGAGCAATTATTCTGCACATAACAAAGTTTCTTTGTTAGGCGGTGGTGGTGGCATGCAAAAGAAGAAAACTATAATTATCATTGACTCAAATTCTAAATATGCTAAATCTAATGTGAGAAATGATATTTTATACAATCATGAAATAACTCAGTGATAGTATAATATATCGGTTCTCACCTTAGATGTAGCACCTTCAGAATATGAGTCAATGGTAATTATAGGTGTGTATCTCTTTTTCTTGCCACCACTACCTCCTAATGATTAAACTTTGTAATGTGCATGACTTATTGCTCTCCAATTCAATTACATGTAATCACATGCCGCACATGATAGAGTTAATGATATTTTTGTATCTTCAGAATGTATGGGTAAATGAATAATGTATATTTGATTGTTTTTGGTGGTTATAAAATGCCTTCGTGTACGTTTAGTTGATATTGTACTAGCGAATGGTTCTCAAGGTTAGAACTATCTTTATTTATTGATTACGTTGATTGGATTGGTGGAAATAGAAATAGTTTTTAATGCATTCATATACAATTTAGTGGTTGTTATAATCATGAAGATAAGTATTATTTCGAAACCTTTAAAAATAAAATCAAATGCTATAGCTTCCCATAGACGTTAAAAACACAGATAGAGTTAAATAAATTCAATATCGATGGTTAGAATTCACCAATGGCAAAGAGATATTTTGACAGAGTGAAAGCTTCAATTTAAATGCTTCATTTATGGTTATTATACTGTATTGGAAAGTAACCTCAAGCACTAGGGAGGAGTAACCTAAAACACGAGGGAGGAGTAAAAGCTCATATACGGTAAAGATACATAATTTGAAAGTAAACTAAAACATGAGGGAGGAGTTTCCATTGCATATACTTCAATTGCCTAAGTATCTTTAGTTCGTGCAAACTCCTTTGGAGTAACACAAATGTTATTTTCAATGACTAGGGTATTTATAATAGAGTCCTGTTTATATGAGCATGGGCTCAGCGCGCCTGCCTAAGCCCGGGCTCACATGGGCTGCCTAATTTACATCCAATGACCCATAATACTCACTAGCCATTTAAACCGGTGAGTATTATGGGCCACCAAATGTAAATCCGATGGCCCATAGAGCACGGGCTCACATTGTAAGGACCCTCATCTCTAAACCGGTTTTTGTTTTCATTTAATTATCGGTTATCATGAGGTTAACGCGTTTTCTAATTTATTCGGTGGTTTTGTGAATAAGTGGTGTTTATGATGGTTTTAATCAAAATCAACTTTAAGATTAGTGGTTTTAAGTGATTTTAAATCAAATATGAATTTTGGGGATTTTTCTGAATTTTTACTATTTTTCCGAAAATTAGGGTTTTGGCGGGACCCCTATGGGCCCCACCATCAAAATTTTGATTTTTGTGTCAAATGAACCCAGATATCAACTTAAGGTTATACAAAAATTTTCAGAATTTTCTTAGACTTAATTAGTGCTTAAATTTGTAAAATACTCATTTTTAGCCTACTTTTCTTATTTACACCACATAACTTACCCATACACACCCCAAAGCCCACTATAAAAGGCCAAACCTGAGCCATTCTCATTTTGGGAGTAGGTTGAGGAGGAGTGGTCAGGCCTAATCCCCAATTAGGCCCGGATTAGAAGGTGTTTAAGGTAAGCCTACTCTAATTAAGCACTAAACCCTAGCTTTCTTCTTAATCTCTTCTAAATCTACTATTTCCCCTTTGTTTTAATTTATTTTTGGACATCAAAAACTACTGATTTGTATTTTACTACAAACCCCAGCTTTCAAAATCCGATTTTTATGTTCAACAAGCCCCAGATCTAAGTTTTTACTTAGGATTTTCTTTGGTAAATCGATTTTAATGGAGTTTAATCCAAACTTTATGTCTTTGGCAAGTTTTCTAGTTCAGCCGATTGAACGGCCTACTGGGCGTTCTAACGGCCAAACTATGAATTTAAATTTTTCCCGTTTAGCCGATCGAACGGCCTGAAGGGCATTCGAACGGCTACACAGCAGAATTTTGTGTTTGTTCACATGATGTTTATTTCGATGATTCCACTTTAACTTGCCAATTTTATATGAATGTGGAGTGTTTTAAGCTATATTATGCTACAATAAAGGCATGTTATTGAGGTTATGAAGTTGGGATATATGATTAGAGATTTTATGGAATGACTTATGTTTTGTAGCATGATGTTGGAATTGTTATCTTGAAATTGTGAATGGTTGATCCCCTTTGGTTAAACATATTTTCAGTAGGATTTCAACCTATTAATGGACTGAATTATCATGATAGAATGTGGTTAGTTGATGTGTGGATGTTGGTGAATGCCATGATTCAAGGATGAAATTAATGATCTTATATATGTTTAGCCTTTGTAGTTGAGTTTTGATTTGAGTTACGATTTCAATGATTCTTCTCCTATGATTTCTGCTAGAATTCATGTTTAGATGGTAATTCACATGTGTAGTGTGGTAGTGAGTTTAATTTCAAGCATGTTGACATGCATTGTGTGGAGTGCTTCTACTAGGTACACACACACACATGTGGGGTTTAATAATGATGATGAAGCTTGATTTTATGTTTATAAATGATGCATTAGGGGCTGATGAGAGCACTTATCATGGATTAGGATTCATGTATGCCATGCCCACGTATGTACCATGCTGCATGCATCATGAAAATGGATTTCCAATTTAGGCTTCATCAAGGTTAATTGAATTTGACCGATTGGATGCAATGTGGTGAAATTGTGTGCCGGATTGATCGGTCTAGATTAATCGAAAGTTGATTGGTCCGAAAGGACATGTTTTGATTTGAGTTCCTGTGTGGAACGAGTGCACTCCCCGGGTTGAGTCTAGTTAAATGGAATTATGTGGGGATGAGTTGTGTACTTGTCTTGCGGATTGTGAGGTTGTTATTATGAGTGTCATCTGGACCCTGAGAATCTAGTGTGGTATGCCATGTGCACCCGCTACCACGCGTTCTAGGGTTCCTTGTGTGGGAATTCGGGCTCTCCCCACCGCAGGAGATGTCCCTGGGCGAACACCCCTGCTCTAGATTCTTTGTGTGAGAATGAGACATCCTTGGCTAGGATCGTCCAGGGCGAGCAGTTTTTAGGGATTGACAACCCCGATCTTTCTTAAATTCTTGTGTAGAATTTTGGACCATGACACGCCTTAGTGGCCTTGTCTATGTTCCCGTCTGTGTGATACTAAATTGTGATTACTCCTTGATGGAGGTTGTTATGATATGATGCATGATGAAATATATATGTTAGAGATATATTTATGCAGGTTGATTATGATATGATGCATGAGAGAATATGTATATTAGAGATACATCCATGCAGGTTGATTATGATATGATGCATGATGGAATATGTATGTTAGAGATACATTCATGCAAGTTAATTATGATATGATGCATGAGGGAATATGTATGTTAGAGATACATTCATGTAGGTTGATTATGATATGAGCATGATGGATTATGTATGTTAGAGATACATTTCATGCAGGATGTTATGATGAGAATGACAATTATGTGAATTATGCACTATGATGCTGTTTTAGGTGATGTGTATGTGTGATCAGAAAATGATGCACCTTGCCAATCTTTGATCTGAATAATTATATTGCTATGCTATCGTGTTTTCGATGTTGATAGTGATATTAAAAACCATTGCTGAGTTTGTTAAACTCACCCCTCTTTCTTGTGTTTTGCTTTGGGGTTGCGTGGTGCAACACGCAGACGGACAGGATCTCCTCTTTGAGGAAAGGTCGGAGATGACTTGGATGTGATCGTGGAGATCGTTGTGTAACTTATTTTCCTTTGGTTTTATGCCTTATGTTTAGAACCTTTGTGTAGGGTTCTTGTTGTTTTGGATTTATGTCACATGTTTCAGTTGTGTTGCTTAAGTCTTATTTTGAGCCAGTGTGGGCTATATTTGACTAAGTATGTAGGTTTGAGATTAGTTGTTTACTTTGTGATAAGCAACTCTCTTTCTTTTCTTCTTATTTACTCTTGCTCAAAGGATTGTGCGTACTCCGTAATTCTGTTAATCGCCCGTGGTTAGGGTTAAGTCTTCCACTAAATCGTTTCTTAATCTTCCCTTCGTCGCCCTTGGACCAGGTTCGGCTCAGGTCGGGCATCGTCGGGGCGTGACACACATAGTCGCACATGAGCTTGGGCTCATGTAGGTGCGCGTGAGCCCGGGCGCATATAAAATTTTCCCTTTATTATGTATAATATATACATTTAGCTACATATTTCCATTTTGTATCAGGAGAATCAAGATAGTTCACCACATTTGGGTTGTCCACACGTGGGCTGCATATAGCAAAAATGGACCATCCCTCATCATAAAGGTGAAAACTGTGAAACACCCCACCAGTTCTTTATAGCCAAATGTTTCTTCCTAGGTTAACTTCTGAGGTATTCTCTTATGGACCCATATTCTCGTCTCCCTACCGGCAAATCATGGGACTGTAGGTTGGCGACAAGTGGATGTCCAAGAGAATGCTCCCCATATGTACCCTAACTCATAGAGGAAGACACAGATAGTCACGTTTCTACCTAAAGGTGGCTGTACCGGAACAATGGTAATGTTGGATATGGAGAAAATGTTAATGTTTTTACTTGTGCATGAACTAGTTCTTACCGGCTATGCTTTGATGATGAAACAAGAGAGGCAGCAAAATTTCGGGTGTGGAGGTCGGCAAAAGCTTTAACTAATCTGGCTCAACTGATAACTAGTAGTGGATGACATAGTTAACTCTCGGGTACATTGAATCTTTACTTTTGGAGACACTTATAGGGTGTGTGTGCCGCATGTACAGTTGTAATATAGGAAGGAATGATTGAGGTTAAGAATCAAATTGAAGAATGTAAACACAAACTTTTTTCAATTTTGAGACGGAAAGCATTGACTGATAAGGATCAACTGATAACTGCTATTGCCTAACTGATGTAGCTCTTGGGTGTATTCAAATTAATACAGATGAGCAGCCTTTGTTATGTGTGTGGGGGGGAGAGTGGGATACAAGTCGACACAAGTATGATAGCTCCAATGTCAAGTTAGATCTCATATTTGTTAGAAGCTCATTGACGTACAAATCGTTGATGACCATGGTTTATAAAGTAATAGTATGTAGTTGTAAGGAATACTCCTTGAAGTGAGTTTTACATATCCTTTGGCAATCCCCCAAGACCTACCTCCAATGGAAATACATGATACTATGACTCTCCATTGTTTTCTGTGCTATGAGAAGACTAGACACGATGGTCTCCCATTGATAATAACCAAAGTGTGACATGTACATGTTTTCCAGGAAATATGACCTGAATTTGGATGTATCCGAGCCAATGATTAACCAGTCAATTATGTTGAATGATGCCAAAGTCCATAGTAGACATGCGAATGAAGTGAACCCGAAGGTGGAAGTGAAGGAAGTAGGAGTGAGGGATGCAAAATAACTCAATGATCATTTGGCAAGTGGTGCAGTTGATAGGGATTTTTTGGACAACAACACAACGGATTTGAGTGACGACGTAGAAGTAGATGACTTACTGCGTGAGGGCAGGGAGTTGGAGGCAAAGAAAGCTCCTCCTGTTTACTTAAATTTGTAATCCAATTCAGATGAAGAACTAGTTGCAATTGCAAGGGTTGAAGTGGATAAGGTGAACATCTCAAATATTGAGGAGATTGTGGCCAACTAAAATGAGGGTAATGATGCCGGAGGAGCTAATGATGAAGAAAGTGGGCCGAAAACAATGTATAACATTGATGTAGAAGATGTCATCTACGATGGATGGCAAGATCATCATGAGGAAGACATTAAATAGGATAAATTTGAATTGCACAACTATGATGAGAATGTCTACATTGTAGGAGGAGATGATGACATTTGGTATGGAAATGGTCAAAATGTGACTACTGTAAGTATGGAAGGTGGTAGAGGTCCGCCTCCGAACTTAAATAAAGTGACGAACATTGACATGGCTGAAAGAAAGTGGTAAGAAATATTAAATCCTTATTATTATCTATTTGTTTGCTAATTTATCAGTGTGTAATAAATTTGTAGTGGTGTTAAATGTAAGGACGATGAAGTTCCAACAAGAGCAAATGGATCATTGTCACTCATAAATAACGGAGATGGTGGTTGGAGGGGGAAAGCACCATCATCTAGTACCATTTTTGGGAAACCTTCGGCACCAGAACAACTTCAAAGGTCATGTCATATCTTACGTAGTCAGTTAATTAATTATACCTAACTTATAACTGTTTGTCTCATTCTAATACGGATATAAATATAATCATTCAGCAGATTAGATGTGGAGGTGTGTGTGAATGAAGAGCACAACATGGCTATGGAGGTTAATTTGTATGACTATGGTAAAGATCCGAAGGTAGTTCTACTTGGCCAAGAGTTTATGGATAAGGACTCTCTAAAGCTACATGTACATAAATATGCTATGCACAACAACTTTGAGTTCAAGGTAAAATATTCAAATAAATCTCGATTTACAGTTGTGTGCAATGTGTTGGGATGTCCATGGAGGTTACATGTTGTGATAACTAATGGATGTAGTATCTTCAAAGTAAAAGCTATGAACAATGTTCATACATGTGGGAAACCAATGTTTGGAGGAGATCATAAACAAGCAAAAGCGGGTATTATTGCTGACTCAATTGTTAAATGACTTAGGAAACATGTTCCTTATACTCCAAAGGATATTCAAGTTGATGTCGATTTGGAATATGGAGTGAAGATGAATTATTCGATGGCATATAGGTTGAAAGTTGTAGCGTTTAACAAGTTAAGAGGATCCTATGAGTCATCATATGCCGAGTTGGCTACCTACTTATATGAGTTGGAGAAGGCAAATCCGGGCACCTCGACTGCTCTCCAGTACGACTCATTGGATCTGACCTTTGAGAGATGCTTTGTTTCCTTTGGAGCAGCCATGGAGAATTTCAAGAAGTACATGCAACGGGTTATATGCATAGTTGGCACATTCTTGAAAGGAAGGTACAAAGAGACTTTGTTCGTGATATCTACTTTGGATAGTGAGAACCAAATATAGCCAATTGTTTGTGCTATCGGAGAAGGAGAAAATAATGATGCATGGGGCTGAGTCCTTGCACATTTGGAAACCGGCCTTGGTTATTTGGAGGGCTTAGTGATACTTTTTGATTGGCATAGATCAATCACATCACAAGTAGACCAAATATTTCCATATGCCAC
This sequence comes from Saururus chinensis, assembly GCA_035235625.1. Taxonomy (NCBI): domain Eukaryota; kingdom Viridiplantae; phylum Streptophyta; class Magnoliopsida; order Piperales; family Saururaceae; genus Saururus; species Saururus chinensis. The sequence goes on from CP141144.1 coordinate 28,144,723, forward strand.
ACATGGATATTGTGCATTTCACATATATGAAAACATGTTTGCACATTTCAAAGACAGAGGTTTGAATAGTAACTTCTTTAGGGCGGCAAAAGCTTTTAGGATAGAGACATATATGGAAGAAATGACAATTATTAAGGAGAAAAACCCCGATGCCTACAGTGGTTACCAGGAATTGATAAGTCACGGTGGGCTAGTGCTTACTTTCTATCACCCAGGTATAATATAGTCACATCCAACCCATGCGAAGTCTTCAATGGAATCCTTAGGGAGTAGCGACACTTCCCCATTATCACGATCATTGAGGTCATCCATTTCAAGGCACAAGAGATGTGTTACAAGCGTGGATTGGAGGGACAACATTGGAAGGGCTACTTGACTAAATATGCCGAAGGCAAAATTCAAAAGTGTAATGAAGTAGCTAGAGGTATGATGTGTTATCCCATGAGTGGCCATGAGGTCTTAACTAGGTCCGAAAGAGGGGTTGATCAAGTTGACCTTATCGCAAAGACTTGTACATGCAGAAAGTTTCAACAAATAGAGTTGCCTTGCGAACATGCATTGGCAGCATGTGGCCACCGAAGACTAAATTATGTTGACTATTGCTCCCCATTCTATACAACGGAAACTTATAGGCAAATCTATAGCAAGGGAGTTTATCCGGTCCTCGAACATAAATGATGGGAGACTCCTGAAAATGTGAAGAGCCTTAAGTTGAGGCCTCCCAAGGAGAAGGCATGATCGGGCTGGATAATGAAGAAATGGATTCACTCTCGAGGTGAAGAAAAAAGGAGAGTACAATGTCGTAAGTGCAAACAATATGGTCACTATCGCAATACTTGTATCGCAGTAGGTGGAGAGAGCCTGGTCGGGATCCCTACACCTCATTTATCCACAGCTACACCCCCTCCTTCTCCTGCCTCGCCCCCATTGCCAACTCATGCTAACCAAATGTTGTCAACATGTCCACAAGTCCCACATCTAGTTGACAAGGTAGGTGGTAAAGAAATGAGGAAGAAGATCAGACGTGTCCAATCCAAGCGAAGATCAACCCTCTAACTCCAAAGGGGAAGAGAAAGAAGAAAATGAGACAAGTGGCTAAGCTCAGTGGGCAAAGTCTTACCATTGTAATATGCTAGACTTATATTTTGGAAACAATTATTTTGGATTAGAGCACAATATTTTGGCAATTCAACCATAAATCCCAGGTGAACAAACTTCATTTCTCTACATATTTTTGTTGTCTAAGTTGTTATCTTTTGACAGATTGTTCTTGAACATGTAAAGTAATACACAGAGAGGAAGAGTGTAATGGTGCAATGTTGTGTAATTATGCAATCGAGTAGAACACTTCTAATATATACTTAACAACCCTATGCAAATGGATGATTTAACCACATTTGACGAAATCATTTACCATATTTAAGGATGAGGATTTCTATGTCAAGCCAGGTATAAAATGAATTTTGAGCTCTTGTAATGGACATGATGTGGCGGTGTATGTGTGTTTGAAGTTGCTCATATCTGTGGTGCTCATCAGTGATATGTCTTGAAGCTGCCAGTTGTGAGTTTATATTGTCATGCAGTCTTCTCTCTATAATGTATATAGGAGGCTTTCAACTTTTCGATGTCTAGTTACCATTTTTAATTCTTTCATAAAGAAATACTTTAAGTAAAGTTATTAAAAACAATCTTGTTATTTTTCCCTAAGCAAAGTGCTTTAAGGTTTACAAGTTGTAAAGAATAAGACAGTCAAGGCATGCGTAAATTGAGTTCCTTCGCAAAGGGATTTCATGGGCCAATCAAATGTTGTCTGAACACATGGATTTTTATCAATGACAAATCTTTAACTGCTCAACGTACTTTGTTCGTGCACATGCTTAAATTCATCCAAACCTAACCAATATCTCAATCATATCATACCATCAAATACAACAGTGAACCATGGCCATTATCATCTACAATTTCGGTCCTTATAAGAACAACTTCATTCAAAGAATGTTGATATCTCACCAATCATCAGCCAAAACCTTACAGAAACCATTAAATTAATATAGTCAAGTACCAACACAAATATATTCAAGATTCAATCACTATTAAACAAACTAATATGCCCCAATAAATTATTCCTATAAACCAACAGTCAAACACACACCGAATCACATAGTCAAGGACCAACACCATAAAGTTAATCCACATTTACTGACAAGAAAATAGCCTTCATTTGGAATTTTGTCGAAATTGGTATGCAACTCTATGCCTCATGATGCGCACTTCCTCTCCAGTAAACCAAAATCGGTAACCATGCGACAGGTACTACATATAAATGCATACATAGACACCGCAATCATTGTTATTGATTTGTTGTGGGTGTCTAGTTACCTCTCTCACCGAGAGACGCAAGGTTGCAGCTGCTTCATATCCCTACTTTAATAAAACTATTGGCAAAACATGTCTGAGTATCGCCAATTTATTGTTGTATTACTCTACCTCAACGCTAGAGTAATATGGGTTCATTATGTATAGGACATCCTTCCTCAAATGAAGAATAATGAGAGTGCAAGGGTTACTGTTTACATGAAGAGGGAAGTGGTGGACCTCATATTCCCAGATGTCTTTTTCATTCACCTTCAACAACTTCAACATGTTTGTCAGAACTTCTAGCCATGCTTCTACAACTGTGGCCATGGAGACATTTGCTTCCTTTTCCTTCATCGATGTGTATAAGTTGAGGAGCGGAGATGCATCCATCCTCATAAGATCCTATTGAATTAGAAACAGACGTTAGTCAAGTAGTTGGCAGTTGTCAATTCAATATGAAATTAAAAACAAATGAAGACCTACCATAAAATGGACAAGATGGAAGGCTTACTTATTATTTGGGTTACCAAGTGTCAGCACATACGCATCAATATGCTATATCATAGGAAGCGAAAATCAAATGAGTGTCATATTTAATATCTATAAAAATCAAAATAACTATTATTGTGTACAACACAACCAACTACTAATGCAACTCAAATTCACACATATATTATCCCAAAGCCACCTATGCTGCTGCATAATGGACCGTATAGACCCGGATGTCAGCTGGATTCCACCAATTGTTGGCCGGCTGATCAATTATGAATGCCATGAATGTCAACACATATTTATGTAAACAAAATTGATCAATATGAAATTAAAAGTGTATCAAACCTAATGCTATACTATGAACTCACTCAGAGATCCAACCCTTACCGAGGCTCTTTCAAAGGGTTTTATCTTCTTCCGGTGTTAGGGCATGGGGTTTAGGATATGACAACTCTAGAAAGGCTATCTCTGAGAGTGCAACGAGTCCACATATATTGCTTTTGCGGACTTCTTGCCCTGCTAGAGTTTGTCCCTTAGGTGGGTTGGCAGTAACTGAATCCCCTCCATCTTCAATTTGTTCCAGTAAATGGTTCGCCATTTCAATGTTAGCCTGCCCATGTTCTTCTCCCTCGCAATGAACATCGTCATCGTTTAAGGGCTTGCCAGTAGTATCTTCCTCTTCAACCTCGCTTGGGACCCTCACCAATCTCCTCTTGCTTCTCCTTGGCGCCATATAAGGGGTCCTTACATATTTGCTGGCAGTCCTCTTCCTACATTGGACATTAGGGGGCACAATCTCCTTGACTTTTGGGGGATCACTCCCAATGTCGACCTTTGCCTCCCCAGTGTCTACACCAGTTGCACCAACAAATGGGTGAACTTCATCTGTGACTATTTCCTATGAAGGCATGCGCGTATGAGTAGAAGTGTAAATCAAAATATAATAATGTTAGGATAATGTGGGGTATTTAAAAAAGTAAGTATATCATTGAAGCAAGAAAAACATGTCGATATGACAAAAAAGTTTGCATTTACTAACCTGCAGACAAGAAGATTCATTGATGGGGTATTGATGATCTTCATCTTCATCAATAAAATCAGCTCCAACATCCTTCCCTTCCTGGTCAATATTAAATATTGTAAACCTTAGTATGATTACTGTGGAATTATAAGAATAATAAAACTTAACAGTAGTAAGAAGTCATAATAATTAATATAATGTAGCTAACCTCAAATGGGTCTGCTGACCTCCCATTCATGAACAACAAAGATGAAACATCTTGAGACAATTTGTCTACCTTGGCCTCCTACTGGTTGATTGTGCCAACAAGCTTGACTAAAGTGTTCTTCATCCAGTCCAATTGGCTATGCACATTTTGTCCGATTGTAGAATGTGGTTGTCCACTTCCCTCTTGCCGCATCTCATCAACAAAAGAAACAATTGTTTCATGAGCTCTCTGAGGCTCCTCCTTCGTATCTACTTCTATATGTTCCTTTGCCCTTTATAGGGCACCACCAACAGGGACCTCGGATTTATCAAAAATTATCTGGTCCCCCTTAAGAAAATTCTTCAGCCCTTTGGCTGATTGGACAATCTCCTTATAGGACTCAGCTTGGGTCAACTCCAAGCGCCTGTGCGCCAACACCTAAAAGCCAAAAAAATTTCATTATCAGTCATCATATATGTCATTCGCAAATTAGAAGTCATAGTAAGATGACATATGAATATATTACCTTCTCCCCTCCAAAAATGGCTTTGTCAATTGCATCATAACTGGGCTTCTTATAGTTAGCCCAATTCAGTATTGTAGGATAAACATCTTGTATATGTCTTGCACATAAGTCACCCAGTAGAGGAATCCTTTCCATTGCCCAAACCTGCATATTCAAACCATGGACATAAATGTCATAATATCATAGGTAGCATATTACATTGAATTCTCAATCAAACTACCCAAACAACGTACCAATAGTGACGGTACAAATTTGTACACAATGTAAGTGGTTTTGGTTAGGGCCTTCCTTTCTTCCTCCAAGCCATGGAATGTGTTCCAATATGCAATGCTACCCCATGGATATGAATCAAATTTCTCCACATCATCTGCCAACAAAAAAAACTGCCGGTCCACCTTATGCTCCCACCCTCTACCCACAAAGAAAGAAGCCAAAACCAGTACATGGGCCAACTTCACCGCGTCATCATCACTTTTGCTTATGATGATCTTCTGGTATATCTGCTCCTTTGTTATGTAAAGCTTCTCCTTGCTGAACACACTACAAAGTAGGGAGTCCTTTATCAAAACTTTTGGCATTGTTGGAAGGGATAGGAGCATATGAGCGATACGCAAACCAGTTACTTGGGCAAATTCGGTGGGTGACAACTTCATCAAATAGGCTTCCATCACTTAAAACATATACTCTCCCCGATGCATTTTTATTATGTGGTGCAAGGCTTGAAGGGGGAACGTTAACTTCTCTATGTCTAACTGCAAGTATTTGCGGAAACATGATCCTTCAAAGAGCGTTGCCTGTCGTCTATGCTTATTGAAATGCTCTTTTAGCCTACTTATGTAAGCATAGGTTGATTTGGGTTGAGGGTCGCCCTCAAGGGCTCTAGCCTTATCACCTTCCACTGGCTTGAAGATCACTGAGGCATTACTTGGTATCTTCACCCTACAATGTTTGACAATTCCATTTTGCAAATGTGTTAAACTTTATAATGACCATCTATGCAAATATATGGTAATATACATAACACACACAACATGTTCATACCAATAAGAGGAGGTATATTTCACATCAAGCTGAGCATGATCATAATTTGGTATGTAACCCACAGGTACCACATACATATAGGCTAATATTTATGTAAATAGCTCCAATTTTGCATCATACAAGCAAAATTTATAGTATATCAAACGCATGCACACTGAGCACCAAACACACAATATAAGTTTGACAATATAACTCACATAAACTCTCTCAAAAATTCTTATCTACCCTTATGTAAACCTCACTTGATCAAATTAACTTACCTCATAATGTAATATTAGTAAAAACATAATATCAAGTCTAATGCCCTATCAGTTAACTTATTAAAAACCCTATATCATATGCTACAGAGTAGACTACTATTAGTTCATCTACCCATATATAGACCTAACTATATTAAGTCTAATGCCGGCACAATGTACTTTGGAAAAAAATAAAAACTAAAAACCTAAAATGTAACAGTCAACAATTAGGCCCTATCAGTTAACTTTGTTTAAAGCATATATACTTCCTTAAATGGTCTACCCTTGTTTTTCATCTTATGACATCACAGAAAATGATCAAAAAAGCCACTAATGAGCAATAATTTCTAGACTTAGCCTAACAACTACATTTCAACCCTTAAATAATTTTGCCCATGATTTTGCATTCCTTAAAAGTCATCCATGTAAACTAAGCCCCTAACACACAATATAGATATTAAAAAATGAATGCCCCACACTCCTATTAATCTACCCATATATAGACCTAACTATATCAAGTCTAATGCCGACACAATGTACTTTGTAAAAAAATAAAAAATAGAAACCTAAAATGTAACAGTCAATAGTTAGGCCCTACCAGTTAACTTAGTTATAAGCATATATACTTGCTTAAATGGTCTACCCTTCTTATTCATCATATCATATCACATATAATAGAAAATCGTCAAAAAAGCCACTTATGGGAAATATTTTCTAGACTTAGCCTAGCAACTAAATTTTGATCCTCAAAGACTTTTTGCCAATGGTTTTGCATTCCTTAAAGGTCATCCATGCAAACTTAGCCCCATACACACAATATACATTTGATAACATAAATGCCCCACAAACCTATTAATCTAGCCATATATAGACCTAACTATATCAAATCTAATGTCCACACAATGTACTTTACAAAATATTGAAACCTTAGCTAACATTTACCAGTCAACAGTTAGGCCCTATCAGTTAACTTGGTTTTAAGCATATATACTTGCTGAAATGGTCTACCCTTCTTATTTATCATATCATATCACTTATCATAGAGAATGGTCAAAAAAGCCACTAATGAGCATTATTTTCTAGACTTAGCCTAGCAACTAAATTTCTGTCTTCAAAGACTTTTGGCCCACGCTTCTATGGTTCTTCAAAGCCATGACCGTAAACTACGCACCAAACATACAATCTATGTTTGACAAGATCAATCTACTCATATATATACCAAACTATGTAGAGTTTATTGACCACATAATTTACTTTAAAGACCAATCTATAATGTACCAGTCAACAATTAGGCCCTATTAGTTAACTTCGTCTATAGCATCTAATATTGCTTCCATGGTCTCCCCCTTGGTATTCATCATATCTCATAAAATAGAGCACAGGTCCAACTTAACTAATCCGCTGTATTTTTCTTCCTTATCCTGCCTACAATTTTTTTTCATTAGAGATTTCATTTTCATATTTTATCATGAGATCACATCCTTCAAATATTTAAATTAAATTTATCTTACGACCTCAAATACACTAATCATAGTAGTACATACATCCAATTTACACACGTATTTGAAATTGCTCATTTAACTTCCATTAAGATCTACCAAGAATTTCATCACACAATCTCAATAAATTTCAAACCAAACCATATAATACACCGAAACAAGATATTCACTTCTTCAATTACCATTCAGTGTTGTAAGATCATACCTTGGCATTTATATCGTCTTCTATTGATCAACTATTGAGGAGATTGGCCAGATGGCCAAGTGAAGAGGCAGAATGGAGATTAGGGCCAGACACAGAAATACGGGATGCGGCCGGCTGGATGAGATGGATGGCGGGAATGGACATTAGAATAAATGTCTTCAGAGGGGGGTAAGGTGGCTACAATATGTCTCCAGTTGTGAAATGACTGCCGCAGTGAGATCGCTGGAGTGGAGAGCGAAAGATGGAAAAAAATTGGAACTTTCTCGCAATACCAGAGGAGGGAAAAATGGGATTTAAGGAGCGATAGCAGAGGAGAATAAGATGACGGAGGGGAAATACCGCTAGATGAAGGGTTGCCTGAAGGGAGTGCAAATCTGGAAATGGTCGAGAGCGTCGGAGGGAAAACCGAAATTTGAATTTGGGATGCAACCAGTGAAGTAGGGTTGTATCTTTTCATTTCCATTACCCTAAGGGTATTATCGGTAATTCAAGGGTACGTGTGGGAAAGTGGAACGTGCATAAGTGTAATTGTGCAAAATCAAAGTACCTGACCTATCTTTGTATTTTTAATATTTGTTGAGTCTATTTCTAAAAAAATTTCACTCTACTCAGATCAGCTGATTCACTTCGTCGTTGTTTGCCCCTGCTATCGGCTAGTATGCCACCCATCTTCTTCCAATTGGGCTGTCCTCGACGGTCATCAAGCGTGCCGTCATTTGCCAACCAATTCCCTCTGGTACCATCCCGAACCAGCCGGCCATGTTTGTCACTTTGCATTCAGTGTTGATTGATGAAGCTCTTCCAAAAGTAAGTATACATATCGGCTATCCTTGTTACAGCCCAGTTTGTCACGAAAGTGGATTTTATGGTCTGAATCCTCGAATGGCTCCACCTTTTGCCCCTCTATCCACTTCATCCACCACTACACCTTGGGTTACACCCCTGTGGTCCCTCTCGTGCTGTGTCCACCCCTTAACCTTTGGATTCAGCCCTGCTCAATGATCAACATGATGATGACGATGCCTCTATTGAGGAGACAGACTACCCTGACAGTGTAGGTCATCCTCACGGTCATGGTCCTATCGACTACCCTTATGGAGTTGCTCTTCCTTACCATAACCCTACTATTCAGGCTAGCCCGATTCACGTCACCTTTCCAATTTTTAACTGAGACGACCCGGATGAATGGTTTCTTGGGCAAAGCATTTCTTCCACTTCCATCGCACTTTGGCTCACTAATGGTGTGAACTAGCTTCTTTCCATATGGAGGGCCGTGCTATGTATTGGGTCAACTAGTTCCTTGTTCAACACCAAGATGTACTTGGCCTGAGTTCGAGCACTCCTCTCTCTCTTCACACACTCTCTCTCTCTTTCGTCTCTCTCTCATCTCTCTTCTCTCTCTCTACCCTCTCTCTTGATTCTCTCTCTACCCTCTCTCTTCTCTCTATCTACCCTCTCTCTCTCATCCTCTCCACTCTCTCTCCTCACTTACTCTCTCTCCTCTCTCTCTACGCACACACTCTCTCTCTACCCTCTCTCTTCACTCTCTATCCTCTCTCTCTCCTTCTCTCCTCTCTCTACATGTAAGATGCTTAAACCCTAAACTAGTTTATTTAATTCATTTAGTTGTTATTATGTGGTTTAATGTCAAATTGAGTCAGTTTGACATATTTTCGAATTGAAGATGGTTAACAATGGTTTTAATCCACAATTCCTTCAATTTATTTGTTTTCATGTTAAACTAAGTCAATTCAAATTTTTCTGGAATTTTTGACAATTTTTCCAAAAACGTTAAGGGATGGGTCCTGTCATGGCCATACGTTCGTAAATTTTGATGATGGATCCCATAAGACCTTAAAAACATCTTATTTCAATAATTAACTGTTTCAATATTTTTGAACTTCATTTTGGACTCAAAATAAACAAATTATCCATTGTTAGTGTTAAATTCTATTTGTACCCCAATTTCCTATAAGGTATACCCCATGACATACTATAAATAATAAGGCATAGCCTGATTCCCATTTGGGAAAGGCTAGAATTTGGAGGTTAATAGGCCCTAATCGCCATTCCAAAAGAGGAAAGGTTGATTAAGGTAAGGATTAGCCTTGATTTTCCATTAATCACATAGGGTTTTGCCTAAACTTTCTAAATCACATTTTTCCAAAGTTAAATCCTGATTTTTACTACTAAAGTTTTTGACTTTAGCCTCATTTTCATACCTCTAATGAGGGATTTTTATTGTGGAACTACACAAGCCCTAGATCTACAAGCTTTCAAGTGATTTAGGCTTTATTAATTGGATATATAAATGTATTAACAAAACTCTAATGTGAGTAGGGATTTGAAGAGGTTGGAGCATTGATTTCAGACTAAGAAACTCACTAAAGGTAAGGGTTTTCTTCCAAAATAGGTTTGTATTTTTGGATTTAATGTTGGTGAAGGTTTATGTGGGTTTGTATTAAGTTGAGCTTTAATGGTAGGTTATGTAAAGCTTAATCTTTCTTGTGATTTATACGTGTTTTAGTTGATAACTAGATTTACCATTTCCTAAGCTTAGATATCATTATTATGATATTTGGAAGTGAGATTTGAAGGTTTAAGTCGGATGTGTATTTTCGGTTTTTGGTTCGAGAGGAAGAAGATGAACCAGAATTGTAGTTCTGCGTTCGAACAGCCCTATAGGGCATTGGAACACCAACATAGTAGTTTTGATCATTTTGCCGATTTTCCTCATTTTCATGTTCTTCTTCTTAAATACTATTTATTATGATTGTGATGAGTATTTTATACTTAGAAATGCTATTGTGAGGATATGAATTTGATGTTGAGAGCTACGATGATGTTTAAGTATAACATGGATTACTTGTTATTCAGTTTAGCTTGTTATAATTCCTTATCCTAAATTCATGTTGATTGACTCTTCATGTTTTACTTATATGTTTTCACATGTTATGTTAAATTATGGGTATATGATAGTTCCATGTCTAGCTTAAGGATAGTAATGAGTATGCTTACCTAAGTTTAGCATAAAGTTGTATTTGACTTGGCATCATGTTTTTCGATGGTTTTCACTCATGATTTTAATGAGGAGTAATGATTAAATTATGAGAGCATGTATGTAGTATGTTGATGAGATGTTCATAACACATGTCTATGCTTAGAGTTGAATATTATTACCATGTACAAACACATTTGGGGGTTTATTTATGGTGATTGTTTAATACATATAATTAGAAATGATGCATATACGGCTAATAGGAGCATGTTTCATGAATTAGGATTCATGCAGTTATTGCTCACATATGTACCATGTTGTATTGCATCATAAGATGGACTTACATATGATATTTTATCAAGATTAGTTGTGGTTGATCGATTGGATGCAATTGTGTAATATTGCTTACAGGGTTAATCAATCGGAGGCTTATCGATTCAGTTTTACATCCAAAAGGATGTGGTGTTACGTCCCCTGAGGATAGCTTTTCCTCCCCGAGTTGAGAAGAACGACAATGCTATAAGGAGACCAAAACTATTGAGTCCATCTGGACCTTAAGAATCAAGGCTAGTGTAGCCGAGTGCATGGGCTGACCAAGGGTATCTTCCTTGTTAGGGAATTTACCTAAACTGCGTAATTCTTTTAGACTTTCTAATCGGGGATTGATGGAGTGAGTAGGGACTGCTTAAGCTTCAGCTGATTAAGCAGGGTTATGATAATGTGTTTGAGATAGTTTACCTAAAGGATGAATGTTTATAGATATACACAATTATAATTGTGTGTTAGAGACACTTCTCATGCAAATTAAATGCATATATATATATATATATATATATATATATATATATATATATATATATATATATATATGCATTCATATATATAGTATGGTTGAGACACTTTTCATGTAAGGTGGTTGTTTATGGATATGCATGGATATGTATATTGTGTTTGAGACACTCTTCATGTATAATGATTGTTTATAAATATGCATGGATATGTATTGTATGATTGCGACACATGTCATGCACAAAGAATGTTTATGAAGGATAATGATTATGTGTGCTAGAGACACTCTTCATGCAGGATGAATGGTCATGTCTTAATGTGATTATTCATATTGTGGGTAATACGTTGAGATATTTTTATGCAGGATAATTACTTATATGTGAGTATGGATTATAAATGAGGATGTGTTCTAAAATGAGGTGATATATGATATATATAATGCGATAATAATATATCAAATAAAATAAATTTAGTAGCAACACTTATGATAAAGTGTTGCTACTAACCTAGTTAGTTGCGACGCTTATGCTTAAGTGTCACTAATATCTATGGTATTAGCGATGCATTAACTTAAACATCACTAATAAATTTATTTTATTTATTTTCAAAACAAAAGATATAATTAAAAAATATAGTTATCCCTCTCTCTCTTTCTCTCCTCTTTTTCTCTCTTCTCTCTCTCCCCTCTCTCTTTCTCTCCTCTCTCGCACACGCATCAACTTGAACCCCGGCTCTGAGGACAAGAGGGGAGAGAATAGGGGAATTTAATTTAATTTTTTTAATTTTTTAATTTTATATTATATTTTTAAAATAATAAATATAAAATAAAATAAATATATTAGCGACACTAAGGTGAAAGTGTCACTAATACCTTAAGTATTAGTGATGCAAATACGTATGCATCGCTAATATCTAGGGTATTAGCAACGCAAATTTTCTATGCATCGCTAATATATTTTTTATTTCTTTTTAATTATTTTTAATATATTATAAAAAAATCTTAAAAAGTTAAAATTAAATTCCACCATCTCTCTATCTCTCTCTACCCCCTCTCCTCTATCTATAAACTCTTTCTCCTCTCTCTTCTTCTCTTCTCTCTCTACCCTCTCTCTCCGCTCTCCTCTCTCTCTTCTCCTTGTCTCACTTTTATCTCTATCTCCTCTCTCTCCTTCCTCCTCTTTCCCTCTCTTGTAGCTCTCTCTCCTCTTACTGATCTCTTTCTCTTCCACGTGCATCCCAGTAAGCCCCACCTATGAGGATGAGATGGGAGAGAGTAGGAGAATTTAATTTAAAATTTTGTTATTTTTAATTATATATTATATTTTAAAATTAATAAATATAAAATAAAATAAATCTATTAACGATGCTTAGGAGGAAACCTAGATAATACATAAGGTATTAGCGACACAAATTCCAATACGTCACTACTACATTTTCTTTTATTTTTAAAAATTAGTTTTAATATATAATATTTAAAAAAACTCAAAACTAAAATTATATTCTACCCTCTCTCTATAATCTCTCTCCACCCTCTATATGTTCTCTCCCTCTCTCACTTCTCTCTATTCTTGCTCTCCTCTCTCTCCCCCTCTCCCTCTCACTTCTCTCTCGCTCTCCTCTCTCTCCCCCTCTCCCTCTCTCACTTCTCTCTCTCTCTCGTTTCTCTCTCTACCCTCTTCTCTCCTCTTCACTCTCTCTACCCGCTTCTCTCCTCTCTCATCTCTCTCTACCCGCTTCTCTCCTCTCTCATCTCTCTCTCTCCTCTTCACTCTCCCTTTCTTTACCCTCTCTCTCCTCTCTCATCTCTCCTCTTCTCCTCTCTCTACTTTCTCTCTCTCAACCCTCTCTCTCATCTCTCCTACTCTTCTCTTCCCTCTCTCCTCTCTCTTGTCTCTCCTCTCTCTACCCCCTATCTCTCCTCTTCCCTCTCCTTCCCCTCCTCTTCACTCCTCTACCACCTCTCTCTTCTTGCTCCCTCTCCTCTCTCTTATTCTTTTCTCTTGCCTCTCTCTTCTCTCTTCTCTCTCCACTCCTCTCCTTCCTCTCTCTTGACCTCTCTATCCTCTTTCTTCTTCTTTTATCTCTCTCTCCTCTTTCTCATCTCTCTCGCTACCCTCTCTCTCCTCTCTCTTCTTCTTTTCTCTCTCTACCCTCTCTTTTTTATTATAAATTATATTTTAAAATAAATCAAAAAATTAAAATAAAATATATTAGCAATGCAATACAAGAAGCATTGTTAGTATATTTTATTTTAATTATTTTAATATTTTTAAATATAGAAATATAATAAAAAAATCCTAAAAAATATAAATTAAATCCTTTCCCCTCTCTAGTCTCTCTTCTTTCTTTCTCTTTCTCTCTTCTCTCTCCTCTTCACTCTCTCTACCCCTTCTCTCCTTATTTATTATATATAAAAATAATAAATAATAAATAAAATAAATTATATTTTAGAAGTTTATTTTAATTTTTTTTATTTTTTATTATATATTATATATTTATATATTAATTATTAAATAAAATAAATTCATAAAGCTATTAGTGACACTTTTCTAAAAGTGTTGCTTATAAATTTATTATTAGCGCCGTTTTTAACAAAGTGTCACTAATAACCATACTTTAAAAAAATTATTATTTTATTTGCAACATTTTTGTAAGCGTCACTAATAGTATAACAAATTAACTATTAGTGATGCTAATATATATATAAATATATATATATATATATATATATATATATATATATATATATATATATATATATATATATATATATATATATATGTTTGTGACACTTCTAAAAAAGCGTCCCAAGTATTATTACTATTTGCGAAGCTTGTATAAAAGCGTTGTAAATAGTTATAATTTTTTATTTAAAAATTATAACTATTAGTGACATTTTTAATATAGCATCGCTAATATTACAAGTATAAGCGACAGTTTTATATAAGCATCACTAATAGTACGAGTATTCAAGACACTTTTTATAAAGAGTCTTTATTAGTACTACTATTAGTGATGCTTTATAAAAAGTATCATTAATAGTTAAATGTTTTGCGACCCTTTGGTATATGTTGCAAATAGTAGCTATTAGTGATGCTTGTCTTTGCATCGCTAATAAAAGTGTCGCTAATAGTACTTTTAGTTGTAGTGTTGTCTTTGAAAATTTGTTGGTGATCCGTCATCTATTCCACCATCAATGCCACTACCAATTTCTTCTGATCTGGCCCTTCTAATGCCTCATGTTATTTTAGAACGACAATGTGTTCGCCATCGTGGACGTGTTATTTTAGAGGTTCTTATCGCATAGCTACACCGTTCTCCAGAGAATGCTACTTGGACACAGAAGGATGAATTCCTTCAGCGATATCCTGATTTGTTGACTTGAGGACAAGGCAATATGGAGTATGGTGGAATGTTATATTCCTAATTAAACTACTTATTTTACTTTCCTAGATTAGCTAGATTAGTCTATTTCCCAATTTCTCTTCGATTAGTCTTGCTTACCTTACATAAGTAGGAATGCTATTTTAAATCTCCTATAAATTGTGATGCACAGCCCATTATGAATCAAATAATACAATTTAGGTTATCTTTACCACCGAATGTGAATTATGGTTAGTAATAAATTTGTTTTGAATAAATTTTAATATCACATCAAACAAAAATTTAAAACTTTAAATTAATATAATTCTCTTTTTGGAACTCGGAGATGCACGTTCTTAGTATTATGATGTTCCTAAATTGAAACCCTATCAAACAAGATCCCATAACGGTAGATAATTAAGATCTTTTAAAATGAGCCCCACCTATATGACACATTTTTAAGGTTCAAATCGTTATGGGAAGTAACCGTTGAAAAATAGCAAACTCTATAATTTTGAAAAAGGGGATGGAAGCTGGAATTGACAAAATCACCTCATAAGGTGATTCGGTGAATTCGACCAATTTTGACTCAAAATAGGCTAGAATAAACTTCTAGGCAGAATTTTTAATTTCGCCCACTTTCTACACACAAACATAATTTTAATAATTGCGGTCAAAATTGGGGTGAAATCTATAGAATTTGATAGAAATTCTATATCAATATAGCCCCTTTAGAGTCTCAGTAGTACAACTAACAAGCTATCTTGCATTGTAATGCAATTATCCTTACACATTACTTTATAACCAGGTCTAAGGCAATTAATGGTTTGTGACACAAATTTTATCCAAACACATTTCTTCATACCATTTTTATTTGTATAATTCTCTCATCGGTCGTTTGGATGGACATAAATATTGAAGTAGAATAAACTCAATCGAATCATTTTTTGGCGAACACGAGCTTGCCAAAGTCCTCAAGGACAAACAATTTGATAAAGATATCTAACCTCGGTGAGAGAGTTTACGTGATGTAGGCAAGCTATGAAATGAAAACAGAAGAGAAGAAAGTCTCAATTGCATTTCATCGAATGGATTGATGTTAAAATAGAACTAGGGGTAAGACTATCTTTCACTAATGAGGTTTTAATCATGACCATTGATTGAATCTAATGGTTTCTAATTCAAAGGGGTAAAAACGTCCATCACTAACTCAAAAGCTAATCCAGACTGTCGAAGTATTTGGACGGATGAGGATGATGGATAAAATGGTCATTTCATAATCAAATCAAATGGTTAAATTGGTTGGTCGTCTTCAACCTTGAGCTGAGAGTTGGAAGTTCCAGAAGGATTGTATGGGATTTGGAATTCATTAGTCGAAATGTATTATCCAGCTGACATCCACATCGGATGGGTATGATAGTATAAATAGTTTGATTACCGGTGTATAGTAGTTAGCTAGAAAATTGTGATTTCTCTTTGAATAGATTGTGACACTATGTCTGAAGTTCTCTGCGATGAACTTGGAGAGCAACTGCTGTTCTTCTGTTGGATCTACTAGGTTTGAGTTTAATTCCTCACGATTCATGTAATTTTCTTACAGTTGTACTTTGATTTGAAGATAGTGAAGAAATTCTCCCACAATCTGTTTACTTCTAAGAGATCTGAATTTCACAGATCTGAGTTTGCTTAGACAATAGAATGACTCTGTCAATTTGGTATCAGAGCCCATAGGTTTGATTTCAATGTCTAACCTAGATTGATCAGAGTCTACTGCTGAACCATCAACAAAGGTGCAGTTGCTTCAATAGATATTAGCACAAATGCAGGAAGTCACTATGCAGTTGCAAGCTCTAAGAATGGAAAGACCTAGAATTCAGTCGGACCAAACAAATGCTATACCAATAGGAGGCTTATCTAGTCAACCCAGACCAAATTGATTAAGACATAATTATCAGGGTTGAAGGTTTCAAAATGATGGAAGTGGTTCCAATGGGAAGATGAATTCCACCCTGCAATAAATGTGCTAGGTATTCATCCCAATTCAAGTTATTTTAAACCAAAGCTAGAATTGCCTATTTTCTCTGGTCAATTGGATATAGATGAATTTTTGGATTGGTTAATCAAAGTAGAAAACTACTTTTCATGTATGGATGTTCAAGAGGAAATTAAGGTTAAACTGATTATTTGTAAATTGAAGAAAGGGGCTATTGCCTTGTGGTCACAGTTGCAAAATAATTGGTTGGCTTTGGGTAAGCATTCAATTATGTCATGGACAAGGATGAAGAAATTGTTGAGAGATATGTACCTTCCTAGTGACTATGAAGAAATTTTATTTAAAAAATTGCAACATTGTCAATAGGGAAATAGAACAACTGTTGAATACACAACTGAGTTTTAAAGATTGATGGTGCAAAATTATTTGAATGGTTTGACACATGAGCGACAAGAGAAGTTATCTGTGAAACCAATTCATTCAGTCAATGAGGCTTTTCGGCTAGCTACAAGAAATGAGGCATTAATGCTCCAAGTCTTTAAGTAGAATGACTTCTAACAGAAGATTTTATCAAGGGGAAAGTTCTCAATATAGTTTTTCAAGAAATAAAAATAGTTACCACCAGCCTGTTTAAGAAAGATTACCAGTTTCTAGAAAAGAAGTTGCCAAAACTGATGGTAAAGTTACTTTTTCTATTTATCCTACTAAACCATATTCTAAACCAGGTCCTGACAAATGTTGGAAATGTCAAAACCGTGGATATTTTTCCCATCAATGTCCATTAAGGAGAATGGATAACAACACTGGTACAAAGTTAGTAGCATGCAATTAGGTTATTCAAGAAGGAGAAGTTAATACTGAAGACATTACACCAACTGAAGAAGTGTATGGAGATGAAAGTGAGCAATATAAAGAAGAACACTCTACAATGTTGGTTCAAAAGTTGCTGTGTACCGCTAAAACAAATGATTCATCTCAAAGACATGCTATATTTTCTACCACAGATACAGTTAATGGAAAATCTGCGGAATAGTAATAGATGGTGGGTGTATTGAAAATATGACATCGAAGGCAGCTGTAGAAGAATTGCATCTTTCTATTCAAAGGCATCCAAACCCTTATTCTATTGGGTAGATCAAGAATGTGGGTGAAGTTAGGATTACAGAGCATTGTATGGTACCTCTTTCTATTGGGAAAACTTATGAAGTGGATATCTTGTGTGATGTAATTGATATGACATTATGTCATTTACTTCTTGGTAGACCATGGCAATTCGATAGTAATCCATGATGGACAAAAAAATACTTATAAGCTAATTCATAAAGGGATCACCATTACTTTCTGGCCACAACAAGAAAGACAAAAAACTGTTCAATTGGATGACTTTTCTTCTATGACTGCAAAAATTCCTAAGAATACAATTCCTTCATTGGGCAAAGTACAGAAGACTATGTTGTTAGTAAATATTTTGTCTATGAAATTGATCAAGTCATATTCATTTCTAATACTCTTATGCAAAAATGAAACTCTTCGAGCCAAATCAAGAAGACCAGATTTACCTGCAGCAGTTCAACAAGTACTTAAACAATTTAAGACAATTGCTGATGATGAGATTCCCTTGTCACTTCCACCTTTAAGAGATATACAACACCATATAGACTTACTTCCTGGATCAAATCTGCCATACCTGCCTCATTACATAATGAGTCCTGCTGAACACCATGAGTTGCAAAAATAGGTCAAGATATGCTTGATAGAGGATTAATCAAGGAAAGTCTAAGCCCTGTTGCTGTTCCTACCTTATTGGTGCCAAAGAAGGATGGAAGTTGGAGAATGCGCATGGACAATAGGGCAATAAATAAGATTACTATAAGGTGTAGTTTTCCTATACCTCGTTTGGATGATATGTTAGATATGTTGGTAAGTTCAAAGGTCTTTTCCAAGATAGATTTGAGGAGTGGGTATCATCAGATTCGAATGAAGCCTAAGGGATGAGACGAAGACAACATTTAAAACCAGGGAGGATTATATGAATGGCATGAAATGCCATTTGGATTGTCTAATGCCCCTTCTACTTTTATGAGGCTAATGACTCATGTACTTAAACCATTTCTAGGAAAGTTTGTATGTGTTTACTTCGATGATATTCTTATATATATCATGGATCAATAGCAACATCTTGTTCATCTCAAATATGTGTTGGAAGTGTTAGACCAAAATAGTCTGTATGACTCTCAAGAAGTGTTCCTTTCTTACAAACCGATTATTGTTTTTAGGGTATGTAGTTAGTGCTAAAGGAATACAAGTTGTTCAAGACAAAATAAAAGCTATCAAGGACTGGCTTGTACCTAAAAATGTGTGTGAAGTAAGAAGTTTCCATGAACTGGCAACATTTTACAGAAGATTCATGAAAGGTTTCTGTTCTATTACAAGACCTCTTATAGATTGTTTAAAAATAAATAAATTTGTGTGGGAAGACAAGACTCAACAAAGTTTTAAAATGCTCAAAGAAAAGCTTAGTTCTGCACCAACATTATCCCTGCCAGACTTTACCAAGGTTTTCGAGGTGTAGTGTGATGCATCAGCCTTGGGTATTGGTACTGTACTGTCACAAGAGGGGAGACCTATAGCCTATTATAGTGCCAAATTAAATGAAAATAAAAGAAAATGGTCTGCATAAAAATTGGAATTGTATGCATAGGTTCAGACTCTTAAACATTGGAGACACTATTTGGTTTTTAAGGAATTTGTGCAACATACAGACCATGATGCTTTAAAGTATCTTCATGAACAAACAAAGTTAGACAGACTTCACGTTTGATGGATAAGTGAATTACAGGATTTTACTTTCACAACTAAGCATAGATCTGGTGTATTAAATAAAGCTGCAGATGCTTTGAGTAGAAGGTACAATTTACTTTCTATTTTAGCAAATAAGATTTTCAGTTTTGAATGTTTAAAAACACAATACCAACAAGATAGTTATTTTGGAAAATTTTGGGCACTCAACACAAAATAGTCCAAACCATATCTCGAATTCCATATTCTGGATGGTTATCTATATAAAGGAAATAAACTGTGTATTCCAGTAGGATCAATGAGAATGCAAATAATTCAGGAAATGCATGCAGGAGGTTTAGGTCGTCATTTTGGAAGAGATAAAACTATGCTAGCTTTATGTTCCAGGTATTTTTGGCTGCATCTTAAAAGGGATGTAGAGCAGTTCCTTCATAAGTGTACAAGTTGTCTGATAAATAAGGGAGGATCCACTAATGCAGGTTTATACCAACCTTTACCAATTCCAACACAACCCTGGACTGATCTAAGTATGGATTTTATTTTGGGATTGCCTTGAACTCAAAAAGGAAATGATTCGATATATGTGGTGGTGGGTAGATTTTCAAAAAATGTCTCATTTTATGCCCAGTAAAAGAACTATTGATGCGGTTCATATGGCTATGTTATTCTACAGGGAAATTGTTAGATTACATTGGGTTCCTACCACTATTACATCAAATCGAGATAGTCGGTTTCTAAATCTATTTTGGCAAACATTGTGGAAAAGATTAGGAACTAAACTTCAATTTAGCAGTACTTGCCACCTACAGACTGATGGGCAAACTGAAGTGACTAGCAAGACTTTAGGTAATCTACTAAGATGTTTATGTGGACAGCCTCCGAAACAGTGAGATATTAGTATTCCTCAAGCAGAGTTCACTTATAATGCAGCCACTCACATAGCTACTAGCCGTACACCATTTGAAGTTTTGTGTGGGAGAAATCCTCACCATGTCATTGACTTGGTACATTTGCCGAGACAGCCAGGGGAGCATTCAAAGGTGATATCAACTCTTGAAATGATGCAGAACATTCACCAGTCTGTTCATGAAAGATTACAACATACCAATACAAAGTATAAAGAATAGGCTGACAAGCATCGTCATTATGTTAAATTGGAAGAAGGGGATCTTATTATGGTGCATCTAAGCAAAGGAAGAGTTCCAGCCCATTCTGGTCATAAATTCAGTCAATAGAAAATTTGTCCTTGATGTATTCTTCACAAGATTGGTGAAAATGCTTTTGTGGTTGACATTCCATCTGATTTAGCTATTTCGTCAACCTTCAATATTAAGGATCTTACCCTCTATAAAGGAGACATGGGTACTACTACTACACTCAACAACTGAAGCTCGAGGTTGAGCTTGGCTAAGCAGGAGGGCTTTGATGTAGGCAAGCTATGAAATGAAAATAGAAGAGAAGAAAGTCTCACTGGCATTTCATCGAATGGATTGATGTAAAAATAAAACTAGGGGTAAAACTGTCTTTCATTAATGAGGTTTTAATCATGAATGTTGATTGAATCAGATGGTTTCTAATTCAAAGGGGTAAAAACATCCATCACTAACTCAAAAGCTAATTGGGACTGTCGAAGTATTTGGGACGTTTGAGGATGATGGATAAACTGGTCATTTCATAATCAGATCATACGGTTAAATTGGTTGTTCGTCTTCAACCTTCGGCTGAGAGTTGGAAGTTCAAGAAGGATTGTGTGTGATTTGGAATTCATTAGTTGAAATGTATTATCCAACTGGCATCCACGTCATATGGGTATGATAGTATAAATAGTTTGATTACTGGCGTATAGTAGTTAGTTAGAAAATTGTGATTTCTCTTTGAATAGATTGTAACATGGTCTAAATTTCTCTGCGGACAACTTGGAGACCAGCTGCTCCTGTTCTGTTGGATCTACGAGGTTTGAGTTTAATTCCTCGTGATTCATGTAATTTCCTTCCAATTGTACTTTGATTTGAAGATAGTGAAAAAATTCTCTCAAAATCTATTTACTTCTGAGAGATCCGAATTTCACGGATCTGAGTTTGCTTAGACAATAGAACGACTCTGTCATTACGCCTGTCTTAGAAGCAATATAGGCAACAGCTCCAGGTAATTGCCCACGGTGAAGCCCGGTTATGGATGAAATGTTGATTACCGATCCTTTTATATTTGCATCACGCATCCGACTGCAGACAGACTTGGATACTAACCATGATCCTATTAGATTGGTTTTGAGAACATGATGCCATTCTTCTTCAGGTAAATCTAGTGGAGAATGCACTCTCCCTGGTACATAATCGCAGATTGAAGTAAGTTCCCCATGTTTTAAATGGGAGCCAAAAACAGAATAAATTACAGGGCGAATAATTGACCAAGGACGACTTCTCCGTATCATTGGAAGATGGAAAAAGAAACAAAACATTCAAATAACAGCTTCACATTAATATTATTTACACGTTTACATGTCTTAGTGGTCCCTGATATCATCTTTACTATGAATAATTGCTTTGTATGATCTAGGTATGTAATTAGGCAATTGCCAATTATAAAAAGTAAATTGAGAGATACTCAGATAGTGGTGGCTTTGCTTTTTTAGTGTTAAAAACAGACTTTTTAGCAAATACTCCCTCCGTCCTATATTAATAGCTCCATTTCTAATTTTATCTATCGTGAGTCTTACGTAAGTATTCTATATGGTCTTGGCTACGCCACCATCCCGCACCTCCAATCCCTAGAGACTATTGTAGAGAGATGGTCTTTTGGGGCTGGAGAGTCAATTTCCTGACCGAACTGGGGCATGAGGAGTAGCAGTCGTTCGGGAGGAGTAAGTCGCCGGAGATGTAGCAGGAGGAGGTGGTGGAGTCGTTGCAGCTTCCATTGTAATCTCAGGAGGCAGTCATGCTTGTGTAGGAGGAGGTGGTGGAGTCGTTGCAGCTTCCGTTGGAATCTTAGGAGGAGGAGCTCGACAAGACCAAGAGATATCAGACTTTGTCAACGGGGGGGGGGGGGGGGGGGTACAGAGGCTGGAGCTGCTCGTTATAAAAGAGCTCATCCCTATTCCCTAATAGCAGCAAAAAGAAATGTGCGTTCAAATATCTTGATAAATTGCAAAAAGAAATGTATAGAATGGTAGCCACACCCAAATTTCTATCAGTGAGCATAGCTCCAGAGCCAAACTGAACTCTCAACAGTGGCAAGCCAAGCTCTGTGGCCAAAAACTGGTCGCTAATGGAGCCCGATACCAAAAACTAGCCACAATCTAAGCCCTGTGGTCAACAACTAGCTTGCAGCCAGTCGCAATCTGCTCTGCGGCTAGAAACAGGCTGCGCGTAGAGCTCCGTGGCAACCGCGAGCAAAGCTTTGCAACTTCCGTGAGCAGAGCTCTGCAGCCAGTCTTTTGTCCATAGAGTAGTCGCTGCTCGAGGCAAGTGAGCAGAGCTTGGCACCCAAGAACCTAGCAATGGAGCTCTAATCTGGCCGCGAGCAGAGAGCTCCGTGGCCAACTAGCAGCTAGGCTCCTCATCGGCGACTTGGCCTGCATCCTCGTCGGGGATTGCCCACATCCTCTTTCAGCGCTGAGAAGAACCCAGCTTCTTCTCCATTCCCGAAAATACGACCCCCAAATGAAAAAGTGGGAGATCGACGTGAAGCTACATAAAAGAGAGAACGGGAAGAGTGATAAGATTTTAAGACGCGTTTTAAAGCATCTAACTATTTAGATTTAGAGCAATTAATATAGAATAAGAATTTTTTTCTATTGGAGCTATTAAAACAGGACGGAGGGAGTATATTATGTTTAGCTTGTTAGCCCTAGCTGAAACCGGTAATAGCCAGATTTAATTATGTAGCACAAAAATCTTCCTACAACTTTGTACGCTATTTAGGCTTTTTTTATTAGTAACCTAGTCAATTTTTAATTATGATTAAATTGATTGTGGTAATGTGGATTTTAACACTACAAGCAGAGCTCCGCGGCCAAAAACTAGCTGCTAACAGAGCCCGAGGCTAAAAACTGGCCAAAATTTGATCTCCGTGGCCAACAACTAGCCACTAGAAGAGCTCGCGGCCAGCCGATCACAATTTGCTCCGCTGCTAGATATAGGCAACACGTAGAGCTCCGTGGCTGCCGCGAGTGAAGAGTGGCCGGACCAGCAAAAGCACGGTGGGATGAGGATGGCACACCAATAAAAAATCAGCTTTTTAATTTAATCTTTAACAATCATGCATAAGAAACACAAATTGGATCAATAGTGTACTGACCCGGGAGTTCTAGCCCTTGCACACCCTTGAAGAGATCAGCCTGCACACACCAATCTCAAGAATAACAAGCAATGGAAAGGGGATTACCTCTATGTGTTTATCCCTTTCAAACCGAAGCTTTTGGATTGAAGAAATCTCAGCAAGATCAGTCCCTTGAATCAGCCACCACATTCCAGCCAAGGAGGAGAGGTTTCTCCCATAAACAGCCCAGCAAAGAGATCAAGGGGAGGGGAGAAGGTGGGGCAGCCAGCAGCTTTTCGCAAGCTATGAGCAGGCCACACCAATTGGGAGAGGAGGGGGCGGCTAGACTGGGAGATAGGAGACAAGAGGGGGGCGACCCACACTTAGGGCTGTTTCCTCTCTTTCTCTCCCTTAAATACCCTCCCACTTTCCTATCTTAAGCATGCCTTTAAGTGGGCTATTCATGTTGGGCTTCCTTGCTATATTTTTTTCGGTTTCTCTTGAGGTTCATACACAATGGCATTGGGCTTTGTCTCTCATAGCCTGTGGAGGCCTAGACCCTCTGCACACGCCAAGCCCAAGATAGGGTCGACCCCTCGCTAACCACAGGTCTCACCCTCGACACATAATTCATGCATCTAAGCCCCACAACATGTTAATGCATGACCTAGTTGAATGCCTAGTGTGCGTATGTGATGTCGATGGGTCCCAATTGAATTAGTATAACAATGGCACATGTGGGGTCGAACGACTACCCCACACCACCCTTGGACGTTGTGCCCCGTACCGGTTCACTCGGACTGTGACAACGTTGGACCAAACCGGGCCCGATCCCATACGATGGTCCAACATCCCCCACTATGGGTGAAGGGCTCAAATGGTCCAACAACAACTTGTGCTAGGCCTGTTGAAGACCAATGCTATGAGCGTGTTTAGAAAATAGATCCGTCGTTAAGGCCTTAGTGAATGGATCAACCAATATCTCAGTAGTAGGAAGATGGCTCACAATCACTTTTCCTCTCTATAGCATGCAGAAGATGTAATAGTAATGCACCTCAATGTGCTTACCCCTGGCACTGATCTTCCTATTCTTAAGTGTTGACACTGTTGCCAGATTATCACAATACATCTGCACAGGAGCATTAGTACAACCTTCTAGCCCCAATCTTGCTAGAAACTCCTTTATCCATACTGCCTAAGAAGCTGCAATATTGGAGGATCCCACCAAAGCACCTTCTACTTCTAATAGGATGCATAAAACTCAGCTTCCATCGTAGACTTAGAAACACTCTTTTGTTTCTTGCTTTCCCACAATATAGCATCGCCTCTAAACATGAAGGCATAACCGACAGTGGATTTCCTATCATCTGGATCTTTTGCATAGTCTGAATCACTATATCCAGCTAATGATAGACTTTTCACATAATAGGTGAGTTTTAAACTCTTAGACCCAAATAGGTACCGATATTCCCTCTTCACCACTTGCTAGTGCTGAAGACCAAGGTCTGCTTAGTAACAGCTTAACAAGCTTATCACAAAACTCAAATTAGGCCGTGTACAGGTCATGGTATACATCTAGCTGCCAATAGCCTATGCATATGGCACTGACTCTATCCGAAGTCGGTCTTCCTTAGTCTGAGGAGCCATTCTCTTAGACAACACTGTACCATTGTAAATAGGGGACTTGATGGTTTTCCAACCAATGACAATGAAGCAATTGAGAACACTTTCTATGTATGACTCTTGAGATATACTAAGCTTCTTAACCTTTCTATCTCTATCAATTTTAATGCCGAGGATGTAGGATGCCTCACCCATGTCTTTCATCTCAAACTGGGTTTTGAGCCATTCCTTTAAACTGACTATCATACTTAGGTCATTCTCCATCAAGAGTATGTTGTCTACATAGAATGACAACATCATATACCTAGCCCCATCCTGGAAGGTATAAACACAATGACCGTGTTCGTTCACTATGAACCCATATTAATCACCTTGTGAAAAGTGAAGTACCATTGCCTCGGAGATTGTTTAAGGCCATGCAATGATCATATGAGCTTGCACACCTTGTGTTCCTCTCCAGAAACTATGAAACCCTTAGGTTGTTCCATGTAAATCTCCTCCTCTAAATCTCCATTTAGGAATGCAGTCTTTGCATCCATTTGGTGTAGCTCTAAATCATAGTAAGCAACGCATACTAAGAGACATCTAATCAAGTCAAATCTTGACACCGGTGAGTACGTCTATTTAAAGTCCATTCCATGGGCTTGTGTGAACCCTTTGGCCATTAATCTCGCTTTGTACTTATCTATAGACCCATCAGCTTTAAACTTCTTTTTGAAGATTCATTTACACTCAATGGGCTTCTGCCTTTCAGGTTGATCCACTATCTCCCAGACCTTATTCTTTAGGATAAAGTTCATCTCTTCCTGAATAGCAACCCGCCATTCTTGAGCATCTAGAAGACTTAAAGCTTGCTCAAGGGTAATCGGTTTATCTAACGTGACATTGTCCTCCCCTAGTATTGTATAGAAGTCCCTCAATGGTGTTGAAGGTCTTCTTTCCCTCAATGCCCTCGGTTCTTCGTGTTGATCTAATCCAATTACTTCCTCTGGGGAAGTGCTAGGACCTGCCTCTTTAACCACCTCGAATAAATTAACTCTTTTGTTAGGTATTCTAGGGTTTAATTCTTCCTCTAAGAAATAAACATCTCTAGACTCAATTATCCCCACAGTCCCATCCGTGTGGTGAACCATGAATCAATACCCCTTTGAGTGGTCACAGTTACCAATAAAGATGCACTTTATGGTCTTGGGGTCTAGCTTTGACCTAAGCCAGTCAGGCACCTTTATATGCGCCCTAGACCCCTACACTCTAAGATGCCCCCACACTCTATGCTAGTCGGGAACCTTTACGTGTGCCCTATGCTGGTAATTTGGACTACCTTTGTTGGTTTGCAATTTAGGATGTACACGGCAGTGTCTAAAGCCTTGACCTAGAAGTTGGTTCCTAACTCAGAGTGATTTAACATGGACCTAACCTTGTAAATAAGCGTCCTATTATGCCTTTCTGCCACTCCATTTTGTTGTCGAGTGTACGGTAGGGTGTACTGATAAACTATTCCTAATCAATACAATAGTCTTTAAACAAGTCAGAGGTGTACTCACCACCCTTGTTAGTCCTCATGATTTTTACTTTCATGCTTGAGTCTCTACCTCAGCTTTAAATTCTTTGAATTTATCTAAGGCACTAGACTTCCTGTTTATTAAATACAGGCACTCATATCTTGAATAGTCATCTATGAATGTAATGAAATACATCATCCATCTATGGGTCTAAACATTAAGAGGCCCATATATGTCAGAATGCACCACACTTAACACACACGAAGGTCTTTGGATATTTTGGGTAATAGCCTAGCATTCGACATCCTATTTAGCTTATCTACATCAACATAACACAAATGCATATGTCATAGTAGGACATTATCCACATACATTACAATATACTCAGAAGCACTTATTTCAGTAAATTTAGAAGAGTTCATTACATCTAGACAATATAAGCCATCAACTAAAGAAGCAGCAAATAAAGCAGCCCCACCCTTGCCCACAGTGGCCTTACTTCCCTTCCACCTAACCTAAAACCCCTTCTTAGTCAGAACAGAGATTGAGATCATGTTCCTCTTGATGGAGGGAGCAAAAAGTACATCAATCAGGACTAGGGTTGACCCATCCTTCATGGGAATTGTCATAGGCACAGGTCTTTGCCTAGCATCCACACCTGTGATGGCCTGACTGCAGCCAACAGCCTACTCTCATGAACTTCCCTCTTGTATGCGCAAGGGAAACAAGCAACCAGCCAACACATCCATCTCTGGCGCAAAGGGGCTCCTCCCAATACTATGAAAACACAGTCTGTTGGTTACAAAGGCAAGGAGAGGGCCGGGGCTGACAAGCCAAGTCAGTACACAGAGCACTCTCTGGTTTGTCCTCAGCAATTCTCTGTCAGCCATGGCCTCCCCATCCTCTCTCTATATATAGAATCAGCACTGCTGGTCCTTATTGCACTAGGAGTGCAATCCCAGCCCAAGTATATAGAGTCCCTCCCTATCCCAACTCTCCCAGCTGAGTGGGGTGTCCCAACACAAATCAGGAAACCTGTGAGGAATCCGTTTTCTCCTAGGAGTCCAGTGCCCTGCTGCCTCTAGAGTCCATCCATCTAGGGAAACCTGTGCATCCTCTCCTATCCGTACTAGGAGTCGGGCTATGTTGCCTCCTTGTGTCCTAGCACCCCTAGGAGTCCATCCCTAAAGGGTTGTGGTGCCCAGCATGCCACTTAGAGTTCTGCCTACAGGGACTCTGCCTCAACCTGGTCCACAAGGCGAGTGCGCATCCAAAACCGCTCTCACGCTGCTCCAAGCATCCATCTGTGCCCAAGCTAACTTGGCTATCCGCTACCAAGTATAGGGAGTAGCCGCCGCCTTGTCTATACGAAAAGTGGAGGGGCTAATAGGCGTCTCCCAACCAATCAGCTCGACGTCCTCGTCGAGGCTAAGTATTCACAAACCTTTTCTTCAAACTGCCATAAGGCGACGTCTCGCTCCTAGCTGTTTTCCAACTCCGGAAGACCCTTCCACTTAACTAAGTAAAAGATCCACCTATTCTTCTTGCTCATCCCTTCGACTCTCCTGTCAAGGATAGTGTCAACCTCCTTTTTGAAAGAGGTTCTTATTGTAGGCGGGGCTCTCTTCGCAGTACCTCTGCTGGAATCTTCTAAGTCTGAATGAAACAGCTTAAGGAAACTAATATGGAAAATAGGGTGAAGCTTGAAGCATTCAGGCAACTCGAGTTGGTATGCTAGCTGACAACCTCATCGCTTTACCTCAAAGGTACCATCATACTGCTGTATCAACCCTTTGTGCACGTCTTTCCTTCACTGCTTCTTCCAAAGTTGGGAGTAAGTTTCAACATAACTTTGTCCCCAACCTGAAACTCAAGAGGTCTCCGATCTTTGTTCGCATACTTCTTCATCCTCTTGACTGCCTCAGCCAAGCAGTCACGCACTTCCTCCATTCTCTCAGTCCGCACTCTTGCCAGGCGATAGGCAATGGGACACCTGCCTCCTGTCCGCTGCAAAGCCACATCCGCTGGCATAAGAGGTTGCTGGCCTGTGGCCAATTCAAAGGGACTGCTACCTATGGCTGAACTCGTGTGTAGGTTATAGCAAAAATGTGCGACCACTAGCAAGTCAACCCAGTTTTTCTGGTTTGCTGTGACAAAGTGGCATAGATACTCCTCCAAGATAACATTCACTCGCTTCATCTACCCATCTATCTGAGGGTGATTGTTGGTCGAAAAGTTAAGCTGAGTGCCTAACATCTCGAACAGCAGAGTCCAAAATCTGCATGTGAAGCGAGTATCTCTATCGCTTACAATATCCGTTGGCAGTCCCCAATACTTGACAACGTTCCGGAAGAACAAGTCTGCGGCCGTCTCAGCGCTGCATGTTTTGGGGGCTACTATGAATGTCCCATACTTGGAGAAGCGGTCTACTACCACCATAATCGATCCAAATCCCTACACAATCTGCAAACTAGTTATAAAATCCATGGACAAGCTAACCCATGGTCGGTCTAGGATGGGAAGGGGCTGCAACATGCCTACTTCCTTCTGCCTATCCGTGGCCTACCGTATCTGTTCCAACATAGCCCCTGCAATCTGCACCACTGTTGCCATCGTTGCCTCTGGATCTGTTCGTCGGCTGAGAGCATCAGCCACAACGTTAGCCTGGCCTGGCTTATACTCCAACACGAAATCGAACTCAACCAAGAATTCCTGCCAACGTGCCTGCTTGGGAGAAAGTTTCTTTTACATAGTAAAGTAGCTCGTGGCTACATTGTCTGTCTGGACAAGGAACTCTGCTCCCAGCAAGTAATGCCTCCAAGTTCTAAGGCAATGGACAACTGCAATCATCTCCTTCTCGTGGACTGAATACCTCTGTTCGGTCTCGTTGAGCTTGTGGCTCTCATATGCAACAAGGTGATTGGATTGGATCAGCATACCTCCAATCACTTGATTAGAAACGTCAGTTTGCACCTCAAAGGGTGTATTAAACTCTAGAAGTTTGAGCACAGGCTCAGAGGATATGGCATCCTTTAGCCGTTCAAATGCTGCCTGGCACACCCTCAGCCCAGCACCAAGGTCTGTCTTTCTTCAGAAGGTCGGTCAGCATTGCTACTTTCTTCGAGTAATTCCTGATGAATCTCCGATAGTAGTTGGCGAATCCTAAGAAAGATCTCAGCTATGTCACCTTAGTTGTGACTGGCCACTCTGCAATGGTCCTGAGCTTCCGCCCATCCATCCTTACTCTTCCCTCCGCTATGCAATGCCCAAGGAATTCGATCTCTATTTGTACAAAGTGGAACTTCTTGAGCTTCAGAAACAACTTGTGCTCCCTTAGCCTTTCCAGCACAATCCTAAGATGACCAACGTGCTCATCCAAGGACGCGCTATATAACACAATGTCATCAAGGTAGACGACTACAAACCGGTCCAAGTAGGGTTTGGAAACATCATTCATCAGTGTGCAAAAAGGTGGCTAGTACATTCGTCAAGTTGAAGGGCATAACCAGAAACTCAAACAACCCATAGCATGTCACTATCGCTGTCTTTGCCTCATCGCCCATGGCAATGCGTACCTGCCAATAACCCGACCTGAGATCCAACTTGGTGAAATAGGAAGCCTCCACCAAGCAGTCGAACAAGTCAGCCACAAGAGGGACTGGATACTTGTTCTTCACAGTAATCTGATTCAGTGCTCGATAATCCACACGTAAACATAAGGAACCATCCTGCTTCCATTGAAAGAGGATAGGGGCTCCAAAGGGAGCCTTAGATGGTCTGATAAAGCCCGCGTTCAACAGCTCGTCAAGCTGCTTCCTGAGTTCTACTAACTCTGGTGGAGCCATGCGATAAGGAGCTCGAGCTGGAGGACGACCCCTTGGCATCAACTAAATAGGCTGATCCACAGCACGTTGTGGTGGGAAGGTTTGCGGCAACTCGGGTGGCATCACATCCGCAAACTTGCTCAGCAACTTCTCCACCTTCTCTAGAACGTCTATGGTTGTGTTCTCAGCTTCCACCATCATGACCAAGTAGGTTTTATGGACCTGTTCAAGGCCTTTCTTCAGCTAAAGTGCAGACACAACCTGCACCTCTGTCTCGCCCTTATTCTCAGCAACAAAGCAAGGGATCCTCTCGTCGCCAATGAGGATACCCTAAGGTGTGGCATCACAGACACCCTAGCCAATCTCATGAAGTTTAACCTAAGGATCAACTCGAAGTCATCCAAGGGAACAATGGTGAAGTTAACTCTGCCCATCCAATCACCAATCCACGCAAGCAGGTCATGGACAACACCTAGGACAGGGGTTGCCTCTGAGTTCACTGCTTTATCCGGGCTTGAGCCTTCTCCATCTTCAGACCCCAAGCTTTCATGCACTTCTTTGCTAGGAAGTTGTGAGAAGCACCTGTGTCAACCAACGCTCACACTGGCTCTTTGTCCAGAATAGCCTCAATGTATATCAGCCTACCATGATCTGATTTCTCCTTTCTGATAGCGCTCACAATCTGCATGGGGTGAATGGGAAGTGACCTCCTCTTCCAAAGAAGAGTCGTTCTCCACAACAACAACATTTAGCTTCTCCCTCTTTGGGCACTCCTTGGCGCGGTGAGGGCCTAGGCAGATGGAGCAAGCTATCCCCTTGGATTTGTTGGGTTCAGCCTGCTCACTATGCTTCCCCTTAAACTCGTTCCTGCGTGCCTCACCGTTTTACTTGCGAACGCCACTAGAGGAAGAAGGCCCTTTATCACATTTCTGCATGGTTGGTTCGGACATGTAGTCAACCAACCTTTCAGCGGCTGTGATGGCTGATGGGAGGTCTCGTACGTTCTTTCTTCTCAACTCATTCTGCACCCAATTTTGGAGACCGGTCAGGAAGTTGAACAACTTGTCCTCCTCTGTCATGTGCTTGATGTCTAAGAGGAGGGACTGAAATTGTTTCACATACTCCCTGACCGTCCCTGTCCGCCTCAACTTCCTAAGAGAGTCTCGTGCAACCCATGCCATGTTCATGGGGAGGAATTGCTCCTTGAGTTCCTTCTTCATCATCACCCAGGTCAGGATAGGGGGACGCCCAGCAGCAGCGTCGTCTTCGAGCCTGGTTAGCCACCAAAGCTTGGCATCTTCTGAGAGGTACAATCTCGTCGCCATAACCTTCTCTTCTTCTGGGGTATGGGTGATCGCAAAAAACTGCTCCATATCTGAAACGAAGTTGTCGATATCCTTAGCACTCTGTGAGCCAGAGTAGGATTTCGGTTCAGGCACCTTCGCTTTCTTCATGGACTACCCCGTCTTGGATCTAGGTTCCACCTCTGTCATTGCAGGGGCCAAGTTCAAAATAGCCCACTCAAGCAACGCTATTTTGTCTGTCAACTCTTGAATCTTCCCTTCAGTTTCGGCCCTCAAATCTGGCAACTTATCCTTCAAGTAGTCCGTAGTGGCTGCCATGTCCGTAGCCAGCGAACTGAATCAGGCAGCACCCCTTGCGGAAGTTCCTTCGCCTGACTCATCATCATAGGTGTTAATCACTACCAAGGAGAGATGTTGGTCGAAGGCACCAATGCGATCCTGGACAGATCGCAGCGAGGCAAGGACTTCTGCCAGCATCCCATTTGCCGTCCTCAATGCATTATACTTCGCCTCTACATCTGTAAGGTGCTGCAGCATGGAGCCTATCATGGTGATACGTCATCTGTCTACAACCAGCAAGGAAAACCCAGATCCTTGCTCGCCAAATCCCCTTTAAACATACCTAGTTCGTCGGGATCCCGACAATGGAACCAACTATCACAATTAGGACTAGGGTTGACCCATTCTTCATGGGAATTGTCATAGGCATAGATCTTTGCCTAACGTCCACACCCGTGATGGCCTGACTGCAGCCAACAGCCTACTCTCGCGACCTTCCCTCTTGTATGCGCAAGGGAAACAAGCAACTAGCCAACACAACCATCTCTGGCACAAAGGGGCTCCTCCCAATGCTATGAAAACACAGTTTGTTGGTTACAAAGGCAAGGAGAGGGCCGGGGCTGACAAGCCAAGTCACTCCGTAGAGCACTCTCTGGTTCGTCCTCAACAATTCTCTGTCAGCCATGGCTGCCCCATCCTGTCCCTATATATAGACTTAGTATTACTGGTCCTTATCGCACTAGGAGTACAATCCTAGCCCAAGTATACAAAGTCCCTCCTTGTCCCAACTCTCCCAGCCCAATGGGGCGTCCCAACACAAATTAGGAAACCTATGAGGAATCTATCTTCGCCTAGGAGTCTAGTGCCCTGCTGCCTCTAGAGTTCATCTGTCCAGGGAAACATGTGCATCCTCTCCTATCCACACTAGGAGTTAGGCTGTGCTGCCTCCCTGTGTCTTAGCACCCCTAGGAGTCTGTCCCTAAGGGGTTGTGGTGCCCAGCATGCCACTTAGAGTCCTGCTCGCACAGGGACTCTGCCTCAGCTTGGTCCACAAGGCGAGTGCGCATCCGAAACTGCTCCCACGTTGCTCCAAGCATCCATCTATGCCTGAGGGGCTGCTTAGGCTGTCCGTTGCCCAAGCTAACTTGGCTCTCCGCTGCAAAGTATAGGGGGTAGCCACCCCCTTGTCTATGAAAAAAGTGGAGTGGCTAACAGGAATCCCCTAGGGCTATTTTGGTCTTTTCACCCTTAAATACATGCCAAAAATTTTATACAACTTATCAAAGATTATTCAAATAAGTGAACAACAATTCTGGACAAAAAAATTATAAGCACACAATCAGCATGTGTGAATTGACAAAAATGCCCCTAGGGCTAAAATGGTCAATTCACACCCTTATAATTCACAAAATTAATTTATTTTAATAAAAAATAAATTAATTAACTCTTGCTAACCACTAAGAGGGTGTGTGCCCAGAACATGATCAGAGAATTAATTGTGCAAAAAGTTCAAGGCCAAATTGACTATTTTGCCCCTATATGCATACAAACATGCAATCTTCAATTAAACTCAAAATCACATCAATTCCAGCATGTAAATCAATAAAAAATAGTCTAATATATATCTAATTTGAACTTAAAATAAACGCCCTATGATTGGATCTAGTAGATTAATCAATTTCATCAAATTCCCAATCAAGTATACAAAACCTAGATCATGTAAATCAAAATCGATTTTTTATTAGATCAGCCGCCAACGGCCCCAACCTAGGCTCTAATACCACTAAAGAGTGGCCGGACCAGCGGAAGCAAGGTGGGATAGGGGTGGGACACTAATAAAAAATTAGCCTTTTGATTTAATCTACAACAATCTTACATAAACCTCTAATCAATTAGCAATAAATCATATCCAATAAAAAAGCCATGCATATAAGAAACACAAATTGGATCAATAGCGTACTGACTTGGGCATTCCAGCCCTTGCACGCCCTTAAAGAGATCAGCCCGCACACACCAATCTCAAGAACAACAAGCAATAGAAAGGGGATTACCTCTTTATGTTGATCCCTCTCAAACCTCTCTTGGACTGAAGAAATCTCAGCAAGATCAGTTCCTTGAATCAGCCACCACGTTCCAGCCAAAGAGGAGAGGCTTCTCCCTTAATCAGCCCACCAAAGAGATCAAGGAGAGGGGAGATAGTGGGGCGGCCAGCAGCTTTTCCCAAGCTATGAGCAGGCCGCACCAATTGAGAGAGGAAGGGGCAACTAGATTGGGAGAGAGGAGACAAAAGGGGGGCAAGCCACACTTAGGGCTGTCTCCTCTCTTTCTCTCCCTTAAATACCCTCCCACTTTCCTATCTTAAGCGGGCCTTTAAATGGGCTATTCATGTTGGACTTCCTTGCTATATTTCTTCTGGTTTCTCTTGAGGTTCATGCACAACAGGAGCGGGCTCTATCTCTCAGAGCTCGAGGATGCCTTGACACCATATACAAGGCTAAGCCCAAGATAGGGTCAACCCCTCACTAATTATGGATACCACCCTTGACACATAATTTGCGCATTTGGAGTCCACAATATATTAATCCATGACGTAGTCGAATGCCTAGTATGTGTATTTGACAATGCAAGTCCCAATTAAATTAATGTAACGATGATATATATGAGGTTGGCACGACTGCCCCTACCACCCTTTGACCCCATAACCCATACCGGTTCGTGACAATGTTGAACTAAACTAAGCTCGAGCCCATACCATGGCCCAACAGCAACTATATCTCCTCAGCCGCCGTGAGCAAAGCTCCATAGCCCAATTCTTGGCCATTGAGTTGTCTCTGCTTGGGGCTAGTGAGCAGAGCTGAGCGCCCATAAAATTAGCCATAGAGCTGTCTCTAATCTAGCCATAGCTCCGTGGTCAGCGACTCGCTGGGCTCGCCTCTGGACGCAGTATATAATAAAAAAAGAAAAAAGTGGAGAGAAGAAGTGGTCGCCAGTGCTGCCGCTTGAGTTATCGACGGAGTTTCAGAAAAAAGGGTAAGGCTCATATATTTTAAGAAAAGTAGAGTTGAAAGAAACAGTTTATTGGGCATATTCTCGTTTCTTATTTTATTCCTGGGCAAGTTATTTCATTCCTACACAGAAATTTTGACAAAAACACAAATAAGCAAAATACGATCAACCCACCTCGAATCCCCGCATTGTTAATCAAGGCATCGATCCTACCTAAAGCAGCCCAAGCGTTGTGCACCGAGGCATCAGTGGCAGCTCCCCCTGCAGTCACGTCAAGATAAATCATGCGAACGATAGCTATCTTGCCCTCGGAAAGTTTCGTCCCAGACCACGACAAAGACGAAGAAGGAGAAGATGAATCATGCAGACGTTCAATTTCGTCGCATAGACACATGAGGCGGTCGGTCCTCCGAGCCGCGGCGACGATCTTGCAACCGGCCTTGGCGAGATCCAAGCAGAGTTCTCGCCCAATGCCGGAAGAAGCTCCCGTCACCATCACAACCTTCCCCTCTAGCCTCTTCTATGGTCGTTGCATGTGACCACCATCCCCCACCTCAGTCCTCCCCTGCTGTCTCTCTGTGTCTTTATTTCGGAGGACAAAGATGGCACTGGAATTTGGATGTGAAGAGCGCGTAGAAGATGATGATTAATAACGGAGCAAGGGGCCGTAAACAATAAATGGGCTAGCAGAGTTTGTCAACCCATGTTTTAACCAGTCCACCCCGCTATACACATATCGCATATATCCGTTAAAATAGGTGGGCAGGCTAAAAAAAAGGGTGAAAAACTTCCCACCTGCATCTGTATCAATGATAGTCGGCCTTGTTGGTAGGCTGACACTCATGGCACTGTCATCACAGTCAATTGTACTTTCGTTTTTGCCACACTACTCTCTTCTCTGTGTTTTTTTTCCACCCACCCTTACTCTTAACTCTTTTGTAATGGTGAAAACGACTCCGGGGCTGGTCTTCATTGGCTGGAATTGGAGAAGCCAAAGATCGGCTTGATTTAGCTACTAATCGTAGGTTTACCTTTGGCTGCAACATAGCGGAATAAAATTTTTATCATCTCTATCTGTCCATATCTACGACGGATATATACAAACAAGAAACACATGGTCTGTTTACGCGCAGATTATAGACATAGCGTATGTATCCCCTACTACAAGTTATTGCATGTGGTAAGTGTTTAGAGTACTTGTCCATGAGCTCATGTATTTGTACCTTAACTGACCGGAAAAATTTTTTCTATACACGTGATAGCCAGTGGTTTGTCATATGTTAGCCGGGATGTGAGTACGACTCTATAGTTGAATTCTTGTTGACTAACACCCACCACCGGTTCATGCTTCACAGCTATTTACACTATTGACGTAGACAATTGTAAGTGTGTGTAGCTGGTTTTTTTGCTCTATCCTGTCACGAGAGATAAGGTCACATTTCAGGTTACATTTGGGCTTTTGCAAAATTTTATATATAAAAAAATATTTAAATAGTTTTTTACTGAAAATAAAATTATCTAATATACTTGGCTCGGCTCAAAATTTGTGCTTATTTGACTTGGACGTGATTCAAGTTCAAGACGGAGCCGAAGCTTGATTAATTTACTACATCTCTCATGGTATTTTTTCAGATGCACTTAAACAATTTATTTGTGCATTTGGTGTGCTTTTTAAGCCAAAGAGTTTTTTTTATATTGCCTGGTTGAAGAATAGAAAATTTTATATTCCTTGGATTTTAAACAAAAATTTTATAAAAGCTAGAATAACACGATTTAAGTTAAATTTTAGACTAAAATACCCTTGACTGGAGATATGATTTTATATCGTGTAAAACCCTCACGAAGTTACATTCATTGGCACATGACTTTAGATGCTGGCGAGTCCTCCGATTGAAAACTATGTTCTAATTGGAATGTCATCTGATTGAGTAGTGTTCACACGGCGTGAGAGAAGATTTTGTGACCTATCGGACTAGACATTGAAGATTATGGTTTTGTTTGTTTTGGAATGAGTTTGCGAAGAACACTCCGGTGTTAGTTCTGGAATGAGTTTTTTTCATAAGTTGAGTTTGAAACTGTAAGCCCCAAAGCTGGTTCTTCTTTGTAGCGAGGTTCCATTTGCGGCAATCTCAGTAAAGGAGTAAACTTTGTAAAAAAGCAATAGACGAGTGGTTAATCTAGCTTGGAGAACATCAGCGGCAGTTTCGTGTTAAAGCCTTTTGGATATTTGTATGCACGATTTTTTATTTGGCGTGTATGAGAACATACGACACAGGCAGTTGAAGCAGACTATCGTTGGGTTAGAGATACGATGAGTCATATATCGTGTATTCGCTAAGATGCTGGAAACATGATGTTCAATCATTATGATATCGTGTACAAGAGTTCCTCTTCACGTATGTTTGATCACACGATAGATATACGTATCATACAAATAGAAGTTAGCTAGATAATGTGAATCGATGCAACTATTGATTATGGTCATGACCTATTATTGATTTACATATATTTATCCAAGTTTGCAGATGCAAAGTTAGAGTATTACATCAAATGGCAGAGTCAGTGAAGGTAGCAGAAGAGAAGAATAAGAGAATCTACATGTGAAGACTGGGTCTAGGTATGAATAGTTTCCTCGCTGGACTGCATCTACCAAAAGTCCTTGTAGATTCACGTTTGGGATGCAAGGCCATATTCATAAACTCTAGGTTATACCCAATATATGATTGCAAGCCCATCATCATCTCTAGGCCACTATTGGATGTTCTCATTGGTGAGTGTTGGGACGACTCACAAGAGGTCTTCAACGTAAGAGGCAAAAGACTACCCCTTACTATGGACGAAGTGGGTATGATCACGGGTTTGAATGGAAAAGGGAATCCGTGTAAATTGGAAAGTAGCGAGGGGAAAGTTGCCCTAGGCAAGGGGCAATTCTACAAGAAGTTCTTCAAAGGGAAGCGGCCGGAGAAGAAAGGACTTTAAGAAATGTTGAAAGAAGTGGTTTTCAGACGAGGACTTAGCAGTGCACATGGGTGTACTCATGTTATTCACACAGAGCAACAGAACCATATCCCCAGCTCTGTTTGATTACATAGATGACCTATTAGTCGTAGGGAGCTACAATTGGGCTGGTGCTATACATGATATGTTAATGAGAGGCATATCAGCAGCCCACCGGAACATCATTAGCAGATAGGATTAGCATTCCGCCACGGCCGAAATTCTCATCGGGGCTTCATTAGTGCTCCAAGTAACGCTCATTTGTTATATACCACGCTAAAGACCATTATTGTCACTCTAATGATACGATGTTTACACACACATATATATCACCGTATTACTCACACAATATCAAGTCCATTGTGTTATCGGACATACGACATATAATATGCATGTAGACCTATCATGTTCTTGGTAACACGACTAAGTATAATATTGTAGATTGAACATTAGACGATGGGTAAGTATCATGTTATCGGAATTATGATGTTGCTCAAAGCGTGTTATCAGTAACACAACTAATTTGTCATACTTACGATATTGACCATTTACACAACTGACCATTTTCTTTTGTATTGTCTGTCAGGTATGGTTTTATGAGCATACATCCATATGGGCTCCTATTGGTCCTCCATGCAACCCGAAGTGTAAGAGGTGACCCGATTTACCCAACTTTTGAGCAACATGGAGAAGGCCGATAAACTTAACCCAGCTGACAAAAAGGGGAGGAAGAAGATTCTAGCTCATCACCGAATGAGCAAGTGGTACGAGGAGGTCTTCATGGGGCTGAAGCCAAACTCATAAATTATAATGCGAATCACACCAATTGTAGAAGAGGCGCACTTGATGGATAGTCAAAGGGTGACCCCGAAGGATAGGAAGGCTGGTACGTAGACTTTCCTTCCAATGAGACCCACCTACACCCTCTATAGTGAGACGTCGAGACATGTACATTCCGGCCAAGATGTCATTGAATCATTCGTCGGGCCAGTTGATGTCATGATGGGAATTTGTGATGTTGTTTTAGAAAAGGTTATTCTCTACGGTGAGAGGGGATGGAACACGGAGCAATTTGAAGCTGCACTCCAGCTTGTTAAGAATGATCTCAACGTGGCAACTAGCCTCATAGAATTGATGCAACCCCCCTGAGCAACCTCCTCAACTGGAAGTTGCCCAAGCATCAACCCCTCCTCCAAGAACCGAAGAATCTTTGTCGGTTCATTTAAAGTCATGAGCTTCAAAATCAAGAGAAGCTCACCAACCATTTGCCATCAAAAATCAACCAGTATCTATCCCTTAGCCGGTGGATGAGGGATTCATTTTGAGTAAGTACGATATGTTAATATATCGTATTTTGTATGGAGATATTCATGTAGTCGAGTACACAATAGACTAAACAGTCGTTCATTAAGAAAGGCAATTTCATTATGGTCATGTCATCGATCACATGATCATTGAAGCAAATATTTCTTTAGAAAAAAATCTGGTTGTGATCATGTGGTCATGTGATCATTAGCATGATTAGTCCTTTTTTCAATATTTCGTAATTTAATTCATCATACAACAAAACTGAAATTCTCAAGCGTGACCTAAAACAAAAATATATAAGTGAAACTCACCATGGCCATGGTCTTTTAAAAAAACAAATACATCCCAAGCCTTCTTAAGTACAAGTTCTTCAACAGTCTGTGTTCTTATTCATATATAGATACTTAAAGCGAGAAAATAATACATTTCTCTTACCTTGATCGATACATGAGATCGTGGCACTAAAATCTACAAAGCCTCACTACGATTTTGCTATACTCAAGGTCGAGGAAGGATAGTCCACCGCAGGGAATAGTCTAGTCCAAGAAACTATCGAACTTGCAAAAGCCTCCATACGAAAGGGCTAAAGAGATAGGGTGAGTATTTTCATACTCAGTAGGAAAATACCCGGTAGGGAAAACTAAGTCAATGAACTTCTTAAGCTCATATATAGATGCTTCTATGCAATCCCACATGAAGCAAATAGAATAAGAAACATAACTATGACCACACATACAAATCATCGTACAAGCCGAACTTACACTTACTCATATAACATGCTCTTACACTTACACTCTGAATTAGTCTTATCAGTTTGCTCGTACAAATGTATGCTTACACTTACAACATGCACCTACTCGTATAACCTTATTCATACAAACTTACTTGTACAACCTTACTCGTACAATCTTACTCTCACACATAAACGTACTTTTACATCTTCCTTAGAAGCTTACACTTACACTTACCGTCTGAATCAAAGTCTGACCAACTTATTCGTACAATCTTACTCATACTCATAAATTTACTCCTACTGTCTTTCTTAGAAGCTCACACTTACTCTAGATCTTACACGTACAACTTACTCAGAATCAGAAATATACAACTTACTCTTACTATCACACACATACTACCGACCACTGAAGCTCAATATAATTAATAAGCTCCATTGTCGGAAAGGAAGTGAATGCCACTGGGATGCCACCTTAACCTTCTAGGAGCAACTAGACACCATGGACTTTTCTGACGGTAAGGCACACCTATGCTTGTGGGGCACATGATCAAATAGGTAAGAGCAGATCCATGATACTACTTACTTGAGTACGCAAATGCCCACTCTCTGGGGCCATACAGTGCCAACAAGGACCATACAATGCCAACTAAGGGTGAAAAAATATACGGTGCCATTCTTGGGCAGGAATCTTACAGTGCTACTCTTGGGCAGAACATACAGTGTCATCTATAGGCAAAAAACATAGAGATCCCACAAAGGGCGGAAACTTACAGCGCTCTCCATAAAGCATCAAACGTCTAGGCCAAAATATAGCACCAAGACTAAATCCTACAGGATAACACCATGGTTAGACCAGGAAGGATGCTCAGTCGGTTACTTATCGACTAGTACAAAAAGGAACTTAATCTGTCGAAACCCTCAGTCTCAAACTCACATCGTTATCAAATTAAAGTGACTTACTATTCAAGTTCATATTAGGTAACTTATGCATGTACAATTATGTTCGGAACAACTCCCGCCTTATATTCTTCAGCTAACAAGGCTAGAAATACGCCCGTACAGAAGTTCCAATCCACAAAGGTAGAATTATTTTCTTAACTCATCCCCCACCCTTACACTTACCATCTTACAAATCTTAGCATAGCCTTGCTTGTCAAACTTGAATTCCATACTCACACTCTCACCATCAAATACTTACGGTAAGCACTTTAATGCGTGGACCGTAAGCGCCTACTCCTAAGCCTCCACCACGAACAGCAGAGTGTCCTTCTCCTACTGCTACTAGTCCTAGCAAAGAGCGGTAATGCCCCATCTATTCTAGCAAACCAAGGGAGACCCAAGCAGCAAGAACAAGAGGGGATCTTGTTCTTGCTGCTTGGGGGTCTATTCCAGCCATCTTCAAAGTCATAGCTCAAGCATCAATCAATTCGTTCCAAGCCAACCTTCCTTGGTCAGGGCATGAAGTAAGGGCACCTACTCCAAGCCGACGGGCATCGATATGGGTCAATCGACGCCTCTCCTCGATCGAGAGAATTCTTTGCCCGATTCTTACACCATTTGCCTAAAAACCAAACTGTCCTTCTCGAACTCCTCAAGTGAAACCCTTAGACGTAAGTCCCATCCTCAAACCCTTACTAATTCCTTACACATTATTCTTTCGTTATAATTTATATTACGTACATTATGCATGTACAATTATGTCGTTACCTCTTACTAACTCACAATCCCCCAAGATGTTCTGAAACTTAAGTCTTCTAAATTCTTACGTTCCCGAAGTCTTTAGCTCGTTACTCCAATACACCATCAAACTCAATCCAAACCAATTTTTCAATCTCATCAAATCCAACCTTCACTTGTCAATCTTATGTCTTTCCTCGCCCGACATACAATCACAATTTCCACGTCATAACCCACGAAGTACCCCTTCGCCAAACTTACAATCAAACACTTCTACTTGTGCCCATCAATCACATACTACCAGCCCACAACAAAGATCACGTGCTCTGGTCACATACATACAATTCATAGGAACTTACTACTTACCCTTAGTCTTCACTAACATATGCACAATTCACATACAAACAACATGTTGATATATTCAGCATAATCATGTAGAACATTAAATTATAAACTCCTATCATGGTACTATACAATCAAAGCATGCTATAATGAAATTACGAGTTCAAGGCCCCCTGCCTCATAATCCACAGGAGTTTGATGGCGAGCAAACGACGGTGGCGGTGTCAATAGCAGTTTAGGCGGCCAAAAATATTGCACTGAGAGAGTCATTGTTGTCCCAAGGTTTTTCAGAGATGTTGGAATTAATCTCTGTAAGTTTATATTAATTGCACTCAATGCATAAGACTGGTTGCACTAGGGCGACCAGACTCAAGGTCATGCCACTAAGGATGGCAAAAGCAACCACATAATAGGAGGTGACTAATTGGAGATCGGTCATGGAATGGGTGAGGTTCAACAGCAATGGTCCCCTAAACAAACTTGAGAGCATTAGCATCAAAGAGTGTGCCCGACAAAGCTGGCGACAAAGAGTGTGGACGATCGTGCAGCAGGCACGACTTACGGCAAAGGATTCAGGCAGGACATTGGTCAAGCCTTCGATGGGTTGAGTCTAATGGCTTACAATAATACTTCCCCTTGGAAGAATCAGAATTCGAGAACTCTTTCTCGTATGTTTTTGGTCATGTGTAACATGAAGTGGGGGTCAGTGCTGGAATCAGGCCTGAATTATTTGCTCTTGATGTCACTAGGTTGGGGCAAAGCCCACATCGGTAGGACATACGGCCCAAGCCTAAGCAAAGCCAGGTGGGACACCGGGTTGGCCTTAGGCTGGGGTGGGTCACTCAACAGCGGTCAGAGGCATACCCGAAAGTTTAGGTGCATCTGGTGTGTGCAGAAAACGTGCAAAGGAGGCTGGGAGCGGTGACCCCTTATCATTACTAGGTCAAGTTGACAGCCACAGTTGTCTGCTCGCCGATGCGAAGCAGCATAACACCCAGTCAAAGAAACAAAGAGACCCGATTTAACTGGGGTGACAGTGTAGCGAGTTGGGGTGCAGACACGCATTGCTAGGCTACAAATGGCCAGACAAGGCCAGGAGCTGAACTGGGACAACGGCGGCGACCCAACAGTAGCCGGATCGCGGCGAGCCAAATGGACGTCGACCCGATGTCGTCCAATGTCCGACGGCAAAAAATGAAAGCCACGATCGAAAACTTACTTTGATGTTGGTTGGCCAATCAAATTAATCAAAACCGATCGAGGCAAGGTGGGCCAGACCTCAGTATCTTGTTGTCGTCGGTTTGAGGCAACAATTTGAAGGCTGATCAATGAGTAGCAGCCAGTAGTGAAAACAAATGACAAAATCAACAAAATGGGGGAAAATTCTGCCCAAATCAAAATGGGGCAGTGGAGAGGTTAGGAAAGGCAATGATTCAGGTAGATGATGGCCTTGTCTTGAAACTTGTTAATACAATTAACAATAGATAACATTTCTTTT
This sequence comes from Saururus chinensis, assembly GCA_035235625.1. NCBI lineage: Eukaryota > Viridiplantae > Streptophyta > Magnoliopsida > Piperales > Saururaceae > Saururus > Saururus chinensis. Next base: position 28,188,583 of record CP141144.1, read on the forward strand.
TTGACAGTAGAATACTTCATTTGAGCATTTTTCCAAATGCCAGAAGTGTACCTTAATAATTTTTCCTTTTGAGTGGTAGGGTTTTGTTGTTTCAAAATTCCTCCATAACCAATATCTGAGGCATCAGTTTCTACCACTTTGTACCAATTAGGATTTGCTAATGATAAGCAAGGTAAATTCTTTGCTTTTATTTTTATTTGTTTAACTGCATTAGTATGTTCTTCTGTCCAATCACGAGCATTTTTTCTTAGTCTATTGTTTAGAATAGCTGAATCTTTGGCTAAGTCTTTATAATAATCTAAAATATAGTTTAGGCTTCCTAAAAACCTTTGTAATTATTTTTTGTCCTTAATTTCATCTGGAAATTTAGAAGCAAATTCAATACTTCTACTGATAGGCAGAATTTTTCCCATGTGAATATTATGACAAGAAATCTAATTTTCTCTTGAAATATTTTCATTTTTGGGGCAGAGATTACCAAACCATTATTTTTAATAGTTTTTATGAAAATATTCATATGCTTGATATGCTGATCAATTGATTTTGAAAAGATTAAAATATCGTCTATATAAATGATAGAAAAGTCACTATAAGGGAGAAATATCTCATTCATAATATTTTGAAATTCTGAAGGAGCATTTTTGAGTCCAAAAGACATAACATTCCATTCATAATGGCCAAAAGGAACAGTAAAAGCTGTTTTGTATCTATCAAATTCTGCAATTTGTATTTGCCAGTATCCTGACTTTAAGTCAAATTTTGAAAATATATTTGCTTCATTTAGTCTGGATAATAAATCCTTTTTATTAGGGATTGGGCATCTGATCCATTTTAATACCTTATTTAAAGGTTTGTAGTTAATAACTAGTCTAGGAACTCCTCTTTCTTGCTCAGAGTGTTTGTTCACATAAAAAGCAGCACAACTCCAAGGGGAGTATGATTTTATGATTAACTTTTTCTCTATAAGAGATTGGATTTTGGTTTTACAAAGATCTAAATATTCTTTGTTCATTTGTATTGGTCTAGCCTTGGTTGGGATAGACTCTTCATCATAACCATCAATATATGGTAAAGTAACTATATGTTTCTTTCTATTCCAGAAAGCAGTAGGTAAAGTACTACAGATTTCTTTTTTCATAGTTTCTTCAAAATTTTGAATTATATTTTTGATTCGTGAAGACTTTAATTGTTCTAAAAAATTTTCTTGTTTTAATTCTTCTTTTAAAGAATTTATTTATTTTTCTTTGAATATCAAAGTTTCTTTAATCTTATTGATTAGTTTGGTTTGAGGTTGTTTTATGAATTCAAATAAGATTTTCTTTCCATTTAGGGTAGTATTTATACCTTTATGATTTATTTTATTGATTGGTTGAATCATACTTAGAAAAGGTGTTCCTAAGATCATATGTTGACTCAAAACCTTGACTAGTATGAAAATGGTATGAATACATACCCCTTGATTGCATATATAAGCATTAGAAAGTTTATAATGTATATCCAATTTGCCCCCATTATCCGTACCCCCAATGGAGCTTGATGGCTCCAATAGCATTACGTAGAGAATTGAGGAAAAAGGGGGGAGGTGGAAGATGGAGGAAGAAAGGATGAAGAAAGGAGTAGAGTTTATTAACAAAAGAAGAAAATTTGTACAAGTGGTGGAAAGGAAAGATTACAAAAGAAAGAAGAAAGATTTACAAGAGAGAGAGCTTAAGGAAGAGCTTGCCGGAGAAAGGCTTACTTTCTCATTACAAAGTGGTCTCTTTATATAGAGACTTGGGGTAGTGTACACTTGTTATATGTAGGGGAAGGAGAGGACTTTCTTCCTTTCAAGGAAGGAGGGGATTAACCTTTCCGCTTTTCCCCTTTCTCTTACACTTGTTATTATGGTGCAAGGTTGTTAGATTACTTGCTTGGTTTTACCTATTGTGATAAGGCGGGGATTTCTTCTTTTACTCGAGTTTGAAGTGATACGGTGTTATGTTATCTTTCATGTTTTCCTGAATTGAATAGAGCCAAGGTGTTATCCCGTTTATCTGATGTCAAGGGAGTTAGCCATTTTGCCTCATTTATTCATGAAAGAAAAATGTAAGAGATGATGTTGTGCGAACTCTGTCATAGAGGATAAAAGTAGAAGATGAAGTGCTAGCCAATTTTATCATAATAGGTAGAACTAGATGTTTTTTACCTCTTTACTTTATAATTACAAATGTTTCTTTATTTTCTCTTAGTTGGAGTCTCTTCTTGCAAAAGAAGTATTCTGATCTCCTTTCTTATTTTCCCTACCAACTTGACTTTGTTTTCCGAATATATGTGAGCACTTTTACTTATCATTTATGTCATTAAAAATATTTCATGAACTTGTAGAATTGTCTGATAATGAAATCGAAGAATTTTCTGATAATGAAATTGAAGAATTTTCTGATATAGAAAATGATGAAGTTGATGAATTTTCCAACATAGATAATTACTCTAAAAATTGGGATCTACCCAAGGGAGACACTGAGGATGATCTTGATGACCTTATTGAGGCATATCCGAAAAGAATATATGATACAAGATTCTTAGATCTAAAATCCTTAATCAATAGGAAAATTAGATCTTCTAATCATAGAAGTAAAAAATCTAATATCACAAATTATTATGATAAAGAAAGCATTTCTTTAAGAGATTCTATTTCCGAAAGAAATAAGTTACCACCTTATTAGGTTGAAAAATTTATAACCACTAATAGAAATATTCCTTATGAAATCTATCATAAGAATTATGTTCCTATACAGACAAAGATATCTGAAGAATTCTATGTTGATAGCAACATGATCAATCAAGAATTTTACTTGCCAAAAAATAAAAATTTCAGAGAATGGTATTTTAATACATTTACTAATACTCAAACAATGGAGTATGTAAGAACTTGTAATATAAGTCTTTATACTGAATTGTTCAAGAAAGGAAGATGTATATCCTTTCTTCCTCCATCTTCCTTAAAATATCGTCTATATAAACGTTAGAAAAGTTACTATAAGGGAGAAATATCTCATTCATAATATTTTGAAATTCTGAAGGAGCATTTGTGAGTCCAAAAGGCATAACATTCCATTCATAATGGCCGAAAGGAACAGTAAAAGCTGTTTTGTATCTATCAAATTCTGCAATTTGTATTTGCCAGTATCCTGACTTTAAGTCAAATTTTAAAAATATATTTGCTTCATTTAGTCTGGATAATAAATCCTTTTTATTAGGGATTGGGTATCTGATCCATTTTAATACCTTATTTAAAGGTTTATAGTTAATAACTAGTCTAGGAACTCCTCTTTCTTGCTCAGAGTGTTTGTTCACATAAAAAGCAGCACAACTCCAAGGGGAGTATGATTTTCTGATTAACTTTATCTCTATAAGAGATTGGATTTCGGTTTTACAAAGATCTAAATATTCTTTGTTCATTTGTCTTTGTCTAGCCTTCGTTGGGATAGACTCTTCACCATAACCATCAATATATGGCAAAGTAACTATATGTTTCTTTCTATTCTAGAAAGCAGTAGGTAAATTACTACAGATTTCTTTTTTCATAGTTTCTTCAAAATTTTGAATTATATTTTTGATTCGTGAAGACTTTAATTGTTCTGAAATTTTTTCTTGTTTTAATTCTTCTTTTAAAGAATTTATTTGTTTTTCTTTGAATATCAAAGTTTCTTTAATCTGATTGATTAGTTTGGTTTGAGGTTGTTTTATGAATTCAAATAAGATTTTCTTTCCATTTAGGGTAGTATTTATACCTTTAGGATTTATTTTATTGATTGGTTGAATCATACTTAGAAAAGGTGTTCCTAAGATCATATGTTGAGTCAGATCCTTGACAAGTATGAAAATGGTATGAATACATACCCCTTGATTGCATATATAAGCATTAGAAAGTTTGTAATGTATATCCAATTTGCCCCCATTAGCCGTACTCAAAATTTGAGTTGTTTTTTCAAAATATTGGGTTGGAATTAACCCTTGTCTGACACAATTCATGTTAGCTCCTGAATCCACTAGAGCAGTGGTTTCAAGATTAAATTCGTTGTTGATTACTAATTTAATATTAATGAACCACTTTTGATAAGTGAGATTGTTTATTATTTGTAAAGAATTATCATTCTCTTTAGGAATAGATTCCTTGAGATTATTTATTGAAACTTCCTGTTTTAAAGTTTTTATTTCTCTTTTTAATCTATGAATTTCATAGTTTAGATCCTCTCTAATAGTGTTTCAATAATTAGAATTTTGAGAATCTTTTATAATTTGGATGGGTTGATTTTCAACCAAAGCATGTATAGTCAAATCTTCTTTTTCTTTAAGAGGATCTTTTAATTTTACGACTCCCTTATGATGGGTGAAATTGTTAATAACATGTAATTGATTATTACTTTCTTTGTTAAGATCATTATTTCTTATATTCATTATAGGTTTAGGAGCTTTGCATCTATTAGCAAAATGACCATTATGTCTACATTTATGGCAAATAATTTCCTTAAGTTTTTCTACCTTTTTTCTCTTCTGATAAGCCCTTTTAGATTTATTTTTCTTTTTAAGATTTAGGCCTTTAGAGGAAATTTTAGGTTGTTTGTCAGACAACACAGTTGTGTTCAATCCATTATTGATTTGATCAAGTTTTTCTAGAGATTTATTCTCTTTTTCTTTTAAATCTTAAATCAGAGTAAATTGACTATTAGTCAAGATGTTTATAGTCAAGCTGTTGGATATATTTGTTTTTATTTTAGAATGAGGGACAATAATTTTGCCTAAGCTTGATTCTTTTGAATTATTATTAAGAGAATTATCTGAGAAGTTATAAGATAATGAAGAACTATTGTTGATGTTGTTTTCTTCTATATTAGAAGATATATGATCATTTTCCTTATTAAGAGGGTTTTCTTCTATATTAGAAGGTATAAGATCATTTTCCTTATTAGGTGGGAAGATGTTACTGATTTGTCTCTTATCTTTATTTAAAGATTCATTCTTTAAACCAATTTCATCTTCTTTTATAATTTTATAAAAAAAATTTATTAAATTATTGTCTTTTAAGACATCATTTAGTACCTTATTAATTTTCTCTTTAATTTCTCCAATATTTAAATCTTCTTTGATTGATGAAGGAGAATTGGTATTAAGAAATTTATTTATCCGAATGTCTTTCTTATAAGAAATTTCTTGTGATTGATTATCCTGAGGAGTGATTTCCATCACCTTATTATTATAAAGACTATAAGTCTCAAACCATTGTTTAAAAGGAATAATCATCCTATGAGTATGTAAGAACTTGTAATATAAGTCTTTATACTCCATTGTTTGAGTTTTAGTAAATGTATTAAAATACCATTGTCTAAATTTTTTATTTTTTGGCAAGTAAAATTCTTCATTGATCATGTTGCTATCAACATAGAACCCACTGCTAAGCAAGAGTGGAAATAGACACTCTTTGATATTTGGAATGGTTATTACCTTGATAAACAAGACTATAAAATAGTCAAAGGAATTACTTCATCAGTTCCTCAACTGATCATAAATAAGCCCGAAGACAAAGATCAAGAAAAGCTTATTAAGCGCTTTGAATGGGGCTTTATTAAAAAATTATATATCAAGGATGTTTGGAAATTAAGAAATTTCTCTCCCATTATTTTGCAAGAAACAAAAAGATTTGTCAGATATATTGATGAACCCCATATTGTTATCGCTATTACAACGGCTTCACCAGAATGGCAGAAGGATGGAGAATGTTTCCCTCCAATACATTTATTACAGTTGTCTAAAGCTAAAATAAGTAATATGGACCAAGCTCTCATGAATAGCTATTGGGGCTATGATGAAGAAGTAACACTCCTGGATCTTGAGGAACTAAAGAAAGGACTTATTAGCAATGAGACGATAAATGAAGCCAGAGCTTTTGGTTTACTAGAAATAAAAAGAAAGCTACAACACAATAGAAGAGTCCAAAGTTTTATCACCACAGTCCAGACTCAAAGGACAATAATTCAGTGCAGCAATTATGACAACACTCTTATCAGTGGGATTGGAGCAAGAATAAACAAAGGAAAAATCCCCATGACAAAGAACACTAGGAATCTTTTCCTGGATGCCTTGGAATATCAAGAAGATCAATGGTCTAATAGATGGCATGAAATTACTCATCCACCAGAATTCTTTGTTGCAGACTATGAAAGTGACAACAGCCTTGACTCCATTGAAGAAAACAACTTAGATAATGCTATGGAGCCATGAAAAGATTCTCCACAAAGATAAAGACGATCATAAAGTTATCTACTTTATGAATAATGGCACATGAAGATAAGCATAAAGACATCTATCTTTATGCATTATTGCCAACAACTCTTAAAGAGGATTCTTTTGGATAGATATTCCTATCCTCTTCTTTTCTTTATTATCTCTTTTGTTTGTACATTACTTTTTCTTTTTGTTTATACACTACCCCAAGTCTCTATATAAAGAGACCACTTTGTAATGAGAAAGTAAGCCTTTCTCCGGCAAGCTCTTCCTTAAGCTCTCTCTTGTAAATCTTTCTTCTTTCTTTTGTAATCTTTCCTTTCCACCACTTGTACAAATTTTCTTCTTTTGTTAATAAACTCTACTCCTTTGTTCATCCTTTCTTCTTCCATCTTCCACCTCCCCCCTTTTTCCCCAATTCTCTACGATATGGTATCGGAGCCATAAAATTATGCTTTTCCTTTGGAACTGTTGAAAAAACATTTGAAACCATTTGCAAGTGTTCCAAAAAGGAATTGTATGATTGATTTTTAAAATCATTTAATAAGTTATCTAATAAGATTTTTTGGAAAAGAGATAACTTATTATTTGTTCTAAAGCAATTTTTTGGATCACGAATGATTCCAATTTTGTTGTTTTTCCAAACAACATGGCTTTTTGGCAAAGCCACAGCCATCACCGGATTTGGTGTGTCTTTACCCGTAGCTGGACACTTGGGACTAGCTTGGAATTCTTGAGGATCCAAGTCCTTGTGGTTTTTATAGTATTTTCCCGCACTATTTGCGTCATTATTGACGACTCCGCATAATTGCGTTGTTGTCTTTCTTGAAGAAAGAATATTGCTTTTGAAATCATGATAGATTCCAATTTCTAGAGTTATCATTGGACTTTTTCCTTTAGATGAGGATGAAACTTCGGCGAGTTTCTGGTCCATTTCTTTGTCCAGATTTCTGATAAGAAAATCAAATAAAGAGTCAGCCACATTATTGGAATCATAATTAAATTGGAGAGATTTACCTCTTTTCATCAAATATTAAACTGTCTTTGACTTGGTCTATAAGGCTTATCAAAGGTTGTGAAACAAAAGAAAACATTATTTCTTTTTCATTTATTATGGTTGTGATTCCTTCATTATCAATTTTAATGGGTTGAATCATGTTTAGGAACGAATTTCCTAATATCATATATTGTGTTAGGTTTTTTATTAAAACCAAGTTTACTGGAATACATATTCCACTATTATTAATATAAGAGTTCAATAACTTATGCTCCACGAACATTGTACTACGATCGGCAGTGTTCAAGGATTGATCTGTTCTTTCAAAATATTTAATAGGAATTAATCCTTCTTTGATACAATTCATGTCAGCACCTGAATCTATCAGAGCAATAGTTTCAATATTAAAGTCTTTATTTATTACTAGTTTAATATTTATGACCCATTTTTGATAGGTAAGATTATTGATGATTTGTAAATAATCAGTTGCTTCTTTATTATTTTCTTCTTGATGAATCTCATTTCCTTCATCTATATTAGAAATAATATTTAGAGTTTTCTAGATTTGTAACTCTAAGTTTTAGAATTTTTATTTCTTCTTGAAGTTTAAGAATTTCGTCTTTCACGTCCCCTTTATAGATTTCCTTTTCTTTTTTGGGTTCTTTCATTCTATTATAAACCTCTGATAAGGTATAGGGAACTATAGGTTCATAGTTTGTTTGAGATTTACTTGACTCATTGGAAGAATTTTCCAAATACTTTTCAATAGCCATCCTTCTAGATTGAGGATCTTGAATTTGATCTATAAGATCTAATATGAAAGACTGATTAGCAGTAAATAAATTTAAGCTTAGACCATTCATATTCAAAATAGCAGAATAATAATCATGTGTTCCTGTACAAGAACACTCTCCATTATCTTCTTCTGTATAAGAATCGGAAGTAGATGAAATTTCATCAATTTGAAGAGTATCTTCTTCTGAGGAAGTAGAACTTTCCTCATCATCTTCTATTAAGAGATTATATAACTTTTCTGCCATGTCCTCATCTTTTATGATTCTATCAATCTTATCCTTAATGTCTTCGGATTTTGAATTTTTGCATCTATTAGCATAATGTCCTTTTTTATTACACTTGAAACAAGTGATTTCTTTAGATTTTTCTTTCTTATTTCTTTTTTCAATTTTCTTTTCAGATTTATACCTTGGTTTAAGGGTTTTATAAGATGATTTCTTATTTTTTCTTTGTGGATAAGAAGGACCAAGATTATAACCAAATTGTTCACAAAATTGTCCTATTTCTTGTTTTCCTATAATATTTTACCTTTTAAGCTGGTTTTTTAAATTAATATCATTACACAGAGATAATCCTTCTGCAATACATTCACTAATAAGTTCTCCATAAGTGTAATTATCATACATAATAGATGGAGATCCTGATTTATCTCTAAGTCTGATTCTAATTTTGTCAGCAAACATAAGTGGAAGTCCAGAAATAAACTTCCCTGTCCAGAATTGGCTATTGCCATCTTCAAGATGCATAACTTTAAAAAGAAAGACATCTTTATACCACCTAAAATGGGTTAAGGTGGGACATTTAAGATTCATAAGTAATTCTGTATTTCGATCATGATTGACTAGAGTATTTTCGACAAAATATTTTAATATACTTTGGATTAAAGTATATATGGAATCATCATGTTCAGTCTGATAATAAAGGGTTTGCCCTTTTTCATCTGTGGTGGTTTTGGTAATAATTCTTTTAGAATTAAGAATTTCTTCCTTTTTTTTATGGGTTAAAATATGATCCCACCAGCCTTTTAATGGGCCTGTAAAGCCAGCAATTATAAACAGAGTTATTTGTTTGTCTAAGTTTTTGGCAGCTCTACTAACTGTGGCATACATTAACATCCTATGAAGGATAATAGAAATCAAATATTCAGATTGTCCATCTATATTCCATTCATAAATGCTATTAGGATCAAAGACTGAATATGTATCATTTTTGTCTTCTTCAAAAAGAAGGTCCATAGGTGTAGGACGTGGGTAATAAGTCAGAGCTGTTGGAGTAACTAAATTTTTCTTCCTCTTAAAATTAAGATCATTAATTGATTCTTGTGCAGGATTCATTAATGGATTTTGATGAGATATCATCACAATATTTTTATTAGGTTTTTTAATACTAAGATTTATCAATCTATCAGTGAGTTGTTCGAGAAGTTCATTATCACAAGGTTGAGCTTTTTCAAGTTTAAAATCAGGAATTGTTATGGGACGTTTTATCATTAGAGTTAATCCTGAAGAACTTGGTTGAGATATTGGGTTGTAGGAAAATTTTCCTATTTGGTCTTCAATTCTAATTAATTGATTGTTAATGGTCTGCAAATTCAGATTTGTATGATTATTTTGTTTTATAATAGTTTATTGTAAAGGATTTGTATTGTCTCCTATAATTTGGGAAAAAGGAGTGGTTTCCAAAATTTGGTTATTATTATTTATTTGTAAAGGACTAGAAGGAGGGTGTATGGATCTTAAATTTTTTCCTTCTTTAGTAGTCCAATTTTTATCATGATCAGTTATGACCATCATATTTTTGTTATTATAAGGACTATAAGTCTCAAACCACTGCTTAAAATAGATGATAATCCTATTATCATATAAGAATTTGTAATACATTTCTTTGTACTCATTAATTTGAGTCTTTGAAAAGGTCTTAAAATACCAATCCTTAAAATTTTTATTTTTAGGTAAATAAAATTCTTGATTAATCATATTTCTATCAGCTTGAAATTCAGTTTGAACTGTAGATATTTGAAACTCCATTTCTGTTGGAGTAGGAGAAGAATTCTTCTTATAGATTCCATGAGGAATGTTTAAATTGGAAGTTCGAACTTCCTCAACCTCATAAGGTGATAATTTGTCAATTGAAATTCTTTCAGAAACAGATTTTCTAGAAGAAGTACTTCCTCTATCGGAATAATTTGTAATGTTGAGCTTTGTACTTCTAATACCTGAAAATCTAATTTCAACATCTCCCTCTGGAGTTTGAACAATTTGATCTAGATCCCTATTTATTAAGGGTTGTTGAGGAATTGCGCTTTGCAAATTCCATCTTTATGGGAATTGTATTTCATTCCAATTAATGAGTTTTCTAACTACAACATTAGATCTTTTAAGATTTGTTTCAATTAAGGTAGTTTTACCTTTAGTACTTATAAGTCTTATATTAGGGGTTAAGGTATTCATGACCTTATAATAAATACGATAAGCAATATTAATATGCTCAGATCCTTGTTTAAAATCATAACCCATCTAGGTCTAATGTTACGGCATCTAGAAGATTATTATCAGATAAAGATAAGCATAAATTAGGAAAGCAATCAAAATAGACTGGACCATTAGATAAGGTGGATTCAATGACACCCATAAGAGATTGCTGGAAATTCAAGCATCTAGCATCACGTAGGCATAATATAAAGCATGTATTTAAACCTTCTAAGGTTAAAGGCTTTAAAGCAACCTGAATAAGGCCAATATGTAAATATTTATATTTATCCATATGATGGGAGATATCTTGATCTCTTAAGAGCTGGATAGTCTTATTACTATCATCGATGGGAATTGTCTGTTCAGTAGTTTTTACTGAGACACTAGCCAATATTATAAACCTTTTTAGGCTCTACCTCAGGTATATGCCAATTTCTGAGATGATTCTCTATGTTGGAAAATTCTTCACCTTCGGAATTCTTAATAAATTTTTCTGGTTTATAGAATAATTTATAAAACATTAATGATAAGTTAAAAGTGCTCGCAAGTATTCGGAAAACATGATCAAGTCTATAGGGAAATAAGAAAGGAGATCAGAATACTTCTTTTGCAAGAAGACTCCAACCAAGAGAAAATAAAGAAACATTTGTAATTATAAAGCAAAGCAGTAAAAAACACCTAGTTCTACCTATTATGATAAAATTGGCTAGCACTTCATCTTCTACTTTTATCTTCCATGACAAAGTTGGCACAACATCATCTCTCATATTTTCCTTTCGTGCACAAATGAGGCAAAATGGCTAACTCCCTTGACATCAGATAAACAGGATAACGCCTTGGCTCTATTCAATTCAGAAAAACATGAAAGATAACATAACACCATATCATTTCAAACTCGAGCAAAAGAAGAAGTCCCCGCCTTATCACAACTGGTAAAACTAAGCAAGAAATATAACAATCTTGCACCATAATAACAAGTGTAAGAGAAAGGGGAAAAGCGGAAAGGTTAATCCCCTCCTTCCCCGAAGGAAGAAAGTCCTCTCCGTCCCCTACATACCTGACCGCGCCTTCACGAACACATGTGGAGCACACACTTACCCCCAATGGAGCTTCATGGCTCCAATACCATATCGTAGAGAATTGGGGAAAAAGGGGGGAGGTGGAAGATGGATATGAAATTAGCAAGTGTAAGAGAAAGGGGAAAAGCGGAAAGGTCAATCCCCTCCTTCCCCGAAAGGAAGAAAGTCCTCTCCTTCCCCTACATACCTGACCGCGCCTTCATGAACTGGGACGATGGCGGCGACCCAATAGTCGCCGGATCGCGGCGAGCCAAATGGACTTCGACCCGATGTCGTCCGATGTCCGACGGCAAAAAATGAAAGCCACGATCGAAAACTTACTTTGATGTTGGTTGGCCAATCAAATTAATCAAAACCGATCGAGGCAAGGCGGGCCAGACCTCAGTATCTTGTTGTCGTCGGTTTGAGGCAACAATTTGAAGGTTGATCAATGAGTAGCAGCCAGTAGTGAAAACAAATGACAAAATCAACAAAATGGGGGAAAATTCTGCCCAAATCAAAATGGGGCAATGGAGAGGTTAGGAAAGGCAATGATTCGGGTAGATGGTGGCCTTGTCATTGTTGGTTTGCAATAGGCTGATGGTGGTGGCCGATAGGGAAAGCAATTGATAGAACAAAAATCTACGGACGGGGAAAATTGTGACAACCCAGATCTGAGGTAAATTATACAATTGAAATTTTTATATATTATTCGAGCATTACTTTGAATGTGGAACCTAAATGAATATTGTAGAACTCGAAAAACCGAGCATAAAGGTTTTTGAAGCACTTGATTCGGAGGTAGTGGCCATATGTAGCAATCATGGAAGCGCGCATCATAAGCGGGCCCATGATGAAACTACAGTAAAACCTATCCTTGAGTGGTCTGTTTTCAAAGGGCTCGTCGATATGAGTCCATCGGTACTAAGAACGTACAATTCTGATAAATAGGTAAAAAGTTAGAGCAATTTAAAGTTTTGAAGAAATGAAAAAAAAAATTATTATTATTTTAATGCAGGGTGACGCAAGAATTGCGTCAGCATGCGTTGACTGCGTGATGCGCAACATCGAGCGGTTTGACCTTGTGATGTGGCATCGCGCAATTCGTTACTGCATGGCAGGCCTGGGGGTCTGTGCCGCGCGGTTCTGCGTGGCCTGCAACTGCGCAGACACCACGCAACACGCGCGGTTCCGCTCGTCGAAACCGCGCAATACGTGGTTCAACTGCGGGACACATGTTTGACACGCATCGCACGCCGTTTCCGCCCCAATCTCTATATATACTCCAGTTTTTTTTACTTTACTATTCACTTTCACCTCTAGTAAAAACTTCTGACTCTCCGTTCTGAGCTATTTTAAGTCCGATTCAACCCATTTCAAAGGAGTTCTTAACTAAAGTGACTGTGTCGGACGCTGTGACGGGACTGGATTTTCAATATAAGCTCTCTGTGACCACGAACTTTCTACTCCGACCGTAAGGTAGGGAGTCTTAAACTCTAAATTTATGCTTTGCGTGTATGCTTTACTTTTATGGACCGTTTTTAGTCAATTGTACGTCTTTTCTTAGGTTTTCAAAAAAGAAATGCTTTATGTATATCATGTTTTATTTAATCAAAATTATGACATGATATGTGTGTTTTCTGGAGAGTTCTAGGGTGATACCTAGAACAATATTTTCTGGATACATACCGAAGAAAATATCGGTATTTGGCGCATGCATATAGGTATGGAGTATCATGGGAAAACTCCTTCCTTCTGAGCTTCCAGTTGCCTCATAAGCATTGGAAGAATGCCGTTCGGTATCACAGCTCTGGATTTATCGTCATCAGATGAACCGGTGTTTTCTGAATTTGTTTCTGAATCGGTTATGCCAAAATTATTACTATCTGTTACTTAGCATTAAATTAGATTTTAATTCCACCTACTGAATATAAAAATACTCACCCACCCATAGACTCTGCAGGTAGTAAAACCAACCCGGAGGGGTCAACCGAAGAATTATCTGTTTAGTCTCTTTTAAATATTTTTCAACCTCTATAATACTATGGTTTTTAGGAAAGGCTTGGCTTGTATTTTGTAATTCCATAATGTGACTGCTCTACAAACAGTGTACTCTGGACTGGGTTCTAATTTTCTACTACGTTATATGCAATATTTTAGTTCTGCGTCAACTCCAAAAATTCTCATGTTTTATATTGACTGACTTTTCTGTATGGCAGATCGTCACGTTCGGTTTCGCGTGCGATGTAACACGTGCCGAGCGAAATAATAATTACGCGAATTATGATGTATATTATTTTCTGATGGTCGCCACACTTGGTATCGGAGCACTTGACTCCACTGCTCTTAGAGCAGTCAATTTTTTTTTTATATATAGTATTATCATAATTATATTTGATGCTTTCCTATGTAATAATATATATTGTTTTTGTGTTTTGAAATGTTAAATCAATTAATGGGAAAATAAAAAATGAGACTGATTTCGGGATCTTTATATCATATGTGAGCCCGAAAACCACCACAAAAGAAAAGCAAAAAGAGTTGTAGTATGGTAGAGAGTCTTCAACTACCTCAAAAATTGCCACCGCCCTTCCCCAGAGTAGTGACGAGATCCAGGATATAGTCAATATTCCCAACACACCTCTTTCGTTAGACGAAGTAGATGAAGTAGTAAACATTTCCGACACAACCATTGAAGTGGAAGACACATCTGAGGAAGAGGACCCTAAGGAGGAGGACCCTGTAGCCCTATGGAGGCAGACCTTGTGGAAGAGGACCTGGACCCAGTAGAAGAGGACTTGATGGAAGAGGAACCATTGGAGGCCGATCCAATGGATGATGAATATGTTTGGAAGAATATGCTGATTAATGTTCTGGAGGAGGGGGAGATAATAGAAAATGTCGGCCAGGAGGAGATGAGGGTGGTTCTAGAGGAGGAAGCAGTGAGAGAAAATATCATTAGGGGGGAAGGGGTACATAACCCTATGATAGATGTCGATATGAACCTCTTGCCTCCAGAAGCAGAAGAGATGGCGGAAGCGAAAAGTGCACGATGGGAGATAGGGGAAAGGGAATCGTATGGTACACAGACCAGTGACTAAAAATCTGTGTACTATATGAGCAGAGGGGGCACTACTTCTGTTAGTGATGCTACACCGACCCACTACCCGAACTATGCCCTATCTGCGAGAAGGACGGATACTACTTCTTCTAGTGCCCTTATAAGAAATTTTTTCCTTGAACATCTGAATGTGTGTGGTTGTGTGTCAACTTTCTTTTGGTTGCTTTCTCAAGTGTAGTCAATACACTTTTGTTGCTTGATGTAAAATAGAATCTTTTGGCTTTACACTTCTTCTGTATGTTTGTTACTAGATGTAAATAGAGTCTTTTGGCTTTTCAAGGGTATTATATACACTTCTTTTGTATGATGTAAATACGAGAACGGTTATATATATACTTCTAGTTTACAAAAATTTGTTGTGAATTTAAGGTTATTACATTCTGTCCGAAATGACTTCTGACAAAGAAGTACAACTATCTAACAATTTTGCCCAAGCCAAAAATGTTGTTCAAGATGCAGTAGTACTTGAAAACCACATGGATAATTTCTTTGACCTGATGATTCAAAGGATGACTCAGCATCTACAGACTCAAGGATTACAACCCAGCCCTAATTATTTAAGTAACTCTAGGGAACCGGCTAGTCATAGTGAGAAGGATAATTTACTTGAGCGCTTTAAGAAGATTGCTCCAGAATTTTCAGGAGTAGATGGACCAGAAGCTGCTAAAAAATAGACGTTCGAAGTTGAACGAATTTTTAAAGGCATGAAAATCCCAGAAGATAGGAAAGTGGATGTAGCCACTTTCGCTATGACAGGAGAAGCAACTTTTTGGTGGCCATCAGCTGAACGGAATTTCTTTCCAAATAGAGGAAATATCAAGTGGGAAGAATTCAAAGAAGTATTATACAACAAATATTTCCCTCCTCATGTTTAGGAAAAGAAGGAGAAAGAATTTTTAGATCTCCAACAAGGGAATATGATAGTTTTTCAATATGAAAATAAATTTGTTCAATTACAACGCTTCGCTCCCGAAATCTGTTCAATGGAGCTAAAGAAAGCCAGAAAATCCGTTAGAGGTTTGCATAATGGGCTTCGTAGTCGAATAGTAGGATTTCAACCTACTACTTTGGCTAAAGCTGTGGAATTAGCTTCACTACTGGAACAAGAATATCAGGAATTCTTACCAAAGAAAAAGGATCATGGACAAGGAAGCCGGATGGAAGATCGGAAGAGAAAATTCATAGCCCCTAAGCAGTATAATAATCAAAATTTCCAAGAACCTCTGGACCACTGTCCCAAAATCAAAAAAGAGAAAAAATTAGAGAAATGCTCCAAATGCAACCAATTTCATCCATTAGGGATTTGCAACCTTGCTGAGAAGCGATGCTTCGCATGTGGAGATCCTAGGCATCAGATCAAGGAATTCCCCAAAAAGAAGATCAATGAAGAGATCAAACCGGAGCAAAAATCAAAGGCTCAGGGGCGAGTGTTTGCCATTACTGCAGAAGAAGCTCAAACTTCAGCAAGAGTTATACAAGGTACACTTCTAATTTTGGATAAAGTTGCTAAAGTTTTAATAGATCCAGGATTGACGCATTCTTTCATATCCTGTGATTTTGCTTTAAGTATGGATCATCCAATTATGGAATTAGGATATATCCTAGAAGTGTCAACTCCTGTAAGAAAAACTTTTATAGCTCAAAACTTTATGCAAGATGTGTCCATAACCTTTGACAACCAAAAATGGAAGGCTAACTTGATACTCTTAAGTATGAACGATTACGATGTCATCTTAGGAATGGATTGGTTAGCCGATAATGAAGAATTGGTGGACTGTAAGAAAAAGAAGGTGATATTCAATAATCAAGAAGAGGAATATACCTTTCACGGAAATAGAGAACCTTCAGGAGTATGCATTATTTCTATTGTAAAGGCACAAC
This sequence comes from Saururus chinensis, assembly GCA_035235625.1. NCBI lineage: Eukaryota > Viridiplantae > Streptophyta > Magnoliopsida > Piperales > Saururaceae > Saururus > Saururus chinensis. The sequence goes on from CP141144.1 coordinate 28,205,170, forward strand.
ACTTGATATCTAGAGGATGTCAAGCGTATCTTGCAAGTATAATCTTGGAAGAATCATCATCTCCCAAGATAGGGGATATTGAAGTTATAAGGAACTTTCTAGATATATTTCCTGAAGATCTTCCAGGGGTACCACCAAAGAGAGAGATAGACTTTAATATTGATTTAATACCAGATACAGAACCTATCTCTAAGGCACCCTATAGAATGGCACCTGCAAAATTAAAAGAATTAAAGAATCAATTGCAGGAATTGCTAAATAAGGGATTCATTAGACCGAGTGTCTCACCTTGGGGAGCTCCAGTCCTTTTTGTCAGGAAAAAGGATGGATCGTTGAGACTATGCATAGACAATAGAATGCTTAACTCAGTAACTATTAAGAACAAGTATCCTTTACCCAGGATAGATGATTTGTTTGACTAATTACAAAAAGCAAAAGTATTCTCAAAAATAGATTTAAGATCTGGATATCACTAGTTGGGAATACGGGATGAAGATATTCCAAAAACAACATTTCGTACCCATTATGGACACTATGATCTGGATGCCATTCGGATTGACGAATGCTCCTGCAGCATTCATGGATCTTATGAACCGAGTTTTCCGACCTTATTTGGATAAATTCGTGATTATTTTTGTAGATGACATATTAATCTATTCTTCCACTTCCAAAGAACACCAAACACACTTACAAATAGTTCTTCAAACTCTAAGAGACCATCAGCTATGCCAAGTTAAGTAAGTGTGAGTTTTGGTTGGACAAGGTTGTGTTCTTGGGTCATGTCATTTCTAATAATAGAATATCAGTAGACCCTACCAAGATCGAAGCAGTCGTGAAGTGGGAAAGACCCAAAACTATTACAGAAATTAAAAGTTTCTTAGGACTTGCTGGTTACTTTCGAAGATTTATCCAAGACTTCTCAAAAATAGCTTTACCTTTAACAAAGTTAACAAGCAAAGGAGTGAGGTTTTTATGGAATGAAGATTGTGAGAAGGCATTTCAGGAGTTAAAACAAAGATTAATCACCACCCCAGTTTTTTCCTTACCTACTGGTAATGGAGGGTTTGTAATTTATAGCGATGCCTCAAGAATGGGTCTTGGATGTGTCTTGATGCAAAATGAGAAGGTAATAGCCTATGCTTCAAGACAATTAAAGAAGCATGAAGGTAATTACCCCATTGATCATCTTGAATTGGCAGCAGTAGTTTTTGCCTTAAAACTCTAGAGACATTATTTGTATGGAGAGAAATTTAAAGTTTTTATAGATCATCAGAGTCTGAAATACATTTTTTCTTAAAGGGATTTAAATTTAAGGCAAAGACGGTGGATTGAATACTTGAATGATTATGACTTCACTATTCAATATCACCCAGAAAAAGCTAATGTAGTGGCCGATGCCTTGAGTAAAAAGACTTCAGGGATGGTAGCTCAATTGTTGATAAAAGAATAGAAATTGATGGAAGAGGTAATAGACATACAACCTCAATTACAGCCAGGAAGTAAGAAGGTAATTGTAGCTAATCTGGAAATAAAATTTGAATTGGTTGAGCGCATTTTGGAGGCTCAAAAAGAGGATGTAGAAGTACAAACCTTCTTAGGTAAGCCTGATTTTAATAGACATTCTAAGGATGAAATAAGATTCAAAGAACGATTAGTAGGCCCTACAGTACCTGAATTAAAACAAGAACTGTTGCATGAAGCTCATAGGTCTCAATACACTATCCACGCAAGAGGAACAAAATGTATCAGGACCTTAAAAGAAGTTTTTGGTGGAAAGGGATGAAAAAGGACATTGGAACATTTGTCTCTAAATGCCTAACTTGTCAGCAAGTTAAGGCAGAATGTCAAAAACCCTCAGGTACTCTTCAACCTATCGAAATTCTAGAATAGAAGTGGGAACACATCTCTATGGATTTTGTTTCAGGCTTACCCAAGACATCATCTGGTCATGAATCCATTTGGGTTATAGTGGATATAGTTACTAAGAGTGCTCACTTTCTCCCTTCAAAGAAGTCTCAGACATTGAATGTTCTAGCCAAAATGTATATAAAGGAAATTGTGAGTCGACATGGCGTACCCTTATCGATCATTTCAGATCAAGACAGCCGGTTCACTTCACACTTTTGGCAGAAACTCCAAGAAGAATTAGGTACTAATCTCAGATTTAGTACAACATTCCATCCGCAAACTGATGGTTAGTCTGAACGAACTATTCAGACACTAGAAGACATGTTGCGGGCGTGTGCCATAGATTGGAAAGGTAACTGGGATGAACACTTACCATTAATTGAATTTTCTTATAATAATAGTTATCATTCTACTATTGGTATGGTACCATATGAGGCTCTTTATAGACGACCTTGTCAATCCCCAACTTGTTCGAGTGAAGTTGGAGAAGGAAAATTAGTAAAATCAGAACTCTTACAATAGTGCGTGGATAAAGTAAAGCTTATACGGAGTCGGTTAAAGACAGCTCAAAGTCGTCAAAAGAGCTACGCCGATCAACGAAGAAAAGATATCGACTTCTGTATAGGTGATCACGTGCTTCTAAAGGTATCACAAACTCGGGGAATTATTAGATTTGGTATGAAAGGAAAACTAAGTCCTCGATTTGTAGGACCATTTGAAATTCTTGATAAAATAGGACCAGTAGCTTACAGATTGCCATTACCCCCTCAGCTGGACAAGGTCCATAATGTCTTTCATGTATCCATGCTTCGCAAATATGTACAAGATCCTTCTCACGTCTTAGATCAGACAATGATCACCTTGGAACCTGATTTGACATTTGAAGAGAAACCTATCAGAATTTTGGATCGAAAAGAACAAATCTAGAGGACAAAAAGGATTCCATTAGTCAAAGTGTTATGGTAGCACCATTTGACAGAAGAAGCCACATGGGAATTAGAAAGTGAAATGGCAAAGAAATATCCTGAGCTCTTTGATGAGTAGCAAGTTCAATTTCGAGGATGAAATTTTTACGAGGGAAGAATGTGACAACGCTGATCTGAGGTAAGTTATACTATTAGAATTTTTATATATTATTAGAGCATTACTTTGAATATAGAACTTAAATGAATATTGTAGAACTCTAAAAACCGAGCATAAAAGTTTTTGAAGCGCTTGATTCAGAGGTAATGGTCGTATGTAGCAATCGTGGAAGCGCGCATCATAAGCGGGCCCATGATGAAACTACGGTAAAACCTATCATTCAGTGGTCTTGTTTCGAAGGGCTCGTTGATACAAGTCCATTGGTACCAAGAATGTACAATTCTGATATATAGGTAAAAAGTTAGAGCAATTTAAAGTTTTGAAAAAAGGAAAAAAAATTATTATTATTTTAATGCAGGCTGACGCAAGAATTGCGTCAGCATGCATTGACTGTGCGACGCATGGTGTCACATAGTTTGACTACACGACAAGGCATCGTGCGGTTCATCGCTACGTGGTGGGCCCACGGGTCCACGCTGAGCGGTTCTGTGTGGCCTGTAGCGTGGGCCACGCTTGCGGAAACCGCGCGACTGATCGTTTATAATTAAACCCTTTGCAAGTGTACAAGGTAATTGTACTAGGATAAGTATTTAAGGGTTGTTGAACCTCAGGGACGGATGGATTATTACTAAATCTAAAGAGGAATTTGCTAATTAAAAACTAAAACAACTTAAACTTTAATTAGGTAAAGGAAATAAATCAACTAGTTTAAAAATAAGAGATTAATATGATGGAAATTACTTAGGAAATCGAATCCACTATAGAACCATAACAATTTCTTAACTTTTAATCTAAATCTAGTGTGATTATGAACAAGTATTCTCAGCTACAAGCTAGAATTACTTCAAAAAGAATCATTAATTAACTTCCATGGCATGAACTATCTTCGACAATAGCACGGATCATCTACACTGAACTAGCTATAGGCATGGCCCGTCTAATCTTAGTATAACTCATCCGAGTCATTAATTATCTGAACATTAAAAATATTGTATGACCATCTCATCTAAATCACAGAAATTAGAATCGATGCAAATATCAAAACCACATCAATCTATCATCTACAAGACAATAAATCAACATAAACTAGAATAAACATTAAAAGCTCTTCCATTAAAAAGGAAATCCATATCATACAATTGTCATCATTCACAACTAAGATCTAAATTAAAAAGAAAAGAAACTGAAACTTATCTATAGCTTCATTAACTCCTAAGTAAAAGAATAGTCTAGCCTTCCATTGTAGAAGAAAACACTTGAATCTCCATTAGAAGCTTTGAATTCATTTTCATCTTCTTCTTCCTTTTTCTCTTCCTAAAATCTACTGGAATCCCCCAATTTTAAGCCAAATATGTCTTTTTGTAGGCATAAGTTCCGTAAGAAGAAGTCCAATATGAAAAGGATTGAAATTTGGGTCAAACTAGGAAACTGTACGTTATGCCGATCGATCGCCCTGCATTCCCAATCGATCACTTCAACTGTATTTTTGTCTAAATTCACGTTATCCCGATCGATCACCCTGCAGCCCGATCGATCGGCTACAGTGTTTCTGCAATCCTGGACAGTTCATATTCTGTTCATTAAGTTTTTCTTCGTGTCCATATTAATTTTTAACTTGTTTATAACTCCGAAAAATTATCCAAATCACTTTAAAACATGTGAAGACTATTTTTAATCATTTCAAACATCGTCCAAGTAATTCGATAAGCGGATTTTACCTACAAAACATAAAATATCATACTTTATTCATGTAGAAAGTAACTAAAATTCCATCTTGATTTAAATACATGTCTAAACAACTAATAACTATAAAATTATTAATAATTAAACTAAAATATTAATATCTATCTTAATCTAAATAAACCATAACTAACTCTAAATTAACCTAATCTATACTAGCAAATAAGGTAAAAAAGTATATAAAATAGATATAGATTTCATACTTATCAAATACCCCCAAACCTATATTTTACTAGTCCTCGAGCAAAACAAAAACAAAGTAAAACAACTAATTTAAAAAAATAAATAAATAAATAAATAAATAAAAGCCACTTTTGTAGGGAATCACGATTGCATTTAGCGTATGCAACAAGCCTTTAAACCCCTAGGTCTCCCTAGTTGGACGAGTTGTGTCTCGTGAGGGTTTGCAGTAATGATACCCACAAACATCAAAACCTAAGAAAAATAAAACAACAAACAAGAAAACAAAAATTTGAAAAACAATCTTCTCTTAAAAACACATAACTATTTTTAAAAAGAACCAACCACAAATACTTGAAACAAGTAAACAATTAAGATCTGATCACTTTCAAGTAAGGAATAATCCATTCTATAACCCCATCTTAGAAATAATTGTGCAACTACATATATACATTTTAAAAACATAAAGTGTAGAAACTTTGTAGTCATACAATTTTATTCTTTATTAACAAGCATATCTTATGTGACCCATTAACCAAGCTCATTAAAGTTCACTAAATTAAAAATATAACAATGACAATCTTTCATCTTTAACATCTCATAATAAACCTTCATGTAATAGCCTTCAAATTTCAATTAAATTTATGGAATAAGAGCATAATATACATCAAAATATGACTTGTGGAATACTTAGTTCTATTAAGCGTTCTAAATAGTCCATGTAACAAGCGTTAGGCCAGTGTCCCTAATCCAGTTGCTCAAGGCACTAGGTGTTGAAACACCCCTCAGGCTTAATAACTCGAACTATAAAGGCTATAGAACCAAACAAGTCATAAAAGAATTTATCTCAACTTTTCACCTTTTGACGCAATCCCTTATACTTGCCTAGGCACAAGGTCCGGTTACTCAGTAAAAAGAGAAACAAACCTTTACTCTTTTTTTTTCATCATTTTTTTTTTCATTCAATCAATTTTTTTTCCAACTTTTTTTTTATTGTTTTTTCATTATTTTTTCTATACACACTTATCCCTTTTTTTTTTCAAATAAAAGCTATGCATAAAGATCTATCATAAAATATTAAAAATTACTCAATTGCCAAGTTTTCAAAAATATATGCTCAGTTAAAGATATCCCACTAAGATTACAAGTAATAAATCATAAAATTATATTCCTACAAGTTTCAAGTGTGTGAAATGTGCTTTAAAAATATAAGCACAATTATCTAAGATAATGAAAATAAAATAGAAATTACTCACTTAATCATTTTCATCACTTAATTAATTACTTGAACTTTCTTCATGAAATTGATCTCTTTAAAAACAAACATATACTTTTAAAAGAAAATAAGCGATAAAACCCACTTAAAAGTAAACAAAAGAAAAATAAAAAAAAACTCTAAAACATCCTAAAAAAAAATAAAGAAAAATATCTTTCTACACCCCCAAACCTAAACTGAACATTGTCCTCAATGTTAAAGAAAATATATACTACAATGACAAGAATAAGTAAGAGAGGGAAAAGAAAGATATCACCTGAAAGCATAACTAATCCACTAATCTGAAAGTGAAGTACATAGGATTGGAGAAAAGAAATAAATATAAGTGATGAGCATTTCCCCAAACCTAAAGTATTATATCTCATAAAAAGAAGAAAAATTATAATGAGAAAAAAAACTGAGAAAATAAGTAAATAAAGCCTAAATGAAACAAAAAAAATAAACATAAGGAAGGAAAAAAATATCAAAAACATGGGTTGCCTCCCAAGAAGCGCTAAGTTTATTGTCTTCAGCCAGACATTGCCAGCATTCTCAAATATATCAGGGCGGATGGTAGATATTAGCATGGGCTCTTCTCTTAAGTCTCCAAAAAGATGATGTAGAAAAATTAGAAGATGTGACTTGATTACTGGCTGATGCTACAAAAGATGGACCTCTGTCATAAGCATCAAATCTAAAATTGTTTACCATAAAACATTCAGCATTAGAAGTTGCAGGCAAATGGTTAGACACATCAAAAATATTTAGTTGCACTTTCATGTTCCCAAAGGTCATCTCCATTACCCCCGTCCTACAATTTATGCATGCATTAGCTGTGGCAAGAAAAGGACGACCTAGAATGATAGGAATATGATATGTGGGGTTGACAACGGTCTCCATATCTAAGACAATAAAATCAACAGGGAAAAAGAACCGGTCAACCTTCACTAAGACATCCTCAATGACTCCCCGAGGCTTACGCACAGAATGGTCGACTAGCTGCAAGGTAACTGATGTAGGCTGCAATTCACCTAACCCTAGTTTCTCATACACCGAGTAGGGGAGTAGATTGACACTCGCACCAAGGTCAAGGAGGGCTCTATGGATGGAGTGATCACCTATGACACAAGAAATAGTGGGTACTCCAGGGTCCTTATACTTAGGTGGGGTGTCAAACTTCAAAAGAGAGCTAACTTGCTCGGTGAGAAAGACCTTCTTAGACACATGGGTCTTGGATTTACGCTTTTGAGTGCATAGGTCTTTGAGGAACTTAGCATAAGCAAGGACTTGCTTAATGGCATCTAAGAGGGGGAGATTAATTTTGACTTGTTTAAAAGTCTCAAGAATATTATCCATCTTAGCTGTGCTCTTTTTAAATGGTGGGGCCATGTCAAGACACTGAGAAAAAGGTGCCCTAGGGATATAAGATCCATCGGAAGTAGTCTTAGACTGTGGCTCTGAGGAAGGGGAAGGAGATACAAACTCTTTCTCATGTGGTGTACTAACTTCTACTTGAGGTTCATTAGGGACTGCCCTCTCTAACTCCTTACTCCTATCATCTGTCACTGGTGTCCCCCCAACACTCTTATCAACAATCTACCCACTCCTCAAGGTCATTATGGAATTAACTTGTTCATTAGAGGGAGGAGCTCCCTCTACCTGAAATTGACCTTTAGGGTGTAGTAGGGGTTGAATTGGCAACACCCCCATCTCTCTCTTGTTAATAACATTAGCTAGTTGTCCAATTTGGACTTCTAACTTTGCTATAGATTGTGTGTGAGAGTTGAGGAGTTGGGATTGAGATTGAAGGCCTTGCAAGGCACTCAAGACCTTTTCTTCAAAACTTGGACTCCTATTGGGTTGGACATATGGAGGTTGCACTTGAGGTTGGTGGATATGGGCTGGTGGGACTTGGAATGTGTGCCTAGGGGGTTGGTTACCCATAACCCCTTCGTTTTGTGTCTGCCAAGAAAAGTTAGGATGATTCCTCCACCCAGGGTTATATGTATTTGAAAATGGATTGTTCTCAACCCTAGGGAAGGATTGGGTGACATTTACATGGTCTTGGATAAGCTCAAAAAATTGAGAGGTAGAGGGACACTCTATGATAGTATGGGCTGGGCTAAGGCATATTGTGCATGCATCTTGAGTGAAAGGAGTGGGCTGATGGGTTGAAGTCATAAGAAGGTCCAGTTTCCTACTCAAAGTATCAACTTTAGAAGAGAGGTCTAATAGATTTTTGACTTCATACAAGCCACCCCTAGCCGGGGCATTGTTCAAGGTAGATAATCCACTCTCATTTCTATTCAACGCAGCATGTTGAAGAGAATTTTCACTCAAGTCCTCAAAAAGTTTCCATGCCTCATTTTCATTTTTTAACAAGAAGGTACCCCCACAACTTGCATCGACAAGATGACGGTTTTGTTCAGTAAGACCCTCATAAAAACGTTGCACTAATTGCCACTTAGGGACAGCATAATGAGGACACCTCCTAAGAAGGTCCTTAAGTCTATCCCAACTCTCATGGAACTGTTCAGTGGGAAGTTGGGCAAAAATGGTTATGGCCTTTCTCATTTGGTTGGTCTTACCTATGGGGAAGTATTTTTTAAGGAACTCTTGTTGCATTTGGGCCCATGTTGTGATAGTGTTTGGCTCTAATGAGTAAAGCCATTCCTTAGCCTTATCTTTCAATGTGAAAGGAAAAAGGTGAAGTTTAACAGCTTCATCGGTTAAATTTGAGAGCTTAAAAGTTGTGCATAGTTCTAAGAAGTCATCTAGGTGCCTATACGGGTTTTCATTATTAAGCCCATAAAAGGATGGAAGCATTTGAATAACATTGGGCTTAATTTCATAATTTTGAGCAGCGACCGCTGGCAATCTAATGCATGAAGGAGAGGTGTACTCATTTGGAGTGTAATACTCCCTTAGAGCTTTAAGTGGTGCATCTACTAACTGATGTTCAGCCATGATGGGGGTAGAAGTAGTGTGGGTGGAGGAATTGGTGGGAGAGTTTGGGGGTGTAGGGATGTAGGTCGAGGGCAACTCAGCTCTCCTAGATGTCTGCTCAGGCTCAGGGTCAAATTGCACTAATCGGGGGAGTAAGGAGCGACCACCACGCATACACCACAAACACACCACATAATATTAAATGTAAAAAAAAAAGGAATAACAAGCAAAAACTAACTAAAAATAAATCAAAATAAAGAGAGATAAGGATCTTGCAAACCGAAGAGAAACACTATGCTTGTCGATGTCCACTTGTGGCCACAAGTGTAGAGAGCACGATCTTCAACTCCGCCTACAAGATCAAATTAAAAGAAGGTAAGAAACTAAAAATTCACCTAAAAACTAAAGAAAACTGAATCTAAATTAAATAGAATTATCCTAATACTAATTTAGTAACAAATCAACACCATCCCTGGTAACGGCGCCAAAAACTTGATCGTTTATAATTAAACCCTTTGCAAGTGTACAAGGTAATTGTACTAGGATAAGTATTTAAGGGTTGTCGAACCTCAGGGATGGATGGATTATTACTAAATCTAAAGAGGAATTCGCTAATTAAAAACTAAAACAACTTAAACTTTAATTAGGTAAAGGAAATAAATCAACTAGTTTAAAAATAAGAGATTAATATGATGGAAATTACTTAGGAAATCGAATCCACTATAGAACCATAACAATTTCTTAACTTTTAATCTAAATCTAGTATGAATATGAACAAGTATTCTCAGCTACAAGCTAGAATTACTTCAAAAAGAATCATTAATTAACTTCCATGGCATGAACTATCTTCGACAATAGCACGGATCATCTACACTGAACTAACTATAGGCATGGCCCGTCTAATCTTAGTATAACTCATCCGAGTCATTAATTATCTGAACATTAAAAATATTGTATGACCATCTCATCTAAATCACAGAAATTAGAATCGATGCAAATATCAAAACCACATCAATTTATCATCTACAAGACAATAAATCAACATAGACTTGAATAAACATTAAAAGTTCTTCCATTAAAAAGGAAATTCATTTCATACAATTGTCATCATTCACAACTGAGAACTAAATTAAAAAAAAAACAAACTGAAACTTATCTATAGCTTCATTAACTCCTAAGTAAAAGAAAAGTTTAGCCTTCCATAGTAGAAGAAAACACTTGAATCTCCATTAGAAGCTTTGAATTCTCTTCCATCTTCTTCTTCCTTTTTCTCTTCCTAAAATCTATTGGAATCCCCCAATTTTAAGCCAAATATGTCTTTTTATAGGCATAAGTTTCGTAAGAAGAAGTCCAATATGAAAAGGATTGAAATTTGGGTCAAACTAGGAAACTGCACGTTATGCCGATCGATCGCCCTGCATTCCCGATCGATCGCTTGAATTGTATTTTTGTCTAAATTCACGTTATCCCGATCGATCGCCCTGCAGCCCGATCGATCGCCCTGCAGCCCGATCGATCGGCTATAATGTTTCTGCAATCCTGGACAGTTCATATTCTGTTCATTAAGTTTTCCTTCGTATCCATATTAATTTCTAACTTGTTTATAGCTTCAAAAAATTATCCAAATCACTTTAAAGCATGTGAAGACTATTTTTAATCATTTCAAACATCGTCCAAGTACTTCGATAAGCGCACTTTACCTACAAAACATAAAATATCATACTTTAGACATGTAGAAAGTAACTAAAATTCCATCTTGATTTAAATACATGTCTAAACAACTAATAACTACAAAATCATTAATAATTAAACTAAAATACTAATATCTATCTTAATCTAAATAAACCATAACTAACTCTAAATTAACCTAATCTATACTAGCAAATAAGGTAAAAAAGTATATAAAATAGATATAGATTTCATACTTATTAGCGACACACGTGGTTCCTCACATTGGAACCCTACTGTACGTGGTTCCACTGCGTGACACATGTCCGACACACGTCGCGTGCCGGTTCCGCCCCAATCTCTACATATACTCTAGTTTTTTTCATTTTACTATTCACTTTCACCTCCAGTAAAAACTTCTGACTCTCCGTTCTTAGCTATTTTAAGTCCGATTCAACCCGTTTCAATGGCTTTCTTAACTAAAGCGATTGTGCCGGACACTGTGATGTGACCAGATTTTCAATATAAACTCTCTGCGACCACGAACTTTCTACTCCGACTGTAAGGTAGGGAGTCTTAAACTCTAAATTTATGCTTTGCGTGTATGCTTTACTTTTACGGACCATTTTTAGTCAATCGTACGTCTTTTCTTAGGTTTTCAAAAAAGAAATGCTTTATGTATATCATGTTTTATTTAATTAAAATTATGACATGATATGTGTTTTTTCTGGAGAGTTCTAGGGTGATACCTAGAACAATATTTTCTGGATACCTACCGAAGAAAATATCGGTATTTCGCATGTGCATATATGTATGGAGTATCATGGGAAAACTCCTGCCTTCTGAGCTTCCGGTTGCCCCATGAGCATCGGAGGAATGTCGTTCTGTATCCCGGCTCTAGATTTATCGTCATCGGACAAACCAGTGTTTTCTAAATTTGTTTTTGAATCGGTTATCCAAAAATTATTACTGTCTGTTACTTAGCATTAAATTAGATTTTAATTCCACCTACTAAGTATAAAAATACTCACCCACCCACAGACTCTGTAGGTAGAAAAACTGACCCGGAGGGGTTAACCGAAGAATTATTTGTTTAGTCTCTTTTAAATATTTTTCAACCTCTGTAATACTATGGTTTTTAGGAAAGGCTTGGCTTGTATTTTGTAATTCTGTAATATGACTGCTCTACATACAGTGTACTCTAGACTGGGTCCTAATTTTCTACTACGTTATATGTAATATTTTAGTTGTGCGTTAACTCCAAAAATTCTCATGTTTTATATCGACTATCTTTTCTATACGGTGGACCGTCATGTTTGGTTTCACGTGCGATGTAACATGTGCTGAGCAAAATAATAATTACGTGAATTATGATGTATATTATTTTCTGACAATCGCCACAAAAATTCCGTCCGAATCGGCATAGGGCAGAGGTGGCCGAGGGAGGCGGTGGCTAGAGCGGCGGCCGGGGCAATAGCCTTGTCATCACCGAACTGGGCGAAGGCCAAAAGCCAATTGGCGGCAGCCGGGCACTAGTGGCACGACCAGCAGCCGCAACAAATAGACACATAGAATAAATGGGCAGTGGACTATTTACCTAATGGCGGTGAAGCAGGGGCAGGGAGGCCGGGATGGAGGCGGCCGGAGTTCACACTAGCTAGGATGGAGCTATGGCGGCGGTCTGGATGCCATGCAACTGCCGGTGGTGGCGAATCGGGCAAAATGATAGTTCATGAACCGAAATTGGGAGGAAGGAAAAGAGCGGCGGAGGGTGGCGGGGAGGCCGGGATGCTAGTGGCTGGAGGTCGCTTTTGTTGGGGCGGAACCGTGGCGGCAGATTGGCGGCCATGCAGCCTGCAGTGGCGGTGAATCGGGGCAAAAATGAGAGTGAGGTTCTCTGTTGGGCTGAAACGGAAAAGAGGGAACTAGATGGCGATGGCCGGCGAGGCCATGCTAGGGAGGCAGCAGCAGCAGCAGCTGCAACGGCGTTGCCAGGATGAAGCCATGGTATGCAGTTTCATCGTGTAAGGCAAAGGACGATTGGCATGCATATCGTTTATTTACTAATGTGACTACTTCTTAAATACAGAGAAATGGCAACCGCAAGTTACCATCAAACTGAAGAAGAAGAATAGCCTGAAGTTGCAAAGGATCGTAATAACTAAATTTTTAATAAAACTAAATCCAAAATTCCTGGAACAACCAAGGGAGGCCATGGAACAACCCCAGGAGGTCGAAGAGCAACCCCGAGTGTTGTGTACTTCCCCCACTGGATGCAGTTGAGGACGGTATCTGACGGGGGAAGATTCACCATGAGGCGCAAAAGCAATCTCCAGAATAATCCATCTCAGCGCAGAACGATAGTGGGCAAGCATTCTACAAACCCTAACCGTAATATATATGGGTTGGGTGAGAGGGTTACAGCGGACATTGCGGTGCTACTTCAAGAATGATGCATTGGGAATTGGGTCATTAGTCATGCATTTGTCATGACCAATATCGTGTAATGGATGGAAACACTTGTCAAAAAATTTATTATCATGTGTCTTTATCATGTAATTAGTAGCATGTAACCACTTTTGTACATGTTTTCGATTACACGATACAAATATATAGCATACCCTCTACATTATCGTGTTGAAAACTGCGACATCAGTCGACATCGTGTATTCAGTTAATACGCTTACATTTCAAATTGTGTTATCGAAACCATGACATGATTGCATATCGTGTTATTATATCTATGCTGCAACTCATAATTGATATAAGGCATGTGTATGTCGTGTAATTACTAAACGATATATTAAACGTCATGTTTATTTCTTCACACAAAAGAGTCCAATTGAGTATAATCTAAAGATTCATTGTTACCTAACAATTTCAAAGGCAAACTGAGTTTCATTGAATCCAATATGAATCCGACATTAGAGCTAGGATGAGTCATTACGACTGGTGATTTAGCTCTATTGATTGTCTGGTTCCTTTCTACAAATGGTGATGGTGATGGTGATTCATCACCGTTGTTGGGCTCTTTCATCTCGGCATACAATGATAACACCTCCTCATTCGCCTTCTTATAAATGGAGAACACTTATTTTCTTTGGAGTACTTACACAGTGTTTGCGGTGTCAAAGAATGCTTTTTTCTTGTTCATCGATGCCTGTCGGTCATCTCCCGCCATCAACTTCTGTTTGCCGTCAATGACTCCCAGCACTCCGAAATGGTGCAGCACTATTTTGGTGTTCCTTTATTACTTTCTACTTTAAAACATGATATAGTTGAAACCTAGGGGCAGTTTTATCCATAAACAGGTCATATGACATTTCCATTTAAAATCGAGGGAATATAGAATTTTCCATTCTTCATCTAGGCAATATGGAAAAACTGTAAGCCAAATTAGCTTTTAGACAAAAAGAAACTTGTTAATGTACATAACTCAGCTGCGACCACAAGTTTAATATGTTGTGAAATCGACTTTAAAGGTTCCTAACATGAAATTGGTAAGAGCTTCCCCAAGGGTAAGCAGTTTGCCACACACCCCCCCCCTCCCCCTGCTTATATAGATACCACATATATCCACAGACTTTGCTAAGAGGGGTTAAATTACACTCTCCTAGAAAGGCATTAGCAGATGGCATCTTACATAGGGGATATGAATGAGCACCATCCTTCTAAATTTACTCATTATTAGTAAATATCAATTTGGAAATATTATTTTATCTCTAGTTGTGGACAGACATGATCCTTATGTTTCTAAATACGTTTCTAGATACTTAGTACTAATATGTTACTTGTGGAACAGGTGTGTAAAGAGATGGAAAGAAAAAGAGGTAGGAGCAAAAGATGAGGCAGGAGCAGTGGAAACTTTTTGTCAAGATGTTGGTCAAGAGAGTTTATTGTTGAAGCGTATGTAGAGAAGCCAAATTAAGCGGCATATACAACCATCTATATTGTTGTTGGCAGTGGCTTCAAGGAGGCGATTATTGAAGATGTCTCAATGTAAATAATGCTCTAACATCTCAGAAGTTGATAGGATCCTTATGGGGTCACATTGTGGCTAAGTTGTCTTTCACTCATTTACATTATGTCAGCTTCAACTTTATTAGTAGAAAAACAAATGAAAGTGGTCACTACCTCACTCGTCAAGTTAACATTTTTATATATACATTTTTGTTTTTAAAAAGACTACGGGAAATTTTGTATCTTCAAAATATATAGGTTTGGTGGATAATGTGCTTAGGATTTTTTGGAATAGTTTAAAGATAAACAGAAGTTTGTAATGCATTCATATAAAATTTTGTTATTAGGTTAAAATTAGTTGTAAGATACGTAATATTTTAAAAAAATTAAAATCCGTTATAAGATACATAATATTAAAAAAAAATCTCAACAGAGATGGCTTACCAAAGCCGTCGTTGAACTTTATTATTTAAAAAAATTTAATCAATGACGATTCATACCATTGTAAAATCTATTACGACGGCAACAACCGTAGCTGATAAGTGGCTTACCACTACGGTTCCACGCCGTCACTGTATAAAAATCTCTTAAGCGACAGTAACTAACTCGCTATATCAAACTCATTTGTAACGGTATAAGCTGTCGCTGATCATAAGTTTCTGAGATGGCTAAGTAACCATCACTGATAATAAGTTTATGCGATGGTGAGTTTGTGCAGATGGTGAGTTTATACAAATGGTGAGTTTGTTTTGTAGCGACAGAGGTAGCTGTTTCTAAAATGAAGAGCATCCACCGCTGAAAGTTTCAACGATGGGACTAACTGCGACGCGTGTTTGTGCATCACAAGTATAAACAACGACGGACAGCTAGACCTATCAATAGCGACGGTTTGTAGCCGTCAATGTTGACTGAGTTTTTTGCAGTGTCTTTCTCTTGTTTCCTCTTTTTATAAACTGTTAGGACAAAATTTCTGCGGAGGTGACCCTCCTCTTTCCTTGTACCAACAAAGTTTGTCCAAGAAGAGATGATAGTGTTGGGCTTGTTTTTGTAATAAAACATAAGGTGGCCCAATTGTCTCAATTGACATTGTTTTTGGGCTTTTAAAACTATCTAGGTAATGAGCTTGAATCAAAACACCCATTAAGGTGTAGTTTTAAGTGGTGAATCTGGACCGTTGGCTACCCTCTAGATTGAGGGTCAAGATGTCAGGGTTCTTAACAATAGTGTCCTGGTTTAGTTATAAATACACCATTAGCCATCTTAATACAATGTTAGAAATATATTTTGTGGATTTGAATAAGATTAGCAGAGGAAAAGCTTCATCAAGTGGATTAAGCTTGCTTGAAAACTCTAATGGCTACTGGTATGCCTAAAACCTACTATATTTTATGCTATCAATTGGCATCGAGGCAAGGTTTTGGATGACGGCGTTGCAACAAGGTGGCTGCTAGTCCACTTGACAGTTGGCCGGAGCAGACACACCAGCCAGAGCCGCTGCCGCCAAGCGCTCAGCTGTGGCGCTCTAGAAGCGATGGCATAGTCCGGTAGCCATTAAAAAAATTCATTTTTTTCTCTATACTGAGGGCCAGTTTTGGTTTTTCGGCCCCAGTGGGCCTCCAGCCATTGCCCCTGTCTACGATCCTAACTGGCGCTCACCAGTGTAGCGACTGCGAATAGACTTGCTAATTTCTTTTTTTGGTTTCCTTTGTTCTCAGTTCCGACTGTATTGTTTTGAATCCTCCACTGTTGGATGGTGAAGAATGTCTTTATGGGCTCGATCTGGAACCATTATCACCAGATAGATCAATTTTTGGAGTCCTGGGCTGGCGCCAGGCATGGCACACAATCATCGGATTATCTCTTGCATTGTATTTTTTTCTGGAATGTTCCTATTGGCCACCATCATCTGTTTTCCACCGTCTCAATCTCTATCAAGAGGTTGAAGACAACCAGCAGAATGGGTCACCTCGACTTGCTTTTGCAGGTCGTCGCTAACCCGTGCTAGGCGTGGGTTTGTACTAACCTTGTCTAGGTGCGGGTTTGCACTAACCCGCATCGCATGTCAGCTGCAGCATGGGTCAAGTTTTGACCCGAGTCTATTAACCCGGTTTGGTCTATTCTAGGTCATTAAAAAAAATTGGATTTTCTTTTATGGAATTTTTTATATGTGATTGCATGTGGATGTGTTTTAATTACCATTTAAAGGCTTTATTAATGTCATGGGCTGGCTAGGGTATTAAATTGCAATCATATGTTTTTATCATTTTTTTTTAAAAATTGTGAGTGCACCACTTATGTAATTTTTCTAGAGAGTGTACATTATGCATTTTACAAGACACACTAGAATTCAAGGACCACATTTGGAGGCAGATGAAGTCTTAAAGAATTAATGTACATTTTTTTATTTTAGGGGCCTAAAGCTTCCAACTTGTACATTTTTTAATATTTTTAAGGACTATAAATGGACTGTGGACTATTTTTTTCAGTTGTGGTGTGTGATGATGGAACCCCTGGCCGAGTCCTAAAAGCCCGATGATAAAATTGACAAAGAGGCCCTTATCAACTTTGTGTATGGATATGTTTGATTATTTTATAATTACTTGCATTCATTTTGTTATATGAAAAGGTGAGAAGCACAAATTCGGTTCCCACATCTGTTGAGATGACTTAGGAGTGGCTAAAGCATTCTAAGCATTTTCAACGTGTGAATGATATAGAATGCTACCATGGGTTGCATAGATTCATATACATAAAAACTTGTGTTGTCATGAAATTTTGATTATGTGATGACGATTATCATCCAGCCCTAAAGGGAGGTGGTAGTTAGCGTCACATAATCAGGATAGGGTGGAGGGTTATATGTTATAATATGGGTGAATCCCTATGCCTAAAGGTGTGAGATTTTTCTATAATGTTTTATGTATAACCCACTAGCCTTATCATGAGACAAAGTGAACGTTGGTTTCTACATAGTTTAGTAATTTTGGTGTACATTACAATCTTTGTCCAAAGGGAGGTTCAAAATTTTACTCTTTGATTTGAGCAGTGGCTATTTCATACTTAAGCTTTTGTTTATTCCCCTTACTAATTCTTTGCTTGCGTTTATTCTTTTATTACAGCTTATGTGTCTTTTATTTCTAACCCTAATCAACACCTTCCATTATTATCTAGGGACAATTTTTTGGATTTGAAGGAAAAAATTCTTTTACTATTATGGTGCATGGACTTGGATTTGATGTTTCATATGGATGTACCCACCACTCCTATGGACAAAAAGGACACCAAGTGAGGTAGCATCATTTGAAAAGTGGGAGCAGTCTAACCACTTAAGTATGATTGTAACGACCCGTTTTTCGGTTACACTTAACCCGGGTGGGTTAAGGGTAATTTGGTAATTTTTTGATTAAGTGTCGGGGCTTTTAAGGGAGAAAACCCCTGTAGATGGGTAGATCTCGGAGTAACGAGTGTGACGAATCGAAGAATGCTCAAAACGGCGGTCGGGAGCGAAAGCTATGGCCCTGGGAAGCGTGCCATATGGGCGGGACCTACACAAAAGTGTAGGATAACCTACCCATGTGTGGTCTTGTTTCGAAGGGCTCGTCGACACGAGTCCATCAGTATCAAGAGCGAGCGATTCCAACGTCGAGGTTGGAAGTTATTGCGTTTTAAGTTCAAGATATTATTTGAATAAAATAATATCTTTCTGGATAGGATCGATGACGCAGTGGATAGGATCGACGACACAGTGGATAGGATTGTTGACAAAACGGATAGGATTGATGACGTAAGTAGATAGGATTGTTGACGAAGCGGATAGGATTAATGATGCAGGCGGATAGGGTTGCTGACAAAGCGGATAAGCTCTACACATGTCAACCTCACGTCTCTCCGGTTTTTCTATAAATAGCACCTGCGGCATCCAGAAGGGGGGACGAGAAATCTCTCCCACGTTTTCCCATTTCTCTCCCACGTTCATAAACTTCTGTTCTTCGTTTCTCACTCATTGTAAGTCCGATTCGAGTGGTTCTTGAGGCGTTCCTAGCTAATTCGAGGGTGATCTACGCAATGGCATGGTTCATTCCTCGAGTTGGCACTCCTATAAGGTAGGAACGACCTAGGGCAAGAGGAGGCTGTCCGCCACCCTCCTACCCCAAGAGAGAAAGAGAGAGAGTGTAAGGTCCCTGAGAGATGGCCCGGTGAGAGAGGAGGCTTCGTCCTCCGTTACCGGGCCAAATCAAGAGAAGTGGCCAGAAGTAGGGGAGGCTTCGTTCTCCACCGAAGGGCCACGATGTGTGAGGAACACCCCGAGTAGGGGAGGTTCTGTCCGCCGCCCACGGGCGCAGAAAGTGAGAAGTGTCCGGGAAAGGGGAGAGTTAGTCAGGTCATCTTTCGGTGCAAGGTGATGAACATATGGAGGCTAGAGGAGGCTCCGTCCACTATCTCCGAATCTGAAGGGGAGGACGCCCAGAAATGAGCTTCCCGAATACTGCTACCTCGTGAGACATCAGGGGAGTAAGGGTTTCTTACCTTCTATTTAATTATAGAATGACATGTGCTAGTCATGATGTGTGCCGTTGATCATTTATAATTAAACCCTTTGCAAGTGTACAAGGTAATTGTACTAGGATAAGTATTTAAGGGTTGTCGAACCTTAGGGACGGATGGATTATTACTAAATCTAAAAAGGAATTTGCTGATTAAAAACTAAATCAAACTTAAACTTTAATTAGGTAAAAGAAAGAAATCAAATAGTTTAAAAGCAAGAGATTAATATGATGGAATTTACTTAGGAAATTGAATTCACTATAGAACCATAACAATTCCTTAACTTTTAATCTAAATCTAGTGTGAACATGAACAAGTATTCTCAGCTACAAGCTAGAATTACTTCAAAAAGAATCATTAATTAACTTCCATGGCATGAACTATCTTCGACAATAGCACGGATCATCTACACTAAACTAGCTATAGGCATGACCCGTCTAATCTTAGTATAACTCATCCAAGTCATTAATTATCTGAACATTAAAACTATTGTATGACCATCTCATCTAAATCACAGAAATTAGAATCGATGTAAATATCAAAACCACATCAATCTATCATCTACAAGACAATAAATCAACATAGAATTGAATAAACATTAAAAGCTCTTCCATTAAAAAGGAAATTCATATCATACAATTGTCATCATTCACAACTGAGATCTAAATTAAAAAGAAAAGAAACTGAAACTTATCTATAGCTTCATCAACTCCTAAGTAAAAGAAAAGTCTAGCCTTCCATTGTAGAAGAAAGCACTTGAATCTCCATTGATAGCTTTGAGTTTTCTTCCATCTTCTTCTTCCTTTTTTTCTCCTCCTAAAATCTACTGGAATCCCCCAATTCTAAGCCAAATATGTCTTTTTATAGGCATAAGTTCCGTAGGAAGAAGTCCAATATGAAAAGGATTGGAATTTGGGTCAAACAAGGAAACTGCACGTTATGCCGATCGATCGCCCTGTATTGCCGATCGATCGGCTACACTGTATTTTCATCTGAATTCACGTTATCCCGATCGATCGGTAAGTGACCCCGATCGATCTGCTACAGTGTTTCTATTTTCCCGGACTGTTCATATTCTGTTCATTAAGCTTTCCTTCGTGTCCATATTAATTTCTAACTTGTTCATAACTCCGAAAAGTTGTCCAAATCACTTTAAAGCATATGAAGACTATTTTTGATCATTTCAAACATCGTCCAAGTACTTCGATAAGCGCACTTTACCTACAAAACATAAAATACCATATTTTAGACATGTAGAATATAATTAAAATTCCAACTTTGTTTAAATACACATCTAAACTACTAATAACTACAAAATCATTAATAATTAAACTAAAATACTAATATCTATCTTAATCTAAATAAACCATAACTAACTCTAAATTAACCTAATCTATACTAGCAAATAAGGTAAAAAGACATATAAAATAGATATAGATTTCATACTTATCAGCCGTCTCGCTCTGGGTGAGAGAGAGACGGGCTGTGCATGTGTTACATTATGATACGTGTTGCTTATAAGCCATGTTCTGTGTTGTCTCGCTCTGGGTTAGAGAGAGACAGGTTGTATGTGTGTGTGTTTATATATTGTTATGTTATGCTTATATGCATGATGTGTGCCGTCTCGCTCTGGGTGAGAGAGAGACGGGTTGTTGTGTGTTTATATGTGGTTATGCTATGCTTATATGCATGATGTGTGTCGTCTCCCTCTAGGTTTGAGAGAGACGGGTTGTGCGTCTGTTTATCTTATGCTATGCTATGCTTATATGTCATGATGTGTGCCGTCTCACTTTGGGTGAGAGAGAGACGGGTTGTATGTGTGTTTATATATTGTTGTGCTATGATTATATGCATGATGTGTGTTGTCTCGGCTAAGTGATATATTGAGACGTGTGATGTGTGTAGTCTCAGCTCAGTGATGAAGCAAGACGTGTGATGTGTGGTCTTGCTCTAGGATAGAGTGAGGAATGTTGTGATGGTCTTGCTCTAGGGTAGAGTGAGGCATGTTGTGGTGGTTGTTTGGTGCTCGTCTCTATGATAGAGCGAGATGTGTGTTGCCGATGTTTTATCGGGTTTTTGTATTGGTTGTGTGGTGCTCATCTCTATGATAGAGCGAGACGTGTGTTGCCGGTGTTTTCGTATAACTCCGATTAAATATTCGAAGATACATATTTTATACGTATGTGTTTTTGGTGTGCTAGTTGTATGTAGTAGCCAATAGGCAAAACTACATCCGGATCTGATCGTATCCGAGTAACATCGTGGATGTTATCCGATATGTACGTGGGCAACCAACGGTAATGCAACGTTGGCCCGGTCCGAATTAGTTATATAATTAGGCCAGTTCTTGCCTACACGCAACGGAGCGCTAAAGTTCAATAGCGTGTAGAGGAACGAGAAGACTCTCGCACGCAGAGTGTGCCACGCTTGATTCTGGGTTTGGTTTTCGTCGATTTCGGGACCCCCGGCCCGGGTCGGTTCTTAGGCCGGGGTGTCACAAATGGTATCGGAGCGTTGCTCTGCCTGTGAGAGAAAAATATTTTGATTTGCTTCAAATTCAAGAGGGTCGTGATGACCTAAAGGTTTATTCCTAATTTTGGTTTGATTTGAAGCTCTGTTTTGTGAGGGTCGAGTCGATCTGAAGTTTCATTTCGACAAGTGTTGTATCAGAGTTGATAGAAAACTCTGATTGTGATTTTGTCGTTCTGTGATATCGGAATTAGAGAGAATTCCGATTGTGACTGTTCGTTCTTTATATCGGAATCATGAAGAATTCTGATTGTGAACGATTCCTTTTATACCTGTGTTGTATCGGATTCAAGGTGAATTCCGATTGTGAATGTTCTATCCTACAAGTGATTTATCGGATTTAATGCAAACCCCAATTTTATGGATTTTGATTTTAAATCAGAAATGATTTAAAATTTTTGACTTGCATGTGTTGCAAGGTATTTGACATGAACTTCGATTTTATCAATTTTGACTTCGAGTCAGGAATTATTTAAAATTTATGTCTGAGTCAGTTTGATCGGGTTTTATACGAATTCTGATTTTGAATTAAATTCAATCGGAAATAGGTGTTCTAAAACACGATTATGTGATTTTCCGAAAATGTTTTAAGTGACTTCAATTTTGAATGGTTCATATGTTGAACTTCGATTTTGAATGATTTGAAATTTAGGAACAGACTTCAAATTATTTTGGAAGACGGTTAGACTACCTATGAGAAACCACCAAAATACCCACAGTAGGGGATGTACGGTGGAATGCTCTAGGATTTGTTCTACCGATGAAGTTCAAAACATAGGTATTTCAAAAGATTCGCTTAAGGCGAATTTATCTAGAAAATTATGTTGATAAAAGGTAGAGCTGCCTATGAGGAACCACCAAACGCTTGTGGTATGGGACACGCAGTGTTAGTGGATCGCTCTAAGGATAGTTCTGCCAGTGTTTTGAAATAAAATTTCAAAATGTTCATATTTTGAAAGTTCGCCTTAACTTAAGGCGAAGTTATTTTGAAAGCCAGTAGCATTCCTGAAGAGGGACTGCCTAACATTCGTGGTATGGGACACGCAATGTGGGTAGACTGCTCTGCAGTTGAGTCTGCTGGTAGTGTTATTCTAAAAAGTTAATTTCAAACTTTATGTGTTTTGAAAAACGATTTGAAATTGTAAAAGTGTCTCAATGGCCAGTAGAATTACTAAGCGGAAACTATCAAACACCCGTGTTATGGGACATGTGGCGTAGATGAGCATCCCTTCAGTAAGTCCACGTGTATATTGAGGCAAAGTTGTAATTTCAAGTCTGTTTTGTCTTGGTATGTGTCTTTGAGTTGGGATGTGAACGTAGAATGGTTGTTATGACGATGTTTTGATCGAGCCAGATTTATGGCTCTATTTTCAGAAAGAAAATTATGTTTTCTAAAAATGATTTGGGGCGTACGATGGTACATGAATGTTGATGTGTTTTGATTTTGTATGAGCCATTTAATGTTTTAGTTTCATACAGTGATGTGATTTGACTTCGTACGAGCCACTGAATATTTTGGTTTTCGTATAGTGATTTAGCATGGATTTTGCTATGTTTTGAATTATGTGATGATTATTTCATGGGCTTTCGAACATGGAATAATCATAGAGTGATGATGCCCGCCAAGAAAAATAATCGGGAAGTGGCGCGCGCAGGGTAGAGCATCGTGGGAAAGCTCTATCCCTAAGTGGCCCTCGTTTGCCCCATGAGCGCCAAGGGTAGGCCGTTGGGTATCACGGCTTGTGTTGGGATGTGATATGTTGTACATACCACTTGGTGTAGTGGACGTATATGTGGATGCCCGCCGAGAAAAATAAATCGGCAAATGGTGCACACAGGGTAGAGCATCGTGGGAAAGCTCTGTCCCTAAGTGGCCCTCGTTTACCCCATGAGTGCCGAGGGTAGGCCGTAGGGTATCGCGGCTTGTGTTGGGATGTGATATGTTGTACATACCACTTGGTGTAGTGGACGTATATGTGGATGCCCGCCGAGAAAAATAAATCGGCAAATGGCGCGCACAGGGTAGAGCATCGTGGGAAAGCTCTATCCCTAAGTGGCCCTCGTTTACCCCATGAGTGCCGAGGGTAGGCCGTAGGGTATCGCGGCTTGTAGATGCCAGCTGAGAAAAATAATCAGCAAGTGGCACGCACAAGGTAGAGCATTGTGGGAAAGCTCTGTCCCTAAGTGGCCCTCGTTTGCTCCATGAGCGCCGAGGGTAGGCCGTTGGGTATCACGGCTTGTGATTGATTGTACTGTGATGATTATTTCATGGGCTTTTGAACATGAAATAATCATAGAGTGATGATGCCCGCCGAGAAAAATAAATCGGCAAGTGGCGTGCGCAGGGTAGAGCATCGTGGGAAAGCTCTGTCCCTAAGTGGCCCTCGTTTGCCCCATGAGCTCCGAGGGTAGGCCATCGGGTGTCGCGGCTTATGGTTTTGGCTCAGGTGTGAGCTTGTGGTTTTAACTCGAGTGTGAGTTTGTGGTTTTGGCTCAGGTGTCAGCTTGTGGTTTTGGCTCAAGTGTGAGCTCGTGGTTTTGGCTCAGGTGTGAGCTTGTGGTTTTAACTTGAGTGTGAGTTCATGGTTTTGGCTCAGTGTGAGCTTGTGGTTTTGGCTCAAGTGTGAGCCTGTGGTTTTGGCTCAGGTGCGAGCTTGTGGTTTTAGCTCGTGTGAGCTTGTGGTTTTGGCTCAGGTGTGAGCTTGTGGTTTTGGCTCAAAAGTGAGCTTGTAGTTTTGGCTCAGGTGTGAGCTTGTGGTTTCAACTCGAGTGTGAGTTCATGGTTTTGGCTCAGTGTGAGCTTGTGGTTTTGGCTCAAGTGTGAGCCTGTGGTTTTGGCTCAGGTGCGAGCTTGTGGTTTTAGCTTGTGTGAGCTTGTGGTTTTGGCTCAAGTGTGAGCCTGTGGTTTTGGCTCAGGTGCGAGCTTGTGGTTTTAGCTCGTGTGAGCTTGTGGTTTTGGCTCAAGTGTGAGCCTGTGGTTTTGGCTCAGGTGCGAGCTTGTGGTTTTGGCTCGTGTGAGCTTGTGGTTTTGGCTCAGGTGTGAGCTTGTGGTTTTGGCTCAAATGTGAGCTTGTAGTTTTGGCTCAGGTGTGAGCTTGTGGTTTTAACTCGAATGCGAGCTTGTGGATTTCATGAGTTTTGACTCAGGTGTGATCTTGTGGTTTTGGGCTCGGGTGCGAGTCTATGACTTTTACGAGTTTTGGCTCGAGTGTGAGCTTGTGGTTTTGTCTTATCCTAGTATGAAGTCTCGGATAATGTTTATGTTAGGGTTACCCAATTTTTTTAATTATCGGGTAGTGCTTTCAAAAGTGTTATCCAAGTGGTTCTCGGATTGTGTTTCTAAAATCATTTTTTTTTTATAGTTAAATTATCGGAATTTGTTTGTGTTTGCTATCCGATTAAGATCAGATTGCGTTGTGAGGTGAGATTTCTTGGGGCGAATTGCGAGGACGTAATTCATTTAAGCGGGGAAGGATGTAACGACCCATTTTCCGGTTACGCTTAACCCGGGTGGGTTAAGGGTAATTTGGTAATTTTGTGATTAAGTGTTGGGGGTTTCAAGGGAGGAAACCCCTATAGATGGGTAGAGCTCGGAGTAACAAGCGTGACGAATCGAAGAATGCGTGAAATAGGGGTCGGGAGCGAAAGCTACGGCCCTGGGAAGCGTGCCATATGGGCGGGACCTACACAAAAGTACGGGATAACCTACCCATGTGTGGTCTTGTTTCGAAGGGCTCGTCGACACGAGTCCATCAGTATCAAGAGCGTTCGATTCCAACGTCGAGGTTCAAAATTATCGCGTTTTGAGTTCAAGATATTATTTGAATAAAATAATATCTTTTTGGATAGGATCGATGACGCAGTGGATAGGATCGACGACGCAATGGATAGGATTGCTGATAAAGCGGATAGGATTGATGACGCAAGCGGATAGGATTGCTGATGAAGTGGATAAGATTGATGACGCAAGTGGATAGCGTTGCTGACGAAGCAGATAAACTCGACACGTGTCAGCCTCATGTCTCTCCGGTTTTTCTATAAATAGCACATGCAACATCCAGAAGGGGGGAGGAGAAATCTCTCCCACGTTTTCCCATTTCTCTCCCATGTTCATAAACTTCTGTTCTTCGTTTCTCACTCATTTTAAGTCCGATTCAAGTGGTTCTTGAGGCATTCATAGCTAATTCGAGGGTGATCTACGCAATGGCATGGTCCATTCCTCAAGTTGGCACTCCTATAAGGTAGGAACAACCCGGGGCAAGAGGAGGCTGTCCGCCACCCTCCTACCCCAAGAGAGAAAGAGACAGAGAGATGGCCCGGTGAGAGTGGAGGCTTCGTCCTCCGTTACCGGGCCAAATCAAGAGAAGTGACCCGAAGTAGGGGAGGCTTCATTCTCCACCGAAGGGCCACGATGTGTGAGGAACACCCCGAGTAGGGGAGGTTTTGTCCGCCGCCCATGGGCGCAGAAAATGAGTAGTGTCCGGGAAAGGGGAGAGTTGGTCGGGTCGTCTTTCGGTGCAAGGCGATGAACATATGGAGGCCAGAGGAGGCTCCGTCCACTATCTCCGAATCTGAAGGGGAGGATGCCTAGAAATGAGCTTCCCGAATACTGCTACCTCGTGAGACATTAGGGGAGTAAGGGTTTCTTACCTTCTATTTAATTATAGAATGACATGTGCTAGTCATGATGTGTGCCGTCTCACTCTGGGTGAGAGAGAGACGGGCTGTGCATGTGTTATATTATGATACGTGTTGCTTATAAGCCATGTTGTGTGCCGTCTCGCTCTGGGTTAGAGAGAGACAGGTTGTATATGTGTGTGTTTATATATTGTTATGCTATGCTTATATGCATGATGTGTGCCATCTCGCTCTGGGTGAGAGAGAGACGGGTTGTTGTGTGTTTATATGTGGTTATGCTATGCTTATATGCATGATGTGGGCCATCTCCCTCTGGGTTAGAGAGAGATGGGTTGTTCGTGTGTTTATCTTATGCTATGCTATGCTTATATGCCATGATGTGTGCCGTCTCACTCTGGGTGAGAGAGAGACGGGTTGTGTGTGTGTTTATTTATTGTTATGCTTTGATTATATGCATGATGTGTGTTGTCTCGCTCTGGGTTAGAGAGCGACGTGTTGTGTGTGTGTTGGGTCTCGGCTCAGTGATAGAGCGAGACTTGTGATTGTGTTCCGTCTCACTCTATGATAGAGCAAGACATGTGATGTGTGTGGTCTCGGCTAAGTGATATAGCGAGACGTGTGATGTGTGTGGTCTCGGCTCAGTGATGGAGCAAGACGTGTGATGTGTGGTCTTGCTATTTGATAGAGTGAGGAATGTTGTGATGGTCTTGCTCTGGGGTAGAGTGAGGCATGTTGTGGTGGTTGTGTGGTGCTCGTCTCTATGATAGAGCAAGATCTGTGTTGCCGATGTTTTATCGGGTTTTCGTATTGGTTGTGTGGTGCTCATCTCTATGATAGAGCGAGACGTGTGTTGCCGGTGTTTTCGTATAACTCCGATTAAATATTCAGAGATACATATTTTATACATATGTATTTTTGATGTGCTGGTTGTATGTAGTAGCAAATAGGCAGAACTACTTCCGGATCCAATCTTATTGAAGTAACATCATGGATGTTATCCGATATGTACGTAGGCAACCAACGGCAATGCAACGTTGGCCCCGTCTGAATTAGTTATATAATTAGGCCAGTTCTTGCCTACGTGCAACGGAGCGCTAAAGTTCGGTAGCATGTAGAGGAACGAGAAGACTCTCGCACGTAGAGTGTGCCGCGCTTGATTCTGGGTTTGGTTTTTGTCGATTGCCTGATCCCCAGCCCAGGTCAGTTTTCGGGTCGGGGCGTCACAATGATGCTCATGAAGTCTCACATTATTAAAAGCATTAGGGGGTCCATCCCAGAATGCGCTATAGTTCAAGAACTTTTGAAAGCTATTGAAGCTAAATTTAAGAGTTCTGATAAAGGCTTTGCCAACAACTTAGTGTCAAAGTTGTCATCTATTAGGCTAATAGATGACAAATGGGTGAGAGAGCATATCATGCATATGCATGATTTGCTAATTAGTTGGACAACATGAAAATAAAGATTGTTGATTACCTTTGTGGTCTACTTTATTCTGAACTCCCTGCTTGTACAATATGGACCAATCAAGATTTCTTATAACATACAAAATACTCAATGGTTAGTTAATGACCTTTTGAGTATGTGTGTACAGGAAGAAGAGACACTTAAGCAAGAGAAGCTAGAAAAGGCCTATCTAGTTTCTCATAAAGGATAAAAGATGGGAAATCATGGTGCCCCAAAGAAGAAAGCTGGTAAAAGTGTGCCAATGAACCCTACTAGCATCACCAAGGAAACTAAATACTTTTTGCAAGAAGAAATGATACACAAAGAAAGGTTGCTCTAAATATCAGAAGCAACTTGCCAAGAAAAGAGGTAATTTCATGTCTTTTGTGTGTTATGAATTTAATTATGTTGATTCTCTTCATAATAGCATATGGTGGATTGATTTTAGTTCTACAATCCATGTTTCTACTGTCATGCAGGGGTTTATTAGACTAAGAAAACCAAATAATGGGGAGCACAACATCTATTCAGGAAACAAGATGTGTTAAAAGGTTGAAGGTGTGGGATCATATCGTCTTGTTCTTCATATAGGATACACCTTAGATTTAGACTAGTGTCTCATGGATTTAATTTTCAATTTATGAATTCCTCATTTATGATTATTAAAGATTCAGTTACCATTGGTTTTGGTTCATTGATAGATGGGTTATATTATCTCTCTTTGCATATTTCCTTTTAATAATCTATGTTGTATGTGCAAGGAAGTATTATTAAAAAAAAATCCTCTATGTTATGGAACAGGCAGTTGGGCTTATCATTAAGGGAAAGTAGACTAACAAGTCTTCTAAGGGTGCTAAGAGGCATGATAAAAAATTAGGCATCATACACACTCATATTTGTAAACCTTTTAGTACACTTTGTTTGAATAGTCAAAGATATTTCAATGCCTTTATAGATGATTATACCCGATACGTGTATCATTATCTCTTAAATGAACAGTTTAAAGTATTTGATGCTTTCAAGACTTATAAAGCAGAGGTAGAAAAATAATCTCGCATGAGCATCAAAATTATTAGATTAGATAGGAGAAGAGAATACTTTGGTAGGTACTCAAAGAGTGGACAAAAACCTACACCATTTGTGCAGATCCTGAATATGGTGTTGTTGCACAATACATAGTACCAACACACCACAACAAAATGGTATGGCTAAAAGAAGTAACCGCACTTTGATGGATATGGTGAGGAGCATGATCAGTAACTCCTTTGTTCCTCTTAATATGTGGAGTGAAGCCTTAAAGACAACCATGTACTTTTTAAATCGAGTTTCATCTAAAGTCATTCCTAAATTACCTTTTGAGCTATGGAATAGATGGAAACTTAGTTTAGATTATATATATATCTGGAGTTGTCATGTTGAGGTTAGAGTGTATAATACACTTGAGAAGAAGCTTGACCCTAAGACTGCCAGTGGATTTTTCATTAGTTATGCAAAATAGTCTAAGGGTTATAGGTTTTATTGTCCTTTGCACACCACTATAGTAGTCGAAGCATAGAATGCATGTTTTCTTAAGCAAGGCAACTTTTGTGGGAGTATTTCGCCAAAATACATTGTGTTTCAGGAAATACGAGTTCTAGTTTTTATACCCACATTCGGTGGAGGATCACATGTTGTATCCCCTATGGTCATTCCAAAGCAGCCTATCATTCCTCCACCATCCCCTCAAGAACAAGTTACTGAAGTTCATATTATACTAGCACCTCCGCCTGTGGATCAAATAGGACTTTCACGGTCCTCAAGAGTAAGAAAACCTACACTCCCTTCTCACTATATTGTACACCTCTAGGAGTCTGATGAGAATGTTAAACTCATTCAAGATCTTATTACATATTCACAAGCCATGACTGGAGATAGCTCTAGTAAATAGTATGATGTCATGCAGGATGAGATAAAATCTACGACTAAAAATCAAGTATTGGATCTTGTAAAGTTACTGCAAGGTGTCAGGACTCTTATCTGTAAATGGGTCTATAAAACTAAATAAGATCCATCTAGTAGCATTAACAAATATAAGGCTTGATTGGTAGCCAAAGGTTTTCTTGAGAAAAATGGTGTTAACTATAATGAAACCTTCTCTCCAGTTTCTATAAATGATTCATTAAGACTTATTTTAGCCTTTGTAGCTAATTTTGACTTAAGAATTGCATCAAATCGATATCAAGAAGGCATTTTTAAATAGGGATCTTGAGGATGAGGTGTATATGACTCAGCTTAAAGGATTCACCTCAGATAAAGGAAGTCATCTGGTTCGTAGACTCAAAAAGTCAATATAAGGACTAAAATAGGTCTCCCAATAGTGATATTTGAAGTTCAACTATGTTATTACTTTATTTGGTTTTATGGAGAACATTATTGACCAATGCATATACCTTAAAGTTAGTGGGAGCCTTTACATGTTTTTGGTCTTGTATGTTGATGACATTCTACTCGTAAGCAGTGGCTTAAGAATGTTGCATGAAACATATACTTTAACTTTGACATGAATGATTTAGGAGAAGTATCTTTTGTCTTAGGGATTGAGATCTATTGTGATAGACCCAAAAGGATCCTTAGGTTGTCTCAACAAGCCTACATCAGTACAGTTCTAAAATAGTAACATGGAAAACTTCTACCTAGTGCAGCTCCTATTGTGAAAGGTGATAAATTTGTTATGTTTCAATGTCTAAAGAATTCTTTGGAGTTTGAAAGCATGAAGGAAATTTCTTATGTATTGGTAGTTGGTAGTATGATGTACTTGGAGGTCTACACAAGACCAGATATTGCCTTTGCTATTGGAATGTTGGGTAGACATCATGATTTAAAATCTAAGGTTTGATCATTGGAGAGCTGCAAAGAATGTTATGTGGTATCTACAAGGAACGAATGATTACATGCTTACATATAGACATTCTGCTTATTTAGAGCTGGTTAGAAACACAAATGTAGACTTTGCTGGTTGTGTTTACTTCAAAAAGTAGACATTGAGTTATATTTTCCTTTTGGCAAATGGTGCTATCTCTTGCAAAAATATAAAGCAAACACTTACAGAGTCGTCGACTATGGAGGTAGAGTTTGTTGCTTGTTAAGAGGGCGCATCACATGCTACTTAGCTGATGAACTTTATCACATAGCTTATTATTATGGATTCCATATCTAGTTTGTTAAAGATGTTTTATGATAACAGTGCTATTGTGTTCTTTACGAAGAATAAGAAAAGTGGAACTTAGAGTAAGCACATTGACATTAAGTATTTTGTTATTTGGGATAGTGTTAAAGAAAGGACAATTGTTATTGAGTATATGGGTACTGAGCTGATGGTTGCTAATCCAATAACTAAAGGCTTACCCCTTCTCTATTTAAGAATCATGTAGATCGTACGGGTCTTATTAGCTCATTATGCATTTGATTTTTGTTATGTACTTCTTAATTTTTTAATTTATCATAGCAGTTACATTTTTTTTCTTGTACTATCTCATTTTATGTGCACTTAAGTATGAGATAATGTTTGAAAAAAGAGTGAGAGTATGCATTCACTCACATATACATTTTACCACATATAGCACTCAAACATAATAAATTAGTTCCAGTGTGATACATGGAAGAGAATGTTCTCCTATGAGGACATAACTGCCCTGAATCATGAAATTATGATATTTTGTAATATTATAAAGTTACCACATATAATTTGAAGGGTATTGTGTTTTCAACAAAAGTTGTATGCGCATACGAAAGTCATTTTTAATTTTCCCATTACCCACTTTGTTATTTTTTAACTAAAGTATTTTTCTTAAATTTAGTTTAATTAAGCCAAGTAGGAGATTTTCTTTCTATGGCTCAATTGATAATTTGCACCAAGTGGGAGAATGTTGGGCTTATTTTTGTATTAAAACATAAGGTAGCCCAATTGTCTCAATTTATACTATTTTTTGGCTTTTAAAATTGTCTAGGTAATGGGCCTAAGTCAAAATGCCCATTAAGCTGTGGTTTTAAATAGCGAATTAGAATTG
Source organism: Saururus chinensis (assembly GCA_035235625.1). Lineage (NCBI taxonomy): Eukaryota > Viridiplantae > Streptophyta > Magnoliopsida > Piperales > Saururaceae > Saururus > Saururus chinensis. The sequence goes on from CP141144.1 coordinate 28,237,111, forward strand.
TTGGCTGACATCTGGATGGAGGGTTAGTTTTCTAAGGTTCTTAACAGTGGTATCCTGATTTAATTATAAATACATCATTAGCCATCTTAATATAGTACCTTAAACGAGATTATTCTTAGTCAAGTTCAAAACCTGAAACACATTGTGTAGATTTGAAGAAGATTAGCAGTGGAAAAACTTCATCAAGGGGATTAAGCGTGGTTGAAGGCTCTAATGGCTACATATATGCCTATATATACTGTATTTTATACTACTAGATTGGAGAAGGGGTCTGCAAAGAATTATAAGCAGAAAACAGAGAGAATTTTCCTGATTGCATAGTGGAGTCTTCTTCTTCAAAGAGGGTAGGAAATAATGGATTATTGAAAGCCAATAATACTTCACTTCAACCGGTAATAAGACTTGTACCAAATAATTGATGGCTCAGACGGGTAAGTTCCTCCTGCTAGTACTGTTTCATGAACCATACGCTTGCTCAATGCATTGCAGTTAGCATTTCTTTCGCCTGTATGCGTACCATAACTGGATTTTAGTTGAGCAATTGCTCTGAGTATGTATGTAATGTTACAAAAGTCTATACAATACTGACTAATGTTCCAACTCCGGTTCATGCCTGTCCATGTTGTTCATCTAGTTCGTTCTTTGACAGGTTAAAAAATTAGGGGCTACAAGTAGACTGTCAACCCTATTTTGTTCTGTAACTAGCTTTCAGCTTTCATAACCAGGAGTAAAAGCTTCCTATATGAAAAAGACATTGGGCCTGATGGGGCTATACTTGAATTTCAGCGCTTCCAGAAACCGAGATTGATGAAATAGACAGAATTAAGACAGAAAGGTCGATCGATTTTTTATTTTTTTCTCCACACAAACAACTTAACTAACACTTAAATAGCTCGTGAGAACAACCAACGAGAAGAGTCAAGAGCGAGACAATTACAGATTGAAGGCGGTGGCTTATGGAACCAATAACAAAAATACTGGTCAAGAGCATAATTAGATAAAAGAAGGAAGAGGAAGAAATTATCAAAATATCGGAAATTTTCATTAGGCCTCATTCATTTACATAAAGTACATAAGAAATCAGTCTCAATGTACCGCAGCTTACAGTCTCAGCAGTGCAGCTAGCAAACTATCTTGCTTTGGAACGTAATTATCCTTAGAGTGGTTAAAGGGAAGAATAAATGGGAAGACCAAGTAATGTAGCGCCAGCGTCAACAACGAAGATGTTGCCTGCAACGTATTCAGATGAGTCGTGAATCAGATACCGGACAAGAGATCTCAATGCAGGGTCCGATGTGCCAAATTTTCTTAAAAGCACAATTCTGTCGACAACTTTGTTGAGCCAATCTTTCTGCATAAGATTTTCAGTTATCTCAGATCTAAATAACCCAGGAGCTATTGAGTTCATTCTGATCTTGTTCACGCCCAACTCCAATGCGATGGCCTAGCAAAAAGGACAGCTCCTTTGATCATAAAACCAGAAATGCTATAGCTCAAAAAATTATTAAGTAGAGTAAACTCAATTAAATCATTTTTTTATTGGGCTACCTGGGGGTTGCCAAAGTCTTTAGGAGCTGGGTAAAAGGGACAGGGGTCTGCATATAATCCCTGCTAGTGGCAATCGGAGTGAGGGAGCAAATTAGGGCCTCCTTTTCCTGAGGCATGGTTTTGGCCATCCCATTCTATTCATGCATTATATTCTTTAAAGAGTATGAAAAACTGTTTCTTAAGGACAAGCAGCTTGAGAAAGTTATCTAACCCTGGTGAGAGCGTTTAAGCCTGTCTTTGGAGTAGTATAGCCATCACCTCCAGGTAATTGATTACTGATCCTTTTATATTTGCATCATGCATCTGACTGCATCCTGTTTGATTGGTTTTGAGAACATCATGTCATTCTTCTTCAAGTAAATTTAGTGGAGAATGATAGAATAAAATACAATAAGATTACGCTTACTTGTAGTCATTAAAACCTAAACAAAGCTTGATCCCCTTGATGAAGTTTTTTCTTTACTAATCTTTTATAAATCCTCATAATGTATTTCTAGTTTAAAACTTGACTGAGAGTTATTCTCGCTTAAGGCACTGTATTAAGATGGTTAATGGTGTATTTACAACTAAACTAAGACACCACTATTAAGAACTATAGAATCCTGACCTTCCATTCAAAGGTCAACCAACGGTTTAGATTTATCACTAAAACCACAGCTTAATGGGTATTTTGACAGGCCCATTACCGAGACAATTTTGAAAGCCCAAACCAGTGCCACTTGAGACGGTTAGGCCACCTAATGTTTGAATTAAATAACAAGCCTAACATTCTCTCACTTGGCACAACTTCTCAATTGAGCCATAGAAATAAAATTTTCCACTTGGCTCAAGTAAACTAAATTTACGAAAAATATTTTAGTCAAAAATGAATAACCAAGTGGGTAATGGAAATTTTAAAATGACTTTCCTATACATATACAATTTTTTAAAAATAATACCCCTCAAACTGTATATGGTAACTTTATACTCTTACAAAATGTCATAATTGCATGAATCAAGGCAATTATATCCTCATTGGAGAACATTCTCTTCAATGTATCACAATGCAACTAATTCATTATGTTTGAGTGGTATATGTGGCAAAATATATATATGTGAGTGAAGGAATACTCCCACTTATTGTTCAAACATTGTCTCATACTTAAATGCATATATAATGGGACAACACGAGAAAAAAAAATGTAACTTCTATAATAAATGAAAAAGTCCAGAAGTACATAAGAAAATTCAAATGCACAAGAAGCTAATAAGACCCATACGATCCACATGACTTTTAAACAAAGAAGGGGGTAAGCCCTTAGTCATTAGATCAACAACCAAAAGCTTAGTACTAATATGCTCAATAACAACTGTCTCATCTTTAACATGACCCCGAACAATAACATACTTGATGTCGATTTGCTTACTCGGACTTCCACTCTTGTTGTTTCTTATGAAAAACACAGTAGCACTATTATCACAGAACATCTTTAACGGCCTAAATATGAAATCCATAATATTCAGCCCTGTGATAAAGTTCATCAGTAAAGTAGAATGTGGCATGCCCTCATAACAAGCAACAAACTCTACCTCCATAGTTGACGACATTGTAAGGGTTTACTTGATACTTTTCCAAGTGATAGCATCGCCTTCCAAAAGGAAAATATAACTTGATGTCAACTTTTTCGAGTCAACACAACCAATAAAGTTTGCATCTACGTATCCAACCAGCTCCAAATGATCATAATGTGTACGCATGTAATCCTTCGTTCATTTTAGATACCTCATAACCTTCTTTGTAACTATCTAATGATCCAACCCTAGATTATTCTGGTATCTACCCAACATTCCTATAGGAAAGGCAATATCTAATTTTGTGCAGACCTCCACGTACATCATACTACTAATAGCCGATGCATAGGAAATTTCCTTCATGCTTTCTAACTCCAAAGAATTCTTTACACAATGAAACAAGCCAAATTTGTCACCCTTCACAATAGAAGTTGCACTAGGCGAGCAATTTTCTATCTTAAACCATTCCATAACTTTATTTATGTAGGCATGTTGAGACAACCCAAAGATCCTTCTAGATCTTTCACAATAGATCTCAATCCCTATGACACAGAATACCTCTCCTAAATCTTTCATATCAAAGTTCTAAGATGGAAACTACTTACTCTTATGCAACATCCCTAAGTCACTGCTTGCAAGTAAGATATAGTCAACATACAAGATCAAAACGTGTAACGGCTCCCACTAACCTTAAGGTATATACATTGATGAACAATGTTCTCCTTAAAACTAAATGAAGTAATAACATTGTTAAACTTCAAATACCACTACTGGGAGGCCTGTTTTAGTCTGTATATTGACTTCTTGAGTTTACAAACCAAATGACATCCCTTATCCTAGGTGAATCCTTTAGGCTGTGTCATATACACCTCCTCCTTAAGATCCCCAATTATGAACGTATTCTTCACATCCATTTGATGTAACTCTAAGTTAAAATGAGCTATAAGGGATAAATATTTCTTAATGAATCCTTTATAGAAACTAAAGAGAATGTTTAATTGTAATCAACACCATCTTTATGAAGAAAATTTTTAGCTATAAGTCGGGTCTTATATTTGCTAATATTACTAGATTGATCTAATTTAGTTTTTATAGATCCATGTGTAGCCAAGAGTCCTAGCGCCCTGCGATATGTCTATGAAATCCCAAACTTGATTATCAGCCATAGTTTTTATCTCATCCTGCATAGCATCATACCACTTGTTGGAGTTATCTTCATTCATGGCATGTGAATATGTACTAAGATTTTGAATAAGTCCAACGTTTTTGTAAGACTCCTGGAGGTATAAAACATAGATAGAAGGGACTGCATGTTTCTTTACTCTTGAGGACTATCGAAGTCCTATTTGATCAATAGGTGGAGGTGTCTGTATAATAGGAGCTTCATCAACTTGTTCCCGAGGGGTTGGTAGAGGAATGATAGGCTGCTCTAGAATCACCATAGGTGATACAACAAGTGTTCTCAACCGGATGTGGGTATAAGAACTAGAACTCCTATTTCCTCAAACACAATGTGTTTGGGAGAAATACTCCTACTGAAGTTGTCATGCTCAAGAAAATATGTGTTCCATACTTTAACTACATTAAGGATGTGCAAGGTACAATAAAACCTATAACCCTTAGACCTTTTGCATAGTCAATGAAAAAACCACTGATAATTTTAGGGTTAAGCTTCTTCTCAAGTGGATTGTATACCCTAACCTCAAAAGGACAACCCCAGAAGTGAGACATGATCTAAACTTGGTTTTCATGTATTCCATTGTTCAAAGGGTGTTTTAGGAACGACTTTAGATGAAATTCGATTTAAAACGTATAGGGCTATCTTTAAAGATTCACTTCAAATATTGAGAGGAAGATAGAAATTAATGATCATGTTTCTCACCATATCCATCAAAATGTGATTCTTTCTTCTGGCCACACCATTTTGTTGTGGTGTGCCTCATACTTTGTATTGTGCAACAATCCAATGTTCCTTCAGAAAATATGCAAATGGTTTATGCTTTTGTCCATGCTCTGTATACCTACCATAGTATTTCCCTTCCCTTTTTGATCTAACAATTTTGATACTAATGCCAAATTGTTTCTTATCAATCTTGAAAACATCAAATGCTTTAAACTTTTTAATTAAGAGATAAAAATACATGTATCAGGTATGATCATCTATAAAGGTAATGAAATACCTTTGACCATTCAGATAGGGTGTACTAAATGGTCTATAGATATCAGTGTGTATGATGCCAAATTTCTCATCATGCCTCTTATCACCCTTCAAAGACTTGTTAGTATACAGTTTATACATATCTCAAGATCAGTAAAGTCTAGAGTTTTTAAAATTCTTTCTATTACTAATCACTTTAACTGGTTCATGGTGATATGCCCCAACTACATGTGTCATAACATATAAGAATTCTTTTTACTAATTGTAACTTGCACGGACATCATAAATTATTTAAAGAAAATATGCGAAGAGAGACAATATAATCCATCTATCAAGGAATCATATCTAATGGTAGCTAAATCTTTATTGATCAGAAATGAGGAATTCTTAAACTAAAAACTAAAACCATGGGGCACTAGTCTTGACACATAAACTAAATTCTTTGCAAAACTTGGAATATAAAAAGTTCTCTCTAAATATAAAGTGTATTATGTATGAAGAAAAAGACAATATGTTCTCACACCTTTAACCTTTGAACACATCTTATTGCCAGAATAGATATTGTGTTCCCCATCATCTGGTTTCATTGTTTGAGAAACTCCTGCATGATGATTGTAGAACTAGAACCAATCCACCATATTTTATTATGATGAGAATCAACATAATTAGATTCATAACACACAAAAGACATGAATTTACCTCCTTTATTGGCAATCTACTTCTGATATTTAGGGCAATCTTTCTTCATATGTCATTTCTTCTTGTAGAAAAAGTATTTGGTTTCCTTGGTGATGTCGATAGCCTTTATTAGCACAACTTTACCAACTTTCTTCATTGGAGCACCATGATTTCCCTTCTTTTATCCTTTATGAGAAATTAAATGGGCACTTTCTTCCTTCTCTTGCTTAAGTTTTCCTTCTTCTTGGACACACATACTCAGAAGGTAATTGACTAACCATTGAGTATTGTGTGTATTGTAAGAAGTCTTGAATGTCCTATATTGTGTAGGCAAGGAGTTCAGAATAAAGTGGACCAAAAATATCAATCTTCATTTTCATGTTGTTTAACTTATTAGCAATATCACGCATCTACATGATATGCTCTCGCACCCTTTTGTCATATGTTAGTCTCTTGGATGACAACATAGATATTAAGTTGCTCGCCAAGGCTTTATCAGAACTCTTGTATTAAGCTCAATAGCTTTCAAAAGTTTTTAAATTGTAGCACATTTTGGGCTGGATCCCCTAATATGTTTTTTATGTGAGACTTCATGAGCATCATACTTAAATGGTTAAATTGCTCCCACTTTTCAAATAATGCCACCTCACTTGATGTACTTTTATTAGTAGGGGTGGTGGGTACATCCATACAAAACACAAAATTTAAGTCTATGTACCCTATAGTAAGAGAATCTTTTCCTTCCAATCCAAAAAATTGACCCCTGACAATAATGGAAGGTGTTGATTAGGGTCAGAAATAAAAGACAAATAAGTTGCAACAAAAAAATAAATACATGCGAACAATTAATAAGGGTAAGAAACAAGCTGAGGCATGAAATAGCCAATGCTAAAATCAAATAGTAAATTTTGAACCTCCCTTTCAGAAAAGGTTGCATTCTAAACGAAAAGTACTAAGTTGTATAGAAACAAACGGTCATTTTGTTTCATCATACGGTTAGTGGGTTATACGTGATACATTATAGGAAAATCCTAGACCTTTGGACCTAGGGATTCACCCATGCTACACAACCCTCCCCTCTATCAAAATTATGTGACACTAACTACCACCTCCATTTTGGGCCAGATGATAAACATTGTCACATAATCAATATTTGGTGATATCACCCAATTATTTTGTGAATCTATGCACACCCTATGGTAGCATTCTCTATGATTCACATGCTGAAAATAACTTAGAATGCTTTGGCCACTTCCAATTCATCCCAACAGACATGAGAACTTAATTTGTGCATATCACAATCTCCAAATACATGTAATTAATTATGAAACAAAAAAATATATACAAACACAAATTTGACAAGGGCCATTCGTCCATTTTGTTATCGGGATTTTTGGATTCAGCCAGGGTTTCCTATCATCACACACCACAATCAATAGAATATAGTCCACAGTCCATGTACAATCCTAAAAAATATTTGTACAAGTTGCAAGCAATATGGCCCCTGAAAGAGAAAATACGTACATTGATTCCTTATGACTACATCAACCTCTAGATGTGATCCTTGAATTCTGGTGAAGCTAACAATATGTCTAATCTACACTCTCTCTCAAAATTACATAAGTGGTGCACTCAAAATTTTAAAAAAAGCTGATAAAACATAAGATTACAATTTAATCCCCTGGCCGGCCCATGACATTAATAAATCTTTAAAAGATAATTAATATACATCCACATGCAATCATAAAAAAATTCCATAAACCCCTTTATAAAAAGGATTTTTTTTGCCCGAAAAAGACAAAACCTGGTCAAGTCAAAACTCACCTGCACGATGTGGGTCGGTGAAGACCTGTGTGGCGCGGGTCATCTTCAACCTCTCGGCATAGAGGTTGAAGCTCACAAGCAAGTCCCAAAGCACCTCCATCTTCCGGCGAGTGTCGCCACTCTCAGAAAATCAGAATCACTCCACCCAACAACAACAATTTCCATTCCGAAGAGAAATATAGAGGACGACGTCTAGTGGGCTCCGATTCAAACAAAAATAGTGAGAAAGGCAGCCTATGTGTGAAATGGCGGTTGCGTGTGCGATGCTTTTTGGCAACCTAGAAGGCCGGAAAACTTTCTACATGATGGCGGCAGTTCCAAATCCGGCCCAAAAAGTGGACGAAGGCAACCGATTAAAAAATGAATAGTGTGTAGCCTAAAACAGAGCTCAACATATTTGTGCACAATAGCGACGTTTGTCAGCACCTAGACATTTTGAGGAAGTAGTGTTGGCTAGTGCCAGATTGGATCATAGACGGAGGGCGATTGGCAGCCCATAGTGACTTGAGAAACTGAAAACAATGTGCATAACAGTTAAATCCTTTTTTTTTAGACACCGCTAAACTGTGCCTACGCATCCGGAGGGCATGCAGCATGGTGGCGCAGACCAGAGCTCAACACTTGGTAGCGGCATCTTTGGCAGGTGTGTTTGCTCCAGCAAACAGTCTGGCAGCTCTGGTAGCTGCCCGGTTACAATGCCGCCAAGTAAAAAAAAACCTATAGCCATTGCCATCACAACCTTGCCTTGATACCAAATGAACTTGTAGCCATTTGAGCCTGAAGAAAGCTTGTTCCCCTTGATGAAGCTTTTTCTCTACTAATCTTTTACAATGCCGGCCCATGACATTAATAAATCTTTAAAAGATAATTAATATACATCCACATGCAATCATAAAAAAATTCCATAAACCCCTTTATAAAAAGGATTTTTTTTTGCCCGGAAAAAACCAAACCGGGTCAAGTCAAAACTGACCTGCATGATGTGGGTCGGTGAAGACCTGTGTGGCGCGGGTCATCTTCAACCCCTCAGCATAGAGGTTGAAGCTCACAAGCAAGTCCCAAAGCACCTCCATCATCTGGAGAGTGCCGCCAATCTCAGAAAATCAGAATCACTCCACCCAACAACAACCATTTCCAAATGGAAGTATAGAGGACGACGTCTAGTGGGCTCCGATTCAAACAAAAATAGTGAGAAAGGCAGCCTCTGTGTGAAATGGCGGTTGCATGTGCGATGCTTTTTGGCAGCCCAAAAGGCCGGAAAACTTTCTACATGATGGCGGCAGTTCCAAATCCGTTCCAAAAAGTAGACGAAGGCAGCTGATTAAAAAATGAATAGTCTGTAGCCCAAAACAGAGCTCAACATATTTGTGCACAATAGCGACGCTTGTTAGCACCTAGACATCATGAGGAAGTAGTGTTGGCTAGTGCCAGATTGGATCATAGACGGAGGGCGATCGGCAGCCCATAGTGACTTGAGAAACTGAAAACAATGTGCATAACAGTTAAATCCTTCTTTTTTAGACACCGCCAAACTGTGCTTACGCATCCGGAGGGCATGCAACATGGTGGCGCAGACCAGAGCTCAACGCTTGGTAGAGGCAGCTCTGACAGCTGTGTTTGCTCCAGCAAACAGTCTAGCAGCTCTGGTAGCTGCCCGGTTACAATGCCGCCAAGCAAAAAAAAACCTATAGCCATTGCCATCGCAACCTTGCCTTGATACCAAATGAACTTGTAGCCATTCGAGCCTGAACAAAGCTTGTTCCCCTTGATGAAGCTTTTTATCTACTAATGTTTTGCAAATCCTCACAATGCCTTTTTTGTTTAGAACTTGACTGAGAGTAATTCATTCTTAAGGCATCGTATTAGGATGGCTAATGGTGTATTTATAACTAAATCAGGACACCACTATTAAGAACCCTAGAATCCCGACCCTCCGTCAAGAGGTTAGTCAACGGTTGAGATTTGCCACTAAAACCACAACTTAATGAGTATTTCGACTCTAGTCGACTACCTAGACAGTTTTGAAAGCCAAAAACTAGTGTCAATTGATATAGTTGGGCCACCTAATGTTTTAATTAAAAAACAAGTCTAACAGAGAATGCACATTGCTTGGTACATAACCATAGATTGAAGTCAGTTCACCATATTTTAAATGAACGCAGCTATTTCGCCCTAGATTATACTCAAACCCCCCGCACTTTACACACCCCATAAAAATTAAAAAAATTATTAAAATACCCCCCACTATTCCTTTTAACTCTATTTCTACTCTTACATTGCCCCATTCAAAATCTTCCCCCTCTGGTGTGAGCTCTTCCATCTCCCTCATCACTTATGGCTCCTCTTCCGTGTTCTTTTTCCCTCTCCCCCTCGCCTAGTAGCTCCTCTAGAAAACTTATGAATGGTTTTTGGTAGGGGGTGGTCACCGCAAAAATATGTAGAATTTGATGGGGAACTAAGGTCTCTATCTAAATAAGTTTTATTTGGTGTCATCCACTGCCAAGAAACCTCTAGAAGTTTTTCAAACTTCTCAATGGTTTATGGTGAGGAAAGGTCACCTCCAAATTGCAGACATTGACGGGGGACTTTTGTCCCCGAATAATACAATTTTATTTGTCAGGGGGTATCCCTTGCCATGAAACCTCTATATTTTTTAAACTTCTGGCAAGGGGTGGTCACTACCACAATATACAAAATTTGATTGAAACCGAAGGTCTCCATCTAAATCAGTTTTATTTGGCATAGGGTACCACCCGCCAAAAGGCTTTCAAAAGTTTTGGGGTGGGCATGCGTAATAGACACGTTCGTTTTAAATGGGAGCCGAAACACAAGAAGTTATAGGGCTATTAATTGACAGAGGGCGACTTCTCCTTATTATTTAAAGATGGAAAAAGAAACAAGTCATTCAAATAAAAGTTTCACATGAATTCTCCCCCTATCTCATATAAATAGATTCATTTATATTTTAAAAATGATTATTTTTTTTTACACTGGAAAGCAAAGCCACCCAAGTATCTCTTAATTTGCTTTTGATAATTGACTAATGCCTATTTACATACCTAAATCAAACAAAGCAATTATTCACCCTACTCATTACAACCTCATAAATGTGTAAATAATACTCCCATTGTCCCATATTAATAGCTCCATTTAGTTTTTCAAAATGAATTAAATGATATTGGAAATTGATCTAATATATAGTCAATACTAAAACTTAACTCGTACTCGATTTGAACTCGAATGAAATTTATAAAAATATACATAAATATATATTGACCTATGTGTACACATGCACAATTATTAATCGTAAAATACATTTACAACATATTTATATTCTATACATATGTCCACTTAATACATATATGTCCACAAGTGATATATATTAAAATTTAGATGCATCATAGAAATTTAATTTAATAAAGTATATATATATATATAGTACAATTAGGTAAAAAATATGATACAATATAGACTATACTACATATCAAACTGTATACTAGTCATTAGACAAAATTGTATTGGTAATATTATCTACATGTCAAACAAATTATGATATAATTTTTAAAATTTTATGTAGAGACTAATGTTGGAATCTTTTAGAAATTAAAATTTCACAATAATTTCCTAAAAGTTATTTAGCATTGACTCATGGAGTCTCTTTTTATTTCATAAGATAAAGATAAGTTATAATTTGTACAATATGATTTGCTTGATAATCATTATTTAAAAACATACCCAAGATGACTTGCCACATGGTGAGAACAAAATTTTGGGTGGTTGTAACCAGAAAATAAAATCCCAAAGAAGAGACAATATTGATTATACAATTAACTACTATATTTTCATACATAATCAATAATGATATTAGATATTCTATATATTGGAGAGTTAAGAGTAACTAAGCCTACTTTGAAACATTCAGCTAATTTGTTCTGAGCATATATTATCTTTTATTTGTAACTTTTTATATAATTTTAAAAAAAGTTATTGTCAGCCAAAATATGTACTTCATGCATGTCAAATCATAGAAAGGGAAAGCGAATACAACCCTCATGTTACATGACTAAAAACCAATATATTTTCAAAATTTGGAAACAATGATGTATTAATTGCATGTGCTCGTTATACATTTTAGACACCTTCTAAGGGGACTTAATTTAAAATAAATATATTTTTGATTATATTAATATAACAATAATAAATAGTAAAATTTTTAATAAGCTTCATATCATACACTCGTTAGCATGCACTAGACATAATCAAAATTGTGTGGCTTGATTCTACTTAGTGCACGCACACTGGCTCATGCAGGTACTTATTAATAGGACTCTAATTAGCAAAATTGGGTTTATTTTTATATACAAATCCAGCTCAATTCGAGCTGGACTTGTCATTGTAATAGAATAAGTTCAAGTCAACTTCAAGTTCGAGATTATGTTTTTAGTTAGAGTTGAGTTCAAGCTAGTAAGCTCAACCTCATTTGATCCTCGAGTTGAGTTCGAGCCAAGGATTTTGACTTTGAGTTCGAGCTTCATAAGGCAAAAACTTGAGTTGACTCGGCTCATTAGCACCACTATATATGACTACCTCATATTGTTTTGAATACTCATAGAAGGAAGTGAAATCCACTAATAAAGTCTCACCCTGGTTGCTAGCTCAACCTATACAGTTGTTCATTTAGATGAGTCAAGTCATGTTTTGGCCTCATGTAGTTCAAACTCAAGGGTGAAATCTATGGCTCGAACTCGACTAGAGGCTCGAACAAGCTCGAGCTTACTAGCTCGAACTCAACTCAAACAAAAAATAAAAGCTCAAACTCATTCTATTACAATATAAAGCCCAACTCGAATTGAGCTTGATCTGTATATCAAAATTAGCCTAATTTTGATAATTAGAGTCCTATACGATATGAAGCTTATTAAAAATTTGACTATTTATTATTGTTATATTAATATAATAAAAATATATTTATTTTAAATTAAGTCCCCTTAGAAGGTGTCTAAAATGTGTAACAAGCACATGCAATTAATACATCATTGTTTCACAATTTTGAAAATATAGTGGCTCTTAATCAAGTAACTTGAGGGTTGTATTCGCTTGCCCTTTCTATGATCTGACATGCACCAAGTACTTATTTTCGTTGACAATAACTTTTTTCTTTAAAATTATTGATAAAAGTTAATATGTGCTCAGAGTAAATTGGATGAAAGCGTCAAACTAGGCTGCACTTGATCCTCAGTTGCTCCAAAGTCTCCAATATATATAATATTAATATGTCATTATTGATTGAACATGTATAAAAATAAATTAGCTAATTGTATAATTGTTGTTGTCCCTTCTTTGGTATTATATTTTTAGGTTATGACTACCCTCAATTTTGGTCTCAATATGTGGCCAAACATTTTGGGTATGTTTACATCTCATCCTTCAAATAATGATTATCAAGTAAATCATATTTTTCTAACAACAAGAAACTTTGAGCCATGTCATTTTTGACTCATCCTAAATGAGTATAACTTGTCTTTATCTTATGAATTAAAAAGAGACTCCAAAAGTTAATACTAAATAACTTTTAAAGAATTGTTGTAAAATTTTAATTTCTAAAGGATTCCAATATTAGTCTCTACAAAAAAAATTAAAAAATATATCATAACTTTTCTAACTTGGATAATACTACGAATATATTTTTGTCTGATGACTAGTATATAGTTTGATATGTAGTACAGTCCATAATATATCCCATTTTTTACCTGATTGTACTATATATGTATATACTTTATTAAGTCAAATAATGATACATCTAAATTTTAATATATATCACATGTGGATATATGTATTATGCGGACATATGCATAAAATAAAAATATGTGGTATATTTATTTTGGGATTCATAATTGTGCATGTGTACACATAGGTCAATATGTATTGATGTATATTATAAAATATATTGATAAATATCATCCAAGTTCATGTTTGGGTTAAATTTGACCTGAGTTTGAGTTTTATTTGAGTCGAGTCGAGCTAACGTATGCTCAAGGTCGACTCGAATATGTTTGAGTTCAAGCCGAGCCACTTTAAGTAGAGGCATATTTGAGTTAAGTCAAGTTGAGACACCTTTGCGCTATGAGCTTGTTCAACTCATTAGGTGTAACGCCCGAGATTTTTCATACATTTTCCTTAAAATTCACGGAAAATTTTTTCAATATATCGTCTATAAATCGGAGGAAAAATGACTAAATCAAAACCTGATAAAACAATTTATAATCCAAAATAGTAAACATCCATTTTCCATCTAAATGTTTTCATCATACGGTCAAACATCATACGGCCAAAGCAAATATCATCAGGCGCTACTCGAAAACACACGTACGAATAAATTGCTATGATCATAGACTTTAAATACAAATCACTCCCTGGCATCCCTGAGTGCAAGTCCCATAACAATCCACAGACTCATCCAAATGAAAGTCCAGAATAAACATCTTAACATCTTGTCTCACCCAATACAAGAGATCGTGGCACAAATAAACTCGCAATGAGTCAAGCAGATACCTGAGTCAACGGGAATCAATCCACCGCTGAAATGAGCATCCATCTCCAGGAGCTCTCCGCACAACCTGCAAAACCTCCCGAACAACGGGGCTAAAAGAAGTAGGGTGAGTATTTTCATACTCAGTAGGAAAATACCCAGTAGGGGAAACCCCAAACGGTGAACTCACAAGTTCATAAATACATGCGTCATGCAATTCAAACATGAAGCAGTTAGGCATATCAATATCATGCTCATACGCATACAAACATACCAAATGCACCATCGTGCCAAAATCATACCAAGGCACCATCGTGCCAAAATCATACTATCCAATCAACTTACACAAGCACCCTTATCCAGGGTCATACAACTTACACAAACACCCTTATATAGGGTCATACAAACTTACTCGTACCGCCGTACGCTTACTATACAGCTTACACATACTTGTACGACCTTACTCGTACAATTAGACTCGTACAACCTTACTCGTACAGTCTGCACAAAATCATACTTACTATCTTACTCAGAAACATATTCTTACAATCGTACTCATACTCTTACAGTCGTGCTCATACTCATACACTTACAGTCCTGCTCATACACACTCTTACAGTCCTGCTCATACACATACAGTCGTACTCACACTCATACAGTCGTACTCATACACATAATCGTACACATATCAACGACCACTGAATCTCATTATAACTAATAGGCTCCAGCGTCGAAAAGGAAAAGAATGCCACTGGGGCAACACCTTAACCTCCGGGGAGTGACTAGACGCCATGGACTTTTCCGAAGGTAAGGCACACCAATGCTCATGGGGCACTGGATCAAGCAGGTAAGAGTAGATCCATGATACTACTTACCTGAGCGTGTAAACATAAACACCCACACATAAGGGGTCATACAGTTGCCCACCATAATGGGTCTTATAGTGCCATAGAATCGCCCACCATAATGGGTCTTATAGTGCTAGAGAATTGCCCACCATAATGGCTCTTATAGTGCCATTACCACTCTTGGGCAAAAAACATACAGTGCCACTTGGGCAGAAACATACAGTGCCACTCTTGGGCGGAAACATACAACGCTCTCAACAAAGCATCAAACGTTTAGGCTTACACATCACACAGACCAAATCAGAAACATACGTCGCTCTCAGCAGAGCATCAGACGTCCACAGACAAAGTCTGAAATGTACATCGCTCTCAACAGAGCATCAAACGTCTGGGCTTATACAGCACGCAGACCAAATCAGAAACATACGTCGCTCTCAGCAGAGCATCAGACATTTGGGCTTCATACAGCACACAGACAAAGTCAGAAATGTACATCGCTCTCAACAAAGCATCAAACATCTGGGCTTATACAGCACGCAGACCAAATCAGAAACAACGTCGCTCTCAGCAGAGCATCAGACGTCCGGTGCTCTACACAGCACACAGACAACATCCCGCAGGATAAACACCATGGCAAGACATGAGAAATCCTCGGCCGACTCATTAGCGGCCAGCACAAACATGGAACTTAATCCGTTGAACCCTCAGGTCTCAAACTTACAACGCTATCATTAGCTATGCTTATAATTCAAGTTTGAATTAAGTACATTATGCGGTACAATTATGCCACACAAACTCACAGTCCTCAACTGATCAAACTGAAGCTGAGCCCGATCGAAACCCCAGTTCGTCAAGGCAGCAGACTTCACTTACCCGTCCACATCATGGACAAAACTCATCCTACAACCAACCCTTACAGTCTTACATACTTCGCCATCCATCTTATGGCCAAAACATCTTACACTGACATCCTCAAATAACGATCCTCAAAGCCAACCCAGTTGTTGCCCTCTTACTTATATCTCACTTATTATGCTTAATTTTCACTTCATAATCTGTACATTATGCTTGTACAATTATGAACACTCTTACTGTCTGACAATCGCCCAACATACAATCCACCCCAAACTGATCCATTCTAATCCATGCCCGTTATACTCTTATCCTCTGTCATCCGTCATACGCTTACACATCCAAATCCAAATCCAGACCAAACCTCTATCACCACTTACTGTCCATCGCTCATACCTCTGCCCGCATACACTTACCCATAACCAAATCATAGGAAAAAAGTCATCATACATACGTATGTCTCACACATACGTATAACATACACATACGGTCAAACATACGTAACTTACAAACATGCACGCTAGCCATCACTAGCACATGCATACATCAAATGTACATGCTAGTCATCACTAGCACATGCACACGCAATCATACATACTCCAAACATGCACACTAGCCATTACTAGCACATGCATAACACATACGTAGCATACTGACATATTTGCTAGCCATCACTAGCGCATACATAATCCACATCCATAAAACGTGCATACATCTCATGCATATCAATCATACCATACAATCATGCTTACACGCACATCATGCAATCGGATCATTACTTAACATCTAAGCATGGAATCATACAATCCTAGCATGCTGCTACTCATTCAAAGCATGCTTCATGAATTTACGAGTTCATAGCTCCCCTACCTCATAATCATGATGTTCGATGGCGAGCACACGACGGTGGCGGCGTCGGCGGCGGAGTTGGCGGTCAAAACCGTTGCCTGGCGAGAGCTGATGTCCCGAGGATTTTAAGATGCGTCGGAACTAGTCACGACCAAACAGGGTGTCGGAAATCAATGCAGTAAAACCCGCGATCCACGGCGGCACACTAGGACGGCCGGGAGAAATATCGTGCCAACATATGTGGAGGAGCGACAAGATGTCGAGGGTGTACTCACTGAAGATTGGCCGGTGGCTAAGACGTGCTCAGCCGGCCACCAAGACGTCAAAATCGGCCATGGACAGCACCCAACGGCGACGATTTCGGTCAACAAAGGCCCACATATGGGCAGAGAGCATGGGGCAACGCTCGAGGAGAGGTGGAGGAGGGCTAAGTGTCAACTCCACTCAGTGGCAAAGCCAAACGATGGTCAGGCGGCGCGAATGCGGTGCTTATACCCAAAAGCACACCCGTGGCCACATGCACACGCGACCCAAAAGGGCGGGGGAGAGGGCTGAAATGAGACGACCCAAGGCCCCCAAATGGCCAACAGAGCTAAGGCCCTAACAGTGGCCAATCTAAGCGGCGACATCGCCGATCGCCACCCACAACCAATACCCATGGTGCGGGCGGCTGTGCATCTCGCACGGTGTAGGGCAATGACAAGCGGCCCATTCCGAGCGGAACAATAATCGGGCCGTGGGGCTGACCCTCACTGGCGCCAAGCCGGGGCAGAGCCCATGATGGCTAATGACCCGAGACGCACCCAAAGCGTCTAATCGGGCGGAGCAAGGCAATAGGGATGAGGCGGGGTCGGAAACGGCAACCCCCTACCGACACTAAGTCGAGGTAGGCTGGACGGAATCCATCCAGTGGCCGGACGTTGTCCGGAAACACACCGGTGTCCAAAACATCCCACGGACAGTGGAATGCAAATAGTAACAAAAACCCGACCAAAAGATCGGTAGCTCACCATGGAGCGAAGAAAGCATGGCGGCGGCTCTAGCCAGCGCCTATGGGTTCCTAGCAGCCAACTAAACATAAGTCTAGTTGAGAGCGGCCGCAAACGATGTCAAAATCGTACACCTACAGTGCAAAAACGGGATTGAAGGAGAGAAAAACCCGAAAAAAGTTCGGTACCTCGTGGAGGATCGAAGAGGTCATGGCGGCGGTCATAGCCGGTAGCTACGGATTCGTGGCGGTGAGGTAAAGTGGATCCTGACAAGAATCAATGGAATCTGACGTCAGAGGAGGGAGAACGGAGTGACCGGATATGCCCTCGGGTTTTCTCCTTTCTCTCTGGACGTGAAATCTTTTTCACTGGATGTCGGTTTTGTGAAAACCGATGACTGATTTCTTTATATAGTTAAATCTTTTCAATTTTTATATCTATGTCCCTAACACGCGTTCACTTACCGTTCACGCGTTGTACCTCCAAAATTTGTGCTGTAAGCGCAGTGAGGCCCACGGCCTGCGACTAAGCCCCACACCTAACTCTATGGGTATAAATACGGGGGAAATGCACAAAATATACATATGCCGAAGCGTCACATTTTCCTGCCAAAAATGACCAGAAAAATAGCAGGAAAATCACAGAAAATCGTAGAAAAATCAGGAACCTTACATTAGGACTCCTAACTGTAGTATACAAAACCTTCCCACAATCTTTCTTCACACAAAATAACTTTTAATTATAATTAAATTGATTGTGGTAATGTGGATTTTAACTGTCCTCTTTCTCTTGTTCTTAATCCACAACACTTCCCCCGAGCATTATCTTTTATAATTCCAAGGTGAATTCTGACCCATTGTCCAAATTACATAAATATCCCATCCCATACTTCCAAATTTCTCCTACAATTTGTTTCCAAAAACAAAAATTCCTAGTACAACACCTTTTCATGAGGTTCAATCCAACAGAAGTGCTATTTCGTAGGTATCCATAACTTATCCAATACGAATTTGCCTAGTTTCATTTCGAGAAAGAAATTTTGACGAAAACACAAAAAAGTTAAAATGGGACAGCCCCACCTCATATCCCCGCATTGTTTGTTAGAAATGGGTTTAGATTATATGGGTTAAGCTCATATAATTTTTATTAGTTAAACCTTAGAGGTGGATATGATTTATATAAGTCAAGCCTACATTATTTATGAGGGTTAAGCCCACATGGGTAGAGAGCCTAAGCCCACTTTATAGTGAATGAAAATCATACATATGAATTGGTTGAAGGAGTGAATAGTCCTACATTGCACAGAGAAGGGTGAAGGTGTTGGTATAAGGCACAAGTTTGGCATTTCAAGTTAGGCCCTAGGGCCACCCCACTTTTGTGGGGAAGTTAATTGGACCCATGCACCTAGGTGGGCTAACCCACACGTGCGCGCACGCCACAACCGCCATCCTTCCAACTCTCCGCTGTTCAGTTCAGTTCACACGCCAAATTGTGTTTGCTAACGGATGGACGCGTTCTTCAATGGGATTTCTTATAAATTCTTGAAAAATATTTTCTATATTATCTTTTTACTGGATTTTTGTCTCTATCTTTTACATGAGAGCATTTCATACTGTGGTTCACTGTATGTATCGTGTGAAGGTGCTTCTACAGTACATGGTTGATCGTCTTATCCTGTAACGTAGACACCCAAGTGTATACTAAGCACTAGTAGGGAGGGCGAATTTTGTCTTAAGGACAGAGCGATTTACTTGATTGGATCATCTTCATCCAATAAGATTTTCTTATCACAATACTTGTAAAGATACGAAAATAATAATCTTAAGACAGAATTCAAGTTTTTTTCATACCTTACTGTTGTGCATGCAATGTCGAAATAGTATTACATAATTTTAAATATTTTACTGTTTTGCATGCAATTTCAAAATTGTGTTATATAATTTTACGTACTTTACTATTCTAAATTGAATTTCAAAATTATGTTATATAAATTTATGTAATATAATGTTCAAAAACTGAGAATATCTTCTATTCAATGGAACAAAAATGGCTGCAGAGGGTACTAATTTGACTTAAGTCATAATTCTCACTCCAGTGAATGCTTCTGTTGAAGTTAAAGGGGAACGCCAAAAAAGTTCAGTGGTGTTGACTTTAAAAGATGGTAACATAAAATGTTGTTATATCTTACCACACTGAATTTGGCCCAATTCCTTCAAGAAGAAGTACTTGTTCTCACTGAGGAGAAAAGGGATGACAAAACGGTTGTTGCGGCAATCGATGGATGGAAGCATGTGAATTTTTTATGCCATAATTACATCATTAATGAGTTGGACAGCACATTATATAACATGTACAATCTGATGAAGAGTGCTAAGGTACTATGGGAGTCAGACAAAAAGTACAAGATAGAGGGTGCTGGAACGAAGATATTTGTGGTCAGCAAATTTCTGGACTTCAAAATGATGGGCTCTAAGATAGTGATCAATCAAGTTCAAGAACTCCAAGTTATCATACTTGACATTCATGCGAAATGCATGACTTTAAGTAAGTCTTTTCAGGTAGCTGCAATCATAGAAAAATTACCACCTTCCTAGAAGGACTTTAAGAACTACTTAAAACATAAGTGTAAGGAGATGAACATGAAAGACTTGATTGTAAGGTTAAGGATAGAAAATGGCGACCATGCTTTTCAAAAGAAAATTGGGGGCCATGACATGGAAGCCAAAGTCAATGTTGTGGAACAAGAGCTTTAACAACAAGAGGAAAAATTCTGATGGACAGTCACACAACGACTCCAACAAATCCAAGTTCAAGGGCAAGTGCTATGTGTGTGACAAGTTAGGCCATAAGGCTAAGGATTGTCACAAGCAGAAGAAACAAGAGGACTTTAAGAAGAAAAAAGCACAAGACAACATGACTGAAGTGGAGTGTATCTCCAACAATCTGAATGACATCAACCTTTCCGCTGTGATTTCTAAAGTGAACATGGTCACTAATGCTAGAGAATGGTGGGTGGACACCGGGGCCACTCATCATGTGTACTCAAATGGGAAAATGTTCTCCACATATTAACCAGTGGAAAATGGTGAATAGCTTTTCATGGGCAATTCTTCTACCGCCAAGGTTGAACATACTGAAGACATGGTGTTCAAGATGACTTCGGGCAAGGAACTCATTCTCAACAATATGTTGTATGTGCCAGAAATTCGAAAGAATTTAGTATCAGGATCATTGCTGTGCAAGAATGGATTCAAATTGGTCTTTGAATCAGATAAATTTGTATTGATTAAGAGTGGGATGTATGTGGGAAAAGAGTATTTGAATGAGGAGTTTTTTAAGCTCAATGTACCCACTATTGTACCTATTTCTAATATTAATAATGCTAGTGATTCTTCTGCTTATATGATTGAGTCGTAATGTGTGGCATGGTAGATTAGAACATGTTAATTATGACGTTATGCGAAGATTGATTAATATGGAATATCTGCCTAAATTTAATATTGACTCTCATTATAAATGTGAAACTTGTGTGGAATCAAAATTGACAAGGAAATCATTACAAAGCATTGAGAGATGTACTAAACCTCGAGTTAATTCACAGCGATATCTGTGACTTAAAACTTGTTCAAACAAAAGGAGGCAAAAAGTACCTTATTCATCTATTAATGATTGCACTAGAAATTGCTATATGTACTCACTGAGAAGTAAGGATGAGGCTATAGACATGTTTGTTTTATACAAAACAGAGGTTGAGAATCAACATGGCAAGAAACTAAAAGTTTGAGTATTAGAGGTGGGGAATATGAATCACCTTTTGGTGAATTTTATTCACAACATGGTATTATACATCGAACTATAGCACCCTATTCACCTCATCAAAATAGAGTTGTTGAACAGAAAAATAGAACTTTAAAAGAGATGATGAATGCTATGTAAATAAGTTCTGGGTTACCCCAAAACATGTGGGGGGAAGCTTTGTTTTCAGCAAATTATATTCTCAGCAAAATACCTCATAAAAAAACCATGCGGACACTATATGAATGACAAAAAGGTGGAAAGCCTGTCTACAAATTATTAAAAGTGTAGGAGTGTTTCGCGAAAGTGGAAGTCCCTAATCCAAAGAGGATTAAAATTGTACTAAAGACCATTGATTGTGTATTCATTGGTTATGCCAATAATAGTAGTACATATTATTTTCTTGTTCATAAATCGGATATTCCCGATGTAAATGTCAATACTGTGATTGAATCTTGGAATGCTTCATTTCTTGAACATATTTTTTTGTGGAATTCTACACAATAGGAAAGTTCTCCTAAAAGAATTTTAGATGTTGCATAGGATAAAAGTGAAGACAAAGAGGAAGAAGATAATGAACCTAGATGTAGTAAGCGTGCTAGAATATCAAAATCCTATGGTCTAGACTTTCTGACTTATTTGTTAGAAAATGAGCCTCAAAGTTTTAAGGAAATCATGTCCTCTCCTAAAACACAATATTAGAAAGAGGTTGTCAATAGTAAAATTGAATCCATTATATAAAACCATACTTGGGAGCTGGTGGACCTTCCAGCAGAGAGTAAACCTCTCGGATACAAGTGGATATTCAAGAGGAAGATGAAGGCTGATGGATCAATTGAAAAATATAAAGCTAGACTTGTTATCAAAGGATGTAAGCAAAAGGAAGGTCAAGATTACTTTGATACATACTCACCGGTCACAAGGATAATTTCCATTAGGATGTTAATCGCTATTGATGCTTATCTCTATTGATGCTTTGTATAATCTTGAAATACATCAAATGGATGTGAAAACTGCATTCTTGAATGGTGACTTGAATGAGGAAATATATATGCAACAACCTAAAAGGTTTATTGTATGGGGCCAAGAAAACAAAGTATGTAGACTTGTTAAATCTCTCTATGGGCTTAACAAGCACCTAAGCAATGACATGAAAATTTTGACAAAATGATGATATCAAATGGATTTAAAATTAATGAATGTGACAAATGTGTTTATGTCAAAGAAAGACCTAATAGCTATGTCATTGTATGCCTATATGTAGATGATATGTTTATTATTGGTAGCAATGATGGTATCATTAAAGCTACTGAGAGGATGTTAAACAAACAGTTTGACATGAAAGATATGTGTGTCGTAGATGTTATACGAGGGATGAAAATCACTAGAACATCTTACGGATATGCATTATCTCAATCTCATTACATTGAGAAAATTCTAGAAAAATTCAATAAAAATGATAATCATCCAATGAGAAAACCTGTGGATGTGACATTGCACTTAATCAAAAACACTAGTGAGAGTATATTACAACTTCAATATTCCCAAATTATTGGTAGTCTCAATTACATCATGAATTTTATGAGACCGGACGTAACATACTCAGTAAGTAAACTAAGTAGATATATTAGCAACCCAGGGGCAGACTACTAGAAGGATGTAGTCAGGGTTCTAGATATCTAAGATAAACCTTGAACTATAGGCTGCATTATAGTATGTAGCTAGTAGTACTAGAGGGTTATTGTGATGTAAACTGGATATTTGATACAAAAGACTCAAAATCTACAAGTGGGTATGTTTTTACTCTTGTAGGTGCAACAGTGTCTTAGAAATCCTCTAAACAAATGTGCATCACAAGATCCACAATAGAAACTGAATTCATTGCACTTGATAGAGTAGGCGAGGGGCTGAGTGGCTTCGTAATTTGTTAGAGGATATTCTAATGCAGGGAAAACTTATGCCACCTATATGCATCCATTGTGATAGCCAATCGGCTATAGGAAGAAAACAAAGTAACTTGTAATATGGTATGTCTTGACATATACATAGGAGGCATAATATCATAATATAATTGCTCTCTAGTGGAATAATTTTCATTAAGTATGTTAGGTCAAAAGAAAATATTGTGGATCCGATTATTAAGGGTTTGACCAAAGAACAAGTGAGAAATTAATCGAGGGGAATGAGTTTGAAGCCTATGCATTAAGAGTCACCATAATGGCAATCCAACTTAGTTGACTGGGTATCCCAAGATCTAGGTTTAAAGGGACAACCGAATTGTGGAGGCTTTAAAGGGAATCACTATTGAGATAACATCTCATCCCAATTCCTATGATGAGATAGTGATGCCTACAAAGTGAATTAGGATAAGCTTTAGTTTTAATGGTTCTTATAGCTTAAATTAGTTCAAGTGGGGAATGACAAGATACTACTAATAAGAATCACCTATATAAGTGTGAAGGGGCCGCTTCTATGAGGATTTTAAGGCTAAATCTTCTAGAGAACTCATGAAAAATCAGGTTTATTAAGGGCTGAAATGAACATAATCATGAGAACCATGTTATGTCTGAGAAGTGACTGTGTGAATTCTACTGTCCTAGTTTACACAAATGGTTGAACAGTTCAAGACATCATGTTAACTGATTAGCCAGTAAACCCAACGGTTTTCACAAGGAAAAGCTCAAAGCCAAAAGCTACTTTCCCACATGCACGAACTTTTTAATATTTGCTCTCACATTTTATCTACATTATTTTGCACAATTATCCAACCAATTCTTATTTATGTGGGGGATTGTTAGAAGTGGGTTTAAATTATGTAGGTTAAGCTCATAGAATTTATATTAGTTAAACCTTAAAAGTGGATATGATTTATATGGGTCAAGCCTATATTATTTATGAGGGTCAGACCCACATTGGTAGAGAGCCCAAGCCCACTTTATAGTAAATGAGAATCACACGTGTGAATTGGTTGAAGGGGTGAATAGTCCCACACGCCTAGAGAAATGTGATAGTGTTGTTAGATAAGGCACAAGTTTGGCCTTTCAAGTTAGGCCCTTGGGCCACCCCACTTTTGTGGGGAAGTTACATGTTGGACCCCTGCACCTAGGTGGGCTAACCCACATGCAAGTGCGCGCCACTGCCACCGGCCAGCAAATCGAATGTGCTGCAGGTGGGTCGGATCGGGTAGGGTCAACAAAACAATTATTTTTTGGACAAATTTATTTGGTTTGGTTTTCTCTTAACCCAAATTAATTTGGTTTGGTTCTCTTACCCAAAACAGGTCTGGTTTTATTCTCACCAAATTGTGAACGTTAACGGATGCGCCATCTATTTGAACTGGATGGGTTGTCTTCAACGGGATTTCTTATAAATTCCTGAAAAATGTTTTCTATATTATCCTTTGATTGAATTTCCGTCTCTATCCTTTCTGTGATAGCATTCCATATCGTGGTTTGCTACATATGTGAATGTGCTTCTGCGATACATGGTTGAGCGTCTTATCCTGAGAGGCAGAAGCCCAAGTATATCCTAAGCACCAATAGGGAGGGAAAATATTGTCTTAAGGACATAGCGATTTGCTTAATTCGATCATCTTCTTCCAATAAGATTTTCTCGTCACAATACTTGTAAAGGTACAAAAATAACATTGTTAGATAAGGCATCGATCCTACCAAAGGTAGCCCAAGCCTTGTGAGGCGTCAATGGAAGCTTTGTCCGCAATCACGTTCAGTGCCACAGTTGTGGTTCTGCCCTGAAGAAATTTTGACCCAGAAGAAGTAGAATGCAAACGATCAATTTCCTTGCATGGAGACTTGAGTCAGTCGGTCCTCCGAGCCCTAGTGACGATCCTACAACCGGTCTTGGCGAGATGCAGGCAGAATTTTAGCCCAGAAGCTCTGGTCACCTTCACAACCTTCCCCTCTAGCCTCTTCCTCAGTCGTTGCACGTGACTGCCAATCTCCATGACTCCACCTCCTCCCCATCTTTCTCGATGTGTATCTTCCATTCGGATAAACCGAAGTTTAAATGTGAAGGGTGCAAAGAAGATGATGATTACTACTAGGCAAGGCAGTAGTTGGGCCATTAATAATAAATTCGTAGCATTTTTGTCATTGATAGGACCTTATATGTAAACGACTCCAGCCTTCACGCATTACCTTTCTGAAAGGTCGAGCCGTCAACAAGTATCACGGTGGCCAGGGAGCCTAAAAACCGCTTCCCTCATACTTATATTCGTTTAGGATTGGAGTTTACAAAGCATTGTTGTTGTACGCAATGTTGTAGGTTTGTACACATCACACTTGTAAACGTGTGATAGCATGTGAGTAATTAATTTTTATAATCAATGCTCCTTGCATAATCATAAAATTTTCTAGAAATAAGTGGCATAAAATACCAATTACTAGATGACACTATATCCACAGTAAAAGATGGCTTTCTTTGACATAAGCATCCAAGTTAGAAATGTAAATGACGTCACTTTATTCCATCTTCATATAAGCTTGTTTGCATCCAAAATAAATATTTCTTCCATCCATAATTAAGTGTTTTATTTTAAAAAATTATTTTGTCTTAACAACTGCTTTTTCATCTCTTATGCGGTTTTCATGTACTCCCTTTCTCCTATATTAATAACTAAATTTAGAAAATTAATAATTTTTATTAAGAATTTTTTTATATTACGAACCTAAAGAAGCCAATATTTAATATCTCCTGGTTTTGAACATTAAATGCTACATGACCTGGACTTGCACGATATTCAAGAAAAATCGAACCGAAATACCAATGTATTAGGGTTTAATATCGTGTAAACCGAGTAGAATGCTGCATTTACCAAAACATGACCAATTAAGGAGTGCAAGCTCCGATTTTCAACTGGCAATTTGCAAAGCCCGACAAGTGAGAAGTAAAAATATAGTGAGAGCATTTGTCTCTTTGATCCCTATAAAAACCCTTAAGCTTCTTTGAACAAATCGAGCTCAAAATAGTTCAAATTTATAAAAAATATTTACTAGGCCCAAAACTTTTATTTTCAAAATCTTAAAGAAAATTGAATGTCACTATACACAATGTGATCATCTTTTACTATTATGGATCTAAAGAATAAGACTACCGATCAATCTATTCACTAACTGAATGATTTAGGGGTCTTTTTTAAAACAATTTCACAAAGCTTTCGATCCCAATCGATCAAATTCATTAAGGATGATTGATCACTTTTGAGCACTCCATATAATTTTTGTCTTTTATGTAAAAATCTTACCAAAATACTCAATTAAGGTTTTTTTTAAAAAATCTATGTGTTTGTACATATGATCGTGTGAAAATTTTACCTTTAGGCTTATACTATTTTAAGACTTCCTCCTTAAAATTAGGAAGTATCCAACTCTTATTTTTAAGTTAATCAATTCCAAATCTAATTTGATCACATCACTAACTTAGAACATACATTAATTAAAGAGAGTTTTGTTCATCAAAATAAAGCCAATTATAAGACATATACTTATATATTCTATGTAACAACCGCGAATTTTCAGTATGATTTCTTACCTCTAATAAAATTATTTTATGAGTTTTATATTATTTTAAATTAATTAGAGTTAGATGTTTGGAGAGTTTTTATATGGAATAGAACTCAGTGAGACGAGCGGAACGAACCTAAGAATGCATGAAACGGAGGTCAGGAGCGAAATTTATAACCTCGAAAAGCATACCACATAGGTGGTACCTACTTTAAAATTGTGATATAACCTACCCATGTGGGGTCTAGTTTCAAGGGCTCATCGATATGAGTCCAACGGTACCTGAAGCGTGCAATTACGACTTTGGCATAAGAAGTTATCATGTTTTGAAGTTAGAATTGTATTTAATTGAAATATTATTAAGAAAATAAGAAACAGACAAAATAATTGGCATCATTGATGACGCCAGCAGCTTGCACCAAGCTAAGCCGTGCCACACGTTCAACATGTGTCGAACATGTGGACAGACGCCCGGTGTCACCGTGCAGTTCGTGCATGTGTCAAGCACTACAGTGCTGCATTTTTGGCCACTTGTCGCATGCACATGTTTGCAACTCTCCATCAGCTTGCGTTTTTCCCCTATAAATTCCATTTCCATTCATTCTTCTAAAGAAGTTTTTGGAGTCATTATGTGTCTATTTTCTTCTATTAAAAAGGTGTTCTTAGCTAATTTGAGGATGTTTTAAATAATGGAAGTTAGCAACCCTATATGGGGAAACGTCTCGGGGCAAGGGGACGTTCTATCGGTCACCTACAGGCACATGAAGGGTAACGTTTCTCTGGATCAAGGGGAGGTTTTGTCCATAGCTTACGGGCATAAAAAGAGAAAAGTGTTCTCGGTCAAGGGGAGGTTCTGTCCATAGCCTATGGACAAGTAAAGAGTTTTTGGAGTCATTTTAAGTCTGTTTTCTTCCGTTCAAGAGGCATTCTTGCCTAAATCAAGCATGCTGGACGTTTTGGCGGGGTTATTTTCCTAGTTGGAGACCTCCAAAACCCTAGAAGTGGACATCTAATTTCATGGTATCCAGTTTCTTGGCTTCGAACTTGCGTGGAGAGCGATGTAGGAGCTTTTATCATTTCTTAAAACATGATTATAAACTTTGGTTGTATTTTTAACTTATTATTTATATGACTCTCGCATTTTATGCGTTAGAGATTACTTTGAAGTTATGAATTATGATTTCTGCACATATATTCGATCTGTTGAATGGTTAATCATTGAGATAGAATATGATTTATATATCGAATGTTTATAATGCTATTATGTACATTCGATTAGTTGAATGATTAGCTTCCGGAAATGGTTATGTTTTATATACTGCATGTTTTATGATTGCCACATAAATGATAGTTTGATCAAATGTTTATCTGTGGAATTTGATATAAATTATAAATGTTTGAGCATGTGAGATACAGACCAACTAGCTTCACCACTTTCATTGCAAATGAATACAGTATGTTGACGATTTTAGAGGACTCGTCCTTGTTGAAAGGAGGATTCTTAATATTATTTTTGAAAAGACGTATAAGCATGGTGATTGAGTCACTGAGGCGGGACAAAGAAGGGGTAACTATCTCATTGGAATAAGCAACCAACCTTTCCTTTGTAGCCATTAATAGTGATGCTCCCATGGCTTATAGAGGCAGAGCTAGGGTTTTCAAAAGGATAAACATTGGGATAGAATGTTTTTAAAGAAAACAACCATTTTTGGAGTGTGAGAACTCTAGGATATTTTGATTCAGTTTGGGACACAAGATTATCTGTGTGGGACTCAAGAGTGTTTTGGTTATCGAGTGCTTTTGTTGGGCCCCCCAATAGAGCTTCCTTGACTAGATGAGGGTACAATATTAATCTGGTTCGGAATCGGATATATGGTACTTATTTTAGCCTAGGGAGCCCCTAACGAAGGGCAAGACCCCTGATTAGCTCCTAACGAAGGGCACCTATCAAGGCTACACGAGCTAGAGTAGAGAGTATCATGGGAAGACTCTCTTTTCTCTAGATCCTAGCACCCCATGAGCACGGGTGGCTCTTCTATCCACAAGCATGAATTATTTTGAGATGATATGTGGAGGAGTAAAAGGTAGCTATTTTGTACCTGCAGTAAATTTTATTAATAATATATATGTCTGGGACATTTGTAGTGAGCCGTGAGAGCTTGCAAACCTTAGAAGCATCTCCGATACATGGGAAGAAGTTCTAGGTGTAGTTTTGGGTGAGAGGCACACCTTGTTTTCATGAAAATTATTATATACAATATGTGTTGCGAAACTGCCATGTGTTTATTCATGCCTAATAATATAAACTACCCTACTGAGTATTTTAAAATACTAACCACCCTCTAGACCTTGCAGGATTCAATAAAGCTTAGTGTGTGGGTAGAAGGGCTTACTTCGAGTTGTTATTGATGTGATTTAAAGGATTTCAACAGCACAGAAATAGATAGGAACCCTCATTATTTTTCTCTTGTGTGTTTGTACATGGACTGTGGTTCATGGGGAAATAATTATTATATTATCACATAAGGCTAGCGTCTCTCGTCGCAGGCCTAGGTTGACTCTAATATTTTTGTGAAAAGAAATTTTATATGCTTCCAAATTTTATATATATGACCAATTCCTTGTTGTGCCACTTGAGATTTCGTCACTAGAATTACAAAAGCTTTACTTTATCCAAACAAAGGAACATAATGATTGGGTTTTCAAGAATTAATAAAGTGAAAAAATTCTATGAGAGTTGGATCTATAGAGACAACATAGACTGTCATTTTTGTACTTATGCATACTGATAATATTTGTGGACCAACAAGAACATTTTCCTTAAACAAAAAAAAACCATATTACCTACTCTTTATTTATGACTACACAATATATGAAGTGAGTTTAATCTTTTGATGCAAAGTTCTAATAATTATATGTATTATTTTAATTTTTAAAATAATTATTAAAATTAAAGAGGATATTAACTCACAGACTTGATGATGGACCATGGTGAAAAATTTTAGAATTTTTACAAATAATATGACAAAATGATATCTTAATAACTAGTAGCATATCTCAACAAAATATTATAGTAAAAAGAAAAAGTAAAACGATTATGGAATGGCTAGAAGAATGTTGAAAGATAAGAATCTTTCTAAATAAGTTTAGATGAAAGTCATTATTATTACACATGCATTATTAATAGGTGTGAAAATAAGAACTCATTTGAAGCATGACATAAGAGGGAATTTCATGTTTTCTACCTAAGAATATTTGGATTTATTGTACATGACTACTTTTGTACACTCATTAAAAAAGAAGAAGTTTGATGAGAACAGAGAAAAATGCATCTTTATCAGTTATACTGAAGATTCAAACCATAACTTGCTTTGTGATTCAAAATTATATGAAATTGTAAAATCAAGATAAATAAGTCTGTGATGTAGAAGATGAAAATGAAGATTACTTAAAAAGTGGCAAAATTGTAATTCTTAAATAGGATTGCACATACTTGGGTTTAGAACGTTCTTTAGGTGACTTTTTATTTTTCTCTCATCTCCAACAAAACATATAACATGTAAGTGATTTTTAAGTTCAGTTTTGGATCTTCATTCTCTACTAAATCTAGCTTTTTTCCATCTACTTTCTTCTAAAATCTCCACAATAACACACTATACATTTTCTTCACCCAAAACCACTAAACTTTCATTAAAATCATATGATGAGAAAGGAGAAAAATGCATCATCTAGGCCAAGGGTGTGGCCACGGGCCTGCCCCACGATAGGTGTCTTCTCAAGTGAGGTCATTGGCGAATAGGGGTGTGTCACAAATTTTTTTAATCTATCTAACCTAGTTCACTAGGCTTATATTAGAGCTTATTTGATTTCTAACATGAATTATACACTAACCCTTGGACTACGCCTAAATGTTTCTCTTAGATGCCTCCCCTTCTTTTGGTACCAACTAGAGCTTATTATTGGGTCGGATCCTAGAGAAGGAGTACAAGTTGGCCTGCAACTTTCCATACAATCTTTATGTTCAACGAACAAAAATCTATAGGCTTTGCTATTTTGTGCATACACAATACAAAAAATACTATTAGCGATGCTTTTAAGCGTCACTAATAGTAGCAAAAGTGCTGCTAATACCTATTAGCTACGTTTAAAAAGCGTCACTAAATACGTCGATAAATAATGGGTCATTATTAGTCATTAGCGATGTTTATTATTAAGTGTCGCTACTTGTTACTATTAGCGATGTATAGAATTAAGTTGCTAATACAAAATTATTAACGACGCTTTTACTAAGCGTCACTAATATTATATTATTAATGACATTTTATAAAGCATTGCTACTAAAAATTATTTTAATTTTTTTTAAAAAAATTTTAATTAAATTTAAAATATAATTATTAGTGATGCTTTTTACTAAGCGTAGCTAATATTATATTATTAATGACATTTTAGAAAACATCGCTACTAAAAATGATTTTAATTTTTTTTAAAAAAATAATTTTTTTAAAAATTAAATTTAAAATATAACTATTAGCGATGCTTTCCTAAGCGTCGCTAATAATATTCTATTAGTGACATTTGTTTGAGCATCGGTATTGTTGATAAGTTTTTTTAAAAAATAATAAATAAAGAATAACATAAAAAATAATACTAATAACTATATTTGCGTCGTTAAAAAAAAAAAAAGACCAAACCAGGTCAATAGATCCGGTTTGGAAATAGGTCAGTGCAAACCCGTGACTCGGGTCGATGCACTGCACACCCGCACGAGGCACGGGTCGACCCATAGAAGCCGGTCAACCCGCGTCCGGTGCAGGTCGTCTACTTCAACCTCTTGACAGTGTTGAGAGGTTGAAGGCGCTTTCCCAGCGAACCAGAGGGATGGCAAAAACCAGAACGGCAGCGGAGTTCAGCTCCGAAGACGGCGGCCTGGGCGAGGAGATCAAATTTGATGAAGAGTGTAGCACGCTCAAGACCTGGGATGCCAGCGAGGTCCAACCTGACCTAGTGGTTCCACTTCGGGTTGGGCCCGCCTCTGTCGTCTTTGGATATGAAAGGGGTCGGGTTGCTGATGCTGCCGCCGCCCCGCCTTGTCACCATCGGAACCGGCAAAAAGCTACAAAGGAAAGAGGGGAGCGGCGGGAAAGGGGGATCCAGAGAAAGAGACGCCAGGAGAAGATGATGCTCGCTGGCGGTGATTGAAGATGAGAGAGGGGAATTTGGTGGCGAAGTGTTGACCGGAGGTGGTAGAAAAAAAACTGAGACTTGGTGGGGGGGAGACAGAAAACAAAGGAGAGGAGGATCCGCTGCCAGGAGAAGACAACAGCAAGTGTGAGGCTTGATGTAGCAGTGGAACCTAGTGCTCCGGAATCCGCTGCCCAGACTTCTAGTGGAGATCATTGAGAAAGCCGACTTGACGTCATAGTGGGACTCCCGGAGGTATTCCATAATTTGCGTTCCTCCCTCTTAATTGAGAGGGATTGACGGCGATGACCTGGGCGGCTGCAGTGGTGGAGAGGTGGACTGCGGCAAAGCTGCCCCGGCAGACGAGCTGCCCTCTCACCCACTCCACGGCTGTGTCGGACCTCTTCCTCTCCCGAGGGACATCCTTAGCTGCCAGTGAAGGACGATGGAGAGTGGAGGAAGGTGAGGGCATGAGCTGGTGTGACACTGGAGATGTTTAGATAAAAAGGCTCGGGACGAAAATCGCCCGTGAATGAAATTTCTTGCCGAGCAGAAATTTTACACACGGGCTAATTTCCACCTGCGTGATAACTTTTGCGACACTTCGCAAGCATCGCAAAATGTAGGTAATTTGCGACATTGATGACACAGCTTCGCAAATGCTTGATATTAATGAGCATCGCTAATAGCTTAAATTTTATTTTTAAAAAACATAAAGACATTAGCAACGCTCGGCAATGACCGTCTCTAATGGTATTATTATTGGCAACGCTTAATAAATTAATGTACTCTTAGCGATGCTCAATAAAAAGTGTCGCTAATAGCTTTATTTTTCTCTCCCCTCTCTCCATTTACTTTATCTCTCTTCTCTTTCCTCACTCTCCCCTCTCTCCTCTTTCTCTCTCCTCACACTCTCTCACTCCCCCTCCCTCTTCCCTCCCTCTCTCCTCTCTCCCTCTCTCCCCTCTCTCCTCTCGATCCTTGCTCTCTTTCTGATCTCTCTCTTCCATGTGTGTCACCCTCTAAGGATAAGAGAGGAAAGATTAGTGTAAATTAATTTTATTTTGTTTAAAATTTTTATTATTTATTTTATATTTAAATTAATAAATAAAAATAAAGTAAATGTATTAGCGACACTTGGATATAAGCGTTGCTAATACCATACTGAGTAGCGACGTATATATATAAGCGTCATTACCTAGTGTATGCGTCGCTAATACCGTACCTATTAGTGACGTATATACATAAGCGTCGCTTACCTAGTGTGTACTAGCAACGTACATTTCTATACGTCACTAATATATTTTCTTTATTTATTTTAATATATTTTTAAAATATAATATTTAATAAAAAAACTCTTTAAAAAATTAAATTAAATTCCTCCCTCTGTACGCACTCTCTCTCTTCTCTCTCTCCTCACTCTGTCTCTTCTCTCTCTCCTCTCTCACTATCTCTCTCCTACTCCCTTATCTCTCTCTCTCCTCCTCTCTTCTTTCTCTCTTCCCTCTCTCTCTTCCTCTCTTCTCTCTCCCCCTTCTAGCTCTCTCCTCTCTCTTTTTGATCTCTCTTCCACGTGTGTCACCATGAGCTCCCTCTCCTCTTTCTCTCCCTCTCCTCTCTTCCCCTCTCCTCCCCTCTCTATATCTCTCCTCTCTCCCTCATGTCCCTCTCCTCTCTCCCAACACAATATCTCTCATCTAATTTCAATTTTTTAAGATTTTTTTCTTTAAAATTATTTTAAAAAATAAAAAAGGAATTAAAAGAAATGCTATTAGCGACATATACGTCGCTAATAGTATTTCTTTTATTTTTTATTTTAAAATATAAAAAATAACAAAATAATTTTTAAACAATTAAAATAAAATTACTCACTCTCTCCTCTCTCTTCTCCCTCTCCTCCTCCCTCCCTCTCCTCTCTCTCTTCCTCTACTCTCTTTCCCTCTCCTCCTCCCTCCCCTCTATCATCTCTCTCCTCTCCCCCTCTTATCCCTCTCCTCTCCCTCTCTCTCTCCTCTCTCCCTACACATTGTCTCTCCTCTAATTTCAATTTTTTAAGATTTTTTATTTTTGAAAATTAATTTGAAAAAATAAAAAAAGAATTTAAAGAAATCATATTAGTGACATATATAATTACACGTCGCTAATAGTCATGTATTAGCGACATATAATTGTATACGTTTGTAATACATATAGTAATAGTGACATATAGGTATATATGTCGCTATTATTATTTATTTTAATTTTAATTATTTATTTTAAAAAAATAGAACTTAATAAATTTCTTTAAAAAAATTAAAATAAAATTACTCTCCATCTCCTCTCTTCCTTCTACTCTCTCTCTTCCCTCTCCTCTCCCTCCTTCTCTCTTCCCTCTCTCTCTTCCCTATCCACTCTCTCTACCCTCTCTCTCTCCTCTTCTATCTCTCCCTCTCTCCCCTCTTCTATCTCTCTCCCATCTCTCTCTCTCTCTCTCTCTCCTCACTCTCTCTCTCCTCACTCTCTCTCTCCTCACTATCTCTCTCCTTACCCTCTCTCTCCCTCCTCTCTCCTCACACTCTCTCTCTCCTCACCCTCTCTCCCTCACACTCTCTCTCTCCTCACCCTCTCTCTCCTCCATCTCACTCTTCCCTTTCTCTCTCTCTCCTCACTCTCTCACTTCCCCCTCTCTCTAGACTCTCTCTCTTCAATCCCTTTCTTCTCTCTCTTCACTCTCTCTCTTATTCTAAATTATTTTTTAAAATTAATAAGAAGTTTTAAGAAATAAAATATATTATATCTAAATAGTAAAAGTTTAATCTATTATAGCAAAACTTTTTATTAAAAATTTAATATTTATTTATTATATATACAAATAGTGAATATTGAATAAAATATATATTATATTTAGGAAGTTTTTTTAATTTTAGTTTATTATTTATTAAATAAAATTAATTAATAAAGCTATTTGCGACGCTTGTAAATATGTGTTGCTATTACTAATGCTATTTGCGAAGCTTATTTTAAAGCGTCGCTAATATTTTAAATATTTTTTATATTTTTTATTTTAAATTAGTAACTAATATCATGACTATTATCGATGCTTGTAACAAGTGTCGCTAACAGTCCTGATATTAGCGACACTTGTGAATAGTGTTGCTTAGGATAAGCATCGCTAATAGTTATGATTTTTTTTCTTTTTGAAGTTAAAATATATATCTTTTAGCGATGTTTGTATAAAGCATCACTAATATAATTAGTATTAGTGACACTTGAAACTATGCGTCACTAATATATGACTATTAGCGATACATAATAAAATACGTCGCTAATAGTTCACTTTTTTGCAACGTTTTTGTATGTGTCGCTAATACTACATTTTGTTGTAGTGATAGCTCTAGAAAATGCATTCAATTGTTTTCATACATAATTTCTTTTTCTTAAGAAAGAATTCAATCTGAAATGAACTAAGATAGGTAAATTCCATTTAGTCCAATCAATCACGTGGAAAGCATTGGATATCCCAAACACAACAAAAATCTATTCAAAATTTCCTTAGCATGATATAGTTTGATTGTAGAGAGGGCAGACTGAACCTGTACACTTCATTTGGACTATCCCCATCAATCACATGAATTTTTTCTTATTTTTTAAATCTTATCCAAAAATATATTCACAATAATTCATTCACTTCTAAAACTATATGCAATATCAAATCTACACACGAATAAATTTCATTGCAAAAGGGAAGATAATACAAAGTGAGTCATACAAGAAAAAGAATTAAACAGATATTACAAATGCAGTGGAAGTTTTAGAGAAGGAAAAATATACGAGTAAGAAATCAGATTTGGTTGAGCAGCAATGTAAGTTCTAAGCCTATTAGATATTCTTGAAAGCAGTGAGATCTTGTGAGTTTGGATTCCATGAAAATCTCTGGTATTTTTCTTTCTCTATGATAAAGATATTGCAATGCAATATATAGTAAGATTTGGGAATAGTGTTTGCATTAGGATTAGCTCTAAAATAAGTATGAATTGCAGATAATAGAGTTAATATCTCCAGGATGAATGTAGAGTTGAAGTCTTCTCAAGATAGATAAAAAAAATCTATTTAGAGTAACTGCATTTGAAAAAGAATGCTGGCTACCCTCAGTGTCACTTTTCATAAAATACCTCTATTGACAAGAGTGAGTCCTTGTTGTTGAAGGTTATCCTTAGTTATTAAAGTATTATTCAACATGAGCCAAGAAATGAAGGAATGCTTACGAATATGAGATTTATACCAAACAAATTCTATCCAGGAAGTGATGATAGGAGAAGGAGTCTGCGAGGAATTATAAGCAGAATAAAAGAGAATTTTCCTAATTGCATAGGTGACTACCAAATGGAGTCTTCTTCTTCAAAGAAGGTAGGAAGTAAATGATTAATGAAAGTCAAGCTTCACTTCTACCAATAACAAGACTTGTATCAAATAATTGATGGCCCAGACAGGTAAGTTACTCCTGCTATAAGCTATAACCCAAACCCGATCCAAACTCGACCCATTTAGAATAAAATGTAATTTTAAAATTATTTACTTAATTTTTTTAAATTGTATTAAAAAACATATAAAAAATTAAAAAATTATATTTATAATTTTATTCGGGTCGGATCATGTTAATCACCTAAAATTCGAACTTTTAAAAACTAAACCTGACCCATTAGGGCTGGGTTGGTTCAGGTTATTATATATCCAACCCTTGTGGCATCCCTACATCCCAGTTAACATTTCTTTCGCCTATATACATAGCATAACAGGATTTTAGTTGAGCATCCCCTGAGTATATGATATGTAATGTTACAAAAGTCTACACAATACTGCCTGATGTTCCAGCTCAGGTTCATGCTGGTCCATGTCCCTCTAGTTCTTACTGTGACAGGTTAAAAAATGAGCGGCTACAAGTGGACTGTCGAATGATTTTGTTCTGTAACTAGCATTCATAACCAGGAGTAAAAGCTCCCTATATGAAAAAGTCATTCGGCTTTCAGGGCTTGCAGAAACCGAGATTGGATAAATAGAAAGAACTGAAAGAAAGGTCCATCGATTTTTTATTTTATTTTTGCTACACAAACAACTTAACTAACACTTACTAGCTCGAGAGTACCACCAACCACAAGAGTAAGCATAGTTAGCTAAAAGAAGAAGAGTCAAGAGCGAGATTTTTACAGATGAAGGGCGGTGGCTTATGGAACCGATAACAAGAATATTGGTCAAGTGCATAATTAGCTAAAAAAAGAAGGGAAAGAAAGAAATTATTAAAATATCGGAAAATGCCATATTACGCTTCATGCATTTACATAAAGTACACGGGAAATCTCCAATGTACCGCAGATTAGAGTCTCAGCACTACCGCTGGCAAACTATCTTGCTTTGCAACGCAATTATCCTTACGCGTCACTTTGTAGCAAAGTCTAAGGCAATTACTTTGTTACGCAGATTTTCTCCAAACACATTTATTCACACCATTTTTATATGTATAATTCTCTCATCTGTCTTTTCGATAGACGTAAATTAATAACGCCATCAAGAGTTGGACATCTACGGTAATAATTCCTTGTACAACAACATAAAAAGGTTAAAGGGATGAATAAATGGGAACACCAGCTAGAGTAGCGCCAGCGTCAACAATGAAGATGTTGCCTGTAACGTATTCAGATGAGTCGTGAATCAGATACCGGACAAGAGATGTCAATGCTGGGTCCGATGTGCCAAACGTTCCTAAAGGCACAATTCTCTCGATAACTTTGTTGAACCAACCTTTCTGCATAAGTTTATCAGTTATCTCGGATCTAAATAACCCAGGAGCTATTGAGTTGATTCTGATCTTGTTCACACCCAACTCCAATGCCATGGCCTAGCAAAAAGGACAGCTCCTTTGATTATAAAGCCAGAAATTCCAGAGCTCAAAAATATTATTAAGTAGAGTAAACTCAATCAAACCATTTTTTGTGTTTTGGGCTAAAGCAGGGTTACCAAAGTCCTTAGGACCTGGGTAAAAGGGGAGAGTCTGGATACAATCTCTGTTAGGGAACAAACTTAGGACCTCTTTCGGAGGCTTGGTTTGGGCCATTCCATTCTAATGAAATTTTCATTACCAGTTCTGTGACCAGCCCACATGGGGCTCCCAAGGTAGTACATAAGGGGGCATTGGTTCATAGGAGCTCCATGTGGGTTGATCACACTAACGCGTTTTATTTTAATAAAGAATTATATTCCTAATTTAGTGTAAAAACTGCTTCTTAAGGACAAACAGCTTGAGAAAGGTATCTAACCCTGGTGAGAGCGTTTAGTCCCGTCTTAGAAGCGGCATAGCCAGCACCTCCAGGTGGTAGCCCAACATGAAGCCCGGTTATGGATGAAATGTTGATTACCGTTCCTTTTATATTTGCGTCACGCATCCGAGTGCATACCGACTTGGATACTAACCAGGTTCCTGTTAGATTGGTTTTGAGAGCATCCTGCCATTCTTCTTCAGGTAAATCAAGTGGAGAATGCACTTTGCCTGGTACATGATTGCAGATTGAAGTCAGTTTCCCATGTTTCAAATCGGAGCCAAAACAGAAGAAATTACAGGGCGAATAATTGACCAAGGACGACTTCTCCTTATCATTGGAAGGTGGAAAAAGAAACAAAACATTCAAAAAGAGCTTCACATGAATATTATTTACACGTTTACAGGTCTCCGTGGTCCCTGATATCATCTTTACTTTGAATAATTGCTTTGTCTGATCTAGGTATGTAATAAGGCAATTGTCAATTATCAAAAGTAAATTGAGATATACTCAGGTAGTCAGATGGCCTTGCTTTTTTTAGTGTTATAAACAGACTTCTAAGCAAATATTATGTTTAGTTTGTTAGGCCTAGCTCAAACGGGTAATGGCCAAATTATACACTGTAGCACAAAAATCTTCCCACAATCTTTGTAAGCTATTTAGGCTTTTTTTTATTAGTAATCTAGTCAATCATTAATTATGATTAAATTGATTGTGGTAATGTGGATATTAATTCTTCTAGTTAGTCTTCTTCCTCTTTCAGCACCTCCTGGTCCTCCTAGCATCAACCTTTCAGAAGTACAAAGTAAATTATGACCCAATGACCCTGATTCCGTACAAATTAAAACCTATCTTCACTCTGATGTACATAATCTCATAAATATCCCATCCCATGCTTCCAAATTCCTCCTGCAATTTGTTTTCAAACTCAAAAATTCCCACCTAAGTCCAAGACCTTTTCGGGCGGTCCAAAGCTCTATTTCACAGGTATCCATAACTTCGTTTTTTTAATGACTACAGGTATCCATAACTTGTCAAATACCTCAACAGTCGTGGGATGACAAAACACCTCGACCTAAAACAGATTTTGATAGTGTAAGAACACAAAAGAGTGGGTGGCTTCCTTGTCACTTTCTAATACTGCCCTTGAACTACTTTTACGAGGAGAATGTATATATATATTCTTTTAGGCGTAGGCATTTATGGATGTACTACTAGGGGTATTAATAAGCTGAGCCAGTTAGACGAGCAAAGGTGCTTTGATTTGACTCGACTTGAATATGACTCGACTTGAAGTAGTAGCTTGGCTCGAACTTGAATATTTTTGAGTTGAGTTCGAGCATACCTTAGCTTGACTTGACTCGACTCAGCTTCAATAGAACTCAAACTTGGCTCGAACTCGACGAACACTCAAATGAAATTTACAAATATATTTTATAATATATATAAATATATATTGACACTTATATATACATATGCACAGTTATCAATCCTAATTTATATTTATAACATATATATATATATATATATATAATTTATATATTATTAAGAAATGTATAATGTCTAGGTATTGAATATTGACTTATATCACTTGTGATATTTATTTTTGAGAAGTAAATATTTACCAACATATTATATACATATGTCTATGTATTAAAATTTAGATATATCATAGAAATATGATTTAATAAAGTATATACATTTATAGTATAATTGAGTAAAAAAATAAGATATATTGTTCTACATATCAAACAATATGTCAATCATTAGACAATATGTAATGGTAATATTATTTATTATCTCTATATGTCAAACAAATTACTATGTCTTTTCAAGTTTTTTATTGAGACCACCGTTGGAATCCTTATAAATTTAAATTTTACAATAAATTTTAAAATATTTTTTAGGATTAACTCATGAAGTCTCTTTTTTCTTCATAAGATTAGGGTAAGTTATATTTATTTGGGCTGGGTCCAAGACAATAAAACATCAAGTCATGTTCCTACTATACTAAAACTTGACTTGGCCCCATAACACCCCTACACATTACACATGATATAAATTATTTAAAAATAAATATTTTAAAGAGACATAATATACATATACTATATATGTGATATTTACTAGAATTTATATTTATGTATAATATAAATAAATAATATATATTCATATATGTATATATATAAATGTAGTTAACCACAAAGGCACTAATTTTTTCATTTTGATTTTTATAAGATAACACTTGAAGTAAGGACTCAATACAAAGATTCAAAAAATTTAGGTTATTAAATAATAAATATATTTCATAGAACTAAAAGAGTATGCAGAAGAGGTTGTGGTGCTAGATATATATATATATATATATATATATATATATATATATATATATATATATATATATATATATATATATATATATATATATATATATATATATATATATATATATGCTAATAATAATGACATGTTCATACAAAACTTTTCAAAAATATATATAATTCAAACATATGGACACTTTAATGGTCTAGAAAGAGTACATATGAGCTAATAAAAGTGACATTTATATAAAGACTACTAAAAGATGTACATATAGTTAAATATACAAACACAAGATATAGCATGGCAACAAATGAAAATATTAGAAAAGAAAGCTAATAAATAAGAAACTAATATTATTTATACTTTACTTGTCTATTTATAAATTTATGAGATTTTAACAAATGGTGGCAAATTTGTACAAGATTGTATCTATAAATACTCCATTTGTCTTACATTAACAACTCCATTTAGTTTTAAAAAAATAAATTAAAATTAATTCATTGTAAAAAAATAAATAGAGCTATTAATTTAAGATGGATCGAGGGAGTATTTGATAATATTATTTTTTACCAAGCAATTAGAATATATTGGTATTATGAGATACAAATATTAATTAAGTTTTTGCACTCAATTTCATGTATTAAAATATATAATCAATATAAAAAAGTATAAATATTATTTAAAATAACATGGGCCAAACATACAACTTTAATGACGGAGTGATAAAATTATATTTGATAAAAAAATATATTTAAATGATGAAAACCTTATATTTATTTGATGAAATGCTTGACATAAAAGGTGTTGTAGGCGAAGTGTTCAAGAAATTTATTTTTTTGGCAATGTCACAATTTTAAATCCTGGCTATGGAATCCTTTTGAATTTTCATTAGCTTACTTAGCCGGATTTGGTTTGAGCCAAACTTGCACATAGTCGGATTTACAATGAGACAAATTCGAGCTAAGTTATATGGTTACTATATACTGAGTTCAAGCTCAAACACGAGTCAAGTTTGTGGTTTCCTTCTTGAGCCGAGTTTGAGTCGAGCCTGAGCCAATACCCAAAATTATAAGTTTGGGCCAATACTTAAAACTAAGAGTTTGAGCTAAGCTAACCCAAAACTCGATTTAGCTCGGCTCATTAGCACCCTTATGCACCACTAAGACAGTGTAGTAACAAACAAAAGTTCTAACTCATGCAGAGGTGTGTACATGGAAATGTGCGTTCAAATATCTTGCCTTGATAAATTCCAAAAAGAAATGTATATCTTAGCATCAGTAGTCGTTGTCTATACTTTCATGCATGCATGCAATTACGAAAGCAACATCTACATGTCTTTTGAAGTTCTTTTCAAACTACTTGTTGGCTTTCTAA
This sequence comes from Saururus chinensis, assembly GCA_035235625.1. NCBI lineage: Eukaryota > Viridiplantae > Streptophyta > Magnoliopsida > Piperales > Saururaceae > Saururus > Saururus chinensis. The sequence continues at coordinate 28,279,418 of CP141144.1, forward strand.
GTTGTTCAGGTTTTGGATTTATTAGAAGCGGAAGTAGAATATTTTTAAATTAATTCTAAAAAGTCACCATCGAATGTAAATTATGGTTGGTAATGAAATTATGGTTGGTAATGAAATTTTTTAGAATAAATTTAGATGTCACGTCAAATTTTATTTTAAAACCTTAAACTAATATAACTTTGTCTCCCGAACTTGGATATACACATTTTCAGTACAATTATACTCCTAAATTTGAGCTATATCAAACAAGATCATACAAAGGTAGGTAATTTGAAACTTTTAAAATGAGCCTCACCTATATGGTATGCTTCTCAAGGCTCAAATCGATGTAAGAGGTAACCATTAAAAAATAATATAATCTATAATTTTAAAATAAGGAATTGGGAGTTAGAATCGATGGAATCACCTCATGAGGTAATTCGGTGATTCCATGTAATTCCAGCTCAAATTGCTTCTCGAAATTGCTTAGAAGCAACTTTGAGGCAGAATTTTTAACTCTACCTACCTTCTATATACAAATATGATTTTGATAATTCAAACCAAAATTAGAACGGAATCGCTAAAATCTTACATAAATTCTATAATACAAATTAAGTAAGTGAATACCATGTTCTAGGCTAACTCTTCTCACGGCGAGTTAACATAAATTAGAATGTGGCTATTTAGATTTTTTTTTTCTGTCTCCCATTTCCTATTTACCCAGCCTTACTCCAATCTTTCACTCATCTCCCACCTTTAAAAAAATTTAATTTTATTTACCTCGCCTTCCCCACTCCTTCTCAAGCACCGACGATGTCATCATCGCCACTAGCGACCCAAACTCCGCCCCCGGCTCTTCCTCTCTTCTCCCCGCTCCTTCAGCCTAGATCTGGTTGGCCGTGGCCAAATTTCTATCCGTGAGCATAGCTCCGCAGCCAAAGAGAGCTCTCAGCCACCACGATCTACTCCCATGCCAGAGACTGGCCGCTAGCATAACTCTGTGGCAAGAAACTGGCTGCAAGCAGAGAGCTTCGCGGCCAAAAACTATAGCTGCTAACAGAGCCCGCGGCCAAAAACTGGCCACAATATGAGCTCCGTCGCCAACAACTCACTGCCAGAAGAGCTCGCGGCTAGTCGCAATCTCCTCTGCAGCATGAAACAGGTCATCGCCGCTACGAGCAAAGCTCGAGCAGAGCTCCGTGACCAATTTTTTGGACTTAGAATAGTCTCTCCTCGTGGCGAGTGAGCAGAGCTTGGCACCCAAAAACTGGCCATGGAGCTCTAATCTAGCCGCGAGCAGGGAACTCCGTAGCCAGCCAGTCGCTAGGCTCGCCTGTGGTCACGGTATAATCCAAAAAAAAAAAAAAAAGGATGGGAGAAGAGGTCGCCGGCAGTAGCCGCTTAAGTTTTCTCCGGAGTTTTTAGAAGAAGTAGGAGCAAAGTCATTAGAGAGTTATGGGGAATAAAGTAAAAAAAAAATTCACTTTCGGGGGACCTAAGAAAAAATCATAGCGACATTCTATGTCTTACAACGGTCAAGTTAGAAGAAGTTGGGCATATTCTCTCTTCTTATTTCATTCCTGGGCAAGTTATTTCATTCCTACACAAAAATTTTGACGGAAACTTAATTAAAGCCAAAATGCGACCAACCCACCTCGAATCCCCGCATTGTTAACCAAGGCATCGATCCTACCGAAAGCAGCCCAAGCCTTGTGCACCGAGGCATCAATGGCAGCTCCCTCCGCAGTCACGTCAAGATGAATCATGCAAACGGTAGGTATCTTGCCCTCGGAAATTTTCGTCCCAGACAACGACAAAGACAGAGAAGAAGAAGATGAACCATGCAGACAATCAATTTCCTCGCATAGAGACTTGAGGCGGTCGGTCCTCCGAGCCGCAGCGACGATCCTGCAACCGGCCTTGGCGAGATCCAAGCAGAGTTCTCGCCCAATACCGGAAGAAGCTCCTGTCACCATCACAACCTTCCCCTCTAGCCTCTTCCACGGTCGTTGCATGTGACCACCATCCTCCATGACTCCCCCACCTCAGTCCTCCCCTTCTGTCTCTCTGTGTCTTTATTTCGAAGGACAGGCACTGAAGTTTGGATGTGAAGAGCGCGAAGAAGATGATTAATTACGAGGAAGGCAGCACTGCCGTAACTAATAAATAGGCAAGCAGTTTGTCACCCCGCATTTTAGTCAGCCTACCCCACGCATATATCCATTGTAAGAGGTGGGCTAGCTAAACCTAAGGGGCAAGAGACTTCCCACCTGCATTTGTATCAATGATAGTCGACCTTATGCACAAATGGCAGCTTAATACTTTTAACATTATAGTGGCAACTTAAGATCCATTTTTATAGATTTGGCATTGGCTATAGCTAAGGGTTATATGTGACCAGAGTTGACTCTAATTATATATTTATTATTGTTTTTATTACTATTATTATTATTTTAATTAATATAAGATTGTGAACCTACACAAAGGGTCTATCAAAAATACATATCATATTATCACATGTCTTATGTTGTACTTTTTTATCTTATATTAATAACTATATTTAAAAATAATAATTTTTATTAAATAGTCATATGTAATAAAAGGGAAAATAAACTTATGATACATTTTTTTAAATACATAATCACTTAAATTTTATTAAATAGGGTTATTAATTACCTTATGTATCTCCTGCTTTCAAGTTATTGCATGTGGTGTGTAAGTGTTTTGAAGTACTTGTCCATGAGCGCATGTATTTGTACCTGAACTTGTCTAGCCTGACCGGAAAATATTTATTTTTACACGTGATACCAGTGGTTTGTCATATGCTAGCCGAGATATGACATGTGAGTACGCGTCTATGAGTTGAATTCTTGAAGGCTAATGCCCACCGGTTGATGGCTTGATGCTGCATATATAGCTATTTACACTAACGACATAGACAATTGTAAGTGTGTGTAGCTGGTTCTTTTGCCCTACCCTGTCACGAGGGATAAGGTTACATTTCGGCTTATGAAAAATTTTACATATCAAATGGTATCTAAAGTAGTTTTTTATTGGCAATGAAATTATCTAATATATTTGGCTCGGCTCAAAATTTGAGTTTATTTGATTTAGGACGTGATTCAAGTTCAAGACCGAGCTGAAGCAACGATTAATTTATGACATATCTCATGGTAATTTGCTAGATGCACTTAATCATTTATTTGTGTGTTTGGCGTGTTCCTTGAGCCAAAACTAGCTTTTCGACCAAAAGAAAGAACTCGTTAATGCACTCAAGTCAGCTGGGACCACAAGTTTAATATGATGTGAAATCGACTTTGAAGGTTCCTAACATGAAATTGGTAAGAGCTTCCCAGGGGTAAGCAGTTTGTCACCTTATGTTTTAGCCAGCCCACCCGGCTTATACAATTACCACATATACTGACGGACTTTGCTAAGAAGGGTGGGCTGACTAAAATAAGGGGAAAGAGACTTCTCACCCATAATAAATATGTGACATTTGGGTCAATGATAGTCAGCCTTATGTGCAAATGGCAGCCTAATACTTTTAACAGTATTACTACAATTTTTTTTTTATTAATGATGGTTTTAAGTATTGCTAATAGTTATAAAAGTATCACAAAAATATCATCGATGAAAAAATGTCTCAGTACTACTGCAATTAACAATGCTTTTATTTGTGTCACTAATATAATTTTTTTATGATGCTTTATAAAGCATCGACGAGTAGAAAAAAACAAAAAAAACTTAGCAACACTTTTAAAAGTGTTGTTAATAACAAAATAAAATAAAAAATGAAACCGGGAGGGGCGATGGATTCTGGTGCCCCTCCTCCTGTAGTTATAGGGGAGGGGGAGTAGGGGAGAGGGGGAAGGTGGGGGAGTAGGGGAGAGGGGGAAGGCGGTGAAAAGCGTCTCAGGTAGGATGAGCCAGAGCCCCTCCTCCGCCAGCTTGAAGAAGGGGATGAAGGATGCTGGGGGAAAGGTAGGACACTAAAAGCCAAATTTGGTGCACCTCCACCTCTGATGCTGGAATGTTCACGGGGGAAGGGAACATAGGAAAGGGGAAGATGAGTGGTGGGGAAGGGGGTAGCTAGAAAGGGAAGGGGGGTCGTGCATCAAAGGGTAGCTGGATAGGGGGAAGTTTGTGGAGAGTGGAGTTGAGGAATGTAGGGGGAGGGTGGTTATAACAGCATGAGCGAAATTTCATGACTTTTACAATGCTTCATTGGAAGCGTCGCAAAAGTACATATATTTGCTAATCTTCTAATGAAGCATCACAAATAAAACATGAATTTCACACTAAGTGTCGCAAAAGGATAAATATTTGCAATGCTACAGCATCTAATGGAGCATTGCAAATAAAGTGTGACTTGTTGTGACACTTCCTTAGAAGCATTAGAAAAAGTTGCCTATTTGTGATGCTTCTAAGGAAGCATTGTAAATAAAGCCTAAGTTTCAAGCAGAAGCATCGCATGCAAAACAATATATTTTTGCGATATTTCTCATGAAGCATCACAAATCAAGCTTGAATTTTGTGAGAGGCAAAATTTTGCTCCTCTTACAATTGTAAGAATTGTTGCAAAATGATATATTTGTGACACTTCTAATAAAGTATTCTAAATAAAGCTTGACGATGCAAAAAGACGCCTATTTGTGACACTTCTAATAATGAAGCGTCACAAATAAAGCCTGAATTTTGCCCTGTGAAATTTTGCACCTCCTGGGAAGCTTCATCAGAAATGTTGCAAAAGGATATCACAAATAAAGCCCGACTCCTTGTGGCGCTTCATCAGAAGCATTGCAAAAAGACTCATATTTATTACCCTTCTGACGAAGCACAACAAATACAATATTTTTTAAAACTTGTACTATATTATCTATCTCTCTTCTCTTTTTTCTTTCTCCTCTCTATTTTTTTTCTCTCTTCTCGCCTTTCTCTTTCCTCTCACTCCCCTCTCTCTTCCTCTCTCCCTCTCTCCTCTCTCTTCTCTTCTCTATCTTCTCTCCTTCTCTTCCGTGTCTCTTCTTTCTCTTTCCCTCTCTCCTCTCTCTCCCTCTCTCCTCTCTTTCCTCTTCTCTATCTTCTCTCCCTCACTTCCGTCTCTTTTTTCTCTCCCCCTCTCTCCTCTCTCTCTGCTCTCTCACTTCTCTCTCTCTTCTCTCTCCTGTCTCTACCCTCTCTTTGTGCTTTCTCTCCCCTCTCTCTGTGCTTTCTCTCTTCTCTCATCTCTCTCTCCTCTCTCTCTTCGATCACTTTTCTTTTCATATTTCTTTACTAATATTATATATATTATTTTAAAATAAAAAAATTAAAGTATTTGCTATGCATGTAGCTATGCGTTGCATATACATTTGTATTTGTGACACATGCGCCTATGTGTGTATTTGCAACTCTTAGCTAGTGTAACAAATGGAATTTGCGACGTATAACTACATTTGTCACAAATTCTTCAAATTTTTATTTTTAATATTAACTTCTCCATTTCTCTAGCCCTCTCTCTCTTCTCTCTTCGCTTTCTCTCCTTTCCCTCTCGTCTATCTTCTTTGTCTTCTCTCTCCTCTCTCTCTTTTCTCTCTCCCTCTCTCTTTTCTCTCTCCCTCTCTCTTTCTCTCTCTCTATGTATATATATAATATTTGAATAATAATATTAAGTATATAATATTCTATTTATTATAAATTATAAATTTAAATAATATATATTAATTATAATAAATAAAAATAAGAATAATATATTATTATGATTTTAATACATAAAAATACCAAGTTTCACTCACAAGGCCCATGTAGAGTGAAGAACAAATGAATAGTTATTGCGAGTGAGTCTAGTCTCACACAAAAGGCAGTAAAGAAAAAAAATATAGTAATTGTGACGCTTATATAAAGTGTCACAAATGCTACTTTTTTCAAAAATATTTTTATGAAGAATTTGCGGCGCTTAGATATAAGCATCGCAAATACTAATGATTATTTGTGACGTTCATTTATAAATGTCACAAATACTAAATAGCTTTTTTTATAAAATTTTAATTGACTCTTTTTTGAAACTGTCACAAATGGTACTAATGTGCATGACACTTTTATATAAGTCGCACAAATAGTTATTTGTTTTGCGACTTTTTTAAAGAGTCACAAATAGTAGTTATTAGCAACGCTTTTTATTCTGACACTAATAAAAGTGTCACTAATAATTATTTTTGTTATAGTGTGTAGTGGCATCCCAAGATCCATTTTGATAGATTTGGGCATTGTTTGGGAGGTTTCATGGAATAAGGAAAGCACTTTCCCTACCAACTCTCCTCCTCATGAGCGTTGGAGGAGAAATTGTTTTTTCCCCTCTCATGTGACATATTACACTCAAGGGAGAAATTGATGTCTCCTCCAAAATGCCTCCCAAACTGCGCCTTGGCCTTGGTTTTGGCTACAGACAAGGGTGATATGTGATTGTAGCCATTTAGCAATTATATAATAATAATAATTATTATAAAGTGCTAGAGTGCGAACCTACACCTGAGGGTCTATCCAAAATACATGGCATATTTTCACGTCTTACACAACATTATAATTTATTATTCTTTCTCTTATCAATCACTTTCTGGTATCACCCTTGTTGGTAGGCTAACACTCATGATACTATCATCACTGTCATGACCTAAAATTTGTGGGATATTAAGTATACATGCTAATTAAATTGGATGTTGCAGTTGATGTGATTTGAAAGGGTAGAATGAATTTTGGGTTAAAGGCTGAGCTTGAAAAGGGTTGGCTGTGGCGAATTGCAAGGACACAATTCTTTTAAGGAGGGAAGAATGTAATATCCCATAATTTTCCTAGGTTTTGAAAATTAAATACGTGGATAATAGGGTGTTTGACCCATTGATATTCTTAGTGGAATACTTCCTTCCTAGATAGAATTTATAATTAAAACCAATTCTATTAGAAAGTAGGCAGACAGAGCTTTGAAACTCCACCAAGAATGTGCAAATCGGAGTTCGGATGAGGAGATATGACTGTTCAAAGTTGAACATATCGTATAGGGCCCATTTACCCGATTTAGATGTGTTTTTGGCCCGTTTAAGTCATCTTGTGGGCCCGACTATTTAGAGTTCCGAAATTAATTTTTAGATACCTAATTAGGGTATCTAAGTAAGGAGGATTAGCCAAAATTCTAGAGAGATTAGGAACCCTAATTCTCATGTTTATAAAAGGCTTTCTTAGGGCACAATTTGGGGTCTTTGCCCGATTGGAGGAGAGAAGGCGGTGTAAGGCGAAGCTCTGGCGAGGCTCCAGAGACAGTGGATCAACGGCAAGCTGACTATGAAGGTAGGATGGTTATTAATTTTCAAGTTGAGATTACTGTGTAGTTTGTTAAATAAATTAAGATATACATTACATTATTGGTAATCTCTGCAATTTAATAATTTATGTGTATTGTTCTCGTAATAACAAGGAACAATGTTCTCTACAAATCACTATTCCTGTAATTACGAGAACAGTGATATGCCGCTAGACTGCCTGTTTTAACTATTGACTAAACTTTTGAACGCCAAAAAGACCGGCCGGTGTGTGCGCTGAGTCGTCCGGGAGAAATAGAGAACACAAAAAAAATGAACAAACTGTGGCAACACGGCACAACATAGCCCAGGCCGGAGCCAGACCTGACTTCCAGAAATCTCCAGAAGAGGGCGATTTAGTAAAGCCCAGGTCCATTGGCCGGCCGTGGCGGACTATCATCGCGACGCCACCGTGTAGTTAATAAAAAAAATAAAACAAAAACAAAAAGGGACCTTTGGCCACCGACAAGCCACTGGACAGCAGCTGGACCGACACCATCGGTTCCACCATGCACTGGTGGTCCGAATACCCATGGGCTGCCCCCTCCTCCGCCGCAGTGCTGGCAGAGCACCCAGAAGCAGACGAACCTCTTGCCGGTTGCGGGGAAGACGACCTGTGATGTGGGTCGTCTTTTCCCTAGACCGGGTCGGGTTACCCGACCTGATTCATTCCGGCTCTTTAAGAAAAAAATTACACTCAACCTGAACCTGGCCCGGTTCAGTGACTTAGAGTTGTGAGAAAACTTTGGAAAAAATTATAAATGACTATGTGCATGTTCCGAGTGCCTTGACCAAGTTTCAAGTATGGGAAAAATCTCAAAGTATGTGAAATGACCAATTTACCCTTGTGAATTGACTCATAGACTGATATTGATTACTGACTAGATTCGGGGCTCCGGTTGAGGGGCCTATGAGTGGATTTGAAAATTGAGAAAAATCTCAGTGTGATTATAGTGTGTATCCTAAATTTGGACTGAGTTAAAAGTTAGGGAAAATTCTAGGAAATAGATAATTGACTATTTTACCCCTAAGGTAAGGTAAGACCATGGAAGGCCGTATCGATCGATACGGGTCCGTATCGGTCGATACCGATACGATAGGGGGGCGTCCACACTATTTTTCGATATGTATCGGCTGCATCCTTCATACCGTATCAATACGGCCGATACGTATCGATATTATATTTATAAATTATTTTTTTAATTAAAAAAATATTTTTTAATTAAAAAATTAATTTTTTTGAAAAATATTTTCTTAAAAATAAAATAACAATTCAAACCCAACTTCTTTAAAAGTTTAAGTTTTAGTTATATTAAAAATAATATTTTTAAAATTATATGAGATCAATATGGGTAGGTCCATACAATTTACATAATTATTATTTTTTACATATAGTGCTCCGCAAATATACATTTATTTAAACATGTAATTTAGACTCATATTAAGTATATTATTTATTTTTAAAATAAACTAATTTTAAAGTATTTAATATGGGAAAGAATGACCAATATTAATATGGGACAAAGAGCATAATAGTATATGGTTCTGAATGAATTAATTTTAGAATACCCATATCGGTTGATACAGTATTATATGGTCTTATTATGCTCTAAAAGAAGTATTATAATAATATATTATTAGTTATAATATTTTTTTATTATAACTAATATTATAATAAAAGGGTTTATGCCCATTTCGGCGTGTACCAAGCGTATCATCGGCGTGTACTCGTATCCATGATCATCGATACTCTCATGTGTATCGATATGGCCTTCCATGGGTAAGACTATTAATTTGAACTAGGGTCAGTTCAAGGGGCTTACAACCTTGTTAAATAGCAAGAAAATTACCTAGGGTTCACAATGTCATGGTGTATCCCTGACATTAGTTTTGGACCAATCAAGGTTCAGGCAGGCCCTAAGCAAAAAGACTGAAATACCCCTATGAAAATCGGCCCGCATTCGCATGAATGAAATCAACGGGGAAATGTGATATTGAAACCTTTTGAGAGGTTAAAGACTTGCCTGAGAATAGAGAGGACCTTATCTATTGTTGGATAATTACTTTAATGCCGTTAGGTTCATTACGACTAGTTTTCATAAAGATTTATTAAGATAACCTAAGGAGGGTTATGGCTCGATAGCTCGAATAATTTTTAATATCATTAATAAATTTTATTATTGATAATATGATCTGCTTGGACCTATGTGGTTCTAATTGTTTATGTTGTTCAATGTTTCAATATTTGCTATTGATGTTGTGGTAGTAACCTATCACTAGCTTAAGATTATTGAAAGATTAATTGATGGGGTTTGATAACTTTCGATTGGGCAAGAACACCTAATCAAGATAAAGACTAATATACCTTTGAGGGGTCTGGGACTAGTTCATCGAGTGAACAAAGCCTTTGACCTGACGATTTGCTTTGGTTGATGAGCCGATGGTAGTTTCGAGTTTTAAACCCTAGTCTTGAAGGGACTAATAAGGTTTGAGATAATCATTCGAAATCCTAGCTTAGTGATGAACAAGATAGGGTTAGAATGGTTTCTAGAGTTTTAGCTCTATTGAGGAGCTACTAATTTGACCGTATAATTGCTCCTCCCCATTGGAGGGAGCTTTGCATGAGCTGAGCTTATTTTCAATCTATTAATTATCTTTTAGTTTGCACACATTTGGATTAGCTGACATTCTTGCTTGGTGGGCTTTTCCCGCCACTTCTGTTCAAGTGCAGTTGTGGGCCATGGCCTTCCACTCCAGTAAGGTCCTTCATGGGCTAAGAGGGGTGATGGTACTTCCTAGTGGATTACAGGGTGTTTCATTATCATTTGTCACTTAGGATGACATCTGATGAGTCTGTCTATCATTGGGATTAGAAATGGATATTAATTATTGACCAGTGGTTCGAGAGATAATTAATAACGTTGTTTGATATTGCTTGTTTAATTAGAACAAGTGGAATGATTAATGAACTTGCATAAAATGTAGGTTGCTTTAAAATACTTAAGCATTGTATGTGTGATGCTATGCTTCTTAGTATATTGTAGTTTTAGGCAAAACTACGTCTGGTTCCGATCTTGTTGGAAACATTGGAGATGTTGTCTATTGAGTACGTATGCAACTAACATCGAGTGATGTTTGCCCGTCCAAAAAAATATTAAATTTTACTTTTGTTCTTTTGAAATGCTCTTCCAAGGGGAGGAGATGTTTGGTTGTTGTTTGGCCTTCTTTGCTTAGAGGTTCTTTAGATGAGGACGTTGTGAGATCAGGACGTTGGTGGGCGTTTGAGGCCGACATTGCACTAGTGGGATCTAGTTTCTTACTTCTGCAATCTCGTAAGTAATTGTAATTACTGGCGTGAGAGCCAACTTTACTTGTTTATTTATTTTTGGAAAGATGTTATCGAATTTTGACACGTGTAATAATATCATAAATTTTGATATTCATATTTGAGAACCCCAGTTATCACGACTTAGATATTTAATTGGATGATTTATTTTGTGTTTAAGAAAGAAAAAACATTATTATGATTTATCGTGTGTCTTTTATTTTAAAAAGGGTTTTGAAAATCTTGGTTGTGATAGTTACGTAATATCCCTAATTTTCCTATGTTTCGAAAATTAAATACATAGATAATAGGGTGTTTGACCCATTGACATTCTTAGTAGAATAACATCCTTCCTAGATAGAATTTGTGACCAAAGCCAATTCTATTGGAAAGTAGACAGACAGAAATTTGAAATGCCACCAAGAACGCGCAAATTGGAGTTCAGATGAGGGAGATACGATTGTTCAAAGTTGAACATATCGTATAGGGCCCGTTTACCCGATTTAGATGTGTTTTTAGCCTGTTTAAGTCATCTTGCGGGCCCAGTTAATTAGAGTTTTGAAATTAATTTTTAAATACATAATTAGGGTATCTAAGTAATATGATTAGCTAAAATTCTAGAGAGATTAGGAACCCTAATTCCCATGTTATAAAAGGCCTTCTTAGGGCACAATTTGAGGGTCTTTGCCCGATTGGAGGAGAGAAGGCGGTGAAAGGCAAAGCTCCGGCAAGGCTCCGGAGATAGTGGATAGACAGCAACCGACTATGAAGGTAGGATGGTTATTAATTTTCAAGTTGAGATTACTACGTAGTTTGTTAAATAAATTAAGATATACATTACATTATTGGTAATCTCTGCAATTTAATAAATTATGTGTATTGTTCTCATAATTACGAGGAACAGTGTTCTCTAAAATCACTGTTCCCATAATTTTGAGGAATAGTGATATGCGGCTAGACTCCTGCCCACCGGCAACCGAACGGCATGTCCCTTTTCACCGGATGGTCTATTGTAACTACCAACTAAACTTTCAGACGCCGGGAAGACCGGCTAGTTTGTGTGCTCGGTTGTCCAGGAGAAACAGAGAACACAAAAAAAAATGAATGAACTATGGTGGTGCAGCGTAGCGCAGCCTAGGCCAGAGGCTGGACCTGACTTCCCAGGATCACAGGAAGAGGGTGATTCAGTAAAGCTCAGGCCCATTGATTGGCTGTGGCGACATGCCATCGCGGCACCACCACACAGTTAATGAAAAAAAAAACAAAAACAAAAAGGGGCCTTTGGCCACCGGCGAGCCACTGGACGACAGCGGGACCAACACCATCGATTCCATCATGTGCCAATGGTCCAGATACCATTGGGCTGCCCCCTCCTCTGCCGTGGTGCTGGCGGCGCCACCAGAGGCTAACAAACCTCTTGCCGGTCACGGGGAAGATTATTCGTGATGTGGGTCGTTTGCTCCCTGGACTCGGTTTGTTTCGGCTCAGTGAGTAGTGAGAAAACTTTGGAAAAAATTATAAATGACTATGAGCATGTTCCGAGTGTCTTGACCAAGTTTCAAGTATGGGAAAATTCTCAAAGTATGTAAAATGACCAATTTACCCTTGTGAATTGACTCATAGACTAATAATGATTAGTGATTAGACTTTGGGGCTCCGATTCAGGGGCCTATGAGTGGATTTGAAAATTGAGAAAAATCTCAGTGAGATTTTAGCGTGTATCCTAAATTTGGATTGAGCTAAATTTAGGGAAAAATTCTAGAAATAGATAAGTGACTATTTTACCCCTAAGGTTAAGGTAAGACTATTAATTTGAACCGTGGTTGGTTCAAGGGGCTTACGACCCTGTTAAATAGGTAGAAAATTACCTTGGGTTCAAAATGTGATGGTGTATCCTTGATAATAGTTTTGGACCCATCAAGGTTTAGGGAGGCCCTGAATAAAAAGACTAAAATACCCCTATGCAGATTGGCCCACATTCACGTGAATAAAATCAACAGGCAAATGTGATACTGAAGCCTTTTGAGAGGTTAATGACTTGCCTAAGCATAGAGATGGCCTTATCCATTGTTGGATAATTACTTTGATGCGCTTAGGTTCATTACGACCAGTTTTCATAAAGATTTATTAAGATAACCCAAGAAGGGTTACGACTTGATAGCTTGAATAATTCTTAATATCATTAATGAATTTTATTATTGATATTATGATCTGCTTAGACCTATGTGGTTCTAATTGTTTATGTTGTTCATTGTTTCAATATTTGCTATTGATGTTGTGATAGTGACTTATCACTAGCTCAAGAATATTGAATGATTAATTGATGGGGTTTGATAACTTTCGATTAGGAGAGAACACCTAATCAAGATAAAAACTAATATACCTTTGAGGGGTCTGGGACTAGTTCATCGAGTGAATAAAGCCTTTGACCTGACGATTTACTTTGGTTGATGAGCCGATGGTAGTTTCGAGTTTTAAACCCTAGTCTTGAAGGGACTAATAAGGTTTGAGATAGTCATTCGAAATCCCATCTTAATGATGAGCAAGATAGTGTTCAGAATGGTTTCTAAACTTTTAGCTATATTGAGGAGTTGCTGATTTGACTATATAGTTGCACCTCCCCATTGGAGGTAGCTATGCATGAGCTGGGCTTACTTTTGATCTATTTAGTATCTTTTAGTGTACACACATTTGGATTAGCTGACATTCCCACTTGGTTGGCTTTTCCCACCACTTCTATTCAAGTGCAGTTGTGGGTCATGCCCTTCCACTCCAGTAAGGTCTTTCATGGGCTAGGAGGGGTGATGGTACTTCCTGGTGGATTCTGGGGTGTTTTGTTATCATTTATCACTTAGGTTGACATCTAATGAGTCTGTCTGTCCTTGGGATTAGATGGGGATATTAATTTTCGAACAGTGGTTCGAGAGATAATTAATAACATTGTTTGATATTGCTTGTCTAATTAGGACAAGTGGAACGATTAATGAACTTGTATAAAATGTAGGTTGCTTTAATATACTTAAGCATTATATGTATGATGCTATGCTTCTTAGTATATTGTAGTTTTAGGCAGAACTACGTCTAGATTCGATCTTGTTGGAAACATTAGAGATATTGTCTATTGAGTACGTAGGCAACTAACATCGAGTTATGTGTGGCCAATACAAAAAAATATTAAAATCTACTTTTGTTCTTTTGAAACGCTCTTCCAAGGGGAGGAGATGTTTGGTTGTTATTTGGCCTTCTTTGCTTAGAGGTTCTTTAGATGAGGACGTTGTGAGATCAGAACGTTGGTGGGCATTTGATGCCAACATTGCACTAGTGGGATATAGTTTCTTACTTCTGCAATCTTGTAAGTAATTGTAATTACTGGCGTGAGAGCCAACTTTACTTAGTTATTTATTTTCATAAAGATGACAGACTTGTACTTAGAGGGTTAACCTGCTATGTATCAAAATTTGACATGTGTAATAATATCATATGTTTTGATATTCGTATTTGAGAACCCTCGTTATCACGACTTAGATATTTAATCGGATAATTTATTTTGTGTTTAAGAATGAAAAAAATATCGTGATTTATCATGTGTCCTTTTTTAAAAAGGGTTTTTAAAATCTGGGTCATGACAATCATTGTCAATTTCACTTTTATTTATGCCACTCCATTCTCTTCCATCTTTTTTTTACCACCCTTTAACACTTTTGTGATGGTGGACACGACTCCATCTGGAGTTGGTGTTCATTGGTTATAATTAGAGAAGCCATAAATGAGCTTGATTTAGCTACTAATTGTAAGATCCCAAAACCCTAATCAATTTATTTAATTTATTTTAATAATATTGTGTGGTTTAGTGTTAAATTTGGTCGGTTTTGACTTGTTTTGATATTTAAGGTGTTTAACTATGATTTTAATGAGTAATTTCTTCATTTTACTGGTTTTTATCTTAAACTAAGTCAATTCAGATTAAGGTAAGATTAACTTGATTTCTTCATTAATCACCTAGGGTTTTGCCTAATCTTTCTTAATCCCTTCTTTTCTATGGTTAAATCTTGATTTTTACCACTAAAGTTTTTGATTTTAACCTCTATTTCAAACCTCTAATGAGGGATTTTTGTTTTGGAACAAAATAAGCCCTAAATCTACAAGTTTTCAAGTGATTTAGGCATTATTAATCGGATTTATAGATGTATTAACAAAATCCTAATGTGGGTAGAGATTTGTAGAGGTTGGAGTATTTTTTTCGTGTCTAAGAAACTCACTGAAGGTAAGGGTTTTCTTCCAAAATATATATGTGATTTCGGATTTGATGTTTGGTGAAGTTTTATGTGGGTTTGCATGAAGTTGATCTTTAATGGTGGGTTAGGTAAAGCTTAATCTTTCTAGTTCATTCTTTGTGTTTTAGTTGATAAATGATTCCTAAGCTTTAATTTTGTTATTATGATGTTTGGGTGTGAGATTCAAATGTTCATGGTGATTTTTTAAAGTTTCGATTTTGAGTTCGTAAAGAAGAAGACAAACTAGAGCCAATGTGTTGGCATTCGAATGCCTTTCTGGCCGATCGAACACCCAAATGGCAGTTTTGCCATTTTACCGATTTTACTCATTTTCTTGTTCTATTTCTTAAATACCTCTATTATGATTATGATGAGTTATTTATACTTATAAATGATGTTGTGAGGACATGAATATTATGTTGAGAGTTATGAGGATGATCAAGTGTGAAGTGGATTACATGTTTTTGGTTTGGCTTGTTATTAATCCTTATCCTAAATTCATGTTGGATTGATTTTTCATGTTTTACTTAGGATTCCATCAACTTTATAGCATGATATTAGACTTGTCTGTTTTCACATGCTATGTTGAATTGTAGGTGAATGATAGCTCCATGTTCAGCTTAAGTGTAGTAATGAGTATGCTTACCTAAGTCTAGCATGAAGTTGTATTTGACTTGGAATAGGGTTCTTCGATGGTTTTCACTCATGATTTCACTAAGGAGATGCAATGATTTAAATTATGAGAGCTTATGTGTAGTATGTTGATGAGATGTTCATACTGCATATGTCTATGCCTAGAGCTAAATACTATTACCATGTACACACACATGTTGGGGTTTATTTATGGTGATTGTTTAATACATGTGATTACAAATGATGCATGTATGGCTAATGGGAGCACGTTTCATGAATTAGGATTCATGTTGTTATTGCTCACATATGTACCATGTTGCATTGCATCATGAGATGGATTTATGTATGAGATTTATCTAGATTAGCTGTGGTTGATCAATCGGATGCAATTGTGTGATATTGCTTTCCGGGTTAATGATCAAAGGTTTATCAATTCAGTTTTTCATCCGATAGGACAAGGTTTTGCGTCCGAAAGGGTGGGGTTTTATGTCCTTTGAGGATGAGTGTTCATCCCTGGGTTGAGAAGAGTAGCAATGTTATAAGGAGACCAAAACTATTATGACCATCTAGACCTTGTGAATCCAGGCTAGTGTAGGTGAGTGCACTGGCTTACTAGGGGGTAATCGTCCCTGTTACGGAATTTACCCAAACTACTAATTCCTTTACTTTCCAATCGGGGATTGTCTGGAGTGAGCAGGGACCGCTTAAGCTTCAACTGATTCAGTAGGGTTGATTTATCGATATGCACGGTTGTGATAGTGTGTTGAGACACTTTGCATGCAGGATAAATGTTTATGGATATGCATGATAAGATTGTGTGTTAGAAACACTTCTCATGCAGGTTGAATATTTATGGATATGCATAATATGATTGTGTGCTAATAACACTTCTCATGGAAGATAGTTGTTTATAGATATGCATGATATATTAGTGTGTGTGAGATACTATTTATGCAGGATGGTTGTTTAGAAACATGCATAGATATGTATGGTGTGTTTGAGACAATTATCATGCAGGATGGTTGTTTATGAATATGCATGGATATGTATAGTGTGTTTGCGACACTTATCATGCAGGATGAATGTTTATGAAGGAGAATGGATATACATGAATATGAAACATCGCAAATATGTTGTATTGTAAGCTTCACAAATATTGGACTATTTGTGATGCTTTCGTCAAGTGTCGCAAATAGTCATGGTAGGAAAAAATAGCTCACAAAATTTCACCTATGCAATTTACCCCCTAACCCCTATTGCCGGTTGGAGGAGGATAATAAGCAGGGTTCTCCCACGCCATCGCCTCCTCTCCCCCCTCCCACTACCCAACCTGCAAAAGCCTCCTGAACAACGAGGCTAATAATATATGGTAATGAATATTTTCATACTTAGTAGGAAAATAGCCTAAGGAAAATGCCCAGTAGGGGAATCCTAAACAGTTTACTCTCCCAAAAGATTTCAAATATCAACAAAAGGATTAAGCTCATTTGATGGTAAAGGAGGATAATTAAAATGATTTATTCTACTCTTACATGTACTCAGAAGAGAATTAAACATGTGTACTTGGATAGTGGTTGTAAGAACCACATGATTGAAAACAAAAATATATTCATCAAAATTGATGAAAATATAAATTCACAAGTACTATTTAGAGAAAGACACGTAAAATTTTGAAGAAAAAATGGGTGATAACTATGCAAACTAAATAAGGTGAGTGCAACTTGAGAGTTTAATACTCTTTACTATGTTGAGGGTCACTACAGTATATCTAACCCAATAACTACAAGTTGTGGCCTCATTGTGCAGGATATTAAAGCGGAAAACAACTAGCACAATAACCAAGCGTGCAAACACAAAACAACACAAGCAAGTTTGTGTAGAGACCCAAATTGGGAAAAAATTATTCAAACTGTCCCTTAGCTAGATCAATGCACCTTGAAGCCTATCTACAAACCTAAAAAAAAAACTTGTAGTCCCTTCACCAATTGTTTCTTGGCCACCAATGTCCTTGTTATTTTTCCCTTCTATTATAATCTCTGTCTTCTTCACTAGCACAACCACCAATCAAAACCTTTTTTTATTATGTTGTTGATGCTCTTCAAAGTCCCCCTTTTGAATAAGCCGTCAACAAACCTTTTGCGTGTTATAATATGAGTGTCACAATTCACTCTCTTTTATTCATAAGAAGTTTATAAAACAAAGCTCTCACCTTTCAATTGATATTCTCTCAAATTACCAAGGTGATTTTGAAGGAATTAAGCAATGCAACACTCTTATTTTGCCGAAACATTCTCATTCATCTAAGTTGATGAATTACTCCCAATTTGACTTAAAATTAGTAAATAAGACATAGTGAGATCAATTAGTCCATAGGTCGATTGATCCTTCCAAAAAGAACATATAAGGTGTATTGTAATTAGTTAATTTTATTGATAAAAAAATATATCCAAACTTTGTGTATGCAATTAGTCTTAGGATTTGATTAGATTTAGTTGTGGCCAAGTTAGGTTTGGAATTGGACTTTAAAAGTATTAACAAACATATTCTTATGGATCAAGGTTGAAGACTAAAGAGTTTTTAGGTAAAAGAGGTTCATTTGAACATACATTCCCACACAAAAGTCACTTATAAGAGTTTTGTAAGTGATTTTGGATGTTTCAAACTGAATTAGGGTTAAAAAAGACAAAATTATAAAGTAACTGTGTAAGTGATCGATCACTGCAACGTACAAAGGACAAATTTATTGATCACTACAGCTTACATAGGACAAATTAATTGATAGGTTATGAACTATAGCACAAAATAATATTAAATTGATCGATCATTTTAGCAAAATATCGATTGGCACCTGAAACAACCCATTGCAAAAAAAGTCTTAGAGTTTATAGATCTATTGCCCTATTGACTGATCAATTGCTCGAAGAGTCATGCTCTTGGAAAACAGTGAACAATTGATCACTATTTGGAATGATCAATCGCTAGCAATTTTGGATACTTAGTTTATGTTTTTCCAAGAGAGATTTTATTTACAGTTGGAGTCAAAGTCTGAAATCATCTAAAAGATCTATATAAATGATAAGGAATCATGAATTTGAAGGGGAGGAAAACCTAGAAAAAAATATAGAAAAAAAGAGATGTTGTTCATCATTCTTTTCCTTGAGAGTTCACTCAAAAGCTTCACGTACATGTTAGCGGTGGATTCATGAAGACACACAACTAAAATAAAAGTTTATCATGTAGCAAACACAAGAGGAGATACAATAGATTCTTCAAAGGAGTTAAAGAATATCAAAGATCATTTAAGAATTGAAGGAGTCATTGATTTAGTTGCTAGTAATAGATGAGGACAAAACCCAAAGAGGAAAGGCTTCTTGGATTCAAAAGAGGAAAAATTGAAGGCCAACAATGAAGAGGATTGAATAAAGAAAATGAGTTTTCATTTGTGTCGAGACAAAAGAGGTTGGATGGTTGTTCTTAGCGTCGTACAAGTTCTTGCTTTCTAGCCATTCTGTGGCTATCATAGTTTTTTTGCCCAAGTTGGGTTTTCACATTAAATCACTAAGTCTTTATGTATAATTTGTATGCTTGGATTGATTGAATACTTGGTAGTTTAATAGTTTATGCATACTTAGTTTGTTTTTGTTGCGTAGTATAAATTTATGTGTATAGAGGCTAAAATTCTTGATTCATACTTCTTTAAAGTACAAGTTTGAAGAGCAATCTAGTGATCTACTATTTCCATCTAGTTGAATATCAAACTCACTTCCCTATTATGTAAATGAACCTCAAGTTTGTAATTGACCTTTTCACATACCATTAATTGTACTGGATTTGACAAATAAGACTACCGATCAATCTATTCACCAACCAAATGATCTATGGGTCTTCTATAAAATAGCTCACAAATCCTTCAATCTTGAACGATTGATTCATCAAGGATGATAGATAGCTTTTGAATACTCAATGCATTTTTTGTCCTTTATGTTCAATTCTCACCAAAACACTCAATTAAGGTTTTCTAAGAAAAATCTACATTTTGTGTATATGATTGTGTGAAAATTTTACCTTTAGGCTTATCAGTCTTTTAAGTCTTCCTCCTCGAAATTCAGAACCGTTCAACTCCTATTTTTAAGTTAATTAATTCTAAATCTAACTTAATCATTTCACTAACCTAGCCAAACTCCTAAGACATAAAAACATATATGAATTGAAAATAGTTTTGTTAATCAAAATCAATGTCAATTACAAAGCATATACTCATATGTTTTAATACAAAGTCATGTATGTTGTTTTCTACATTATCAATTTAAGATAAGCTGCAATGCGCTAGACATCTTATACAGAAGGGTCATAAATTAATCCTTAACAATGATGAGTGTATCATAATTGATGATGCTAAATATAATTTTTTACATTGGTGATGCCTACTGGTGCAAGTTACAAAATAAAGGCTATATATATTGTGCCACTTGAGATTTGGTCACTAGAATTACAAAAGCCTTACTTTGTCGAAAAAAAGAAACATAATGATTTGACTTTCAAGGATTAATAAAAAAAAGATTTGTGAAGGTTGGATCAATAGAGACAACATAGACTGCCATTTTTTAAGACACCATGGACATCAACATCATCACTTGTCATGCATGCCGATATTTGTTGACCAAAGAACATTTTCCTTAAACAGAAAAAAAACTTATTTCCTTCTCTTTACTTAGGACTACACAAAATATGAACTGAGTTTAATCTTTAGATGCAATGTTCTAATAATTATATGCATTTGTTCAATTTTAAATTATTTATTGATAATTAAAGTGGGTATAATAAACTCACAAACTTGAGGATGGACCATGGTAGATAATTTACAACCAAAAAAATTTCATATTTTTGAAAATAATATGACAAAATGATATCCTAGTAAGTAGTAACATATCTCAACAAAATATTGTAGAAAAAAATAAAATATAAAACGATTATGGAGTTGGCTAGAAGAATGTTGAAAGATAAGAATATTTCTAAAAATAGTTTAGATGGAATTCATTTTTACTAACACGCAATCTTATAAAGTGTGACAAAAGAACATATTTGAAGCATGGGATAAGATGGAATTTCAAGTTTTAACCTAATAATATTTGGATGCATTGCATATGGCTACTTTTGTACACTCACCAAAACCAAGAAGTTTGATGACAAAGGAAAAAAATGCATCTTGAATTATACTGAAGATTAAAAGACTTACTTGCTTTGTATCCAACAATAAATGAAATTGTAAAATCAAGAGATATGAGTCTTTGATGTAGAAGATGAAAAAGAAGATGGCTTAAAAATTGGGTAGATTGGAATTCTCAAATAGGGTTGCACATACTTGGGCTTAAAACCTTCTTTAAGTGAATTTTCATTTTTCTCTCATCTCCCACAAAACAAATAACATGTAAGTCATTTTTTTAGCTCAGCTTTGAATCTCCATTATCTAACAAATCTAGCTTTTTTTTTTATCTAATTTCTTCTAAAATCTTCACAATCACATATAATACATATTATTCACCTAAAACCACTAAACTCCCATTAAAATCATATAATGAGACAGGAGAAAAATGCATCTTCTAGGCCGAGTGTGTGGGCACAAGACTGCCGCATGATATATGTCTCCCTAGGTGAGGCCATTGGTGAATAGGGGTGTGTAAGATCTCTAACTTTAACTGGGTTTAATTTCTATTTATTTATGTGATATTGTGTGTTTTTGCTTAATTGATGGTTTGATTTGATTTTGAGGTTTAGTGTTAGTAATTATGGTTATGACAAGGTTTAGTTTCACTTTTTATAAGTTTTAGTATCAAACTTGATTTATCTAATTTTTAGGGATTTTATTATAACTCTTCCTTAATTAAAAGAGTGGATCTCGTCGCGGGCCCCACATCCAGATTGGACAGTGTGTGACCTACTTAACCGTCTAATCTTTTATTAATTTGTTTTAGTGGGTTTTGGATTGATTAAATTCATTTTTAGCCCAAAAATAACTCTAATTAGCCACCTAAGGCGTTTTTAACCTATTTTACAGCCCAATAGTTTATAAATATAGCTTAAAACCTTACTATTTAAAGAAAAACCCTAGCCACTTCACCCATTTGGGGAAGGGCTGTACAAAGGAGGAGGTGCTCTACCCCCCATTTTCTGAAGAGGGGAAATGGATTAAGGTGTATTTTCTAATCTTATTCACTGCTAATCTTTCGGTTTTGGTCTTAATCTATCTAATCTTCATTCCCCCAAATTGATTCATGATTTCTTCCATTTAAAATCTTAGTTTTTATTTCAATATAAAACCCTAAATGGGTGATTTTCATTATTAACCAAAGGATATTCTAGGTCTACCTATTTTCAAGTTGATTTAAGCCTATTAGTAATTTTAAGTTTTAACAAAAACCCTAATTTTTGGGTAGAATTTCTTTAAGATTAAAGTTTCTTCGTAGATCTAAGGACTTTATAGAGGTAAGGGGATTTCATTGGATTGCATGTTTTGAGGCTTATGTGGGTTACTGCTTTATCTTGTGCTTTAATGGCGATTTGTTGAATGCATGTTATTTATGACTATTTTTGTAATTAAGCATGAAAATGATTAGATCTATCATGTTCTAGGGTTAGATTTTGATATTATGAATTTTGATGGTGATTTTAAAATTTATCTTGAATATTTAGATTTTTCGGTTTGAAATTTGGAAGGTTGAAGATGAACCAAGAAATGGGCAAAAAGTAAATTGTTAAGGGTGTTTGAATAGCCCCATAGGCGTTCGAACGACCGGCTATTTGAAGGGCCTATCTGGCCAATTGAACAACCTGGTGTTCGAACGACCTTACAACCAAATAACAGATTTTGTGATTTTAACCATTTTTGTGTGTTAGGTCATTTCTTGTTCTCTTGTAATAAATTTAATTCCTTATGATTAAAATTAGTTATTATTACCTATAAATGTTGTGATTATATGAGGACCATCTTGGAATTTATGATTTAGCTCAAACATGATTTTAGCTATATTTGTTTAATTTTAACACGATATTTTACTTATTTTAAATTCATGTTTGATGACTTCTTCATGATTACTTGATGATTCTAGTTGGTTTAACCATGATGATGTGTGTTTGTATATATATATATATATATACTTGCATATGTTTTATTAATTTTAGGTGAATCATGTTTCCTATGTTTTAGCTTAAGTATGATGATGTTTACACTTACCTAGCTCTAGCATGATGTTATACTTGTCTTCAATGCTTATTTCGAGTTTTTCATCACATTTACTCCATGATTCCATTAGGGTAGGACTATGATAAAATTATGGATGCACTCATATATGACATTAATTATAGTTTGTTCATGTTTCAAATGTCTTAGCTTAGGTTTGTACACTATCACTTATGTACACTCTTGAGTAGATGTTTATGATGTTATTGGATATGAATGGACCATGTTTCTTGCACAAGTTGACTAATTTGAGCATGTGTACTTATACTTATACTCGTTTAACATTTGTTCACGTATGTACCATGTTGCATGTATCATCAAAATAGCTTATAAACAAGATTAATCATGATTAGCCATGTTTGATTGAGTGGATGTCATTGGATGCCGATGGCTACCGGATTAGCCGCTTGAAGGTTTATCAAATTAGTTTTATTTCCAAAAGGATGAGGTTTTATTTCCAATGGACAAGGTTTTACGTTCCTTTTAGGATGGGTTTTCTCTTTGAGTGAGAAAAGCAGAATGATATATTAAGTTAAATTGAGTTTATCTGGACTATGAGAATCCAAGATTGTTTATCTATGTGCATTGGCATACCAGGGGGTACTTTCCCCATTAGGAAACTTACCCAAACAGTTCATTTCCTTTTAGGAGTTTGAACCTTCCCTATAAGGGATTGTCTGGGATGAGCAAGTCTGCTTGAGTTTTGGCCTTAATGAGCAGAGTTATTTTTCTCAATGTGAGATCTTCACGAATTGATTTATGCATGTGTATAGATATAATACTCATTGACACAAGATGTACTGGAATAATGTTGCTTATAGTACACATATGATTATGAAAAGGATTCGCATGAATATGCAGGATGACATGTGATGGATGCACTTGATTTATAGGGTGAATATATTTATTGAGAAATAAATATGTATGATATGTTTATGTTGAGAAATGATTTATGTAGGATGTGATTATGTTGATTGAGTTTCATGTGTTTACACATGAGGTGTACATGCGTTGTAAGCTATATTTAAACCCATGATGCACATGTGATATGACATGTGCTTATAGAATATGGATTATAGCAATATTAAGGTGGCATGGTTTGTTCTTATAGAATATGGATTATAGCATGATATGCATGCGACATGGCTATGGGATGATGAGATATGCTATATATAGCTTGATATGTAGATGACATGACTATGTGAAGATGATCTATGTTATATATAGCATGCTATACAAGTGACATCACAATGTGTTGATGAAATATATTATAAATGGCATGACATGCATAAAAAATGAGTATATGTTATGGAATGTAAATTATGACATGATGCACAGGTGGCACATGTTTATGTGATTATTCCATGATGAATGGGTATAGTAATGGATTATGTGGTGAATGTTTTGTTGATCGTGCTTGTATTGTCATTATGAATTTACTTTCACTCACCCTTTTTGTTTTGTGTTTTGTTTTGGAGCTACATGTCATGCCATGTAAGTTGTTCGGATGGGCTCTATGTTGAGCATGTGGAGGGTGTTAATCATTGAGAGGTGACGCATAGAGATGTTGGGTTTTATGATAGATTATTTTTGTTATGTTGAGATATATATATAGTTGACTCTACTTCACACTCATCTTAGCCATTGTTGGCTTTGATTTATTTTAGCCATGTGTGGGCTTGTTTATGACTAAGTATGTGGGTATGAGTAGACTAATATTTTTAATTAATAGTCTTTTTATATCTCATTTTTCTTTTATACAAAGTATAAGTTCGCAACTCCATAGTGTGTTCTACCCAAGGATGGGTTAAGTCTTCTGCAATCCAGCTCTACTTCATTGCACTGCATACTGCTTCCTCCTTGGACCAGGTTCGGCTAGGCGTGGCATGTGCCAGGGCATGACATAGTGTGTCACAAAAAATTTAATCTATCGATCCTAGTTCACTAGGCTTATGTTGGAGCTTCTTTAATCTCTAACATGGATTATGTACTGACCCTAGGACTTGGCCTAAAAGCTTCTCTTAGATTCAAACCCTCCACCTTCTCTACTAGAGTCTACACCGTGCCCCCTAGCTTTTTGCATCAATTGGAGTTTATTGTTGGATCGGATCCTCGAGAGGGAGTGCAAGTTGGCCCTCAACCGTCTTAAACCATTCCCCTAAATCCCTCTGTATTTCACCTCCCCTCACCAACCTTTAGTTTGTCAGAAAGCTATTGTCGATCTGATCGACCTTTCCAAGTTGGATCCCTTTATCTTTTCTCTCTACTTCTCACTTGTAGTTTCTCTTTTTCTTCCTTAGCCCTATTCATTCCCTGGCCTCTACTCCTATTTACATGCATTCCCCAACCCCCAAGATTGTCTTGGTCTAGCTCTGTACCTTTCCCCCTGTCCACTCACAAACTCCTTTATCACCTACCCACATACCCGATAGTCCGGTCTTTATTTCCTATAGTCCTATCACATGATCCATACTTGCCCCTCTCTCCACTGCCTCTCCTTCCATGGAGTCTCTAGTGTTTCTTCATTTTTTTAAGTCAAATTTCATTATCGATTGATATAATTTGTAAAGTGTATACCCAAGCACATGAAGCAAAGTAGTGAAGTACTCAATAAAATTAAAGTCGATCTATGGGGAATGCTAATGTACGAAACTTAGAAACTATAATTACTAAGTATGATGAGCATTGATGTACACCACATGAAGTTAAAGAAGTACATGATCCAAACCCGGATGAGTCCCAATTCCTCTTGTACTTGTATATTTTTTTATTTTTTTTCTCTGTTTTTTTTATATGTTTCTTAGGTCAATACATGCATATGGAGTACATATGATTTGATGGGATAAACTAATCATTGGTAGGAAAGAGCTACTTCCGTGTGTAATGTGTTAGTAATCGTCTGCAATTTATCACGGATATTTTGTGTTGTAAGAAAAAGGATATTTGTGGCAACCATAGTTGAACTTTTGTTAAATGAAGAAAATTAGTGAAGCTTGGGAATGTCCTTAGCAAAGTTCACGTGTAACAAGTATTGCATATTGAAGTACAATAGAAAAAGTATAAATTATCATAGAATTTTTACTACATGATTACTTTATCTATTTGTAATAAATAATAGTAGCAACTGTTATCTTGTTTTTTATGGTGGTAGTCTTAAACAAAAGATTCAGCCTAATACTTGGTTCCTCAAATTCTTCAACCTTGCATAATCTAAATAATCCCTTGGATAGAGCTTGGTGAATACTGAAGCCAATTGTTGCCTATGTTTTTTGCTTTATATATATATTGGAATAGTAAAGAAGCACCAGGGTACACAATCCGCTGGCTCTTGGGGCAGGTAGGGTTTCAGACCCCTACTACCATAGGATCGAGCGGCCGATATGCGTTGGGTGCATATTAACAGAACTCCATTGCATAATGGCTTTTCTACCCCAACTTAGTTTATGTGAATACTGAAGCAAGTAACCAAATGTAGCATGGTCATTTGTCCACTTGTTTAAATACTGGCTCTAGGTGTTTGTACTCATGATGAAATTTAATACAACTTAGTGTTTCTTTATGGTATAAGAGACAGGGCAAGTCTTCATAGAGTTTGCTTAGATCCCAAATTCTCGGCATTTCATTCCTCCATTGTTGCTGCTCTCGCAAGCTCAATTTCTGCTCATTAATTGGGGATATGCCAGCCTCCATCAAATTCCTCATCTCTAGCCTCTCCTCAATGGTTATTGTGAAGCTCAATGGCTCAAATTTCCTAGTCTAGAGAGCGCAGTTGCAAAATGTTCTCACTGTTCCCAATCTATTCAGGTATGTACATGGATTAATCTTAGTCATCTAAAATTGTTGATGCATCAGGCCAGATGTTTTCTAATTTTTTGTATGAAGATTTGAAATATCTTGATGTTCACTTGGTAACTCCTCTTGCTACACCTATGTAAATATCTCTTCTTATAAACATTTTGTGGTTTACCACTACTTGTTATATTTGGATTGTATCAAAACATCATTGTTAATTTTTTTACCTTAGTAATTATTGCAATAAAAGAAAGTTATAGAATGTCGAGAAATATATCGAATCAAGTGTATACGCTCTATCCTTAAGACATTACTTTCTCTCCCTACTAGTGCTTAAGAATCACTTGGGATTCTGTCTCCTAGAATAAGATGATCCACCACACACTATAGAAGCACCTTCACACAACGTAACCAGTGAATCAGCGTTATGCAATTACTCTTACAGAAGACGGTAATAAAATCCAGTAAAAGATAATTAAAAAAAATGATTTCTAGTGTTTTATAAGAAATCCCTTTGAAGACAACTCATCCTGTTTAAATGGACACATCCACCCATTGATGGACACATTTTGGTTAAGAGAGAAGTGGACCTATTTTGCATTAAGAAAAAACCAACTGAATTTGTCCCAAAAATAATTAACCTGTTAACCCAATTGACCTAGCCTTTTTGGCTGCCAGTGCGAACCGAATTGAGATTAGCTGCGCCGGCTACCGGATGGTGTTGGTAGTGAGTGCGTACGCGTGTGGGTTAGCTCACCTAGGTGCATGGGTCCAACATGTATCTCCCCAACACAAGTGGGGTGGCCCGAAGGCCAAACTTATGCAGTATATACTAACACCATCACCATTTCCTACGTGACGCGGGACTATTCATAACCTTCAACAATACATGTGTGTTATACATAGGCTTGAAGCTTGCATCATTATCTTATCGTAGAAATGAGGATGAGTTGTTATCTCAATAGTGATTCCCCTTGAATCCCCTTCAATTCGTTTGTCCCTTTAAACTTAGATCTTGATATCTCCAATCAACACGGTTGGGTTGTCATTAGGGTGACTTAATACATAAGCTTGAAGCTCATTCCCCTCGACTAACTACTCACTTATTTTTTAGTTAAACCCTTAGTAAGTAGATATGCTATATTGTCTTGTGACCTAACAATGGGAATGATTCCACTATAGAGTAATTATTTTCTAGTATTATGTCTTAAACGTATATGTCAAGGCTTACCATAATACAAGTTACTCTATGCCCTTCCTATAGCTGATTAGCTACCACAGTGGATGCAAATAGGTGGCACAGGTTTCCCCCACATTGGAATATCCTCTAAAAAGTGACAAAGCCACTTAAACTCTTTGCCTGCTCTATCAAGTGCAATAAATTTATATTCCATTGTGGATTTGGCTATGCGTATTTGTTTAGAAGATTTCCAAGACACTGCTACACCTCCATGAGTAAAGACATACCCACTTGTGGATTTTTAGTCTTTCATATAAGATATTTAGTTTGCATAAAAATAACCCTCTAGTATTTCTGGATATTTTGTATATTGTAGTTCATAGTTCAAGGTATATCTTATATATATTAAAACCCTAACTACTGCCTTCTAGAGGTCTGCCCTTAGGTTGCTATTATATCTTCTCATTTTACTTATTGAGTATGTTATGTCCAATCTCATACAATTCATTATGTAATTGAGACTATCAATAATTTAGCAGTATTGTAATTGTGATATACTCTCACTAGTGATTTTGTTTAAGTGCAATGCCACATTTACTAATGTTCTCATTGGATTATTATCATTCTTATTAAATTTATCTTGGATTTTCTCAATGTAATGAGATTGAGACAATGCATATCCATCATATGTTTTAGTGATTTTAAATCCCTAGTATAATATCTACAACACCCATATCTTTCATGTAAAACTATATGTTTAATATCCTCTTAGTAGCTTTAATGATTTCATCATTGCTACCAATAATAAGCATATCATCTACATAATGACATACACTAACATAACTATTATATCTTTTTTTGACATAAGCACATTTGTCACATTTATTGATTTTGAATCCATTTGATTCTGAATCCATTTGATATTCAAGAAGAAGATGAAGGCTTTGGTACTTATTTATGCCCATATAGGGATTTAACAAGTCCACAAACTTTGTTTTTTTAACAAGCCTTCATCTTCTTCTTGAATATCCACTTTTATCCTAGAAGTTTACTTCTTAGTGGAAGATCCACTTGCTCCCACGTATGATTTTACATAATAAATTTAATTTTACTATTTACAACCTCTTTCAAAAATTATTCTTTAAGAGAGGACATGACTTCCTTAAATATTTAAGGCTTATTTTCTAACAAATAAGTCAAAAAATCTAAACGAAAGAATTTTAATGTTCTAGCACGTTTGCTGCATTTAGGTTCATCAAATTCTCCTTCTTGATCTTTACTATTGTCTTATGCAACATCTAAAGTTCTTTTAAGAGAACTTTCCTCTTGTGTAGAATTATACAAAAACATATGTTTAAAAAATGAAGCATTCATTGATTCAATCATAGTATTGATATTTACATAAGAGATCTTCAATTTATGAACAAGAAAGTGATATGCGCTACTATTATTGGAAAAATCAATGAATACATAATCAATAGTCTCTGATCAAATTTTAATCCTCTTGGAATTAGGGACCGCCACTTTTACCAAATACCCTCACACCTTTAAGAATTTGTAGGAAGGCTTTCGACCTTTCTATAATTTATATGGTGTCTTTAAGGTTTTCTTATGAGAAATTTTATTAAGAGTATAATTTTCTAAAAGCAAAGCTTCTCCCCACATGTTTTGGGGTAATTTAGAACTTATTAGCATGACATTTATTATCTCTTTTAACATTGTATTTTTTCATTCAACAACTCCATTTTACTAAGGTGAATAGGGTGCTATAATTTGGTGTATAGTACTATTTTGTAAATAGAATTCACCGAAAGGTGATTAATATTCCCCACCTCTATCACACATTAGAACTTTTATTTTCTGAACAAGTTGATTCTTAACCTCTATTTTATATAGTACAAACATGTCTATATATAGCCTCATCCTTACTTCTCAGTAAGTTCACATAATAATATTGAGTACAATTGTCAATGAATGCAGTAAAGTATTTTTGCCTCCTTTTTTCTGAAAATTTTTTAAGTCACAAACATTGTTGTGAATTAACTCAAGAGGTTAAGTACATCCCTCAATGATTTGGAATTTTTTCTTTGTCGATTTTGATTCCACACAAGTCTCACATTTATGATTAGAGAATATTAAATTTAGGTAGATATTCCATATTAATCAATCTTCACATAGCGTCATAATTAAATGTCCAAATCTACCATGCCACACATCACTTTACTCAATCATATAAGAAGAATAAATATTAGCATTCTTAAAATTAGCAATAGGTATGATAGTCAATACATTGAACTTGAAAAGCTTATTATTAACATACCATTTCCCTACATACATTCCACTCTTAGTCAATACAAACTTATCCAATTCAAACACAAATTTGAACCCATTCTTACTCAACAATGATTTTGACACCAAATTATTTTAAATTTTTGGCACATATAACGCATTGTTTAGAGTGAGTTCCTTACCCAAAGTCATCTTGGGCACCACCATTCTGATACCTTTGACCTTGGAGGTAAAAGAATTGCCCGTGAAAAGTTGTTCACCATTTTCCACCGGTTGATAAGTAGAGAACCTTTTTCTATTTGAGCACACATGACAAGTGGCCCCTGTGTCCACCCACCATTCTCTTACATTAGTGACCATGTTCACTTCATAAATTACAGTGCAAAGGTTGTCATTCACATTAATGGAGAGATTCTCCACTTCAGTCACATTGACTTGTGCATTTTCCTACTTGGATCTTCTTGTTTTTTTCACTTGCAATAATCCTTAGCCTTATCGCCTTACTCGTCACACAATTAGTACTTGCCCTTGAACTATCTTTGTTGGAGTCATTCGATTGTACTCTAGGATTTTTCCTCTTCTTGTTATTGAAGACGGTAACAAAATCCAGTAAAAGATAATTCAGAAAAATAATTTTTAGTATTTTATAAGAAATCATGTTGAAGACAACCCGTCCTGTTCAAATGGATGTGTCCGCAAGTTAATAAACATATTTAGGTTAAGAGAAAACCAAACTTATTTTAGGTTAAGAAAAACCAAATGAATTTGACTAAAAAATAATTTTCTTGTTGACCTAACCTAACCTGGCCTGGTCCTGCCTAGATGGCTGCGCTTGTGAACTAAACTGAGCAAGATGGACAGATGGATAGCGGCAAGCATGTGGGTTAGCCCACCTAGGTGCATGGGTGCAACATGTACCTCCTCGACAATAGTGGGGTGGCCCATGGGCTTAACTTGAAATACCAAAGTTATGCCTTGTATACCAACACCATCACCATTTCCTAGCAATGTTGGACTATTTATAACCTTCAACCAATTCATATGTGTGTTCTTATTCACATGAAAATGGGTAACTCACTTTCCAACAATCATCTAAATTCCTTGTCTAGATCACATCTTTTCAATCTTCCATATCAGTTGCAAAAGCTTTAGCTAGCTTCTTCTATGATTAAATACCTTGATAATCTCAAGGATTTATATGATCAATTGGCTGCAAGAAGTTCACCTTTATTTGACAATGATGTGATTATTCACTCATAATGGACTACCAGAAGTGTATTATGTATTTAGTAAATCTATTCGGACTTGATTGGATACTAATTCTAATCATGTTCCTCCAAAGAATCTGCAATTCCAACTCCACCTTCTTCTATGGCAAGATTCATTGTTTTGGAGAATCCTTCAAATTCAAATTCGAGTGGTTTCATGGCAAAATAAGGGAAATTTCTTTGGTGGTTGATTGTTTTGTTGTCATGACTGTGGATTTCGTGGCTAAGATACTAATATGCAATTTGTTTAGTCACATTTTCTGTACAAGCAATACACTCAATTTGTTCATTGCTCCAATAGCTAGACTCAAAATCAAGCTTTATCTTCTCAATTTGCGTCTCATCAAGGTCCCCACCAAATTTGCAGACAGACAAATCATATTGCTTTGAAGTGTTTCTGTTGCCTTGATCCTTCTCATGATAGCAATTCTGTCAACAATAGAGATGCTCCATCATCATCAAATCATGCTGCCTATTCCACTATTTCAGATGTTGGACCAAATCATGGTTGGTTATGTAATAGACAAATTTAAAGAGAAAGAGCAGAAGAGAATGCTAAATTAACTAACTAATCTAATTTTACATTGATCACTGATTCATTAATCAGGGCATAACTCTTACACATATTTATAGACATAAAAAAAACTCCTAATCTTAATAGAATCCCTAATTACAATGGGCTTCTAACATTAGCCTAAGCCCAATAAGAATAAACTCCTAATTACTTTAAAATACTATGTTAAGACCAAAGTCTACATAGGAAAATTAAAGAGAAAGAACAAAAGATAATGCTAAATTATATAACTATTCTAATTTTCGTTGATCTCTCATTGATCAATCACGGCACCCTTACACAAATTTATAGACATTAAATAAGAATCCTAACCCTAATAGAACACCTAATTACAATTGATCTCTAAAATTAGCCTAAGCCCAATAAGAATAAAGTCCTAATTACTCTAAAATATTATTACTAACCATTAAATCCAAATTACAATAGACTTTGAATGCGGGACCCGACCTCTAGCGTTGGTCATAACATTCTACCTCACCTCCGCTCCACCTCATCCTCAAGGTGGTGTCCAACATTTGCATGAAAGTAGGAATGGGTGTAGAGAAGTAGTGCATGAAAACATGCAAGTTGGGCCCACTATTTCCCCATAGTGAAGGATGTTAAAGCACGTGACTCCACAAACTAAATGGATGCAATGAATCTTGGAGAAGGGAATGCATGTCCAAAATTGTGTGGAGCTTCAGAAGCCCCGCACAAAATATGTGTGAATAACATCACCCTGCAAGTTCAGATACTCGTGGACCTATTGCAGACCAATAAAACAGCTTTGAAAAAACCAGACTACTGGTTTAAACCCAAATACAAGCAAGCCCTGAATGAGTCCGAGTGTAAGACATCTTCTTTTGCCAGAAGACCCACTAAAGAAAAGAAAGGAAGTGTTGTGGCTGAAACTGGAACAAAAGTCTAGGCCTTATGGCTCTTTCACGGAAGAACAGAGAGTCGACGCCATAGTAGGAGAAGGTCATGTGTTT
The DNA here is from genome assembly GCA_035235625.1 of Saururus chinensis. NCBI lineage: Eukaryota > Viridiplantae > Streptophyta > Magnoliopsida > Piperales > Saururaceae > Saururus > Saururus chinensis. The sequence continues at coordinate 28,312,274 of CP141144.1, forward strand.
CCCATTAAGCAAAGTAGTTTTGTGAAGGAGAAGGGAACCCAGTCCATCATGGAAGAATTTGGTAAGAGTGGGAAAGCAATGAAGGGAACGCGAGGCCGGAGCCAGAAACTACAGAAGTAGTAGCAGTCTGGAAGATGTCCAACTGGCCAAAGTGGGTATTGTTTATTGGAGTAGCCTCCACAAGATTGATGGGAAGGGATAGGCTCTAATTGAGGCAGTTGTCTAGGTGGGAGTTTTGGTGGAGGTCACCAACAGGAGCATGAAACATGATTTGACAGGCGTGTTGGACAATGGTATGGGCTTGGGCCTATTTCAGTCCACATTGATCGGTCCAGGTGAGCCAGTATGGGCCATGGGGGTCCGAGAGTAGTGGGGGCAGTTGCGCTAACCTCACATCAGCCATCGTAACACTAATTTGGTTGGGACCCGCCTACGTCACACATGCACATTAGGCATGTAATTAGGATGTGCATTAATACGTTGTGGGGCCTAGAAGATCAAATTATGTGTTGATGGTGGGACCCGTGGTTAATGAGGGTCGACCCTGTCGTGGGCTTGGCCGTAGTAGGGGGTCCAGGCCTCCACAGGCTATGAGAAATAGAGCCTGCTCCCATTGTGTGTGACTCTCTTGAATAAACCGTAAGATTAAAGCAAGGAAGCCCATTTAGAAAAGCTCACTTGGTGAGCCCAATTGAGAGATTAAATGAGGGTATAAAAGGGAAAGGAGGAAAATAGAGCCCTAATCAGTCCGCCCCCCTCTTCCTCTTGTGGTGTGGCTCTCCCTAGGGTTTGGTGAAACCCCTTGCTGGCCGCCCCTCTCCACCTACCCCTCTTGCTCCCTTGGCGAGCCAATTGAAGGAGAAGCATCTCCTCCTTGTGTGGGACATGAAGGCTGATTCATTTGGGGCATTCCTTGCTGAAATCTTCATCCAAGAGTGAAGGTTTTGAGGGATCAACATATCTAAGAGGTAATCAACTATCGCCTTTGATATCTAGTGTTTGTGAAGAGCACATCGAAGGATTCAAGGGCATGCTAAGGGCTGGATAGTCCAAGGTCAGTAGGTTTTGGCTTCCAATTTGAATTCCTTTATGCATGCTTTATGTTGGACGGTTTATAGTGCTCATTGATTTGAGATTATTTGCATGATTGTGTAGATTAATTGAAAAGATTGAATTTTGATTGGTGCGCCACCCCCTACCCGCCATGCTTCTAGTGGGCTAACCACTCTACAGAGGTATCAGAGCCTAGGTTGGGGTCGTTGGTAGCCGATTTAATTAAAATTAGTTTTTGAATTACTCGATCTAGGGTTTTGTATGCTAGAAGAGGGGAAATAAAAAATTGATTAATCTAAGTTCCATCCATAGGGCTTTCAAAATAAAGTTGAAATTGAATGCATATTAGGCTGATGTGAATGATGAGCATTTTGGAAATTGGGTGATTGAGAGTTTAATTGTGATTTGTGCTTTGGAAGCATATAGGGGCATAATGGTCATTTTGACCTTGTTATTTTGCCCAATTTTATTCTCTGATCACATTCTACCCACACACTACCTTGCTGGTCAGCAAGAGGAAATTAGTTTATCTTGATTAGATTTAATTAATTTTGTGGTTTAAAGGTGTGTGAAGTGATTATTTTAGCCCTAGGGGCATTTTGGTTAGTTCATATGGTCTGTGTGCACTATTATTTTTTTGCCCTCAAATGTTTTTCATTATGTTGAATACTCATTGAAAAGTTGCTGGGTGAAAAGTTTTGGTATGTTTTTAAGGGTGAATAGACCAAAATAGAATTGCGCACCAAAAATTTTCTGGAGAGAAAATAAAAATTCTAGAAACCTCTAATATTGTTTATTTGTTGTTTTATGTGCTAAGTTTGGTGTTTAGAGGATTCTAAAAATCACAAACACCTAAATAGCTTAATTAGGGCAACTTCCTTAAGGGGTTAAGGGATAGTTAGGGTTTATACTGGAAAATGACCCAAACCCTAATTAAGGTGCACCTAAATTAAGTAACTCAACATAATTTATTTAACTATCCCTTTGTCTTATTATTAGATTGAGAGAATCTAAACAATTATTCCTTAAGAAGCTGTTAGTCTTCTATAATATTAATTTCATGTTCTCTGCTTTTTCCTTTGTAGTTGCACAATGGCTTCTAAGATGGTCACATTAGAATTAGGAAAGACTGAAAAATTGAATGCTGATAACTATCTGGTGTGGAAGAGAAGAATACACCATATCCTAACTCTTTTTTATCTCGCTTATGTCATTGAGCAGATCATTGAGCCACTGCTAGAGGGTTATTCAGCTGTTCAGAAGAAAGCTTATGAAAAGCTTAGGGATGATGACAACAAGGCTAGGTCCACCATAATGACTTTCATAGAGCCAAAGATGGAAAGGCTCTTTAAGAAGTACAAGACTATCAGAGAGATGCTGGAAGCTATTTCTATTAGGTATGGGGAGTAGACAGAAGCTCTTAAGAGGATGCTACACTCTAAGTACGAGAACATCAGGATGTGGGAGGGAGATGATATGAATGAGCACTTCAGTGCCATGTCCATCATTGTTGATGACCTGGAGACATTGGATGGCCCCATCTCTCTGGGAGTTCAAGTGACTACAGTGTTGAATAGCTTCCCTAAGTTTTGGGTGAGTATGGTTGTCTACCTCAATATAAGTGACTAGAAGATCACAATGGAGGATCTAACTGCCAAGCTTAGGCTTGAGCAGGAAAAGAGGAACCATGTGAATGCTTCTAGAGGTCTGCTACTGCCAGGTAGCACAAAACATTGGTGGAGGCAAGAAGGGTGGATAGGGGCTTGATCCTTCTAACAAGATAGCTTTCAAGAAAAATGGGAAGAATCCTATGTCCAAGGGCAAGGGAAAGGAAAATAACAAACCCCATGGTGAATGCTTCAAGTGTGGCCAAGTGGGCCACTTCAAGGCTGATCGTTCCCAAAAAGATGACCAATCAAGCAACAACAACAAGGGTAAGAACAAGGAGATCCTGTATATTGTCTGAGAGGTGATGATTGCTGACATCAAGGAGAAGTCTTAGTGGCTAGATTCAGGGGCTACAGTTCGTGTTTCTTACTCTAGGGGAACCAAGGGAGAGATGTTAGGTTAGAATAAAGTTTTCATGGGCAACAACACGTACTGCAAGGTGGAGGCTATAGGGAACTATAGGATTCCTCTGATGGATGGGTCTATTTAGTGCTCACTGATGTGCTCTTTGCTCCAAACATCCTGAGGAACCTGATTTCAATCCCTGTTCTGACCAGGAAGGGGTTTCAAGTTCGGTTCAAGGGGAGAAAGACCACTGTGGGCAAGGGTAAGACTGTACTCTTTCCTACTTCTTTGGTAGATGGTTTATATTGTTTAGATGTAATGAACTCTCCAAAATTTAATACAATAAGTGCTTCTGAGTATGTTGTATTGTCTGTGGATGATGCCATGTGGTGGCCTATGTGTTTGTGTCATGTAATGTAGATAGGGCTGTCAATGGGTAACCATTTACCCGCCTCACCCACTCACCCGCTTCAAAATTTGTGGGCGGGTAATTAATAAATTGTTAAAGGGTAAAGTAAGTGGGTAATTTTACCCACCCATTTATTATGTGGGTAGGCTATGGGTAACCCCTTATCTATACCCGATACCCGTTACCCGCTTTAATATATATAAAAAGTGTGTATCTTGTAGCATTTTTGTATAATGAGCTAGAGAATTTGGAGTAACGGAAAAATCGTTGAACCTTGGTTTTTTTAATTATTTAAGTTTATATAAGGTGTTAGATTCTTATTATGTTTTATTTCTTTATATGAATTGTGTGATCCTTATAATTTTATATTGGATTGAATTTTTTGTACTCTGGATAGACTTTTAATATATATATTTGTTATTATTTTTTGTTTATTAATTGGTTAGTCGTTTACTTGTTACCCGCCTATTTACCCAATGGGTTATGGGCAATGGGTAGGGTATGGGTAATGAATGTGAAAATGGGTAATGGGTAGGGTATGGGTAAAATTTTTGGAAGCGGGTATGGATATGGGTAGAGCCTTACTCAACCCATACCCTACCCATTGACTGCCCTAAATGTAGATAAGCTACATGGGACATCGAACGTTGGGTGGTTAACCAAAATATCCAAAGACTTATGCGTGTGTGAGGATTGCATATCGGGAAAGATGAGCAGGCAATCCTTCCAAAAGGGACAAAGGGCAAATGAACTATTAGGGATGGTTAATTCTGGTATTTGTGGGCCCCTTAATGTTTAGACTCACAGAGGGATGACATACTTCATAACGTTTATAGATGACTATTTAAGATACAAGTATATGTATTTAATAAACAGGAAGTCCGAAGCCTTAGATAAATTCAAGGAATTTAATGCTAAGGTAAAGACTCAGTTAGGCAGGAAAGTAAAAAACCTGAGAACTGATAGGGGTGGCGAGTACACCTTTGACCTGTTTAAAGATTATTATACTGATCAGGGAATAGTTCATCAGTACACCCTACCGTACACTCTACATCAAAATGGAGTGGCAGAAAGATGTAATAGGATGCTTATGGACACGGTAAGGTCCATGTTAAATCACTCTATGTTAGGAACTAACTTCTGGGATGAGGCTTTAGACACCGCCGTGTACATCTTAAATTGTGTACCCACAAAGGTAGTCCAACAGACACCTTATGAGTGATGGACTAGTCGACGTAAGAACTTAGTGCATCTTAGAGTGTGGGTCTTGACCAACATAAATCAAAGCTAGACCCTCAAACCATAAAGTGCAGCATTATTGGTTATTTTGACCCCTCTAAGGGGTACCAATTTGTGGTTCACCACATAGATGAGATAGTGGCGGTTGTTGAGTCTAGAGATGCTTATTTCTTGGAGGAAGAATTAAACCATAAAATACCTAATAAAAGAGTCGATTTGTTTGAGGTTGTTAAAGAGGTTGGTCCTAGCACTTCCCCAGAGGAAGTAATTGGATCAGGTCGAAACAAAACCGAACCAGAACCTAGGGGATTGAGCAAAAGAAGACCTTCAACATAGTTGAGAGACTTCTATACAATGCTAGGAAAAGACAACATTATGGTAGATAAACCCATTCCAGATGACCCGATTACACTTGAACAAGCTTTAAGTCTTCTAGATGCTCAAGAATGGCAGAATGCTATTTAGGAAGAAATAGACTCTATCCTAAAGAACAAGGTGTGGGAGATAGTGGATCCACCTAAAGGGTGGAAGCCTATTGGGTGTAAATGGATCTTCAAAAAGAAGCATAAGGCAATGGGTCTATAGATAAGTACAAGGTGAAATTAGTGGCCAAGGGTTCACCGAGGTGTATGTGATGGACTTTCAAGAGACATACTCACCGGTGTCAAGATTTGACTCAATTAAATGTCTCTTGCCATACATTGCTTACTATGATTTAGAGCTACACCAGATAGATGTAAAGTGTTGTGCACGTTCACTTGGGCTATCTTTCCACTCTATTGGCCTTCTATTTGTTCTTAATAGGCTACTTTATATTCATTTCTATGTTCTTTAATAATTAGCAGTAGTTTGAACATTATGGTAGTAATTTGCAACAGGCCAGCTAATGTTCCCACTAATTAGTCAGGCCCACTAGCTGGCAAGATCCTCAAGGAGAGAGGTGCAACTATATGAGTTGTCTTCTTCCTTCTATGGTTTTTCAATGCAATAGAAATCAGTCCTTTCCCTCTTCTTCCTAGTCTCTTCTATCTTCCTTTACTTGATTTGTGTGAGGTGCCGATTGTACCTAAACCGGGCACAACACTCCTCTTCTTCCTACTCTCTTCTATCTTCTTTTGCGTGATTCGTGTGAGGTACCGATTGTGCCTAAACTGGGCACAACACTAGTATCGGAGCCATCACAATCCTCAACCATGGCGAGATGCAAACAGCCAACCATGGCCCCTGAAGTCTAGCCCGAGAAGGAGAACGAAATCTCAGCAAATAGCCCCAAACAAGCCCTAGAGACCTTCAGTTCTCCCATGCTTGCGTAGATCATGGCCAAACTCAAGTCCCTGACCATGGCAATGGCTTAGCTTCAAGCAACGCCCTTAGTGCCATTGTTACCCAGACCCCAACCAGCCAACGTGGAGAAGGGGGAGTCGCCCCAGGCCCAAGAACTCTATTGTCCCGGACCTTAGACGTCCGCAGACAGAGACATGCGGCCTCCCCAAACCTCCACCTTTGAACAACCTGCAGAAGGGGGATGCACAAGCTGGGATATGCGAGGGCGGCCAGGTGTTCGGGAAAATGCCCCAATGGTGCCGCCACCCAGAAATCTATTCCAGGAGATGGAGGAAGATTGGGAGAAGTACTTGGGCTCTCGTAGGGGGATACGAGGAGGTGTTGAGCCCTGCTTGGCCCGCCTATAGTTCCCACATTACAATGGTGACAAGGGTCCGGTGGAGCAGCTGTATAGGGCAGAGAAGTTCTTTGCCTATCAAGGGATGCACTCTAAGGTAGTACGTGTAATGCCCGAGATTTTTCTTCACATTTTCTCAACATTAACAGAAATGTTTTTGCAATATAATGGTTGTAAATCCGGAAAAATGACTAATACAAAACCTGTGAAAGCAGTTTTGTAATTTAAAACATCACACATCCGTTTTGCCCATACAAATTTTTGCTCATTCGGTCAAACCTCGTATGGCCAAACCAAACATCCTCAGGTGCTAGTCAAAAACAAACGTATGAACAAATTTCTATGATCATAGTCTTTAAATACAAATCTCTCCTAGGTATCCCTGAATGCAAGTCCTTGATAAGTATGAAATATATCTATTATATATTCCTTTTTACCTTACTTGCTATTATAGATTAGGTTAATTAAGAGTTAGTTATGGTTTATTTAGATTGAGATAGATATTAATATTTTGGTTTGATTATTAATTAATTTTGGAGTTATAAGTAGTTTAGGCATGTATTTGAATCAAGTTAGGACTTTAATTATATTCTACATGTCTAAAATATGATGTTTTTATGTTTTGTAGGTAAGGTGAATGAACATATTTTAATTCAAACTAGTCTTGTCACACTTTAAAATGATTTGGACAACTTGTTGAAGTTACAAATAAGTTGAAAACTAATTTGGACATGAAAAAAAGAGCTTAATGAACAAAAATTAGACACGAAATTGAACAGAATTGTCCAGATTACAAAAATTGTATAGTCAATCGAATGGGAAATTTCGGTGATCAATCGGATAATCTTGATTTTGAAGAAAAATGCAATATAAGAGATCAAACGGGAATGCAGGGCAATCGAATGGGATAATGTGCATTTTCCTATTTTGAGCTAATTTTGAGTCCTTTTCATATTAGAAATCCTCCTATGATTCATATGCCTACATAATGACATATTTGTCTTGAAATTGAAGGATTCCAGTAGATTTTCTGAAGAGAAGAAGGAAGAAGAAGATGGAAGATTATTCAAAGCTATCAATGGAGATTCAAGAGCTTTAATCTACCATGCAAGGCTAAAGTTTTCTTTTACTTAGGAGTTGATGAAATTATAGATAAGTTTTAGTTTCTTTTCTTTTTAATTTAGATCTTAGTTGTGAATAATGACACTTGTATGTTAAGGATTTCCTTTTTAATGGAAGAGTTTTTCATGTTTATTCAAATCTATATTGATTTATTGTCTTGTAGTTGATAGATTGATGAGATTTTGATATTTACATTGATTCTAATTTCTATGATTTAGATGAGATGGTCATGTAATAGTTTTAATGCTCATATGATTAATGAATTGGATGCGTTATACTAAGATGAGACGAGTCATGCCTATAGTTAGTTTAGTGTTCGTGCTAATGTCGAAGATAGTTCATGTCATGAATTTAATTAATATTTCTTTATGAAGTAATTCTAGCTTGTAGCTAAGAATACTTGTTCATATTCACACTAGATTTAGATTAAAGGTTAAGAAATTGTTAGGGTTTTATAGGGAATTCAATTTCCTAAGTAATGTTCATCATATTGATATCTTCCTTTTAAATTAATTGATTACTTTCCTTTGCTTAATTAAAGTTTAAGTTGCTTTAGTTTGTAATAAACAAATTCTCCTTTTAGATTTAGTAATAATTCATCCATCCCTAAGGTTCGATAACACTTAAATATTTATCCTTGTACAATTACCTTGTACGCTTGCAAAGGGTTTAATTATAAACGATCAGTCCCGTAACAGTCCACAATCCATTCCAAATAACATGTTCTTAAAGCATAAACAATTTACTTCTCATCTCACCCAATACATCATATCGTGACACAATCATACTCGCAGTGAGTCAAGAATATAAATGAGTTAAAGGAAATCAATCAACCACAGAAATAAGCATCCATCTGTAGGAGCTCTCCACTACAAACCTGCGAAAGCCTCCCAACTAACAGGGCTAAAAAATAGGGTAATGAGTATTTTCATACTCAGTAGGAAAATACCAAGTAGGGGAGTTCTAAACAGTGAACTCAGTAAGTCCATACATAGATGCATTCATGCAACTCAAACATGAAGTAGGCAAGCATATAATAATCATGCACATATGCATACAATCATGCCAAACACACCATCAAACTAATCTTACACATACACTCTTAATCATAGTCTTACAAACATACTCATACAACTGTATGCTTACTCATACAACTTATACATACTTATATGACCTTACTCGTACAATCTTACACTTACTCGTACGACCTTACTCATACAGTCTTACTCATAAACATACACTTAAAGTCTTACTCAGAATCATGCTCTTACAATCTTACTCAAAATCATACTCTTACCGTCTTGCTTAGAATCATACTCTTACAGTTGTGCTCAGACTCATACTCTTACAGTCGTGCTCATACTCATACTCTTATAGTCATGTTCATACCCATACTCTTACAGTTGTGCTCGTACTCATACTCTTACAGTCATACACATACTATTGACCGCTGAAGCTCATTACAATTAATAAGCTCCAGCGTCAAAATGGAAAAGAATGCCACTGGGGCATCACCTTAACCTCTGGGGAGTGACTAGACGCTATGGACTTTTCCAAAGGCAAGGCACACCAATGCTCAAGGGGCACATGATCAAACAGGTAAGAACAGGTCCATGATACTACTTACCTAAGTGCACAAATATAAACACCCACACATAAGGGGTCATACAATTGCCCACACTTTAGGTGTCAAATAGTGCCATACAATTGCCCACCATTATGGGTCTTATAGTGCCAATGACACTCTTGGGCAAAAATCATATAGTGCCACCTTAGGCGGAATCATACAATGTCACTCTTAGGCAGAATTGTATAGTGCTCTCAATAGAGCATCAAATGTTTGGGTTTAATACAGCACACAAACCAAATAAAAAACATACATCGCTCTCAATAGAGCATCGGACGTTTGGTGCTCTATACAGCACACAGATAACATCCCACAGGATAAACATCATAACAAGACATGATAAATGCTTAGCTGACTCATTATCGACTAGCTCAAACACAGAACTTAATCTGTCGAAACCCTCAGGTCTCAAACTCACAATGCTATCATTCGCTTTACTTATAATTCAAGTTTGAATTAAGTTATGCGGTACAATTATATGACACAAGCACTCAAACATACTGTGCTCCACTGATAAAATTGAAGTTGAGCCCGATCCGAAACCCTAGTTCGTTAGGGCAGCAGGCTTCACTTAACCCATCTATCTCACCACATAACTCACCGTACCACAAATCCTTATGGTCTTACATACTACGCCATCCATCGTATGGCCAAAACATCTTACACAAATGTCATTAGACTAAGTTCCTCAGAGCCAAACCCAGTTATCACCCTCTTACTAATACCTCACTTATTGAGCTTACTTTTCACTTCATAATTTGTACGTTATGCTTGTACAATTATGCAACACTCTTACTGTCTAACAATCCTCCAACATACGCTCCAAACCATTCCAATCCTCGCCCGTCAAACTTACCTCCTTTGTCTTCCATCATACTCTTAATCATCAACAACAAATCCAGACGAAAGCCTCTGTCATCTCTTACTGTTCATCGCCCATACTTTTTCCCCCAAATGCATACACATATCCATCAGATAAGCATATAGCCATCATACATACGTATGTCCATCACACATATGTATAACATACACATAGTTTCATACACAGCTTACCAACATACTCACTAGCCATCACTAGCACACACATACACATCCATACACGTAGCTTAACAACATACTCGCTAGACATCATTAGCACATGCATACACATCCATACACGTAGCTTACTTGGCAGCAGACAGCCAAGCTTTGCTAGGCAGCAGACAGCCTAGGTAGCCCCTTGGCCACGGACGGATGTTGGGACAGCGCAGGGGATGTTCCGGACGAGCTACTCGCCTTGCAAAGTAGGCTGGGTAGGAGTCCTTGCGCGGGCGGGACTCTAGCAGCAAAGCTGGGCACTGCTTGGACTTAGGGGAGGACTCCTAAGGTGGATAGGATTCAGCTTATGCTGGCTGGCTGCACTCCTAGTTGGAGTAGGAGACCGGGCAGCAGGTTCCTAGTACGGACAAGACTCGCACAGGCAGGCTGGTCACACTCCTAGGACGGATGGGAGTTGGAGTGGCTGGTTTCCTCGGATGGGCAAACTCTTGGAGGCAGCATGGAGATGGACTTCTAGCGGAAGACGGACTCTTGAAGGCTTCCTAAACTATGCTGGGGCAGAATGACTTTGGGCTGAGAGTTGGACAGGGTGAGGATTCTTGTATTGGGTGGGTTTTGTACTTCTAGTGGCACTAGGACGGCCAGCCTAAGGCTGTGTCTATATAAAGGGATGAGAGGGGCGGCCATGGCTGATTAGAATCTGATTTCTTCCTGCACAGCGAACCAGGGAGCAAGAGAAGAGAGTTCTCAGCCTAGTTGTTCAGCCTTGCCCTCTCCCTACCTTGTATTTCAGCGGACAAAAATATAGCTTGGGTAGAGACCCTTGCACTAGGTTGGACTGTGTTGCTGTTTTGCTGGTTTTTCCCTTGCGCATACGAGTGGGAAGGGAAGAGAGTGGTTGCTGGCTGCATAGTGTAGTCAGGCCATCACGAGTCTAAACGCTAGGCAAAGCTTCGTGCCCGTGACACTTACCAATGTACTCACTAGCCATCATTGACACATACACAATCCACATATGTATCTTACCAAAAAACACGCTAGCCATCACTAGCATATACATAATCCATATATGTAGAAACATACTTGCTAGCCATTATTAGCACACACACAATCCACAAACATAGCTTACTAACATACACGGTAGCCATCACTAGCACATACATACTTCAAACATACTTACAGCCCACATGCATGTCATATGCATTTCAACATGGCATAATTGTTTCCCTTATATCATGCAAACGGATCATAATTTAACATCCAAAGCATTGATCATACAATCCTAACATGCTGCTACTCATTCAAAGCATGCTATCATCAAATTACGAGTTCAAAGCTCCCCTACCTTGTAACCATGACGTTTGACGGTGAGCACATGACGGTGTACCATCGGTGGCGTACCTGACAAAGGCATTGCAAAGATGAGAGAACTGTTGTCCCAAGGAATTAGGAAGTGTCGGAAGTACTTAGGGCCAAATGGGGTGACACAGATCAGCATGGCAAAATACGCTATCCACGGCGGCACACAAGGGCGGTCAGGAGAAAGGTCGTGCCAACGAGTGCCAGGTGCGACCGGAACTCGATGTGTACTCACTAAAGGTCGGCTAGCGGCTAAGAAATACTTGGCCGGCCACAATACGTTGAAATCTGCAGTGGACAACACCCAACAGTGGCAATTTCAAGTCAACAAGAGCCCACATTAAGGCAGAGGGCATAGGGCGACACCGTAGGGCAAAGGAGAGGTGGAGGAGGGCTCTGTGTCAACTCCATACCGTGGAAGAGCCATCCGATGGTCAGGTGGCACAAATATAATGCCTAAACCTAGAAACACACGTGTGGCCACATGCACACAACCGAAAAGGGCTATTCTAGGGGGAGACGGGTCGAATGGTGGCATCCCAAGGCCTAGATAAGGGCAGTACAACTAAGGCTAAGATGTGGTGGCCAAATGAAATGCAACTACATCGCCGATCACCACCCACACCCAAAATCAATGGTGCGGGTAGTTGTGTATGTCGCACATAAAAAGTCGAAGGGTGACTCAAAGTCGAGCAGTGGTGGGGCAAAAGCCATGGTGAAATAGGGCCAACCCCAAGGCTAGCCGGAGGCCAATCGGTGACCGGATGCGTCATAATGGTAAAATGGCCATGAAGGGTTGTATGGGTAAGACCCAAATCGAGGCATAAGGGCAGAGCATGACAATAGGGATGAAGCAGGATATAAAACGGAAACCCCCTACCAACACTGGGTTGAGGGTGGCTGGTCAGAGTCCTTCCGGTAGTCTGACGATAACCGAAAACACACCGGCATAAAAAAATGCATCAGACAGTGAGATGAAAAGAAGAACAAAAACCAAGCAAAGTACTAGTAGCTCACCAAGGAGGAAGGAGAGAATGGTGGCAGCTCTAGTTAGTGCCTATGGGTTCCTAGTGGCCAAACAAAGATAAGTCTAGTTGAAGGCAGCTGAAAACGACATCAAAATCACTCTCTATGGCTCAAAAACGAATTTAAGAGTTGACAAAAACCGATGAAAAGTCTGGTACCTTGTGGTTGAGCGAAGAGGACATTGTAGTGGTCATAGCTGGTACAACAGACTCATGGCGGTAAGGAAAGGTGAATCACAGCAAGAACTGGTGGAATCAGATGATGGAGGAGGGACAACAGAGCGACCTGAATCGCACTCAGGATTCTCTCAAAGTCACTGGATGAAAAAAACTTTTGGACATCAAGTTTTTTGGAATCCGGTCTTCGGGTTCTAGATTTATATAATTTTTTTTATTTTTCTACTCATATCCCCATCATGCGTTAACTTACTGTTTATGCGCTATACCTCCAAAATTCGTGCCGGAAGCACTTGGTGAAGCTTGCGGCCCACAACTAATCCCCACACCCAATCTATAGGTATAAATACTAGGGTAAATACACATATAAATATGCTGAAACGTTACATTTTCCCACCAAAAATGATTAGAAAAATAGCAGGAAAATAATAAAAAATTATAGAAAAATTAGGGATATTACAGAACAGTTATGCATAGCCGCATTCCCCTTGGAGAGTGATGCTTCCGTTTGGTTTCAGAGCTTTAAGAAGGAAGTTTGTTACCCCACTTGGGCTGCATTCACCAATGAATTGTGTGTCCAGTTCGGCCCAAATGAGTTCTAGAACTTTAACGAGATGATATCCACCCTGCACCAAACCACCACCTTGAGGGCTTATTACACGAAATTCATGAAGATTGCGAACCATCTTCCTGAGTGGCCGGTGGCAGCCTTGGTGGGGACATTCAAGATAGGAATCAAACCAAAAATATCAAAGGAAATGCGCCACTTTGCATGCTCATCTATGCGGGACGTTGTGCGGCATGCACGAATTGAGGAGGAGAAACTAGCCCGGTAGTGAAGGTGTGGTTGGTTGGGACATTCCCCATGGCCCCCTCTTGGTGGTAACCCCCTGTCCATCACAGCCAGTACCACAACCACCAGCCATCCAAGTCAGCAGCCCCCTCCTCCCGGTCAGCTCATGCATCGCCTTACACCGATACAAATGGAGGAACGTCAATCCAAGGGGTTATGTTTCAAGTGTGATGAAAAGTTCACACCCGGGCAGCTGTGCTTAATCAAGGGCAGTCTACTAGTGGGGGAGGTCGAAGAAGAGATGAAAGCAGTAGATAGGGTGGATTTTCCCCATTATGAAGACGTGCCCGAGATCTCAGTCCATGCCGTCTCTAGGGTCACACCCCACACACTATGCAGGTCCAAGGCCATCTCAAGCGGTAGCAAGTGGCCATCCTTATTGATAGTGGCTCTACCCATAACTTCATCAACAATAGAGTGGCCCAGCATTTGGGCTGTTTCATGTTAGATTCGAAACCGTTCAATGTCTTGATCAGGGATAGGAAGCACCTCTGGAACTCCAGGGTATGTGCCCAGGCCGCACTATCTATTCAGGGCCACACTTTTATAACTGACCTCTTCTTGCTGCCCACAAAAGGAGTAGACGTGGTGTTAGGGGTTCAATGGCTGCAGGAACTTAGGGACATGATATGGAACTTCCATGAGATGGTTATGGACTTCGAAGTTCAGGGACAACGGGTGTGGTTCCAAGGGCCTCAGCTGGGCACCCTTCTCTCCGGCCAATCAGCGAGCTCTTTCTTTTGGTTTGCACCCCAAGGGTTCCTCCTGCAACAATAGGTTGTGGTAGAGGTACACCAAGACGAGCTGCCCACAGTCCTTCTTGCCCTACTGACAAACCACAAGGACGTGTTTCACGAGCCCAGGGGCCTTCCACCGATGCGGCATCATGACCATCACATCCCTATCATTCTAGGGGCATCTCTAACCAATATCTGCCCCTACCATTACCCCCACATCCAAAAGGTGGAGATAGAGTGCCTTGTTGCTGATATGCTACAGTCTGGCATCATACGCCCTAGCACGAGCTCCTTCTCCTCTCTTGTACAGCTGGTTCACAAGAAGGATGGCACTTGGCGCTTTTGCATCGACTACCGGGCCATGAACGCCATCACGATCTAGGACAAGTACCCTATTCCAGTGATTGTGGAGCTCCTTGACGAGTTGGTTGGCATGATATTAATTAGCAAACTCGATCTTCGTTTGGGTTATCATTAAATTCGGGTGCAGCCAGCCGATGTTCATAAGACCACTTTCCGCTCTCACGACGGTGACTTCAAGTTTTTAGTATTGCCGTTTGGGCTCACCAATGACCCCTCCACTTTTTAGAGCATTATGAATGATCTCTTCATGCCATTTATTCACTGCTTCATTCTGGTTTTCTTTAATGACATACTTGTCCACAACAAATCGTGGGCAGAACATTTGGAGCACCTCAGGTCTGTCTTCTCCGTTCTAAGAGCTAATTCCTTATTCCATAAACATTCGAAGTGTTCTTTTGGCAGCCCACAGGTCAACTATTGTGGCAACATTATCTCTTTGGATGGGATCGCCACCAATCCCTCTAAGGTGTCTACAATGCTCTCTTGGTTGATGCCCACTTGTGTATGCACACTTAGAGGTTTCTTGGGCCTCACTGGATACTACCGGGGGCTTTATCAGCCACTATGGAGTGATCATTCACCACCTCGTAGAGCTCCTGAAGAAGGCGGATTCACTTGGACGAGGCCGCCCAATCGGCTTTTGATACACTGAAGCAGTCCATGTCCTCTACCCCCGTCCTCATTCTACTGGATTTCGGCCGCTCTTTTTGTGGTTGAAACGGATGCTTTAGATGCTAGCCTGGGTGTGGTGCTCCTGCAAGACGAACGACCTATTGCCTTCTTCAGCGAGGCCTTGACAAGTCATTCTTTATCACTGTCTATATATGCGAAGGAGATGCTGGCCATAGTTCTTGCCATTGATAAATGGAGACCTTACTTGCTCGGCCGCTGCTTCACTATTTGCACTGATCATGAGCCCTTGAAGTACTTCAACGAGCAATGGGTTTCCACTCTAGCACAACAATGGTGGGTTAGTAAACTATTGGGATATGACTACAAGGTGGTGTACAAGAAAGGGGCAGACAACACTATGACCTACACTCTCTCCTACGCTCTACCTCTGGCTCCTGCTTGGCCTTATCTACTCCATCTTGCCCCTTCATTGTAGAGTTATGTTGAGCCTACAAGGATGATATCTCCACACAGTCACTGATTACATGCCTCCAGATGGACCCCCTACTAGCTGCCCCATCTTTGTGTGGCATGATAATCTCCTTTTCTAGAAGGACCACCTTTGGGTACCCGATGTCAAGGACCTAAACCGGCATATTCTATCCCGCTTCCATGACACACCACTGACCAGCAGCGAAGTGGCGTTCCGCACTTATAAGAGGGTCAGCCAGAGGTTCCTGTGGGAGGGCATTTGACAACCTATTCAGAACTATGTTGTTGCTTGTGATGTATGCCAATGAGCCAAAGCTACCAGACATCCCATGCTGGATTACTTCAGCCACTGCCCATTCCCGACAAGGTTTGGGAGGATGTTTCGATGGATTTTGTGGAGGCCTTGCCCTTGGTGCAAGGCAAGTCGGTGGTCCTAGTGGTGGTGGATTGGTTGTCTAAGTACGCACACTTATGATCTCTTGGACATCCCTTCACAGCAAAACTGTGGTTGAGCTCTATGTTCTAGATGTTGCTAAGCTCCATGGCATGCCTCAAACTATTGTGTCCGATCGCAATAGGATATTTACCTCTCAATTTTGGCGGGAGTTCTTTGTACTGTAGGGCACTACTTTTGACATGATCATAGCCTACCATCCACAGATGGATGACCAGTCTGAGGTGGTGAACCGCTGCCTGGAACAGTACCTCAGGTGCTTTGCCATGAGTTAGCCCCGCAGGTTGCTCTAGTTACTTCTATGGGCAGAATGGTCATATAACACCGCCTTTCACACGAGCATAGGGTTTACACCTTTTGAGGTATTGTATGGGCGTCCACCTCTGACCGTGTTGTCATATGTTTGGCACCGCTCTTCTGTCACCGAGGTGGATTACATGCTTCAGACATGGGATGAGGTTCTCCATCAGCTTAAGTTGAACTTCATCTCAGCTCAGAACCGAATGAAACAGGTATATGATAGAAAGCATGCTGATCGGGAGTTTAATGTGGGCAACTTGTTCTACATCTTACTCCTTCCTCAACATTAGACCACATTATCTGAGCCAAAAAATTCCAAGCTCACCCCTCGTTACCATGGGATATATGCTATTGTGGAGTGCATTGGTCCAGTGGCTTACCATCTCTCCCTAACGCTTGGCTCTTTGGTCCATCCAATCTTCCATGTCTGTCGACTCTGCCATTGTGTGGGTGACACCTCCCTGGCTACAAATGCTCCACCTCCTCCGTTGATGGGACTGACCCCTACTACGGAACTCACACCCGCCTCGGTGCTTCATAAGCATTGGGTTTGCCATTCCGGCTGCATTAATATAGAGGTACTCATTTCATTTTAGGGCCAGCCACTTGAGGAAGCCCTTTGGATGTCAGAGTACGAGTTTATGGCTCACTACCCAGCATGGTCGCCTTGAGGTCAAGGTGAATAGCAGAAGCGTGGTGGAGTGTTGTGCACGTTCACCCAGTCTCTCTTTTCACTCTATTGGCCTTCTATTTGTTCGCATTAGTCTATTTTATTTATTTTATGTTCTGTAATAATTAGCAGTAGTTTGAACATTATGGTAGTAATGTGTAATGGGCCAACTAGTGTCCCCACTGATTAATAGGGCCCACTATCTAGCACTATCCCCAAGGAGAGAGGCGTGGCTCCCTATATGGGTCTTCTTCTTCCTTCTATGCTTTTTTATGCAATAGAAATCAGTCATTTCCCTCTTCTTCCTAATCTCTTCTATCCTCCTTTGTGTGATTCGTGCGAGGTACCAATTGTGCCTAAACCGGGCACAACACTCCTCTTCTTCCTACTCTCTTCTATCTTCCTTTGCATGATTCGTGCAAGGTACCAATTGTGCCTAAAGCGGGCACAACATAAAGACTACCTTCCTAAATAAAGATTTAGAGGAGAAGATTTACATTGAACAACCTGAGGGTTTTGTAGTTCGTAGAGAGGAACACAGGGTGTGCAAGCTCATAAAATCATTGTATGGCCTTAAACAATCTCCCAGACAATGGTACTTAACTTTTCACAAGGTGATTAGTGAGTATGGGTTCATAGTGAACGAACATGATCACTATGTCTATACCTTTCGGGATGCAGCTAGGTATATAATGTTGTCACTGTACGTAGACAACATACTATTGATGGGGAATGACCTAAGTATGATTGTCAGTTTAAAGGAATGACTCAAAACCAATTTGTGATGAAAGACATGGGTGTGGCATCCTACATTCTCGGGATGATAATTAACAGAGATAGAAAGGCTAGAAAGCGTACTATATCTCAAGAATCATACATTGAGAGTGTTCTTAAATGCTTCAATGTCATTGGTTGGAAATTGGATCCCCTATTTGCAAGGCTATTGTGTTGTCTAAGAGTATGGCTCCTCATATTGAGGAAGACCAACTCCGGATGGTGTTAGTGCCATATGCACAGGCTATTGGCAGCTTGATGTATTTCATGACCTGTATGAGGCATGATTTGAGTTTTGTGGTAGGCTTGCCGAGCCATTACCAAGCAAACCTTGCACTTCAACACTGACAAACAATGAAGAGGGTATTTCGGTACCTTTTAGGGTCTAAGAGTTTAAAACTCACTTATCAGGCAAAAAATCTGTCATTAGCTGGATATAGTAATTTAGACTATGCAGGGGATCCAGATGACAGGAAATCCACTGCCGGATTTGTCCTCATGTTTGGAGGTAGGGCTATATCATGGGCAAGCAAGATATAGAAGAGTGTTTCTAAGTCTACGATGGAAGATGATTTTTATGCATGCAATATTGTAGCTTCCCAAGCTGTAGGGATAAAGGAGTTTCTAGCAAGATTGGGGCTAGAAAATTGGACTGATGCTCCTATCTAGATTTATTGTGATAATCTGATAATAGTGTTGACACTTAAGAGCGAGGAGATGAGTGCTAGAGGTAAGCATGTTGAGGTGCATTACTATTACATCTTTGACATGATACAGAGGGGAAAAGTGAGTGTGAGTCATATTCTTACTACTGAGATGTTGGCAGATCCATTCACTAAGGCCTTAATGACAAATCTATTTTTTAAGCACCCTCTTAGCATTGGTCTTCGACAAGATTAGCATGTTGGACTAGATGAATCTTTCACCCATAGTGGGGGATGTTGGACCATGGTATGAGCTCAAGCCCATTTTGGTCCACATTGATCAGTCCGGGTGAGCCGGTACTGGCCACGGGGTCCAAGGGTGGTGGGGGCGGTCGCGTCGACCCCAGATAAGCCATCATTACACTAATTTTGTTAGGACCTGCCTACGTCACACACGCACACTAGGCATGTGACTAGGATGTGCATTAACACGTTGTGGGGCCCAGAAGAGCGAATTATGTGTCACGGGCTTAGCCATGTGCTGGGGGTCTAGGCCTCCGTGGGCTCTGAGAGACAGAGCCCACTCCCATTGTGTTGTGACCCGCTTGAATAAACCGAAAGATCAAAGCAAGGAAGCCCATTTAGAAAGGCCCACTTAATGAGCCCAATAGAGAAAGATTAAGTGAGGGTGTAAAAGGGAAAGGAGGAGAAGAGAGACCTAATCAGTCTGCCCCCCTCGCCTCTCCTCCCCCTCTCCCTCTTGTGGTGTGACTCTCCCTAGGGT
The DNA here is from genome assembly GCA_035235625.1 of Saururus chinensis. NCBI lineage: Eukaryota > Viridiplantae > Streptophyta > Magnoliopsida > Piperales > Saururaceae > Saururus > Saururus chinensis. Next base: position 28,331,700 of record CP141144.1, read on the forward strand.
TTGGTGAAACCCCATGCTGGCTGCCCCGTTCCACTCACCTCTCTTGCTCCCTTGGCGAGCCAATCAAAGGAGAATCATCTCATCCTTGTGTGGGACATGAAGGCTGATTCGTTTGGGACGTTTCGTAATGAAATCTTCATCTAAGAGTGAAGGTTTTGAGGGATCAACACATCTAAGAGGTAATCTATTATCCCCCTTGATATCTAGTATTTGTGAAGAGCGAATCGAAGGATTCAAGGGCGTGCTAAGGGCTGGACAACCCAAGGTCATTAGGTTTTTGCTTCCAATTTTGAATTCCTTTATGCATGCTTTATGTTGGATGGTTTATATTGCTCATTGATTTGAGAATATTTGCATAATTGTGTAAATTAATTGAAAAGATTGAATTTTGATTGGTGCGCGACCCCCTACCCACCATGCTTCCGCTGGGCCTACCACTCTACAGGGCGTGGGTGAGAAGGATGCCATAAAAGATGATTTCATGGAAAATTAAAGAGAAAGGGGAGAAAAGAGTGAGTGGAGAGATAGTGGGGGACTGGGAGGAGGTAGGTAGGGGAGGGGAAAGTGGCTCAAAGAGACATTGTTGGGGAGGGTTTGGGGGAGGGTTTGGTTGGGTTGATGGTGGACGTCTGGGCCAAGATAGATCAAGTGAGGATGGAGAAGAGCAGGAAGGTGGGACCCGACCCTAGGGCGTGTCATAACATACTTTCACTAATTATTAAATCCTAGCTATTTGTAATAGACTCTAAAGGCGAGAACCAACCCGAGGGGTGGGTCATAATATTCCACCTTGCTTCCTCTTCACCTCATCCTCGAAGTGGCCTCGGATGTTAGCATTGAAAGTAGGATTTTGCAAAGATGAGTGCATGAAAACATGGCAGTTGGGCCCACCACTACCCCATAGTGAAGGTTGTTAAAGCGTGTGACTCCACAAACTTAATGGATGCAATGACACTTGGGGGACGGGCTTGCAAGTACGAAATTATGTAGAGCTACGGAAGACCCGCTTGGAATACATGTGAATAGCATTGCTTGCATGTTCAGATACTCTTGGAACCATTGCGGACCAGCAAAACAGCTTACAAAAAACCAAACTGCCGGTTTAAACCCAAACACATGCAGACCAAGAAAAAACCCAAGTATAAGACGTCTTCTTATGCGAGCAAACCCACTAAAGAAAAGAAAGGTAGTGTTGTGGTTGAAAGCAGAACAAGAGTGGGTTGTCTGGCTTTTTCATAAAAGAGCATAGAGTCGGCACCTAGTAGGAGGACCGTCAAGCATAGTTTCGGGAAGGAGAAGGAAACCCAGTCCATCATGGAAGAAATGCTTGGCCCTGGAAACCGATTCACTGGGTTGTCACCCTTGAAAACCATAAACATGGCACGACCAAACAGGCTTGAATAGTTGGGTTATGATCTCGGAGCATGCCACCAAGAGAAACATCAACACTACCGTGACCAAAGTCATGAGCAGGGAGGGTGGAAGGGCACAATGAGCAAGTTCTCCCTCTGCTACCAGTGTTGTAGACCAATGCCTACATAGGCCAAACTAGAGATAAAGAGAGAAGAAGAAGAACTGTGAGAACAATTAAAATCAATCTAAACTTCTAAATCTGATTTTGTGAATGTTCAATCTTCTATGAATTACAATAAAAAATCTAAACTAATTCTAATGGGACAAAGAAACTATCTTTAACACAATTCTAACTAAATAAGAAGTCTAATATTTATTAATTTAGGAAATAAAACTGAAGTAGAAGACTAAATCTAATTTAGGGTCATAACAGGTTGTGTGATTCAGGGGTTACTGACCATATTACTTCTAACCTTCAGTAGCTCACTTTACATTCACAACATACTAGTTCAAAAACTGTCCACTGAAAATGGTTAGTCTTTATCCATTTACACTGATGTATATCTTATTTAGTAAGACCTTCCCATCTTCCGCAACATTATAAACAAAGTGATTCAGGGGCTACTGACCATATTACTTCTAACCTTCAGTAGCTCACTTTACATTCACAACATACTAGTTCAAAAACTGTCCACTGAAAATGGTTAGTATTTATCCCTTTACACTGATGTATATCTTCTTTAGTAAGACCTTCCCATCTTCCACAACATTATAAACAAAGTGACATTGAACATCAATGTGTTTGATATAAGCATGATAAAATAGATTTCTTACTAATTTTAAGGTGCTCTAACTATCACAATGAATAACCACTTTGTCTTGATAGACCCCAAAGTCCTTAACTAATCTTTTCACCCATATTACCCCTTTACATGCTTGTGCAGCTGACATGTACTTAGTTTTTGTAGTAGACAATACAACCATATGCTATAACCTTGACATCCAACTCAACTACACCACTTGCTAAAGAGAAAGTGTAACCTATGGTAGTTAAGGACATAACCAACTATTGTCAAATCTCTGCTCCCATGACATAGAGTGGCATCCGAAGTACCCTTCTGATAGCAAGGGATCCACTTCACATCAATCTAATAAGCTCTTTCCAGATTTTCTATTTACTTACTAACTACTCCAACTGCTTGTGCAATGTTTGGTTCAGTGCACACCATGATAAACATAAGCCCACAAATTGCTGATGAATGTGGCTCCAGAGACATATCTTCTTTTTCCATTTATGTATTAAGACATTATCTAGAAGATAAATCATAATGAATGGAAAGTGGAGTACTCATTGGTTTATAATTTTGCGTATTGAAGTAGTCCAAAATTCTCATCACATAACTCTTCTGAATTACCAAGACATTTCTGTTATTTTGGTTTTTGATTACCATCCCAATTGCGGTGGCCCAATATCTTTCACATTAAATTCCATAGTCAACTAATCTTTCAATGTTGTAAAATCTTCTTTGAAGTACCTTCAATTATCATATTATCAACATAAAGTAACAAGATTAAGAAACCACCATTGTCACAATAGCAAAAATAAGCACAAGATTAGCCTCACATATCAAAAATCTCAAGCTAAATACAAAAGAATCAACTCAACTTGTTGCTTGTTTCTAGCCATACACTTCAACAAAATGTAGTATTAACGATGCATTTATTAACGACACAAATGTAAGCGTCACTAAAAATAACTATTTACGATGCATACAAAAACGTCAAAAAAAAGTAAACTATTAGCGACACATTTTATTATGCGTCACTAATAGTTATATATTGGTGACGCTTAGTTTAAAGCGTCGCTAATACTAATTATATTAGTGACGCTTGCACACAAACGTTACTAAAAGATATATATTTGAACAAAACAAGAAAAAAACCAGGACTATTAGCGACGCTTGTAACAAGTGTTGCTAATAGGCCTAATATTAGTGATGCTTATGCACAAGCGTCGCTAATAGTCCTACTATTAGCGATGCTTGTGTGCAAGCGTCGCTAAAAGTCCTACTATTAGCGATGCTTGTGACAAGCGTCGCTAATACCAGGCCTATTAGCAACGCTTGTTACAAGCATCACTAATAGTCCTAATTTTTTTCTTTTTTTGTTAAAATATATATCTTTTAGCAACGTTTGTGTGCAAGCGTCGCTAACATGATTAGTATTAGCGATGCTTTAAACTAAGCGTCGCTAGTATATAACCATGTGTCACCAATAATATTTATTTTATTACTTTTTTACTTTTAAAATTAATTTTTAAAAAAATATAAAAATTAAAATTAGAGGAGAGAGTGTGTAGAGTGAGAAGAGAGAGAGAGGATAGAGAGGAGAAAGAGGGAGAGGGAGAGGGAGAGGGAGTGGGAGAGAGAGGGGTCGAGAGAGAGGAGAGATGACAAAGGACAGAGGAGAGAGGAGAGAGGAGAAAGAGAGTGAGAGAGTGAGAGAGAGAGAGAGAGGAGAGAGGAGAGGAAGAGAAGCAGGAGAGAGAGAGGGAGAGGAGATGAAGAGAGAGAGGAAGAGAAGATGGAGAGAGAGAGGAAGAGAAGATGGAGAGGAGAGACAGAGAGGAGAGAGGAGAGGAAGAGGAGAGGGTGAGAGAAGAGAGACAAGAGGGAGATTAATTAATTTTTAATTTTTAAGATTTTTTATAAATTATTATATTTTAAAAATAAAAAATAATAAATTAAATAAATATTATTAGCGACGTATAGATATATGCGTCACTAATATTGTAGGCAATAGCAACATATAACAATATACATCGCTAATACCTTGTACCATTAGTAATGCATATGATTATGCGTCACTAATAGTATTTATTTTATTAATTCTTATATTTTTAAAATTAATTCAAAAAATAAAAAATTCATAAAAAATTAAAATTATAGGAGAGATAGTGAGAGGGGTGAGAGAGAGAGGGAGAGGGGGAGAGAGGAGAGAGAGAAGAGAGGGAGAGAGAGGGAGAGTGAGAGGAGAGGGAGAGAGAGGATATAGAGGAGAGAGAGAGGAAGAGAGGGGAGAGAGAGATAAGAGAGAGAGAGAGAGGGGAGAGGAGAAGGAGAGAAATTGAGTGAAGAGAGACTGAGAGGAGAGGAAAAGGAGAGGGAGAGAAAGAGAGAGGGTTAGGAGAGAGTTTGTGACGAGAGAGGAGAGGGATTTTATTTTTTTTAAAATAGTATTTGCTACGCTTACAAGCATTATTTGCAATAGAGAACAGAAAACGTCGTAAATATATGAATATTTGTGAGGCTTATTTAAAACGTCGCAAATATGAAAGTTATTTGCAATGCTTATTTACCCTGTTGCGACGTTGCAACAGGATCTATTTTAGCAATGCTTAATATGCGTCGCTAAAATTCGGGCAGATATTTTCCCTCGCAGCTGAAGTAAAATATCGCATGGGCGAAATTTTGCCAGTGCAGTATTTATCCCGTCCCCCCTCCCGCGCGCCGGCTCCCCCTCCCCAGTCCCTTCCCTCCCCTTTCCCCTCTTTTCTCTAGAATCCCTCTCTAGCCGCCCAAATCCACCTTTCCCCTCTTTTCTCTAGAATCCCTCTCTAGCCGCCCAAATCCACCTTTCCCCTCTTTTCTCTAGAATCCCTCTCTAGCCGCCCAAATCCACCTTTGGCTTTGCCCCGCCATCCCGGATCAGCCTTAGCCAAAGGCCCCCCCTTACGTCGGCTCCGCCTCCCCCCTCCTCCCCGGTCCCCCCCTTTTCTTTAGAATCCCCAAGACTCTGCCCAAATCCGCCACTGGCTCTGCCCCGCAGCCGCCATCCTAGATCAGCCACCACTAGAGGCCCCCCTTCCCCATTGTGACGGCTCCGCCTCCACCCCGTTCTCACCCCCTTCCCGATCACCCTTTTCTTTGGAATCCCACTGCCGCCACCCAGAGCCATTGCCACCACCAGCTCCACCCCATCGCCTCTGTCCCAGCTCAGGCACCACCTCTGCCTCCCCCCTCCTCCCTCCCCGATCCCTCCTTTTCTCTAGAATCACCTTGCCGCCGCCCGAGCCACCTGCGGCTCCACCCCACCACCAACCACTCCGCCCCACTGCCGCCATCCCGGCTCAAACACCTCCATCCTGGCTCGGGCACTGCTAACCCCCCTCTGCCTAGCGCTCCCCCACCCTATACTTGTTCCCCGCTCCCCCCCCTCCGTCAATAGATTGCTTTGGGGACGGAATTCGGGTCCCCACCGGATTCTGACACCACATACACCCTCTCCCTAGTTAACCCCTCACGCCCCTTAGTATCTGCCGCCGGCGGTGGACTTTTTTTATCATTTTTTAAGTCATTAGCGATGCTTTCAAAAAATGACGCTAAAGGATTTCTATATTTTTTCATTTTTTTCTTTATATTAGCGACACTATTTAAAGCGTTGATAATAGCAAAATAAATTTTTTTATTCCGTTTTTTCATTAGCGTTGTTATAAACTATTTTTTTGTTATTTTATTCAAAAATTAAATTTTTTTAAAATATTTATTATTAGCGACGCATATATGCGTCGCTATAGTTACGTATCAGTGACCAATGTATATGTGTCACTAATAATATAATTTTTAGTGACACTTAGATAAACGTTGCTAATGTTAAGACTATTAGTGATACATAATAATCTGCGTCATTAATAAGCAATAACGACTATAGTTTTATCGGCACATTTAGTGATATTTTTTATACATCACTAATAATTATTAGTGATGCTTAGAGACTATTAGCGACGCTTATAAGATTCACTAATACTACAATTTGTTGTAGTGATACAAAGATTTGGTCAACTTACATACTATATTCTTCTTTAACTAAGCCTTTGGGTTGAGTCATATAAATTTCTTGATTCAAATTCCTATGCAAAAAGGTTTTCACATCTAATTGCTCTAAATCCCAATCAAGCATTATTGTCATGCTCAAAACAACACAAACAACTAGAGATAATATTTCATAAAAAAATCAATGGCTACTTTTAAAGCATAACCTTCTACTACAAATTAGGCTTTATATTTTTCAATATTACCATTGACATTTTTCTTTAGTTTATAGACCCATTTGGAATTAATGTATGCTATTAAATTTTATTTGTTTACTCATAATTACAAAAATGATATTGAATTATAATTGGCAAAGCGAGGTTGATCCTCCATAGACTTAAAAATTTAGACAACTAAATTTAATCCAAGTCAAGTAAACCCTAATCTAGTTAACAAATATAATGCACTTAATTTGACTAAAATAACTAACAAAAGCTAATATGAATTTAATGAAACTTAAACTATTCAAATCAAAGCTTGAAAGTTTAAAAAAATAATGTAAATAACTAAAAATAATAATTAAATAAACATTAGGGCATAGGAATCCATATTTAATAACTCATAGACACCCATAATTGTGGTCATCAATTGTTTCTCGCATTCACCTCATAATAATCTAGAAATCAATCTTTGTTGTTAAGGTATATATCATCATTAAGTTGTAATGCAAAATCTTAAAATACATTGTTCCTCCTCATTTGAATCGATTAAAATCAAGTCATTAATTATATCCACACGTGTAAATCACAACAAATACCCAATTTTAATATTAAATAAGATAAAACTAAGTAATGAATTGATTATAAACAACTTTAATCATGAGAGAAGCATGACAAAACCCATATTCAAATTTATTTCATCAATTAAAAACATTACAACAAAAAGGACTATTAGATATGTTTTTATTAGTAACGCAATATAAAGCATCACTAAAAGCTACTATTTATGACATATAAAAGTGTCGCAAAATTTATAACTATTAGTGACGTTTTTTCAAAAGTGTCGCTAATAGTACAACTAGTAGAGATGGTTTTATAAAAGTTTCGCTACTAGTTGTACTATTAACGTTGCTTTTGCAAAGCATCAGTAATAATTAATTTTTTTTTAAAAATAGATCTATTTGTAATGCTTTTATCAAAGATCGGAAATAGTATTAATAGTAGCAATGCTTTTATTAAAGCGTCCCTAATACGTATACTATTAGCGAAGCTTAAAAAATGCATCGTACATAAAATAAAGTAATTTTTTAAAAGAAAATTAAGACTATTAGTGACGGTTTTTCAAAAGCATTGCTAATAGTTTTATTATTTTATTTTAATTAATATTTAATATATACTATTTAAATTTATAATAAGAATAAATAAATATTAAATATTTTTAAAAAATAATATATTTTATTTAATATTTATTATTTTATATATAAATAGAAACATTTCCCAACTTTATCCCCACTCCTCTGGGGCTCATGTTCATGCGCTTAAGAGAGAGAGAGAGGAGTGAAGAGAGAAGAGAGAGAGGAAGAGGAGACAGAAACAGGAGAAAGAGAATGAGAAAGAGAGAGAGAGGGAGAAGAGAGAGAAAGAGGAGAGAGAGGGAGGAGAAAGAGAATGAGAAAGAGAGAGGGGGGGGAAGAGAGAGAAAGAGGAGAGAGAGGGAGAAAGAAGGAATTGAGAGTGAGAAGAGAGAGGAGAGATAGAGGAGGAAAAAATTAATTTAGATTTTTTTGAAAATTTGGTATTATATATTATATTTTAAAATTAATAAATAAAATTAAATAAAATATACTAGCAATGCATAAAAAATTGTATAGCTAGTACCCGAGGTAGTAGCGACGTATATTCATATGCATCACAACTACCTTGAGTACTAGCGACGCATTTTGGTAAATGTCGTTAATAGGGTAGTAGTGACACATATGCATATGCATTGCTACTTGTAACGTCCCATCAAAGAAAATCGAACTGGGACGGGGATTATTTGAAAAGCAAAATCAATGTTTAACAAATTAAACATAAAAGTTAAAATGAGACTAACCAGGAGAGGCAGACTCTGTTTAAGAGAGTCATAGCATTCTTCTAAACACTAGAGAGCTTTAGCATTCTGTTGTGCGTGGGTTAGAACAAACCTAATTTTGTAACAAATTTAGATCGGGCCAACGTCGCCTTGTCATTGGTTGCCTATGTACGTATTAAATAACATTATAATATTATTCCAATACAATCGGATCAGAACATAGTTATGCCTAACAGCTATTACATACATCTAGCAGTACAAAAACACATGCATCAAACTACGTATATCTAAATATTTAATCGGAGTGATACGAAAATCATCATAGTAAAAAAGGAGCTAAAAAGTCAATGGAATCATATGTCTCACTCTATCACATAGTGGAGCATAACACTAATAGCATCACATCTCTTGCTCTATCACAAAGCAGAGCAAAACACTCGACATAGTAAATTGGATTGTATTAAATCCCATCGAAACATATCAGACTTGCTCGGACCACATCAAATCAAAACAGAGCAAATCAGAGTAGATCGAAACAAAACGGAGCATATTAAAGTAGATCAAATCAAAACTTATCAAATCCATAAAATAATATATCTTAATTAGTACATTAATTTTACTAAATAAGATGCACATGTAAATAAGTCATATTAGCTGGTTCGAGACTAGTGGCCGACAATGCTACTTCCCCTTGGAAGGCATGTGATTTGGGGACTCTTTCCCATAGGTTCAATGTTGTGCATAAGGGAAAGTAGAGGTTGTAAGATCTATGAACTTGAACCAGTTTTGATTTATTATGTTTAAGTACTTTTATGTGGTTTAAGCCGTTTCTAATCAATTTTGATAATTTTTAAAAATAAAAGTGATTTCCAAAGGTTTTAAACAAAAATACCTTCATATTTGTGAGTTTTATGTAAATCCAAACCATTTTGTAAATTTTAGAGATTTTTTGAAAATTTTTGTATATTTTTTGAAAATTAGGGTTTGGCGGGACCCAAGTGGACCCCTTCGTTAAATTTTGGGTTTTTAGTCCAAAATATCCCAGACATTAAAAGAAGTGATTACAAAAAATTTCACAATTTTTCTAGCCCTAATTAGAGTTTAAATGGCGAAAATACCTACTTTAAGTTAAAAATTTATTCTCACCCCAAGTTTTAATTAGGTATAGCCTATCCCTTATTATAAAAAGAAAGGGGCTGACCCTTTGCTTTTTGGGAAAGGGCTGATTTAGGAGATTTGGAGCCTAATCCCCAATTAAGCTCAACAAGGAAGTGATTAGAGGTCAGTTTTGCTTAATCCTTACTTAATCTTTAGGGTTTTTCTTAAAGTCCTCTTAATCTTGTCTTCTTTCATTGATTCAATCCATTTCAAAGCATTAAATCACCGTTTTACTTCTCTAATTCAAACCCTAACCTTCACAAATTCGATTTTATGCCTCTTAAGCTCTAGATGTAGGATTTGTTTTAATATTTTCAAGTCTAAATTGAGTTTAGGTGTGTTTTAACATAAAAATCTTATTTTTGGAAGGTTTCGGAGGTGATTGAAGTGTAAATCCGACTGAAATTAAGTGGAGAGGTAATGAGTTTTCATCTCAACCATAATACGTATGTAAATCTCAATTTTTATGTGTTTTGATTAAATGGGTTTCATATTTAGATCTTTAATGGTGGATTTGCAAAAAGTTAATCTTTTGACTTTATTACTTACGGTTTTGTTTCGAAATGAGTTGATTCAATGTTCTGGAATGTTTAATTTATTTTTTATTTTATATGAGGCTTGAGATAAAAGTTTTATGGTACAACAATGGTGTTTCACTTTTAAATTTCGAAAGAAAGAAGAAGGCTCGAACTACTTGTTTGCGATCGATTGGCCAAAAGGCAGATGGACCGGTCCATTCGAATGGCCTGCCAAGCCGATCGATCGGCCACACAATAGTTTTTCTCCGTTTTTAATTTTTATGCTTATTTCGGTGTTTTCCTCCCAATTGAAGTTTCCAATGTTTATGAGGAGTATTTTATACTAGAATTAAGCTACTGGAAGGGTTTGTAATGGAGATTTAAGAAGTATGATTAAGTACTTGTTATGTTGATAATTATACATGTTAACATTGAATTATCTTGAATCTATGGATGATGGAATTCTTAAGATTGGAGCATGTTTCCAGCAAGGATATTGTTGTGAACTGATGTCCACAATGGCCTGGCTAGCCGGTAACGGGAAGGGAGCGGCACAGGAAGGTCGGGAAAAGGGGGAGGGAGCGGCATGGCCGCTGGACAGGAAGAAGAAGAAGGGAAGAAAATAAGAGGATTAGAGACAATAATTCATTCATTAATTAAATCAGGGCACAACTCTTACACTTAAATAGATAATCCTAATTGGCTCACTAACAAGCACTTAAGGCCCATTAACAAAATTAAAACAAACCCTAATTAAGAATGTGTTAGGGGCTGCCATTGGGGCTTGCGAGGTTTCCCCACTTTCCATGGGGGCGGTCTAGGGTCTGGCAAGAAGGGGCGTTGTTGGCGCTGTGGGTGCTGCTTGTAATTCTGCAATGGCCAGGGTCAAGGATTCAATCTCGGCCATGATTTGCATCAAGGTGGGAGAGTCGACGGTCTCCGGGACAGTTCTGGGGCTGTCTACTAAGGCGTCAACCTCCTTCGTTGGCTGAATTTCTGGGGCGATTGCCTCATGCCATGGCCAGGGACCGAGAAACCTTTGATACTAATGTTGTGAAACAATGTCCACAATAGCATGGCTAGCTAATAACGAGAAGGGAGCAGCACAGGAAGGCTAGGAAAGGGGGGAGGGAGTGGCATGGCCGCCGAACAGGAAGGAGAGGAAGGGAAGGAGACAGGAGGATTAGAGACAATAATTCATTAATTAATTAAATTAGGGCACAACCCTTACACTTAAATAGATAATCCTAATGGGCTCACTAACAAGAACCTAAGGCCCATTAACATAATGAAAACAAACCCTAATTAACCTAATTACTTAATTGCCCTTATTACATAATTAAAACCCTAATTAACCTAACATGTGGCCCCAGTGGCAACCCCTAACACGTTCACAACATATATTATATGGTAAATGATAAGATATGTCATCAAATATGAGAATGGATTGTGGGTGAATGATGTTATTATGTTATAGCTTCTTGTGTAGAATAATTATGCTTGTAGGAGTTAAGCATTTGATTTTACATGAATAGATTTATGCATTATGTTAGATTTCACCCTAGATTTCAGCCCGTAATCATGATTTGAATGTGTTTAAGCATGCCTGTATTGCCTTATGAGCTTATATCAAAGCATTGGTCATGTGCTTAGGAAATGCAAGAACACATGCGTGTGGGGAATTTACTATAAAATCATGGTTATTTATTATTCGATTATTATGCAAGAGGGGACTGATGGGAGCACATTCCATATGTTGGAATTCACGTAGAGAATGCTCACGTGTGCATCATGTTGCACGCATAATGAATGGATTTCATGAAAGAGATTTTTATTGATGATTTTGCCATGATTGATCGATTGTATGCAAAGATGTGAGATTGCATGCCGGAGATCGTTGGCTTAATTGAAACTTGGCTGGTCCGAAAGGACATGATTTCTATTTGTGTTACTAATTGGAACATGGATCCTCCCCGGGTTGAGTTGATTGATTATGACGCAGTTGAGATTTAATTGACATAGTCACATCTAGACCCTCAGAATCTAAAGTGGTATGCCATCGTACACTGGCTGCCATGTGTTCTAGGTTTCCCCTAAGGAAATCGTACTCTCCCCGCTGCAAAGATGTCCAGGGTGAACACACTACTCTAGATCTTCGTGAGGAGATCAGACATCATTGGCCAAGACTGTCCAGGGCAAGCAGACCTGCTCTAAGTTTTTGAAAGGAAATCGGACTTCCCTTGTAGAATGTCTAGGGCAAGTAGTGGGGCTGACTACCCCAATCATCCTAGGTTTCCATTTGGAAATCAGATTGATGTCTAGGTTGGGTTAAGGCCCTAGGTTTCCATGTAGGAAATCGGATGCAATCTAGAGTAGGTGATATGATTGTATTCCTCTCCATGATGGAGATATTCATCATTTGATGATAATGCAGGTGAATGAGATAATATTATGCCCACATTACACAGGTTGTGTAGGGATATTTGAGATCATGTGACACATGTGGATACGATTTATTATGCATGATCTTGATCTAGTGTGGTTTAGACAATGCAGGTGAATGAGCTATGAAATGTATGAGATTTATATGAATGCATAATCTAAATTATGTGTTAGATACACTCCTCGTGCAGGATGATGTGATATGAATACATGATCTGAATCATGTGATTGAGACTATTTTGCAGGTTTATGTGATATGAATACATGATCTAAATGGTGTAATTGAAGCACTATTATGTAGGTTTATGTGATATGGTCGCATGATCAAAAAGGGTGTGAGAAATACTTCTCATGTGGATTATGCATGCTATTATGCTTGATTTTGAATGGATGAGGATCATTACTTATGCAAGATGGATACTAAGTTATGATATGATTATTTATTCCCTGATTTTGATAGGTGTGTCATATGCATGCAAACTTTTATATTTATGGATTAATAGGGGTTAGCAAGGGATTGATCAGAAAAGGGTATACCATGTCTATTATGAATTTGAACTGCTATGTTGTCATGCTGTGATGGTTTTCTGATTATTGTCACCGTATTCAAACTTTACTAAGTTTTACTCACCCTACTTTCTTTGATATTATTTTGGTGCTGCATGGTTTGACATGCAATTGGGTAGGACCCTCTATATGAGGAACAGTCAAGGAGAGCATGGGATTAGGCGTCGATGCCTCTAAACTTTGTTACATCTTTCTGATTTATTTTGTTATGATAATAGAATATCATGTATGGTGGTTCTTGTTTCCGACTCGTGTTTATCTTATGTTTTTACATTTGTGTGAGACCTTGATTCGAGCCATGTGTGTTGGTTCGGGATTCTAAGTATGTGGGTATAAGACTTGTGGACTAGTTCTGAGTTCAAGTCCTCTTTTGTACTACTTATTACTCTTGCTCAAAGGTCTTATGGTGCTCAACTCTGCTAGTTAAACCGCCCGTATGAGGGGCTAAGTCTTCCGCTATCCTTTAATCTCATTCAATTTTTCGTCGCCCCCATGCTCTTGACCGGCCCTTGGACAGGGTTTGGCTCGGGTCAGGCAGTGCTAGGGCATGACAAAGTTTTTGGTATCAGAGCACCTCTTTGTCCAAGAGTAAATAAGGATTGAGTGACAAGTCTTAAGGGTTAAAGGGTTGTGAGATGATCAAGGTCTAAATATAACTAGCAATGTGAAGTTCCATTAGTTATTTGTCTTGAATGTTGCATGCTTGTGTGTTTTCTAATTAATTGCTTATTTGTTTGGTGTTATTAGGTTGTATGATTAATGCCTGGTTGTTGTGTAGATGGTTGGCTCTAATCATGCAGGCGCTAATAACCATCACGGTGCTACAAACCCGAGAGTGGACGATGTGTTGACCGCCTTTGAGGGGTTAACACAGGTGGTCTAGGCTAATCACGCGAGTTGTAGCAGATCTGAATCTCTTTCCTTAGAGGATTCATGAAGCTTAACCCTCCTAGCTTCAAGGGTGGGTTAGATGTTTCAAAGGTGGATAACTGGAGACTTCACATGGAGAAGATCTTCAGTGCCCAATGTTGCCCTGAAGAGGAGAAGACTCGACTTGTGGTCTTCATGTTTGAGGGCGAGGCTCAGAGGTGGTGATTGTCGATGGAGTGACAAATATTCCGTGGTCATTTGGACATCCCTTGGGAGGAGTTCTCGTCAGTCTTTAATGACATGTACTTTCCTCTCCATGTCCAAGAGGAGAAGAATGAGTTTCTCAACCTTCAAAAGGATTCGATGTTGATCTTGGCTTATGAAACCCGATTTGTGGAGCTTGAGCGCTTTGCTCCTCGTTTTATTCAATGATGAGTATGAGTGGGCATGAAAGTTCGAGGATGGTATAAATCCTTTCATTAAAGGCCGAGTTGTGCCTTTCAAGCACAAGACCCTAGCTGAGGTACTCGAGACCACTATCATTGTGGAGCGGGATTCTGAGGAATAGATGCGGAAGAGCGGACAACAGCCTAAGAGGCTGAGGCCGGAGGATAACCGTAACCACCGAGACCATAAGCGACGAGATGCTCGTCATGCGAGACATAATACTCAGCAGGTGCTGCAGGACCCTCATGACCACCGTGCTAGTATGACCTGCTACGGGTGCTAGCAAAAGGGGCACTCTACATGTTAGCGAGTGTCCTTATATAGCTAACCATGGTCAGCGTCCTCCCGTGACATCTAATGCCAGTCCTAGGCAGCTAGGAGAACCCTAGGCGAGGCCACTAGTGAGAGCACCTACCAGGCAGTCTAATGCCAAAGGAAAGAAGCCGGTTACCGATGGGAGAGTTTTTTTTATATCGGCACAGGAGGCGGCCAACTCTTCAGGCGTGGTAGAAGGTATGATCCTCATTGACTCCCACAATGCTTGAGTATTATTTGATACCGATTCCTCTCATTCTTTTATCTCTCCGCATTTTTCTCATGAGTTGGATGCTTGTCATAAGTTGTTGCATGTTCCTTTGCGTGTATCTATACCTTCGTCTTCACTTCGGGTGGAGGAGTATATTGAGATGATTCCGATGGAGATCAATGGGCATGTGCTACATATGGATATGATTATATTGCCGATGATTGACTTCGATGTGATCTTAGGCATGAATATGATGTCCAAGTTCCATGTACATGTAAAATGCAAGGGAGGAAGGTGATGTTCGAGTTGCCATGAGCTAAGCCTTTTATCTTTCAAGGGATTAAGCGTCCTGGTGGCAAGTTCTTTGTCTCATCTTTTAAGGCCAAGAAGTGGATCGATAAGGGATGTGAGGCTTTTCTTGCAAGTGTTATAGGGTTAAACACGGAGTTACCTTCTTTGGATTCCACTCGTGTTGTGGATGAATTTTTTGATGTCTTCCCCAGTGACTTGACGGGTTTGCTACTGGAGAGGGTGATAGAGTTTTGCATTGATCTTATTTCAGGCATTACTTCTATTTCTAAGGCTCCCTATCATATGGTTCTAGCTGAACTTAAGGAGCTTAAGGTTCAGCTACAGGATCATATGGATAAGGGGTATATTAGGCCGAGTGTATCTCCTTGGGGTCGTCTTGTTTGTTCAGAAGAAGGATTTTTCTCTTCGGTTGTGTATCGACTACCGGATGCTAAATCAGTTAACCATCAATTATCCTGTACCAAGAATTGATGATTTGTTTGATCAATTGCAGCAAGCACATGTCTTCTCTAAGATTGATTTGAGATCGGGTTATCACAAACTTCGGATCCGTCCTGATGATGTGGCGAAGATGGCTTTCCGTACCCGATATGGGCATTATGAGTTCATAGTGATGCCTTTTGGTCTTACTAATGCACTAGCCTCATTTACAAACTTGATGAACCGAGTCTTTCAGCCTTATCTTGATTGGTTTGTGATTATATTTGTGGACAATATTATGATCTATTTGGCTAATGAAGAAGAGCACAAAGCACATTTGAGGATTGTCTTATAGACTTTACGGGAGAATCAGCTCTTTGTAAAGTTTGACAAGTGTGAATTTTGGCTTAAGAAGGTACAATTATTTGGTCATGCGATATCAAAAGACGGTGTGGCAGTTGATCCCTCAAAAGTCGAGAACCGAAGAGTGCATCGGAGGTTCAAAGTTTATTAAGACTTTCCGGGTACAACCACCATTTCATTGAGGGGTTTTGTAGCATTGCAAGTCCTATGACCAAGTTGACCAGGAAGAATGAGAAGTTTGAGTGGAATCAAGCTTGTGAAGAGAGCTTCCAAAAGTTGAAGAAGAGATTGACTTCAGCTCCCGTCTTGACTTTGCCTTCCGGGAGTGGTGGATATGTGGTCTATAATGATGCTTCACTTTGTGGCTTGGGTTGTGTACTCATGTAGCATGGGAGAGTGGTAGCTTATGCATCTCAACAGTTTTGAGTGCACGAGTGGAACTACCCCACTTATGACTTGGAGTTAGTGGCCGTGGTTTTTGTATTGAAGATTTGGCTGCACTATCTCAACGGTGAGAAGTTTGAGGTGCTCACTAATCACAAGAGCTTGAAGTACTTATTCACTCAAAGAGATCTAAATATGAGGCAAAGGAGGTGGATAGAATTCTTGAAGGACTATGATTTCACGATATTGTACCATCTCGATAAAGCAAACATGGTGGTGGATGCCCTGAGTAAAAAATTAGCCACTTTGATAGCTTGCATGCGAGTGCGAAAATAGCTCTCGTATGAGGATGCCATCGAGCTAAATCCAGAGTTGACTATGGAGGACACACAGAGTTGGTTCTCCAACCTCTCCATAAGATCTAGTGTGGTCGAGGATGTGGTCGAAGCTCAGAAAAGGGATGTGGAGACTCAAGCCCTTAAGGCCAAGCTAAGGTAGAAGGCAGTATTGGACTTCGAGGAGAAGCCTGATGGGAGTTTGATGTAAGGGATGGTGGGCGTGTCAAACTCCATAGATTTGAGTGTATCCTATCAGAGGTGGATCATTCTAAGTTCTCCATCCACCCTGGAGGAACGAAGATGTACCATGATGCAAAGAGGACATTTTGGTGGAAAAGGATGAAGAAGGATATTGCATCCTACATGTCTAAATGCTTTGTGTGCCAGCAAGTCAAGGCAGAGCACTGTCATCCGGGTGGTTTACTACAACCACTTCCGATTCCAGAGTTGAAGTGGGAGAACGTAGCTATGGATTTTGTTTCCGGATTGCCAAGATCGCTAGGTGGTAACAATGCGTATGGGTTATCATCGACTGACTTATGCAATCCACTCATTTCCTCGCAATCAGAATGACTACTCCTTTGGATGCCTTAGCTGCCCTATATACGAAGGAAGTCGTGCGGTTACATGCGATCCCGATATCCATCATTTCCAATCATGACCCTCGTTTCATTTCCAGATTTTGGCAAAGCTTTTAGAGTGCTTTGGGCACATCTCTACATCTCAGCTTAGACTATCATCCTTAGACCGGTGGGTAGTCTGAGAGGACCATACAGAAGCTTAAAGACAAGCTTCTGGCGTGCATCCTCGAGTGGAATGGAAGTTGGGAGCAGCATTTGCCGCTAGTTGAGTTTGCCTATAATAATAGTTAGCAAGTGAGCATAAAGATGGCCCCTGTTGTGCATGATGACCAGACTCGACCAGTCTCGCAGAGGACTATTACCCTAGACTTTACTTTATTGTTTTCCTAGTTGCATCGAACGATTTATTATTGTAATAGTTTAGTATTTTGGATATTGGGATGTAAAACGGGTTAGTTCAGTTAGTGGTCTGTGGCATGTGCTCCTAGGGAACTGGGCCAGCCTAGGGTTGGGTTGGCATGACTCCCTAGGGGACTGGTCATCCCCTATATGGGGCGATCCTCTCTATTTTGAAGTTATGCAATTGAAGTATTCCAGTTTCTCCCCTTTCTTCATTACTTCTCCCCTTTCCCTGCGTAATTCTCCTAGGTACCGATTGTGCCTGCATTGGGCACATCAGCACCATTCGAGGCACTATACGGGCATCCTTGTCGATCACCCCTGTGTTGGAGTGTGGTTGGAGAGGACCTACTCACTGGCCCTGATCTTATCCAATAGTCAGTGGAGAAGATATGTCTCATTCAGGAGATACTGCAGACAGCTCTAAGCCGTCAGAAGAGTTATGCTGACAGATGGCAGCAAGAGTTGGAGTTTAGCGTTGGTAATCATTTCTTTCTTAAGATCTCTCCTTCCTGTGGTTTGGTTCAGTTTGACTAATGGGGCAAGTTGTCTCCTAGGTTTATCCGATCGTTAGAAGTCTTAGAGCGAGTTGGAGCTATGGCCTACCATGTAGCCTTGCCACCTCGACTTGTTGATATCCATAATGTGTTTCATGTATCGCTTCTTCGGAAGTATAAGCCAAACCAAAAACACGTGTTGGATTTTGAACCATTGGAGTTACGAGACGACCTTTCCTATGTGGAGACACCAGTTCAGATCCTACACCGGAAGGAGAAGACTCTCCGGCAAAAGGTGACTCCACTTGTAAAAGTCTTATGGCGAAATCATGAGGTTGAAGAGGCTATGTGGGAGAGAAAAGATGAGATCAGAGAGAAGTATCCTAATCTTTTTTATGCCGACCATTAGCAAATTTTGGAGGATCAAAATTCCTAAGGGGGGGGAGGATGCAAGATCCCTGAACTTGAACTGGTTTTGATTTATTATGTTTAAGTACTTTTATGTGGTTTAAGTTGTTTCTCATCAATTTTGATGATTTTCAAAAATAAAAGTGATTTCCAAAGGTTTTAAACAAAAATACCTTCATATTTGTGTATTTTAAGTAAATAAAAACCATTTGTAAATTTCTGGGAATTTTTAAAATTTTTGTATTTTTTCAAAAATTAAGGTTTGTCAAGATCCCCTGTTGGCCCCATGGTCGAATTTTGGGTTTTTAGTCTAAAAGGTCTCAGACATCAAAAGAAGTCATTACAAAATAATTTAGAATTTTTCTAGCCCTAATTAGAGTTTACATGGCCAAAATACCTGCTTTGAGTTAAAAATTCTATTCTCACCTCATGTTTTAATTAGGTATAGCCCATCCCTTCTTATAAAAGGAAAGGGGTTAACCCTTTCCCATTTTGCAAAGGGCTGAGCAAGGAGATTTGGAGCCTAATCCCTAATTAGGCCAAAAAAGAAGTGATTAGATGTCAGTTTTTCTTAATCCTTGCTTAATCTTTAGGGTTTTCTTAAAATCCTCTTAATCTTGTCTTCCTTCATTGATTTAATCTATTTTCAGAGCATTAAATCACTGTTTTACTCCTCTAATTCAAACCCGTTAAACCTTCACAAATTCAATTTTATGCCTCCTAAGTTCTAGATGTAGGATTTGTTTTATGATTTTCAAGTCTAAATCGAGTTTAGGTGTGTTTTAATATGAAAATCTTACTTTTGGAAGGTTTCGGAGGTGATTGAAGTGTAAATCCGACTGAAATTAAGTGGAGAAGTAATGGCTTTTTATCTCAGCCATAATATGTATGCAAATCTCAAATTTTATGTGTTTTGATTAAATGAGCTTCATATTTAGAGCTTTAAGGGAAGATTTGCAAAAAGTTAATCTTTTGACTTTATTACTTAGGGTTTGTTTTGAAATGAGTTGATTTAATATTTTGGAATGTTTAATTTATGTTTTATTATATATGAGGCTTGAGATGAAGGTTTTATGGTTCAACAATGGTGTTTCGGTTTTGAATTTCAAAAGGAAGAAGAAGGCTCACACTGCTTATTTGCGATCGATCGGGCCAACAAGTTGATCAATCAGGCCGTTCGAATGGCCTGCCAGGCCGATCGATCTGCCACACAACAGTTTTTTTTGCCGTTTTTTATTTTTAAGCTTATTTCGGTGTTTTCCTCCCAATTGATACTTCCAATGTTTATAGGGAGTGTTTTATACTGGAATTAAGCTATTGGAAAAGGTGTAAAATTTGTGATGGAGATTTATGAAGCATGCTTAAGTACTTGTTATGTGTAATTATATGTTGATAGTTATACATGTTAACATTCAATTATCTTGAATCTATTGATGAAGGAATTCTTATATTTTGAGCATGTTTGTAGAAGGGATATTACATTGTAAATGATAAGATATATCATCATATAATGTGAATGGATTGTGAGTGAATGATGTTATTATGTTATAGCTTCATGTTTAGAATAATTATGCTTATAGGATTTAAGCATTTGATTTCACATGAACGGATTTATGCTTTATGGTAGATTTCACCCTAGATTTCAGTTGGTAATCATAATTTTAACTAGGCCCGTTAGGCTTGGGTTGGGCCTAGTTCATCTATGACATGGTGTTTGTTTCCCTAAATGGTGTAATAAAATTGAAATGCATATGACACTAAAGCAGTGGCAATTTTATCAACACTTGACGTTAGTGAGAAAGTGGGGTCGTCGAGCTCGGGTTGGATTATCTAAAGCCCGTGTATGTTTTCATTTTAGAAATAGTAATTTGTCGGCATGATCCATGCATACTTAAACATGACCTAATTTAAATATTTAGAAAACTTAAAAAATAACTTTACTATGAAAATAAATACAAAAAAGTTTAAATAATTTTTTAGTTTTATCTATTAACTTGTAAACATTTTGCGAGCAAATATAATTATCAAAATAAAAAGTAAATTATAAAAATTATAAATTTATATATAAATTTATTTAATTATTGGCATACGTGACATTTTTACTTAATCACATATATATAACTACAACAACCACAAACCTTCCTCGAACTAGGGTTGTCTCTCGAGTCGGGTATACGGTATAAGCCGAACTGAACAGACCCTAAAGAATTATATTTAAGTTCCTAAATTCAACCTAAATAGCTATTCCATTTGGGTTATAGGTGATCCAACTCAACCCGGCCTAGATAAAGTTATTTATAAATATTTTTTATTTTTTTGTATTATGATAATAAATATTAATATTCTTTAATGGGTAAGAGATATAAATTATTTAAATTTTTTATGTATTTTGTATATGTCGTCAATGATTTTTTATAAATAATTTTAAAAAAATAAATTTATTATAAATGAATCAAAATGGTTAGGTGAGGGTTTGGAATAAGCAGGTCATGTCGAGCTTGGTTAATATATTTTAATAGGTAACAGTTACTTTTGGCAAAACCAGACCCAATGACATCTTCACTTCCTTGCATGATCAAAATATATATTTAAAATTTTAAATAAAAGAAAAAAGATTATGTGTACGTGATGACAATTGGGGAGTTTGCTTAAACCATGTCCCCTAGTCATCTAGGCAGTGTCACTGACAGGTACTCAATATACATTAGTATAAGAAAGTCGGGTGGAGTTTTGGTTGGGTTATTTAAAACACGAATATATATGTTTCACTTTAATAAATAATAACATATTGACCCAACCCATGCATAACCAAACATGACCAAATTGATATCTTATTTATGTTTCACATCAATAATTATTTAATTAGTTTTAATATTTATATCTTACCATGCAAAATTTATGAGAATAATTATCAAAATAAAATGTAAAATATAAAAAATAGAAGAGTTAACTAATTGTTAAATATAAAATGTAAGAATGTGTTATATATGCATGCTTGCACTTCTGATTTCTTATATCGTTGGACCTTAGATCAAATGACCCATAAAGCATGAGTTCATAGATGGAGTACACTTAATTATGTTGTCAAATTTTAATGTGACAACTTATGATGCATGGGCCTTTGTGCGACTATATATGAACTGTATGGATGACAATTGGGTGGATGTGTAAAGTATGGCGCGTACATTTTGGTCAGGATTAAGTTAGATTTTTTTAAAATATTTTAAAAAAATTAATTGACTAATTGCCAAAATAAATATAAATTTATAAAATTTATCTATTACCCATATAAATTTTATAAGACAATATTTTAAATGAAAAACATAAAATTTTGGAAGAAAAAGTTTAGGTGGGTGCCCTAGGCTCCGAGTTGTACTACATTTACTCAAGTCTTCAAGCAATATGCATCTTTGAATCTAAATTTGCTGGGCTACAAAGCTTGGGCTCAAGCAACTACATGTACACTTAATTTTGTTGTCATATTTTGATGTGACAACTTATAATACATGGGCATATTTGCGACTATATATGAATTGTATGGATGACAATTGAGTGTATGTATACATATAGAATATATGGACCGTACGTTTCGGTCAGGATCAAGTTAGATTTTTTTAAAATATTAAAAAAAAATTGACTAATTACCAAAATAAATACAAATTTATAAAATTTATCTATTACCCATATAAGATTTATAAGATAAAATTTTAAATTAAAAACATAAAATTTTGAAAAAAAAAGTTTAGGTGATGCCCTAGGCTCTAAGTTGTACTACGTTTACTCAAGTCTTAAAGTAATATGCATCATTGAATCTAAATTTGTTGAATTGCAAAGCTTGGGGCATGTGCCCAAACTTACCTAAATATATCTATAATAGAGCTCAACTAGAAGGGTCCATTGTTGAAGGATACATTGCTTAAGAGTGTCTTACATTTTGTTCAAGATATTTTGAAGACAAAAATGACGAAACAAGGAATTAAGATGGGATTGATGATGTGGGTGGTACTGTATTCTACCTAAGCCATATTGTGTGGGAGCAAACACATCGTTATGTGCTATTCAATAGCGAGATAGTTGCACCATTTATAACGTAAGAACTTCATAGCTTCTAAATTGATTTTACATGTACTCAAATTCTAGTTTCATCAATGACACCATTCATTAATTGTAGACAACATGAACAAACCTTTTGGCTGCTACATCGTAGGGTAACACCCTGTGAAATAACAAAAATGCACAATGAACAATTCATCAATTGGTTCAAGGAGGATGAGGTAATATATGGGAACATCTGATTTTAAAAAATTAATTATATAAATTTACATTATTAATTTTTTTTATAATTGCTTGTTTTGTATAGGTTGAAGATAAAGTAAAATCAAATATTGTAATTTCGAAAGAAATTGAATTATGTGCACGGGGCCCAAGTTATATGGCAAAGTGAATAACTACCTGCACCACTACATTAGGATATAAGTTGCAGCGGAGACAACGAGCTATGCAAGTTTTGGGGACAAATCCCCGATTTCAACTTCTATAACTTATTATAGTCGCTTAACTGATATAATTGAGTTAAATTATGCTGATAACTTGAAGTTTGTGTTGTTGAGGTGTGATTGGGTAGATATGAGAGCACAAGGTAGAGGATTTAAGACTGATATTCATGGCTTTACTCTTGTAAATTTTACAAGATTGATGTGTAGTGGGCATGGAGAGATTGAGCAACCCTATGTATTGGCTTCTCAGGTAAAGCAAGTTTTCTATGTGCAAGATCCATGTGACCCAGAGTGGCATGTTGTTATAAAGACTAAGCCAAAAGATAAACTAATTGTGAATAGCAAAGAAGGGTTAGAAGTGCCTTTAGATGAGACATATGGCCGGCAAGAACCAAGTAATGTCAATGTTGATGATGATGTTGTGAATTGGTTGAAGTTAAATTCAGAAGGATCAATTATACATTCAGATTTGGACATGTTAGGTATCCATCCATTTTGACTCATGAAGAAAATGAAAGCGATTCTGATTCAAGTGCAGAAGAGGGTAATTAGCATTGTTTATTTAATTGCACCATTAGAACACTATTGGATTAGATTTATTTGAGTTAAGATTGTGTTTGCTTTGTGACAATTTTTTTATTTGAATGCAAAAGAGGGGGATTAGCATTGTTTGTTTTGTTGCATAATGGGAACACCGATTAACTAGATTTATTTGAGTTAATATTGTTTTGGTTTGAGACTTTTTTTTTTGCCTCTTTTAATTTGTTCCTTAGATTTTGGTGTTAGTAATTTATGTTGTGTCTTTAGTGTTTTAAAATCATGTATTATGTTTTAAATTAATTTTTTTACCATTGTAATTAGCTTTATGTTATTACTGTCGTATATATTTTTTAAATTTTTTAAAAGATGGATGTCCAACAAGAACCAACACATGACAATGTTGCAGAGGTAGCAAGGAAAAAAGGAAGAGGTAAAAGAAAGCACAAAAAAAGTATCATGACCTAATGCACCAAAGTTAGATGTCTTGTTTGATAGAGAAATATATGGAGAAAATGCATATATATATTCAGCAATTATCTAGGGAAACTAGCCTGAAATGGGCGATTATTCCCGTTAAATTTGGAAGATTGGCGGTACATGTGCCAAAAAAAAAAGATAGAGGCATGGAACCATGTTAAGGTAATTAACGAAACTTTGGGATATTGTAATTTATTATATTTTCTTTATACTATAATGAAATTTCTTTGTGAACCATCTTTAGGAAACATTTAATATTGATGAGGCAGCAAAAAGTGTAGCACTAAAATCAATTGGGAAGAAATGGAGAGATTTCAAACGTGAATTAAAAAAGAAATATTTTGATGTATGCACCGAAGAAGAATAAAATCACATACCACCTCTTGAAGGTGAAGGTGTTTTTATTGCATAGTGGAGATCACTAATTACTTTATTAAAAAATTAAAATAATAAGGTATATATATATTAGAATGTTTATTTTTTCATAACTTTTTAGATTTACACATAGATTTACGATGATAATTTCGTACAGGATTTGTGTGCAAATAATAAGAGACGTCATTCTAAGCAAAAAAAAGTCCATACAACTGGGACTAAAAGCTTTCGACAAATTCGCTATGAGGAGGTATATATTCGATACATTTAGTAAATTTTAGCCTATTTATGTTTTATGGAAATTATGAGTTTTTTACTTAATTTTTGGCAAAAGAAAAGTGAAACGAGTATTGAACCATCTTGATTAGAGCTATTTGTGAAAACTCATAAATGTAAAGATGGTTCATGTGGAAATGAAGAGACAGAGAATGCTATGGTAAGTTAGTCATTTTCCTTTAGTACTTTTAATTAATTATGCCTACATAAAATTTAATTATTTAAATTCTCTATATATATGGCATATCATATTAAAGAACATTTATATAGATTATAGGCAAGTATGACTACCCTTATGTTGCAACCTAATTTTGATGACACACCATTTCCATCACCAAATGATGGATATTTTAAGGTAATGGGACGAGAGGGACCTAGTCGAATTCGTGGTTATGGTGCTGGCCCTACTCCCACTAGTTTGTGGGGGTCATCTAGTAATAGGAGGAGCTCCACAAGTGCTGAGTATAACACAATAAAGGATAAGATTGTAGAATTCGAGGAAGAGGCCACCCGATACCAAAATCAAGTCCAACAATTACAAGAAGAGTCATTGGAGAACAATGAAAGATTCCAACAATTAGAAGTAAGAATGGAACAAATGATGGAGTTTATGCAATCTTACATGGGACAGGCATACACATCCTACTTTTGTAATTGAAAATTTTATTTCCAACTTAGGTAATTAAAAATTTAATGCTTTATTTTAAGTTGAAACAATATGATAATTAAATTATTTTTTCTTATTATAGGGTGGCGACAATTGAGGTGGACTTCTAAATGGAAAAGTGATGACAAGTTGATATATATATATATATATATATATATATATATATATATATATATATATATATATATATATATATATATATATATATATATATATATATATATATATATATTTCACTTTAGTTGTTAAAATGTGTTACTTATTGTGTGTTGAGACAAGCAACAATAATTTTTCTTGGTTTAGCATTCTATATTGTTTGTCTATTTTATATCAATTAATTGGGGTAAATTTTATGTTTTATTTCAAATTATTTTTCCTCATTTGTTTCTCATGGATACGCAACTTTAACTATAAAATGGCACTGCCAATTTTTGGACATTTAAATATTTGTAAGCACTGCACTTTTTAACCAACTAGTGTATGTAGAATTCCGTGATAAAACTAAGCTATTTGAAGCTTAAAACTTAGTATGAAAGTCAGCAAGTACTTGCATATTCTAAGATATGTATGCTGTAGAATTTCATGATTTCTAAAGAGACTTTGCTCTTCCCCGCTCTCCAACCACGACCATCTTCACCATAAGCCTCTGATTTCATAGAATTCAAACACTTGAAGCGACTCCAGCAACAACAAGAGCTCTGTGGATCTTTTCAAAAAAGATTAGTATTTTTCTGTTCTATACTATGATTCATTATGCATTTAATGTTCGAATTTTTCCTGGGCAGAAGCAAAAGCATGATATTTACTTCGTCTTAATCAGAGCTAGAACTTGAAATTGTTTCAGATGAGCATCATCGGCTAGTTTCCATTATTATTGTAGTCCTCTAATTGATGTAGTATCCTCTTTGTTGGGATCATTGTTAGCTCTTTCTTGTAGGCGCCATCATGGACATTTTCCTTTTGTATATTGCATTGTGGCAATTTTTTTCTTTAGTTGCTTATATCAAATCTGTTTTATGCTCATAGTGTTGACTATGCCATTTTTAAATCTTATGATCTGCGTGCAGGGGAAGTATAAAGTCTACAATCTTTGTTCAGAGAGGCTCTATGATGCATCACTGTTTGAGGGGAAGGTGAAACTTCATTGCTTGCGTAATCCTTTTCCATTTATGGTTCTCCTCAGGTTTTCTTTGAGGTAGAAAAATGATAGTATATGGTTGAAATATGTGGAGATGTACTTGATCTTTTATGATGGCGTTGTTGAAAACTTGCCCTGCTAGTGTGGAATTTGTCAGAGATTTGTTTACTTTCCCTTGAAAATGAATGCTCTATTAACCAAATAAGCTTGAAGTGAGGGTTGCATTCATGAAGTTGCACAATGGCTCTTTTTATATATTTAGTACATAGTGTCTAAGATTGTTTCTTTGTAAGTCTAGGTGATGTCACTGCCTTATTTATATCTGAGGTGTCTGCTTTGCTCCAGGTAGCATGTTTCCCTTTCTTTGATCATAATTGCCCCCCAATTCAACTTATACTATCATTTTGTCAAAGTTCCTACTCATGGCTCAAGACAGACATTGAAAATGTTGTGGTCGTTCATTGCAAAGCTGGAATGGCTAGGACAGGGTTAATGATTTCAAGTCTTCTCCTCTATTTGAAAGTGAGATTCTAGTATTTTACCAAGAGAAATATTCTTTTCTAAGTTGTTGCTTGAGCTGTTTATCCACCTTCCTGCTGTCAATCTGTCACATATTTGCAACAATGTGCAATTCATTCCCACAGCAGAGGAGTTAATTGAATATTACAATCAGAAAAGATGTTTTCATGGAAAGGGACTTGTCCTTCCAAGTCAGATTGTCAGTCTCTGTCTTTCCCTAAGATAGTTTCCTTCCTGGGATTGTTTTATATCTCCTGACATGTTCATTTTTATTAATTTACTTTAGAGATATGTCAAATATTTTGAGTGCATAATAACACATTTCAATGGTGAGAATCAGCCGGGCCAGAGGTACTCTCTTTGTACTATCTGTTATTGATAATTATGCAACAAAGTGCTCTCCACATAGCTTTAGAAAACGTAATGATTTTAATACCGTGCAGATGCATGCTTAGGGGGTTTCGCCTTCATAGGTGCCCTTATTGGATCAGGCCTTCCATTATTGTTTCTAATCATGATGGTATGTTATTGTCTCATCGATTTGTAAGCAATTTTATTGGTCCATATGTGGTCCCACATGATAATTAATAAACAATAATAAGCTTATCTATCTTATTTATGATTGGCTCTTAATGCGAACGTTGTAACCGCTTGATGGAAGCGGTTACGTAAAGATAAAAGAAGAGATGGTCCTCTCTCTGCCCAACGCTGAAAAACCACGATGGTGATTGATCCATCTGTAGTGAAAATCGTCAGAACGAAAAGGCTAAGGGAGACAAACCTATCCTACGAAGATTTGTCAATTCGGAATGGAACCAAGTATGCTAGTTCTTTTGAAAATAAAGTAGATAGCAATAGAGAAATTAATTTGTACAATATTTGATTCATTCACGAAAAATTAATGCTTACAATTAGTATCAGAGCAGAGTTCCGAAATCTTAATGCAGAGAATGATTCCTAATTCGTAGCATGAAAAAGTTTATTTTTTTACGAATGTTATGCCATTTTGGATGATTTATAGTAGTATGTTGTGAATGAATTAATTGAAAATGAACGTACCCATTTTTCGTATTGATCCAGCGGTATGATTCTCGAAATTTGATGTGCAATGGTGCTCTAAGAACTGAGAACTGAAGTTTTGTTCTCTGGTTGCTGTGTCACTGTAATTTCTGTAAATCTGCCCAGTGAAGAAGACAACTGCTATGTGGACTTTCACATGAGATCTCAGCCATTTGTTTATTGGCTGTAGTGAAGTTGATGGGTTATGGTAATTTAAAACTATATGATAGACATGAAATGTGTTAATGCCCAAATGAGGGTTACTGTACCTATTATTGTACCCATTAAAATGGTCAACATGCCATAGCCTTATTTTTTTTTTACTATTAGTCTTATGCATATGAAATGTTCATATGTTCAAATAATTTATTTATTATTATAAATTTTGATACACATGTTTATAATTTGTTTCTTTTATGTGCAATTAATGATTTTATGCACTCAAACTTAAATATATAGATAAATAAATAAATGAAAGGGAATGTTCTTTATGTTTGATTTATTTATTATTAGTCTAATTTGCTTCCGCTTACGCATTAGGAAATGATTATAAATAAATTTATGTTCTAAATATTTACTTATTCACATATAAATATTCACTTATGAGTTATGATGTTATGCAAAATTATTCTAATGACTTAATTTTCTAATATTAAGATACAGTTAGATAGTCATCAAAGTGGCCCAACTGAAATGTAATTAGAAAATAAGCATATTAAGATATCCTAGCATAATGTCCCTAATGTTAGAGATAAAATAATTTAGCAAATTTTAATTCTTTGATTATTAAGATATCATGGTTGACCCAAAGGTGCACCACTTTTCTATTAATCATTGAATTGTGAAAGAATAATTTGAAAATGCTCTTTATTAGGTTGGAACGCTAACCCAAAGGTAGTGAACTGACTTAATGTGTGCACTTGGCTAATTATTCTTAAGGTGATAGGGAACACCATAATAGTTGAATAGCATAACATTAGATTATTCCCAAAGGTAGATCAAAGTTATGTTGTTCATTGTGTTTGTATTTTTCATGTGTTTTATTATGTCATATTCATAGCACTAATGTATTGAGCATTACTATTTAATTGCAGCATCGATTCCTATTTCTTTGTATTCACATGCTTCCTCCATTCTTATGCTTCATGGCCTTAATTTTTTAGACTGGAAAGAGCAAGTCCAGTTCAACCTTGGTGTATTGGACCTTGATGTAGCTCTTAGAACTAAAAAACATGCTGCACTTACTGAAACTAGCAGCACTGAAGATAAGGTATTATTTAATGCATGGGAAAGGTCCAACAGGTTAAGTCTTATGTTTATGCGAATGACAATTGCAAATAACATTAAGACTGCATTGCCTCCAACCGACAATGTCAAAGAATTTCTCAAAAAGGTTAAAGAACGTTTTAAGTCAGCAGATAAGTCCCTTGCAGGGACTCTTATGGCTAAGCTGACCACGATGAAGTATGATGGTTCTCGTGGTATGCATGAGCACATTCTAGAGATGACAAATTTGGCAGCACAACTTAAGTCGTTGAGAATGTCAGTGATGAGTTATTTCTTGTCCAGTTTGTTTTGAATTCCTTGCCACCTCAGTATGGGCCATTTCAAATTAATTACAATACCATGAAAGATAAATGGAATGTAAATGAATTGGCCAATATGCTTGTACAAGAGGAGTCAAGGCTTAAAACACTGGAACAAAACTCAATCCACATGGTTACTCAAGAGGCTAAAGGCAAACAAAGGAAATTCAAAAGCTCTAAAGGGAAGGCTCCTAAAGTGAATGATGTTGCCCATAAAGACAACAATCAACAGAAGGAAAGGGGCTTGAAGTGCTATTTTTGTAGAAAATTTGGCCACCTTCAGAAAGATTGCCAGAAAAGAAAGGAATGGTTCCAAAAGAAAGGTATTAATTCAATTTATGTTTTTGAATCTAACCTTTCTGAAGTTCCTTCTAATACTTGGTGGGTAGATTTAGGAGCTACCACTCATGTTTCCAACACTTTGCAGGGATTCCTTACGACCCAAACCACAAACCTAAAGGAAAACTTTCTGTTCATGGGAAATCGGGATAAAGTTCTCATTGAAGCCATTGGCACTTATATGCTATTCCTAGATTGTGGACATCACCTAGATTTATTTGAAACTCTTTATGCACCCTCAGTTTCTAGAAATCTAGTTTCATTATCGAGACTTGATGTTGATGGATACACATTTAAATTTGGCAATAAGTGTTTTAGCCTATTTAAGAATGCTTCATGTGTTGGTTCTGGTATTTTATGTGATGACTTATATAAATTTAATCTTGATGATTATTTTTCTGCTTCACTGCTTTCCCTGCATGCTTATGTTGGTTCTAAACATAGCTTTATTCATGAAAATTCCTCAAACTTGTGGCATAGAAGATTGGGACACATTTCCCGAGAATGAATAGAAAGATTAGTAAAGGATGAGATTCTTCATAATCTTGACTTTACTGATCTTGGTGTGTGTGTGGATTGTATTAAAGGAAAACAAACCAAACACACAAAGAAGGGTGCCACAAGGAATAAGGAGCCTCTTGAGATAGTCCATACAGATATTTGTGGGCCTTTTGATGTTCTATTTTTTGGTGGAGAAAAATATTTTATCACCTTTATAGATGATTTTTCACATTATGGTTATGTCTATTTGTTAAATAATAAATCTCAAGCAGTGAATACCCTTGAGGTATATACATTACTGAGGTTGAAAGACAATTAGACAGAAAGGTGAAAATCATAAGGTCTGATAGAGGTGGTGAATACTTTGGAAGATATGATGAAGTAGGACAACACCCAGGTCCATTTGCTAAACTTCTTGAAAGCAAAGGCATATGTGCTCAAAACACTATGCCTAGAACGCCTCAGCAGAATGGTGTGGCTGAAAGGCGAAATCGTACTCTTATGAATATGGTTAGAAGTATGATAAGTAATTCCACTTTACCCTCATCTATGTGGATGCATGCACTTAAAACTAGTGTTTATTTATTAAACAGGGTTCCTAGTAAGACAGTTCCAAAAACTCCTTTTGAGTTATGAACTGGAAGGAAACCCAATTTAAGACACCTACATGTTTGGGGTTGTCCAGCAGAAGTGAGAATTTATAATCCACACGAAAAGAAATTGGATTCAAGGACAATCAGTAGTTACTTTATAGGTTACCCTGAAAAATCCAAAGGGTACAGGTTTTACTGTCCTAATCATAGTACGAGAATTGTTGAAACTGGTAATGGAATGTTCTTGGAAAATTGTGAAATCAGTAGGAGTGTTACAACTCAAAATGTGGCAATTAAAGAAGTTAGGGTGCATGTCCCATTACCCATAACTTCTAAATAAATTGTTGTTCCTATGATTGATGTATGTCCTATCAATCAAGAACAACAATCTAATGAACCACAACTTGTTGGTCCTTCAATAGTTGAACAACATAATGGAATGGAACAACAAGATAATATTTTAACACTCCATAATGAGATTATCATCAATGAGCAAGTAATAGATGAACCACAAATATCCTTAAGAAGATCTGAAAGGATCAGAAAACCAGCTATTTCTAACGATTACATGGTTTATCTATAAGAATCTGATTATGATATTGGGACATCTAAAGATTCAGTTTTATTTTCACAAGTCATTGAAAGTGTTAATTCTGGAAAATAGATTGAAGCCATGAATGATGAGTTAAACTCAATGGCCCAAAATGAAGTCTGGGAACTCGTTGTATTGCCCAAAGGATACAAAAAAGTGGGTTGCAAATGGATCTTTAAGACCAAATGTGACTCAAAGGGTAATATAGAACGATATAAAGCAAGACTTGTGGCCAAAGGTTTTACTCAAAAAGAAGGCTTTGATTATAAAGAGACATTTTCTCCAGTATCTAAAAAGGACTCACTCAGAATTATCTTAGCATTGGTTGCTCATTATGATT
Organism: Saururus chinensis; assembly: GCA_035235625.1. Lineage (NCBI taxonomy): Eukaryota > Viridiplantae > Streptophyta > Magnoliopsida > Piperales > Saururaceae > Saururus > Saururus chinensis. The sequence continues at coordinate 28,363,665 of CP141144.1, forward strand.
TAGAGCTCCATCAAATGGATGTGAAAACAACTTTCTTGAATGGAAGTTTAGATGAAGAAGTCTATATGGACTAACCTGAAGGATTCTCCATTGAAGGTAAAGAGCATTTAGCTTGCAAACTTAAGAAATCAATTTATGGACTTAAGCAAGCTTCACGATAATGGTACCTTAAGTTTAATGATATCATTACTTCCATTGGATTCAAAGAAAACATCATTGATCAATGTATTTATCTAAAGGTCAGTGGGAGTAAGTTCATATTTTAGATTTTGTATGTTGATGATATATTAGTTGCAAGCAATGACCTTAGATTATTGTATAAAACCAAGAACTTTCTCTCTCAAAATTTTGAAATGAAAGATATGGGTGAGGCAAAATACGTGATTGGAATAGAAATATTTCGGGATAGTTCACGTGGATTGTTGGGTTTGTCTCAAAAAAGCCTATATAGAAAAGATTTTAGAGAGATTTGGAATGGAAAAGTGCTCATCAAGTCCAGTTCCCATTCAGAAAGGGGATAAACTAAATCTTATGCAATGTCCAAAGAATGAATGGGAAAGGAAAAGAATGGAGGGAATTCCTTATTTGTCTGCAGTTGGAAGTTTAATGTATGCACAAACCTGTACAAGGCCAGATATTAGTTTTTCCACTGGTATGCTAGGAAGATATCAAAAGGATCTAGGATTTGATTATTGGAAAGCTGCAAAGAAAGTCATGAGATACTTGCAAGGAACAAAAGATCATATACTCATATATAGAAGGTCTGAAAATCTTGACATTGGCTACTCAGATTCTGATTTTGCTGGATGTGTTGATGATAGAAAGTCCACATTTGGCTACTTATTCATGCTTGCTGGAGGAGCTATATCATTCTGATTTTGCTGGATGTGTTAATGATAGAAAGTCCACATTTGGCTACTTATTCATGCTTGCTGGAGGAGCTATATCATGAAAAAGTAGAAATGAATCTATCATAGCTTCATCCACTATGGAGGCTGAATTTGTGGCATGCTATGAAGCCACACTTCATGCTTTATGGTTGTGGACTTTATTTCAGGGCTTGGAATTATTGACACCATTCATGGACCGCTTAAAATTTATTATGATAACTCCACGGTAGTTATCTTCTCAAAGAATGACAAGTACTCTAAGGAGCAAAGCACATGGAATGAAAGTTTCTTACTGTTAAAGAAGAAGTGTAAAAACAAAAAGTGTTTATAAAGCAAATTAGTACTAACCTTATGCTTACAGATCCATTAACGAAAGGATTACCACCAAAGACCTTTATTGAACATGCCAATAGAATGGGTCTTGAAAATAATCCATGATTGTAAACATTTATTTTGTGATGGATTATGCTTTATTTATGATGATGATGCTCTATTACATTTTGATATCAATAAAGTGTTTCTAATTTTCCTATCTTAATTATTATGTGCATCGATGTGAATGAATACATATTTGTGACAGGATTAGTCTCTATTAGTAGAGATATTAAGTGGACTCTTATGATTTCCTCATTTGAACACTATATTGAGCAGATTTTTTTAATATTGTGATACATGGAAGGGACCATGTCATTTAAGGACATAAAACCACCATAACTCATATTATTGATTTGTTTAATGATAGTATTATGTAACCAATTTGAATAGATAATTATGTACACCTTATGTTGTCTTATTATATTATCATGATTAATTATCATTCGAACCAAGTGGGAGAATGTAAGCAATTTTATTGGTCCCACATGATAATTAATAAACAATAATAAGCTTATCTATCTTATTTACGATTGGCTCTTAATGTGAATGTTTTAACCGCTTGATGGAAGTAGTTACGTAAAGATAAAAGAGAAGATGGTCCTCTCTCTGCCCAACGCTGAAAAACCACGACGGTGATTGATCTATCTGTAGTGAAAATTGTTAGAAAGAAAGGGCTAAGGGAGAGAAACCTATCCTACGAAGATTCGTCGATTCGGAATGGAACCAAGTATGCTAGTTCTTTTGAAAATACAGTAGATAGCAATAGAGAAATTAATTTGTACAATATTTGATTCATTCATGAAAAATTAATGCTTACACGATTATCATTGTCTTTTTATTTACATTAGTAGTATTCTTTACTACTTGCAAAATTGCTGCTTTAATCGGTGTACTATGTTTCAGTATGTCCTGTGTCTTTTCTAGGCTACTTTTCAGTAATAACTAACTGTGCTAACATCGATCATTTTACTTCTATATAGCTTCTTAACTAACTTCTGCAACTGCTTATGCATGTATTTTCTTATTTTTCACAGGCGTTCTATTCTCAATAAAGCAGCACCCCAGGATAAAAGATATGATGATGGTATTACACCCCCTTACGTATTTTGCAATTTTTATATCTGATATGCGGCACTCAGTTCCATTGTCTTCCCATTTGAAAGATGATATGTATCTCAGGACAACTTTTTGTGATAACAGACTAGCAAATGGGTTGACATTTAAAATTTAGTCTAATATAATAATACAATTGTGCATACTTTCATGTCTGATTTTTTGAAAGAATTATAAAATCATCTCTTATGATATCTTTCCAGCCTGAAGATTTCTGGTTCTCTGCACCGAGAAAAGGGATTATGGTCTTTGCATTAGCAGGGGAACCTGGTCTGACGGAGTTGTCTGGGGATTTCAAAGTTCATTTCCATGATCGCCAAGGAGACTTTTACTGGTTCATTATTTTTCTCTCTCTCACACACACAAAGATTTGAATGCATTTTTTGGTTTCCAAGGAATTTTTTTGCGGGAGTCTTTATTATCATAGCATGAGACAAAATAAACTCAACTAGAAATTCTCTCATCACAGAATTTTCATTTAGTTGGCTGATACTGATATATCTGTGAAATTCTATTTTGAATGCGTGTGGTCCTTCATCTATTACAGCTTATGATAGCTATTTGCTACTATAAGGTACATTATACATCGAATTCTACTTTGTACTCTTCGACAACAACCGGAAGATGACAGGGACCACTATGGAAACAAAAGGCTCGAACTTGCTGGTCATTTGTTTGGGGGATTGTTTAGAAGGGCAAAAACTGTAATCGGACATGCTGGTCATTGAGAGATGCTTTATCGAATGCTGTTGTTCATCTTCACCTTGCTATTAAAGCTAGTCGACCTTGCTTTCTCTGTTATAAGTAGTGTGGATGATGGCAAAGATATTAACCTTCACCTTGCTATTAAAGCTAAAACTATTACAGGTGATCTAAGATACTCCCCTGTCTACTAGAAATTGGGGATTGCAAATGCGGCTGGTACCAGAGTTGGACTCTCCCAGTATTTCTTTTTTTCTTTTGGCCTTTTCTTGTCCTTCCACTTAGTCTCCTGTTCTTCCATATGCATCTGATTACTAGAACATACATGCATAGGAGTTTGGACTATGTTCTCTCAACTATTATGGAGAAGAAGAAAAAGATTACAGTGCTATATTTTCATGGCGCATGAGTTGAATTGTCTAACCTATATTTCTACTTTATCTCATTTAAGAAGGTTAAATTCTCTCATTGGGTGTGAATGCTACTTATTACTTAGACATGAGCTTTAATTTTCATTTTTGCTTATACTAATTCTATTAACAGGCTTGTAGATTGGTAATTCTATTCACATATTATTCTTTTTAAAGCAAAGAAAATAGTTTATATATTTTTTAATTTTAAAAAGCATTAGTGGCGCTTCTGTAAAGCGCCGCTATTGCTATATATTTTTAATTTTTTTTCTTTTTCTCAAATACTATTAGCGGCGCTTCAATAAAGCGCCATTGATAATCTATATTTATAATTTTTCATTTTTCATAAAACTATTTAGTGGCACTTTTTAAAAGTACCGCTAAATGAACTAAAAAATCACGCAGGTGTGGCACTTGTATAAAATGTCGCAAAAAATGCCGCTAATTCTTTTTTACCACACTTTTTCCCAGGGTGTTTCTAAAAGTGCCACTAATTATTGTAACGGCGCTTTATGGACTTTTAGCGGCATTTTATAAAACTCTGCTAATAATCAATTTTTTGGTAGTGAGAGTGAGGGTAGAGAGAGAGAGGATGAGAGAGAAAAAAAGAAGAGAGAGAAGAGAGGAGAGAGATAGATAGATTGAGAGACTGATAGAGAGAGAAACACGGTAGGGAGAGAGGAGAGAGATAGTGAAAGGAGAGAGAGTGTGAGATGAGGAGAGAGATATAGGGTAGAGAGAGGAGAAAGAGAAGCAAGAGGGGAGAGAAGAGGGAGGGAGAAGAGAGAAAAAGAGAGAGAAAGAGTGGAGAGAGGAGAGAGAGGATTTTTTTTAAAAAATAATAATATTTGTTTTATTTTTAAAAAAAACAATAATATTTGCCTTTCTTATTAGGAAGTGTTGCAAATAGGTTCACTATTTACAACGCTTCCTTATAAGTGTCGCAAATGAACACTAATAACAGCAAAAATTTTGCCTCTCCGATATAAACACTACCCCTGCATATTCTCCCCTGTGGCTACCGCCATCAGCTCTGCCCCCTCAAGTCGCCGCCACCTTCACCCCCCCTGCATATTCTCCCCTGTGCTACCGCCATCAGCTCTCTGCCCCCCCCAAGTCGCTGCCACCTTCACCCCCCCTCCAGATGGAAGAGGAGGGGATCGGGTCTCGTCCCCGAAATCACACCGGAGGTGGGATTTTATTTTATTTTTAATTTTTTCTATTAGAGAAGCTTTTAAAAGCATCAGTAATATTTTTTTTCTTTTTTCTTTTTAGCAGCACAAAAATTAGTGTAGCTAATATTTTTTATTTTTTATAATATTTTAATATTAGTGACATTTTATACAGCATCACTAATAATTTACTTTTTGTGACGTGTTATAAAGCGTTGCAAAAGAAATTGATGTTAGCGATGTAAAGATAAGTTTCGCTAATAGGGTACTATCAGCAACACTTTTTCATATATGTCGCTAATTAGCATTAGCGACTTGGAGTTTTTTTTATGTATTTAACGACGGTTATTAAGCGTCGCTAATGATATTAGCGATGCTTTGACAATAGTTTTTTTTTATAGTGAGAGGTAGAAATAATTAATATTAAATTTACTATTAAAAATTAATCAAGTTACAAAGCTATTTATTAATCTAAGTAACAAAAATTTTCTTAGAAAAATTGGAAAGAGACATATAAGAGGTGAAAAACAAAGAAAAACTTATTTTTTACTATTTGCTACAGTGCCGACAAACAGTAACTCGGGATGTTGTTCCATGAATTGGAATTGCTGCTTTAATAGCTAAATGTCCTGCTCTCTTACTTTCCTCTTTTCCTGCTGCCTTTTATATTTTGAAGCATGCTTTTATTTGGATGTGGCTGCACTCGTGGTTAGCTTTCTCTTCTTTTCTCTTTCATAAACCGTAAGGACAAAATTTCTTCAGAGGTGACCCTCGTTCTTTATTCCAAAACCAAACAAAGTCTGTCTAAGAGAAGGGGTCCGCAAGGAATTATTAGTAGAAAAAGAGAGAATTTTCCTGATTGTACAGGTGACCACCAAATGGAGTCTCCTAATTCAAAGAGGATAGGAAGTAAAGGATTAATGAAAGTCAATAATAATTGAAGGCTTATGTTGGACTAGGGTATGACCTTGGGCCCATTTCGGTCTAACGTTATTGTGGTTCGGGTGAGCCGGTACGGGCCACAGGGCCTAAGGGTAGTGGGGGGTAGTCGCGCTGACCCCGCATATGCTTTCGTTACACTAATTCGATTAGGACTTACCAACGTCACACACACACACTAGGCATGCAACTAGGTTGTGCATTAATACATTGTGCTGCCCATACATACAAATTATGTGCTGATGGTGGGACCCACATTTAGTGAGGGGTCGACCCTATCGCGGGCTTGGTTGTGTGCAGGGGGTCCAGGCCTCAGTGGGTTCTGAGAAATAGAGCCCACACCCGTTGTGTATGACCCTCAAGGTAAACTGGAAGAATTAGAGCATGAAAGCCCAATTAGAATAGCCCACATATAGGCCTTCTTAAAGGAGGAAATTAAGGGGTATTTAAGGGAGAACAAGAGAGGAGATTGCCCTAGAAGTTTGGGCCGCCCCTTCTTGTCTCCTCTCTCCCAATCTTGCCGCCCCCTCTCTCTCTTGTGGTGCGGCCTGGTCATTGCTTGGGAAAAGCTGCTGGCCGCCCCTCTCCTACACCTCTTTGGTGGGCTGATTGAAGGAGAAGACTCTCCTCCATTAGTGGGATGTGTTGGTGATTCATTGGGCTTGCATCCTTGCTGAGTTCTTCAATCTAAGAGCATTGGTTTGTAAGGGATCAACACATAAAGGTAATCCTTAATCCCTACGCTTGTTTCTTGTGATTTAAGAGTACGGGCTGATTGTTTCAAGGGAGTGCAAGGGGCTAGAATGCCCAAGGTGAGTATGTCATTGCCCCAATTTGTTTTCTTATATGCATGATCAATAATTGGATGATGATATATTGCTCATTGAGATTGATTATAAAGTTGTAATTTTGATTGGTGTGTCACCCCCTACCAACATTGCTTCTGCTGGTCTAACCACTCTACAGTGGTATCAGAGCCTCAGTTGGGGTCGTTGGTTGCTGATCTAATCAAAATTTATTTTCCATGTACCGGATCTAGGGTTTTGCATGCTAGACTTGGGAAATTGAGAAATTGATTAATCTATAAGTTCCAATCATAAGGCTTTTGATATAAAGTCGAAATTGAATGCAGATTGGACTGTATTGGATTATTAGCATGCTCAAAATTGTATGATTTTGAGTTCAATTGAGATTTTTATGTTTGGATGCATATAGGGGCAAAAAGGTTAATTCGGCCTTGGGATTTTGTGCTCAATTTATTCTCTAATCACATTCTGCCCAAACAGTCACTTTCTGATTAGAAAATGTTAATTAATTTATCTTGATTAGATTAAATTAATTGTGTGGATTAAAAGGGGTGTGAATTGACCGCTTTAGCCCTAGGGGCATTTTGGTCAATTCACGGTTGCTATGTGTGTGCTCCTATTTTTTTTGTCCTGCATTGTTTTTAATTATGTTGAATAATTATTGAAAAGTTGATGGGTACAAAGGTTTGGTGTGCCTTTAAGGGTGAAAAGACCAAAATAGCCCTAGGGCTACTTTGGTAATTTCTTACCAAAAATTTCCTAGACAAAAAATAAAAATTCTAAAAACCTCTAATATTGTTTATTTTCTGTTTAATTTGTAGAGTTGGGTATTTAGGGGATTCTAAAAATCATAAACATCTAAATAGCCTAACTTCCTTAAGGGGTAGTTAGGGTTAACTTTGGAAAGTGACCCAAACCCTAATTAAGGGGCACCTAAATTAAACAACTCATCATAATATACTAAATTGTCCCTTTACCTTATTATTAAATTAAGAGAGTCTAAGCAATTATTCCTTAAGAAGTTGTTAGTCTTCCATAGTATTAATTTCCTATTCTTTGCCTTTTTCCTTTATAGTTGCACAATGGCTTCCAAGATGGTCACATCAGAATTAGGAAACCCTAAAAAGCTAAATGTTGACAACTATCTGATGTGGAAGAGAAGGATATACCATATCCTAACTCTTTCTAATCTTACTCATGTCATTGAGTAGATCATTGAGTCATTGCCAAAGGGTTCTTCAGCTGCTCAGAAGAAAGCTTATGAAAAGCTGAGGGATGATGACAATAAGGCTAGGTCCACCATACTAACTTTTATAGAAACAAGGATAGAATGCTTTTTGAGAAGTATAAGACTGCCAATTAGATGCTGGAAATTGTTTCTATTAAGTATGAGGAGCATATAGAGGCTCATAAGAGGTTATGTACTCTAAGTACCAAAACTTCAGGATGAGGGAAGGAGATGATGTGAATGAGCACCTAAGTGTCATGTTCATCATTGTTGATGACCTGGAGACACTGGAGGACCCCATCTCTAAGGAACTATGTGAAGGCTTCAGGGGGTGCTGCTACTTCCAACCTGACGCAGAACTCTGTTGGAGGCAAGATGGGTGGACAGGGGCTTGGTCCCTCTAACAAGAGAGCTTTCAAGAAGAAGGGGAAGAAACCTCAAAATAAGGGCACTAGAAAAGGGAATGAAAAACACAAAGGTGTATTCTTTAAGTGTGGCGAAGTGGACCACTTCAAGGCTAATTGTCCCCAAAAAGATGACCAATGAAGCAACGATAACAAGGGCAAGAGCGAGGAGATTGTGTGTGTTGTCTCTGAGGTGATGATTGCTGACATCAAGGAGAAGACTTGGTGGCGGGACTCAAGACTCACTTCAGGGGATATAGGGGAGAGAAGATTAACCTGATGCCAAACCAGAACAAAGTCTTCTTGGGCAAACACATACCGCGAGGTGGAGGCTATGGGAAACTATATGATTCCTCTCAAGGAAGGATCTATATTAGTGCTCACTGATGTGCTCTTTGCTCCCTCCATCAGAGGAACCTAATTTTAATCCCTATTTTGACCAAGAAGGGGTTTGAAGTTAGGTTCAAGGGGAGCAAGGCCACTGTGGACAAGGGTGGGACTGTACTTTTTACTGCTTCTTTGGTAGATGGTTTATATTTCTTAGATGTAATAAACTCTTCTGAATCCAATGCAATAAGTGCTTCTGAGTATATTGTAATGTCTGTGGATGATGTCCTATTGTGACATATGCATTTGTGACACATTAATGTAGATAAACTACATACGATGTCGAACTCTCGGCTGTAACCCAAAGTATCCAATGACCTACGTGTGTGTGAGGATTGTTTATCGGGAAAGATGAGTAGGCAATCCTTCCAAAAGGGACAAAGGGCAAATGAACTTTTAGGGGTGGTTCATTCAGATATTTTGGGCCCCTGAATATTCAAACCCATAGAGGGTTGATTTACATCATCACATTTATAGATAACTATTAAAGATACGGGTACATGTATTTAATAGACATGAAATCTGAAGAATTAGATAAATTCAAAGAATTTAAAGCTGAGGTAGAGACTCAGTTAAGCAAGAAAGTTTAAATCCTGATGACTGACAGGGGTGGCGATAACACATCTGACCTGTTTAAAGACTATTGTACTGAATAGGGAATAGTTCATCAGTACACCCTATCGTACACTTTACAGCAAAATGGAGTGGTAGAAAGGCGTAACAGGATGCTCATGGACATGGCAAGGCCCATGTTCAATCACTCTAAGTTAGGAACAAACTTATGGGGTGAGGCTTTAGACACCGCTATGTACATCCTAAACCGTATACCCACAAAGGTAGTCCAACGGACACCTTATGAGTTATGGACGGGTCAACGTCTAAACTAACGACATCTTAGAGTGTGGGGGTCTAGGGCACATATTAAGGTGCCTGACTAGCACAGGTCAAAACTAGACCCCAAGACCACAAAGTGCAACTTTATTGGTTATTATAACCACTCTAAGGGGTACCATTTCGTGGTTCACCACACGGATGGGACAGTGGAGGTAATTGAGTCTAGAGACGCTTATTTCCTAGAGGAAGAATTAAACCCTAGAATACCTAATAAAAGAGTGGATTTGTTCGAGGTGGTTAAAGAGGCTGGTCCTAGCACTTCCCCAGAGGAAGTAATTAGATTAGGTCAAAACCAAATTGAATTGGAAACCAGGGCATTGAGGGAAAGAAGACCTTCAACCCGTTTAGGGACTTCTATACAATGCTAGGGGAAGACAACATCACGTTAAATGAACCCGTTCTAGATAACCCAATTACCCTTGAGCAAGCTTTAAGTCTTCTAGACGCTCAAGAATGACATAACGCTATTCAAGAAGAGATGTACTCTATCCTAAAGAACAAGGTCTGGGAGATAGTGGATCTACCTGAAGGGCGGAAGCCCATTGGGTGTAAATGGATCTTCAAAAGGAAGCTTAAGGCTGATGGGTCTATAGATAAGTACAAAGCGAGATTAGTAGCTAAGGGGTTTACACAGGTGTATGGGATGGACTTTAAATTGACATACTCACCGGTGTCAAGATTTGACTCCATTAGATGTATCCTAGCATGTGTTGCTTACTTTGATTTAGAGCTACACCAAATGGATGTAAAGACTGTCTTCTTAAATAGAATTTATAGGAGGAGATTTACATGGAACAATCCAAGTGTTTCATAGTTCCTAGAGAGGAACACAAGGTGTGCATGCTCATAAAATCATTGTATGGCCTTAAATAATCTCTAAGGCAATGATATTTCCCATTTCACAAAGTGATTAGTAAGTATGGGTTCATAGTAAATGAACACGATCACTGTGTTTATGCTCCCAGGATGGAGCTAGGTATATGTGATCATTTATAATTAAACCCTTTGCAAGTGTACAAGGTAATTGTACTAGGATAAGTATTTAAGGGTTGTCCAACCTCAGAGACGGGTGAATTATCACTAAATCTAAAGAGGAATTTACTGATTGAAAACTAAAACAAACTTAAACTTTAATTAAGTAAAGGAAAGAAATCAACTAGTTTTAAAATAAGAGATTAATATGATAGAATTTACTTAGGAAATCGAATCCACTATAAAACCATAACAATTCATTAACTTTTAACCTAAATTTAATGTGAATATGAACAAGTATTCTCAGCTACAAGCTAGAATTACTTCAGAAAGAATCATTAATTAAATCCCATGGCATGAACTATCTTCAACAATAGTACGAATCATCTACACTAAACTAGCTATAGGCATGACCCGTCTAATCTTAGTATAACTCATCCAAGTTATTAATTAATTGAATATTAAAACTATTGTATGACCATCTCATCTAAATCACAGAAATTAGAATCGATGCAAATATCAAAACCATATCAATCTATCATCTACAAGACAATAAATCAACATAGACTTGAATAAACATTAAAAGCACTTCCATTAAAAAGGAAATTTTTATTATATAATTGTCATCATTCACTACTGAGATCTAAATTAAAAAGAAAAGAAACTGAAACTTATCTATAGCTTCATCAACTCCTAAGTAAAATAAAAGTCTAGCCTTCCATTGTAGAAGAAAATACTTGAATCTCCATTAAAAGCTTTGAGTTATCTTCCATCTTCTTCTTCCTTTTTCTCTTCATAAAATCTATTGGACTCCTCTGGTTTCAAGCCAAATATGTCTTTTTTATAGGCATAAGATCCGTAGGAAGAAGTTGTATATAAAAGGATTAAAATTTGGGTAAAACTAGGAAACTGCACGTTATGCCGTTTGAACGCCCTACATGCCCATTTGAACGCTTGAACTGAGTTTTGCTTAAAAATCACGTTATCCCAATTGAACGGTAATTGACCCATCGTTCGAACGGATACAGTGTCTTTGCAATCTGGACAGTTTTTCTGGACAGTCCATATTCTGTTCATCAAGCTTTTCTTCATGTCCATATTAGTTTCCAACTTGTTTATAACTCCAAAAAGTTGTCCAAATCACTTTAAAGCATGTCAAGACTATTTTAAATTATTCCAAACATCGTCCAAGTACCTCGATAAGTACACTTTACCTACAAAACATAAAATATCATACTTTAGACATGTAGAAAGTAACTAAAATTCCAACTTGATTTAAATATATGTCTAAACTACTAATAACTACAAAATTATTAATAATTAAACTAAAATACTAATATCTATCTTAATCTAAATTAACTATAACTAACTCTAAATTAACCTAATCTATACTAGCAAATAAGGTAAAAAGGCATATAAAATAAATATATATTTCATACTTATTAATATGTTGTCACTATATGTAGATGACATACTCTTGATGGGGAATGATCTAAGTAAGATTGTCAATTTAAAAGAATGGCTCAAAACCTAGTTTGAGATAAAAAAACATAGGTGAGGCATCCTACATCCTCGGGATAAAAATTGACAGAGATATAAAAACTAGAAAGCTTACTATATCTCAAGAATCATACATTGAGAGCATTCTCAAACACTTTAATGTCATTGGTTGCAAAACCATTGAGTTCCCTATTTACATGGGTATAATGTTGTTTTAGAGTATGGCTCCTCAGGCTGAGGAAGACTGACCCTAGATGGAAGTCAATGCCATATGCACAGGCCATTGGTAAGAGATGAAGAGGGTATTTCGGTACCTTTTCGGGTTTAAGAGTTTAAAACTCACTTATCATGTGAAAAGTCTGTCATTGGTTAGATATAGTGATTCAGACTATGCTAGAAAAATTCGAATGATAGGAAATCCACTACTGGATTTATCTTCATGTTTGGAGGCGGGGCTATATCGTAGGCAAGTAAGAAACAGAAGAGTGTTTCTAAGTCTACAGTGGAAGATGAGTTTTATGCATGTAGTATTGCAGCTTCCCAGGCAGTATGGATAAAGGAGTTTCTAGCTACATTGGGGCTAGAAGGCTAGACTAATGTTCTTGTCCAGATTCATTGTGATAATTTGGCAAAAGTATCAATACTTAAGAATTGGGAGATTAGTGCTAGAGGTAAGCACATGAGGTGCATTACTATTACATCTTCGATATGCTACAAAGGGGAAAAGTGATTGTGAGTCATATTCCTATTTCTAAGATGGTGGTTGATCCGTTCACTAAGGCCTCGATGACGGATCTATTTTCTAAGCACAGTCATATCATTGGTCTTTGACAGGACTAGAGCAAGTCACTGTTGAACCATTTGAGCCCTTCATCCATAGTGGGGGATGTTGGACCAGGGTTTGGGCTTGGGCCCATTTTGGTCCAATGTTATTGCTATCCAGGTGAGCCAGTATAGGCCATAGGCAAAGGGTGCTGGGGATAGTCATGCCGACCCAACATATACCTTTATTACAATAATTCAATTGGGACCCGCTTACGTCACACACGCACACTATGCATGAGACTAGGTTGTACATTAATACGTTGTGGGGCCCAAACACGCAAATTATGTGTCATTGGTGGGACTTGTGGTTAGCGAGGGGTGGACCCTGTCACGGGCTTAGCTATGTGAAGGGGGTCAAGGCCTCCATGGGCTCTTAGAAACAGAGCCCGCCCCCATTGTGTATGACCCTCAAGGTAAACCGGAAGAATTAGAGCAGGAAATCCCAATTAGAATAGCCCACATATAGGCCCACTTAAAGGAGGAAAGTAAGGGTATTTAAGGGAGAGAAAGATAGGAGATTTCCCTTGAAGTTTGGGGCACCCACTCTTGTCTCCTCTCTCCCAGTTTTTCTGCCCCCCTCTCTCTCTTGTGGTGCGGCCTGCGCATTGCTTGGGAAAGGCTACTGGTCGCCCCTCTCCTACGCCTCTTTGGCTGGCTGATTGAAGTAGAAGATTCTCATCCATTAGTGGGATGTGTTGGTGATTCATTAGGTTTGCATCCTTGCTGAGTTCTTCAATCCAAGAGTATTGGTTTGTGAGGGATCAATACATAAAGGTAATCCTTAATCCTTACGCTTGTTTCTTGTGATTTAAGAGTACGGGCTGATTGTTTCAAGGGCGTGCAAGGGGCTGGAATGCCCAAGGTCAGTATGCTATTGCTCCAATTTGTTTTCTTATATGCATCATCAATGATTGGATGATGCTATATTGCTTGTTGAATTGAGTTCTTATGCATGTTCTTGTAGATTGATCATAAAGTTAGAATTTTGATTAGTGCGCCACCCCCTACCCACATTGCTTCCACTGGTCTGACCATTCTATAGCTCAGATGGGTAAGTTCCTCCTTCTAGTGTTTCATGCGCCATTAGCTTGCTCAATGCATTGCAGTTAGCATTTCTCTTTCTCCTATAGGCATACCATAACTGGATTTTAGATGAGCAATTGCTCTGAGTATATGATATGTAATGTTACAAAAGTCTAACCTATACTGCCCAATGTTCCAGCTCCGGTTCATGCTTGCCCATGTTGTTCCTCTAGTTCGTTCTTTGACAGGTTAAAAAATGAGGGGCTACAAGTAGATACTCGACTGATTTTGTTCTGTAACTAGCTTTCATAACCAGGAGTAAAAGCTTCCTATATGAAAAAGTCATTGGGCCTGATGGGGCAGTACTTGAATTTCAGGGCTTGCAGAAACCGAGATTGAACAAATAAAGAATTAAGAAAGATGGTCGATCATTTTTTTTTTTTTTTGCCACACAAACAACTTAACTAACACTTAATAGCTCGAGAGTACAATCAAACAGAAGAGTCAAGAGAAAGACTTTTTACAGATGAAAGGCGGTGGCTTATGGAACCAATAACAAGAATACAGGTCAAGAGCATAATTAGCAAAAAGAAGGAAAAGGAAGAAATTATCAAAATATCGGAAAAATGTCATTAGGCCTCATGCATTTTTACATAAAGTACATAGGAAATCAGTCTCCAATGTACCGCAGCTTAGTCTCAGCAGTACAGCTAGCAAATTATCTTGTTTTAACTGAGAGTCAGATGTTCACCTCCACAGCTGCGACCCAGCCATGCTTGCACAGAGAAGACAAAAAATTTCTGCAGGAGTAACGAGTGTCAGGAAACTTTAAAAATAACTTGTTGAAAATGATAGCATCTAATAATATTCCATGTAAAGGCTCCATAACATTGGAGACGACTCTGATTTTATTTTTGAAATGTTTTCTGGCGATCTTTGGTGATTAGGGCTTGCTCAATTTGTCACTGCCGCCAGCCCTCTTGGGTGGCAGCCGGCTGGCTGATGGCCACCCTCTCTGGCGGGCTATTTAAGAGGACATTCCCTCATTCAGATCTGTTCTCTCTGTGCATTACTGCTCTTATACATGGCGGGTGTAACTGTTACTTCATCTTCACGGAAAAGCCTCTTCCAATCTCACTCAACCAGATCAGATTAGTCTTTGCCGGATTATCCTAAGGCCCATAATTCTCTCGAAATTGAACTTGTCGAGGAAGAGGTGGAAGTGGAAAGGCTCTATAAGGGGGCCTTATTATGAGGGACTCAAAGGCATATGTGGAACGGACGTAGGAAACCGGGGCTTACGAGTAGGCCCTTTGATATTATTTCTTTATCTGATGGATTTTTTATATTTAAATTCAAAATTGAAGAGGACTATGGCAAGGTTCTTGGTTCATTATGGTCTTTTGCTAGCCATCCTTTGATCCTCAAGCAATGATCTACGAATACCAAGCCAGTGTGTGATTTCCTTGCTTTCATCCCTGTTTGGATTCGATTCCCTAATCTTCCTATTTAATATTGGAGTGCTGAGAATTTAGGTCATATTGCGAGTTCATTGGGGCTCCTCTCTACATGGATCAACTTACTAAGCACACAAAGAGGCTCTCGTATGCACGTATTGTGTTGAAAGATGGCATTGGTTTCTCTCAAGAAATCACATATGAATGGAAGCTAAGCTTACGCAAAAAATGTAAGTGCTTTGATTATTCAACTAAGTTTTGTACTGCATCCCAATAAACAAATCAAACATCCCCGTAAATTTTGCCTGAAGGTTCTTTTCCTACATTTGAGGGTCCTCAAAGCTGTCAATCTATCTCTCCTCATTAAGTCTCCCAAAGTCAAGGTCATTCTGCTAATTGTGTCCCTAGCATACATATTTTACAGGCGTAGGTACCTCAGCCCCCTACTCAGGATATTCCCAGTGATGAAAATAATCAAATTCTTTCTAGAGGCATTGTTCTATTTGAAGACATTCAATCCAAGAATTACCATAACATATAGAACTATTAGCGACACTTAAAAAGTATTGCTAAAATGCGTCTCCCAAACTCAAGTTGCTATTGCCTATTAGTGAAGCTTAACACAAAGCGTCACTAATAGTGTCACATTAGTGACGCTTATTTATGTATCGCTAATAATTTTTCTTTAGCGACGCATAGAAAAACGTCACTAATAATAAATTATTAGCAACGTATAATTATAAGTGTCGCTAACAAATAATTATTAGCGACGTTATCTTATACGTAGCTAATACAAAAAATAATTTTAAAAAAAATAAAATAACTTATTACCGACACATAATTATAAATGTCGCTAATAAGTCCTTATTAGCGACACTTTTTTAAGTGCAGCTAATATAAAAAAGGTTTTAAAAAAATAAAAATTGCTTATTTAAAGCGCCACTAATAATAAAACATATAAAAAATATTTTGTGTATTAGTGACGCTTTTCAAATCGTCGCTAATACATTAAAAAAATAAAAAATAAATAAAAAATGCATTAGCGACGCTTTTATAGGCATTGGTAAACACACAATTTTTTTAATATAAAAATTGCCAATTGTGGGCCCCACTGAGGAAGGGAGAGGGAACCAAAATCCGCCCCCACCCCCTCCTCCCTCCTGCTCCCCCTTCTCTCCCTGGCTCCGCCCCCCTCCTTTCCCCCTCCTTTGGGGGAAGGAGGACGGTGGGGAGCCAAAAACTGGCCCCCCACCCCCTCCTCCCTCCCGCTCCCCCCTCTCTCCCTAGCTCCGCCCCCCTCCTCTAAAACTGGCCCCCCACCATCGTGCCCTATTCGCTAGATGGTGCCCTATTATTGAACTGATGTGTTCGATAGTCTGCAAGGAGATCGCACGCCAACTAATCACTGGCAACGAGACAGATTGTTGTTTTCTTTGTATTTTTAAAGTTCTGTAATGATTAGTTTTTTTTATGTAATAAATTAATAACAGTTATATCTTTCTTCCCATTGAAAGTTGTCTTCCCTGTACATTGAGAGTAATAATGTGATAATTTTCTAGTTACTAACATGCTATCAATATTGGTCATACATTCAAACACACGATGGCTCAAAGGTAATATTATGTTTTGATAATTGTTGATGCGTGTATGATTTAACACGATATGGTTGTATATCATGTTACTGACCACACAAGAAAGTGGCCCTTGACGTAGATAGGAATGAAACCACTCTCTGTGTTAACATTCAGACCTCTCAACAATATGCCAGAGAGTTTGCCCTCCTTCTCCACTAGCCCTTTCACCGTGCCAACGTTAAAGTAGTGTTGAATAGCGTACTTTCCAAAAAAATAGTTGAGGTACCTATCTGTATTTCTCAAATTTTGTTCATCAAGAAGTTGGAAGAAGACGTCGATGACCTACAAAAAACCATACGTGTTAATAATGACACGATAGTCGACCGATCGTGACATCATTTACACGATAAGCGGTTATATCGAATTTACGATAACACGACGCATTCACATGTCGTGTATGAATTAACACTCTAGTTTTACTTCAGCAATTACAATTGAAACTTAGCATATAAGGAAAACAATGATATGATCCTAGTCATGTAATCAATAAAATGACAATTAAATGTAATTTGCATCAATTATTCAATCATTTGATTGATAACATCATAGATGTTAAAATGTATGAGAAATGAAATGATATTACCTCATTCATTATGCACTCCTTTAATACAGGTAGGCAGTCGATGTAGAGTAGCGTTTCGATGGGCCATAACTTGTATGGGCTCGATAGAAATTCGGTGATAATTTCCTTATCTACCTCCTTCTGAACCTCCATGTAGAACACCAACTCTGTGTCAAAATAGTCATTTGGCCGCAGACTACGCTCCTCCTTATTCGTCTTAGTCGCAGTATCATCTTCTGCATCTACAACATTATGGATGCTCTCCATTACTTCCGCATCTATTGGAGGAGTATCCGATAAAATGCCTTCACTGGAAACTGCGATTGAGGCTAATGGTTCCGGGATGGGAGACTTTAGATGTGCCAAACGGATAATGCTTGGGCTAGGGTCTAAGGACTCTCATTTTGAACCGGTTTATTTTAGTGTGAATTATCGATTAATATGTGGTTTACGCGTTTTCTGATCTAAATTCTGAGGTTTTCAAAAATAAATGGGATTTCTAAATATTTTAAGCAAAACTAACTATACATTTATGAGTTTTAAGTAGTTTTTATTCAATTCTAAATTTTTGGGATTTTTCTAATTTTTCACTAATTTTCCAAAAAATTAGGGTTTGGCGGGACCCCTGTGGGCCCCACCGACGAAATTAGGATTTTTGGACCAAAATACCTCAAACATCAACTTAAGCTTATAAAAAAAATTTTAGACTTTTCTCAGATTTAATTAGTGCTCAAATTTGTAAAATACTCATTGTTAGCCCAAAATTCTATTTACACCCCATTAATTCATTAAGTGTACCCCAAGCCCTACTATAAAAGGAAAAGGGCTGAACCATTTTTATTTTGAGAATAGGCTAGGAGGAGGTGATTAAGGCCTAGTTCTCCAATTAGGCCCGGATTTGAGTTGATTAAGGTATGTTCTTCCTTAATTCAGCTTAAACCCTAGATCTTCTGCTAATCCGTTCTTAATCCAACATTTCCCCTTTGATTTGATTTGATTTTAAGCATCAAAGTCACTGATTTACTCCCTTACTTCAAACCCTACTTATCAAAATTCATTTTTTATGCTTAACAAACTATAGATCTAAGATTCTTCAAGGTTTTCAATGTTAAACCGATTTTTAATGGAGTTTAACTTAGATACTATGTTTTTGGAAGGTTTCCAAGAAGGGTGAAGGTTAAATCCGAATCTAAACAAGTGACAAGGTAATGGGTCTTCAAATCTCTATTTTCTATGATAAAATCTCGATTTTTATGGTTTATTTGGAATGGGTTTGCTTGATTTAGTGCTTTAATGGTGGGATTAGTAAATGTTAATTTCTTGTTTCGATTTCTTAGGGTTTTATTTTAGAATGGTTTAGATTAGTGTTCTGGAAGGTTTGATGAGTTTTTGATAATGTTTGGTACCATTGATGATGATTTAAAGGTGTTTTCATGGTGTTTCGGTTTTGAAATTCAAAATGAAGAAGAAGGTCAAAACTGCTGTGATGGCATTAGAATGGCCCTGCAGGGCGTTCGAATAGCTACACGACAGTTTTTGCTATTTTTGAAATTTATGCACATTTCAATGTTTTACTCCGTTTGATGATTCTAATGGTTATGAGAGGTATTATATGATGATATTAGGCTACTGGAGGTGTAGAATTGATGATGAAAAATTATTGAATGTGTTTAAGTATAGTCTTGTGGCATCATTTTATGTTGATAATTATACATGTTGATGTTGAAGTACCTTAAATTTGTGAATGTTGGTATTCTTATGAATAGAATATGTTTTCAACAGGAATATAATGTGGAAAAATGGTGAGATGTGTTCTCTCATAATGAGGATGGTTTATGGGTAATGGATGTGATCGTGTTGTAGCTTAATGAATGAAAGAATCATGATTGTGGGAGTGAATGTTCGATTTCACATGGATGGATTTAATCCTTATGGTGGATTTTATTTTGATTTCAATTAAGAATTATTGTTTTGAATGTGTTCAAGCATGTGTAAATTGTCTTATGAGTTTATGTCAAGCATTAGGCATGTGCTTAGATATACATGAACACACACACGTATGGGGAATTTACTATGACATTGTAGTTAATTATGCCTTGATTATGATGCATGAGGGGACTGATTGGGAGCACGTTCCATGTGTTGGAACCCATGTAGGTCTTGCTTACAGATGTATCATGTTATCATGCATCATGGATCGGTGTTCATGGATGAAGTTTTACCAATGTTGAACCGGAATTAATCGATTGTGTGCAATGCTTGAGATTGCATGTCAAATTAATCACTCGGTGAATTAATCGAAACTTGGTTGGTCTGAAAGGACATGTTTTCGATTTAAGTTTCTATGTGGAACGTGTATACTCCCTGGGTTGAGTCTAGAGAAATGAAATTATGTGGGGACAAGTTGTGTACTTGTCTTGCGGATTTGACATTATTATTATGAGTGTTATCTAGACCTTAAGAATCCAGTGTGGTATGTCATGTGCACCCGCTACCACGTGTTCTAGGGTTCCCTATTTGGGAATTCGAGCTCTCCCCTCTGCAGGAGAAGTCCCTGGGCGAAACCCCTGCTCTAGATTCTCTGTGTGAGAATGGGACATCTTTGGCCAAGATCGTCTAGGGCGAGCAACTTTAGGGATTGACAACCCCGACTCTTACATTTCTTCTGTGGAAATTTGACCGTGTCTTGCCCTTGTGGCCTTGACCATGTCCTGCCTGTGTGGCAATGCTTGTGTTTACTCCTTGATGGAGGCATTCACCATTTGTATTGATGCATGTCTATTATGAATGCTATGCATGATTGTGTATCATGTGTTTGACACGTTTGTCATGCAAGGTGAATGAATTTGATGTGATATGAATACATGATCAGAAATGGTGTGCTTGAGACACTATTATGTACGTTTATGTGATATGAATGCATGATCAGAAATGGTGTGTTTGAGACACTATTATGTAGGTTTATGTTATATGAATGCATGATTAGAAATGGTGTGTTTGAGACTCTATTATGTAGGTTTATGTGATATGAATGCATGATTAGAAATGGTGTGTTTGAGACTCTATTATGCAGGTTTATGTGATATGAATGCAAGATCATGAATGATGTGTTTAAGACACTATTATACAGGTTTATATGATATGAATGCATTGTGTTTGAGACACTATTATGCAGGTTTATGTGGTATGAATGCATGATCAGAAATAGTGTGTTTGAGACACTATTATGCAGGTTTATGTGATATGAATGCATAATCATGAATAATGTGATTAAGACACTATTATGCAGGTTTATGTGATATGAATGTAAGATCAAAAAGTGGTATAGAATGTGAATCTTAGATTTGATTTGCTTCATTGCCATGCCGTTGTGTTTTTCTGGTGATTTTAGTTATATTCATAACTATTATTGAGTCTTTATACTCACCCCGTTTTATTGTTTTGTTTTGGGGCTGCGTGGCGTGACACACAAACGAACAAGATCCTTTATATGAGGAAAGGTCGGAGAGAGCTTGGGAGTAGTCGTGGAGGCTCCTAGTTTTGCATGTCTCTTTGTTTATCTTATTTTGATGTTAGAACCTTGTGGATCCTTGTCTTAGATTTGTGAGATACTATGTTTTTAGTTTCTTTGAGACTTGTTTTGGAGCCAAGTGTGTGGCAATGGATTATTAGTATGTGGGTTTGAGATTATGGTTTAACTTTTTGGTTCTACCTATTTACTCGTGCTCAAAGTAGTGCATAGACTCCGTAAATTAGATTGCCCATAGTTGGGGCACAAGTCTTCCGCTATTTTCCTCAATCGTTTCAATTCGTTAACCCCATGCATTTGTCTGGCCCTTGGATCAGGTTTGGCTCGGGTCGGGTAGTGCCGGGGTGTGACACAGGGATCGATGCCAGAGGTACTTCCTCACTAGGCTTTCTAGGCTAGGCAATGTGTCCAAACTTTGCTAATTTCTCATCAATGTAGTTGCTCAAACGCTTTGGATTCTTTGAGCCCTAGGCTGAGACTTTCTTTACTGGCTCCTCACCTTCAGCAAATTGTTCAATTGTGGTATACCTCGACTTCTATGGCACAGGGAGGTAAGAAGGGAACAACTTTCCGCTTCAATCTGAGTTTTATTGCTTGTTTTGAGACTGCTCCTTCATTTGCTTTTTGGAGTGCTTCTGGTCCCTCTAAGGGTTGTTCCAAAATCTCCAGTTGTTCTACCAGTCCCTCACAGGGTTGTTTCGGCCCTTCACGGACTTGAGCCATGACCTCCCGGGAAAGGTCCGGTTCTTCTACCTCTCGGGGTCGTTCTTCCACCTCCTATGGTGGTTCCACGACATCCCGTGGTTGTTCCATGTCTGTATTTATTTTTGTCAAAAATCCAGTTATTACGGTAATTTGCAACTTCGAACAAATCTTCTTCTTCTATTTGGTGGCAGCTTGCGGTTGCTATTTCTCTGTATTTAAGAAGTAAGCCATCGGGTTAGTAAACACACAATATGCACACTAGTCATCTTTTACCAAACACAATGAAAGTGCTTATTGTATTGTTGGAAAAACGAAAAGAGGACTAATCGTGCTCACTATGGTTGGCGAGCTTCTCTGGATTTTTAAGCTCTTGTCTTTAAATGAACCAATGGCGATCCTTCGGTTCTTGGAGGAGGGGTTGATGC
The DNA here is from genome assembly GCA_035235625.1 of Saururus chinensis. Lineage (NCBI taxonomy): Eukaryota > Viridiplantae > Streptophyta > Magnoliopsida > Piperales > Saururaceae > Saururus > Saururus chinensis. Next base: position 28,385,617 of record CP141144.1, read on the forward strand.
TTGGGCGACCTCCAGCTGAGTGGGTTCAGGTAGCCATTTTGTCTCTGGTTCCTTAGGGGGTTGCATTTGTTCTATGAGGCTAGTTGCCACCTCAAGATTGTTTTTAACACGCTGGAGTGCAGCTTCAACTCGCTTTGTGTTCCATCCTTGCTCACTGTAGAGCACAACCTTCTCTAAAACTACTTCACATATTCCGTCATGACTTCAACTGGCATGACGAATGATTCAATGACATCATGGCCGGAATGTACATGCCCCGGCCTCTCACCATGGAGGGTGTGGCTGGGTCTCATTGGCCGAAAAGTTAGCGTACCCACCTTCTTAGCTTTCGGGGTTGCCCTTTGGACATCCATCAAGTGCGCCTCTTCGGGAATTGGTGTAATGTGCATAACAATTTGGTAGTCTGGCTTCAGCCTCATGAAAGACATCCTTGTACCACTTCCTCATCCGGTGATGAGCTAGAATCTTCTTCCTCCCCTTTTCGTTGGCTAGGTCAAGTTTATCGGTCTTCTCCATGTCGCTCAAAAGTTGGGTAAATCCGAGCCACCTCTTGCACCTCGGGCTGCATGGAGGACCACTGGGAGTTCATATGGACATATGCTCATAAAACCATACATGGCAGATAATACAAAAAAATATAGTCATTAGTATAAATGGGTCAATATCTTCTCTATAACAAGTTAGGCGTGTTACTGAGAACACGCTTTCAACCACATCGTGTTTCCAGTAACATGATACATTACAATCGTCTAATGTCCTATCCACGATATTATAATTAGTCGTGTTACAGAGAACACGATATGTCTACGTGAATGTTATATGTTGTATGTTTGATAACACGATGTAGTTCGTATCGTGTGACGGATACTATGATATTCATATGCCCGTAAACATATCGTTTCGTTAGAGATACGATATTAAAATTTGTGTGTATAACACATACGATCATTACCTGGAGCACTAATGAAGCCCCAACGAGAATTTCGGCCATGGCGGAACGCTCATCCTGTCTACTCATGATGTTCCGGTGGGCTGCCGATATGCCTCTCATCGGCATATCATGTACAACGCCTGACCAATTGTAGCTCTCCATGACCGACGTGTCATCTAAGTAACCACACAGAGCTGGGGATACGGCTCTATTGTTTGTGTAAATAATACGAGGACACCCATGTGCATGATAGCCAACCGTACTAAGTCCTCGTGTAAAACAATCCTTGTTTAGTCAGCCACTTCTTTCAACATTTCTTCAAGACCTACCTTCTCCGACTGCTTCCCTTGGAAGAACTTCTTGTAGAATTGCCTTTTGCCTTGGGTAGCCTTCCCCTCACTACTTTCCAATTTACATGGGTTCCCTTTTCCACTCAAACCCATGATCATAGCTACTTCAGCCACAGTAAGGGGTAGTCTTTTGCCCCTTATGTTGAAGAGCTCCAGTGAGTCATCCCAACAATCACCAATGAGTACATCCAACAACGGCCTAGAGATGATGATGGGCTCACAATCATATACTTGGTAGAACTTAGTCATCCTAGACGTGAATCTACAAGGTCTTTTGATAGACGCAGTCTTGCTGGGAAACTATTCGTTCCCAGACCTAGTCTTCTCCCGTAGATTCTCTTTTTCTTCTCTTCTGCAACCTTCACTGACTCCGTCATTTGATGTAATACTCTAACTTTATGTCTGCAAAATTGGATAAATATATGTCAATCAACAATAGGTTGTGACCATAATCAATAGCCGTGTTGATTCACATTATATAGCTAACTTGTATTTATACGATAAGTATATTTATCGTGTGCTCAAACATACGCTATGAAAAAGTCGCATATACGATATCATAATGGTTGAACATCGTGTTTCCAACGTCTTATTAAGCACACGATATATGACTCATCATCTTTCTGACCCAACGATAGTCTAATTCGACTGCCTATGCCGTGTGCTCTAATACATGCTAAATAAAAAATCGTGTATACAAATATCTAAAATGGCGGTTCTCCGAACCGGATTAACCACTTGTTCGGCCACTACTTTTATACAAAGTTTACTCATTTACCCAGATCGCCACAAACCTGAACCTGTGCTATAAAGAGAACCACCTTTGGAGATTCAAAGATGGTTTTCAAGAATTAAAATGAATACTAGGAGGTTCGGGCTAGGCATACAGTTTCAAAATTAAACTTCGCAAACTCGTTCCAAAACTCGTTCTTCGCAAACTCGTTCCAGAACAAAAAAACCCTAATCTTCCATGTCTGGTCGGATAGGTCATAAAATCTTCTCCCACGCCGTGTGAACGGTGCTGAACGCGAGTACTTTGCAATTGGAACGGAGTTTTGAATCGGATTGGGGTTTTCAATTAGAGGAATCGCCGACGTCTGAAGTCGTATGCTAATGAATGCGACTTTATGAAGGTTTTACATGATATAAAACCCTACCTCCGATGAGGGGTATTTTATTCCCAAATTTACCTTAAATCGTGTTATTACAGGTTTTATGACATTTTTTTTTAAAATCTAGAGAATATGAAATATTTTATTCTTCAACCAGACAATATGAAAAAAACTCATATCACTGATAGTAAGAGGATAATAAAATGTAAGGAGAATGATCAAAATGACATTTTTTTTGTCAAAAGAGTGCCACGGCAGATTTTTCTTAGCCCATCGAGGGCATTTTTGGACAAGACAAACATACCCTTCATTGTGATCAAATTCTTAAAATGATGGAATCGGGGAGGCAGCCATTAAGGGCACATTTGAGAGGTATTAGGGGGAAAAGCAATTTTTCCTCCAACATGCCTCCTAAACAGCCCTAAAAACCTAATATTTGTCTGCTTTGGCAATGTTGGCCACAATAGGGCATCCCACGACTAGAGTCAGCCACATACGACCTGTCCAGCGGCCTGGCCAATTGCCGCCACCCTTTTTAAAATAAGCACAAAACCTAAGATAGAAGAAGAGCGAGCTCTAGGGGTCGTGTCATTTCCATCTGGGGCCATTTTTTTTAAAGATATTTTTGGAACAGGGCTCGGACTTACCTCTGGCTCTCCAAGGCCTGTTCGGGCCGGGAGCTAAGGTCAATTCCCAGCCTCGTCACAATCCTACCACTTACTAAAAACAGGAAAGAAAAGGCAAAAGTAACAACGGAGAAACAGCTATGGGAAAGGCTAGAGAAGACTCAAACTTCAAGAAAATCTTAAGACAAGGTACTAGACAGAAAATTTGACGGAAACACAAATAAGCCAAAATGGAAGCAACCCACATCGAATTCCCGCATTGTTAACCAATGCATCGATCCTACGAAAGGCAGCCCGAGCAATTTGCACAGAGTCATCAATGGCGGCCCCCGTCTGTGGTCACGTCAAGCGCCACGGATGCGGTCCTGCCCAGGAGAAGTTTCGACCCAGACGATGACGACGACGACGAAGAAGAAGAATCACGCATACGATCAATTTCCTCTCGTAGAGACTTGAGGCGGTCGGTCGTCCGAGCCGCGGCGACGACCCTGCAACCGGCCTTGGCGAGATCCAAGCAGAGTTCTCGCCCAATACCGGAAGAAGCTACGGTCACCATCACAACCTTCCTCTCTAGCCTCTTCCACGGTCGTTGCATGCGACCACCATCCCCATGACTGCGCCTTCTCTCTGTCTGTGTCTTTGTTTCGGGGGACAGGAAATGCGACGAAATTTGAATGTGAAGTTTGCTAAGAAGATGATGATTGATGCGAGGAAAGGCAGCAGTGTCTATAGATACTAGATAGATAAGCAATTCGTCACCCCATGTTTTTGCCAGCCCGCCCCGCTAGCTTATATACATCCACAGACAATGCTTAAGAGCGATGGGCCTTACGTGAAAACTATATTGAGTACTACTGTATAAGTGGAATTCTTGTTGGTTAACACAGACCGAGTTGGTGCTGCACAGCTATTTACACAAGAGACGTAGACAATTGTGTATAGCTAGTTCTTTTGATCTACCCTGTCACATTAGATAAGGTTACATTACGGCTTTGGCAAAAATTTCCATATCGAGCATAGATTTATTTTTACAATGAAAATATCTAATATAGTTGGCTCGGCTCAAAATTTGTACTTATTTGATCTTGGACGTGATTCACGTCCAAGTCCGAGCCTAAGCGACGATTAATTTACTACATCTCTCATGCTAATTGTCACTTAATAGTTTATTTGTACTTTTGGTGTGTTCCTTAAGCCGAACTAGCTTTTCGACAAAAAGAAACAACTCGTTAATATACACAACTCAGCTGCGACCACAAGTTTTAAGATGTGAAATTGACGTAGAAGGTTCCTAATATATGAAATTGGTAAGAGCTTTCCCAATCCACTTCTTCAGCTGCGACCACAAATTTTAATATGATGCGAAATTGACTTATAAGTTTTCTAATATGAAATTTGTAAGAGCTTTCCCACTTGACTTCTTCTTAGTTCTCATAGCGTTGAAGAGGGGCTCTTTGCACACGTACGATGAGTGACGAACACCCTGGGAAGGGACACGATTCATATGACCCACCCTCTTTTCACTTTCCTTCAATTTTATCCTTTGATTACTCATCTCTTAAGTGTTAAAAATGTTGGACAAGGGTATAGGTTCATGCCTATTTTAGTCCATGTTGTTGGTTGTTCGGGTGAGTTGGTATGGGCCACAAGGTCCAAGGTTAGTGGAGGTGGTCACACCGACCCTACATGAGCCATTTTGACATGAATTCTAATAGGACCCGCATTCTTTACACACACAGACTAAGCATGTGACTAGGGTGTACATTAACACGTTGTAGGGCCAGATGCACGAATTCGGTGTCGATGGTCAGACCCATAGTTAGCGAGGGGTTGACCCTGTCGTAGGCTTGGCTGAGTGCAGGGGGTCCAAGCCCTTGCGGGCTCTAAGGAGCAGAGCCCACTCCCCTTATATCAAACCCTCTAATTAGAAATAAAAAATTCATCAAGAGATCCAACTAATAAAGCCCGTGTAAGAAGCCCAATTAAGAGAAGAAGGGTGGGGTATAAAAGGGAAAGTGGAGGAGAGGAGGAGCCCTAAGTTGTGTGTGTTGCCCCACTCTCCCCTCCTCTCTCCCAATCTGCCCCCTTCTCCTCCCTTGGTTTGGCTCCCTCTTGTGTTTGTGAGAGGAAAATCTGTTGGCCGCCCCTCTCTTTCTCCTCTCTTCCTCTCTTGGACGTGGTGCTTGAGGGAGATCACTCTCCTTGCTGATTCATGGCTTCAAGGACAAGGCATGGATCACCCCCTTTGCTATGATTTTCATCTAAGAAGAAGGTTCAAGAGGGATCTACACATAAGAGGTGAAAACCCCTTCCTTTGATTAATTAGTTGAGTGTCAATTGTGATCGGACGCCGGTGTGAAGGCTAGAGAATGTCCAAGGGGCTGATTAACCCAAGGTCAGTTTGTGTTTGCTCCTTAATTTCATTTTGATTATATTCATGCTCTAGATCACGTGTTATTGCTTATGTGATTGCATGATTATGTCTCTTCTGCAGTCAATCAATAAAAAGAAGGGATTTTTATGCTCTATGCCTCCCCCGAACCCAAGGACTGCCACGCTTCTACTGGTGAGACACTCTACAATGGTATCGGAGCCTAGGTTGGGTGAATAGACTAAAGATTGAATCTTTTTACCCAATTCAGGGTTTTGATGCTTAAAAAGGGGAAAACACTAATTTGATTAATACACTTGATCTATTGATAGAGCTTATTCCATTTAATTTAAATTGAGTTAATTTGGAAATAATTTGACGTGTTTTGACTTCTAGAATTTTCATGATTAGTCAATTTATTGGGATTTGTGCATTTGGCATGTCTAGGGGCAAGATAGTAAATTCACTTGTGCAAATTTTTTGCCCAAATAAAATTTTCTGATCACCCTTTGCTCGTACACACTTCCTAGTCCAGTAGATTTAATTAATTATTTTTTATTTAAATTAATTAATCAGTTTAGAATATAGTATAAATTGACCGATTTAGCCCTAGGGGCATTTTGGTCAATTCACAAGGGTTGCATGTGTGGCTGAATGTTTGCTGTCCAGGATATTAATTATTGTCTTGTTTGTTGATTAAATGATTATTGGGTGTTTTATTTTGGTGTAATTTTCGAGGGTGAGAAGACCGAATAGCCCAGGGCTATTTTGGTAATTTCACAGCAATATTTTCTCGACAGAAAAATTATTAATTTCAAAAACCGTAATAGATGTTTGTTTGTTGTTTGGCATTGATTGATTGTGTTAGGGATTGCATAAGCTATAAAATACATAATTGCACAATTAAGGTCACTACAACAAAATGTACTATTAGTGACTAAAAAAAAAGCCTTGTTAAAAATTAGATTTAACGACGCATAAAAAAGTATGGAAAAAAAATTAACTATTAGTGACACTTTTTAATAAGCGTCACTATTAGTCTTATATTAATGACGCTTAATTTAAAGTGTCGCTAATACTAATAATATTTGTGATGCTTTATAATAAACGTCGCTAATAGCTATTAGCGATGCTTTAAGCAAGTGTCACAAAAAGATATATATTAAATAATAACGATGCTTTTCTATAAGCGTCGCTAATAACTTTATTAATTAATTTTACTTAATAAATAATTATATAATAAATAAATATTAAAAAATTCAAATAAACTATTTGAATATAATATATTTAATTTAATATTTACTATTTGTATAAATATTAAATTTCCAATAAAAGGTAGTGTTAATAATAGATTAAACATTTACTATTTATATGTAATATATTTTATTTTTAAATTTTTTTATTAATTTTATAATATAATTTATCATAAAAGAGAGAGTGAAGAGAGAGCAAAGAGTGATATGGAGAGAGGAATGAGAGAGCAGAGAGAAAGAGGAGAGAGAGTGAGGAGAGAGAGGGAAGAGAGATAGAGTATAGAGGAGCAAGAGTATGAGGGGAGAGAGATAGAGGAGAGAGAGAAGGTGAGGAGAGAGATAGAGGAGAGAGAGAGTGAAGAGAGAGAAAGGGTAGAGAGAGGGTGAGGAGAGAGAAGGGGAGGAGAGAGAGAAAGAGGAGAGAGGGTGAGAAGAGAGAGGGAAGAGAAAGATAGAGGAGAGAGAGGGTGAGGAGAGAGAGAGTGAGGAGAGAGGAGAGGAAGAGATAGGGAGGGAGGAGGGAGGGAGGGAGAGAGGGTAGAGAGAGAGAGGAAAGAGAGAGGGGAGAGGAAAGAAAATTTTAATTATAAATTATTTTAAAAAAATAAAAATAAAAAATTATATTAGCGATGTATATCCGTATGCGTCGCTACTACTTAGTGTAGTCGCGATGCATATAGTTATGTGTCGCTACTAGTTTTTATTTTACAATAAATTAAAATAAAAGAGATGGGGGAGAGAGAGAAAGAGGTTGTAGGGGAAGAGAGAGGGAGAGGGGAGGAGAGAGAGTGAGTGAGGAGAGATGAGAAGAAAGAGGAGAGAGAGAAGAGTGAGAGTGAGGAGAGAGAGGAGAGAGTGAGAAAAGAGAGAGGAGAGAGAGAGGAGAGGGAGTGGGAGAGGGAGAGGGAGAGGGTGAGGAGAGAGGTTAGAGAGAGTGTAGAGAGAGAGTGCGGAATGAGAAGAGTGAGGAGAGAGAGAAGACAGAGTAGAGAGAGATGGAGAAATTTAAAATTTAAATTTTTTTATTATATTTTTATTTAAAAAACTAATTAATAAATAAATAAAATAAAACATATTAGTAACAAAAATGAATGTCTCGCTAATGCTCTTATTATTAGCGACATATACGAATATCCGTCGGTAATACCCTTCGTATTAGCGATGCATATTTTTATGCATCATTAATAACTATCATATTACTAATGCATCACAATTACATTATAATTTATTTCTATAAATTTTAAAATATAGAGAGAGAAAAAGGAGAGAGAGGATATATTGAGAGATGAGAGAGAGGAGGAAAGGGAGAGGTAGAGCGAGAGAGAGAGAGAGGAGAGGAAGAGATAGAGATAGAGAGAGAGAGAGGAGAGAGGAGGAGAGAGGAAGATAAAGGAAGAGAGTGTTGTGCACAGGTGCACTTGGCTCGGTTTAGTGGTTTCTTTCTGTTATTTAGGCTAGTTTCCCTTATGTTAAGAGTTGATTATTATTTGCATCTTCTTATTGAACTGTAATAGGTGCACTAGTAGACCGCGGGTGAACCGGGACCCACTAGTGGCACGACTCCCCATGTGGGGGGGCACGATCCCCATAAGGGGGTCGTCTCCCTCCTTGGACATTATGATTATTGAATTCCAATATTTTCTTTCCCTTTCTTCCAACTCCTTTCCCTTTCCCTGCGTAGAACTCCTACGTACCGATTGTGCCTACACCAGGCACAACATTGGTATCGGAGCTCTTACGATCCCCGGCCATCGCTCGAGGTAAGCAAGCTGCCATGGCACCAGAAAGTCAGCCCGAGAAAGAGGTTCTTGCCTCTGCGAACAGCCCCAAATCAGCGCCTGAATCCAGCGGCAAGTTAACGATGGCACAGCTCATGGCGGAGATCAAGGCTCTGAGCGTGGGAGTAGCCAAGATTGATGCTTTGGGATTGGCCGTTGCCCAACTTCAGGTAGAGCGCGCACCACCTCTTATGTCCAAGCCGCCAGCTTCCATGGAGAAGGGGGATCCGTCCTAGGCTCCAGAACCTCTCCACTCTGACTTCCCAGCTCTGGCAGACCTCGATATGCGCTTTGCCCAGGACGGTGTGTGCTTTGGCATTGTCGACCAGGCCATGGGACTCGCGAGGCACACCAGGTGTTCGGGAAAATGCCCCAATGGTGCCGCCTTCCCGAAACTTGTACCAGGAGATGGAGGATGACTGGGAGGAGTACCCAGGACACCGCGGAGCACCCCGTGGTGGGGTGGAACCCCGCTTGGCCCGCCTATAGCTTCCACGTTATAATGGGGATGACGACCCTGTGGAGTGGCTGTACAAGGCGGAGAAGTTTTTCGCCTACCAGGGGACACAGTCGGAGGCCAAACAACTACGCATAGCTGCTTTCCACCTCGATGGGGATGCCTCGGTATGGTTTCAGAGCTTTGAGAAGAAGGTGCGCTTCCCCACTTGGACCTCCTTCTCCAACGAATTGTGCATCCAGTTTGGCCTGAATGAGTTTCAAGACTTCAACGAAATGCTCTCCTCTCTGCACCAGACATCCACCGTTTGAGCATACTACACGGAGTTTATGAAGGTGGCTAATTGCCTCCTTGATTGGCCGGTGGCCGCCTTTGTGGGCACGTTCAAGCAAGGGCTCAAACCAGAGAAGGAGGCGAACGTGGTGTTAGGGGTGCAGTGGCTCCAAGAGCCTGGGGACGTTCTCTGGAACTTTAAGGACCTAATGATGGATTTCGCACTTAACAGACAGCGGGTGCGCCTCCAAGGCTCTCAGCTAGGCACTCTCCTTTCTGCTGAGGCGATGGGGTCCTTATTTAGGTTCGCATCGCAGGACTGCTCCTCCAGCAACGGGCATCAGTGGACGTTGTGCAAGATGACTTGCCGCAGGATCTTCTTGACCTCTTGGCGGAGTATGGTATGGTGTTCGTTGAACCGCAGGGCCTTCCTCCGGTGTGGGCGCATGACCACTCTATCCCTATCATTCCAGGTGCTTCTCCAGCCAATGTCCGCCCATATCGCTATCCGTACATTCAAAAGGCTGAAATTGAACGTCTGGTGGCAGACATGCTTCATTCTGGTATCATTCGGCCGAGCACGAGCTCCTTTTCTTCCCCGGTGTTGTTGGTTTGTAAGAAAGATGGTAGTTGGCGTTTCTGTGTTGATTACCGGGCTCTTAATGCTATCACAGTGAAGGATAAATATCCTATTCCGGTGGTGGAGGAGCTTCTTGATGAGCTATCGGGCACTACTGTCTTTAGCAAACTCGACCTCAGGTCGGGTTACCATCAGATACGGGTACAGGCCGCCGACGTGCACAAGACCGCTTTCCGAACTCATGACGGCCATTCAAGTTCTTGGTTATGCCGTTCGGCCTTAAGAACGCCCCATCTACATTTCAGAGCCTCATGAATGACCTCTTCCGGCCCTTCCTCCGCCGCTTCATTTTGGTGTTCTTCGATGATATCCTTGTCTATAGCAAGTCATGGGGCAACCACTTAGAGCATCTCATCTTTGATATCCTGCAAGCTAATTCATTTTTTCTTAAATGCTCGAAGTGTTTGTTTGGCAGCCCATAGGTGGAATACTTTGGTCATATTATCTCTCGTGACGGCGTGGCAACCGACCCCTCTAAGGTGACCACCATGCTGTCCTGGCCATCCCTTACTTGCGCCCAAGCGCTGTGAGGCTTCTTTGGCCTTATTGGCTATTATCGGCGCTTTATTCACCGCTATGGCGAGATTGCTCGCCCTCTTACTCAGCTGTTATAGAAAGGTTCTTTTAGTTGGTTTGACATTGCCCAGGCGGCCTTTGAGGAGTTGAAGCAAGCTATGGCGACCGCCACTGTTTTGATTCTTCCTGATTTTAGCTGGCCATTTGTGGTTGAGACCGATGCTTCGGATGCGGGCCTGGGGGCGGTACTACTTCAGGAGGAGCGTCCCATTGCCTACTTTAGCAAGGCTTTGGTTGGCCGCTCCCTGTCCCTCTCTGTCTACGAGAAAGAGATGTTGGCCATTGTTCTCGCGGTCGACAAATGGCGTCCTTATTTGCTTGGCCGGCGGTTTCTCATTCGCATTGACCATCAACCGCTCAAGTATTTTCTCGAATAGCAGGTGTCCTCTCCCGCGCAACAGCGGTGGGTCAGCAAGCCCTTGGGCTATGACTATGAGGTTGTGTACAAGAAGGGATCTGACAACACTGTGGCCAACGCACTGTCTCGCCGCCCCACTCCAGGTTTGTGTTTGGCTATTTCCGGTCCAGTTTGTTCCTTCCTTGCTGAATTGAAACAGGCATATCAAGATGATTCCCCGACCACCACATTGATTGCGGCCCTCCAGTCTGACCTGTCAGCGTGCCCATGCTTTGCCTTGAAGGATGGTCTTCTTTTCTGGAAAGATCGTCTTTGGGTGCCTGAGGTTACCGACCTGCGACAGCGTATCATAGCCCACTTCCATGCCTCCCTCTTGGCAGGTCATGAAGGTGCCTTCCGCACCTATGATCGGGTCAGTCTGAGCTTCTTGTGGCAGGGTGTACATCGAGCAGTGACTGCTTATGTGGCCACTTGTGATGTCTGTCAACATGCCACGTCAGCCACCACCTTTCCTACCAGGTTACTTCAGCCATTGCCCATTCCAGATAAGGTGTGGGATGACGTTTCTTTGGACTTTGTGGAGGCCTTGCTGTTGGTCCAAGGCAAGTCGGTGATTATGGTGGTGGTGGATCGGCTGTCCAAATACGCCTATTTTAGCTCCTTCTGTGGGCCGAGTGGTCTTATAATATTGCTTATCACACTCGAGCCGGATTTACTCCTTTTGAGGCACTATATGGGTGGCCGCCCCCTACCGTGCTCTCTTATGTTCTCCATCGGTCCTCAGTGGCCGAGGTTGACTACATGCTCCAGACTCGGGATGATGTTCTTCGCCATCTTAAGGCGAACTTGTCTGAGGCTCAAAACCAAATGAAGTAGATTTATGATCGCCATCACACAAAGCACGAATTTGCTGTGGGGGACTTGGTTTATGTCTCCGTTCTTCCTTAGCGCCAGACCTCCTTGTTCCAGCCCAAGCACTCTAAGCTTGCCCCCTGATTTCGTGGCCCCTATGTTGTCAAAGAGCACGTTGGATCGGTTTCCTACTGCCTCACTCTACTGCCAGGTTCGATGGTCCACCCTTTTTTTCATGTTTCCAGGCTGCGCCGTGCATCGGTGACCCCTCCCTAGCTGTGGATGCTCCACCTCTTCCATTGATGGGTTTAGTGGCTTCTTCTGACCCCGTTCCTGCAGCGCTGATGGATAAGCGCCGTGTCTGCCGCTCTGGTAGTATTACCATGGAGGTTTTAGTTTCTTGGCAGGGTCAGCCACTTGAGGATGCTACGTGGTTGTCTGAGGATGAGTTTCTACTCCGGTACCTTTCATGGTCGCCTTGAGGACAAGGCGTGTGCGGAAGCATGGTGGAGTGTTGTGCACGGGTGCACTTGGCTTGGTTCAGTTGTTTCTTTCTATTATTTAGGCTAGTTTCCCTTATGTTAGCAGTTGATTATTATTTGCATCTTGTTATTGAACTGTAATAGGTGCACTAGTGGACCGTGGGTGAACCGGGACCCACTAGTGGCACGACTCCCCATGTGGGGGCGCGACTCCCCATAAGGGGGTCGTCTCCCTCCTTGGACATTATGATTATTGAATTCTAGTATTTTCTTTCCCTTTCTTCCAACTCCTTTCCCTTTCCCTGCGTAGAACTCCTACGTACCGATTGTGCCTACACCGGGCACAACAGATAGAGAGAGAGGAGGAGATAGAGAGAGAGGAGAGAGTGTAGAGAGTGACTAGAGATGGAGAAATTTATTTTTAACTTTTTTAGATTTTTTATAATATTTTTATTGAAAATTAATAAATAAAATAAAAGTATTAATCAAGCATATTCCTATGTGTCGCTATTACCTTATAATTTATTTTTATTAATTTTAAAATATATTGACAGAGAAAAAAGAGAGAGAGGAGGAGAGGGGGAGAGGCTGAGAGAATTTGTTGTGAACGTTCTAGGGGCTGCCACTGGGGCCACGTATTAGGGTATTTAGGTAATAAGGGCATTTAGGTAATTAGGTTAATTAAGGTTTTCTTTAATTATGTTAACAGGTCATAGGCATTTGTTAGTGAGCCCATTAGTTTGCTTATTTAAGTGTAAGGGCTAGGCCCTCATTTGATTATGAAATGAATTATCTCTTGTCTAACTGTCTCTTCTTCTCCCCTGCCTCTCCTCCCTGTCCGGCGGCCATGTCGCTACCTCTCCCCTTTCCCGACCTCCTTGCGCCGCTCCCGTCACCTATGCCCGTAGTAGCCAGCATAAGTGACGGGAGCGGCGTAGGGAGGCCGGGAAAGGGGAGAGGTAGCAACATGGCCGCCGGACAGGGAGGAGAGGCAGGGGAGAAGAAGAGACAGTTAAACAAGAGATAATTCATTTCATAATCAAATGAGGGCCTAGCCCTTACACTTAAATAAGCAAACTAATGGGCTCACTAGCAGATGCCTAAGACCCGTTAACATAATTGAAGGAAACCCTAATTAACCTAATTACCTAAATGCCCTTATTACCTAAATTCCCTAAATACCCTAATACGTGGCCCCAGTGGCAGTCCTTGGCAGCCCCTAGAACGTTCACAACATTCCACCATGCTTAGCTTGCGTATCACCTCGTCCTCGAGGTGACCTAAAACTCCAAGCATCGGGCCCACCAAAGATCCACTGTGAACAGTCGGTATGGGACTGTGGATGAGACACGCCGAATGATGGAGATAGTGGGTCGCTACTCAAAAGAAGGCGTGCATAAGCCAGCACAAACATGATGGGGATGTAGTTAACGGAACCCAAGGGTAGAGCAAAGGAGCGGCCACGACTTGTTGGATGCAGGACAAGACAAACTGTCCGCATAGGTTTCCAACAAGCGGGGTCATCCCAACGACTATAGAGTGCCCCAAGATTGCCCACAGAGGGCATCAGTAGACAGCATCATGATCGGCCCACAGAGGGCATCAGTCGGCCTACAGAAAGCAATCCGGCTTCTATTGGGGCATAGTTCAATCATAGAGCTGGCCCACTTGAGCACGAAGACGATCTCCTTAATGCAAACGGCAGCGGCAATGTCGTCCCCATGCATTCTAATTGTTTGGGCATGAAAGGATAAGGAGATTCTCCATCTACGGCCAGTGGACTTCGAACCCACACGGGAAGGAAAACCCACATGATCAAGGCTCTCTCCCGAAAGATCCGGTTCAAACTCGGCTCCTCTGATCTCCCTCCATGGCGGTCACCAGAAACACCCAAGCAGTGGATGGTTAACCCAAACTGGCCTAAGACCCGTATAAAGTCCCTTGTAGGTAGGTGGCTTCCTTGTAGTTCACGGCCCCACTTTTCGCCACGGAATATCCTGCTAACGAAGATTGGGCACGCATAGCCATCTATCCAAAAAACTGGCATCGCGGTGTTTGGGAGGAAATTCATGCCCGGAGAAAAAGGCGGAACACGATGGTTCGGGGCCATCCAACCACGAGCCAAAGCAACATGCACTTCTCGCTTGAGATTGAATGCCCCATAGTCTGATCCACCATAGATCCAGCTGAAATTTAGGGTTATAGTGCTGGTTCCGTAGATCATCGAGAGATTTTAAGCAAAAATCTTGCAACAGAAAATTTCACCGGCTCCCAGGAATATTCCAGCAGCAATGGCTTGCAACGGCGACGGTGGTTGGATGGGTGACCACTGGAGGATGATGGGCCACCGAGAGGTAGCCCCGGCAAACATTTCTGAGACCCCGAGTGATGAAAGATCACCTCCTCTATTTTCGACAGTGGAACAGAGAGTTGATCGGGTGGAGGAAAGCAAGGCGACCGGGGTCCTAGCGGCTGGCGTTCTAGTGGAAGGCGGCGAGATAGGAGACGGCGGTGGTGGCAGGCAGAGGAGGAAAATAGGGTGCAGCTCGGGCGGTGGTCGCCAGTTTTTGATAGAAAAATAGGGTGCGGCTCGGGCGAAGGCCGACCGGCGCCTGGGCAAGTGGCACGGTGGGTGGTGAGCGAGGGCGAAAGGATGGACGGTGAAGAAGAGGGCAGCCAGGTTTCTGGCGGACGGCAGAGCACAAATTCCGGCAGCTGTTTTCTGGTTGGCAATGTAATCCGATCCTCCCCTGCTTTCCCATGTGCCCATTGGAGGTTCTGTCCACTGGAGGTTCTGCTGATGGTGAGATTCTCCGGCCAAATCCTCTCCGGTATGCCAGACATCGAGTCGAAATCCACTGGAGGTTCTGCCCACTGGAAGGTGCTGGTTTTGAAAACATTCCTCCCAGCCGCCGGAATCAGGGACGACCTGACTGTTCTTGACAGTTGGCAGTGAAGGATCCACTGTGTATTCCTTCCTCTCTTTTCCAAACGAGCCAGCCGTGCTGGTGGCCATCATTGCAAGGGTGAGGCCAGGAACATGAGGAATTGGCTTTCCGTAATGCTGTCCGTCGAGGAGATTGCCAGAGTGGCTGACGGGGACGTACTTGGCTGAGAAGTCATGTGGTTGGGCTCCGATGCCTCGCCGTCTTCCCCTGCCACCGTCGTCGAGCGGTGGCCGATTCGTCGGTGGAGGAGGTGGGGCATCGTGGAGCGGCTCCTTCACTGGCTGAACATTGGCCACCCGTGGTGGAGGATCCGCTGACAGTGGAGGAGGTGATGCGGCCTGGGGCGGCACCTTGGCTGCCTGGGATGCCTTCATGGACATTAACATGCTCATTATATCCTCGAGCCTCTCTTCAACCTTTGTGAGCAAAGTGGTCATCTCTGCCATCTTTGCCTGTAGATCCGACGGCTCTGGTACGTATGGTGGCCAAGGAGTAACGGCTCCAATATCAATGTTGTGGACGGTTGTCCACAATGGTGTGGTAGTCGGCATAGGTGATGGGAACGGTGAAGGGAGGCCGGGAAAGGTGAGAGGTAGCGACATGGCCGCCGGACAGGGAGAAGAAGAGACAGTTAGACAAGAGATAATTCATTTCATAATCAAATGAGGGCCTAGCCCTTACACTTAAATAAGCAAACTAATGGGCTCACTAACAGATGCCTAAGGCCATTAACATAATTAAAGAAAACCCTAATTAACCTAATTACCTAAATGCCCTTATTACCTAAATTCCCTAAATACCCTAATATGTGGCCCCAGTGGCAGTCCCTAGTAGCCCTTAGAACATTCACAATAGAGTTTAAGTAGAGAGAATGGACAGAGAGGGGGAGATAGAGAGAGTGTGTGTAGGAAGAGAGGAGAGAGTAGATAGAGAGGAGAAATTTAATTTTAACAATTTTAGATTTTTTATTGTATTTTTATTTGAAAATAAATAAAATAAATAAAATAAATAAAATAAAATAAAACATATTTGTGACTCATGAATATGCATCACTAATACGCTTATTATTAGTGGTGCATACGAATATGTGTCACTAATAACTAACGTAAGGATGACAATAGCAAGGTTAGGTCTACTATTGCTACTTTCATGGAGCCTAAGATAGAGAAGCTCTGTGAAAAGTATAAGACTGCAAGAGAGATGGTAGAGGTTGTATCTATGAGGTATGGGGAGCTGAGGCTCATAAGAGGATGTTACATTCAAAATACTAGAATTCTAGGATGAAAGAGGGAGATGATGTGAATGAGAACCTGAGTGTCATGTCCATCATTGCCGATGACCTAGAAACACTGGATAACCCCATTTCTGAGGGAGTCCAAGTGTCTACTATGTTGAATAGCCTCCCTAAGTCCTAAGAGAGTGTAGTGGTGTACTCAACACGAGCAACCAGAAGCTAATAATGGAGGCTCTGACTGCCAAGCTTAGGCTTGAGCAGGAAAGGAGGAACCATGTAAATGCTTCAGGTGCTGCTATTGCTATCCTAGCACAGAGCTCTGGTGGAGGGAAGAAAGGTGGATAGGGGCGAGGACCTTCAAGGAAGAAAGTCTTCAAGAGAAAGGGGAAGAAGCCTCAAAACAAGGGTAGTGACAAGGGGAATAACAAACCCCAGGATGCCTGTTTCAAGTGTAGCTAAGTGGGCCACTTCAAGGCAAATTGTCCCTAGAAAGATGACTAGGGTAGCAACAACAAGGGCAAGAACAAACAAATCATATGTGTTGTCTAAGAGGTCAAGATAGCTGACATAAAGGAGAAGACTTGGTGGCTAGATTTTGGATGCACAGTGCATATGTCTCATTCTAGGGGGCCTAGGGGTGAGATGATCAACCTCCTCCTAGCTAGAACAAAGTTTTCATAGGGAACAACACATATTGCAAGGTAGAGGCCATGAGGACTTACTGGATTTCTCTGAAGGGTCTACTCTTGTGCTTACATATGTGCTATTTGCTCCCTCCATCAAAAGGGATCTGATTTCAATTCCTATTCTGACCAAGAAGGGATTTGAAATTAGATTTAAGGAAAGTAAAGCCATAGTGAGCAAGGGTGACTTATTTCTCTTTACTACTTCCTTAGTTGATGGATTTTATTATTTGGATGTAATGGACTCACTTATTGCTAATGAAATAAGCTCTTTTGATTATATTATTTTATTTGTAGTTGATGCCCTACTGTGGCACATTGTTTTGTGTCATATAAATGTAGACAAACTACATAGGATGTCCAATATGGGGTTATTACCTAAAATATTCAAAGACTTACATGTGTGTGAGGATTGCTTATCGATTAAGATGAGCAGGCAATCATTCCAAAAGGGACAAAGGGCAAATGAACTATTAGGGGTAGTTCATTTTAACATCTGCGGGCCCCTGAATGTTCAGACCAACATAGGGATGACCTATTTCATCACTTTTATGGAGACTATGAGAGATACGAGTACATGTATCTAATAAACAGGAAATCTGATGTCTTAGATAAATGAAAGGAATTTAAAGCTGTGGTAGAGACCCAGTTAGGCAGGAAAGTAAAAATTCTAAGAACTGACAGGGGTGGCAAGTATTCCTCTGACCTGTTTAAGTATTATTTAACCGATCTGGGAATAGTGCATCAACACACCCTACGCTACACTCTACATCAAAATTGAGTGGCTAAAAGGTGTAGTAGGACACTTATGGACATGGTAAGGTCCATGTTAAATTACTCTAAATTAGGAACCAAATTTTGGGGTGAGGCTTTAGACATCGCCGTGTACATCCTTAATTTTGTACCTACAAAGGTAGTCCAACTAAGACCTTATGAGATATGGATGGGTCGACGTCCAAGCTTAGGCCATGTTAGAGTATGGGGGTATGTAAATGTGCCTGACCAATATAGGTCTAAGTTAGACCCTAAGACCATAAAGTGTAAGTTTATTAGTTACTATGATCACTCTAGGGGGGTACAAATTTGTTGTTCACCACACAAATGGGACAATGGGGGTTATAGAGTCTAGATATGCTTATTTCTTGGAAGAAGAATTAAACTAAAAAATACCTAATAAAAGAGTAAATTTATTTGAGATTGTAAAAGAGGCTGGTCCTAGTACCTTCCGAGAGGAAGTAAATAGATTAGGTCTAAACTAAACCAAACAGGAACCAAAGGCATTGAGGGAAAGAAGACCTTTAACAAGGTTGAGGGATTTCTATGCAATATTTAGGGAAGACGACACATTAGATGAACCCTTTCTAGATGACCCAATTACCCTTGAGCAAGCTTTGAGTCTACCAAATGCTTAAGAATGACAAAATTCTATTAAAGAGGAGATGAATTTTATCCTAAATAACAAGGTATGGGAGATAGTGGATCCACTTGAAGGGTGGAAGCCCATAGGGTGTAAATGGATCTTCAGAAAGAAGCTTAAGGCAGATAGTTAATAGAAAAATACAAAGCAAGATTAGTGGCCAAAGGGTTCACCCAGGTGTGTGAGATGGACTTTAAAGAGACATACTCGCCTGTGTCAAGATTTGACTCAATCAGATGTCTCTTGGTATGTGTTGCTTACTTTGATTTAGAGTTGCACCAGATTGATGTAAAGACTATCTTCCTAAATGAAGATTTAGAGGAGGAGATTTATATGGAACAACCTGAGGGTTTTGTAGTTCTTGGAGAGGAACACAAGGTGCACAAGCTAATAAAATTATTGTATGGCCTAAAACAATATCCAAGGCAATGGTACTTCACTTTTCACAAGATAATTAGTAAGTTTGGGTTCATAGTGAATGAGCACGATCATTGTGTCTATACTTTCTGGGATGGGACTAGGTATATGATGTTGTCGCTTTATGTAGATATCATATTCTTGATGGGGAATGACTTAAGTATGATTGTTAGTCTAAATGCATGGCTCAAAACCCAGTGTGAGATGAAAGACGTGGGTGGGGCATCTTACATTCTTGGGATGAAAATTGACAGGTATATGATGTTTTCAAGTATATGATGAAAGCTGAGTTTTATGCATGAAGTATTGCAGTTTCCCATGCAGTATGGATACAGGAATTTCTAGCAAGATTAGGGTTAGAAAACTGGAAAGTTTCTCCTGTCCAGATTTATTGTGATAATCTGGCAACAATGTCGATACTTAAAAATGAGGAGATCAGTGTCAGGGGTAAGCACATTGAGGTGCATTATTATTATATTTTTGACATGCTCTAGAGAGGAAAAGTGATTGTGTGTCATATTTCTACTACTGAGATGTGGGCAGATCTATTTACTAAGGCCTTAATGACAAATCTATTTTATAAGCATGTTCATAGTATTGTTCTTCGATAAGACTAGTGCAAGTTGCTCTTGGACCATATGAGCCCTTCACCTATAGTGGGAGATGTTGGACCAGGTTATGGGCTCGGGCCCATTTTGGATGACGTTGTTCTCAATTCGAGTGAGCTGGTATAGGTCATGGGGTCCAAGGTTATTGGGGGTAGTCATGCCGATATGAGTCATCTTGACACGAATTCCAAGGGACCCGCATTCATCACAGAGGCACACTAGGCATGTGACTAGTGCATTAACACGTTGTGGGGCCCAATTCACCAATTAACTGTCGATGGTTGACCCGTGGTTAGCAAGGGTCGACCCTATCGTGGGCTTGGCCGGGTGCAACGGTTCAAACCCCCGCGGACTTTAAGGAGCAGAGCCCACTCCCGTTGTGTCAGACCCTCTAATTTGAACCTAGAAATTCAGCAGGAGATCCATAATGAAGCCCATTTAAGAAGCCTAATTAAGAGAAGAAGTGGAGGGGTATGGAAGGGAAACAAGAGGAGAGGAGGTGCCCTAAGTTGTGTGTGCCTCCCCCATCTCCTCCCTTGGTTCACCCCCCTCTTATTTTTGTGAGAGGACAATTTGCTGGCTGCCCCTCACTTTCTCCTCTCTTCCTTGCCGATTCGTGGCTTCAAGGACAAGGCTTGGTTCGCCTCCTTTGCTGTGATTTTCAACCAAGAAGAACGTTCAAGATGGATTTACAAATAAGTGGCAAAAACCCCTTCCTTTGATTAATCAATTGAGTGTCAATTATGATGGGACACCAGTGTGAAGGCTAGAGCATGTCTAAGGGGATGATTAGAACAATGCCAGTTCGTGTTTGCTCCTAATTTCATTTTGATTATATGCATGCCCTAGATTACATGTGTTATTACTTATGTGAGTGCATGATTATCCCTCTTGTGTAGTCAATCAATAAAAAGAAGGAATTTTTATGCTTTGTGCCTCCCCCAGGCCCAAGGACCGCCACGCTTCCGTTGGACTTTAGGTGGTTATGAGATATTGAGGAGATTCTAGGGTGCATATAGACACATTCCAATTTTTAAAGTATTGCCTGTCTTTACATAAATGTGGAGTGCCAATCTTTTGCTGGGAAGAACAACGTGATGACAGAGGTTAATTTTCTTAAGAGTAGATTTTTGTGGCTCACTTTCTCAAGAGAGTAGGTGTTGCTTGGAGATGTAGGGGTAGTTTGTTTACTAATTCATAGAGGCGCTTCATGGAAGTTGATGGTTGAATTGATAAATCTTGTTTGTTTACTTTTTTCTGGTGAAATAAAATTTCGGTGGAGAAGTAGATTTTTGAAGAGTATGTTGAAGGGTATGAAGAACTATAGCCAGCACATAGGCCATAGGAGACAAAAAATGAAATAAAAAGGTTCAGAAAACAAGAAGAAAGATGTTAGGGCATTCTACCAAGCTGTAAGGCAATCCTCCGGAAAATCAAAGTTGCTATGAAGTCTAAAAACTGATACAAAATTTTTTATAACTATTCAAACATGGAAATAATTTCATAATTTAGTAAGTGAAGATATTGAAACTGTTCAAGAGTTAATTATAAACCAACACTACAAGAAAAAATACTATTAC
The DNA here is from genome assembly GCA_035235625.1 of Saururus chinensis. Lineage (NCBI taxonomy): Eukaryota > Viridiplantae > Streptophyta > Magnoliopsida > Piperales > Saururaceae > Saururus > Saururus chinensis. The sequence goes on from CP141144.1 coordinate 28,406,563, forward strand.
ACTAATAGTAATAAAAGCATTGCTAAATGTGTTGTAAAAAGTTCCGTCACAGCTGCTAATTTTTGACACATGAAAGAGTGTTGCTAATAGTAGTGCTATCGGCGATGTTTTTTTACATAGCTAAAAATTATATTATTAGCGACACTTTATATTTGCATTGCTAATAACATATTATTAGTGACGCTTGTTATGTTTTTAGCAAAGCTTTATAAAGAATAGCTAATATGGAAAAATAAATAAAAAACTATTATTAGCAACGTTTTTGAAACGTCACTAAAAGTTGTTTCAATGACGCTTTATAAAAAAACGTTGCTAATAAATTTTGAATCGTTAACTATAGTTAAACATCACTAACATTATATTATTAACAACACTTGTTAACAAGCATCTCTAATGATATATAATTAGTGACGCTTTATTAAGTGTCACAAAAAAATTTAAAAAAAATAAAAGCTCTTATTAGAGATTAATTTATTAGCATCACTAATAAGTAAAAAAAATTAAAAAATAAATCATGTTGTCTGGCAGGATGAGGGGAGAGTGGGTTGGGAGGAGTCAGAGCCCCTCTTGCCGGCATAGAAGTGGGGGGAGCCAGAATTCGGCGCAGTGCTATAGCTCCCCTCCTCCGGTAGGATGGTGGGGAGCAGAGGAAAACAAGGGGGTGGAGAGACATAATCTGGTGGGGAGCTGAACTCTGGCACCCAGAGACTTCTCCTTTGGCAGGATGTAGGGGAGAAGAGATTGGAGAGGAAAACAGGGTGGGGGGAGGGGGAGCTGGATTTCGAAACCTGGAGCCCCTCCTCGGCAAAATGCAAGGGAGGCACAATGGAAAATAGCAGGGGGGAGCTAGAATCTGACCTCAAGCCAGACTCCAGCACCTGGAGCTCCCTCCTCTAGCAAGATGTAGAGGAGGAGGGGGTGGTGATGGGGAAGAGGGGGGATAGGGGGGATAGGGGGAGCTAGACTTTGACACCCAGAGCCGCCTCCTATTGTCGGACACTAGGAGCTAGAGTCTGGCACCCAGAGCCCCACTCCCAGTCCCCCTCTCTCTCTCTCTCAATCTCTCACCTCCCTCTCTCTCTCCTCTCTCTCTTGTTTCTCTCACATGAGTTAGTGTGAGCCCCAACTCTGAGGAAAGGGGAGAAAGAAGAGAAATTTAATTTATATTTTTTAGATTTTTATTATATAGTATATATTAAAATAATAAATATTAATTAAATTGGAAGGCATTCGTGACGCATTGCTCTATGCATTGCAAATATCCGAGTTATTTGTGATGCATAGAACAGTGTGTCGGAAAAACACTATAGTATTTGCGACACAAATCATATACGTTGCAAATGCCTTATAAGTTTAAAAAAAAAACTTATTTTATATCTTCTCTCTTCTCTCTCTTCTTTCTCCCTGCTCCCTCTCTCAACTATCTCTCTTCTCTCTCTCCCTCAAGATACAGATTTGTTTCTCTGTGTGAATAAAACGAGAACCCCCTGTTGTCAGCCACTTCTTTCAACATTACTTCAATCAAATTCTTCTCCAGCCGCTTCCTTGGGAAGAACTTCTTGAAGAATAGCCCCTTACCTTGCGCAGCCTTCCCCTCGCCACTTTCTAACTTCAACAGGTTCCCTTTCCCACTCAAACACGTGATAAGTGCGACTTCTTCTACCGTAAGGGGTAGTATTTTGCCCATAATGTTGAACACCTCTTGTGAGTCATCCCAGCACTCACCAATTATAACGTCCAAGAGCAGCTAGAGATAATGATTGGCTCTCAATCATATACTGGGTAGAACCCAGTCTTGTGCAAGATTTCCTACATCTCGGCCTCGATTCAACAAGTTCTTTTGAAAGTAGGAGTCCAGCCGGGAAAGTTTTCGTTCCGAGACTCAGTCTCCTCTAGTAGATTCTCTTCTTCTTCTCTTCTAATGCCTTCACTGATTCCGCGATTTGCCTGTATTCTTCTAGATCTTCGTCTACAAAATTTGATATATATATATATCAACAATGGGTCGTGACCAAAATCAATAGTCGTGTTGATTCACATTATGTTACTAACTTACCTATATACATTAAGTTCATATATTGTGTTATCGGATACATGATATGATGCCTTCTTAGACATGATAGCACAACACTTGAATGTCATCTTTCGCTTGTCATGTTATTATTGACACGTTATGTATTCTACGCAAACACGATATAAGGACATCTATATCAATTATCGTATTCTTGAACACACAATATATTACTTATCGTATACTTGATCACACAATATGCTACTGCAAAGATAAATGTAGTGCCTACTTCATGTGCTCTAAAACACAAAATATAAAAAATTGTGCATATGAACATATAGTGTAGAGCTTGAGAAAGGCCTTACCATGAAATTGATCCAAGATGGATTAACCCCTCTGATTGGCCGGTGATTTTCTCCAAAGTTCACTACTTTTCTGGGATCACATCAATATATAGCCCGACGGAACCTCACTTTACTTCCAAAACTTGCTTTGAGGCATAAATTACAAAATCACCTTTCAAAAACAAAAAAATCAGAACTCACTCTGGAGTTTTTTCAAAATCTCATTTTGGAAAAAAGAAAAACCCGACTGTGCGGAAAACCGACTATAATTTTTTGAAATTGCCAGTGGGATGGCTTAGAACTCCTAACTCACGCTGTGTACATTTATCACTACTTCGACTCTCAAAATTGCCAGTGAGATGAGTTGGAAATTGGGACCAAGGCTTCTCACTGAGAAATCGCCGATCTATGAAGTCATTTATGTGTAAATGTGATTTTGTAAGGGGGGTTTACACGATATAAAACCCTAAACCCTCAACAGGAATATTTATCTCCAAAACTTTTCATAAATCATGGAAGTATGATTTTCTTGGCATTTTTTTGGGAAATCCAGGGAATATGGAATATTAAAAAAAACTCTTTTTCAAATAATGTTGGGTTCAAGGCTAACATAAATTATTCTTAAAGTTGGAATTGGGCCCAATTTCTATTTGAGTCGTTTGAGCCTAAGCCTACTTAAGAATTAATAAGAATTGGTTCACCTATGAAGAAAAGTAATATGGTGAGAAGTGTCTTGAGCTACATTATATAAGGAACTAGCTTGGCCCGGTATTTAAGGCTTTAAGCCCAAGGGGCAATCCACTTTTGTAGGGGAGAGGTCGTGGACTCTTGTAGGTTTAGGCTCAACCCAAACCATGGTTTGGTCCAACGATACACATGGTTAAGTGTACATATGTGGCTAGTCAAGTCAGGTTTATTAGAATAGAATATATCTTTTTTTGACGAATTCATTTAAAATTAGTTAACGTTAATGGTGTAATTCATTTTAAATAAGATGTACGTGTTGTAGTTTGGTTCTATGCATCATTGAGAAATTGCTTCTACAAGGAGAGTAAAACACTGCCTTTTTAGTTCACCAAGTGAACATTTGTAGTGCTTTTGCTATGTGCATGTACAATCATTATATCCAGGGTAGGTGTTCATGGACAGAAACAGATGTGGACATAGGGTTGTCCTTCTCTGTCCATTATATGCATACCTTTTGTCCATGTTTATTCATTATATGCATACTTTCGTCTGTGTCTGCCTTGGTCCATATTATATTTTGTCCAAATTGTCCACCATAGACATAGTTGAACTCTGACGGATGTGAGCATATACTAAAAACCCCAACGCTTAGTGTCTTGTAGCTAAGTAGCATGTTAGTACTTTCCTAACATGCTACATAGAAACTGGTTTTTACTATTTTTTACTATTTACAGCTATCCAGTGGTTATGTACCATGTTAGGACAGTCCTAATGCATAAGGTCTGATCCAAATTTTTTTTCACTAAGGTCCCTATCGCTATTAAAAATGGGCGGAAACAAACGTCTACAAACATGGGCAACTATTTGTCCATGTTAGTGCCACCTATAAGGGTGGACAAAATCAATTGATCCATGTCCGTGTTCGTGTTCGTGTCTGCCACAACTAAAAAAAATTTCATCTCTATATAAATATGGATGTGGACACAAACAAACTACCAGATAATGGATGTCCTTGAGCACCTAAAAGTTTATGGTCCATCTTTTAAGGATAAGCCTGAAATGTTCATGCATGTCTTAAAGAGGGTTGTGCTTGGGCTGAGGGTGAAATTTTTTTTTGGCCCATTTGGCTTGACCCCAGTCTATAAAAAAGATTGTTTACATCTATTTGGATAGTCTCACATCAGCTAGAAGAGAAGAGGTTGTGCATTTCAAAGATATTTAAAATATTTCAAGAAGTCATCATGTTTAGTTGTCAAGGACCTCATCCGAAGGCCTATGATTTTGTGCTCTATGAGGTCAACTAGTGGACTTTACCAAAAATTGATCAAATTATTTTATTAAAAAAGTTTAATCATAAAAAATAGATAAATACACAAAAAATTTGCAGCCCAGCCCAAGTCTAATTAGAGTGATTGGGCCAAGGTTAGTTTTGGAAGCTGCCTAGGTATAGGGTTAGGGATGCCACTCGGGTTGAGTATATAGTACAACCAGACCCGACTTTAATGGGTTGGGTTTGGTTTTAAAACTCAAACTGAATAGCTATTTGGGTCAGATTCTAGTTTTAGGTGATCCAACCCTACCTGACCCGAGTAAAATTATAAATATAAAATTGTATTTTTTTATATGTATATTAATATTATATTATTTTTTTATTCTAAACGGGTCAAATAGGTTGAGTTTATTTGGATTAGGTTGAGTTCGGGTTACAATTTTTTTAAGTGGTATCAGGTTCAGGTTGAGAAAAACCCAACCTGAAGCCAACCAGACAACATCCCTAGCTAGAGCCATATGAGGGTCTAAAACTAGGTTGGTAGGCTGGGGCTAGGGCCTATGCCCGACCTATCATTTCCCTCCCAACCTAGTTTTATCCCTACTACTCATAGGGGTCCAATAGTTCCTTAGACCATGGGACACACAGATGAAAATTTATTTTTTGGACACAATGTTAAATATTATTCTTGATTATTTTCATCATTTGAGATTATAGTAAGTTTCCAAATCATAAAAACAAACAAGGTTTTTGCAACATGTATATGAAAGTGGCAAGGGGAAGGGATCAGATTTGTAGATATGTATAGTGGGTTGGTGATGTAGACTTAGTTTTTGACTGAACCACCACACAGGAGGATACATTCATCCCTACTTGCATCATTCAACAAGAGAAAAGTTTTTGTGGAAGTTACAATCAGTATTTGAGACACTTGAATAAATTCGTTTGAATTGAAGTGTTGAGACCAATTCATGGCTCTAAGCTAGTTTAAGCTATTTGTATAACTTCTGCTTCAAGCAATTTGTGTAAACAGCTTCCAAAAAATGTAATCATAAGCTTTATACTCCATCCATCCCATTTTAATAATCATATCAATGTTCATGTATTTACACTACCTACATTTTCTTTAGAAATTACAAATCACCTACTTTTATGTCTCTTTTCTTCCACAATGCTCTTCCCTTCTTAGTGAATACCAAGTTTGTGTTTCTCTAATCTGTTGCATCATTTCAAACATATATATTCTATGACAAATTAGAATATATATATATATATATATATATATATATACACACACACACACATATACATATAATACATACAGGGCATGAGGGGCTTGTTTGAGTTTGTAAAAGGGCCTTGGTCAATGATTATGTTTATGAGGATCAACGAATCTAGCAAGTTGTTCAATATATGCTTCTTCTTTTAAATAACCATTTGAAACAGGGCATTGGATGTTATCACTCCAAGTGGGTGGTGCCTTTTGAGGAGTTAGGCTCCGTCTTCAAATGAGGTGCCTAATCAATCACTACAATTCTATCTCTTCCCAATCTCAATGTACATGTCACATAGGGGCAATAGAATATAAAAGATAAATGGTTCAAGATCTACAAACATAATTTTAATCTATATAGTCTCATGAACTGATGATAAGGGAATGGAATTGAAGCTCTTGAATTACTCAATAAGATATAACTTCAAGACTTGTGGGCTAGACTATGCACAGATGAGTTTATTCTTTTCCTTCATCCCTCTTATGGAGTTTGTCACCCAAAGAGATGTTGTGGTGATTGGGCTTGTTAACTAGCTATTTTCCTTTGATTTTGAAAAAACAATGGAAAGAATAAATTTGAAATCCATTCAGAGTAAAGTCATTATGATAGTAGTAGATCTATCGGGTGGTCAATATGCTTCTGTTGTAGTGATAATCTCTTTTTGTCGTCTTTGACCATTTCTTGTAAGTAGTACGGAGTTGTACTGCTCTTCATAGTTGTGCATCACAATTTGAACATAACTAAAGCACTCAATCATCTGCTCATATTTGATAGACCGGTATTCGATTATTATTCATTATTTTTTTGGGATAACTCCATCGATGGTTGTGCAATGTGGTTTCAAGTAGACTACTTATTCGAATGAACATTCAAGTGGCAACAAAATAACTATAGTATCATCTCTTTTTCTTTGCATTCAGCCATTTTGTATGAGTAGGCTAGATTTGCACCGCTTTATGTAGTTGTGCATTGTATCAATCGATCATGTGCTAATATTTGATAGACAAGTATTCAGTTGCAATTCATAATTTTTATCTGATAACTCCATTGTTTGTTGTGAAATATAATTTCTAAAGTAGACTGCTTATTCAAATGAACTTTCCAGTGACATCACAATACCTTTTGAACTATAGCTGTCATTCTAAGCATCATTTCAAGTGGACCACTACCAATTGACTGTTCTGTGTAAATCACTGAATTAGGCAACATTGATCATCATGTTCATCTTCCATTAGTTGGACTACTTGAAAAGCATCTTTAATATTATGGAATGAAAACTGCATCGATCATTCTATTTGTTCTACATCGGTAGTCTAATTTTAATGACTAATTGTTCAAAATTTTCTCTAGATTGAGAAAACTTTTTGATTCTAATCTAATAGGATTTAATTCACAAATATATGTGTAGTGAGAGTTATACCATTTACAAAGTACCATAGTTAGAAACCCTAAAGTCGACGGGTTAGTCTACTAGTGTCTAAAGGTTCAACTAAGTCTCTAGTGCATCAAACACACACACACACACACTCCAAAATCAATTAATATGAAATCAAAATATTTTAAGGTCAATTTTTGAAGTTAGAAAATGTTTAAAAATATTTTTCAAAATTTCCGGTTCTTGCAAGCATGACTCCTCTTCTTTCTCCAACTTTGAACTATTCTTCTTCCTTCCCTGATTTATCCATGACTCCAGAACAACATGCTTCTATCTTCCACCCTGAACTGGATCTACTTATATTCTAGCACCATGACCATGACCCCCACAATCTTCAACTTCTTTATGCCGGCTTTCATTGCCCATAATTGAACTGCTTCATCCTGTATCAACCAACATCAACAAAACTTTCCAAATAGCATGACTTCCTCCTCTTAACCTCCTTAATTCTCGTCATTTAACCAACTCTGACATTTCTTACAATTCTCTTCAAATCCTTGAATTTTTACTATTACAGTTCATTTTAAACAATGGCAGCTCCATAATTCTGAGTTTTCTTTCATAAAACAATGAGAATTCACTACATTTAAGCTTGAAACATCTTCACCATCATAAAAACTTCAATGGGTTTTAATATTGCATCAAACCAAGCATTCATATACAATTTACAAGCTTTAAAGCTCCATTAATGGTCGACCAAGTTTCGTCCCATCACTATTCACCTTAAATTTCAACAATCCTAGGGGTCAAAATAAAATTTAACACAACCCTCTTCTTCTTTTGGTTGGAAGCAAAAGCTCTAAGGTAATTTTTGTGATTGCAGCCTCTTTGACAGTCAATTTTGGTGTTTTCTAACAATTGGTCTGTTCTACATGATGTGAACACTTGTATAAAATTAAGTATCTAAATTCGGGAAGATGACCCCTGTTCAGTGGACAATCTATATCCCCATCTAGTTCCCAGCTATGTTCTTTAAACCCTCTACTTTGTGTCCATATCTATTTCCAATGTATTTGTGACTTCGGAAAGTTGTCCAATCACTTGTAAGCATGTCAAGAGTTAATTATTCTGCATGCCGTCCAAGTGCCTAAAGAAACATTTCATACTTACAAAGCACAAATGACATATTTTAAATAAGTGAAAAATAAATTAATTTTGGTTAATTCAAATGAGTGTCTACATGAATATTTTAACCCAACTTAATACGTAAAACTCTAATCTCTAAGCTAACACTAGTAATCCCCTAATCAATTCATTATAAACACAATATATGCAAGCGAATTAGGTATACAATGTGTATAAATAAACAAATATTGCATGTATCAGGAACCTTCCAGTGTGCTACTTGAGTTGAATTTTCTTCAGCATTTTAAGGGCTTATTTAAGTTTACACGGTAAAAATTATAGTGTCATCTATTGAGTATTCATTGATCAATCATTGTATTTTTTCTTCTAAAACCTAGTTTTAACCCATTGTTATTATGTGGGCTTTTGAGCTCATTTTGGGATTTTCCTTAACTGTTTGGCCTGAGAAAGGTTTTCTAAGAGATGCATCTGGTTTCATATTATATTTTTAGGGATTTTTCCTTTTCATTTTTAAATTATTGAGTTTTCTATAACTCACATGGATTATATTTAAAAATCATATGATTCCTTGTTAAATGTGCCTTCTACCTTTAGATCGTGTTATTTTGCTCCCAAATTTCTTATCTAATGAGTTAGATGACTAGAATAAAAATCCCTAATTGATTTGGAGTTTTTGTCATTGAGTTATGCTGATTTCTACTCAACTGCTTAGATTTTCAATAACTACATTGTATTTTCCAAAATTATAAAATAATAACTTTTTTAAGTCATTTTGGCACCATAAATTAATTTTTGTTAGTAAATCTCTCATTTGACTCTGATCAACGTGTTGTGATCATCTCAGGTTGGGAAGTATTTTTTAAAAAATTGAAATTTATCACAATGATGAATATATGGGTTTTGAAATTTTGTGTGTAAATGGGTAATCAACTCACATATGATTTTGAGGCCATATGTTTTTTCTTCAAATATGTTTTTTCACCGTCATAATTTCATGGGATGAGAATGAGATTATTCATGTTTAAGTGATAAGATGAAAATTTTCATATTTTATTTGTGTTAAGTTCTCAAAGGACATTGAACAACATTTGTCTGAGCGAGAGACTTTTTAAGATGCTGCATGTAATGCCTTCAGGATTGGTGATGGATGCATATGGGCAGTCTAGGATGTGGTCCCTTGGGTAAAGGGTAGCGAGCTAAATTGGAAGATCAATGTTTTTTTAAAAAAAAATTGGGTGGGGTTTACTTAAATATGGTTAGGTGAAGACAAAGATTTCATGTTTATTTTCTTGTTGATTATATTCATTGATAAACTTATGTTTTCAATGCATGAGTTTGTGAATTTGTGTATGTGAGTAATCTTATTAGGAGCAGTATCATGAGTGATTTTTTCTATTGCATACTTTCCACAATATGTACTTGTATACACATATACCTTCGAGTTTACTAATCTTTAATGATGGGAGCTATGAAAGCACACAAAAAAAAATATCTATCATCATGAGACATGGTAGTTACAAATGAGACTTGTTAGATATTTTATTTCTTCAGGAGGACTATAATAATTTTATTGTTCATGTGGCAGAGTTCTTGGTACTTGCATATTATAGTTTTATTTAATTTGAGACTAAGTTATTAGTAATTGATTATTATCTTCAAGTGGGCCACATTGCATTTTGCCATCTCAACCTCATGCTAAGGAAACCCTTGAGTCATGGTCCTGAGAGTGTCTATCCTGCTAGATTCATTAATTGCAACTGCCATAATCTTAAATTTACTATTTGAGACCTAAGAATCTTTGTCACCAGTAAGTGATATTTATTTCTTCACCTAATTGGTCACAATTGTTCACAATGTTAAAGAGTTTTCCATAGTATTGTGGGATAGATTTTTACAGCCGAGAAACTTTACAACCTTTGTACCTTCATTTTATTTCATCAATTGATTCCATGCAACAATTATTGAAGTACAATTAGATATAAGCTTATGCTGGCTTTTTTCTATATAGTTGAACAAAGTACTAAGCTCCTTCCTATTGTAATTTGCTAACTTCTACTCAGATTTATCGCAATCACATTCATCTTTGAGAATTCCACTGTCATCCTTATCCTTAAACAAAGAAGGACTCCAGCCTTTAACCACCACCTTCTATGAATTCTCATTTAGGGCATCGATGAATGATCTTAACCTACGTTTAATATAAAAAAATTTGACCATTGAATAAGGGTGGTCGATTCATGGGATTCGCTAAGTCATCATATTCATTTATAATGAAATGCACCATTTAAATTAACAAGCAAGCCAACAAAGCAAGAGACAATTTAAGAGATAAAAATCTAAGATTTAGTAGCAAATATCAATCATGTTTTGTCAAAATTAAAATAAAACACCCTCGACTATAAATTGTGAGTTTAAAACCCTTCAAATCTATGAGGTCACCACAATATCTCTAGTCTAAAATATTAATGTGAAGAGCAATAAAAGTTGTGGCCTCCTATTATAGGATTTGATATGCTACTAACACTGAAAAATCACACCATACAAGCACATAGAAAATCATGGAGGAGATTTTAATGTGGAAATCCGACTAGGAAAAACTATGCTACCAACCCTTTGACGATTAACCAATGTATTATGAAGTTAAGATTTACAAGACTACTCAACTGTTACTTGAAACCTTCAGGGAGTTTATCTTTGCATTCCCTTTGGCCACCAAAGTCCTTGACTCTTTTGAACATTGTCTTGATTTTATCCATTACTAATACAATCTTCTGATTATTTTGAAGATTTAATCAATGTCCATCTTAATTTACTCCAACCTTTATCATATTTGTGATGTGTTTGTCTCTCTAACAAAAACTCAAATCAATTTATAAAGGATATAAGAATTAAGCTCTCCCACCTTTCTTTTGATTTATCTAAAAAATTCTAAAAAGTGTTTGAAGAAATTTAGCACGAAGGCTCTCCATTTTTTTCCACAAAATATCCTTCATTCCTTTTCAATTTCATCCTCTTTAGATCCTTAAATAGTCACCTAAGTTGGTTTAGGGCTTTGTATTTCAATAGGAAACAACTTACTCTTGGAATGACCTATTTCAAGTAACCATGGAATCTAATCAATCTTTCCATAGGGTGAATTATCATTCTTTATACTATTCTTAAACCCTAGCAAACCAATCGAGCATTTTGACCATGCAATCGATGTTCACTATAATGGACTTGTCATTCACTCCGATGAATCATTTCTACTAGAATATCGATTGTTCAATGTTCTAGAAAATATCTTAAATTTTAGTTAAAACCAATTGATAGTTGTTCAAGGATGATCGATATCACTTGTGAATTATTTTAAGTCTTTTTTCATTCATTCTTTTTTTGATACTTACATAAGGTGTATTCATTAAAAATGGAAGTGTTTTTGATAGTGTATGTGTAAATGATATTTACTTATTTTTCTTCTAAAATTCAATCACACTTTGTAAGTCTTCCATCTTATATATTTAAAGTATATCTACTCCAATTTATCAAGTAATTCAATTTCAAATTTGGCTTGACACATCATTAATCTAAATAGATTTTATAAGACTTACATACAAGCTTGAATTGTCATGGTTTTGATAATCGAAATATATCTAATTTATACATATTTCACCTACATTCTTACAGTAATTGCCTACGTTTCTACTCTTCTTCGATAAGTTATTATTACATCATTGACATAGCTACAAGATGGTAGGATAAGCAGCGAACAGGGAGGCAGAAGAAAGGAAGTGGGGGTATCTTATGAAAGGCAAAGGAGTTTGGAGGCAGAGCAAGAAGAAAACCAGAAAAAAAACGTGAACAGGGCTAGTCAGGAGGGAGGAAGAAGAACATGAAAAACACCTTGCCACCCCACCAGAGGCCGAAGCCCAGCGATTCACATAAGAAGTCACCCCTCAGTATCTTCCAATGTTTTGTCTTGAGTCGCCTCTCTAGAGACATCCCACTGCTTATAAGGGATAAGTTGCTCCTCACCCATGAATTCCAGATTACAACAAAACCTCCCTAAAAAAATTGAAGTATGCCATGGAGATGAGATACCACAATGCGTTTTTAAACAGCTTTCGACGCCTCCAAATGGGCCTTATGCACATTCAAAAGGTTCCTCTTTCATCGTGTGCCAGGGCCTCAATGCAAGCAATGCACTACTGATCCTGACGTTATCGGTGACGAGACATGGACTATGTTCCGAATTGCTTCTTTTTCTTCTTTATTGAACTTAAAAGGTGAAGAAAGAACCAACTATCCTAACCAAATAGATTAAAAATATCAATTTGAGTACAAAGAAACCAATGCTGGATTAGAGGATCAATTTTTTCCATGAAACAACTCTACACAATCCTCTGCTCTTCATAACTTTTGGCACTGAGGACCAGAATTTTCATCACAAATGGGTGCAAACATTGGAAGGTCTAAAGCAGCATGAGCTACGTACTCATCACTTTCCAAGATTTCAAGTTGCCCATATACGCGTCCCTGCATATTTTCAGAAAGGTTCAACTTAATACAGCATTATATACAAATTAAGAATTCTCAGAAAGGCTGTTTAATTTGTAAGCACCTCACTGTTTAGTTGTTGAATGTAGCCCGTAACGAACAGTTCCAGCTCTTTTTCATCGAATTTTTCCTTAAATCTACCAACGAAATATGGTTGCTGTAGAAAAATGATCACTAATTCACTCGGGGAAAGACATAATGTTTTCATTTGAATGGGAAATTGAACTAAATTGTCCAAAAAACAAGTAGTATGATATGTTCAACATTGGTTCTTGCCATGGATGACTGTGCTTTATTGCAATTTTTTGTAGTGAATTATCAAATAAAAAATATATTTATAAAACCGGGTTAAGGTTTTTTTGTGGAAAATAAAAAGTATGAAAAGTTAGTATGTGTGTTTGATAGATGTAGTGCCGGCTTGAGCCTTAGGCAATTTAGGCGGTTGCCTAAGGCCCCACACAAAAACAAGCCTTTTATGCTTGGTACCTCTTTAAACATGCTCTTAATTTTTACCGTTGCATGAGAGTTATTTGTGGTATATTGCCTCAAGCATTTGACATTTTATCTATAAGATTGAAAGGCCCTAAAATAGGTGTGACCACATGCTCTTTCTTTCCAAGCCAAAGTTTTTAAGTTCTATAACTTCCAAAAAAAAAATGTTTCTAACTTTATACTTTATTTCTTCTAACCATATAGAATTGGTATAAAACTATAAAAATTACATGATTGGTCTAATACTTTTATAGGAAAACAATGAGTATAAAAAATTTGTAAAAATGTTTGAAAAAAAAAAAGATTATCCAAATATTTTTCCTTATTTTCTACTTTTATATTGCCTAGAGAGAAATTGAAAGTGCATAATTTATGTAACCAAGTATATGTAAAAAATTTAGACCACCCTAAGACTCACCTTAGGCCTCTAATTTTATAGAGCGGCCCTGGATAGATGAGTAGTTCACTACCCCCTCTTTTAGTCTCCCCTCTTCCTAACACGGTCTGTGAATATCTACACAGAGGTGGCTATTCATCGTCCTTATAAGATGGGCTGGCTAAAAGATGGGGTGACAAACTACTCAGACTCTGCAAATATCGTACAATCATCTTACTGTGGTGAGTTTCTTCAATAAATTTTAACTCGTTAGTTCTTAAGTGTGTTTACTTGAACATTGGGATAGATTGTATTAAAAAGACACCTGAAAACTCACAATTACTCTTTCAGCAATGCCAGAATTATGTTCCCAGCTAATAGCAACGATCACTTTTAGCATTTCAGCAGAGCCTGCTTTCCTAGCCCATCCTATGTAAACTCCGGAAATTTGAGTGGGTAGTGACACAGAAGAACCATTACCTGGTTGTTTACATAACACAAACAGATTACGCAAGTGGTAAAATTGGCTGAAAATTTTTATTCCACAAATCACAATTCACAAACCTGGAACCAAGTTCTGGTGTGCATCACCTTCATGAGAAACTTCTTCCTGAATCCTACCCTTTATGTACAAAAGTTCTATAGGCAGGGCACCGTGGACCCCTGCAATTATTAAGATAATCCATATTTATGAAAATTGATGAATTTACATATGGTAATCTGCAAGTGCATGGACAGAGATGTACAATCCTCAAACGGTGGGAGACCCCAATGCTCTGGCTGAAACTCTAAGAGAGATTGAAGCACAGAGTTGGCGACCGAACAACGGTCAGCTAGATTGAGTAGGGAAGGAACTGCAACTACCTTCATTCCAGCAGCATTTGCAGCTGTCACACCCACCCTGTTATTGAAGAATTCTCTCTTAAAATAAGACAGTATAAACCTATAGATGAGTAGTTCGGGTCTATCCACTGACCTTGTTAAATGGGTGACATGGCTAAATCAAGTGGTGGTGAGTTACTATTAATTCATTTTGGTTTTCTAATCCAGACTATTAAAGTTAAGCCAAAGGAGTGTACCATAAAAAGAATATTTTAGGTTCTAGGCAGCTTGCCACAGGACAAATACTGTCGATTTCAAATATGTATAATTAACTTAACATTTGGCATGGAGCTACACCAAAGATAGAGTGAAATATTGATGTAATGTATATAAAATGACAAGATGAACTTTTCAGAAAATGAATTGGAAAAACTATAGTTAACTTACAAAGAATCTTCAATAACCAAACAGTGACTTGCATCTGCACCCAATCTTTTTGCTGCCTCCAGGAATCTGTGGATCGATGTTGAAGAAGGTAAAGAAGATAAATGCCGTTGCAGATGTGTTAGGGACACAGGAATAATAAGTTCTGGAAATTAAGTTAAAAATCTGTACATGTCAGGTGAGGGCTTTCCAGATTTAACTTCATCCCCTCCAAGGCTCACGGAGAACATTTCCTTCCAACCTATGCAACAAAAAAATAAGTCATAATCAAATCTCTAAATGCAAAATAGGATTCTCACTGGTTACATATATAATGCTCCCTCTGTCCCACATTAATAGTTTCATTTGGTTTTTAAAAATGAACTAATAGTTTATTTTGAAAAACCAAAGTGGAGCTATTAATGTGGGACAGAGGGAGTAAGAAAAATAGAATAGTAAGAAGCATTAGTCAGTAAAATAAACCTTGCTGATACGAAATTTTTTCGTCTATGTTTCTCCTTACAGAATTTGAAGCAAGTGCCAGTGGAACTCCATGCTTGTGGAGATGTCTAATAAGGCGATTGGCCCCTGGAAGGGCTTTTACTTGAGACCACCTGCACAGTAATGAAAATCCATCAGATCAATTTTCATATACTTATTTTAATTTGTCATCTATTATTGCCCATTCGTCAATCTAGTATATTACACTAATGTTTAGTTAATACAAGTTGAAAATCAATTCAGATACATGTGTTGAAGGATTTCATTGTCATCCCATGGCTGGCCGTTGGTGCCAACTTACACATGTTCCCAATTAGTTACTTCATCTGTCTCATCTTAAGTGTCTTATTTATAGAAAGTGCAAATTTTATGCAGGGTAAGCAGCACCTTAGAATGCAAAAGATAAAATAATATGTCAGCATCTTTTTTGGACACAAAAAGACAAAAAGTAATAAATAAATAGAACTTATCGGAAGAAGTTGGAAGCTTTCTAATTAGTAAGAGAATGGGAAATGGGACATTTAATGTGGGACAAGTGTTTTTATGAGATGACACTTAATATGGGGACTACAATATGCGGCAAATTTTTTTGGTAAACTAACAACTAATAAACGAACATTTGAACCTCGACAATAAAAGAACTAAACAGTAAAAGATAAACAAATTCTACGAAACAAAGATGTGAATGAGTGGCATGCCTCTCCCGGTAGTAAGGCATGATCTCCTCACAAAACTCGTCCACTGTCAAAGGAAGATTGTAATCATCAATGATGGAAGCTGCTATTTCCTTGAACATCATTCCCAACCTTTTAGCTTCTTTCTCATCATCCAATACCTTCCCATATTTTTCTAAAAAACTCTTCAGAACTCCTCCCGTTGCTTTCTCTGTATGAAAATATCATTTTATGTAATGAACCGAAGACTATATAATGGACTAAATGTTGAGATGCAACATAACCTGTGTCTAGCAATGTCCCATCCAAATCAAAGATAACAGCGTATATCTGAATTTTCTTGTTGAAATAGTTGCAGCAGGCAGAATTCATTGCAGAATCAAAGAATGGCAAAGAGAATTTGATTTCTGAGATGGAAATCAATGAAAAACATACGAAGATATATATAGACCATTAGAGAGATGCCTTGAGAGTATTCCCACCAACTAGTGAGCAGAGGTGGAGCTGTGAAGCTGCTTCGTCTTCTCGCTTTTAAGAATATGGAATTTGATATTCTTCGCCTCAGCCCATTTGACGACAGCCCAACTCCTAGTAGGAGGAAAGATGAAAGCATCCTTCGAGAATATCTTGAGAAGCTGTCCAAGACAAGAAACCAGCGTAATCCATTATCGTTTACCATGCAGTTTTTTTTGTTAAATATCACTTTTAAGTAGTCAATTTTGCAAGATAATTGGTTTTTATGAAGTTTCTTGTAGTTCCCAGAGAAACCTGCACATCTCTTCAGCTTCACTGCTTTTCTAAAGGGGAATCTAATTCTTACGAATATGCTCGTATTGTTTCTTGAAAGAGGGCGAATAAGAATGAATTTCCAGATATTTGGAACCCCTCGGCTTTTTCTTTACTATTACTATTCATAATGCACCCCCATTGCACATGTAAATAGACTTTGGAAACTTTATAGAAATATTGTTGAAAAAATATAATTACTTGAATAACAGTAGGAGAAACCTATTTTATTTTTTTAAAATTATTTTTATTAGATTTCATCTTTTATTACACCTTTGGCAACTTTGGGCGGTGGTTATACGATTTTGTCCACTAGTAGGACAAAATCAGCTTTGGTCCTTTAAAAGGATGAAATCAGCTTTCATCCTTCTAAACGTCAAAACATTGTCTTTTATCTAAACTTGCTCCTTCTCCGCACCACGCTTCTCTCTATTTACTTCGCCTCTACTCCAAAGCAAAAATCCTTTCCTCCTCTTTTTAAACCTATGGTTACCCCTCCTTCCCTAGTACCAATCTCCCCTTACCCTCTGATAACTATTGGCCATCGTTTGGCTCTTCCCTCTCTAGTCTCTTTGTGCCCAGCTCTGGCATTTTTCATGTCAGTAGTAGTCGATTGAGGAGTGAGCTTGCTAGAGGAAGGGGGTGAAACAACTTTGCAAGGTAAGATTTTGAAGTGCATCATGAGAGTTTAATATCTACTAGATAAAAATAGTGGTTCACTGGATTACTCCTAACCCTAGTACTTTAGCAAGTAAATAATTATGAGTTCTAGCCTCTATAGGCAGGAACTTGTTTTGAAATAGAATAAACAAACTCGAATTTCTAATCGTCCGTCATGATTAATAAAACCATTAACTCAAGCATGCACACTACACAATTAGATAAGGATTTTTACATGGAAAACCCAAACTAGGGTAAAAAACTATAAACTATGACAACCTCAACGAAGGCTAAATTAATACACTAGTAAGATATAAAACTTACAATATACAAAACAACCAACCAGCCCCTAAAATTGGCACAAACTCCTTTATTCAATCTTCTCTTGTTGTTGGCCTTTAATTCTTTCTCCTTGAATCCTTGAAGCTTCCCTCTTCATGTATTATTCTTTATCTTATTCTTCTTGTAACTCAAACAAAATTTCCTTTATTTGTTGAATTACCTTATGAGATTCTTCAACTCCCTTCAAAGACCTTTGCCGACTCTCCTCTTGTATTTGTTGTGTGAAATCTTCTCACTTTAAGTTATGTATTAGCATGAATTCACTATGAACAATTTCTTCTAGCTCTTTGTGAATTATATAGGAAAATAATGTGTAAAGGGTTCTCCTTTCTTCTTTAATATTTTTTAGGTTTTTATCTCTTTAAATTCGTCATACCTAAGCTTTTATATATGTTTCTAAGTCAAATTGACTCTTTGACTTCGAATGAAATGATTTCTCTTCCAGAAAGACTTGTCTTAGGTAACTAAATCTACTAGCAATCGAACATTACAAATAGCGATTAATCATTCACTATTTTATTAGGGCATGATACTGCTAGCACTCTATTTGTCTATGAAGTGATTGATCGATAAACTCTTGGTTTTGTTTAACAAAGGGTTGTTTCATGTGTGGATCAATCTATTGCTTGGGTGATCGATTGATTCATCACTTCCATGCTATAGTTTACTAGCAACCAATTGATTTGATCAGTGACTTTTTCTAACAATCGATCAATGATAGTTTTAACCTTTTTACCCTAAATTTGTCTTAAACCTCCAAAATCACTTCTACAACTCTTCCAAGTGATTTCTGTACAAGAATGCATACTTAATAAACCTCTTAAACCACCAACATTCTTTAGTTTTCAGTCTCGATCAACAAGAACATGTTTGCTCATCTTTATCAAGTTCATCAATTCCAAACTAGACTCGACCACAATAATATCTAATTAGATTTCTAAGACTAATTATATAATACTTGAGAATTTTTGCAATATAATAGTTGTAAATTAGGGAAAATGACAAATATGAAACCTATAAAAGCAGTTTTATAATTTAAAACATCATGCATCAGTTTTTTCCCATACCAATTTTTATTCATTCAATCAAACATCATATGACCAAACCAAAGATCCTCAGGCGTTACTCAAAAACAAAGGTACGAATACATTGCTATGATCATAGACTTTAAATACAAATCTCTCCCAGGCATCCCTGAGTGCAAGTCCCATAACTGTCCACAGTCTAATCCAAATTACAAGTCCAAAAAACGGACATATCTTAATTCTCATCTCACCCAATACATCAAATCGTTGCACAAAATAATGCTCGCAATGAGTCAAAGATATACCTGAGTCAAAGGGAATCAATCTACTGCAGAAACAAGCATCCATCTCTAGGAGCTTTCCGTTACAAGCCTACAAAAGCCTCCTAAACAATGGGGATAAAAGAATAGGGTAATGAGTTTTTTCATATTCAGTAGGGAAATACCCAGTAGGGGAGTTCTAAACAGTGAACCCAGTAAGTCCATACATAGATGCTTTAATACAACTTAAACATGAAGCAAGCAAGCATATAATAATCATACACATACGCATATAATCATGCCAAAAATATACCATCATACTAATCTTACACATACACTCTTAATCAAAGTCGTACAAACTTACTCATACAATCGTACACTTACTAAGAAACATACACATACTTGTACGACCTCACTCGTGCAATCTTACTCATAAACATACGCTTACTGTCTTACTTAGAATCATACTCTTATAGTCTTACTCAGAATCATACTCTTACATTCTTACTCAGAATCATACTCTTATAGTCTCACTTAGAATCATACACTTACAGTCTTAAAAACATATGCTTACAGTCTTGCTCAGAAACACTTATAGTTGTGCTCATACTCATACGATTACTCAAAAACAAACATACTCACTCATACACATACTATCGACCACTGAAGCTCATTATAACTAATAATCTCCAATGTTGAAATGGAAAGGAATGCCACTGGGGCATCACCTTAACCTCCGGGGAGTGACTATATGCCATAGACTTTTCTGAAGACAAGGCAGACCAATGCTCATAGGGCATAGGATCAAACAGGTAAGAACAGTTCTATGATACTACTTACCTGAGCGCACAAACATAAACACCCACACATTAGGGCTAATACAATTGCCCACATTTTAGGGGTCTTATAGTGTTAATGCCACTCTTGGGCATAAATCATATAGTATCACTCTTGGGTAGAATCATACAATGCCACTCTTCAGCATAAATCATACAGTGCCACTGTTGGACAGAATCATATAATGCTCTCAATAGAGCATTAGACGTTTGGGGATCAAGATAGCACACTGACAACATCCTACAGGATAAACACGATGACAAGACATGAGAAATACTTAGCCGACACATTATCGGCTAGCTCAAACACGGAACTTAATTAGTCGAACCTCAGATCTCAAACTCACAACGCTATCATTAACTTTGTTTACAATTCAATTTGAATTAAGTGAGTTATGTGGTACAATTATGCCACACAAACTCTCAAATGTACAGCGCTCCACTGATCAAGCCGAAGTTGAGCCTGATCCAACACCGAAGTTCATCTGGGCAGTAGACTTCACTTAACCTGTCCATCTCACAACATAACACACCGTACACCAAAATCTTACATATTCATATAATCTCCGCCATCCACCTTATAGCCAAAATGTCTTACTCAGAAGTCATCAAACTGATCTCCTCAAAGCCAACCCCAGTTATCACCCTCTTATTTGTACCTCACTTTTTGTGCTTACTTTTCACTTCATAATTTGCACATTTTATATGTACAATTATGTAACACTCTTACTGTCTGACAATCCCCCAACATATGCTCTAGTCCAAGCTGAACCTATCTGATCCACTCCAATCCTCGTCTATCAAACTTACATCCTCCATCTTTCATCATATGCTTACACATCCACATCCAACTCTATACCAAATCCTCTTTCACCTCTTACCATCCATCGCCCATCCTTCTGCCCCCACACACATACACATCCATAGCACAAGCACATCATACATATGTATAATATACACATACTTTTACACATAGCTTACCAACATACTCACTAGCCATCACTAGCACACACATAATCCACATACTCGCTAGCCATCACTAGCACATACATACACATCCATGCACGTAGCTTACTGTTAGCCCCTCAACTTGTCCCATAGAGAAAGGGAGCAGCTACCCCCTAGACTTTGCAGCGGATATCCAAGTTAGCTTGGGCGACGTACAAACTAGGCAGCCCCTTGGGCATGGACAGATGTTTGGAGCAGCATTGGAGCAATTCGAATGGATCACTCGCCTTAAGGAGCAGGCTGAGGAGGAGTCCCTGTACGGGCAGGACTCTAAGTATCGAGCTGGGTGCCACATGCACTTAGGGATGGACTCCTAAGGTAGCTGAGACTCTCTTATGCAGATCAGCCACACTCATAGTTGTTATGCCTGAAACAAGACTATGATGAAGTCAAAATCAGATTTGTTTTACTTACCAATTGTAGTAGACAAGGTTGATCCATAGGGAAGACCTTGTGCAACAAGGAAAATGGTTACGAAAAAAAATAGAGGAAAGAAAAAATAAGAAAGAAAGAGTAAAAGAGTATTGAGGGAATAAAGAGTTAAATAATCAAGAAAAGAAACACTAAGGCATTAAGGGTCATTGTAACATCTAGTAATGTTCTTCATGTGTCATGTTATCTCAGTTAGAATCGAATAAAAATTCTATCTAACTAAAAGATATGAACATTAAAAGCAAAAATAAAGATAAAAAATACTTTGTATAGATGAAGGATAAAAATAATTGTTTCTTCAAGATTTGTATATATCAAAATCACAAAAGATTAAGGAGAGCCTTTAAGCATCTTATGTATCCAAGTCACAAAGAAACAACAAGAAGAACAATATTAAATGAACATCACTTCAAATAACTAATACTTACTCGAAACCATTGATAAAACATAAATAGAACTCCATTAAATTGTTACAAATCACCTCTAACCTTAGCTTAAGAGCATAAAAAGCCATTACAATAAAACTAAAAACAAAATTACAAAAGAAGAGAAGAATAATAGGAGAAGAAAGCTCCAAAGATGAGGGGATGATGCATCTACCATGTCCCCTCTATTTATAGGAGTAGAAGGGGTTGCTTCAAAGGGGAAAGTCCAATCATATCCCTTAATTGCATCCTGATTGGTTACTTCTTTGGAAATGATTAGATTCTAAATCAATTAAATAAATTAATAATTTATTTAGCAAATAAGTATATTTGAGTCTTACTTTAATTATCTAATCAGCCTCATTGTCTTTCCTTATGTGTATCAATCACAACCAATGAAAATATTTACCATGTGTTGGCCTCGGGTTAATTAACTAGCTGTCCCTTTGCATGCCAGATTTAACCCATAAAGCTTTAGAATTATGAATTTCTTCATGAAAAAGAAATTGTAGCCACGGAAGTCTTCTTTCTAATTCCACTAGAATCATATCAATCCAAATTATACATAGTAAGATATAGACAAAATACTAAAGTTGTATCATTCTATCCAAATCAGCTTCTTCCCAAATTTAGTTCTCTTGATGCAAATCTAAAATCCAACGGGTCCAAAAGGTTATGTTTGACTATTCCATACTTGTTTAGATCATTAGGAGCCCATTTTTTATTTTTAAATAACTTTGGGTAGTTGGGCTTCACTTATTCTTCTACTTGGATCCTGTTGAAGCCCATTTAAACATGTAAACACAACTAAGGTCTAACTAACATATTCAAAATATAAATAGCCCAAATAAGCAATGAATCAACACAAAATAGGATTACAATTCAAAATTTGAAAATATTTAATTGAACATCATTTCAGTGCATCACTAGCTCGAGTGGGAGTTGAGGCAGCACGTTCCTTAGACGGCTCGGACTCTTGAAGGCAACAGGGCGTTGGACTCCTAGTCGGAGGACTCCCTTGGTTTCCTAATTGGACTAGGGAGGCTTTCTTAGGGGGGAGAGAGTTGGCCAGGGTGAGACTTCTTGTACAGGTGGGTTTGTATGTTCTACTAGCATTAGGATCGGCCTATGGCTGAGTCCCTATATAAGGGAGAGAGCAAGGGCGGCCATGGCAGACAACTTTTGACATAGTGAACCAGAATTCTAAGAGAGAGAACTCCAACTTGCTGAGCAGCCTTCCCCTCTCCCTTCCATTGTACATCGACGGATTGATTTACATAGCATTGGGCGGAGCCCCTTTGCACCAAAGGCGGCTTTGTGTTGCTGATTGCTTGTTCCCTTTGCGAATACTAGTGGGAAGGTCGGAGAGATTGGCTGCTGGTTTCACGGAGCAGCCAGGCCATCACACGAGCCAATGCTAGGCAAAGCTTCGTGCCCGTGAAAGTTGGTTCCATTGCTGGGATCTAAACGAACCAGACGGACTTTGGGGTGATTCGAGGAGATTTGGTGAGCGAGGATAGTGGATGTTCCTTGCTGATTGTGGGCAGTCGAGTTGCCACAATGATAGGTTCCATGTTTTAGTGCTTGACAAATATTGAAGCGAAGTACGATGCATTGAGGACGTCTAATGGGACCCTGGTCGAAGTTCAGGCCTCTCTGCAATCAGCCCAAGATCGCATTGGTGCCTTCGACCAACGTCTCTCCTTGGTAGAGATCTCTTCCTATGCAGATGAGTCCGGTGAAGGCAATTTAGCAAGAGGTGCGGCTGCCCGATACAATTCACTAGCTGCGGACATGGCAGCCACAACAGATTGTTTGAAGGACAAATTGCAGGGACTAAGGATGGAGACAGAAGGTAAGATTCAAGAGTTGATGGACAAAATAGCATTGCCTGAGCAAGCTGTTCTGAACTCATCACCTCCAGTGATGGAGGCAGAGTCTAGACTTAAGCCAGTGCAGTCTATGAAGAAAGAGAAGGTACCCGAACCGAAATCCTACTATGGCTCATGGATTGCTAAGGATATTGAGAACTTCGTTTGGGACATGGAGTAGTTCTTCACGATCACCCATACCCAAGACGAAGCGAAGGTCATGGTGACGAGCTTGTATCTCACGGGAGATGCCAAGCTTTTGTGGCGAACCAGGCTGGAAGATGGCATTGCTGCTATGCATCCCCCTATCCCGAGTTGGTTGATGATGAAGAAGGAACTTAGGGAGCAGTTCCTCCCCACGAACACGACGTGGGTTGCACGGGAGTCTCTCAGTAAATTGAGGCAGACAGGGACGGTTAGGAAATACGTGAAGCAATTCCAGTTGCTCCTCCTTGACATTAAGCATATGATGGAGGACGACAAGTTATTCAATTTCCTTACCAGTCTTCAGTGTTGGGCTCAAAATGAGCTGTGAAGGCAGAATGTTCAAGACCTCCCCTCAACAATCACAGCGGTTGAAAGGTTGGTTGATTATGAGTTGGATCCAACCGCACAGAAATGGGATAAAGGGTCTTCTTCCTCTAGGGGCGGTCGCAGGCAGAATGGCGAAGCATGCAAAAACGGATCCAAGGGTAAGTGCAGTGAGTAGGCTGACCCTAACAAATCTAAGGGGACAGCTTGCTTCATTTGCCAAGGCCCTCACCGTGCCAAGGAGTGCTCGAAGAGGGAGAAGATGAATGTTGTTGTTGCTGAGAACGACTCCTCTGTAGAGGAGGAGGTCACCACACGTATGAACCCTAAGAAAATTGTGAGTGCCACCCGAAAGGAGAAGATGGACCATGGCAGCTTGATATACGTGGAGGCCAAACAGCTGGTGTGAGCACTAGTCGACAGAGGTGCTTCTCATAATTTCCTAGCACAGAAGTGTGTGAAGGCATGGGGCCTGAAGATGGAGAAGGCTCAAGCCTAGATCAAAGCAGTTAACTTAGAGGCAGCCCCGGTCCTAGGAGTTGTCCACGATATGCCTGTGTGGATTGGTGAATAGACGAGCAGAGTTAATTTCACTATTGTTCCTTTGGATGGCTTCGAGTTGATCCTTGAGCTGGACTTCATGAGGATTGCTACGGTGTTTGTGATGCCATACCTCAGGGGCATTCACATCAGCGATGAGAGGATCCCTTGCTTTGTTGCAAAGAACAAAGGCAAAATAGAGGTGTGGGTTGTGTCTGCCCTCCAGCTAATGAAAGGCCTTGAGCGAGGCCATAAGACCTACTTGGTCATGATGGTGGAAGCCAAGAACACAACAGTGGTCAATCCAAAGAAGGTGGAGAAGTTGCTTAGCGAGTTTGCGGACGTGATGCCAACAAAGTTGCAACAAACCCTTCCCCCACGACTTGCTATGGATCATACTATTGAGTTGATGCCAGAAGCTCACCCTCTAGCCCAAGCTCCCTATCGCATGGCTCCACCAAAGTTAGCTAAACTCAGAAGATAACTTGATGAGTTGTTGAAGGCGGGCTTTATCAGACCATCCAAACCTCCCTTCGGAGCCCCAATCCTTTTTCAGTGGAAGCAGGATGAGTCCCTACGTTTATGTGTGGATTATCAAACTCTGAATCAGATCACCGTGAAGAACAAGTATCTAGTCCCTCTAGTGGCTGACTTGTTTGACTACTTGGCGAAGGCTTCCTATTTCTCCAAGCTAGATCTCATGTTGGGTTTTTAGCAAGTGCGCATTGTTGTGGGCGATGAGGCGAAGACAGCAATGGTGACTCGCTATGGGCTGTTCGAGTTTCTGATCATGTCTTTTTGCTTGATGAATGCACCAACCACCTTTTGCACATTGATGAACGATGTTTTTAGACCCTATATAGACCGGTTTGTGGTCGTCTACTTTGATGACATCATGGTGTATAGTGCTTCCCTGGATGAGCATGTTGGGCATCCCAGGATTGTGCTGGAAAGGCTAAGGGAGCACAAGCTATTCCTAAAGCTCGAAAAGTGCCACTTTGTGCAGACAAAGATAGAGTTCCTTGGGACTGCATAGTAGAGGGAAGAGTATGGATGGATGGGCGGAAGGTCAGGGCCACAGTAGAGTGGCTAGTCCCAACTAAGGTGACAAGGCTGAGATCATTCTTAGGACTCGTGAACTACTACCGGAGATTCATCAGAAACTACTGAAAGAAGGTAGTAGCACTGGCCAACCTTCTACGGAAAGACAGCCCTTGGTGCTAGGCTGAGGTGTGTCAATTACGTTAGTAGTATTGTAGCAATTTACTATAGCAATTACATACTATTTATCGATCAATTGGTTACTATAGTGATCGGTCTGATACTGTAGTAGTTCTTAAAAAATGTTAGCTGAGATGATGGGCGATTGATGCACTAAAATAATGTTCAATAAAATGTTTTCACATTTCAAATTCCAATCCTATTTGGTGTTAAGTCATTGCTTATTTGGGCTATTTATGTTTTGAATAGGTTAGCTGGACCTTAATTGAGTTTACATGTCTAAACAGGATTCAACAGGATCTAACTGGAAGAGGAAGTGAAGCCCAACTACCCAAAGATATTTAAAAGTCAAGAATGGCCTCTTAATGGTATGTATGGAATGGTCGAACAAAACCTTGTCGACCCATTGGATTTGAGATTTGCATCAAGAGAACTAAATTAGGAAAGAAGTTGATTCGGACAGATTGACACAGCCATAGTATTTTGACCATATCTTTCTCTATATAATTCGGAATGATATGATTCTGGTGGCATTAGAAAGAAGACTTCCATAGCTACATTTGTTATTTACAGAGGAAATTCCAAATTATGAAGATTTGTAGATCGAATCCGGCATGAAAGCGGACAGCTAGTTAACTAGCCCGAGGCCAGCACATGGAGAATCTTTTCATTGATTGTGATTGATACACATAAGTAAAAACAATGAGGTTGATTGGATATCTAAAGGAAGATTCAAAGATACTTATTTGAAAAATAAATCATTGATTTATTTGATTGATTTAGAATCTAATCATTGCCAAAGATGCAACTAATTAGGCAACCAATCAGGATGCAATCGAGAGATATGATTTTACTTTTCTCTTTGAAGCAACCCCTTCTATTCCTATAAATAGAGGGGTGGACATGATAGAGGCATCATCCCCTCCTCTTTGAAGCTTTCTCCCCCTATTTTCTTCTCTCCCTTTGTATTTTTTTGTTTTTAGTTTTATTGTAATGGCTTTCTAAGCTCTCAAGCTAAGGCTAGAGATGATTTGTAACAATATAATGGAGTTTTATTCATGTTTCATCAATGGTTTCAAGTAAGTATTATTTATTTGAAGTGATTTTATTTAATATTATTCTTTTTCTTGTTTCTTTGTGATTTGGATACATAAGATGCTTGAAGGCTTTCCTTCTTGATCTTTTGTGATTTGGATACATAGAAATCTTGAAGAGACAATTGTTTTTATCCTTCATCTATCCAAAGCATTTTTTATCTTTATTTTTAATTTTAATGTTTATATATTCCGGTTAGATAGAATTTTTATTCAATTCTAACTGAGATAACATGACACATGAAGAACATCATTAAATATTACAATGACCCTTAATGCCTTAGCGTTTTCTCATATTGATTTCTTAACTCTTTATTATCTCAATACTTTTCTACTCTTTCTTTCTTAATTTTTCCTTCCTCTTCTTTTTCGTAACAATTTTCTTTGTTACATAAGGCTTTCCCTGTAGATCTACCTTGTCTACTATAATTGGTAAATAAAAAAAGAAATCTGAATTAGACTACTTCATAGTCTTGGTTTGGACTTAACAACAGTGATTGATTGCATCCCCTTAGTTTCCCAAAATAGGCCATTCAATGTTGAATTTGATCCTAATTCAAGGTCTAACACCTAAACTGACTTAGTTATCTATATTAGGGGTGTTTTGGATGTGGGAAAATAGGATGGATGCCATTGTTAGTGTAGAGAGAGATTGGTGAGTTTACTATATTGGGTTTTGTTAGTGTAGAGTTTTCTTTTGGCTACATGCTTTGAAGACCATTTCCATTAATCAAAAGTGAAGAAAAATCCACAACATGACACGACACACACAAGAGCTTGATGAGTCAAAACAAAGTTCTTTATCACAGAGTAATTGATGAAACTTAGAGGTAGATCAACAATTGGAGGAGTCTTTAATTAGGCCACTAGAAGAAGACCAAGATGGAACATGATGAGGGAAGGGTTCAAGTATTCAACGGAGGGAGAAACTTGAAGGTCAACAAGAAAGAGGATTGAACAAAGAAAAAGTATTTTTAATTGTGTTGAGTCAAGAGGTTGGGTGGTTGTTCTTGGGTCTTGTAAGTTCTTGCTTGCTAGTGTATTGATTTAGTCATTGTCATGTTGTCATGGTTTTTTAACCTAGTTAGATATTTCAAGTTAAATGTGTGATCTTGCATGCTGTATGGTTTGATTTCTTGATCATGAATGTGCATAGTCATTAAGTTTTTATTGTTTCAACCATAGAGCAAATTCCTACACATAGATGCTAGAATTCTTAATTTGAACTTGTGGAAGTACATTATTTGCTAGGTCAATTAGATGGATATTAAACTCTTCAATGGTAGCCTAGGTTTTGTGTTTGATATTTTCTTTTAATTCATGTTATCAATCAAGTTTTGCATGCATATCTCACGTTGGTTGTGTTAGTATTGAATAATTCCTATTAGACTTGCTCAATTTTCAAAGAAGGATTGTTTTTAGTGATTTTAGTGTGTTTGTTTAATTTATTTACGTATGCATAGTTGATTCTATAAGAACATATGAGTCATGTCTAGCTTACATGTCATCAATGGAGGATTGAAGATTTATTTAAGGACAAAGTCAAAACAACGAGAGGAGATTGTTGAAGACTAGAATGAGACAAAGACAAGGCAAGAAGGAGAAAGTTTTAAGTGCTTAGAGAAGACTTGAAGGCCAGCAACAACAATATGAATAAGAGGAACTTGTGTTAGAGTCTAAACAAGGTTGTTGGTTTGCTTGTGTCCATGTAAACTCTTGGTTTCTAGTGTATTAATTATGTTCCTTTGGAACTACCTTGGTTATTTACCCTTGTTGGGGTTTTTCATGTAAATTGCCATGTTCATGTGTGGATTGCTTGATATTTTGAGAGTGAAAATTGAGTGAATAATATGTTTTAATCATTTCCGCTTAATAAAAAAATTGCGTAAAGAGGCAACTAAGAAGTTTAACCATAATTGCTTAGCATAAGGTAAATATGTGTACTCATAATGGCTCGACTTTTTTGGGGCTTTTTTAGTTCTAAATTAATCAAAATTTTCTATAGGACTTCAAGGACATAATAATACTTATTTGGGTAACATTTTTTACTTTCATATTTGGTTTTCATGGGTCAACCATTATTCTTTTCTTATTCTAGCTTTCTGCCAGATTTCAGTCACCCAACTTCCAACCTATGTTTTGGGAGCTTCTGCCTATCGAATGACCTAGGAAAATATAGAGCCTCCAGATTGAGTCTAGTTTCATTGGTAAAATTTTTGTTTTTTCCTGTATATGCATTATTTTTTATATTTTTTGGAATTGGTAAAGATCCAAAATTTCAGTCTCTATAGTTGGGAGTAGATCACAATTTTCTAGGACCAAACAATGTTAGCAATTCATAATTGTTAGAAACATTGAGCTTTTAGTTCTAATTCTTATGAAAAAACTATGAATCAATTTACAAATGATTTGATCGAATTATGACTTTATGAATCTATATTGTACAAGGAATTTTACACTGTGCAATAATTTTTAGAATAACAAAAATAAATAAATTTAAATGTTAGACTATCCCTTGGATTTAATTTTGGGTCCTAGACTCCATTAATTGAATGTGGTCAAATTCTCATTAAGCTCTAGCTCTCTAAGTAATTTTCTTAAAAATTAGAACCTAGAACAATGACAAATTAGGGTTTTGTTAATATATCAGGCTAAGATGGGTAATTTATTTATTCCTTCACCCCTATTTGTCAAATGTTTAATTTTCCATTTTAGCACTGCTTGGGATGATTTCTCATATGCTCAGGGCATAATAATAATACTTGGGAAAGGGGATATGCATGTGAAGGGTAGTGAGGTAATATGGAATTATCATGTGATATACAAGTTTTCAATAGTGAATAGTTTAATTTTGTATTTCATATGGGAATCATGCTTGTTGGGACTAGTTAGAGAATAGTACAAGTGTTAAAACATGAGGCATATGCATTGTAATTGACTAATTTAGATGAACAAAACTATGTCAAAACACTATGCATGTTTAAGTCTTTAAGATCTGATGAGATTAGTGATGAGACTAAGTTATATTTGAAATTTAAAGACTTGATAAATAGGAGCATACACATTCTAAAAGTTCAAGATTTTAGACTGAATTGAGTGTATGTTTCAAGGAAATGTTTACACACACATGAACAAAACACTTAGGTTTTCATTCAAATAATCTTAGGAGTATTTTTTAGTGTTTTGGAACGAGATGATGAAAGAAATCACAAAATAATATAGAGATCGATTGATTTTGAACATGTTATGTGAAAGGATCGATCATTAATTGAAAGATTTTGGGATTTTCTAACTGAAGACACCATTGAACAATCAGTTGACTGAGAGATCGATGGCTTTGAGTTTCAGTCACTGTAGTAATAGAGAACAATCGATCACTCTTTGAAGCGATTGATTGTTTAATGAAGCAGTTGCCTAGTTTAGGATTCAAAAATAGTAATTCGAAACTTGGGTTCCTTTAACTTTAGCCATTTTGTAACTCTATATAAAGCTTAGGCATGGATGAAATTAAAGGGAGGAAAATCGAGTTTTGAAGCAAAAAAAATTAAGAGCTTTGAGAGCTAATTATTTTCTTTGTTTAACATAGATTTGAGAGAAAACTCTCATGGGTGATAGATCGTTGGTTCACATGAATTAAAGAGGAGTGATTGAAAAACACATTTCACACAAAAAGAGTTGTTGAAGAGTTCTTTATCAAGGAGTTTTAAAGTAGCTTTAAATGGGAGTTCAACAATCGAAGGAGTCTTTGATTGAACATTTAGAAGAAGACAAAGATGGAACATGAAAAGATAAGCCTCAAGGGTTCAAGGGAGTAGAAACTTAAAGGTTAACAATAAAGAACTAAACAAAGAAAAAGGATTCTCTTGTGGGTCAAGTCAAGGTTGGTTGTTCTAGGTCTTGTTAGATCTTTTAGTCTTCTGCATTGATTTAGTCGATGATGGCGAACTATGGGTTTTTTACCACTTTGGGATTTCACGTTAAATCCATGTGTGATGCTTGTATATTCTTATGTGGTTGATTGATTGATGGATCCATATTAGGTTGCACTTAATTTTGTTTCCCTATATAAAAATCCTTCACAAAAGAGGCATACACTCTTAATTCTTCCTTTGGTTAAGAACTAGATTTAGCAGCAATGTGGTGATATGTTAGATGTTTAGATGGATATTAAACTCTCAAGTGGTAGTTGATGAATTTTATTTTTTTCTGAAAATTTTCATATTTTGCATGCTAGAATCACTCAAATTTTGCTAGAATTGCTTGCTTAGTGTTATAATTGCTTGATTAGTGCTCATTATTACTTAACTTGCTTTTTGAGGAGTTAAAGTTCTCTCTTTTCTTCTTCTAGATAGATTGTTTGATCATTTTCCTTGTTAGTGTGAGAATGCCAAACTCAAACAATAACATGGCTTAGAATGGTGACTTAGGAAATCCAACAAACCAACTTCCGCTAATCGATTGCTAAAATATTTCATTTTGGAAAAATGGGATGAGAGCCTTCAATCAAGCTTTGATGGCAATACTTGAATGAAGTTAAAGTTCTATCTTTTCTTTTGCTAGATAGATTGTTTAATCTTTTTCCTTGTTAGTGTGAGAATGTCGAATTCAAACAATAACATAGCTGAGAATGGTGACTTAGGAAATCCCACGAACGAATCTCCCATAATCGATTGCTAAAAAATTTCTTTTTGGAAAAACCGGATGAGAGCCTTCATTCATGCTTTGGGTGGAAATGTTTTGAAAGTTGTGCTTTAAGACTGGACTCTGCAAATGACAAAGGATAGAGAAGTAAATCAAATTCCATAAGATGAGTCTGATTGTGGTGAAAACGAGATAAAACTTGCTAATCATAACAGGGAATCCACGAGTGAATTATTTGATGTCATAGAAAAGAGTCAACACAGGTTGATCTCGAATTGTACCTCTGCTAAGGTCGCTTGGGACAAATTTGTGAAGTACAACAAGGGAACCAAAGTAGTTCAGATCTCTAGGCTTCATATGGTTACATTAGATTTTGAAAACATAGTTATAGGAGAAGAAGAAACCATGTCTCCACATTATGCCATTTTTTTTACATTGTTGACACTTGTGATCAATTAGGTGAACCCATAGCTGACTACCTAGTCGTAAGTAAGATCCTTGGTCTATATCCTCTAAGTTCAAAGTCAAGTTTGTAGCCATAAATGAATCTAAGAAAATCGATACCTTTGACATAGAGGGGCTCATAGGAAACCTAAGAACAATTGAGATGCAAGAAGATTCTTACAATATCAAGAGAGAATTGTTAAGAGAAAGGTAAATGGAAACAAACAGCTCTAAAAGCCACCAAGAAGATGTCCAAGAGAAACAATGCTTTAAAAGTCCAAGAAGAATCTAATGAGATCAAAAGTAAAAATGAAGAATTAGTCTTGTTGGCTAAGAAGTTCTTAAAACTCAAAACTCTAAGCATGACAGAAAGGAACAATCTTCAAGAAGAGGAAAACAAGGTGAGAGAGAGATAACAAATGTAACAAATCTAAGATAAAGAACATGAAATGTTTTGAATGTGAAAAACAAGTACAATTTGCTACTTACTTTCCTATCCAATAATCTTATAGTTCTTCTGATGGTACGCTTAAGAAGTTTAAGGGTCATGATAGGAAGAAAAAGGGGAAAGCCTTTCAAGCCAACTTTTCTGATGATAGCTCATCTAGGAAGAAGAGTTGTATAACAACATTGCCTTGCATGCATGTTTGAAGGATATTTGCTCCTCTTAGGGATCTTCAAGGTCAAATTCTATGGATTTGAACTTAGATTCCACTTCTAACATAGATTCAAACTACAAACAAAGGAATCTAATTCAACAAGTCATGCTCTTGACTAGGAATACCAAAAAGCTTGAGAGAGAGTTGAAAATGAAGGATGTGAAACTTAAAAAAGCCTTTCAAGAGTCATTAAAGTTGGCTAAGTTGAATAGGGAATTTGTGAGTGACCTCAAGGTAAATCTTGAGAAGGAACAAGAGAGATCTAGTGCTCTCAATATAAAATTTATGTCCTCTAAAGATAGCCTAAAAGATTTCAAGAGAGAGAAAACAATCCTGGGAGACCATGATTAGTCTTGGGCAAATGATAGGAAGGGCTTAGGTTTTAAGGCTTCAATGCATACACTAATAGCTAAACCTACTCCCTTTGTGAGAGGCAATGAGATTCATCACACCCCTAAGGTAGTGTCCATCCCACAAATTTCTAGTGGGAAAATGTTTAAATTTACATCTAATCCTATAGGTATTTGTCATATTTGTCATAAAGACACCTACTTTAGGTTTGAGTGCCCTAACAATTACCTTTATAAGCTAAGTCCTAGAAGAAAGGTGGAGAGAGCCCCAACACATTAAAACCTTAGGTTACCCCACCAAGTGTATAAAATAATACGAAGATGGTATGTGTAAAAAACAATTATTCTTTAAGCATTGAAAGATTAAATTCGGAGGATAAACATGACGTCCTTAGATTGCCTAAGGATAAATGGTTGTGCCAAGCTAAGGAGGAAAATCTCTACTTAGAGATTTCCTTTCCATGTCCATGAGTTAACATTTCCTACCATTCAGCCAATAACATGTTTTTAGGTTTCTTTTCATTTTTCTTTGTTTCTCATGTTTGCTTTATGTTCATATGTTTTGAATAAAAAAAATGAAAAAGGTTCATAAACACACAAAAAAAGTTGTTGATTTTGGATAACATAACTAGTTTTGTTGTTTTTGAAATGTATAACTCTTGTATTAAAGACCATTAATTAATTTTTAAGCTTAAACACAATGAAATTGCACTCAACATCCTTTAACAAATGACAAGTTCACCAAGGAGAATGAAGATCAGTATAACTTGTTTTTGCTTGATGTTGTAAGTCTCTGTTTTAAAAAATATGCACACATCATGTTAATTTCAAATCAATTTCATGAATGAAGATCAAAAGAGAATTCTTAGGCACTGGTTTGCTTAAGTTTAGATTGTAGTGGAATATTAGTAATATAATTAGAGGGACTTTGCTACGCTTCTATCCAAGATTCAATGGCTAAAATAGCTTGTATGATCTTAAAACTTGTACTTGTTTAGTTCTTTTTTTACAAAGGAATTGCCCTTGTAAAGTTGATGGAGAAGGGCTATTTACTTCGTCCACTTAGGATAGAGTGAAGCTCCCATTAGTTTGACATAAAAAAGAAAAAATGGCATAAGAAAAGTAAAAAATAGATGCAAGTTGAGAGGATTCAAAAAGGGCCAATCCCTAAAAAAATGAATTGAGGAAAAATATCATAACTTAAAAAAATGCAAGGGAAAAAGATGTTGATCTTATAAATTTTTTTCTTTTTCAAAGTATTGATGGACATAGATTCTAGTTAAAGTGAGTAAAAAATGTGAACTATGTCTATACTAGATTCCTGGTGAACTTGTCACTTTTGAATAAGGATAGTGAGAGATTCATGTGTTAAAGAGACAAGGGTTAAACATTGGCGGTTTCTTCAAAAATTAATGAAAAGGAGATAAAATGTAAAAAAAAGCAATGAAGACTAAAAATCACAAACCAATGGAGCTGACTAATCTAGGCGAGTTATACATGACCATAATATGTTGATGTACTTTGGTTAAGAGTCAAATTAATTAAATTTAAAAAGAGAGCTCAACATGGGTTATTTTTTATGTTTATTTTTATTTTGAGTTCTATCACTCCAAGTGATGTGATTTCAACTAAAAAGATTGTTTTGAATTTTGGAATTTATTATGATTTTTTTAAGATTTACCAAAATTTTGAAAAAAAAAATAAACAATTGATTACTTCATCTGGCGATCGATCATTATTGTCTCAATTTGTGCATGTTCATTTAAAACAATGAATGATGCCTCATTTTTCCACATTATCCTAGAGAATCTAAAGAGACATAGTGGAATGTGATATTGACAAGATTTACATGGCTTTTTTTAAAGTTTTTGCATCAATTCGAGGATTTTGTCGTAGACAAGGACACACTTGAAACTCAAATTTATAACTTTTAGAGGTTTTTAAGGATATTTTCAATGAATTTGAACATTTTGAATCGATAAGGATATCTAAATATGTAAGCGTTTCAAATTTCACATGATTTCATGCATTACAACTCAAATTTTCAAAGATTTTTACTTTGGGTTTTTTAAGAATGCCCAAAATTGGGGATTTTGAAATTCATGACTTTTTTATTCAAATTGACTATATATGTAGTTATGAAACTTGTTTAATTTATTGAGAACTACCTCATATTAAAATGTGAGATCAATTCGGATATATTTTTGCTATGGGCAATTTGGGTATTTAAAAAATTGGACTAATTTTCTTAATTTTTCCAAATTTTAAAATTTTTGCGGAGTTTATTTATTTATTTATTCTTCATAGTCTTCGTCTTTATTCTAGGATTTATTTTTCCTTGTCGAATATAGATAGGCAAGAGTAATAAGTGTATCGAAGGGGAAGAAGCCTCCACCAACCCCGAGCAGCCTAGTTCTTCCTCTCTTGCACTAGAGAAGGACATGAATACACACTTTGAGCATTTGTAGTCTATGTGCTTTGATATCTAAAAGTACATATGAGATATATGTATTGTAAATTAGTCAGTTTTGATTATCAAAACAATGTCTAAACCTCATGTAAGTTTGCAGTCCTATGAATCTGACTAGATTTTGTTATGGTCGAATCAGATTTGGAATTGATTGACCCAAAAAGTAAGAGAAGAAGTGTTCTTATTTATCAAGGTTGAAGACTAAGGTGACTTTTAGAGGTAAAAGATTCATTTACATACACTCACATACAAAATTCACTTTGTTTAACTGACGACGAGTGAATTAAGTGAATCTCAAAGTTTTTGATTGAATTATAGGATTGATTGAGTTATACACAACTGAAAAAAGACTTTTTCACATACATAAACTTGAAGAGACAATAAAGCTAAGTTCAATGGAGGTTTGAAGAGAAAAGGCTAAAGTCATAAACAAGAGAAGCTTGTTTGAAGGAACTAGAAAAAGATAATGAGAAAGCTAGGAGGAGAAAAGCTTTAAGGCTTGAGGAGAGAAGCCCTGAAGGTTAGCACAAAAGAAGATGGATATCTAAATAAAAAGTGTTTGTATTAGAGTTTTCAAAATAGGTTGGTGGTTTGCTTGGATCATTGTAAAGGTCTTACTCACTACTACATTAATTTAGTCATTGAAAGGATGTCATGGTTTTTTACCATAGATTGGGTTTTTCATATAAAAATTGTGAGTTTACTTATGTGCTTTGCATGCTAATGGTTTGGTTGATGGTGAGCATACTTAGGAATGCATAGATATTAAGTTTAATCATTTTCATTGCTTAAGTGAAATTTTTGCATAAAAAAGGCTAGAAATTTTAATTGCTTACATGATAAAGTATTAGGATTTTAGGAGCAATCTATTGATTCGTTAAGCCATTTAGATAGATATTAAACTCTCAGTATCTACAATTGGACTCAATTTTATAGACCACATTGGGTCAACAACTACTAGATAATCTCGACATCTCAAATCCCCATATATCCACAACAGATTTGCTAACAGTATAAGTCCATGAGCAAGGTGGCAAGCAAACCATCACTGGAGTGGTGAACGGGACTACTCTTATCGTTACTCCTGACATTATAGCTTCGGCTTATAGAGTTGAGTGCAGAAAAATAAGTAAACTAAGTTCAATTATAAGAGCAAACCCTAACAAGATATATAACTTTATGAATAAAAAACTAGGAAGTTTAAGAAAACTTAACACACTATAGCATGCAAAATCAAATTGATAGCATGAATCAAAATCAAATTTCAAACTAAAAACCCAACTACAACTTGAGAGTTTAATATCTAGCTAGATGGAGATAGTGGATCACTGTATTGCCCCTAGTCTGATTCCCTAGTGGAGTTTAATATCTAGGCTCTATGTTCAAGAATTTATATT
Organism: Saururus chinensis; assembly: GCA_035235625.1. Lineage (NCBI taxonomy): Eukaryota > Viridiplantae > Streptophyta > Magnoliopsida > Piperales > Saururaceae > Saururus > Saururus chinensis. The sequence continues at coordinate 28,443,486 of CP141144.1, forward strand.
CAAAAATGGAAATTAATTATTTATGCATTAAAAAATAACTATATATCTATCAATCATTCAACCAAACCAATCATGCAAAAAATAAATGAACCCACAAGGATTTAATGTGGAAAACCCAAACTCGGGTAAAAAAACCACGACAACTTCTCAAGGCCAAATCAATGCACTAGTAAGCAATAACTTACAAGACTAAAGAATAACTCAAATGAAAACTCATTTTCTTTGTTCAGTCATCTTTGTTGTTAGCCTTCAGGTTTTTCCCTCCGTCGAAACCTTTAAGTTTTTCCTCTTCATGTTCCACTTTTGTCTTCTTCTAGCAAATCAATCAAAGACTCCTTAAATTGTTGATCGCCCTTTAAGTTTTCTTCAATTCATTTGGAGACTTTGTTGCGAATCCTCTTTTGTTTGTTGTATGAGATTCTTCACTTTCAGCTGTGTATCTTCATGAAACTACCATTAACATGAGCTTGAAACTTTTTGGGTGGTCTCTCTAGAAAGACAATGGATAAGAAATTTTCCTCTCTTCAATTTTGTGATTCTTTAGCCTTGAAATAAGTATCTAGGTCAGTTTAAGACTTTGACTCTAACTAAGAATACAATCTATTCTAGAAAGGCTTAAATTAGGTAATCATAAGACATAACCATTGATTATTCCAAACAGCAATCGATCATTCATTGTTTCCTTTGGGCACGACACTACTAGCGATCATCCATCAACCAAGCGATTGATTGATAAACTCTTAGTTTCGTTTTACAAAATACAGTTTCAAGTGTCGATCAATCGATTGGTTTAGTGTGTTCAGGGATCAACCGATCGCACAATACTTTTAAATTTTTTTCCATTTTACCCTAATTCAGTCAGAAACTCTATAAAATTACTTTCTAAGCTATTCCAAGTGATTTGTTTCTATGAGTGTGTGCAAAAAAATAATTTGTTTACCTTCAACAATCTTATTCTTAACCTTTGATCCATAAGAACATGTTTGCTCCTTTTTTTTAAGTTTGTTAATTCAAAATCCAACTCCACCACAACTACAACTTGTAGGATTCCTAATACTATTTACATACATGAAGTTTTCATATAGTTTTGATAAAAAAATTAGTCAATTACAATATATTTGCCTTATATGTTCTTTCGATCTCCCCTTTTGGCCATTTCATGGCAAAACACTACAAGATTGATGGTTAAACAAAAATTGCAACTTTTGACCTAGTGCAATGACTTTCAATATATACATATGACTTGACAATACTAAGGCTTGACAAAAAAATTGGAAATGATCTTTAAAAGGCTTGTATTAAACTGTAGTTATCTTGCATACTTACAAACAAAATTATTTTAGTAGTATTATAAAAAAAACTTATGAAAATAAGCACTTTGATTTCCATCAATCATTTCTTCCCGTTTTTGACACAGATTGACATAAAATGAATAAAATAATTTAAGCTCATTCAAGTCATAATCATTGAGAAAAGAAACTAAAATAGTCATAATATATCACATGTTTATAATCTTTGACAATAACTCTCGCCATTAATCTATGTTACTCATATCTAATATGGTATAATATTCAAGAAAAGAACAAAACTACATAATATTGTTCCAAGAAACAAGTAAATCAAGAATTTAAATGCAAGTAACTTATAACATATGACATTCAAGTTCATAAGGTATGAGAAACCACATAAGAATTTCGAATTAAGAAGAATCATGTCAAATTAACTTTTAAGATAGAAAAGATATAAGCAGTCAAGACTATGTATAAAAAATAAATTAATCATTGATTCACTTTGAAATTCTCCTTTTGACAAATGTGCATTAAAAACTCTTTAAGCAATCAAAATTTTTGTTTTCAAAACATTCAAAAAAAAATTATGATACATTCTAATGCTCTAAAGCATTGAATTCAATTGAAAGCACTTCTCTTCAAGATCAAGAACTCAAAACACAAATCAAACACTAAAAAAAATAATGTTGAGCTCTTTTTGACAAAATTATAATTAATTCTCCCTTAATTTATGTGTAGTCACATATTATGTTCATTCATACCTTGCCTTAATTAGTCAACTCCATTAGTATGTGATGTCAATTTGCAATTCTTCTTTCTGATAGTTTAATCCTTTTTTATTAAGGTTTTTAGAAGAAACCATGAATGTTTTTAACTTTTGCCTCTTTTAATCTTCAATCTCACAAGATCATTCTTATTCAAACTCTAAAAATTTGTTTAGACCCTTGTAAAGACAAAGTTCTCATTTTTCAACTCACTTTAACTTGAATTTACATACATTTTTATCCTGAAAAGATAGAAAGATAAAGATCAAAAAGAATATGCCTATGCCTTTTTATAAGTCATGCTATGTTTCCTCAAATCATTTTTAGAGCTTGGCTTTTCAAGAATCCTCTAGGCTTGCTATCATTTTTTTTCTTTTTCATTCATTTTTCTTGATGTCAAGTAGACAAGAGATTCACACTAGCCTAGGCTGACCTAGTAGGTAGCCCTTCCCTATCATTTTTACGAGGATAATTCCATTGATTAAATGATATTGAAACATATAAAAATTACAATCATTTAATCATATTATATGGAATTTTATTTCTTTTGAATTCAAAACAGAAATTTAACTTAATATCCACTGTTTAGATCACTAAGACTCTACTACAATCCAAACGTTTAAGTCAACTTATATGTAAGAATTACCTCTTAATCTTCATTCTTAAAATTGACTTAAGTTTAAACATGATGTGTGCATATTTTTTAAAAATAAGAGAATTATAACATCAAGAAAAAGAAAATCCAATTGATCTTCACTCTCCATGGTGTATTCTTCTCTTTTATTAAGGTATATTAGCCACAAAACATATTGCTTTTCATCTCAATAGAAAATTAATTACAGTAAGTCTCAAGAGCTGAATCAATAAAAACTAAAGCAAATTCAAAACAAAGCAAAAGCTATACTAAGTTTTTTTTATTTTGATCATATTTTAGTTTTTTTCATCCAAAACCTATGAATTAAAAAAACATGAAAACAAACAAAAATACAATAAAAACTAAAAACATGTGTTGTCCAAAATATCGAAATTAATAAATCATGGACACAAAAGTCAATGCTTTACTTAGAAATGACTAGCTCCTTGGCTTTGTCAAGTAAACCTATCCTAAGGTAATCTAAAGTGCTTTTGCTCACTCTTCCTAGTTGATCTTTCAATGCTTGAAGATCAATCTTCTTTACCTATGATTCTTCATCTTCTTCTCACACACTTGGTGGCGTAGCATAGGGGTCACATGGGTAGTGTGTTTCTTCTCCTTCTTCTTTGACCTAAGTTTGAAAGGATGACTCTTTGGACAGTCTTTTCTAGTATGAGAAACTCTATGGCAAATGTCACCTACTCACACAATTCTAGAATGTATCTTCACTTCCTTTCCTCTTGACCTAAGTGTGTTGGTCATTATCTTATGTTGTTTATCACTTTCTTTCCCTTCATAGAGATAATAGGTTATGTTAAAGAGTATTTTCTAAAACCTAAGTTCATCTTATTGGTTTGACCTATGATCAACAAGGTTTCCAATGTCTTCTTCCCACTCTTAAATTCAACTAATTTATCTTTAAGGAACATAAGTTCTCTATTGAGAGGACTAGACTTTTGTCTTTCATGTTCAAGGTCATTTCTAAGGTCAACGCTAGAAGTTGTTGGAGGAACCCTTTGTATTAATAAGAATAAAAATTTAAATTTGATTTCTCTTCAAGAGAAGTGGATGCATGAGACTCTTCACAAGAACAAGCTTCACTTACACTTGCATGGAAGGTAGTATAGTTACAAACCTCTTCTTCCACAAAAGAGACCTCACCAAAGTAAGTCGATCGAAACACTTTTCCCTTTTTCTTATTATCAAACCCATTTGGTTTCCTAAGTTTATCATTAGAAGAACTATCAGAGTTATTGTTAGGACAATTAGTAGAGAAATGACCTAACTTACCATGTTCAAAACACATCATGTTCTTCTTATCCTATTTAATTTTTTCTCTCATCTCTTATTTCCATTTGTCTCTTCCCTGAATTTTGACCCTTATTCCCAAACTTAAAGTTCTAAGTTTTCATAAATTTTTTGACATTTTTTGCTAATAAAAGCATTAGTTCTTCATCATCCTCAGTTTCTTCATATTTGTAACACCCCGACCCAAAAACTGCCCTAGACCGGGAGTGTTCGGAAAACAAAATCGGGGTAAATTAAATTAAATAGAAAAATTAAAACAACAAGACTGACTAGGAGTGGAGGACTTTGTGTGCAAGAGTCGTAATTCCTCTACACACTATGGAGCTTTAGTGTTTCGTTGTACATAGGCCAGAAAAAATTAGTTTTATAACGAATTTGGACCGGGCCTATAACACCTTGTCGTTGGTTGCCTACATATGTATTGGATAACATTACAGTATTATTCCAATAGATTGAATCCAAAAGTAGTTCTACCTAATAGCTATTACATGTATCAGGCATCACAAAATGACATACGCTAAAATACATATAACTTTATATCTAAATAAATCATTTGGAGTCAAACAAAAATCTCATAAATCACAGAGTCAAACATAAGCGAATAAATCTACGAAAGCACACATTCCACTCTATCATAGACCAGAGCAGAACACATAACAGAGACAAATTGGACCATATCAGATTTCAACTAACCATAACAAATCGTATCAAATCATATCAGAGCATATCAAATAAAAATTGAGTATTTCATAGCAGATTGGATCAAAATAAAACATATCAAAGTAAATCGAATCAGAACATATTATGATCCATCAGATCATAGCAAATTATATATCTTAATTAGTATATAAATAATACTAACTAAGATGTGCATGCATATAAATTATATTAAATCAGAAAGTCTAAAAAGCTTACTCCCCTTTAGTTCTAGAAGTCGTAGTGTTCGGAGTTGCTCGTTTATTTAGGGTGTCCTTCCTTTCAGATATGGAGACATTGGGTAGAACCTCCTCTTGCTCTGGAAATTTTTTCCCTTTGCGTTAGAAAATGGCAGACAGACACTCCCATTAACACATGACATTTCACTCGTTGTGATCCGCAGGCGATGGATAGAACCTTCCCTACGCAAAGACACTTTTCTCTCAATGCGCCCATAGGCGACGAACTGACCTTCCCCTTATCTAGATACTTTTTTCTCTTTATGTGTCCATAAGCTACGCACAGAACCTCCCCTTTACTCAAGGATGTATCTTTTACTACGTGGCCCTTCAGTGGATGATAAAGCCTCCCTTACTTGGGGCCACTTCTCTCATTATGGCCCTACAACGAAAGACGGAGCCTCCTCTTGCTCCGGCCACTTATCTCTCTTTGGGGCTTGAGGGTGACGGACAGAGCCTCCTCTTTTCCTGGGACATTCCCCCTTTATATGGTCATCAACTTGAGAAATGGATGCTTCCATTGCATAAAACACTCTCGAACTAGCTAAAAATGCCTCTTAAATTACAAGAATCTTACTTAAAACGAGTGAGAAACGAAGAAAAGAAGTTTCTCCCCACTTTAGTCTCAAGAACTGAAAGTATATATAGAGAAATGGCGTTAACACGCATCTCACACATGTCAGTGCTAACCATAATCCCTCGGTTAGGGTGTAATCGGAACACGAGGTGTTACAGTATTCTCCTAAGGCGTTCAAAGCTTTAGTCTTCTTGGATGACTTCTTAGATTTCTTGATGGGAATTTGTTTTCCTTTGCATTTTTCAAATAATCCTTTCTCATTTTCATAAGATTCCTCTTACATCTCAAAGGTTCTTAAGTTACCTACAAGCTCCTCAACGTCTAAGGTATTTATTTTACTAGATTCATTAATAGCAACTACCTTAATTTTGATATTGGAGAATAAGGACCTTAAGAGTTTTCTCACAACATGGTAGTCAAAAAATTAGCCCCCTAATTGGTCACAGGTGTTTACAATGTCCGATATTTTTGCATATCACTCAAAAAGCATCTCATCTTCACTGATTATTATACTCTCAAACTCTAGGGTAAGTATTTGTACCTAGACATGTTGATAGCCTCTATTCCCTCATTATATTTTACAAACTTTTCTCATATACTTTTGCTAAAGTGTAATTTAAGATTAACCTATGTTGTAATTTTCCTACAAAATTGGATAATGCACTAGGGGCCTTAATATTTTGATTTGCAAGCTTCATCTTATTTTCATCCCATTCACTTTCATCTTTTAGGATTGAATTTTTATCTTTGTATTTGGCTATGCGAGGACTCTATCCTTTAATCATAATTTTTCAGGCATTGCCGCCAAGAGCTTGAATATAGGCTCTCATCCTATTCTTTTAACATAAAAAGTTTTGACCATCAAACAATGGTGGATAATTCATGGGATTACCCATGTCTCCATGTTCAACCATTGAATTATATGATGCGGCCATCAAAATCAAACAAACTAAAACACCCACACAGCAATTTTTAAGCACAAATAGAAAAGAAAATTCTAAGAGCAAGCAAAGTGACTACTTAGGGGACATAAATCAGCAAGTTTAACAAGTAATTCTGAGAGAAAACAAGTACTTTGTCTTTTAGATCTCCTTAGAGATTTATCATAAGTCGGTTGTTTTATATCATCTTTTGCTTGATTATGTTTCTCCTCTGACGACTAAGGATGTTCTAAAGCAATAGGTGTAGATGAAGGAATGAAAGAAGTTCTTCGAAGATGACCTCTCTATGAGAACTGTTCCCACTAATTGTGTCCTCTTCCAAAAACATAGCATTTCTAGTTTAAATGATTATAGTGGAATCACTTGGGTAATAGAAATAGTGCCTTTCTAATTTCTAAGGGTATCCAATGAAGAAACAACTTAAAATTTTGGAGACAAGGTTCTTTTCATGAAGGTTATAAGGCCTAGCTTCAATTGCATAACCCCAAACACACAAGTGCCTCACACAAGGCTTTTTACCATGCCATAATTTAAAAGGGCTCTTTGTCACTTATTTAGAAGGAACTCGGTTCAAAATATATGCAGTTGTCTTTTATATTTCTCCCTATAACTTTTCTGGTAAGAAATAATTTGTAATTATACTGTGCACCATATATGTAAGAGTTGTTGCGCCTTTCAGCAACTTCATTTTGCTTAGGGGCTCTAGGCATACTATACTAAGCATCAATCTCACATTCTTGTAGGAAAAGAGCAAATGGTTATGGATGTTGGCTTGTTCCATCAAACCTAGCATAATACTCCCCACCTCTATCAAATCTAACAACTTTAATTTTTCGATCAAGTTGATTTTCAACTTCGGTCTTATAAATCTTAAATGTATCAAATGATTTAGATTTCTTTCAAAGAAGAAATATGTAACCATCACTACAACAAAATAGACTATTAGCAACGCTTTTATGTGTCTCTAATACTATAAAAAGCCTCTCTAATACATATTAGCAACCCTTTAAAAGCATCTCTATAAGAGTTGAAAAAAATGGAGTCACAAATGCTATTTATTGACGAATAAGGAAAACCGTCGCTAATATATGACATTAGCGATGTAAATTTAAGTGTTGCTAATAGTTTAGCATTAACAATGCACAAGTAAGCGTCACTAATAGTTTGCTATCAGCAATATACATATAAGTGTCACTAATATTAATTAGCGACGCACATATAAGCTTATCTAATAATCGATATTAGCATCGGAAAACAAGTGTTGCTATTAATTTAACTATTAGAGACAGTTATATTTACATCACTAATTGTAAACTTTTAGCAATGGCTGATTTTATGTCACTAATTTGGAGCATATTAGAGACGTATATTTACGTTGCTAATTATCGGATAGTAGAGACACTTACAGATGTATGTCGCCAATAGTTGAGTAATAGCGACGTTTAGTTTTCGTTGTTCTGTGATGCCAGCCGGCACCCAGCCTTCAGAAATATTTCCGCTCGACGGCGGTGATACAAAAATTGGCAGTAAAATGGACAATAGCAGCACTGGTGAAGCCGACTCAAATCAAACAATACTTAGTGGCCTCTATGAGAAATGGCAGTGGTTGTGTGCGATGTCCATCGACAGCCCATAAGGCTATAAAACGTTATGCCCAATGGTAGTTGTTCCAAAATGGGCCCGAAAAGCTAATGGCGAGGGTGATTCAAAACCGAATAGAGGAACTAAAAATAGAGTTCGACAGCTCTGTGTGCAATGGTGGCTCCAGCCAGCTCCTAGATGCTATGAAGAGGCGGCGCCAGCCAGCAACAGACAGGAACAAAGCCTAGGGCAGCGCCTAGAATCCCACAGCGATAGGAGAAACCAAAAACGACATGCATAACAGTTAATTAAAAAAATTTGAGATGCCGCCAGACTCTGCCTATGTGTCCAAAGGGTCGGTGATGCAACGGCGCAAGCCAGAGCCCAACGCCTAGTGGTGGTGGCTTTGACCGGTGTGTCTACTCAAGCCAACAGTCCAACAGCTATTCGGTGGATCGGCAACTGCCTGATTACAGCAATGGTGAGCGAAAAAAAACTTGTAGCCATTGCCAGCCGTTGTTGCAACCTTGCCCTGATACTAATTGATAGAATAAAATACAATAGGATTAGGTTTACCTGTGGCCATTAGAGCATGAATAAAGCATGATCAACTTGATGAAGCTTTTCCTGAGCTAATCTTCTGCAAATCCTCACAATGCGTTTCTGGTTTAGAACTTGATTGAGAGTAATTCTCCCTTAAGGTACCCTATTAGAATGGCTAATTGTGTATTTATAACTAAACTATGACATCATTAATAAAAATCCTAGAATCCTAACCTTCTATCTAGAGGTCAGCTAACAGTCCAAATTTGCCACTAAAACCATAGCTTAATGGGTATTTTGACTCAGGCCTATTACCTAAACAGTGTTAAAAGCCCACAATCAGTGTCATTTGAGACAGTTGGGCTACCTTATGTTTTAATTCAAAAACAAACCCAAGAAATTTGTCATCTAATCATGTCAAAGCTTCCTCAAAAAGGATTGAGGTTATGCGGGAAGTCCATCTTACCCATAAAAATGGTGGTCAATTTCTGTGTTTTGTGAATCAATGCAAGCACCATTAAAACTCAAGCTTGCACTTAGTAATTTGTGAAAGGACGACACAAAAACAAAGGAACATATAAGAAAAACAAACAAACATAATTCTAAATAAAATATAAGACAAGAAAGATTAATTCCAATTAGATTTAGAAGAAAATAGTACAACGAAATTGTAAAAGAAAATACAGCCAGAAAAAAATCTCAATGCTTTTGAAAATCTAGAAAACAAGGTAGACACTTCATTAAAAGGCCAACGGAAAGTCATCAGGATGAACTGACTTAAAAAAGAAGAAATCCAGCAAGTTGAACTAGAACCATGGTGGGCCAGCACTATTTTTACTAAAAACAATTTCGTGTACCAACATAAGACATGGAAACTAAATAATAAAAGAGTTCTGGGCTTTACCTGTCTGTGAGTCCAATGAATGAAATTCAGAGCTAATTTCTTGATTATGAAAGCATAAATCATCCGGTCTTGAAGACAAGGTTTCTTGGATATTAACATTCTCTGCCTTGGCTTTTGTCTCCTTGGGTGACTCAACCTCAGTCTCTACTTCAGACTCTCCATTCTTAGAGCTAACTGAGTAGTATGCATGTGCAGTTTTGTCCAACCCTCAAATGGGTCTTTTGACACCCCAAGAAAAAAAGGCAATTCAAAAGAAGGCGTGCTTTTGGAAATGGGATAAAAGGAGAAGAAAAAGAAATGAATAAGAGAAATGGGCTCCTTTGCAAGAGTTATGAGCCCACAAAGATTAGAAAAAGGCTAAAGAAGGCAGGCATCCATGTGTGAATTAATAACATATGCAGAAAATAATGGGCATCTGGGGCATTCTAGACTGTGAAAGATGATAAAACAATCAGAATCTGTTATTTTTTCACTGTAAGAACTATTATACAAAGATGTTCAAACTTCCAAGTACAAATATTCTCTGGAACTTTGAAGTGGGAATTTTTAGGTTCATTGTTAAGCTCATTCACAGACTCTTCGGTCGAGATTTATTTATTTTTCACAGAGCGAAGAAAAACATCTTCATTTTTAACATTCCCTAGTTCTTGCTAGCTCAAATGATTTTCGACCGTCGAGCAGGACCCAAATGGATGTGGACTATTTTCACAAGAGATATAGAACTCAAAGATATTCATATCATAAGAGGGTCAATGCAATGAAACCGGGCAAATTTCACTCATGCTCAGGGTATTTAGGCCCACCCTTTAAACTCTGTATGGTTACATAATCTTAGGATGCCCCATGTTTCTACCTTGCTGCCTTTATCTCTCCAACTTTACTTTTCACTTTCCACTTCTCTTTCCTATTATTCCCATGATCAAAGCTACCCATGTCATGTCCAAGCTCTACCTTATTTCCTTTCCCCTAAGATTCTGACAAAAACACTCCAACCACTTTGAAGCAGATGTCTTTGGGGTTGACCTAGAAGAAGCACCAGATTAATAATCATGATATTTAGAATTTTCATCTAGAAGATACAGTAAATGAAGTTCTTCGCATTACTTTGAAATAAAAATTATAAAAAATAAATTATATCATACAATATAGGCTGCAAAAGCATCTCAACCCTTTAACATTTGTCAAAATAAAAGGAGAATGACAAGTACAACAAAAAGGTAATGTACTGAACTGAAAATCTACCATTTATTCAGAAATAGGAAGTTCCACGATCAATAATTGTTGTTTTGCCTTGAAGTTTCTATCTTTGCAATAATTACCATTATCATTGATATGATTGGTTCCTACGAAATGACTTTCTTGGTTCATAGTTACAAACCATATACTTCTCACCCACAACCAATAGTCAAAAGAGACAAAGGTTTGCTTTCCAATTCACAGGCAACAAAATCCCACAATAAATTACAACATATTAGAATCAAATAACTAAGTAAGAGCAAATAACTAACTAAGTAATAGCTAAGTACCATCAGCGATGCTTGCTTTGATTCTCCTTCATGAACATCAATAGCATGTCAATTTGACTTCGTTGCTTCGATATCGGACTTTGTTGCTCATATATTTGACTTTGTTGTTCTGCACACAAAGCTTCTTGACATTTCAGTCTTTCTTGATGTTCTTCCACCATCTCATGTGTTTGAGAGGTTGTCGTTTCTATCATTTGGGCTCTTTGTGTAACAACTTCAAGTCATGAAGCCACATCCTGCCTTGATGAAGGCAATAGGGCCACCTCACCCTTTTCAGTTCCACAAACGTAAATTTTTCGCTCCCCTAGAAGCCTAAATGCTATCGGGTCTAGAGTTTCTAATGAAGTACCATCTTCACTTAAAGCAACTTTATTTGCGTGCCTAATCATCTTATCCTGCAGGTTCATATGTGTGTCACATTAAAGAAAATTTTGAATTATAATTTTGATCTTAATACATGCATCTCATAATAATATAAATTTAAGTCTTGCATACAACACCCTAGCCTCATCACTAACAAAGTCACCTTTCTTTCTTGAGTAGAGAGTTTTTTTTATACAAATCAATCATTGAATATTGTTCTTCCCTACTCTCATTGTCTTTTCGCTGTATCATTAAATGGTAGATGCAAAATGTTATATGCAACAAATAAATGAAATTTCAAACACATATATTAAACAATATGTTGCAAATATCACCATCTCCTCCAAATAACAAACAAACAGTTTTGACCTGCCCCTATGTTGGACTTTCAATATAGCTCTACCCTTCTTTCCCGCATTATTAATTTCCTACATTGAAAGCAAACATCAATCTTAGGACAATGCAACATCATATTGGAAAAATATACAAAAAAATATGAACATATAGAAGTCATAAATCTCATATCTTAAATTTGTGAGAATCAAACCTATTATAAATTTTATCCCATAAGCCTGATGGAATTGCATCATAGGGATTGGCTTTGGCAGTAGCACAATTTGGATATTTTTGTAGTGTTTGTGCATTTTATATATGAAGTCTTTAAACCTCTCTCCAAAAACACAATTCAGTGTCTTTGTAACATGATTTGAATCTCCTTGTAGCTCAAATGTTTCCTATAAAATTATTTGTAAACAAATAATTAAACATGCATGGTAACAAAGTAAGGAAATAAAAGGAGAAATGAATTATTTGGAATTCATGGAGTACCTCTTTCCTAAGCGCGGGCACAAGTCTCCAATCTGAGATAACTTCCCCATTATCATTTATTAGCGGAACATTAAATAGGCAAATTATCCCTGTCTTGCATGTCATTTCTGCACATTCAGTCGTAATTGGCCTCCATTTGTTAATGAGAATTTCTATACTCACTTTCCCCTTCTTTCTAACCAATTCATGTAAAGATTTATTGACCGCCTTACCATGGCCTCTTTTAGGAGAAGATCCTATAAAGAAAGACATTTATTCTACATAAGAAACGTAAAAGGAAAATAACATATGATACCAATACACATGGTACCTACATCAGTAGAAGGAGCTTCTACTGTATGTAGGGACTCTTTGTCCTCAGATTCATTATGTAAGTGTTGTCTTCCTTCTAGAGCCATACCTATATACATATTTAAATAACAGTACATAAGTGGACACAATATCACTAAATTACAAGTACATGTCATGGAATAAGTGAATGAGAACATAAAGCAGACTAATATTGTGTTCAACTAAAGATTACCATTAATCATTGAATGATAATTGCAAATTTCTTACAACTACGAATAACAACTCAACTATATAAAATGTGGATGTGACTGATGAAAATATTAAATAAAAAATTGTACCTTTCTACCTAATCCAACAAAAAATAGGAAAAGAATTAGGCTATGAAGTTAACACTTAATAATTTATATCTATAATTTAATTCTTTCCAACATAAGAACAGAAGTAGATGAAGCCTTTTATGTGCAAAAAATTATTACCTGATTACTTTATGACTGCTATTTGTAAAAACAGGATAAATATTGTCCCACACAATTATCAAACCGCACGTGGCAAAACTTGAGAGAAAAAGGGGACAAGTCAGATGAACAAATAGCAAGCTTAGTAAGTGCCATACACATACAAAATAAACAAAGTAGAATGAGGAAGAAAGCTGCTCAGCTGAAGAAAAAAATGGTCACACCTAATAAATCTACGAGCTTGGTGAACGCAAATCATACTATACAATTGAACGCAAACAAAGCATAAAACCAAGACAACCTAGCATAATACAAAAAAACTAAAAAAATTGTTAAAAAATAAAGTTTTTAACCTGAAAACATATAGATAGTGGCGATCTACCACTAGTCCTCAAGCAATAAATTATCAACCCCGGAGCCCAATTTAAATTTCTATCCCACCACACAACTCCAATGCATTGACAAAAATCCAATTAACACAAGAGTTTTTTCCATATTGCTTGGCCAAAGAACGAAATATTTCATATTCCCTGCATTTGAAACAGACATGTCATATTACCTGTTTGTGGACCAAAATACCCTTAGGTTTCCACTATAATAGGTTTTAATGTATAGAGTAATAAATTCACAAGGGAACAGTGAAGTACCGTTCCGGTAGGCTGGGAGTCATCAGCAGTGAACGGAACTCGCCGGCGGGAGCTGACCGGTGGTGACTCACCGGTGAGAGTCAATGAACAAGAAAAAATATTTTTTGAGAGCGCTGACGATGTGTAAGTGCTTCAAAAGTTGCATTTCATAGAAAATAATCATTCTTTCACATCAAACATGGATAGGATCGGTATTTGCATCCATTATAATGGAGAGTTAGGTAATGACGACATGTATATCGGTGGAATGGCACAATTGATGAACATTCATCCGTCGGTGAGCTTTGGCGAGCTGGTGGGGCAAGTCAAAGCACGATTTTCCTTCAATGGTAATGTTAGTTTGAAGTATTTAATTCCATCTTCCCAATCATCTATGATATATGAATTACAAGACGATGAAGACCTTCAATCAGTGTTCTCCATTCATAAGAAGGCGAATAAGGAGGTGTTATCATTGTATGCCGAGATGAAGCAGGCCGACAATGGTAATAAATCAACATCACCCTCTGTTGAAAGGAACCAAACAGTCAATAGAGCTGAATCACCCGTCATAATGGGTCATCCCAGCACTAATGTCGGATTTCATACCGGATTCAATGAAACTCAGTTCACCTTTCAAACTGTCAAATAACAATATTGAATCTTTAGATTATACACAATTGGTATATTTCATGTACTGGAGACCATGATATTGAACTTATCATGTTAAGGGTAAATCATATCGTGGGAAGTTATAAACACGGCCTGTAATATATCATATTAGTAATGACACGATAGACACATGTGATAAAGCAATTATATCTTGCATCATAGCTATAATATCACGACATGCATCTATGTCGTGGTTTCGATAACACATCTTGAAATGTTTGCCTGTTAACATAATACACGATGTCGATTAATTTTGTATTTTTTTAACACGATAATGTGCAATGCAGATTAGGAGAACCGAGAAACTTGCCCTCAACAAATCCAAGTCAATCAACTTTCACCGATCCTGCGAGTACAGAACCTGAAATAGAAGTTAATCAAAATAGATCAAAGGAATTGCCACCAATGATGGGTGGGACAAGGACTTCATTTGATAACTACAAACCTCTATATAACCCTTGTAATTATGACAGTGGACAAGGTGAAGAAGTTGAAAATATGTGGGATGAGGATCTGTGGTATGATAATGATATAGTTGACATGGAAAGTATGTCTGACCACGAAGAATTTGGATACAGCGAGGTTCCTAGTAACGTCGACGTTGAGGCGGAGGCAGATTGGGATACTGTCGATGATTTAAACATGTTGGAACTGAATATTGATGACGGCTAGCTAATGACGGGTAGCTTGCAAGCTAAGGATTACCAGAAGATCCTCGAATTGGGTGCACGTTTTCTAAGTCTATTGCATTTCAAGAGGGTCATGATCGACTTAGCAATAAAGGCGAATTTCACATATCGTGTTCTGGATGAAAACTGGAATACATATGCCACAAAGTGCTCCAATGAAACTTGTAACTGGTACATAAGGGCTTCAAATATAGGAGATCATGTGGCTATCATGAGGTTAGTGCCGACTCATTCATGTGGAACCCAAAGGAAGTCAGCTGACCATCCCCTAGCATCGCACCTTTGGATAGCAAGAAAATGTTATGGCCTCTTTAAAGACTCTATGGACATTACACCTAAGAGCATATCAAGTTATATTTCGAAGCACTAGGGCATAACTGCGAACTACAAGAAATGCTGGCGTGTAGGTAATGCATGAGAAGAAACAAAGTGTTGATTTAGTATCACGATATGTTAGTCTAGCATGTTATTGTTTACACGCTTAAACTGTAGTTGATATCGCGTTATCCATATCGTGTTATTAGTCACACGACATATGTCCATATCGTATTACCATAAACACGATTAGGCATCGTGCATGGATTCCGATCACACGAAAACATAAATTGTCGTGCGATCGGGAACACGATGTCATTCGGTGTCATATAACATTTACTAAATTGTATTTGGTCGTGCACGTAAAGCTCTGACTGATTTAATAGATGGTGACCCAGACAAATCCTACCGCTTACTTCCTTTTTACGGGAGGCAGATAGAATATATAAATCCGGGAAGTGTAGTTGTGCCAGAGAGATCATGTGACATACCCGGCCCTATGGGTGGGTACGATTTCAAAAGAGTATTCTGGATGTTTGGCCCCATTGCGAGAGCGTTTAGAACAACCTTGAGGCCGTTGCTAACGGTTGACGCAACTTTCTTGAAAGGAAAGTATCCTGGACAGGTATTGATTGCAACTGCATTGGTTGGGAACAATAAGATGTGTGTTGCATTTGCAATGGTTGAGAACGAGTGTGAGAAAACTTGGTGCTGGTTTCTTGAGTTGCTTAGAAATCATATATTCTTTGATCCTCCAGCTGAGTTGGATGTAATCTTTTTAGATAGACAGAAGGGATTGACAAATGCTGTGAAGAAGTTTTTCTCATATACACACCACGGGTATTGCATCCGTCACATGACAGCAAATATGCTAGACAGAGTCAAGGACAATTACCTAAAGAATCAGCTCCATGTTGTAGCCGAAACGTTCAGATAGAATGTGCACGATGAAACAATGAACAACATTAAAGAACATAATCTGGCAGCATATGCTTGGCTAGATAAGATAGGTTCGGATCACTAGGCCAATGTATCATTTCCAAGTAAAAGATATGGGACACTTAGCTCCAATAGGTCTGAAAGCGCAAATGCAATGTTAAAAAAGGCCAAATCAATGCCTATAACACGTTTAATTGATCACACGAGGGAGCACACAATGACTTTATTTGAAAAACGTCGAACGAACATTAGAATATGATGGAAGAGTTAACCCCATTTTCCCGAAAACACATCGAAAACAGGCGAGAAGAAGCAAGGAATGTGATTGTATTGCCTATGTTACTATATGAATTCAAGGTTAATTCGCTACATCACCAGGTACATTGCATTCATACAGCAATGTACATAGCATGTGATCGTTTATGCATTAGGGATACATAGTGTGTTAGTTTACACACGTTATTGTCCTTCAACGTGTAAGTCGATGGGTTTTACATACCAATCATAAGACACGTCATGTACTCAAGAACATGATAAATTCATTTATCGTGCTCTCTTACTCACGATCTTTTCTTAACAGGATGTGGTAAACCTGGTTGTTCGTACCTGCACATGTGGAATGTTTCAACATCTAGGTCTACCATGTAAGCATGCAATTGCATCGATCGATAATAGACACTTATATGTGGCTGAGTACTGCAAAAGATGGTACTCTACTGAAATGTATAAACTAACCTATCGTGAGCCCTTACACCCAACCAAAGATCGGCACCAGTGGGCATGGGCAAGAGTTATGCCTACATTCAACCCACCTATCCCTCAAAAGCAGCGAGGGCGTCCACGAAAAAATCGGATAGAGTCACAACCGCCTCTCAAAGCCCAACAAAAATGTGGAACATGCAGTCAGTTGGGTCACAACGGCAAATGATGTACCAGTGCACAAGGAGGGCCCTCCAATGTGGCAGATGTCTGAAGGCGGTTGAATAATAGCGCATGCAAATGGCATAAGGAGGGAGAGCATCGATCAGGCTTGCCTTTTCCACCTCCG
Source organism: Saururus chinensis (assembly GCA_035235625.1). NCBI lineage: Eukaryota > Viridiplantae > Streptophyta > Magnoliopsida > Piperales > Saururaceae > Saururus > Saururus chinensis. The sequence goes on from CP141144.1 coordinate 28,460,714, forward strand.
TTCTTCAGATGAAATTTTTTTTATATACATCGTCTTATAATCAACACGAAATATGTAAATAATGTGTTGCTAAAAACACGACATGTTGTACATAGTGGATATTGTATATGTTGTACATAACGTGTTTCTTTGCTTACACGATGTCAAAGTGTCATTCACTTACACGATATTAGCAATATTGTGTGTTGGAACACACGAGAATTCTATGTTCAAAATTTTCAAATTGCAGAGGCATTATTCCAGAGGCATCAATACCTTCAATTACCTAGCGGTCCATAACCATCTCACCCTACCTATATATATATATATATATATATATATATATATATATATATATTAGGGTTTGCAGAACGCTCACTCACTGGTTCTGTGTAGAGATTGTGCTTGCGGCGACTGTGAATCTATTCTTCACGGAGACGTATAATTCATGATATTGCTGTAGCGGCGGCTAGTGAATCTATCCCACAATTGGATATAGTCACCACCTATATCCAATTGTGCGCATGATTCACTAGAGACATCGATATATTAATATCTCCAATGATCAGTCGCATCTGCGCCCTATTCGTTAGACGGCATTTTAGGTTTTGCAGAATGCTCACACACTGGTTCTCATCAGAGACGGGTCATTCGGGAGATTGCTTTAGCGTCGGCTGGTGAATGTGCCCGCCTTCAGATATTGTCCTCACCTATATCCGAAGGTAGGCATAGTTCGCTAGACGGCGATATATCAATGTCCCTAATGATCCATCGCATTAGTACGAGAATCTGCAAGGAGATCGCATGCCAGTTGATCGCTCTCGCTGAGACGGCTTGTTATTATCTTTGTATTTTTAAAGTTCTGTAAAGATTAGTTTGTTGGATGTAATAAAATAATAACAGTTGTATATTTCTTCCCATTGAAAGTTGTCTTTCCCGTATATTTAGAGTAGTAACATGATGATTTTCTGTTTTCAGACACGCTATCAATATTGATCCCAACGATAGGCCGAAGGAGGTCAATTAACACAAAATAAATAATTAACGTGTTACTAAAAACATGACTTGTTGGAAGAAGGGTGTAGTGTAAACATATATCATATAAACGACAAGATGACCAAATAGGCGATCATGTTACTAATTACATGATCAGGCTTACCTTTTCCACTTTCGTTATTCGTCTCGCATTTTTGGCATATGCATCGTGTTATAATCAACACGAAATATAAAATTAACGTGTTCTTAAAAACACAACTTGTTGTACATAGTGGATCAATGTATATGTTGGACGTGTTATTACTTACACAATATTAGACATAGTGTGTGGTCGGTCACATGACAATTCCATATTCAAAATTTTCAAATTGCAGAGGCATTGTTCCCGAGGCATCAATACCTTCAATTACCTGGCAGTCCGTAACTGTCTCACCCTACCTATATATATATATATATATATATATATATATATATATATATATATATATATATATATATATATATATATATATATATATATATATATATCTTAGGGTTAGGGTTTGCAAAATGCTCACTCACTAGTGAATATATATTCTTTCTGGAGATGGATCGTTCAGGATATTGTTGTAGCGACGGCTAGTGAATTGGTCCACGATCGGATATGGTCACCACTTATATCCAATCATAGGCATGATTCACTTGATAGCGATATATCAATTTCTCCAATGATTTGTCTCATCTGCGCCCTATTCGATAGATGGCAATTTAGTTTTTGTAGAACGCTCACTCATTGGTTCTTTGCAGAGACGGGTCATTTGGGAGATTGCTTTAGTGTCGGCTGGCGAACTGGCCCACCATCGGATATAGTACTTGCCTATATCCGACGGTGGGCATGGTTCGCTAGACGGCGATATATCAATGTCCCTAATAATCCGTCGCATCGATTTGAGAGGCTACAAGGAGATCGCATGCCATCTGATCGCTCTCGCGGAGACGGATTGTTATTATATTTGTATTTTTAAAGTTCTATAAAGATTAGTTTGTTGGATGTAATAAATTAATAACAGTTGTATATTTCTTCCCATTGAAAGTTGTCTTCCCCGTATATCAATAACGTGCCAATTTTATGCTTTCTAACACACTATCAATATTGTTCCCAAGAACAAGCTGAAGGAGGTCGATTAACACGACATAAGTAATTAACATGTTCCTAAAAACATGCCTTGTTGTACGTAGTATGTAGTGTGTATATCATGTGAATGAAAACACGACCGAAAGGCCAACTGTGTTGCTAATGACACAATCAGTGATACTTGTTCCACCCATTCTTTTGCTCACATTTTTGGCATATGCATCATGTTATAATCAATACGAAATATGTAATTAACGTGTTCCTAAAAACACTACATGTTGTACATAGTGAATATTGTAAATGTTCGACGTGTTATTACATACACGATATTTGGCCTATCGTGTGTTTGAACACACGACAATTATATGTTCAAAATTTTTAAATTGCGAATGGGTTATTCCCGAGGCTTCAATACACTCAATTACCTAGTGGTCCATAACCGTCTTACCCTGCCTATATATATATATATATATATATATATATATATATATATATATATATATATATATATATATATATATATATATATATATATATATATATATATCTTAGGGTTTGCAGAACGTTCATCACAGGTCCTTCGCACAGGTTGGGCTAGCGGCAGCTAGTGAATCAGCCCGTCTCGGATATGGTTCTCACCTATATCCAATGGTGGGCATGGTCCACTAGACAGCGATTTAGCATTGTCTTTCTCACGATGAAGTTCTTCGCGGAGACGTATCATTCGGGATATTGTTGTAGCGGCGGCAGGTGTATCGGGCCACCATCAAATACGGTCACACCCTACATCTGATGGTGGGCATGGTTCGCTCGACGGTGATTTAGCAATTTCTCCAATGATCTGTCGCATCTGCACCCTAGTCGTTAGATTCCCAGTTAGGTTTTGCAGAACGCTCACTCACTGGTTCTTTGCGGAGATGGGTCATTTGGGAGATTGCTTTAGCAGCGGCTAGTGAATCGGCCCACCATCGGATACAGTCCTCACCTATATCTGACGGCGGGCACAATTCACTAGATGGCGATATATCAATATCCCTAATGATCAGTCGCATGGGTTCGAGAGTCTGCACGGAAGATTTAAAGATTCATATCCCTCGGAACCTGCCTATATATGTCGAAGTGATGGGAACCGCTTACCCAATCCGCGAAGAGCACGAGACGGAGCCTTTGGACAGTGAAATGGCGTCTGATGGTTATTTGTCCCCTTCATTGGCTCGGACCTAACCAGCCTCTGAAGGTGGCGATTAACTACTAGGAGTTATTTCAATGTTGCGAAGGTTTCGTCCTAATTGAAGGGATGGGTTCATGAATATGCATGGAGAGCGCACGCATGCTGATATTCGTGGGCCACCAGAAGGAACGCTATTTTATTCATATTTATCAAATATTGTAAATTTTAGTTTGTTGCATATAAATTATTAGGGGGCATTTGGCAAACCATTTTAACTAGAAAGAAAATGGATTAGTTTTAAAATCGATTTTTGAGAAGAAAAGCAAAAATGGAAGATGTTTGGTTCAAGTTTTAGTGCATGATTTCAAAGAGAAATTAGATTTTAGCTCCCTTTTGCTTTTTGTATGTAAAATGACAAAAATATCCTCCAACATAATTGTTACACAAAAGAAATGATGGGCTAAATGCCTTTTCCAATCATTTCAAATCTTAAATCGCTTTCTTCAAGAACTCACCTCCTGAGGTGAGTTCTTGAAGAAATCGGATTTTGGGTCAATTCGGTTTGAATTGACCCAAAATGTGATTTCTGACAGGAAAAGCGAATTTACCTTAAATTGCCCTTCCATACCATTTTTGTGGGGGAAAGCGATTTATGCCCTCAACAAATCGCTTTGGGGGCAAAAATCGCCTCCCAAACGGCCCCTTAATATCAGTTACATCCGGTTTTCCTGTTGAAAGAGGTCTTCTTGTATAACACGATCTCAATATTGGTCGTACAATCAGATACACGATGGAGGACGTCTTCATGAAAACAAAAGCACCATACATAACTATGTTGATCAATTATGCGATAACACGACATACACTATTATACATGGAATATAGGTGATAACGTGTGGCCGAACACACGACAATGAAAGGACACTATTGACCTGATTCCCAATGCATTGTATTCCGCTCCCTATATATATTTCACGAGGTTAGGGTTTGTAGAAAGCTCACTCAGGCTCTCTTAGGGAGACTGCTGTAGCGGTGGCTGGTGATCTGCAAGAAGATCGCATGCCAACTCAACTTGAGGCGGATAATTCCAGAGATTGCTTTTGTGCTTGATGGTGTATCTTATCATCTACCAGATAAGGGGCATCACCTTCATCTGGTGGGGTGAGTATGCAACCAGGCGCTATAACAATGTCTCGAATGGTCTGTCCCATGAGGTCGCATGCGATTTTTGCGTACAAATACCCTATCAATGCTGTTCACAGACATCTTCATACGAGAGGTGAAGTAAACAATAACATGACCTAATACGAGTAGGTGTGTATTTGATAACACGACCTAGTAGGCGATCGTAAGAACTATAATACGATCAAATATGTGTGTATTACAGTATCGCAATATTGAATACCCGATATTCATACAAATCGTTTAATCGATTATATGACAACTGAGATTCATACAGAAAATTAATGCAAAATAATTGATACAGTCATTAATTACAAAAGAATTGGTCACAGTCATTATTCACAAAATAATTGGTCAAAGTAATTAATTACAAAAAGAAAGCATCTTTTTTACAACTCATCTATATCAAGATCAAATTCCTTTTCGATTCAGGCCCGAAGTACAGCAGCGCATATCATCGGCCTAACCAAGCATGTTATCTCGAGCTGTCTAAAATCTCGTTGAATGACGCCCCTTGCCAGTTTCGCTAAGTAGTACATGACGAACAAACCACAATCTTCATTTGTTTCCTAGTACATGCATTTGTTGATCTTAGTCAGTGGCCACATCTGAGCCCCCTTTATCTTAGTGCCTTCTCCATTCCATTGGCAACATGTTTTCTGACACTGTCCACCTTGGCAAAGTGGTGACTATGATCACCCTTTGAGGATTCTACCACCTAAATCACTTCTCCTTGCAGCGGATAATGAGGAATAGAAAGTGGCCCTTAACGTAAATAGGAATAAAACCACTCTCCGTGTTAACATTCAGGCCTCTCTACAATATGCTCGAGAGTTTGCCCTCCTTTTCCGCCAACCCTTCACCAGAGTGCCAACATTGAAGTAGTGCTGAATAGTGAACTTGCCAAAAAAATAGTTGGGGTACGTGCCTGGATTTCTCATATTGCATTCATCTAGTAGTTGGAAGAAGACATCGATGACCTACACAATACCATATGTGTTAGTAATGACACGATAAGTGCCTATACCGTGTTTACAATCACACGACTAGTTCACAAGTCATGTATTAATTAACACGCTAGTTTTACTTCAGCAATTACAAGTCGATAGTTAGCGTATATGAAAACCAACGATATGATTATGCGTTGTGTAATTGATAAAACGATAATTCATTGTAATATGTGTAAGATATTCAATCGTTTGATTGATAACATGATAGCAATTAAAATGTATGAGCAATGAATACATATTACCTCATTCATTATGCACTCCTGCTTTAATAGAGATAGGTAGTCAGTGTATAGGAGTGTCTCTATGGGCCACGACTGGTATGGGTTCGACAAAAATTCTGTGATAATTTCTTTAACAGTTGTTTCCTAAACCTCCAAGTGGAACACCAACTCTGTGTCAAGATAGTCCTTCAGCCGCAAACTTGTCTCCTTCTTGTTCGTCTTCGTCACAGTATCTTCTTAGATATCTTCAACAATGCGGATACTCTCCATTACGTCTGTATCTACTGGAGGAGTATTTGATATAGTGCCTTCACTAGAAACTGCGATTGGGGCTACTGGGTCTAGGGTGGGAGACGTTGGATGTGCCTGACGGATAAAGCTTGGGCCAGGGACTGAAGCTAGAGGTAGTTCATCCCAAGGGTTTCGAGGCTAGTGACTGTATCCATCACCGGTTCCTGAAGTTGAGCAGATGGGTCAATTACAGTGGACCTCGACTTTTGTTGTGCATGAGGTACAATGGGAGGGCCAGGAGAAGCTTTCCACTTCATTCTAATTTTTACTTGTTTGGGTGCTACTCCTTTATTCACTTGCTTGGGTGCTTCCAGTCCCTTCAAGGGTTGATCCGAAATCTCCAGTTGGTCTGCGGGTCCCTCACGGGGTTGTTCTGGCACATCGCATACTTGAGCCACAACCTCAAGTGGAAGGTCTGGTTCCTCTACCTCCCGGGGTTGTTCATCGACATCCCGGGGAAGGTCTAGTTCCTCTGCCTCCCGGGGTTGTTCGTCCACATTTCAGGGAAGGGCCGGTTCTGCTGCCTCCCGGGGTTGTTCGTCGACATTCCGGGGAAGGGCCGGTTCTGCTGCCTCCCGGGGTTGTTCATTGACATCCCGGGGAAGGGCTGGTTCCTCTAACTCCCGCGGTGGTTCTTCAACATGCCAGGGTTGTTATAGGAATTCTGCATTTATCTTCGACAAAAATCTAGTTATTACGGTCCTTTGTATCTTGGGACCAATTGATGTTACGTCCAAACTAAGACTATGAATGAGTCTAGTTCAGATTTCTTTTTTACTTGTCAACTATAGTAAACAAGGTCGATCCACAGGGAAAGCCTTCTGTGACAGAGAAAACTATTACGAAGAAAATAGAATAGAGAAGGAAAGTGAAATAGATAATAAGAGACAATTCAAAGAGAAAGTGCTAAGGCATCAAAAATCCACTTGTAATAAATCTCTAATGTATACTTCATTCAAATGATAACTCAATTAAGATCAAATGAAAATTTGCCCCAATTAGAAAATTTATCTTTTAAAGAACTTTGAAATAGAACAATAGTAATTGATTGTTTACTACGTGAAAGTATTAAGTGTATAATCACAGGGAATTATAAGCATTCAGCGTGCCTTTCGTCAACGTTGAATCAAATAATTATATAGATTATAAACTCCTTAAATATAAAACATCAATTTAAAATGATAAAGAACATACTTTATTCAAAGTATCCATTAAACATCAAGTACAAGCTTCATTCCTAGCCTTAGCTTTAAAGCTTTAGAATGTCATTACAATGAAACTAAAAACAAAATTATAAAATGAAAGAAGAAAATAGGAGAAGAGAGCTCCAAATAGGAGAAAGTGCTTTATCTATCACGTCCACCCCTCTATTTATAGGAATAGAAAGGGTTACTTCAAAGAGGAAAGTGAAATCAAATCTCTAGATTGCATCTTGATTGATTGCCTGATTGGTTACATCTTTGGCAATGATTAGATTATAAATAAATTAATAATTTATTTATCAAATATGTATCTTTGATTCTTTCTTTAGTTATCCAATCAACCTCGTTGTATTTCTTTATATGTATCAATCACAATTAATGAAAATATTCTTCATGTGCTGACCCTAGGTTAGTTTACTAGCTGTCTAATTGCATGCCAAATTCGACCCATATATCTTCGGAATTTGGAATTACTTCCTGAAATAACAAATGTAGCCACAGAAGTCATCTTTCCAATTCCATCAAAATCGTATCAATCCAAATTATACAAAGAAAGATATGGTTGAAATACTGAGGTTGTATCAATCTGTCTGAATCAACTTCTTTCCTAATTTAGTTCTCTAGATGCAAATCTCAAATCCAAAGGGTCCACAAGGTTGTGTTCGACCATTCAATGCATGTTTAGACCATTAAGAGCCTATTCTTGACTTTTAAATAGCTTTGGGTAGTTGGGCTTCACTTCCTCTTCCAATTGGATCTTGTTGAAGCCTGTTTAGACATATAAACTCAATTAAGGTCCGACTAACTTATTCAAAACATAAATAGCCCGAATAAGCAATGACTTAACACAAAATAGGATTGCAATTTGAAATTTGAAAACATTTTATTGAACATTATTTTAGTGCCTCAAATACCCCCAAACCTACTTTTTGCTAGTCCTCGAGCAAAATAAAATTAAAATAATAGAAAACAAAACTAACTACTCCACTTCTACAGGAAATCTCGATTGCATTTAGCATATGTAAGAAGCCTTTAAACCCCTAGCTTACACTAGTGGACGAGTTGTGTCTCATGAGGGTTTGTAGTGAATATACCCACAAAATTCAAATGATAGAAGAAAATTAAAATTAAAACCACGTCGAATTTACAAATCAACTCCTCCTAAACAAGTGACTTCATTTAGTAAAATCAATCATGCATAATATAACTTGTCTTCTAAAATAATAATTCATTCTAACAACTTCATATTAGTGGCAAGTACTCATACATACATAATGGTTTTAGAAAAATAGGCATTGCTAAGTAATTATACAATCTCATTCTCATGAATCGAACAACTCAATGTGTCTCATGTCCACTCAGCAATTTCAATTTTAACACTCAAAAATAGACATTAGTATCCATTCATCTTCAAGAGATCATAATAGAGAATCATGCAAAATCTTCCTAAAAAAGTAAAGCACCCTAGATCACTTGACAACTTATTCAAGATATAATTGCATAATGTCCTACTAGAATTTTATGCTCATCTCACATGACATGTGTAAGGCTTAGCCTTTAAAGCTTTCTATAAGATCCATGTAACAAGTGTTAGGCCAATGACTCCCAATCCAGTTGGCTTAGGGCACTAGGTGTTAAAGCACCCCTCAGGCTTAATAACTTGAACCAAATAGGCTTCAAGGCTATGCATGTCATAAATTAGTCAACTATACCTTTTGACTCGAACACCCTATGCTTAGTGAGGCACGCTGAGTCCCAGTCTACTAAATAGAGTGACTTTAATTTTTAATTCTTTTTTTTCATATTTTTTTGCTTTTTTTTTCTTTTCTTGAGCACATTATACAATCAACTTGAATTGTGTTGACAACAAGTCCTCGATTGTTCTACAAATCAAGAATAGTGAAGCTCAAAACTCTATCATGATAATATGAATACTACTAGATCATGCCAAAGTTTTACTCTTAGAAGAAAATAATTACTTAGATTCAATGATATCCACCAAGATGTAAGACCATAATCAAGGGCTCGAAGCCTCACTTAGGCAAATGTCTTTCTTTTCCTTTTTTTTTTCAAAATAGGAGCACAAGAAACTAATATGAAGTAATCAGAACTCAAAATCATTAAATCTGTCAAGTCATATTCTAAGTAGTCTGATGTCATTAAATAAAGTCACATGTCTAGAATAAGAATCAATGTAAATAAGCAAAAACATAAAATAAAATAAATCTAATTATTTTTTTTCAATTTTTCATTTTTTTAAGTAAAACAAAAAAAACATAAAGAAAAATATCTTTCTACACCCCCAAAAACCTAAACTAAACATTGACCTCAATGTAAATTTTTTTTTTTTGTGAAAAATCATAAAAAGAAAATCAACCCTCATAATTTGGATTTTCAAGAGGTGTAGACTCAACTTCAAGGACAAAATGGTCTAAAAATGGTTTCAAACATTGGCTACTAACTTTGAGAACATCACCATTTTTTGGGTTCTCAATTTCAACAATTCCAAATAAGGAAAAACAGTCTTTACAATGAAAGGACTTGTCCAACGTGATTTTAATTTTCCTGGAGAGAGATGAAGTCTAGAGTTGTACAATAAAACCTTTTGAAATGGCTCAAAAGTTTTTCATAAAATATTTTTATCATGAAAAGCCTTCATTCTCTCTTTGTAAAGTTTTGAACTCTCATAAGCATCACGTCAAATTTCCTCTAACTCATTGATTTACAATTGTCTATTTAAGCCAGCCTCATTAAAGTTAAAATTCAAAGCTTTGATTGCCTAATATGCCCTATGTTCCAACTCCACAGGCAAGTGACAAGCTTTTTCAAAAATCAAACGATAAGGAGACATGCCAATTGGGGTTTTAAAAGCGGTACGGTAAGCCCAAAGAGCATTGGTTAGCCGTAAAGACCAATCTTTACCATTTGGATTTACCATTTTTTGTAAAATATATTTAATTTCCCTATTAAAATCTCAACTTGTCTACTTGTTTGTGGGTGATAGGGGGTAGCTACTTTATGGATAATCCCAGACTTCCTCATCAAAGCCTTAAAAGGCTTATTGCAAAAATGTGACCCCCCGTCACTTATAATGGCTCGAGGTGTTCCAAACCTTGAAAATATATTTTCTTTTAAAAAGCGCACAACGACTTTGTGGTCATTGGTTTTGCTTGGAACAACCTCAATCCACTTGGAAACATAATCGACAACAACTAAAATGTAAACATAGCCAAAAGAAGGAGGAAAAGGTCCCATGAAATCAATGCCCCAACAATCAAAAATCTCAATAACCAATATGGGGTTAAGGGGCATCATATTTCGATGAGAAATGACTCCTAACTTTTGACACATTTCACAAGTTTTACAAAATTCATGAACATCTTTGAAAAGCGTCGGCCAATAAAAACCACATTGCAAAATTTTAGTGGTGGTCTTTTTAGAGGAAAAGTGACCACCGCATGCTTCAGAATGACAAAAAGAGATGATACTTACTTGTTCAGAATCAGGCACACATCTCCTAATTATTTGATCCTGACAATACTTAAAGAGATAGGTGTTGTCCCAAAAGAAATGCTTTACCTTAGTGAAGAATCTCTTTTTATCTTGAGGAGACCAATGGTGGGGAACTTTACCTGTCCAAGTAGTTGGCAATGTCGGCATACCATGGAGGATGTGAGATGGCAAAAAGTTGTTCACCAGGGAATGTGTCTTTGATTGGAATATTGTCCGATGAATCAGAAAATTCCGATCTTGAAAGATGATCTGCCACCACATTCTCTACTCCCTTCTTGTCTTTGATTGTGAGATCAAACTCTTGGAGTAGGAGTATCCATCGGAGTAATTTGGGTTTTGTATCTTATTTGCTCAAAAGGTACTTCAAAGCTGCATGGTCAGTAACAATGATAATTTGAGAGCCAATGAAATAGGATCTAAATTTGTCAAGTGCAAATACTACAGCAAGAAGTTCTTTTTTAGTGGTGGAGTAGTTCATTTGGGCACTATTTAAAGTTCTACTTGCATAATGAATTACGCAAGGTTTCTTATCTTTCCTTTGCTCTAAAACAGCCCCAACGGCATAATCACTTGCATCACTCATAATTTCAAAAGGAAGGGTCCAATTCGGGGGTTGCATGATGGGTGCAGACACTAACATGTTCTTAAGCTTTGTGAAAGCTTCTTCACATGCATTTGACCACTCAAAAGAATGCTCTTTAGATAGAAGATCACTCAAAAGAAGAATTCTTGATAAATCTTCGATAAAAACCGGCATGCCCTAGAAAGAATCTAACATCTTTTGTGGACTTTGGACTAGGCAAATTAGCAATCAATTCAATTTTTTCCTTGTCCACTTGAATTCCCTGCACATAAACAATGTGACCAAGTACTATTCCAGTAGTAACCATAAAATGACACTTTTCCCAATTTAAAACTAGATTTTTCTCTTCACATCTCACCAAAACTTTTTCTAAGTTATCAAGACAATCATCAAAAGAATCACCAAAAATAAAAAAGTCATCCATAAAAACTTCCAAAAACCGCTCCACCATGTCACTAAAGATGCTCATCATGCACCTTTGGAATGTGACATGAGCATTACATAATCCAAATGGCATCCTTCGATATGCGAAGGTACCAAATGGACATGTAAAGGTTATTTTTTCTTGATCTTCAAGTGCAATCTCAATTTGGTTGTATCCTGAATAACCATCTTGAAAACAATAAAATTGATGACCGGCTACCCTCTCTAGGATTTGGTCCATGAATGGCAAGGGGAAGTGGTATTTCCTAGTGACAGAATTCAATTTCCTATAATCTATGCACATCCGCCAACTGGTGGTGACTCTAGTGGGAATTAACTCATCATTACCATTCTTTACCACTGTCACTCCAAACTTTTTGGGGACAACCTGGGTGGGACTCACCCATGGACTATCAAAAATGGGGTAAATGATACCCACATCTAATAATTTTAGGACCTCTGCTCTCACTACCTCTTTCATGTTGGAGTTTAACCTTCGTTGCATTTGTCTCACAGGTTTTGCATTTTCTTCCATGAAGATCCTATGTGTACAAATCAGGGAACCAATCCCCTTGATATCAGCAATGGTCTACCCAATGACATTCTTGTGATTTCTAAGGACTTCGAGCAACCTGTGCTCTTGCTCCCTATCCAACATTGAAGAGACAACCACCGGAAATGTCTCTCCCTCACCAAGATAGGTATATTTAAGTTCAGTAGGGAGGGGTTTCAAGTCTAGCTTGGGTGGTTGGACACTTGAGGGGAGAGAAGCGTTATTAGAAGGAGGTAACTCCTCAAAGCAGGCCTTCTACCTATCAGTATCCAATAATGGAGTTGACTCCAACAAGGAATTTGCATCATTAATCATAACATCATCATCAAAGTTAAAATAAGAAAGACATGCTTCAAGAGGGTCAAAAAATGAAGAAATAGTAGCCATGTCATCAAAAAGACTTTCTAAAAGATTCACTTCATGCACATCCTCATCATTATCTCCTGGTTGCCTGCAAATATTAAAAATGTTTAGTTCCAAAGTCATATTTCCAAAAGAAAGCTTTATAACACCATTTCTACAATTAATAAGAGCATTAGAAGTAGCAAGAAATGGGTGGCCTAATATGACAGGAATTTGAGTACAAGCATTCAAAACTGGTTGTGTGTCCAAAACAATAAAATCAATAGGAAAGTAAAATTTTTCTTCTTGTACTAGCACATCCTCAATAATTCCTCTTGGTGTTTTAACTGAGCGATCTGCAAGTTGAAATGTAATGCTTGTGGGCATCAATTCACCAAGTCCCAATTGTTCATAAACAGAATAAGGTAAGAGATTAACACTTGCCCCAAGATCAAGTAAAGCTTTTTCAACTCTATAATTCCCAATTATACAAGATATGGTTGGACAACCTTAATCTTTATATTTGGGTGGGGTATTTTGTTACAAAATTGCACTTACTTGTTCTGTCAAAAATGCCTTCTTTTGTACATGTAGCTTACGCTTGATTGTACAAAGGTCTTTCAAAAATTTGGCATAAGATGGAATTTGTTTAATGGCATTTAAGACAGGAATATTAATCTTCACTTGTTTGAAAATTTCAAGAATGTCACCATTTGGCACCAATTTAGAGGAAGATTGTTACCTTTGAGGAAAAGGAGGAGGAATTGGAGCAACACAATTAGAGTTGTCAAGTTCATCACCATGTTTAGAATTCAAAGACTCCTTAGGTTCAACAACCTTCATTGGAATGTCTTTGTTAATGACTTTTCCACTTCTCAAAGTGGTGATGGACTTAGCATGCTCTTCTTGTGAACTTGAAGAATTTAAATTTTCAATTACAAATTGACCTTTAGGATTTGGTTGAGGTTGAGAAGGAAACTTCCCTTTTTCTTGAGTGCTCAAAGTTGTGGTCAATTGAGTGATAGAAGTCTTCAAGTCATTGATGGCTTGCATTGTTTAGTTGTTGATTGTTGCTTGACTTTACATGAATGTTTGCAATGTGTCTTCAAATGTCTTCTTATGTGGTGGAACATAATTTGAGGAAGAAGGGGGTACCTGCACATTAGACTCATTTCTCCAACTAAAGTTGGGATGATTTCTCCAATTAGGAGTATAAGTTTCAGAATAAGGAGAAGAAAATGGCCTTTTGTAGGTATTCATAGCATTTGTTTTAGTATGTAACACCTCTTGAAAAGTAGGGATTGTTGGACAATCCTATGTTTGGTGTCCATCACTCTTACATATACCACAAATATCTTGTGCTTTTTTAGAAGCTTTAGAGATGTTTTCCCTATTAATTTCCATAGCCTCAACTTTTCTAGTTAAACTTGTAATTTTTGCTTTTACATCATCCTCTTCTTTAAGAAGGTACAATCTTCCCTTAGTTGCCCCATTAGATTTGGTTTTATTACTACTTTCAAATTCATTAAAATCTTCCCATGATTGAGCATTTTCATCTAACACATCAAAATAGTCCCATGCTTCCTCAGGTTCTTTACTGAAAAACTCTCCATTACACATCATTTCAACAAATTGCCTCATTTGAGAAGATAAGCCATTATAAAAGAAACTAATTGTACGGCATGTTTCATATCCATGACGTGGGCACAACAACAAAAGTCCTTTAAATCTCTCCTAACATTGAAAGAAAGTCTCATTTTCTTTTTGTGAAAAATTTATGATGTTCTTTCTAAGTGTATTAGTTTTATGGGTAGGGAAAAACTTTTTCAAAAATTCTCTTTGCATTTCTTGCCATGATCCAATGAATTTTGGCTTCAAAGAATTCAACCAATTTTTTGCCTTTTCCTTTAAAGAAAAAGGAAAGAGTTTTAATCTAATAGCATCATTTGAAACATTTTGGTTTGGCAAAGTTGCACAAACCTCTTCAAACTCTTTTAAATGCAAATATGGGTTTTCTGAATCTAAGCCATGAAATTTGGGTAGTAATTGAATTACACCCGGTTTGAGTTCAAAACCACCTACATTAGTTGGAAAAATCTTGCAAGAATGAGAACTTGATCTAGTTGGCTGCAAATAATCACGCAAGGTTTTAACTTGAACATTGTGTGCATTATTATCCCCATTATCACTTCTTAGTTCCTCATTAGTTCTTAGATCATCCATTGTATCAAAATAAATATAATTTTTAAAAGATTTGTTCACTTTTTTCAATTGTCTAGAATTATCATGCACCCATGTGAACATGCAAGAACAAATTTTTTTTTTTACTTAATAACAAACGAAAGTAAAAGTGCAAAAATTAAATGATAAAATATAAAAAGTTGCAGAGTTAGAAGTTAATGGACAAAAATTAAAATTGCAAAATAAGGCCAAAGGCACTATCAAGGTACATGTTTGATCCCAAAAAATTTTCGGTAGTAATGTGGGTAGTGCCTCCGGTCTCAAAAAAAAGAAAAATTACAAAATTGAAGTACTAAAAGTAAATGACATAAAGTAAATGACTGAATTTAAAGAGTTAGTGTGCAAAAATAAAAGTTAGAGAATTAGTAAAGTTAGAGTGAGTTTTTCGTAACGGATTCTTGTCAACGTTGCAATCCCCGGCAACGGCGCCAATTTGTTGTTACGTCAAAACTAAGACTATGAATGAGTCTAGTTCAGATTTCTTTTTCACTTGTCAACTATAGTAAACAAGGTCGATCCACAAGGAAAGCCTTGTGTGACAGAGAAAACTATTACAAAGAGAATAGAGTAGAGAAGGAAAGTGAAATAGATAATAAGAGACAATTCAAAGAGAAAGTGCTAAGGCATCAAAAATCCACTTGTAATAAGTCTCTAATGTATACTTCATTCAAATGATAACTCAATTAAGATCAAATGAAAATTTGCCTCAATCGGAAAATTTATCTTTTAAAGAACTTTGAAATAGAACAATAGTAATTGATTGTTTACTACGTGAAAGTATTAAGTGTATAATCACATGGAATTATAACCATTCGGCGTGCCTTTCGTCAACGCTGAATCAAATAATTATATAGATTATAAACTCCTTAAATATGAAACATCAATTTAAAATGATAAAGAACTTACTTTATTCAAAGTATCCATTAAACATCAAGTACAAGCTTCATTCCTAGCCTTAGCTTGAGAGCTTTAGAATGCCATTACAATGAAACTAAAAACAAAATTATAAAATGAGAGAAGAAAATAGGAGAAGAGAGCTCCAAAGAGGAGAGAGTGCTTTATCTATCACGTCCACCCCTCTATTTATAGGAATAGAAGGGGTTGCTTCAAAGAGGAAAGTGAAATCAAATCTCTAGATTGCATCTTGATTGATTGCCTGATTGGTTACATCTTTGGCAATGATTAGATTATAAATAAATTAATAATTTATTTATCAAATATGTATCTTTAATTCTTTCTTTAGTTATCTAATCAGCCTCATTGTATTTCTTTATGTGTATCAATCACAATCAATGAAAATATTCTTCATGTGCTGGCACCGGGTTAGTTTACTAGTTGTCTGATTGCATGCCAAATTTGACCCATATATCTTTGGAATTTAGAATTTCTTCCTTAAATAACAAATGTAGCCACGGAAGTCTTCTTTCCAATGCCACTATAATCGTATCAATCTGAATTATACAGAGAAAGATATGGTCAAAATACTGAGGTTGTATCAATCTGTCTGAATCAACTTCTTTCCTAATTTAGTTATCTTGATGCAAATCTCAAATCCAACGGGTCCACAAGGTTGTGTTCAACCATTCAATGCATGTTTAGACCATTAAGAGCCCATTCTTGACTTTTAAAAAGCTTTGGCTAGTTGGGCTTCACTTCTTCTTCCAATTGGATCCTGTTGAAGCCTGTTTAGACATGTAAACTCAATTAAGATCCAACTAACCTATTCAAAACATAAATAGCCCAAATAAGCAATGACTTAACACAAAATAGGATTGCAATTTAAAATTTTAAATCATTTTATTGGACATTATTTCAGTGCATCACCAATCTTCTTCTTCGGTTTGGGGGCAGCTTGCAGTTGCCATTTCTTTGTATTTAAGAAGTAAGTTATTGTGTTAGTAACTACATGATATCCACACAAGTCGTCATTTACAAACACGATAAATATCTTATCGTATTCGTAAAGACACGACCGATAGCCAAATCGTGCTCACAATCACATGACCACACAAAGATTGTTATCACAACTACTACGTCAATGGTCGTGTGACCAATGACACAACAATCCAACTGTCGTCTTTCTTACTCAACAATATGATCTCTTATCTTGTACTTACTTAAAATGAATCCCTCTTCCACCAGCTGAGGGACTTGTATTGGTTGATCTTCGGGGGCAGAGGGTTGGTGCACTTCTCTTGATTTTGAAGCTCTTGCCTTTGAACGAACCGAAGGTGATCCTTCGGTTCTTGGAGGGGGGGTTGATGCTTGCTCAACCACCGGCTGAGTGGGTTCAGGCGGCTGTTCTATATCAACAGCCTCGGGGGGTTGCATATGTTCTATGAGGCTATTTGCCACCTCTAGATCGTCCTTAACACGCTGGAGTGCAGCTGCAACTCGATCGGTGTTCCATCCCCGATCACCATATAGAACAACCTTCTCCAAAACAACTTCACATATTCCCGTCATGACATCAACTGGCATGACAAATGATTCAATGACGTCATGGCTGGAATGTACATGTGTCGACATCTCGCCGTGGGGGGCATGGCTGGGTCTTATTGTTCGGAAAGGCTACGTAACCACCTTCTTAGCTTTCGGGGTCGCCCTTTGGACATCCATCAAGTGCGCCTCTTTGGAAATTGGTGTGATGAGCATAACAATTTGCGAGTGTGACTTCAGCCTCATGTAGACATCCTCGTCCGGTGATGAGCTAGAATTTTCTTCCTCCCCTTTTCATCGGCCGGGTCAAGTTTATCGACCTTCTCCACATCGCTTAATAGTTGGGTAAATCCAGGCCACCTCTTGCACCTCAGGCTGCAAACCGGACCACTGGGAAACAATATGGACGTATGCTTATAAAACCATACTTGGCAGTGGACAATACAAAGAATATAAACATTAGACTAAAATGTTCAGTAACTTTACTATAACAAATTAGTTGTGTTACGGATAACACGCTCGAATCCATAGTCGTGCTGTCAAGAACACGATATGTCTACGTGCATGTTAAATGTCGTTTGTTCGACAACACGCTTGAGAGTGATATCATGTGACCAATGAGGCAATAATTCATCTTTGTGAAACATATCGTGTCATTATAAATACAATATTAGCATTAACATATTATAAAACATACGAGATTTACCTGGAGCACTAATGAAGCCCCTATGAGAATTTTGGCTATGGCGAAATGCTCGTCTTGTCTGCTCATGATGTTCCGGTGCGCTGCCAATATGCCTCTCATCAGGAAATCATGTACGGCCCCTGCCCAATTGTAGCTACCCACGGCGGACATATCATCTAAGTAGTCACACAGAGCTGGGGATATGGCTCTGTTGCTCTGCATGAATAACACGAGGACACCCATGTGCACGATAGCCAACCGTGCTAAATCCTCGTATGAAACATTCCTTGTTTCCGCAGCCACTTCTTTGAACAATTCTTCCAGTCTTGTCTTCTCTTGCCACTTCCCTTGGAAGAACTTCTTGTAGAATGCCCCCTTGCCTTGGGCAGCCTTCCCCTCACTGTTTTCCAATTTACACGGGTTCCCTTTTCCACTCAACCTCGTGATCATAGCCACTTCATCCACTGTAAGGGGTAGCTTTTTGCCCCTTATGTTGAAGACCTCCAGTCAGTCGTCCTAACATTCACCAATGAGTACATCCAACAGCAGCCTGGAGATGATGATGGGCTCGCAATCATATACTATGTAGAACCCAGACTCCACTAAAATTGCCTTGCATCCCGGACGTGAATCTACAAGGTCTTTTGATAAACGCAGTCCAGCGAGGAAACTATTCGTGCCCAGACCCGGTCTTCTCCCGTAGATTCTCTCCTTCTTCTATTCTGCAACCTTCACAGACTCCGCCATTTGATGTAATACTCTAACTTTATGTCTAAAAAATTGGATATATATATATATATGTCAATCAACAATATGTCGTGACCATAATCAATAGACATGTCCGTTCACACTTTTCTAACTAACTTCTAAAGAGATAATAAGTATATTTATTGTGTTATAGAACATACGCTAAGCGGGCTGCACATACACGACATATTTATGGTTATACATCATGTTTCCACCAACTTATTGAGCACATGATATATGACGTATCATCTTTCTGGCGCAATGATAGTCTGATTCGATGGCCTATGTCGT
The DNA here is from genome assembly GCA_035235625.1 of Saururus chinensis. Classification (NCBI taxonomy): domain Eukaryota; kingdom Viridiplantae; phylum Streptophyta; class Magnoliopsida; order Piperales; family Saururaceae; genus Saururus; species Saururus chinensis. The sequence goes on from CP141144.1 coordinate 28,479,697, forward strand.
GTGTTCGAGTACACGCTAAATAAAAAATCATGCATACAAATATCCAAAATGCCTTACCTTACCACGAAACCTCCGCTGTTGTTCTCTGAGCCGGATTGAACACTCATTCGGCCGTTGCTTTTCCGGAATCACCCAAACCTGATTTGTGCTACAAAGAAGAACTAGCTTTGCGGCGTACAGTTTCAAAACTGGGCTTACGAGAAACCCTCATTCAATAACTCGTTCTTCTCAAACTTGTTATAGAATAGGAAATCCCTAATCTTCGATGTTTTGGTCGGATAGGTCGCAAAATCTTCTCACACGCCGCTTACGCAGTTCTCAAACAGGGGACTTTTTGATCGGAAGTGAGTTTTCAATCGGAGTGGAGTTTTCACTCAGAGGAATCATCGGCGTTGGAAGTCGTATGACACTAAATGTGACTTTGTGAGGGTTTAACATGATATAAAACCCTACCTCCGGTCAGGGGTATTTTAGTCCACATTTTAGCTTATATCGTGTTATTCTAGGTGATATGGGCATTTCCCTTTCAAATTCAGGGAATATAGAATATTTCATTTTTTGGCCAGGCAATATGGAAAAAACTCTTAACACAAAATACAAACAATGGAAAATTGTCATCACCATCATGCAACAAATAAAAGTCCTAAAAACACCATGGAAAATTTCTATCGATCATTAGAGCTCTGAAAAATGAAATCATTACTTACATGAATGACTCAAAGATAATCAACACATTATTTAAAAAAATCTATCACCAAAATTAAACAACAATTTCTGTGCTAAGTACTTGGGCTAGTGTTGGCCACCGTCGAGGCTTATTCCATGGTAGATGATGGGCCTTCGGGATCTGGCTATCAAGGTCGTTCAGCAATTTGTTCAACTCGCTTGTCTACAATGAGAATACCATCACCAAAAACCTCTCCTAAGGCAAGATTACCAATGTTTCCAAATTTGGCTAAAAAGAGCTTTTGTTGGGTCTCCGTCAGTGGGATCGCACTGAGCTTCAATAGTATTGAGGAACTTGATGGCAAGAGCAGTTAGGCAAAGGATCGCAGGGAGCCTCAGAGCCGGGTGAGTCGGACGACGGGAGTGACATATTGTTGCGGGAAGCTTTCTGATGTGCGGGATGGACGAATCGGGGTTTGGGAATATTGTCGTGCTTTGTCGCAAGGCCTTTTATGTAGAATGTGGGCCCCATTGCTTAGATTGGGTGGATACAAATTCAATTGTTTAGCTTGGGGAGATGTGGGCACGATTGTTTAGCTCGAGGGGATGTGGGCCCAAATTTTTATGTTCGTTAAATTTGTACGTAGTAATGTAGGCTCGATTTTTTAGCCCACTAGATTTATATGTAATAAGATGGATATGATTTTTTACCTCACCATATAATATGCGGGTTGCAATTTTCAGGGGCAGGGATGTGGGCCTGATTGTTTAGCTTAGGGAGATGTGGCAAGGCAATTGTTTACCCGACAATATAATATGGTATTAGATCAAGTTAAGGTTAGACATTATCAAAACTAATGTCATTTTTAAGTTGAACATGACTTGACATGAATGACCTAGGGTGCCAAAGGGTCTAGTGATGCCCATGTGGTGTGTGTCGGGTCCTACCCTCATCACTAAAGTTAGGCCCGACACAACCTTAGGTCCTGTAGTGTTGAATCTAAATTTAGAGAAGAGGGCATGCCCGAGCCAAAGAGAATAGAACAATTCATCTCTACAGTTGGGCCCGACATAGCCGTAAGTCCCAAAGTACCAGGTTTAGCTTTAGAGAATAGGGCAATTGTTTTTTTTTTATTGTATCAGCACAACTATTGGGCTTTTGGCTAAGGCTAAGTAGGTCTTTATTAACCAAATGTTAGGCTCAAGCACCTCAATGGGAGCCCTTATAGTATTGGACATCGGATATAAATCATATGACTCACGTACTAGTGTTTTAAAACCCGGCTCGAACAATGACCCATAATAGTGTCCAGGCTGGTTTAACTAGGTTCAACCCTGGGTAAACCCAGATTGACCCATTCCTATAAAAATAATTTCTCCTCCCCCCCCCCCCCCCCCCCGCAAACCCTAATCTTCCCTAGTGACGATGACACCTCCCTCTTCCCCCTTTCGCCTTCCACTTTTCCCTCCCTCTCTTCTTTGGCAATGATAACCCAGTGAAGATGACAACGACATGGCCAAGCCACCTTCCTCCCCCCTTCCTCCTTCTCTCTTCCCCCTACCGCATCACCCTCCCTCTCCTCCCCGAAGCCCCGACCACGTCGCCACAACCCTAAATCCCTAACAGCCTTCCTCCTTCCTCTATTCCCCCTTCCCCTACCTCTCCTCCCCAAAACCCTGGTCCTTTGTCCCCCTTCCTTCATTCCATCCAGAGAGTAGGCGATGATGGGAGCATTAGAAATTCCCCACTTTTACTATTTCCGCGAGGTTTTTCAAGCACATAGAGGTTGGCATTTTGGAGATGGCAGCCTAGCAGTCCTAGACATTCCCCATCCCACCTTCCCCTTCTTCTCTTCCCCCTTTGTTCTTCCACTATTCTAACATGAGCATTTTTTTTGTTAAAACCTAGACAGGCCCAATCATCCAGGTTACTGGTTTGACCGGGCAGGCTAAAGTGGCCCACCCGTGTCAATGTTACCCGGTAACCCGACGACTAGGCCTAGATATTCGACCGGGTCTAGTCAAACTGGCCGGGTCGATCTGAGTTTTAAAACATTGACACGTACTTAAAACATGGGATATGCCCATGACCGGTCAAATCTCAATTCGACGGCTCTGAAAGCCCAGGTCCACACCTATGAATATTAAATTAATTATTCTATTTTTTAATTATTTAATATGTATCAGTATAATTAAATCAAATTTTGGAATTCAAAAATTCTAGTAAATTAGGGTTATTAGCGGCGCATGGAAGTATTCATACTATTAGCCCCAAGAATTGGCGACACGTAGTGTTATGTAGCACCAATACTGTATGTATTTGCGAAACATAACACTATGCGTCCCAAATAATCTATAGTATTTGCAATGCACCTACGTATGTGTCGTAAATGCCCCTCTTTTCTTTTTGTTGATTGACTTATCTTTTTCAATCAAATTTATATTATTCAATATATATAATAATGTACTGCACAATTAATCTACAACTTTTCCAATTAAGGCCTTCATTCCCACCTATTTCTGGACTCAGCACACACACATCCCACTTGATCTCTGAGACATCGGATTTTGAATCGATGAGGAAACATATCATTCACTCATGGCGTGGGCAAGTTGAAAGCTCAAACTGATTGTCTTGTCTACTTATTATCTTTATTCCACCACGTGTGATATTTGGCTTGAGTGCCTCAGTGGGAGCCCCCATACTATGGGACATCGGATATAATTCATCCCATGCGCATACCTAAAACATGGGCATGCCCACACCCAATCGAATCTCAATTCGATGGCTTTGAAAGCTAGGGCCCACACCATCAAATATTAAATTAATTATCCTAATTTTTTCTTTAATTAAATAGTATGTATCGGTATAATTAAACTATATTTTAGAATTCTAAAATTTTAGAAAAATATGGTTATTAGTGACACATGAAAGTATGCATCACCAATAACCTATATTGGCGACACTTAGTGTTATGCATCACCAGTATGATAGGTATTTGCAATGCATAACACTATGCATCGCAAATAATCTAGGGTATTTGCGATGCACCTATGTATGCATCACAAATACTCCACACTTCTTTTATTAACTTATTTTTGTAATCCAATTTAAATAAATATGGGTATTAGCGGCACCTATAGTCATATGTCGCCAATAGCCTAGGTATCTGTGATGCATATTTTTATGCATTACAACTACTCTATTTATTTGCGACATTTAATAAAAAATATCGTAAATTGATATTGTGGCAGGGCGTGAACAGTATTAGCGATGGTTGTTTATTAAGCATTGCAAATATTACTTTTAATAGGGACACTTATATTTGTGTGTCCCTAAAAGGTTTTTTCCTAGCGGCGCATAGTAAAGCATCTTTAATAGTTTGTGTTAGTGATTCATGTGTAAATGTCACTAATAATTGCATCGCTAAGACCAGTTTTGTTGTAGTACATATTGGGAGAAATCATTATTGAGGGTGGTAAAATATTTTTTTCTCCAAAAGTAGGTACACTGAATGGACTTCAAATATTTGTATAGATTAATTCTAATAGACTTGAGCTTCTGGTGGCATTTTATTCTCAGGTCTTGATCATTTTCTCTTTAATACACCTAGGGCAAGTGTCAAAATATAAGAAATTGAGATTGCACAAAAGTTCATCCTTTATTAACCTTTCTATTCTATCTGTCGATATATGACCAAAACATCTATGCTAGAAGGTTGATAAAATTTTATTTTGGAGTCTACATTTAAGGCCTACAACTTCACTAATATGCAGGAACAATAACTTAGAGGAGTCATATAAATTTAGTTGGTAAATGCCATAACTAAGAAAACTATTTAAAATCATAAAGGAGCCAAGATATAAAATAAAACATTTATTTATGAAGTTGATAGAGTAACTACAAACATCAAGGCTAACAATATATACCAAGTTATAGGTAATGGAGGATACAAAAACAACATCAAGTAGGTCTAATACATATTTAGTATGTAGTTTTAATCTATAGAGTCTAATAGCTTTCACTTTAGCCTTAACATTATTACCTATCAAAATGAAATTCTTATTTTTATTTGGCTTCCTCTGACTTGGAAAATCTTGCATGTTATTCCAAATTTAGATTTTAATTAGTATAATTTTTTACTTTTCTTTTCCAAATAACTTTTCATCTTCTTCATGGCTTTTGGTTTTCTAATGAAATCCACAAGTGGGGACATACCAACTTTAAGTACCAAGTACCAATTCTACATTGAACAAACATGTTTTTACATTATAGAACTCAACCAATCTGTAGAGATTTATATTCCAGTAAATTCTTCCTCAAATCACATGAACCTTCATGCTCATGTTTTTCCTCCTTCTGTCTTGACTTTCTCTTCATCCTTCCGCATCCAACACCCTCTGTAAAACCTCTGGCCATTATAGTTCTTTCCAAAAGTTTTCATCCTTATGGTTGAACTCAAAATTTGGTGATTATATATAGAGTTTTTTCTATATTACCGGGCCTAAGATACAAATATTCCATATTCCCTGGTTTTGTAAAAAACATTCCATAGAACCTGGGTTTACACGATATTTAGAAAAAATTGGACCAAAATACCCTTTTAACAAGGTTAGAGTTTAAAATCGTGTAAACTAGTTGTGATGAGTAAACAAAGAGGAGATCGGAGCTCAGTGATGATTTGTGATTTTTGCCCGGCAGTTTTCATCAACAACAAATTCCGATTTCTATTCGGCGATTATCGGCCTCCCTCACTTCATCGGCGTTCGTTCTTCTCTAATTTTTGTCCAAAAATTTCTAACCACATAAACTATTTATCCTTACAAAAGGAGATCAAAATGACACTACAACTCAAAAATGAATCTTGAGGGACTATCCAAAGAGAACATAGCTATATAAGAATGAAGAAAGATGTAGATGCCAAGGATGGACATTGTAGAATAGCCATGACAACCTCCTACCCTATTGTGCAAAGATGGACTCTTATGTAACCATGTACACGATCTCAGAGGTTTTTCTCCTTGACTTTATGAATAAATGTATAAATAACAAATACTGGGTGAATATCGTGTTATCAATAATACGCTATGATGAATATTGTGTTATTGATAACACGCTATGACGAATATCCTATTATAGTATATGCAATATATTGTATTATCATTAACACGTATTGTTAGTATATCGTATTATCAATAACACGCTATGTCAAATATCGTATTATCAATAATACGCTTTAGAGAATATCATATTATCGTATATGCGATATAGAGGATATCATACTGTATTATTGGCATATTGTGTTACCGATAACACACTATGGTGAATATCGTGTTATTGATAACACACTGTGATGAATATCATATTATAGTATTTGATGAGACATAGAGAAAAATAAATAACACGTCTTGTTGGCATTTTGTGTTATCGATAACACGCTATGCCATAATATCGTGTTATCGATAACACGCTATGGCGAATCTCATGTAATTGATAATACACTATAGCAAATATCGTGTTATCAATAACACGCTTTGGTGAATATCGTATTATCGTATATGCAATATAGAGGATATCGTAGCATATTGTATTATCAATAGCATACATTGTTAGCATATCGTGTTATCGATAACACGCTATGGCGAATATCGTATTATCGATAACAAGCTATGACGAATATCATATTATAGTATATGCGACATAGAGGAAAATAAAAATACGTCTTGTTGGCATATCATATTATCGATAACGCGCTATGCCACAATATCGTGTTATCGATAACACCCTATGGCGAATCTCATGTTATTGATAATACACTATAACAAATATCGCATTATCGATAACACACTATGGCGAATATCGTATTATTGTACATGCGATATAGAGGATATCGTAGCATGTTGTATTATCAATAACACACATTGTTGGCACATCGTGTTATCGATAACATGCTATGGCGAATATCGTGTTATCGTATATGCGATATAGACGATATCATATTATGGGTTGTTGGTTCAAAGAATATATATCATATTATCAAAAATACGTTTTATTGACATATCGAGTTATCATATATGAGATATGGATTAAGTGTTGGACACAGGCCATGGAGAGCGTGAGATCTTTAGTCAGTTTAGTGGGAGTTATGCTCTTGTTCTTGCATTCTCGGAAGTCTCGCGAGTCATGCAGAGTAGATGTTCTTTACCTGATTTTATTCGGATTTGTTGTACTCCCAAAAATCCTTTCTTTTTGCAGTGTTAAATCCCCATTTGCGGCAAGTCTCCGGAGTCCTTCAATCCATTCTAAATGCAACTCAATTTTTCAGAATGCTGGAACATTATGTTTGTTGCAATTCAGTAAGCACTAAAGTGGCTTCTTTTAATTCCCCATTTTGAATTTTGTTATTTTCATCTTTTTTTTAACTAAGTAGTTTTTAGATTGAAACCGGGAGGTGGCTCTATTCTGGTTTGTTCTCTGGAACACAGGACTGAGAAAGAGAAATTTTTTACTTTCTATCGATCATCATTAAGTGAGTACTTTATTTTTTGTATTCTGAGTATTTTGATTTTGCTCATACCAATTTGTGTCATCATCGGTTATTTTTCACCAATAATGAGATAAGAGCTTGGGTATAAGTTTAATTATGACCTAAGGGTATACCTATCCTAAACTAGGTAATATAAAATTAAACGTAAAAATCTAAACAATATAGAATATTTATATATCAAGCCCGGTAATATGGAAAGAACTCTTATATATAAAAAAGGTGGCTTTCTTTTTAAATAAGGGAAGAGAATCCAATGTAGGACTTATACTTATGTTAGACACAACTGTAAAGGTTTCCTACCGAAATATAAAGTTCATATATATAGGTTACGACCTTGCCCAAATCCAAACTATGTGAAAACCTTAATTTAGAAAGTTCTTCTCTGCATGTCGTTAAGCTCTTAAGATGTGTTAAAAGTTTTCCTTTTTTGTTTTAAAATTTATAAAACCTAAAAAAATTCATAAAAACTTACTTGAAAATTCCAAAATGCCACAACGACCATAGCTACGAGTTTCAGCAGCAGATAGATTTTGCTAGAGGCACTATTGTGTCTAGATTAGTTGCTGCCATGGCGTGGACGACCAAGCCTCTAGCTGCCTTGCCTTGGCTAGGTCACAACGGTGGGCAGGTACGACAACTGAAGTGCGTAGAGCGGCAGCCATAGTGAGAGTATGGAAGGGAGAATAAAGAAGGAAAGAAAGAAGTAAAAATGGGGGAAAGAAAAATAAAATAAAAATGAATAATACAATCACAAAATATGAAAATACTAGACTTGTTATTAGGTAGTGCAACAATCTGACAGATCACATGCCATATCAAAACATAATTTTCTTGAAAAACACAAGTGGGCTGATTTCAAACAATTCCAATGCTTTCCCCCCACAAAATTGACGGTGCGTGGTCCTAACCCGCTGCGCCACCCACAGCCACAATCCACTACCCATGCACCTTTTTCCCTGTTGCAAAAACAAGGACATTTTTTCACACCCAAAGTGCTGTGTGAAGTTAAAAGTAGTATCAGTATAATTCGGTAGCTTGAATGAGTCCATATGTCTCTGTACTCGCTGGCAGGAAAAGTTGGAAAACGTTCCCATCAGACTGTCCGTGATAAGGAAAAAGCAGAAACAAAACTGAAGTGGGTCAGATTTCCACTACTGGAAACTCACGTAATTGGACTGTTTGCCCTGACCGGGCAGCGTGAGAAGAGCACTGTGACCATGTCCTATGAATCTCCTAGAAGGTAATATACATACCATGTTTGGAGCAGTATGTGACATAACTGACAATAACATAATCACGGAGTTGGTTACGAAAAGGCATAAAATTCTAACAAAGTACACCTATTATAATTAGTGCCAAACAAAAAAACTATTATAGTCAAAGCCCAATTATATAGAGGATAATGTCATGTATCACGCTTGAATGAATGGAGCAACTCTATTTTGTGGTTAGGATGATCTGCTTGGATCTAGCTCACGCGTGTATCATATAATAGTTTAGTTTATTAGATACAAAGTCATGCAAAAACTACTTAGAACAGTTTCCAACGGAGGGCTGCCATTTTAGAATACATAAAAGCCAGCATGGGTTGAGGGCGTAATTTCAACAAAGAAAAAAGAATGGCACGTCATGGTCGGTGGGGAGCATTTATTGTTAAATCTTTTGGGGTTATAGAAGCTCTTAACTATAAAGCATGCCACACAGGTGCATAAGCCATGAAATACAGATGGGCAATGGCTATCTAGACTGATTGTAGTTTTAGGGTTGGTGCTTTGTAGTTTTAATACTGGGCCCAGCTATTAACTCGAGTTGACCTAATTTTTCCTTAAATTTGATTAAATATACAACGTAACCCAGTGGAAAGAACATGCGCAATAGTATGTTTTAATTTGAGTTTACGAGCAATATAAAGTAGAATAACATCAAATAAAATAGTTGAGTGCAATGTGTACCAAAAAATTGGTGTAGCCCAATGCCCTTTTAATTAAGTTTGGTACGAGGTGAGTTTGAATCCCGCACTGACATTAAATGTTTTTTTTCACATTCTTCACAAAGGACATTAAACTAGACCGGCCCTTGCCAACGGGTTGGCGGTTCAACCGGCTAGGTCACGTTGACTTAACTGGGTTAACTATGCCCATTAGCCAGGATAAATTAGCTTGGTTAATTTACCATGTTTGGTTGAAACCGATCTGACCAGCCAGTCTGGTATAGGTTTTAAAATACTCATTTGAACACACAGATATCATGCGGCTACCAGAAATATTATCAGTTGATATGATTTTTTGAAATAAAATTTTTATGAACTTGATTATATTTCCAATTATCCGGCTAGCGTGAGCCAAGGTAGCAGGGCCGGCTTGAGACAATTGGAGGCCTAAAGCAAGATTTTAAGTGTGTTATTTTTATATTTAATATAATATTAATATATTAATTTATTTTAAAAAAAATTACACTTCAAGATGAAAATTACTAATTAAGTTGTTATTTTAAAGTTTTGCTGATAAGATATGTCTAGTCTACACTGTAGTCATAGCCGGGCTAGTGCATTATAGCCCGTAGTTAGAACATGGCGAGGGGCTTGTCTCTTACATTAGTAGCCCCTTGGACACCAAATTATAGTTAGGGACTTTGTGTCATGTACTAATAGCTCTGCTTGCTATCAATTTATAGTTAGGGCTGCAACACCCTAACCCTCTTGCAGTTGCAACATGGGCTTGATGTACCTATACTAATATATTATTTTCAAGAGATAATATTTGAATGAGCTCCATTAATATGTTATTTCATTTAGCAGGGCTTGCACCGGCCGCATAAAGTGCTTTTAGATATCAATCCAATGATATGTGTTATTGAAAGAGAAGGCATATCCGAATTATCTGCATGTCTTGCTTGGTTAGGCACATGTGTGGCTAAATTTGCCCGGGTACAATAACTTTTCCTTGTTTCAAAAGTTGCTTTCAAATTATAAAAATATTTTAAAATATACGAAAACCATCATAATTGAAACTATGCTAAGAAATAATAATATTATAAAATAAAATTTTACATATTAAGTAAAAAAGAATATAAATTTAATTTTAGAACATGAAAAAAAACAACCTCAAGAATCAAGACTGCTCGTTATTGGGGTGAAAGAGATGAGAGTAATATCTTGAATATTAAAAATTGAGAAAAATATGAGAGAATTGTGTGGGAAGAGCTCTCTTTAAAGGGTATACTATAAAAAAAAGCTAATTTAGCCTAAGACTAAAGGTGTGATATATAGAATGTAAAAAATAAAATAATGCTTAATAAGTGTCCATTAGGTGTTGGGTATATATGGATGATTTTATGTTAAACCAAAGTAATATATGGTAAGTAATTTTTTCTTGTTTGGCAATTGATTTGAGGGTTTTTAGAAAAGCTATACATAGAAGTCTATGAAGTAGAATTAATATGCAAAATGACATAAAAAAGGTAACAATCCTCCTAAAACTCTTTAGATCACTATCATAAAAATATATTTTTAATATGATCTATTGCTTAATTATGGTTATTAGGGGCCTTGTGTTTTTACGGGGCCTTAGGCAGCAACCTAAGCTGCCTTAAGGTCTAGCCGCCCCTGCAAGGTAGTATAAGCTATCAAATGGAGATCATACAACACACATTATTAGTAGATGCGATGGGAAATTCAAACCCGCCTAGGCTTATAGTGACAAGTCTGAGTTCATACTAACAAGCTTTTTTCTTTTTTTATTAAAACTTATATTTAAGTGTTTATTTTTCTTTCTGTCATGGGTTTAATCTATGATCAGTGTCTTCTTAGCAAAATACTTGCGTGAATAATTTTGATCACTAAGTCTATGCCATGTTATTAGAAGTATCTTTTTAAAAACCATTTGCGGATATCCTCCCTCAATTCTCAAAATTGACTTGGGGTGGGGTCACAACATAAGATTTGTAGGTTTGTATACAACACTTTCATAAAATTATTTGTTCAAAATAAATATGTCCCATTTGGATGTGCTTGGACTCACATGCATAGTGTTAGATCAAAATCCAACGATGGACATTACTTGGGGGTAAATTGCTTATATGCATGAGCCTAAGATCATACAACTTTTTTTAGTAATTATATAATAGTGGTCTTTTCTATTTGTGCTTACTAGTCTCCTTGTGCTTCCAACAAACATATATGTTACACCACCTTTGTGCCACCTTGACCTAAAACCAGCCAAGAAGAGCGATAAGGGTGTATTGAGATGAGTAGATTACTAACCCAAACCCACACTAGATTAAAGTACACAACTACCACTTTGTACAAAAGTAATTACAAAAAAAATAAAGAAAATTAAATAAAAGTTACTAAGCATAACTATAAATGTTCTTACTCACACATCTAAATTCATAGTAATAAGAAAGTCTCAAGCCTTCAAAAGTGCTACACATCTCCATACTCTCAAAAGGAAGGTTTTCCCACAAATATAACTAAAGTCTCAAAGTTATATTACACATCAACTACTTAGTATACCATAGTAGGTAAATTATCCTCATTTAATATTTCTTTAGTCTCCACCTTGCTCATAAAATAAGTCATCCTAAGCACCTATATGGCACAACTACACAGAGGATACGAGATGAATACCCAAAATAAAATAAGCAAAGGGGCAAGTATAGCCGAGTAAGGATTTCAAAATATGGAGCTCATATTAACACCATAAAACATAATTTCAAGATGTATAACATAAACCTTAAGCAATACAGGTGTTAAGATTACAAAAGCATGTCAAATCCCTTACACAAATATAAGTATAATTATTTTAATAATGCACAAATTCTTATACATAAAACATATGTAAATATCTCAATATCATGCATCAATCACTACACAAACCTGTGTAAATAAGCGTCATAATTCTTATACAAAATAAGTGTAAATAATTATTATAATTCATACACAAAACTTATGTCAATAAGCATTACGATCCATACACAAAAATTTTGTATATAAACATATGTGATTAAGCATAATAATCCATACACAAAACCTATGTAAATAAGTATCATAATCCATATACAAAACATACCTATATAAGTATAATCATCCATACACAAAACCTGTGTAAATAAACTCCATAATTCATACACAAAACCATTGTAAATTAGTATAATAATACAAAAATTCAATAATACAAAAATTTTGGTACCCGAAGATATCGAATACCTATTCACCTAGTATTTCTAAGCCAAAATACCAAAAGCGTTGTGCTTACTTGGCATTTCTAAGAAGGAATTACCAAAAGAAGTTAGCACTCCTATAAACCAGAAATGTCCCTTTTTAGCCGGTGCACACAAACAATCTAGCATAGAGTTTTCTCCGAAAGTCTCAATTAGTTTTTTTATTATGACATTTCCCTCTTCTCGGCCCGAGGTGGAACCCCATCCTTATGGCATGAAACCCGTCCCTTTTAGATAGAAAACCCCGCTCTTTCAAATAGAAAACCTATTCATTTAAATCCCCAATACTGCTAATTTGAAAAATTGTGAAATACAGCTAATCACGATGAAACATAATTCACAGCTAATCACTATTAAACATGATTTTACAAATATTTTTCATGATGCATGTTGCATGATTCATATGTGAATAATTCTAAATGCATGTGAGCATAAGTATTCATACAAATAAACAATTCTACCATGTATGAGACATGGTTCATGCGTGGATAATATTGTTGTGTAAGCATAAGTGCGTGTAAACATAAGTTGTCATGTAAACATAAGTGGATAATATTGTTGTGTAAGCATAAGTGCGTGTAAACATAAGTTGTCAAGCTCGTAAATGTCTTATAGTGCATAGGGCATAGTTCATATGTGAATAACATCACATATATATGCAAACATTCATACTTTAATATGTTAATACTTTACTAGTCACATGTATGAGGCATAGTGAAACTATCAAAATCTGGTTTAAAAAAAAACATATTAATCAAAATCCACTTGGACGATCGATTGGGATGCAAAGGTGATCGATCAGGCCTTAAAAAAGTCAAACAATAGTTTTGGCCAATCGATCGGCCCAATAGGGTGATCAATTGTACCTTAAATTCAAAGACAATATCTTTTCCGATCAATGGACACTTAGAGGCAATCAATTACGCATGCATAGAAACATGAAAAATAGAGACTTTTCAACTAATGAAAGTCTAATTATCTATCAAAACCTTGTAAAACATTAAATAAACATCATCTAAGCTTTAGATAGGATAGGTCCAACATAACACATACACATGCATGTTAAAATATCATCAAAGTGCATATTCAAGAAGATCTAAGAACTACTGCTTTTGTTAGGCAAAAACTTCAAGAAATTAATGAAAACTCAGAACTTTGTTTTGGGAATAAGGGTCAAATTTTATGGAAGAGAGAAAGGGAAAGAAGAGATGTGAGGCAAAATAAACAGAATAAGAAGAACATGAATTGCTTTGAGTGTGGTAAGTTAGGTCATTTTGATGATGATTGTCCTAACAATAAGTCTGACAGTTCTAATAATAAGCATAGGAAATCAAATGAGTTTGATAATAAGAAAAAGGGAAAGGTGCTTTAAGTAACTACTCTGATGAGAGCTCTTCTGATGAAGAATTATCGTGTAACTATATTGCCTTCTATGTAAGCGTGAAGGAAGATGGTTCTAGTGACGAATCTAATGAGTCCACTTCTCTTAAAGAAAAATCAAATGTTGACATTAATTCATATGAGTACAAAGGGTTCCTCCAACAACTTCTAGTCTTATCTAGAAATACCAAATACCATGAGAAAGAGTTGAAAAAGAAAAATAATGAGTTAGTCATGTCTTCTCAAGAGGCAAATAGGTTAGTGGACATGAACATCAAAATGAGAGGTAGATGAATGACCTTAGAAAAGACCTTGATCATTAAAGAGAGAATTCTTGTGTTCCAAATAGAGAACACATGTCCTTTAAAGAGAAATTATATGTATTTAAGAGTGATAAGAAGACATTGGAGACCTTGTTGAGCATAGGTCGAATAAAAAAGATGGGCTTAGATTTTAGAAATTTTTTATCTATCTCCTTAGCAAGACTTATTATCTTTGTGAAGGCCAAAGAGAGTGATAAAGGACCTAAGATAGAGCCCAACCTATCTATGTCAAGAGAAAAGGACGTGAAAATAGATTCTAGAATTGTAGGAGTATGTGACATTTTCTATAGTGATTCCCATACTAGAAAAGAATGTTTAAAGAGTCATTATTTTAAACTTAGGTAAAAGAAGAAGAATAAAAAGCACACTACCCATGTGACCCCTAGGCTACCCCACCAAATATATGAGAAGAAGATGAAGAGACTGTGGGTGCAGAAAATTGATCTTCAAACATTAAAAGATTAATTAGGAAGAGTGAGCAAAAGCACCTTAGATTGTCTTAGGTTAGGATGGCTAGGCAAAACTTATGAGCTTGTCATTTCAAAGTAAAGAGCTTAAGTTTAGTGTCCATAATTTAATTCGTTCAATCTTTTGGATGACACATGTTTTAGTTTTTATCGAATTTTGTTTTGTTTTCATGTCTTTTAATTCACAGGTTTTAAATTGAAATAAAAAATAAAAAAATAGAATATGATAAAAAAAACACTAAAAATTCATGTAGTTTTTGCTTTGTTTGCAATTTTCTATGGTTTTTGTTTTTGATTGGTTTAGGTCTTGAGACTTAATGTAATTCATTTTCTTTTAAGCTAAAAAGCAATATGATATATGGTCAACATACCTTTATGAAAGAGTAGGATACACTAAGGAGAATGAAGATCAATTTAATTTTATTTTTATTGAGTTGTTATTCTCTATTTTTACAAATATGTGCACATCATGTTTAGACTCAAGTCAATTTTATAAATAAAGATAAAGAGAGAATTCTTAGACATGCGTTGACTTAGGCATTTGGATTCTAGCAGAGTCCTAGTGATCGAACTAGAGGATATGAAGCTAGATTTCTATTTAAAATTCAAAAAAAAGAAAATTCTAGGTTATGAGGTTGAAACCCTTGAACCTTCTTATTTCACTCTAAACTCTCTAGAAGAGTGTGGAATAGTAGAAGTCAAATTGACTTAGATTTGCATGAGTTTACACCAGATTTCTACCTCAATTTCAAGATCAACTGTTCAACAAGGTATGAGCTGATCTCTATGTTTTTATTTCTAGTGAATTTAACAATGTTTTCAATGATTTTGAACTAATAGGATTGTTTAAAATTGCTTGATATATGTTTGTCTAAATTTTAAGTGATTTGAACCCTTAATTTGTGAGATTTCACAATTTTTGCAATTTGGTTAAAGTTTACCCTCAAAATTGGGGATTTTTTAAAATTGGCGTCTCTAATAAAAATTCGACGTAGATCTAGTTATGACTTTTGTTCTACACATTAAAATCAATCTTGTATCAAAGTTTAGAGTCAATTGGATACATAAATTTTTTAAGCTTTTATTTAATTTTAAATTTTTTTAACCCATATTTCAATGATTACATGTATTATGTTTTAGGGTTATATATTAATATCATGAAGTTCTATAGTTATTTTGGAATTCATCTTGAACTTTGGAATATTTTTAATTTGAATTTCGAAAGGTTGAAGATGAACTAGGAAATGGGCAAAAAGTGAATTGTTAAGAGCGTTTGAACAACCCAACAAGCATTCAAACGGAAAGCCATTTGAAAGGCCTATCTGGCTGATTGAATGATCAGGCATTCAAATGGCATGTCGAGCTAATCAAATGCCAACACAACATATTTAGGCCTTGTCCTATTTTTTGGGTATTTTTTGTCATTTCTTATTCTCTTCTCATAAATATAATTCTTCATAACTAAAATAAGTTATTATTGCCTGCAAATGCTATTGGTACTGCATGAAAACCTCTTTCAATTATGATTTAGCTCAAGCATGATTAGGACTATCTTGTTTAGTTTAGTATAATATTCTGCTTGTTTTAAATCCATGTTTGATGACTTCATAATTTACTTGATGATTCCAGTAGGTTTTAACCATGATTATAAATATATGCTTGCACATGTTATATTGATTTAGGGTGAATTGTATTTCACATGTATATGTATGGATATGTTATACTTGTCTAGGTCTAACATGATGTCACAATTGTCTTGAACTCCTATTTCGACATTTTCTGCACATCTACTCTGATATTTTAGTTGGATTGGACTATGATAGAATTATGGATGCTCACATATATAACATTGATTATAGTTAGTTCATGTTTTTCATGTTTTGGTGTAGTTTTGAACACTATAACTTATGAAAACTCTTACTTAGACATTTATGATTTTAGTTGACACAAATGGACCATGTTTCATGCACATATGGACTTATTTGAGAATATTTACTTATACTCGGACATATTTATCCTTTGCTCACGTATGTTCTATGTTGCATGCATCATCAAAACTATTTACAAATGACATTGATCGTGATTAGCTATATTTGATTGATTGGATGCAATTGGATGCCGATGGTTGCTAGATTAGATGCTCAGAGGTTCAACAAATTGGTTTTACACACAAAAGGACTAGGTTTTATGTCTAATGGATGAGGTGTTACGTTCCTTTGAGGATAGGTTTCCTCCCTAGTGAGAAGAGCAGAATATTATTATAAGTTAAATTGTTGAGTTTATCTGGACCTTGAGTATCCAAGCTAGTTTGTCCATGTGCACCAGCTTACAAGGGCACTTTCCCCATTAGGGAACTTAACCAAACTGCTCATTTCCTTTTTCGGAGGTCGGACCTTCCCCATTAGAGATTGTCTTGGGTGACCATATCTATTTATGCTTTGGCTGATTAAGTGGGGTTATTTTCTCAATTGTGAGACATTCACAAGTTGATTTATGCATGTGTATAGATATAATGTTCATTTACACATGATGTGTTGGAATAATGATGCTTATGTTTCACATGTGATTATAGATTAGTTTTGGGTAGATATGTAGGATAGTGTGTGCTTAATATACTAGATTTTGCAGAGTGAATGTTTATATTGAGAAATGATTATACATGATATGAATGTTGAGAATTGTTTCATGCAGGATGTATATGATTATAATGAGATTCATATGTTTACACACGAGATGTATATGTTTGTGAGCTATGGATGAACCCATGATGCACAAGTGGCATGATATGTGCTTATGGAATGTGGGTTATATCATGATATATAGGTGACATGACTATGTGTTTATGGAATATGTTATACATCATGATATGCAGGTGACATGATTTTGTGTATATGGAATATATTGAATAGGATGCATAGGTTGCATGAGTATATGTTTATAAAATGTAAATTATGGCATAATGCATAGGTGGTATGGTTATATGAGAATTGTCCCATGATGAATGTGCATGGTGAATGATCATGTGAGGATTGTTATGTTGATAATGCCTAGGATGTCATTATGAGTTTATTTTTCATATTAAAACCTTTGCTGAGCTTTGACTCGTCCCTCTTTGTTTGTTGTTTTGTTTTGGGCCTGCATGTCATGCCATGCAGGTTCTTAGGATGGGCTCTATGTTGAGCATGTGGATAGCGTTGATCTTTGAGAGGGGATTTATAGAGATGTTGGGTTTTTATGTTGCTTTGATACCATGCCATGTTGACATATATATACACTTGGCTCTACTTCACGCTTTATATATTGTCATTGTTGCCTAGACTCTTGTCATCCATTGTTGACTTAGTCTCTTGTTAGCCATTGTTAACTTAGACTTATTTTAGCCATGTGTGGGCTTGTTTATAACTAGTATGTGGGTATGAGTGGATTAATGCATTAATTAATAGTTCTCACTTTGCTCTATTTTCTTTTGTACAAAGTTTATGTGTGCAACTCCATAGTGTGTTCTACCCAAGGATGAGTTAACTCTATCGCTTCCTCCTTAGACAGGGTTTGGCTTGAGGGTGGCATGTGCTGAGGTGTGACACAGCCTCCCACCATTGACAAGTCAAGGCGAAGCTAGCTGGAGACCGGTCATCAGTGGCTATCGCTGAAGAAGAATAGGGGAGAAAAACTACTAGGGTTGAAGGGATTTGGAGAGGAGGGTAGCGAGGAATGTAGAGGTGGATGACTATTCCACAGCTTACATGGGTGATGGCCACCCCCAACATTACGGTGGCATAATCAAGATCATGTGGCCGACGTGCGCTCGGTGCACATTAATGAGACTTTATATATATATATATATATATATATATATATATATATATATATATATATTGTAAAAATATGTGTCATATCTCAGGTTAATTGGCTAAGTTTTTTGTCAAAATTATGTCAGAAACCTTGAGTATGTACTTAGTCTTAAAATCTTATTAGATGTAATTTTGGTTGAGTCAGATTTGGAATTGATGGACTTTAAAAAACATACGTGTTCTTATGTCTAAAGACAGAAGACTAAATCATGTTGATTATTTTTGAAGCTTTTTTATATCACATTTACAGAGTAAAAGCACTTGGACAAGTTTCAAAAGTGATTTCATGAATTTTTTGGGCAAAAATGCAAAAACTATCAAAATATAGTCACATCAATCGATGGACATTCTGAAGAAGAAAATGATTGATTGGCACTTGAATTAGCCTTGTGTAGAAAGAAGTCGAGAGTTATTGATTGATCACTTCATTGATCAATCAATTGCTTTGTTGACTGATCGATCTATTTGTTGACTGATTGATTGCTTTAGGTATTATATGTTTAGACAATAGTGAATGATTGGTCACTGTATGAAATGATCAATCACTAACACTTTTAGTTGCCCTAAATAAGCCATTTCAAATTCAATTTCTTTCATTGTTGAAGTCAAAGACCTAAATTATTTTGGAAAGCTATATAAAGAATAAGAAGTCAAGAAATTTGAAGAGAGGAAAACCTATAAAAAATTGGAGAAGCGAGAGAGACATTTGCAAATTGTTTTTCAAAGGAAATACACATAGAGCATGAAGAAAAAATCAATGGTGAATTCATAAAGCTATTCCGCAAATAAGAGAAGAGATTTCAAGCAAAATTTTTAAAGGAGTTGTAACATAACTTCAATAAGATATTGAAGATTCTGAAAGGCCAAAGTCAATACAACAAGAGGTGCTTGTTGAAAGTAAGAAGAAGACAAAGACAAAGTATGGTGGAAGAAAAGTTTTAAGTGCTTAAGGGAGAAGATTTATAGGTCAGCAACAAAAAGAATTTGTGGATATTTAAATAAAAAGAGTTTGTGTTAGAGTCAAAACAAATGTTGGTAGTTTACTTGTGTCATGTAATTGTTTTTCTTACTAGCAATGCATTGATTTGGTTCCTTATTGGAACTATCATAGTTTTTTTTACCAGAGTTTGGATTTTTCACTATAAATCATTGTGTGTTTATGTGTGGATTGAATGATTAATTGTTTAATAGATTGATCCATCATGAGTACACATAGAGAGTATTTTTACTTATTTCTACATTATATGAAAATTTTGCGCAAAGAGGCCATATCTCATAGTCTTTATCTTTATTAGAGATAATTGGAATAGGGGCAATATTGTGATATGCTAGGTTGAGTAGATGGACATTAAACTCACATATATAACTTTAACTAACATGAAAAAAATGCGTAGAAATAAATAATATAGAAAACAAGCAACTAAGTAAAGCATAAAATAAAATTCAAAAGCAAAATCAATCCAAAGAAAAAACAAGAGTTGCCTCCCATGAAGTGCTAAGTTTAACCTCTTCAGTGAGATAGTGCTAACAACCTCAATGTATTGGTGGATCAATCAAATCAATTGAGCCAATGAAACCCCCCTCAACAATGCTCTCGATGATAGGAATAAGTCATTGTTTGTTAAATTTAAAGACTCGATTATAGCACAGGTTAGTGATTTTGACAACTACATGAGGGAAAACCTGTGTAATGACATAGGAGCCATCTCATCATGACCGAAGCTGACCAAGGAAGAGACATAATTTATAATTAAGGAGTCAAACTTTCTTGTTGTGTTGAAAAGACTTTCTAAGAATAAGTTGGTCATTTAAAGCCTTAGTCCTTTGCTTGTATAATTTGGCACTCTCATAAGCTTCATGGTGCAATTGTTCCAATTCATTAAGTTGGAACATTTTGTTGGAATTGGCTTTGTTCATATCAAAGTTAAATGCCTTAATGGCCCAAAAAGCTTGGAGCTCCAATTCAACAGGTAAATGACATGCCTTATCATAGGCAATACAGTAAGGGGACATGCATTTGGGGGTTTTATAAGCGGTCTAGTACACCTATAAAGCATCGTTAAGTTACAAGGGCCAATCTTTCCTAACAGGGCACACTATTTTCTTAAGGGTTTTTTAATTTCCCTATTGGGTACCTCAACTTGACCACTGATATGTTGACAGTAGAGGGTGGCAATTTTACATGTGAGAGAGTACTTTCCAAGAAGAGCTCCAAAATAACGATTACAAAAGTGACTACCACATCACTAATGATAGCACTAGGTGTACCAAACTGACAAAAAGTATTTTTGTTGAGAAAAGCCACAATTACCTTAAGGTAATTGGTTTTCTTCATTATGGATTCAATCTATTTAGAGACATGATTGATGGCAAAGGAGGGTGCAAATAAACCCATGAAGTCTATACCCAAAACATAAAAAATCTCAACAATGAGGATGGGTTGGAGAGACATTATGTCTCTTTGAGAAAGAGCCCCTAGACGCTGACATTGATTGTAGGACTTACAAAACTCATAGGCATCCCTAAACAAGGTGGGCTGCTAAAAGCCACCTTGAAAAACCTTGGCAGAAAAATGACCTTCACATGCTTAAGCGTGACAAAATGTGAGAATACTATGGAACTCAATCTTAGGCACACAATCAAATAATTTGGTCAAAACAAAACATAAAGATTTCAAGGTCATCTTTAGTTCAATTAGAGGGAATTTGACCCACAACAAGGTAGTTGACAATGTGTTCATACTAAAGGGGTGAGGTAGAGACGGCAAAGAGCTTCTCAATGAGGAAAGAATCATAAGTGGATAGGGTTTGAAGGTTCTTCTAGTAAGATGCAAGACAAATGGTTGTCAACAAGATTCTCAACACCCTTCTTGTCCCTAATTTTCTAATCAAACTCTTGGAAGAGAAAAAACCAATGAATGAGCCTAAGCTTGGTATTCTTTTTGGAAAGAAGGCAATGTATGGTTACATGATCAGAAAATATAATGATTTTGGACCCCTAGAGGTAGGATTAAAATATGTCAAAGGGTATACACAACAGCTAGAAGCTCCTTTTTCTGGGGTGGTGTAGTTCAATTGGGCAGCATAAAGGGTCTCTCTAGCATAGTAAATAACAATTATCAAGTGATGGACCAAAGAAAGAGAAATCATTCATAAAAACTTCTAAAAATTTATCGTTCATATCAGAAAATATGGACATCATGCAACATTGAAATGTAGTACGGGCGTAACACAAACCAAATGGCATGTGTCTATAAGAAAATGTACAAAATAGACAATTGAAGGTGGTCTTCTCCTAATCCCTTGGAAACACAAGTACTTGGTTATACCCTGAATAGCCATCTAGAAAATAATAAAAGTCTGGACCTGCTAGTTTCTCTAAAATTTGTCAATGATTACCAAGGGAAAATAATATTTTCAGGTCATTGAATTCAACTTCTTATAGTCTATATAGAGTGCTCTTGACCAGGTGGTTTCCCATGTAGGGACCAACTCTTCAAACAAATTTGGCTTCACTGTGAGTTCGGATTTCTTGGGAACAACCTAGGTAGGAGTCGCCCACTTGCAATTAGAGATGAGGTATATAATACCAACATTTAAAAGCTTAATGACCCCCTTCACGACAACCTCTCGCATGTTAGGGTTTAACCTCCATTATCCTTCTCTTGAGGGTTTGGCCTAGTCATCTAGGTGGATCCTATGCATCTAAACCAATGGGTACATCCCATGAAGGTTAGCTATATTCCAACTATGGCTCTCCTATGTGAGATATGGACTATAAGCAATATAATTTTTTGGTCACTAGTCAAGTGAGAGGAAATAATTACAGAGAGGATATCTTTTTTACCCAAGAAAGCATACTTGAGGGAGATGAGTAGGTGCTTCAACTCAAGCATAGATGGAGACTCGATGGAAGGCTTAAGGGGTGGGGTGGCCAAGATGAGCAAGGGCTCAGCCTTGAGTCTCCAAGAGGCCAATTTTGGAACAATGGCAGCCACTACTTGGCTATGGCCCTTCTATAAAGATAGGCTTCTAGTGAACTCTTCAAGCCCAGGGTATAGTAAAGTCATTTCAAGCACATCTCTCATAAGGGTTAAGGGGAGGACTTCAATGACTAAGTTATCTAATAGATCAACCACAAAATATTCGAAGTCACATATAGCAAGTGGTTGGTTAAATACATTAAACATATTACGCTGCTCCTTCGTGTTCCCAAATGATATCTCCATCGACCCTTCCTACAATTGATGCATGTGTTGGCAGTTGTAAGGAAGGGGAGACATTAAATTATAAACTTGATGTGTGGAATTAAAGACAAGCTCGATATCTAAGTCAAGAAAATCAATAGGGAAGAAGAACCAACCAACATCAACTACAAGATCTTCAATGACTCCTAGGGGTTTATGCAAGGATCCATCGACTAACTAAAGAGCAACTGACGTGGGCTGCAATCCTCCTAAACCTAACTTCTTATACATTGAGTAAGAGAGTCGGTTGACATTGCACCAAGGTCAAAGAGGACTTTATGGATGGAGTGATACCCTATCATATAGGAAATGGTGGGCACATGGCTCATTAATTTTTTATTTTAACTGCATAGGTCTTTGAGAAACTTAGTGTAAGCGGGGACTTGCTTGATGACATCTAGGAATAGAATGTTGATTTTAAATTATTTAAAACTCTAAAAAATCTCATCCATTCTAGCCATGCTCTTGCTAAAGTGTGAGGCTATGTCTAGACACTTAGGAAATGGTGCTTAAGGATATGATATCCCTCGAAGGTGGTCTTAGAATGTGGCTTTGAAGGAGTGGAAGGAGAAATCGTTTCCTTCCCTTTTGGCTCACTCACTACCTCCCGAGGTTCTTTAGGGGTGAAACTCTCTAACTCATCACTCTTCATGGTACCCAAGGGACCACCCCCCACATGATTGTCAATGTACCTCCCACTCCTTAGTGTATTTATCAACTAAGCATGTTTATTAAGGGAAAGGACTCCCTCAACTCCAAATTGCCCTTTAAGGTTTTGTAAGGGATAACTTGGCAACATAGCAATTTCTCTCTCATTAATAGTGTTGGTTGGTTGTCCTTTTTGGGCTTCTAGCTTTGCAATTAATTCTGTGTGAGAGTGCAGGAGTTTGGATTGAGATTGAAGGCCTTGGAAAGCACTCAAGACCTTGTCTTTGAAGCTCAGACCCCTACTATGCTGGTCATATAAGGGAAGCACTTGAGGTTGGTGGAAAGGAGTTGGTAGTGTTTGAAAAGTTTTATTGGCTAGATGTCTATCAAGAAAAGTTACTATAATTTCTCCACCAAGGGTTGTATGTGTTAGAAAGAATATTATTTGGCCTTAGAGAAGGATAAGGTCGCATTCATGTGGTTTTCTATAAGCTCAGGGAATTGACTGGCATAAGGGCATTTAATAATAGTATGAGTGGGACTAAAACATATAACACATGCATTGTGAGTGAAGGGAGCAGGTTGATGGGTTAAAGTCATAAGAAAGTCTAATTTTGTACTCAAAGTATCAACTTTGGAGGGCATTATTTAAGGAACGTAACCCACTCTCGTTCCTACTTGAAGTAACATGTTGGAGGGATTCTTTACTAAAATCTTTGAAAAGTTTCCACACCTCATTTTCATTTTTGAATAAAAAGTTACCCCTCAACTAGCATCTTCAAGGTGGCGACTCTATTAGGTAAGGCCCTAATAGAATTGCTGAACCAATTGCCAATTAGGGACATTATAGTGTGGGTACCTCCTAATAAGGTCCTTAAGTTTGTCCCAACTCTCATGAAAGTGTTCGGTGGGAAGCTATGCAAAAGTTGTTATGGCCTTGCTCATTTGGTTGATCATTCCTATAGAGAAGTACTTTTTTAGAAACTCTTGTTCGATATGCACCTATGTGGCAATTGTGCCCAGTTATTATGAGTAAAGCCATTCTTTAGCTTTGTTTTTCAATATGAAAGGGATAAGCCTAAGTTTGACGGCCTTATTGGTCAAGTTAGAGAGCTTGAAGGTTGGTCAAGTTAGAGAGCTTAAAGGTCGTGCAAGTTCTAAGAAGTCATCTAGTTGCCTATATGGCTTTTCATTGTTAAGCCCATAAAAAGATGGGAGCATTTGAATGACATAGGGCTTAATTTCATAGTTTTGAGCCAGACCGCATGCAACTTAATGCTCAACAGCAAAGTGTACTCATTGGGTGTGTAATACTTCCTCAATGCTTTGAGAAGTGCATCAAGTAATTGATTATGTTCAACCATGACGACTGTAGGAGTGGTTGAAGAAGTTGTGGGAGGCAACGATGGTGGTTTCTTATGCCTCCTAGTTGTATGCTCAGGCTTAGGGTTAGGTACTGCTAATTAGGGGAGTAGGGAATGACAACCACACATACATCAACAAGCACACAAAAAATTTGAATTGTAAAAAGTAAAGAAAGTAAGAAAAAACCTAATTCAATATCTAACTAAAGTGAAAAAAAACTAAAATGAAAGAGAGGAGAAAGATCTTACAAACCGAAGGAAAGATCATTCCTTGATGATGTCGCCTTGCAGCCACAAGAGTAAAAAGTGCAGTCTTCAACTCAAACAACAATAAAAGAGTATAAATAAACTAAGAATTAACCTAGTCAATAAAGTAAAATAAAAATTAAAAATAACTAGAACTATCTTAACTACATTATATAAAATAAGTAATTAACAACATAGCAGGAATTAAGTTCAGCATGGAACAAATCATCTACATAAAACCAAACAATAGACATGTGTTGTTTAATCTTATCATAAACCATTAAACTCATTAATCATATGAACATCAAAACCTATTGCGTAACTATCTCATCTAAATCACATAAATTACAATTGATGTGAATATTAAAACCACATACATCTATCATTCGTAAGACAAATAAATCAACATAGAATTAAATTAATATGAAAACCCTTCCATTAAAAAGGAAGCTATTGGCATACAATTGTCATACTTCAAAACTAAAATCTAAATCAAAAGAAAAAAGAAACTGAAACTCATATATGTCTTTATCAACTCCTAAGTATAAGAAATCTAGCCTTGCGTGGTTGAAAGATGATCTTGAGTTTTCATAAAAGTCCTTGAATGATCCTCCAATTTCCCTTTTGATTTTCTCTTCAAAAAATAGGCTAGAATCTTCTAATTTTGAGCCCAATTCGTGTTTATATAAGAACAATAGTTGGTGGAAGAGTTTTGTTTGAAAAATGACTCAAACCCATATTAAACTAGGAAACTAAAAACTTAGTTGATTAATCACCCTCTATGGCCAATCGATTGGGCAAAGTGACTATGATTTATGTCTACTTTATAGTCGATCAATTGCCTTGTCAAGTTGATCGATCGCTTACAATGTTCATGCAATGAAAAATTACAAGTTTAGCTAATTTTATTCAAAACTTCATGCAAGAATTTTCCAACATTATTAACCCTAATTTTTAATTATATAAGTTATATTAAATTTTAAATAAGACTAAAAAAATAAAGTAAATAGAGATAAAATAACATGTACATTATACTTATCATATATTTATCAACAACTAGTTATTTGCTACTAGTTTCAAAACAATTTCCACATAAAATTGTTATACAAATGGTTCACCTTTAAAGAAAAACAAATTGCCAAAAAAACCTGTTGGCTTTACTTTTTAAATGTGTTGCCTAATTCAATCTTTCTTACAATGATTAATTTGATAAAATTATCCAACTATTGATTCCATTCCCATTCATGGAAAAAAAACTCGTAAACATATTCATTTCCCCTCCTCTCAAGAACATTGATGAATACTTATATGTGTGTAAGAGTAATGTTGCAAGTGTTCAGCCCTATAAATCCTTGTTGCATACACCGCACCATGTTATTTTTAGAAAATTTGTATTTGGACCAAGGGTGACACTTATTAACCAATGGGTATGGACATGTTCCACTTTCCTATAAAATTTGAATTATATGTTGCTTTTCCTTTTCAAGTCAAGTTCTCCAAAAGGTAGGCCTGCCATATAAAGTTTGTAAAAACTCCAAACTAACCCCCCCCCCCACCCCCCCTAATATCTTTCATTCCTCTTCTTTCAAATTCATTATCACCACTAGGCTAAACACCATGACAACCACCTTTTCAACCCCATCTTTGTTGCCACCTTTGCCTCCACCACCTCATTGTCGTGATCGTCGTCTCCACACTTACAACATCCCATTGTTGTCCCTACCACCCCCTTCCCCGCCACCACCACTCTCAACACCATGTCCACAACTATTGCAGTCACTGTTGCAGTTACAACAACCTCTATTATCATTCAACCGCCACCACTGTCTAGCTCTAATAAAGGTATATGGTAAATATATGTTATAGATAACATAAAATAATCAAGTTGTGAACATTATGCTATATGTCAGCCCCTTGTGGATGTTAGCTCTAGTCATCAATGACCACCACTCCACCACCATGTGCTCCACCACTTCTGTAAAATTCCTACAGAGTTATATAGAATATGCATTTGTTGTATAGTCCACATAGTAAATGTATGCTCTATATGTTATACAACATAAATTTAATGTGTAAAGCATCACCACCTCTGCTAAACTTGTTCTTGTGGAGGGCTTAGTAGATTGGTGGAGGGCATAGGAGCCTGACAAAGGGGCATTGTGGATGATTAGATGTAAGATCTCTAGCTTTAACACAGTTTAATTTCCTTTTAGTTATTTGTATTTGTGTGGTTTTGCTTATTTGTTGGTTGACTTGATTTTGGGGTTAAGGATTAGTAATTATGGATTAAATAAGGTTTAATTTCATTTTTATATATTTTAATATCAAACTTGATTTATTTATTTTTTATGGATTTCATGGTATTTTATTACAAATGTTCCTTAATTTAAGGTGTGGACCATGTCGTGGGCCCCATGTCCACCTTGGACGGCGTATGACCCACTTGACCCCTAAACTCATATTATTATATTTTGGTAGGTTTTGTATTGATTAAATTCATTTTTAGCCCAAAAATAATCCTAATTAACTACTTAGGGTGTTTTTACCTTATTTTACAACCCAATAATTTATAAACCAAGCCCAAAATCTTACTATTCAAGGAAAAACCCTAGTCACATTCCCATTTGGGGAAGAACTATGCAAGGGAGAAAGAGGTGCTCTACCTCATTTTTCGAAGAGAAAAAATAGATTAAGGTGTGTTTTCTTGCCCTATCACCCCTAATCTTTCGATTTGAGTCCTATTCCTTATCTTCATTTTCTTTAATATGATTCTTGATTTCTTCCACTAAAAATCTTATTTTAAATTTGGATTTAAAACCCAAAATGAGTGATTTTTTTTTAATCAAAGGATATTCTAGATCTACGTATTTTCAAGTTGAGTTGAACCTATTAATTGATTTTAATTAAGTTTTAACAAAAAACCCTGATTTTTGGGTAGGATTTCTTGAGGATTTAAGCTTCTTCATAGATTCAAGGACTTCATAGAGGTAAGGGAATTTTCTCTTGTGTGGTTTTATCCATTGGAATGCATGATTTTATATATATGTCAGGTCTTCCTTCAATTTGTGCTTTAATGGTAATTTGTTCAAAACATGTTATTTCTGACTATTTTCTTGTGATTAAGCATGAAAATTATTAGATCTATCATGTTCTAGGATTATGTTCTGACATTATGTTGTTGTATGGTGATTTTAGATTTTTTTCTTGAATTTTGAAATATTTTTGGTTTGAATTTCAGAAGGTTGAAAATGAACCAGGAAATGGACAAAAACTGTCATGCCCCGACACCCGCCAACCTGAGCCAGACCCCATCGAAGGGAAGGTCGATGTGGCGGCATGACGAAGTAGTGATTGATGCAAAAGACTTAAACCCCTGATACGGGTTATTCATAATGAAGTAGCACACCATAAGTTTTGTACAAGAGAAAATGAAAAAGATAAAGGATCTCAAATAAGAATTAGTCCACATAATACCCACACACTTAGTCCACTTAGCCCTCTCATGGCTTAAGTAACAGAACTAACAAGAGTCTAGGCTTATAGCGGCAAGTAAAGTATAAAGCATAGCTAAAATGACATTAAACTCAATGTAACAAGCAATATAAATGATCATGGAACACAGGATGTCTAGACAACCCCTCTTATGCCATATCATTATTGTTACGTCTGAACCAAGACTATGAAGAAGTCAAATTCAGATTTGTTTTACTTGCCAAATGTAGTAGACAAGGTCGATCCAAAAGGAAAGCCTTGTGCAACAGAGAAAATGGTTACGAAGAAATAGAGAAAGAAAAAATTAAGAAAGAAAGAGTAGAAGAGTATTGAGGCAATATAGGATCAAGAAATCAAGATGAGAAAAAACTAAGGCATTAAGGGTCATTGTAATATCTAATGATGTTCTTCATGTATCATGTTATCTCAGTTAGAATTGAATGAAGATTCTATCTAATCGAAAGATATGAACATTAAAATTGAAATTAAAGATAAAAAATACTTTGAATAAATGAAGGATAAAAATAATTGTCTCTTAAAGATTTCTATGTATCCAAATCACAAAAGATAAAAAAGGAGAGCCTCTAGGCATCTTATGTATCCAAATCATAAAGAAACAAGAAGAAGAACAATATTAAATAAACATCACTTCAAATAAATAATACTTACTTGAAACCATTAATGAAACATGAATTGAACTCCATTAAATTGTTACAAATATCCTCTAGCCTTAGCTTGAGAGTTTAGAAAGTCATTCCAATAAAACTAAAAACAAAAAAATACAAAATGAGAGAAGAAAATAGGGGAAGAGAGCTCCAAAGAGGGATCATTCATCTATCATGTCCACCCCTCTATTTATAGGAATAGAAGAGGTTGCTTCAAAGAGGAAAGTGAAATCATATCTCTAGATTGCATCCTGATTGATTGCCTGATTGGTTGCTTCTTTGGCAATAATTAGATTATAAATCAATCACATAAATTAATAATTTATTTAGCAAATAAGTATATATGAATCTTCCTTTAGATATCCAATCAGCCTCATTGTCTTTTCTTATGTGTATCAATCACAATCAATGAAAAGATTTTCCATGTGCTAACCTTGGGTTAGTTAACCAGTTGTCTAATTACAGCGGGAATTCGACCCATATATCTTCAGAATTTGGAATTTCTTCTTGAAATAACACTTGTAGCCACAGAAGTCTTCTTTTCAATGCCTTCAGAATCGTATCTATCTGAATTATACATAAAAATATATGATCAAAATACTAAGGCTCTATCAATCTGTCTAAATTTGCTTCTTTCCTAATTTAGTTCTCTTCATACAAATCTCAAATCAAACGGGTCCACAAGGTTGTGTTAGTCCATTCCATGTATGTTTAGACCATTAGGAGCCCATTCTTGACTTTTAAATAACTTTGTGTAGTTGGGCTTCACTTCCTCTTCTACTTGGATCTTGTTAAAGCCTGTTTAGACATGTAAACTTAATTAAGGTCCAACTAACTTATTCAAGACATAAATAGCCCAAATCAACAATGAATTAACACAAAATAGGATTGCAATTTAAAATTTAAAAACATTTAATTGAACATTATTTTAGTGCATCAATCATCAACCACCTACTCCTCATAAAGTGAATCTTGGCCGCTTGCATGTTATGCAATGCAGTCCCAAAACAAAAATACATGAGAAAGAGGGGTGAGCAATATACTCAATATGGTTTTTATATTACGGGAGAAAAATCTAAAACACATCATAGGTATACCACATAAAGTTCATCACATCATTGCACCCATTTATCATGGGACATCGACATAACCTATATATTTATATCATGACTTACCCTCTATAAGCATCTGCTCATGATAGCATTAACATATTACCCACATACCATATTATATGGCATATCATAATATCACATCATTCAAGTCCCCTGCATCACAGGTTATCACCCATCACATATCTTCATAAATGTTCTATGCATCCTCCACATAATAGTTTCAAGTTAATATCACATTTATCATACACCACAAGCGTTACATAATCACATCTTGCATTAATGACTTCCAACATAATCATATCAATCACAATCTATTTTCAATGTAAATATTCACCCTGCATAAAAGTGTCTTAAACACTTCATCCTGCATAACATGTAAATTAATCTATACCTACATGTGTAATATAAGCCCCCTCATCCCTACACAACAACAGTGTAATTGAGCATAATATCACATACACAAGCCTGGCCGTTCAATCAGCAGACAACCATTTGAATGCTAGGCCATTCAAATACCCCTCATAGTTCAAAAATTGATTCATCTTCAACCATGCGAACCCAAAACCAAAAATACACAAAATCGACAAGAAAACCCTAATATCACCTCCAATCTTCATAATATTGAAATACAAGCTTAAGGCATGATAGATCTAGTCATTTATAAACTAAGTCAAAAGAAAATAACTAAAAGAGCATGCTTTATCTAACCTACCATTAAATCACAAACACAAGTAAAATTCACATAAACTATTCCAAAGCTTAAATCCAAAACATAAATCCAATTAGGAAAAAAATTTTTTACCTTCAGTGAGCTCTTGGGTCCAAACCGAAGCTCAAATCTTCAAGAGTCCCTACCCAAAGTTAGGGTTTGGTTAATATTTAATTAAATTCAAATATTAAGCTTAAACTACTTTGAAAACATGTAGATCTAGGGCTCCCTTTGATTAAAAACGAAAATCCCTATTTTAGGTTTTCAAATAAAGATTAAAAATAGTATTTTTAATAGGGTAAATCAAGATTCAACTTTGGGGGAGGATTTGATCAAGAGAGATTAAGGGAAATCTAAAAGATTAGTTGAAAATCGGGCTTGAAACATACCTAAATTTGTTTCTTCATTAGCAATGGGGATTAGGGCACATCTTAGCCTCCAATCTCGGCCCTTTCCCCATTGAGAATGGGGATGAGATTTTCTTTTTATAGTAAGTCATTGAGGTGTAAATATTAAAAGTTGGAGTACAAATAAAATTTAATACTTTAAATAGGTAATTTTTCTTAATTTAAGGCTAAAATAATAAATTTTCTAAAATTCTTTATCATGAATTAAGTGAAGTTTAAAGACCCCTCAAATGTGAACATGGGGCCTATGGTGGGACTCGTGCCCTAAATTTATGAAAAATCACATAAAATTCCATAAAAATAAGATAATTTGAGATTAACATAGAAACTTATAAAAATGAGAGAAAACTTATTAAAACCATCATTATAAATCTTTAACCCCAAAAGAAGTCAAACTGGTCAATTAAAATAAAACCACACAATAATAACATAATTAAATCAAAATAAACCGGGTTAAGGTTAGAGATCTTACAAAATTGAATTGTTAAGGGTGTTCTAACAACCCCAACAAGCATTCGAATGACCTATCTGGCTGATCAAATGGTCAGTGTTTGAACTGATCGACAGGGCGTTCGAACGGCTACACGATAGTTTTTGTCTCTTGACTTATTTTTGTGCATTTTGGTCATTTTTTGTTCTCTTCTCATAAATCTAATTCTTATGACTAAATTGAGTTTGTATTACCTAGATTGCTATTGTGAAGTATGATAACAATATTTAAATTATGATTTAGCTCAAGCATGATTAGGACTATATTTGTTTTGTTTTAGTATGATATTCCACTTGTTTTAAATCCATGTTTGATGACTTCTTCATAATTTACTTGATGATTCTAGTAGGATTTAACCATGATTATGTATATATATGCTTGCACATGTTATATTGATTTAGGGTAAATTATGTTTTACATGTTTTAGTTTAAGGATGGATAGGTTCATACTTGTCTAGGTCTAGCATGATGATATATTTGTCTTGAACTTGTATTTTGATGTTTTCTACATATTTACTCCACGGTTTCAATTAGATAGGACTATGATAAATTATGGATGCTTGCATATAAATATATCCTTGATTATAGTTTGTCCATGTTTCACATATTTTAGCTTATGTTTGAACACTATCTTTTATGTATATTCTTGTGTAGACTTATATGATTTTATTTGACACAAATGGATCATGTTTCATGCACATATGGACTAATTTGAGCATGATTACTTATACTTAGAATAATTGATTCTTTGCTCACGTATATACCATGTTGCATACATCATCAAAATGATTTACAAATGAGATTAGTCGTTACTAGTCATGGTTGATCGATTGGATGTAATTGGATGTCGGATTAATCATTTGGAGACTTATCAAATTAGTATTGGGTTTCAAAGGACATGTTTTCATTATGTGTTCCTTCAAGAACATGGTGCCTCCACGGGTTGAGATAAAGCAGATTGCTTATGCGAGTTTGTTTGATGAGTTATCTATACCCTGAGAATCTAAGATGGTATGCCTGCATGCACTAGCCTACCACGCTGATCTAATTTTCTTTTCAAGGAATTCAGACTTTCCCTTACAAGGTTAATCAAGGGTGAGCTAGCTATTCTAGTTTTTTTTCTTTGAATTCAAACATTCCCAGATAAGGATTGTCCTAGGTGAGCCGGTGGTACCTTCCCAGTTAGGAAACTTACCCAAACCACTTTACTTTCCCTTTTATAGGAATTCAGACCTTCCATGCTAGGGATTGTCCTAGGCGAGTGGGTTAATTGTTTTCTCAATTGTAAGAAATTCACATTGATTTGTTGCATGTGTATGTTGGATAAGGCTTATTGACACAGGTTGTGTAGTAACAATAAAGTTCATTTTACACATTTGATTTTGGTATAATTTGCATGGATATGCAAGATGGTGTGCAGTTGATACACTTGATGTTGCAGGGTGAATGTTTTTATTGAGAAATGATTATGTATGAGTTTATATTGAGAATCATTCATGCAGGATGTGATTATGATAATAAGTTTCATATGTTTACATATGAAGTGTATATGTGTTGAGCTATGGATAAACCTATGATGCACACGTGGCATGATATGTGCTTATAGAATGTGGGTTATAGTATGATATGTAGGTGGCATGATTATGTGATGATGATAGATGTTACATATAACATGGTATGTAGGTGGCATTAGCATGTGTTATTGAAATATGTTATATATATAACATGATATGCAGGTGGCATGACTATGTATTGATGAAATATGTTATATATAGAATGATATGCATATAGCATGACTATGTGTTAATGAAATATGTTATATATAGCATGATATGCAGTTAGCATAACTATGTGTTGATGAGATATGTTATAAATAGAATGACATGCAAGTGGCATGAATAGCTGCATAAGGAATGTACATCATGACATGATGCATTGTAGTACATGTTTATGTGAATATTCCATACTGAATGGGCATAGTGATTGATTTTGTGATGAATGATATGTTGAGTATGCTTGTGTTGTCGTTATGCTTTGGCTCACCCCTCTTTGGTTTGTATTTTGTTTTGAGGCTGCATGTTATACCATGCAGGTTGTTCAGATAGGCTCTATGTTGAGCATGTGGATAGGATCGATATTTGAGAGGGGATACAAAGAGATGTTGGGTTTTATGTTAGCTTGTTTATGCCATTTTGAGATATATACATACTTGACTTTACTTTACACTCTCTATTTAGTCATTGTTGACTTAGACTTATTTTAGACATGTGTGGGCTTGTTTATGACTAGTATGTGGGTATGAGTATACTAATAATTTTATTATTAGTCATATCTTTGCTCATTTTGCTTTGTATAAAGTATATATGTGCAACTCCATAGTTTGTTCTACCTAAGGATGGGTTAAGTCTTCTACAAATTCAACTCCATCTTATCGTGCTATGTACCACTTCCTCCTTGGACAGGGTACGACTAGGGGGTGGCGTGTGCTGGAGTGTAACAGTAGAAGAACTAGTGTAGGGTCGAACTAGACATGCATCACAAATGGTGTAGATAATCTTGTCTTGTGGCGAGTCATTGCAGCTTGTTGATTTGGTTGTTCCCTTTTTGGTTGATTTCAAAATTTTATTTTGAAAATAAAACATATTTTTAGAAGTGGAAATGATGGCACATCAAGAAAATTGACTTTTGTCCAAAGTTGAGTGGGCATTAACTCTTTTTTTTTTAATTTCATAAAAGAAAATTGATCTAATTTGTATGCTAAAGGATGATAGTATCGCTTGTTCCATAACTCTATGAGATATCAAGATATGCACATTACTATTATCTTAGGGTATGGATATAATTTTCATTGGTAAATGTATTATTACTATAATATATAGTGCCCATATTATTTGAACATGGGCTGACAGGCATCATTGTAAACCCAAATTACTATCCAACAACCCACATAACTCAAGGCTAGACAAATTTGAATCACCACCGACCCCATTTTTTGTCATCCAATTGAGATCTGATGGCTAAAGATGGCATATTAACATGTTCATAATATATATTGTTATAATTTTACATATTTTGGGGTATTTTCAAAATATACATGTTAGGGATAAACATTAGCATAAACCAAGGCATTGTGTGTCGTTGGATATTGATTCGACAGTGCACATAACTCAAGGGCAAGCAGGTCTACCCTATCCATTGGCTCAAGATGTCTAAGTTCACGTATGCCAACATGAACATTGGCTCATACTAATTTTTTCTATTTTTAAATCTACATCCAAAGATTTGACATAAGAAAATTGATTGGAAAATGTAGCCAATGTTGTAGCTTCAATGATGTCTGATCCCTTGGCCATCAAATCATGGCTTGATAGCCAGCTCCCTAGAGAGCGTTGAAGTTGCATCTAGGGCTGCCAATGGAAGCCGCTATACCATTTTACCTTATGTACAATATTACTAAGAAGTTAAATAGTACAGTTAAATTTATTTGATGGGTAAATAAGAAGTTAATTTTATCAAACTATTTTATAAATGGAACAATTATGGAAAAAGTTCTTCGATACCCATTTATCTGTTACCCATTTGTCATATTTGTAAATATATTATACCTACAAATAATATGTATATATATATATAGGAAAAAGTTTATATGAGCCCGGGCTCATATATACTTATGTGAGCCCGGGCTCTATAGGCCGTCGGATTTACATCCGGCGGCCCATAATATTCATAGGTTTCATAAGTATTATAAACCCATGAGTATTATGGGCCGTTGGATGTAAATCCGATGGCCCATAGAGCTCGGGCTCATATAAACGGGACTCATATATATATATATTGGGTATATTTCATATATAATATATATTTAACTATAAACTTTATTTTCCCTTTCTACCCCATCTAAAACAAAATCGGGAGGGGGAGATTAAGATCTCCATCATCAATTGAATTTGTAGCCATCGACCCTTCCTCTCCACCTTGCCTCACCCTAAGCTTACATCTTTTTATTTTCTTCTAGATCCAAAATCAACTTGGGGGTGGGCGTGAGACCTTACCATCTCATTGTACATAAATCACTTGTTTCCTTTTTTACTCAGAATCTTTATCAAATAAAGGAAGAACACATTAGATTGTTTGTTGGTATTGGACCCTATAAGTGTAGATCTAATATATAAAAAAATGTCTAAGCTAATTTTTCATTTCATGTTTGATCCTCACAATATCATTGCAATAACTATAATTAATAGTAACAATGCTATTAGGTTTTTACCTTAATAATATCTGCTTTTGTAAATTAATTTGTGAATGGTGTTTATTTTGGCATTTTTTGAGACACTTTGGCTAATTTAGTGATGTTTTAAAATGTTTATACTCTAAAACTTAATAGAGGTAGAAGTAATGTAAGAAGGTGAGCTACTTCAAGCATTTGCCATATATAAGAATATGTTGGTTGAATGTATTTCAAAAGTATTAAGTTCTAAGTAATGTGTCCAACTTCTATAAATATATTTTTAATATTTAAGCTACATTGTAGGATTTAGAATTGAGCTATACATGTCAATCTAGTTACTATCCACCACGTATATAGTGTGAACTACTTCCTTAGATTAATAAAGTTTCAAGAGTCTATTTATTTTGCCAAACAGGCTATAATGTTTAGGATTATTTATATTTATTATATTAAGTTGTAAATCCTTATGAAAGGAGTAATGAATAATGATTAACCGATTAATTGGTAGATTATTAGTAAATAAAATAGATATAGAAGAACCTATATCATTTATTTATAAAAAGCTTATGAATAAAAATTTGAGAAACAATTACAAGAATATGGCAACTATATTGTCATTGTAAGCTTATGAATAAAAATTTGAGAAACAATTACAAGAATATAGTAGCTATATTGTCATCGTATTTTTCTATTAGTAGCCCAAGAAGATCCAACACTTGCAAGGCAAGCACAAATTAATTACTTAGAGGTTATTTAGATGTTGAATTTTTATCAATTATGCCCCAATTTTGGTATGAATTATTGAAATCATGTTTATGTGCAAAAGGTGGTTGGAATTAAAAATTATGTTTGAAAATTAATTCCAAGTTATTTTGAGTCAAAATCGGCCAAATCACAAAATAAAGTGATTCCATTAATTCCAGATTCTAAACCCTATTTTAAAATTATAGATTGTATTATTGTTCAATGGTTACTTCTCATATTAATTTAAATATCTAAAAATATATTATATAGGTAGAGCCTATTTTAAAATTTTAAATTACTAATCATTGTTAGATCTTGTTTGAAAAGGCTTAAATTTAGGAATACAATATAAAAAATACGCATATTTGGATTCAAAAGAGAGAATTATATTAGTTAAAACTTTTAAAATATATTTAATACAACATCCAAATTTATTCTAAAAATTTATATTAACAAACTAAATGGTGATGAATTATTAAATTCTTTTACTTATTCGTACTACGGTTTCAAAAATTTTTTGCATGCAAATAGCCCCGCCCCTTAGAAGATTTTTTTTCTTTCCCGATGAGTCATGAGTATCAAGGTAGGAATATTCCCCTTCATGTTTTTGACTTTTTGACTCGGACAGGAAAGTAAGCGAGACCATGGGAAGAGATTCCGAATCGGGCGTCCCATGATCGGAAGTGAGACAGGACTCCGAAGCCAGACGCCAGAGCAAACTAGCAAAGCAGTCTTGTCTTCTTTGCTTCTTCTATAAATATCCCTGCTCCAAAGCTTTCTTTTCGTCGCTCCAGTCTTTCCCCCACATTCGATCTTCTTCTCTATCTTCCTCCTAGCCACTTCTGATCTCCCATTTCCCCATCAGATCTCTTCAACTTCCTGCATTTTTTATCTGCAAGTGCATTGTCTGTGATGCCCATTTTGCAAAATTTGGCTGTTAACTTGTGATTCCTGATTGGTTCGGCTTGTTCTGGGTGATATAACGTTTTTGAGGGGAAGAATATTTGTGGGTTGATCGTGATTTTTGAGATAAGGAGGGAAGCAGAGAGATGGCCCGGTCTCTGGAGAAGATGGCGTCGATTGATGCGCAGCTGAGGCTGTTGGTGCCGGGAAAAGTTTCGGAGGACGATAGGCTGGTCGAGTACGACGCACTGCTCCTGGATCGGTTTCTCGACATTCTGCAGGATCTTCATGGTGACGATATCAAGGAGATGGTATGAGTCCTCTGTTTGTCCTTTTTCTTTTGTAATATCATATTTCTTTTATTCAGTCGTCGGTTTCTAATTGATTTCATCTCTCTCCTGTACGGTGTTTAAGTGTGCATCGGCTAGAAATGTAGTGAAAGATTGAAGGATGAGTACTGAACTTGTGCTTTCTATTCGATAGTTTTTGTCCTTCTGCAAAGTTTTGATCTTCACATACACTTCTTCCTTGTATTTATTTTACTTTAAATTTTAATTTTGTTTCTGTTTTAAGCAACTTAATCTTTTCTCACTTAAAGCGTGAAATTTATAAAACCCCATTTGTTGCCATGCTTATGTATGTTGAGGAGTCTGAAACTCTCCGATAAAACACAGCCTTGATGCGCTTTGAGTTTTGTTACCTATTCAGATGGGTTCCAATTTCAGGTTCTGATGGTTTGAGACTGATAACTGGGCATTTCAGATAACTATGTCAATCACCTAGAGATCGTATTGTTCGGTATGCAAGTTTGTGTTGTAGATCTCTTTAGTTTTGTACCTGTTGGGAAAGGGAGCTAGTTGATTATGATCATGGAGGCTTTTTATTGGACTTTAGCCTCATATAATTGTAATGGTTTAGTATCAAATGTGACATTCTGGTTCCTATTTGAGATTTATACCAGGATTTGTCTCATTGTCTGGCGTCTTTATTTATTATTATACAGTAAATTTCAATGCAATGTTGACCAGAAGAGAGAGAGGGGTTTTATTTACTAATCCTTTATTGATGCTGGTTCTCTTAGGTTCAAGAGTGCTATGAGCTCTCTGCTGAGTACGAGGGGACATCTGACCCCAAAAAGCTGGAAGAGCTTGGAAATGTGTTGACCAGTTTAGATCCCGGTGATTCAATTGTGATTGCCAAATCGTTTTCCCACATGCTTAACTTGGCTAACTTGGCTGAAGAGGTTCAAATTGCTCATCGACGGAGAGTCAAACTTAAAAGGGGCGATTTTGCTGATGAGAATTCAGCTACAACAGAGTCAGACATTGAAGAGACTCTCAAGAGGCTTGTGGTACATCTAAATAAGTCACCAGAAGAAGTTTTTGATGCTCTAAAGAATCAAACAGTTGATCTTGTCTTCACTGCCCATCCAACTCAGTCTGTCCGTAGATCCTTACTTCAGAAGCATGCTAGGTCTGCTCGGGAACTATTGTTTAGGGTTTCTGTTTTATTTTTTTACATGAATCTCTTGTGTCTACTACGTGATATATATTATTGCTGTACATTTGTTTCTTTATCAGAATACGAAATTGTTTGATCCAATTGAATGCCAAGGATATTACACCTGATGATAAGCAGGAGTTGGATGAGGCACTTCAGAGAGAGGTAATTGTAAAGAATTTTATATCTGTTCATGGAATTGTCTTCTTATTGCTTCAAAGTTGTAATTTTTTGTTTCTTATGTGCAGATTCAAGCTGCTTTTCGTACTGACGAGATCAAGAGAACTCAACCAACCCCACAAGATGAAATGCGAGCCGGAATGAGTTACTTCCATGAGACAATATGGAAGGGTGTTCCAAAATTTTTGCGTAGAGTTGACACAGCATTAAAGAACATTGGAATAAACGAACGGGTTCCTTACAATGCTCCCCTTATTCAGTTCTCTTCCTGGATGGGTGGAGATCGTGATGGTAAGAAATTTCCTTGATCCTGGTTTGTTTAGGATATAAGGTAAATGTGTGGGATTTAAATGTATGTGTAAATTAATGAGTATATTTTCCCCCTGAAATGCAGGAAATCCCCGTGTAACTCCAGAAGTAACTAGAGACGTCTGTTTGTTGGCACGTTTGATGGCTGCAAATTTATACTACTCACAGATTGAGGATTTAATGTTTGAGGTAGAGAAAAATCAATGTGCAAATTTAT
This sequence comes from Saururus chinensis, assembly GCA_035235625.1. NCBI lineage: Eukaryota > Viridiplantae > Streptophyta > Magnoliopsida > Piperales > Saururaceae > Saururus > Saururus chinensis. The sequence continues at coordinate 28,519,612 of CP141144.1, forward strand.
ATTTCTGCTCCTTTTTTATGTGTTTTCATCTACTTGACAGTTATCAATTTCTTTCTCAGCTGTCTATGTGGCGCTGCAGTGATGAGCTCCGTCTTCGTGCTAATGAACTGCACAGATCTGGAAAAAGAGATGCTAAGCATTATATAGGTAATTGTTTTAAAGTATTACTGTAGCCCAAAATGTTGAAATGTACAGTGTGTGGCTTAACTCCATGATCTTTTTTCAAGTGGTGGAATGAGACCTGGAAGTTCTTTCTGTATACCTTTAAGAATTGAACTGGCTATTGATCTTAGATAGTTTTCGTATCACTCATAATTTATTTTATGGGTTTATGATAGCTTTTTAAATGAAAATAATGTATCTGCAGAATTTTGGAAGCAAATCCCAGCTAATGAACCTTATAGAGTCATACTTGGTGATGTAAGAGACAAGCTATATAATACACGTGAGCGCTCCCGCCAGTTGTTGGCTAGTGGGATTTCTGACATCTCAGAGGAGGCAACTTTTACCAATGTTGAAGATGTTTGTTCTCATCAACCCCTTCCCCTTATTCTTATTACATTAATTGTGGAGATATTACTTATTTTACCCCTTATTCTACCTGTCTTCACGATCTGGGAGGTTTTGGCCAGTCTCCCTCCATGGCTGACTGTTATGAAATAGTTGAGAATAGAAAGACTTTATCCTGGTACTGTGAGGGGTAAAATAAGCAATGAAGTGGTAATATTATCTTATCTTTTCACTTGTGAGAAAGTTGAATGACAAACTATATTGACTAAAATAAAATTCATCATATGACAGTTTCTAGAGCCACTTGAGCTCTGCTACAGATCACTTTGCTCTTGCGGGGACCAACCAATTGCTGATGGAAGCCTTCTTGATTTTTTGAGACAAGTATCCACTTTTGGTCTCTCGCTTGTGCGACTTGACATCAGGCAAGAATCTGATCGCCACACAGATGTCATAGATGCCATCACCACTCATCTTGGCATAGGGTCGTACAAGGAGTGGTCTGAGGAGGAACGCCAGCAATGGCTCCTATCTGAACTTAGTGGAAAACGCCCTCTGTTTGGGCCTGATCTTCCAAAGACTGAAGAAATAGCGGATGTACTTGACACATTTCATGTCATATCTGAATTACCATCTGACAATTTTGGGGCATACATCATTTCGATGGCCACAGCGCCTTCCGATGTTCTTGCTGTGGAACTCCTGCAACGTGAATGTCACGTGAAGAAACCTCTTAGAGTGGTACCACTGTTTGAGAAGCTTGCTGATCTTGAGGCAGCCCCTGCTGCTGTTGCTCGTCTTTTCTCTATTGATTGGTATAAAAATCGTATAAATGGAACGCAAGAAGTCATGATTGGATACTCAGACTCGGGCAAGGATGCTGGTCGTCTTTCTGCTGCTTGGCAGTTGTACAAAGCTCAAGAGGAGCTTGTAAAGGTTGCGAAGCAATATGGAGTGAAGTTGACTATGTTTCATGGTCGTGGTGGGACTGTTGGAAGAGGAGGGGGTCCCACACATCTTGCTATATTATCTCAGCCACCTGACACAATTAATGGCTCACTTCGTGTGACAGTACAAGGTGAAGTCATTGAGCAATCTTTTGGGGAGGAGCATTTGTGTTTTAGGACACTCCAGCGTTTTACAGCTGCTACTCTTGAGCACGGGATGCATCCTCCAGTCTCGCCAAAGCCAGAATGGAGGGCCCTGTTAGATGAGATGGCAGTTATGGCTACAGAGGAGTACCGGTCAATAGTCTTTCAAGAGTCGCGGTTTGTGGAGTATTTTCGGCTTGTAAGTAGCTTTCAACTTTGGCATACTGGTTTTGGTTCCATCTTGTTCTTGCATTATATTTTACATTTTTAGGAATTTCTGTAACATTTAGATGATCCAAATTAAAGAAGTAAATAGGCGCCTTTTTACCGCAATCTCAATGTTACTGTACTACTTAATAGAGAACCAAGGAGTTTAGTGTGGTTCTAATTTGTTGAGAACCAAGAAACAATATGCTTTTATATATAGGTAAATCTATCCAAGAGCAGGAGAGCCAAGAAGTATATGGTGATTATAGTCTGTTTTAGTTGCAATATAGGAATTTTCATTTAGAGCATATTTTTTGAAGAAAATCCATAAAGATTGTTAGGATTTCTGTGGAGAGTTCCTTTGGTCATTACATTGCGTGTTCACTTGTTTGAGAAATTTTGGCACGACAGTATATATATTAAGTTTCAATTTGTACTATAGACCAACATCTTTTTCTTCTATTAAAACTAGACACATGCATGTTTACTAATATTTACCTATTCAAGGATCTGATTCATCCATACAATTGAAAGTGAAAGAGTAAAACTGATCCATTTTCCCTTAACAGGCAACACCTGAGATGGAATATGGTCGGATGAATATTGGAAGTCGGCCTTCAAAACGGAAGCCGAGTGGGGGCATAGAATCACTACGTGCCATTCCTTGGATCTTTGCTTGGACTCAGACAAGATTTCATCTCCCTGTGTGGCTTGGTTTTCGTGGTGCATTCAAGCATGTAATTAAGAAGGACATCAGAAATCTCCATATGCTGCAGGAGATGTACAATGAATGGCCGTTCTTCAGGGTTACCATAGACTTGGTTGAGATGGTTTTTGCTAAGGGAGACCCTGGAATTGCTGGGCTGTATGACAAGCTCCTAGTATCTGAGGGTTTATGGAAGTTTGGTGAACGCTTAAGGTCCAACTATGAAGAAACAAAGAGTCTTCTTCTCAAGGTTAACAACTGTGTCTTACTATGTTCCTTTCATTTTCTCTATGTTGGTTTACGGTCTTGACTTTGTTCATTTTGGATCACTGCATTTTGCAGTCCGAATACTAATAGTTAGGAGTCTTAGGACATTAGGACACAACTTCCTGTACTGTATTAAGATTATTACCTGCCTGTTTGTGGAAGGCCAATAGTAACTTATTCCTCTATATAAAAATAATAATAGAGCTCTTGTTTAACTTTTGCGCTACAGGTTACTGCCCACAAAGATATTCTTGAGGAAAACCCCCACTTGAAGCAGAGACTACGGCTTCGTGACCCTTATATCACTATACTTAATGTTTGCCAAGCTTATACACTTAAGCGGATTAGAGATCCGAGTTACCACGTGAAACTGAGGCCTCATCTGTCAAAAGAAATTGATGATTCTAGCAAGCCAGCTGCTGAGCTAGTTAAACTGAATCCAACAAGTGACTACGCACCTGGTCTGGAAGACACACTTATCTTGACCATGAAGGGTATTGCTGCAGGAATGCAAAACACTGGTTAGGTGGACGAAGATGGTTCTGCCTTGATCTCTTTGGAGAAAAGCATGTTTTTCTTTGGTAATCAGATTTCCTTACGGTTATGCAGGAGAGATTCACTGTGAAGTAGGTTTCTGAAACCATCCGAGTCTTATGGGTTTCAGTTTGTCCTCTCGAGAGTACTTTCTTTCTTCTTTTATTTCCTTTATGCTATTAGAGTTTTTACCATAAAAGTGTGAGGGTTATGGAATGCCATTTTCTATTTGGTGGCTAAGTGAGCATTTGTTCACTCTTATGTCTCTATGGAGACATCAATAAGATTGCAATAATATAGAGAAAAACTGCGCAAGGATGACAGGCATTGTATTCTACTTCAGTTTTTTACCCATGTTACTACAAAAAACATTTTGACATGGAAAGATAATGAAGGATGCAGTGCTAATTGATGTTGTTACTTTTGGCCTGTGCTTAGCATCTTCATGTGAGGATTAGTGGTGCTAATTAATTATTGGTGTTACTTTTTGGCGTGTACTTTATACTCTTTAAGTGATGATTCATGCCTTTCAAATAACAAGTAAATTGAGTTCAGGTTGGCGAGATGGGTAATTTGTTAACAGGGGGTGTGATTTTCCTATAAGTTCAATTCGCGGGTATTGAGGTTCGTTTTCGTGATTTCAGTTACGGGGGGATTGTGCATAAAAAGGTTAATTTTACTTGTTGCACTTTTTACTAATTGCATTGCAGGTGAACGAATTTTCATCTTCAACTTCATCATTGTTTCCTACCTTTCATACGTTTCCCTACCATTTGCCTCCCGAAGGATGGAGCAAAAATAAAATGGCAGTCACATCCCCCACAACATGGAGCGAGCGAATCGAAACTAACTAGTTTGTAGCACAGAGATATCGACAAGGAAACCAACATTGCAACAATATTGTCTATGTACTTTAGAGGGAGAAGGAGAAAGAGGGGGCGAGAGAGAGTGACCATTCTCTTACGCTCCTTAGCCTTTTGGATACTCCATCACATCTGCAAGTTGAAACAGAAGGGATTTCCCCTAAAACTACACAAATACAAGGGTGAGCACAAGGCCAATGGTGGTAACAATCATCAATGTATAACCATGGTCAATCATTAACAACATATGGAAGCATTTATATTTTGTTTCCAATATTATCAATAATACTTCCATAACTCTGCAAAAGTCCACGTAAATCAACCATTCCATTGTATGTGCCATTTAGCCCGTTAATACACATACAACAGTCTCAGCGAAACAAAAATCGTGAGTGGGGTTTGGGGTCTTGCACCAATTACTTTTGACCTTCATGACGACAGTGTGCAATATCCTCATCTTTCAATGATTTCCATATTAACTTCCTCACAATGACGTAGAATTCTTTTCATTAAGAAAGGGTAGAAATATCTTTTTGAAATATCGATGTCACTAGTGCATATAAAAATCTTTTCAACTCATTTGAAGAGGAAATCCTCAGCCGTGATTGTCGTTTTATGGCATACAGATTACTAAAGCATTTATTTTCATACTATTAACGGAATCATCCAAAGTGCAAATTATTTGATCATATGGAGGAACATAGTACAATAGAAATTCACACACGTACCTTAATACAATTCTAAAACAACATTAAGTAAAACTTACAATGTTATGACATCCTCGCTCTTCACATCTAGCGAAAAAAGGCTAGCCATGCTTTGTCCTTCAGCTTGAGAACTTAGCACCATTAGGATTCCTAAATAAAACAACATATACCCAACAAGACACCACTTATATATAAAATCCTAGATGATCATGTATAACTTTCATCTTTTCATTAGGTAACATTCATCACTCCATGTCATTGTATTCATTCAAGCCCTTTTTCTTTTATTAGGTTAAGTCACACATTCCGTCACACTCTCTCCCCTTCTTTTGGGGCTAAAACTTCCTCCAATAGCTTAATCACCTTAGTGCCTATTCTAAACCCAACTTTACTACTAGAGAACACTACTTGAGATGTGAAAGTAATGATGTCTTTTGTCACCCCTAGTACCCATATCCCAAATGCACACATGTGCAACCAACCTCAAAGTTTTTCACCAACACTCTGTATCTCATATCACTGTGTTTGGTAGTTTCTCCTTCGTAGTTTTACAACCCTTTTCATGATACATTTATCTAAGAGTGCTACTAGCACTTACTATTTACCTTATTGGTTGGCTTTCCACTTTCTAACCCTGATTGTTTTTCCATATCATTATTGTTTATCTCATCTCACCCTAGATAAACTCTGTGGTCCATTCCTTTCCTTTCAATAACCCTTGTATAATTCTTCCTTCAAGGTCATCACGATAATAATGAAATCCCACCATTCTATCCCCACTATCCTCCTTGACTGTGCAATCCAAACATATACTCCATCTTAGGAGTAGTCTCAAATATACGAACTCTAACTTTAAGTCCTAAAGTCCACTTGACTGAAGACAAACTCACCCTCTTAGGACTTTTTGCAATTGAACATAGCTGGTAATAGGACTTGTCCATTGGACAGTAGTAACAAGAAGTATAGGCTCTCTCCATTCTTGTGAACTCTTTTTGATTGTATGCACATTTAATCCCTTTGAACGAAGGTGACCCTCACTCAGGTCATTAAGCATTAACCCCTCACACAAGCTAACACTTGGGTAAAGACCCCCTCACCCAAGTTAATACCCTAGAGCAAAAACTGAGACCGCTCACACAGGCCAATGCTAACAATCCTTTGAAGATTGAGATATGAGAAGATGCTTTTTTGGCCAATATCCTTGGTAAAGGGCCCTCACACAAGTCAATATCAATGAGTAACAATCCCTCACACAACCCATCCTATGCATAGAGATCCCTCACACAAGTCAACTGCATGCACACCCCTTATTCAGGTATGTAAGTCAGAGTAGAGGTCCCTTACATAGGTCCATACTATCACGCCCATTCCCTTACTAGAGCTTTTCATCGAGTGGCCATGACATGACTTGGTCTGGAGAACCAGGTCGGTTTAGTGCACAAAGGTATGTTGAAGCAAGAAAAATACTTAAACACATTATGAATTAAATTAACTACAAGGTACAAAATTGTCTATTACATTATTTAAATGAAACCAAATCCTTAAGTCTTCCTTTGATAAGCAAATCCTAAATAACAAGTAATACTCTACGATTTTTCGTGGTGACCATATATGACATTCAGCCTACATTTAAAATTTCATGTTTCTTGGGTTTATATTTAAATTACAATTATTTATTTACTAATAATACTAGTTATGGAATCTATATACTTAAATATAATTGAATTATCTTTACTTTTCAATAGTATCCCTATAGTATTTTAACCCATGCTTCTAGACTTTGATTTGCCACGGACATGCATTTTACCATGACAATAATTTTAAATCTATTTTATGCAATGTATTTAACTATATAACTACACATTATATACCTAGGAAAAAGTTTACATGAACTTATTTGCTTCCTGAGTTAAAAGGGCATAAACTTATTTGCCCCCTGAGTTGTGCTTTGATCACTTGGGGAGCCGGGATTCTTGCACCTCACTAAACTCATGATTATAGCTAACATTGTATTATCTCTCCCTGTAATGCCATAGGTCTGCATGACCCTCAAACGCAAGGCAAAACTTGACCCAGGGCTCAAACTTACTATCATAAAATTCCTCTATTGATCACCAAGAACCTCATCGTTGTACAAAAGCTGTAGTGATCATCGGGCAAAGGTTTTGAAAAGAATAAAAATAATACTTGTTACCATTTTTTGGATCCAGCCAACATCATCATGGTGTTGGTTGCCTACGTATTTATAGGGTAGCATTTCCAATGTTATTCTAATAAGATTGAATCTAGACATAGTTTTGCATAAAAACTAAGGCCTTTTAACAAGCATAATGTTATATATGTAATGCTTACATATTTTTCAATTAACAAGGAATTGCAAATTTTACTTGGGGAAAGAAGTTATAATAAAAATAGGCTAGTGCCTAAATTGTTAATAGTCTCAACTGGGGTATGGGATGAAAGGTATTCGAATGACCCTGTTGCCCTTCCAGTCCTCTTCCTCAATTGAGCTCGTCTTCCTCATCTCTGGTCATTGGACAACTATATCTTCCCGTCCTCCTCATCTCCGGTCTGCAACAGCTCTACATTTTCTCATCTTCCTCATCTCCAGTCACTAGTACAAGTCATCTACATCTTCTCCTTCATATATTCACATTCCTCTATTGCATCTTCAACTTTACATTGCCAGAAGCTTATCTCTCTGTTCTATCCACCTCCTTGTCACAGCAAATGCTCACCCATATGCTCTGCTAGAAGTTCAACTAGATGCTCCACCAGAAGTTTGCCTAGAAGCTCCGCTAAAAGCTTGCCTAGTAGTGAAAAAGAATTTGAAGGTTGCCCAGAAGCTTAGCATTAGACCATCAAACAATGTAGGTACAAACTGTGGAATTGTGCTATAGGATTAAAAGATAATCCATCAATAGTAGCATGATTGGATCAGATCACAAAATGATGGGATGGGAAGTAGTTGCGATGTGTTTTTGATGACGTTGCAACACATTGTGATGTAGTTGTGATGCAATGAAATAATATTGTGTAAAATATCTTCAAATCTTGAATTTTAATCCTAATTTATTTTAATTTATTACTTATATGGATTATTTATATTTTGAATAGGTGAGTTGGACCTTCGTATAATTTACATGCCCAAATGGGCTTTAATAGGATCCATGTAGAAGAAGAAGTGAAGCTGAAATACCTAAAGCTATTCAAGGGTCAAGAATAGGTTCTTAATAGTCTAAATATGCATGTAAAGGTTAAACATAACCATGTGGACCTATTGGATTTCTAATTTGCATCAAGAAAACCAAATTATGAAAGGAGCTGATTTGGACAGATTAACACATTCCTAGTATTTCAGTTATATTTTTCTATGGAAAATTTAAATTGACATGATTTTGGTTGCATTGAAAAGAAGACTTATGTTGATACAATCACTAATTCTAGAACAATGATTTATGGTCAAATTAGAAATGTAAAGGGACACTAGTAAATCAGCCTCAGACCATCAAAAGAAAAATGTTTTCATTGGTTGTAATTGATACACATAAGGAAAGATAATAAGGCTGATTGGATGACTATAAAAAGAATAAAGGATACTTACTCAATAAATCATTGATTTAGAATCTAATCATTGTTAAATAAGCAACAAATCAAGTAATCAATTGAAAAGTAGTCAAGGGATGTGATTGGACTTTCTCCTTTCAAGCAACTCCCTCTACTCATATAAAAAGAGGGGTAAATGGGGGAGAAGCATCATTCCCTTTTCTTTGGAGTTCTCTTTTCCTTTTTTTTCTTAACTTCTTTTATAGTTTTTATTTTTAACTTTTATTGTAATGATTTTCTAAGCCTCCTAACTAAGTCTAGAGGTGATTTGTAACAAATAAATAGAGTTCTATTCATGTTTCATCATTGATTTCAAATAAGTATTGGATATTTGAAGTAATGTTCATTTAATATTGTTCTTTATTTTGTGTTCTTAATACATAAATATTTGAAGGCTCTCCTTCTTAATCTTTTGTAATTTTAATACATAGAACTCTTGAAGAAACAAATTTTTTAATCCTTCATCTATTCAAAATATTATCTATCTTTATTTTTACTTTTAATGTTCATATTTTCTTGTTAGATAGAATCCTCATTTAATTTTAACCGAGATAACATGACACATGAAGAACATCATTAGATTTTACAATGACCCTTAATTCCTTAGTGTTTTCCTTATCGAATTCTTAACACTTTATTGCCTAAATATTATTTTACTCTACCCCTCTTAATTTTTATTTACCCCTTCTTTTTTGTAATTATTGTAATAGTTACACAAAGGCAATCCTTGTGGATGTGACCTTGTAAGACTACATCTACTTATGAACTTATAAGTAATACAACCATAAGCTTTGGTTCAATGTATCAATAGTTTAGGTGTAACAAGTTATTGTCACCTTTGCTGGGAAGTGCAACATGTATGAGAATGCCAGTTAAAAAATATTCACCCTATTCATTTATTTTTGTTGAAGGTGAGAGTAGTGGGATGAAGAATCATTGAAGTAACTCAACTGGAAAGATCTCCTTGACTTATCATTGCTTAAATAATTAAGGAGGACCACTTGAAGTATTCTGGGTAGGTTCATTGCACTTCCTTTATTTCATTTCTTTTAGTTATTAGTGTGAGTTTGATATCCTTCTAATAACCTTGCGGATCACTAGATTGCTTCTAGTCTAATTATCAACAAGGATAAAACCTACAAGATATAACCTCTTTGAGCAGAATTTTTATGCGTAGTGGAATTTAACAAATATTCTCTCATATATCACTCACGACATATCAATCAAAATCATTCAATCCTCATCATTCAATTTACACATGAAAACAACAATTTAACATGGAAAATCTTAACACATGTAAAAACCATGGCAGTTCCAAAGGAACCAAATCAATGCACTAGAAACAAACACTTCACATTGACAAAAGCAAAACCGCGAACCTTGTTTAGAGTCTAACGCAAGCTCCACTTGTTTAGATCATTATTGCTCGCCTTCAAGTCTTTTCCCTAAAGTACTTAAAACTTCTTCCTCTTTGCCTTGTCTATGTTTTCTTCTTGCCTTCAACAAGCACCTCTTGTTGTATTAACTTTGGCCTTGTGGACTCCCATTGAAGATTTTCTGCAACAAACCTTTGAAATCTCTATGTATAAGCCCCTTTAGTTGTGGATTGTTTTCTTCAATTCATCATGGATCTTCAACTTAAAGCTTCCTATAAATTCACCTTGGAAAACAATATGCAAATGTATAAACTCTTTTTATCTAATCTCCTCTAGGTTTTTCTATCTCAAATTTTGTTATATCCTAACCCTTATATAACTTCTTAAGTTGGTTTAGGACTTGAACTTGAATAAGGAAAAGAAATTGAAATCAGAATAGCTTAATTAGGGTAACCTATCCTTGATAAAATTGATCGTTCATTGTTTGTTATATACTCAATACTTCAAGCGATCTATTGATTTACGACAATGATTGATTTATAACTCTCGGCTTCATTTTGTATAGGACTGAATTAATGTGTGATCGATTGTTAGTTCTTCCTTATGTGCAGCGATTGATTGTTCTGCCTGATAAATTTAAATTTTGCCCTTTTTACCCTAAAGGCTTATGAAACATATGAAATTACTTTTGAAACTTCTCCATGTGATTTTTGTATGCGAATGTGATCTAAATAAGCTTTAGAAACCTTCAAATTATTTAGTCTTTTGAGATCAATAAAAATACGTCTATTCCTATTTTTCAAGTCTGTAAATTCTAAATCTAACTAGACCATAACAACCTCAAATCAGATTCTAAGATTCAATACATACATAAGGTTTCTTGACATAATTTTGACAAAAAATCAGCAAATGAACTTAACATATGACTCATATATTCTTATAATTATAATTCTTTTCATTTGTTAGAATTGTTTCTTTTAGATATCAAGTTTGAATTGCATGTTTGGTTACTTCATAGATCTTGTTTCTTTTAGTTTGAACAAAATAAAGACTTTTTATGCGCACATGGCAATGTGACCAAAGTGGCCACTTAAAATGTCTTTATATTGTTCTTAATATCTCTAACTTTTCTCTTTCTTTGAACACTATGGATGATGGTACAAGTAACAATGTTGTTATTGAAGTGCAAAATAATCAACAAGTTAAAACTATGTGATTATTTGATGCAAACTAGAATGAGTTCTCCTTCTTGCATAATTTTTCTAACTAATGTGGGTAGTTTTGACCTTAAGTCGAGAGTAATTTAACTACTACCCAAATTCTATGGCTTAGACTTAGAAATCCCATATATACTTTTAAAAGAATTTAAAGAGTTTGTGAAACTTTGACAAACAAAAATATTTCTAATGATGTTAGTAGATTAAAACTCTTCTAATTTTCTTTAAAATAAAAAAAAACAAATTGGTTGAATTCTTTGAAGGCAAAATCTATTGGAACATGACAAGAAATGCAAAGACAATTTTTAAAAAAAATTTACCCTACATAGAACTAATACACTTAGAAAAAATGTAAAATGCCATGAATTTTTCACAAAAAGAAAATGTGACTATCTTTCAATGTTGGGAACGATTTAAAGAACTTTTGTTGTTGTTTCTACATCATGGACATAAAACATGACATACACTTAGTTTTTTACAATGACTTAAAATCTCATATGAGGCAAATTGTTAAACAGATGTGTAATGGAGAGTTTTTGGGTAATGAACCTAAGGAAGAATGAGATTATTTTGATGTATTGGCTGAAATGTCCAATGATTGGAAGATTCTAATGAGATTGAAAGAGTTAATAAGATAAAATCTCATGTGACAACTAAGGGGGGTATGCACCTTCTTACAAAAGAGGATGATGTGAAAACAAAAATTGTAAGTTTAACTAGAAAGGTTTAGACTATGAAAATTAATAATGAAAATATGTTTAAAGCTTTACAAAAAAGCACAAGATATTTGTATATGTGAGAGTGAAATCCCTACTTTTCAAGATGTGTTGTATACTCAAACAAATTCTATGAATACTTAGAAAAGGCATTTGTCTTCTCTTTACTTTGAAACTTGTACTTCTGACTTGGAGAAATCATCCTAACTTTAGTTGGAGAAATGAGTGTAATGTGCATGCACCTCCTTCATCTTACACTTATGCCCACCACATAAGAAGGCTCTTGAAGACACACTGCAAACATTCATACAGAGTCAAGCAACAATCAACAACAAAATAACGCAAGCCATCAATGACTTGAAGGCGTCTATTACTCAGTTGATTGCAACTTTGAGCACTCAAGAAAAATAGAATTTTCATTTTCAACCACGATGGAATCCCGAAGGTCATTTTGTAATTAAAAATTTGAATTCCTCAAGTTCACAAGAGGAGCATGCTAAGTTCATCACAACTTTAAGAAGTGGAGAGGTCATTAACAAAGATATTCAATTGAAGGTTGTTGAACTCAAAAAGTCTTTGAATTCTAAACAAGGTAATGAACTTGACAACTCTAGTTGTGTTCTTCCCCAAAGATTACAATCTTCTTCAAAATTATTGCAAAATGGTGGCATTCTTAAAATTTTAAATAAGTTAAGTTTAACATTCCTCTCTTAGATGCCATCAATTAATTTTCATCTTATGCAAAATTTTTGAAAGACATTTGTACAATCAAGCGTAAGCTAAATGTACAAAAGAAGATATTTTTGACAAAACAAGTAAATGCAATTTTGTAAAATAACACCCCACCTAAAGACAAAGATCCTTATTCCATATCTTGTATAATTTGGAACTTTAGAATTGAAAAAACTTTGCTTTGTCTTGGGGCAAGTGTTATTCTATTACCTTATTATGCTTATGAGCAATTGGGACTTAGTGAATTGAAGCCCACAAGCATTACACTTCAACTTGTATATCACTAAGTTAAAATACCAATAGGAATGATTGAGGATGTGCTAGTCCAAGTAGAAAAATTTTACTTTCCTATTGATTTTATTGTTTTAGACACACAACCCATTTTGAAAGCTTGTACTCAAATTCCTGTCATATTAGGTTGCCTATTTTTTGCTACTTCTAATACTCTTATTAATTATAGAAATGATATTATGAAGTTTTCTTTTAGAAATATGACTTTGGAACTTAACATTTTTAATATTTGTAAGAACCAAGAGCTGATGATGTTGTCCATGAAGTGAACATAATTGAAAGTCTTGTTCATGACAAGTTTCTAATTTCTTCATTATCTGATCCACTTGAGGCTTATCTTGCTCATTTTAATGTTGAAGATGAATAGTTAATTAATGATATAAATTCTTTACTGGAGTTAGCCCCCATGTTGGACACTAACAAGCAGAAGGCATGTTTTGAGGAATTACCTCCTCCCAATAGCTCTCCCATCCCTTCAAGCTTCCAAACACCCAAACTTAGAGTTAAAACCCCATCTTAATAAGCTTAAATATGCATTTTTGGGTGAAGGAGAGACATCCTATGATTGTTTCCTCACAATTGGACCACACATAAGAGCAAAAGGTTCTCCATGTCCTTAGAGAGAATAAAAGTGCAATTGGTTGGACCATAACTGATTTTAAGGGAATTAGTTCCTTAATTGGCATTAATAGGATCTTTTTGGAAGTTAATGTAAAACCCTCTAGAGAAATACAATGTAGGTAGAACCCTAATTTGAAAGAGGTTGTCAAAAGAGAGTTCCATAAATTGTTAGATGTTGGGATTATATACCCTATTCTTGATAGTTAGTGGGTAAGTCCTACCCAAGTGGTGACTAAGAAATCCGGTGTGATTGTAGTAGAAAATGAAAAAAATGAGTTGATCACCACTGGTTAGTGCATGTGTATTGACTATAGGAAACTCAACTCTGTCACTAGGAAAAACCATTTCCCCTAACAATTTATAGACCAAATCTTAGAAAGGGTGGTCAATCATTAATTTTATTGTTTCCTTGATGGTAAGTCTGGGTATAACTAAATTGAGTTTGCACTTGCAAATTAAGAAAAAATAACTTTTACATGTTCATTTGGTACCTTTGCTTAACGAACGATGTTATTTGGATTGCGTAATGCTCCTTCCACATTTCAAAGATGCTTAATGAGTATATTTACTAACATGGCGAAGTGTTTTCTTTAAGTTTTATGGATGATTTTTCTGTGTTTGGAGATTCATTTGATAATTGTCTTAATAAATTGGAAAAAAGTTTTGGTTAGATGTGAGGAGAAAAACTATTGTGTATGCCTTGTAGTGACCACTCAGAGACAACTTTACTCACCCTTGATTGCCCTGATATTACTTTTCATTTATAGGACTTACTATGTTTAGGACTTTGACTTGTAGTACTTTCCTTTCTAGGTTTGATAAGTTGTAACATAGGAGAATGATGGATCTCAGATTGTAATAGACTAGCGTCGGCCCACCCAGTTGGCTAGCATCCCACAGCTAGCACGTTCTCCATGGGCGGCATGCTACCCTTATAAGGGAGTCTTCTTCTTCCTTTTGCTTTTTATGAAAGAGAATAGAATTTGCTTTCTTGCTCCTTTGTCTACATCCTTCCCTTTCTCACAATCTGAAGCTTTTTTGTTCCAATTTGGAAAACAACATTGGTATGAAAGCCTCTAACTAGAGCCATGCTAGAGACAAACAACCCACGATAGCTCAAGAGAACCAGATCGAGACACCCACTAATGCCATTAAAGAGCAGATATCTAAGACTTCTAGTGTGGATGCTCCATAGTTTTGGCGATGTTTGAATAGATGAATGTGAACATCCAACAATTGATTGTTGCCTTTGTTTAGCATTGATTGGATCCCTTGGCTCCATTGATGGCCAAGCCCCACCAGGTTGGCACTGAGATGGGTGCGCCTTATCAGCCACGCGCCTCTCATGATCTTGGCCTCTAAACATCGGTTGACAAGCTTGTTCAACCTCCTCCATCGGCTGTGCAATTTGGCTCTATTGATTCAATCCAAGAAGAAAGTCATTTATCCTAGATTGAACTAGGCACACCAAGCGTTCGGGAAAATGTCTTAATGAACACTTATTCCCGAAACTTTCCCAGGGAGTATGAGGATGATTTGGTCCTTGTAGAGGGCGAATGGGTGGTGCTGAACCCAGTCTGGATGGGTTCCAATTTCCTCATTGCAATGGGGATGAGGATTCCATGGAGTGGCAAAACAAAACGGAGAAATTCTTTGCCTATCAATGCACATATTCTGATGAGGAATGACTTCGGATAGTGGCTTTCTACCTAGACAGAGAGACACCTCTATATGGTTCTAAAGCTAAGAGAAGGAGGTTCACTTTCCGACATGGGTTTCTTTCTCTGATGAACTCTAATGAGAATTCAGCTACAATAGAGCCAGAAATTGAAGAGACTCTCAAGAGGCTTGTGGTATATCTAAATAAGTCACCAGAGGAAGTTTTTGATGCTCTAAAGAATCAAACAGTTGATCTTGTCTTCACTTCCCATCCAACTCAATTTGTACGTAGATCCTTACTTCAGAAGCATGCTAGGTCTACACAGGTACTATTGTTTAGGGTTTCTGTTTTATTTTTTTACATGAATCTCCTATGTCTATTACATGGTATATATTATTGCTCTACATTTTTTTCTTTTTCAAAATACAAAATTGTTCGATCCAATTGAATGCCAAGGATATTACACTTGATGATAAGCAGGAGTTGGATGAGGCACTTCAGAGACAGGTAATTGTAAAGAATTTTATATCTGTTCATGGAATTGTCTTCTTATTGCTTCAAGTTGTAATTTTTTGTTTCTTTATGTTATGACATCCTCACTCTTCACATGTAGCAAAAAAAGACTAGCCATGCTTTGTCCTTCAGCTTGAGAACTTAGCACCACTAGGATTCCTAAATAAAACAACATATACCCAACAAGACACCACTTATATATAAAATCCTTGACGATTATGTATAGCTTTCATCTTTTTAGTAGGTAACATTCCTCACCCCTTATCATTGTATTCATTCAAGCCCTTTTTCTTTTTATTGTTTATCTCATCTCACCTTTCCATTACAATAACTCTTGTATATCCTTTCCATTACAATAACCCTTGTATAGTTCTTTCCTCAAGGTCATCACAATAATAACGAAATCCCACTTTTCTAGCCCCACAATCCTCCTTGACTGTGCAATCCAAAAATATACTCCATACTAGTAGTAGTCTCAAATATACAAACTATAATTATAAGTGTCACGCCCTAGACCTGCCCAACCCGAGCCGAACCCAATCCAAGGGCCGGTCAAAGCACACGGGGGTGACAAGATCGTTGGTTTAACACTTTGCGGAAGACTTAACCCCTCTAGTGGGAGAATGCCTTACACGGAGTCATGCACCTTTAATCCTTTGTGAAAGAGAAATAAGGAAAAATAAAAAAATGATAACATCTCTTAAATAAATCCTCAAGCTTAACCTACATACTTAATATCTTAATCCTAAAAATAGGGCTTGAATATGGAAATCTTAGACAGGTCTAAAAACATCAGATATACACGAGTCTGAAACATAATCATGCATACATAGTGTTCTAGCATCATAATAGCATAAATCAGAAGACAAAATAAGGTCCAAAGGCATCCACACCTACTCCTATGCATATCCTGATTATCCCTCATACAGGGGATCCTCATTAACTGCATGTCATGCCATGCAGCCCCAAAACAAAACATAGAAAGAAGGGTGAGTATAACTCAGTAAGGTTTGAAATATGGTAACGTTAATAAGAAAACAACCACGACACATCAACATGGTAATTCATATCCACATTTTACATAATATCACCAGTTCTAATTAATTCCCTTACCATACCCCTGGTCACCCATAAGTAATTATCCTACATACAAGTATCTCATACAAATTAATTATGGCATGAATTCACCTTATAACATAACGTCTATCCTGCATAATAAGTGATTCTCACTCAATCACATCATGCGTAAACATCAAATATAACTTGAAAGAGAAGTGTGTCTAACACACATACATAAAGATCACATATAACCTGCATTAGAAATGTCTCCAACGCACATTCACATCATGCATAATTATCACATGTCCTGCATGAGAAGTGTCTCTATTACACTATACCAAATCGTACATAATAAATCATATTTATATGTGTCACATAATCTCAATTATCTCTACACAACTTGTGTAAACTGGTCATAATATTATCTCATACACATACATCATCAACAATGGTGAATGTCTCCCTCATAGCGATATACAATCATACCACCTGCTCTGGATATCATTTGATTTCCTACGTGGAAACCTAGGGCCTTAACCCAACCTGAACATCAATCCGATTTCCTAGAAGGAAACCTAGGGAGTTTGGGGTAGTCAACCCCTCTGCTCACCCTTGACAATCCACAAAGGGAGGTCCGATTTCCTTACAAAAACCTATAGAGTAGTCTGCTCGCCCTAGATAGTCCTGGCTGGGAACGTCCGATCTCCTCTCGAAGACCTAGAGTAGTGTGTTCACCCTAGACATCTCCTACGGCGAGGACAGTCCAATTTCCAAAAGGGAAACTTGGAACACTGTGGTGGCCGGTGCACTAAGGCCTACCAACTTTGGATTCTTAGGGTCCAAATGACTCTATTAAGAAAATCTCAACTCAACTCAACTTGGGGAGGATCCATGTTCTAATCAGGAACTCAAATCGAAATCATGTCCTTTCAGACTAATCAATTTTTGATTAAGCCAATGATCAATTAATTTGGCATGCAATTTCACATCATTGCTCTAATCGATCATCCACAGCTAATCTCGTGAAAGTCTCATTCATAAAACCACTTCATGATGCATGTAACATGGTACATACGCGAGCAATCTCTACATGAATCCTAATTTATGGAACGTGCTCCCATCAGCCCCACATGCATTATATATAACTATAAGTATCAACAATTACCATGATTACCCCCTCGTGTGTGTGTACTAGGAAGAAACATTCATCTCTAAGAATATGGACATGCATCAAAGATAATCCCAATAACATATCACACACATGCTCTTTAACATTTAATTGTGGCTCCTAACGTAAATCATGAGTGAAAACCATCAAAAAATATCATTCAAATCAAGTGCAACCTCATGCTAGACCTATGCAAGCATATTCCTATGACACTTAAAGTTAGACGTGGCACCGTCATTCACCCATAATTTAATCATAAGAAATAAAGGCATACCCGTCCATTCTCCTTCAATAACCTTGTTAGAATCATGCTTAAAACATAAGGAATTATTCAATCATTGACTGAAGATAAGCAATCCTAATGTGGTTAGCCAACCACATGAAATTTCACATAATACTTAAATATTCTTCATAATTTCTAACACTAATATCATGCCTTTCAAGTATCTCATTCCAGCATAAATTACTTAGCATAAAAATAAGAAATGTTATTTAAGAGTAAAACTATGAAAATGAGCCAAAATACACAAATTAGCCAAATCTACTGTGTTGGCGTTTGAACGCCCTGTAGGGCCATTTGAACACCTGGCCGTTTGATTGCCATAACGGGCTTTTCTTGTTCGTCTTCCCCACTTCGAAATCAAAACTAAAACTTTACATACACTTCATAAATAATCAAATTTCATCCCCAAACTTCATAATTATCAAATCCATGCTTAGAGAACAAAAAATCCAGCCATTACTAAACAAAAAACCTAAGAAATCTCATCAAAAATTAAACCTTTCTCAAATCGCTATTAAAGTTCATAACCATGGAATCCACCTCAAACTCTATCAAAACTCAAATCTAAAATCACAACCATGTTTAAGACCAAAACACTTAACCTTCAACAAGATTCTTCACTCGAAATCACTTCTCCAACACCTTCAAATCCTACCTAACATATGGTTTTTATTAATACCTTTATAAATCCAATTTAAAACACCCAAATCCCTAAAAAATTAGTAGATCTAGGGTTCAAGAAATCAAAAACGAAATTCCCTTCATTAGGGTTTGAAATAGGAGTTCAAATTAGTAGCTTTTTGAGTAGAAATCAAGATTAATCCATAGCAAAGGAAGAGATTTGGAAGATTTAAGAAAAACCATAAGAGATTAATGAAATATTAAGCAAACCCATACCTTAATCTCTTTTATCTTTTAGGAAAATAGGGATTAGGCTACTAAGCTCTAGGACTCAACCCTTTCTCAATTGGTAAAGTAGCTGGGCTATTCCTTTTATAGTAAAGGTTGGGGTAAACCTAACAAAATATTGGGGTACAAATAAGATTTACTACTAAAAATAGAAAAAAATACTTATTTTAAACTAAATTGAAGTTTAAAAATTTAAAAATAATTATTTTCTATTTTACGATGTTGTTAGGGTCATTTAGGACTAATAATCCCAATTTTGCACTTAGGGCCTACTATGGGTCCTACCCCCTAACTTTTTGAGAACAATAGTAAATATTCTAAAAATTTTAGAAAACTTTTAAATGGCTTAAACATAAAAAGCATAAATGTAAAGAAATTGCAGGTTAAAACCTTTGTGTCCAAACGGATCAAAATTAGCATTAAACCACACATTAACAATTAAATAGAATAAAAGTAAACCGATTAAAGTTTAGAGATCTTACATCCTTTCCATCTTAGGAATTGCGGTCCCCCAAAATTTGCTGAAGGTCGGCACAAAAAAGGTTGGGATATCTCTCTCCCAAGTGGTATCTTCAACTGCATGATTACGCCAAAACACCTTCACTAGTGGGATAACTTTCTGTTGAAGAATCTTCTCCTTCGGGTCTAAGATTTGAATGGGTGTCTCCACATATGAAAGACCTGCCTCTAGCTCCAACGGCTCGAAGTCCAATACATGCATCGGGCCTAGCTTGTACTTTAGAAGAAGTGATACATGAAACATGTTATGGATGTTGGCAAGCCGAGGTGGCAAAGCTACACGGTAGACCATAGCACCAACTCGCTCCAAGACCTCAAACGGTTCGATAAACCTAGGAGACAACTTGCCCCTTTGGCCAATCTGAACTATGCCACGAGATGGAGAGATCTTGAGAAAGACATGATCACCTACATTAAACTCCAACTCTCGCTATCGTCTATCAGCATAGTTCTTATGCCGGCTCTGTGCCATTTGCAATCTCTCCCTAATAAGTCGGATCTTCTCTAACGATTGTTGCATGAGATCAGGACCGGTAAGAAGATATTCCTCATCCTCACTCCAACAAAGGGGAGATCGGCACGAATGCCCATAGATTGCCTCAAATGGTTCCATCTTAATGTTCAACTGGTAATTATTATTATAAGCAAACTCCACTAGAGGTAGGTGCTGCTCCCAACTGCTTTTCCACTCAAGTATACATGCTCAAAGCATGTCCTCAAGTGTTTGGATAGTCTTCTCTAATTGCAACGATGTGCCCAAGGCTCTATAAAAACTCTGCCAAAATCAGGAAATAAACCTAGGATCACGGTTGGAAACAACAAGCACTGGGATTCCATGCAACCGTACAACCTCCATATACAAGGCAACAAATAAATCAAGAGAAGTAGTCATCCTTATCGTTAGAAAGTTTGAGGACTTGGTGAGTCGATCAACAATGACCCACACCATGTCACTACTGCTCAGCGATCTAGGAAGTCCAAAAACAAAGATCATAGCTACATTCTCCCACTTCTACTCCAGAATAGGAAGGGGTTGTAGCAGACCACCCAGATGACGATATTCCGCTTTGACCTGTTGGCAAACAAGGCATTTGGACACAAAAGAAGCAATGTCCCTCTTCATACCACTCCACCAAACTGTTCTCTTGACATCATGATACATCTTGGTTCCCCCTGGATGGATTGAAAACATAGAGTGATGTTATAAGATCCCTAAACTTGAACCAGTTTATTTTTATTCTATTTAATTGTTAATGTGTTGTTTAATGCTAATTCTCATCGGTTTTGACTATTTTCAAAATTAATGTGGGTAATAACAGTTTTAGCCAAAAAATTCTTCCCATTTATAGTTTTTAAGTTAAATTAAGTCATTTGGAGTTTTTCTAGAATTTTTAAAATTTTTACTATTTTTACCCGAAAAGTCAGGGGTAAGACCCAATGTAGGCCCCATATGCAAAATTTGAATTTTTAGTCCTAAATGACCCTAATATCAACCTAAAACATAAATAAGCAAGTTTATCCATTTTTAGTAATAAATCCTATTTGTACCCCATTCATTAATTAGGTTTACTACTATAAATGGAATAGCCTAGCGACTTTCCCAATTGGGAAATGTATGAGACTAGGAGCCTAGGAGCCTAATCCCAATTTTCCTAAAAGAGAAAGAATATTAAGGTATAGATTTGTTTAATATTTCATTAATCTCTTAGGGTTTTTCTTAAATCTTTCAAATCCCTTCCTTTACTTTGGATTAATCTCGATTTTACTTAAAAACTATTGATTTGGGTTTCTATTTTAAAACCTAATGATGAAATTTTTTTTTTTAAGCTTCTTTAACCCAAGATCCATAATTTTTCAAGAGATTTAGGTGTTTTAAATCGGATTTATGAAGGTATTATTAAAAATCATATGTTGGGTAGGATTCGAAGGTGTTGGAGGAGTTATTTTGAGTGAGAAAACTTGCTAAAGGTAAGTGTTTTCATCTTAAATGTAGCTATGATTTCAAATTCGAGTTTTGATGAAGTTTGAAGTGGATTCCACAGTTATGAGATTTAAAGGTGATTTGTTAAAGGTTTAATCTTTGATGAAATTTCTTAGGGTTTTTGTTTAGTAATGGCTAGATTTGATGTTCTCTAAGCATGGATTGGTTTATCATCTTTGGGAGTGTGATTTGGTAGTTTAAGATTTGTATGTGAAGTTTCTATTTTGATTCGGAAGTAGGGAAGATGAACCAAGGATTGCTGTTATGGCGATCGAATGGCCAAGAGTTCGAACGGCCAAAGAGGTTGATCGAACGGCTAGGTGTTCAGGGGCATTCGAACACCAACACTGTAGATTCGGCTATTTTTGTTATTTTGTTCATTTGTGAGTTTTTCTTAAATACTATTTCTTATGTTCATGCTGAATAATTTATGCTATAATGAGCTACTAGAAGGGCATGATATTGATGATGAAAATTATGAAGAATATTTAAGTATTTTGTGAAATTGCATGTTGTCAACTAAACATGTTAGGATTGTTTATCTTGAATCTATGATCGAATGATTCTTTATGTTCTAAACATGATTCCAACAAGATTATAACATGAGAATAGACTGATATGTCTTCATATATTGTGATTAAATTATGGGTGAATGATGGTCCCATGCCTAGATTCAAGTGTGGTGTCAATATGCTTACATAGGTTTAGCATGAGGTTATACTTGATTTGATTGATGTGTTTTGTTCGTTTTCACCCATGATTTCAGTAAGAACCATGATTAAATGTTAATGAGCATGTGTGTGGTATGATGAAAAATTATTTACAAGGCATGTTCATATGCTTAGAATTGAATGTTCCTACCATGTGCACACACGTGTGGGGGATGATTATGATGCTGCTTGATATCATGATTTTAAATGATGCATGAGGGGCTGAAGGGAGCATGTATCATGAATTAGGATTTATGTATGACTTGCCCTCGTATGTACCATGTTTCATGCATCATCAAACGGATTTTCGAATAAGACTTTCAAGATTAGCTGTGGTTGATTGATTAGATGTAATGATACAAGATTGCATGCCGGATTAATCAATCATGGGCTTATCAAAATTTGTTTGTCCAAAAAGACATAATTTTGACTTGAGTTCTTGTATGGAACATGGATACTCCTTGGGTTGAGTCGATCTGAGTTGATGTTGAGTTGAATGGTGATGAGTTATGTACTTGTCATGGAGTTGAGATTTTTTGAGATAGTCATCTAGAACCTGTGAATCCAGAGTGGTACGCCTTCGTGAACCAGCTACCACGTGTTCTAGGTTTCTTGTGTAGGAATTTGGATTCTTTCCACAGCAAGAGATGTCTAGGGCGAACACACTGCTTTAGCTTCTTTGTGTGAGATTCAGACTTTACTTCATGGACTGTTCAGGGTGAGTAGAGGGGCTGGCTACAGCAAACACTCTAGATTTCCTTCGTGGAATTTTAGACTATGTCCATAACGGGCTAACACTCTAGGTTCCCTGTGTGGGATTCAGACCTTTCTTTGTGGATCATCCAAAGTGGGTGTTATAATTATATTTCTCTCCATGATGGAGACATTCATAATTTGTTGATGATGTATGTGTATGAGATAATATTATGCCCTAGTTACATAAGTGTTGTAGGAATAATTAAGATTATGTAACACATGTGAATATGATTTATTATGAATGATGTAGCATTGTGTGATTGAGACGCTTATCGTGCAGGGCGAATGATCTATGGATGAATGATATGAATATGCATTATGTGATTATGTGTTAAAGACACATGTTATGTTGGTTGAATGTCATGAAGGTGAATGGGTTATTATGCATGATCTGAATGTGTGTTAGAGACACTATTTATGCCGGTTATACATGATGTTTATGCATTATGTGATTGAGTGAGAATCACTTATTATGAAGGATGCATGTTATACCATAACCTTATTATTCATGACATGATTTATATGTATGAGATACTTGTATGCAGGATGATTACTTATGGATGAATAGGGGTATAGTAAGGGAATTAATTAGAAATGGGGATATTATTAGAAATGTGGATATGAATTACCATGTTGATGTGGTGTGGCTATTTTCTGATGAACGTTGCCGTAATTCAAACCTTACTGAGTTTTAATCACCCCTCTTTCCATGTTTTGTTTTGGGGCTACATGGTGTTACATGGAGTTAATCAGGATTTCCTGTTAATCGGGATATATGTGGGATTAGGTGTGGATGCCTCTGGATGTTATTTTGTCTTCTAATTTATGCTATTATGATTATAGAACACTTTGTGCGGACGATTATTTTTCAAACTTGTGTGTATCGGATGCTTTTAGACTTGTGTATGATTTTTCTGATTTGAGCCCTATGTATAGGCTCAAGATATTAAGTATGTGGGTTAAGTTGATGATATATTTAAGAGATGTTATCTTATTTTATTTTACCTTATTTCTTTTGCACAAAGGACTATTGGTGCTTCTACTTCGTGTTAGTTATTCACCCGTTAGAGGGGTTAAGACTTCCGCAACATGTTGAACTAACAATCTTGTTGCCCCTATGTGCTTCAACCGGCCCTTGGACCGGGTTCGGCTCAGGTCAGGCGGCTATCGGGGCATGACAAAAAGTTTTTGGTATCGGAGCAGCTCTTTGTCTAAGAGTAAATAAGGTTAGGTGTTGGGTCTTAAAGGTTAATGGGCCATGAGATGATCAAGGTCTAGACATAACTAGCGATGTGGAATTCCATTAGTTGTTTGTCTTAAATGATTATTGCTTGATTGTGTTGTTTGTTTTGCTTGTGTACTTGTGTTTTCTTGTGCAATTAGGCCTTGTGATTTAGTGTCCAGTGGTTGTGTTGATGGTTGGACAAAATTATATTGGCACTAATGATGATCACACGATGACAGACTCGAGAGGTTACGACGTGTTAACCGCCATTGAAGGGTTGACACTCATCATGCAGACTTTAACGGGAGTACTTCAGACTACCATGGTGATGGAGAAGGGCTCAAAGGAGTGCCGTTTGGATGAGGGACAGCATAAGAAGCTCCATGGAGGTGACTTTGGGTGGATGCATACTCACCACATGCAGCCAAATCACCAATGTCGCCATGCCCACATCAGTTGCTACTTTTGCGGGCAACAAGGGCATTACAAAAGGGAGTGTCAGGAGAGTCAGGGTGATGCCAGCAATGTGCAGCAGGTTCACGACAACCGTAGTTCCAAGATCAAATCCTTAAGGTGTAAGTAGACAGGACACTCCCTTAAAAAATGCCCCCCAAAACCTAAGGGTGGTACACTTGAACAACAGTTGGTTCCTTAGGACCAAGAACCCGGTGAGAGACTTCAAACTAGACAGTAGGATACTAAGGGAAAGAAGCTAATTAATGAGGGAAAGGTGTATGCCATATTAGCGCACGAAGCGGACAACTCCGCGGGCGTAGTAGATGGTATGATCCTCATTACTTCTCACTATGCTAAGGTACTATTTGACACCAGTTCTTCTCACTCTTTTATCTCTCCACATTTTTCTTGTGAACTTGATGTTGATCATAAGTTGCTTTCCTTTCCATGGCGTGTCTCTACTCCTTCGTCATCCCTTTGGGCGGAGGAATATCTTGAGATGGTTTCTATGTGGATTGATGGGCATGAGTTGAATGTTGATTTGAATTTTTTGCCTATGATTGATTTTGATGTAATTTTAGGCATGGACGATGTCTTAGTATCATGTTCATGTGGATTGTCGGGGGAAAGAAGGTGTTGTTCACCTTGCCAAAAGTTGAGCCTTTCATCTTACATGATATTAAGCATCATAGTGGGAAATTCTTGGTGTCTTTAATTAAGGCTAGTAAGTGGACGAATAGAGGGTGTGTAGTTTTCTTATAAGCATTTTGAGGACGAGTGCAGAACTAATTCCTCTTGAAAACCATTCAATAGTGTCGGAGTTGGGAGTTGTGTTTTTGAAACGCTTGTCGGGATTGCATCCCGTTAAGGAGATTAAATTCCTTGTCAATCCTATTTCGGACATGAAACTTATCTCGGAAGCCCTATGACTAAGTTGACAAGGAAGAATGAGAAATTTGAATGGAGTCAAGATTGTGAAGAGAGCTTCCAAGAGTTTAAGAGGAGATTGAGCTCCGGTTTTGACTTTGCCTTCCGGGAGTGGGGGATATGTAGTCTGTAGTGATGCTTCACTTTGTGGTTCGGGTTGTGTGCTTATGCAGCATGGGAGAGTGGTGGCTTATGCATCTCAAAAGCTTAGAGTGCACATGCGAAACTATCCCACTCATGACTTGGAGTTAGTGGCTGTGGTATTTGCATTGAAGATTTGGCCACACTATGTCTATGGTGAGAAGTTTGAGGTGTTCACTGATCACAAGAGCTTGAAGTATCTACTTACTCAAAGAGACTTGAACATGAGACAAAGGAGAGGGTTAGAGTTCCTTAAGGTCTATGATTTTACTATCTCTTATCATCCCGGTAAAGTTAATGTGGTGGTGGATGCTTTGAGTAGAAAATCAGCCACTTCGATAGCTTGTATGTGTGTTCGAGAATGGCTTTTGTATGAGGATGCCATTGAGCTTAACCCAAAGTTAGCTATGGAGAATACTTGTAGTTTGTTTGCCAACCTTTCCATAAGCTCTAGCTTGGTTGATGTTGTGGTTAAAGTGAAGCCTGGGTAGTGCTGAAACAAAATCCATAGTAATGTGTTCCCACTTCCACTCGGGGATCTATATTGTTTGAAGGTACCCCGAAGGTTTTTGCTATTCGGCTTTAACTTGCTGACAAATTAAACATCTAAAAATATATTCTTCTATATCCTTCTTCATCCCATTCCACTAAAAACTCCTTTTTCAAATCTAGATACATTTTTGTTCCTCCTAGGTGAATGGTAGATCGAGACTGATGTGCTTCATGTAATAAGTCTTCCTTTAACTCAGGTATTTTTGGTATTACTAATCGTCCTCAAAATCGAATACCTCCATCTAAGATTTTGATAAAGTTAGATCTTTCAAGCAAAGTTTGCACTTCTTCATTACCTTTCTGACCTTAAAGAATATGCTCAACTAGACCGTTTTCACTTCTAGGTTGGCAATGAAAGATTTTTTGTTTCCAGATTGTACTTTAGGTTGGAAACTCATTGTTTCCTCCAATAGTTTCCATTCCTTTACAAACATGAAGGCTAATCCCTCGGATTTATGACTTAAAGCATCAGCTACAACATTAGCTTTTCGAGAGTGATACTTAATAGAAAAGACATAATCCTTAAGATATTCAATCCATCGTCTTTGCCTCATATTGCGATCACTTTGGGAAAATATATACTTTAAAGTTTGATGATCAATAAAAACTTCAAACTTTTCTCCATATAGATAGTGTCTCCATATTTTTAGTGCAAAAACTACTGTTGCTAATTCCAAATCATGAGTAGGGTAGTTACCTTCATGTTTCTTTAATTGTCGTGAAACATATGCTATCACTTTTCCATCTTGCATTAATATACATCCTAAGCTTCTTTTAGAAGCATCGTAGTACATGAAAAATCCTCCACTGCCAGTCGGCAATGCCAAAACAGGTGCAATTGTTAATTTTTTCTTTAACTCTAGAAAACTCTTTTCACATGCCTCATCCCAAACAAATTTTACTCCTTTCCTTGTCAATTTTGTCAGAGGCAAGGCAATGCTTGAAAATCCATGGATGAATCTTCAGTAATAACCAGCAAGGCCTAAGAAGCTCCAAATTTTTGTTAATGTCTTCAACCTGTCCCATTTGATAACCGCTTCTATCTTGGTTGGGTCCACCGATACCCCATTCTTTGAAATAGCATGTCCTAAGAAAACCACTTGTTCCATCTAAAATTGGCACTTGCTAAATTTGGCATATAGCTTATGATCCCTCAGTGTTTGTAGAACTACTTGCAAATGTACTCGGTGTTCTTCTAAGCTACTAGAGTAGATGAGAATGTCATCGACAAATACCATCACAAATTTATCCAAAAAGGGCAGAAAAACTCTATTCATGAGATCCATGAAGGCTGTCGAGGCATTTGTTAATCTAAATGGCATCACTAAACACTCTAGTGGCCATACCAGGTGCGAAAGGCTATTTTAGAAATATCCTTATCTCATATCGTCAATTGATGGTAACCTGAGTGCAGATCTAGTTTGGAGAAAACTTTGGCCGTCTGTAATTTATCGAACAAGTCATCTATATGAGGCAAAGGATACTTGTTCTTTAAGGTGACGACATTGAGGAGTCTATAGTCAATGCATAATCTTAACGACCTGTCCTTCTTTTTCACAAATAGGACCGGTGCTCCCCAAGGAGAGATATTGGGTCAGATAAAACTTTTCTCCAGCAAGTCCTGCAATTGACTTTTTAACTCTTTTAATTCCGCAGGAGCCATGTGGTAGGGTACCTTAGAGATAGAATTTGTTCTCTCTTCCCCTATTTTCTTCTCTCATTTTGTTTTTAGTTTTATTGCAATGGCTTTCTAAGCTCTCAAGCTAAGGCTAGGAATGAAGCTTGTATTTGATGTTTAATGGCTATGTTGATTCAAGTAAGTTCTTTATCATTTTAAATTGATGTTCCATATTTAAAGAGTTTATAATCTATATAATTATTTGGTTTGGCATTGATGAAAGGCACGTCAAATGCTTATAATTCCCTGTGATCATATACTTAATGCTTTCACGTAGTAAACAATCAATTACTAGCATTCTATTTCAAAGTTCTTTAAAAGATATATTTTCTGATTGAGATGAATTTTCATTTGATCTTAATTAAGTCATCATTTGAATCAAATATACATTAGAAATTTATTACAAGTGGATTTCTGATGCCTTAGCACTTTCTCTTTGATTGTTTATTATTCTCTATTTTACCTTCTTTCTCTATTCTATTCTCTTCGTAATAGTTTTCTTTGTCACAGAAAGCTTTCCTTGTGGATCGACCTTGTTAACTATAGTTGACAAGTAAAAAAAGAAATATGAACTAGACTACTTTATAGTCTTGGTTTGGATGTAACAACACATGTGCATATGGATTGTCGGGGAAGAAAGGTGATGTTCAATTTGTTAGGAGCTAAGCCTTTCATCTTTCAAGGGGTTAAGCATCCTAGTGGCAAGTTCAAGGTATCTTCATCCAAATCCGAGAAGTGGATCGATAAGGGATGTGAGGCTTTCTTTGCAAGTGTCTTAGGAATGAACACAGAGTTACCTTCATTGGATTTCGTTGAGTAGTAGCGAAGTTTTTTGTTGTCTTCCCTAGTGACTTGTCGGGTTTACTGTTGGAGAAGGAGATAGAGTTTTATATTGATCTTATTCCAGGCACCCCTATATCTAAAGCTCCCAATCGTATGGCTCCAGCTGAACTCACAGAGCTTAAGGCTCAACTGTAAGACCTAATGGATAAGGGTTACATCAGCTGAGTACATATCCTTGTGGCGTGCCAGTCTAATTTGTACAGAAGAAGGATGGTTCTCTTCGGTTGTGCATTGCCTACCGAATATTAAATCAGGTAACCATAAAAAATAAGTACCTCTTACGTAGGATTGACAATTTGTTTGATCAATTGCAGTGAGCACAGGTCTTCTCTAAGATCGACCTGAGATCAGGTTATCACCAATTTGAGATTCATCTGGATGATGTGTCGAAGATAGTGTTCCGTACTTGATATGGGCATTATGAGTTCCTAGTGATGCCTTTTGGTCTTACCAAATCATAGCCTCGTTCATGGATCTGATGAACCAAATCTTCCAGCCTTATCTTGATCGATTTGTGATCATATTTGTGGACGAGATTTAGATCTATTCAGCCAGTGAGGAAGAACATGAAACACATTTGAGAATCATTTTACAAACTTTATAGAAGCATCAGCTCTTTGCGAAGATTCACAAATGTGAATTTTGGTTGAAGAAGGTGCATTTTCTTAGTCATGTTATATCAAAAAATGGTGTAGCGGTTGATCCTTCAAAAGTCGAAGCTATGTTGAAATGCAAGCAACCGAAGAGTGCATCTGAGGTTTGCATTTTCCTAGGACTTGTCGGGTACTACGTCACTTCATTGAGGGCTTCTCTAGCATTGTAAGCCCCATGACCAAGTTGATCAAGAAGAGTGAGAAGTTTGAGTAAAGTCAAGTTTGTGAAGAGAGCTTCCAAGAGTTGAAGAAGAGATTGACTTTAGCTCCAGTCTTGACTGTGCCTTCTGGGAGTGGTGGATATGTGGTCTATAGTGATGCTTTACTTCTTGGGTTGGGTTGTGTGCGTATGCAGCATGAGAGAGTGATAGCTTATGTATCTCGATAGCTTAGATTGCACGAGTAGAACTATCCCACTCATGACTTGGAGTTAGCAGCCATGGTCTTTGCATTGAAGACTTGGTGGCACTATCTCTATGGTGAGAAGTTCGAGGTGTTCATTGATCACAAGAGCTTGAAATATCTATTCACTCAAAGGGACTTGAACATGAGGCAAAGGAGATGATTAGAGTTCCTTAAGGATTATGATTTCCCTATCTTTTATCATCACGGTAAAGCTAATGTGGTGGCGGTGCCTAGAGTAGAAAATTAGCCACATTGATAGCTTGTATACATATTTAAGAATGACTCTTGTATAAGGATGTCATTGAGCTTAAGCCAAAGTTAGCTATGGAGGATACTTGTAGTTGGTTTGCCAACCTTTCCATAAGCTCTAGCTTGGTTGATGTTGTGGTTGAAGCTCAAAAAAGGGATGAGGAAACTCAAGCCTTTAAGGCAAAGTTGAAGGAGAAGGTGGTGATTCACTTCGAGGAGAGGTCCAATGGGAGTTTGACTTATAGATGCTAATTATGTGTGCCCAACTCCTTGGAGCTTAAGGAGCGTATCTTTTCGGTGGCACATTTGTCATGCTTCAGCAGTCACCCGACCAAAACCGAACCCAGTCCAAAGGCCAGTCGAAGCACATGGGGGTGACAAGATTGTTGGTTTAACATGTTGCGGAGGTCTTAACCCCTCTAGTGGGTGAATAACAAACACGGAGTCACGCACCTTTAGTCCTTTGTGCAAGAGAAATAAGGTCAAATAAAAGTGGATAATATCTCTAAAATAAATTATCAACTTAAACCTTATACTTAATATTATGAGCCTAAGCACAGGGTTCGAATAAAAAAATCATTGACAAGTCTAAAAGCATCAAATACACACAAGTTTGAAACATAATCGTCCACACAAAGTGTTCTATAATCATAATGACATAAATTAGAAGACAAAATAACATCGAGAGGCATTCATGCCTAATCCCACGCATATCCCGATCATCCCTCATATAGGGAATCCTGATTAACTACATGTCACGCCATGCAGCCCCAAAATAAAACACAGAAAGAGGGGTGAGTAAAACTCCATATGGTTTGAATTATGGTAACGTGAATAAGAAAAAAACCACGGCACATCAACATGGTAAATCAGATCCACATTTCTAATAATATCCCTATTTCTAATTAATTCCCTTACTATACCCCTATTCACCCATAAGTAATTATCCTACATATAAGTATCTCATACATACTAATCATGGCATGAATAATCACATTATGGTATAACATCAATCCTTCATAATAAGTGATTCTCACTCAATCACACAATACATTAACATTATATATAACCTACATGAGTAGTGTTTCTAACATACATTCAGATCATGCATAATAAACCATTCTCCTTCATGACTTTCAACCTACATAACACGTGTCTCAAACACGTAAACACATAATGCATATTCATATCATTCATCCATAGATCATTCACCCTCCACGATAAGTGTCTCAATCACACAATACTACATCATGCATAATAAATCATATTCACATGTGTCACATAATCTCAATTATCCCTACAAAACCTATGTAACCTGGGCATAGTATTATTTCATACACATGCATCATCAACAAATGGTGAATGTCTCCATCATAGAGAAAAATAAAATCATATCACCCACTCTTGACAATCCATGAAGAAAGGTCTGAATCCCACACAGGGAACCTAAGGTGTTAGCCCATTGTGGACATAGTATAAAATTCCATGAAGGAAATTTAAAGTGTTTGGTGTAGTCAAACCCTCTGCTTACCCTGGACTGTCCATGAAGTAAAGTTTAAATCTCACACAGAGAACCTAGAACATTGTGTTCTCCATGGGCATCTCCTGTAATGGGAAGTGTCCGAATTCCCACACACAGAACATAGAACACGTTGTAGCCGGTGCACGAAGGCGTACCACTCTGGATTCTTAGGGTCCAAATGACTATCTCAAGAAATTCAACCACATGAAAAGTACACAACTCGTCACCATTTAACTCAACTCAAATCGACTCAACCGGGGGAGTATCCATGTTCCACACAAGAACTCAAATCAAAATCATGTCCTTTCGGACCAACCAATTTCAGATAAGCCAAAGATCGATTAATCTAGCATGTAATCTTATATCATTACATCTAATTGATCAACCATAGCTGATCTCAATAAAGTCTAATTTGGAAATCTATTTCATGTTGCATGCAACATGGTACATACATAGGCGAGACATACATGAATCCTAATTCATGATACATGCGCCCATCAGCCCCTCATGCATCATTTAAAATCATGATATCAAGCATCATCATAATCATCCCCCACACGTGTGTGCACATTGTAAGAACATTTATTTCTAAACATATGAACATGCCTTTTAAATAGCTCCTCACCATAACACACATATGTTCATTAACATTTAATCATGGTTCTTACTGAGATCATGGGTGAAAGCCATATAAAAACATCAATCAAATCAAGTACAACCTCATGCTAAAACTATCTAAACATATTCACACCATACTTGAATCTAGACATAGGACCATCATTCACCCATAATTTAATCATATTATATGAAGACATATTAGTCCATTTTAATGCTATAATCTTGCTGAAATCATTCAATAATAGATTCAAGAAAAGCAATCCTAACATGTTTAGCTGACAACATGCAATTTCACGTAACACTTAAATATTCTTCATAATTTCTACCTCAATATCATGCCCTTCTGGTAGCTCATTCTAACATAAATTACTCAGCATAAACCTAAGAAATAGTATTTAAGAGTAAGAACTCAAAAATGGACAAAATAACAAAAATAGCCAAATCTATAGTGTTGGTGTTCGAATGCCCTGCAAGGCCATTCAAATGCATGGCCATTCGAATGCCTAGCCGTTCGATCAGCTATCAGGCCGTTTGATCGCCATAATGACAATCTCTGGTTCGTCTTCCCCACATCGAAACCAAAACCAAAACATCACACACAAATCTTAGACTACCAAATCACACTCCTAGACATCATGATAATCCAATCCATGCTTAGAGAACATCAATTCTAGCCATTACTAAACAAATACCCTAGGAAATCTCATCAAAGATTAAACCTTTCTCAAATCATCATTAAAGCGCATAACATGGAACCCATTCAAACTTAATGAAAACTAGAATCTGAATTCACAATCATGTTTAAGATGAAAACATTTACCTTCAATAAGCTTTCGCACTCGAAATAGCTCCTCCAACACCTTCGAATCCTACCCAACATATGATTTTTATTAATATCTTCATAAATCCTATTTAAAACACCAAAATCTCTTAAAAAACTGTAGATCTAGGGTTCAAGAAGCTTAAAAATAAAATTCTCATCATTAGGTTTTGAAATAGAAACCCAAATTAGTAGTTTTTCAGTAAAATTGAGATTAATACAAATCAAAGGATGGTATTTGAAAGATTTAAGAAAAACCCTAAGTGATTAATGAAATATTAAGTAAATCTATACCTTAACCTCCTTTCTCTTTTAGGAAAATCAGGATTAGGCTCCTAAGCTTCTGGTCTTAGCCCTTTTCCCAATTAGAAAAGTGGCTGGGCTATTCCTTTTATAGTAAAAGGTGGGGTAAACCTAAGTAATTAGTGGGGTACAAATAGGATTTAATACTAAAAATAGATAAATTGTCTTATTTAAACCCAAATTTATGTCTTCAAATTTTAAAATAATTACTTTCTATTTTAGGTTGATGTTAGGGTCATTTGGGACTAAAAATTCAAATTTCACACATGGGGTCCACAATAAGTCCCACCCTTAACTTTTCGGGTAAAAATAGTAAAAATTTGGAAAATTCCAAATGACTTAAATTAACCTAAAAACCATAAATGTGAAGAAATTTTTGGGCTAAAATATTTATTAATCACTTTAATATTAAAAATAGTCAAAACCTATTAGAATTAGCATTAAACCACACATTAACAATTAAATAGAATAAAAATAAACTGGTTCAAGTTTAGGGATCTTACATCCTTCCCTACTTAGGAATTTTGGTCTTCCAAAATTCCCTAAAGGTCGGCGTCGAATAGGTTGGGATACTTATCTTTGATCTCATTTTCCCTCTCCCAAGTGACTTGTTCAATCTCTTGATTATGCCATAAGATTTTCATTAGTAGGATCACCTTTTGATGGAGAATCTTCTCCCTCTTGTTTAAGATCTAACGGGTGTCTCCACATATGAATGATCCTCCTATAGCTCCAACTGCTTGAAGTCCAATACGTGTGTATGGTCTGGCTCATACTTCCAAAGAAGTGATACGTGAAACATGTATGGATGTGGGCAAGGTGAGGTGACAAAGCTACACAATAAGCCACAGTACCAACTCACTCCAAGACCTCAAATGATCTAATAACCCTAGGACACAATTTGCCCCTTTGGGCCAAATGAACTACACCATAGGATGGAGAGATCTTGAGAAAGACATGATCACCCACATTAAACTCCTACTCTCGTTGTCATCTGTTAGCATAGCTCTTTTGCCAACTCTGCACCATTTGCAATTTCTCCCGAATAAGTTAGATCTTCTCAACATATTGTTGCACAATATCAGGACCATAAAAAGATGTTCCCCGACCTCATCCAACAAAGGGGAGATTAGCACGGACGCCCATAGATTGCCTCAAATGGTGACATCTTAATGCTAGCCTAGTAACTATTATTATAAGAAAACTCCACCAAAGGTAGATGCTGCTCCCAATTGCCCTTCCACTCAAATATACACGCCCGAAGCATGTCCTCATGTGTTTGGATATTCCTCTCTGATTGCCCATCAGTCTCAGGATGGTAGGCTGAGCTACGATGCAACGATGTACCCAAGGCTCTATGAAAACTTTGCCAAAATCAGGAAATGAAGCGAGGATCATGGTAGGAAACAATAGACACTGGAATACCATGTAACCATACAACCTCCTCCATATACAAGGCAGCTAGCATATCAAGTGAAGTAGTCATCCATATCCTAAGAAAGTGTGCGGACTTGGTGAGTCGATCAATGATGACCCACACTGCGTCATTACCGCTCGGCGATCTAGGAAGTCCGGAAACAAAGTTCATAATTACATTCTCCCACTTCCACTCCATGATAGGAAGGGGTTGTAGCAAACCACCTAGATGATGATGTTCCACCTTGACTTGTTGGCAAACAAGGCATTTGGACAGAAGAAGCAATGTTTCTATTCATACTGCTCCACCAAAAAGTCCTCTTCACATCATGATACATCTTAGTTCCCCCTGGGTAGATGGAGAACCTATAGTGATGTGCCTCCAAAAAGATACGCTCCTTAAGCTCCAAGGAGTTTGGCACACACAATCGGCCTCAATAAGTCAAACTGCCATCAGACTCTCCTCGAAGTCAAACACCGCCTTCTCCTTCAACTTAGCCTTAAAGGCTTGAGTCTCCTCATCCCTCTTTTAAGCATAAAATAATAATTATTGACTAGATTTTGAGGCCTCGATTCCGAGGCCTATGAGTGGATTCAAAAATTGAAAAAAACTTTTAGTGAGAGATTAATGTGTATCCTAAATTTGGACCAATCCATAAGTTAAGGAAAAATCCCAATAAATAGATATTTGACTTTTTTACCCCTAAGGTTCAAGTAAGATGATTAATTGAACCGGCGTCTGTTCATGGGGTTTACGACCTCGTTAAATAGTAAGAAAATTACCTTGGGTTCATAATATCATGGTGTATCCCTGGGATCAGTTTTTGACATATTAGGGTTTAGGGAAGCCCTAAACAAAAAGACAAAAATACATGAGAATGGAGAGGACCATGTTTAATGTTAGATAATTACTTTAATGCCCTTCGATGCATTTTGATCAGCATTCATAAAGACTTAATCAGTTAACCCAAGGAGGGTTAGGGCACGAGAGCTCGAATATTTTTAATATCATTATCGAGTTTGATTCTTGATATTACGATTTGCTTGGACCTGTGTTGGTCAATATTGCTTATGTTGTTTGTTATTTTAATGTTTGCTATTGATTTTGTAATAAAAATTTATCACTAGTTAAAGATTAATGAAATATTAATCAATGGGGTTATATAGCTTTGGATTGGGTGATAACACTTAATCAAGATAAAAACTAAAATACCTCAGAGGGGTTTGGGACTAGTTCATAGAGTGAGCAAAGCCTTTGATCCGATGATTGCCTTCGTTAATGGACCAATGATAGTTTCGAGATTTAAACTCTAATCTAGAAGGGACTAATAGGGTTTGGGATAGGCATTCAAAATCCTATCTTATTGATGAGCGAGAAAGGGTTCAGAATGGTTTCTTGAGTTTTAGCTCTATTGAGGAGCTACTGATTTGATAGTGTAGTTGCACCTCCCCATTGGAGGGATCTTTTCATTAGCCAGGCTCACTTTAGATCTATTGAGGATCATTTAGTGTACACACATTTGGATTAGCTGACATCCTGCTTGGTCTGCTTCTCTTGCCACTTCTATTCAGGTGCAGTTGTGGGTCATGCCCTTCCACTCCGGTCAGGTCTTTTATGGGTTAGGATGGGTGATGGTACTTCCTAGTGGATTCCAGGATTTTTCATCATGGATTTATCTTTGAGGGTGGTCTATAGTGAGTGTATCATTTGTCACTCAGGTTGACATCTGATGAGTCTGTCTATCATTGGGATTAGACGAGGATATTAATTATCGAACAATGGTTTGAGAGATAATTAATAACATTGTTTGGTATTGCTTGTTTAATTAGAACAAGTGGAACGATTAAAGGACTTGCATAAATTGTAGGCTACTTTAAAATACTTAAGCATTTTATGTGTGATACTATGCTTCTTAGAATAGTATAGATTTTAGGCAGAACTATGTCTAGATTTGATCTTGTTAGAAACATTGGGGATGTTGTTTGATGAGTACATAGGCAACTAACATCGGGTGATGTTGGCCTGATCTAAATAATATTAAATAATATTTTTGTTCTTCTAAAAGGCTCCTCCAAGGGGATGAGATGCCTGGTTGTTGTTTGCTTTTGTTTGGTTGAATGTTCTTTAGATGAGGACGTTGCGAGATTAGGATGTCAGTGGGTGTTTGAGGACGACATTACACTAGCGTAAGTAATGTTTGAAGTCGACATTACGTTGCAAGATCATTATGTCGGTGGATCTAGTTTCTTACTTTTGTAATCTTGTAAGTAATTATAAATACTGGCATGAGAGCCAACTTTACTTAGTTATTTATTTTTGGACAAATGACAGACTTGTACTTAGAGGGTTAACCTGCTATATATCAAATTTTGACATGTGCAATAATATCATATGTTTTGATATTCATATTTTTGAACCTCAGTTATCATGACCTAGATATTTAATTTGATATATCAAATTTTGACATGTGTAATAATATCATATGTTTTGATATTCATATTTTTGAACCTCAGTTATCATGACCTAGATATTTAATTCGATGATTTATTTTTTATTTAAGAAAAAAATTTGTCATTTTTTATCATGTGTCATTTATTTAAAAAGGGTTTTAAAAATCCAAATCATGACAATTTCAATCTAAAGCCAGCGGCAACTCTGCACTTCATAGGGATGGACCTAATGCTACTAGTGGAGAACACGATGAGGAATAGCAGTGCCACCTCATTGGCGATGCACTGAAATAATGTTGAATTAAATATTCTCACATTTTGAATTGCAATTCTATTTTATGTCAATTCATTGCTCATTTGGGCTTTTTATATCTTGAATAGGTTAGTTGGACTTTAATTGAGTTTACATGTTTAAACAAGTTTTAACGGGATCCAACTGGAAGAGGAAGTGAAGCCTAATCACCCAAAGATATTTAAAAGTCAAGAATGTGCTCTAAATTCGGGAAGAAGCTGATTTTGATAGATTGACACAAATTTTGTATTTCGACCATATCTTTCTATGTATAATTCATATTGATACAATTCTAGTGGCATTGGAAAGAAGACTTCCATGGCGACAATTATTATTTCAGTATGAAATTTACAATTTTGAAGATTTATGGGTCGAATTAGACATGCAAAGGGACATCTAGTTAACTAACCCAAGGCTAGCACATGGAGAATATTTTCATTAGTTGTGATTGATATACATAAGGAAAGAAAAGGAGGATGTTTGGATAAATAAAGGAAGATTCAAAGATACTTATTTGCTAAATAAATCATTGATTTATTTGATTGATTTGTAATCTAATCATTGCTGAAGAAGTAACCAATTAGGCAATCAATCAGGATACAATTTAGAGATATGATTAGACTTTCCTCTTTGAAGCAACCTCTTCTACTCTTATAAATAGAGGGGTAGACATGATAGAGGGATGATTCCCTCATCTTTGGAGCTCTCTTCTCCTATTTTTCTTCTCTTCTTCTCTTCTTTTGTATTTTTATTTAGTTTTGTTAAAATAACTTTATATGCTCTCAAGGTAAGGCTAGAGGTGATTTGTAACAATCTAATGGAGTTCTATTTATGTTTCATCAATGGTTTTAAGTAAGTATTGGTTATTTAAAGTGATATTTATTTAATATTGTTCTTTTTCTTATTTCTTTGTGATTTGGATAAATAAGAAGCTTGAAGGCTCTCCTTCATGATCTTTTGTGATTTGGATACATAGAACTCTTGAAGAAACAACTCTTTTTATCCTTCATCTATCAAAAGTATTTTTTTATCTTTATTTTTAATTTTAATGTTCATATCATCCAGTTAGATAGAATTTTCATTCGATTTTAACTGAGATAACATGACACATGAAGAACATCATTAGATGTTACAATGACCTTTATTGTCTTAGTGTTTTTTCTTAATGATTTCATAACTCTTTATTGCCTCAATACTCTTCCAATCTTTCTTTCTTAATTTTTTTTCCTCTATTTTTTCATAACCAT
Source organism: Saururus chinensis (assembly GCA_035235625.1). Lineage (NCBI taxonomy): Eukaryota > Viridiplantae > Streptophyta > Magnoliopsida > Piperales > Saururaceae > Saururus > Saururus chinensis. The sequence goes on from CP141144.1 coordinate 28,558,412, forward strand.
TTTCTTTGTTGCATAAGGCTTTCCCTGTGGCAAGTAAAACAAATATGAATTTGACTTCTTCATAGTCTTGGTTCAGACGTAACAACAACTGGAGTGCTTGGCCATGGTAGCAATAGAACCTCAAAATCCCCTTTGATCTCCCCAACTCCCGCATCAGAATCACTCGTAACCTCTACAACTGAATTATGAGTTGTTCTATTTCTTTCCCCCTTCCATGTTGAACCATCTCTAGATCACAGAAAGCAATTGGATATATGTTTGAAAGGCTTACACAATGGAAATGCTTACTTATCTCGATGATAATTTTTTAGATGAAACTAGAAAAAGTTTGATCTTTTCTACTTTTCTTAATCCATGAAGCCTGAATTTGTTTAGAAGTCAAACTGGAAAGATGAAAAACTATATCGTGATGACGCTGCCTTAGTTTGCAATTGTTATAGATCTAACAAAAGTGAATTAATGTTTGATATGATTGTGGGGCGAATCAATGCAGTGCAATAGATAACTGTAAAATATCTTGTTATCTTGAAAATTCTACAAATTAAGCTAGAAAAGTTACCTTCTATAGGTTTTTTTGTTGGTTTCTTCATTTTGAGGTTTGGCTCCGCCGCTTGAAGCTTGATGTTCTTGAGGTGGGGATTTTGAGCCCCTGTCGTTCTGCTTCTCTATTTTGTAACTCAGATTTATGCCGGTTTTGTCCTACTCATAGGAGGAAGCATTATTGATCAATTTGGCCATAACTTGGGCATCTCAAATCTACTTCTCTTTTTGGACGTTAATTCTTTGAAATCTTCTGAACTATGGGCATGTAAGTTTGATTTTAAAATTGTGCTATGTTATAATTGGATTATATATTATGGATTGTAGGTTTTATTTTTAGTTGTTTAAGTATGCATTATAAATTATAGTTATCAATGTACTATGGAATTTTTTTATTATTTTATTATAGATTAATCATTTATTTTCACTTACATAACTAAAATTTGAGGGATTAATATGTTATATCTTGTGTTTAAATGAAAATTGAATGTTACAAATTCTATCGTATGTATTGTAAAAGACCAGGATTTTGGCATGCAATTTAAAATCAAGCAACTAAAATACAGGGTTTTGGTTTGCATTTTGAAATTGAATAGCTAAAATACACCAATTTAAAATACAGAACAACTAACGCCCTATAAGTTGACAATTTGATTATCGGCCAAATCTTGAATAAAATGATGTCTAATATCAATGTGCTTTGTATGAGAATATTGAACAGAATTTTGAGAATTTCTTTATTGAGCTAGATTATCACAATATATAGTGATCTTGCCCTGACGTATTCGTAATAAAGAAGCATCCTTTTCATCTACATTAATTGTGTACAACCACTACTAGCATCTATATATTTAGTTTTAGCAGTTGATAAGGAAAGACAAATATTTTTTTTATTATGCTAAGAGACTAAACAATGTCCTACATAAAAATATCCTCCTAAAGTGCTTTTTCTATCATCTACATTCTTGCCCAATTTGTATCCAAGTATCCTACTAGTGCAAAAGTAGTATCAAAGGAAAACCATAAACCATATCATGTAGATCCAATCACATATTTTATTATTCTTTTAACAACATTTATGTGGGATTCTATAAGATTAGCTTGATATATAGAACATATTACACTTATACAATGATCCAGGTGACTAGCAGTTAAGTACAAAAGACTATAAATCATGCCTCTATACAAGGTTTGTTCAATTGATTTACCTGCATCATCCTTACTTAACTTGACAGAAGGAGATGTAGGTATTTTGACATGTTTTACTTGTTGAAGTCTTTATATCTTCACAAATTGTTTAGCAAACTTAGATTGTGAGATGAAGATTCCAAAATCAATTTGTTATACTTATTAATCAAGAAATTAAGTGAGCAAACCTTCCATACTCGTTTCAAATTCCTTCTGCATGTCGTTTCCAAAATCTTTGCAAGCTTTTCATTTGTAAAACCAAAAATGATATCCACATAGATTTGGGCTATCATAACATGTTTTCTATACTTCTTCACGAATAATATCTTGTCAACACCTAATCTTGTGTAACCTTGCTTTGTCAGATGTTTTGTTAACCCATCATACCATGCTTTTGGAGCTTGTTTCAATCCATATAAAGCTTTCTTAAATTTTTACACATATTGGGATGATAAGGGTCAGTAAAACTCTTGGGTTGTTTGACATAGACTTCCTCTTTAACCTCTTCTAAGTATCCATTAAGAATTGTAGAACCAAAACTGATATCCACATAGATTTGGGCTATCATAACATATTTTCTATACTTCTTCACAAATAATATCTTATCAACACCTACCCTTGTGTAACCTTACTTTGTTAGATATCTTGTTAACCTATCATACCATGCTTTTTGGAGCTTATTTCAATCCATACAAAGCTTTCTTAAAATTTTACGCATATTAGGATGATAAGGGTCAGTAAAACCCTTGGGTTGTTTGACGTAGACTTCCTCTTTAACCTCTTTTAAGTATCCATTTAGAAACGCACTCATGACCTCTATCTGATATATTTTAAACTTTAAATGACAAGCCATAGTAAGAAGCAGTCTAATAGATTCAAGTCTAACAACAAGAGAAAAACTTTGATCAAAATCAATACCTTTTACCTATGTCTTGCTTTGAGCAACCAATCTGGCTTGGTTTCATACACATTACCTTAATCATACGTCTTGTGCTTGTAAATCCATTTTGTACTTATGAAACTACATTGCTTTAGTCTAGGGAGAAGAATCCATACATCATTCCTTATTAATTGTCTTAGTTCATCTTGCATTGCATTTACCCAATTTTCACCCTGATGAGCTTTATCAATCTTCTGTGGTTTTATAAGAGATACATAACAAGAAAATTTTATTTGTTCTTCTAATTGATGTCTTTTTCTCACTCCTTCATTGATGTCTGCAATCACATTTATTTTAGGATGGTCTTTTTTAACCCAATTGTCCACTTGACCAATTCAAACATGTGGTTCTTCCTCTTCTTCCTGGACTTCAAGTTTATGAATATGACCATCATGAACTTCTACCTTTTCTTATCCTTTATCATCTGCATCACTAAATACATTAGTTGAATCAGTAAATTCACCGCCTCTTTTACTTCTAATATTTTGGTTTCAAACATATTGTGTATTGTATGGTAAACACAACTGTTTAAATGCTTAAAAAACATAGACTTCGCTCTATTAAAATCTACCCAAGTGAATCTTGATAGGTCATCCACCAATACCAAGGGGTACTTTTAACCAAAACTAGTTGTTTGCATTGGTCCTTTAAGGTTCATGTTTATCAAGTCTAATGGTCTTTCCGTTCTCACATATTTTGACTTTTTATGATAGGATTTTAATTGTTTACCTTTTTGACAAGCACCACATATAAAGTTTTTACGGGTTTTCAAAATGGGAGCACCTCTAATGATCTATTCCTTTGTTATTTTTGTTAAATCTACAAAATTCACGTCCTAATCTTTGATGCCACAAATAAATATTATCAACCAAGGACAAGTTTGTAAAACAAACCGGATCAAGCAAATAACAATTATTATTTGCTCATAAGCCTTTCATGTAAGTCATTCTAGAGTTGTCAATGATATATCAAGCATTCTTTGTAAATTTATGAACAAAATCATAGTCACAAGTTTGACTAATGGTCAAGATATTAGCTTTCAAACTACTCACATACAATGCATTACCAAAATCAAGCAATATAAAAAGATTCAAAGTGCCTATCCAATATATTTTTTTGGTACTACCATCTTCGAAGGTAGCTTAGCCGTCAAAATTCTCTACTAAGTTAGTAAACCTAAATTTGATTAGTAATGTGCTTTGAACATCCACATCTAGGTAACACATGTTAGAATGTTGAGTTTTCATGACCGTGTCAACAACAGATATTTCACATCCTATTTCATCACCCAAATTGTCTTAGTTTACACAAATTTTTGAATTTCACTTAGATTTTTCATATGTTTAGCATTCTCAAGAATTTTTCAAATCACCTTTGTTATTTCTTGTGATAACCATTATGAATAAATTTTTAAGGAAAACTTAGTGAATTATATGTGTGACCTCAATGTCCAAGACTTTGAACCATTGCACTAAGTTCTCTTAAGCTTTTCCCCATCCGTGTGATTTGTCTAAGCAGATTAATTTTAACATTGTCTCTCACAAATTGTGGTTTCCTCACTGATTTGTTCATGTTTGACTCAATTTTATTTATGAGATCCTTCTTAATCAATTGTGTTCCAACCAAAAGTTTGTAATTTGAAGTACTAGCACTATGATTATTCAAATTTTTAGTCTTAACAAATTTGGTGATTCATATGGAATTTATATTCTTTTGTTCCACATACTTAAAACAACTTTTGTCACATCCAAATTGACCACATGAGAGGATTTTATCAAGTTTTTCTTTGCCTTCGAGAAATTCATTAAATTTTGAACTTGACATTTTTAATTCCTCTTCAAAAAAATTAATTTTATTAAGCTACTCAATATTTTTTATCTCACATAAATATTTGTTATGCACAACTTGAGAATTCTCATATTTCATAGCACAAAATTTATCTTTAAGCATCTTCAACTCATAAACAATATGATTATTCCAAGGAACAACGATATTGGAATAAATAGAGACAAGCTAAGCATGCTCTTCAATTCATGACACTTAAAATCAAAATTAAGCTCTCAAGGAAAAAACTCAGAAATAATCAAAATATCCTCAGCTACCGCTTGTTGGATTGTTAGACTATGTGTGTTCTATAAACAAACCGAGAAAATAAAGCGTCTCTAACCCACAATTAGGTTAGAAGACTTTAGTTCCCTATAATTTGTTAAGATTAAACCTTGACTTAAGTTAAGCTCAAGCATAGAATTTGTTCAATTTAACATTCTTAATTCCAATGTGTTTTAATGAAAAATTTACAACCAAATTAGCAACCAAAAAATACTAGAATATTTACATGGAAATGGAATAAGGAAAAAGCAATGGGACACTCTGTCCTTATTAATTATGTACTATATAAACTCAAGATTATAGAATTGCTACTTACATAGACAAAAGACTCCTTTTTTTTCAAACCGGCTAGTTCTTCATACCACTCTAGAATTCTGAATGAATCACTCCTTGGTTGTTTATCGGCCATAACTTGATCTTCTTCTCCTTTGTGAGGTTTTGATCATGATAGATCTTTCATCTTATGCTTGGAATGAATCTCTTATTCTCTTGATCTTCTCAGCAACAAGCTTTAGAGAACACAATATGTTTTATGCTTTAAGCTCACTTCCAATTACTCCTTTATATTTATGATCGAGGTTTTTTTCAAAGTTGAAGACAACTCTCTCAAAATTCCATTAAAGAGACTCCACATAAGCTCTCTATGTTTTCTATGTCTTCTCTCTTCCTCCATCACATTCTAATCCCTTTTTATGGACTCTCAAACCCTAAAAGGAAAACATCTCTAATTTTGAATCATAACAAAACAAAAAAATCTTAAATTTGGCAACCTGCCGCTCCAGTGATCGATCGTTTCTGCAGGGTGATTGATTGCTCCGTATATTTCAGTTCACAACTCTTCAGCCAATCAATCACTTCAACAAATTGATCAATCAATAGCTAACTCTCAGCATCATTTTCCACTTAATGATTTCAGGTTTCGATCGATTGTTCGACATAACCAATCAATCGTTCTACCAATTTTATGAAATTGTAAATTTTTCACAATTTAAAACTCCAATCTTCACCATTCTTTCACCTAAGGTCTCTTTCAACCTAAAGTATGTAAATGTGATGTGTGTGCATGCTTTTACTTATTTAAAGCACTAATTTGAGTCTTCTTTTTGTTCCACCTTAAAAAATGAATCTTCAGTAAGCTAACTCAAGGTACACATTTCATGACATTGTTTTGATCATTACAATAAGATAATACATGACATAAGGACACTTATGTTCTTAAAATCTACTCTTATATTTATGCCTAATCTTATGATTTAGGACTATGTATGGGCTTGTTCATAATGTGCAAACCATTTATGAGTGACAAAGTAACAAGTGGTAGAAAACACCATGAACATTTAAAGAATGTGGAACCACTTTTCATTTGATTTCTTATTTTCAAGAGCATTTTGAGGTTATCTAATTGTTTTCTAACATGTATTTCCATCGTCTTTTGCATACAACGGGATGGGAATGAGATTATACATGTTTGGGTAACACAATAATTATTTTCTATGTAATTTTGTGCCTAGTGCTCAAAGAAAATTATACGGAATTAGTCCAGAACAAGCTGAGAAGGACTTTGGACACACAATTTGTAATGCCTATTGGATAGGTTCCAAATGTATACGTGTAGTCTAGGACGGGGCCCCTTTGGTCCAAGGTAAAGTGCAAGATCAAGATTTCTTGTAAATCAGGGCTTGTTTTACTTGAACTAGCTAGAATGCCTTCTTGTTTACTTTTTGCACTTGATGAAAATTAGTGCATGTAAGTAGCTTTGATTGTGTCTTCTCTTCAGATTTTTGAACTAAGGATTTTATTAATGTTTTGAATTGTGAAATTGACATGAGAGGCTTATGTTTGATTCAAATGTGATTAACTTATGATGATGTAGAATATGCATTGCATGGCATAGCATATAGCTTTTATTCTTGCATGTGTATGTTCTAGGGAACATATTTGGTGCATGCATATTATAACCTAGTGTATATGTAGGGCAAACCTACTGAGCTTTGGCACATGGGTAGTTCTCCCTCATGCATATTTTTGTACACATAGGTATGTGATGTTCATATAGAAGATGGCGGCAAGGACTCTGCCATACTCAGTGATTTTGTTCCCACAAGTTAGTACTTCAGTTCCTTAGAAGACTATTTACTTGTACTAATTTTGAGAAAATTATTTATGATAGTATTTGAAATTATTTGGGGCCTAGATCCCAAATTTTTTTTATAAACTTTAATATGAAAAATTATTTCTTTCATATTCTTGAAAGAGTCTAGTCACCTAAAAGTGGTTGTTGTTGATTCTTTGTTAGAATTCTGGAGATGACCACGGGCTAGAAGATTGAAGACTATTGTGGTGTAGAAGTTCTCACCAAGGATGCACAATCATTGGGAGTTTAGCTTGGTGAGAGGTGAAGTACATATTGATTAAATCAGGAGGATTGTACGAAAGTATCTTATATAGAACTTTTCTACATAGTAGATTTGCAAAGGATGGACAATGTCATGTGGTATTTCCCATATGGTTTTTCCACATAAAAAATCGTGTTTGCCTTGTGCGCGATTGTTTATCATTTTTTTATAATCGAGATAGTTGTTAATTAGGGCCATTATAATATACGACATAATATAATAGAATTTTGATGCTTAGGTTAATTAGGTAGTTTAAAAGTTTTTAATCTAGTTACATTTGAATAATGGCTATGACATGCTCGATGTGATGCATAGTACACACCCCCTTAAACTTTCAATATATACATATATATATTATATACATATTATATATATATATATATATATATATATATATATAATTTTATGGTTGGTGTGAATGCATGAATGTGTGGAAGCTGTCTTGATACAATATATAGGAAGTAGTAATAGTGTTTATACAAAGTGCCATTGCCACCACAATAAAAGGGATGACAGGCATTTGGGTCTAGATGGTAGCAAACATTATGCACTCATTCTTGGTTTATAGAGTTGAGGTAATACTAGGCCAAACTAAACAATTCCATTAATGTAATGATGTAGCTAGTGTTCTAATTATAATGCCCACTAGAATGATCCAAGTTATAATCCATGCAGCTGTAATGGATCCTTGTAAGGAATAGTGATGTGGACAAAAGACAATCAAGAGAAAACACACCAGACTTTACGTGGTCAGGCATGGGTTCCTATATCCTTGGGATCAGAAAAAAATTCCACTATTCAGTAGAAGAATAGTACAAGAGGAAGATTACGGTTTGGTGAAGCTTCATGGTCAACGGTAACCCCCAAGGGTTCAAAGGAGCCTTCTATACCCACAACGTATGTACAGGCTTGTATCTCTTTTTTTGGAAAATAAAATCCCAGAATAACCAATCAGTAAGAGTTCAATCGAGCAATTTCCATATTCTATTAAACGATCAATCAATCGCTTTTGACTAGTGATATATCACCCATCTCTTCGGCCTCTTTTGAATCTGGGGCAATCAAACGGTCTACCCCATTAATTGTTCTCTCGATGCCTCAGCCTAAATTTCAACATATCCACAATAGGTTCTGATAAATTGCTCAAAAACTTGTGCCATTTTTGCCATCTCACCCTAAATTGGAACATTGCCTCAACTGGTGTTGATCAATCGGTCTAGGTCCCCTATCGATCATTCCATTACGGACAATCTTCCATGACTTCACAATCTCGCACTTGGAAGACTAGTTGGACTTCATATTCCTCCAAATGATCTCCTACTTGAAGTCAATAGTCTGAAAGAAACTACTTCCTACAAAAACAATGTAAATTGTACGATCACCATTGGTCCTGTAGTGTAGAAGACCAATGGAGGTTTAGTAATGGCTCAACTTTTCCATTATCACCATCTTTGTAAACATATACGCTGGTTTGTCATTTGTGTGAATCATCTTAAGAGATAACTTCTCCTCCACCGGCTCTCTAATAAAGTGGTATTTGATGTTGTTATGCTTAGTCATGGCATGTAATGCACTGTTTCTAGTAATGCAATAGCACTATTATTGTCACAATGTAAAACAAACTTTTCTTTTGCCATTACAAATTCCTTGAAAAGTACTTTTTGCCACAACATCTTATAGATTTTGTGACTATACATATTCCACCTCTAAGGAAGTAGTCACAAATTTCTATAATTGTGACTGCCAAGCCATTGCACCACTGCCCAATGTCTTTACAAACCATGTAGTTCTAAGCATGTTGTCTATGTTGCCACCATAGTCTGAGTTTTTGAAACAAGTAACTTGACATCAGAATGTCCACTTTATACCTAAAGAACCTCTCAGGTATCTAAAGATCCATTTCACTGCCACCCAATGTCATTCTGGATTAGCCATGAACCTTGCGACCTGGCTAACTACAGAAAAGATGTCATATTGAGGTATATTGAATGTTGAGGACCCAACTATTGAGGCATATTGAATGTTGTGCAAGTGATCCTTCGTCTCTTGAGCCTTGGGATTATGAATCTCATTCAAGTCAGCTCATACAATAAGCATATCATCTACATGAAGTAACAATATGGTGTACAGGGATGATAACTTTCTGTAATAACATTAGTGATCAAAGTAACATCTACAAAATAATATATAAGTCATGAAACTATCAAAATTATGTTTCCAGTGTCTTGGAGCTTTCTTTAGTCGATACAAGCTTTTGGACAACTTGCACACTAAGTTTTCTTTGCCCTTCATAACATAGCCTTGGAGTTGGTGCATGTAGATTTCTTTATCTAAGTAACATGACAATAATTTTTTTTTCACATGTAGCTACTCTAGATGATGATCATCCACTGCTCTAAGGGAAGGGCAACCACATCTAGCCTTGGAGTTGGCTAGGAAAGAAGAAAAAAATTACTGGATTATTATTGTTATGGAAAGCAACCAATAAATTATACTGAGTACTTCGAAAAGGGTTGTCTTTAAAAAAACAAAAAAAAAGGCAAGAAAGGGAGTTAAAAAAAAGTGATGGAGATCATATGAAAAAAAAAAGGATAAAAAGAAAAGTTTCTAAATCACATTTTATTTTGTAAGATAGGGCGAAGCCATCGTTGTGACAATACAAGCATGCTAGAATATCATAGATAAAGCCCACAGGGAATTAAAGTGAACATCCAAACCGCTTGTTATCTCGGATTGGTTGCTAAGTTTTTAATTGGTTCTTCTAGTTATCTAAACATCTCTTGGTGAGTAGAAGAGCATACTACTTTATGAGTCTCATCCTCTAATTATCTTGTCAAAATTTTACAATGACTCAATAACACAATGTTTCAAAAGTTCCTCTACATAGAAAATTAATGGTTTGGCCTTCATTAATATTGTTAATACTTAATCTATGAAAGCTAGTGCTTGAGTATTTTGGAGTTAATTGTAAAGTTTGTTTTTTTGTAAGTGGGGGTAAAGGGGTTCTTTGGTCCTTTTTCACAGTTATTATCTTAGTCTTTACTTCCTCAACACCACTTGTTAGGATTGTTACTCATATTTTTTTCTTCTCTTCTTCATTGTTTTGTCTGGCTGAAGACATAAAACTTACTGATACTTGGTAGGCAATACATGAGTTTTTAAAATTTTGTGGGTATATTCACTGCAAATCTTCACAAGACACAACTCATCCACTATCGCAAGTTAGGGGTTTAGCAGGTTACTACATGTGCTAAATGTAGTCGTGAAGGCCTACCAAAGTGGCATGTTTTCTTGTTTTGTTTTTAATTATTTTCCTTTTCAAATGCATAGATTGCAAGAGACTAGCAATATGCTGGTTGGGGTGTATTTGATGCATTGAAATAAAGTTCAATTAAATGTTTTCAATTCTTAATTTGCAATCCTATTCTATGTCAATTTATTACATATTTAGGTTCTTTATATTTTGAATAGGTGAGTTGGACCTCCGCTGTGTTTACATGTCCAAATGGCCTAAGAATGGATCCAAGTGGAAGAGGAAGTGAAGGCTAACTACGTAAAGCTAATAAAGGGTTAAGAATGGGCTCTTAATGGTCTAAACATGTATGAAATGGTCAAACACAACTATGTGGACCCATTGGATTTCACATTTGCAACAAGAAAACCGAATTTGGGAAGAAGCTAACTTGGACAGATTGTGAGAGCCTTAGTATTTCAGTCATGTCTTTCTTTATAAAAGTCGAATTGATATGATTTAGGTGGCATTTGAAAGACAACATATGTGTTTAGAATACATATTTTCAGAATCAATACATAGTTCCGAAGATAAATGGGTCAAACCAAATATTTAAAGAGACAACTAGTTAATTAACCCGAGGGCAACACATGGAGGATCTTTTCGATGGTGGTGACTGATACATATAAGTAAAGATAATAAGGCTGATTTAATAACTAAAGTATACTTATTTGCTAAATAAATCATTAATTTATTTGAATGAATAATTTAGAATCTAATTATTACTAAAAAAAGCAACCAATCAAGCAATGAATTAAAAAACAATCAAGGGATATGATAGCTTCACTTTTAAAGCAATACCTTCTACTCCTATAAAAAGAGGGGTGGACATGGGAGAGACATCATCCCCTCCTCTTTAGAGCTCTCTTCTCCTATTTCACTTTTCTTTCATAATTTTGACTTTAAAGTTTTATTGTAATGACTTTCTTAGCACTCTAGTTATTGTTAGAGGTGATTTGTAACAATGTAATAGAGTTCTATTTATGTTTTATCAATAATTTTAAGTAAGTATTTGCTAAATAAATCATTCATTTATTTGATTGAATGATTTAGAATCTAATTATTACCAAAAAAGTAACCAATCAAGCAATGAATCAGAAAACAATCAAGGGATATGATGGACCTTCACTTTTAAAGCAATACCTTCTACTCCTATAAAAAGAGGGGTGGACATGGGAGAGACATCATCCCCTCATCTTTAGAGCTCTCTTCTCCTATTTTACTGTTCTTTCATAGTTTTGATTTTAAAGTTTTATTATAAGGGCTTTCTAAGCAGTCTAGTTATCGCTAGAGGTGATTTGTAATAATCTAATAAAGTTCTATTTATGTTTTATCAATGATTTTAAGTAAGTATTACTTATTTGAAGTAATGTTCATTTAATATCACTCTTCTTCTTGTTTCTTTGTAATCTTAGTAGATACTTGAAGGATCTCCACCTTGATCTTTTGTGGTTTTGATAAATCGAACTCTTGAAGAAATAATTATTTTTATACTTTATCTATCCAAAATATTCCCTTTATTTGTTTTTGTATTTAATGTTCATATCTTCCGGTTAGACGAAATTTTTATTTAATTCTAACTGAGATAACATGACACATGAAGAATCTTCATTTGATTTTAACGTGTTACAATGACTCTCAATGCCTTAGTATTTTATCTTATTGATTTCTTAACTCATTATTGCCTCAATACTCTTCTGTCTTTCTCTCTTAATTTTTCTTTACTCCTCTTATTTTGTAATTATTGTGATAGTCACACAAAGACAATCCTTATGGATTTGACCTTACAAGACTACATTCATTTGTTCACTTGCAAGTAATATAACCCTATGTTTTCGCTCAAATTAATGAATCAATTATTTAGGTATAACAAGTTGCAAAATGTTTTCAATACGAGATTGAAGATTTCCTCAAAGTTGAAGTAAAGACAACAATAAGAGATTTTTTAAGACTAGATGCAGATAGAGACAAATGAAATAGCATAAACTTTTATGTGCTTGGAGAAGACTTAAAGGCCAAAAACAACAATCTTAACAAGAGGAGCTTGTGCTCGAGTCTAATCAAGTTTGGTGGTTTGCTTGTTAAAATTTGAGTTTTAGTACATTGATTTGGTTCCTTTGGAACTGCCATGGTTTGTTACCTTGAGTTTGGGGTTTTCTACGTAAATTATTGTCTATGTGTGGATTGATTGATTGATAATTCGAGAGTGACATTGAGTGAATAATTACGTTTAAATCATTTCTACTTAATAAAAAAAAATTATGCATAGAGGCTATAACTCTTAATTTTTACTTGTTAAAAGTATTAATATTAAGAGCCATATAGTGATATGCTAGGTCAATTAGACAGATATTAAACCCTCATTAGTCTTGCCTTAAACCTCTTGCTACCATCTGATTCTTGTTTCAACCTATAGATCAACTTGTTAGGCAAGGCTTGCTTACCCTTTGGTAACACAACTAGTTCCTAGTCTAATTAGAGATCAATGAGTATATCTCATTGCCTATGGAATGCTCCCACTCAATTGAAGTATCTATTCTACATGCTTCTTCAAAGCTTTTGGGCTCACAACTGTCCATAAGCAACATGTAGTTTAAGTTGGGATTAAAACTCCTTTTATGCTTGGCACTTAGAGAAGGATCAAAGATCTTCTTTACCTTTCTATGTTTGGAAGTGGTCAACCCTAGCAATGTTTGTAGTGGGACCATTAGGGCAAACTCTATCTGATAATCTTGCACACCATTTTGGGCATCGCATGATGGCATAGCCTTCTGGTCAACTAACGTATTGGATCCCTAACCCTGGCAAGCTCAGAGTTCGGAAGGGAGGCACTGGGGGAGTTTTTAGTATCAAGTTCAATAAATTCTTTGTTATGTTCCATACCCTTTTGTTGAACTTAGTAGTTCTTGCAAAGCTCAGTCTCATGGAATACCACATCTATGCTTTAGACAACCTAATGGATTGCAACCCACAGTTTGTACCTAAATCTCTCTCAACCATAACCAAGGAAAAAATCCTTGCTGGATTTTTTATCCAACTTGCCTCTATTCTCTAACTTAATGGGAACATATAACCTCAAATCAAAACACCCATAAGCGAGCAAATGTAACCACCTTTTGAGGCCATATTTTCTTAGGCAACCCACCATCTAGGGCATAGGATGGGGACCTATTGACCAGATACATTGCAGTATCAACATCATGGGCAGAAGACCACAATGAAACCTCATGCTGCGTGTCCTCCCCAGAATAGTCTGCTTTATCCTCTCTACAATTTCCTTGCTTGTTGCAATATGATTGGAATTTTCTACAATAGTACTCACCACCATTGTCTAATTTTAGGCACTTCAACCTACGTCATGTCTCAATCTCAACAAGAAATTTCCATTTAACAAACACAGAATTTACATAGTCCGTTTGCAAAAGTAAATTAACAACTTGTGAGAAACATCATCATAAATGTAACAAAAAAACACACACCTTCAAGAGAGGGGACCTAGGATGGCCCCCAAACATTTATGTGAACAAGAGCAAAGCACTCAGTTATTCTATCAAGGGCTGATTTAGAGAATGTGACCTTTTTCTATTTTCCCATGACACAACCCTCATACAGAAATAGATCAGCACATTTCAAGCTTGGGCACATACCCATACTTTGTACCACCTTCAATCATACATTTAATATGCGAGCTAGGCGTTTATGTCACACATATGCATCTACATTATCTGATGTAACTAAGATAGAGCTTCTAACACAACTGGCAAGCATGTATAGTGTCACACCCCAGCACCCGTCCAACCCGAGCCAAACCCTGTCCAAGGGACGGTCACACAGAGCAGCACATGGGGGTGACGAATTGTTAAATTGCGAAAGACTTGATGCCTCTAACGGGTACAACTCACATAGAGTAGCGCACTGCTTTATCTTTGTGCAAGAGAAATAATTGAAAATGTAAAGGACATTAAATCTAAATTAGTCCCCAAGTCTCAACCCACAAACTTAAAACACCAAGCCAACAAATATGACACTAGTCATAATATCTGAAACAAATCTAAAGTCACCAAGGTAATGGAGTATAGAACAAAGTCAACCAAAGCATGAAGTTCTAGTAAAACATCAGAATAAATCTGAAAAGATAGTAACGTCTCTCTAGGCTCCTGTCTACACCTAATCATCCTCCACACACTCCTCGTGCAGAGGGACATGATCTTTTGCATGTTGCACCATGCAGCCCCAAAATATAAAATACATAAAACTGGGGTTAGCATAAAACTCAATAAGGTTTTGAATGCTGAAACGGTAAATCAGAAGGCAACCATGACATTCAACATAGTTTATCACATGAACAAATCATATAATATCTCATTTTTTATTACTTTCCCTTATCTTAACTATATTTACCCATAAGTAACTATCCTGCATGAAAGTATATCAACACACTATTCGTAGCACAAATAATCACATCATAACATAAGCATCCATCCTGCATGAAGAGTGTTTCTAGCACACCATACATATTCATGCATATCCATTCTCCTTCATAAACATTTATTCAGCATGAAAAGTGTCTCACGCACACTATATATCTCCATGCATGTTCATAAATGACCATCCTGCAAGAAAAGTTTCTCACACACACTAGCATATCATGCACATCCATAATCATTTAACCTGCACGAGGAGTGTCTCTAACACACAATCACATCAAACATATCCATAATTATTCAACCTACATGAGCAGTGTCTCTAACACACAATCACGTCATGCATATCCATAGATATCAAACCTTCATGAGAAGAGTCTCTAACACACAATCATATCATGCATATCCATAAACATTCTACCTGCATGAGCAGTGTCTCTAACAAAAAATCATATCGTGAATATTGATAAAAATGTCAACCTTGCTTAATCGGCCAAAGCTTAAGCAGTCCTTGCTCACTTTAGACAATCCTCGATTGGAAAGTCTGAAGGAATTACATAGTTTGGATAAATTCCCTAATGGGGAAGATTGCCCCCTAGTAAACCGGTGCACTCGGCTCCACTAACCTTGATTTTTAGGGTTCAGATGGTTTCAGTAGGTTTGGTATCCTTATAGCATTGCCACTCTTATCAACCCTGGGAGGAAAACCTAACCTCGAGGGATGTAAAACCCCATCGTCTCGGACGTAAAACTGAATCGGTAAGCCTTCGATCGATTAACCCGGCAACCAATATTACACAATTGCATCCAATCGATCAACCCGGCCAATCTCTTTTAAAATCACATTTGTAAATCTATCTCATGATGCAAACAACATGGTACACTGTGAGCAATGACTACATGAATTCTAATTCATGAAACGTGTAAACATTCATCATAATTGCCCCTCAACATACTAGATGCATGCTTATTGAAACTAAATCATTGCATCTTACTGAAATCATGGGTAAAAACAATAAAAAAACACAATTCAAGTCAAATGTAACTCACGCTATACTCAAGTAAGCATATTCATTACTACACTTTAAGCTATACATGGCACCATCATTCACCCATAATCTAATCATATTATGCAAAGGTATACAAATCCATTATCATGCTGTGAACTTACTGGTATCCTAAGTAAAACATGAAGGGTCACTCAAAATGAATTTAGGATAGGAAATCATAACATACTAAATTGAATAACATGTAATCCACTTCACACTTGAACATCATCATAGCTCTCAACATAATATTCATGTCGTCATAGTAGCATTTCCAAGTATAAATTACTCATCATAATCATAATAAATAGTATTTAAGAAATAGAACATGAAAATGAGCAAAATTAGTAAATGGAAAACTGGTATTTTGGCTTTTGATCGGCCTAAAGGGCCATTCGATCGGCCTGTATAGTCTTTTGAATGCCAACATAGTGGTTCTGGTTCGTCTTGCTCCTTGTGAACTCAAAACCAAAACATTACAAAATAACCATGAACATTCAAATCTCACACCCAAACATAATAAAATGAAATCCAAGCTTAGTAAATGGTAAATCTAGTCATTTATCATTACAAACACAAAGAAATTGCAAGAAGGATTAAGCTTTACATAACCCACCATTAAAGCTCAACTTCATGCAAACCCACATAAAACTTGACCAAACTTCAAATCAAAAATCACAGATCTATTTTGTAAGGAAACCCTTATTTTTAGTGAGTTATTCAGCTTGAAATCAATGCCCCAACTCCTTCAAATTCTTACTTACCCACAATAGGGTTTTGTTATTCCTTGTATAAATCCACTTAATGTCTAAATCACTTGATAACTTGTAGATCCAGGGTTTATTTCTCCATATTCCAGCCTTTCCCAAATGGGAATGAGGCTGTGCCTTTTTATTTTTAATAAGTATTGGGATAGACCTAATAAGAGTCAGGCGTACAAATAGAATTTAACACTAAAAATGGGAAAATTGTTCATTTTAAGTCCAAAATGGATTCTAAAAATTTTGAAACCCTTAATTATTGTCATGAGATATTTTTATGGTCTTGTGGAACCCATCATCCCAATTTACCAACATGGGGCCCACGGCAAGTCCTACCCCCTAAATTTTGTAGAATAGTAAAAAATTCTAAAATATCACAAAAAATTTGAATTTACTTATCATACCATAAAAACCAACAAAGAGAAGAAAATTTGATTAAAACCATTGTTAATCACCTTAAATTAAAAATAAGTTAAAACCGACCAAATTTAACATTATACCACACAATAACAATGAAATCAATTAAATAAAATAGTTTAGAGTTTATGGATCTTACATCCATCCCTCCTTTAGAAATTTTGGTCCACAAAGTTTGCTAACAATCAGTAGTAAAAAGGTTGGGGTACTTCTCTCTTACTTCATATTCCCACTCCCAAGCGGCTTCTTCAACTTCATGATTCTGCCATAAAACCTTCACTAATTGAATCACCTAATGTCAGAGGAGAGTCTTCTCCTTTATATCCAAGATTTGAATTGGTGCTTCCACATTAGAAAGGTCCTCCCGCAACTCTAATGGCTCGAAGTCCAATATGTGAGATGGATATGGCTCATACTTCCGAATAAGTGACACGTAGAACACATAATGGATGTTCTCAAGCTAAGGAGGTAGAGCCACCCAATAAGCCATGGTGCCAATACGCTCCATGATCTCGAATAGACAAATGAATCTAGGAGACAATTTACCCCTTTGGCCAAATCATACCACTCCACGGGATGAAGATATTTTGAGAAATACATGATCACCTACATTAAACTTGAACTCTCGTCATCGTTTGTCAACATAGCTCTTTTGCTAACTCTACGCCGTTTGCAACCTCTTCCGCATAAGTCAGATATTTTCCACTAATTGTTGCACAAGATCAGGATAGGTAAGAAGATGTTCCCCAAAAGATTAACACGTAAACCCATAAAGTGCCTCAAATGGTACCATCTTAATGCTCGCCGGATAACTGCTATTACAAGAGAAGTCTACCAAAGGTAGATGCTACTCCCAACTACCTTTCCACTCAAGCATACACATCCAAAGCTTGTCCTTAAGTGTTTGGATGGTCCTTTTGGTTGCCCATTGGTCCAAGGATGGTAGGCCGAGCTAAGATGCAACAATGTACCCACGGCTCTCTGAAAACTCTGCAAAAATTGGGAGGTAAAGTGAGGATCATAGTCGGAAATAATAGACACCAGAATACCATGCAACCACATAACCTTCTTCACATGCAAGGAAGCTAGCACATCGAGAGAAGTAGTCATCCTCATCGCAAGAAAGTGCGTGGATTTGGTGAGTTGATCAATGATGACCCACACTGCATCATTACTGCTCGATGATCTAGGAAGTCCAGAAACAAAGTTTATAGCCACATGCTTCCACTTCCACTCTGGGATAGGAAGGGGTTGTAGTAAACCACCCAGACGATGATGTTATGCCTTAACTTGTTGACAAATAAGGTATTTGGATAGAAAAGAAGCAATGCCCCTCTTCATACCACTCAACCAAAAAGTCCTCTTCACGTCGTGATACATCTTGGTTCCCCTTGGGTGAATGGAGAACCTAGAATTGTGTGCCTTTGGCAATATATGCTCCTTAAGCTCCAATGAGTTTGGCACACACAATCGGCCTCTATAAGTTAAGCTCCCATCGGACCTCTCTTCGAAGTCCATCACCATCTTCTCCCTCAACTTAGGCTTAAAGGCATGTGTCTCTTCATCTCTCTTTTGAGCTTCAACAACATCATTAACCAAGCTAGAGTTTATGGAAAGGTTGGCAAACCAACTACATGCGTCCTCCATAGCAATTTCCTACTTAAGCTCAATGGCTTCTTCATACAAAAGTCATTCTTGAACACACACAAGCTATTGAAGTGGCTAATTTTCTACTCAAGGCATCTGCCACCACATTAGCCTTATTGGGATGATAAGATATAGTGAAGTAAGTCATAATCCTTAATGAATTCTAATCACCTTCTTTGCCTCATGTTCAGGTCCCTTTGGGTGAATAGATAGTTTAAGCTCTTGTGATCAGTGAACACTTCAAACTTCTCACGATAGAGATAATGCTGCCAAATTTTTAATGTAAATACTATAGTCGCTAACTCCAAGTCATGAGTGGGGTAGTTTCACTCATTCACTCTAAGTTGTCGAGATGCATAAGATACCACTCACCAATGCTGCATTAGTACACAACCCAAACCACGAAGTGAAGCATCATTATAGACCACATATCCCCACCACTACCGGAAGGCAAGGTCAAGACTGGAGATGAAGTCAGCCTCTTCTTCAAATCTTGGAAGCTTTCTTCACATGTTTAGTTCCACTCAAACTTCTCATGCTTCCTTGTCAGCTTCGTCATAGGGCTTCCAATGCTAGAAAACGCTCAATGAACCGACAGTAGTATTCTACGAGCCCTTAGAAATTGCAAACCTCAGATGCACTCTTCGGTCGCTCCTATGTCAACACAATTTTGACTTTCGAAGGATCAACTACCACACTATTTTTTTATATAACATGACCAAGGAAATGCACCTTCTCCAACAAAAATTCACACTTATCAAACTTTGCGAAGAGTTGATGCTCCCGTAAAGTTGGCAAAATTACTCTCAATGGCACCTCATGTTCTTCACTGGCGCAATAGATCAAGATATTGTCCACAAATATAATTACGAATCGATCCAAATATGCATGAAGATTCTATTTATTAGATCTATGAAAGACATTGGCACATTGGTTAGGCCGAAAAGCATACTAGGAACTCATAATGTCCATATCGGGTACGGAATGCAGTCTTTGACATGCCGTATGGACAGATATTTAGCTAATGATAACCCAATCTCAAATTGATCTTAGAGAAGACCTGTGCTTGCTACAACTGATCAAATATGTCATCAATATGGGGTAAGGGGTATTTGTTTTTATGGTTACCTAGTTCAACATCCGATCGTCAATGCATAACCGGAGGGAACCATCCTTCTTCCTTACGAAGAGAACCGGTGCACCCCAAGGAGATGCACTCAGTTGGCTATATCCCTCATCCATCAGGTCTTGCAGCTGAGACTTGAGCTCCTTGATTTTAGCTGGAGCCATACAATATGGTGCTTTAGAGATATGAGATGTGCCTGGAATAAGATTAATATTGAACTCTATCTCTCTCTCTAGTGGTAACCCCCGATAAGTAACTAGGAAATACATCCTTATAGTCAGCCACAACTCGCACTGACTCAAGAGAAGGTAACACCACATTCATCCCCAAGATGCTTGCAAGGAATTCCTCTCACCCCTTGTCAATCGACCTCTTAGCCTTAGATGGAGACGCCAAGATTTTCCCACAAGAACAGTTAATACCTTGGAAGATGAAAGGCACAACATCTGGCAAAGTGAACATCACCTTCTTTCCCCAACAATCCACATGTATATGACACTTAGACATCATGTCCATGCCTAAAATCACAACCAAATCAAATCATAGGCAAGATAATCAAATCAACATGCAACTCATGCCCATCAATCCACATAGAAACTATCTCAAGTTATTCCTTCGCCCAAAGGGAAGACAAAGGATTAGAGACACCCAATGGAATAAATATCAACTTATAATCAACATCAAGCTCATGAGCAAAATGCCAAGAGTTGAATGAGTGAGAAGAATCGGTATCGAATAACACCTTAGCATAGTGAAGGGCAATGAGGATTATACCTTCCACTACACCTGAGGAGTTGGCCACCTCATGCGGCAATATAGCATCCTCCTTCCCCTCATTAGCCAGCTTATTCCCTTTAGTATCAGGCTTCCTGGTCAGTGGTCTAGCCTGGGGTCTTGTCTGTGGTTCACCCAACAGCCTAGGACCATCATTAGGTGGCACCGGTGGACACCTTGGTGCACCACCATGAGTGTTATGAGGACATTCCCTCTTATAATGCCCTTACTGCCCGCAAAGGTTGCAAGTGACATTGGCCCTTTGGCCTTAGCCATTTGACTGCACCTAGGTAGTGTGGTTCCTAGCATGATGACCGTTATGATGCTTATGGCTCCGGCGTACATGGGAATCCTCCTATCTCTAATGGGTACCACACACACGTAGTAGTGCACCGCTTTATCTTTGTGCAAGAGAAATAAGTAAAAATGTAAAGGACATTAAATCTAAATCAGTCCTCAAGTCTCAACCCACAAACTTAAAATACCAAGCCAACAAATATGACACTAGTCTTAATATCTGAAACAAATCTAAAGCCACGAAGGAAATGGAGTATAGAACAAAGTCAACCCAAACATGAAGTTCTAGTAAAACATCAGAATAAATAAAAAAAGATAGTAAGGTCTCTCTATGCTCTTGCCTACATCGATCATCCTCCACATGCTCCTCATATAGAGGGACTTGATCGTTTGCATGTCGCACCATGCAGCCACAAAATAGAAAATATAGAAAACCGGGCTGAGCAAAAAATTCAGTAAGGTTTTAATTGCTGAAACGGTAAATCAAGAAGCAACAATGGCGTTCAACATAGTTTATCACATCAACATATCTTATAATATCTCATTTCTGATTACTTTCCCTTATCTTAACTATACTTATCCTTAAGTAACTATCCTACGTGAAAGTATCTCAACATACTATTCGTAGCATGAATAATCACATAATAACATAAACATTCATCCTACATGAAGAGTGTCTCTAACACACTATACATATTCATTCTCCTTCATAAACATTTATCTTACATGACAAGTGTCTCACACATACTATACATATCCATGCATGTTTATATACGACCATCTTGCACGAAATATGTCTCACACATATTAGCATATCATGCATATCCAGAACCATTCAACCAGCATAAGGAGTATCTATAACACACAATCACATCATACATATCTATAATCATTCAACTTGCATGCAACATGGTACATACATGAGCAATAACTATAAGAATTCTAATTAATGAAACGTACTCCCAATAGCCACACATGCATCTTTTATAGTCTTAAGTGTCAACATTCATCATAATTACCCCCACATGTGTGTGTCTATGGTAGTAGCATTCAATACTACACATATGGACATGCATTGTGAACCACCCATCAACATACTACACACATGCTTATTTAAACTAAATCATGGCTTCTTACTGAAATCATAGGTGAAAACAATCAAAAAACACAATTCAAGTCAAATGTAACCTCACACTAGACTTAAGTAAGCATATACATCACTACACTTTAAGTTAAACATGGCATCCTCATTCACCCATAGTCTAATCATAATATGTGAAGGCATACAAATCCATTATCATACTATGAACTTACTGGTATCCTAAGTAAAACATGAAGGATCACTCAACATAAATTTAGGATAGAAAATCATAACATGCTAAACCGAATAACATGTAATCCACTTCACACTTGAACATCATCATAGCTCTCAACATAATATTCATGTCGTCATAGTAGCATTTCCAAGTATAAATCACTCATCATAATCATAATAAAAATTATTTAAGAAATAGAACATGAAATTGAGCAAAATTACTAAAATGGCAAATTGGCATTTTGGTGTTCAATCGGCTTGTTTAGCCGTTCAAATGCCAAAACAGTGGTTTTGGTACGTCTTCCTCCTTGTCAACTCAAAACTAAAATTTTACAAAATAAACATGAACATTCAAATCTCACACCCAAACATCATAATAATGAAATCCAAGCTTAGTAAATGGTTAATATAATCATTTAACTACTAAAACACCATGAAATCGAAAGAAAGATTAAGTTTTACATAACCCACTATTAAAGCTCAACTTCATGCAAACCCACATAAAACTTAACCAAACTTCAAATCTGAAATCACAGATCTATTTTAGAAGGAAACCCTTACTTTCAGTGTGTTATTTGGCTTGAAATTGACCGTCCAACTCCTTCAAATTCTTACCCACAATAGGGTTTTGTTATTCCTTGCATAAATCCACTTAAAAATGTGTAACACTTGAAAACTAGTAGATCTAGGGTTTATTTAGTTCAAAAACGAAAATCCCTTTCTTGAAGGCTTGAAATAGGTTCAAAATTAGAAGCTTTAGAGGTAAGAATCAAGATTAATTCTTATAACAAGATATAATTTAGAAAGTTTAGGAGAAACCTATGGTAATTAATGAAAAATTAAGCTAATTTTTACCTTAATTGCCTTTCCTTCTTTGGAAATAGGGATTAGACCCTCCTAAGCTCCATATTCTAGCCCTTCCCAAATGGGAATGAGGCTATGCCTATCTATTTATAGTAAGTATTGGGGTGACCTAATAAGAGTGTGGGGTACAAATAGAATTTCACACTACATATGAGAAAATTGTTCATTTTAAGTCCAAAATGGAGTCTAAAAATTTTGAAACCCTTAATTACTATCATAATATGTTTTTTGGGTTTTGTGGGGCCCATGGCAGGTCTCGCCCCCTAAATTTTGGAAAAATTGTCAAAATTTTAAGAAAAATTTGAATTGACTTATCTTAAGATAAAAACCATCGAAGTAAAAAAAAATTGATTAAAACCATTGTTAACCAACTTAAATTAAAAAATAAGTCAAAACCGACCAAATTTAACATTAAACCACACAATAACAACAAAATAAATTAAATAAAATGGTTTAGAGTTTAGGGATCTTACATATAGTGTGCCAACTTTTTTCCCCTTAGCAATCACCATAGCTCCCCAAGTCATTTTCTAGCAGTCACTTAGAAAGTAAGTGCTTATGCCACTCATGGCTAGTTGGCCAACAAAGATAATATTCTTGGTCAGATGATGCACATATCTAACATCCGATAATAAGAAAAATGTACCATTTTTTGCTGCAATCTTACATAATTACTCTTACTAGCGATTTGACATGCCATATCATTGACAAAATGAACTCTTTTTTGATCACCAAATATATAGTTATAAAACAATTCATTTCTAAAAGTTGCACGAAAAGAAGCACCGCTATAAATAATCTTGGATTCACACTTTCACAAGAGAAGCAACAATATTAACTACATTGGCATTCTTTTTATTCTTATTACCTCCATCAAGTGTAGCATTTTTGCAGTAATGTTTAACATGACCAGTATGCTCATAGTTCCAATACTTTTCATCATCCGTCCTCCCCTTTGAATTGGAATGTCCGCTCAAGAACTTTCATTTACCTTCGTGGTGCCTTTGCCCCATGTTGTTACGTCTAAAACAAGACTATGAAGTAATCTAATTCGGATTTTTTTTACTTCTAATTGTTGAAGACAAGGTCGATCCACAGGAAAAGACTTGTGAAACAAAGAAAATGATTACGAAAAATAGATGAAAGAAAAATTAAGAGAGAAAGAGTAGAAGAATATTGAGGCAATAAAGAGTCAAGAAATTAATAAGAGAAAACACTAAGGCATTGAGGGTCATTATAACATCTAGTGATGTTCTTCGTGTGTTATGTTATCTCAGTTAGAATCAAATAAAGATTCTATCTAACTGGAAGATATGAACATTAAAAGCAAAAATAAAAATAGGATGGGATAGATGAAGGATAAAAATAATTGTTTGTCCAAGAGTTCTATGTATCAAAATCACAAAGGATCAAGAAGGAGAGCCTTTAATCATCTTATGTATCAAAATTACAAAGAAACAAAAAGAAAAATAATATTTAATGAACATCACTTCAAATAACCAATATTTACTTGAAACCGTAGATGAAACATGCATAGAACTCCATTAGATTGTTATAAATCACCTCTAGCCTTAATTGGAGGGCTTAGAAAGTCATTACAATAAAACTAAAAATACAAAATACAAAATACAAAAGAAGAGAAGAGAAGAAAAATAGGAGAAAAAAGCTCCAAAGAGGAGGGGATGATGCCTCTATGACATTCACCGCTCTATTTATAGGAGTAGAAGGGATTGCTTCAAAGGGGAAGGCCAAAACATATCCCTTATTTACATCCTCATTTATTACTTAATTAGTTACTTCTTTGGTAATATATAGATTATTAATCAATCAAATAAATGAATAATTTATTTAGCAAATAAGTATCTTTTAGTCTTCA
Source organism: Saururus chinensis (assembly GCA_035235625.1). Lineage (NCBI taxonomy): Eukaryota > Viridiplantae > Streptophyta > Magnoliopsida > Piperales > Saururaceae > Saururus > Saururus chinensis. The sequence continues at coordinate 28,583,424 of CP141144.1, forward strand.
TTTAGTTATCTAGTCAGCCTCATTGTCTTTCCTTAAGTATATCAATCACAACCAATAAAAAGATGCTCCATGTGTTGGCCTCAGGTTAATTAACTAGTTGTCCCTTTTCATGTTTGATGTGGCCCATATATCTTCAAAATTATGATTTTTTTCTTGAAATAGGGATTGAAGCCACAAAAGTCTTCTTTTTAATACCACTCAAATCATATCAATCCAAAATTTACATAGAATGATGTTACCAAAATACTAAGGCTATGTCAATCTGTCCAAATTAGTTTTTTCCTAAATTTTGTTTTCCTTATGTAAATATAAAATCTAATGGGTCCACAAGGTTTTGTTCGACTATTTAATGTATTCTTTGACCATTAAGAGCCCATTCTTGGCCTTTAAATAACTTTAGGTAGTTAGGCTTCACTTCCTCATCCACTTGGATGATATTGAAGCTCATTTTGACATGTAAACACAATGGAGGTCCAACTCACCTATGCAAGATATAAATGACACATATAAGCCATGAATTAACATAAAATAGGATTGCAATTCAAGATTTTAAAACATCTAATTGAACATTATTTTAATGCATCAAATACCCCCAAACCTACTTTATTCTACTCCTCAAGCAAAACTAAAATAAAAATAAGAGAAAACAAAACTTACTACTCCATTTCTACAGAAAATCTCATTTGCATTTAGCATATGCAACATGCCTTTAAACCCCTAGCTTACACTAGTGGACGAGTTATAGTCTCGTGAGGGCTTGCAGTGAATTTACCCACAAAACTCAAAACTAAAAAGATAAAAGAAAATTAAAATTAAAACCACAAAAAATTTACAAATCAACTCCTCCTAAACATGTGATTTCATTTAGTAAAATCAATAATGTATAATACAACTTGTCTTCTAAAATAATAATTCATTCTAACAACTTCATATCGGTGGCAAGTACTCATACATACATAATAGTTTTTTAAAAAATAAACATTGCTAAGTAATTAATACAATCTCAATCTCATGAATCGAACAACTCAATGTGTCTCATGTCCACTGAGCAATTTCAATTTAACACTAAAAAACTAAACATTGGCATCCATTCATATTCAAGATATCATAGAAGAAAATCATGCAAAACCTTCCCTGAAAAGTAAAGCACCCTAGATCACTTGACAACCCATTCAGGATAAAACTGCATAATGTCCTATTAGAATTTTAGGCTCATCTCACATGACATGTATAAGGCTTAGCCTTCTTAAGCTTTCTATAAGATCCATATAATAAGCGTTAGGCTTATGACTCCTAATCCAGTTGGCTCAGAGCACTAGGTGTTAAAGCACCCCCATGCTTAATAACTTAAACTAAATAGGCTTTAAGGTTATGGATATCAAAATTAGTCAACTCTACCATTTGACTCGAACACTGTATGCTTAGTGAGGCACACTGAATCCCTGTCTACTCAATATAGACTTCAATTTTTTAGTTCTTTACAATTTTTTCACTTTTATTTTTTTTACTAATTTTTTTCTCTTTCTTTCTTGAGCACAATATACAATAAACCTTAATTTTGTTGACAAAAAAAGTCCTATATTGTTCTACAAACCAAGAATAGTCAAGTGTTGTTACGTCCAAACCAGACTATGAGGAAGTCAAATTCAGATTTGTTTTACTTGCCAATTGTAGTAGACAATGTCGATCCACAGGGAAAGCCTTGTGCAACAAAGAAAATTATTACAAAGAAATAGAGGAAGGAAAAATTAAGAAAGAAAGAGTAGAAGGGTACTGAGGCAATAAAGAGTCAAGAAATCAAGATGAGAAAACACTAAGGCATTAAGGATCATTGTAACATCTAATGATGTTCTTTATGTATTATGTTATCTCAGTTAGAATCGAATGAAGATTCTATCTAACCGGAAGATATGAACATTAAAATTAAAATTAAAGATAGAAAATACTTTGGATAGATGAAGGATAAAAATAATTTTCTCTTAAAGATTTATATGTATCCAAATCACAAAAGATAAAAAAGGAGAGCCTTCAAGCATCTTATGTATCCAAATCACAAAGAAACAAGAAGGAGAATAATATTAAATAAATATCACTTCAAATAAACAATACTTACTTAAAACAATTGATGAAACATGAATAGAACTCCATTAGATTGTTACAAATCACCTCTAGCCTTAGCTTGAAAGCTTAGAAAGCCATTACAATAAAACTCAAAATAAAAATACAAAAGAAGAAAAGAAAAATAAGAGAAGAGAGCTCCAAAGAGGAAAATGATGCCTCTATCAAGTCCACTCTATTATTTATAGGAATAGAAGAGGTTACTTTAAAGGGGAAAGTAAAATGATATCTCTGGATTGCATCCTGATTGATTGTTTGATTAGTTGCTTCTTTGGTAATGATTAGATTCTGAATTTATTAATTAAATTAATAATTTATTTAGTAAATAAGTATATTTAAATATTCCTTTATTTATCCAATCAGCCTCATTGTCTTTCCTTATGTGTATCAATCATAATCAATGAAAAGATTCTCTATGTGCTAGTTTCGGGTTAGTTAATTAGTTGTCCCTTTGCATGCCAAATTCGACCTACACATCTTTAGAATTTTGAATTTCTTCCTAAAATAACAAATGTAGCCACAGAAGTCTTATTTCCATTGCCACTTGAATCGTAGCAATCCGAGTTATACATAGAGAGATATGGTTGTAAGACTAAGGGTGTGTCAATCTATCCGAATCAGCTTCTTTCCTAATTTAGTTCTCTTGATGCAAATTTTAAATCCAACGGGTCCACAAGGTTGTGTTCAACCATTCCATGCATGTTTAGACCATTAAGAGCCCATTCTTGACTTTTCAATATCTTTAGGTAATTGTGCTTTACTTCCTCTTCTAGTTGGATCCTTTTGAAGCCTGTTTAGACATGTAAACTCAATTAAGGTCCAGCTAACCTATTAAAAACATAAATAGCCTAAATAAGTAATGAATTAACACAAAATACGATTGCAATTTGAAATGTGAGAATATTTAATTAAACATTATTTGAGTGCATCAAATACCCCCAAAACTCTAATATGATAACATGAGTACTATTAGATCATGCCAAAGTTTTACTCTAATAAGAAAATAATTACCTAGATTCAATGATATCTACAAAGATGTAAGATCATAATCACGGGCTCGAATTCTCACTTAGACATATGTCTTTCTAAGTTTTCAAAATAGGAGCATAAGAAACCAATATGAAGTAATCAGAACTCAAAATCATTAACTCAAGTCATGTTCTAAACAGTATGATATTATTAAACATAGTCATGTGTCTAAAAGAAGCATCAATGTAAATAAGCAAGAACATAAAATAAAATAAATCTAAATATTTTTTTAAAATTTTTTAATTTTTAACTAAAACTAAAACACATATTCTAAAATAAAATAAAAATCTCTTTCTACACTCCCAAACCTAAACTAAACATTGTCCTCAATGTATAATAGAAAATAAATGCAATGCTTAAGATAAGAAAAGAGAAAAAGAAGAGATACTACCTAGGTTGATGTGCTCATATACATAGCTAGCACAAGAAAAATGGTCTATAAAGCACAATCATAATCACATAAGGGTAAATCAATAATGAATCTTATAAGCACACCCTAATAATGATTACAACAATCGACAAAGATAATAAGGTGAAAATTAACTAATGAAAATGCTATCTAATTAATTAAATAACAATCAAAACCTAAAGCTGGGTTGCTGTTGTTACATCTAAACCAATACTATGAAGAAGTCAAATTCATATTTATTTTACTTGCCAATTATAGTAGACAAGGTCGATCCACAGGGAAAGCCTTGTGCAACAAAGAAAATAGTTACGGAGAAATAGAGAAAGGAAAAATTAAGAAAGAAAGAGTAGAAGAGTATTGAGGCAATAAGAAGTTAAGAAATCAAGATGAGAAAACATTAAGGCATTAAGGATCATTATAACATCTAATGATGTTCTTCATGTATCATGTTATCTCAGTTAGAATCGAATGAAGATTCTATCTAACCGGAAGATATGAACATTAAAATTAAAACTAAAGATAGAAAATGCTTTGGATAGATGAAGGATAAAAACAATTGTCTCTTCAAGATTTCTATGTATCCAAATCACAAAAGATCAAGAAAGAGAACCTTCAAGTATCTTATGTATCCAAATCACAAAGAAACAAAAAAAAGAATAATATTAAATCAACATCACTTCAAATAAATAATACTTACTTGAAACCATTGATGAAACATGAATAAAACTCCATTAGATTGTTACAAATCACCTTTAGCCTTAGCTTGACAGCTTATAAAGCCATTACAATAAAACTGAAAACAAAAATACAAAATAAGAGAAGAAAATAGGAGAAGAGAGCTCCAAAGAGGAGGGGATGCTCCATCTATCACGTCCACCCCTCTATTTATAGGAAAAGAAGGGGTTGCTTCAAAGGGGAAAGTCAAATCATATCTCCAGATTTTATCCTGATTAATTGCCTGATTGGACCCATATACCTTTGGAATTTGGAATTTCTTCTTAAAATAACACTTGTAGCCATGGAAGTCTTCTTTCCATTGCCACCAGAATCGTATCAATCCGAATTATACATAAAAAGATATGATCGAAATACTAAGGTTGTGTCAATCTATCCGAATCAACTTTGTTCATAATTTAGTTCTATTCATACAAATCTCGAATCAAATGGGTGAACAAGGTTGTGTTTGACCATTCCATACATGTTTAGACCATTATGAGCCCATTCTTGACTTTTAAATAGCTTTGGGTAGTTGGGCTCAACTTCCTCTTCCAATTGTATCTTGTTGAAGCCTATTTAGACATGTAAACTCAATTAAGGTCCAACTAACTTATTCAAAACATAAATAGCCCAAATCAGCAATGAATTAACACAAAATAGGATTGTAAATAGAAATTTTAAAACATTTTATTAAACATTATTTCAATGCATCAGTTGCCCCCCAAAAGTACTAAGTTTACTGTCTTCTACTAGACACACCTCCATCTAAACTCATCCATGGTCCTTTAAAGCAATTATCTTCTCATTATCAATTCTACTTATCAAATCAGAATGAGTTAAACATATATTTAGTGGATCATTAGAATAAATAAAAGGGAAAGCATCCTCCACAAGACTATCAATCATATCAACCTCAAAAGTATCATCGAAGTCTGATGGTTGTCTACTTGCATCAAATACATTTAACTCATATGTCAAGTTCCCAAAAGAAAACTTCATCAATCTATTTCGACAATTTATTACAGCATTGGATGTAGCATAGAATGGATGACCCAAAATCATAGGGATTTGAGAAGATGCATTTGGAACTGGTTGTGCGTCTAAAATAATGAAGTCCACCGAAAAATAGAATTTGTCCACTTGAATAAGGACATTTTTCACTATTCCTCTTGGCCTTTTGATTAAGCGGTCAGCAAGTTGAAGTATTATGTTGGTGGGTTTCAAATCTGCCAGACCTAATTGGTCATAAACAAAAAAGGCCAATTACACAGGATGTGGTTGGACAGCTTGGATCCTTATATTTTAGTGGGGTATTGTGTTGCAAAATTGAGCTCACTTGTTCTATAAAAAATGTCATCTTTTGTACATTTATCTTATGTTTAATTGTACAAAGGTCCTTCAAAAAATTTACATATGATGGAACCTATTTCATGGGATCCAAGAAAGGAATATTAATTTTCACTTATTTGAAAATCTCTAGGATGTCGGAATGAGAAACCATTTTAGATGATGAAGAATTCAGCTTTTGAGGAAAAGGAGCAAGAATTGGAGAAATATTTTGAAAGTTTCCAGAGTTGTCAACTTTGTTAGAATTAAAAGATTCATCCTCAGGTTGAGCTACCTTCTTTGGAGTATCATTGTTTATGTTGTTTTCATTTCTCAAGGTGGTGACTAAGTTGACATTCTCTAGAGAATTAAAGATTGTATTTGCTGACCTTTTGGATTATGTTGAGGTTGAGAAGGAAAACTCCCTGTTTCTTGTGTGCTCAAGCTTGTGGTCAGCTGAGTCATTGAGGCCTTCAAATCATTTATGGCTTGAATTGTCTGGTTATTGATAATTGCTTGGCCTTGGATGAACATTTGTAAGGTGTCCTCAAGTGACTTCCTATGTGGGGGCACATGTGTTGAAGATGAGGAAGGTACCTGCATATTAGACTCATTTTTCCAACTAAAGTTTGAATATTTCTCTAGTTTTGATTGTATATTTTTGAATAGGGAGAAAATGGCCTCTTGTAAGTGTTTATAACATTTGCTTGATTGTGTAACACTTCTTAAAAGGCAAGGATTGTTGAACAATCGTGCGTCAAGTGTCCACTTGTTTCACAAATGCCACAAATACTTTGTAAATTTGGATCAATTTGTTTACATTGCATCGCTTCAATTTTTCTAGTTAGACTAGCAATTTTGGAGTTAATATCATCCTCCACCCTAAGAACGTACATCCCACCCTTGTTTGTTATATTCAATTTGGGCTTTTTGAATTTTCCTGGCTGACTAGAATCAACCCATGATTGGGCTTTTTCTGCCAACCAATCAAGGTAGTCCCAAGTTTCCTTGGGCTCTTTTTCTAATAATTTACCACTACACATCATTTCTACATGCTCATGCATTTGAGAACTCATTCCCTAATAAAAGATACTCACGGTTTGCCAAAGTTCATAACCATGATGCAGAAACATAAGTAAGAGATCTTTAAAATGTTCACAACATTTAAAAAATATTTTATTTTCTTTTTGAGAAAATTCAGAAATATTTCTTCATAAAGTATTGGTCCGGTGAGTAGGAAAAAACTTTTTTAAAAACTCAAGTTGTAATTCTTGCCAAGTCCAGATGGAACTTGGTTTTAAAGAATTTAACCAATTTTTGCTTTTTCGTTCAAGGTAAATGGAAAAAGTTTTAAGCTAATAACATTCATTGAAACATTTTGATTGTGTAATGTAGCATAAACCTCTTGAAATTCTTTCAAGTGCAAATATGGACTTTCCGAATCTAAATAGTGAAACTTGAGTAATAATTGAATTACACCTTACTTTAGGTTGAAAGTGCTCATATTTGGAGGAAATATCATATAAGAGGGGGTACTAGTCCTTGTGGGTAGCAAATAATTACGTAAAGTTTTAACTTAAATAGTTTTTGCTTTATTAGCCCCATTATTACTTCTTTGGTCCTCATTAATTCTTCGATCCTCCATTGTATAAAAAAAGAGAATTTTCAAAATATTCGTTCATTCTTCTCAATCATGTTGACTAAGCACGCACCCATGTGAACATGCAACAATTTTTTTTGTAATAAAAGAAAGTAAAAGTGTAGAAATTAAATAACAACATATAAAAATTTAGAGAGTTAGAAGTTAATAGGTAGAATTTAAATTACAAAATAAGGCCATAGGCACTATCGAGGTACACGTTTGATCCCAAAAGATTTTCAGTGGTCACGTGATTAGTGCCTTCAATCTTAAAAAAGAAAAACTACAGAATTTAAATATTGAAAGTAAATGACATAAATTAAATGATTGAATTTAAAAAGTTAGCATACAAAAATAAAAGTCAAAGAATTAGTACAGCTAGAGTGAGTTTTTTTCGTAACGGAATCTTGTCACATGTTGCAATCCTGGTAATGACACCAATTTTTTGTTACGTCTTAACAAAGATTTTGAAGTAATATAATTCAGATTTTTTTACTTGCCAATTGTATTAGACAAGGTCGATTCACAAGAAAAGCCTTGTCGAACAAATAAAAAGATTACAAAAAATAGAATAAAAAAATTAAGAGAGAAAAAGTAGAAGAGAATTGAGGAAATAAAGAGAAGAAATAAATAAGAGAAAATACTAAGGCATTGAGAGTTATTATAACATTTAATGATGTTTTTCATGTGTCATGTTATCTTAGTTAGAATTGAATGAAGATTCTATCTAATCGAACATATGAACATTAATAATAAAAATAAAGATAGGAAATATTTTAGATAGATGAAGGATAAAAATAATTGTTTCTTAAATAGTTCTATGTATCAAAATCATAAAAGATCAAGAAGGAGAGTCTTCAAGCATCTTATGTATCAAAATTATAAAAAAATATGAAGAAGAACAATATTAAATGAAGATCACTTCAAATAACTAATACTTACTTGAAACCATAGGTGAAACATTAATAGAACTCTATTAGATTGTTGCAAATCACCTCTAGCCTTTGTTAGAGAGCTTAGAAAGCTATTAAAATAAAACTAAAAATACAAAAATACAAAAGAAGAGAAGAAATATAGGAGAAGAAAGCTCCAAAGAGGAGGGCATGATGCCTTTACCATATCCACCCCTCTATTTATATAAGTAGAAGAGATTGCTTCAAAGAGGAAGGTCTAATCATATATCCCTTGATTGCATCCTGATTTATTTCTTAATTAGTTACTTCTTTGGCACTATATAGATTTTAAATAAATTAAATAATTAATAATTTATTTAAAAAATAAATATATTTTAGTCTTCCTTTAGTTATCCAGACAGCCTCATTGTCTTTCTTTATGTATATCAACAACAACCATTGAAAAGATGCTCAATGTGTTGGCCTCAGGTTGATTAACTAGTTGTCCCTTTACATGTTTGATTTGACCTATATATCTTTAGAATTATAAATTTATTCCTAAAATAATTATTGTAGCTATCAAAGTATAGTTTCTAATTCCACCTTTACATAGAAAGATATAACCGAAATACTAAGCTATGTTAATCCGTCCAAATAAGCTTCTTCCCGAATTTGGTTCTCTTGAAGAAAATATGAAATCAAACAGGTCCACAAGGTTGTGCTTGACCATCTAATTCATTATTAGACCATTAGGAGCCCATTCTTAACCATTAAATAGCTTTAGGTAGTTGGGCTTTATTTTCTCTTCCACGTGGATCATATCGAAGCCCATTTTGTATGTAAATATAACGGAGGCCCAACTCACCTATGAAAGATATAAATAACACATATATGTAATTAATTAACACAAAATAGGATTATAATTTAAGAATTTAAAGCATCTAATTGAACATTATTTCAGTGCATCTCCCCTTGCGGCCTCTGGCCACTAGAATTCGTCAACCAACAATAATCTACAAACATCATTGGATATAATTTTACCACTAGAATGAGAAGTATTAACATCAACTTTGAACGATTCCCAATTAGTAGGTAGAGATTTCAAGATTGCAATACATTGTATATCCGCATAAAATTTAACACCAACAACCTCTAATTGATTTAGCAAATCATGGAAGAAATTTATGTGTTGAAACACAATCATCATCAGCCATCTTCAAATCACATAAAGGAGTCACAAGATGGACCTTGTTTGTAAAAGAGTAGAAGAGGGATTCACATACATCGATTCAAGCAAATCAAAACATGCCTTTGTAGTCTTCACCTTCACGATGTTTGAAGCAATAGATGAAGAAATGAATAAGTGAACATCCCCCAATGCCTTCCAATCAAGTACCATCCTAGTGTTTGCATCCATATTGTTAGGTTTCTTGCCGAAAATTGGAAGATGTACTATTTTTGATAAAGGTAATCTTCAGTCTACATGCACAAAAACCCATAGTTTTGACCTATGAACTTATCACTCTTGAACTTCTTGTTGTCTACCATCATATGAACAAAGGAAGTAAAAGGACAAGTACTTATCTTGCTCAGCACTGGCTAGCGCTGGCAGCACCGGGCAAAGTAGCAACCTACGCTTGCAGCATGCTAGGTCGCTAGTGCTCTCACCACTGTTGGATAGCGATAGCGTTGACCCTAGTGGTGGCTAGTTCTTCCTCTTGGCTATCAGCGGCACTAGTTTGTGCCTGCAACTGCTATTGCTTTATGCTTTGACATCTCTAACTAGTCTGTGACAATCTTCTCTAATCTCATTGTCTTCTCCAAGCAAAAACATTTTTTGCACATATCTGTCACATTCGCATGATCCTGGATCTCTGATAACAAATGTTGTGATTATAATGCCCACTAGAACATTGAACCTTAAAATCTATGGAACGACAATGAATCTGTGAGAAATAGTGAAGCAGAGGAAATGAAAACATGAGAGAAAATACCAAATTTTACATGGTTTGTCAATGGGTGCCTACATCCACAGGATCACATTGCTTTTCCACTATTCAATAGAAGAACAATACAAGAGGAAGATTACAACTTTTGAAAGCTTCTGCCATGGCCAAGTTTAACCACCAAGGGATCAACGGAGCCATCTATACCCACAAGGGATGTATCGGCTCGCACCTCATTATTCCGGGAGTGAAATCACAGAGTAACTAATTTAGTTAAGGTGATTTCCTTATTTTGTTATGTGATTGATTGATTGCGATCGTTCTCCCTTGTTTTTAGCAACTTTAGAACCTAGGGCAATTTATCGGTCTGTCCCATTGATCGATTGCCCCACACGTTGGCATAAATTTCAGTACATCTACAACAGGTGTCAATCAATCGATCTAGCATGCCAATCGATTGCTTCAATGCTTGTATCATTTCTTGCATCTCGGTCAAAATTTGATTGTGGCCTCTACTAGTGCCGATCAATCAGTCTAGGTCCTCGATCGACTACTCCATTAGAAACAAAATTCCATAACTTCACAGCTAGAGTCTAGTAATGATAAGATTGAATTGAATATGTCTCCTAGTTTCTCGTCTAAAAGAAGAATATTAAATGAACTGAATAACATCACTAAAAATAAAGGTTAATATACCACACAATGGAGATCCTTAATTAATTAGTGAATTATATCACTATGATGTTTTGAATGAACAATGGAAATGCAAGAGGATGAGTGTAGTGTGACTTAGGGTGTTCAATCCCAAAATCCTTTCTTGTTGTTTATTCCATTAAGATTGTTGTATCGTATGCAACTCTAGGAATTATTGTGATTGTTGAATGTGACATCGGAATATTTGGTAGATTAAAGAGAAGTTTAGTTATAGAAGAGAAATATATAGTTTAATTAATGATTGTTTTGATCAAATTACAGATTTGATATATTTATGACAATTTTCTAAACATGGTTTATTAATTGTTATTTAAATCCTATACTTATGTGCAATTTCATTGTAATTCTAGTTGATTTCATTTTACCTTACTAGGCGCATGCCAATGTGCAGGTGGGTGACTTTCATGGCAGTTTAGTTTATGTTTTGCAATACTAGTGAAGGAATTGAAGAGAAGGGGGAGGGGGAGGGGGAGGGCACTTATTTTTTGCATCTCCTCACGCTTTGATTATTTTAATTTTTATTAGGACTTTTTCAATTTTGCTTGCCTTTGATGCCTCCTCCTTTGATCATGATTGTCTCCTCCTATGTGTATCGCTACATCCTCCCCTCCATCTAATCTCTCCTTCTACCTTTGCCCCCCAGCTACCTTCACCTTTGTCCATACCGCCTCTTCTGCTCGCTGCTGCTTGGTCCACAAGACACCACTGTCCAAATTGCAATGGGTAGATATTGTGAATGGTAGAAATTTTAATAATACACGGTGCCTAACTAGTGATGGTATATAGTGTGTAAATTATAATGATATAGGTGTCTAAATTGCGATGGATCTAAAATAAGATGGGTAAATATTATGATTTGTTGAAATTGCGATAGTATATGCAATCAAAATTGCGATGATAAATGGTGTTGAAATTGTGGTATGATATAAAATGTGATGTTTTATTTCAATAGTCAGGCAAAAGCAAAGGGTGATGGTCTCATATCATCACTAAAAAATTGTCCTCGAATATATGTTTTCGAGCTTGGCCTATTCTACCGCTTGCGTGCCCTTAGCAAATTGCTGTTCTGTGCAATATATATATGTCGGACGCTACTGGTTTCTCCAAGGCTCCTACCATAATTATATACCTGATTCTTACTAATCTGGTTCGATGCATTTATCTTGTAATGTTTTTGTACTTTTGCCAAATAATTGAGTCCTCTGGATGACTAAAAAAACAATCTGTCCATAAAAGCTTCTTGGCATTAGGTCTTTGATTCGATGAATTTATAAATGTTTTTTAAAGATAGTGCGTATAATACCTTAACATATGCCACAACTATTTATGCGGGATTGGAAAAAGGTAGTTTGGCGCAAGTCCTACTCGGATAAATTCTCCACTGTAGAAGCTGATTCCCAGCTTGCCCGGAAGAATTTCCTAAAAAGTAAATCTTCTAAGTGCCAGCTTTCCTACGTGACTAAAGGCTTTTCTGGCCACAAGCAAATTTTCCAAATGACAACTTTCCCACGTGACTAAGGTACTGGTGACCACTATTCTCTGGGTTTCTTTCCGGCATAGACAGTGATCTGAAAAGGAGCACTACCTACAACATAAAGATGATTCTGCTGACTGTCTTTCAATGGTGAACTTGACTAGAACCTTGGAAATTTGTCAATTTCATGTTGGGTTTTCTTACTTATTTTAGTTCAATTTGTTCGGATGCCTGGAAGAGAAATTGAATTTCGCTTATGACATAGAATCTGAAAGATTTGCTGCACGAACGTTGTGTTAGGTCTAGATCTTGATTCTGAAAGGTAAGTGGGTCTCCAAATTAAAGGCTAGCAATAGGCGGCACACAAATTAGGTCAGCTACTCAGTATCAATCCTACGACTCAGTGAGCTAGGCAGGTTAACTATGGCTTAGAAGAGAATATTTCATATTAGTAGGCTGCTGACGCTAACGAGGTTCGTCACTAAAAAGTAGAGAACGAATTAATTATTACAGATAAGATATATTAGATCCCTGTCCTTAGCACTAAAATCAAATTAAGGGTCAATCAGAATCTCCATGGCAGGAGTTTTCCTGAACAGAATTGAAAGTTTTGTCATAATAATTTGTAAAACAATTCTATAACCGTAATTGCGTATTAGTTGGGAAGGTATTACCACCGGGCTCGATTATGGACAGTCAGTCTTGCTAATGGCCGGGCCATACAAAATTCAATAAATAAATAAAGTTGTTTGATGATATAAATGTATAGAAATAGTCTTATATATATGTGAAAGGCCACACATGTTGACATGGAATGACGTTACTACCTGATGCACAGGAATATATGGATGGGAAGCACTTTGCTCGATGAATTCTGCTAATGCCGTGCCTAACCTTTCTTTCTTTTTTAAAATTATACAAGTATACTAACAAAATAGAGTGACAATGATGGAAAAAGAAGCTTTCTTCTTCCTTAACAATATTCTAGAGAAAATTACATAATAATGACAGCTTAAAGTGTTAAACTCTTATATGGGCCCTAGTGGCATAAATTGTAAATAAAAATATCTAATCTAGGATTAAATAAGAACAAACCAATCAAAATTAAAAAAATAGACTAACAAAAACCTAAATAAATAAAAACATGTGGAATTAAGTCTCCTACTAAAAGAAAAAGACACTGAAGAAGGAAATCGGGAACAAAATATTGAATCCAAAATGGGATATTGGTTTATCTTAGATATGTACGATTGATCGTAAGCGTCGATCAATAGTTCATGTTTATGGATGAATGATATCAAAGTCTGATCAATCGCTCAAAAAACTGGATTGATCATTCAAGTTTTTGGAACTGTTCGGTGAAGTTTTTTGGCAAACAATGTTACTTTACTAGAACTCAGATCAATTGTTTGAGGTATTAGACTTAGTGATGCATATTGGAAAATCAATAATCAATCGCTCTATGGGCTCGAACAATCTTCAAAGTACTGTTGTGAATTCCTTTCTTCAAGTATCATTTCTCCATATACTTGAAAATCATCCAAAATACATCACTATTGTAAGATCTTTAAATTTGTTTCTTTAATTGTGTGAATTGTGTGAACTATTTATTTTTTTGGGTTAATTTGATTTTGGGGTAATAGGTTAGTTTAATTATAAATTTCTTAAAATTTAATTTCATTTTAAAATATTAGTGTCAAGCTTGATTTACCCAAAATTTTACCTATTTAAAGGCATTTTTTTCTATTTTACCTTGGTTAATGGAGTGGGCCCACCGTGGGGCCCATGTCCATGTGGGACGGCATGTCATCTATTTTAGCCTCGAACCTTCAATTATATTGTCCACATGGGTTTAGACGTGATTAAATTTATTTTTGTGTCAAAAATACCCTTAATTGGCCACTAAGGGCATTTTTTTATTTTTCGCCCAACAATTCAATTCTTAGCCCAAAACTCTTACTATATAAAAGAAAACCCTAGCTATTTGCCAAATAGAGAAGGGCTAAGAATAAGATAGAGGCTAGCTCTACCCTATTTCCCAAAGAATAAACCCTTGTTATGGTAAGTTTTTACCCTTAATCACCCCCTAATCTTTATATCCTTTTGTTAATCACCTCTATCTTCATTTCTCCTATTTTGGTTCTTGGTTTTCCTTTATCAAAATTATATTCTAGTTTTAATCTTGAACCCTAATTAGGTTAATTTTTTTTGTAGCCTAAGGATGTCTTAGGTATATCTTTTTCTATGTTTATTTGAGTCTATTAGTTACTTTTATTTAGGTTTAACAAAAGCCTTTTTTAGTATGATTTCTTGAGGTTGAAACCCGTTCAAGGGATTCACAAGCTTTATAAAGATATGGGGTTTTACCTTAAGTAGTTTTCTTCATTGGAATGTCATGATTATAAGATAATTTTAGCTTTTGCTTCATCTTATGTTTAATGGTGATTTATTAAAAGTATACGTTTTATGGTTATTTTGGTATGATTGAGCATGAGACTAATTAGATCCATCATGTTCTAAGCTTAGATTTTGATTATATAATTTTTTAAGATGACTTTTAAATTTATATAGAATTTTAGAATATTTTCGGTTTGAAGTTCTAGAGGTTAAAGATGAACCAAAAAAGTGAACTACTATGACCATTTGAATGGGCTGTCTAGCTATTTGAAGGGCCAAGAGTTCGAATGGGTTGCAAGGCCGTTTGAATGGCTATTTATGTGGATTTTTTTATCATTTTTTATTCTTTCTTATAATTCTAATTATCTGAATGAGTTATGAATACTTATAATTGTTACTTTAATTGCATATGAACCTTACTTCGACTATGATATAGCTTACCCATAAAAATGACTAAACATGTCTAGATTTCACATGATGTTCTACTTATTTTAAATCTATATTCTCTTGATTTCTGCACATTTACTCCATGATTCTTGTTGGTTATAACCATGATGAATTATGGACACTTGCAAATGTCACATTGATTACAGAAGATTCATGTTCAACATTTTTTAGATTAAAGATGAACATTACCATTTATCTATATTATGACTTATGCTTAAATGATTTCATTTGTTATAAATGGACCATCTTTCTTACATAATAGAATTAATTAGAGTATGTTTACTTATCCTTACATTCCTTTAACATTTCCTTACACATGTATCATGTTGCATGCATCATAAGAATGATTGTAAGCGAAGATTATTCATGTTTGACCATGATTAATCGGTTGGATGCAATTGTTTTTGGATCATCCACTCATAGGTTTAACGAATCGGTTTTGCATATAAAAGGATGGGGTTTTACATCCAATTGATGGGTTTTACGTCCTTTTGAGGACGGGTTTCCTCTCCGGGTGAGAAAAGAGGATTTGCTATAATGAGTTAATTTATGTGATTCTGGACAGGAGATTCCAGGCTGGTTTGTCTATGTGTAGTGTCTTACAAGGGGGTATTTTCCTAGTTAGGGAACTTACCTAAACAGCTCTAGTTTTCTTTTTTATAAATTCAGACTTTCTCCTTAGGGATTGTCCTGCGTGAGCAGGGCTGCTTGTGCTTCGACTAGGATAAGCAGGGTTGTTTTCTAATTTGTGAGACATTCACTGGAAGGTTTATGCATGTGTATGGGTTATAATTGTAATAGACTGGGTTTTCAAGATCATAAACAAGTAGACAAGACGAAACTCTAGGTGTTATCACACATGGCCAAGAATCACATTAAAAATAAACCACCTAATGAAATGTGATTAAAAAAATCCTTTGGGCAACACAGTGCCTTATCACAAATCAGCAATAAAATAAAATCTATAGTCCTAATAACTTCAGAAGTCTACCTTGCTAGCACTATGTATTTCTTGCAAATGGAAACCTGATACTCTAAATCTGGAACTAAATCTTCATTGCAAAGATGCATGGATATTTCCACTAAGACTCAGTAAGATGCCACAAAAACCACTCGTAATCATGTCATGGAGATGGATATAGAAACTACATGAAACATATAGATAATGGGCTGCTTGACACCGGTTAAACAATAACACAAGTACACCACTCTGCATATGACACACTATATGTCAATTTGAAACATTAATCATGAGGTCCAACCTCTATTTAATAAAGGTCAAGATTAATTCATGTATAATTAGATGTTACTCAGGAAACAATTTGACTTACTTTTGCCAGAATGTGGACTCCCCCTCAAAGGAGTAATATACTTACATTAAAACCCAGTTAAAAGTGGACTCTACTGAGGAAATAATTTAACTTATTCTTGCCCGAATGCTGACTCCTACTCAAAGGAGTAAACTGTATGCCAAGAGTAAATCCTAAAACCTCTAGAGATCCACTTGGATCAGCCATGGGCCTAGAGATGTAAGTACCATCATAGTTATGGACACGCTGGCCAGCGACAAATGAGCCTTCCATGATGCTCAAAAACCTAGATCCGCACAAAATGCTCAAAGAGCTAGGGACCAAAGCCCTGAAAGTACAGATGCCACAAAGGCTTGAAGTGACGCCATGGCTATTGTGGTGAGCCTACTTAGACTCTAACTCAACCATATAAAACAATTTAGCCATATGATATAATTCAACTATACAATACTATTCTTACATTGGCTTATATGGATTAACAAGTATAGACCTAATAAACCTCACAGTTGTAGGATTATAGATTAGTCACAGCAAGGTATAGAATGATGGAAATGGATTAAAGGTTAATCACAGCATATAACAACATATCATTGTAGCAAGACTATGGATAAAACCCAAAGAAGAAGACCAATGAAAGCTGGGATTAATTTCAGCAAAAAATACATGAAACAGAGACATATAGAAGACATTGGCAAGTTCTAACAATTCAGACTGAAGCACATTAGATAGCATCAATCAACCCTAACAATTTAGGCTGAAACACCATATTTAACCAACCTTAACAATTTAGCAAAATGGATCTTAAGACTTTGGAAAGTGGGGAAAACTTGATTAACAACTAGCACACATTGTCTGGCATTCTCTATTGTCAGCAAAGGAGGTGGGAACATGCACATTTTATGGTAAAGGAGAAAGAAAACTTAGGGTAATGGCCGTGCTAACAAATCACAACAACTAGGTTTAGGGTTTTACACCATAAACATGATTAGGAGTTCAAAAAGTGCATCCTAGCTCTACCAGCCCACCTCCAAGACCTTGCTCCCTTCTCACCTATGAATTCTATGCTGGGTTCGAAGGTGTTTAAATCCCATCATCAAGCTGATGGCCGTGGTGTTTTTTTTTATGGGAGAAAGAGGAAAAGAAGTGGTCGGAAGTAGGTTTCTTGCATCCACCCCTTTGGACTCCTAGTTAACTACTCCCCTATATTATAGGGGACCAACCAAATCAGGTGTGGTTGGCTCTAGGACTAGTGCATCCACACCTAGAACCCTTGCTATTTCCTAGGGTCCACCCCTAGATTCCTTGCCACCACTCCCTATTTTTCTACAGTCTGCTTCCCCTATCCTTGCCACTACTCCCTATTTTCTAGGGTCCACCCCCTTGGAGTCCTATTCACTTCTCCCTATTTTCTAGGGGTCAAACTAATCACAACTTTCCACAACCAAATCCTATCTCAGCTAGGATTTCATCTCTCCCCATTTTATCTGTAGCAGACTAGCCCCCCTATTTTCCAAAGTGGCCCCCTCACCAAGGTCGGACTCCCCATGCCAAAGTGGCCCTTCACCACTAACAGCCTGCACCCCCTTACACCCCTATATGGTGTTAATAATAATAATATGATTCCAATCAACCTAGCAAATAGAAAAAACACATACAAGCAAAAAGAAATTACCTATGATTGGGGGTGTTACAATAATGCTCATTGACAAAGTTTGTGCAGCAACAATATTGCTTACGTTACACAGGTGCGTATGGCATGATTATATGTGAAAATGCAAGTTGGAATGTGGTTTTATACACTTGATTATGCAGGGTGAAAATTAATATTGGTACTTGTTTGTGTAGGATGTGAATGAACCATGAAATGAAATTGTTTGCATAATGTTTGCATATGTGTTATGAAATGTGAATGATCCTATGATGCATATTTGGCATGAATGTGTATAGAAAAATGTGTTTTATCTATTCATGTATATGGAATGTCATATATCTCATGATGCACAGGTGTAGAGAATGCATATGAGATGCATATTTAGATTGAGAATGCATGTGGTGTTTTCATGAGTTTATATTTCGTATCAACACCCTCACTCAGCTAAGCTCACCCCTCTTTGTTTTGTGGTTTTTGTTTTGGAGTTGTATGTTATGTCATGCATGTGCTCCAAATGGTCCATATGTCAACTCGAGGATGGACTTGCACTATGAGAGGGGACTAGATATTTGGGTTGTGTTAGGCTTGTTTACATAATATGATGATCTCCTATTGACTTTATTATATACATTGGTTAATTGGTGATGACTTTTGATTTGTTGTGGCCATAAGGGTTGAGATTATGTTCTTATCTAGATGATGTGGGTATTGTGTGGACTAAGATTGTTAGTTTATATTTTTATCTTCCTCTATTTACTTTTGCATAAACAAAACATGCATGAACTTCAATGAGAAACTTCACAGGATGGGTTAAGCCATTAGCAACTCTTTCCACTTCGTCGTTGTGCCACATCTTGCCTTCCCCTTGGACTGGGTTCAAGTCAGGGTGTAACATGTAAGTTTTTGGTATCAAAGCATGATTTTGTCCAAAAGCAAAGGAGGTTAAGGGATAATTGTTAATGACAATGGGGAGTGAGTTAATTAAAGATTTAGACAATGCTATCAATGTTGAATTTAATTAGTTGTTGTCTTGTTGATTGCCTATGTGATATGTTGCTTGATCATGGTGTTGCTTATGGTGTTAAACCTTGTGATTGAATGCCTAGTTGTTGTGTAGATGGCTGGACCGAATCACACAGATGTTATTCATAATCAACCTGCTAGAGACCCAAGGGTGAATGATGTGCTGATTTCCATTAAGGGTTTAACTCAAGTTATGAAAACCAAGTGGGCTAAGTAAGCCAGTGGCAATGGGCAGGAGCATCTAACTCTGGTGAGCTTTAAAAAGTTCAATCCTCCTAGTTTGTAGGGTAAGACGGATGTCTCAGAAGCCAATAATTGGAAGCCTCAGAAGCCTAGCATATTTTACCTTTGAGGGAGAGGCAGAAAGGTGGTGGCTTTCCAAGGAGCAATAGAGAGTCCAGGGCAATATGGATATCCCATGGAAGGAGTTCTTTTTGGTCTTCAATGACAAGTATTTTCCTCTTCATGTACTAGAAGAAGTACATCAATCTTTAGTAGGGTTCCATGACGGTGCTTACCTACGATACTAAGTTCATTGAGCTAGAGTGCTTTGCTCCTCATTTCTTTTGTGATGAGTATGAGCAGGTAAAGAAGTGTGAGGATGGGTTGAAGCCTTACATAAGAGGCCAAATGGTTCCCTTCAGGCATAGATTTTGGTGGAAATCCTTGAGACCACCATTGTTGTGGATGACTCAGAGGAGTTCCACAAAAGGAAGGGGCAGCCTAAGCAAGCTCGGCAAGAGGATGCTTAGGGATAACGTAATCAGAAGCCTCATGGTAATAACTTTGGGAGGAACAACAACAACGACGTGCAACCCGATCACCCCAACCACCATGCCAACATCTCTTCCTTCCTATCTAGACAAAAATGACATTACAAGAGTGAGTGTCCTAGGAACACTCAGGGTGATGTCCCTAGGTGTCAGCCGGTTCCACAAAATCAAGGCTCAAGGTAGCAAGGAGGTCAACAAGGAAGATAACAAGAAAGGCAACAAGGAAGGCAACAAGGTGTGCAACAAAAGTAGCCGGTCAACTAAGGGAAGTGATGTGGATCATGTTGCTGACAAGTACTTGGACAAGTTAGATGTAACAAAGCCATTGAAAGGCCATCTAAAGGACCATCATCCATATTTAAGAAGCCCAAGAATCCAGGAGAAGACCGAAGCACAGGATTATTTGAACCAAACTGCAATGATTTTTTTCCTAGCCTACAACCTTTCAAGTCCCAAGGCCTCATTAATTGGGGCAAGCTGTTGCACCCAAGGCACCCATTCATATGTAGTCCACTTAGGGACTTGTTTAAGACATTTAATGCTTTTAGGGACTAGTTTTAACTTTATTTAATGCTACCTCAAATGCTTTTATGAATTTTAGCCTCTATAAGGGTTTCTAAGTAAAGAAAATGGAGTTTTTGGCTTGTTCATCTTGAAATTGTGTGTTTGAAGTATTAGTAGCTCTTAGAACATATCTCCCATGGCTATCTCTCCTTGGAGACTTCATTTTAGATGCCCTCAAGCTTAGATACCTCAAGCTTAAGGAAGTTGTCATAATCCTTATGATCTTTCCTCAAAGCGAGTTCCGTTCAAAGTTCATTTTTGCTTTGTCACTCATCTTCTTTCTATGTGCTACACATCAAGAAGGTCTTTCCTAGTTCAGCTCATTCAATGGCAAATGCTTCAGTTGTAGTGGATTATATGCTTGAAATTGCCTCCCACTATGCTAGAGTATTGTTTGATACCAAATTTTCACATCCTTTCATTTCACCTCTTTTTGCTCGTGAACTTGGTGTTAAGGTTAAGATGTGATCGGTTCGTTCACGTGTGTCTACCCCTCGTCTTCTCATTGGGTGGAGGAGTATTTTGAAAAGGTTTCTATATTGGTTGAAGGGATGAATTATTTATTGATTTGACATTTTTGTGTATGATTGATTTTGATGTGATTTTGGGGATGGATATGATGTCAGTTAATCATGGAGATGTTGATTGTCGTGGGAAGAAGGTTGTGTTTGCTTTGCCAAATGAGCCTTTCATTTCTTAGTGTATGATATGGACTTATGGTAAGTTCATAGTATCTTCTTCTAAGACATGGAAGTGGAACAATAGTGGGTTTGCTGCTTTTCTTGCACGTATCTCAGTGAAGACTTCAACTCTATCTCCTATTAAGTATGTTCATGTGGTGTCAGAGTATGTGGGTGTCTTTCTAGATAACTTGTTAGGATTGCCTCCTGAGAGGGAGATTGAGTTCAATATTGATCTTCTTCCTTGCACAATTCTTATTTCTAAAGCTCAGCTAAATTGAAAGAGCTTGAGGATCAACGGCAAGACTTTTTGGACAAGTGATACATAAGGCCTAGTGCATCTCCTTAGGGTGCACCGGTTCTCTTTATTAGAAAGAAAAATAGTTCGCTTAGGCTTTGCATTGATTATCGAATGTTGAATCAGGTAACAATTAAGAACAAACATCCTTTTCCACATATTGATGATTTGTTTGCTTAGTTGATGCTGGCTCAAGTGTTCTCCAAGATTGACTTGAGGTTGGGCTACTATAACCTCCTTATTCGACCCGATGATGTGTCTAAGACAACTTTCCGGACATGTTATGTGCGTTATGAGTTCTTTATCATGCCTTTTGATCTCACAATTCACTAACATCTTTTACGGATTTGATGAGTAGAGTTTTAGGCCTTATTTAGATCACTTTTTCATTATTTTTGAGGATGACGTATTGATCTAATCAACTAGGAAAGAGGAGCATGAGAAGCACTTGTGGATTGTCTCGCAAACTTTGAGGGATCACAAAATCTATGTAAAGTTTGACAAGTGTGAATTTTGGTTGGAAGAAGTATAATTTTTAGGCAATGTTATTTCCAAAGATGGTGTAGTGGTAAATCCATCCAAGATGGAGATAGCCTTGAAGTGGGAGCAGCTTAAGAATGCTTTTGAAGTCTGAAGTTTCCTAGGTCTATTGAGGTACTATGGGAAGTTCATCGAAGACATTTTTTACATTGCTACTCCTATGACTATGTTCGAAAGGAAGAATGAGAAGTTTGAATGGAGTCAAACATGTGAAGAATGTTTCCAAGATTTGAAGAAGTGGCTACCTTCAGCATTGATCTTAGCATTACCTTTGGGGTGTGGAGGATTTGTGATCTATAGTGATGCTTCATTAAGAGGCTTTGGTTGCATGTTGATACAGTATGGGAAAGTGGTAGCTTACGCTTCTCTTCAGCTTAGAATGCATGAGTGAAACTATCCTATATATGACTTAGAGCTAGCGGGAGTGGTCTTTGCATAGAAGATTTGGCGGCACTACCTCTGTGGTGAGAAGTTTGAAGTGTTTATGGACCACAAGAGTTTGAAGTATATCTTCACTCAAAAAGACTTGAACATGAGGCAAAGAAGATGGTTCAAATTCTTTATGAATTATGATTTCACAATTTTCTATCATCCTCAAAAAGCTAATGTGGTGGCAGATGCCTTGAGTAGAAAATCAACCATTCGATAGCTTGTGTTTGTGTGCAAGAATGAATTTTGGATGAAGAGGTTATTGAGCTCAAATTGGAGTAAGCTTTGGAAGATACAAACATGTGGTTTTCTAATGTTTCCAAGAGCTTTGATTTGGCTGATGAGGTGGTGAAAGCACAAGAGGTAGATGAAGAAACTCAAGTCATGAAGGCTGAGTTCAAGGGAATGAGGTGATTGATTTTGAAGAAAGGGCCACGAAAGCTTGCTCTTTGAGGATGCTTGTGTGTGCCAAATTTCTTATAGTTAATGGAAACATTTTTTTGGTTGCACATCACTCTAGGTTCTCCATCTATCCAGAAGGAGCCAAGATATTTCATGATGTAAATCGAACTTTTTGGTAGAGTGGAATGAAGAGGAATATTGCTTCATTTGTATCCAAGTGTTTGATGTCTCAACAAGTAAAAGTAGAACATCATCATTCAGGAGGTATGATACAACCTCTACCTATTCCGGCTTGGAGGTGGGAGAATGTGGTGATGGACTTTGTTTTAGGGCTTCCTAGATTGCCTAGTGGTAATGATGCGTTGTGGGTTATCATTCATCAACTCACTAAGTTGGCACAGTTCATTGCTATGAGGATGAAAAATCTTTGGATGTGTTGGTGGCACTTTATGTGAAGGAGATTGCTCAGTTACATGGAGTTCCTATATCTATAGTTTTTAACCAAGATCCTTGATTTACATCTAGGTTTTGGTAGAGTTTTTCCAATGCATCGAGGATAGTGACTCACCTTAGCTCATTTTATCATCCTCAAACCAATAGGCAATCTAAGAGGACTATTCATACCTTAGAGGATATGCTTTGAGCATGCATCCTTGAGTGGAAGGGTAGTTGGGAGTAGCACTTACCGTTGGTGGAGTTTGCCTACAACAATAGTTACCAATCTAGTATCAATATGGCTTATTTTGATGCATTGTATGGACGTCCTTATCAATCTCCTCTTTGTTGGACAAAAGTTGGAGAGCATCTTCTAACTACACTCAAGATTGTGCAACAATCAATGGAGAAGATTCGACTTATTCGGGAGCGGTTGTAGAAAGCTCAAAATAGTCAAAAGAGTTATGCAAATAAGTGGTGGAGAGATCTAGAATTCCAAGTTGGTGATCATGTTTTTTTGAAGATCTCGCATTCTTGAGGAGTCATGCAATTTGGTAAGAGAGGGAAGTTTTCTCCTAAGTTCATTAGACCTTTTGATGTCCTTGAGCTGATTGAAGTAGTGGCATATCGAGTTGCTCTACCTCCGCAACTTGCAAGCATTCACGATGTGTTCCATGTTTCTCTTCTATGAAAGATGAGCCAAATACATCACATGTTCTTGATTTCAAGCCATTGGAGCTGAGGAGTAATCTTTCTTATGTCGAGACGCCAGTATAAATCTTAGACAAGAAGGAGAAGACTCTAAAAAACAAAGCAATTCAATTGGTGAAAATCCTTTGGCAGAACTACAATGTAGAGGAGGCAACATTAGAGCACGAGGAAGAGGTCAAGGAGTAGTATCCTAACCAATTTACTAACTCCCAATAGCGATTTGGAGGACTCCTATAACCATGTATGATCTCTAAATTTGTTTCTTTAATTGTGTGAATTATTGTTTGTTTGTCGGTTTAATTTTATTTTTGGGGTATTGGGTTAGTTTGATTACAAATTTCTTAAGGCTTAATCTCAATTTATATGTATTAGTGTCAAGCTTGATTTACCAAATTTTTTACCTATTTAAAGGTTTTTATTTCTATTTTACCTTGTTTAAGGGAGCAGGCCTTACCATGGGAGCCACGTCTGTGTTGGATGGGGTGCCATCTATTTTAGCCTCAAACCTTCTATTAATTTGTTTAAGTGAGTTTGGGTGTGATTAAATTTATTTTTAGGTCAAAATACCCTTAATTGGCCACTTCAGGCATTTCCTTTATTTTCTAGCCCAACAATTCAATTCCTAGCCCAAAGCCCGACCTATATAAAGAAAAACCCTAGTTATTTGCCAAATGGGGAAGGGCTGAGAATCGGAGAGAGGCTAGATCTACCCCCATTTCTCAAAGCAAAAACCCTTGTTACGGTAAGTGTTTATGTCACACCCGGAACCCCTATCCCTAAGCTGAACCTGATCCAAGGGGAAGGCGGCACGACGAAGTATCATTGGTTTATGAAAGACTTGACCCCTACTTGGATAGTTCACTACAAAGTTGCGCACATCCACTTTGTACAAGAAAGAAATGAGAAATTAAAGGACTCCTAAATAAAAAAATAGTCCACACATCAACCCAAATACTTAATCTAAAATAGCTCACACATAGCTCAAGTATAAAAGTATAAGCCCAAACTGGCTAATAAAAATCTTAAGCCGACAACAGCTAAAAGTGTAAACTATAATCAAGTAGATAGTTGTATAGAAGCAAAGTGCTACATAAGCAACCATACATGTCTAGATTTCCAAGTGTGATCCTCCTAAGAAACATTATCACCCATACACTCCACTAAATGTACATCTGGACAACCTGCATGGCACGACATGCAGCCCCAAAACAAAAACATAGCAAAGAGGGGTGAGCCACAAGCTTAACAAGGGTTTTTAAATATGAAAAGTAAATTTAAGATGACATCACAGGCACAAACAAAAAATACCTACATAAACTTGTGTTTTCATGTCATAATTTACCATCCATATGCATATACTCATGCCATATGCACGTTATGTCTCTAGCATATATCATAAACACATTCTAATATCACACATCATGACATATTCATGTCATGCGCATATCATGCTATAACCCATTAAATCTCATCATCAAATTCTCATGCCTCCTACGCATCATGGGCTTAATGCAACTCATATCAATCATAAATCATCATGTATACACATAATCTCATATCCTGCATGAATGACTTCTCAACATCAACATATCATGTTTATCTATTTCGTAATAAAAACATTCACCCTGCAATGCTAGTGTCTGAAACACACTATCCTGCACAAGATGCAATTTAAACCATACCCACATGTGTAATATAAGCTCCCTTATCCCTACATAAAAACTGTGTAATTGAGCATAATATCACATACAAATGGAACAACAATAGTTGGTGAATGTCTCATAAAACAAAGAGAATAGACCTGCTCATTAAGGCCGAAACCCTTGAGCAACCCAGTATAAAATAAAACTGCTCCTCAAGGCCAAAGCCCCAAAGAAACCCTATATAAAATGAACTTGCACCTCAAGGTTGAAGCCCCAGAGCAACCCTGCTCATCAAGACCAAATTCCCGAGCAGCCCTGCTTGTTAAGACAGAAATCCCGAGCAACTATATGTGGTAAGCCGGTGCACATGGACAAACCAGATGGATGCTCAGGGTGTAGATAACTCATCAAATAACTCATATAACAATCAGCTCATCACAACCCAGGGAGGTGCCAAGTCTCAAGCAATACTACTCATCAAGATTAAGTTTCAAGCACTACTACTCATCAAGACTGAATTTAAACCAAATCATGCCCTTTTGAACCCAAACCAATTCGATAAGCCTTTAATTGATTAATCCGGCAACCAATAGCACATGGTTAATCACGATTAATCTCATTCATAAATCATTTTCATGATCCACGTAACATGGTACATACGTGAGTATGAGTCCAAATATAAGAGTCATGCTCAAATCAGTCTACATGTGCACCAACCATGGTCTATTTGTGTCAAATAATTATCACAAATAACTACACAAGAGTGTACATAGATGGTAGTGTTCAAGTCTAAGTAAAGACATGTGAAACATGAACAACCCATAATGAAATTTATATATATGCATCCATGATTTTATCATAGTTCCTCCATACTGAAATCATGAAGCAAATATGGTGAAAACCTCGAAATACGAGTCCAAGACACATATAACATCATGCTAGACTTAGGCATGTAATAAGCATCACTATACTTAAGCTAAAGCATGGAAACATATTATACCAACAATTAACATAACATGTGCAAGCATATATGCACATCCTCATGGTTGAACCAAATGGAATCATCAAGCAAATCAGGAAGTAGTAATCAAACATTAATTTGTGGCAAGTAAAATGTCATGATAAAATGGACCAAACATATCCTAAATCATGCTTAAACTAAATCATAAATTCCAAATTCACCATCATATAATCCTAGCAAAATTTATAGGTAATAATGACTCATGCTAATCATAAGTAATTAGATTTATTGAAAGAGAACAAGAAATGACCAAAATATACAAGGGTGGCAAAAACTATTGTTTGGCCGTTTGAATGCCATACTGGGTTGTTCGAATGCCAGGTCATTTGATAGGCTAAATAGGCCGTTCGAATGGTAGCCCATTCAAACACCTATTGGGCCATTCAAATGCCCTTAACAATTCAAATCCGATTCATTTTCGACCTCAAGACCACAAAACCAAAAATACTAAAAAATGGTAAGAAAATACTAAAATCACTCCAGAACTTTGTGATATCGAAATACAAACCTGACATTATAGATCTACCCATTCTTAAGCTTAAATACAAGAAAATGAACATAAATAAAATGCATTCAATAATCCACCATTAAAGCACATAAATAAGCAAAACCAGTAGTTTGAGATGCCTCTTTCAGTGGCATGAAGTTTTCTCAATAATAAGAACCCATTAGTTGAACATGGTCTACTACAACACATTTAAATTAAGAAAACAAAATTACATGTGACACACCAGTAATATAATATTGAAGAAATCACAGCCTCGCTACAAGTTGATCAGAATTGTGCAAGTTAGGCAGTTGTGGCCATGGTCGTCACACCTACCACATTGAAATGAACATGTAGGGTGCCTTTGAGATTTAATACGCTTTTTCTTCGGTCGGCCCTGTGGCAAGAATGAGATGATCACCTTCAAGAGTGATAGCCCTCACTGATTTTTCATCATGGGGTATTGGAAAATTAGTTTCTCTATAAGTGCTCCAATAGCATGTAGTAGTCTAATAATCTCCCTTACAATACTTGGCTGCTATCCCCGATCATAGATATAGTAGTACGTGCATGCCTACATAGTAGCCCCAAGAGTTGGAACTTCCTGCATTTGCAAATGAGGTCATTAAGGTTGAGTATTGAACGTCCTTCGACCTCCACCACCTCTATCACATTCTCATTAGCATTTAAGATGGAAAGTGCACGAGATGTGTTGATTATATCATTTAAATTTTCATTTATTTATGGAATAAGGTATGTATCCCAATTGTCACAAACATACCTGGCCTCATGTAGCTTGGTCATTATTCTCATGCAAATCTCATCAAGCAAACCAACAATCGGCAACTCCCACTCTATCCTCACCCAACTATTGAAGTTTATTGCTATGTTGTTCAAAAGGTGGCCATGACATTGGTCAACGAATAGTGCATCACACTAGTGTTCTAGCTCATTTTTTAGTACCCAAATGTATGCCACTTCAGATGGTGGTTTGAGCTCGCTTAGTGTCTTCTCATACTTGTGCATATCGGAAGCACTTGCAACATGGTGGATCACCTTTTCCACTTTTGTTTGCCTCATTTGTGGCCCCAGATTTGTGGCCCTAGGTTCTCAAGCAACTATCCCAAATTTTGTGCTCCAAGTGATGAACGGAGTAGCCATTGAAAGCTTTTGGAAATACCATGCTTATACTACTATTTAACCCCTTGTCCTAGTCATAGACAAAAGTGATCCACCTCTCTTCCCTTACAATGTCCCATATTTACATAAAGACCCACTATCAATTAGCCTCTTTTTTTGTGTGTACAGCAGAGTACGTAAAAAGAAATATATGATCTCCCCCATCAATAGCACAAACAGCTAGAAGGGTTACCTTTGCTCGAGCATTACATATCTTTTCATGGGATTTGCCAATATTTAAATTCCTCTAAATCTTAAACAATATTCAATCTTCAAAAGTTCACATTGGCATCTAAGACCTATAATAGATCTAAGATATAAAGTAGATTCTTTACAAATGTTTGTGTCATGGGACTTGCCAATATGTAAATTCCTCCATAATCTCCCCCCTGGCATTTTAGTGACAAAACACTTTACATTCTGTTACCCAATTAGAATTCAGTCTAATCAATACATCTAAATATACAAGCAACTAATCAAAAAAACTCAAACATCTTGAAGACATTCTCCCACTTTGTGTGTATAATATCTTTCATGATAATATATTCAATGTAGCAATATAAACATTATCTTTTTATGAACTTTATCACATGGCTAAACACATGATACTTCTAAGTATATGTAAGAGTGTGTGCAAGATTCAATATATGTTCATTCTAACCTTCAATCAGTTTGCTAAGTCTTCCACCTTGAAATCTTTAAACACATTTGCTCCAATTTTCCTGGTCTTTCAATTCCAAATATGACTTAACTCAATACTAATAAAACTAGACTTCATAAAATTGAACTAAACAAACATTAATTGAACACATCTTTTTTTAATCAAATTAAGCTAACACTTTCCAAATGACTTATGTTCTAATAATCTCTCTCTTTGGCTATTTTGTGATAAAACTCTACAAAGTATATAAATGAAAAGGTTATAATTCTTTGACAATTTTGTGCATTAATTTTCAACTTCTACTAATTATGACTAAGACTTTTTGAATCTTTTCAATTGAAACATTAAAAGCCTTGTAATGTAATGTGTGATTAATTGGCACACTTTCAAAAAAATTGAATAGCACTATTCCATAAAGGGTAAGTAATGAGAACTTATCTTTTTCAATAATTTCTTCACCCTTTTGTCAGATATATTGAAAATAGAATAGGAAATATAAAAACCAAGTATTAAGTACATGAACTCTAGTAATAAGTAAAAATTAGATCATAAAAATATCAACAACATAATCCATGTCTAATAAAACCTTCAGTTTAAGATACATAACATGAAGCATTTAGTACATACATATATAAAATAAAAATAAAACACATAAAAAATAATATTCAATTATCAACTTCATTAGAATTCAAAGATGAAGGATCTCCAACAAATTTTCTAACCATATCATCAATATGATCCAATTTCTCATGGATATTACTTCTGAATTAAGAAAATTTTGTGCAGATAATGGAACAAACCATGGATCATCATGTGGAATAGTTGTACCCTAATCCGATTTGCAATGATGTGCTTTCCTCTACAACTCTCGTTCCTTCCCCTCCACATGAACATCATCATGTACTCTCATCCTTTGATTCTATATATGATTAAAGAATATATAGTGCACACGTCTTTCTTGGTTGGCTCAGCAATAGGTATTCAACTACCTAAGCACTTAAAAACTGTGACAAGATATGCAGGAAGACTAATATCGCTCATGTATGGACATGAACATATGTGCATAGATAACCAAAAACTACTAACTAAAGATCCAATGCATCTTACTTGGAGAACAACTAAAGTATTTGTGTCATCATATGGTGCACCAGCTTCTTTTGTGCTTGCATGCATTGTATGCATTGCAGCCACTGCCCACAACATTGTGCAACATGTGTGCATGCATTGTAGGGAAGGTCAACATCATTGCACAAAATGTGTGAACAATGTCACAAGAAATGCATGCAATGTTGCCGACCTTGATTGGCCAAGTTGGGGCACTTGGTTGGCCATGGTGTTGTTTGGTCTATCAACATGTCCCCTATCCCTAGATAGCATCAAAGAGTTGCGGAGCATTTTGGGGCCATATGGTGAACTTTAGTTTGGGCATTCCCAAACAACCACTTTGGCTACCACTCCAACAATATATAAGAAATCTCTCATGCTTTACAGGGATGGACTGGTTCAGCTTTGGTACAAGTGGGGTGGCATTAGATTGTTGGGACAAGTCAATCGGAATAGAAAGAAGTATCAAATCTTGACATCATGGTGTAAGCTTGTCATTGTGAACTACAAGGCATGGTTTATGTGTTGGCAACTTGGCAATGTCTTAAGTGTAGTGATGGCTTTGAAAGAGGAAATTGGACATCATTTGGTTTATCCTTTCCTTGTCGACGTGCAACACCAACTCAAATGGAGTAGTTGGGTATATTCTCTTATCCAAGTAACCTTTGTGAGTTTAATAGCATTCAATTCTATGGGGTCACCATGGCGCCTCTAACCCAAAACCTTAAATGTAGAGAACTACAAGTTCTGACCCTTCTAAGCAAGAAATTACTAGCTACTAATGCAAAATATCGACAAGAAAATACTTCACAAAAAGACAATCAAGATTTTTTTTACGTGGAAACCCAATCACAGAAAAACCACATGACCACTCTAGGTTGATTAATCATTGAACTATGAAGTTTAGGAACATACAAAACTAGTTGACTTGGCCACAAAGTTCGTTTCAGTGTTTTTCAAACTAGTCTTTGTCTTCTTTTTTACTAGTAAAATCTCTTTATCCTTGTGAAGCTTCAATCAAAGTCTATTACGATGTAACTCCAAAGTCTTGTGTGTCATGTGATTGTGACTCTCAAAACTTATTTTTGAATTCATAGATAAAATTAAATGAGACACTCACCTTTCAATAATTTTTTATTAATTTTTTCAAAAAAGGTAATAGAGGAAATTTTTATAGAACTCTCATTTATTTTTCACAAAAAATACTTCCTCCTCTATCAAATTTGTACTCTTTAGGTCCTTATATGTTGGTCTGAGTTAGTTTATGATCTTTTGGTTCTAATAGGAATGAAATTATTCTCCAAATGACATATTTCAAGTAACCATACTATGGCTTGATCAATTCTTCCATACGAGATTGATCATTCCCTCTTATATTTGGAAACCCTAGAAAACCGATCGATCATGACAATAGTGCGATTGATCATTTACTGTATTGGACCTTATGAAACTCACTTGAATCAAACTATTCTACTAAACTTTCAATTAGTCACTCTTTTAGAAAAATCTCAAAGCACATTCATGCTTGATGGATTGCTCTTCAAGGACAATCTATTACTTTTGAACATATATGCTATTTTTTTTCTTTTTGATACATTTTTTTCCCAACACTTACAAAAGATGTTTCTATGTAAATCCTATGTGTTTGTGGCTGTGTGTGCTTGATACTTAGTTTTTTGTCCTTAATCTTCAATCTCTTTAATTAAGTCTTCAATGTTAAATCTTTGGAGCACATCTACTTTAATTTTTTTAATCATTCATATCCAAATCTAACTCATTACATCACTAATCTATTTAGACTCTATAAGAATTAAGATACACTCATGATAGACATAGATTTGTTCCTTGATATATAGTCAATTACAACTCATATGCCACATATGTTCCAACAGACTGCTCCTTAGGTTATTTCATGAAAGATCTTTACAAAGTATAAAAATTTAAAAATTATAATTCGTGACATTAAGTGCATTGATTTGCACTCGTACAAAATATTACATTACTCAACTTGACATTCTAAGACATTCTAAGACTATTTGGAATTGATAACAAATAGCCTTGAACCTATACTTAATTGGCACACTTAAACCTAAATAGCTTACATAGCATTGTTTAATGAGTATTAATTTACAACATTTGCTTGATTTTCCATAATATCATCTTCCCTTTTTTCTCAGAAATAGTAAATAAAGTGATTGAATCTTTGCTGCCCACCATTTCATCTAGAGGTTTGATCATTGCACTCATCAAAATCCACCATGCAACACCTAATTTCACTGGTTCATTTGTGGATGTTTCAGTAGATCCACCAAACGATTTTCTAAAACTGATCCACATGGAAATGACACCTCCTAGTCCACCAGGTATGTATCAACATTGCATTTTTGTGGCACTCGAATTACCCAATGCTCTACTTTTCTTCCACTAGTGCAATTGGGAGTGCCTTCGTCGAACAGAGGAACTCGAGTTCTAGGCATACCTCCAATCTCTCTCCAATGTTGGCCCTGAAGCCTATGGTCGTAGCAGCACTTGGACTGACCCCAAAGGGCCGTCGCAGAGGATGCCATCAACATCCAGTAACTCTCCTACTGCTACAAGTTGGGTGCAGTTTTTGGACGCATCTTCGTAGCACAGTTGGCATGGTCGACCTGATTGGGAGCACCATGAGCTGGCCTTGCGGCTCTAGACCCTGCCCTATTGTTTGTGATAAGAAAATCCTGTCTTGCCTCCAGCCTACTAGCCAGACGCCCCAAACAAGGGCCCTTTCAGTTTGTCTAAATGCCATCAAAACCAATGGTTAATAGCTGGCTTTCACTCCACCTTTGACCAAGAAAGATTAGGATATACTAATCACAACCCAATCTTTCTTGTCCGTAAAATCCTAGTGTGGCAGTGATCATCAGGGGCGACACTAGGGCAACTCAAGGCATGAGGAAGAAGATGCATTCATTCCTCTACCCATAGATGAATCTTAAGGGGATACTTTCCCCCCAGCTACTGCTCCTCCTACTTCAACCTTTCCCAATGGAGCAGACACCTTGTTTCAATGTCAAAAACATGGGATGCGGCCATCGAGCATTCTGGGTTTGGAGACTTCTAACATGGCCCGCATGAGCTCCACCCACCACCTGAATTTTGTTGTCCTCCTCCATTGCCTATGCTTCCTCATCTGGTCAATACTTTGTGTAGCCAAATCCAGGCCACAAGCCAATGCTTTATCCATTCTAGCAATAGCTCCACCTCTGTCTTGTAGAGTGTCGTGCCAGCAGAAATCAACTATCTCTACACATGCATATGAAAGATGAATCACATAAGGAATAATCATGATCAAGAGGCTATAAAATAAAATGATTTGAATATAGGAGCAATACCCACTGACCTTTGGGCTGATCAGCCCCCATATACCTTGATCCTTCAAGCCGATGTCCATATGATCGTTTGAATATCAATTCAAATAGAGAGGAAGAGGATTAGCTTGATTATATATAGATCCCTAAAAAAGCCAATGCAATGGCTTGCAGAACTAGAATGATGGAGTGCCCAAGCCCTTCTTCTTGAATACACTGATGGATATAGATATTTGCATAACTCCCAAGAGGATCACCAATCACCGAAGGTTGACAAGGGAGGGAGGGAGAGGGGCGGCCAGCCCCTCTTTATCCTTTTCTTTGTACAATACGCCAAGGAGAGAGGGAGAGATTGGGAGCATGATGGGGAGATGGAGGAGAAGTGGGGGCTACTCACTTAGGGCTTCTCTCCTCTCTTTCTTTTCTTTTATACTCCCTCTCCTATTTGGGCTTAAGTCGATGGGCCTCCACTCTAAGTTCAACCAGATCAAACTAGAGGGTCTGACACTAGGGGAGTGGGCTCTGTTTCTCATAGTCCACGGAGGCCTGAGCCTTTACACACAGCCATGCCCCTGACTGGGTCAACCCCTCTCTTACTACAGGTCTGACCATTGGCACTAATTTAAGAGTTGGGCCTCACAAATTGAATATGTGTACCCTAGTCACATGCCTATTGTGCATATACGCTAGATATAGGTTCCAAGAGAATATTTGTCATCATGGTTCATGTGGGGTCGGAGAGACCGCTCCCACTATCCTTGGACCCTGTGGCTCATACCGGCTAACTTGAACCGCAAACAAGAGTGGACCATATGGGCCTGAGCCCGTACCATTGTCCAACATGTCTCATCCAACTCTAGGTGCTTTAACACCTGTGAAGGATCTCTAAGATACAGCCCCTTGCTTTACCAGCCATCTCTTGCCATCATCAAGACAGCCATGTCAAGATTGCCTCACTAGCCATGGCTTCCTATAGTTGATGGCCACCATGGCTGCCATGAATCTTACCTGAATCTCACTCCCAACCAAGGTAAGCTCCTTAGCAGGATTTTTGTGAGGCAATCTGCATTGGCTCCTTTCAGCAATGTGGATTTCAAAGTTCTTCTGTAACGGTGACTATGACTAGGATTCCCCACAATCATCATTTGGTCAACACCTGCATGTTAATTGAGCATCTTCTCCACCAAATCTCTTGGAGGCTTTTTTTTATCACAGAATTTTCCCAGATTTTTCTCCATCACCAACTCCTCCTTACCTCATACACATTTAGAAATCTATCTTGCATCACCATTGAAATGTTTGTGTCCCCTTTTTGATTTCGTAAAAAGTAATGTTGGAGAAGTTTTTGAAGTGAACATTTCTAAATGCATGGCTAGGAAGCTGGGCCCTACTCCATCATAGGGAAGGATTAATAGAACTAGTCAGTCGTGCCTCTACTTGTGTCAGGGGCCTTAGTTGGGTATGAAAGGGCCCAACTTTTGGCTTACACCTCTGCTCAATTCCAACCACATTTCCGAGTGGAAATGGCTCTCTTGGAATCCATCCAGTTACCCACCTAGTGCTGCTACATGGATCCATATACCCTACATCTGATAGGATCATCTATTTTGAGCATTTGAGCATCCTCCCTCTGCTACCAAGTCTTACCATCATTTGTTGTTGGGGACTCTACTTTCCACCTTACCATCCATATGGCCTCTACACCACTACTGCATGTGCTGCATGCTATTGTCAGCATTAATATGACCCTGTCACTACTACTATCTAATGGCCTTTGTGGGTTGTCTTTGGCCACCTTATTGTTCCACTAGTGACCAATGATTGTTAGGAACCTTCGTGTATAGTCCACTATTTTTCTCCACCTAGGAAGGCATTCATTCTCCATTGCTTTGCCTCCTCCATCATCTATAGTCATCCTTGCCGATAGTGGAGATGCCCTTCCCTCGGATTATTTATCCATGGTGTTACTCACCTTGAAAGGTTCACTTTCTTCTTAGCTACCATCCACTGACTCGACTTCCTAAATGTTTCAATTGGCTTCTTCATGTATAGTTTCAAGCACTAGACACACTGCCTTGCATCATTTTTCTTGTCTCATCCATAGTTCTAAACTGGCTATTTATAGCAGAGCTATGGTGGGCGCAATGCTTGAAGTTTTTGGGGCACCTTGAGGATGAGGTGATGCACATGAGAAGTGTGGTGGAATATTTTGTACCAAAAATGTTCTGCCTAAGGGGACATAGGCCGTGGGGTAACTTAGGCATTAGTTAGTTTCTTCTTAATTATTAGGGAGTCAATTTTTATTTTTGTTATTTGTTTTATTAGTGGGATTTTATGCTTTTTTTAGTAGCCCATTAGGATTCACTCTAAAAACATATGCATCGTATGTTAGGTTAATTTTCCTATTTTTTTGTCAAAATTATGTTAGAATCATTGAGTCTGTTGTTAGTCTTAAAATCTAATTAGATGTAGTTGTAGTCGAGCTAGATTTGGAATTTATGGACTTGAAAAATTGCATAAGCCATGTTCTTATGGCTCAAGATAGAATACTAAAGGATGTTGATGTTTTTTGAAGCTTATTCAATTCACATTCGCACACCAAAACCACTTGGAGAAGTTTCAAAAGTGATTTCAGATGTTTTAGGGCAAAAAGGGTAAAACTGTAATTAAATAGTACCATCGACCGATTGCGGAAACATATGAAGCATGAAGCAATTGATCGGCACATGAATCAGCCATTTCTAAAACAAAGCTGAGATTTATCAATCTATTGCTTCATAGACCGATTAATCACTCAAGGTATAGTGTGTTAAGAAAATAGTGAATGATTGATTATTGTCTAAAGCGATTAATTGCTAAAAGTTTTAGCTGCATAAATAAGTCATTCCGAACTGGATTCATTTCCTTGTTGAAGTCAAAGATCAAAATCATTTTGGAAACCTATATAAAGGATAAGAATGGACAAATTTGGTAAAAGGAAAATTTAGAAATATTTGGAGAAGGGAGAGACTTTTGCATATTGTTATCCTTATAGATCTTGAAGAGAATATGATAGGTGAAGTCATAAAGCTATTCCTTAAAAATTCATATAAAGCTTGAAGAGAAGATTAATGGTGAATTGATGAAGCTATTCCACTACTTAAAGAAGAGATTTTACATAGAAGTTTCAAAGAGAAGTTGCAAAATGCCTTTAATGAGAGGCTGAAGATTCCAAAAGGCTAAAGTCAATACAACTAGATGAGTTTGTTGAAGGCTAAAGAAGACAAAGATTAAACAAGGAGGAAGAAATATTTCAAGTGCTTGAAGGAGAAGGTTGAAGGTGTAAGGACATATGTGTGATATGTTAGGTTAATTGGTTATTTTTTTTATCAAAATTATGTGAGAAACCTTGAGTATGTAGTTAGTTTTAAAATCTAATTAAATGTTGTTGTGGCCGAGTTAGGTTTGAAGTTTAAAGACTTGAAAAATAGTAGCCATATTCTTATGGCTGAGGACAAAAGACTAATGCACTTTGAAGGTTTATAAAGCTTATTCTGATCACATTGACACACCAAAATCATTTGGAGAAGTTTTAGAAGTGACTTTAGGCATTTTAGAAGGTTTTAGGGTAAAAAGGGTAAAACTATAATTTAAACAGTCTAATGATTGATCGTAGGATAGAAAGGAGAACATAACTATTGATCGGCACTTGATTCAGCCTTGTGTAAAACAAAGCTAAGAGATATCAATAGATCACTTTGTATATTGATCGATCGCTTGTAGTATTGTGTGTTTAAAAAATAGTGAACGATCAATCATTATCTGAAACGATCAATAACTAATAGTTCTAGTTTCCTTAAACAAGTCATTCTAAATTTAATTTATTTCCTTGTTGAAGCCAATAACATAAATTATTTTTTAGAGCTATATAAAAGATAAGAAGTGATGTATTTTGATATAGAAAATTCTAAAGAAAATTGGAGAAGAAGGGTTTCCATCTTTGCATATTGTTTTCCTTGAAGAATTCGCATAAAGCTTGAGTTGAAGGTCAAAGCTGAGATTTCACATAAAAGTTTCAAAGTGAAGTAGCAAACAATCTTTAATAGGAGATTGAAGCTTCTAAAAGGCCACTGTCAATACAATAAGAGGAGCTTATTGAAGGCTAAAAGAAAACAAAGTCAAAGGAAAGTGGAAGAAAAGTTTCAAGTGCTTAAGGAACAAGACTTGCAATGATAGGAAGTTGTGGAGATCTAAACAAAAGTAGGTTGTTTTAAAGTAAAAAACAAAGGTTAGCAGTTTGTTTGTGTCGATATAATTATCTTGCTTGCTAGTAGTTCATTAATTTGGTTCCTTTGGAACTACCTTAGTTTTATAGGTGAGTTTGGGTTTTCCATATTAAATTGCTATGTGTTCATGTGTAATTTGAATGCTTGTGGTTTGATACATTCATATATCATGAGTGCGCATAGAGAGTAATTTTACTTGTTTCACTTTAAATGAAATTTTTTGCAAAGAGGCCATAAGTTTATATCTTTGTTAGATAATCAGAGTACGGGGAATGTGATAATCCGCTAGGTTAGTAGATGGATATTAAACTCCCAAGTAGGAGCTAAGGTTTAATTATTAAAAAATTCATTTTGCTACATGATATCAATTTGCTTTGCCTTGTTAGTGCTATATTATATTGCTTATTCTTATTCATTTTCTTTTGCTAGATAACTTATGCTAGGGTTTGAATTCTAAATTTTACTTAGTTTACTTATTTTTCTATTAGAATTACTTGTTTAAAATTACGGATTTGTGTTCCCTAGATTGTTAGTTGCTTCTCTGAAAGAGTGTTGTTTGGGTTGTTTTTGGGGGATTAAGATCAATAGATGGTTCAAATAACTCAATGAATGAACCTAAAAGTTTGGAAATCTAGTGAAAAATAAGATGAGAGAATTTATTTGAGCACTTGATGGGACTGCTTGAAAAGCGATGATTAAAGGTTGGACTCCTCCAATCAGCCAAAGAAAAGGAGGAGAATTCAATACTAAATGATGAAAGAGAATGGGATTAGAATAAGAGTAAGCTTGTAAAGTAAAACATTAAAGCACTTTGTACATTATTCAATGCCATAGGAAAATCATGACATAGGTTAATATCTAATTGTATACATGCCAAGGTTGCATGAGAAAATATTGCTAAATATAATGAGGGAACTGAGGCTGCAAAAGTATCTAGATTACATATGCTAACCTTAGAGTTTGAGAACATGATAATGAGTGAAGATGCAACAATTTTTTAATACTATGCTATGATTTTAAAAGTAGTAAACACGTGTGATCAACTTGGGAAGCGTATACCTGATTACCTTGTTGTGAGAAAGTTGTTAAGGTCTTTGTCCTCTAAATTCAAAAATAAGGTGGTAGCCATTAATGAATCTATAAATAGAGACATTTTAGATGTGGAGGAGTTTATTGAGAACCTTAGAACTTTCAACATGCAAGCAATCATAAGAAATAAAAAAAGTTTTTGAAAAGTCAAAAAGGAAAACATAATACCCTAAAAGAATCTAAAAGAACTTCCAAGAAGAATAAAGTGTTTAACACCTTAGAAGGATTTGAAGAGTATGGAGATGATGAAGAGATAATGCTTTTATTGGCTAAAAACTCAAAACTTTAGATTTGGTAATACGGGACAAAATTCATGGAAGAGACAAAGGTAAAAGAGAGATGAGAGGCAAGCTAGTCAAGGCAAGAAGAATTTGAAATACTTTGATTGTGGTTAAGTCACTTTGTTGCTGATTGCTCTAGCATTAATTATAATAATTATTCTAATGATAAGGCTAAGAAATTAAAGGGGTTTGATTATAAGAATAAAGGTATGGTGCTTCAAGCAACTTACTCTAATGAGAGTTCATCATAAGAAGATCAACTTTATAACTATATAACCTTCCATGCAAGTGTGAAGGAAGATAATTTAGAAGAAGAGTCTCATGAGTTAAGTTCTTAAGAGTATGAGGTTGATTCTAATGAATTTAAGGAAATCCTGCACTAATTTTGAGTCTTAACTAAGAAAAGCAAAAACCTTGAAAGAGAGTTGAAGAAGAAAGATGATGAATTAGCTTTAGTCTTCTCAAGAGGCAAATAAGTTAATGGAGTTAAGTATAAAACTTGAGAGAGAAGTGCATGACCTTAAGAAAGACCTAGAAAGGCAAAAAGAGAAGTCTAGTGCTCTCATTTAAAAACTTATGTCCTCTAAAGACAAATTAAATGGATTCAAGAATTAGAAGAAGAAGTTGAAAATAATGCTTAGCATTGGTCAAGCCAACAAAATGGGCTCAGGTTTTAGGAATTTCTTGACTACCCCCATAGGAAAAGCTACATTCTTTGTGAATGCAAAAGAGAGTGATAAAAACATTAAGATAGTGCCAACCCACCTTGGTTAAGAGTGAAAGGATGAAGGATACATTCAATATTGTGTGTGTGATACTGGCCATATTGAGAACTATATTAGATGAGAATGTCCTAAGAATTACCCATTCAAACATAGGTCAAAGAAGCATGATAAGAAGTACACTACACATACCACTCCTAAGTTTCCCCACCAAGTGCATGAAAAAAATAAAGATAGTGTGGGTGAAGAAGATTGATCTTCAAGCTTTGAAGAATCAATTAGAAAGAGCAAGGAAGTCTACCTTCGCTTGCCTTGGAATTGGTTGGCTAGGCAAGGTGAAGGAACCTCAAATCTCTAAGTAGAGAGATTCTCAGTATCGTTTAAATCTTTCAATCTTTTGGACTTCCATGTTTTTTTTGTTTTATCACATTGTACTTTATTTTTCTATGCCTTAAATTCATACATTTTGAATTTAAAAAGAATAGAATATGATAAAAAAAATTTAGTGCAGCCTTTGCATGAGTTTGTAATTGGCTTTCTTTTTGTTTTTTTTAGTTCACCTCTTAATACATATTAAAATTAATTTTCTTTTAAGCTAAAAAGCAACACGATTAGTTGTCAAACATACATTTGTGAGAACATGTGAGTCATATTCGTAGTTTGTTGGCTGATTTCTTTGTCAAAATTATATCAAGAAACCATGTGTATGTGATGTCTTCAAATCTGATTTAAGGTTGTTGTAGTCAACTAAAATTTGGAATATAAAACTTTAAAAAAAAGATGAGAAATTTTCTTATCAATCAATGTAGAAGTTTGAAGAATGTGAAGGGTTTTGAAGCTTCTTCAAATCACATTGGCATATAAAAATCACTTTGTAAAGTTTTAGTAATGATTTAAGATGTTTTCGAAGGATTTAGAGTAAAAAGGGCAAAAAGATAAAAGCCAAATGAAAGATTGATCGCCGCAAACAATGAAAGGAAGAATGATTGATCACCTATTAATTCAACCCAGTTAAAAACAAAGCAGAGAGTTATCGATCAATCGCTCTCGAAATCGATCAATCATTTGAAGTATCACACACATTAAAAATAATGATTAATCAATCGCTATTTAGAACAATCGATTATTTCAAGTACAATTTACCCGAATTATGACCTTCCAATTTCAATTTCATTCCTTATTTAAGTTCAAGTTCTAAACTGACTTAATGACTATGCAAAGGTTATAAAATAATGAAATTTTAGAGAGCAAAACCGAGGGGAGAAAAGAGAAAGAAGGCTTATACCTCTGCATGTTGTTTTCTATAGAAAAATTTACTTGAGCTTTGAATTGAAGATCTATGGTGAATTTATTACAATCCACAACGAAAGGAGATTATACATGAGAGTTTAATATCCATCTAATTGACCTAGGTTGCTCACTATATTGCTCTTAAAACTAGTACTTCGATAAGAAAGAATTAAGAGTGCTAGCCTCTATGTTACGATTTTTTTTACTAAGCAGAACTGATGAAAACCTAATGGTCACTCAAATTTCACTCTTGAAATATCAATTAGTCTGCACATGAGCACAACAATTTATATGAAAAGCCTGGCCTAGGGTCAAAACCAATATTTTTACATGGATACAAGTAAACCACCAACCTTGTTTAGACTCTAACACAAGCTCCTCTTGTTTAGATTATTGTTGCTAGCTTTTAAGTCTTCTCCAAGCACTTGAAAATTTCTCTTCCTTGCCTTGTCTATGTCTCTTTCTAGTCTTCAACAAGCACCTCTTATTATCTTGACTTTGGCCTTATAAAAATCTTCAACTTCCATTGAAGACTTGCTTCAACTCCTCTTTCGATACTTAGTGTATAATCTCATTTAGTTGTAGATTGTCTTCTTCAATTCACCATAGATCTTTAATAAAATATTCAAGTAAATTCTCCTTTAGAAAATAATAATCAAAGGTGTAAACCCTCTGTCTATTTTCTACTCTACCTTTTCCTCTATGAAATATTAGGATTTCATAACCCTTATATGGCTCATTAAGTCATCTTACGATTTGTACTTGAATAAGTAATGAAATGATTAATTTGGGTAAACAGTCCTTGAAATGATCAATTGTTCTAAACAACGATTAATCGGTCGCTATTTTTAATGTGCATGATATTTTAAGTGATCGATCGATGACAAGAGTGATCGACTGCTCATTCTACTAAATTTTTTCTTTTTTTCCTTTTTACCATAAATCCTTTTGAATCCTCTTAAATCACTTTTAAAACTTTTCTAAGTGATTTTTGTATGCAAATGTGATCTAAACAAGCTTCAAAACCCTTCACATTCTTCTGTCGTCCAACTTGATTGGTAAAAACACACCTGCTCGTATTTTTTGTTTCTGCCAATTTGAAATCTGACTCCACCACAAGAACCTCAAATCATATTTTAAGACTCATTACATATACATAGTTTCTTGACATACGAAGCAATCAACTAATAAACTAGACATTTGACTTATATTCTACAATCTCCTCCTTTGGCCATTTTTCGTCAATACCCTAAATTTGGAAATCAAAATAAAATTATAACTCTTGACATATTACATTGACTTTAAAATTGTTCAAAGTAACTTGACACTACAAAATCTAAACATAAACTTATTAATTTGGAATTAAGCTTGAAAATCTTTGTATAAACTTGTACTTATCGTACACATTTAAATTCAAATTGATTTGCATAGCACTATCCAATCAATTGTAAAGATAAGTACTTCAATTTTCATTAATCATTTTATATTTCCCCTTTTTGACATAAATTGACAAAAAGTTAAAATAAAAACTAATAGAATATCCAATGAAAGCTTCATCAAGTTATAACCATCACATAAAGACAAGTAAGTAATTAAAACAATTAACCAACACATGTCCAATACATATCCCATAATAAAATCAGTTTGAACAATACATCTCACCATCACAATGAAACATAACAAAACTAAAAAAATGTTAACGAGGTGGAATACACAAAATGTAATAAGAAAATAAAAAACACATCAATCAATAACTACATCATCATCTCCTCTTTGCTCCGCCTCACTGTCTACTTGTGGAAAGTGAGATCTAATAAGGTGAAAAAGGGCAATAATCCACTGAAAAATAGTATCTTGAAATAATCTAAACTTTCCAATGGTCACCAATCGATCATCCTTTGTAGGTGGTTCCTTTGTTGCATCTTGTGCTCCCTGGGGCTCATGATCATCACCCTAATGGTGAAATAGGATCCGTCGAACCACTTCAAGGTCAATAGGTCACATCCCAGCCATAGTAGGCTTTGTTGTGGGCACTCTCATATGAACCACTGTGAAAATTTGGCATAAGATTTATGGATATGGCAACATCTTATGAGTGTGGCCATGCAAAAAATCCATAATCCTCCCTAAGATGATAGAAGGTAAATCAAACTCCAAATGAGTATGTGGTATGATGTGTAGCGATTGGGCCATCATTCATTTTACTCTTCCTTCCTAGCACTCCAAACATCGTACTATGCAATCACATGAAGTAGTCTAAAGTCTTGTGTCATCAAACATGCAAGCAATGGGACCTCTCACAACCTGCATGTAAATTGGTAGACAACTCACTGCCTAGTGGAAAGACATATCCAACAAAGGGAAATGTGAGCTCTCTCCTCTCACACCTAATAAGGACGGTAATAATGTCAGGTGTCACTATCATATGAACTCCTCCCGCAATGCCTACAAGCTCACCATCATCCTCCTAGAGAAGTGATGCATACCATTGTCTAACAAGCCTAGCATAAAATGACTGTCCTCAAGTGGAAATGGTGGAAAAATCATCCATATAGTATGGTCCAGCCTCTATCTATCTAACTGTAGTGTCTAATGGAATGTGAACTAAACTTCTCTCACACCTAATTAGTCTAATACTATTTGAACCACTGCTAGATGATGAAGGGTCTCATGTGCCTAGTTTGATTGTCTTCTACTTCTTCGCTCTCCCCAACTACATTAATTGATACATAAAGGAACCAGAAGCT
Source organism: Saururus chinensis (assembly GCA_035235625.1). Lineage (NCBI taxonomy): Eukaryota > Viridiplantae > Streptophyta > Magnoliopsida > Piperales > Saururaceae > Saururus > Saururus chinensis. The sequence goes on from CP141144.1 coordinate 28,627,185, forward strand.
AAGCATTGACAAGGAGTAAAGATACAACATGAATAAACAACGTCGAAGTTCAAACAACACAATACCCCACCCAAATACAAGGATCCTGGTTGTCCAACCATATCCCATGTAATTGGGAACATTTGAATTGAAAAAACCTTGCCTGATTTAGGGGCGAGTGAAATTTTTTTACCTTTTTATGTTTATGAGCAATTAGGTCTAGAAGATTTTAAATCCACCAACTTAACACTTCAACTTACTAACCGCTCAATCAAAATGCTAAGAGGAATAGTGGAATGTGTCCTTGTTGAAGAGGACAAATTCTATTTTCTAGTGGACTTCATTGTTTTACACACACAACCGGTTCCAAATGCTTCTTCTCAAATCCCTGTGATTTTGGGTCGACCATTCCTTACAACATCTAACGCTCTAATAAATTGTCAGAATGGAGTGATGAGGCTTTCTTTTGGAAACTTAACATGTGAGTTAAATGTATTTGATGCAAGTAGACAACCATCAAACTTTGATGATACTTTTGAGGTTAATATGATTGAGAGTCTAGTGGAGGATGATTTTCCTTTCATTTATTTTGATCTACTAAATACTTTTTTTAAATCACTTTGATTTGATAAGTCGAATTGATAAAGAGAAGATAATTGCATTAAAGACCCTAGATGAGTTTAGATGGAGGTGTGTCTAGCTAAAGGCAGTAAACCTAGCGCTCTTGGGAGGCAACCCAACTTTAGGTTTTGATAGTTATTTTTGTTTAATTTAATAGTTAGTACTTTTCATTTTCTTTAGTTAATTTTTAGTTTATTATCTTTGTCAATTGCTCTAATGATTATTAGAGTGTGTTTATATGATTCATTATTGATTTACCCTTATGTGATTATGCTTGTGCTTTATTGACCATTTTTCTTTTGATAGCTATGTACATGAGCATGTCAACCGAGGTACTATCTCTTCTTTTTCCTCTTTTGTTCTCATAAGCATTGCATTTACTTTCTTTTATACATTGAAGATAATGTTTAGTTTAGGTTTGGGGATGTAGAAAGAGTTTTTTATTTTATTTTAGAGCATGTGATTTAGCTTTAGTTAAAAAATTGAAAAAATTTAATTAGACTTATTTTATTTTACGTTTTTGCTTATTTACATTGATGCTTCTTTTAGACATATGAGTGTGTTTAATGTTATCAAGCTATTTAGAACTTGACTTGACAGATGTAATGATTTAGAGTTCTGATTCCTTCGTATTGGTTTCTCATGCTCCTATTTTGAAAAATTAGAAAGGCATTTGTCTAAGTGAGAATGTGAACCCATGAATATGATCTTACATCTTGGTGGATATCATTAAATCTAAGTAAATATTTTCTCAAGAGAGTAAAACTTTGGTATGATCTAGTAGTACTCAGGTTATCATAATAGAGTTTTGGGCTTGACTATTCTTAGTTTGTAGAACAATCTAGGACTTGTTGTCAATACAATTAAGGTTGATTGTATAATGTGTTCAACAAAAAGAAAGAGAAAAAAAAAGTTGACTGAAAAAATAAAATAAGGAAAAAATTGTAAAGAGCTAAAGTCTCTCTATTGAGTATACTGGGACTCAGGGTGCCTCACTAAGCATAGGGTGTTCGAGTCAAAAGGTAGAGTTGACTAATTTATAACATGCATAGCCTTCAAGCCTACTTACTTTAAGTTATTAAGCCTGAGGGGTGCTTTAATAGCTATTGCCCTGAGCCAACTGGATTAGGAGTCATTGGCCTTATACTTGTTACATGGATCTTATAGAAAGCTTAAAAAAGCTAAGCCTTACATATGTAATGTGAGATGAACATAAAATTCTAGTGAGGCCAATGGGTTGTCAGATGATCTAGGGTGTTTTACTTTTCAAGGAAGGTTTTGCATGATTCTCTATTATGATTTCTTGAAGATAAATAGATGTCAAAGTCTATTTAAGTGTTAAAATTGAAATTGTTGAGTGGACATAAGACATGTTGAGTTGTTCGATTCATGAGCTTGGGATTGTATAATTATTTAGCAATGTATGTTTTTAAAAACTATTATGTATGTATGAGTACATGCCACAAATATTAAGTTGTCAGAATGAATTATTATTTCCGAAGAAAAGTTGTAGTATGCATTAAACTCATTTATGATTGATTTTACTAAATGAAGGCACATGTTTAGGAGGAGATGATTAGTAAATTTATTGTGCTTTTAATTTTAGTTTTCTTTTATCTTTTTAGTTTTAAATTTTGTGGGTAAATTCACTACAAACCTACACAAGACTCTAACTCGTCCACTAATGTAAGCTTCAGGTTTAAAGGCTTGTTGCATATGCTAAATGAAATGGTGATCTCCTGCAGAAGTGGAGTAGTTAGTTTTGTTTTCTGTTGTTTCTATTTCATATTTGCTTGACGACAAGCAAAAAGTAGGTTTGGGGGTATTTGATGCACTGAAATAATGTTTAATTAGATATTATAAAATCTTGAATTACAATCCTATTTTGTGTTAATTTACTACTTATTTAGGTCATTTATATTTTAAATAGGTGAGTTGAGCCTCTCTTGTGTATACATCTCCAAATGAGTTTTGATAGGATACAAGTAGAAGAGGAAGTGAAGCCCAACTACCTAAAGTTATCTAAGGGTCAAGAATGGGCTCCTAAATGGTCTAAGAATGCATTCATAGCCGAACACAACCTTGTGGATCCATTGGATTTCATATTTGCTTTAAGAGAACTAAATTTGAGCAGAAGCTTATTTGGACAGATTGATAGAGTCTTAGTATTTCAGTTATATTTTTCTATGTATAATTCGGATTGATATGATTATGGTGGCATTAAAAGGAAGACATCCGTGACTACAATTTTGTCAACAAAAGGATAGCTAGTTAACTAACCCGAAGATAACACATGGAGGATCTTTTCACTGGTGTGATTGATGTATATAAGAAAAGGTAATGAGGCTGTTTTGATAACTAAAGGAAAATTAAAACATACTTATTTTCTAAATAAATTATTAATTTATTTAATTAATTTAGAATCTAATCATTGCCAAATAAGCAACCAATCAAGCAATCAATCACAGTGCATTCAAGGGATAAGATTGGATCTTCCCCTTTGAAGCAACCTCTTCTACTCTTATAAATAGAGGGATAGACGTGGGAGAAGCATCATGTTCTCATCTTTAGAGCTCTCTTCTCCTATTTTTCTTATCTTCTTTTGTACTTTTATTTTTAGTTTTATTGTAATTATTTTTTAAGCTCTCTAGCTAAGGCTAGAGCTGATTTATAACAATCTAATGGAGTTTTATTCATGCTTCATCAATGGTTTGAAGTAAGTATTAGTTATGTTAAGTAATGTTCATTTAATATTCTTCTTCTTCTTGTTTCTTTGTGATTTTAATACAAAAAATGTTTGAAGGCTCTCCGTCTTGATCTTTTTGTCACTTTGATATATAGAAACTCTTGAAGAAATAATTATTTTTGTTCTTCATCTATCCAAAGTATTTCTTATCTTTGTTTTTTCTTTTAATGTTCATATCTTCTTGTTAGATAGAATCCCCATTCATCTCTAACTTAAATAAAATGACACATGAAGAATATCACTAGATGTTACAATGACCCTCAATGCCTTAATGTTTTTTCGTATTGATTTTTTAACTCTTTCTTGCCTCAATATTCTTCTACTCTTTCTCTTTTTTTTTCTCTATTTTTAGTAATCATTTTCTTTTTTGCACAAGGCTTTCCCTATGGATCGACCTTGTCTGCTATAATTGGCAAGTAAACAAAATCTGAATTTGACTACTTCATAGTCTTGGTTCGAATGTAACAACATCAATTCTTTTGATGAGAAGACAAAAAAGAAACAGTGATTTGATTATAAGAAAATAGGAAAGGTGCTTTAAGGAACTTACTTTGATGAGAGCTCTTACGAAGAAGAAGAATTGTACAACTGCCTTCCATGTAAGTGTGAAGGATGATAGTTTAGAAGAAGATTTTCATGAGCCCACTTTTTTTAAGAGAACTTAAAGTTTAAGATTGATTCTGATGAGTTTAAAGGATTCCTCTAACAATTCTTAATTTTAATTAAGAAAACCAAAAGCCTTGAGAGTGTGTTAAAGAATAAAGAAGATGAACTAGTTATATCTTGTCAAGAGGCTAATAGGTCAATGGAGTTGAATAACAAACTAGAAAGAGAGGTGAATGACCTTAAGCAAGACTTAGAGAGTGAGAAAGAAAAATATAGTGCTTTCAATAGAGAAATGTCGTATAAAGTTAAATTAGAAGCATTCAAGAGTGGGAAAAAAAAGTTAGAGACTATGTTTAGTATTGGTCAAACAAACAAGATGGGGTTTGGTTTTGGGAATTGTTTGTCTATCCCCTTAGTATAACCTAGTATCTTTGGGAAGGTAAAAGAGATGTGAAAGAGCCTAAGTTTGTGCCCAACACCCCTAGGTCTAGAGTGAAAGGAGGAAGGAAAGGTTCTAGCAATGTAGGTGTGTATGATATTTTCCATAGTGAGACCCAAGTTAGAAACGAATATCCTAAGAATTATCCTTTCAAGCTTAGGTTAAAGAAAAATGATAAGAAACACACTACCTCCTCTATTCCTAAGTTGTTTCTCCAAGTGTATGAGAAGATGATGCAAAGAGTGTGTGTAAAGAAAGTTGATCTTTAAATTTTTAATGGTCAAATAGGTAAAGCTAGGAAGTTTACTTTAAGTTGCCTTGGGATTAATTAGTTAGGCAAAGTAAGGAGTCTTACACCTCTAAATAAGAGATTTTGATTTGTATTTATGGTTTAATTCTTTTTATCATTAGGACATGCATTTTTTTTGTTTTAACTCATTTTTATTCCTTTTTTACATGGTTTTAATTCATAGGTTTCTAATTGAAAAGAAAATGATTAAAAATAAAATAAACTTAGTGTAACTTTGCATTTTTGCAATTGAATTTGTTTTTATTTTAAATAAAGTTTAGCTCTTGAGATAGTTTTAAATTAATTTTCTTTCATGATAAAAAGTAACATTATTAATGGTCAAATATACCTTAACTAGGAGAAAAATACACAAAGGAAAGTGAAGATCAATTTGATTTTAATTTATGTGATGTTGCAATTCTCTCATTTTCAAAAAGTTACACACGTCATATTGAGACAAGCCACTTTTAAGTATGAACATTGAGACAGAATTCTTAAACATAAGTTGCCTTAGGCATTTGGATTTTAGTGCCATCTTGGTCATCAAATTAGAGGATCTTTAGCTTGATTTCTATTTAAAATTTAAAGAAAAGAAAATTTCATGTAATGTACTTAAATGTTTGTAAGTCTTATATGCTTTAATATATCTTTAGATAATGGAATTGTCCTCGTAAAGATAATGGGAAAAGCTAACGTTAAGCGCTATTCTACTTGACATTTGAAAAAATGAATGAAATAGAAAGAAAAGAAAGGAAAAATTATGTTGCAAGTAGAGAAGATTTAGAAAAAGCCAAACCCTAAAAGATGAATCAAGGAAAAATATCTTAACTCAAAAAAGGCAGACACATGTTCATTATGAGCTCTTTATTTATTAAATATCTTTTTAGGAAAATTATGTACAAACATTCTAGCTAAAGACAAGACAAAAAATGTGAACTCAGTCTTACCTAGGGTCTTAATAAATTTGTCTTAGTTTGGTTGAAAGTGATCTTCTGAAATTTAAGATTAAAAGAGATAAGAGTTTACTACATTAGTGTTTTTTTGTGCAAAAAAGTATATTAAAAGCAAATTAATGTCTCAAAAAGAAAAGAATAAAAAAGACAATCACGTAACAATGGGCTTAGTTGTTCTAAGGTAAAGTCTTAACGAACATAACCTATGGATGCACTCAGATTGATAGCAAAAATTAAAAGTAAACTTCAAGGAAAAAACCTCAACTACCACCTGAGAGTTAATATCTAACTAGATGGAAATAGTGGATCACTAGATTATTGTTTCAGCTTCTCCTTCGTAGAAGAAAGAATCAAGAGTTGTAGCTTATATGCGCTTGAATTTATACTAAGAAGCAAAAATGGGTTAACTACGTATAAATTATCAACCTATTAATTATTCCATCAAACCAATCTTGAAAAGCACAAAACAACAAAAAATAATTTAATGTGAAAAACCCAACTTGGGTAAAAAGCCACAATAACCTCACGAGGCCAAATCAATTGACTAATAAGCAAGAACTTATAAGAAAGTAAGAATAACCAACCAACCTCCTAGACATGACACAAACAAAAACTGCTTCTCTTTGTTCAATCCTCTTCGTTGTTAGCCTTCAATTTTTCCTCCTTTGAATAATTGAAGTTTTCCCTCTTCCTATCATGTTCCTTGTCTCCTTCTGGAAAGTCAATCAACGACTCCGTGAATTATTGATTCACCTTTGAGATTCATGAGCTTTTTTGAAGATTTTATTGAGTCTTCTCTTTTGTTTGTTGTGTGAGAATATTCTCTTTAAGTTGTGTGTCTTCATGAATCCACTATTAACATATGCGCGAAGCATTTTGGTTAACTCTTTAGAAAAATAATGATAAATGACCTTTCCTTTCTTCTCAAGTATTTCCTACATCTCTCTAGCCTTTATATATGTCTCTAAGTGGTTTAAGACTTTGACTCCAACTATAAATAAAATCTCTTCTAAAAACTTTAAACTAGGTATCCAAAATAGTTAGTGATTTATTTTTCAAAACAATGACCGATCATTCACTATTTTTATAGGGCACAACTCTTAGAGTGATTGATTGGTCATTAGGGTGATAGATAAAAAAACTCTTGGTTTAATTAGATAAAAGGGTTTTCCAATACCGATCGATTGTTCGATGAAGCAAATGATCAATTCACATTATTTTGTGCTATAGAAAATAACCAATCGATTGATTTGTCCTGTGTTTGTTGCAGTGATAGATCGATTACATAGTAATTGATAGTGTTGCCCCTTTTACCTTAATTCGATTTGAAAATTCTAAAGTCACTTCTGAATCTCTTCGAAGTGACTTTGGTATGAGAGTGTTGTAAGAACATAGGAGTCATATATCTAGTTTATTGGCTAATTTCTTTGTCAAGAAACCATATGTATGTAATGAGTCTTAGAGTCTGATTTGAGTTTGTTGTGGTGAAGTCAGATTTGGAATTAGTACACTTGAAAAATAGGAGTAGACATGTCCTTTTTTATCAACGTGAAAGACTGAAGAATGTAAACGGTTTTGAATCTTATATAGATCACATTGGCATGCATAAATCACTTGGAAAAGGCTAAAAAGTGATTAAAAGGTTTCATAGGATTTTATGCTAAAAAGGGAAAATTTGTAAAAAATAAATAGAATCATCAATCATTTGTTGATTCAATCCTCTTCAAAACAAAGCCGAGAGTTTTTGATCGATCAATCAATTGAAGAATCATGCACATAAAAAATAGTGACCAATCAATCACTAATTAGAATGATTGATCATTTCAAGAGCAATTTACTTGATTTATGACAATCCTTATTCAAGTACAAGTCATAAACAAACTTATTGAGCTATAGAAGGGTTATGAATTCACAAAATTTAAGAGAGGAAAACCTATAGTAGAAAAGAGAGAGAGGTCTTACACTTTTTTTTTTAATTTTCTAAGGAGAATTCATTTGAGCATTGTATTGAAGATCCATAGTTAATTGAAGAAGACAATCCACAACTGAAGGAGCTAACACAGAGAGTATTCAAAGAAGAGTTGCAACATGTCTTCAATAGAAGATTTTGTTAAGGACAAAGTCAAGACTACAAGAGGTGTTTGCTGAAGATTATAACATGATAGAGACAAGTTATGGAAGAAAAAGTTTCAAGTGCTTGGAGAAAGCTTAAAGGCTAACAACAACGAATTAAACAAGAGGAGCTTTTGTTATAGCCTAACACATGGTTGGTGGTTTGATTGTGTCCATGTAAAGTCTTAGTTTTTAGTGTTTTGACTTGGTTCTATTGGAACTACTGTAGTTTTTTACCCTAGTTAGGGTTTTCCACATGAATTGTTGTGTTTTAAGTGCAATCTAGTGATCTTTTAGGTCGATTAGAGGGATATTATATTCTAATTAGTAGTTGAGGTTAATCATTGAAAAAAATTTGATTTTGTGCTACTCTATATCAATCAAAATTATCATGATTTGCTTAATAACATTGATTAAATTTCCATAGTTTATTCTTTTGCTAGATTTCTTGTGCTAGTGTTTAAATTTTGAATTGTGTTTAAGTTTTGAATTTTTTTCCTTTTGAAATATTAATTGAAACTTGTTGAATTGTGTACCCTAGGTAGATAGTTGTCTCTCTTGTAAATTTTCTTTACTTTGGTGCTTGATTTGTGGTCCTTGTAGTTATCTTTGTTAATTGAATTTAATGGATGGATTGAATAATTCAATGAATGAGCATATGAATAGACCTCTTTTGTTTGATGTGCAAAATTTGCCATATTGGAAGAATAGGATGAGAGCATTTTAACACACAATTGACGGGAATCACAATATAAGTTGATATCTAATTGTTTGTCTACCAAAGTAGCTTTGGAAAAATTGGTAAAACATAATGTGGGAATGAGGGAAGCAAAGGTGTTTAGGCTTCAAATGTTGACTATAGAATTTGAAAGCATACGAATGAGTTAAGAAGAATTGATTTTTGAATATTATGGTAAAATGTTGGATATAGTCAACATGTGTGATCAAGTAGGAGAACCTATTTTTGAATACCTAGTTGTGAGAGAGCTTTTAAGGTCCTTATTCTCAAAATTTATAATTATGGTAGCTGTTATTTATGAATCAAAGAAAATTGACACCTTAGACATTGAGGAGTTGGTTGGGAAACTTAGAACATTTGGGATAAAAGAAGAGTTCCAATGAGAATAACAAGAAGATGATTAACAAGTCCATGGGAAAACAAAATGCCCTAAAAGCATTTAGAAGAACTTCCAAGAAAAACAAAGTGTTAAACACCTTAGATTAATCTGAAGAATTTGATAATGATGAAGAACTAATGGTTTTATGTTGTGCACGATGATCCCACGATGATCCGATTCCATTTTATCTCTTTTATTTATGCTGCCTTAAACTATTTATTATTGTAATAGTTTAGTTTGCTTTGGTTGTAAAACGATGTTGGTTCAGTTAGTGGCCGGGCTAGCCAAACCACTAACTGGCTGGTTTACCTTGGGAACCAGACCGGCCTGGTTGGGGTTGGCACAACTCCCTAGGGGACTGGTCGTCCCCTATATGGGGCGGCCCTCTCTTGTTTTGCTGGTTATGCAATTAAAGAACTCAGATTTCCTCCCCTTTCTTCCTTCTTCCTTCCCTTTCACTTCGTAGACCTCCTAGGTACCGATTGTGCCATCACAAGGCACATCATTGGTATCGAAGCATACAATCCCCGGCCATGGCTAGAGGAAAACAGGCTGACGTCTCCGAGGTTCCTTCAGAGAAGGAGGCCCCTGCCTTAGCGTCTACAGACAGTCCAAAGACCATCCCGGCTGCCAATGAAACTTCGCTGCCAGAAATCTTGGCTGCGTTACAGACCCTCACCGTACGGATGACAAGCATAGAGACGAAGCACAAGGCGCACACATAGTTCATGGCTGCGCGCATGGTGGGCATTCTGCCTGGGCCGCCCGCTGCTGCTACCCAAGAGAAGGGCGGGCCGTCCTAGCCTTCCGAGCCAATCCTCCCCGAACCCCCAGCCCTAGCTGGCATCGACGCGAGGGTATTTCCAGGCCCCGCACGCTTTGGCGCTAGCAATCAAGCACTTTGGGGAAGGCGCCAGGCCTGGGACATGCGAGGCATACCAGGTGTTCGAGAAAATGCCCCTGTGATGCCGCCCCCTCCAAATCAGTTCCAAGACGCAGAGGTGGAGTGGGACGAGTATCCTGGGCGTCATGGTGGGCTGCGCGGGGGAGCAGAGCCCCGTTTGGCTCGCCTACAGTTTCCCCACTATAATGGCGATGACAATCCGGTCGAATGGTTGTACAAGGCTGAGAAATTCTTCACTTACCAAGGGACACATTCTGAGGATGAACGTCTGCGCATCACCGCCTTCCATCTTGATGGGGACGCTTCGGTCTGGTTCCAGACTTTCAAAAAGGAGGTGCGCTACCCCACATGGGTCGCCTTCTCTGACGAGCTTTGCATTCAGTTTGGGCCAAATGAATTCCAGGACTTCAACGAAATGCTTTCCTCCCTACGACAAACTACCACTGTCCGTGCATATTACACCGAGTTTATGAAGATAGCTAACCAACTTCCAGAGTGGCAGGTGGCTGCCTTGGTAGGGACCTTCAAGCGGGGACTAAAGTCAGAAATCTCAGAGGAGATGCGCCACTTCCCTTGCACCAGTATGTGGGACGTTGTGCATCACGCCCGCATCGAGGAAGAGAAGCTCCTAAGGCAGCGCAGAGGTGGGTGTCTGGGGCCTCCGTCCTGACCTATGGGGAGTGTCAACACAATGGCAGCGCCCAATATCACCCCGGCAACAGGTCGTCCTGGCCCAATTGTTCGACGGCTCACACCAGCACAGATGGACGAGCGTCGGGCAAAAGGGCTCTGCTTTCGTTGTGATGAGAAATTCGTTCCGGGGCACTGTTGTTCGGTTAAAGGCAGCTTAGTCGTGGAGGAGGTCGAAACGAACAGCCAGGATGGGGCCGGATTTGATGCTTGTCCCCAGGAGGACATGCTGCCCGAAATATCCGTCCATGCTTTTTCGGGGGCATTCACTCCGCGCACGATGCGAGTTCAGGGATTCCTTAAGCGGGAACAGGTGGCTATCTTGATCAACAGCAGATCTACTCATAATTTTATCAACGATATGGTAGCCCATCGGCTGGGTTGTTTCATCACAGACTCGAAGCCATTTGATGTGCTGATTGGTGACGGTAAACATCTTTGGAGCACAGGGGTGTGTGCTCAGGTTACGCTCTCTGTCCAGGGCCATTCGTTTGTTACCGATCTATTTTTGCTGCCCACGAAGGGGGCGGATGTGGTGCTAGGCGTACAGTGCCTGCAGGAGTTGGGAGATGTGCTTTGGAATTTCCGGGACATGGTGATGGATTTCGAACTGAATGGGCAGCAAGTTTGGATTGCTGGCTCGCGACCAGGCGCTCTCCAATCCACCCAGGCCGTGAGCTCCTTCTTCCGGTTCACTCCCCACGGCCTTCTCTTGCAGCAGCGAGCCACTCTTGACGTGCCTCAGGATGACTTACCTTCTAATATGCAGGAGTTATTGACTGCCTACCAGGACCTCTTCCACGAACCACAGGGTCTTCCTCCGGTCCACCCTCATGACCATCATATTCCTATTATTCCAGGCGCAGCTCCTGCAAATGCTCGTCCATACCGCTATCCCCACATCAAGAAATCTGAGATCGAGAAGCTTGTCGCGGACATGCTCCAGTCCGGCATCATCCGTCCTAGTACGAATTCGTACTCCTCTCCCGTGTTGCTGGTCCGCAAGAAGGATGGGTCGTGGCGGTTCTGTGTTGACTATCGTGTCTTGAACGCCATTACCGTCAAGGACAAGTACCCCATACCGGTGATTGAGGAGCTATTGGATGAGCTCACAGGGGCCACGGTCTTCAGTAAGCTCGACCTACATTCGGGCTATCATCAGATACGGGTGCAGCCGACGGATGTGCACAAGACGGCGTTCCGGACACACGACGGTCATTTCGAGTTCCTCGTGATGCCCTTTGGGTGGACCAACGCCCCATCCACCTTTCAGTGCTTAATGAATGATCTTTTCCGGCCGTTCTTGCGTCGTTATATACTTGTCTTCTTTGATGATATCTTGGTATATAGCCGCTCGTGGTCGGATCACTTGAAGCATCTCAGGTCGGTCTTCTCTATACTGCGCACTAACTCTCTCTTTTTGAAGCATTCGAAGTGTTCCTTTGGCAGTCCATTGGTGGATTATTTGGGCCATATTATTTTGAAGAGTGGTGTGGCTACAGACCCGGCCAAGGTGGCCACCATGTTGTCTTGGCCGCCACCTACATGTGTTCGGGCACTCCGGGGATTTCTAGGCCTTACAGTTTATTATCGGCGTTTCATCCATCGGTATGGCGAGTTGGCTCGACCCCTTACAGAGCTGCTCAAGAAGGGGGCCTTCGCTTGGTCACCAGAGGCTGAGGCGGCGTTTGAGGGTCTTAAGTAGGCTATGGCCTCTGCCCCGGTTCTGCTCTTACCCGACTTCAACCGGCTGTTTGTGGTGGAGACCAACGCATCAGAGTCGGGCTTAGGGGCAGTTATTTTGCAGGACGAGCGACCCATAGCTTATTTCAGCAAGGCATTGGCTAGCCGCTCCCTCTCCCGTCAGTGTATGAGAAAGAGATGCTGGCAATTGTCCTCGCTGTTGACAAGTGGTGCCCTTACTTACTCGGTCACCGGTTCCTGATTCGTACTAATCACCAGCCACTGAAATACTTCTTGGAACAACGAGTGTCAACTCCCTCTCAGCAGCGCTGGGTCAGTAAGTTGCTGGGCTATGACTATGAGGTTGTGTACAAGAAGGGGTCCGAGAACATCGTGGCTGACGCGCTCTCTCGTAGTCTGGTGCAGGGCTCTAGTTTGGCTTTCTCTGCTATCTCTTGCCCCTTTATTGATGAGCTACGGCAGGCCTATAGGGAGGATTCTTGGGCACAGGATGTAATTGCCGACCTACAAACTGACCCTGCTGGCCGTCCTTTCTTTGTATGGCGAGATGACCTTCTTTTCTGGAAGGACCACTTGTGGGTTCCTGATGTTGCCGATCTCCGCCGCCACATCCTGTCACACTTCCATGACTCTCCTATGGCTGGTCATGAGGGTACCTTCCGCACCTACAAACAGGTCAGCCAGACCTTTCTGTGGCATGGCATTCATCGGGCAGTCCAGGACTACGTGGTAGCTTGTGATGTTTGTCAGCGGGCTAAAGCGCCCACAACCTTGCCCGCTGGTTTGTTGTAGCCCTTACCCATTCCGGATAAATTGTGGGAAGATGTGTCGATGGACTTTGTAGAGGCTCTTCCTATGGTGCAGGGCAAGTCTGTCATTATGGTGGTGGTAGACCGGCTGTCCAAGTATGCTCACTTCTGTGCACTAGGACATCCCTTCACCGCCGAGATTGTGGCTGAGTTATATGTTCGCGAGGTGGCCCGACTTCATGGTATGCCCCGCACTATTGTTTCTAACCGTGATCGGATTTTCCTTTCGCAGTTTTGGCAGGGGTTTTTCACTCTCCAGGGGACTTCTCTCCACATGAGCACAGCTTACCACCCCCAGACGGATGGGCAGATGGAGGTAGTCAACCGTTGCTTGGAGCAGTATCTGCGCTGCTTTACTATGACGCAGCCCCGGCGGTGGCTTCAGCTTCTTCCATGGGCTGAGTGGTCTTATAATACGGCTTACCATACACACGTAGGGTTCACTCCGTTTCAAGTGCTTTATGGCCGGCCTCCACCGACCGTCTTATCCTATGTACCACACTGTTCGTCGGTAGCTGAGGTGGATTATCTATTGTAGACGCGGGATGACGTCTTATGCCAACTCAAGGGAAATTTAACGTCTACCCAAAACAGGATGAAGCAGGTTTATGATCGCCGCCATACTGATCGGGAGTTCACCATGGGTGCTTTTGTTTATGTCTCTGTTTTGCCACAGCGATAGACTTCTTTGTCTCAGCTTCCACACTCTATGCTCGCCCCCCGTTTCCATGGTCCTTATGCTATTGAGGAGCGTATTGGTCCCGTTGCTTACCGCCTTACTTTGCCGCCTAACTCTTTGGTTCATCCTGTCTTTCATGTATCCCGTTCATGACGGTTTGTGGGTGACATTTCATTGGTTATTGGTGCTCCTCCTCCTCCCTTGATGGGCCCGGTTCCTCCATCCGACCCTGTCCCTGCGTCGGTGATTGAGAAGCGACGTGTTCATCGACCTGGTCGCATTGTTACAGAGGTCTTAATTTCCTGGCAGGGTCAGCCAATAGAGGACTCGACATGGATGTTGGAGGACAACTTCATGATGTGCTTCCCTGATTGGTCGCCTTGAGGACAAGGCGAATAGTGAAAGCGTGGTGGAGTATTGTGCACGATGATCCCACGATGATCCGATTCCATTTTATCTCTTTTATTTATGCTACCTTAAACTATTTATTATTGTAATAGTTTAGTTTGCTTTGGTTGTAAAACGATGTTGGTTCAGTTAGTGGCCGGGCTAGCTGAACCACTAACTGGCGGGTTTAGGCAGGGAACCGGACCGGCATGGTTGGGGTTGGCATGACTCCCTAGGGGACTGGTCATCCCCTATATGGGGCGGCCCTCTCTTGTTTTGCTGGTTATGCAATTAAAGAACTCAGATTTCCTCCCCTTTCTTCCTTCTTCCTTTCCTTTCACATCGTAGACCTCCTTGGTACCGATTGTGCCATCACAAGGCACATCATTTTACTAGCTAAGAACTTTAAGAAATTTATGAAAACTCATAACATTAGATTTGGTAATAAGGGAAAATTTTTTGGAAAGAAACAAAGGGAAAAGTGAGATGAGAAGCAAACAAAATAAGATGAGAATAATTTGAAGTGCTTTGAATTTGGTAAGTTAGGTTGCTTTGCTACTAATTGTCCTAACTTGAATAATGATAATTCTTCTGAAGAGAAGCCCAAAAAGCAAAAGGCGTTTGATTATAAGAAAAAGGGAACAGTTCTTCAGGCAACTTATTCTAACGAGAGCAATGGGAAGCTCAAAAGGCTAGGAGCTTACCCATTATGCTTCACACCTATGTGCACATGCCAGATACCGATTATTTCCTAGATAGGTAGCTAGATAAAATATGATAATTATATGTTTTACCCCAAAACTATCCAGAAAATGCACATACCATACCCCAATTTAGTGTATGCAAAATATAGCACATGTATGATATTTTTTAGAAACTAAGGCAATAAGCATAATTGAGCAGAAACGGTGCATAAAAATTCGACTATATGAGTAGAGCATAAGCTAGAGTTTAAGACCCGCTACCTTAGGTTTGGGTATAAATTTCTATTGTGCACGATGATCAACCTTTTCGAGGACTTCCCCAAACTCTACTTAATTGCTTTTACTTAGTTGCATTGAACTATTTATTATTATAATAGTTTAGTATTTGCTTTGGTTTGGTATTTGGATGTAAAACTGTATTGGTTCAGTTAGTGGCCCGGGCTAGCCGAACCACTAGCTGGCGTGTTCTCCTAGGGAATTGGACTAGCCTGGGTTGGGTTGGGCATGACTCCCTAGGGGACCAGTCGTCCCCTATATGGGGCGTTCTTCTCCTGTTTGACAGTAGGCAATTGGAATTACTCATATTTTCTCCCCTTTCTTCCTTACTTCTCCCATTTCCCTGCGTAGATCTCCTAGGTGCCTACTCCGGGCACATTATTGGTATCAAAGCATTTATGATCCCCTGCCATGGTGAGAGGTAAGCAAGCTACAGCTGTTCCCGAGGTTCCTCCGGAGAAGGAGGTTCCGGCCTCAGCGTCCGCAGACAGCCAGAAGAACGTCCCTGCGGCAGTGGGTGAACCCACTATGTTCGAGCTCATGGCTTTGTTAAAGGCCATGAACGTGCATCTGATAAGTATGGAGACTACACGTGCAGTGCCCATCCTACCTGGACCGCCCCATGTTGTCCAAGAGAGGGGCGGGCAATCGCAGCCCCCCGAATCGATAGCCCCCGGCCCCTCAACACCAGCAGATGTCAACATGAGGGTCTTCCTAGGTCCGATGCGATTTGGCATTGGCAACCAAGCACTGGAGGGGAGACGTCAGACCTGGGACATGCAAGGCACACCAGGTGTTCGAGAAAATGTCCCTATGATGCCGCCCCCTCCAAATCAGTTCCAAGACGCTAAGGAGGTGTGGGACGAGTATCTCGGGCATCGTGGTAGACAACAGGTAGGGGTGGAACCCCGTTTGGCTCGCCTATAGTTTCCCCGCTAAAATGGTGATGACGTTCCTGTAGAATGGTTGTACAAGGTGGAGAAGTTCTTCACCTATCAAGGGAAGCATTCTGAGGCTGAATGTCTGTGCATCGCTGCCTTCCACCTAGACGGGGACGCTTTAGTCTAGTTCTAGAAATTTGAAAAAGAAGTGCGCTACCCCACCTATGGAGGCTTCTCCGACGAGCTCTGCATTCAGTTTGGGCCAAATGAATTCTAGGATTTCAACGAGATGCTATTGTAATGTCTAAGATTTTTTGAAATTCCAGAAGCCCACGTGGGGATTAGGGTGTTGGACCCATTGACCTTTTCATTAGAATAAATTGATCATAAGTTAGAAGTAATGGATGAAACCTAAGTAGTTAGAAAGTAGACAAAAAGAGCTTTGAAACGCCACCAAGAACCGAATGAGGGTGGTACGACCGTTCGAAGTTAAGCTAATCAGACAGGGCCCATTTACCTGAATTAGATGTCCTACTCGTTCCTGGAGTTGGATGTCCTACTCATGCTTTGAGTTAGATATCCTACTCGTGCTTGGAGTTGGATGTCCTACTCGTTCTTGGAGTTGGATGTCCTACTCGTGCTTGGAGTTGGATGTCCTATTCATGCTTGGAGTTGGATGTCCTCCTCATGCTTGGAGTTAGATATCCTACTCGTGCTTGGAGTTGGATGTCCTAATTGTGCTAGGTGTTAAGACTCCTAAACATACTAGGAGTTAGGAGCCCTAAACATACTAGGAATTAGAAGTCCTAAAAGAACTAGGATTTTAAAGAGGGAGAGAGTCCTAGCAGGATAAGGACTCCAAGCAAGAAGAGGACACAACTATAACTTTGTGGAGGTGAGATAGCATGCGAGCATATGACTACTAGCCCAAGTAGGAGTCTGAGGAGTACTTAGGAGTGAAGGAAAAAGTTGGAGGAGGGATCAACTATACATCTAGTTGGGTTAGTTTTGGGACTATTTTGAGCATGTATGTAGGTTAGTTTCTATTGTCAATGAGGCAGGGATTGTAATTCCGGGATTGTAATTAATGGAGAGTCCTAGAGGAGGAGGGCACCCAAGAGTTTGAAGAGGGGAAGCCTTATATAAGAAAAAAAGAGGGGGATTGATTGGGGTTCAGCCTCCCTCTTCTCCATCTCTTCTCTCCTCTTCCTTCTCTCAGCAACGACCTCGATTGCTAGCAGCTTTAGAAGGCACAAAGTAGCCATATTTGGATTGAATTCAAGGCTTAGAAGCATAGTAGCAAGGGCTAGGAGCTTTGGGGACAAGTTGGTACAAGTAGGTGCTTCTCTTTACACCCTTAAGCATGAGGTTTGGATAGATGTAATTCAGCCATAGTTCAGCCTGGTTAAAAGGGGGTTTTTGATGTTATAAATTTGCCTCCACTTGTTTTCAATGATTGTGATTTTATCTCATGTTTATATGGCTGAATTGTGCATGCATGATTCTAAATTTTGTTAAGTAGTTTATCCTTAATTCATACAAGCATGCTACTGATTTTTGTGATATATCTTAGCCCTATGTTAGGCATAAATGATTCTGTTTCTAGCCATTTATTATCCATAATTTGGGCATAAGCTCCACTAAACTTAATCCCTAATTCGTGGCCTTACTTTAGGACATACTTTGGCCAACTTAATCCCTTACTCATCGCCTGACTTTAGGCCATACTTTGGCCAATTTAATCCCTGATTCGTGGCTTTACTTTAGGCCATACTTTGGCCAACTTAATCCCTGATTCATGGCCTTACTTTAGGTCATACTTTGGCCAATTTAGTCCCTGATTCGTGGCCTGACTTTATGTCATACTTTGGCCAACTTAATCCCTGATTCGTGGCCTTACTTTAAGCGATACTTTGGCTAATTTAATCCCTGATTCATGGCCTGACTTTAGGCCATACTTTGGCCAATTTAATCCCATATTTGTGGCCTTTCTTTAGGTCATACTTTGGGCAATTTATTCCCAGATTCGTGGCCTTAGTTTAGGCCATACTTTGGCTAATCAAATTCCTAATTTGAAGCCTTGGTTTAGGCTCTGCTTTTGCTTACTTAGAACCCTATTTTGCAGCCTTGTTTTTGGCTCTATTTTGGCAAAGTAATACCAAATTCTCAGCCTTGATTGATGTTATAATCATGCTAAAAGAATACCTAAGCTTCATCCCTAGTTTAGGTTGATTATTGCCTACCTAATACTTGATTCTTAGCTTTAATTTTGGTTATAATTTCGCTGATCGAATCCCTAACTTTTGAGCCTTAGTTCATGAAATATTCATGTTTATTGAGTCTCTGAATTTCAGCCTAAGATGCCTTTGAAATTCAGCATAATTTGTCCCTAAATTTTAGCCTTGATTGTGATATACATTAGGGTGAATGTTGATGGTTGTTTCAGCCTAACCTTGTCCTGTTAGGTGTATAACTTGAGTTATACATCTTAGCCCCAAATCTTTTGCATTATAATGTTGAATTGGTCAATTCATCTCAGCATGAGTCTAAGTCATTGTTATGTTGATTATTCTGATGCTCATATTTAATTATTGTTGTGTTAAGTTAAATCAGTAAATTAAGGATAATAAAGACTAATCAAGAGATTTTGGTTGTCATTGGATTAGGGGAAGAATACCTTATCAAGATATTGACTAAAATACCCTCTTTAGGGTTGGGACCAGTTCATGGAGTGAACGGGGCCCTGACATAGAATTTTACCTTGGTTAATGAACTGATGGTGGTTATGGGATGTTCTCGAAGTCAAAGTTTAAGCTCACAGTAATAGCCATGGCGGATATTTAGACCTTCTTGGTCTCGGTTTCTTCTAGACTATGGATCCCTGCAAATGCTTAAACTCGACTTTTGAGCATCATGGAAGGCTCATCTAACTCCAACCAGTGTGTCCATGAGCTCAGTTGATACCTACATCTCTAGGCCCATGGCTGATCCAAGTGGATCTCTAAAGATGCTAGGATTTCTTTTAATTACCCCTTTGAGCGGGAATCGGTATTTTTAGGTAACAATTAGTGCATTGTATCCTGAACAGTGTCCATTGTCTTGTGCATTGTGTTGGTCTTTATTGGATAAAGGTCAGCCCATGTTTCTGAGCTATGTTATATTCCATGCTTTGTATATTACTTTACATGTGTCACTGTATATTGATGTTCTACATCTTGGAGTCTTTATGTCTGGAGATTTCTCGACGGGTGAGTTGTCTCTAAGTGAATATAGATTTTTAGTGTTAATTATCGAGCAATGGTTCGAGAGATAATTAATAATATTATTTGATATTATTTATTAATTAGACAAGTGGAATGATTAAAGGACTTACATAAAAGGTAGGTTTCTTTAAGATACTTAAGCATTGCATGGGTGATGCTATGCTTCTTAGTATAGTGTAGTTTTTAGGAAGAACTACGTCTGGATCCGATCTTGTTGGAAACATTGGAAATGTTGTCTAATGAGTACATAGGCAACTAACATCGGGTGATGTTGGCCCTATCTAAAAAACATTAATAAAATCTTTTGTCCTTATGGAAACTCTTCTCTTTAAGGCGGAGGATTCCATTGTTGTTGTTTTGGTTGTTTGGTTTGGTTAGTTGCAAATTCTCCAAATGATGACAAGACAAAACAGGCAAGCACAAGAAGTTTCTACATTTCTGTAACTCCGGTACGTAAGTGTTTCATTACATGAGAGTCAACTTAGTTATTTATTTTCAGACGGTTGATGAACTTGTACTTAGATGGATGAATTGTTCTTATTGAATTTTGAGATGTGTAATAATATCATATTATTTGATATTCGTATTTTTCAACCCTAGTTATCATGACCTAGATATTTAATTGAATGGTTTATTTTGTATTTAATAAAAAAAAAGTGTGACTACTGCTCATGCGATTTTAGAAAGGGTTTTAAAAATCCGGGTCATGACAGCTATCCTCCCTGTGCCAGACCACCACCGTCTGCTCATACCATAAAGAGTTTATGAAGGCGGCCAACCACCTTCCTGACTGGCTGGTGGCTGCCTTGGTGGGCACGTTCAAGCGTGGTTTAAAGCCTAAAATCTCTGAGGAAATGCGCCACTTCCCTTGCACTAGCATGCAAGACATCATGTGTCATGCCCGTATCGAGGAAGAGAACCTGACGATGTAGCATAGGGGCGGGTGGCTTGGACCTCTACCCTGGCCTCTCCTGATCACCAACTCACTGGCGGCTTCCTCTAGCAGCCCAGCAATAGGCCGTCCTGGCCAACAAGCCACACCGCCCAACTATATTGTCCGACACCTTACTCCCGCCCAGATGGAAGAGCGCCGATCAATGGAGTTGTGTTTTCGCTATGACGAGAAGTTTCTTCTCAGGCACTGTTGTTTTGTGGAGGGCAGCCTTCTCATAGAAGAGGTAGAAGATGACAGCAAAAGAGAGGCCAAAATTGATTCATTGGTTCCAGAGGACGTGATGCTTGAAATTTCCGTCCATGCATTTTCAAGGGCATTCACTCCATGCATGATGCGAGTATACGGATACCTTAAATAGGAGCAAGTGGCTATCTTGATCGACAGTGAGTGTACTCATAACTTTATTAACGACAAGGTTGTCCACCAGCTGGGTTGTTTTGTATCAGACTCGAAACCATTTGATGTGCTGATTGGTGACGACAAGCATCTCTAGAGTACAGGGGTGTGTGCTCAGGTTACACTCTCTATCCAGGGTCACATGTTTGTTACCGATCTATTCTTGCTGCCTATGAAGGGGGTGGATGTCGTCTTGAGCATTCAGTGGCTTCAGGAGCTTGGTGATGTGGTTTGGAACTTCTGGGATATGGTGATGAATTTTGAGCTCAATGGGCAACGGATTCAGATCGAAGGCTCACAGCCAGGCATGCTCCTCTCTGCCCAGCCCGTGAGCTCCTTCTTCTGGTTTGCTCCCCAAGGACTTCTCTTGTGGCAGCATGCCATCATTGCGGTGACTCAAGATGAGATGCCTTTAAATCTCCAGGAGTTGTTGGCCGACCATCAGGATTTGTTCTTAGAGCCGCAAGGTCTTCCTCCCATCCGGCCTCATGACCATCAGAATCCTATAATTCCAGGGGCGGCCCCAGCCAATCTCTACCCTTATCGTTATCCTCACATATAGAAATTTGAGATAGAAAGGCTTGTAGCGAACATGCTCCAGTCCGAGATCATTCGTCCTTGTACGAGCTCATACTCGTCCCCAGTACTATTGGTTCACCGGTTCTGTGTTGAGTATCGAGCTTTGAACGCAATCACCATCAAAGACAAATACCCCTTACTAGTGATTGAGGAGCTATTGGATGAGTTGATAGGTGCCACGGTCTTTAATAAGCTCGACCTATGTTCCGAATATCACCAAATTCGTGTGAAGCCCGCGGACATGCACAAGACCGCATTTTGGACACATGATGGGCATTTTGAGTTTCTCGTGATGCCATTTGGGATGACCAATGCCCCCTCCACCTTCCAATGCCTCATGAAGGATATTTTTTTGCCGTTCCTGTGTCGATATATATTGGTCTTCTTTGATGACATCTTGGTGTACAGTAGATCGTGGACAACACACTTGACGCCTCTCAGGTCGGTCTTCTCTATCTTGTATGCTAACTCCTTATTCTTGAAGCGTTCGAAGTATTCATTTTGCAGCCCTCCGGTTGATTATTTGGGCCACATTATCTAGCAAAGTGGTGTTGCTACTGACCAGGCCAAGGTGGCTGCCACCCACATGTGTCTGGGCACTCACGGATTTTTTGGGCCTTACAAGTTTTTATCTCCAATTTATCAATTGATATGGCAAGTCCGCTCGCCTTCTTACCTAGCAGCTGAAGAAGGGGGCTTTTGTTTGGTTGGATGAGGCCCAAACTGCCTTTGAGGGGCTTAAGTAGGCTATGGCTTCCGCCCCAGTTTTGCTCTTACCGGAGTTCAGCCGGCCATTTGTGGTGGAGATAGACACCTTAGAGGCGGGCTTGGGAGCAGTTCTTTTGCAGGATGAGTGCCCTATTGCTTACTTAAGTAAAAACTTGGCTGGCCGCTCCTTGTCCTTGTCATTGTATGAAAAGGAGATGTTGGCTATTGTCCTCGCTGTTGACAAGTGGCGTCCTTACTTACTAGGTCGCCGGTTTCTGATTCGTACTGATCACCAACCACTAAAGTACTTCTTGGAACAATGAGTGTCTACTCCCTCTCAGCAGCAGTGGGTGAGCAAGTTGCTGGGATATGAATATGAGGTCGTGTACAAAAAGGGGTTGGAGAACATCGTGGCGGATGAGCTCTCTCGCAGTCCGGCACTGGGCTCCTGCTTGGCGATCTCCACTCTCTCTTACCCATTTATTGAGGAGTTATGGAAAGCCTATGGTGTGGATTCTTGGACACAAGATGTGATTGCCGCCCTCCAAACTGACCCTGCTGCCCGGTCGTTCTTTGTGTGGCGGGATGACCTTCTCTTCTGAAAGGACCGCCTATGGGTTCCCAATGTTGCTGATCTCCATTGCCGCATCCTTTCGCACTTCCATGACACTCCAGTGGCTGGTCACAAAGGCACCTTCTGCACCTACAAATGGGTTAGCCAGAGTTTCCTGTGGCAGGGCGTCCGTTGAGCCATCCATGACTACGTGGCTGCTTGTGATGTTTGCCAGAGGGCTAAAGTGACCACGACCTCGCCTGCTGGTTTGTTGCAACCATTGCCTATTCCTAATAAGGTTTGGGAGGATGTTTTGATGGACTTCGTGGAGGCTTTGCCCGTGGTGCAGGGTAACTCCGTTATTATGGTTGTGGTGAACCGGTTGTCCAAGTATGCTCATTTTTGCGCTCTGGGCCATCCTTTCACCACCAAGACCGTAGTTGAGCTCTATGTTCGCAAGGTGGCTCGCCAACACGATATGCCCCGCACTATTGTTTCTAACCGTGATCGGATCTTCCTTTCGCAGTTCTGGTAGGAGTTTTTCACTTTATAGGGGTCGTCTCTCCATATGGGCACTACTTATCACCCCCAAACGGATGGGCAGACGGAGGTGGTTAACCGTTGCCTAGAGCAGTATCTTCAATGCTCTACTATGACACAGCCCCGGCACTGGCTCCAGCTTCTTCCTTGGGCCAAGTGGTCTTATAATACTGCCTATCATATGTGCACTGGGTTCACTCCGTTTGAGGTGCTCTCTGGCCATCCACCGCTGACGGACTTCTCATATGTCCCTCACCGTTCTTCTGTGGCAAAGGTGGATTATATGTTGCAGACGCGCGATGAGGGCTTACGCTAGCTGAAGACAAATTTGTCATCTGCCCAGAACCGGATGAAGTAGATCTATGATCGTCGCCATATGGATCGTGAGTATGCAGTGGGTGATCGGGTTTACGTATCGGTTCTTCCTCATCGACAGGCCTCCTTGCTTCAGCCAGAGAACCATAAGCTTGCTCCCTGTTTGCATGGTCCGTATGCTATTGAGCATGTTGGTCCTGTGGCCTACCGACTGGCTTTGCCCCCTGACTCTTTTGTTCACCCTATCTTTCATGTATCTCATCTGTGGCGTTTTGTGGGTGACAAGTCCTTAGCTGTGGGTGCTCCCCCT
The DNA here is from genome assembly GCA_035235625.1 of Saururus chinensis. NCBI lineage: Eukaryota > Viridiplantae > Streptophyta > Magnoliopsida > Piperales > Saururaceae > Saururus > Saururus chinensis. The sequence goes on from CP141144.1 coordinate 28,650,701, forward strand.
CCTCCCCTGATGGGCCCAGTTCCACCTTTTGACCATGTCCCTGCTTCAGTTCATGATAAGCATCAGGTTCATCACTCTGGTTGTATTATTAGTGAGGTTTTGATTTCTTAGGAGGGACAACCGCTTGAGGACTCTACGTGGATCCCTGAGGATGATGTTATGACTCGCTTTCCAATTTGGTCGCCTTGAGGACAAGGCGAATAGCAAAAGCATGGTGGAGTATTGTGTACGATGACCAGCCTCTCAGAGGACTTCCCCAGACTCTACTTTGTTGCTTTTACTTAGTTGCATTGAACTATTTATTATTGTAATAGTTTAGTATTTGCTTTGATTTGGTATTTGGATGTAAAACCGTATTGGTCTCCTAGGGAACGGGACTGGCCTAGGTTTGGTTGGGCATGACTCCCTAGGGGACCGGTCGTCCCCTATATGGGGCAATCTTCTCTTGTTTGATAGTAGGCAATTGGAATTACTCATATTTTCTCTCCTTTCTTCTTTACTTCTCCCCTTTCCCTGCGTAGATCTCCTAGGTGCCGATTGTGCCTACGCTGGGCACATCAATTTCATGGTTGTAGTGGCCTCAAACTAAAAAATTGACCCCGCCACAACTTTTGGCACAGTCGAATTAGTTGAAAATGCCTTTTGAACGGTTTGATTCGGACTCATAATGACTTAGAACAGAGGAATAAAAGTTCGAGGAGTGGTAGAATGGAAATGAACAAAGTAAGAATGGAGTGTAACAATTTATAGTAAAAGAAAGTAGTGTGGCGCATCAGCTTGCATCTGCCACAATAAATAATATTTTTTTCAAAGCTTTAAAAAGTAATAACATTTCGACAATAAATTGGAATCACACATTCTTGGTACTGATGACATCATATCAAGAATCCCTTTGAAACATGACTACTTCTGGATAGGTTTTATCATAGGTCCTGCCCATGAGGCATGCCCGATCGATCGCTTGAAATGTATTTTTGTTTGAATTCATGTTATCCCGATCGATCGCCCTGCAGCCCGTTCGATCGGCTACAGTGTTTCTGTTTTTCTGGACAGTTTATATTATGTTCATTAAGCTTTCCTTCGTGTCCATATTAATTTCTAACTTGTTTATAACTCCGAAAAGTTGTCCAAATCACTTTAAAGCATGTGAAGACTATTTTTAATCATTTCAAACATCGTCCAAGTACTTCGATAAGCGCACTTTACCTACAAAACATAAAATATTATACTTTAGACATGTAGAAAGTAACTAAAATTCCATCTTGATTTAAGTACATGTCTAAACAACTAATAACTACAAAATTATTAATAATTAAACTAAAATACTAATATCTATCTTAATCTAAATAAACCATAATTAACTCTAAATTAACCTAATCTATACTAGCAAATAAGGTAAAAAGGCATATAAAATAGATATAGATTTCATACTTATCAAATACCCCCAAACCTATATTTTGCTAGTCCTCGAGCAAAACAAAAACAAAGTAAAACAACTAATCTTGAAAATAAATAAATAAATGCCACTTTCGTAGGGAATCACGATTTCATTTAGCGTATGTAACAAGCCTTTAAACCCCTAGGTGTCCCTAGTTGGACGAGTTGTGTCTCGTGAGGGTTTGCAGTAATGATACCCACAAACATCAAAACCTAAGAAAAAATAAAACAACAAACATGAAAACAAAAATTTGAAAAAGAATCTTCTCTTAAAAACACATAACTATTTTTAAAAAGAACCAACCACAAATACTTGAAACAAGTAAACAATTAAGATCTGATCACTATCAAGTAAGGAATAATCCATTCTATAACCCCATCTTAGAAATAATTGTGCAACTACATATATACATTTCAAAAACATAAAGTATAGAAACTTTGTAGTCATACAATTTCATTCTTTATTAACAAGCATATCTTATGTGACCCATTAACCAAGCTCATTAAAGTTCACTAACTCAAAAATATAACAATGACAATCTTTCATCCTTAACATCTCATAATAAACCCTCATGTAATAGCCTTCAAATTTCAATTAAATTTAGGGAATAAGAGCATAATATACATTAAAATATGACTTGTGCAATACTTAGTTCTATTAAGCTTTCTAAATAATCCATGTAACAAGCGTTAGGCCAGTGTCCCTAATCCAGTTGGCTCAAGGCACTAGGTGTTGAAACACCCCTCAGGCTTAATAACTCGAACTATAAAGGCTACAGAACCAAGCAAGTCATAAAAGAATTTATCTCAACTTTTCACCTTTTGACGTGATCCCTTATACTTGCCTAGGCACAAGGTTCGGTTACTCAGTAAAAAGAGAAATACACCTGTACACTTTTTTTTCATCATTTTTTTTTCATTCAATCAATTTTTTTTCCAATTTTTTTTTCATTCTTTTTTTTCTATACACACTTATCCCATTTTTTTTCAAATAAAAGCTAATCATAAAGATCTATCATAAAATATAAAAAATTACTCAATTGCCAAGTTTTCAAAAATATATACTCAGTTAAAGATATCCCACTAAGATTACAAGTAATAAATCATAAAATTATATTCCTACAAGTTTCAAGTGTGTGAAATGTGATTTAAAAATATAAGCACAATTATCCAAGATAATGAAAATAAAATAGAAATTACTCACTTAATCATTTTCATCACTTAATTAATTACTTGAACTTTCTTCATGAAATTGATCTCTTTAAAAACATATATATACTTTTAAAAGAAAATAACCTATAAAAATCACTTAAAAGAAAAGAAAACAAAAGAAAAGTAAAAAAAAAAAACTCTAAAACATCCTAAAAGAAAAATAAGAAATAAAAATATCTTTCTACACCCTCAAACCTAAATTGAACATTGTCCTCAATGTTAAAGAAAATATATACTACAATGATAAGAATAAGTAAAAGAGGGAAAAGAAAGATATCACCTGAAAGTATAACTAATCCACTAATCTGAAAGTGAAGTACATAGGATTGGAGAAAAGAAATAAATATAAGTGATGAGCATTCTCCCAAACCTAAAGTATTAGATCCTATAAAAGATGAAAAACTATAATGAGAAAAAAAAACTGAGAAAATAAGTAAATAAAGCCTAAATAAAGCAAAGAAAATAAACAAAAGGAAGGTAAAGAAATATATCAAAAACATGGGTTGCCTCCCAAGAAGCGCTAAGTTTATTGTCTTTAGCCAGACATTGCCAACATTCTCAAATATATCAGGGCAGCTGGTAGATATTACCATTGGCTTTTCTCTTAACTCTCCAAAAAGATGATGCAGAAAAATTAGAAGGCATGGCTTGAATATGGGCTGATGCTACAAAAGATGGACCTCTATCATAAGCATCAAATCTAAAATTGTCTACCATAAAACATTCAGCATTAGAAGTTGCAAGCAAATGGTTAGACACATCAAAAACATTTAGTTGCACTTTCATATTCCCAAAAGTCTATTTACATGGTCTTGGACAAGCTCAGGAAATTGAGAAGTAGAGGGGCACTCAATGATAGTATGGGGTAGGCTAAGGCATATTGTGCATGCATCTTGAGTGAAGGGAGTGGGTTGATGGTTGAAGTTATAAGAAGTCCAGTTTCCTACTCAAAGTATCAACTTTAGAAGAGAGGTCTAATGGGTTTTTGACTTCATACAAGCCACCCCTAGAGGGGGCATTGTTCAAGGTAGATAATCCACTCTCATTTCTATTCAACGCAGCATGTTGAAGAGAATTTTCACTCAAGTCCTCAAAAAGTTTTCATGCCTCATTTTCATTTTTTAACAAGAAGGTACCCCCACAACTTGCATCAACAAGATGGCGGTTTTGTTCAGTAAGACCCTCATAAAAATGTTGCACTAATTGCCACTTAGGGACAGCATGATGGGGACACCTCCTAAGTAGGTCCTTAAGTCTATCCCAACTCTCATGAAACTGTTCAGTGGGAAGTTGGGCAAAAGTGGTTATGGCCTTTCTCATTTGGTTGGTCTTACCTATGGGGAAGTACTTTTGAAGGAACTCTTGTTGCATTTGGGCCTATGTTGTGATAGTGTTTTGCTCTAATGAGTGAAGCTATTCCTTAGCCTTATCTTTCAATGTGAAAGGAAAAAGGCGAAGTTTAACAGCTTCATCAGTTAAATTTGAGAGCTTAAAAGTTGTGCATATTTCTAAGAAGTCATCTAGGTGCCTATACAGGTTTTCATTATTAAGCCCATAAAAGGATTGAAGCATTTGAATGACATTGGGCTTAATTTCATAATTTTGAGCAGCGACCGCTGGCAACCTAATGCATGAAGGAGAGGTGTACTCATTAGGAGTGTAATACTCCCTTAGAGCTTTAAGTGGTGCATCTACTAACTGATGTTCAGCCATGATGGGGCTAGAAGTAGTGTGGGTGGAGGAATTGGTGGGAGAGTTTGGGCGTGTAGGTCGAGGGCAACTCAGCTCTCCTAGATGTTTGCTCAGGCTCAGGGTCAAATGGTACTAATAGGGGAGCAAGGAGTGACGACCATGCATACACCACAAACACACCACACAATTTTAAATGTAAAAAGGGAAATAACAAGCAAAAACTAACTAAGAAAAGAACTAAAAATAAAGAGAGAAAATGATCTTGCAAACTGAAGAGAAGCACTATGCTTGTCGATGTCCACCTGTGGCCACAAGTGTAGAGAGTATGATCTTCAACTCAGCCTACAAGATCAATTTAAAAGAAGGTAAGAAACTAAGAATTAACCTAAGAACTAAAGTAAACTGAATCTAAATTAGATAGAATTATCCTAATACTAATTTAGTAACAAATCAACACCGTCCCCGGCAACGGCGCCAAAAACTTGATCGTTTATAATTAAACCCTTTACAAGTGTACAAGGTAATTATATTAGGATAAGTATTTAAGGGTTATCGAACCTCAAGGATGGATGGATTATCACTAAATCTAAAGAGGAATTTGCTGATTACAAACTAAAAATAACTTAAACTTTAATTAGGTAAAGGAAATAAATCAACTAGTTTAAAAATAAGAGATTAATATGATGGAAATTACTTAGGAAATTGAATCCATTATAGAACCATAATAATTCCTTAACTTTTAATCTAAATCTAGTGTTAATATGAACAAGTATTCTCAGCTACAAGCTAGAATTACTTCAAAAAGAATCATTAATTAACTTCCATGGCATGAACTATCTTCGACAATAACACGAATCATCTACACTAAACTAGCTATAGGCATGACCCGTCTAATCTTAGTATAACTCATCCAAGTCATTAATTATCTGAACATTAAAACTATTATATGACCATCTCATCTAAATCACAGAAATTAGAATTGATGCAAATATCAAAACCATATCAATCTATCATCTACAAGACAATAAATCAACATAGATTTGAATAAACATTAAAAGCTCTTCCATTAAAAAGGAAATCTTTATCATATAATTGTCATCATTCACAACTGAGATCTAAATTAAAAAGAAAAGAAACTAAAACTTATCTATAGCTTCATCAACTCCTAAGTAAAAGAAAAGTCTAGCCTTCCATTGTACAAGAAAGCAATTGAATCTCCATTAAAAGCTTTGAGTTCTCTTCCATCTTTTTCTTTCTTTTTCTCTTCCTAAAATCTACTAGAATCCCCCAAATTCTAAGCCAAATATGTCTTTTTATAGGCATAAGTTCCGTAGGAAGAAGTCCAATATGAAAAGGATTGGAATTTGGGTCAAACAAGGAACTCCACGTTATGCCAATCAATCGCCCTGCATGCCCGATCGATCGCTTGAACTGTATTTTTGTTTGAATTCACGTTATCCCGATCGATCGTCCTGCAGCCCGTTCGATCGGCTACAGTGTTTCTATTTTCCTGGACTGTTCATATTCTGTTCATTAAGCTTTCCTTCGTGTCCATATTAATTTCTAACTTGTTTATAACTCCGAAAAGTTGTCCAAATCACTTTAAAGCATGTGAAGACTATTTTTAATCATTTCAAACATCATCCAAGTACTTCGATAAGCGCACTTTACCTACAAAACATAAAATATTATACTTTAGACATGTAGAAAGTAACTAAAATTCCATCTTGATTTAAGTACATGTCTAAACAACTAATAACTACAAAATCATTAATAATTAAACTAAAATACTAATATCTATCTTAATCTAAATAAACCATAATTAACTCTAAATTAACCTAATCTATACTAGCAAATAAGGTAAAAAAGCATATAAAATAGATATAGATTTCATACTTATCAATAACTCCTGTGGAAGTTTGGGCTTTTTCTGTAGTAATGGTATACACTCACCCCTGGGCTTTTGCTCTGGCTTGATGTCTTCTTCTTTCTTCTTCTTGGGGCATTCTTTGATCTTGTGTCCAGGGTCCTCACATGCAAAGCATCATTTTTTGGAGAAGTAATAGATTCCCGGTAGATGAAATTGGTTACATTGGAATACTTTTCTAATTTTTTCTCTCTTTGGTTTTGGGACGATGGTCTAGAATTCCTTTGAAATTTTTAGTTATTTATCTAGTTAGGGGCTGTCATTTTCCTTTTCCATACTTCCATCTTGCTACCTTGTCCACGGTCATTTCTTTCAGCCAAGAACTCTTGATATTCTTGCTCCAACAGAGAGGCCAATTTTACAGCTTTGACGAAAGAAGTAGGTTGAAATCCTACTATTCAACTTTGATGTCCATTATCCAGTCCACTAACAAAATTTTGAGCTTTCTTTTACTTTGTGGGAAAAATTTCAGGAGCGAAACGTTGTAACTAAAAAATTTGTGTTCATATTGAAAGACTGTCATATTTCTTTGTTGGAGATCCAAAAATTCTTTCTCTTTCTTCTCCTGAACATGAGGAGGGAAATATTTGTTGTACAATATTTCTATTAATTGTTCCCACTTGATATTTCCTTTATTCAGGAAGAAGTTTCTCTCTGCCGATGGCAACCAGAAAAGTGCCTCTCCTATCATAGTGAAAGTGGCCACATCCACTTTCTTATCTTCAGTAACTTTCATTGCCTTAAATAACTTCTCAACTTTGAATGTCCACTTCTCGACAACTTATGGTCCATCTTGTCCCAAAAAATTTGGAGCAAGCAAGTTATCTGTTCACTATTAATGTTTTTAGCTAAATCGCTAGAGTTACACAAGCGGTTAGGGTTGGGCTGGGAGTCTGTAGATGCTGAGTCATTCTTTGAATCTTAAGGTCAAGAAAATTGTCCATATGATTTTTAGGTGCCGCTACATCTTGAGCAGCATTTTTTGCCTGGGCAGAATTGTCAGACAATTATACTTCCTTACCATTGTCAGAAGACATTTCGGGGAGCTAACAGATTGTAACAACCTTGAATTCACAAGAAGTTTTTGTAAACTAACAGTATTCATTGATAACCATTTTCATAAATATTTACATAATATAAAAGAAGTGTATCTGCTACACTTGACAAGACAACTATTTTACCAAAAGACAACTACTATTTAAAAAAAGAAACATGCACATTATTTCATAAAGATGAGAGAAACATTTTATGGAAATATTTTCCTAAATGGGCATTGGAAGAAATAGTGCCCTTCTTAGTCATAGATAGGACATAGCTCAAGTATTGGCTCAATGTACCAAGGGCATTGACAGTAGTAATGCCCTCTATGCTCACATAAGACACATATCTCAGGTAGTTGTTAAGTATACTATTTTATTCTCTTACCCTTATTGCACCTTTGAAATCACTCAGCTTCCTCTTCTTCTGCTTCATGGGGTAGTTTATTTAGGTCAAAATCTCTCTCAGGGTTTTCTATCCCCTCACCCTCACACAGGTTTTCCATCCTCTCATGCTCACCCAGGTTTTCTATCATCTCACCCTTGCCCGGGCCATTGATTAGTGGTTCAGTCCAAAAAAATTCATCGTCCACTGGATCCTTAGGCGGTTTCTCTTCAGGTTGGTCTTCTTCTATTGGGTCTTCCTTGGGTGACTCATCCATGGGTGGCGGGTCTTCCTCTGATGGGTTCTCCTTCGATGGATCTTCCTCCAATGGGTCTTCTTCTTCCGATGGGTCTTCTTCTTCTGACGGGTCTTACTCAACTAAGATGGGTGAATTAGAAATATTTATTACATACTCTACTTCCTCTACCAAAATGGGTGTATCTAGAATATCTACTACTTCATGGACCTCATCACTACTTTGAGATAAGACACTAGTGAATTTTGAGGTATCTAAGGGTTCTACCATAAGATTTTCCTTTGGAAGTAGACTAGTCTTCTTTTCTTTTCTTGATGGTAACAATAATTTTTGTACTGACAAATGATATAAAGTGCCTGAGATGGGTGTCATTATTTTTTATTTTCCCATTAACTAGATTATCATTTCAAAACAAAACATAGCAAAGCATTAGAAAGAAAAATCATCCAATACAAATCTTAAGTATTTATGTTACTAATCTGGAAGTACTACTCTATTAACAGTGAAGTCTTGAGCTCCAATACCAAATGTGATGGTCGCCATTAAATAATATATAATATAATAATCGTAATTATTATTCCGCTCGGCACATGCGTAAGCGAACATGACAACCGTTAGTGCGTATCACCACAAGAAAGTCACATAAATAACATAAATCATAGTATAAACACGAGTCGATGCATAGCCAAAATTTTATATATCAAAATAATACCTGGTTTAACAAAACATCATAAAATTATTACATATTCCAAGTACCCCGTTCATAAATCAGTCAGATAACAAAATGTGGGCATAGCAAGCCCTTACATAATAGTCACATCATTACAGAATTTAGTGAAATAGCATTCAAGATATTATACAGAAAACTTTTGTGCCTTCAACTTTGGTTTAATTGCATTACATGCAGAGTTTGAAGGTGCATGAGTACTTTTATAATCAATAGGAGGAATTAAAATCTAAATTAAAGCTAAGTAGAAAATTCATGAAAGTATTTTTTTTGCTAGAATGGAATTTATTTTAGAAATGAATTCAAAAAACATCAGTTTGTCAGATTCAGAAATAGTTTTAGAAAACATCGGTCTGTTCGATAATGATAAATCAAGAGCTATGACACTGAATGGCATTCCTCCTAATGCTTATGGGGCAGCGGGAAGCTCAAAAGGCTAAGTGCTTACCCACGATGCTCCAGACCTATGTCCGCGTGCTAGATACCAATTATTTCCTTGGTAGGTATTTAGATAAAATATGTTAAATCTAGGTTTTACCCTAGAGCTATCCAGAAAATGGTCATACCATAACACAATTAAAAATGTATGCAAAACATAGCTCACATATGACATTTAAAAAAAAATAAAGCTAATAAGCATAATGGAGTAAAAATAATGCATAAAAATTCGACTATACGAGCAGAGCATAAGCTAAAGTTTAATCCCTACCTTAGGATTGGGTAGAAATTTCATGGTTGAGATGCCTCAAACTTGAAAACTAACCCCACCACAACATCCATCATAGTCAAATTAGTTGAAAATGCCTTTTGAACGGCTTGATTCGGACTCAGAATGAATGAACAAAAGTTCAAGGAATGGTAGAAGAAATTAGCATTGTGCATGATGTGCATCGCTCACGGCACCACACGTGTTGCACAGTGTCACCCCAACGTGGCAAGACCCATATCAGCTTGCATTAGTCACAATGAATAATATTTTTTTCAGAACTTTAAAACATGATAACTTTTCAACTATAAATCGGAATCACACATCCGTGCTACCGATGGACTCGTATCGATGAGCCCTTTAAAAAAATGCTACCCATGGATATGTATTACCATAGTTTTACCATGGGTCCTGCCAAATGCCATTATGCTCATCTTTTAGAGTTCTACTGCAACTCTTTGGACACTAAACCCAAGGCAATACTCTATTAATAAAATTCTACCATTGGTTTAATGAACATACCAAAATCAGGGTTGTCACATTGTTGTAATGACAACACCACTAGTTTGGGTTTTTACTCTCCTATTTTGTTCAACTGTCTGAAATCTGTATCCATTAATCGTGTATTTTCTAAACCTGCTCACTAGCAAATGCAAACCTTTAGTAAGCAAATGAAGATTGGCTGGCAAAGGTCTATTGCTTTCTCACAACATTCGAACCTATTTTATTTCAAATTAGGTTACTTAGACACTCAACAGTTTTTTTATATAGAAATTATAGAAATGTCAATTACCCTATTTACATGTTCCTTAAATCAATCAACAAATTGCTTATTGTGAAATTTTTGGCGCACATGTGTTTGTGCCACTAAGTGAGTAAAATTTAGGAATTTAATGTGATGCCTGCATGTAATAGAGGTTTGTGACTGAGAAAGCTAAAAAGGCTAGGATAATAAATAATGTCGTTGTTATAACTTACTATTTGTGCCATTTTGTGGTTGAATAGGATATAGTGATGCACTTGTGTCAATTAAATGTTGCTCAATCTAAAATGTGTTAAACTTGCTAAGACACTATAATATGGTTTCATTGGGGGTCAAATCAACCTTCTCTCAATATTGAATAAGTACCTTGAGCAAAATGTCATACATTCTTCTGCTATGTATCCTTCTATAATGGATCTTTCGGGCTCATGTAAGTACCTATACACAAATAATTTAAACTAGCAACACTTGAATTTCGTAAAATTGTAAATAAATTTTAATTGAAAACATTTTTAATAATACCTTTCAATTGGATACATCCACTGGTATTGAACTAGCCCAACAAACAATGCTTCTGATGCAAGATGTATAGGCAAGTGTACCTTCATGTCAAAGAATGATGGTGGAAAAATCCACTTTAGGTGGCAAGGAACTGATTTGGTGAACTATTCAAGTCATTTTACTTCATCAATGAGAAGGACCTTGGAGCATAATCCCCAAAAGAATGTGAAAAGTTCTATAAACATACTCGTCACATTCATGGGAAGAATTTTTCTAATTGCCAACAGAATAAATTATTGCATTATAGCATGTGAATCTTGACTTTTTAGCATGTATGTTTTATGCTCTTCATCATTAACGCACCTAGCAAAATTAGATTAGTATCCATTCGGTGTCCTCATATATTTCAAAACCTGACAAAATATTTCTTTCTCATTTTTCTCCATTGAATAGCATGAAGATGGTACATAAACTCAGTTTGTACCTTCTTGCCACTTTGGTTGCAACTCGTGCCTCACCGCCATTTCTACCAAGTCAAGACGTAAATTTAAATTATCCTTTGTTTTGCATTAATTGTTCAACAAAGTTTTGATAATATTATCGCATTCATTTTTCTCAATGTGCATCGCATCTAAATTATGTCAAAGTGAATTAGTTTTTCAATATGGCAACTCAAAGAAAATGTTCTTCTTCTTCCCGTTAAACAATAGACCTTCATTCACTCTCCTTGACCTTTTCCTCTCTTTCTTCATCCAAAAACTATGACTATTATTTTGTACCTCACTTAAAACATCCATCTCAAGCAGTCGACTTGGAGCACCTCTAACCTCTACATTGCCATCAAAAGATTTTTTATGTCTTTGGAATTTATGATTCAATGGTAAGAATCTTCAGTGACCCATATAACAATGTTTCCTCTTATTATTCAAATATCGACTACATTTGTCTTTATGACATAAAGGACATGTCATTTTACCTTTTGTACTCCAACCCAACAATATTGCATAACCTGGGAAGTCACTAATTTTAATGTCCCAGATTTTCTATAATTTTATGTTATTTTCTTGTTATTTTTTAGATCATTTTCAGTAGGAAAATGTGACTCTTCGGCATATTTGCATTAGTGAATTTGGCCTCAATATTTATACTCGTAGAGTCAGGTTTAGGGCTTAGTCATAGGCCACGAGACTAGACACACACTTACAACATGAAAAAGAGAGTGAAAGAAAAGGAAACATCAAGCAAAGAGATAAAGAAGAAAAATATGGAAAAGGCCCAATCTAGAAGAAATGAGAAGCACCCCCTTTATGCAGTCCTCTCTTCCGACGATCGTCAACCATCAACGAGACACCTGGTCATAGCCTTTGGAGCTGCCTCGGCAGTGCAATGTCATTGGAACACTGCCTTGGCGCCCACAGACGTGCCGCCCATCCGCCCCAATTAGCCCCTCCCTTGTTTATATCTTTGTAAATTATGTTTCGGCCACTGCCGTGGGATGGAAAGGGTCGGCCATCCGCCCATAGCTCCACCTTGGGATGGTGATGGTGGGAGGTCATCCCTCCTGACCCAGCAGGACCTCTCCTCCACCGCCCTTCTCCTCTTCTCCCCTTTGCCACTATTTTTTGCCTTCAGGTTTGTGCTTCTGCTGCCACCACAGGTTGTAGACTAGGGCCAGCTAGACCCCATCCCGTCAACCTCAGTTTGGCATCGGTGGGGAGCCACTGCACTTGGCCTACATCTGGTTCCGTTGGCCTCCTTGGCTCTGCCAAGATCATTATGCTCCTCTATTTCTGGGTTTTATTCAGATTTCTCCATTTGGGAAGTTGTTACCTTTTGCCGAGGATATCTCCGCCCGGCTGCCACAGCCATGGAGGAGCCAGCAAAGGCTGCCACCTTCCCTTCCTGGCCTGCTTTTCCTCCCTTGTGTGCCATACCTTCCTCTACCCAGTTTATGTGCTCGTCCCTAAAACTCAAGTCCTTGCCCCCACTGTGATTTGATTCTCCGATGAGATGCCAAAAATAGTCATTAGCCATTTGTCTCTGCCTTAGACCAGCGATGATGACATGGCCATTCCAGCCTAGACCCACTGGCCCTTTCTACCCCCTATCTTGGCCTCCTCCCGAAATGGACGCTTTCTCCTCTGCCCATTTCCTAGTGTGTGTAGTGTAAACTGGTTGAATGAGGATTATTCCACTACAGCTGTGAGCTGTTTTTGGCTAGCTTGGCCATGGCCCTAAAATCCCTTTTTAGCCTTGGGCTGCCTTCATCCAGCCCTCTCCTCCTCCCCTTTGGCCACATGTGCAAGTGGCCATAAATGTGTTTCATGGTTTAGGAGCCATTTTTACGCCGCCTGATCATCGACTGGCTCCACAATCTCTAGATTTGACCACCAGAGTTCTTCCACCACTCATTTGTCCTCATACATCACCCCAAGCCCTTCACTCTTTTGTGGTCTTCATGTTTGAGTTGCATGAATCCATCTATTTATGAACTTATTGAGTTTGTGGCTTAGAACTCGCCTACTGGGTATTTTCCTATTGAGTACAAAAATACTCATTTACACTATATTTTTAGCCTCGATGGTTGGGAGGCTTTTGCAATATTGTGATGGTGAGCTTCTGAAGATAGATGTTTGTTCCCTTGAGTGGATTGATTACCTTTTTCTCAGGTATATCCTTGACTCTTTGCTTCACGATCTAATGTATTGAGTGAGAAGAGAATTAAGGTGTTTATACCTCCTAGACATGTAAGAATTGTAATTTGGATTAGACTATGAAATGTTTAAGGGACTTGCACTTAGGGATGCTTGGGATAGATTTTTATTTAATGTTTGGCTTGGTCATTTGATGATTGATTGAATGAGCAAAAAAACTTTCGATGGGTAAATTGATGTATGATGTTTTAAACTATAAAGTGGTTTTACATGCTTCATATTTCATAATTTTTACCGATTTATAGCTCTTTTGTTGCAAAAAATTTCCATGCAATTTAAGAAAATGTGATGAGAAATATTAGGCATTACACTATTGGTCTAAAGCAAGGCTACATGCAATCAAATTGTTTCCTTCTTTTAGATGCATCATAGGCATCTACCCTAAATTCCCATAACTCTTTTAGCTCATCAATCAAAGGTTTTAAGAATATTTCAATGTCATTTCTATGGTGAAATGGACCAGGAATAATCAATGATAGGATCATATTCGATTGCTTCATACACAACCATGGATGCAAGTTGTATAGCATAAGTATCACTGGTCATATGCTATGTTTAATACTCATTGTCCCAAATAGATTGAAGCCATCACTTGCCAATTCAAGTCGAACGTTGCGACACTCTGCTACAAAGGATGGATTGGTCAAGTCAAGATGTGTCCAAACTTTAGAATCAGTTGGATGTTGTAATATATAATCTTTAGTATGACCCTCATCATGCATCTCATAATAGATGCAATTTTCGATGGCATATATAACCTTTGTAAACGAGAAATGAGAGGAAAGTGGCGTAAAATCCTAGCTGGGGTCTTCTTTTCTTAAGATTCAGAATTTGTGTCTTCTTCTTTCCATCTTGATGTGCCACATGTGTCACATGATTGTTTGTCAACATTTCCTTAAAATACAACATACAATCATTGGGGCATGCATGGATTTTGTTGTAACTCAAACCCAAATCTGTTATAATTTTCTTACTTTGGTACAGATTTTCTGGCAATGTGGCCTCAGGAAATGTTTCTCTCAACAATATAAGCAACATATCAAACGATTTGTTTCTCCATCCACCAATGATTTTGATATCCCACATCTTAACAATGAAAGAAAGTATGGTCTGTGATTTGCAGCTTAGGTACGGCCCTTTCTTGGCATCTTGTGCCAGTTTATTGAATTTAAAATTCACATTATTTGTACCTTGAGGCAATCCATTTGAAGCATCATCTTAAACTAGGCCTTCAAATACATCGTCCGTCATAATTCTCATGTCATCACCTGTATCATCCTCTTCAAATTCATTGTTCACAGTATCATCCTGTGATGAATTTGTCTGAAAGATCACTTCTCCATGAAAATACCACACTGAATATAATTTTGTATGATCCCATTGCATATCAAATGCTTGTATATAATGTCCTATCTTGATAATATACATTACCACATCGAATGCAAGGACACTTGAACTTCACAATGATAATTGTTCCGTGAGATGCAACAAAATTGAGAAATCCTTCTACTCCCAAAGTATACTCACTAGAAACCCTACTTTTGTGCATCCAACTCTTATCCATGATTATATAAACAAGATTTATAGATCTGAACTTCTTCTAAAAATATTGATAATGCTATAACAACCTCTACCTTACAAATAATGTATCTGCACAAAAGATATTTATGTATGAACCCTTGTAAACAAGAAAATCTAATAGTATCATATATCTACCTATGCAAAGGCATATTACAAAAACCCTTATTCATGTAGGTTCTACGAAGCCCAACTGATAAAATCACATGTGAACTAAGCATGCCTATCAGGAGTCAATCTTGACCTAAATGTATTTTAACAACACCTATCCAAGCTTCTTACATTTTAGTAAATCAATCATTATTGTAAATAAAAAATGCATATTCAAGAAATTGGAGTCAAGTACCTTTTTCTTTTTCAGGAAGTTATAAACTGACCAAAAGTTGCAGGCCCTCCTCAATTAATCAAATTAGCCGAACACCAAATAAGAACATCTAGATTGAATAATGTTTACTATGTAGATAAGTAATGCAATGCCAAAAAACCTAATTCTTGTAAGATTTAGAACTTTTCTTTTCACAAACAAGCCATTATAAGATACATTATAAGCAATAGTGAAGAAACTAAGTTCATTGTAGCCATCCTCTGAATTAATATTTAGAGTCTACAAAATGAAATGGAGAGAACAAGATTAAAAGAATAAAAAAAACCTGAGCATACAATGACCGAAGAAGGATACAAGAAAAAGTAGAAGATTGAATCGTAATGGTGAGCATTCAGCAACAATTATAAAAGCACATATTTGCAATAAAAGATGATATATTATGTTACAAAAACTGAATCTAGATTCAATGCCACTACGAGAGAGCATGACTCAAGTTAAAAGGATAGTTTCTTCATGATCAAGAATGGCATCATTTTTCTTTATCTATATAGTATTTTTTGCATGCCAACATACTCTTTCCATTAATCAAATACGAGTCATGGTTAATGAATCCAACACTATCCCGTCAATAGATAATACACATATAGTCAGAGTGGTCTAAACGGACAGAAGTACTTGTTCCATGGCTTGCATGTGAAAAACTAAGGCAGAATGGACCTTACATGCTAAAAGATAAGGATGCTTCCTACTTTGATAATAAGGGGTGCCCCTTTAGTTTAAGATGTGATGTCTGCTTGAAATGTTAGACATGAATTGACAGCTTACTGACTACCAGTCTACCCTATCAGCAAAAAGCACAGGAAAAGCCCATTATAATCGAATATAGGAGATGCCCAAACTAGTAGGCGTATCAAAACGAGACCAAAATACATGGCCAACTAGATGGTAGAAGTGCTGTTTGCGGTAATACAGAGAATTCAAGTTGATTTTATTCATAACATAATTGCACTCTTTTCGGCTTGAACCACAAAAATAGCATACGAGAGAAATTCATACACATTAATTTACACAGGCCTCAGAGCCCAACAATACAGCCTAAGACATCCAAGTCTACCAGACATTGGAAATCAAAAGGAACTCACAATATTGTTGCACAAAAAAAAAACTCACAATATTGCCATACCTTCCCTGATTTTTCTACTCACAGAGAGCATGACATGCATGTTCAAAGGAAGTCAACTCCTCTATCTTTGACGAACAGGAACTTCACTCTAGCCCTAGACCTAATCTTGATTCCCTTCATGAAAATAAAGAAATCCAGCGGTCACAGAGAGCATGACTTAAGTAGGATCACCTTGGAGACAAATATTTGCATATTTTTAATATATTCATTTTATATTTTATCTATAGTATATTCTAATAAAAGATTAAAAACAAAAGTACTTGGGCAGAGCCAAGTCAAACTCAGCTCGAAATCTAGCGAAGCTCAAGACAATCAAAACTCAACCAGCACCTCAATTAGAACCTTCAAGCATTAAATAAAAGACTAGCCACGAATGTCAGCGCTACATTTAGTTGTGCGCAAATGTACACATTATCAAGAACTCTACTGAGACAAGCAAGTTCTAAGCATGCGAAGACAACAACTACGTCAATGAGATTAAAGATATTTCAACATATGATACCTCAAATTGCTTACTCAGTTTCATAAAAAAGTGGATGACCAATCTAAAACAAATATCAATAAGACCTTACATTAGTCAACAAGTATCCTCAAATATGGCATAAAGCATTTAGCAAAAACATATTCAGAGTATTTTTGATAGCCTATTGAAATAATGAAAATGTAAAATAAAGTTCAATATGTTTCCCAAGGACAGCATCTAAATGAGGTCCTAAAGAATGAAAAACATGCCCATATGTTAATGCATGTGAATCTCTCCTCCCAAGCCAAAGTAACATCACATACCAATACAAATTTTTATGCAGATTATATACTTATTGCCTTCATCCAAAAACTATGTATATTTATTAAAAAATATGAAGCAAAAAATATGAGGAATAAAAGGTTAAAAGAGATGCAGGTCAAATATTCACCAACTAAATGATAGTAATATCTACATTAAACACACAACTATGACCAGAAATGCACAAAAAAAAATTCTAAAATGCATTGTACCTATTTCAATATTATAAGTAAAAAGATAAATCAAATGTAAACCATATTAAATACAATTACCAGCCCAAAAAAGTGAAATGCTTGGTTCCTTCTGGCGGGTGGAGGAGGGCAGTCACGGTTCTGGGATGCGGAGATTTGGAGAGCCGAGACCTAGGGCAAAGAAGAAAAAATTTAACGACAAAATTTTTGAATAATCACAAAAAAGCGCCAACTAGCTCATACAGGTGGTGAGTTATTCAGCTAAGGGTTAAGACGACGCTTTTTCTAATTATTCACCCACCATCTTTGCAACATATTAAAGAATAGGACACTTCCTCATAATTTTACATGAGCATTTTATCAAGAACTTCACTAAGCAGTTCACTCAAGCGCATATCACTCAAGTAATACAACAAGCACTTTGTCAGTCATTTTGTCAAACAACCTACTTTAAGCTATTCAATGAAAGAAAGAGATGGTACCAAAAGCAGTTGAGGGCCTTTGAGCTACCGCTCCACTGCAAGACTCTTCTGATGATTTTTTAGGGTATCTGATGACGAAAAATCAATATTGAGCAAAGCATACAAGAAAAAAGTATAGCCTGATAGTAAATTGAACCATCAAAAATCAATTTTGAACAAAGAATACAAGAAAAAAATAGCATCACAGAAAATCAAATTATCATGAATCTCAGCATGACCATAAAATCAATTTTGAGCAAATCATACACGAAAAAAACATCATTGCAAATCGAACCATCCTGAATCTCTGCATGACCAAAAAATCAAATTTGAGCAAAGCATACAAGAATGTACAGATGAAGAATGATTGCTCAAAATTGGATGCATCTTTGTAATGAAATAGCAGGAGGTAATGCACAACTATAACAATTATTGCATAGAAAAAAATGAAGAAAAATTTCAACAGGAAAAAATGACAATATGCAGAGCACTTACAAAATTGCTTCAACTTTTAGGTAAGGCAGTGGATTTGGGCGAAGGTGATGTGGCAGAGATCGGAGAAGGTCAAAGGTGAGCAGGGGATTTGGATGTCCAAGACTATGAGATTGGGAGAAGATGATGGCATAGAGTTGAAGAAAATGCGGCAGTGTAAGAAGCTCATCGAATTAAAATTGGGCACAGAGCAGAGAAGCGATATTCCATCTTAACTGCTTACCTAAAATTACCGCAAAGTGGGCATGGAGTTGGGAATACATGGGAGAGGTTGAGGGGGAATACATGGAAGGGAGAGTGTCGTGGTTATCTGGGAGAAGGGGAGACATTACAAGTGGTTTATCAACATTTACTTAACATAAATAATGCTATTTATTCTAAAATGTCATTAATAAGTTAGTTTTAGTGATTGTTCACTAAAACGTTGGTATATATGTGTTCCTAACACCCATGCTTTTTGTAGTGACTCTACTAGATATTGGGCAATAGTGTTACGACCATAGTGCTCTCAAGTTTGGCTCTCCCCATCCACGCTATGAAGTAAAGACTCACTAGGGCTCATGGACTTTAGTGTTGATATTACAAGTTCCCCTTTTCATTAAAAACTCCTATATTCTATTGTGCAGGACCAATTATCTTTTAATGCTCTATATTCTATTGTGCAGGACCAATCATCTTTTAACTACTTACCTAAAATTACCTCATAAACCTTAGCGGTTCTACATAGCTATTGTTCTTAGAGAGCTAGAAGACCTTGATCTTTTTTCATATCAAACCCTTTCGTCTCCATGAATAACTACTTACTTTTGAAGCCAAGGCACCAATGGTTTTTACTACCTTTGATGCCATATGCATGTTATTTTGGGTACCATTCATCACAATCAATAGTCTCATACACATACATTTGATTTACTAACCCCTAAATAATGCTTGCATAATTGATCCTTCATCCATGTCACATAACACATAAAAAATCATACAATTGAAAGTTTAATATCCATCTAATCGACCTAGTGGATCACTAGATTGCTATTAAAACTAGTACTTTCAACAGATAATAATTAAGAGTTCTAGACTCAATTCTTTGTTTAGTCTTTCACCTTGATTATCATGATCATGTTTTCTCTTATTATTCAAGTATATCAATTCCAAATCTAACTTGACCACAAAAACCTAAAACCAAACTCTAAGACTTGTAACATACATATAGTATTGTGACATAGTTTTGATAAAAAATTAGCTAATAAACTAAACAAACGACTCATGTTCTTATAAACTGCCCCTATAGCTATTTCATGTCAAAAGACTACAGAATTCAAAATCAAAATTAAATTACAAGTCTTGTCATAGTGAATTGATTTTTAAATTGTACCAAATAACTTGACACTATAAAAACTCAACATAACAATCAACTTAAACAAATTATTTGGAATTGAGCTTGAAAAGCTTTGTATAACCCTGTACATATCGTACACACTTAAATCAAATTGATTTGCATAGCACTATCCAATCACTTATAATGATAAGCATTTTGATTTTTATTAATCACTTTTCCCCATTTTTGACATAAATAGACAAAAAGTTAAAGTCATAATTAACTAATAAAAGCTAGATCAAGTTACAATCATCACATATAGATATGAAATAAAATCAAAACATTAAAGCAACACATGTCTAACACATCCCATTATAGAAATAGTTTCAATAATACATCTCATCATCATGAGGAAGCTAAACAAGTTTGAATAAGATGGAATACATGACAAGTGATAAAAGTAAATAAACAAGCACAATAATTCTACAGCTGCATCATCTTGTCCACTCCACTCCCTTCACTATTAGATCGTGGAATGAGTGATCGAATCAAGTGAACAAGATCTCTGAATAGTTGTAGCACAACATCTTAGAACACTATGAACTTTCTCATCATCAATAGCCAATCATTATCTGTAGGTGGAGGTGGAACTATAAATCCATTTTCTCCCTAAACTCCATCCTATGCCCCTTGTGGCTCATGATCATCACCCTAATCATGAGATATTATTCTATGAACCACTTTGGGACCTATAGGGCACATCCCAGTCATAGTCAACTTCGTCCTAGTTACTCGAACATGAACAACAATGAAAATCCAATAGAGAATGTAGGGGTTGAGCATCATCTCATGAGAGTGACCATGCAAGAACTCGATCATCCTCCCAAAGATCATTGAGGGTAAATCAAGCTTGAGCTGAGGCTAGGCTAAGAGTTGTAGTAATCTGACCATCGTCCTATCTACTCGCTCCTTCTTAGCACTCCACACATCATATTGAGCAATCACATGAAGTAAACTAAAGTCTCTAGTTATTGAATGTGCTACTAAAGAAGCCTCTAGCTCTGGACCTCTTGGAAATCAAAGTAAAATGGAAGATAGCTCACTCTTAGGTTGAAAGGCACATCCAACAAATGGAAATGTGAGCTCTCTCCTCTCACATCTAATAATAGTGGCAATAACATCAGGTGTCACTATCACTGTATACCTTCAGCAACTCCAACAAATGCAACATCATCCTCCCAACTGAGTGCATACCACTGTCTGAGAAGCCTAGGGTAGACTAACCCTATAGATGTGGCAATAGTGGAAAATATTCCATTTAATATGGTCTAGGCTCTATCCAACCCATGGAAATCTATAAAGGTATAGGTACCAAACTCTTCTTGCATCGAATAAGTTAGACCCAATCTGAACCGCTTCTAGATGTTTGAGGATCCCAGAATCGGACTCTATGATCTTCTCCTTCTTTGCTCTCCCCATCTAGATTAATTAACACATAAAATAGCCTAGAGCTAAGCAATGACTAGGAATAAAGATATTACAGGAATAAACATCCTAATATTTCAAATTTTATTGAAATCTTTGTAAAAAATTTAATTTTTAAATTTTAAAATAAACCCTAATCATTTTCAAGTCAGAATGACTTCAAAAGTGAGTCCAAGGTAGATCATCATGAGTAGATCAACTTTGTCAACCAGAACAACAATCCATTTTAACCCTCAACCCCTGATTTTGAAAAACCCTCAATTCAATGAAAAACCATGAAATCACATGAAAATTTTCAACAAATATTTTGTCTTAATAGATCAAAATGAGTCAAAACTTAACCAAAGTTACATCATCCTATTTCTAACTATTCTATCACTGAAATTTTCATAAACAATGGTTGGAAATCTCCTAAAAAATTACAATTCAGTTCAAAACATACCTTTTGCTAAAAAGAAATTGGCGATTTTGATGCAGAAAATAATTTATTTTTCTCTAAACACTCACGCAACTCCACTCTATGCACTTCCTTGAATGTTTGGAAGAAGTTTGGAGAGGAATGGAGGTGAGATAGAGAACAACCAAATTTAAAAACAAGCTTCGATGCTAAGAATTCGATCAACAATCAATCTTTTTGACCAATTGACTGATTGTGTTATGAAAAAACCATTTTTTAAATTTTCCAAATATGTCAAAAATTATAAAAAATTCTGAAAATTTCCAATAAATTCATAAAACTTTTGAAGGCATACAGAATTTAAAATAAAAATTTCCCATCAAAATAAAAATTTTCTAGCATACAGAATTTAAAATAAAATTTCAATATTCAAAATCAACATAGTTGAGCTCTTTTGACGAATTTTTTAATTAATTCTCTTTTAATCTAAGTGCATCCACTAATTATGTTCATTAATACTTTACCTTAGATCCGCTAATTTCATTAGTGTGTGATTATCAATTTTATTCTCTTTTTTTTACAGATTAATCCTATTTTATTAGTTTTTTAGGAACACCACCAATGTAGTCAACTCTTGTCTCCTTTAATCTTTAATCTCGCATATCACTCATAAGGAAATTTACACAAATTTGTTCAAACAATAGTAAAAACTAAGTTCACATTTTTTGACTATTTTTAACTAAAATTTGTGTACATAATTTTTCTAAAAAGATGGAAAACAATTAAAAGCTTATAATCAACATGCTACTATCTTTTTCTGAGTTGGGATATTTTCCCGAAATTATTTTTCTAGGGCTTTGATTTTTCTTAATGCTCTCTACTTTCATCATAAATTTTTTTATTCTTTTTCATACATTTTTTCTCAATTTTTTTAATGTCTAGTGGATGTGTGTTTCACATTAGCTTTTTCATCATCTTTATGAGGACAATTATATTTTTTAAGAAAGATTAAAGTTCATAAGACTTGTAAACATTGAACTACATTAGATATAATTTTCTTTTATTTGAATTCTAAATAAAAATATAGCTAAAGATCCTCTAATTTGATCACTTGGACTCCACTAAAATCTACACGCTTAAGTCAACTTATATTTAAGAATCCTCTCTCGATATTCGTTCCTTAAATTGACTTGAGTGTGAACATGATATGTACAAGTTTTAGCAATAGAAAATTACAACATCAAGTAAAAGAAAATCAAATTGATCTTCACTCTCCTTGGTATATCCATCTCTTAGTTAAGGTATATTTAACCATAAATTATGTTGCTTTTTAACTTAAAAGAAAAATTCATTTTAAAATATCTCAAGAGCTGAACTCCAAGAAAAACAAAAAAGAGTTAATTGCAAAATCAAGCAAAAGCTACACTAATTTTTTTTGTGTCTTTGATCACGTTCCATTTTTTTTTGTATTTTTTCATTCAAAACCTATGAATAAACTGTCATGAAGACAATGAAAAATGTGATAAAAACACCCTAAATGGAAAATATATTATTGTGAATATTTGATTAATTAGATCATAAGTGCAAAAATTCAAATATGGTATGCGTTCATACATGCTTGTTCCCTACACTTCTTGCCCAAACAGAGATGACCTTTCTTGTCTTGTGCATATCATTAACCGCTCTTATTGTCTTCCACTCACAAACATCACTATAAAGAAATAAACATACTAAAAAGATTCTTCCCTAAAAACCATCAAACACAAATTTAAGTTTTTCTTTTTTTTATATGATCAAATTTTACTCTAATGTAGGTGACAATTTTAAAGTGATTAATCTAAGTTTGTCTATCCTTAATCTAAGTAAAAATCTAGCTTTTTCAAAAATAACCAAAATATTTTAACAACAATATTAGAAGAATTTGACAATAGTGTCAACATAGTTTCAACACTACATTAAATTCTTTTCTCAACTCTATCAAAATATTTTAACACTATTAAATTAGCTTAATAATAGTGTTGAAACAAACTGACACCGTGTTAAAACCATTTGACATATTTGTCATATCATTTTAACACTTTTGTTTTAATAAAGTTATAAGATTTTTACCATGTAAAATATTTTTTATAATAGTATTAAAATGATTTGATAGCAGTCACTACAACAAAATAGACTTAACGAGTCGCTAATAGTTGTTGTTACGTCCAAACCAAGACTATGAAGTAGTTCAGTTCAGATTTCTTTTTTACTTGTCAACTATAGTAAACAAGGTCGATCTACAGGGAAAGCCTTGTGTGACAAAGAAAACTATTATGAAAAAATAGAATAAAGAAAAAAGGTAAAATAGAGAATAAGAAACAATCAAAGTGAAAGTATTAAGGCATCGGAAATCTACTTGTAATAAGTCTCTAATGTATATTTGATTCAAATGATAACTCAATTAAGATCAAATGAAAATTTTTCTCAATCGAAAAATTTATCTTTTAAAGAACTTTGAAATAGAACACTTGTAATTGATTGTTTACTATATAAAAACATTAAGTATATAATCACAAGGAATTATAAGCATTTGGCGTGCCCTTCATCAATGCCGAATCAAATAATTGTATAGATTATAAACTCCTTAAATATAAAACATCAAATTAAAATAATAAAGAACTTACCTAAATCAAAGTATTCATTAAACATCAAGTACAAGCTTCATTCCTAGCATTAGCTTGAGAGTTTAGAAAGTCATTACAATAAAACTAAAAATAAAATGAGAGAAGAAAACAGGGAAAGAGAACTCCAAAGAGGGGGGGGATGATGCCTCTATCACGTCCACCCTTCTATTTATAGGAATAGAAGAGGTTGCTTTAAAGAGAAAAGTAAAATTATATCTCTAGATTGCATCCTGATTGATTACCAAATTGGTTGCATCTTTGGTACTAATTAGATTCTAAATCAATCAAATAAATCAATGATTTATTTAAAAAAAATAAGTATCTTTGAATCTTTCTTTAATTATCCAATTAGCTTCATTGTCTTTCCTTATGTGTATCAATCACAACCAATGAAAATATTCTCCATGTGCTAGCCTCAGGTTAGTTTACTGGCTGTCTATTTGCATGCCAAATTCGACACATAAATCTTTGGAATTTCGAATTTCTTCCTGAAATAACAAATGTATCCACGACAGTCTTCTTTCTAATTCCACTAGAATCGTATCAATCCAAATTATACATAGAAAGATATGGTCAAAATACTATGGCTGTGTCAATTTGTCCGAATTAGCTTCTTTCCTAATTTAGTTCTCTTAATGCAAATCTCAAATCCAATGGGTCCACAAGGTTGTGTTCGACCATTCCATGCATATTTAGACCATTAAGAGCCCATTCATGAATTTTAAATAGCTTTGGGTAGTTGGGCTTCACTTTCACTTCCAGTTTGATACTGTTGAAGCCTATTTAAACATGTAAACTCAATTAAGGTCCAGCTAATTTATTCAAAACATAAATAGCCCAAATAAGCAATAACTTAACACAAAATAGGATTGCAATTTAAAATTTAAATACATTTTATTGAACTTTATTTCAATGCATCAATGGTCTTGAAAGCATCATAAATAAGTATTTATGACATTTTTAAAATGTTGCTTATAACCATGTTGCAACTAATATATTAGCTAGTAAGTTAAAAGCAATGCTAATAACATTTATTTATGACCTTTTCCTTTACACCACAGATACTTATTCATGACATTTTATTAAAAGTCACAAATGGTATTAGCAATGCTTTAAATAGTGTCACTAATACATTTTGAAGATGTTTACTATACCATCATTAATAATTACTTATATTGGCGGCATTATGCCAATTGTCACTTATACATATCTTTCAGCGGTATTTTTTATCAAATGCCTGTAAAAAATTATTAATATAAAATATCACTAAAAAGTAAGTATTGCGACATTTTATGTAAAACATCACTAATTTTTATTGTAATAGTAGCATTTTATAAAAACTATGTTAAAAATCATTGCAAGTGACAATAAATTATGAGGAAACACCAAATACATATAAAAATTACATTTGCAATTTCATTCATACATTTGTAGTTTCTTTTTATCTCCATACAAGTTCCCACAACCACCTCTCAAATCCATCAAAAAATGAGGCACAATCTTTGTTGCCCACAATAATAAAAATCTAAAGCAAGTCCAACTACTTGCAAACAACAATTTCAGTTCCCACTTTATGCAACTTCAATGTAGACATTAGGTCGATGATTTCCCAAAAGAAGAGGATAAGCGGCTTTTGGAGAGCCACCTAGAGTATAAGTCTATGATGAGAAATCTTTAAGTTGTCAATATTCATCTTGTATAGAGCAATCAACATTTGCAAAACTACAATGTCTAATTGTGAATTCATTCATAGACATTGAATCAGAGATCATCTATAATTTTCATGGGTCGTCCACCACTTGACTTCAGAATTTTGCTCATGTCAGTATCATTTTGTCAATCAATCTCCCATCCATCTACATCATTTGATACAAGAGCTGCTATATGTGCACATTCTCCTTCCTCTTCATCATCTACTTTCATGTATAGCCCAAGCCACCCTAAAGGATTTCTTTTCCTAACCTAAAATCTTTCAACCACCTATACCATCTAATGAATGATTTGGGCGCATCTCGTCAATAGAACTAGGCCACATTTCCCCCATCATTTCTAGGTCTTTAAAAATTGGTAATTTTCATTTATTTCAAGTCTTCTCCATCTACATATAATAGTGATACATTACACATTGTTCAAAATTTTGACACATGAAACCTCTTCACAAAAATCTACAAACTAACCTTTTACAAGCAGAGCAGTGCAACCTCTTGCTCAAATTCTCTCTTGCGTCCAGCTACAGCTTAAAGCTTTGCTTAAGCTTGCCTACAAACATCCTTTATAGCTTTTGCTACAATTTGCAAATAAGCCCTTTCTGGACAAGAAAGACAAATAAGAACTTCACAGTGATGCACTAAAATAATATTTAAATAAATATTTTCAAATCTTGAATTGCAATCCTATTTTGTGTTAATTCATTGCTTATATGTGTTTTTTATATCTTGAATAGGCGAGTTGGGCAATCCGTTGTATTTTCATGTCAAAATGGGTCTCAATAGGATCTAAGTGGAAAAGGAAGTGAAACCCAACTACCTAAAACTATTTAAAGGTTAAGAATGGGTTCTTAAGGGGCTAAGAATGCATTAAATGGTCGAATATAACCTTATGGATCCGTTGGATTTCAGATTTGCATCAAGAGAACCAAATTTAGGAAGAAACTAATTTGGAAAGATTGATATAGCCCTGGTATTTCAGTCATATCTTTTTATGTCAACTTTGGATTGATATGATTCTGTTGGCATTAGAAAGACAACTTCCATGGCTACAATTACTATTTCAGGAAGAAATTTATAATTTTGGAGATATATGGATCAAATCAGACATGGAAATGGATAGCTAATCAACTAACCCGAGGCCAACACATAGAGGATCTTTTCACTAGTTGTGATTGATATATATAAGGAAAGATAGTGAGGCTGATTGGATAACTAAAGGAAGACTAAAATATACTTATTTGATAAATAAATTATTAATTTATTTGATTAATTTAGAATCTAATCATTGCCAAAGAGGCAACCAATCAAGGGATATGATTGGACATTTTCCTTTGAAGCAACCATTTCTATTAATATAAATAGAGGGGTGGATGTGAGAGAAGGATTATCTCCTCTTCTTTGGAGCTCTCTTTTCCTATATTTCTTCTCTTCTTTTGCATTTTTTATTTTAAATTTTATTGTAATGGCTTTCTAACTAAGGCTAGAGGTGATTTGTAACAATCTAATAGAGTTCTATTCATATTTCATCTACAATTTAAATAAGTATTTGTTATTTGAAGTGATGTTCATTTAATATTGTTCTTCTTATTTTTTTGTAATTTTGATACATAAAGATACTTGAAGGCTCTCCTTCTTGATATTTTGTAATTTTGATACATAGAACTCTTGAAGAAACAATCTTTTTTATCCATCATATATCCAAAGTATTTATTATATTTATTTTTTCTTTTAATGTTCATAAATTCTAGTTAAATAAAATATTCTTTCGATTATAATTGAGATAACATGACAAATGAAGAGCATCACTAGATGTGACAATGACCCTCAATGCCTTAGTATTTTCTCTTACTGATTTTTTAACTCTTTATTACCTCAATATTCTTCTACTCTTTCTCTCTTAATTTTTCCTTCCTATATTTTTCTTAATAATTTTCTTTGTTATACAAGGCTTTCCCTGTGGATCAACCTTGTCTACTACAATTGGTAAGTAAAACAAATCTGAATTTGACTACTTCATAGTCTTGGTTCAGATGTAACAACACACAATAATATGGAAAAACACGTCTACCACAATAAGAGTCAAGGAGCAACACAATGAATATCCTAGAGTTTTCAAATTCATATCAACAAGAATATAAAATCAACAAAAGATAATAGCCCAGTTCTGACCTTCACTTTTTTGTCATACAAGTTTGTCTCTTTCATGATGAAGTTTTTGAGAGTTTAATATCCACCTAGATAGCTTAGCAGATCACTTGGTTTGGTAATAAAACTAGTACTTCGATGAAGCATGAATTAAGAGTTCTAGCCATATGCACAGGAATTTGTTCTATAACAAAAGCAATAAAAGTCTAATATCTATGTGCATTCATAATTTATCTATCTATCAAAAATCAAACCACTCATGCAAGCTCAGACAAGGATTTTTATATGAAAAACCTAGGGTAAAAAACCACAATAGTCGATTATCGACTAAAAAAATGTACTAGATAGCAAGACAGAGCGTAGACACTAGAAAATCACCTTTATTGAGACTCTAACCCAAAACCCTCTTTTGTTTAAATCTCCAACAAAACTCCTCTTGTTGCTGGCCTACAAGTATTCTCCTCAACCCTTGAAACTTTAGCCTTGATCTTCTTCAACTCACCATTAAAGATAGCTGCAACTCCACTTTAATTTGGTGTGTGTAAAACGCTCTTCTTAGTTGTGTGTCTCAAGGAATCACCATTAGCATAAATTGATTCTCAAAGATGATCTCCTCTTGGAAAACAATGATCAAGGATTTGTCCCCTCTTCTCTAAGAATTTATAGGTTTTTCTCTATTCGATTTTGTGTTTACCTAGCCCTTATATAGTCCATTAAGTTGGTTAAAGAGTTTGACTTTAATTAAGAATGGATTCTCTTTTAGAATGATTAAACTAGGTGAGTGTTACAAACAACGATCGATCATGTGACACAATGATTGATCGTCCACTATTCTAATTAGTGTATGACTCTTCTAGTGAACAATCTATAGACACAACGATTGATTGGTAATCTCTTCGTTAAATTTTACTCAGTCCAATATGGGTGGCGATCTATCTATTGACCTAGTACCAATTGAAGTGATTGATCGGTGTACAGTTAAATTTCCCAAAAATAACCTAATTAAGTTTCAAACTCCCAAATAAACTTAATTCAATCATTCTAAGATAATCTAAGTTAATTATGCATGTGAGTGTATACAAATTCACCTTTTACATTTGATACTATGCATATTCTACAACCTTGATTAATAAGAACACATCTACTCCTATTTTTCAAGTCAATCAATTACAAATCCGACTTGACCTTAACTAAATCTAGTTAGATTCCTAAGACTAAAAATATACATGAAGTTTCAACATTGTTTTGGTTATCAAAATTAACCAATTTTAATATATATGCCTTATATGTTCTTTCAATCTCCCCCTTTGGCTATTTCGTGACAGAACACTACAAGATTCAAAATTAAATAAAAATTGTAACTCTTTGTCATGCTGCATTGACTTTCACTTATACATATTACTTGACAACACTAAGACACAATTAAGACAATTTGGAATTGATCTTGAAAAGCCTTGAAAAACCTATATTTATCCTACATACTTACGAACAAAATTATTTGCATAGCACTGTCCATATGAGCATGAAAAAAAAGTACTTTGATTTTCATTGATCATTTCTCTGCTTTTTGACACAAATAGACAAAGAAGTAAATAAATAATCAACAAAAAATTTCATTTAGGACCATTCAAGTCATTATGATCACCATATGATAGGAAAATAAATAAGCAATAAAATAAGCATGTCCGTCACATATCCACGAAAGGTAATTAGTTTCAAAATACATCCAAATGTCACATAGAACATAATATGAATTAACATAAGTTCCAACACATGAATACATTATAAAGTGATAAAGAAACTTAAAAATCATCAAGCATCTTTAGTAGTGCATTCTTATCATCCAGATACTTCCCATTACTGTGTGGGAGTGAAATCCGATCTCTATTCATCCTCTTATGGTTTGCAAAACCCTAACACATCTCATCCATCAAATACCAATGAAAGTCCAAAAACTTTGCATACGTCATTGAGTAAATTAGAAGTGTAGAAGGCTTATCCTAAACTGGAGGTACATCTTGTTGTGCATGCTGCTCCTCTTGAACTGCTCCCTCATGTCCCTTGGTGTGAGACTTCATTCATTGAATAACAACATCTATAGAATCCATATATACCAACTAATGTAGGCTCTCCGCATGGGATCATCATCAAAATAGAAGTAAATATAAGAAAAAGAATGTATAGATATGGAAACATCTCATGAGTATGACCATGTAGAAAGGTCATAATTTGTTGAAAGATAATAGATAATAGATAATAGATCTAACTCCATATGAGACTCGAACAAAAGAAATAGTAACTAAGCCATTGTCCTATCTACTAGCTCCTTCCTTTCTAGTACATGGACTACACTTGCTCACAATGGATCAGTCCAACTCTATCACCTGTACTACTCGATGCCCTTGGGTTACCGAATCTTGAGACACCAGCTACCTTCTACTTCAAATAAATAAATCCTATGGATAAACATTACTCAGAACTAATCATAAGACTGTAATAAAGTCCTAGAATTTCAAAAAACATTGAAATATGAAATAAAGTTCAACATTTGAAAATTAAATGAAACCCTAAATTTTTTTAATGTCTAATAAACTCCAAATGTTGTTGCATGATAGATCTCACTGTTTAGAAAAAAAGTTGATAACTAGTGCTAAGTCTAATATTGGTCACATATGCCTAATATTCAAAAATCCCCAAATTGAAGAGTGAACTTTGTTGGGTTGTGATCAATGTGCATGAGATACACAAACAAAGAAAAATAAAGTGTTTACAATACACAATTAAGTTACAAGATTTATCTTCCTCTATTAAACAAAATAAACACAGATTTTGTCTAATTCAATGTTCCTAATTCCTATGTGTTCTAACACAAAATTGCAATCAAATTATGAAAAAACCACACAAGAATTTGCACAAAGAAATCCAACTATGGAAAAATCATGAGACACTTTTATCTAGATCAACTATGCACTATATAAACTTGAGATTACATAATTAGCAATTACAACAAACAAAACCTCCTTTTTTTCTTCACACATATGGTTTTTAACACCACCTTGATTCTGAATCAACCACTCCTTGGTTGTTTATGAACAATAGTTTGATCTTCTATTCCTCTGAGCCCTTCAATCAATGTAGATATTTCATCTCCTTCTTTGCAATGTATTATTTTTAGCTTTGATCTTCTTGGCAATAATCTTCATCAAATGACATGCCTCACGTGTGTTTTTGTGCACTCATCTCACATCTAGTCACTCTTTTTATTACGGTAGACAAAATCACAACCTAGAAGACTAATTCTCTAAAAACCTATTTGAGTAACTCTACACAAGCTCTCTAATTTTTTCTAAGCCTACTCTCTTAATTTTCCACATGTTCCTAGACCTTTTATAGACTCCCCAAGTCTCAAAAGGAATATAACTTTAACTTGGAATATAAAAAAAGCTAAAAAAGTCTAATCTAGGTAACTCTGCTCCATCGATCGATCGTTCTACAGGGCAATCACTTAATCCTTGTTCCTATTAGAATATGACTTCCATCCATTGATCTATTGACTTATCAATGGACTGATAAACTTTTGACATTGTTTTAAGTAATGAATTTTCAAGTACCAATCGATCGTTGTCATATGTGATCGACTGATCAAGAATGTTATAGAGAGTTAGGTACAACTCAAAACCAATCGATCGTTACTTAGTGGCATTCAATCGGTCTAAGTAGATTTGTTATTTTACTTACGAAAAACCTTCAACTCTCACTATTTATTCACCTTACGTCTCTTTTACCCTGAAGTGTGTGAATGTGATATGCATTCATTATTTTACCTGTCCAAACATATATTTGAGTCATCCTTTTTCTCCAACTTTAGAATCCAATCTTCATACTTAAATTGACTCAAAATTACACATTTATTATATTATTTTGATAACAAAAAAAGCCAATTTATAACATAAGAACAAGTTTGTTCTGACAATCTCCCCCTTCGAAAATAGGAATGTTAAATTAAACAAAATCTAGGCCAATTTTTTTTGAAGGGAAAAATAAATCTTATAACTCAATTACGAGTTAGAGGCATATCATTTTCTTGGTTTGTCTATGCCACATACATAGTCAACCAAACCAATAAGTGGTAGCTGAGGATATTTTGATTACTTTTGAGATTTTTTCCCTTGTGATTGAAGTTTAATTTTAATTTTTTTTGCCATAGAATTGAAAAGCATGCTTAGCTATTCTTTATTTGTGTCAAATTTTGTTGTGGCTAGGAATTATCATATTTTTTATAAATTAAAGATGCTTAGGAAAAAAATTTGTGCCATGGAACATGACAGCTCTTAACTTGTGCATGACAAATCCTTACATGAGATCAAAAATATTAAGTTACTTGCGAAGATTGAATTGTTGGAAGATAAATTTAAAACCTCAAACTCAAAACAAAAATAATTTATCGAAGGAAAATAAAAACTTGGTAAAATTCTATCATATGGTCAATTTGTGTTGTTACATCCAAACTAAGACTATGAAGTAGTCTAGTTCAGATTGCTTTTTTTACTTGTCAACTATAGTAAACAAGGTCGATCCACAGGGAAAGCCTTGTGTGACACAAAAAATTATTACGAAGAGAATAAAATAGAGAAGGAAAGTGTAATAGATAATAAGAGACAATCAAAGGGAAAGTGCTAAGGCATTGAAAATCCACTTACAATAAATCTCTAATGTATACTTTATTCAAATGATAACTCAATTAAGATCAAATGAAAATTTGTCTCAATCAAAAAATTTACCTTTTAAAGAACTTTGAAATAGAACAATAGTAATTGATTGTTTACTACGTGAAAGTATTAAGTGTATAATCACAGGGAATTATAAGCATTCGGCGTACCTTTCGTCAATGTTGAATCAAATAATTATATAGATTATAAGCTCTTTAAATATGAAACATTAATTTAAAATGATAAAGAACTTACTTGAATCAAAGTATCCATTAAACATCAAGTACAAGCTTCATTCCTACCCTTAGCTTCAGAGCTTTAGAAAGTCATTACAATAAAACTAAAAATAAAAATACAAAATGGGAGAAGAAAATAAGAGAAGAGAGCTCCAAAGAGGAGAGAATGCTCTATCTATCATGTCCACCCCTCTATTTATAGGAATAGAAGGGGTTGCTTCAAAGAGGAAAGTAAAATCATATCTCTAGATTACATCCTGATTGATTGTCTAACTGGACCCATATATCTTCGGAATTTGGAATTTCTTCCTGAAATAATACTTGTAGCCATGGAAGTCTTCTTTCCATTTCCACTAGAATAGTATCAATCCAAATTATACATAAAAAGATATGATCAAAATATTAAGGCTGTGTCAATCTGTCCGAATGAGCTTCTTTCATAATTTAGTTCTATTCATACAAATCTCAAATCAAACGGGTCCACAAGGTTGTGTTCAACCATTCCATTCATGTTTAAACCATTAAGAGCACATTCTTGACTTTTAAATAGCTTTGGGTAGTTGGGCTTAACTTCCTTTTCTAGTTGTATCCTGTTAAAGCCTGTTTAGACATGTAAACTCAATTAAGGTCCAACTAACTTTTTCAAAACATAAATAGCCCAAATCAGCAATGAATTAACACAAAATAGGATTGCAATTCAAAATTTAAAAATATTTTATTGAACATTATTTCAGTGCATCAATTTGTTTCTGACAAAAGTGGTTTAGGGTGTGTGGGACAAAATAAATACAAATTCTATAGGAGTCACTAAATTTGTTAAGGCTAAAGTTTTGAATGATCAAGGTGCTAGTTCTTGAAACAAGAACAAATAATGAGGAAACTACAATTTGTGATAGAAAAAGTAAAATTGAGTTTCTTAGACAAATAACATGGATGGGGAGAAGCTTAAAGGAACCTAGTGCAAAAGTAGAAATTCTTGGGCATAGAGATTGCACACATAATTAACTAAGTGTTCCTCATAAGTTTGTTCATAATGGTTATCATATAAAAGAATAAAAGATGAATGCAAAAACTTGAAAATGCCAAACATGAAAATAAATTACTGAAATTCAAGAATATGTTAAAATTAAGATAATTTTGGTGAAGAAAGATGATGTGAATTATCATGTAGTGCGCAATGCTATGAAAACTAAACATTCTAACATTTGGTACCTAGATAGTGGATGTTCAAAGCACATGACTAATGGCAAATCTAGGTTTACAAATGTGGTGGAGAAGTGTAATGATAAAGTTACCTTTGGTGATGGAAGTACCATAAAATAAGTTTTTGGATTACCTGATTTAAATAATGAGTTGTATGTTAGTGGTTTGAAAGCTAATATTTTCAGTATTAGTCAAATTTGTGACTCTGGTTTTGTTATCAAATTTACAAAGAAGACTTATTACATATCATAAATCTGGAATGACTTGTGTGAAAGGCTTAAGAGAAAATGGTAATTATTATTTTCTTATACTATTTATTTTACAAACGTGTCCTTGATTGATAATACTTATCTATGGCATCAAATATTAGGGCATCTTAATTTTAGAGATTCAACAAAAATAATAAATGAATGGATCATGAGATGTGCTCCTATTTTGAAAACATCTAAAACCTTGT
The DNA here is from genome assembly GCA_035235625.1 of Saururus chinensis. NCBI lineage: Eukaryota > Viridiplantae > Streptophyta > Magnoliopsida > Piperales > Saururaceae > Saururus > Saururus chinensis. The sequence goes on from CP141144.1 coordinate 28,685,391, forward strand.
ATGTGGTGCTTGTGAGAAGGGTAAACAATAAAAATCCCATCATAAAAAGTTAAAAAATTTAAGAATAAAGATAACTAGAGTTGATATGCATGGACCTTATATGACCAATGCAAATAGTGAGTTTGGGTGGTAAAAAATACATTGGTGATGGTGGATGACCTATCAAGATTCACTTGGGTAGATTTTCTTAGAGAAAAGTCTATTCCTTTTGAAGCATTAAAAAATAACCCTTACCATATAAAACACAAGTAGTCAAAAAATTCAAAACATTAGAAGTGTAACACTTCGCTTTTTTATTACGTCTGACCAAGGGGGTTAGAGGTAATTAGTAATTTTTCTAATAATTTATAGGTGGTTTTAACCTTTGAAACCTTTGTATTTGAGTAGAACTCAAAGAAACGAGCATAACGAATCAAAGGACGGGCGAAACGGAGGTTGGGACCGGAAGTTATGATATTTGAGAAACGTAAAATATAGGTGGGACCTACTTAGAAAGAGAATGATTTATTTCTTTAAGTGGGTTAGTATCGAAGGGCTCATCGATACGAGTCCAACGGTACCTAGAACGCGCAAATCCGAATCCGGGGTAGGGAGATACGCATGTTTGAAGATTTGACTTTATAAAAAATATATATATATATATTAAAAATATTGGGTGCGCGTGCGACACGCACGCGCAATCGTGGCACGCAATGCGCAGTCACCGCGCGCAGTATGCGCGCCCATCGCTCTGTGCATGGTTGGCGTGAAACGGCGGGCGCCGCAGGCATGACACATGTTTCCGCTGGCGCCGCCGCCTGAAACAGCAACGCCGCTATTTCTGGTGGCGCAGCACCGCGGTTTCGGCGGCTCGGGCCTATTTATACCCCCATTTCATTCCATTCTTCACCCAGAACTTCTCCTCCCCCGTTTCTGACTATTCTGAGGCCGATTAAAGCCGTTCAAGACTCGTTTCCTACTAAATCGAGTGTGCTCTATGCAATGGAGCAGTCCGTTCTTCAAGTTGGAGACCATATGATGAGGAAATACCCTGAAGACAAGGAGAGGTTCTACCCGTATCGACCAACTTTGTTTTCTCTATTTCTGGCCATCCTAACTCTGATTTAGTCGATTCATGAGGCATTCTTGACTAAATCGAGTATGTTCTACGCGATGGAGGGTTCCATTTCTAAGTTGGCAATCGTATGAAGAGGAAACACCCCAAGACAAGGAGAGGTTCTACCCGTACTGACTAACTTCGTTTTCTCTGTTTCTGGCCATCCTAACTCCGATTTAGTCGATCCAAGAGGTGTTTTTAACTAAATCGAGTATGTTCTCGGCATTGGAGGGTTCCATTTTCTGAGCTGGCAATCTTATGAGGAGGAAATGCCCTGAGACTAAGAGAGGCCCTGCCCGAACACCAGAACAAGAAAAAGACACCCGCAGCAAAGACAGGGTTCTGCCCGTAGACATCGATACCTTACCAGTTATGATGGGAGTAAGTATTCCTGATCTCCCCTTTTAATTATAGAAGGGCATGTGTCAGTTATGATGTGTGTTATGCTACGATTTATATGTTTGTTGTGCTATGTGCCTATTTGCCATGTTGGGTGCCTATATACCATGATGTGTGCTTTATATGCCATGATGTATGCTTATATGCTATGACATGTCTGGTCTCGCTCTAGGGTAGAGCGAGACATGCAATTTGTATTTTTGGTCTCGGCTCAGTGATAGAGCAAGACATATGTGTGTGGTTATGATCCCGCTCGGTGATACAGCGAGATGTACGTTTTTGGCTTATTAACTTTCGCTTGACTCCGATATATGACGAATTTTTGTAAATATCAGTATATATGTATTTTAACATATATGATTTTGTGATGATTGCTGTATGTAGTAGCCATTAGGCAGAACTACGTTCGGATCCGATCGTATTGGAATAATATCCAATATGTACGTAGGCAACCAACGGCAAGGCAACGTTGGCCCGATCCAAATTAATTATAAATATATGTTTTAATTATGTTTTACACACGATGAACTATGAAGCTTCATTGTGTGTATGCATTCGTTACAACCTAAGTCTTCGTACAAGGAAGCTTTAAAGCTTCATAGTGCATAGATGAACGTTATACCTCTCGCACACAGACGATGATTCCTGGCTCAAAAAAAAATTCTATTAGTGATTTTGTGGGCCCGGCTCAGGTCGGGTCATTACAAGAAGTGACAGAGGTGGTGAATTCTTTGACTTTAGGTTTTAAAACTTTGTGATAAATATGGAATTCATCATGAGTTGTCAGACCTTAGAACTCCTCTACAAAAGGGAATAGTTAATAGAAAGAATAGGATAATTCTAGAAATAGCTAGGGTTATGCTGAATGAAATGAATTTGGCTAAACACTTTTGGACAAAAGCTCTAAGCACTGTTACTTACACCCTAAATAGTCTACTTAAGACCTGGCATAGTCCAAACGCCTTATTAGTTGTGGAGAGGTGAAAAGCCCATTGTCAAACATTTTAGAGTCTTTAGAAGTCTTTGTCATATCTTTAGAGATAGGAAGCTTTAGTAAATTTTATAGTAGGAGTGATGATAGAATTTTACTTAGATATTCTCTACAAGTAGGGCATATAGGGCTTAAAAGAAAAGAAATTAAATTGTTACGGAATGTTTTAATATGGTTGTGTATGATGCATAAAATTTTGAAACACAAAACAACATCGGAAAGGAAAACAAAAAGTTGATGATTGCTATGATTTTTATGATTCAGCTAATGTGTTTATATATGTAGAACATGTAGAAGTTCATGATGATCCTATTCATGAAATTTAAATTCAAGAAGAAAAGGAAGGAGTACAAGTTTAAACTAGTCAAGTACATTATTGAGTTCAAAAAGACCATCTTGAAACTATTGTGATTAGTGATATTAGTGAAGGAGTGAGAAGAACACATCAATTAAAAAAATAAATAAAAATTTTTGTGTTATGTACCTCTATTTGAACCAAAAAAAATTGTTAAAGCTCTTTAAGATGAGAAATGGATAAATGCAATGAAATAGGAACTAGGACAATTTACAAGGAATGATGTATAGCTTCTTGTCCCTAGACCTAAGTAATGTAATGTCAATGGTACAAAGTGGATTTATAAGAATAAGACAGATGGACAAGTTAATGTGGTAAGAAACAAAGCAAGATTGGTTAAGTATGGCTATACACAGGTAGAAGGTATTGATTTTGATAAAACTTTTGCTCTTTTTGCTAGACTTGAATCTATTAGATTGTTTCTTACTATGGCTTGTCATTTAAAGTTCAAAGTATATCAGATGGATGTCAAGAGTGTTTTTCTGAATAGATGCTTAAAAGTAGAAGTATATGTTGAACAACCTAAAGGCTTTATTAGCCCTCACCATCTTTATTATGTGTACAAATTGAAAAAAGCTTTCTATGGATTGAATCAAGCTCCAAGAGCATGGTATGATAGATTGACAAAATATATGACAAAGCAGAGTTATAGAAGAGGAGGTGTTGACAAGATATTATTCGTGAAGAAGTATGAAAAGCATGTTATAATAGAACAGATCTATGTGGATGACATCATATTTGGCTCTACAAATGATAATCTTGCTAATTTTTTTGCAAAAGAGATGGGTAAGTAATTTGAAATGAGTATGGAAGGTTTGCTAACTTATTTTATTTTATTTGTTTACAAGTATAACAAACTGATTTCGGAATTTCCATTTCACAATCTAAGTTTGCTAAAGATCTTGTGAAAAAATTTGGTCATTAAGATACAAAACATACCGAGACATCTATGTTTCCTTCTGTCAAGTTATGGAAAGATGCTTCAGTAAATCTGTTAAACAGACCATGCATAGAAGTATGATTGGTAGTCTATTGCATTTAAATTCTAGTCACCCAAATATTTGTTTGTATAGGAGTATATGTTAGATATCAAGCGATTTCTAAAGAATCCCACAAGATAACTGTGAAGAGAATAGTAAATATGTGAGTGGATCTACATGATATGGATTATGCTATCCATTTGATGCTACTTCTCAATTAGTAGGATACTCAGATTCCGATTGGGAAGGAAATTTAGATAATAAAAAAAGTATTTCATGAAGATCTTTTATTTAAGAAATTGCTTAGTTTCTTGGCAAAGTAAAAAGTAAAACTGTGTTTCTTTATCAACTACTGACACTAAATATAAATATGCTAGTAGTGGTTGTATAGAATTAATGTGGATGAAAATGATGTTATTTGATTATGTAATATGCCAGGGCATGATTACTTTATATTGTAATAATATAAGTTAAATAAAAATTTCTCAAATTCCTATTCAACACTCTCATACAAAATATATTGATATTAGACATCATTTTATTCAAACATAATTTAGCAAAATTGTAATTGGCTGATATTTTTACAAAAACTTTGGATTTTAATAGGTTCATTAATCTAACTAAAAGCCATAGGATTTTCTTGCCTAGAGTAATTTTTCTAAGAACTTTTGTTCCTTGCTTTGATTGAAAAAAAAAATTGCGACATGAAACACAACAAAAAACTATTTTCATTTTTTAGTTTTTTTATAGTTTTGATTTGGCTTAACTTGATTTAAGTCTAGTTTGTTTCATTGTCATAAATGGTTTAGAAAAATAAAAGAAAATTTTTGAGTTCATGTGTTTTTTTAAACATATAGCTGACATATCATCTTAGAGTGTAATTTGAAGTTGATGTCGTCGAGTCAGATTTGGAACTGACATACTTGAAAAATGGGAGCATAAATGTTCTTATGGATGAAGATAAAAGTCTGAAGAATGTTGAAGGGTTTTGAAACTTATTCAGATCACATTCACAAACAAAAATCACGGAGTAGTTTTAGAAGTTATTTGTGAGGTTTCAGAAGGTTTTAGGGTAAAAGGGAAAAAGGTCAAAATGATAAATTATAGGAAGAATGATCAACCACTTCACAGAGGGAAGAAGTAAATGATCAACCGCCAATTGATTTAGCCCTATGCAAAATCAAGCTGAGAGTTATCAATCAGTCGCTTGAAGTATTGTGCACAAAATAAATAGTGAACAATTTGTCACTATTTGGAATGATGTATTATTTTAAGGACACGTTACATTAATTAAGCCATTCTAATTTCAATTTCATTCCTTATTCAAGTCCAAGAAAAAAACCGACTTAAAGAGCTATATAAGGATTAAGAAATCACAAAATTTGAAAGAGGAAAACCAAGAGGAGATTGCAGAAAAAAGGTTTATACCTTTGCACATTGTTTTCCAAAGGAGAATTCACATACAGCTTTGATTTGAAGATATATGGTACATTGAAGAAGACAATCTACAACTAAAAGAGCTTAAACACAGAGATTTCAAAGGTTTGTGTCAGCAAATCTTAAATAGGAAATTGAGGATTTATCAAGCACAAAGTCAATACAACAGTAGGTACTTGTTATATACAAGAAGAAGATAGAGACAAGGCAAGGAGGAAGAAGTTTCAAGTGCTTCAAGAAAAAGAGTTGAAGGCCAAAAACAACAATCTAATGAAGAGAAGCTTGTGTTAGAGTAAAAAAAAGGCTTGTGGTTTGCTTGTGTTAATGTAAAGCCTTTGTTTCTATTGTATTGATTTGCTTCCTATGGAATTGCCGTAGTTTTTTTTCCATGTTAGGGTTTTCCACGATAAACTATTGTTTTCATGTGTGCATTGAATGATGATCGTTGATTGATTGATATATCATGAGTGAGATTTGAGAGAATATTATTTTGATTTCACTACGTTTAAAAATTTAGTGGAAAGAGGCTATAACTCATAGTCTTTATTCTTGTTGATAATCAACTAAGGAAAATGTAGTGATTCACGGATATTAAACTTACAAATGGTAGTTGATGTTTAATTATTGAAAATTGTTTTTGCCACATGTTATCAATTAGATTTGTCATGTTAGTGCTTTATAACCTTGTTTAAATTTCTAAAATTTGATTTATTGTGCTAGTGTTTGAATTCTTAATTTTTCTGAAGTATACTTGTTTTTCTTTTAGAAATGCTTGATTAGACTTGTTGAATTGTGTAGCCTAGATTGCAAGTTGCTTCTCTCATAATTTTCCTTGATTCAAGTACTTAGTTTGTAGTGCTTGTGTTGTTTATATTGGTTTAAATTCAATTGTCGGTTTGAATAACTCAATGAATGAATATGGAGTTTTGGGAAATTCAATGAATATATCTCTTTGTTTGATGGACAAAATTTCTCATATTGAAGAAATAGGATGTGAGCATTTATGCAAATGCTTACAAAGAATGCCTAAAAGCATTTGTTAAAGGTTGGAGTCCTCCAATGACCAAAGATAAGGAAGGAAACTCAATTATATAAGATAAATCTAAATGGGATGAGAATGAGATTAGACTTGTTAATTAAAATAGAAACCCCTTAGTGGATTATTTAATGTTGTAGGAAAATCACAACATCGGTTGATCTCTAATTGTGTGTCTGCCAAAGTTGTTTGGGAATAATTGGTACAACATAATGAGGGAACTAAGGCTTTGAAGGTGTCTAGGCCACAAGTGTTGAACAGAGTTTGAAAATAATGTATAGAGTGAAGAAGAGACAATTTTTGAATTCTATGCTAAATTTTTAGACATAGTCAACACATGTGATCAACTAGGACAGCCTATACCTAAATACCTTATTGTGAGAAAGCTTTTAAGTTCATTTTCCTCAAAATTTAAGATTAATGTGGCTACCATTAACAAATCAAAGAAAATTGACACCTTAGAAGTTTTTAGGTGCAAGAAGTCTTATGAGAACAAAAAGGAGTTGATGGAAAAGTATAGGAAAATAGAATGCCCTAAAAGCATCTAGAAAAACTTCTAGGAAAAATAAAGTATTAAACACCTTAGATGAATCTGAAGAATTTGAAAATCATGAAGAGCTAATGCTTTTATTTGCTGAGAAATTGAAGAAATTCATGAAAACTCAAAACTTTAAATTTGGCAATAAGGGACAAAATTCTTGGAAGAAACAAGAAGAGAAGTAAGATGAGAGGCAAACTAAACAAGATAAGCATAATATGAAATACTTTGAATGCAGTATGTTAAGTCACTTTGCTGCTAATTGTCCTAACTTGTTTTCTAAGAATTCTTCTGATGGTAAGACCAAGTAGTTAAAGTGGTTTGATTCTAAGAAAAAGGAAAATGGTATTTTAAGCAACTTACTTTGATTAGTTCTCTTCTGAAGAACAACTATGCAACTATATTGCCTTCTATGCAAGTGTGAAGGATGATAGTTCTAATGAAGATTCTCATGAGTCTACTTATCTTGAAGAGAACATAGAGTCTGAAGTTGATTTTGGTGATTCAGAAAACGAAAAGCCTTGAGAAAAAGTTATAGAAGAAAGAAGATGAACTATATAGTTTTGTTTTCTCAAGAGGCAAATAGGTTAGTGGAGTCGAATAAAAGACTTGAAGAGAAATGAATGACCTTAAGAAAGACCTAGAGAGTGAGAAAGAGAAATCTAGTGCTCTCAATAGAGAAATCATGTCAACTAAAGAAAAATTAAATGATTTCAAGAGTAGAAAAATGAAGTTGGAGATTATGCTCAACTTCGATCAAACCAACAAAATGGGCTTAGGTTTTAGGACTTTCATGTCTACCCCCTTAGCAAAACCTACAATCTTTGTGGCAGCAAAAGAGAGTGATAATGAACCTAATATAGTGCCCAACCCACCTAGCTCAAGAGTTAAAAGAGGAAGGATAAGTTCTAGTATTGTAGGTATGTGTGATATTTTCCATAGTGAGACACATATTATAAGAGAATGTCCTAAGAATTATCTTTTCAAACTTAGGTCAATGTAGAATGAGAAGAGGCACATTGCCTCCTCTACCCCTAAGTTGCCCCACTAACTGTATGAAAATAAGATGAAGTGAGTGTGGGTAAAGAAAGTTGATCTTCAAGCCTTAAAAGATCAATTAGGAAAAGCAAGGATGTCTACCTTAGGTTGTCTTAAGATTTGATGACTAGGCAAGGCTAAGGAGACTTACATCTCTAAGTAAGAGATTTTGATTTGTGTCCATGATTTAACCTTTTATATCATTTGCAGATTCATGTTTTTTTGGTTTTATAGTATTTTTCTTTTTTTTACATGTCTTTCATTCATAAGTTATGAATTAAAAAAAAATAGAATATGATCAAAAGAATATATGAATCACATGTCAAGTTTATTAGTAGATTTCTTTGTCAAAATTTTGTCAAAAAACCTTGTATATGTATTAAGTATTAGAATATGATTTGATGTAGTTGTGGTCGAGTCAGATAGATATTGACAGACTTGAAAAATAGAAGCAGACGTGTTCTTATGGATCAAGCAGAATAATGAAGAATGTTGAAGTTTTTTTAAGCTTATTTTGAGCACATTCACTTACAAAAATCACTTAGAGAAGTTACAGAAGTGATTATAGATATTTCAAAAGATTTTAGGGCAAAAAGGGTAAAATGATATATTATAGGCAGAGTAATCGATCACCTACTGATTCGGCCTTGTGCAAAATGAAGCCAAGAGTTATTGATTGATCGCTCTCGAGAATCAATATATCGCTTGAAGTATTGTGTGCACAAAATAAACAGTGAACAATCAATCACTTCAAGAATAAACTACCCTAATTAAGACATTTTGATTTTAATTTATTTCCTTATTAAGTCCAAGATGAAACTTACTTAAAGAGCTATATACGGGTTATGAAATCATGAAATTTGGAAAGGAAAACCTAGTAGAGATTAGTGAAAACTGGTTTATACCTTTCACATTGTTTTGCAAAGGAGACTTCACATGAAGCTTTGAGATGAAGATCTATGGTGAATTGAAGAAGACAATCCACAATTAAAGAAGCTTATGCATAAAGATATTAAAGGTTTGTTGTAACAAATCTTTAATTGAAGATTCTACAAAGTCAATACAACAAGAGGTGTTTGTTAAAAGACTAGAAGAAGACAAAAACAAGGTGAGGTGGAACAAGATTCAAGTGTTTGGGAGAGAAAACTTGAAGGCAAGCAACAACGATCTAAAGAGGAGGAGCTTATGTTAGATTCTAAACAAGCTGGGTGGTTTGCTTGTTTCAATGAAAAGTTTTGGTTTCTAGTGCATTGATTTGATTCCTTTAGAACTGGCATAGTTTTTTACCTTGTTAGGGTTTTCCACGTTACATTTCTATGTTCATGTGTGGATTGAATGATGGTGATTGAATGATGATGGTTGATTGATTGATATATCATGAGTGAGATTTAAGATAATATTAGTTTGATTCTGCTATGTATAAAAATTTTGCACAAAGTGGCTAGAACTTGTAGTTTTGCACAAAGTGGACTAAGGAAAATATGATGATCTGCTAGCTTATTAGACAAATATTAAGCACATAATGGTCATTGCAATTTATGCGAAAAAAGTCCCAAAATCAGCTTATTGTTGGTGGACTCATCGATGTATTGTCCAAGTCCCTGATGACCATCAGTAACTTATTGATGCATCTATCCCTTGCTAATAGTGGAATAAATATGAAAATTACCCTCATTGACATCTTTATCGACACATCGACATCATTGTCGATGACCTACTGGTAAGACATTGATGTAGCATTGGTTTACCAATATTATTTTATTTTCTTCTTTTGACATCAGTGGCTTCTTTGACACGTCAATGATTTCACCAATGAAAGGGAAAGTGATAGAATTTTATATGATCATCCAAATAACCTCCTGCCATAAAGATATCAATTATCACATGAAGAGAATAAATGGAAGTTTTTTAGCTTAACAAAAGATATTCATACAAGATTCATAATCATCATAAACAACATAGCATATCATTCAACAATGGCCCAATCAAAATTTAATGCATATACTACTCTATCATCATCCATCAACATGAATTTCATGCTATAGAATTATAGTTTAATGTTAGGAATCCTACCACTATTCAAATAATGAAGAGATATCGACAAATTCATTTCTTGTTTCCTTTGACTCGCCCTACTAGCTAATCTGCACAAAAGTCGGAGAGTTCCTACCTTTTGGGTCAAAAAGATTTGTCAAAGGTATTTATAAGGAATTCTAGAAACTGAATTTTTGTGCATAACCTAATCTAAAAACTTCCTTGATTGGAATTTTGAAACCTTTTGTAGGTTGGTTCCAGTGTCACCAATGCATGGAATCCTAATGATAGAAGAAATACGGCTTCATCGGTGAATCTATCTAAACAGCAAACCTCACCGATAGAAAATTTATTGTCCCATTGGTAGGTTCATCAACACGGTGAACCTTGCCGATAGGGAAAATACTATTTCACTAACAAGTTTGTCGACCTGTCGGTGACTTAGCTATAGAATTTTGATCTTCAAAATAAATAAAAATTTCTATATCTTCTTACATATCATCATTATTACTTTCTTGAGTAATTTACTCTACATTATTATAATTTTAAAGGTTTGAAAATTCTATTAAAAAATTATAGGAATCAAATAATATCTATCTAATCAACCTACGGATCACCACATTACCCCTAATCTGATTATATTACAAAAAAAAAGACTATAAGATATGGCTTCATTGTCAAACTACCAACCTTTGTTTTGACTCTAAGACACTCCTTTTGTTTAGTTCTCTGTAAATTCTTGTCATTGTTGGTCTTTAAGCCTTCTCCCTCAAGAACTTGAAACATTAATCTCTTCTTGCTTTGTCTTTGTCATTTTGTAGCCTCCAACAAGCTCCTCTTGTTGTCATTGATAAATTTTTGCAACTCCTCTTTGAAATTTCTTTGTGAAATCTCTTCTTTTAGTGTGGATGAGCTTCATAAATTCAATAATTGTCATCGCTTGAACCTCTTATGAATTCCCAAGGGAAATAATAAGTTTTTATTATTCACTATTAGCAATTTTTTTAATTATAATTGTTTCTCCCTTCTCCAACTTTTTCAAAGTTTTCCTCTCTAGGTCTCCAAAAGGATTTGACTCTTTGATTATTCACTATTAGCAATTGATAGTTTTAGACAAATATTGATCATTCACTATTTTATGAACACACGACTCCTTGAGCAATCTATCGGTCCGTGAAGCGATTGATTAATCAATTCTCTACTTTGTTTAATATAAGCTGATTCAGGTGTGAATCGTCAATTCTTCAAATTCGTGGAACTGTTCACTAGTGATCAATCAATTCAATCAACACATAACTCTAGTGATCAACCGGTGGTATTGTTCATTGATAGGCTTGCCTTTTTTACCCTAAATCCTTCTGAAGCCCCTAAAATCACTTCTAAAGCAAATGTATGATTTGAATATGCTTCAAAACCCGTCAACATCCTTTAGTCATCTATCTTAATCTATAAGAACATGTTTGCTCCTATTTTTGAAGTTCATCAATAACAAACCTAACTCGACTACAAGTACATATAGATAGGTTTTAAGATTAATTATATACTTAAGACTTCTAACATAATTTTGACAAAGAAATTAGTCAATTAACCTAATGTATGACACATATGTTTTAACAATGTCCCCCTTGACTAATTCTATTCAAAGCACTATACAATTGAAAATTAAAAAGAAAATTACAACTCTTTACATAGTGCATTGACTTTAAGTTTGTACAAATGACTTAACACATATACCCATTAGAATTGATCTTGAAAAGCCTTATTTAACCCTGTAACTATATTGCACACTTAAAATCTAAATTATTTGTACAAATTAGGTGTAAAATTATTTAAGTATGAATTATCATAACTTTCTTTAGTTTTAGATTTTTTAATAACACATTGACTAAGGAGATTTATGTTGTGTTTAATAGCTTCAATTTTTCTAATTAAGAATGACTTATGTTTATCACTCTTTTGATGTTCTTTCTAATGGTAGACTTTAGATTTTGATTCTTAGGAGGATTCTTAGGTGTTGACACATTGTTAACTTGTGGAACCACGTTTTTAGTATGTATGAGTTCTTTGGCTTTGACAAACTTAGTGACACCCTTAGAATAATTGAATTTGATTATGTAAACCCTAGTTCTCATTTATCACTACTATCTTGTCCCATGTAAAGAATTTTATAACTTTTCTTGCCTTAGAGTTAAAGATTTTAATTGTTCTTAAGAAACTTTAAATTCAATCCCTAGATCTTCAATCTTTTTCACATGTACTTCATTCTCTAAGAATTTTGTCTTACCTTGAAGATTACTTTTATCAGATTTAAAGTCATCAAACGTCTCATTTGTAAAATTAAGTTCATTCTTTGAAGACCTAAATTTTCTTCTTTCTTTCTGAAGTTCACTCTTCAAGTTTGAACCTCTTTCTCTAGTTCTTCTTTATCTTCAGCTAATTGAATATTTTTAATACAAATAGATACAATTATGTCCTCATTTATTTAGATAATCTTCTCTAATTGTTATACTTTTTACTAGACTCAATGGATTTCTAAAAAGAATGGTAACATATAAATCTTCATTATTGCAAGAAGAATAACTACTATACATGATAACTCAATCATGAATGAGTAAATAAGTTCAAACAAACACACCATAAACACCAAAAAATACACTTTTGGTTAGATTGAGTAAGTCTAAGAGGAATTGATCAACACTAACACAACAAACTTGATATATACATGTAAAACTTGATAAATAGTATGAATTAAAAACATATTTCAAACTGAAATTCTCAATTACTGATTGAGAGTTTAATATTCATCTAACTGTGGGTAGTGTGTCACTAGAATGCCCCAATTTTGATGATCTTACAAAGATAAAAGACTATTAGTTATAACCTCTATGCACAAGAATTTGTTTTGAAGCAGAATAAAGAAACCCTAATACTTAAACATCATTCATTATCATTCTATATATCAAACCAAACATGTATAACACAAAAAGACACATAAATTTAACATGGAAAATACATCAAGGATGAAAAACCACAACAGCCTCAACAAGGCCAATTCATTGCTCTAGGAAGACATAAATTGCAAGAGACAAAATAACCAACCAACCTCTAGACATAAAACAAAAAAACTCATTCTTTAATTGTTGATCTTCTTTTGAGATTCTTCAACTCCTTTGAAAAATTTGTTGCATCTCCTCTTTTATTTGTTGTGCGAGAAACTTCTCAGTTAGTTGTGTATCAACATGAATCCACCATGAATAACTACTTATATTTTTTTACATTCTGGCACATGACCTTTGTGTGACAAAGATGTAGGTATTGGGCTTTGCCCCCAATTAGAGCATCCTCGGGAGGACTTGAGAAGCGAGGGCCATTGGCACAGGCCTTGATGATGATGGTACTGTAGGCCACAATATCGGGCATGGCGCCCATGTTGGGCATGAGAGTAGGAGTGTTTCAAGTTCTTGGGGTCGTCGCACTCCTTGATGACGGACTTCTTGTTACTCGATTCATCATAATTGTGTGAGTAGTTTTGATGGGTTGAGGGGCCAAAGAAGGGGACTCGTTTGTAAAGATTTCGGTTATAAAAGAAGAGGCAGAGGGGGTGGAGTGTGGAAGCATCACCCAGGAGTAGAGGTCTCTTCTTCTATTAGGAAGACACCACGATGGGAACAAAGAAAGAGCAGGTGGGAGATGAAGTGTAATGGTAAGAGAATGCTAAAAACATATTTGGGACTTGAGCAACAAGCACTATGAGAGATCAAACAAAGAGAGGCGTGAGGATGATGGTAAAAAGGTTAGAAAAATGTGATATATGAGAAATGAGAAATCGTGTGAAATTTTTTTGAAAAATCAATATTCTTTAGGACAACGACTTGAACTTTGGTAAAACCTTCACATTCCTCTTAGCAAGCAGGTATAGTTTGCTGTTTTGGGTCCAATGGGTTAGAATTGCAATTATATGCATCAGGGCCCTCTATCTCTTCAAACATGTGCTGGACTAAATATTTGTAGCCCGCGAATCTAAATTCTGGTGGAAATGAAATAAGCTCCGGGAAAGTACGACAAGAACTCAGGTCGAAAGTAACAAGTGCATCGGGTTGTACGGACATCGAACGCATAAGGGTGTTCATTGCATGTCTTTCTGGACCTTGTTTTATGTTTCATATCTTTTTCCGTCTCGCCGAGGAGTGGTTGTTCATTGTGGGCTTTTGGAAGCTTCTCCATTTCCTCATTTGGAAACCCTCATAAAGACATGAGTACAGTGAAAGTCCCAACTGTATAACGTCACTTATGTAAAAATCGATCTATTTCTTGAATGTTTCACGTCCAAATTTTATTGGTTGGACTCGCAAAATTCAACGACCGACCATGTTCGAGAAAGATAAACTTGAGGCCAAATCAAGTCTACTTTAGAATCAACGGAGGAATGAATAAGCATAAATATTTCATTAGGACCACTTCTCCCTTTCGAAGCTTTCACAAGACCTAGGGAAAGTGCATTAAGGAATAAGAACAGTTGGTAGTAAGAATAATATTCCTTTCGTCCCATAAAGAGTGTCTTAAGTGTAAGTAGTAAAATTTAAGAAAGAATAGGATACAGTATTAAAACATGGCAAAAAATACAAGTTTTACTTTCCAAAGTCCGCCTCTTAATAGTAATCCATTGTACAAAGTGGACAAAGCATACACTTTTTGAGACACAGGCTTATCCAAATCCAGACACTTTTTATGGGACGGATGGAATATATGGGTCTGAATGTTGTTTGGGATAGCTGATCTATGTTCATGTACCGCACTCTATTCCACTCTGCTGAAACTTGTACAAGTATCCGATATCTATTTATATCACAAGTGGGAGTGGAAGATTAGATGCAGTCACGTTTGTGATCTATGTAGAATCTACTACAATATCTAATCATAAGTCTTCTTGAGCCAATATCAGAATAGATTTTTGGTGCAAGCATTTTCAAGGGAAAGGGCAGATTCCTATCTTTGAAATGCTTGCAAGCCATTGGAGTAAAGCAGATTCCAGATATTGAATGGAAATAAGGTAAAGAAGAAAGATGTAGATATGCAAAGTTGGCATCCTTGAGATCACTCTCTCTATATATAGGATACTCTTGCTTGTATTCCTTGCCAAGACAGTTACTAATCTCTCCTTGTTTCCAAGTAGTAATCTCATGGCTAGAGAAAGAGATCCCCTAGTGGTTGGTCGAGTGATAGGAGATGTAGTGGACCGCTTCCGTAGGAGTGCCTCCCTCAGAGTCATATATGGAGGTAGGGAAGTCACTAGTGGGTGTCAGCTGAAGCCCTCTGATGTGGGCAGGTCCCCAACTGTTCATATTGGCGACGACCACAGGTCCCTTTACACTCTGGTTAGTCATTTACTTGGGTAGTCATTTTCTTGTGTCTTGAACAGAACAGGATGATAAGCATCTCTCTCTATCTCTCTCTTTTCCTCTGGGTATTATTTTGTTTTTCCTTACAGAGTTATAGCTTGCAGGTGATGGTTGATCCCGATGCTCCAAACCCAAGTGATCCAAATGTTAGGGAATACCTTCACTGGTAATATTGTCCTCTCCTAATGAAGGAGCTTTTACGTTTCCACCTTCCGTCCGCTCTACCATTAATTTTTTTTTTCAGTGCTAGTATATCTGCCAGTTGAAAACAAAATTGTTCTCCTGACCGGCTCCATGCCCAGCACCAGCACCAGCACCTGCACCCCGTGACGATGTTACATGGGGCTTCTTGTATGGTAAAGAGGCTACACAGAGGTGTTATGCTGACTCTATATACCATGTTAGATGTCCCATGTAGCCTAGTCAGAGGCACTGTCATTGAGCATGGTCAAGCTAGACGCATCCCACCACTTCTTTTTCGTTGTGCACAACAATTTATACTGTTTTATTTATAACCATCATATAGCCTATTTGGTATTTATATATAGTAGCAGAGTTATTTATGCCACCATCAGTTACTAATTCTTGTGTACATTCTGACGTAGGTTACATTTTTTTCTCTTTCTTTACTTCATTAGGTTGGTGATCAATATTCCCGGAACAACAGCTGCGAGTTCAGGTAAATAACACAATCTGGGTGATATGTGAAGAGAATTCGCAATTTATTCTGCACGCTATGATTTCATTAAGGTCATCTTGATAGTTGTGACCTAAGAAGAATAATTTGGACTCGGGTGAATTTTTGGCACCAGGAACTAAAAGTATAAGCTAATTGCACAAGAAATGGACGCATAGAATTACCTAAACGGCATAACTGTGTGATCACCTGCATGAAGTTCCCAAAGAAAGCAAATTGATTAAACATATATCAGTACTCAAACTCTCACCAACCGTACCATTTATGACTGGTTAAGCCTATTTCTTTCTCACTATTGAGCACTAACACAATTAACTTCAACGGCAATTTATAACGGGAATAATAATTTAAGTCACTCTAGAAAAATGTAGGGTCGATATAAAGGTGAGTTTAGGTCATAATTGTCACTGAAGAAGCTATTCTGATCTTCTTAAACAAATACATTCAAAATGTTTGAGGGAACCAATTTGACATTTTCAAGAGGTTATAAAGCCAGTTGATTTAGAATCTCTAAGCTTTTGAAATGGAGCCCTTGGTATATTTTAATGTATACAAATTTTGAGCTGATGAAAAATTGATAGTTACCCGGGTTTCTAATTGTAAATATAAGATTTAATTAGATAATTAAAAACATGGAAATGCCATGAGCCTGTATGTTACATATGAAAAGAGTTTGAGAAAGACATTACCGTCAGGCATAGACAGTGTGCAGGAATGGGCTGCACTAAGGGAAAAGTAAATATGTTTGTTTAGTCAGCACCGAGTCTCTATCTAGTTCATTTCATGATTCAGGGCAAGAGATCGTGTGCTATGAAGGTCCACGGCCACTTGTGGGGATTCATCGCCTCGTCTTCATTTTATTCCAACAAGCCGGAAGACAGACCATGTATGCCCCTGGGTGGCGCCAACACTTCAACACCAAGGAGTTTGCTGAGCTCTACAATCTAGGATTGCCCGTTGCTGCTGTCTATTTCAATTGCAAAAGGGAGGTGATGCCCGGTGGAAGAAATCGAACAGCTGGCCAATCTTAAATGTAAATCAAACGGGCTCCTCCGTACTGCTATATGGTTCTTTCTTTCTCATACCTAGAGGGAAGAGAATGTAAACTGGAATCCAATCTATCTGCCTAAAAAGCAAAATGCGCTTTTAATATATAGTGCTTATCGTCGCCTCTATCCTATAAAAGAATGCTCCTTCCATCTTAAATTAATAATTTTATTTGGCAAAAAATTTATTCTATATTAATAACTCTATTTTGTTTGATTTAAGTAGTTGAGTATTTAAAAAAGAGTATCATAAGTATATTTTTCCTTTCTCTTAAATGTGGCTTTTATCATTTAATAAAAACCTCTACTTTTCCAAATGTAGCTACTCAAATGGGAAATAGGGAGTACGCAATATACTCATAATCTCAACAACTCCATGAGAGCCTATTCTAATAATGATGAATTGAACAATTTAAAGAAGCACGACTCTTGTTCAACTCCAGTTGTAGCTGTTATAAGCAACTAACTAAACGTTTACTTGGGTTTATAAAATGAGCGCTTCAATCAAATGTTTTCGATAGAGTTCGAATCTCCTCTTCTTAAAATATATGAATCTATTGTCCCTTCACACAGTTAATATCAAGTGTGAGCATGACAAGTACATTGACAAAGACGATGCAAGAACTCATATTTCCATCAAAAATCACTGCAAGAAATGCCAACTAAATTTGGGCATTATGCATGTCTTTCAATGCACACCATTATTGGACATAACCATTTCTGCATCAATTTCCACGCACACACCTAAAATAAAACATACCTATTGACCAATATTTTGTGTGGATACACTTCAAGAGCGTTGTGCATCACGTTTGCACTACCATTTACATTCTACCCATGCTCAGATGCGTAAACCTCATAAATTCACAAACTTGAAATTGACATTAGGAACTCTTAAATTTCACTGTCTGCGCAATTATTCCTTTTACACAATTCATAAATGCAATAATGAGGCACACTACTAAAAAATGATCTAGGACAACCATACTAGTAGTTGCGCAACAAGTTAGTATAATTTATTTGTTCAAGGTTATATCAAGTGCAAGGTTGACATGATGTTGACCATGGTCATGCACAAACACAGATTTTTACAAAATCATCAGTGCATAAACTGTCATTCATCCACATACAACTAGAAAAGCGAACTAAGCATAAATCTTTTAATGCACACTATTCTCAGACATACTGCTCACTGCATCAATTGCCATAAATGATACATATATTGACCAATATTTGTGTTCCCGCACTTCAGAAGAGTTTTTCATCTCCTGTGGCAAAACACTGCAACATACTATCTTTCCGTTTTTGACCCACGCTCAGATGTGAAACCCTCGTAAATTCATAAACTTAAAAATAACTTTGGGAACTCTACAATTGTTACCACCCCCAGTAAATTATTCCATTAATGCAATTCATAAATAAATCATGAGGTGTACTAATTAAACATGCCCTAGAACAACCATTCTTGTAATTGAGAAACAGCAAGTTGTTTGGTTGAGATCAAATTTTACATATAAGCAATTGGAGTATATGCATAGCTTAATAGATAAGATGTGCAGTCCCCCATTGGCACCCAATTGCTCAACAATAAATGCCTACAAGGTCAGCTGTTGGAATGCCTCCTCAGGTTTCTTAGGGTCGATCTGAGAGTGATGAGGAAAATCAAAAGGCATCTCTGAGGCACAAAGCCCAGCCTCATTGAACACTCTCACCACTTCACTGTGAACCACAGCGTTGCCTTCTGGTGTTAGGTGTAAGCCATCACTGAAAATGCAATTCAAACAAATATGGTAACAAATTTAAAGACAAAAATCCAAGGTAAGCAATGCTATGCTAAACTAGAGATGACAGGAGCTGACATTCTTTAAAAGATAGAATTTCATAAAGACTTATGCCCAAAAAAAATCTGAATTTTCAGAAAGCTAATACTTGTAAGCAAATCAAATTACTAACCTCAAGAATTTTTTTGCCCATCCTGAGGTCTCCTGCATTTTAGACCACAAATCAATGTAGGGAAGACCTAGTTCTTGCGCTATCTCAATGCATGATATAGCATAAACACCAGCCATTTCATTGGTCCTCTCAGGGAGCTCTGCTGCCTTATCCCCATATACAGATCTACAAAGTCAATACAGTAATATTTTTTACAAATTTCTTGAAAATATGAATGCTTAAACAGCAACCGAATATAAATATCAGCTACTAACTCCCACATTTAAAATTATCAGTCACCAAACCGATTTTCTAAAAGAAAAATGGCCTTATTTTAATATATATATATATGTGTGTGTGTGTGTGTATGTATGTACATGCATGTATTTATTCAGATTAAAAAAATACCCTTATATTAATAAATATTGTGTTCAAGGATTAGTTGACTTAATTCTATAAAGTGTTCATAACTTTATCAAGATGTGCATGATGAAGACCAAACCTCGCATATTCATGACGTCCACGTTCATCAATTGGGGGTGGAGTCACAAGAATAACTAATATCATCGGAGAACATTTCTGCCAACCATTAGAACAACTAACATTGCCTGAGAACATTTCTTCCAACCAATAATTACAAACAAATTCTTATGAAGAAGGAAAACTTAAAAGCTGCTCACAAAAAGAGACTGAGATTATGCTCAAGCAGATGTAGCTTTTCTACTACATGCAAATTTCAAATTTCCTAGAAGGATGTACCAAAAAATTTCCTATTTAAATTTGAATTTATAAATATACATAAACTGGAATTCAATGAAGTAGTTAGCCACATGTTTGCTGCATTCAACCGGTGAGATAGAGGCAGCCACATTAAGAGAATCCTGTGATATGCCAACTATATGATATGGAAAGTGGCAAATAAAAAGAAAAAGCATGTTCGCAGATACAAGCTACTTCACCACTTTTAGTAAGACAATCATGTTCATAAAGTATCAGCTAAACAAAAAACTCGGTCTCTCACACATATCTCCACGTTTTCAATTTGTATTAGAATTTTAACCAATAAATAAAGTTGAATCATTTGTTGTTGTTTTTTTTAAAACAGTACTGATTCATCTAGTTGTGCCTTATTCAGTTTCACACAAATTTTCCTCCTTCCTGTTCTATCTAATTTTCTCCACAGCAAGCACCTTGTAACAATTGTATCTACTAGCAGTCAGATAGAGTTCATTGGTGAAGCTGGTGTTAAGGCAGCAATAGATGAAATTCTGTTCATTTTTTTTTAACTCACATTTTATTACCGCTTTCATGCTATATTACAAATGTTCACATAGTCAGAACACTTTTTTACTCAAGTTTTTCTCTGGGACCGAAAAGCAAAATTTCTTGATCCTGCTTACTTAATGCCAACCTCTTTCTAGAATCAAAACTCAACAGTCAACAACAGGTTATATACTAGCAGTAACCGTCCAAATTGCTTAACCTAATGGGGGGAATACGTTACGAACCTTCAATTGGTAAACAATTTGTTTGAGATTTTCTTTGTACTCATCTGTAGGCACGTGTTGATGTTCACTTGTTCTACCCAAAAGTGCTGCATCATTGGCACCAAAGAATACAGTGACAGCAGCAGGAAAAGTTGTGGACTCCTAAACAATAATAATTGAACAACACAGGAGAAAAAGTGTTCAGCTCTCAGAATAAGGTCACAAACTGAGACCAAGTGACTAAACAATGAAATAAAGAAACACACATGAAGGAAAAATCAATAAAGGCTGAGTGGAGAATATAATATCATACAACAGAAAATGTAACTCTGGTATCTGACAAACAGAAAACAAGAAAATATGTTCTAACTGAAAAGTGTAAATAGCTACGAGCAGGATTACATTCAAAATCAATGAAATGAGCAGACAATAAAAGAATGCAACGAAGACCAAATTTTCACCCAGAAATAACCTAAGTACATTACAAATAAGTAGCCATTTGAAAACGAGGATAAGATCCATGGAATAGAGTATTAGACCTACAATCTTGTATCAATACAAAAATTAAATAAAAAATTGAGAAAAATAAAAACCCCATAGTTAATTATGACAAAACAGTAAATATAAATATCAAATTATAATACATAAATAAAAGAGTGAAAAACTGTCCATGATATTATCATAGATCATTTCAACAAGCTGAAGATATGAATTATTAAGATAACCAAATTTTTCACCAGAGCGTTACAAACTATTCTTAAATCATTTTCACATAGAGTTTGATCCATACTTCTTACCTAGAATGATTGAAAAACTAACCCTTCAGAAGAAGTATGAAGGAAGAAAACAGATGCACTATCCATATAATATGAAAAACCTAAAATTTATGACAAAACTCCAATCACATTTGTTGATCCTGTCAGAAATGTCATACTCCGGTGCGAACCTAGTCTTACAAGGCAGCGGTAGATCTACCCAACTCGTCAAAATGACCAACTGAAACAAGGGAAAGGCATTCGATGGCCTAAAAATGTCACTCCAGGGAATAAAACACATAAATTAGTACAACAAAGTAAGGTATTAATCTTACCAAAGGAAAAAGGTGATTCAACAAAAACAATGCCCATCTGGTGTTGTACCCACCATAGCCGCGAATGACTACATCAGCCTGCATAAGCAAACAGCATATGCAAATTATGCATTCCAATGACATGATAGGAAAATTCCAATTCTTTTCAGACCACTGGAAAATTAGAAGATAAACACAGAATATAAAAGAAAAGCCAACAAAAGTTGATGTGAAAAACCTTGCGAGAATATGTATCTGCAAGAGCGGCACCCCAGCCACCGGGCCTGAATGACTGCTCTGTGATGGAATCTCCGAACAATACAAACTGGGGTCTCATTTCTTGCTGATAGGATATAACACATCTCACATTACTACCTTAAAAGCGTATTTGACTAGAAAATACCAAATGCCAAACTACCAAAAATTCGTACAAAATAATTGTAGTTGTATTCCATACAACAAAAAGAAAGAATTTTCTTCTTATCATTGCTTAGACTTCCCCATGACCATTAAAGCCATCTGGAACCCATAAGCTACGACACTTCCCACACTTTACTATGAACCTTCACCCGTCCGTTTCCCTCACTTTTACTGATTACTGAACATGCATTCATATAATCAATGAGAACTTAAAGTCATTGGCAGATATAATTAATAAAAGAGAGTGCATCAAAAAGTAATTTAAAGTCCTAAGCAGAGGTAATAAGCATAAACAGAAATTCAAAGCTCGTTGGGAGAGATAATTAATGATTGCGAAACATGCTCATGGTCCGCAATCTCATACCCAATATAATTTCACTTTAACAAGTTCCTCGAATAAGCGGAAGTTAAAATAATTATACAAAAATCGAACGCAAGGTCAATCCTTGTGAAAAGAAAACAGCAATGGAGAGAGAACATTGACCGGGTTCTTAATGTGCAATGGGGGCACCATACCAGAGGAAGGAGTTGAATGGATTGCCCTTCACCGTTCGCCGTTCCTCTGGGCGTCTACTCCATGGCGAAGACGGAGAGATCGGTTGCGCATCAATGTTTGAAGATCCCAGGTTGGTGGCCGGGCCGGGTCGATTGGGTTAAGTTGGATTAAATATAATAATAATTATTTAAAACATTCATGCACACTCGTTAAAAGTATTGGCACGTCACATTTGTTTTGACCTTTCCAAAGAGCAAAAAGAATTCATTTGGACCCTAACGAAGATAATTATATTTTTTTACTCATTTTAGTAAGAATATATATACATAATTTTTTAAAAAAAATAAAAAATTTATAATCAAATGTCCTTCCATTTCTATGAGATGATATTTTTCTTTAATTAATTTTTCTATGGCTTAGCTCTTTTTGACAACTTACATCATTCATTTTTCTAATTCTTTTTCATATATTTTTTATGTTAAGTGAATGGGAGCATTCATATTAGCCTACGCCAATTTAGGTAGGTAGCCTTTCCCTATTGTCTATACGAGGATATTTTTTTTAAAAATAAAGTAATAAATTTTATAGTTAATCCATTGAATCCAAGATAAAAGTATAACTTCAGTTTCTCTAATTTTGATCACTACAACTCTACTAAAATCTAAAGTCCTAGGTTAACTTATGTTAAATAATTCTCTTTCTATTTATACTCATAAAATTGATTCAAGTTTCTTAAAAATATAAAATTGCAATATCAAGCAAAAGAAAATGAAATTGATCATCACTCTCCTTACTTCATTCCTCTTTTAGTTAAGGTATATTAACCACACATCATGATATTTCAGCTTAAAAGATATTTAATGGCCTTTAATCTAAGAGCTAAACATATTCAAAAACTACAAAAAACTTGCTATAAGAGCAAAAGGCAACAACTAATTTTTTGTGTTTTTGAAATTTTTTAATTAAAAAACTATGAAAAAGATAACATGAAAAGCAAAGAAAAATGAAATAAAAACTTAACAACAAATATGTCCAACATATAGGATAAATTCAACCATGGACAAAGAAATAGTCTCTTACTTAGAAATTTTTTACTCAGTTTTACCTAGCTATCCAATTTTAAAGCAACCTAAGAGTAATTTACTCAACCACCCTATTTGATTGTTCCATGCTTGAAAATCAGGTTTTCTCACCCACACCCTCTTTATTTTATGCTCATACACTTGGTGGGATAGTCTAGGTTAATCATGTGTTGGGGATTTCTTCAATTTTCTCCTTAGATAGGCTTTCTAAGGATAGTTGTTAGGGCATTCAAACCTAGTCTATATGTTTATTCAATACTTGAAGCTTAAGTTTTCTCACCTACACTCTCTTCATATTTTACTCATACATTTGGTAAGGTAGTCTAGGTTTTGCATGTGTTTGGAATGCCTTCATCTTTCTCCTATAGCTACGTTTGTGAGGATGGTTGTTAGGGCATTCAAACTAGATTTCAATTTCAACACTTTCCCTCTTGTCTTTGGTGCATTGGGCACTACCTTAGGGATGTAATAACTCTCTTGGGTGTTTACAAAGGTAGTAGGTTGAACTTTAGGTGTAAGCATTGATGTCTCAAAACCTAAAACGCTTCTATCTGTTTGACCAATTCTAATCATGGTGTATAGAGACTTCCTCCCACTCTTCAAGTCATTTAGCTTCTCCTCATAGGACAAATTCTTTACTGATAGCACTAGATTTCTGTCTTTTCTTTTCAAGCTCAGCCTGAAGGGTATCAACCTCTCTCTCAACTCTCTACTCAACGAAGTCAATTGGATTGTCTCTCTTGGGTGTTCACAAAGGGAGTAGGATAAACTTTAGGTGTAAGCATTGATGTCTCAAAACCTAAAACACTTCTATTTGTTTGACCAATTCTAATCATGGTCTATAGCGACTTCCTCCCACTCTTCAAGTCATTTAGCTTCTCCTCATAGGACAAATTCTTTACTAATAGCACTAGATTTCTGTCTTTTCTTTTCAAGCTCAGCCTGAAGGGTATCAACCTCTCTCTCAACTCTCTACTCAACCAAGTCAATTGGATTGTCTCTGTTGTGTCCCGATCACACAAACGGTACCCAAGGGAAAGGGGAGGAGAATGGATGAAGAGAGAAGAAAAATACTTTTGATTTTGCATAACCATCCAAGGAAGAAGACAACCCCCTTTATGGGAGGCGCACGTCTCCCTTGGGAATCATACCAACTAGTGGGCCCCATGCTAATTGTTGGGCCACCAGCTCGTTCGTTACAATCATGAATCAAATGCCCACTTGATTTTAGCTTATTACATCACAAAAAGGAAATTACTAAAAAGTAATAGGTTATAAGAATGGAAAGTAGTGCAAGGCGGGATATGCCCTTCCCCTGAGATGGCATACAGAAGACTCCACCACTCTCCTCTTTTGCCTTGTCCTCAAGGTGACCAAGTAGGGTAGCACTCCATAAACTCATCCTCAAGCATCCGCAACAGGCTGACCCTGCCAAGCCACAAGTACCTCAGTAATAATGTAGCCAGAATTATGCACCCATCACTTATCAATCACAGCAGCAGATGCATGTACATCGGGTTCAGGAGGACCCATTAGTGGCGAAAGCAGGGCACTAGATAAAAGGGTCGGATCACCAACAAAGTGACAGAGGTGAGAGACATGGAAGACTAGGTGCACCAATGATCCAGCGGGTAAGGCCAAGCGATAAACCACTAGTCCAATGCGCTTGATAATGGTATAAGCATTGTGGTAGAGTAGAGCCAACTTAGCATGCTCAGCCTGAAATAAACTGGTATGACGCTAAAGAATCACTGAGACATAAAAAAGATCACCCACCTGAAACTCCCAATCAGAATGCTTCTTGTCGTACACTTTCTTCATATGGTTCTGAGCAAACGCCAAATTGAGTTTAAGCTGCCGTATAACCTCATTCCACGTCTGGAGCATATAGTCAACCTTAGCCATGGAAGAGCAGTGAGGCATATAGGACAACACGGTAAGAGGAGGGCGCTCATATATCACCACAAATCGAGTGAACCCAGCCCGAGTATGATAGGCCGTGTTGTAGGACCATTTCACCCAAGGAAGGAGCTGGAGCCATCGGCAGGGCTGATCCCCGACAAAGCATCGCAAGTATTGCTCCAAGTAGCGGTAGCCCCTTAGGCTAAGCAAATACATCCTCATGCTCTGCCAAGAGAGCAACTAGGTCCTCCAAAAGGCTGCCCGGCCCATGTCCACTATGGCATGTTGTGGGAAAACTCCTTGAGGTGCAAACTGGAAATGGGAGCTCTCTGACTAGGAGGACTACAAAGAACCCTGCTGAAGACCTTGGATGTGCAGCCGCTGTCCCTGCACCTCCAAGTCCATGATCATGTTGCAAAAGTTCAACATGTCGTCTCCAAGCTCTTGGAGCCACTAGACTCCCAACACCATGTCCGCCCCCTTCGTGGGTAGAAGAATAGGTCAGTGGTGAAGGTATGGCCCTGGATGAATAATGAAGCCTGCGTGCACACCCCAGTGCTCTGATGATCCTTATCATCACCAATCAAGACATAGAATGACTTCAAGTCTAACACATAACATCCCAATTGTTGTGCCAACTTATCAATTATGAAGTTGTGGGTGGATCCACTGTCGATTAGGATGGACACATGCTGCCGCTTGAGGTGACCTTGGACGTGCATGGTGCAAGGAGTAAAGGATCTAGAAAAGGCGTGCACCGAAATATCTTGCAGCACGCTATCATATGACGGTGGTACATCCAAGGTAGAGCCAAAATCCTCCTCGTCGGCCTCTTCAATTAGCAAGCTGCCTCAAACAAAAGGAGCTTCTCGTCACACTTGAAGCACAAGCCCTTCGACCACCACTCATCCATCTGAACCAGAATGAGGTGGCGTACAAGAGGGTCAACATGGGCCAAGGACTGGCTGGTGTGGCTGGTGGGGAGGCCTAGCGCTGAGAGATGGGATGGCGCTGGGCTGGTTGGATCCTTGGAGAAGGGCCAAATTGGCCTCCCTGTCACTGCCGGGCAAGCTTTTCCACCTCAATTCATGCATGACCCACAACTTCTAGCATCGATGTGCAAGGGAAGTGGCACATCTCATCCAAAATGTTAGGTTTGAGCCCCATCTTAAAAATCCTCACTAGGGCTGCCATCGACTAGTGAGGAAGATGGTTGGCAAATTTCATGAACTTGGTGTATTAGGCTCGTACAGTAATGGTTTGACGTAGGGTGGAGAGCATCTCGTTAAAGTCCTGGAACTCATTGCAGCTGAACTAGACACAGAGTTTGATGGTTAAAGAAGCCCGAGTTAGAAAGCAAACCTCCTTCTCGAAGCTCTGGAACCAAATGGAAGCATTTCCATCTAGATGGAAAGTGGCTACGCACAACCTTTCCGCCTTAGAGTGTGTTCCCTGGTAGGCAAAAAATTTCTTTGCCTTGTAGAGCCATTCCACCGGGTCCTCATCTCTATTATAGCGTGGGAATTGAAGGCGAGCCAAACATGGCTCAGCCCCATCTCAAAGTCCTCCACAAGAGCCGGAGTACTCATTCCAATTATCCTCGAACTCATGGGCCAGATTGGTGGGGCAGCACCGTTGAAGCATTTAATGGAACACCTAGAGGGCCTCACATATCCCATCTTGCATGTCCTCCTTCTTTATGTTGTTCGAAGGTGCCGAAGTGGACAAAATGTCTAGCCTGGTGCATCTCTCTTTCAGACGATGCTTGAAGGCATGGGGCGGGGGATCCAAGGGGTTGAGAGGGCTCGCCCATCTCAACTTCGGCTGGCTATAGGTTGGGAAAAATTGGCACTGCAGGGACTGCTTGAAGTTGTGAAATTGCTGTGGTGAGGTGTTGAGGTTAAGCACCCATTGTGTGAATCATAGAGATCATAGCACGATCAGCCAAATCAGCTGCTGGCTTGAGGTTGTCCTCCACGTTCTCTTTTTCTTTCTCAAGCTACATCTCATGAGTTGTCACAGGCTGCTTGCCTCGCGCTATGGAAGATCATTGTGGCTCTGATACCAATGTTGTGTCCCGATCGAACACAAATGGTACCCGGGGGAAAGGGGAGGAGAATGGACAAAGAGAGAAGAAGAATAACTCAGATTTTGCATAACCATTCAAGGAAGAAGACATCCCCCTTTATGGGAGGCATGCGGCTCCCTTGAGAGTTGTGCCAGTTGGTGGGCCCCATGCTAATTGACGGGCCACCAGCTGGTTTGCTGCAATCATGAATCAAATTTCCCCTCGATTACAACTTACTACATCACAAAAAGGAAATTATCAAAAGGTAAAGCAAACCCTAATATAGTAGGTCCTAAGAATAGAAAGTAGTGCAAGGTGGAATATGCCCCATCCCTGAGCTAGCATACACAATAGTCTACTGGAGGTAGATTCAAGTATGTCATCTTTTTTCTTCAACTCCCTCTTAAGTTTTTTAGTTTTCTAGTTAGGAAAATGACATGTTGTATGAGATTTATCTGCTTATTGTCTAAATCAATGTTAACGGAGGAAATTGAGTTCAAATCTCCAGAATTTGACTCCTGAGACCCCTCAAAAGAAATAACTCCCTTCACACTTGCACAGAAGGTAATGTAGTTGCATAAGTTGTTTGAAGCACTTTCCCTTTCATCTCTCTTTCTTGCCCCTGAAACCTCTAAGATCTATCCTTAGAGGAACTATCAGACTCATGATTAGGACAATTAGACTCCTAATTTACCACAAGCAAAATGCTTCACATTCATCTTGTTAGATTAATTACGCTTGACGTCCTTTCTCTCTCCTTGTTTTCTCCTTGAAGATTGTCCTCTAACCCTTAAATCTTTGTGATTGAAAAAATTTCTTAAATTTCCTAGCCAAAAAGACTAATGCTTCCTTATCAGTTTCACTCTCATCGGATTCTTCTTGGGTGTTGAAAGCTTTAGATTTCTCGGACATCTTCTTTTTGGATTTTAGTGTAGTTTTTTTTATCAAAAACACTTTCCTATTCTCATATGACTTCTTGCATTTCAAAAGTTCTTAAGTTTCCAATGAGCTTCTCCATGACCAAGGTGTCAATCTTTTTATATTCATTAATTGTTGCTAACTTTACTTTGAATTTAGAGGATAAGGACTGAAGGATATTTCTCACAACTAAATAGTTAGGAATGGGCTCTCCTAATTAGTCATATGTGTTTTTATGTCAAAAATCTTGCATAGTAGTCAAACATTGTTTCCTCGTCACTTATCATTATGTTCTTGAATTCCAAAAGGAGCATTTGTAACCTTGTGATTTTTACTGCATTCGTTCCCTCATTGTACATGACCAATATATCCCAAATAATTTTAGCAGAGGTACAATTAGAGATTAACCTATGTTAACTTTTACACCTATGCTGATTTGTACATACAACATTAAACAATGCACTCAAGCCTTACTATTATAATTTGCAAGTTTAGTCTCGGTCTCACCCCAATCACATTCATCTTTTGGAACTAAGTTACCCTCATTATCCTTGGATATGGGTGGAATCCAGTCTTTAATAACCACTTTCTAAACATTGTCATCTAATACTTGAATGAAGGTTCTCATCCAATATTTTCAATAGGAAAAATTCTGGCCATCGAATAATAGAGGTCGATTCATAGGATCTCTCGGGTTCCCATGCTCATCCATGTTGTTTAAGGTTGTCATTTTCACATTTACAGTAAAGAAAAAAATACAAACAACTAATCTAACCAAAGAAAGAAGATATTTTGTCTACTTAGAAGCAAGATAAACAAAGTAGACACAAATCAGGGCAATTATAGAAAGAAAGAAATAAGCAATTCTATCGCTAGAAAAGAAGAAATTTCCTAACACAAATAAATTAGTAACTATCAAGCACATCTAGGAAAAATTGAGCAAGTCTAGCACAACATAATTGAATCAAGCATGCATACCATGATAAATTTCATCATAAAACTCAAGTATTGGGTTTAAATCATCAGCTACTATAAGAGTTTAGTATTTAGACCAAATTACATCTAATATTAGTACTTTCAATTAAGTAAGAATTAAGGGTTATGACCTCTATATGTCACAAAAATTTGTATAACAGAAGCTAACATGAAATCCTAAGCAAAGTGTATGATTAATCTATCAAGTAAACCACACTATCATGCAAGCACTCACACAAATATTTTTTACGTAGAAAACCCCAACTATGGTAAAAAACCATGATAGCCTCTCTACGTCAAATCAATGAACTAGAAAATAAGAACTTACAAGACCTAAAGAACAACCAACCAATCTCTAGTGACTTAACACAAATTAAAACTCTTTTCTTTGTTCAGTAATCTTTGTTATTAACCTTCAAGTTTCTCCCTCTAGCAAAACCTTGAAGCTTTACCTCTTCATGTTCCATCTTCATCTTCTTCTAGTTCCCCAATCAATGACGCCTTCTCTGATTGTTGATTCACCATGACTTTCTTGAATCCACCTTAGTACAAAATTTTCTATACCTCTTCAAGATATGTGTGTATGTGAAGTGGTTATGCCTCATGTAAGATCTAGTAGTTTTTGTTTTCCGAATTTTTATTTATGATGGATATGTAGAAACTTAAGGATGTTTCTCCATTTAACCTTATTAGTTGAAGAACTTCATGAATAGGTTAACTTTAGGGTTGAGACTAATATGCTTACATTTTCTTCTTTATATAGATAGAAAAGGATTTATGAGATTAGAAAATAGACAAAAAGAGCTTCAAAATGTCACTAAGAATGTACAAATCGGAGTTTGAATGAGTGAGATATGACCCATTGAAGTTGAATTTAATGTGTCAAACTTGATTACCCAAATTGGACCTAGGCATGGGGCATTTTCTTAGCTTTTTGGGCCTAGTCAATTTGAGTGATGGTAATAGGGGTTTGGAAGCCAATTTGGGTTACCCAAGGGTGGTTTAATAGCCAATGTCTTAAGGGGATTAGGAATCTTAGTCTCCATTACCTTTATATATTAGTAAGGGCCTTTATTAGAGTGTTTTTGGAGCTTTTAGAAGTGGCTGAGATTTTTGAGCCTTGGCTTCTGTCAAAGTGAGTAATTTTGATTCTTCTTCATAATTCCTTGAGTTTTGTTGGGAAATTAAAGGCATTTCATGCCTAATCCTCGTTCTTATGCCTCTTTCTATTGAAGTTTACAAATCTCTCTTGTTTCATTCAATTTGTAGAACCCTAAATCTTTGTTTTTTATTCAAAAACTTGTGATTTATGCTTATAATTCATCAAACTGAAGGAAGTGCTTGAAATCACTTTTTATCATACTTGTAAGCCTCTAGTTGGTAGACATAATGGTTTATTCTTAGGGCTAATGGAAAACTTGATCTTTTAGATTAGGGATTTTTTGATTTAGGAGGATTGAAAGTGTTTCTCTGCCCTATAGGTAAGGAGTTTTTGTTTTGAGAAAGATTTATTGCATTTTCACCTTTTTTGATGATGTTAATCATGCTTTTTTATGAAGAATGATTAGATGACTAGATTCTTCTCTTTGAGAGATTTTGATGTTGCTTGTGCATGCTTTTGCATGAGTTTGGTAGGCATTTTCATGATTAAGAGTTTAGAATTGCATTGATTGTTGGTTAAAAATTGAGTTTACTATGATCCACAAAGTGTTGCTAATTGAACAGCCCATTGAGCGAGCAATCGACTATTCTACCATGATCAGCACAGTGTGCCAATCAATTTCCGACACAACAGATCTAGTTTTTCTGTTGTTTTTGTTTCTTTTGACCCTAATTGACTAGCCTAGGGGATTCGATCAATGGGCACTCTTTTGAATGGATCATGTGCATATTCTGCATATTTATCCTCATGTTTTATATACCCTTTTGCATATAATAGGTTAAGAATGATTGATGTACATTAGAGTGATTATCTTCATAAATTTATGTTATATGTATCATGTCTTAGTCAATATAATCTTATTTGTAGGATGTTTCCTAAAAATAATATCGTATGATCACTTATGTTTGCATATGTTACCATGCCCTATATTCCTTGCATCATAAAAAATGGCTTTTGAACTATGTTTAATCATGATTAGTTGAGGCTTTCCATAGTTTTATAGATTAGTAGTATTGGGTTTGAATGAATCAAGTTTTTGACCAAAAGGGCAATGTTGTTTTGTTCCGAAAGGGTGGGTTTTTGCCTCCCTAGGTTGACATGATTTAATACTATTGAGATTTCTTGAACTAGCTCTAGGTTGGTCATGTCTGTGTGCATTAGCTTGACCAAGTATTTTTTTATGGCATATCCGGTTTGGAATGTTAGGTTTGTGCATCATGTATGAGGTCATAGGTAGCAGTATTTTTTAGTTCTCTGATTTTGATTATCTTGAGACACTTTCGATGAAATTTTTTGAGATTAATTACACTGGTATGGTTGTGAAAGAATTTGCCATGATTGTTGAAACATTTATTAGGGTGTTAATGTAAGTTGTCAAAACCATACCAGGCTATGTTTAACCTTATTTTGTTTTAGGAATACTTTGGGATCTCCTATGTGATTGTGTCGTGCAGGTACTCATGATGAATTGTATTGCCAACTTGATGATAAATGAAGGAATGTTGAGTGTGGGATAGGTTCTCTTAAGGGATAGTTAGGAGCGAATAAGGGACTTGATATAAACTTCATATTTATTGATTGTATTTTCTTTCCTATTATGGTTGACTTTCTTTCATACTTGAAAGCTATATGCTTATTCCATTGCACAAGTAGTTTGTACAAGAATGTTGAATCCTTGTTATCATAAATGTTGTTTAGTTTCCTTTTATATTCTTTCACTTATTTTTAAACAAAGTGATGGTGGCTCATTGTGTATTCTGATTTATCCAGGTTTGGTTAAAAGTTATTGTATCCTCTTGCCAGTTTGTGTCAGGGCACGTGACCGTTTATTGGTATTGGTGCTAGTCTTTATTTAAAAGTGGGAGAATAATAGAAGTGGAATACACCTCCACTAATGAATAATACCTAATGGAGATGGAAACATAAGGGATAATCGGGAGAGAGAGATACTAAAAGAATTAGACAATATTGTTGACATTAGTACCATTGGTTATTGTTTTGTTGCTCACTTTTTGTGCTCATTGTTTGATTATAGTGTTAGATTATGAAACATAACATCTAAATATTGTGTAGATCATGGGTCCTAGTGATGCACTAAAATAATGTTCAATAAAATATTTTAAATTTTCAAATTACAATCCTATTTTATGTTATGTCATTGCTTATTTGGGTTATTTATATTTTGAATAGGTTAGTTGGACCTTAATTAAGTTTACATGTCTAAACAGGCTTCAACAGGATCCAACTTGAAGAGGAAGTGAAGCCCAACTACCCAAAGCTATTTAAAAGTCAAGAATGGGCTCTTAATAGTCTAAACATGTATGTAATGGTCGAACACAACCTTGTGGACCCGTTGGATTTGAGATTTGCATCAAGAGAACTAAATTAGGAAAGAAGCTGATTCGGACAGATTGACACAGCCATAGTATTTTGACCATATCTTTCTCTATATAATTCGGATTGATACGATTTTAGTGGAATTGGAAAGAAGACTTCCGTGGCTACATTTGTTATATCAGGAAGAAATTCAAAATTTCAAAGATTTATGGGACAAATTTGGCATGCAAAGAGATAGCCAGTAAACTAACCCGAGGCCAGCACATGGAGAATATTTTCATTGATTATGATTGATACACAGAAGGAAAGACAGTGAGGCTGATTGAATATCTAAAGAAAGATTCAAAGATACTTATTTTCTAAATAAATTATTAATTTATGTGACTTATTTAGAATCTAATCATTGCCAAAGAAGCAACTAATCAGGTAATCAATCAGGATGCAATCTTGAGATATGATTTGGCTTTCCCCTTTGAAGCAACCCCTTCTATTCCTATAAATAGAAGGGTGGACGTGATAGATGGAGCATTCCCTCCTCTTTGGAGCTCTCCTCCCCTATTTTTATTCTTTTCTTTTGTATTTTTGTTTTTAGTTTTATTGTAATGGCTTTCTAAGTTCTCAAGCTAAGGCTAGAGGTGATTTGTAGCAATCAAATGAAGTTCTATTCATGTTTCATCAATTATTTCAAGTAAGTATTGTTCATTTGAAGTGATGTTTATTTAATTTTTTTTTTGTTTTTTTGTGATTTGGATACATAAGATGCTTAAAGGTTCTCCTTTTTTATCTTTTGTGATTTGGATACATAGAAATCTTTAAGAGACAATTATTTTTATCCTTCATCTATCCAAAGTATTTTCTATCTTCAATTTTAATTTTAATGTTCATATCTTCCGGTTAGATAGAATCTTTATTCATTTCTAACTGAGATAACATGATACATGAAGAACATTTTAGATGTTACAATGATCCTTAATACCTTAGTGTTTTCTCTTCTTGATTTATTAACTTGTTATTCCCTTAATACTCTTCTACTCTTTCTTTGTTAATTTTTCTTCCCTCTACTTTTTCGTAACAATTTTCTTTGTTGCACAAGGCTTTCCCTATGGATCGACCTTGTCTATTACAATTGGCAAGTAAAATGAATCTGAATTTGACTTCTTTATAGTCTTGTTTCAGACGTAACAACACCTAGTCAGCAGGGGCATCAAGCAGTTGGATAGTTAGGGATCATTGTATGGACAATGTATTGCCAGCCATTGAAGGATTGACTCAAGTGGTGCATACACAACAACAAAGCAGGCAACACAATAGTGGATAGGAACAAATAACCTTGGAGAGCTTCAAGAAGTTTAATACTCCTAGCTTCAAGGTCAAAGTGGATCCTACTGAGGCGGACAACTAGAGGCTGCGTATGGAGAAGATCTTCAGTGGAAGAAGGTGCTCAGAGGAGGAGGAGACTCGCCTTGTTGCGTTCACTTTTGAGGGTGAAGCTCAGCGATGGTGGCTTTCTATGGAGAGGCAGCAGTTCCATAACTAGAGTTGACATTCCTCAGAAGGGATTCTTAGTCACTTTCAACAAGTATTTTCCATTGAATACACCAGAAGATAAGAAGAAAGAATTTTTGAACATAAAGCATGGATCCATGATTGTTGTTGAGTATGAGACCAAGTTCATGAAGCTAGAATGCTTTATCCCTCATCTTTTTTATGATGAGTATGAGAGGGCAAGGAAGTTCGAAGACGAGCTGAAGCCTTTTATCAGGGGTCGAGTGGTACCTTTCCGACATGGGACCTTAGCAGATGTCATGACAACTGCCATACATGTTGAGGACTCTAATGACTACCATAGGAGGAGGTAGCATCCTAAGCATCATTGGCAATGTGATTTTCAGGGAGACCATAATCAAAGGCCTCGTGAGAAAAATGATAATCATGGTAACACTTTAGGTAATAATAAGTAAAGCAATTCAGGGAACAATTGGCGTAGGAACAACAATGGCAATCGTTAGTCAGAGGGAGCAAACGAAGGGAATCATTAGAATAACTATGGAAACCTAACATGTTTCAAATGAGGGCAGCAACAACACTTCAAGAAGGTATGCCCTCAGAATAAACAAGATGAAGGTTTAGGGCACCAGCGAGCTCCTCAAATCCAAGGGCAAAGGTAGCAGGATGGCTTGCAAAAGAAGCTAGGAAATCAATGAAGGGTCTTCGCTATCACAGCTCATGAGGAAGCTAATGTGGAACAATGGTGAAAGGTATGCTTGAAATTGCCTCCCACCATGGTAGAGTGTTTTTTATACTATTTCTTCACATTGCTTTATTTTTCCTATCTTTGCTAGAGAGCTTAGTATTAAGCCAAAACTATTATTGACTCCTTTACGTGTTTATTCCCCTTCATCCTCTCTTAACGTAGAGGAATATCTTAAGGAGGTTCCTGTTGTGATTGAGGGTCAAGCATTGCTTACCTATTTGATTATTTTTCCTAAGATTAATTATTATGTAATTTTGAGTGTAGACATGATGTCTATGTATCATGTCATGTTGATTGTTGAGGGAAAATGATAGTATTTACTATACATGACTTAGAGCTTTTTATCTTCTAGGGTAGGAGATGGGTTAACAACAAGTTCTTGGTGTTTTCATCTAAATAAAGGAAGTGGATCAATAGTAGGTGCATTATTTTTCTTGTAAGCATTTTTGGTGAAGGGGTTGAACTAACTCCTATTGAAACTGTTCCCGTGGTGTCTAAATTTTTTAATGTCTTTCTAGAAGAGTTGCTAGGTTTACCTCCTCAGAGTGTTATTGAGTTTAGTATTGATGTTCTTCCAGGCACTATGTAAATCTCAAAAGCTCCTTATCGTATGACGCTAGCTAAACTAAAAGAACTTAAAATTCAGCTACTTGATTTATTAGACAAGGGGTTCATTAGGCCTAGTGCATCTCCTTGGGGCGCACCATTTATATTTGTCAAGAAGAAGGATGATTCTCTTAAACTTTGCATCGATTACAGGATGTTGAATCAGGTTACAATAAAGAATAAGTATCCCTTACCTCATATGGATGATTTATTTGATCAATTTCACTAAGCACGTGTGCTCTCCAAGATTGATTTGAGGTCAGGTTATCATCAACTTCATATTTTACCCAAGGATATGTTGCTTTTGGGACACACTATGGGGATCATAAATTC
Source organism: Saururus chinensis (assembly GCA_035235625.1). Lineage (NCBI taxonomy): Eukaryota > Viridiplantae > Streptophyta > Magnoliopsida > Piperales > Saururaceae > Saururus > Saururus chinensis. The sequence continues at coordinate 28,721,478 of CP141144.1, forward strand.
TTGGTGATGCCTTTTGCGCTTACCAATGGACCAACATCTTTTAAGGATATAATAAATAGAGTCTTCAAGGCTTTGATGGATTAGTTTGTTATAATTTTTGTGGATGACAGATTGATCTATTCTACCAATGAGGATCATGAGGAGATTTTGAAAATTGTACTACAAACATTGAGAGATCATAAGCTCTATGTAAATTTTAGCAAGTGTGAATTCTTGCTATAGGAAGTAATTTTTTTTGGATCATAAATTCTTGGTGATGCCTTTTGCGCTTACCAATGGACCAACATCTTTTAAGGATATAATAAATAGAGTCTTCAAGGCTTTGATGGATCAGTTTGTTATAATTTTTGTGGATGATAGATTGATCTATTCTACCAATGAGGATCATGAGGAGATTTTGAAAATTGCACTACAAACATTGAGAGATCATAAGCTCTATGTAAATTTTAGCAAGTGTGAATTCTTGCTATAGGAAGTAATTTTTTTTTGCCATGTCATCTCAAAAGATGGAGTAGTGGCAGATCCGGCTAAGGTGGAAGTAATTTTGAAGTGGGAACACCCTAAGAATGTAAATGAAGCTAGAAGTTTCTTCGGTCTTGTAGGGTATTATCTATGGGTCATTGAAGGGTTTTCCCGCATTGTAGCCCCTAAGACAAAGTTGACAAGAAAGATATAAAATTTGATAGGTGTGCATGTGAACAAAGTTTCCAAGAATTGAAGGAGTGACTTACTGCAGTACAAGTTTTGGGCTTATCATAAGGTAGTAGAGGATTTGTTATCTATAGTGATGTTTTGAAGAAGGGGTTGGGTTGTATGTTGATGCGGCATAGGAAAGTAGCCACTTATACTTCTCGTCAACTTAGAATGCATAAGAAAAATTATCTAACACATAACTTGGAACTAGCAGCGGTGGTCTTTGTACTAAAGATCTTAAGGCATTATCTTTATGGTGAGAAGTTTGAAGTGTTTTTAGACCACAAAAGTATGAAGTATCTCTTCACCTAGTGGGACTTAAACATGAGATAGAGGAGATGGCTGGAGTTCCTTCAAAAGTATAACTTTACCATTGCCTATCACCCAAGGAAAGAAAATGCACTAGCAAAAGATTTGAGCAGGAAGTCAGCAACAATAGTGGCTTGTGTATGTGTTTAGGAATGGTCATTGAACCTAACCTAGAGATAGCATTTGAGGAGACAACCGGATGGTTTTCAAATTCCATAAGTTCTAATTTGGTTGACACAATAAGCACAAAAGGGACATGATGAAATTTAAGAAATAAAAATCAAGTTGAAGCTGAAGCTAGTGAATGACTTTAAAGAAAGGGCTGATGGAAGTTTAGCCTTTTATGGGTGATTATGGGTGCCAGATTCTCAAGAGTTGAAGGAGTGTATTCTATCAGAAGCATACCACTCTAAGTTCTCCATCCATCTTGGGGGAACTAAGATGTACCATGATGAAGCAGACATTTTACTTGAATGGATTAAAGAGAGATATTGCCTCATTTGTGTCTAAGTGTTTGATTTGCTAGCAGATTATAGAACATTGTCATTCTTGAGGCATGCTATAACCTCTACCTATTCCATAATGGAAGTGGGAGAATATAGTCATGGATTTTGTTTCAGGGCTTTCTAGATTGCTAAGTGGCAATGACTTTGTGTGGGCCATCATTAATCGACTCACCAAGTCAGCACACTTTATTACCATTGGGATAACCACATCCTTGGACTTCTTGCTAGCTCTTTATGTGAAAGAGATTGTTAAATTACATGGAGTTCTTGCAAGATCTGTAAAGTTTTATTGTTTTATGTTTACTTTAAAATTTTATTGATTACTATTTAATTACGAATTTATGTTTTATGTGTTTTGATTTTGTGTGATGGTTTGGTTTAATTATGAATTTTCTTGTGTTTATTTTAGCTTTAGTTGGAAAATATTAGTGCCTAGCATAATCCACCAAGTAGCACACTAATTATTGTCATTTGTCATGCAATTCCTTTTATTAAGGAAGTAATCCCCACCTTAGGACCCACAAACATCCTGGGCGGCGTGTTAACTTCTTGGACCGGCAACCCTCACTTAACATTTGAAATGAGTTTGGGCTTTATCAAATTTATTTTTGGCCCATTTCATTATGTAGGTTTACTTATTCCTTTGTGCCCAATCTAGAGCCCAATTACTTGCCTTGGCTATAAATTAAAACATAGACCATTTTCCTATTTGGGGTGAGTTGAGTTTTTGGAGGCTTCGGGAGATCTCTACCCCTTCTAAAGAAGGAAAAGTTCAATCTAAGTAAATCCCACTCTTCTCTTCTATGTTTTCTTTTAATTTTGCACTAAATCTCATGTTTTTCTCCTCTTGAATGGGAATCAAGGTTATCTTCTTTTCAAGTTCATTCTTATACCCATGGTTTAAAACTCTAGATTTGGATTTCTTGCTTCTACTCTTGTGATTTTCATTTTGGGCACAAGAGGATGCATATCTATAATCTATTAGCAATTTTGAGTCTCCTTTTGGTGGAAAGGTGAGATTTTTGCTTAGGGCTAATGTGACTTAATTTATTGTCTAGAGTTTCCTTGAGCTTTGTAGGAGATTGAATGGTCTACAATTTGATTTGAGGTAAGGGGTTTTCATTTGTTGAGGTTTACATGCATTAACACCATGTTTATGGGTGGATTCATGTTCTTGAAGTTTATGGATGTGTGAGATTAGATTTTCTTGAATGGAAGATTTAATGGTTTTTTCACATAGATATGCATGAGTTGTGTTTCTATTATGTCTAATGGTTAGAGAATGATTATATGAAGTTTTGTAATTTTTTATGGAATTTTGGGATGAATTTGATTCAGTTTCGTACAAGAAAATTTATCAGGCTTCTAGGCCAACCAATCTAAGAGTTTAATATCCATCTAGAATAGATTAGCTGATCACTAGATTACCCCTAATGCAATTATCTAATAATGATAAAGACTACAAGTTCTAGCCTCAATGCGCATGGATTTGTTTTTAAAGATGAATAAATAAACTAATTATTATGCATCATTCATGGTCAATCAATCATCAAACTACACATGCAAACCACACAATCAAACAAAGATTTAATGTGGAAAACACAAACTCAGGAAAAAAAGTCACAATAACCTCAATCTAAAGGTTAAATCAATGCACTATAATGATATAGAACTTACAATACTCAAAATAACCAACCAAACTTAAGACATAGCATAAAATCTTTTTGTTCAATCTTCTCTTGTTGATAATGTTAGGCTTCAACTCTTCCTCGTCTAAACCATTGAAGTTTTCCCTCTTTGTGTTTTGCTCTCTATCTTCTTCTTCTATCAACTCAAACAAGAGCTCCTTCATTTCTTGTTGATTTACACCTCTTGAGATTTTTCAACTCCTTTGAGAAACTTTGTTGACTCCTCTCTCTAAAATTTTCGTGTGAAATATTCTTTCTTTAGTTGTGTAACAACATGAATTTACCATTAATAATCTCTTTAAACTCCTTTGTGAATTCTCATAGAAAACATTGTGAAAATGACTCTCCTTTCTTCTCCAATATTTTCTACGTTTTCCTATCTTTAATTTTGTCACTACTTATCCTTTATATAGGTCTCCAAAATGAATTGGCACTTTGACTTCAACAAAGAAAGAAGTCTAATCCAGAAGGTTTTTTTAGAGTAAATAAAACTACTAGGAATTGATTGTTTCAAACAATGATCGATTGCTCACTATTTTTTTAACACACGATTCTTTGAGCAATCGATTTATCATCTTATTAATTGATTGATAAACTCTTAGCTTTGTTTTACAAAGGACTAATTTAGATGTCGGTCCATCATTTCCAAGGGTGATCAATCGATTCTTCAAATCCATACAACTATTCATCAGCGATCAATCAATTCAATCAATACACTTTTCCAACAATCAATTGACGATACTGTACAAAGTTAGTTTTGTCCTTTTTACCTTAAAACGTTTTGTAACCTCTATAATCATTTTTGAAACTTCTCCAAGTGATTTTAGTATGAAAATATAAATTGAATAAATCTCTTAACCCATCAACATCTTTTAATCTTTAGTCTTGATCAACAAGAACACGTTTGTTCCTATTTTTCAAGTCTTTTCAATTCTAAACCTTACTCGACCACAAATACATCTAATCAAATTTTAAAAATAATTACATACTTGAGGTTTCTGACATAATTTTGAAAAAGAAATTAGTCAATTAAACTAACATATGACACATATGTCCTAACAATCTCCCCCCTTTGGCTATTTCTTGTCAAAACACTACGAAATTGAAAATCAAAATAAAATTACAACTCTTGACACAGTGCACTAATTTTTAATTTGTACAAATGACTTGACAACACAATGACTTGACAACACAAAGACTTGACATAGACTAATTAGCATTCATCTTGAAAAGCCTTCTATAAACTTGTACTTATCCTGCACATGTAAAATCAAAATGATTTGTATAGTATTGTCCAAGCAAGTATAAAGCTAAACACTTTGATTTTCATTGATCATTTCTCCCCTTTTTGACATAAGTAGACAAAAACTTAAGCAACAATTAACACAAAATATTCAATTAAGCACTATAAAGTCACATATATCACCATAAGACATGAAAATTAATAAACCATAGCATAAAACATATCCATAATCACGTATCCATCACATAATCAGTTTCAAAATACATCCCATAGTTAAATGAAATATAAATTGAATTAAAACAATGTTTAAGAATAGAATACATGAAAAAGCGATAAAATAAAAAAAATTAATTAACTCCAACAACATCATTAACATTAGACTGCCCTCCTCACTTTTAGCTCGTGGGAATCTATCTAGGCATACATTTGGTATCAGTAAAACCCTAAAGAACAACATCCTAAAATACTTTGAACTCTGCATAGGTAACAAGTCTATTTGGTTGATCTTGTGGTGCATATGCATATAGCTCTTTTATGTCTCCATCTTGGCCTCAATGATGTGACATTATACGTTGAATGATAGCTGAATTTATAGGATCCATTCCAACCATCATCAGCTCTCCACGTGGGATCCTAACATGAAATGAAATGAAAACCCTACATAATATATGGGTAGGGTAGCATCTTGTGTGTATGTCCATGTAGAATTGCCATCATATCACTGAATATGATCAATGAAAGATCAAGCTCAAGTTCTTGTTGTGCAAGGAGGTATATTATCCTGGCCATCATGCAATCAACCTTCTCCTTCCTGGCACTCCAAATGTTGTATGGTGCTATGAAACTCAACAAGTGGAAATCAATAGTCATCAAGTATGAAAGCAATGAACCAAACTACATTCGCACCTGATAGGTCAAACTCTCTATGCCCCTAGAGTAAGAACATACGAGTCATATGACTAGTTTATTGGCTAATTTCCTTATCAAAATTATGTCAACAAACCATATGTATGTAATGAGTCTTAGAGTATGCTTTGAGGTTTTTCTATATAAGTCAAATTTGGAATTGATAAACTTAAAAAATAAGAGCAAGCATGTTCTTATTGATTAAGGTGAAAGACTGAAGAATGTGAGTAATTTTGAAGCTTATTCTAATCACATAGACATGTATAAATCACTTGGAGAAAGGTTAGGAAGTGATTGCATAGATTTCATAAAGGATTTATGTTAAAAAGGGCAAAATTATAAAAAACAAGTAGAACGATCGATCGCTACGAAATGTGGAGGAGAAAACGATCGATCGCATGTTACTGATAAGTATGAAATATATCTATTTTATATGCTTTTTTTCATTATTTACTTGTATAGTATTAGGTTAATATAGGTTTAATTCTGATTTTTTATGTTAAGATAGATATTAATTTTTTAGTTTAATTATTAATTAATTGAGGTGCTATAAGTAGTTAGGCATGTATTTGAATCAAGTCGAGATTTTATTTATACATTATACGTTTAAAATATGATTTTTTATGTTTTGCAGGTAAGTTGCACTTATCAAGGTCCTTGGACGGTGTGTAAAATAATTGGAAATATTTTTGACACGCTTTAAAATGATTTGGACAACTTTTCAGAGTTACAAATTTATTTGAAATTAATATGGACGTGAACGAAATAGCTTAATAAACGGAGTAGAAAACTGCACATGAATATGGACTGTCGAGTGAACAAAATTAGGTTATTGAACAGAAACTGGGCATTAAACTGAATAGAATTGTCGAGCTTACAGAGATTGTATAGCCATTCGAATGGGATAACATGCAGTTTCCTATTTTATGCTAGTTTTGAGTATTTTTCTTATTAGACTTCCTCCTGTGACTCTTATGCTTTTATAAAGCCATATGGGGCTCAAAATTGATGAAATGTATCAAATTTTTTAAAGAGAAAAAGGGAGAAGAAGATGAAGAAGCAATCAAAGTTTTTAGTGGAGATTAAAGAGCCTTCTTCTACCAAGCAAGGCCAGGTTTTTCTTTTACTTAGGAATTGATGAAGCTATAGATAAGTTTTAGTTTCTTTTTCTTTTTAATGTAGATCTTAGTTGTGATTAATGACAATTGTATAACAAGGATTTCTTTTTTAGTGGAAGAGCATTTCATGTTTATTCATATCTATGTTGATTTATTATCTTATAGATGATATATTAATGTGGCTTTGATACTTACATCGATTCTAATTTATGTGATTAGATGAGATGGTCATGCAATAGTTTTAATGTTCATATGATTAATAAATTAGATAGCTATACTAAGATTAGACGAGTCATGCCTATAGTTTAGTTTAGTGTAGATAATCCGTGCTATTGTCGAAGATAGTTCATGCCATGGATTTAATTAATGATTCTTTCTAAAGTAATTTTAGCTTGTAGTTGATAATACTTGTTAATATTCACACTAGATGTATATCTGAGACTAAAGAATTGTTATGGTTCTATAGTAGATTCGATTTCCTAAGTAATATTTATTATATTGATCTCTTCCTTTTAGTTTAGTTTGATTGCTTTCTTTGTTAAATTTAAGTTTAAGTTCTTTGAATTTTCAATCAACGAATTCTCTCTTAGATTTAGTAATTCATCCATCTCTGAGGTTTAACAACCCTTAAATACTTATCTTAGTGCAATTACCTTATACACTTGCAAAGGGTACACGATCATGTTTTTAGTGCCATTGTCGGGGGTGGTGTCAGATTGTTACTAAATTTATAGTTAGGATAGTTCTAGTTAGTTTTAGTTGCAGTGTACTTTAATTTTTAGATTAATTCTTAGTTACTCTATTTTTTTATCTTGTAGGTTGAGTTGAAGACAATGCTCTCTACTCTTGTGGCTGCTAAGCAACACTAGCAAGCATAGTTCTTCTCTTCAGTTACCAAGATCCTCTTCTCGCTCTATTTTTAGCCTCTTAGTTAATGTTTGCTTACTCTTTCCTTTTTCACACTTTACATTATGTGGTGTGTTTGTGGTGTATGCGTGGTCATTGCTCCTTACTCCCCCTTATTAGCACCACTTGACCATGAGCCCGAGTGAATACCTTGGCGAGCTAAGCTGTCACGCCCCGGCAATGCCCGACCCGAGCCGAACCCGGTCCAAGGGCCGGTCAAGCGTGTGGGGGCGACGAAGGGAAATTGAGAAACGATTTAGCGGAAGACTTAACCCTAACCACGAGCGATTAATAGAATTATGGAGTACACACAATCCTTTGAGCAAGAGTAAATAAGAAGGAAAGAAAGAGAGTTACTTATCATAAGTAAACCACTAATCTCAAACCCACATACTTAGTCAAATATAGCCCACACTGGCTCAAAATAAGACTTAAGCAACACAACTGTAAAATGTGACATAAATCCAAAACAAAGAACCCTACACAAAGGTTCTAAACATAAAGCATGAAATTAAGGGAAATAAGTCACACAAAGATCTCCATGATCACATCCAAGTCATCTCTGACCTTTCCTCAAAGAGGAGATCCTGTTCGTCTGCGTGTCGCACCACGCAGCCTCAAAACAAAACACAAGAAAGAGGGGTGAGTTTAACAAACTCAGCAATGATTTTTAATATCACTATCAACATCGAAAACACGATAGCATAGCAACATAATCATTCAGATCAAAGATTGGCAAGGTGTATCATTTTCTGATCACACATAGACATCACCTAAAACTGCATCATAGTGCATAATCCACATAATGTCATTCTCATCATAACACCCTGCATGAAATGTATCTCTAACATACTTATTCCATCATGCATCATATCGAAATCAACCTGCATGAATGTATCTCTAACATACATATTCCCACATGCATCATATCATAACAACTTGCATAAATGTATCTCTAACATACATACTCCATCATGCATCACATCATAATCAACCTGCATGAATGTATCTCTAACATACATATTCCATCATGCATCACATCATAATCAACCTGCATGAATGTATCTCTAACATACATATTTCATCATGCATCACATCATAATCAACCTGCATGAATGTATCTCTAACATACATATTCCATCATGCATCACATCATAATTAACCTCCATCAAGGAGTAATCACAATTTAGTGTCACACCGTCGGGAACATAGATAAGGCCACGAAGGCGTGTCATGGTCCAAAATTCTACACAAGAATTCAAGAAAGATTGGGGTTGTCAATCCCTAAAGCTACTCGCCCTGGACGATCCTGGCCAAGGATGTCCCATTCTCACACAGAGAATCTAGAGCAGGGGTGTTCACCCAGGGAAACCCTAGAACACGTGGTAGCGGGTGCACACGGCATACCACATTGGATTCTCAAGGTCCAGATGACACTCATAATAACAATCTCACATCCACAAGACAAGTACACAACTTGTCCCCACATAATTCCATTTCTCTAGACTCAACCCGGGGAGTGCACTCGTTCCACACAGGAACTCAAATCAAAACATGTCCTTTCGGACCAATCAACTTACGATTAATCCACAACCGATCAATCCGGCACACAATTTCACCACATTGCATCCAAACGGTCAAATTTGATTAACCTCGATGAAGCCTCAATTGGAAATCCATTTTTATGATGCATGCAGCATGGTACATACGTGGGCAAGGCATACATGAATCCTAATCCATGATAAGTGCTCTCATCAGCCCCTAATACATCATTCATAATCATAATATCAAGCTTCAACATCATCATCAAACCCCACATGTGTGTGTACCTAGTAGAAGCATTTCACACAATGCATGTCAAGAAATTAAACTCACTACCACACTACACATGTGAATTTCTATCTAAACATGAATTCCAGCGGAAATCATAGGAGAAGAATCGTTGAAATCGTATCTCAATTCAAAACTCAACCACAAAGGCTAAACACTTATAAGATCATTCATTTCATCCTTGAGCCATAGCATTCACCAACATCCACACATCAACTAACCACATTCTTTCATGACAAATCAGTCCAATAATAGGTTGTAATTCTACTGAAAATATGCTTAACCATAGGGAATCAACCATTCATAATTTCAAGATGACAATTCCAACATCATGCCACAAAACATAAGTCATTCCACAAATCTTTAATCATATATCCCAACTTCACAACCTCAATAGCATGCCTTTCTAGTAGCATAATATAGCTCAAAACACTCCACATTCATATAAAATTGGCAAGTTAAAGTGGAACCATCGAAATAAACATCATGCATTAGAAGACAATTCTGTTGTGTAGCCGTTCGAACGCCCTTCAGGCCGTTTGATCGGCTAGACGGGAAAATTTGAAATTCACAGTTTGGCCGTTCGAACTCCTAGCAGGCCGTTCGATCGGCTGAACTAGAAAACTGTCATTCCGACAGTGTTGCCGTTCGAACGCCAACAAGGCAAAACTGAACTATCTTCTTCCTTTCGCAATTTCAAACCAAAACACCATTGATAACACTTCAAATCAACATCTAACACGCTAATTATCATCAAAAGTCCTTCATGACTTCTAGAATGTTAAACCATATCATAATAATACAAAACCCTAAGAAATCAGGATTAAATATTTCTATTTTCTAATCATGCCATTAACACACCAAATCAAGTAACTCCATTCGAAATAAGCCAAAAATCAAGAGTTTTACCATGGATAAACTAAAAATTTGAAGGTCTATTACCTTATCACTTTATTAAGCTCGGATTTGAGGGTCACCCTTCTTGAAAACCTTACAAACACATTGAGTTTGAATTAAACTCTATTAAAAATTGATTTTACGAAGAAATCCCTAATTAAAACTTAGATCTAGGGCTTGTTGAACATAAAAATCAAAATTTGAAATCTAGGGTTTGTAGTAAAATACAAATCAATAGTTTTTGATGTCCAAAAACGAATTGAAACAAAGGGGAAATGGTAGATTTAGAAGAGATTAAGAAGAAAGCTATGGTTTAGTGCTTAATTAGAGTATTCTTACCTTAAACACCTTCTAATTCGGGCCTAATTAGGGATTAGGCCTGACCTCTCCTCCTCAGCCTATTCCCAAAATAGAAATGGCTCAGGTTTGGCCTTTTATAGTAAGGGTTGGGGTGTGTATGGGTAAGCTATGGGGTGTAAATAGGAAAAGTAGGCTAAAAATGGGTATTTTACAAATTTGAGCACTAATTAAGTCTAAGAAAATTCTAAAAATTTTTGTATGACCTTAAGTAGATATCTGGGTTCATTTGACCCAAAAACCAAAATTTTAACGGTGGGGCCCACAGGGGTCCTGCCAAAACCCTAATTTTCGGAAAAATAGTAAAAATTCAAAAAAATCCCAAATATTCACATTTGTTTTAAAATCACTTAAAACCACTAATCTTAAAGTTGATTTTGGTTAAAACCATGATAAACACTATTTATTCACGAAATCACCGAATAAATTAGAAAACGCGTTAATCTCATGATAACCAATAATTAAATAAAACCAAAAACTGGTTTAGAGATGAGGGTCCTTACATAAGCTGCCCTCGACCTTCATCTCTACCCACTCTCCCACCAATTCTACTACTTCTACCACATCTACCAATACTTCTCCCACTACTCCTACCATCACCATGGCTTAACATCCACTAGTAGATGCACCTCTCAAAGCCTTAAGGGGGTATTGCACTCCCAATGAGTATACCTCTCTTTCATACATTAGGTTGCTAGCAGTTGCCACTCAAAATTACAAAATTGAGCACAATGTCATTCAAATGCTTCCATATTTATATGAGCTTGATAATGAAAACACATATAGGCACCTGATGCACTAAAATAATGTTCAATTAAATATTTTAAAATCTTGAATTGCAATCTTATTTTGTATTAATTCATTACTTATTTGGGCTATTTATATTTTTAATATGTGAGTTGGACCTCCGTTGTATTTATATGTCTAAACGGGCTTCAATATGATCTAAGTTAAAGTGGAAGTGAAGTCCAACTACCTAAAGTTATTCAAGGGTCAAGAATTAGCTCTTAAAGGTCTAAACATGCACAGAATGCTCGAACACAACCTTGTGAACACATTGGATTTCACATTTTCATCAAGAGAACCGAATTAGGGAAGATTTTGATTTGGAAAGATTGACACAACCTTAATATTCTAGTCATATATTTCTATTAAAAAATAGGATTTATATAATTCTAGTGGAATTAGAAAGAAGACTTTTGTGGCTACAATACTTATTTCAGGACAAAATTCATAATTTCGAAGATATAGGGGTCAAATTTGACATGTAAAGGGACAACTAGTCAATTAATACAAGGCCAACACATGGTGGATATTTTCAATGGTTGTGATTGATACAAGTAAGGAAAGATAATGAGGCTGATTGGATAACTAAAGGAAGACTAAAGGATATTTATTTGATAAATAAGTTATTTATTAATTTGATTGAATTAAATCTAATCATTTCTAAAGAAGCGACCAATCAAGCAATCAATTAAGAAGCAATTAAGGGATATGGTTAGACCTTACCCTTTGAAGCAATCCCTTATATTCCTATAAAAAGAGTGGTGAACATGGGATAGACATCATCTCTTCCTCTTTGGAGCTCTCTTCTATTTCTCTCTTATTTTGTAGTTTCGATTTTTAAATTTTATTGTAATGGCTTGCTAAGCCCTCTAGCTAAGGTTAGAGGTGACTTGTAACAATCTAATGGAGCTGTATTTATGTTTTATCAATGATTTCAATTAAGTATTGGTTATTTGAAGTTATTTTTATGTAATATTATTTTTCTTCTTGTTTCTTTATGATTTTAATACATAAGATGCTTGAAGGCTCTCTTTCTTTATCTTTTGTGGTTTTGATACATAGAACTCTTGAAGAAACAATTGTTTTTATCCTTCATCTATCCAAAGTATTCACTTTCTTTGTTTTAGCTTTTAATATTCATATCTTCCAGTTAGATAGAATCTTCATTCGATTCTAACTGAGATACGATGGCACATGAAGAACGTCACTAGATGCTACAATGACCCTCAATGCCTTAGTGTTTTATCTTATTAATTTTTTAACTCTTTATCGCTTCAATACTCTTCTACTCTTTCCTACTTAATCTTTCTTTACTCCTCTTATTTTGTAAGCATTGTGATAGTCATACACAGGAAATAATTGTGGATTTGACCTTGTAAGACTATATCCACTTGTGAACTTGCAAGTAATATTACCCTAACCTTTGGCTCAATTTAATGAATTAATAGTTTAGGTGTATCAGTACCTAGATGACTTCTTGGAACTATGCAAAACTTTCAAGCTCTCTAATTTATCTGATAAGGCTGTCATACTTAGGCTTTTCTCTTTCACATTGAAATATAAGGCTAAAGAATGGATCCACTCATTAGAACTAGACACCATTACAACATGGGAATAAAATGCAACAAGAGTTCCTCAAAAAATACTTCCCCATAGGCAAGACCAACTAAATGAGAAAATCCATAACCACTTTTGCCCAACTTCCTACCGAACAGTTCCATGAGAGTTGAGACTAACTTAAGGACTTTCTTAGGAGGTGTCCCTATCATGTTGTCCCTAAGTGGCATTTAGTGCAATGCTTCTATAATGGTCTTACCGAACAAAACTGTCACCTTGTCGATGTGACTTGTGGGGGTAACTTTTATTAAAAAATGAAAATGAGTCATGAAAAATTTTTTAGGACTTCAATGAAAAGTCTCTTCAACATGCTACGTTAATAGAAATGAGGGTGGACCATCCACCTTGAACAATGCCCACTCTAGGGGTGGCTTGTATGAAGTCAAAAACCCATTAGACCTCACCTCCAAAGTTAATACCTTGGGTAGGAAACTAGTTCTGCTTATGACTTCAACCCACCCCCCACTTATTACGCATGCACTATATGTCTAGCCCAGCCCATACTATCATGGAGTGCCCCTCTACCTCTCAATTTTCAAAGCTTGTCTAAGATCATTTAAATGCCACCCAATCCTTCCTTAGGGCTAAGAACATTCTAATTTCAAACACATATAACTTTGGGTGGAGGAATCACCCTAACTTTTCTTGACAAAACCCTAACAAAGGGGCAAATGGTAACAAACCCCTTAGCCACCCTTTCAAGTGCCACTAGCCCCTGTTACCCTGCAACATCCCTAATCATAGGTAAAAAATTTTTATCTTCCTGCTTTTTTATGTATTTTTTTATTTATTGGTTAATTTGAAATCATTTTACTGCAATACTTGAATGGCCACTTAGAGGTTTAGGGGTCCAGCCTTTAGGCAGGGTTCGACCTTCTAGTTTTGAATTTTGAGAGGAGTCCAAGAGGAGAAGAATTAAGCTAGAAGAAGTGTATTTGTAGCAAATCCTATGATGTAGGGGGTGGCCCTATATCATAGGGGAGCATTTGGCAAGGAATTTTGGAGTGGTACACCATTTCTAAATGGATTGGAACAACTCCTATAATGTAGGGGTGGCCCTATGTTAAGGGGGAGTGTTTGGCAAGATATTTTGTGATGGCACACCATTCCAAATTGAGACCAACCATGATTGGATGCCTCTACAAATTAGGAGGGTAGTTTTATATGATTTAAAGGGCGGAGGCATTAGGGTCTTCTTGGTTCAACCTCCTCTTTCTCCCCTTTCTTTTCTTTTCTATTTCTCTTTCCAAGAAGCACCTCGACCAACACCTTTTTGAGGGGACAATCAGCCCCTTCAGGCTTCGTTTAGGATTGAAAGCATAGGAGCAAGGATTTCAAGCTTTGGAGATGGGCTGATTGGGGTAGGTGCATTTTTTTACACTCTTAATCAACATGGTTTGATGATGAATTCTGCCCTAAGTTGACCCCTAAAGTGCCAATTTTTGGTCTCTTATTTTAAATGGAATTAGTCATGTATGAATGCTGATTTTCATCTTAAGGAATTCCCCTAATTTGCACATATATGTTGCTGATTTCGACATTAAGGAATTGCCTTAATTTGTAAAAATGTGTTGCTGATTTTGATCTTAAGGTTTTGCCCTGATTTCTTACCTCATTGATGCTGATTTTAATCATGGATAATTGCCCCAATTTCCACCCACACCTTGCTGATTTTGACAGAGTGTGTTTTCCTAATTCACACACACCCCTTGCTAAAAATTAATCATGTGTTGCCCTAATTCGTACTTATTCCATGCTGAATTTGATCCTATGTATTTGGCTTAAGTTGTGCACATATGAATCTGATTTCAAGTCTCTCTATCTTCCTTTATTTGTTCATATATGAATCTGAATTCAATCCCCTCTAATTGCCTGTTTTGTATATAAAATTTTTGCCGATCTCAACTCAGGTTTTAGGCCTAATTAGTACCCTGTTTTGTTGAAATCAAACTCATGTTTTGGGTGTGATTAGTGCCCTGTTTTGCTAAATTAAACCTCAGGCTTTTAGATCCAAATTGTGCCCTGATTTGCTGAACTTAATCACAGGTTTGTAGATCTAATTTGTGCCCTGATTTGCTGAACTTAATCTCAGGTTTTTAGATCTAAATTGTGCCCTGATTTGCTGAACTTAATCTCAGGTTTTTAGATCTAATTTGTGCCCTGATTTATTGAACTTAATCTCAGGTTTTTAGGTCTAATATGTGCCCGGTTTTGTTGAATTCAATCTCATGTTTTTGGGTCGAGTTAATACCATGCTTTTGCTGAATTTATTTATCCCTTTTTCAGTTTTCACTTGACTCTTAACTTTCTGGATTTAGATATAATGTTTCAGCCATAATTAGATGTATGTCTTGTTGTTTGATTTAATCATATCAGCCTTGTAAAAGTTATGATCATGGGCAATGGGATGGTTTGTGTCAAACCCATTCGATGTCAATTTCATGTTGTTAGTTGCTGAGTATTTCAATTTGGATTGTGGTGTTCGGTTTCTGATTACAATACATATCTCTGCCCCAACTCGAGGCATGACCTTGATTTAATTGATCTTTTCATTTCAGCATATGTCTAATAGTTGTCAGGCTGAGTTGATTCTCATGTCTCAGCCTTAACGTAGTATGTTATGATGTCAATTTTGTCAACTGGGTTCATCCATGATATGTTGTGATTAGTTTCAATCCTTTTTGCCTCATGTGGCTATATCATATCATATGCTAAGTCAGAGTTAAGTAAACTCACCATAATAGCCATGGAGGAAATTTAGGCCCGTGTGGCCTCGACACCTTGGGGACTTTGGTTCCCAACTCTTTGAGCATTTGCGTGCACCCAGGTTTTTGAGCATCGGAAGGTTCATCTACCTCTGGCCAGTCTGTCCATGAGCACAACTAGTACCTACATCTCTAGGCCCATGTTTGATCCAAGTGGATCTTTAGAGATGCTAGGATTACTACTAGCTTACAGTTACTCCTTTGAGTGGGAGTCGGTATTTTCATGTAACGATTAGTGCATTGTTTCCTTAATGGCGTCCATTATTTTGTGCATTGTGTTGGTCTTCATTGGTTAAAGGTCAGCCCATGTTTCTGAGTTATGTTATATTCAGTGCTTTGTATATTACTTTACATGTGTTACTGCGTATTGATGTTTTGCATGTCTATTGCCTATGGATTCTTGTTGTTGATTAATATATATGTGTGTGTGTGTGTGCGCGTGCACATCATCTTAACCTTTTGACTTTGAGTGGTTTTTCATGCCATCTACTGAGTATTTGCAAAAATACTCACACATCTTTTGATGCAAGATCAGTAGTAGACACAGATTAGCAGGCTTTTTCTTAGCAAGAGTTGTTCAGAGTTGGAAGGGTAAATTTTTTGCAATTAGTAGGACTTAAGTTTCTATTATTATGCTATACTGTAATAAGGCACTGTGTTGCCATAAGAATTCAGGTCATGTTATTTTAGGCGTTAAGGTACTTTCACTTGGCATAACTCAGATCCTGGAATAATAATATTTTTCTTTATTAGGTGGAGTATTATTGAGATGAGATATTTATTTATGCAAAGTAGCACCCTGAGTTTGTATTGCCTCATGTCTATGTGAATTAAAACCCGGGGTATTACAAATCCCCCCCCCCCCATATGCCCAACCTTGTCAGGGTTTGAGTTTTGAAGATAAGGTATTGCTACAATGTCATTCTCAAATCCTTCTCTCTCACCCAATCCATCAAAAAGTTAGAATCCCAAATAAGTCAACTAGCCAATGCAATTAACAAAAGAGAGATTGGGACGTTGCCAAGTTAACCTCTACAAAAACCTAAAGGTTAATTTTGGGATGTTGCCAAGTTAAAGTCTAATGAACAGGTTCAATCCATAACAATGATTAAGAGTGCGAGGATTGTTGACAATAAGGTTAGGGGTACACCGGTTAGAGACGATAGAAGTGAGGAGTTAGAGAGGGCATCCCCCAATGAGCATTAAGCCGGAATGCGTTCACCACATGAGAAGGAGACTATCTCTCCTAGCCCTTCTTTAGAGCCATTGTCGAAGACCACTTCTAAGGGATCCAATATCCATAAGGCCCCAATTCCCAATGCTTAGACGTGGCCCCACCATTTTGCAAGCGCTCAACTAGGTTGGACAAAATTCTAGAAACCTTCAAACAAGTTAAGATTAATCTTACCCTCCTCGAGACTATCAAGCAACTCTAAGCGTATACTAAATTTTTTAAAGACCTTTGTACCCATAAGCAAAAATCTAGACCACATGTCTAAAAAAGGTCTTTCTCACTGAACAAGTCAACTAAAAAATGCATATACCTAGTTGGACATATGAATCCTTACAAATTCTTTTGTCATAGGTGATCACTCCATCAATAAAGCACTCCTTGACCTTGGTGCAAGTGTTAATCTCCTCCCTTACTTGGTGTATGAGAAACTAGGGTTAGGTGAATTGCATCCTTTGTCAGCTACCTTGCAGCTAGCTAACCATTCTGTTCGTCAGCCTTGAGGAGTCATTGAGGATGCCTTAGTGAAGGTTGACTGATCCTTTTTCCTTGTTGATTTTATTTTCTTATATATAGACCTGTTACCAACTCCACACATATGATTCTTGTCATTCTAGGCCATCATTTCCTTGCCACAGCTAATGCATGCATCAATTGTAAGACGGGGTAATGTAGATCTCCCTTGGGAACATGAAATTGCAACTAAATATTTTTTATGTGTCTAACCATTTACTTGTGACTTGCGATGCTGAATGTTTTATGGTAGACAATTTTATGTTTGACGCTTTTGATAATGGTCCATCTTTTTTAGCGGCCGGCCATAATCAAGACGCGCCTTCTAGTTTTTTTGAGTCATCCTTTTTGAGACTTAAGAGAAGAGCCAACGCCAATATCTACCACCAGCCCTAATATATTTGTGAGTGTTGGCAATTTCTGGCTAATGACAATAAACTTAGCACTTCTTGGGAGGTAGCACATGTTTTTTATTTGTTTCTTTTGTCATTATAGACTTTGTTTCTTTTATGGGATATAGTACTTCAAGTTTGGAGGAATGCTCATCACTTAAATTTATCTATTTTCCCTCAATCTTTTGTACTTCACTTTCAGATTTATGGATTAGTGGAGCAGTTATGCTCTCAGGTGATATCTTTTTTTTCTCTTTCTTACTTATTCTTTTCAATGTAGTACATATTTTCTTTAACATTGTAGTCAATGTTCAATTTCGGTTTGGGGGTGTAGAATGATATTTCTTTCTTATTTTTTGTAGGATGTTTGAGAGTATTTTCATTATTTCTATCAATTTTTATGTTGTTTGTATTCCCTATTTTCTTTCAAAAGCATATGTCTATTTTTAAAGAGATCAATTTCACGTAAATAGTTTAAATAATTAATTAAGTGATGGAAATGATTGTGTAAGAAATTCTATTTTATTTTCTTTATCTTTGATAATTGTGATTATATTTTGAAAACCACATTCCACACACTTAAAACTTGTATGAATATAATTTTATGATTTATTTCTTATTATCTTAGTGGGATATTCTTAACTGGTCACATATTTTAAAGTATTTCATTTGAGTAATTTTTAATGTTTTAAGATAGATCTTTACACTTGGCTATTATTTGAAAAAATTGGGATAAGTATAATGTAAAAAATTATGAGGAAAAAAAGTTCAAAAAAATTTGATTGATTAAAAAAATGATGATGAAAAAAAGAAAAAATAAAGTTTGTTTCTCTTTTCACTGAGTAACCAAGCCTCTTGCCTAGGCAAGCGTAGGGGTTTGCATCAAAAGGTGGAATGCTGAGATAAATTATTTTATGACTTGCTTTGTTTGGTAGCCTTTATAGTTCGAGTTATTAAGCCCGAGGGGTGTTTCAATCCCTAGTGTCTTGAGGCAACTGGATTAGGAAAATTAGCCTAATGTTTGTTACATGGACTATTTAGAAAGCTTAATAAAACTAAGTATTGTACGAGTTATATTATGTTCCCCCAAATTTAATTAAAAATTTGAAGGCCAATACATGAGGTTTTATTATGAAATGTTAAAGATGAAAGATAGCCATTGTTATGTTTTAGTTAGTGAACTTTAATGAGCTTAATTAATGGGTCACATATGATATGCTTGTTAATAATGATCTAGATTGTATGACTACAGGTTTCTACACTTCATATTTTTGAAATGTGTATATATAGTTGCATAATTATTTCCAAGATGAGGTTATAGAATAGATGATTCCTTACTTGAAAGTGATTAGATAGAAATTAATTACTTGCGTCATGTATTCGTGGTCGGTTCATTTTAAAAAATAGTTATGTGTTTTTAAGAGAATATTATTTTTAGAATTTTTATTTTCTTATTTTGTTTTATTTCTTTTCTTCGGTTTAGATGTTTGTGGGTATCATTATTACAAACCCTCATAAGACACATTATGTCCAACTAGGGACACCTAGGGGTTCAATGGCTTGTTGTATATGCTAAATGCAATCGTAATTCCCTATGAAAGTGACATTTATTTATTTTTCTTGATTAGTTATTTTGTTTTATTTTATTTTACTCGAGGACTAGAAAAATATAGGCTTGGGGGTATTTGATAAGTGTGAAATATACCTACTTGATATGCCTTTTACCTTATTTACTAGTATAGTATTAGCTTAATTAATATTTATTTATATTAAGATAGATTTTAATATTTTAGTTTAATTACTAATGAATTCGGGTGCTATAAGATGTTTAGGCATGTATTTGAATCAAGTCGGGATTTTATTTATGTACTATACGTCTAAAATGTAATTTTTTATATTTTGTAGGTAAGGTTCGCTTATCGAGGTCCTTGGACAATGTGTAAAATATTTAAAATAACTCTTGGAGCACTTTAAAATGATTTGGAAAACATTTCGTAGTTACAAATTTGTTTAAAATTAATATGGACGTGAACAAAAGAGCTCAATGAATTGAGTAGAAAACTAAACATGAATATGGATTGTCTAGTGAACAAACTAACTTCTTGAACAGAAACTAGATACTAAACTGAACAAAATTGTCCACATTACAAAAATAGTATTTATTTGAATGGGATAACATGCACTTTTCTATTTTAGGCCAATTTTGAGTTCTTTTCCTATTAGACATCCTCCTATGACTCTTATGTATATATAAAGCCATATGGGGTTCATAATTGATGAAATATAGTAGATTTTCTGAAGAGAAAAAGGGAGAAGAAGATGGAAAAACAATCAAAGTTTTTAGTGAAGATTCAAAAGCCTTCTTGTACCATGCAAAGCTAGGTTTTTCTTTTACTTAGGAGTTGATGAATTTATATATAAGTTTTAATTTCCTTTTCCTTTTTAATTTAGATCATAGTTGTGATTAATTTCAATTGTATGATAAATATTTTCTTTTTAATGAAAGAGCTTTTCATGTTTATTCAAATATATGTTGATTTATTATCTTGTGGATGATTGATTCATGTGGTTTTGATATTTACATCAATTCTAATTTTTATGATTTAGATGAGATGGTCATGTAATAATTTAATGTTCATATGATTAATGAATTGGATGAGTTGTACTACGATTAGATGAGTCATGTATATAGTTTAGTTTAGTAATGATGATTCGTGCTATTATCAAAGATAGTTCATGCCATGGATTTAACTAATAATTCTTTCTTAAATAATTCTAGCTTGTAGCTTAGAATATTTGTTCATAATCACACTAGATTTAAATTAACGGTTTAGGAATTAGTATTGTTCTATAGTGGATTTGATTTTCTAAGTAACTGCCATCATATTGATCTCTTCCTTTTAATTTAGTTTATTACTTCATTTGTTTAATTTATATTTTTCTTTTAAGTTTCTATTATCAACAAATTCTTCTTTTAGATTTAGTAATTAATTTATCCATTCTTGAGTTTAGTCAACCCTTAAATATTATTCCTAGTATAATTACCTTGTAAACTTGCAAATGGTTTAACTATAAATGATCATTGATTAAGCCCTGTACAAAACGAAGCTGGGGGTTGTCAATCAACTACTCTCAAAATCGGTCAATCAATTAAAGAATCATGCATATAAGAAACAATGACCAATATATCGTTGTTTAAAACAATTAATCATTTCAAGAGTAGTTTACCAAAATTAAGACCTTTCGATTTTTATTTCATTCTTTATTAAAGTACAAGTCATAAACCGAGTTAATGAGCTATGTAAGGGTTATAAAATCACAAAATTGGAGAGAGGAAAACCTAGAGAAGTAAAGAGAAAAGAGGGTTTATACCTTTGATTATTGTTTTCTAAAGGAGAATTCACTTGAGGTTGTATTGAATATCTATGGTGAATTTAAGAAGACAATCCACAACTCAAGGAGCTGATACACAAAGTATTCAAAGAGGAGTTACAACATATCTTCAATGAAAGATTGAAAATTTGCATAAGACCAAAGTCAACTCAACATGAGGAGATTATTGAAGGCTAGAAGCAAACAGAGACAAGGCAAGGAGGAGAAAGTTTCATGTTCTTGGAGAAGATTTAAAGGCTGACAACAACGATCCAGACAAGAAGAGGTTGTGTTAGAGTCTAAACAAGCTCGGTGGTAGTTTGCTTGTGTCCATGTAAAGTCTGTCGTGGTAGTTTGCTTTTGTGCATTGATTTGGTTCCTTTGGAACTGCCATGGTGTTTTACCCTAATTGGGGTTTTCCACATAAATTGTTGTGTCTATTTGTGGATTGATTAATGGCTGATTGATTGATAATTCAAGAGCCAGATTGAGCAAATAATTAGGCTTTAATCATTTCCTCTTAATTAAAATTCTACACAATGAGGAGAAATATTAATTCTTACTTGTTGAAAGTACTAGTTTTAAGATCACAAATATTAAACTCTCACCTAGATCCCTTGATCTAGGCACAATGACTTTCTGCTTCTTTGCTCTCCCCATGTAAATTCATTGCAAGGAGACATTATTATGGCTAATCATTACAAGGAACAAAGAAATAGACAATAATAAAGTCCTAGAATTTCAAAAATCATTGAATTCTACTATAAAAATTGGAATTTTGAAATTAAATTAAACCTAAAAATTTTTAATGTTCGACTGAATTCAAATTTTCATATATTGTAGAAATCAATGATTCATACAAAAGTAATAACTAGATCTACTACTAATTTTGATCAGAAATGTTTAATTTTTAAAAAGCCCCAATTTGACGTGAAAACTTGAAACCGTATTGGGTTTCTCGTAAAACCTCACAATTTGATTGTTCAAATCACGAGACTTTGAAACAACGTAGATCAAGTTGTTCCTAGTAATACATCATTTTAAAAATCATTCAAATTCTTTGAAAAATCACTAAAAATCAAATTTTCATTTTGATACATACATATGCCACAAAGAAAATAGAGAGATCTTTAGGATGAAATATGGTCTTTTTATGTGCAAATCCCAGCTAGATCGCCTCTAATTTAACTTTGGCACCCTTTGGAAGAGTTTATAGTGAAATGAGGGTGACATGAGCTTCAACCAAATTTAAAAAGCGCTTCAGCATGAAAACCAAACTAGCTATCGAGTGATCAATATTGAGAAAATTAAAAATTTTCATTTTTTTAAAATAAGGAAAATTGAGAAAATTTTAAAAATTACTTAGAAATCTAATAAATTCTGAAAAATATCTCAAGACACTTCCCATCAAAATAAAAAAAATTGGCTCTAAAAAACACAAATTAAAAATCAAACAGTGAAAATAAGCATAGTTGAGCTCCATTTGACAATGTTTCAATTAATATCCTTTTAATCTAAGTGCATCTAAATATTATGTTCATTAGTACCTTGCCTTAGATTAGTCAAATCCACTGGTATGTAATTCTCAAATATTATTTTCTTCTTTTTCACACATTAATCCACTTTTATTAATTTTTAAAAAAATTGCCTATATTTTTAATTCTTGTCTCTTTTATTCTTGAATATTGCAAGATCACTCTTGATGTTTATACATAAAAGTGATGAGTCTCAATATGATGTGTGAAAATTTTAAAAACAAAGAATTTTAACATCAAGCAAAAGAAAATCAAATTGATCTTTACTCTCTTTGGTGTATCCTTTTCTTCTTTAAGGCATGTTTGACCACTAACCATGTTGCTTTTCAACTTAAAAAGAGATTAATTTGAATATATTTTAAGAGCTAAGCTAAATCAAAAACAAAATCAAAGCCAATTGCAAAAAACAAGCAAAAGCTACACTAAATTATTTGTCTATGTTTTATCATATTCTATTTTTTTAATTCAAACCTATGAATTAAAGACATGGCAAAACAAAGTAAAATGTGATAAAAAAAACTAAAAACATGTGTATCCAAAAGATCAAAAGAATTAAACCATAAAAAAAAACATCTCCACGTAGAGATGACAAACTCCTTAGCTTTTCCTAGCTAGCCTGTATAAGACAATCTAAGATGCTCTTCCTTATACTTCCTAATTGATCTTTCAATGCTTGAAGATCAATCTTCTTTACCCACACTCTCTTCATTGTCTCTTTATAAACTTAAGGGTAATATGGGTAGTGTGCTTCTTCTTCTTCTTTGACCTTAGTTTGAAAGGATAATTCTAAAGACACTCTTCTAGTTTGGGAATCATTATGACATATGTCACACACACTCACAACAATATTTATCCTCATTCTTTTCCCTTTTGACCTATGTGGGTTGGGCACTATCTTAGGGTACTTTTTAATCTCTTTTGCCTTCACAAAGATAGTAGGTTTTGCTAAGGGGGTAGTCAAGTAATTCCTAAAACCTAAACCTATCTTATTGGTTTGACCAATGCTCAACATAGTTTCCAAGTTCTTTTTCCCACTCTTAAATCCAAATAATTTCTCTTTAGTAGACATAAGTTCTCTATTGAGAGCACTAGATTTTTCCTTTTATTCTCTAGGTCATTCTTAAGGTCACTCACCTCTCTCAAGTTTAATATTCAACTCCACTAACCTATTTGCCTCTTGAGAAGACAAAACTAATTCATCTTCTTTCATTTTTAGCTTTCTCTAAAGGATTTTAGTTTTCCTTATCAAAACTAAGAATTGTTGGAGGAATCCTTTCTATTCATCAGATTCAAAGTTAGACTTTGAGTTCTCTTCAAGTGAAGTTGACTCATGAGTCTCTTCTCTAGAACTATCTTCCTTCACACTTACGTGGAAGGTAATGTACTGAAATAATGTTTAATTAAATATTTTTAAATTTTGAATTGTAATCCTAATTTGTATTAATTCATTGCTTATTTGGGTTATTTACGTTTTGAATAGGTTAGTTGGACTTTAGTTGTGTTTACATATTTAAATGGGATTCAACAAGATCCAAGTAGAAGAAGAAGTGAAGCCCAACTACCCAAATCTATTTAAAAGTCAAGAATGGGCTCATAATGGTCTAAATATATATGGAATAGTCGAACACAACCTTTTGGACCCGTTAGATTTGAGATTTGCATCAAGAGAACTAAATTTGGGAAGAAGCTTATTTGGACAGTTTGACATAGCCCTAGTATTTTGACCATATCTTTCCATGTGTAATTCAGATTACTATGATTCTAGTGGCATTGGAAAAAAGACTGCCGTGGCTACAATTGTTATTTCAGAAAGAAATTCATAACTCCGAAGCTATATGGGTCAAACCCAACATGTAAAGGGATAACTAGTTAACTTACCCAAGGCTAGCACATGGAAAAATTTTTAATTGATTGTGATTGATATACATAAGGAAAGACAATGACGCTGATTAGATAACTGAAGGAAGACTCAAAGATACTTATTTTTTAAATAAATTATGAATTTATTTGATTAATTTAGAATCTTGTCATTTCTAAAGAAGCAACCAATCAAACAATTAATCAAGATGCAATCTAGAGATATGATTGGACTTTCCCTTTTGAAGCAACATTTTGTCCTCCTATAAATAGAGGGGTGGACATGATAGAGGCATCATTCCCTCCTTTTTCGAGCTCTCTTCCCCTATTTTCTTCTCTCATTTTGTAGCTTTTGTTTTAATTTTTTGTAATGGCTTTCAAAGCTCTTGGTTAAGGCTAGGGATAAAGCTTGTACTTGATGTTTAATGGCTATTTTGATTCAAGTAAGTTCTTTATCATTTTAAATTAGTATTTCATATTTAAGGAGTTTATAATATATATAATTATTTGATTCGAATGATAACTCAATTAAGATCAAATGAAAATTCGTCTCAATCGGAAAATTTATCTCTCAAAGAACTTTGAAATAGAACAATAGTAATTGATTATATACTACATGAAAACATTAAGTATATAATCACAGGGAATTATTTGATTTGACATTAACAAAAGGGTTGTCGAATGCTTATAATTCCCTGTGATTATATGCTTAATGCTTTCACGTAGTAAACAATCAATTACTATTGTTCTATTTCAAAGTTCTTTAAGAGATAAATTTTCCGATTGAGACAAATTTTCATTTGATCTTAATTGAGTTATCATTTGAATCAAATATACATTAGAGATTTATTACAAGTGGATTTTTGATGCCTTAGCACTCTCTCTTTGATTGTCTCTTATTCTCTATTTTACCTTCCTTCTCTATTATATTATCTTCGTAATAGTTTTCTTTGTCACACATGGCTTTCCTTGTGGATTGACCTTATTTACTATAGTTGACAAGTAAAAATAATAAATCCGAATAAGACTACTTCATAGTCTTAGTTTGGACGTGACAATAAATTGGTGTCATTGCTGGGGATTGCAACATGTGACAAGAATCTGTTATGAGAAAAAAAAACTCACTCTAACTTTACTAATTCTCTAACTTTTATTTTTTGCACATTAACTCTTTAAATTCAGTCATCTACTTTATGTCATTTAATTTTAGTATTTAAATTCTGTAATTTTTTTTAAGACTGGAGGTACTACCCACATTACTACTGAATATCTTTCGGTTCGAACATGTACCTTGATAGTGCCTTTGGCCTAATTTTGTAATTAAAATTTTTTTTATTAACTTCTAGCTCTCTAACTTTTTATATTTTGTCATTTAATTCCTACACTTTTACTTTTGTTTATTAAAAAAAAAATTTGTTGTTGCATGTTCACATGGGTGCGCGATAATTCTGGACGATTGAATAGAGTAGACAAATCTTTTGAAAATTCTCTTTCTTTTAATATAATGGATGATCTAACTATTAATGAGGAACTAAGAAGTGATAATGGGGATAATAATACACAAAATATTCAAGTTAAAACCTTGCGTGATTATTTACAACCAACTAGATCGAGTTCTCCTTATTGCATGGTTTTTCCAACTAATGTTGGTGGTTTTGAACTCAAGCCGCGTGTAATATAATTACTACCTAAATTTCATGTCTTAGATTCGGAAAACCCATATTTGCATTTAAAAGAGTTTGAAGAGGTTTGTGCAACTTTGCCAAACCAAAATGTTTCAAATGATGTTATTAGGTTAAAACTCATTCCATTTTCTTTAAAGGAAAAAGAAAAAATTGGTTGAATTCTTTGAAGCCAAGATCCATTGGAACATGGCAAGAAATGCAAAGAGAATTTGTAAAAAGTTTTTCCCCACCCATAAAACTAATACACTTAGAAAGAACATCATGAATTTTTAACAAAAAGAAAATAAGACTTTCTTTTAATATTGGGAAAGATTTATTTTACTTGCCATAGGGTAGCTGTTAGCCCCTTAACTTGACGGATACGGAAAGGGGGTGGCTACCCCCATACTTGGCAGTGGATAGCCCAGGCAGCCCCTTGGGCACGGACGGATGCTGGGACAGCGCGGGAGATGTTCCGGACGAGCTACTCGCCTTGCAGAGCAGGTTGGGTAGGAGTCCTTGCGCGGGCGGGACTCTCGCAGCGGAGCTAGGCGCTGCTTGGACTTAGGGGAGGACTCCTAAGGCAGATAGGATTCAGCGTATGCTGGCTGGCTGCACTCCTAGTTGGAGTAGGAGATTGGGCAGCAGACTCCTAGGACGGACATGACTCGTACAAGCAGGCTGGCTACACTCCTAGGACGGATGGGAGTTGGTTGGCTGGTTCCCTTGGATGGCATGACTCTTGGTGGCAGCATGGCGAAGGACTTCTAGCGGAAGAAAACCTCGCAAAGGTTTCCTATTCTATGCTAATCCCGGATTGGCTTTGGGCTGAGAGTTGGACAGGGTGAGGACACTTGTATTGGGTGGGTTTTGTACTTCTAGTTGCTCTAAGATGGTCAGCCTATGGCTGGGTCTATATAAAGGAATGAGAGGGGTGGCCAAGGCATGAGAATGCTCTGATTTTCCTGCACAGCGAACCAGGGAGGAAGGCAAGAGAGAGATCTCAGCCTGGTTGTTCAGCCCTGCCCTCTCCCTACTTGTGTATTTCGACGGACTGATTTACATAGCTTGGGCGGAGACCCTTGCACCAGGTTGGTTGTGTTGCTTTGTGGTTGTTTTGCTGGTTTTCCCTTGCGCATACGAGTGGGAAGGGAAGAGAGTGGCTACTGGCTGAGCGGTGTAGTCAGGCCATCACGAGCGCAAACGCTAGGCAAAGCTTTGTGCCCGTGACAGCAGCCAACATGTCCAAGGGAGTAGTCATCCTTATCGTAATAAAATGCACAGACTTGGTGAGTTGATCAACAATGACCCAAACCACGTCATTACCAGTCGACGATCTCAGGAGTCTAGAAACAAAATCCATCGCTACGTTCTCCCGCTTCCATTCCAGGATGGAAAGGG
This sequence comes from Saururus chinensis, assembly GCA_035235625.1. Lineage (NCBI taxonomy): Eukaryota > Viridiplantae > Streptophyta > Magnoliopsida > Piperales > Saururaceae > Saururus > Saururus chinensis. The sequence goes on from CP141144.1 coordinate 28,749,064, forward strand.
GTTATAGCATATCGCCTGAATAATGATGCTCCGTCTTAACTTGCTGACATGCAAGGCACATGGACATGAATGAAGCAATGTCTCTCTTCATGCCACTCCACCTAAAGGTCCTCTTCAAGTCATGGTACATCTTAGTTACCCTTGGGTGGATGGAGAACCTAGAAGGGTGTGCCTCTAATAATATACCCTCTTTAAGCTCCAAGGAGTCCGGTACACACAATCACCCCTGATAAGTCAAAATCCCATCGACCCTCTCCTTGAAGTCGATAACTAATTTCCCTCTCAACCTAGCCTTCATGGCTTGGATCTCTTCATCCCTCTTTTGAGATCCCACTACATCATTAACCAAGCTAGAGCTTATGGATAGATTAGCGAACCACCTACGCGTATCCTTCATATCTAACTCCGGCTTAAGCCCAATGGCTTCCTCATATGAGCCACTCTTGAAGAGCACACAAACTACCAAAGTGGCTGATTTTCTACTCAAGGCATCTGCCACCACATTAGCTTTCCCGAGATGATAGGAGATAGTGAAGTCATAATCCTTAAGGAACTCCATCCATCTTCTTTGCCTCATGTTCAAATCTCTTTGGGTTAAGAGATACTTCAAGCTCTTGTGGTCAGTGAATACCTCGAACTCCTCACTATAGAGATAATGCTACCAAATCTTCAATGCAAACACCACAACTGCTAACTCCAAGTTATGTGTAGGATAGTTTCGCTCATGCACTCTAAGCTAATGAGATGCATAAGCTACCACTCTCCCATGCTGCATTAACACACATCCCAAACCTCTAAGTGAAGCATCACTATAGACTACAAATCTACCACTCCTCGAAGACAAAGTTCAAGACTGGAGCTAAAGTTAACCTCTTCTTCAACTCTTGGAAACTTTCTTTACATGATTGACTCCATTCAAAGTTCTCATTCTTCTTTGTTAGCTTTGTCATAGGGCTTGCAATGCGAGAGAATCCCTTTATGAATTTTCAGTAGTACCCTACGAGCCCTAGAAAGATGCTAACCTCGGAAGCACTCTTGTTTCACTCCCACTTCAGAACCGTCTCCACCTTCGATGGGTCTACCACCTCACCATCCTTAAAGATGACATGGCCAAGGAACTACACCTCTTCCAACTAGGACTCGCACTTGTCAAACTTTGTGTAGAGTTGGTTACCTCGCAAGGTTTGCAAAATGATCCTCAAATGCTCCTCATGCTCTTCCTTGCTAATCAAATAAATCAAATTCATCCATGAAGATGATGATGGATGATCCAAGTAGGGTTTGAAGACTATGTTCATCAAGTCCATGAATGATGTTGGTGCATTTGTGAGGCCGAAGGGCATCACCATGAACTCGTAGTGTTCGCACCGAGTCCAGAATGCCACCTTTGATACATTAGCGGAACGGATATGGAGTTGATGGTAGCCTAACCTCAAGTCAATCTTGGAGAAGAACTGAGCTTGCTATAATTGATCAAAAAAATCATCAATACGAGGCAAGGGATATTTGTTCTTGATGGTTACTTGACTCAACATCCAGTAATCAATGCAAAGCTGAAAGGAACCATCATTCTTTCTGACAAAGAGAATCGGTGTGCCCCAAGAAGAAGTACTCAGTCGAATATATCCCTTATCTATTAAATATGGCAACTATGACTTGAGCTCCTTCTGTTCGGCTAGAGCCATGCTGTCACACCCCGGCCCACACTTGGGGTTCACAGGGGATAACCCATACTCCAAGTTCCCAAAAATTAAAACCAAGCAAGGAGTTGAAGACTCTTCATGCAAGAGTTATATCATTCCTCTATGCGCTACAGAACTTTAGTGCTCTGTTGCACATAGGATAGAATTGCCTAATTTTATAACTAATTTAGATTGGACCAACATTGCATTGTTGTTGGTTGCCTATATATGTATTGGTTAACATATACGATGTTATTCCAATATGATCATATCCGAGCGTATTTCTGCCTAACAACTATTACATTAATCAGGCAGTTAATTAGCAGAACATAACATTATCACAATCACATATCTTGCTCTACTACAGAGCAGAATAGATCACATCAAATCTAAACATATCAAAACACATTGGATCATAGCATAATGTATATCTTAAATAGCACATGTACTCATATAATTATATTAAATTGGAAGATCAGAATCGCTTACTCCCCTCATATCCCGAGAATTAGTGGCATTCGGGTTGCTACTTCCTTCAAGGCATCCTCCCCTTCAGATCCATAGACCGCAGATGGAGCCTCCTCTAGCTCCGGCACGTTTATCTCACTTTTCTCAAAGGCGACAAACAAAATCTCCCCTTACCTAGAGATACTTTTCACTTCCCATTCTTGTAGGCTGCGGAAGAATCTCCCCTCACTCGGGGATGTTTCTCACCCTATGTGGCCCTTCGATGGAGGATGGAGCCTCCCCTACTCTGAGCCACTTCTCTTGATGCAACCCGATGATGAAGGACAACAACTCCTATTTCTTTGGGCAGCTTATCTCTCTTCGGGCCACGAGGATGGTGGACAGAGCCTATTTATGCCTCGAGCCGATCCTCCCTATTTTCGAAGACACTGCACATTTACTATACCCGTAGGCAGCGGATAGAAACTTCCTTACCAAGAGACTCTTTTCTTTTTTTGCTCTTGTAAGCTATGGACAAAACATCCCCTTACCCAGGGCCATTTCTCACACAATGTGGACCATTGGTGGTAGATGGAGCCTCCCCTACTACGGGCCACTTGTCTCGATATATCCCGGTTACAGAGGACATAGCGTCCTCTTTCTTTGGGCCATTTCTCTCACTTTGGGGCACGAGGATGGCAGACATAGCCTCCTCTCACCCCCGGTCGTTCCCCTCTTCTAAAGATATCAACTTGAGGAATGGACCATGCCATTACGTAGATCACTCTCGAATTAGCAAGGAATGACATTTGAATGGATGAAAACGGACTTAGAACTAGTCAGAAAATTCCTTAGAAAGTTGAATAGGATTCCAATTTATAGTGGAAATGCCCAAGAATGTACAAAATGGACCACAGACACACACGCCACGCGTAGCATGGAAGCCGGCTTAATACGAGACCTATCTAGCGGACGGATGGGCCAACTCATGGCCTATCGCACATCATGTGGGATAGCCCATGATAACACGGGCCTACCGCACGTAACATTTGGCAACACGCTGACTCCAACTATTTTGTCTGATTCCCATTTTTTATAATTTTTTCCATATTATTTTATTCCAATAATACCCCATCTTCAAAACGTGATAGCATCCTACCCCAAAGTTGGAATCATGCGTTCTTGGTACTAATTGACTCATATCAATAAGCCATTCGAAACAAGACCATATATGGGTAAGTTATCATGCACTTTTGAAGTAGGTGCCGCCCATGTTGCACACTTCCCAATGTCATAACTTTTGCTCCCAACATTCACTTCGCGTGTTCTTTGATCTGTTACGCTCATTACTTCAAGCTCTACCCATATGATGGGGTTGCATCCCTTAAACCCCCCTGATAGTTAACTAAAATTATAAAATTACCCCCCACCCCTCGAGTTAGGTGTGACAGGAAAACAGGTTGTTACACATGCGATATGGGGATTTAGAGATAGAAGATGTGCTCGGAATAAGACTGATGTGGAACTCAATCTCCCTCTCCAGCAGCAACCCTGACAAGTCACTAGGAAACATGTCTACTTACTTGAACACACTCGCACAGATTAAAGAGAAGGCAATGCCGGACTCTTTCCCCAAGATGCCTGCAAGGAACTCTTCACATCCATTGTTAATCCACTTTCTTGACTTAGAGGAAGACACCAAGAATTTCTCACTAGACCATCTCAAACCCTGGAAGATGGAAGGTTCAACATCCGACAAATCAAACACTACTTTCATCCCTGAACAATTAACATGTCCATGATACCTTAACATCATGTCTATGCCTAAAATCACATCAAAGTCAATCATAGACAAGACAATCAAATACACATAAAACTCATGCCCCTCAATCAACATAGAGACCTTCTCAAGATATTCCTTTGCCCGAAGGGAAGACAAAGGAGCAGACACATACAATGTAATAAACAACATCTTATGCTCAACATCAAGATCACGAGCAAAATGCGGTGAAATGAATGAATGCGATGATTCGGTATCAAACAACACTCTATCATAGTGGGAGGCAATTACAAGCATGCCTTACACCACTGCTGAAGCGTTGGCCACCTCATGAGCTGAAATAGCATAGACTTCCCTTCATTGACCGGCTTTTTTTGTTGTCCTTTCTGCCCACCTTGTGGTCTCCCTTGTTGCCCTCCTTGCTGTCTTGGGCCTTGTTTTGGTGGAACTAGCTGATGCCTTGGTGCATCAAATGAGTGTTCTGAGGACACTCCCTCTTTATGCCCACACAAGTAGAAAGAGATGTTGGCATGGTGGTTGTGGCAGTGATCTAGCTGCACGTGGTTGGTGTTGTTCTTCACAAAGATACCACTATGAGGCTTTTGGTTTTTGTGTGCATGGTAGTCCTCTTGCCTTAGCCTCTTCGGCTCTTGACCCTTCTTCTTGAGATACTCCTTTGAATCTTTCTCCACCACAATGGCGGTCTCAAGAACCTCCACTAATGTCTTATGCTTGAAGGGGACCACCCGGCCTTTTATGAAAGGCTCTAACCCTTCCTTGAACTTCCTCGCCCACTAAAACTCATAAAAAAAAACAAAGAGAAAAGTGCTCAAGCTTAACAAACTTAGTCTCATAGGCAAGCATCGACATGGAACCTTGTTGGAGACTAAGGAACTCCTTCTTCTTCTCCTCTCACACACACAATGGGAAGTACTTGTCGTTGAAGGTTGACAAGAACTCTTCCCAAGGAATGTCAACACAGCCTTGGAACTGCTACCTCTCCATAAACAACCACCATTGATGTGCCTCTCCCTCGAAAATGAAAACCGTTAGTTAGGTTATCTTCTCCTCTGTGCACCACTTAGCATTGAAGATCTTCTCCATATGGAGCCTCCATTTATCTGCCTCTGAAGCATCTATCCTCCCTTGGAAGCTAGGAGGATTAAGTATCTTGAAGCCCTCCAAGGAGAGATGCTCTGACCTTCTGCTACTCACATGCTTCGACTGCATGACTTGTGTCAACCCCTCTATGGTGGTCAACACATCGTCAACTCTTGGGTCTCTAGCCTTGTGATGATTATTTGCTTATGTATGATTAGGTCAAGCCATCTACACAACAACTAGACATTAAGTCATAAGGACTAATAACTCAAGAAAACACAAGCTTTGAGCAACACACATGCAAGAAAACAACAAGATCATCAACTAGCAGAATTCAATGTTGCTAGCATTGTCTAAATCTTTTACCACCTCACACCCCATTATCATTAAGAATCATTCTTAATCTCATTTGCTATTTAACAAAGTCGTGCTCCGATATCAAAAACATACTTGTCATGCCCCGGACCTTGCCCCCCCAAGTCGAACTCAGTTCAAGGAGAAAGCAACATGTGGCGCAACAAGGCGGAGTTGAATTGCGGAACATTTAACTCATCCTTGGGTAGAACAAACTATGGAGTTGTGCACATATGCTTTGTACAAAACCAAAATAAGTAAAGAAAGGACTACTAATAAAAGCATTAATCAATTCATACCCACATACTAGTCATAAACAAGCCCATCCATGGCTAAAATAAGTCTAAGCCAACAATAGCTAACAAGAGTCTAAGCAACAATGGCTAAATACGAGTATAAAGTAGAGTCAAGTTATGTATATCTCCACATGACATAAACAAGCTAACATAAAACCCAACATCTCTATGAATCCCCTCTCAATAATCAGCACCATCCACATGCTTAACATAGAGCCCATCCAAATAACCTACATAGCATGACGTGCAGCCCTAAAACAAAACACAAAAGAAAGAGGTGTGAGCCAAAGTTCGGCAAAGATTTTAATATGAAAAGTAAATTCATAATGACAACACAGGCTCACTCAACATATCATTCACCATATAATAAATCACTATGCCCATTCATCATGGAATATTCACATAAACATGTACCACCTATTCATCATGTCATAATTTACATTCCTGGAGTGTCATGCCCTAGCACCCGCCAACCCAAGTAGCACCCGGTCCAAGGGAAGGTCGGTGTGCGCGGCGCGAAGAAGTAGTGTTCGATATGGAAGACTTAACCCCTAAAATGGGTAATTCATAATGGAGTAGCACACAAAAGCTTTGTACAAGAGAGAATGAGAAAAATAAAGGACCACAATCTAAGTATTAGTCTACGCAATACCCACACACTTAGTCCACATAGCCCTCTCATGGCTTATGTAATAGAGTCTAAGTCCATATAGGCTAACATTAGTCTAAGCCAAACTTGGCAATTAGAGTATAAAGCGTAACCAAATAAACATAATCCTCAACATAAAAAATAATGTAAATGATCATGGAGCACAAGATATCTACACAGCCCCTCTTCATGGACCACCTGCATGTCATGCCATATAGCCCCAAAATAAAACACGAGTAAGAGGGGTGAGTAACAAATTCAGAAAGGTTTTTCAATTGCACATAATGTTCATCACATGTAATCAACATCGTAGTCATCCATCATGGGATATCCACGTCGACCTGTGCATTAATATTATGATTTAACAACACCTGCATACCACACTATAACACCTTACCACACTCATGATAACATTCTAATATTACCTGCATACCACACTATATGGCATATCATAACATCACCTAATTCAAGACACCTACAACATGAAAATCTAACATCCAATGTCATCCTATATGGAACCCAAAATGAAATCATGCCCTTTTAGACCAAACCGATTTCGATAAGCCTTCAATCGATTAATCCGACATCCAATGTCATCTTATCTCATCCAATCGATCAAACATAGCTAATCACGATTAATATAATTCAGAAACCGTTTTCATTATGCATACAACATGGTACATACATGAGCAATGCTACATGAGATATGCTCAATTTAGTCCATATGTGCATCATTCTTAGTCCATTTGTGTCAAATAATCACCACAATACCCTCACCAGTGTGTACCTAGTGGTAGTGTTCATGTCTAAGCAAATACATTTGCAGCATGAACAAAATCCAAATCCAAGTCCATTATAATGTCATTCTAAGCTTAGGCAAGAATAATCATCATCATACTTATGCTAGACATAGAAGATGGTTCCCCAATAATTAGCACAACATGTGCATGCATACATGCCCATTCTCATAATTAAACTTATTGGAATCATAAATAAAACATAGAGAATTACCAAACATGAATTTATGATAAGAAAAATAACATGTTAAAATTTAACATGTAACTTAATTCATGTTTGAACTACATCATAACTTTCAAGATAGTATCCATGCCCTCAGAGTAGCATTTTCAAGAAAAACTAACTCATTATAATCATAATAAATGAGATTTATTAAAGAGGAACAAGGAAATGGAAAAAATACTCGAAATGACAAATTTGTTGTTTAGCTGTTCGATTGCTAGAAGCCATTCGAATGCCTGGTTGTTTGATTGGTCAAATAGCCGTTCGAACGTTGTTAGGGCTGTTCCAATACTCTTCATAGTGAAAACTAGTTCGTCTTCAACCTTGCAAACCTAAAACCGAAAATACACAAAATAAAAAAGAATACCCTAATATCACTTCCAAACTTCATAAAAAAAAATACAAGCTTAAGACATGATAGATCTAGTCATTTCTAAGTTAAATCAAAAGAAAATAAAAAAAGAGCACGCTTTATTTAACCCAACATTAAAGCACAAACCTGAGAATAACCCACTTGAAGCATTCTAAACATGAAATCCAAAATATTAATCAACTTAGAATGAAAACCCTTATCTACAGTAAGCTTTTGAGTCCAAATTGAAGTTAGGGTTTGTTAAGACCTTATTAAATTCGAATATAAAGCTTAAACCACTCTGAAAACATGTAGATCTAGGGTTTTCATTGCTTAAAAATGAAAATCCCTAAATTAGGGTTTGAAATAGATATTAAAATAGTATTTTTAATAGGGTAAAACAAGAATCAAGTATGGGTGAAGATGAGATTAAGAAAGATTAAGGGAAATCCAAAAGATTAGTGAAAAATCAAGGCTTAAACATACGTAAATTGGATTCCTCTATTGGTAGTGGGGATTAGGGCACTTCTCAGCCTCCAATCTCAACACTTTCCAAATTGGGAATGGGGCTGGGAGTTTCCTTTTATTGTAATTCATTAGGGTGTAAATACTAAAAGTTGGGGTATAAATAGAGTTTATGCCCTAAATAGCTAATTTTGCTCATTTTAAGGCTAAAGCAAATTTAAAAATTTATGAAACTCTTTAAACATGAAATATGTCAAATTTAAGTTCTTGTGGGACTCAAACGTGAACGTGGAGCCCACGCCCTAAATTTTACCAAAACACCTATAAAATCCTAAAAATTCCCTAAAAATATGATAAATTGAGTTTAATATGAAAAGTTATAAAAATGAGTGAAAACCTTATTAAAACAACTATTGTTAACATTTTAACCGAAAAACAAGTTAACCGGTAAATTAAAACAAAACCACACAATAATCACATAATTAATTCAAAATTAAACCAAGTTAGAGATCTAACATTAAGCGTCTATTCATGCCACCGACATGTCATGTTATTTATAACATATTTCAACAACTCATAGTTATGCGGCCTGCATATCATGTTATATATAACATATCTCATTAATACATAGTCATGCCACCTGCATATCATGCTATACATAACATATTTCATCAACACATACTAATGCTACCTACATATCAAGCTATATATAACATTTTTCATCAACACATACTCATGCCACCTACATATCATATTATATATAGAATATCTCATCAATACATATGCTATATATAACATATTTCATCATCACATAGTCATGCCGCCTACATATCATGTTAAAACCCACATTCTATAAGCACATACCATGCACCTGTGCATTAGGGATCAGCACTACAACAAAACTAACTATTAGCAAACCATTTATTAGCAACGCATACACAAGCGTCGCTAAAAATAACTACTTGAGACATATATACAATCGTCACCAAAAAATTAGCTTTTAGCGACGCAAAATCATATGCATCGCTAATAGTCACGTATTAAAGATGCTTACCTTAATGCGTCACTAATATGAATAATATTAGCTACGCTTCCAGGTAAGCGTCGCTAATAGTTACTCTATTAGGAATGCTTGCACTAAGCGTCGGTAAAAGACATACATTTAAAAAAAAAGAAAAAAATCATAACTATTGGCCACGCTTTTTCTTAAGGATCGCTAATACGTATACTATTAGCGACGCTTAATAAAAGTGTCAATAATAGTAATAAATTTTAAATGAAAAAAATTCTAACTATTAGTGATACCTTTAAATATGCATCGCCAATAGTATTGACAATAGCGACACTTGTCTAAAACGTCACTATTAGATTTGCTAATTAATTTTATTTTATAATTAATTATATTATAAATAAATATTAAACAAAATTAAAAATAAACTTCTTAAATATAATATATTTTATTAATTATTTACTATTTGTATATATAATAAATAAATATTAAATTTTCAATAAAATGTTGTTGTAATATAGAGGGTAGAGAGAGAGGGTGAGGAGAAAGAGAAAGAGGGGAGAGAGGGTAGAGAGATAGAAGAGAGAGGAAGAGAGATAGAGAGAGTGATGAGGAGAGAGAGGGGGAGAGTGGAAGAGAGAGAGAGAAGAGAGAAAGAGGAAGAGAGGGGAAGGGAGGGAGAGAGGAGAGAGAAGCGGAGAGGAGAGAGAGAGAGATAAGAGAGGAGAGAGAAATGAGAGAGAAAGAGAAGAGAGAGAGGGGAGAATGGGTAGAGAGAGAGAAGATAGTGAGTGAGGAAGAGAGAGATTGAGTGAGCGTAGAGAGAAAGTGTGCAGAGAGAGAGAGAAAAAGTGAATTTTTTTATTTTAAATTATTTAAAAACTTTAAAAATATTAAAAAAATACAAGTAGCAACGATACTACCTTAGCTATATGCGTTGCTACTACTCTAAGGTAGTTGCGGCGTATAAAGCTATGCGTGACTACTACATCGTGTAGTAGCGACACATAGCATTATGCGTTGCGAATAGTGTAAATTATTTTAAAAAAAATTAATAGAAAAGAGAGAGGGGGAGAGAGAGTGAGTGTAGTCAGAGAGAGAGTGAGGAGAGATAGATATTGAGAGTGAGGGGGAGAGAGAGGAAGAGAGAGAGGAAGAGAGAGAGAGAAGAGAGATAGTGGAGAGAGGAGAGAGAGAGAAGAGAGATAGAGGAAAGAGGAGAGAGAAAGAGAAGGCAGAGAGATAGGGGAGAGAGGGTAGAGGGAGAGAAGAGCGAGAGAGAGGATAGAGGAGAGGAGAAAGAGGAGATATGAGAGAGGAGTGAGAGGGTAGAGAAAGATAAGAGAGAGATAAAATTTTTTAATTATAAATTATGTTAAAAAATTTAAAACACAAAAACAAACTAGTAGCGACACATACTTTGATGCTTCACTACTACTGTAAGGTAGGAGTGACTTATCAAGCTATGTGTCGCTACTACATGATGTAGTAGTGATGCATAGCCGTCACGAATAGTGTAAATTATTTTAAAAAAGAATTAATAGAAAATAGAGAGGGAGAGAGCAAGAGAGAGGGAGGGAAGGAGGGAGAGAAAGAGATAGAGAGAGGAGAGGAAAGAGAGAGGAGAGGAGAGGAGAGAGAGTGAGTGTAGAGAGAGAGTGAGGAGAGACAGAGAGTGAGAGTGAGGGGGAGAGAGAGAGGAAGAGAGAGAAAGAAGAGTGAGAGAGAGGAGAGGAGCGGAGAGAGAGAAGAGAGAGAGTGAGGGTAAAGAGAGAAGAGAGAGAGATAAGAGAGAGAGGAGAGGAGAGAGAGAGTGAGGAAGAGCAAGAGTGAGTGAGTGTAGAGAAAGAGAGTGAGGAGAGTGATAATTTTTTTAAAATTATAAATTATTTAGAAAAATTAAAACATTAAAAAAAATACTAGTAGCAAAGCATACGAAAGCATCGCTAGGGTAGTAGCGATGCTTAGCTATATGCATCACTACTACTCTAAGTTAGTAGCGATGTATCAAGCTATGTGTGGCTACTACATCGTGTAGTAGCGACGCATAGCATTATGCGTCGCGAATAGAGGAGAGAAGAGAGGAAAGAGGTAAGGAGAGGAGAGAGAGGGGGAGAGAGAGAGGAGAGAGAGAAGAGAGGAGAGAGATAGAGAGAGAGGGGGGAGAGAAGGTAGAGAGAGAGTGAGGAAGAGAGAGAGGGAAGAGAAGAGAGAGAGTGAAGAAGAGAGAGAGGAAGAGAGAGAGAGTGAGGGGGTGAGAGAGAAGAGAGGAGAGGGAGAGGAAGAGATAGAGAGGATAGAATGAAGGGAATTATACATTATTTTTAAAAAATAAAAATAATATTAACTACGCATAATACTATTTGTCGCTAATAGTTATGGTAGTAGCGACGCACAACACATATTTATATGCGTTGCTATTACTTAATATTTTAGTGATGTATACATCTATGCGTCACTAAAAATGTATGTATTCGCGATACATATAGTATACGTCGCCAATACATATATACTAATAGCGATGCTCATAACAAGCATCGCTAATAATATATATATTTTAAATAAAGGATTACGCATGCGAAATTCTTCTCACATGGAATTTCACATGTAGGAGAAATTTCCCTGCGCGGGCGAAATTTTTAACACTTATAAAGGGCTGGGGAGAGGGGGGACCAGCATGGGGGTGGGGGGCCAGTGGACGGCACTGCCGCCACCATCCTCCCGCTCCCCCTACTCCGCCATCCTCCTCCCACCCCCCTCCTCTAATTCTCAGAGGAGGAGTGAAGGGGGCCGGATTCCAACGACCCACCGTCCTCTGGTCCCCCTCTCCTTTCCCTAGCGGTTGACCGAGGATTTTTTTTTAAAAAAAATTCGTCTTTAGCGATGCAAATAAGAGCTTCACTAAAGTGTTTTTTTTATTTTTTAAAATGTATTAGTAAAGCGTCGCTATTACATTAATTTTTTTTAATATTATATTATCAGCAACGCTTTGAATAAGTATTTTTTTAAAGAAACTTTATTCTATTCGTGATGTATACGAAAACGTTGCTAATAACGACTTATTAGCGACATTTATAGTTATACGTCACTAATAAGTGATTTTTTTATTTTTTTTGAAGATGGTTTTTCTATTAGCAACGTATAGAATAACATCACTAATAACTTATCAGTAGTGATGTTAAGGAATAAGCATTGTTAATAAGTTATTATTAGCGAGTAGTTTTACTAAAGCAACACATAAATATGCATCGCTAGTAGGCACTATTAGCAATGCTTTCTGTTATGCGTTGCCAATAGGCAATAGCTACGACACTTTTTGCGACCCTTAAAGCAACATTTTTTATGCATCGCTAATAGGCATTAGCGACGCTTAGGGGACTTAGCAGTCCTTTTATTGTAGTGCAAATATAACTCATAATATATATATACCTCATGTGAAATCATGTGAAACTCATTACCATAATAACATCCTGCACGAATCATTTCTCAACATAAACATATCATGCATATTTATTTCTAAATAAAAACATTCACCCTGCAAATCAAGTTCATTCATCACACACCATCTTACATATTCATGCGCATTCATTCCATAATCACATGTGTACTATAAGCATCATTATTCCTACACATCATGTGTTGATGAGCATTCCAATCTTCTTAGTTAGGGATGAAACCCGTCCTCGATGGAACGTGAAACCCAGTCCATGGACGTAAAACCTCATCCTTTCGGATGTAAAACCGATTCGATAAGCCTTCGAGTGGCTAATCTGGAAACCATTGGCATCTAATTGAATTCAACCAATCAAACACGGCTAATCACGATTAATTTTACTTATAAATCATTTTGATGATGCATGAAACACGGTACATAGGTGAGTAAAGGATAAATGAGTCCAAATATAAGTAAACATGCTCAAATCATTCCATACATGCATGAAACAAGATACATTTATGTCAAATAAAATAATAAAAATATATGCAAGAGTGTACATAAGTGATAGTATTCAAACCTAAGCTAAAACATGTGAAACATGAACAAAGTATAATCAAGGTTGTATATGCAAACATCCATAATTTTATCATATCCCTACCCTACTGGAATCATGGAATAAATGTAATAAAATCATCGAAATACTAGTTCAAGACAAGTATAACATCATGCTAGACTTAGACACGCATAAATATAACCATACTTAAGCTAAAACTTGTGAAACATAATTCACCCTAAATCAATATAACATGTACAAGCATATATATACATAATCAAGATTAAATTTTGGAGAAGTCATCAAACATGGATTTAGAACAAGTAGAATATTATACTAAAACTAAACAAGTATGCTCCTAATCATGCATAAGCTAAATCATAATTTAAAGATGGTTCTCATGCATTCACAGTAGTAATTAAGGTAATATTAACTTATTTTAGTCATAAGAAATTAGATTTATGAGAAGAGAACAACTTATAAATATGTAGATCTAAAATATCCTTTGGTTAAATATGAAAATTACTCATTTAGCATTTTAAATCAAAATTTAATACAAAATATTTGATGGAAGAAATCAAAAATTAAATTTGGAGAAATGAAGATAAGGAGGGTTAAGTCCAAAATCCATTTTTCCTCCTTGGGAAATGGTGTAAGGACCCTCATCTATAAACTGGTTTTTGGTTTTCTTTAATTATTAGTTATCGTGAGATTAACGCGTTTTCTGATCTTATTCGGTGATTTTGTAAATAAATAGTGTTTGTGATGGTTTTAACCAAAATCAACTTCAATATTAGTAGTTTTAAGTGATTTTAAACCAAATGTGAATTTTTGAGATTTTTCGGAATTTTTACTATTTTCCCAAAAATTAGGGTTTTGGCGGGACCCCCGTGGGCCCCACCGTCGAAAATTTTATTTTTAGGTCAAATGAATCTAGACATATACTTAAGGTCATACAAAAAATTTCAGAATTTTATTAGGCTTAATTAGTGCTTAAATTTATAAAATATCCATTTTTAGCCTACTTTTCCTATTTACACCCCAAAACTTACCCATGCATACCCCAACCCTTACTATAAAAGGGCAGACCTGAGCCATTTCTATTTTTGGGAATAGTCTAAGGAGGGAGGGCTGGCCTAATCCCCACTTAGGCCAGAATTAGAAGCCGATTAAGGTAAGCTTACTCTAATTAAGCACTAATCTATGGTTTTCTTCTTAATCTCTTCTAAATCTACTATTTTCCCCTTGATTCAATTCGTTTTTTGGGCATCAAAAACTACTAATTTGTGTTTTACTAGAAACCCTAACATTCAAAATTCGATTTTTATCACCAACTAGCCCAGATCTAAGATTTAATTTGGGATTTCTTGAGTAAATAGATTTCTATTAGAGTTTAATTCAAACTCATTGTGTTTTAAAGGATTTCAAGAAGGGTGACTCTTCAATCTGAGCTTAATCAAGTGTTGAGGTAATGGGTCTTCAAAATCTCTGTTTATCCATGGTAAAACTCTTCATTTTTGGCTTATTTCGAAATGAGTTGCTTGATTTGGTGTGTTAATAGTAAGATTAGAAAATGGAATTATTTAATCCCGATTTCTTAGGGTTTTGCATTATTATGGTATGGTTTGATGTTCTGGAAGTCAAAAAGGACTTTTGATGATGATTAGGGTGTTGTTAGATGTGGATTTGAAGTGTTATCAATGGTGTTTCGGTTTGAATTTGCGAAAGGAAGAAGATGGACTGTTCTGCCTTGTTGGCGTTCGAATGGCCCTTCTGGGCGTTCGAAAGGCAACACTGCCGGAACGGCACTTTTCCAGTTCAGTTGATCGAATGGCCTGCTAGGCGTTCGAACGGCAAAACTGTGAATTTCAAAATTTTGCGTTTAACCGATCGAACGGCCTGAAGGGCATTCGAACGGCTACACAGTAAATTGTATGTTGTGCATATGATGTCTATTTTGATGATTCCACTTTAGCTTGCCAATTTTATATAAATGTGATGTGTTTTAAGCTATGTTATGCTACTGGAAATGCATGCTATTGAGATTATGGAATTGAGATATATGCTTAGAAATTTGTGGAATGACTTATGTTTTGTGGCATGATGTTGGAATCGTTATCTTGAAATTATGAATGGTTGTTTCCCTTTGGTTAAGCATATTTTCAGTAGGACTACAACCTATTGTTGGACTGATTTGTCATGATAGATTGTGGTTAGTTGTATGTGGATGTTGGTGAATGCCATGACTCAATGATGAAATGAGTGATGTTATATGTGTTTAGCCTTTGTGGTTGAGTTTTGAATTGAGATATGATTTCAATGATTCTTCTTCTATGATTTCCGTTGGAATTCATGTTTAGATGGTAATTCACATGTGTAGTGTGGTAGTGAGTTGATTTTCAAGCATGTTGACATGCATTGTGTGAAATGCTTCTACTAGTTACACACACATGTGGGGGTTAAATGATGATGTTGAAGCTTGATATTGTGATTATGAATGATGCATTAGGGGCTGATGAGAGCACTTATCATGGATTAGGATTCATGTATGCTTTGCCCACGTATGTACCATACTGCATGCATCATGAAAATGGATTTCCAATTGAGGCTTCATCGTGATTAATCGAATTTGACCAATTGGATGCAATGTGATGAAATTGTGTGCCGGATTGATCAGTCGTGGATTAATCGTAAGTTGATTGGTCCGAAAGGACATATTTTGATTTGAGTTCTTGTGTGGAACGAGTGCACTCCCCGGGTTGAGTCTTGTTAAATGGAATGATGTGGGGACGAGTTGTGTACTTGTCTTGCGGATTGTAAGAATGTTATTATGAGTGTCATCTGGACCCTGAGAATCCAGTGTGGTATGCCGTGTGCACCCCGCTACCACGTGTTCTAGGGTTCTCTGTGTGAGAACTCGGGCTCTTCCCTCCGCAGGAGATGTCCCTGGGCGAACACCCCTGCTCCAGATTCTCTGTGTGAGAATGGGACATCCTTGGCCAGGATCGTCCAGGGCGAGCAACATTAGGGATTGACAACCACGATCTTTCTTTAAATTCTTGTGTAGAATTTTGGATCATGACACGCCTTTGTGGCCTTGTCTATGCTCCCGTCCATGTGACATTAATGTGTGATTACTCCTTGATGGAGGTTGTGATGATATAATGCATAATGAAATATGTATGTTAGAGATATATTCATGCAGGGTGTTATGATATAATGCATGTGGGAATATGTATGTTAGAGATACATCCATGCAGGTTGATTATGATATAATGCATGTGGGAATATGTATGTTAGAGATACATCCATGCAGGTTGATTATGATATAATGCATGTGGGAATATGTATGTTAGAGATACATCCATGCAGTTTGATTTTGGATATAATGCATGTGGGAATATGTATGTTAGAGATACATCCATGCAGATTGTTATGATATAATGCATGTGGGAATATGTATGTTAGAGATACATCCATGCAGGTTGATTATGCACCATGATGCAGTGTTAGATGATATGTATGTGTGATCAGAAAATGATGCACCATGTAAATCTTTGAGCTGAATGATCTTATTATTATGCTATCGTATTTTTGACGTTGATAGTGATACTAAAACCATTGCTGAGTTTGTTAAACTCACCCCTCTTTTTGTGTTTTGATTTGGGGCTGCGTGGTGCGACACGCAGACGAACAAGATCTCATCTTCGAGGAAAGGTCGGAGATGGCTTGGATGTGATCTTGGAGATCGTTGTGTGACTTACCTTCTTTTGTTTCATGTTTTATGATTAGAACCTTTGTGTAGGGTTCTTTGTTTTGGATTTATGTCACATTTTACAGTTGTGATGCTTATGACTTATTTTGAGCCGGTGTGGGCTTTAGTTAACTAAGCTTGTGGGTTTGAGAATTGTTGTTTGCTTTGTGATAAGCAATACTCTTTTTCCCTTTTATTTACTCTTGCTCAAAGGATTGTGCGTACTCTGTATTTCTGTTAATCACCCGTGGTTAAGGTTAAGTCTTCCGCTAGATCATTTTTCAATTTTTACTTCGTCGCCCCCGCGCGCTTGACCGGCCTCTGGACCAGGTTCGGCTCATATCGAGCATCGCCAGGGCGTGACAAATGGGGGTATAGCACCGCTTTCTCCCATGCACATCCCTTCCCCAAATGGGCAAGTGGTTAGAGTTTTTCCTTAAACTTTGGGTTGGGTTTACAATATGTTGGGCTGTAAAATAGGATAAAATGCCATAAGTAGCTAATTAGGGTTATTTTTAGGCTAAAAATGAATTTATTCATTCCAAAACTACTCAAATAAACTAATAAAGGTTTTGAGGGTTAAGTGGGTCTCACGCCGTCCAATGTGAATGTGGGGCCCAGGCGAGGTCCACACCCTTTATTAAAGAAAAATTACAATAAAATCCCATAAAATTCATAAAAATTAGATAAATCAAGTTTGACACTAAAACATAAAAAAAAAAATTAAACCTTATTTAAACCATAATTACTAACCCTTAACCTAAAATCAAATCAAACCAGCAATTCAAGGAAACCACATATTAAATTTCTATGGTGAAATAAGCAATAATAAGAATAAGCCACATCTAAGAATAAGCAATTTCAAGAATTTTTTGCACATATAAATTGATGAGTTTAGGTTTATATGCACATTTGCTTCTGACAGTATGCTATCTAATTCTAGGGAGTTAATCCATGGAGAGTTACCTCGTGGAGAAGTAACCTCATGGAGTAATGCTGTCTCCATGAGGTAATGCTTTTGACAGTAGAGCATGGTTTTACAACCGCCAAAAATTGGCAAGAAAATAGTTAACAATCACAAAATGGAAAATGCTTTTATAATAAAGATAGTATTCAGTTCAAATAATCGGGTTCCATACAAGTAGAATTGCAACTCAGGTTCTATATCAGGAGGAGAAAGACATATCTACAAATAGAAATAGGCTACACAATGATTACTTTCAAGTTTGTGAAGGACCCATTTTTCTGAAATTATGTACTGGATAAGCATGTAAAAACATCAAAATTTTTAATTTACCTGAGGAATAATAGGTAAACAGCCAGGCACGTCCAAGCACATAAAAGAATGCCATCCCTGACCAGCAAGGTGAGGGTGTTGGCTGCCATATGGAGCAGCCCAAAGTCACGTGCAGCCGCTGCCAATATCAGCTTCCATGCAAAGAGGAGGCTTCTAGCAGCTGGTGGCATGTACGGCCATATCTAGCCACTTGAGGCGAGATCTGCCACTGTCGGACACCATACATCCACCAAACAGCGGAGGGGAGGAAGGAGAGAAGAGATGGTCGTGCCGGAGATGGATGTGTTGGAGATGGCTATGTCAGAGATGGCCATAAGGCCATGTCGGAAGGGAGGAATGAGGGAAACAATGTGAGAAAGAGTAGTACCTTGTGGAGATAAGATGATAAGGGGAGGTTGTAGCGCTGGTGGAGATGGCAATGGAAGGAGAAGTCCCTAGAAGTCAGAAGGAGATAGCCCTAGGAAACTAGAGCTCGTTTCCATTTATACTTATTTATTTTAATTAGGTGTGCCTTTTCAATTCTGAAAGGGGGAGGTTGTAATTGAAAATGCACACAGCACATACAAAAGGGTCGTCCTTGTGCATTTGGAAATTTTAAACCGTTGTAATTGAAAATGCACACAGCACATACAAAAGGGTCGTCCTTGTGCATTTGGAAATTTTAAACCGAATTAGGGCATAACAATAAATTAGTGTTCAATCGATTGATCACTGCACTTCACACTTTACTACTCGATCAATTTACAATTGAATATTACATAACAATAAGTTTTTGTAGAGTGGCTAGACTAGTGGAAGCGAGGTAGGATAGGGGTGGCACACCAATAAAAAATTAGCCTCTTCCATTAATATACAATAATCATGCATAAAACTCAATTGATTAAGTAATCAAACACATCCAATCATAGATCAAGCATGTATGAAATCAAATTGGAAGCGATAGCGTACGAACCTTGGGCTGTCCAGCTCCTTGCACGCCCTTTAATCCTTCGATTCGCATAACCAAACACAAAGGAATCAAGTGGGGAGAGAGTAAATAAATTGTACATGTGTTGATCCTTCAAAGCCCTCTCTGTTGGAAGTAAAACTCAGCAAGATGGCAACCCAAAGCCCTCTTCTTCAAGCACCGACCAGCAAGAGAGCATATCCCTCTCTTGCACCATGTCCAAGGGGAAGGAGAGGAGGAGATGGGAGGTGGCCAGCAAGGTTTTTACAAGAAAACATTAGAGAGGGCCGAACCACAAGGGAGAGGGGGAGCCGAATTGGGAGAAGGGAGAGGAGAGGAGTGGGGCGGCCTGATTAGGGCTCCTCTCCCTCTTCTTTCCCTTTAAATACCTCTCCTCCTTCCCCTAATTAAGTTGGGCTTTCCTCAAACAGACAATTCCTATTAAGTTTACAGACTTATATCAAGAAGGTCAAATACAATAGGAGCGGGCTCTGTCTCTCAGAACCCGTAGAGGCTCGAACCCCTTGCACACAGCCAAGCCCGCAACAGGGTCGACCCCTCACTAACCACGAGTCCCACCATCGACACATAATTCGCGCATCTCGGCTCCACAATGTGTTAATATACGACCTAGTCGAATGCCTAATATACGTGTGACATCGGCGGGTCCCATTCAAATTAGTGTAACTACCGCCCCCACCACCCTTGGACCCCATGGCCCATGCCGGTTCACCCGGACTAAAAAGACTATTTTTGGCGGGTAGTCAGTTTAAATCACAGCCGATCACAGATGCGACCCAGAAACCACCTTCAAATTTTTATCACAGCCGATACCCAGTAACCACTTTCAAATTTTTATTTTCTGACATTGAGAAGCTTCCGATGATGTTATTAGGAAATATTTTCTGACCTGCTCCATAACCAGCAGCGCATGTGACCATGCTACATGGGGCACCTAAAATGATATTAGAGGCCAACAGTCACCATGTATGTTTGCCTAGTCAGGCTGGACGTGTCCGATATCATTTCTTTATGAAAGGCACGAGGCGTGTCATATTTGGAATCCCAAAAAAATTGTAGTGATATAACCCTTAAGATGTGAGGTTCTCACTTCGGTTAACCCTCAAGGTGGGAGGAAGGGTATAAAAAAACCCAATGACCCATGGATACTGTCTAGGGAAAATGTGTTTATATTTAGTTATTTGATTTAGTTTTGGTAAAGGGCGTAGCATATTTGCTGATTGAAACTAGTCATTTTAAAGCCTTGGCATTCATATATGAATCAAAATAGTGCTTTCAATGGTCCCGAAAATTTGAGATTGCCGATATGTACTTGTTCAATTTGTTCAAATTTGGCCAAGGTGTTGTAACAGAGATATTATCTTGCTCTACGCTTGTGTTTCTACTTTTCACCATATTTTTCTTTGATACAAGCTTACGATACAAAAAAGTTGAAGAATGTGGACGACTGAAAACAATTATAACAGTCTTGAGATATAATATTTGAACGATTTCATTTTATTTGGAATCATATGGGGGGTGTTTTTTTACTTGACAGTACTCATTTTATGGTATAAATATGTGATTTTTTGTAGTTTTGAAGTCAAAAAGCAATTTTTTTTCTCTAACCTGGTAAATATTGCAGACTCTTATTGGCCATTGCATGATCCAGAACTTTTATGCCCTTGTAAAGGGTAAAAGTCAGGATGTGTACCTTACCGTTAGAGATTGGTGAAGGGCTCACCTAAAAAAAAATGACGACTCAGTTGCTTTAACTTATTCATGGTCGAGTGGCAAATGACGGGCTTCCATCTCCCCCGTCACTCTTGCGGGTCGATTGCACCATTATTTTATACTTGCTTCATCTTAATTTAATAGCTCCTTTTAACCAAAAAAAATTTGTTCCTTGTTGATAGTTATATTTTATTATATTTAATTGATTGTGTACTTAAAAAAGGAGTATTATAAGTTTTGTTTTTCTTCTCATAGATGTGAGTTTTATTGTTTAATAAAAATATTTTTTCAGATATTACTATTAATATAGGACTAAGGGAATATTGCAAACTTTACTTTTAATTTCAAGGGGCGTTTAGAAGCTGATTCAATGTCAAATTTGTTATTATATTTAATGATTTTTCCTAATTTTTATTGAGATACAGAAGATTGGTTGTTTATCATTTTTTTTTTCTTTTTTACAAATCAATGGGGGTGCTAAATATTTTCTCTGTCCCATATTAATAGCTCCATTTGGCTAAAAAACTTCTGTATTAATAACTTTATTTTATTTATTTTAAGTAATTAGGTACTAAAAAAAGAGTATCATGAGCTCATTTTTTTTTAAACTAGAAGTGGGTTTCACTAATCAATGAGAACTAATATTTTTCTTCAAGTAGCAATAAATATAGGAGGGAGTAAGTATGATTTTGGCCAGTAAATCTTGTTTTTCTCCGCATAAATCTTCACAAATTTCCTTGAAACCCATGGCTGTGTTAAAATGACTTGAATAAGATTTAGGTAAACAATCTCACGATGGAGGAGATTTTCTTAAGAAATTTTCATCATTGCTTTTTACGTATTCCGGAAGATTTTCCTAGGAAATTTCATAATGGATTTTGAGGTGCATTTTCACCCAAATAATTTATGCTAAATGATGATTAAATTCTTCAGAAATCAGTTACCAAACACCCTATCAGGGCATAAAAAACATTCTAATCTCCATTCTAAGATTTGTTAGTTGGCTACTATATGGGCCAAACTTTTTGCCCAACATTGGGCTTCAACTCAATGGAACAAAGGGGTAGATACTAGACTTTATTTTTAATCTCACTTGAGAGTCTGTACTTCTAACTAACTAACTTTAATTCTTTGCCCATTTAAGTTTTGTAAGCACAGTACTACATGGGCAAAGGATGAGGGGTTTTGCCACCCCTTTATTTTAGCCCACCCACCCTAATACACAGACAAATAAATATCTACGGATTGTGTTAATAGGGGTGGGCTGCGTGACGTTGGACGTGAGAAACTTCTGTGAACAAAAACCTTGCCCATAATTTTATTAAAATCCTACACGTTACAATTTTTTTATTGTTATAATTTACTTTTAATTAAATGTTGAGTTTATATATTATTTACTTTTGTTTGGGCGACCCCAACCTTAATACAGACCAACTGTGGCACTCAATGGCAGGATGGGAATAGCCGAATCGGGAAGGAAGAGGGGAAGAGTGTTTTGGTTAAATAACTTTAGAACATTATCCTTATTTCTAGTTATTTTATTTTAAAGAGATTCGGATACATCAAACAACATAAGATACTCAACTATTTTTTATGTTAAAACTCTGAAATTGACTATATTTAGATGATTCAGTTTTACCAGACTAACTTAGTCAGATTTCGATTCAGCTTTATCAAAAATCTAAACTCAATCGGGTACAGATTATGATGATTTATATACTCAGTCGCTGAGATTCAAATATAGAATCAGGTTCAACTGTATCAATGGTCTCCCTGACCAACCCTACTTACATATAGGCATCATACCTATCTCCCAAATCAGACAAAACATTATTAACTTCGCATGTTCCTTAATGGATCCACCACCTTATTCTACTAGCTAGTGTCCACTGACAGTTCTAGTGATATAGCAAACTGAATTCCTTTATTCCTGAGTCGTTGCCTCTTATGTGATTCAGGTATCTGACTAGTAGTAGCCACCACCCTTATAAATAGTAATCCTCAACGCTGAAATTCGTGCAAGCATACCATTCCCAACACCTATAAAACTTAGTGTGGCACATGGGAGTCATTAGGCCGGCACAAAAAGCGCTTGATTATAGTATCGGCCTAACCCGTATGGGAGATAAGGTATCATGCATAGAATATGTGAATTTCATAAACGAAAACTAACGCCCACTGGTATTATTCACGGGATTACCCACAGGTTAGCAATCTAACTAATTACGACCGTGTGTAAAACACATTCGCCCCACATATCAACGCTTACGGAGAGCCCATGAGCTCAACTCTTGGACGAAAGACGTCGGTCTAGCGTTCTTCTTCAGGTTGAAGATAGCACGATTTAAACTAATGACTGCATGTGGACGCTCCTAAAAGTTGCAAGCAACTGCTTTAATTCTCCTGCTGACGGGAGAACATGCTAGTACATGACAAAAGAAACTACGAAGAAATTAGCCCCATAGCTTCTCTTGTTTTACGTGAAATGGCGACTATCACGGCTGAGAAAAACCCCATTTGGTCGTGCAAAAAGTGGCGTGTGCCGGAAATAGAAGAACAATATCCCGGGTCATAAGACGATGGCACTAGTCATCCAAGGACCAACATGGCTGACTGCTTACTTTAGAAAAGAGAAGAAATGAACTAGAGGAGGCAACGCACTTTGGGAATCGTAAAGGCGGGGGTGGCAGGTGAATGGGTGATTAATCATTTGTCGTATAGAGTATGTTTTGATTGGGCGGTTATTTTGGAATTGGTGACACTTTAAAGTATTGAATTAAATTCTGAATACAGCTTTATGTACCCTAATAAACTCCTAGTTTCCTATGACTACCTTACTCAGCACTAAAATATTGGAATTTTTTCTCTTTATCAAATGTTTTTATCCGTTTACCTTATTTTTTGAAAGAATTTTTCCTTCACCTTATTCCATCTCCTTCCCGCACTCGCCTTATCTATCTATCCACCATTCTGTCTTCACTTTTCTGGCCCCAACCCCACCCTCCACGTTCTAGGTTGGGGGAGCAGAAGACTTGCACCCTTCTTAGCAATGTGGCAGGAGGGCGATCTAGAAACCCACAAATAAAGAGCTTTCATAAGGAAGAGCTTTTCATGATCCCTCCCACAATGAGCCTAGTGTAAGTTACATATAGGAAGCCATTAATATTTAAGATCGACAGCAAACATGCTTAAGTGATACTGACGCTAACTTGCGAAGCTTACATTGGGCTTATTGTCATAGGGGAGCATGAAAAACTCTTTCCTTTTAAAAAGGCAATGGAATAATTTTTGGTCCTCCTACATGGTCTCTGCTAAAATTCCATCCTCTACCATCTATGAACCATAGAAGTGCACTAATGTACATTAATGCATGTGTTGGAGCACAATTGATTTGTGTGGTAGTGATCTTTACAACTTAAAATGAATGTGACAGGAAAACATACAAAGATTTATGTGGCTTAGCAATTCGCCAACCTCCACGCTTCACACAAATCTACTATTTTTAAAAGAATTATAAAGTAGAGAATTTATATTCACCAATTCTCTCAACCCTCAAGCTATAAGCTATCTCACATGCCCCAACACCCTGTAGGGTTCTCAACAACCCTTATATTTGCTACGAATATATAAGAAGGAGAAGCTATCTCACATGCCGCAACCCCCTATAGGATTTTCAGGAACCCTTATATTTGAAGAAGGAAATCTAGTAAGAGCCAATAAAAACATAGTCCAAATAGAGCTAGCAGCCTAATCCATACACGATCAATTGGCTTGCTCTTGCAATCGATCGCTTGTAGTTTGGCTACTAGAGCAACCTTCTTTAACAAGAATGATAGATCAGCTTAAGCATGTGATCTATAATTACATTTGCTCACGTTTATTTCTTGTAGCTCAAATAATTAATCCGCTTGCACTTGCAAATGTAAGTTTGCTTTTGCTTGCCAAAGGACTTCATTATCAAGCATTTTTTCAACAGTCTTCAATTTGGCCTAACAATTCTCCCATTCAAATTCATTAGTATTCAAGTCATTCTCCTATAAATTAAGTAAAATTGTATGACAAACATTAGTATTTAAAAATGGCCATCAGAGCCCTCCTCAGCTCAAAGCTGAGCAACTTCTCAGTTTCACCATGTTGGTTAACATTTTTGTTAGGTTCTCCTTAGTTTGAATTTTTTCCAATTGAAGTTTTTCCTATTCTACAAGTGAATGTATGAAGTGATACTTAATATCTATGTGTTTTGTCCTTGAATGAAATACTGCAATCTTGGCAAGATAAATGTAACATCCTGGATTTTTCTACGATTTTTTGTTATTTTTTTGTTTTTTTATCATTTCTAGTGGGAAAATATGACACTTCAGCATATTTGTATCTATGTATTTGACCTCAGTATTATATCCGTAGAGTCGGCTGTGGGGCTTAGTCGCAGGCCACGGGTCTCGCTGCACTCTTTCGATGCAAATTTTGGATATACGACGTGTAAAAAAGAGGTCAACACGTGATAACTCATAAATGAAAAAAAAATATAAGTATCTAGAACCTGATGGTCGAGTTCCAAAAACATTGAGACGTCCAAAGAGTTTTGACGTCGAGTAAGAATGAGAAAAACCCAAGAGATTTTTCGGTTGCTCCATCATCCCTGCTCCCTCGTATGATTCCACCGGTTCGTCAGGGATCCACTTCGCCTAAGTGCCACAAGTCCATTGGTATCAGCTAGGACTGCCGCCATGTCCTCCTTGCTTGTCCATGAGGTACCAATCTTTTCTTTGATTTTTTTCACCATCTAAATTCGTTTTGGGCCATAGGAGGGCGATTTTGCTATCGTTTGCTTCCACCCTCAACTAGACTTATCTTCGTTCGGCATCCAGGATCCCACAGGCACTGGCTAGGGCCTCCACCATGCTCTCCTTGGTCCTTTGTGAGCTACTGGTACTTTTTTCGGCTTTTTTCTTCTTCTCATAGTCCAGTACATTTTCGAGACCCTAGTGTGTTTTCGATCCCCATCTGGCCTCCAAATCAGCTCCATTTGGTCGATCTTGTGTAAGCGGCAGTGGGGGGTCACCCCTCCCAACCCAAATCGACCTCCTATGTCCCCTCCACTCCTCTCCTTTTACCGGTTAAATGCTTTGGGTGCATCTTGGGTAGTTGCCATCGGCAAGCTGTGGGCATTTGTGGGCTCTGCCCTAGCTCGGCGATAGCGAGGTTCAGACCCACTTATCCCAATTACACCTCCACCTGGAATGGGATGCTTGCCCTTGTCCTATACCGTACGAGATGCACAGCTGCCCGTACAAAAATGAGTTGGTTGTGGGTACTGATCAGTGATGTCATCGCTTCAATCAGCCAACACATCATAGCCTTAGCTTTGCAGCCCTTTTGTGGCCTTGGGATGCCACTGTCCAAGCCCTTGCCACTCGAGGGGCCCTCTTTGGTAGGTGTGCAAGTAGCCGCATGTGCATGTGGCCAAGCGTGCGTTTCAGGGTGTAGGCACTGCATTTGTACCGCCTGATCATTGGCAGGCTCTGGCAAAGACTGGATTGACCATTAGAGCCTTCCTCCACCTCTCCTCCATCGTTGAGCATCGCCTCATGCCCTTCGCCCTTATGCAGGCCCTTGTGGATGGGAAATCAACGCCATTGGGTGAAGTCCATTATTGATTTCAACGTCTTGTGGCCGATGAGTACTTCTCAGCCGCTGGCCGATCTTCAGTTAGTCGATCTCTACTGTTGGTTGCACTTGCAATTTCTATTAGCATGACCTTTCTCCCGGCCACCCTAGTGTGCTACCATGGATCACAGATTTTTCCTCATTGATTTGTATCACCCCATTTGGCCATGAGTGCTTTCGGCGCTTCCTAAACCCTCAGGACAACAACTCTCTCAACATGGCAATGCTTTTGGCCACCAACTTCACCGCCGATGTTGCCACCATCATGTGCTCACCATTAAACATCATGGATTATTAGGTAGGGGAGCTTTGAATTCATAATTTCATGATAGCATGCTTTGAATGTGTAGCAGCATGCTAGGATTGTATGATTCAATGCTTTGGATGTTAAATCATGATCCATTTGCATGATGTAAGAGGATAAATTATGCCATGTTGAAATGCATATTACATGCATGTGAGGTCTAAGTATAGTTGATGTATATATGTACTAGTGATGGCTAGCTAGTGATTATGTTGGTAAGCTATGTATGTGGATTATATATGTGCTAGTGATGGCTAGCGAATATGTTGGTAAGTGTTAGCCAATTAACTTGGTGGATGGGAATAGGGGGCGGCTACCCCCTTACTTGGCAGTGGACAACCGAGTAGCTTGGGCAACAGACAGCCTAGGCAAGCCCTTTGGGCATGGACGGATGCTGGAGCAGCGCAGGAGGTGTTCCGGATGAGCTACTCGCCATGCAGAGCAAGCTGAGTAGGAATCCTTGAGCTGGCGGCACTCTAGCATTGAAGCTGGGCACTACTTGGACTTAGGGAAGGACTCTTAAGGTGGACATGATTCACTCATGCAGGATTGTTGCACTCCTTGTGCAAATAGGAATCGGGGCAGCAAGTTTCTAGGGACTGCTTGTTGGGTTGAGAGTTGATTAGGGTGAGAACTCTTGTAAGGGTGGGTTATGTACTCCTAGTAGCACTAGGATGGCCAGTTTTAGGCTGAGTCTATTTAAGGGAGAGAGCAGGATAGCCATGGCTGATCAAAGAAAACTGTTTTGTACATGCACAACGAACCCGGGAGCTAAGAGGGAGCTTTCAACCTGGTGGATCAGCCTTGCCCTCTCCCTACCTTGTGTATTTCGACGGACTGATTTACATAGCTTGGGCAGAGACCCTTGCACTAGGATGGACTAGTGGTTGTTTGTACTATTTGCTTGTGTTTCCCTTCCGCATACGAGTGGAAAGGAAAGAGAGTGGCTGTTGGTTGCACGGTGCAGCCAGGCCATCATGTGTGCGAAAGCTAGGCAAAGCTTCTCGCCCATGACAGTTGGTTCCATTGCCGGGATTCTAAAGGAGGTGAAAGCTCTGTATGGTCTCTGCAAACGAGTTGGCTAAGGTTACTGAGTCGCTGGGATACCTGGGAGAGGTGAAGTCCTTGACAGGTTGTTGCTGGACAGATTGGAGATCCTTGCTATGTGCACACATTACCTTGATGAGTTGCTTGAAAACAAGGAGCTTTGATGGTAGGCTCGATGCTGACTCACATTATTGAGCTCGAGGCAAAGGTGGATGCGATGGCCACAACGAATGGGACGTTCGCTGAAGTCCAGACCTCTTTGCCCAACATCAATGAGCTTTTAGCCCTCTTCAACTAAGGAGTGTCCCTGCTTGAAGTCGTACTGCACCTTGATGAGTCTCAGGAAGAAGGCAGTATGGCTGAAGGGGCAGCCCATCTCGCCACACTAGCAGCTGATGCGACTAACGATAGATTATCTCAGGCAACGAGTGCAAAAGGTTGAGGAGGCAGCGGTAGTGAAGGTTAGTGAGCTGGTGGATGAAATGGCGATACTGAAGTGGGCAGCCCTCAACACTCCATCCCGAGATGGGGATGAGTTTTCATCTCAGTAGGTTGTAAACAAGCCAAAGGTGCCTGAACTGAAGGCGTATGTGGGTACATGAGGCACCAAGGAGATTGGGAACATCCTTTGGAATATGGAAAGCTACTTCATGCTCGTTCATACTCAAGAGGGGGAGAGGGTTACCATGGTAGCGATGTACCTTGAAGGGGATGCAAAGCTGTGATGGTGGACGCGGTTGGAGGATGTTGCAGCTGCAGGTCAGCCAAAGATAGGGACGTGGGATACATTCAAGAGGGGGTTGCAGGCACAGTTCCTTCCCAAACATGTGTCTTGGATGGCTCGAGAAGCGTTGAGGAACCTCAGGTATATGGGGGCAGTCCGGGACTACGTTAAGGAGTTTCAGTTATTGATTTTGTGCGTGACAAAAATGACAGAGGATAATAAGCTATTCTACTTCATAGCGGGTTTGCAAACGTGGGCTCAGAACGAGCTGAGGAGGGAAGTGGAGGACCTTCCCGCAGCGATTGCAACGGCTAACAGCTTGGTGGATTTCAAACAAACTCCCGCTGAGCAAGCGAAGAAGAACGGGGAAGTGAAGTCATCGAACAAGGAGGGTAGCAAGGGTGGTAATGGTGGAAAAGTGAAAGGCAGTGAGCAGTTTGGCTGGCCTAACATGGGTGGTGGCTGTTTTATATGCAATGGGCCGCACCATGCCAAAGAATGCCCAAAACGGGAAAGGCTGAATGAACTTGTCGCTGAAGAGGAGAAGGAGGAATCTGAGCACGAGGAGGTAGCCCGGATGAGTCCCTTGCAGCAAATGTGATGTGTTCTTTTGCTGGAGTCCTCACTTGAGGGGGAAGCTTTGGGTCATTAAGGATTCGAAGGAAGGAGGGAAGCGGACTCCCCAAGCCTTGGCTGATCGAAGCAGCCAAGGTGTGGACTGATGGAGAGGTTTGCAGGATTCATAGGCAGCGGGTGATGCTCATACCTGGCCGAAGGATGACTTAGGCTGGGCTGAACATGACTTGGCTGTGGTGTGATAGAAGTGTTGGCTACTTGCTTGACGGGTTCAGCGAGGCAGAAGGCTTAAGAGCTTCAATCGGTGCACCTGGGAAGTTGGGGCTTCAACGAGGGCATCGAAGAATCAATTGGGGGAGGCCTGTTAGCCCATTACCTTGCTAGATGGGAAAAGGGGGCAGCTACCCCCTTACTTAGCAGTGGACAACTGAGTAGCTTGGGCGATGGACAGGCTAGGCAAGCCCTTTGGGCACGGACGAATGCTAGAGTAGTGTGGGAGGTGTTCTGGACGAGCTACTCGCCTTGCAGAGCAGGCTGAGTAGGATTCCTTGTGCGGGGGGGACTCTAGCATCGAAGTTGGGCGCTACTTGGACTTAGGGAAGGACTCCTAAGGCGGACAGGATTCACTCATGTAGGATTGATGCACTCCTTGTGCGAATAGGAGTCGGGGTAGCAAGTTCCTAGGGTGGATAGGACTCGCACAGGTTGGCTGGCTATGCTCCTAGGGCAGATAGGAGTCGGAGTAGCTAGTTTCCTTGGAGGGACAAACTCTAGAAGGCAACAGACGCTGGACTCCTAGAGAAAGACAAACTCCCTTGCAGGTTTCCTGATTTGGGCTAGGGGGTGGACTGCTTGTTGGGCTGAGAGTTGGTCAGGGTGAGAACTCTTGTAAGGGAGGGTTATGTACTCCTAGTAGGACTACGACAGCCAGCTTCAGGCTGAGTCTATTTAAGGGGGAGAGCAGGGCGACCATGGCTGATCAAAGGCAACTATTTTTTCCATGCACAGTGAACCAGGGAGCTGAGAGGGAGCTTTTAACCTAGTGGATCAGCCTTGCCCTCCTCTCCCTACCTTGTGTATTTCAACAGACTGATTTACATAGCTTGGGCGGAGACCCTTGCACCAGGACGGACTTGTGGTTGTTTGTACTATTTGCTTGTGTTTCCCTTGTGCATACGAGTGGGAAGAGAAGAGAGTGGCTACTGGTTGCACGGCGTAGCCAGGCTATCACATGTACGAACTCTAGGCAAAGCTTTATGCTCATGATAGTAAGTTACGTATGTGGATTATGTGTGTGCTAGTGATGGCTAGCGAGTATGTGTATAAGTTACGTATGTGGATTGTGTGTCCGCTAGTGATGGCTAGCGAGTATGTTGGTAAGCTATGTATGAAATTGTATGTATGAAAGTATGTGTGATGGACATATATATGTATGATGGCTATATGCCTGTGTGATGGATATGTATATGTGTGTGGGGGTAGAAGTATGGGCGATGGACAGTAAGAGGTGACAGAGATTGGGACATAGATGTGGATGTGTAAGCGTATGATAGAAGACATAGGGTGTAAGTTTGATGGGCAAGGATTGGAATTGATCGGTTTGGATTGGAGCATATGTTGGGGGATTGTCAGATAGTAAGAGTGTTGCATAATTGTACAAACATAACATACATATTATTAAGTAAAAAGTAAGCATAATTAGTGAGGTATAAGTAAGAGGGTGATAGGTTGGCTCTGAGGAGCTTAGTTTGATGACTTCCAAGTAATTAAGATGTGTTGGTCAGAAGGTGGTTGGCAGAGATTGTATGAATATGTAAGGATTTGATGTATGGTGAGTTATGATAATGAGATGGATGGGTTAAGTGAAGCCTGCTGCATTAACGACCTAGGGATTTTGATCGGGCTTAGTTTTAGTTTGATCAATGGAGCAGTGTATGTTTGAGAGTTTTATGGTATAGTTGTATCACATAACTTACTTAATTTAAACTTTAATTATAAGGAAAACTAATTATAGCATTGTCAATTTGAGACCTAATGGGTTTTGACGGATTAAGTTCCATGTTTGGGCAAGCCAATAATAAGTCAGTTGGACATTTCTCATGTCTTGTTATGGTGTTTATCCTATGGGATGTTGTTTGTGTGCTATATTGAGCCCCAGACATCTGATGCTCTGTTGAGAGCGATGAATATTTTTGATTTGGTTTGTGTGTTGTATTATGCCTAGACTTTTAAAGCTTTATTGAGAGTGTTGTATAATTTTGCCCAAGAGTGGCACTACGACCCCTAAAGTGTGGGCAATTGTATGGCCCCTAATGTGTGAATGTTTATGTTTGCGCACTTGGGTAAGTAGTATCATGGAACTGCTCTTACCTGTTTGATCCTATGTCCCATGAGCATTGGTGTGCTTTTCCTTCGACAAAGTCCATGGTGTCTAGTCACTTCCCAAAGGTTAAGGTGATGCCCCGGTGGCATTCTTTTCCATTTTAACATTGGAGCTTATTAGTTGTAATGAGATTAAGTAGTCGATAGTATGTATACGACTGTATGTGTGAGTATATATGTTTCTAAGTAAGTGTAAGTTTCTGAGTAAGACTATAAGAGTATGATTCTGAGCAAGGTAAGAGTATGATTTTGAGTAAGACTGTAAGCCTAAATTTCTGAGCAAGATTATAAGCGTATGTTTTTGAGCAAGACTATAAGTGTAAGGTTGTACAAGTAAGGTCGAACAAGTAAAATTGTACAAGTAGGGTCGTACGAGTAAGATTGTATGAGTAAGGTCATGCAAGTAAGATTGTATGAGTAAGGTCATACAAGTATGTGTAAGTTGTATGAGTAAGCATACAATTGTACGAGTAAGTTTGTAAGACAATGATTAAGAGTGTATGTGTAAGTTTGGTTTGATGGTATGCTGGCATGATTGTAGGTGTACATGATTATTATACACCTGCTTGCTTCATGTTTGAGTTGCATGAATGGATTTATGTATGGACTTACAAAGTTTACTATTTAGAACTCCCCTATCAGGTATTTTCTTACTGAGTATAAAAATACTCATTTACCCTATTTTTCAGGCCCGTTGTTCGGGAGGTTTTTGTAGGTTTGTGATGAAGAGCTCCTGGAAATGGATGCTCGTTTTTGTGGTGGATTGATTTCCTTTGACTCAAGTATATCCTTGACTCATTGTGAGTATTATTTGTGTCATGATCTCTTGTATTGGGTGAGATGAGAATTAAGATGTTTATGATTTCTGAACTTGTAATTTGAATTAAACTTTGAACTGTTATAGGACTTTGCACTCAAGGATGCCTAGTAGAGATTCGTATTTAAAGTCTATGATCATAGCACTTTTCATACATTTATTTTCAAGTAGTGCCTAAGGATGTTTGGTTTGGCCATACGATGTTTGATCAAATGAGTGAAAATTTGTATAGGAAAAATTGATGTGTGACATTTTAAATTATAAAACTGCTTTCACAGGTTTCGTATTCGTCAATTTTACCAATTTACAGTTTTTATATTGCAAAAATTTTATGTGAATTTTAAAGAAAATCTGATGAAAAATCTTGGGCTTCACAATAATTGACATTCTCTTGTCCGAATACAACCAACATTCACATTTCTCTTTGCCTAATTCTTTCAAGAAAGCTTCCAACCATACCATAAAGTTTCCCGCCTCAGTGGTTACAACATACTCCACCCATGCGAATAATGAAGTTGACATCTTATACAATTATAATAGCTAATGGACAACACCACTTGCCAATGTAAAAAATCAATTCACCTACATGATATGAATTCACATTTTAATGGAAAATAATGTATTAGCAAATTTCATGTCAAAATCACTAATGAATGAATCTTGTTTCTTAGATCTATAAGTTGGTTTAAAAATTAAAGATGAGCTCAAAGATATTTTTGGCATGAAGATGTTGAAAATTCAAAGGATTTAACAAAATGAACCTATTTGTGAAGAAAAATAAGGAAGAATTCAAATGACACATGTGATCCATGATATATGTCAAATAATGGGTAATTTTGTCTTCTCACATTTGGTCTATCAATCCAAAAGAGTCAAAAGTTTGTTTGTTGTAAAAGTTTATTCTTTGTGAGTTGATTGGTTGTCTTATCAATCTCAACTCGATTGATCAATCTACCATGTCGGTAGTTTTCTTACACAGGCCAATTTTGGACCTAATTTTCCTTAATTATTTAGTCAAACTTACCCTTAATTAAATAGCGGCATTTGGCAAAAATCCAAGGGAGAGGAGGCTTGTTTTGCTAAAGCAAAGCTTTAGTTCATCTAGAGGTGATTTTTATCTCCATATGCTTTTGATTTTTAAACTCTCTAATTCAAGTGAGTCTTTAATCTTTCTTCCATGAATGATCAATCAAACCTATTCAGTATTTTTCATTCATTAATATGTTTAATTTAAGAGTTTTGTATAAATGATAGTTTAAAAAATCCTTGCTTTCATTTTCTTAAAAGTGTTTAATCATTTGAAAGTGTCTATTACTATTGTGGTTGTATTCTCTTGAGGAGATATGGAGAAGAACACCAAAGGGAGTTTAGTTGGTGAGAAGTGAAGTCCATCTTCATTACATTGGATGATTGCATTAAAGTGACTTGTATCAAACTTTTCTACATAGTTGATTTCAAAAGGCTAGACAAGGTCCCGTAGTTTTTTTCAGATAGATTTTCAACAGAAAAAATATTGTTTGTATTGTGCATGATTAGGGCACGTCAAATTTATGTGGAAGATGGAAGACTACTAAGTTTGTGCAACAATTGTGTTTAGTAAGGAAAAAGATTAGATTGCTAACCTTGTTTCCATGATTTGGTTTTGAAGTGAATGTATAAGATGATTTATAATTATTATATGAAATGAAAGTATGTAGAAGATGATTTTACGATATTTTTGTCATGAAAATGCTATGTGTTCATGTTTACTCATATTCAATGATCATTTGATTTTATAAATCATCAATTACCATTGTGGGATGGTGATGTGTGGGAAGGTTTGCATTATGACATGATTTAGAGTGATTTTAGGAATTGGAACCAATCTCTGTTATTTCTTCCTAATCATCAGCATGACCATTGGCACATAGGTTATGACATCAGTGAAAGGAGAGAGATGACAATATTGACATTGACACACATTGATGCAATGGTGCACAACTAGTCAGTCATTAGAAATGAGATTGAGGCATTATTGTGACATTGATGTTGTGGGCTGTTCTAGTCAACCCATAGTCTGTGAGGGTTTTTCATGTCAACGGGTTACCGATGGGCTTCGACAATTTGGTTGACTTGTTGGTGAGTCTACTGGCACTAAGTCAGTGTGGAGTATTTTCATGCATGATGATGCACTAGAATAATTTTGAATTAAATATTTTTAAATATTAAATTTTATCATATTTTGTGTTAATTCATTACTTATTTGGGCTATTTATATTTTGAATAGGTGAGTTAGACCTCTGCTATATTTACATGCCCAAATAGGCTTCAACAGAATCCAAGTGGAAGAGGAAGTGAAGCTCAATTACCATAAGTTACTCAAGGCTCAAGAATGGGCTCTTAATGGTATAAATAAGCATGCAATTCTCGAACACAACCATATGGACCCATTGGATTGCAAATTTGCTTCAAGAGAATCAAACTCGAGGAGGAGCTAATTTGGACAGATTAATATAGCCTTGGTATTTTGGTCATATCCTTCAATTCCACTTAATATGATTCGGGTGACGTTATAAAGAAGACTTTTGTAGCTACAATCATAGTTTTAGGAAAAATTCATAATTCTAAAGATATATGGGTGAAATCTGACATGCAAATGACAACTAGTCAATGAACCCAAGGCCAGCATATGGAGGATCTTTTCAATGATTGTAATTTATACACGTAAGGAAAGATAATACGGTTGATTGGATAATTATAGAAAGAGTAAATGATACTTATTTTCTAAATAAATCTAATTCATTTAATTGATTTATAAACCAATTATTGCCAATGAAGTAAACCATTAATTAATCAAGAGATATGAGTAGACCTTCCCCATTGAAGCACCCTCTCTACCCATATAAAAATAGATATGGACATGGGAGAGACATCCTCTCCTTCTCTTTGGAGTTCTCTTCTCCTATTTTTCTTCTCTTATTTTGTAGTTATTATATTTAAGTTTTGTTATAATGACGTGTTAAACCCTCTAACTAAGGCTAGATGTGAATTATAATAATTTAATGGAGTTTTATTCTAGTTTCATCAATGTTTCAAGTAAGTATTTATTATTTGAAGTGATGTTTATTTAATATTGTTCTTCTTATTTCTTTGTGATCTTAAAATATAAGATGCTTCAAGGCTCTTCTTTTTTATCTTTTCTGGTTTTGATATATAGAACTCTTCAAAAAATTATAATTTTAATGCTTCATCTTTCCAAAGTATACCATATATTTATTTTTGTTATTAATGTTCATATCTTTTAGTTAGATAGAATATTTATTTAATTCTAACTGAGATAAAATGACACATGAAGAACATCACCAGATGTTACAATGGCCCTTAATGCCTTAGTATTTTATATTATTAAATTTCATCTTAACCTTTCACTGCCTCAATACCCTTCCAAAATTAAATTTCCTTTATACCAGATGAATATATTTTCTAAAAAGACCCTCAATTACAACTATGTCATCAACTAACCAATTAGGTAGGGTAGTACTATAATGCTGGAAAATTTTCAACATATTTTCTTAATAATTCATACAAAATTTTGAAATATAATGGCTCTGAATTGGGAAAAACGATGAGATATGAAACCTATGAAAACAATTTATAATTTAAAACATAACAAATCAATTTTCCCATACAAATTTTTATCTTTTCGATCAAACATCGTGCGTCCAAACCAAATGTCCTTAGGAGCTATTGAAAAATAAACATACGAAATAAATTGCTATGATCATGGTTGCTGCCACCCTCTCCTTGATCCTCCTTGAGATGCCAGTATTTTCACCAATTTATTCACTGTCTAGCTCATTTTTAGCCCCCTGGTATGCTACCAGCAACAGTCCAACCTCCTGACCAACTCCTTCCAATCGTCCAAGGGTTGGCAAAGGGATGACCACAACCCTAGCCCAACCTCGCTGACTCTATACCCATGCAGCCAGCCACACCAGTCCATCATGTATTTTTCAGCTCTCACACTGTCTCCCTCCCTTGTTTTTTTTCACTTTCATCAGGTAGAGATTTGGGATGAGTCTCTAGCCACCAATGGCAGCCATCCGGTCTCCGATACAATTTTTCATGGCCCTGCAATGGCGGGAGGCCTCCGTTCTCAGCCCTGTCTTGCCTATTCTGCACAGAGCCACATGGGAGCTAACATCTCCCGCTTCCCATTTTGTGTTTCAAAGGATGCCACTTGGTCACTGGTTTCCGGTTTGCCTCCTTTGGCTCCACCTTGGGCCAATGATGGCAAGGGGCCGCTGCTAGAAAATGTTTGGCCTTCATTGCCTAGAATGGGTCTCTTTCCCTTGGACCTATGTGATACAAGATGAACTATCATGCCTGGCTAACTTCAACCTATCCGTGTAGTGCTAGACAATTCATTTTTGAGCATCTACAACACACTTACCTCAGCCCAACAAGTCTACAAATCATATGTCCTTTTATACAAGGCAAATCATATGCCCTTTCAGACAAGGCCTCACAAGGGACATCCAAATGACAAAGTGAGTAGTTAAAGATTTGCTCAAAGAGTCTTTCCAATCTAAGGCACAAGCTCTCAACAATCCTTGAGCATGTGAATCCTCCTTTTGGACCAGTCATTAGTCAAAGAAAGGAAACCACAACTTCATTAATTGGTCTACAATGACCTGAATAGTCTCATGCCCTTTTTGTGTACAAGGCAACTTGCAACACAATCCATCATAATGAGTGCTCACTTCTTCTCTAGAATCTTCACATGAAGTAGGGATCATGGTAGTTTCTGATGCCCGGACTTAGCTCTCTGACAAGTTAGGCATTTCACAACACATTCATTGATGTCCCTCTTCAAACTACTGAACTAAAAACTACCTACATGTCTCACTCAACGAGTCTATGCCCCATCATATGGCGGCAAAATCCTTAGATTCCTGCACATTAAATACACTACAATGATCAACCTTCCTTAGTGGTAAAATAAAGGACTCATAACCCTTCAAATAAACTAAGATATTGTTATCAATTATCATGATGAGTCTATCCAACATTTTCTGAAACACGACTTTCATCATATCAATACTTGCTATAGAGTGTTGGTGACTCAAAAAGACATCCTTTGGAACCTATAATCATCATACCAAGTTCTCAATGGTATCGTAGGAATATCCTTTTCTTCACAAACCTTGAGTAGCTGATAGTCAGACCTCGAGTCAAACCTCCAAATATCTTGGCTGATCATAACTTGTTGAAGAGGACATCCAACTTGAGCATAAACTTATTTTTAATAGTTGATCAGTTAAACTTACGGTGTTGATGTATAAATATAGGGATACAATCTACTTCTTCACTAATACATAAAATAACTTGCCCCCAAGACCATACTCTTGGTCAAATACTCCTCTTAACCATAAGCTCTGCCTATCCATCCTTGAGTTCATTCAACTCTAGCAAGTCATTCAGCATGATGCCCTAGAGGGGTAGAGTGCACTAATAACTAACTGAACGAACTCCACAATTCTCTTAGTTGAAAATCCCATCAAGTCATCAAGGAACATGTTAGGAAAATTGTTACACCTAAATTATTGATTCATTAAATTGAGCCAAAGGTTAGAGATATATTACTTGTATGTGCACAAGTGGATGTTGTCTTGCAAAGTTGAATCCACGAGGATTTCCTTCATGTGATTATCACAATGATTACAAAATAAGAGGAGTAAAGAAAGATTAAGTGAGGAAGAGTAGATGAGTATTGAGGTAATAAATAGTAAGAAATCCATAAGATAAAAAACTAAAGCATTATGAGTTATTGTAGCATCTAATTATGTTCTTCATATCTCATGTTATCTCAATTTGAATCGAATGAAATTCCTCTTTAATCGGAAGATATGATCATTCAAAGCAAACATAAAAATAGGAAATACTTTGGATAAATTAAAGGATAAAAAGAATTGTTTCATGAAGAAAACTATGCATAAAAACCACAAAAGATCAAGAAGGCGAGCCTTCAAGAATTTTATGTATTAAGATCACAAAGACACAAGAAGAAGAATAATATTAAATAAACACCACTTCAAATAACCAATACTTAATTGAAACCATGGATAAAACCTAAACCGAAC
The DNA here is from genome assembly GCA_035235625.1 of Saururus chinensis. Lineage (NCBI taxonomy): Eukaryota > Viridiplantae > Streptophyta > Magnoliopsida > Piperales > Saururaceae > Saururus > Saururus chinensis. The sequence continues at coordinate 28,787,578 of CP141144.1, forward strand.
ACCATTAGATTGTTAGAAATTACCTATAGCCTTAGCAAGAGTGCTTAAAAAACCATTACAATAAAACTAAAAATTAAAACTATAAATGAAGAGAAAAATAGGAGAAGAAAGCTCAAATGAAGAAAAAATAATGTCTCTCCCATGTCCACCCCTCTATTTACAAGAGTAGAAGGGGTTGCTTTTAAAGGGGAATGTCTAATCATATCCCTTGATTGCTTCTTGATTACTTGCTTAATTAGTTATCTTTTTGGCAATGATTAGATGATAAATCAATCAAATAAACCAATAATTTATTTATAAAATAAGTATAATTTAGTCTTCCTTTAGCTATCCAATCAGCTTTATTATCTTTTCTTATGTGTATCAATCACAACTAGTGAAAAGAACCTTTGTGTTGGCCTCGGGTTAATTGACTAGTTGTCCCATTACATGTCAGATTTGACCCATATATCTTAAACGTTATGAATTTCTTCCTGAAATAGTGATTGCATCCACATAAGCCTTCTTTCTAATTCCAACAGAAGCATATCAATTCGAAATCACAAAGAAAGATATAACTAAAATACTAGGGTTGTGTCAATCTGTCCAAATGAGCTTCTTCCCAAATTTGGTTATCTTGATGCAAATATAAAATCCAATGGGTCCACAAGGTTTTGTTTAACCATACCATGCATGTTTAGAACAATAGGAGCCAATTCTTAACACTTAAATAACTTTAGGTAGTTGGGCTTCACTTCCTCTTCCACTTAGATCCTATTGAAGCCCGTTTTGACATTAAACATAACAGAGGCCGAACTCACCTATTCAAGATATAAATAGCCCAAATAAATAATTAATTAATACAAAATAAGATTTCAATTCAAGATTTTAGAAATATTTAATTAAACTTTATTTCAGTGTATCCAATACCCTCCAACTAGCATATTGCTAGTCTCTAGTAATCTATGTGTTTGAAGAGAAAAATAATTGAAAAGAAAACAAGAAAATATGCCACTATTGTACACCATTAGGGGTGTTAACAAGCCGAGCTGAGCCAAGTATTAGGCTGTTTTGGCTCGAGCTCGAACTGCTGAAGCTCGGCTCGAGCTCGGCTCGAAGCTCGAATAAACTCGAACCTTTCATCTCGAGCTCGGCTCGATTTAGAAATCCAAAGCTTGGCTCGAGCTCGAGCTCGAACTTGAATAAGTGAATCATAAGCCTTGGCTCGAACTGGGCTCGAACTAAAAAAATAAAAATAATCTATATATAAATATAAAGTATCACATATACTAATATACTTTTAGTATTAAATATTAATTAATATACTTCGACAAGTATTACGACTACACCGTGAATATTTGATTATAGTCACTATGAAAGAAGAAAACTATGACAAATAAGTTTTAGTTACATATGTTAAAAAAATGCAACATTATTATTTTTCTCTCATTATGTACATATAATCACTAAAAAAGATGTAAAAAATAAAAAATTATTTAGGCAAGATCAAGATCCAAATGCGCAAGAAGACATAAACTAATCTACCTCCCGAGTTATGTGTGTTCTTATATCGTAATATGATGATGTATGACATCTATACTCACATAGTCGTGAGTGAGCCTTGACTCATATAAACGGGTCTCATAATCAATGTGATACGTAGTATTAGTATATAAATATGTGATTATATGTCGTTCTATATATTCCATTCATCTTAGATTAATAACTCAATTAAATTTTTCAAAAAGAACTAATCAAATAGAGCTATTAATCTAAGAATGGAGGGAGTATGTTATAAATATATATTTAAATTAACAATTACAATTATATAAAATATGCAGATATATACATTATTTATATATAATTTTAAAATTATATTCGAGATCGAGCTCGAGGTCGAGTCGAGTAGCATCGAGTTTGAGTTTTATTCGAGCCAAGCCGAGTCGAGCAGGGGTCGGCTCAAACTCGGCTTGAACTTATTCGAGCTCGAATCGAGTTCGTGTCGAGCCTGATTCGAGTCGAGTTTAACTCAAGCCGAGCCTAACCGAGCCGAGTTTGCTCACGAGCTAGCTTGGCTCATTCACAGCCCTATACACCATCATGACTACATTTTGCACATGTTGCAAGCCTTTAAACCTCTAACATGTGCTAGTGAACAAATTGTGTCTCGTGAGGATTTGTAGTGAATAGCTATAAAATTCAAAAAACTCATGGGTTGCCTCCCAATTAGCGCTAAGTTTTATGTCTTCAGCAAGACAAAGTAAAGAATAAGAGTAAGAAAAAAAATATGAATGGCAATGGTAACAAGTTATGTTGAGGAAGTAAAGACTAAGATAATAATTATAAAGCAAGACCAAAGAACCCTTTCATCCCCACTTAGCAAACATTAAACTTTATAATTAACTCTAAAATACTCAAGCACTAGTTTTAAGAGATTAAGTATTAAAAAAATATTTGTGAAAGTCTAAACCGTTACATTTCTATGTAGAGGAACTTTTGAAACAATGTGTTAATGAATAATTGTAAAATTTTGACAAGATAATTAGAGGATCAATCTCCTAAAGGAATATGTTCTTCTACTCACAAAGAGATGTTTCGATAGCCAAAAGAATCAATTCAAAACATAGCAACCTATCTGAGATAACAAGCAGTTTGGATGTTCACTTTAATACCTCGTGGGCTTTATCTGTGATATTCTAGCATGCTTGTGTTGTTACGACAATGGCTTCGCCCTATCTTACAAATTGAAGCATTATTTGGAAACTTTGTTTTTTTTATATGATGTCCATCATTTTTTTACTTTTTTTTTTCAAAGGTAGCTCTTTTCAAAGTATTCTGTCTAATTCATTAGTTGTTTTCCATAACGATAATAATCCACTAATTTTTTCTCTTTTCCCAGCTAACCAAATAAACAAGGAGGTCAAAGTTCATTGAATTTGGTGTCTCTCAACATTTTGGGTGAGTATTAGAACAACAACCATATAATTAAACTTCAACTCTAAAAATTAGTTGAGTAGAATTTTGAAAATCAACATAAGTTTCTAAGATCCTCTTCATGAAAGTTAATTGTAAAGACTCGTAACAAAAGAAAAATTTTATTAAAAATATCCAAGTGCCATCATTTTCTAGAGATCAAAGTAAAGATGAAGAATACCAAGAAAGGATGAAGGTTATCACAATCAATACTATTAACAAAAATAATCAAAACTCACCCCCAACCCAAATGAAACATTGTCCTCAATGTTTGAAAAATAATTTTTTTTTGGTTTTTCTATTGTTTTACTTTTTTTGGACAAAAATTATGAAAAAAAATTAACCCTCATAATTAGGATTTTCAAGAGATGTAGACTCAACTTCAAGGACAAAGTAGTCTAAAAATAGTTTCAAATGTTGTCCATTACCTTTGAAAACATTACCATTATTTGGGTTGTCAATTTCAACAGTTCCATAAGGATAAACCGTTTTTACAATGAAAGAACATGTCTAACGAGATCATAATTTTCCAAGAAAAGGATGAAGCTTAGAATTATACAAAATAATTTTTTGAGATAGTTTAAAAGTCTTGCGGAGTATGTTCATATCATGAAATGTCATTGTTCTTTTATCATGAAATGTCATTGTTCTTTCCTTGCACATTCTAGCACTCTCATAAGAATCATGTCATTTAATTCATTTAGCTATAATTTTTTGTGTAACTCAGCCTTGTCAAGATTGAAGTTGACAACCTTTATTGCCCAATAAGCCCTATATTCTAACTCTATAGGCAAGTGACAAGCCTTTCCAAAAATTAATTGATAAGGGTACATTCCTATCGGGGTTTTAAAAGTAGCATGATAATCCCAAAGAGCATCAGTTAGTCTTAATGACCAAACCTTACCATTCAGATTCATCATTTTTTGCAAAATATTTTTAATTTCTGAAATTGAAATTTATACGTGTCCACTTGTTTGTGGGTGATAAGGTGTAACAACTTTATGTGTGATTCAATATTTTTTTATCAAGGTCTCAAAAGATCTATTGCCAAAGTGTGTACCCTGATCACTTATAATGGCTCGAGCTGTTCCAAATCTTGACAAAATATTTTCTTTCAAAAATTTCACAACTTTGTGATTATTTATTTTGCATGGAATAGCCTCAATCCATTTAGATACATTATCAACAACTACTAAAATATAAAAATAGACAAAAGAGGGAGGAAAATGTCCATGAAATCAATGCCCTAGCAATGAAAATTTTCAATAACCAAAATTGGGTTAAGAGGCATCATGTTCCTACAAGATATGATTCCTAAATTTTGACAACGTTCACATGCTTTGTAAAATTCATGAGTTTCTTTTAAGAGAGTTGGTTATAAAAACCACATTGTAAAATCATGACAGTAGTCTTTTTAGTAGAAAAATGACCATCACATGCTTCAAAATGGCAAAAGGTGATAACATTCAAATGCTCAAAATCAGGCACACATCTCCAAATTATTTAGTCCAGACAATATTTAAACAAATAAGGATCATCCCAAAAGAAGTGTTTTACCTCTGTGAAGAACTTGTTTATGTCCTGTTGAGTCCAATGAGTGGGAGTTTTACCTGTCACCAGATAGTTTGCAATGTATGCATGCCATGGAATATGAGAGGTGTTGAACCACTATTCGTCAAGAAAGGAGTTCTTGATTGGCAATGGATTCAAGGCATTAGAAAACTCTAATCTTTACAAGTGATCAACAACCACAAGGAAAGTGATCTTTCTTAGTGACAGAGTTGAGTTTTGAATAGACAATACACATGCACCGACTGGTGGTGACCCTAGTTTGGAACAACTCATTATTTTTATTTTTTACTAGTCACACCAGATTTTATGGGCACCACTTGGGTAGGACTTACCCACTGACTTTCAAAAATAGGGTATATGGTCCCTACATCTAACAATTTTAGGACTTCTACTCTCACGACCTCTTTTATGTTAGGGTTTAACCTATGTTACATTTCTCTAGAGTGTTTAACATTATCTTCCAAGAAGATCCTATGAGTGTAAACTAAGGGACTAATTTCTTTAATATCAACTATGGTCCAACCAATTGCACTTTTATGCTCTCTAAGGACATATAGCAACTTTTGCTCTTGTGTGTGGTCAAATTTTGAGGAAACAACTACATGGTATGTCTCTCATGCACCTAAAAATACATACTTAACCTCATTATGAAGGGGTTTTAACTCAAGTTTGGGTATTTGGACACTTGAAGGGAGGGGAGCATTATTGAGAGGAGTTAATTCCTCAAAATGTGCCTTCCACTTCTTAGTTTCCAACATGGGGTCAACCCTAATTTACATCATTAATCACATACTCATCATCAAAATTAAAATGAGCTAGACAAACCTTTAGAGGGTAAGAAAATGAAGAGATAATAGATTTGTCATGCTCAAGACTATCAATTATGTTCACTTCATGGACATCATCATCATCTCCTGGTTGCTTGCAAATATTAAAAATGTCGAGTTACAGAGTCATATTTTCAAAAGAAAGCTTCATAACACCTTTTCTACAATTACTAAGAGCATTAAAAGTAGCAAGAAATGGGTAACCTACTCTGACAGGAATTTAAGTAAAAGCAATCAAAACTGGTTGTGTGTCTAAAACAATAAAATCAATAGAAAAGTAAAATTTTTAACTTGTACAAGCACATCCTCAACAATTCTTTGTGGTGTTTTAACTAAGCGATCTGGAAGTTGAAATGTAATGCTTGTGGGCTTCAATTCATCAAGTCCCAATTATTCATAAATAGAATAAGGAAAGAGATTAACACTTGCACCAAGATCAAACAAAGCTTTTTCAATTCTATAATTCCCAATTATACAAGATACAGTTGGACAACTAAGATCTTTATATTTGTATGGGGTGTTTTGTTTACAAAATTGTACTTGTTCTATAAAAAATGCCTTCTTTTGTTTACGTAGCTTAAGCTTGATTGTGCAAAGGTCTTTCAAAATTTTTGCATAAGATGAAATTTATTTAATGGAATCTAAGAGAGGAATGTTAATCTTAACTTGTTTAAATTTTTTAAAAATGTCACAATTCTACACAAATTTAGAAAAAGATTCTAATCTTTGGGGAAAATGAGGAAGAATAGGAGAAACACAATCATAGTTGTCAAGTTCATCTCCATGTTTAGAATTCAAAGACACCTTCAGTTCAACAATCTTCTTTTGAATGTCTTTATTTATGACTTTTCCACTTCTCAAAGTGATGATGGACTTCACATGCTCTTCTTGTGAACTTGAAGAATTCAAATTTTGAATTATAAATTGACCATTAGGATTTGGTTGCGGTTGAGAAGGAAACATTCATTTTTCTTGAGTGCTCAAAGTTGTAGATAACTGAGTGAGAAGTCTTCAAGTCATTGATGGCTTGCATTGTTCGGTTGTTGATTGTTGCTTGACTCCGGATAAATGTTTGCATTATGTCTTCAAGAGTCTTCTTATGTGGTAGAACATAAGATATTTTATTTCTTAAATTTTCCTATTAATTTTAAAATATATTTTATAATAAAAGAGAGAGAGTGAAGAGAGCAAGAGAGAGGACTGTGAGAGAGAGAAGAGAGGGGGTGAGGACTGAGAGAGAAGAGAGGGGTGAGGATAGAGAGAGGATGAGAGGGGGTGAGGAGAGACAGAAGAGAGAGAGGGAGGAGAGATAGAAGGGAGAGAGAGGAGAGGGGAGAGAGAAGAGTAAGGAGTGAGAGACAGTGTGAGCAGTGAGAGAAGAGAGAGAAAGAGGGGAGAGAGGGTGAGGAGAGAGAGAGAAAGAGGAGGGGAGAGTGTGTGTGAGGAGAGTGAGAAAGAGGGAGGAGAGAGAGATTAGTGAGGATGAGAGACAGGGTGAGGGGAGAGAGAAGAGTAAGGAGTGAGGGGCATGGTATGGGGAGAGAGAAGAGAGAGAAAGAGGGGAGAGAAGTTGAGGAGAGAGATAGAGAAGGGAGAGAGAGAAAGAGGAGGGAGAGAGAAGAGAGAGAAAGAGGGGAGAGAAGGAAGAGAGAATGGAGAGAGAGAAAGAGGGGGGAGAGAGAAAGAGGGGAGAGAGGGTGAGGAGAGAGAGAGGGTAGAGAGAGGATGAGGAGGGAGAGAGAAGAGAGAGAAAGAGGGGAGAGAGGGTAAAGACAGGGAAGAGAAAGAAAGATGGGAGGAACAAAATTTAATTATAAATTATTTTTAAAAATTTTAAAAAATAATAAAATATGTAGTAGCGATGCATAACCATATGCGTCACCACTACATTCGGTTAATCGCAACACATAACCGTATGCATCGCTACTACTGGTAGTAGCAACACATACGGTTATGTGTTGCTACATCTTATTTTTTAAAAAATAATTTAAATGAAAGAGAGAAAAGGGAGAGAGAGAATAGAGATAGAGTGAGAAGAGTGAGAAAGATGGTTGAGAGAGAAGTGAGAGAAAGATGGGATAGAGAGAGAAAGAGGGGAGAGAGAGGGAGAGGAGAGACGAGAAAGAGAGAGAGAGGAGAGGCGGAGAGAGATATATAGAGAGAGAGAGTGAGAGAGAGAGGATGCAAAGTGGGAGACAGAGAGGATGCGGAGAGGGAGAGAGAGGATGCGGAGTGAGAGAGAGGGAGAGAGAGAGAAAGAAGGGAGAGAGAGAGTAGAGAGAGGAAGACAAGAGAGAGAGAGAAGGGAGAGAAAGAGGAGAGAGGGTAGAGAGAGATGAGGGGAGAGAGAAAGAGGGAAGGAAAAAAAATTTAATTATAAATTTTTTTTGAAAATTTTTAAAAAATATGAAAATATCTATTAGGGAGGCATAGCCGTATGCATTGCTACTACCTTGTGTAGTAGCGACGCATACGGTTATGCGTCACTACTACCCTGTGTAGTAGCGACACATACGGTTATGCATCATTACTACCCTGTGTAGTAGCCCTAAATTAAAAGAAAAAATAAATAAAAGAGATAAAAGGGAGAGAGAGAAAGAGGGGGGAGAGAGAGGGAAAGAGGGGAGAGAGGGCATAGAGGGGGAAAGAGAGAGGAGAGAGGAGAGAGAGAGAAAGAGGAGAGAGATAAATTAGGGGAGAGAGGAGAGAGGGGGAGAGGGAGAGGGAGAGATAGAGGAGGGAGGAGAAAGAAAGGTGGGAGGAGAGAGAGATAGAGAGATAGAATGAGAGAGAGTGGAGGGAGGAGAGAGAGAGATAGAGGAGGGAAAGAGAGAGAGAATAATGTATTATTTAAAAATTATTTTTAAAATTTTTTAAAATTTAAAAAATTTATTAGTAGCAACACATACTATATGTGTCTCTACTATGTCAGTTATTAATGACATATAATTGTATGCGTCACTAATAGCCTACCGTAGTCGCGATGCATATATTATACGTTGCTACTATTTAGCGTATTAGCGACGCTTAGTTTATGCGTCACTAATAAGCAACCTTTTTCCCCAATGTAGGCATAGTTTTCGCCGGCGTGGGAGAAATTTTAACTTAGGGGGTGAAAATTTTGTTTCGTCTGCACAGTTATTTAACCCCCCCCCGCCCCTCTCCCTCTGTCCTCTCACCTACATTGCCGCCCTCCTCTGCCAGCCGGCCCCACCCCTATGGCTCCACCCCCCTCTAACCGGCCCCTCCGCTAGCTAGCCCCCTCCGCAGCCGCCCTCCCCCTATATTCTCTACTCCTGCCTTGCTCCCCGCCGCAGCCCGCTTCCCCCTCCATGCCCGGTCACTCTCCACCACCTCCCACTTCCGCCTCCTTTCTTCAGCTGGAGCCCTCCCTCTCCTCCTCCCTTCTTCTTCCTCCCTCCGCCCACCCTCCCCCTCCTTCTCCTCTCTCGTCTCTTCTCCGCTCTGGTTGTCATTAGACGGAGCCTCCCCCCTCCCCCTTCTTCTCCCCCTCTCCCTTCTTCTCCGCTCCTGCCGCAATTGGCCGGCACCGCCTCCCCCTTCTCCACTCTAGCCACAATCGTCCTGAGCCGGTGACATTTTTTTAATTATTTAGTATATTAGAGACACTTTAAAAGCATCGCTACATATTTTTTTATTTTATCAATTTATATTAGCTATGCTTTTAAAGTGGCACTAATATAAATTAGCGACGCTTTAAAAGCGTGGCTAGTAAATTTTTATTTTTTATAATTATTTTTTTTTTATTAGCGACGCTTATTTAAGCGTCACTAATAACTATATTTTATTTTTCAATTTCACAAAATTAATAGTCGATAATAACTTCTAATTTTTTTAAAATATTTTAATATTAGAAACGCATAAAGAACATCTCTAATAATAATTATTAGAAATGTAAGTTCATATGCGTGGCTAATAATCTCTTATTTGTGATGCTCATTCATGTGTTGCAAGAAAGGTTGATATTAGAGGTGTAAATATAAGTGTCGCTAATATTGCACTATTAGTGACATTTTTGTGTAAGCATCGCTAAATAGTAGTAGTGACTGAACTTTTTTTTACGCTTATCGCGACGATTTTTATGTGTCGCTAATAGGCATTAGAGACGCTAAAAGAAACTAATTGTACGGCATGTTTCGTATCCTTAATGTAGGCACAACAACAAAAGTTCTTTAAATCTTTCCCAACATTGAAAGAAAGTCACATTTTCTTTTTGTAAAAAATTCATGATATTCTTTCTAAGTGTATTAATTCTATGGGTGGGGAAAAAGTTTTTCAAAAATTCTCTTTGCATTATATCATGTTCCAATGGATCTTGGTTTCAAGGAATTCAACTAATTTTTTTCTTTTTCTTTTAAAGAAAATAGAAAGAGTTTTAATCTAATAACATCATTAAAAATATTTTTGTTTGGCAAAGTTGTACAAACCTCTTCAAACTCTTTTAAATGTAAATATGGATTTTCTGAATGTAAGCCGTTAAATTTAGGTAGTAATGGAATTACTTCTGGCTTGAGATCAAAACCACCCACATTAATTGAAAAAATCATGCAAGAAGGAGAACTTGATCTACTTGTAGTAGATAATCATGCAAGGTTTTAACTTATTGATTATTTTGAACTCCATTTAAACCATTATTACTTGTACCATCATCCATAGTGTTCGATGAAATAGAAAACTCAAAAATATTAAGAGAAATAACTTTGGTCATGTTGCCATAAGTACATAAAAAAATGACAAATTTTTTTTTCTTTTTTTGGAAAGTACTAAAACAAAAGAATCAACAAAGTATAATTAAAAGAAAGAAGACCTATAAATTAACCAAAGCAAAACATGCAATTCAATGTTGATATCTAATGAAAACAACTCTTAAAAAAATCTAAGAACTAAAAGAAATGAAGTAAAGGAAGTGGAATGAAACCACCCGGAATGCTATAAGTGATCTTCTTTAATTCACTAAGAAATGACAAGTCCAAGAGATCTTTCCGGTAGATCTTATTCAATTATTCTTCTTCCACTACTCTCACTTTCAAAAAAAGAAAAATAAAATAAAGAAAAATAAAATAAATGATTAGGGAGAATATTTTGTATCCAACATTATTGTCACAAGTTGCAATCCCGAGCAACAATGCCAAAAATTTGTAACACCTAAACTTTTTATTCATTAAATTTAGCCAAAGCTTAGGGTTAAATTTAGCCTTTGTTTGGCTATCACAATGATTACATAATAAGAGGAGTGAAGATAGATTAAGAGAGAATGAGTAGAAGAGTATCGAGGTAAAAAAGAGTTAAGAAATCGATAAAATAAAACACTAAGGCATTCACGGTCATCGTAACATCCAATATTATTCTTTATGTGTTATGTTATCTTAGTTAGAATCGAATGAAGATTCTATCTAACTGGAAGGTATTGACATTAAAAGAAAACATAAAGATAAGAAATATTTTGGATAGATAAACAATAAAAAAGAATTATTTATTCAAGAGTTCTATGTATCAGAACCACAAAAGTAGAGCCTTCAAGCATCTTATGTATGAAGATCACGAAAAATTAAGAAGAATAATAATATTAAATAAATATCACTTTAAATAAAAAATATTTACTTGAAACAATTGATGAAACATGAATAAAACTCTATTAGATTGTTACAAATCACATCTAGCCTTAGCTAGATTGCTTATAAAGTAATTACAATAAAACTAAAAATCAAAACTATAAAAGAAGAGAAAATTAGGAGAAGAGAGCTCCAAAGAAGATGAGATGATGCCTCTCCTACATCCACCTCTCTATTTATAGGAGTAGAAGGGATTACTTCAAAGGGGAAGGTCTAATCATATCTCTTGAATGCTTCCTGATTGATTGTTTGATTAGTTATTTCTTTGATAATAATTAGATTCTAAATCAATCAAATAAATAAATAATTTATTTAACAAATAAGTATCCTTTAGTCTTCTTATAGTTATTAAATCAGTCTCATTATCTTTCTTTATGTATATCAATCACAACTAGTGAAAAGATCCTCTATGTGTTGGCCTTGGATTAATTGAGTAGCTGCATTGCTGTCAGATGTAACCCATATATCTTTAGAATTATGAATTTCTTTCTTAAATAGTGATTGTAGCCACATAAATCTTCTTTCAAATTCCACCAGAATCATATCAATCCAAATTTTACATAAAAATATATGATTGAAATACTAAGGTTGTGTCATTTTGTCGAAATCAACTCTTTCCTGAATTTGGTTCTCTTGATGCGAATATGAAATTCAATGGGTCCACAAGGTTTTATTCTACCATTACATTCATGTTTAGACCATTAGGAGCCCATAGTTGACTATTGTTATTGTTTTAGGTAGTTGAGCTTCCCTTCCTCTTCCACTTGGATCTTGTTGAAGCCCGTTTGGACATGTAAATACAACGGAGACCTAACGCACCTATTCAAGATATAAATATCCCGAATAAGCAATGAATTAACATAAAATAGGATTGCAATTCAAAATTTAAAAATATTTATTTGAACATTATTTCAGTTCATAAAAAATCTCTCACAATATCTAGGTATTCTAGACTAAATTCCTGAGATGGCTTCTCAAAGAAGTCGCCAAAAAGGCTTTGCAACATTTAGTCGTGCATTGCCTCACATTAATGGCTCACCCAAAGCATAAATTTTGGCCATTTTCAAACAGCTTGGCTACGACAATCAAGCTTTAAGAGCACACAAACATCACATATTTCTCATGACAGTCTTCAGCTAATGACCTAGGAGTAATTGAGGATCATTTGGATGAGAATTGAAGTGTTTATACTTTATGGACTTGTAATTTGTATTAGATTGTGAATTGTTTATGGGACCCATACTCAGGGATGTTTGGGAAAGATTTGTATTTAAAGTCTATGATCATAGCAATTTAGTTTGTACATTTGTTTTCGCATAGCATGCTTCTTATGGCAGTTTGCCACTACTCGTTGAGCTATCAAGCAATCATCAAATTTACACCGAACTCACAACCTCATTCCCAAAATCTTATGTGGTAATCACAACACTCACAAGTATCGATATACTTACCTCAAAGGCCTTCCACATTCTTGGAGGCTAAAAACCTTCCTTTAAAAGACTCTTGTCCACAAATATCCGGAAAGAGGTGAAAGGAGTCTCATACTCCACCACTTACAAACTCCCTTGCCTAAGGCAAACGGAATTTCAAATCCTTCTAACAACTAAGGTCATGTAAATATCTATTCCAAAAAGACTGTCAATTGCTCCTAGGTCATTAGTTGACCAATTAGGAACGGTACGCCTAATAGATTTTCACTAGTCTTGGGCCTTGCCCTATGCCGTGCGGAGGCACTTTAGCTCAAATCTGCCCAAAGGTAGAAAGAAATGAATCAAGGGAAAACATTAAGCTTAACCCTTCCAAAACCATTTCTCAACTTATTCTTACATGCCACAACTCTAAACTTACAACAGTTATGGACTTGTAGTTAGATAGCCTAGGCTCTTATACCAACTATAATGCCCGAGAATTTTCATAAACTTCAAAGTTAAATCAGGACTAAAAAGTATGAAGAATGGAAAACATAGAAAGAAAGAGGAAGACGTGATAGAGTGAGAATGGAAAGTCTTAAATGAGGAAAGAACCAAAAAGAGGAATAGAGAAGTTGGTTAGAGTTAAATCAGGGAAGATCTTATAAAAAGAAAGAAGACTTAAATAAGGAAAGAAGCTGGCAGGAAGGAAAAGGAAGGATTAACTAATAGAAATCAACTATATTGGGTCAAATTTGAATAGTTCTGCCTAGCATGTTTATAAATAGAATATAGAATTGCAGAAGAGGGAGGGAAGAGAATACAACAAACCAGAGGCAAAATCCTTCAATCCTATCCTCTGAAATTGATGAAAAAACACTTTCAAAGTAGAAGAGTTGAAGTCCCAAACCTGAGGAGAAAAGAGGAAGTAGAAAAAAATGAAAACAGATCATGGGGTTACAGTTCACGGGTTACTATTCATAAGCACTATTCATGGTACTGTTTATAGTTACTGTAGCAGTTCAAAATTTTTAAATCTTGCTTGATTTTCTTGTAGATTTGTAAGCTTCTTTTCTACTTTATTCAATGGAAATTTTATTTTTTAGCTAAATGAGTTGCTAAAACTTTTCGATATGGCTTAGATGAAGTTTCATTAAATTATAGAATTTTATGATTATGAGACTTGATTAATTTTTCTTAATGGTAGATTTAATGTTAATTGTTTCGACCTCTATAATTGATGAGTTTGATTTCGATATGAGTTTAGTTATGCTTCTCTCATGATTTAAATTGGTTATTATTTGTTTCTTACTTGGTTTTGTCTTGTTTAATATGAAATTGGGTATTAGTTGTGATTTGTAAATTGTGAATATAATTAATGACTTGATTTTAATCTTTTGAAGTGAGGAGGAACAATGTATATTTTTTATTATACATAAGAGCTTAATGATAATATTTTCCATAATAACACAAATTGGACTCTAGATTATTATGAGATAAATGTGAAAAAAAAATGATTAATGAACATCCTTATAAGTTTCTATGATATTAATGAATGTGGATTCCTATGCCCTATTGTTTTCTTTATTTGATAGTGTTTTATTTATTTTTGCATTCCTTTCTTATTCTTAGATCAATGCTTTAGAATTTTGATTTCGATAGGTTAATTACCTTTAAACTCTCATTTGTTTTTGTTTGTTACTTTAGTCAAGTTATTCTCATTGTATTTGTTAACTAGATTACGGTTTACTTGAGTTAGATTAAATTTTGTATTCCAATTTTAAGACTCTATGAAATTGACAATCGATTTAGCCGCTTAACTACTATAAATTTGTGTGCTTGTGAGTAAACAATTAAAATTTAACATCCCTGAGTATAGGTCTCATAAACAATCCACAATATAATCCAAATTACAAGTCCAAAAAGTACAAATATTTTAATTCTCATCTCACCCATTACATAAAATCGTAGTAAAAATAAAGATTGGCAATGAGTCAGAGAGTATACTTAAGCCAATGGAATTCAATCCACCACGAAAATAAGCATCTATCTCCTTGAGCTCTCCCTCACAAACTTGCAGAAGCCTCCCAAACATTGGGGCTAAGAAAGAAAAAATGAGTATATTCATTATCAGTAGGAAAATACTTAGTAACGGAGTTCTAAATAGTGAACTCTGTAAGTTCTTCCATATATGCATTTATGCACTCAACTATGAAGCATAAAGCACAAATAATAACAGAGTTCCATAATATAACAATCATGCACAAACACATACTATCTTACCTCTCTTATACTTACAGTCATAGTCGTACAACTCTTACACTTATAGTCTTAGAGCATTCTTATAGTTTGACTCAGACCATCTTACTTAGAAACATATGTTTATAGTCTTGCTCAAAAACATACACTTATAGACTTACTCAGAATCTTACACTTGCAATCAATCACTGTAGCTCATTACAATTAATAAGATCCAGCGTCAAAATGGAAAGGAATGCTACTGAGGTATCACCTTAACCTCTAGGGAGCAACTAGACGTCATGGACTTTTTCGAAGGTATGAGGCATAGGATCAAACAGGAAAGAGCAATTTCATGAAACTACTTACCTGAGTGTACAAATGCCCACACTATAGGGGCCAGACACTGCCAACTAAGTGTGAAATCATACAGTACCACTCTTGGGCCAAAATTTTGCAGTGTCATTCTTGGCTAGAATCATATAGTGCCGACTAAGGGCAGGAACATACATCTCTCTCAATAGAGCATCATACGTCAAGGCTTAATACAACAAATAGACAAAATCAAAAACATACATTGCTCTAAACAAAGCATCAGATGTCTAGGTTTAGATACAACACACAGACAACATCATGCAAGATAAACACCATAGCAAGATGTGAGAAATGCTCAGCCGATACATTATCGGCTAGCTCAAACACATAACTTAATCTATCAAAACCCATAGGTTTCACACTCACATTGCTACCATATTAGCTTTTCTTATAATTCTAGTTTGAATTAAGTAATTTATATGGGTACAATTATTCCCTACAAAATTTCAATCCTATCATCCACTAATCAATCAGAACCTGAGCTTGTTAGGGCAACAAACTTCACTTAACCAATCCATCTCATAATCAAAACTCACCATAAATATATCCTTACATATTCTTACATTCTTTATCATCTACTTGATGGACAAAATATATTACTAAGATGTTATCAAACTAAGCTCCTCAGAGCCAACCCAGTTATTACCCTCTTAAATATACCTTGTTGTTTTTGTTTCCCCCTCATCATATGTATGTTATGCTTATACAATTATACAACCATAAGGCTCCTAACCTAAGTTTGCTTACTAAGCCCCCAACATATGTTCCAATCCAAACCAAACTCATCCACTCCAATCCTTGCCTGCCAAATGTACATCATCTGTCTTACGTCATACAATTGCACATCCATACCAAATCTATGCCAAACCCTCTGTCACCTCTTACTATCCATTGCCCAGCTATCTTCCCCACTCACATACCCATATCCATCACAAAGGCATATAATCATAATACATATGTATATCCATCACCCATACATATAACATACACATAAATCTATACATAGCTTACCAGCATACTCACTAGCCGTCACTAGCATATAAATAGTCCACATACATCAAACATACTTTTAGCTTGGAAGCATTCCATATGCATTATAAACATACCATTATTTACCATCTTTCACTCTCACATCATGTAATTAGATAATCACATAATACCCAAAGCATTAAATCATACAATCCTAGCATGCTGCTACACATTCAAAGTACTCTATCATGAAATTACGAGTCCAAAGCTCCCCACCTCGTAATCCATTACGTTTGATTGTGAGCAGATGACGGGGGCAACGTCGACAGAGTTGGTAGCCAAAAGCATCACCTAGTTGAGAGAGCTGCTATCTCGTCATTTATGGAGTGCACTAGGGGCAGCTGGGAGAAAGGTTGTGTCAACAAAATGGCTAGTGCCACCAAAAACTAAGGTGGACTAACTGAAGGTCCGTCACTAGCTGAGAAACACTCGGTCAGCTACAAGACGTCAAAATTGGCTACTGACGGCACCTAATAGAGGTGGTTTTGGGTCAACTGTGGCCCACATAAGGGGTGGAGGGCATGAGGTGATGCTCAAGGTTATAGTATAGTGCAGGGATCTCAGGGTCAAATCTAATTCGTGACGGAGCCATCTGATGGTCAGGCAGTGCAAAATCAGCTCCTAAACCCTAAATCGCACATGTGGCCACATGCACACATAGAAAAGAAGGGCACTCAAGGGAGAGATGAATTAGGAAGAGTTGGCCCAAGGCCCAAAAAGGCGACAAGGCTATGGCCCTATATGTGGTTGCTGACCAAAGCGGTGATATCACCAACTGCCACCCAAAATCTTAAGAATTGGTGCAAGTAGTTGTGCATCTTGCACAACATAGGGCAAGGGGAAGGTAGCCCATTCTAGGTGGTGAATGCCAAGTAGTTTTCTATTTCTACTGTGGCCCCTTGCCATCATCAGCCAAAAACAGAGCCAAAGGAGGCATACTAGAGAGACTGGTGGCATTTGGTAGAATACTTAACGGGAAGCGGTAGATGTAAGCTACAGTGCGGCTCAGTTCAGAGCAAAGGGCCACCTTAGCTAGGAGTGGAGTCCTCCTACCATTACTGGGAAATGACAAAGTCAACCAAAGGCCAAATGGCTGCCGTCATTGACCAGAGACTAACCTAGAATTGCCCAATGAAAGTGAAAAAAAAAGGGGAGGGCGACACTGAAGGTTGAAAAATGGTGTGATGGCCTAGTGCGGTGGGCAGCATGGGCATAGAGGCAGTGGAGCTAGGCTAGGGTGGTGGCCATACCTTCGCGAAATGAAGACTCTCAATGAGTTAGAAAGTATACCTGAGCAAATGGAATTTCATCCACTAATGATATTAAATGTTAATTTCTAGGAGCTCTCCGTCACAAACCTACAAAAGCCTCCCAAACATATGTGCTAAAAAATAGGGAAAATGAGTATTTTTAAACTCAATAGGAAAATATTCAGTAGGAGAGGTTTAAACAATGAACTCTTTACTTCATACAATGATGTGTTCATGCACTCAACCATGCAGAATAAAGCATATAATTTCTGACTACGAGTTCTTCATTAGTCTGTGTTCAAAATAAAAAATAGATGCACAAGTCCAGAAGAATAATATATTTAATGCTCACCTAATTACTCAATACATGAGATCGTAGCACAAAAATTCACATTGCTTCACACAAGTCTGCAATATACAAGGTCGAGGAAAAACAGTCCACCACAAGGAATAGTCCAGTCCCAAAAACCTATCGATCAACTTGCAAACTCTACTAGACAATGGGTTTAAAAAATAGGGTAAGTGAGTAATTTCATACTCAGTAGGAAAATACTCAGTTGGGGAAATAAATCAATGAACTTTGTAAGTTCATACATAGATTGCATTCATGCAACCACACATGAAGCCACAAAATCTGAAACATAAATATGGTCTCATACACAAATCATCATACTAGATGAACTTACACTTACTCTTATGTCATGCTCTTACACTTACACTCTGAATCAGAGTCTTACCAACTTACTCGTACAATTGCACACTTACACTTACAACATACACATACTCATATGACCTTATTCATACTAACTTACTTGTATGACCTTACTCGTACAATCTTACTCTTATGCATAAACATACTCTTATGTCTTCCTTAGAAGCTCACACTTACACTTACTCTGAATCTTACACATACTACTTACTCAAAATATTATGCCAACAATTGAAGCTCATTATAATTAATAAGCTCCAACATTAGAAAGAAAGGGAATGTCACTGGGGCGTCACCATAACCTTCAAGGAACAACTAAACGCCATGGGCTTTTCTGAAGGCAAGGCACACCTATGCTCATAGGGCACAAGATCAAACAAGTAAAAAAAAATCCATAATACTACTTACCAGAGCATGTAAATGCCCACTCTCTGGGGCCATATAGTCATACAGTGTCAACAAGCGCCATACATTTCCAACTAAGGCAAAAAACCTATGGTGTCACTCTTCGCCATAAATCTTACATTGCCACTCTTGGGTGGAACATACAGTGCCATTTGTGGACTAAATCCTGCTTGATAACACCATGGCTTAACCAGGAAGGACACTTAGTCAATTACTTATTTATTGGCTTAAACATAGAACTTAATCCGTCAAAACACTCAGTCTGAACTCACACCGTTATCAGATTAGGGTTACTTACCATTCAATTTTGTATTAGGTAACTTATGCCTATATATTTGTGTTCAGAACTACTTCCATCTTACATTCTTCAGCCAACCAAGCTAGAACCACTCTAGTTCTAAAGCCTTAGTCCACAAGGGTAACATACTCCAACTTAACTCATCTAATCGTACTTAGAACTCAATCCTACCCTTACAGTTTTACAGATCTCTACATGACCTTACTTGTCAAACTCGAATTCCATGTCAACATATGCATACATATAATTCATAACAACCTACTACCATACCCTTGGTCTTCTCTAACATATGCATAATTCACATAAATAACACATGCTCATTTAATAAGCATTTATCATGCAAAGCATTAAGTTATAAACTCCAAGCATGCTACTACATAATCAAAGCATGCTATAGTGAAATTAAAAGTTCAAGGTCCCTGTGTTATGGACTGAGCACAGCAATGGGGCCCAAAGGAGAGGAGAATAGGCATGAGTGGTGGTTACTTGCCATTGTTAGCCTGAGACGGTGCCGGCGATGGTGAGGCTGAGCCGGCAACGGTGAGCCGGAGCTCCTTCGGTTACTCACAATCATAAAACAATAGAAGAAATAAAAAATGAGGAGGATCAGTACGAATCGAATAGGCAAAAGGAAGGGTCGGGGAAGGTGGCAGTCTGGGCTAGGGGCAGCCTTGTTGTCGCCAGTCTACTGTTAGCCGAAGGCGAACCAGTGGCGGCCAGCCATTGCCGGCATAGCTGGTGGCTGCAACACGCAAAGAAAAAAAACCAAGAACAGGGGGTGGCAAAGCTTTACCTCAAAGCGGCGAATGAGGGGTGGGGAGGCCAGGATGGAGGGTGAGGAGGTGGTCATGGCCGGGGTGGATCTATAGTGATGGGCTAGTGGTCATGCAACCGGTGGCGGTGGCGAATCGGGAGACACAAAATCGAAAGGGGTCATCGAGCAGAAACGGGAAAGCGGGAGAAAGAGAACAGTGGCGGCCGGCAGCCACGCCAGGGTGGCGCCGGTGTTGTTGTTAAGCCTGATCCGTTCTTTTTTTTTCATTATTTTTTTTCTTTTTTTCCTTTCTTCTGTTTCTCCTTTGCTTCACACCACTTTCTTTTTCTCACCTATTTTGGCGTTGAAAGTTTCTGTGGCACGTCAAGGCCCCTGACCTGCGACTCAGCAACTCTCTCGACTCTTACGGTTATGAATATTGAAATCAATTACAAATATGGATACGCCAAAGCGTTAAATTTCTTCATCGAAAATATGAGTAGAAAACTGCAAAACATTGAGGAAAAATATTAGAAAACTATAGAACAATTTTAGAAAAATTAGGGATGTTACATTCTTACCACCTTAGAAAAATTTCATCCTCGAAATTTCACATCAACTTACAACATACACTGAAACAAGAAGCACCTCACAATATAACTCCCTCAAATCTGTAAGAACATTCCACATCGCCATTACTAGATAAATTGCATCACCACAAGCTCTCTACCACATGAATAATCCTAGTCTTCAAAACCTCTTTTCGACTGCCAAGGTCTAATACAAGCGCTCCTCAATGGTTAAGGCAAGATGAAGCTTTATCAGAGTGTACCCTAAAACAAGGAACCATTGCTTACTTCGGCGAGTTGAGGTTGCAAGGTAACTCCATTGTTACTTGTCTTATCCACTCGAGGATTTCAAAAGGACCTAATCCTCGAGATTTCAACTTCCCTTGTACTTAAAACGAAATAACTCCCTTCATCGAGAAGACGTGGAAAAATGCAAAATAGCCAACCTCACACTCAAGATCCATTCACCTTTAATCAGTATAATTCTTTTATCAGCCTTACATTATCTGCAACCCTACTCTAGCTAACTTCAGGTTGTCTACATAGTGCTGAACAAATACAAATTAGAGCACCCGACTCTCACTTACTTCATCCAACTAGTTGGTGATAACAATATCTTCCGCAAAAGGCTCACATGAGTCATTCCACTACCGAAATGAGTTGTTATAATAAACAAACTCACTAAATAACAAGTGTGATCAAAAGAGCCCTTCCAATCGAAGGCACAACCACATGTCAAGTTCTCTACTATCAGAATCCTTATTTTTGAACAACCCTTGACCAAAGGGTAGAACAAACAATAACAACTTCATCAACTAATCCACAAGGATCTCTTTCATAGCTCGAAATTATCCTACCGATTTTGCAACATTGCTATAGAAATATCCTCGTTTCAAACCCTAAACTAATCATAATTTAAATTTAAGTCAATCCTTAAAATTCTTGGTTGACCGTTACTTTTGATAAAAGTCATTACGCCTAATAAGAGACTTATTTTTTAAAATCACCTAATTCTACATTTGGTAGTCGATGCATGACTTCAAGGACATTCTTCATGAGCAATACTAACATACCCCACCAAGAGATGCACTCAGTCAAGTGCAACTCTTCACCATAAATTCTGCTATCTCCATTTTGTTAAATCCATTCCAACAATGAGGGTCACAGAAAAAAAAATCCCATAGAACCTTCACAACTTCTTGTCGTTCAGAGACTGACCAATTCAAAAATAGGTACATCTGACCGATTTTTACTAATCGCTTTTATCCTCCATCAGAGCATGGGTAGCCTTAACCACACTCCGATCATCAAGAATATACAAACCTCAGCAACTACTTCATATTCTCAAATGGCTCTATGACCGCCTTCGGTTCTCTTTGCAGGCATAGAAAATAAGACATAACACGCCATACTCTCCACAACTACTACACTTCAACTGGACTCTGCTTATGTACAGAAAGAGGAGGAATCAAAGGAAAAACTCTACCTTGATTCCCTCCAACTAATCTTTGACTTATTCTTACGTGCCACGACTTTGGACATGTGATTGTTATGAACTTGTAGTTAGATTGCCTAGGCTCTGATACCAACTATTATGCCCGAGGTTTTTCATTACATTTAATTAAAAAATTTCCTAATATTTTATTTTGAAATACAGATGTAAATCAAAAGAACCAACAAAATTCAAAATGTGTGAAAACAATTTTCATAAATCAATTCATCTTACAACAAACCAACATTTCAGGCGTGACCCAAAGCAAAAACATCAAAGTAAAACCCGCCATGGCCATGGTTTTTAAAAACAAATACATCTCAGGCCTTTCTGAGTACAAGTTCTTCAACAGTCTGTTGTACATAAGGTCGAGGAAAAATAGTCCACCACGGGGAATAGTCCAGTCCCAAAAGACAGAGGGGCTAAAAATAGGGTAAGTGAGTACTTTTATACTCAGTAGGAAAATACTCAATAGGGGAAATAAATCAATGAACTTTGTAAGTTCATACATAGATGCATTCATGCAACCACATATGAAGCCACAAAATATAAAACATAAATATGGTCTCATACACAAATCAACGTACTAGCTAAACTTAGACTTACACTCATGTCATGCTCTTGCACTTACACTCTAAATCAGAGTCTTACCAACTTACCCGTACAATCACACACTTACACTTACAACATACACAAACTCGTACGACCTTATTTGTACGAACTTACTTGTACGACCTTGCTCGTACAATCTCACTCTTACGCATAAATGTACTCTTATGTCTTCCTTAGAAGCTCACACTTACACTTACTCTGAATCTTACACATACTACTTACTCAAAATATGATACATATAGCTTGCTCTTACTGTCGTCACAGACTACCAACAACTAAAGCTCATTACAATTAATAAGATCCAGCATCAGAAAGGAAGGGAATGCCATTGGGGTGCCACCTTAACCTTCAGAGAGCAACTAGACACCATGGAATTTTTGAAAGGAAAGGCACACCTATGCTCATGGGGCACAAGATCAAACAGGTAAGAGCAGATCCATGATACTACTTACCTAAGTGCGCAAATGCCCACTCTCTGAGGCCATATAGTGCCAACAAGTAAGGGCGGAAAACATACGGTGCCACTCTTAGGAAGGAATCTTACAATGCCACTCTTCAACAGAACATGCAGTGCCATCTGTAGGCAGAAATACATATAGTGCCCACGAAGGGTAGAAACTTATAGTGCTCTCAACAGAGCATCAAATGTCTACGCCGAAATACAACACCATTACTAAATCCCATAGGATAACACCATGGCTAAACCAAGAAGGGTGCTCAGTCGATTACTTATCGACTAGCTCAAACACGAAACTTAATCCATTGAAACCCTCAGTCTCAATTCACAACATTATCGAATTGGGGTTACTTACCATTCAAGTTCGTATTAGGTAACTTATGCATGTATAATTATGTTCCGAACTACTTTCGTTTTACATTCTTCAGCCAACCAGGCTAGAACCACTCCGGTTCTAAAGCCTTAGTCCACAAGGGTAACATACTCCAACTTAACTCATCCAATAGTACTCAGATTTCACTCTTACCCTTACAGTCTTACATATCTCTACATAACCTTACTTGTTAAACTAGAATTCCATGTCAACATACGCTTACCATTATATACTTACACCGTCTGCCTTAAAACTAAAACGTCTATTTGAACTTTTGAACTAAAATCCTTTAGACCTAAGTCCCGTAACCAATCCCTTGCTAATTCCTTACTCATTATTCTTTCATTACAATTCATATTATGTACATTATGAGTGTACAATCATGTTGTTATCTCTTACTAACTCACAGTCCCCCAAAGGCCCTTTGAAACTTAAGTCTTCAAAATTCCGAAATCCCCTAAGTCTTACTCGTTGCTCCAATGTACCCTCCAACTCAATCCAAACCAATCCTCCAATCTCATAAAGTCCAACCTTTTCCAATCGTTCATAAGTCATCCCTCTTCCGGCATACAGTTGTATTTTCCACACCATAATCCTTGAAATACCCCTTCCACAAACTTACAATCAAACACCCATACTCATGCTGATCAACCACACACCACCAGCCCATGAACAAAGATCTATCACATGTTTTGATTGCATACATATAATTCTCATTTAATCAGTATTTATCATGCAAAGCATTAAGTTATAAACTCCTAGCATGCTACTACACAATGAAAGCAAGCTATAATGAAATTATGAGTTCAAGGTCCCCTACCACAAAATCCACGTGAATTTGATTGTGAGCACATGATAGTGGCAGTGTTGATGGCGTAATCGGCTACCAAAAGATTTACTCTGAGAGAGTTGTTGTTCTGAGGATTTTCAATCTAGAATTAATCTCGGTAAGGTTGGGCTAATTTCACTCGAAGCAAAAGATTAGGTGCACTAGGGCGGCCAGACACAAGGTCATCCACTAGAAATGGCAAAAGCGACCACGGAATGGGGGGTGAATAATTGGAGGTCAACCAACTACTAAAAATACATTGTTGGCCACAAAATGTTAAAATAGACTGTGGACCACATCCAACAGCAACAATTTTGCATTGTCGAAGCCTCACAGCATGGCAGAGGGCTTGGTTACATACTCACAGACATAGGAGAGACAAAGAAGGGCTTTAACAACCATATTGCCTAGTGGTGGTGTCTTTCCATCATCAAATGCCGCAAGGGTGGTGCTCTTAACTTAAGCTACACACACAACCACAAGCTTGCGTGGCAAAAGGATAGCCAAAAGGGAAAGGTTGTCGGTTTGTTCCCATGCAACTCAAGTCGATGGACGTAGGATCCAACCACTCATGGGTGACATCGGCTATTGAACGGCATATGCATGTGCTATCACAGGCAACCCCTAAAAAGGGTGCTTTTTAGGGGTTAGGGTGGTCGGTCACGGAAGGGGTGGGGTTCGTCAGTGGCGGTCCCCTAAACAAAAGATGAAGGCACTAAGGGTCCGAGTTAGGTGGCTAACAAAGGCAGAAGATATAACCCCGACATCGGTCTGACATTAGCTAGCCCTATGCCTGTGGCCGATAATACTCTTCCCTTGGAAGGATAGGGGACTAGGCACTTTCCCACAGGTTTTGGGTCATGCATAACAGAAAGTGGGGGTGCAAAGGTAGAATCGAGCAAGAAGTGCTGGCCCTTGCCATCACTGGGCTGGGGCAGAGCCCATGTTTGTTGGACCTGCAACCCAAGTTCGCATAATATCAAGCTAGACACGTTGAGCGGGGCCCATCAGCAACAATCAGAGATGTTCCTCATAGTTTAGGGGTGTCTGTTGTGTGCAAAAGACATGCAGAGGAGGCTTGGAGTAGTGACCCCTTGCCGATATTGGGTTCAGCCGACATATGCAACTGTCTGTCGGTGAATGCCAAGCGGCAGAATAGCCGGTTAGAGAAACGAACAAACCGAATTTAATTGGGGCGACAATGTGCTGAGTTGGGGTGGCAGACACACATAGCATAGAGGGAAGGGCGCTGCCCTTCCCCTATTTCGCCAACAGGTCAAGCACACTGCGCCAGATCCATTCTTTTTATTTTTATTTTTTTTCCTTTCTTCTATTTCTCCTTTTCTTGGTGTGTCACGACCCGGATTTTTAAAAGCATTTTTAAATAGCACGAACGGTAAGTAGAAAATTTTTTTTTTAATACAAAATAAATCATTCGATTAAATATCCAGGCCATGATAACTGGGGTTCACAAATACGGATATCAAATCATATGATATTTACACGTCTCAAAATTTCAACAACAGCTCATCCATCTAAGTACAAGTCTGTCACCCATCTAAAAATAAATAACAAGTTGACTCTCACGCTAAAGATACACTAACATACCAGAGTTGCATAAATGCAGAAACTTCTTGTGCTCGCCCGTCTTAGTCTCACTGGTCGTCGCTTAGTGAACCTATAACCAACCAAACCAAACAACAACAACAACCACAATGGAACCTCTCCACCTTCAGGATAAGAGCTTCCAAAAGACAAAAGGTTTTATTAATATTTTTTGGATCGGGCCAACATTACCCGATATTAGTTGCCTACGTACTCATCAGACAACATCTCCAATGTTTCCAACAAGATCGAATCCAGATGTAGTCTGCCTAGAAAGTACACTATACTAAGAAGCATATCATCACACATGCAATACTTAGGTATTTTCAATCAACCTATATTTTAGTAAGTCCTTTAACTGTTCCACTTGTCTAATTAACAGGCAATATCAAATAATGTTATTACTTATCTTACATCCCTTGTTTGATAATTAATACAATCAAATCCGTAACTCAGAAATGACTTGCCCCTTGAGAAACCTCCAAACATAGTACTGATAAGTATGAAATCTATATCTATTTTATATGTCTTTTTACCTTATTTGCTAGTATAGATTAGGTTAATTTAGAGTTAGTTATGGTTTATTTAGATTAAGATAGATATTAGTATTTTAGTTTAATTATTAATGATTTTGTAGTTATTAGTAGTTTAGATGTGTATTTAAACAAAGTTGGAATTTTAATTACATTATACATGTCTAAAGTATGATATTTTATATTTTGTAGGTAAAGTGCGCTTATCAAAGTACTTGGACGATGTTTGAAATGATTAAAAATAGTCTTCTCATGCTTTAAAGTGATTCGGACAACTTTTCGGAGTTATAAACAAGTTGGAAACTAATATGGACACGAAGGAAAGCTTAATGAACAGAATATGAACTGTCCAGGAAAACAGAAACACTGTAGCCGATCGATCGGGCATGCAGGGCGATCGATCGGCATAACGTGCAGTTTCCTTATTTGACCCAAATTCCAATCCTTTTCATATTTGACTTCTTCCTACGGAACTTATGCCTATAAAAAGACATATTTGGCTTAGAATTGGGGGATTCCAGTAGATTTTAGGAAGAGAAAAAGGAAGAAGAAGATGGAAGAGAACTCAAAGCTTTCAATGGAGATTCAAGTGCTTCCTTCTACAATGGAAGGCTAGATTTTTCTTTTACTTAGGAGTTGATGAAGCTATAGATAAGTTTCAGTTTCTTTTCTTTTTAATTTAGATCTCAGTTGTGAATGATGACAATTGTATGATATGGATTTCCTTTTTAATGGAAGAGCTTTTTAATGTTTATTCAAGTCTATGTTGATTTATTGTCTTGTAGATGATAGATTGATATGGTTTTGATATTTGCATCGATTCTAATTTCTGTGATTTAGATGAGATGGTCATACAATAGTTTTAATGTTCAGATAATTAATGACTTGGATGAGTTATACTAAGATTAGACGGGTCATGCCTATAGCTAGTTTAGTGTAGATGATCCGTGCTATTGTCGAAGATAGTTCATGTCATGGAAGTTAATTAATGATTCTTTTTGAAGTAATTCTAGCTTGTAGCTGAGAATACTTGTTCATGTTCACACTAGATTTAGATTAGAAGTTAAGGAATTGTTATGGTTTTATAGTGGATTCAATTTCCTAAGTAAATTCCATCATATTAATCTCTTGCTTTTAAACTAGTTGATTTCTTTCTTTTGCTTAATTTAAGTTTAAGTTGTTTTTAGTTTTTAAATCAGCAAATTCCTCTTTAGATTTAGTAATAACCCATCTGTCCCTGAGGTTCGACAACCCTTAAATACTTATCCTAGTACAATTACCTTGTACACTTGCAAAGGGTTTAATTATAAACGATCAAGTACTCCAACCTTGGAGTAGACTGCTTAATAGCAGCTTGACCCAAATCCCTAGGGCTCTCAATAGCCTCCCACGAATCTGGAGAAGAGGATCCCAACTGTGCTCATGGACACAGATTGGCAAGAAGTAGAAGCCTTCCATGATGCTCATACAACTCCCTTTCTGTACGTACTAAATAGTCCTAGGAAGACCTGCGGGAGACCCGCGGAAAGACCTTCTAGTCAATACCCAAACCATCGTGGCGATGAAGATGCATATTGCAATCTCCACCATCCCAACTCTGGGAGAAAATGTCTTATAACACATTAGTAATGTATCCATAGAAGCCTCAGGCCCTTATGACCATTGACACCCCCAAACATCTGAAACATAGACTAGATTATTTCCATCCAGTCAAGTATCTACTCAACCATTTGGGTCTTCTTCACCTTGTGAATCGGCCTACTAAATAGCTCATCCTCTGAGCTATGACTCGAAGAACATCCTGTAACCATCCTTGGTTCATTAACCAAGGTAAAATTCTATGTCCAGGCCCCATTCACTCCATGAACTGGTCCCAACCCTAAAGAGGGTATTTTAGTCATTATCTTAATTAGGTGTTCTCCCCACAATCTGACGGCAACCCATCTTTCTTGATTAAACTTCATTAATCTTAAATTACCGATATAAATCAAAGTATCAATAATAAAAGCATGCATCAGCATAATCAACATAAATAATATGCATTCATACCAATGCATAAATAATGAATAGAGGCCCATTGCACTCATTTGTAGGCAAGGGCTTAGCTAGTTTAAGCCCAAGAGTGTAAACAACTCTAACACATCCCGTGAGTTACATATAAAACACTCTAGTCGTTTGATGTACTCAGTTGTAGACACTTGTAATACGCTGCCTTAAACCTTGAGAATTAGGATTCTTCCCCGTTGTTTCCCATGACACTGTGACCTGTCATGGTCTTCGTGCCTCTTATTGGTCACACCCCTTTGAATCTATTTAACGTCATTCTAGGACACCCTAACACTTGGTTGATATGTTATCTGTTTCAACAAAAATAGAACATACTGCACCCCTAAGGGCATTAGGGTAATTCTACCACTTAGGGTATACTACCCTCCCTTGGGTCATTTGGTCAACTCACAACCCTTCTGTTTATTTTAAGTCATTAGCCTTTCAGAAGGCTCCACTTTCCAACTGACTCACGCTTCCATTCACACGAATGTCAATTGTTCACTCAAAGGATATTTCTGTCATTTGGTTTAAAGCCTTATTGACATACATGAGTCTAAAATTAAAATAAAGGGTACTACTTGACTTCATGGACTTTGTGTAATTTTCCTGGCGTGTGAAGGAGTCGTGAACCCCTTGAACCGACCTAGGTTTTGACTAACGGTTTACTATAAACCCTAAGGGCAAAAGGGTCAATTAACCACTCATTGTTATTTTTTGTCACTAAGTGGTTTAGTCCATAATTAGGTTACAAATTAAAATATCACTGAGAATTTTCCTAATTTTTATATCAACTCATAGGCCCCTGAACAGGAGCCTCTAAATCGGGTAAGTGATTTTCACACGATGATTTAACTACCAGGTGTAGAAGGGTCATTTTACAGTCTTTGAGATTTTTCCCAAGTCTGAAACTTGGTCAAGACACTTGTCTACCTCTCAAAGAACATTGGTAATTTTTCTAAACTTTTCCAATAGAAGCAAACTATTGAACAAGATTCGGTTCAATAATCCTTTTTTTTTAATACACATAGACCCGGTCCGAGTCTTGGATTAACTGGTTCGGGTCAACCGACCTAAACCCACCCCAAACAACCCGCGACATAGGTTGTCTTCCCCACATCCGGCCAGAGGCAAAAACACCTCTGGTGGCGCTACCACTTGCTGCCACCTCCGGGCAGCAGGATGAGGTCCACTAGATCGCCGCCAAGCGGCGATCTCAATGGGTTTGGCCCCCATTGCCGCCTGGTGGCCGACCGGGGCCAAGGTTGCCCCCCCTTTTTTTTGTTCATACTTCTCGGTGTGGCAGCTAGCCGCCATGGCCAGGCTACGTCCTGGAACCAACTGGCTTGCCAGGATCACCGCCCTGCCGCGAGCCGGAACTTTCTGTCTTCTTTTTTCTTTTAATTGAATTGAGCGGCTGCAGCCGTCACCACCGAACATACCCGGCCGCCGCAGCCAAGCTAGGCAAAAATGAAGTGGAACAAAAGGTAGACTCTGACAATTGGCCAGCCAGCGGCTGGCAACAGTAGAAAATACTATGATTTATATAAACAGTGATTTCTGCAATCAGTGTTATAGAAACAAGCGAATTTGCAGGTTATTAAATTCTAATTTATTTAGCAAAACCTCTACTAATCTTGATTCGAAGTCCTACCTCAATTGTTGAGTTGTCTTCGATCCATCGCCACCAACGCCTCGCCGGAGTCTTGCCGAAAAATTCTATCATTGCCTCTTTCTCCATCAAAAGCCCCCTCCAAAAAGCCCTAATTCTTTATTTTTATAGGCATGGAATTAGGACTCGTAATCCCATGAAAAATTAGGCCAAAATCTCTTCAATTCAGCAACCAAATTGAGCCCAAAAATACAATTTCGAAATAATAATTGATTGGGCCTGTATAGTGACTTAAACGGACAATTTGCGCATCCAATTCAGGTAAATGGGCCCTACACGATATATTCAACTTCGAACGATCATATCTCCCTCATCCGAACTCTGATTTGCGCGTTCTTGGTGGCATTCCGAAGCTCTTTCTGCCTACTTTCCATCCATATAGGTTTTAGCCACTAATTCCAAGCACTGAATAAGTTATTCCAACTAAAAGGTCAAGGGGTCTAGCACCCTAATTTCCCATAGTCAACTTTGGGAATTTAGAAAATTCCTGGATGTTACATGGTGCCACTTTCTTTTTCTCTCCCATTTTCATGCTGAAAGTTTCTGTGGCATGTCAAGGCCCCTAACCTGCGACTAAACACCACTCTCGACTCTTACAGTTAGTAATATTAAGATTAATTATAAATACGGATACGCTGAAGTGTCAAATTTCTTTATCGAAAATATGAGCATAAAACTACTGAACATTGCAGAAAATTAGGAGAAAATTGCATAAAAACAAGGGATGTTACACACAGTCTAGCTCAGAAACATACTGCTGAGCAGTGGGTTGAAATAGGGCCAGCATAGGTAGGACATAGCTTGGAATGGAGGCCTCCTACCATTATAGGGCCTTGACAAAGTTGACTGAAGGCCGAATGGCCGCCGTCGATAACTAGAGACTCACTTAGAAGCTTTGCTTGATGAAAGTGAAAAAAAATAGGGGAGGCTGACATTGTGAGGGCCAAAAAATGGGGTGATGAACTAGTGCGATGGGCAGCATGGGTATAGAGGTAGCAGGTCTAGGCTAGGGTGGCGGCCATACCTTCACCAACCCATTGACTACTAGAAGGAGGTGGTTCGGAGGCTGAACCATGGTTGTCTGCACACTGGTAGCTCAAAAATGAGATGGACAGTGAAAACAATTTGCGAAAATATCAATAGCTTGAGGAGTAGCAAGGAGAGGGTGACAACAGCTCTGGTCGGTGCCTCTAGGGTCCCAGCAGCTAGACAAAGCTAAGTCCAATGGAAAGAGGTGGCAAAAATTGGTGTTAGCTCTTGGACAGCCTAAGACCAATGAAACATGGTGAAAACCTAGGGGAAACACTGGCAGCTCGTGGAGGAGCCAGGAGAGCAAGGCAGAAGCCGTAGCTAGTACCATCAAACTCATGTTGGCTCGGTGGAGTTGAATCCGACATTAGGCGGTGGAGTCCGATAATGAGGGAGGTGCACTAGAGGGTCCAGTTTGCTCTTGGGTTCCTTCTTCATGTTTCTGCATGTTCCTGAAGAAGAGTGACTAGACACAGATCTTTTGAGCCATGATCCACTTAAAACATAATTTTTTTTCCTTTTAAACATTTTATGCATTGTTCCAGTTCTTTATGCATCATATATCCAAAATTAGCATCGAAAACATCAGTGACATGTTGAAGCCTAGTGGCCGCGTCTATGCCCTACCCCTGATTATATGTGTATGAATACTAGGGTCAAATACCCAAAGACCAATATGTCGAAGCATCATATTTTTTCGCCAAAATTGATCATAAAAATAGCAGAAACTCACTGAAAAATCACCCTCGACAATACTGCCATGGATGCCATCCTCTCCCAACACCTCCCACTTGCCTTCATCAAGAATGTCCTCCATTACTTTGACACCAAGAAGCTCCACCTGATCACGAATAGCACCAACCTTGCTGCCACCAACTTCCAGGCCACTGGTGAGAGCTTGGAAAGGAAGCAAATCCTATCGCAGTGAGAGATTGGAAAGAATGTTCAATCTCTTGATAGACTTTGTCTGCCTCTTGCTTCTTTAACAATGTCCGCCTCCACCTCTGCATCCCTTTGCCTAGCCATTAGGAGCCTACAGAGCATATGGGAGTCCACCTGCCTGCAATGGAATCACCCCACACCCAGGAGTGTGATGCAGCTGATTAGATAGTTTATTGGAGCCTCTATGCTTATTGCGAAGTTTGTATTTTTGACATATGTTAATAAACATCGCGCATTACTTAAATCTCAATTAGACAGCTCAAGGGGGCTTGCAACCTACCTACCCTTCAATTATGTGCATCATCAGAAAGAAATCCAACAACGCAGAAAGTTAGGGCTCACACTAATGTGTGAAAACCTAGTCTCGCACAAATAAGACTAAAAAATTAATTTATTGTTTTTGGGATCCAATGTCATAAGGGGGCATGCAACTTGCTTGTCCACTGAGTTATGTGTATTAACAAATCGAAATCCAATTACCATAGAGTCAGGGTTTATGATGATGCACATCATGACCCCAATTTCATAAAAATGGAACTAAACAAATTACTTAAATATTTTTTCAATTAGATATTTATTTTATATATTTAATAATATATTATGTATTCCAAAAAATTATTAAATATAATATCTTAAGTTGAATATATTATTCTTTGCGACATATATTAGTAAACATTGTAAATATCACATATTGTTTGTGGCGATTAATTATTTATGTCACAAATAAATTTCATGCTTATATAAAAGTGTTAAAAATAACAAAAGTATAAAAGTGTTAAAAATAACAAAAGCATATATATATATATATATATATATATATATATATATATTGAATAATATATTAAGTAATTTAATGTATTATTTATGATACTTTTTAGTAAACAACAGAAGTAAGCATAAATATTAGTGATGTTTGATAAATAATGCCACAAATAGGTTTTCTTGCAAGGGCAAGAAAAGTATTTGCAAAGCTTTGTTTTAAAGCGTGGCAAATACTTACATTAATAGTAACACTTTTTATAAAAGCATTGCTAAAAGTCAAATTATTAGCTATAATATTTTTGGCGATACTTTTTTTGTTTGTTGCGAATAAAATCATCGCAAAAAGCCTTCTTTAGTTGTCGTGAGATCTCGCCCCCACCTTCTAGTGCCCAATTGTGCCTCCCTTCACTAACAACTCTTCGCAGAATAATTTTCCTGCAGTCTCGTCGTCCAGGGCCAATAGACCCTCCTCTTCTGCGGTACTTTCAATCACCTTTTTGGAAATTCAGTGTTTCATGTTGTTGCTCAAAACAGTTCCCGTTGCTGAATTTTTTGAGATATGATTTCGGATAACTTGTATAGTAACGAATTTGTTGAAGATGAAGAAGTTCGATTTAGACCACCTCCTATCAGTTGTTTTCCACGGAGTTCTTTCAATTATTATCAGGTTCTTTTATAGTGTAGCATCGGAAATTAGACCTGTATACACTATCTGGCCGTTGGCGCAGCTGGCCATATAAAAAAGGAGGGGTATGTATAAATTTTTTTTTAAGTTTTATTGAAGTGTACAAAAAATGGTGACATGCAAGTCCGGCGTAAATCTGGGTGAAACTACTGTGAGCATGTGAGACCCACTGACTTCTTCTCTCAGCCATTTTCTTACCTAATCTAACTTTAGTGGAACAAGAGTTCCTACATTTCTCGTCTTTGACTTTTTGGTTCCCCGGCTCTATCCCTTTCTCTGGATTCGTCTCCTTCTCCGCATAGATTTATATATCTATATATATAAGAGTGGCTAATCATACACACATTCATTGGACGGAATTTTCTGAAAGCATTTTAGAAGAAAGAATCAGGTAGATATCTCCATCATGGCCACTCTCCAGGGGGACAATGTGGTCGTCCCTCAGATGAAACTTGAAAGGCTGCTTAGCATGAAGGGAGGAAAAGGAGAAGCAAGCTATGCAAACAACTCTCAAGCTCAGGTTCAGCAGAATTATGCCTCTCTTGTTTCTGTTGCTTAACTAGCCCGATTGAGTTTGTGGGGTGCTTATCTTTAAGTTTCAGTTTTTAGCAGCCGTTGTTTCTCTCTAGACATATTTATCAATGACACTAGATCATTTGACAAAGAACTAAGTAAAAGACTACTCCGTATAAGCAAAGTATATATGCCAACATGAGAGGTGATGAATTTGCCACCATGCTTTAAGTTCTGACAGTGGACTTTTGGAGCAGGCCCGGCATGCTCAATCCATGCTTCACCTGCTGATAAAAGAACTGGACAATATGGTGCTGCCGTATCCAGCAGGAGTTTTCACAGTGTCTGATTTGGGCTGTTCATCAGGCAATAACACACTCTTCATCGTTGATGTAATTGTCAAGCACGTGACAAAGAGGTACCAAGGTTCAGGATGGGAGAGCCCAGAGTTCCAAGCATTCTTTTCAGACCTCCCTTCAAACGACTTCAACACCCTCTTTCAGCTCCTACCTGCCATGGCCATTCAGAATATAAGCAGCCTAGAGGAGTGCCTTCCATTCGACAGCGGCTGCGCTCGCTCTTACTATGCCGCAGGAGTTCCCGGATCATTTTACGGCCGCCTTTTCCCTGCCAGTTCCATCAATGTTTTTCACTCGGCCTTCTCCTTGCATTGGCTTTCCCAGGTGTTTTATTTTGCCTCTTTATTTTTAGTCAAATTAAATGAAAACAAATCTTCATTCCACGTTACATTTTTAGATAATTTCAAAACTCAAATTGGATAGTTATTACGGGACCTTTTATAAGGGTCAATATTATAAAAATGTGTCTACACCCCAATAATTCCCTTATTACCCCATCTAACTTCATAAACTCCTTAGTAAATTTGAGTAAAATGGGCTATTAGTATAGGATAAAGGGACTAATTACTACACATATCTCCTTCCATTGTGATATGAACATGTCTATGTGCATCCTAATTCTTAGCCACCTAAATGTAGGGAAATAGAGCTATTAATATGAGATATTTTTTTAAATAAAACTGTTAATATGGAATGGAAGGAGTATTGTATATAACTGCATCATGACTATAAAACAATATGGCATTAGAAAGAAGTTTGAGCCATATTACTCAATTTATCAATATATAAATGTTTAATATATCATAAATGTCTCGTTTATGTTATATTAAGCCCATGTCTCTGATATAAAAAAATTATAAATTTATGCTAAAATGTATAAAAAATTGAGAAGCAAAATTTCCTGGAACATTAAATAAACTGAGATGGCAACCTATGTTTAGAATTTCACTTACCAATTATTGTGTACTAACGTCTTAGGTAACTACAGTAAGCCATAGGTGTAGGAAGAATTTTGGAGAGTTAATTAGCCCAGTTACACATAGACTATGTATCAAGAAACATGTGTACAATTATCACAAAGAAAAAAGAAACATTAGAACAAGATGTATATACCTGAAGCGAAATTGTAAGAAATTCCAATGGAACCCGGTAATATATGAATGATAGTGTTTTGATCAAACAAATGTTTCAAGGATTTGATTCCGATGTTGCTCATATTTCATTTAGAAAAGGGAGGCGAGGCACCAACCGAATCGAATCTAATGATCAAAAGAGCAAAGCTCAAAAGCGTAAAATCTTTCAAAAAGGCACACAACATGATCAATGTCAACTGATTACTCATTAAAGCCTTAGTCTAGGTCCTCTCTCTTATGAGTGGTAGTTTCGTAATTTTAGAGTAGAAAAGACGATTCAAAAGGCCTATAGGAACACCAGTATTTTTTTCTGCAACCTTTATAACGTGAGTCTTCTTGTGCATGCGTTGAACACTTTTGGACTACATAATTTCAATCGCACGGCCAATTAACGGGGCAGGTAGGTTTTAATCACTCCGTGATACACACGGGTTGGAAGACACTTTCTTTCTCATATATTATCAAAATAATACAATTAGTTACGTAGTTCATTTATCACCCATACGTACTTTTTAAGTGACACAGGTGCCAGAGTGTGTAACAAATGCCAAATCACCAGCGTACAACGAAGGAAGAGTATTTATACATGGAGCTTCAGAACACACGAACAACGCGTACAAGCAGCAATTTCAGGCGGATTTGGCAGCATTTCTGAGGTGCCGGGCACGTGAACTTAAACCCGGGGGATCAATGTTCCTAGTCTTCCTGGGGAGGACTTCCCCTAACCCCAGTGACCAGGGCGGAGCAGGTCTCCTCTTTGGCACCCACTTCCAAGACGCTTGGGATGATCTTGTCCAAGAGGTAATTAACATATATAAAAGTAAAAAAAAGCAATGCTATATTAGAAGAATAGCGTAACATACACAAAATTTGCACATTCTATTTGTCTCATAAAGAATTTCCAAATTTAGAACAACAAGTGTTTCAGAAAGAGATGATCTGCCCACTTTGTATAATTACACGCTTTAGAAAATAAAACTTGTGCCTTTTACTACTTTTTCTGTTCTATATTAATAGTTTTATTTAATTAATTTTTTAGATAAATTTAATTTAATTTATTTCTAAAAAATAGATTAAACTATTAATATAGACTTTATTACTCTTTATGAAATTTTACTTATTTCCCAACAATGAACATTTTCAGGGTCTCATTGAAAGCGGAAGGCGCGACAGCTTCAATGTGCCAGTGTATGCTGCGAACTTGCAAGAGGTGAAGGAGGTGGTGGAGGCTGTCGGATGTTTCGAAGTCAAGACGCTGGAGATGTTCCGTGGGGGCAGCCCACTGGTTGTGAGCCGCCCCGAGGATCCAGACGAGGTGGGCAGGGCCCTCGCCAATAGCTGTAAAACTGTGTGCGGTGTTCTGGTGGAAGCACACTTGGGCGAAGCACTCAGCGATGAGTTATTTGACCGTCTCCAAGTAAGGGGATCCAACCACGCTTCACACCTACTGGAGCACCTCGACTTTTACCACATTGTGACCTCACTCACCCTCAGACAGATTATCTAACTTTATGAAAGAAGATCAGTTAGATTGTCCAAAGCTTAATAAAGGCTAGCTCATCATATAATTGTCCGAGCTTGAGTGATTGTATCCATAAACTTATTGGCAGTCTTAAATAGGGGAGACAATTGTGATGTAACCTTTTGAAACTTCACGCAAAACTTTTCTTACTATCATAATTTTATAGGATGTTTGGTTGTAAATTTCTTTGGAAACTTCTTCAACAAATTTAGTGATGTTTTGAGTTTTAATTACAGTTTTGTAATGAATGCTAGTATCACCACCCCAAATCATTTTCTATGATTAAGGCTAGGTGACAAAAAATGGGAGGCTGCCACATTACCTAAAAATACTAAAAGATAAACTTACGAACTAGATCCAACAGTTTCCATTTATTCTCCGTCCTCACGCAATTTGGCTAAGAAAATATTTTTCTAAATATAATGTCTAGGATTTTCTTAATTTTTTAAACTTAACCGCATAGAAAATAGTGAGTTTAACCATTGAATTTTCTCAGTAGTTTAACTTCATAATTAGATGTGTGAGACTAAACATAATGTGGATAGAAAATAGATAAGAAGTACTTTGAAATGTCATTTAAGTTGAGATGAAAAAGATATGACCATTTAAAGTTGGATATCATTTGTAGGGCTTGATTGCCCAAATTAGTTATGCAATTAGGCCATTTACTTAGCTATGCAAGCCTTGTTAAATAAATTGGCAAAAATTAATTTTGAAAGGCCCAATTAGACTTCCCAAATAGATATTTTGGCCCATTTACTTATCGGATTAAGAACCCAATCCCTATTAATTCATAAATATCTATCTAGGACATCTTAGGGGGTATTTTTTGGGGGGAAGAGAGTGATAACCGCTATAGAAGGCAAAATGTTTTGGCGATCAAAGCTAAGAGTGTGGTCAGTGATGAAGGAGGGGAGGAGTATGTTGCCTAGCTTTAATTTCATTGCATATACAATGTGTGTTATGGAATTAATTACTCTCACATGGCATAAATTAGATGTATTCATGTTGAGTGCTCGTGGAAGCATTATTAGCAACTGTTGACACATGACTTGCACTTTGTTGGCCAGAGGTGGTGCGCTTATCATTAGAAAGGGAACCAGCTTTCTATAGAAACGGTGATGTATGATGGGGCACCAATCCCCTATTGGCCGCTTGCAAAATAGATGGTTAAGGGAGATTGGAGCACACTAGTTTTGGACACAGCAAAATATGACATCGTTTAGATAGACAAACAGGGAGAGGGGCCTTCGGCCTTTGGAGCAAGGTGGGTGACCATTAGTCAGTGGTGGGGCTAGCACCATTGAGATTGCCACTCGTGACTTGAACAGGCTTGGCTCTACAGATAGCCGTGTGATAAGTAGAGACACTCCAAGTAGACTGAATATTATGAAACGTATGTTGATTGAGCTTTTATGATTTTTTACGACTATTATCCCACTAAGTATTCTTCTACACTACATCCGTTGTAGTGTAGGTGTTTAGGTCGATACTCGAAG
This sequence comes from Saururus chinensis, assembly GCA_035235625.1. Taxonomy (NCBI): domain Eukaryota; kingdom Viridiplantae; phylum Streptophyta; class Magnoliopsida; order Piperales; family Saururaceae; genus Saururus; species Saururus chinensis. Next base: position 28,825,661 of record CP141144.1, read on the forward strand.
GTGTGTGAAGGCCGTAGCTATAGTGAAGATTTAATCTACATTTATATAGATATTTCATCTAGGTTTGATTAGGCACATAAGTGTGTCATTTATCTTTTAATGGTTTAAATGTTATTAGTAGACAATTGTGAACTTGTGGGTCTGCAAATATTTTAATTTAATAGATATATAAATCTTTATTATAATAATTATTATTACATTCAAATGATTGTGAAGATTGATAATCCTCATACCACCAAATTTTTTTTATTGACTTATTTTGTATGTTTTTACTATTGGAACAAACAAGATGGATAGATAGGATTTAAGATATTTCCTTTGGAAAGAAGAAAAAATATATTTCATGAAAAATTTATATGAAGAAATTGAGGTTGACACCTTCCACCAATGTCAATGCATTATCCGTCTCATTAAATAAAATGAGATAGGCCTTTCCTTCGTTGACTGGCTTCTTTTGTTGACCACCTTACTACCTTCCTTGCTGATGTGACCCTTAATTCTGAGGAATTGGCTATCATCTCAGCATTTTACCCTGAGCATTCTAATGATATTCACTTTTGTAGTGCCCCTTCTGTCCATACTTGTAACAAGAGATGTTGGCATGGATGTTACGGCAATTTGGTTACACATTAATGTTTTTGTTTCTATAGAAGTTGTTACCATGAAGCTTCTAATTATGTTGTTCTTGATAGTCTCCTTGCCTAACATGCTTAGGCTGATCATTCCTCTTGTCATATTCCTATGAGTCATTCTCCACAATAATGATGGTGTCTAGGACTTTTGCTAAAGTCCGGTGCCTAAAAGGAACTACTCGGCCTCTGTTGATACATCTAAAACAAGACTATGAAGATGTCAAATTTAGATTTTTTTTACTTGCCAATTGTAGTAGATAAGGTCGATCCATAGGGAAAGCAATGTGCAACAAAGAAAATGATTACAAAAAAAATAGAGGGAAAAAAATTAAAAGAGAAAGAGTAAAAGAGTATTGACGTACTAAAGAGTTAAGAAATCAATAAGAAAAAACACTAAGGCATTGAGGGTCATTGTAACATCTAGTTGTCACGCCCCAGCGATGCCCGACCCGAGCTAAACCCGGTCCAAGGGCCGGTCAAGTGCACGGGGGCGACGAAGGGAAGATTGAGAAACGGTTTAGTGGAAGACTTAACCCTAAATACGGGCAATCTAACAGAAATATGGAGTACGCACATTCCTTTGGGCAAGAGTAAATAAGAAGGAAAGAAAGAGTGTTGCTTATCACAAAGTAAACAACTAATCTCAAACCCACATGCTTAGTTAACTAAAGCCCACGCTGGTTGAAAATAAGTCTTAAGCAAACACAGCTGTAAAATGTGACATAAATTCAAAACAAAGAACCCCTACACAACTAGTTCTAAACATAAAGCATAAAACCAAAGGAAACTAAGTCACACAACGATCTCCACTATCACATCCAAGTCATCTCCGACCTTTCCTCAAAGATGAGATCCTCTCCGTCTGCGTGTCGCACCATGCAGACCCAAAACAAAACACAAGAAAGAGGGGTGAGTTTAACAAACTCAGCAATGGTTTTTAATATCACTATCAACATCAAAAATACGATAGCATAGCAATATAATCATTCAGATCAAAGATTTGACAAGATGTATCATTTTCTGATCACACATACACATCACCTAAACCTGCATCATAGTGTATAATCCACATAATGCCATCCACATTATAATAACTTGCATGAATGCATCTCTAACATGCATAATCCATCATGCATTACATCATGACAACCTGCATGAATATATCTCTAACATACACATTCCATCATGCATCACATCATAATAACCTGCATGAATGTAACATACACATTCCATCATGCATCACATCATAATAACATGCATGAATGTATCTCTAACATACATATTCTATCATGCATCACATCATGATAACCTGCATGAATGTATCTCTAACATACATATTCAATCATGCATCACATCATTCTCATTCATCATGCATGTATAAGTGTTACAGACGCACACTAGTCCAACATGCAAGTCCATACCCATAGAGAATAAACCTGCTCTTCAAGACCTGAGCCCTCGAGCAAACACTTATCAAATAGACATGCTCTTCAAGGCCAACGCCTACGAGCAACTCCTGCTCCTCAAGGTCAACGCCTTCGAGCAACTCCTGCTCCTCAAGGCCAACGCCTACCCATCAAGTCTAAACTCCCGGGCAACCCTGCTTGTCAAGACTAAAGTCCCAAGCAACAACACCTAGTAAGCCGGTGCACTTGGACAAACCAGCTAGATTCTTAGGGTCCAGCGAATCATAAATAATCTCAATCTGCAAGACAAGTACACAACTCATCCCTACTTAACTCCATTTAACTAGACTCAACCCGGGGAGTGCAGTCGTTCCACACAGGAACACAAATCAAAACATGTCCTTTCGGACCAATCAACTTATGATTAATCCACGATCGATCAATCCGGCACACAATTTCACCACATTGCATCCAATTGGTCAAGTTCAATTAACCTTGATGAAGCCTCAATTGGAAATCTATTTTTATGATGCATGCAGTATGGTACATACGTAAGCAAGGCATACATGAATCCTAATCCATGATAAGTGCTCTTATCAGCCCCTAATGCATCATTCATAATCGTAATATCAAGCTTCAACATCATCATAAATCCCCACATGTGTGTGTGCGTACCTAGTAGAAGCAGGCTCAATGCATTTCAACATGTTTGAAATTAACTCACTACCACACCACACATGTGAATTAACATCTAATCATGAATTCCAGTAGAAATTATAGGAGAAGAAACGTTGAAATCATAACTCAAATCAAAACTCAACCACAAAGGCTACACGCATATAAGATCATTCATTTCATCCTTGAGTCATGACATTCACCAACATCCACACATCAACTAACTACATTCTATCATGACAAATCAGTCCAATAATAGGTTGTAGTTCTACTGAAAATATGCTTAACTATAGAGAATCAACCATTCACAATTTCAAGATGACAATTCCAACATCATGCCACAAACCATAAGTCATTCTACAAATCTCTAATCATATGTCCCAACTTCATAATCTCAATAGCATGCCTTTCTAGTAGCATAATATAGCTTAAAGCACTCCACATTCATATGAAATTGGCAAACTAAAGTGGAATCATCGAAATAAACATCATGTATTAGAACACAATTCTACTGTGTAGCCGTTCGAACGCCCTTCAGGCCGTTCGATTGGCTAAACGGGAAAAATTCAAATTCACAGTTTGGTCATTCGAACTCCAAGCAGGCCGTTCGATCGGCTGAACTGGAAAACTGTCGATTCGATAGTGTTGCCATTCGAACGCTCAGAAGGGCCATTTGAACGCCAATAAGGCAAAACTGACCATCTTCTTCCTTTCGCAATTCCAAACCGAAACACCATTGATAACACTTCAAATCAACATCTAACACCCTAATTATCATCAAAGGTCCTTCATGACTTCTAGAACGTTAAACCATATCATAATAAGACAAAACCCTAAGAAATCGGATTAAAGATTACCATTTTCTAATCATGCCATTAACACACCAAATCAAGTAACTCCATTCAAAATAAGCCAAAAATCAAGAGTTTTACAATGGATAAACTGAAATTTCGAAAGTCCATTACCTTATCACTTTATTAAGCTCAGATTTGATGGTCACCCTTCTTGAAAACCTTACAAAAACATAGAGTTTGAATTAAACTCCATTAAAAATCGATATACCAAAGAAATTCCTAATTAAAACTTAGATCTAGGGCTTGTTGAACATAAAAATCAGATTTTAAAAGATAGGGTTTATAGTAAAATACAAATCAGTAATTTTAATGTCCAAAAATGAATTGAAACAAATGGGAAATGGTTTACCTTAAACACCTTCTAATCTGAGCCTAATTGGGGATTAGGCATGACCTCTCCTCCTCAGCCTATTCTAAAAATGTAAATGGCCCAGGTTTGGCCTTTTATAGTAAGGTTGGGGTATGTATTGGTAAGTTATGGAGTGTAAATAGGAAAAGTAGGCTAAAAATGGGTATTTTACAAATTTGAGCACTAATTAAGTCTAAGAAAATTTTGAAAATTTTTGTATGACCTTAAGTAGATATCTGGGTTCATTTGACCCAAAAACCAAAATTTCAACAATGGGGCCCATGGGGTCCCACCAAAACCCTAATTTTTAGAAAAATAGTAAAAATTCAGAAAAATCCCAAAAATTCACATTTGATTTAAAATCACTTAAAACCACTAATCGTGAAGTTGATTTTGGTTAAAACCATCATAAACACCATTTATTTATGAAACCACCAAATAAATCAAAAAACGTGTTAACCTCACGATAACCGATAATTAAAAGAAACAAAAACCGGTTTAAGATCAGGGATCTTACACTAGTGATGTTCTTCATGTGTTATGTTATCTCAGTTAGAATCAAATGAAAATTCTATGTAACTAGAAGATATGAACATTAAAAGCAAAAACAAATATAAAAAATGCTTTGGATAGATGAAGGATAAAAATAATTATATCTCCAAGAGTTCTATATATAAAAAGCACAAAAGATCAAAAAAGTAGAGCCTTTAAGCATCTTATGTATCCAAATCACAAAGAAACAAGAAGAAGAAAAATATTAAATGAACATCACTTCAAATAACCAATATTTACTTGAAACTATTGATGAAACATGAATACTTCATTAGATTGTTACAAATCACTTCTAGCTTTAGCTAAAGAGCTTAGAAAACTATTACAATAAAACTAAAAATTAAATACAAAAGAAGAGAAGAAAAATAAGAAAAGAGAGCTCCAAAGAGGAAGAGATGATGTCTCTACCACGTTCACCCCTCTAATTATAAGAGTAGAAGAGGTTGCTTCAAAAGGAAAAGTCCAATCGTATCCCTTGATTGCATCTTCATTGATTGTTTAATTGGTTGCTTCTTTGGCAATGATTAGATTCTAAATCAATCAAATAAATCAATGATTTATTTATCAAATAAGTATCTTTGAGTTTTCCTTTAGTTATCTAATCAGCCTCATTGTCTTTTCTTATATGTATCAATCACAACTAATGAAAAGATTCTCCATGTGTTGGCCTCGGGTTAGTTAACTAGTTGTCATTTACATGCCAGATTATAAAACTAAAAATAAAAATACAAAAGAAGAAAAGAAAAATAGGAGAAGAGAGCTCCGAAGAGGAGTAGATGATGCCTCTACCACGTCCACCCCTCTAATTATAGGAGTAGAAGGGGTTGCTTCAAAAGGAAAAGTCTAATCGTATCCATTGATTGCATCTTCATTGATTGTTTGATTGGTTGCTTCTTTGGCAATAATTAGATTCTAAATCAATCAAATAAATCAATGATTTATTTATCAAATAAGTATCTTTGAGTCTTCCTTTATTTATCTAATCAGCCGCATTGTCTTTCCTTATGTGTATCAATTACAACTAATGAAAAGATTCTCAATGTGTTGGCCTCGGGTTAGTTAACTAGCTATCCCTTTGCATGCCAGATTATAAAACTAAAAACAAAAATACAAAAGAAGTGAAGAAAAATAGGAGAAGAGAGCTCCAAAGAGGAGGAGATGATGCATCTACCATGTCCACCCCTTTAATTATATGAGTAGAAGGGGTTGCTTCAAAGGGAAAAGTCTAATTGTATCCCTTGATTACATCTTGATTGATTGTTTGATTGGTTGCTTCTTTAGAAATGATTTAATTTTAAATCAATCAAATAAATCAATGATTTATTTATCAATTAAGTATCTTTGAGTCTTCCTTTAGTTATTTAATCAGCCTCATTGTCTTTCCTTATGTGTATCAATCACAACTAATGAAAAGATTCTCAATGTGTTAGCCTTGGGTTAGTTAAATAGTTGTCCCTTTACATACTAGCTTTTACCTATATATCCTCAAAATTATGAGTTTTGTCCTGAAATAGAGATTTTCACAATGGAAGTTTTCTTTCCAATACCATTAAAATTGCATCAATACAAATTATACATAGAAAGATATGGTCAAAATACTAAAGTTGTATCAATATATCCAAATCAGCTTCTTCCCGAATTTAGTTCTCTTAATACAAATATTAAATGTAATGGGTTGAAAAAGTTATTTTCGACTATTCCATGAATGTTTAGAGTATTAGGAGCCCATTCAAGTCTTTTAAATAGCTTTGAGTAGTTCCACTTTACTTCCTCTTCTACTTGGATCCTGTTGAAGCCTGTTTAGACACATAAACACAACTAAAGTGCAACTCACCTATTCAAACATAAGTAGCCCAAATAAGTAGTGAATTAACACAAAATATAATTATAATTTAATATTTTAAAGCGTATAATTGAACATTATTTTAATGCATCAGCCTCTTATGTATGGCTTCAACCCGTCCTTCAACTCCCTTCCCCTCTCGTATTCATCACTTAATAATTGAGGAGGAAAGCGTTCCAACTCAAGGAACTTAGTATCATAGGCAAGTACAGAGATAGAACCCTTTTATAGATTCATGAACTCCTTATCCTCTCTCACATGTAGAGGGAAGTACTTGTCATTGAAGAAAAATAAGAACTCCAATAAGAACTCCTCCCAATGAATGTCAGCTCTGCCATTGAATCTCTGCCTCTCCATGGAAAGCTACCACCTTTGAGCTTCACCCTCAAAGGTGAATACGGCTAAACGGGTCTTCTCTTCTTCTAAAAACTATCTTTAACTAAAGATCTTCTCTATATGAAGCTTCCAATTATATCCTTATGCGGGGTCAATCGCGCCTTTGAAACTTGGAGGATTGAACTTCTTAAAGCCCTCCAAGGTCAAATGCTCCTACCCACTACCACTCGTTTTCTTAACATGTTGAGAATGCATGACTTGAGTTAACCCCTCAATGACAATTAACACATCTTCCATTTGTGGGTCACTAGTTGTGTAGCTTTTGTTCGCACCTATGTAATTAAGTTTAGCCATCTAGAACAAACTAAATGGTAAGTCTCAAGATCTAACACCAAGATCAAACAATAAATCACCCAAGCGAGCAGAAAATAATGAACTAACGGAATCAACATAAGTAGCATTGTCTAAGTCTTTGATTAGCCTGATAAGTATGAAATCTATATCTATTTTATATACCTTTTTACCTTATTTGCTAGTATAGATTAGGTTAATTTAGAATTAATTATAGTTTATTTAGATTAAGATAGATATTATTATTTTAGTTTAATTATTAATGATTTTGTAGTTATTAGTTGTTTAGACATGTATTTAAATCAAGTTGGAATTTTAATTACATTATACATGTCTAAAGTATGATATTTTATGTTTTGTAGGTAAAGTGCGCTTATCGAAGTACTTGGACGATGTTTGAAATGATTAAAAATAATCTTCACATGCTTTAAAGTGATTTGGACAACTTTTCGGAGTTATAAACAAGTTAGAAATTAATATGGACACGAAGGAAAGCTTAATGAACAGAATATTAACAGTCCGGGAAAACAAAAACACTGTAGCCGATCGATCGGGGTCACTTACCGATCGATCGGGATAACATGAATTCAAACAAAAATACAGTTCAAGCGATCGATCGGGCATGCAGGGCGATCGATCGGCATAACGTGCAGTTTCCTTGTTTGACCTAAATTCCAATCCTTTTCATATTTGACTTCTTCCTACGGATCTTATGCCTATAAAAAGACATATTTGGCTTAAAACCAGGGGATTCCAGTAGATTTTATAAGAGGAAAAAGGAAGAAGAAGATAGAAGAGAACTCAAAGCTTTCAATGGAGATTCAAGTGCTTTCTTCTACCATGGAAGGCTAGACTTTTCTTTTACTTAGGAGTTGATGAAGCTATAGATAAGTTTCAGTTTCTTTTCTTTTTAATTTAGATCTCAGTTGTGAATGATGACAATTGTATGATATGAATTTCCTTTTTAATGGAAGATCTTTTAATGTTTATTCAAGTCTATGTTAATTTATTGCCTTGTAGGTGATAGATTGATATAGTTTTGATATTTGCATCGATTCTAATTTCTGTGATTTAGATGAGATGGTCATACAATAGTTTTAATGTTCAGATAATTAATGACTTGGATGAGTTATCCTAAGATTAGACGGGTCATGCCTATAGCTAGTTTAGTGTAGATGATTCGTACTATTGTCGAAGATAGTTCATGTCATAGAAGTTAATTAATGATTCTTTTTGAAGTAATTCTAGCTTGTAGCTGAGAATACTTGTTCATATTCACACTAGATTTAGATTAAAAGTTAAGGAATTATTACGGTTCTATAGTGGATTCAATTTCCTAAGTAATTTCCATCATATTAATCTCTTGTTTTTAAACTAGTTAATTTCTTTCCTTTACTTAATTAAAGTTTAAGTTTGTTTTAGTTTTCAATCAACAAATTCCTCTTTAGATTTAGTGATAATCCATCCGTCCCTGAGGTTCGACAACCCTTAAATACTTATCCTAGTATAATTACCTTGTACACTTGCAAAGGGTTTAATTATAAACGATCATAGCCCACTACCTATTAATGTTCCACTTTCCTTATTCCTCTTTGCTTTAGATAAAGTTGTACTCTGATACTAAAAACATAACTTTTCATGCCCCATCATACCCCCTTGACCCAAGCCTAGTCCAAGGAGAGATGGCAATGGAGTAATGAAGTTAAAGCTAACCCAAAATTGGGCTAGATCAAAGTACACAATACTACCATTTGTACAAAAGTAATTAAAAGATAATAAAATAAATTAAATAAAGTGTCTTACTCATTCACATACCCACAAAACTCTCAAAATAACATAAATGATCTCAATCCTTAAACAACAACACACATGTTTAAGCCATTAAACAAGACTATCCCTAACAAATAAAATTTAAAATTATGCCATAAGGTTGTATAAATAGTAAATATAAGTCTATCTCATCACAAATGAACTATCCCATACTTCATGCAACTATTTACCTGAATGCTTATAATATAAGTCATCCTAAGCACCTCATGACACAACCATGTAGCCCCAAAACAAAACAACACATACATGATAAGCTTATCTCAGTAAGAGTTGAAAACAAAAGCATATTCTTGAAGAATAATAACATAAACCTCATGCAAACTGGTGTTAACAACACAAGAGCACATCAAATGAAACACTAGAGAATTTTCAACACATTTTCTTAAAAATTCAAGGAAACATTTTGGAATATAATGGTTGTAAATCGGGAAAATGATGAAATACAAAACCTATAAAAGTAGTTTATAATTTAAACATCACACATCAATATTTCTCATATAAAATTTGTTCAATCAAACATAGTACAACCAAACTGGAAATTCTCAAGTGCTACTCAAAAACAAATGTACAAAATAAGTTGCTATGATCATGGGGTTTAAATACAATTCTATCCCAGGCATCTCTGAGTACAAGTCCCATAAATTGTCCATAGTCTAATCCAAATTACAAGTCTAAAAAGTATAAACACCTTATTTTCATCTCACCCAATACATAAGATCATCGCAAAATAAAGACTTGTAATGAGTCAAGAGAGTATACCTAAGCCAATTCAATTCATCCACGGAAAAAAGCCTCCTAAACATTGGGGCTAAAAATAACAAAATTGAGTATTTTCATACTCAATGGGAATATACTCAGTATGGGAGTTCTAAATAGTAAACTCTATAGGTCCATACATTGATGCATTCATATAACTCAAACATGAAACAAGTAGGCATTTAATAATCAAAATCTCACTATACAACAAAACCATACACATACACATACACATCATGCCAAATATCCTTACACTTAGTCTTACATTTACAATCATACTTGTACAATCCTTACACTCATAATCATACTCAGAACATTCTTACAGTCTTACTTATACTATCTTACTCAAATTCTTACTCTTACAGTCTTGCTCATAAACATACGCTTATAGTCTTGAGTAGAAATATACGCTTACACTCTTGCGCAAAAACATATGCTTACAATCTTGCTCAAAAATATAAGTTTACAGTCTTACTCAGAACTTACTCTTATAGTCATACTCAAAATCTTATGCTTACTTTGAACTAACTTACTTATATAATCGTGCACATACTAAAAAGGAATGTCATTGCGGCATCACCTTAACATGTGGGGAATAACTAGATGTCATAGACTTTTCTGATTGCAAGGCACACCTTTGCTTATAGAGCACATGATTAAACAGATAAAGAAAAAATCCATGATACCTCTTACCTGAGCGTGCAAACGCCCACACTCTAGTGGTCATACTATAAGTTCTCTAATTTTATTTTATCTTAATTCCTTTTTTATTGTGTCAATTTGTGTGGCTTTGCTTGTTTGCCAGATTGATTTGATTTGGGGGTTATGGGTTAGTTAATTATGACTTTAATAAGGTTCAATTTTAGTTTGAAGATTTTAAATGTCAAGCTTGATTTACCTAATTTTTACCTATTTATAGGTATTTTCTCCTAATTGTTCTTTTGTTAATGGAGCAGACCCCACCATAGGACCCACGTCCGTGTGGTTGGACGTGCGACCCATTTGACCCTCTAATCTTCTATTATTTCTATTATTTCATTTAAATTGGTTTGGGTGTGATTAAATTCATTTTTGGGCAAAAATATCCTTAATTAGCCACTTAGGGCATTTTAACCTATTTTCTAGCCCAACAATTCTTATTTCCAACCCAAAACCCTTACTATATGAGGAAAAGCCTAGCCATTTGTCAAATGGGGAAGGGATGTGTTAGAAGGAAGGAAATGCTCTACCCCTTTTTCCAATGTAGAAACTTGGATTAAGTTGTGTTTCATTCCCTTAATCATCCTTAATCTTTTGATTTTTGCCTTAATCACTACTATCTACATTTCTCCTATCTTGATTCTTGATTTTTTATTTTCATCCATCAAAATCATGCTTTAAACTTTGATTTAGATCCCCAATTAGGTGATTTTGGTTTTTAACCTTCTTAGTTAACTTTGATTGGCTTTCTTCATTGGAATGCATGATTATAGGTTAGTTTGAGTTATTATTTCATTTTTATGTTTAATGGTGATTTGTAAAAAGCATGTGATTTATGGCTATTTTCTTATGATTAAATATTAAAATGATTAGATCCATCATGTTCTAGGCTTAGATTTTGATTGTAAGGTGTTTATGGTGATTTTTGAATTTACATGAAATTTTGGAATATTTTTAGTTTGAATTTTACAAGGTTGAAGACAAACAAGAAAAGTGAACTATTACATGCATACAAATGGACTAACAGGAGTTTGAGTGTCTAGTCTTTCCAATAGCTTGTCTATCTGATCGAACAGACAGTCGTTTGAACGGCTTGCAAGGGTGTTTGAATGGCCAAATAACAGGATGGTGGATTTGTCCATTTTTGTGGATTCTTTGGCCATTTCTTATTCTTTTCTCATGATTCTAATTTTCTATGACTATGAAGAGTTATGGATTACATATAAATGTTACTTAATTGCATGTGAAATTTATTTGGATTATAATTTAGCTTAAGCATGATGATGACTATACTTGTCTAGGTTTAGCATGATATTCTACTTGTCCTAAATCCGTGTTTCGATGATTTCTTCGCATTTACTCCATGATTCTAATAGGTTATGACAATGATATATTATGGATGTTTACACATGTCACATTGATTATAGGGGATTCATGTTCCACGTGTTTTAGCTTCAGTATGAATACTACCACGTATGTATATCCTTGCTTATGCTTATATGATTTTATTTGTCACAAATAGACCATGTCACACACACATATGGACTAATTAGAGTATGCCTCCCTGGGTTACATTCGTTAAACTTTATTTATGCTTACATTTGTTAAACTTTGCTCATATATGTATTATGTTACATGCATCATAAAAATAATTTATATAAGCAATGAAGTCTCGTGTTTAGCCATGATTAATTAATTGGATGTCATTGTATGCCAGATTTGCCAGTCGGAGGTTTATCGAACCGATTTTATGTCCAAAAGGATAAGTTTTTGTTTTACATCCCTTTCAGGATGGGTTGCATCCCCAGGGTGAGAAGAACTTATTTGCTATATAAGTTAAACTAATATGTTATCTAGACCCTGAGAATCCAGGATGGTATGTTCATCTACACCGGCTTACTAGAGGCTACTCTAGCTTTCCTTTTTAGGAATTTTGACCTTTCTCTCAAGGGATTATCCTGAGCGAGCAGGTTTGCTTATTTTCTCAATTATGAGACATTCACCTAATGGTTGATGCATATGTATGAAATATAATGCTCATTGACACAGCTTGTATAGGGACAATGATGCTTATGTTACATAGTATTTATGGAATGGTTATGCTTGAACATGCAGGACAAGATGTGTTTGATGTGCTTGATTATGTAGGGTGAAGTATATATTAAGACTTGATTATGCGAAATGAGAATATTGATACTTGATTCATGTAAAATGTGAATGCTATAATGAGATTCATATGATTACATGTGATGTGTATATGTGTTATGAACTATAAATGAACCTATGATGCGTAGGTGACATGAATATGTGTTTATGGAATGTGGTTTACATTATGATGCACATGTGACTTGAATATGTGTAATTTATATCATGATGCACAATTGGCATGTATATGTATATGGAATGTGATTGATCTCATGATGCACAGGTTTAGAGTATGAATATATGAGGCATGTTTAGATTAAGAATGCATATGGTGTTATTATGAGTTTATATTCCATTTTAAAACCCTTGCTGAGATAAGCTAACCCCTCTTTGTTTATTGTTTTTCTTTTGGAGCTGCATATTGTGCCATCAAGTGCTTCAAATGGGTTCTACATTGAGCATGAGGATGGACACTCACCTGAGAGGGGCTAGAGTTGTTGGGTTATATTAGATGTTTTTTACATGTTGAACTTATATTTGACTTTACTTCACACTATGATTAGTCATTGTTAGCTTAGACTTGTTTAGACCTTGAGGTTTGCCATTATCTGTTAATTAGATGATGTAGGTAAGTGTGGACTAAGATTGATAATTAGTCTTCTTTAACTCCTCTATTTGCTTTTTGAACAAATGATACATGTACTCACTTCGATGTTTGTTTCACCTAAGGATTGGTTAAGTCTTCTGCATTTTTACTTAACTTTATCACATCGTGCCTCCTCCTCCTTGGACCGGGATCGGGTCAGGGGTGGCGTATGCCCAGCATGACACATACAGTGTCAACTAAGGAGAGAAATCATACATTACCACTCTTGGGCCAGAATCTTACAGTGTCACTCTTAGACAGAATCATATAGTATTGACTAAGGGTAAAAATATATAGTGCTCTCAATAGAGCATCAAATGTCTCAGCTTAATACAACACCAAGACAAAAATGAAAACATACATCGATCTCAATAGAACATCAAATTATCAAATGTTTGGGCTTAGATACAACACACAAAGAACATTCTATAGGATAAACACTATGGAAAAACATAAAAAATATTGAGTTAACTCATTATCGGCTAGCTCAAACACAAAACTTAATCCGTCAAAACCCTTAGGTCTGAAACTCACAATGCAATCATAATAGCTTTGCTTATAATTAATGTTTAAATTAAGTAATTTATTCGGATACAATTATGCCATAAAATTTTTCTGTCTTATAGTCTTCCACTGACTAATTAGAAGTTGAGCCCATTTTAAAACCCTAGTTTGTTAGAGCAGCATTCTTCACTTAACTCATCCAACTCATAATCATTACTCACTGCAAAACATATCCTTATATATTAAGACAATCTTCGTCATCCACCTTATGGCCAAATCAACTTACTCGAAAGTCATCAAACTAAGCTCATCGGAGCCAACCCCAGTTATCACCCTCTTACTTACCTCACAAATTGTTCTTATTTTCCACTTCATAATATATATGTTATGCTTGTATAATTATGTTGTGCACTCTTACTTTTTGACAATCTCCCTTAAGGCTCCAAGCCTAAGTCTACTTACTGATCCCCCAACATACTCTCCAATCCATACCAAACTCATGCACTCCAATCCTCGCATGTCAAACTTACATCATCCATCTTTGGTCATACAGTTACAAATCCACATCCAAATTCATGTTTAACCCTCTATCACCTCTTCCATCCACTTGCCTACACGCATAGACATGTCTATTACACAAGCATATAGCTATCATACATATGTATGTCCATCACACATATGTATAACATATACATAATTCTATACATGACTTACTAACATACTCACTAGCCATCACTAGCATACACATGATTCACATACATCACACATACTTTTAGCTCACATGCATGTTATATGCATTTTCAAGCATGCCATAATTTAATGTCTTTAACTCTTACAACATGAAATTGGATAATCATATGATACCCAAAACACTAAATCATACAATCCTAATATACTGCTACACATTCATAGCAAATCTATACTAAACTCACACCCTCCCTACCAAAAAATTTAAGTGGCAATAGCAACACTCACAAGTATCAAAATGGTTACCTCAAAGGACATCTACAATTTTGGAGGCTCGAAATCTTCCATTAAGCCACTTTTATCTACGAATCACTAGAAGGAGGTAAAAAGAGTCTAATTCTCCATCACTTACAAACTTCCTTGCCTACGGCAAGAAAGATTTCAAATCCTTTTTATAATAAAGGTCATGGAATGTACTCCATCTAGGCTAGAAGATGACCATTAGGAAGGGTACATCTGATAGATTTTCACTGGTCATAACATAAGTGGCCATAACCACCCTCTTGTCATTCGGAGTCTACAAAACCTCAACAAGGTGCTTCATAATCTCAATTCAACACTAACAACCCCTGACTTTCTTAATAGTCATTAAAGGTGCTTGTTGTGCACGTGTGGTGCACGTTCTCTATTTACCTTTTATTTCACTACATTAGGCTATTTTCTTACATATTTGCTTATGTAATATGAAAGTTATTTGTATTGGACCAGCTAGTGGCCCACTGATTAGCTAGGCCCACTAGCCGGCACATCTCCCTAGGAGAGAGGGTGCAACTCCCTATATGGGTTATCCCCTCCCTTGTGTTTTGGTTATGCAATAGAAACTAATTTGATTTCCTCCCCTTTCTTCTTCCTTTTACCCCTTTCCTATGTGAGAGTTCGAGGTATCATTTGTGCCTACATTGGGCACAACACTGGTATCAGATCCTTCACGATCTCCGGCCATGGCATGAGGCAAACAGCCCACCACGGCCCTGAAAGTTCAACCTGAGAAGGAAGCCACAGCCTGAGTGAATAGCCCGAAAACGGTTCCAGCGACCCTCAGCGAACCTGCCCTAGTGCAAATCATGGATGAGATCATGTCCTTGAGCATGACTGTGGCCAAGGTCGACTCTCTGAGCCTGGTTGTGGCTCAGCTTCAGGCGGAACGCAGAGTGCCCCTGTTGGCCAGGCAGCAGCCAGCCACCATGGAGAAGCGGGAGCCGTCCCAGGCCCCCAAATTGCACTGCCCTGACCCTTAGGTGATGGTAAACAAGGATGCATGCTTTCCCCAAGGTCCTGTGCACTTTGGCAGAGTCGATCAAGCTATAGAAGGGAGGTGCCAGGCCTGGGAGATAAGATGCACACTAGGTGTTCGGGAAAATGCCTCAATGATGCTGCCACCTTGAAACTTGTTGCAGAAGATGGAGGATGATGGGAGGAGTACCTGAGGCCTCACAGAGGACCACAAGGAGGAGCTGAGCCTCGTTTGGCCCGCCTGCAATTCCCATGCTACTATAGGGATGATGACCCAGTGGAGTGGTTGTACAAGGCTAAAACATTTTTTGCCTACCAAGGAATGCACTGCGAGGCTGAACAGCTACGCATAATGGAGTATTTATGTTTCATCAATGATTTCAAGTAAGTATTGGTTATTTGAAGTAATATTTATTTAATATTGTTCTTCTTCTTGTTTCTTTGTGATTTGGATACATAAGATGATTGAAGTCTCTCCTTCTTAATCCTTTCTGATTTGGATACATAGAACTCTTGAAGAAACAATTGTTTTTATCCTTCATCTATCCTAACCATTTTTTATCTTTATTTTTAATTTTAATGTTCATAACTTCCAGTTAGATAGAACTTTTATTCGATTCTAACTGAGATAACATGACACATGAAGAACATCATTAGATGTTACAATGACCATTAATGCCTTAATATTTTTTCTTATTGATTTCTTGACTCTTTATTGCCTCAAAGCTTAATTTTTCTTTCTTAATTTTTCTTTGCTCTATTGTTTTCGTAATCATTTTTTTTGTTGCACAAGGCTTTCCCTGCGGATCGACCTTGTCTACTACAATTGGCAAGTAAAACAAATCCGAATTTGACTTCTTCATACTCTTGGTTCAGACATAACAATAATGAATAATGCTAGGTGCATGAAGCATAAGTATTCATACACTAATGAGTCCTATTATGCATGAGACATGGTTCATACATAGCAAATAAGATCATGTAAGCTTAAGTAGGAATAAGATCATGTAAGCTAAAACATGTGGAACATGGTTCATGCATAATTAATGTTGCACATGTTTAAGCATTCATACTTCAGTATGATCACACTCTACTAGGGAAATGAATTAATCATGAAGAAATAATTAAAATCTAACTTAAAATCAAGCATATAATGATTTCCTGTATAGCTGATTGATCGGCCCCTTGGGGTAATCCATCAAGAACAAAGAGTGCCCATTTCATTATTTGTCTAATCATTTGGCCTATTTTGGTGATCGATTGGCCACATAGGATGATTGATTAGTCGACCCAGAACTGTGAAATAGTTCTTTTTCTTGCTCGAAACCTATTCGAATTCATTCCATAATTTCATAAAACTTCATGAAACTTTATATAATCATTAACTAAGTCTAAGACATGATCGATCTAGTATTTCTCATGCATATTTATGCAAAAACAACATTAAATCATCCATTCAAGAAAATTCAAATTCACCCATCATTAAGCTTTAAGAATATGAATTCACCCACAAACATGGTGTCAATATAAGTAAAACCTCATCAAACAAGAACCTCTTACCTTAAATAAGATTTAGACCCTTGAATCACATCTAATGTTCAAGTTAACACTACCCAAAAAAATTAGGTTACATTAGCCCTAAGTAAAAATCCAACATTTCCACCAAAATGAGACTCAAAAACACTAATAGATGATAGGTCTAACACCCTTTTGTGCCCAAAATGAAAAGTACAAGAAAAGAAACAAGAAATCCAAATCTAAGGTTTCAAAACATGGGTAAAAGAGTGAAATTATGAAGAATAAAACCTAGAATCCCATTTTAGAGAAGAACATGGGATTGTGAGCAAAAAATCAAAAGAAACATGGTAGAATATAGAGAGAATTATCTTAGATTAAGATTTTCCTTCTTAAGTTGAGGGTAGAGATCTCCAAAGCCTCCCGAATCTCAGCCCACCCCAAATGGGAAAATGGCTAAGATTTCTATTTATAGCTATAGCTAGTAAATGGGCCTCAAATGGCTCCAACAAAGGAAATTATTGAACCTACATAAGTAAATGAACCCAAAAATAAATTTAGTATGTCCCAAGTCCATTTAAGATGTAAAGTGAGGATACGGCCCAAGAAGTTGGCACATTGCCCTAGATGAACATAGGTCTTAGGGTCGGGCTGACTTCCTTAATAAAAGACGCTACATGATAAATGACAACAATTAGTGTGGTAACTTGGTGGATTATTCTAGGCACTAATGTTATTAAACTAAAATTAAAATAAATCCTATAACCCAATAAAAATCATAATTAAACCAAACCAGGACACATAAAATAATAAAACTTTACAGATCTTACAAATACATGCTTGAACATTTAAAGAAAAGTCCATACACAAACCAAGTGTAAATAGACCTCAAAAATATAATAAAAAACTTCACACAACCATCTGGTGTGAAAGAATCTCAAGAATTTTGTGTGCCCCACCCTTCTGAGAATTAGATTGCATTAGATTTGAATTAGATTTTAGCTTTCCTAGATTAGGTCTCCTTTCCTACATTAAGTAGGATTTGATTTTTTGATTTGCAATTAGACCAGGATTAGTTTCCTTATGCTAGTAGGATTAATTTCTAATTTTCCTATAAATTGTAGTGTACAGTCATGTGCTAATGAATAAATAAAAATTCAGCAATTATTTTTGTTAAATTGTTAATTTTGCTCTTCGTCTCCTTCTCTCCCCTTTTCCCTTAAATTTTCCCGATGTAGACTAAGCTCTACGTCTAATTTGTCTCAAAACAACAAAACCAATGTAACCAAAAAAATCTATCACCTTTCATCTGTTGCCAATTATATTTCACATATCACATGGCATTCCAAATATCAGAAACCCTTAATTAAGCCAGTGCACAATGGAAATGACCCACTTGGAGCCCACTCATAAGTCCCAAGAAAGAAATAATCTCAACCTGATGGAGTAAATGTCACGCTCGGGGTTTTCAAAAGAATTTTTCATAAAATTTAAATAAAAATTTTGCAATATAGCGGCTGTAAATTGGTGAAAATTGACAAAAATACGAAATTTGTGAAAAAAAAATTTATAATTCTCATTCATTTGTATCAAATCCAACTCAATACTTTCTGTTCAACTCAAAACAAAGACATAACAACGATAAATCATTCAAATCCCATAGTCCATTCATCCCCGGCGTGAATAACGAACAAAATACACACATTTGCCATGGCCATGGGCTTTCAATATATTTTTCCCAGGCATAGCTGGGTACAAGTTCCATAACAGTCAAAGTAATAAGACAGTCCATGTACAAGTCCAAAATAATGCATGTAATAGCGCTCACCTCACTTAATACATGTACTTCAAAATTTATTTACAACAGATTGTGGCATAAATTAATCAAGGAACAATAGAGTCAAAAATTGACTTGCAGTCGAAAAAGAGTATCCTCAATTGCTAAGTAGCTCTCGAACTAGGCCCCACGGAAGTCCCTGGAGTGTCTGAGGATTAGAGAAAAAGAACATGAGTATTTTCATACCCAGTAGGAGAATCAAAATTAGTGAACCATAAAAGTTCACACCAAAGCTGCTCAGTAAGACAGTAGCAAACCTAAACTAGGAGAAGATAAATATATAATTTCAATCAACGTACTACAATTCCTCTGAGCTTCCTAGACTTACACTACGAGAGATAGCTCTTGGGTGGAAACTACAGCAGAGGTCTCCAATTAATGCCTGCAGTTATGAACGTCTCTCACAACATCCACCCAGGTGATGCAGATGCCTGCATGCCCAAAGAAGAGTTAATATGAGCCCAATAACATGGGTGGGGTTTAGGCGCATAGTAGGTGGGGAAAAAGAGATGCAGTGGTGGTCCTGGCTACCGACAAGGTGAACTAGTCACTGGGCAATTCTCCTTGCAAATTTTCTAATGGAAAAAAAAACATGCAGCAAGGGCAAAATAAAATTGAAGAAGAGGAAAAGGTATGTGAGAGATAAATCAAGATCAGAGGTGGGAGAGACGGCGCCGGGACCGGAGGAAAACATATCAAGATGGCAGCTTTTGCCAGTCCCAGAAGCAGTTTGGCCCAAAAATAGGGTAGGTCCGCGAGATGTTGTTGATCGGATTGAAAAATCCGGTTGCATGGCATCCCAACAGTAGCCCAAAGGGTTGGTAGAGTAGTCACCGGTAGGAAAATAGCTCATAGAGGCCAGCCCCATCAACTACAGTGGTGGTTCTGCCCAAAACAGCAAAATCCCAAAAATAGTCTGCAACCGAAATCTCTGGAGAAAGGGCCAACCGAATTAAAATTGGGGAAAAGGGGTATACCTTCTGGTTCGTGGTGGCTAGCCGACTATTCCGGCAAATTTCGGCGGCTTTCGATAGCTCCGGCAATGTTTTATCCAAAACAGAGTTTCTTCCACAATTTAGCCAGCGAAACATTGTGCAGAGGAGGCGCGATGGCAGCCAAAGACAGCGTGGCCCATCTCACTGTGACCAGATGGTCAGACTCCGGCGAAGGCGAGGGGCGGTGGCAAAGCTCCCAGTGAAAAGCAAAGTGGGGGTGGGGGGGTATCTCCTTTCTGCCGGTGAAATTTTACTGTGCAGAACAGCGTATTGCGTTCTGCATTTTGTTTTATTCTTTTTTTATTTTTTTCCCACATGCACCTCTACTTCACACGTCTCAACTTCTTTTACCCACACGCAAACACTGATGCACAATCAATGCCCCCACAAGACCCCATCGTGACCCTATCTTAAGGATCAAGTTTTTAAATTAAGCCCCAAACCTTAACTTATGCGTTTAAACTATTGAAAACGTACAAACCTTTTCCACCTACGACCGAGGCTATGCACAACACTAACACGTAATTATCGAGAAAAATAATACAAAAGCTTAAAACAAATAATTAATTTCCCAAGAAGCAAATAAATAACCACATAAAAGTCTCAGTTATTACAGTAAACCTGTCCTTTTGGATGTAAAACCTCATCCTTTTGAACAAGTAACCTCGACCTTGAGGACATAAATTTGGTTCAATCAAAACCCTATATGGCTAATCCGGAAACCATAGAAAACCTCAACTATCCACGATTAAACATAGTTTACAAATCATTTTCATGATGCATAAAATATAAGTATAGCTACATATGCAACCGTAAGTAATCATACTATCTCATGTAAGGCATAATTTAGTAGATAAGATCATATGTACTAAGACATACATCTAACATGAATTTACTAAATTAATTTTTGACATATACATACATAAGGAACCCTAGTGTACCTTAATCATACATAACATATTATGTGCAAACGACTGTCAAAAACATGACGATAAATCTATAAAATATGCACAACATCCATTCATAGGAGTACCCATTAATTAAATCCCTTAAACCAATCAATTGGATATAAAATAATTTAAAAAAATTAAAAATTTGGTTGTCATGTTGGCAATCGATTCGGGGCGATCGATCGACAGCACTGTGTCGATCTCCATAGTATAGCCAATCAATAGCCAAAAGGACCGATCCATCGGCATCACTATATCAATTATGATCCATGTAGCCGATTGATCATCTAAACGGAGCTACGGAAATTGTAATATCTGACCGAAAATCATTACATATTAATCATCATAATTATTCATTCAATCAATTTTAAATTTAAGTACGAAAAACCCTATCAACCCATGCAAAAGCATGTATAAACAATATCAAAATCTCTCAAAGAGAAGAATCAAGTCATATAGTCATTATTCATCAAACAAGGAGCTAATGCAATAAACCACTCTTAAAATGAAAACCCCTTGCCTCTAAGGCAAATCAACACTTCCAATGCTATGAAATCAAAAGATCCCTATTCCAAAACATAATGTTTTCCATTAGATCTAAGTATAAATCATGGTTTCTATTAACTAGTAGTTTCTAACTATGATAAACATGTAATTTCAAGTAATTTCTTTGTCTAATATCTGTTAAGAATGAATCACAAGGTTTTCAATCATAAACAAAGTTCTAGGGTTCTATAAATTGGATCAAACAAGAGAGATTTGGAGATTTCAATAGAAAGAGACACGAGAAAGGTGTTTAGGCATGAAAAGCTATTAATTTCCCATCAAAACTGAAGGACATAGGAAAAATAATTTAGGTTTACTCACCTTGATAGAAGCTTGGGCACCAAAAATCTCAACCACTTCCAAAAGCTCCAAAAACTCTCTCATTAAGGCCCTTATAGAATATTTATAGGTGATGAGGATTAGGAATCTTAGTCCCCCTAAGACTTGAGCTACAAATACGCCTTAGAGCAACCCAAATTGGTCCCCAAATCCCTATTCCCATCATTCAACTTGAATAAGCCCAAAAGGCTAATTAAAATGCCCAATTTTTGGTCTAAGGGTAATCGGGTTTGATGCATGTGTTAGAACTTCAATAGGTCATAACTCTCTCATTCAAACTCCAATTTACAAACTCTTAGTGGCATTTCAAAGCTAAAGTAGTTTCTAGACATAGTAGTCTCACCCTAAATGCAATCTTCTCAGTGGAGTTATTTAACTAATAGTGTTAAACTCAGTAAATTTCTACATGCCCACAAAAAGTAAAACAATTAGAAAGCAAAAATGACTGAATCTTACACAGGGTCATGACAAATTGCGGTAGCAGAGGAAAATGATCTTAAGTCTCAAGAATTAAGCCTATACTAGGGTTATGGTTTGGGTGTGGAATAAAAAGACTTGGCAATCTCTAAGATGTGAGTTGCGCTAGAATTAGCCTTGTTGATTTTTTTAAGTGCTTTGTTGTATTCTAAGTAGAGCATTTATTCTAAAGGATTTGACGATGGGAAGTGGGAGAAACATTTTGCAAACCAAGTTTTTGATGGATGGTAGATGGATCAACTTCGAGCTACTTTGGAGGGTTTGACAAGCTTAGTCAAAACTCAAGTTCAGTACTAAATGCAAAACATTCGACAATAGGAGTGTTGTGCGAGGAGTAGGTAAAGTTGTGTCAGGCTCAAGAATAGTTGAAGAATGTGGCAGTTCAATCAGCAAACAATGCGCAACCAGCAAAGCGTCGAGTGCTAGAGGTTTTTAGCATGGAAAATTTTAATCAGTTTGGGTCCCTAGTTTAAAAGGGCAAGTCAAAACCCTTGGAGGCTGATTAGTAGTGTCACCAAATGGAGAAGATCTTATGTCTGATGAGTTGTTCTGAGACCATTAAGATGGAATTTTCTATGTATAATTTGATGGAGAAACCGAGGTTGTACAAACATATGAGTCATATGTCCAGTTGTTGGCCAATTTCTTTGTCAAATTTATGTTTACAAATGTTGGGTATGTACTTAGTCTTCAAGTATGATTAGATTTAGTTGTGGTCGATTCATATTTGGAATTGAAAGACTTAAAAAATTAAACTATACATGTTCTTATGGCTCAAAATAGTAGACTAAAGAATGTTGAAGGTTTATGAAGCTTATTCAGATCAAATTGGCAAACCAAAATTACTTGGAGAACTTTTAGAAGTGATTTCAGGAGTTTTGGAGGTTTTAAAGCAAAGAGGGAAAAACTATAATTTGACAGATAGAATGATCAATCCCTGGACAAAAGGCATGATGGAATGATCGATCGGCACATAATTTTTCCAGTGTAAAATAAAGCCAAAAGTTATCATTTGACCACTTTGTGAATCGATCGATCGCTTAAAGTATCGTGTATTAAGGAAACAATGAATGATCAATTACTATTTAAACAATTGATCGCTTATAGGACTAGTTACCTAAATTAAGCCATTCCGAATTCAATTTTTTTCTTTATTGAAGCCAAAGACTCAAATTAGTTTGGAGAGTATAAGGGATATGAAGTCACAAATTTGGTGAGAGGAAATTTCTAAAGGAAATTGAAGAATAAGGGTTTCTACCTTTTGCATATTTTTTCCAAAGAGAATTTGTATGAAGGTTTGAGTTAAAGATTAATGGTGAATTCATGAACTATTCCAAAACTAAGAAGAGATTTCAAACATAAGTTTCAAAGAGGGGTTGTAGTATATCTTCAATGGGAGATTGAAGATTCTAAGTGACCAAAGTCAATAAACCAAGAGGAGCTTGTTGATGGCTAGAAGAAGTCAGACAATGCAAGGAGGAAGAAAAGTTTTAAGTGCCTAAGGGAGAAGACTTGGAGGCTAGCAACACTAAAGATATGTGGAGATCTAAATAAAAAGAGTTTGTATTAGAGTCAAAATAAAAGTTGGTGATTTGCTATTTTGGATGTAAAGTGTCTTGTTGGCTCATAGTTCATTGATTTGGTTTCTTAGGAACTGCCATAATTTTTTACCCGAATTTTGGTTTTTTACGTTAAATTGTTGTGTGTTCATATATGGATTGAATGCTTGTGGTTTGATTAAATGATACATTATGAAAGCGATTTGAGAGAATATTTACTTGATTCTGTTATCTAAGAAATTTTCCATCAAGAGGATAGAACTTGTAGTCTTTATCTTTGTTAGATAATCAGACTAGGGGCAATCTAGTGATCCACTAGGTTGATTGGGCATATGTTAAACTCATAGAGGTTTGGTGGGATTCAGTGAGGGCTCGATGTTTCCCTAACCAAGCGGTGATTGTATGGGATAATTTGATGAATCTTTTATCCAAAAATACTTCTTAGAGACTATGCAAGATGAGATGCGGATGCAATTTATAGAACTTAAGCAAGGGAGAATGATTGTGGTCAAATATGAGGAAAAATTCTTGGAGTTGGAGCATTTCGCACGAGATATGGTTCAACAACCTTCTGCTCAATCAAGGAAGTTCTTGTGGGGGCTAAAGTCATCTATTCAAGGGAAGTCATGGAAAACGCTCTAGCTGTCGAGCAGAAGAATGGCCATTCCCTTAAGCAGCAAGGGCACAATAACAAATGTCAAAGGAATGAAGGACAATGGAACTTGAAGAATTGAAAACCAAAGACAAGGAATAGCTTTGAAAAAAATGTTGAAAGAACACAAGTGCTAGCGTCGGAAATTTTGGAAGGACTAGGTTTATTACCTTGAATACCCCATTTCCTTGATCAAGGTGCAATAATGCAGATGGTCCTCTTTATGTGAAAATTATCAGATGGCATGTTTTAAATGCAGGAATACATTGCATGTCAGGATAGATTGTCCTTTGTTTTAGAACAATAGTGGCAATGATGCAGCTCGGAGGGAAGCACCTAAGCTTGATGAGTGACCAAGACTAGCAGTGAACCAGATGCAGTAACAAGCTCAAAACCAATGGTGTAATATGCCTCAGAGTTGTGCATGCGCGATTAATGTAGAGGAAGCAGAGAATTCCATAGTTGTCATCGAAGGTATTTGTTGTTGCTTTTAAGCATACTAGAGTTGTTTGATATGGGTATGTTGCACTCTTTCATTTAGGTGAGATTTGCCGCTGAGTTAACGATTAGAACTGCGAGACATGCAAATCCTATCGTTGTTTCTACTTTGTCTACTAGAAATGGATGAATAGGAATTGCCTATGGATTTAATTATCCTAGACATGTTTGATCTCGATGTGTTGCTTGACATGGACATGTTGTCTAAGTTTTATGCAAGTGTGGACTGCCATAAACAGCAAGTCATTTTTTGTATTCCAGTCCACGTGCCTTTCACTTTCCAAGGACTATTGTGAACTAGAAACTCTTTTCTCACCCCTTCTTCATGAGTTGCAATGCTCTTGAAGTACGGATGCTTAGCTTTTATGGCTTATGTTGTATTGGAGGAAGAGCCTATTGGTTCCTTGAAGGATAGCCCAATCATTCGAGACTTAGAAGATATTTTTATGGAATATTTGCCAAGATTACAACCTAAGAGGGAGATTGACTTCACCGAAGATTTATAGCCAGGCAAATAGCCATTTTCGAAAACACTGTATCAAATGGTACCTGTAGAATTTAAGGAACTGAAGAGTCCATTGAAGGAACTTCTTGAGAAGGGATTCATCTCACCAAGCATATCGTCATGGAGAGCACTTTTGTTTGTAAAAGAGAATGATGGGTATTTACAACTTTATGTGGACTATCACCTATTAGATCAAGTGACAATCAAGAATAAGTACCCACTACCAAGCATTGAAGATCTGTTTGGCCAACTTCATGGTGCAAAGGTCTTCTCAAAGATTGATCTTCAATTAGCTTATCACTACCTTCAGATCAAGGACGAGGATGTTCAGAAGTTAGCTTTTCGAATGTGTTATGGTCACTATAAATTCTTGGTAACGCCTTTTGGAATGATCAAAGTGCTAGTTTTATTCTTGGATTTGATGAACAAAGTTTTCCATCCTTACTTGGCCATTTCTAAATTGTGTTTGTGGATAACATTTTTATTTATTCAACAAGTGAATAAGAGCATCTTCGCATCACACTATGGACATTGAGGTATCATTAGTTGTACGGGAAGTTTAACAAGTGCAAAATTCAAGTTGGATAAGGTTATGATTCCTGGACATGTCATCTCAAAGGAAGGAGTTTCTGTAGATCCAGCTAAGGTGGAAGCACTACTTAATTGGGATAGACTGAAGTCTATCTCAAAAATTAGAAGTTTCTTAGGGTTGGCCGGATATTGCTCAAGGTTTATCATTGTTATCGGTTATTTCTACACTGATGACAAGGTTGACTTGGAAGGATGTAAAATTTTAATTGAGTGAAGAATGTGAAGATAGTTTTAAAGAGCTTAAAGAGGAGTTGACAACTGCACTGTTACTCACACTAATATGAGGCACAATAGGTTTTGTCATCTTTAGCGACGCTTCCAAGAAGAGACTTGGATGTGTTCTGATGGAAAGGTACAAAGTTATAGCTTATGCATCTAGACAGTTGAAGGTTCATGAGAGGAATTATCCAACGCATGATTTGGAGCTTGCGGAAGTAGTGTTTGCATTGAAGATTTGGACACATTATTCATATGGAGAACAATTCAAGGTCTTTACATAAGATAAAAGTTTGAAGGGCCTATTTTCTTAGAAGGATCAAAACATGAGGTAGTATGGGTGGATATAATTCTTGAAGGATTATGATTTCATAATCACTTATCACTCGAGAAATGTTAATGTGGTTGTAGACGCTCTTAGCCGAAAGTTTAAATCAGCACTTGCAACTGTTCGGATACAATGATGGAATTTATTGAGGCTATTTTAGATTTTCAACTTGAAGTAGTGTTGGATAACACTCAAGACAATGTTGGCAAAGTTCAATATTAGCTCAGATATTGATGCTAGAACTATAAAAGAGAGAAGAAGAAACTCAAGGATTAAAAGCTAAGATCTTAAATGAGAATTTCCTTTTTCTCACCTTAAGTGCGAACAGAGTAATATGGTTTAAAGATCGCTTGTTGGTTCCTAGAAATGACAACTTGAGAAACAATATTCTGACGGAGGCACACCATTCTAAGTTTTCTATTCATCCTGGAACTATTAAAATGTATAGAAACCTTAGACGGAATTTCTAGTGGGAGGGATTGAAGCGAGATATATCCGAGTTCGTTTCGAAGTTCCTTGTTTGTCAATATATCAAAACAAGCATCGGCATCCCTGAAGAACATTGCAACCCTTGCAGTTGCTAGAGTAGAAGTGGAGGGCATCGCAATGAATTTTGTAGTTGGATTGACGAAGACATAGAAAGGAAATGATTTGATCTGGGTAATCATGGATAGATAATAATGTCGTCTCATTTTTTGGCAATAAGTATGAATGCATCATTGGATTCACTAGCATATGTGAGATTGTTCAACTACATAGAGTCCCGATTTCTATTGTTTCCTATAGAGACCCGTACATTGTTCCCAGCTTGTTTGATTCTAATACTGTTGGATAGTTTCCAAAAATTCAGAGTCAACTATTGCTTGAAATCATGGTATGTGATTTACTTAAATAGCTAATTGAAGCAAAATGCTTCACATTTATGTTGCTATAGATTTAAATAATTTACTTATATGCCCGATTTCCAATTCATAAGAATGTGGCTTTGTGTGGGTGAGTTACTTACTGGGTGTTAGCTCATGATGGCTGGTTTTTGTTTTGCAAAAACTTGTCCAATGCGTATACTTGTTTAAATAAATGTGTTGAACTTTGTAGATGCTTAGCAAGAAGATTGCAAAGAGTTCATAGAATAATAATTATTCTTTGTAACAAGAGTAGGAGATTAGTTGTTGTCAGTTAATGAGACTTTAATTAGTTATTTCCTTTAATTTTAAAGTATTATCATAACTTCTCACGAGAGGAATCTTGTAATAAATTTAATTACTATGAGTTAGATTATTTTAATTGAGTATAATTAATAGTAAATAATTATTGCTCTCAAGTGGGCCACATTGTGTTGCTTGCACTCCCCCCCTTCTTGTGGCTCTATGTTTTCTAGGTCGGGGTTGTAATAGGTGGAACCCACATGACAAATGGGAAAGTCCTATTCTCCAACAACTACTTCGTTGGTAGTTACAAAAATGGAGGGGGAAAGACTCCCCCTTTATTGGATCATCTCTCTTACCTCGCGTCTCTCACTTTTAGGCAAGGGCTCTCCCTCTCTTTAAGAGTTTGCTGCCTCTCTGACCTTGCTGGTCTCTCTATCTCTCTCCCCATTCCAAGGAAAAATATAGAAGATCTCTCCTTCTCTTTGGTGATATAATTTAAGGACAAGTGGCCGCCTTGCCTTTTTTCAACAGTAGATCAAAATACATACTATAAGAGGTAAGTTCAACCTTTACTTTATTGTGTGAGATCCTTGAAAAAAGGAGTTTTGGATGAAGGGTGTTTATTCTACGTCCTGGGGTTTCAACCCCAAAGATTTGTATGTAGATTTTTTTTCATAGGTTTATGAATTGAATTATTGCTCATAAATATTGCAAGTCTATGTGTTTTTTAATGAGAAATTGCTTATTATCGACCACTTGGTCTTGCCTTCCCCGCTTCAGCTACATCTAATAGAGGTGGTTCTCTACTGGTGACAATGTTGGTGGTAGCGTGGTTGCTCTTCTTCTAGAAGAGGTCTTCAGGTTGCTCCGGTGACTTTTGTTCTTTTCTTGTATCTTTCTTCCTTCCCCAACGTCAAGGGACATAGTAGTCTATGTTGCCCACCCCTAATCTCTTTTGCTAAACATTTTCATGACAACTCTCATTGACCAGCTCCATGACTAACCCATATAAGGCTCTAAACATGGTATATGAACGTGGTTGTACATAGAAAACAGAGCCCTTTCTATGTTCAGAACCTGTGGGCTGGTCACGGCGCTTGATCATGGAGCCCAAGTGAATCATCTCTTTCGGTGGCAGACAATAAGAGTTTTCAGCGACCCTCTGTGTGGAAACTACCCTAGCAGGAATGGTTTTTTGTCTCTAGAAGGGAGATTAGTGCCCAGTGGTGGTGCTACGATTTGTCCCTAGGGTTGGTCTTCCGATAATTCCTTTTGGGTCAAGCGAGTGTTTGTAGGAAGGGTTTGAGCCAGAACGGTTCAAGTTGGTTCAAGCTCTCTTCCTTAGTATTTGTATTTAGTGGTGCTGGTACAAAGTAGCATCACTTTGCCAATGTTATGGACTCTGGAGAGAGGAAAAAATTTTAGAAATAAAGTCAACAAATATCGGAAATACAAAAATGGGTCAAGTGCTTCGATTTTGCAAAATTACACTTACGCACGTTCTACTTTCCCACATGCATGATTGAATTGCCGATAATACACTTAGGCTATATATATAAAAAGAGAAAAGCCCTCATGGGAGATGAAAAGACCCGACGGCGGCACCCGAAAAGGGAGCCTCCATCCTAGTCTCCTCCTCCCCCGTCTCAACCTTCATCTTCTCCTAGATACGGGAGCCATTGTCTGCTCCCCGTCGTTTTCACATCCTCTCTGTCCAGTCAAAGAAGGTCCCTCATCCACTTAGATCATCACTGGCACAATCAAACCTAGTTCGTCTGTCATCATAGGGTGATCGGAAAATAGCTGCAAAGTGAAGACGCATGGTGGGTTTAAGGTGTGTATTTTTTGAAATATTTCTTTGTTAGAGTTCGTATATAGGTTATAGAGATATTTCTTTATATTGAGTATATGTAATATGTGTAGTTCGTGATTGTGCAATGTTTCGTTAAAAGCAGGGCGATTTGTGTATGGTTTGATTTTTACTAACATAGGGGTACAGATCTGGGGTCTTGTGACTTGGTTAAGTAATGTTAGTTTGTGCTGAAAAATATTTAGTTTGTGAAATGTTTAGTTATATAGTTTGTGCTAAAAAATATATGAGAGAAAAGGGATTCAATATATGTTTTCTTTGGGTCTGGTTGTTTGCAACAATTTCTCATCAAATGGGCGGTCTGATTGTATCAATTGGGTTTGTATTGTATTGTTATATTTTGATAGTTTATGATGGATTATGTTCTTCTGGGGTTGTATAATAAAAAATTTAAGGGTAACAGTAATGGATTATGTATTTTGCTTGTATCTTTAGATTAACTAATGATTTGATATGATATCTAGTGAGGAGGAGACAATTGGACCTAGTTTACATGGGTAGTACATAGTTAACTCATACATCCTAACTATTGTCTAGTAGATGGTATGAGGGTATTATATGTTGAAGTGCATTGTGTGGTCATTAGATTTAAGCAAGATAGGTTGAAAAGGTAGGTTTTCATGATGTGATCAAATATTTAGCAAGGAGGGGACCATATGACCTATTTTTTTATGGGCAAATCAAAGTTAACTAATACAACCTAGATGTTGACTGGTATATGGTAGGATGATTAACTTTTGCCTAGCATATTTTGAGGTAATTAGATTCGAGGAAGATAGGTATAGAAGGTAGGTTTAAATGGTGTGATCTGATATCTAGCGAGGACGAGACCCTTACCTATAATATATGGTTAAAACATAGTTAACTAATCAAATGAACTTTTGACTGGTAGATGGTAAGAGGCTTTTTTTTAAGTACATTGTGTGGTAATTAGATTTGCTCAAGATGGAAGACAACAAAGTTAACTGATGCATCTTAACTATTGACTGGTAGATGGTAGGAGGCTAATATTTTTTGAAGTACATTAGATGGTTATTAGATTTGCGCAACTTGTGTTACACTATCATGAGTATGATGTGATCTAATATTTAGTGACGACAATATCATATAACCTCGTTTATATGGTTAGAAGATAGTTAATGGATTTTGATTAAATGTTGACTAGCAGTTAACTGATGTCGACTAAATCTATCTCTTCACTTCACCACAGTACACTTATATCTCCACCTCCCCGAGGCATGTGAGGGGTAGTGGAGGAGAAGCCAGAGCAGAGAACAAGTTAGTAGAGGCTGATGTCGAGGTGTCGAACTACTTCATAGTGTTTAGAGTAATTATGCTATATCAAAAGATGGGATGGATTTGGAGAGCAAACATTTTGCACATAACAAAGTCTCATCATTAGGCATTGGTGGTTACAAGTGGAAGTATAAAACAATGATTATTATTGACTCAGACGATGAAGTTGTTAAATCTAAGGTGGGGAACATAGATATGGTACCATATCTATGCTTCCCACATCAGATTTAACGTCTTCATCGTTTGAATCGATAGTAATGATTGTTTTATACTTCCTCTTGCCACCACCACATCCTAATGATTAAACTTTGTTATGTGTATGATTGATTGCTCCAAATCAATTACATGTAATCACATGCCACACATGATAGAGTTAATGATATTTTGTATCTTCAGCATGTATGGGTATGGTGGATAATGTATATGAGATTGTTCTTAATGTTTAGAAAATGCCTATGTGTATAGTATAGTTGATATAGTACACATGAATGTTTCTCAGGGTTAGAAATGTCTTTATTTATTGATTATGTTGATTGGAGCAGTGGAAATAGAAATAGTTTTTAATGCATTCATATACAATTTAGTGGTTGTTTTAATCTTGACGATAAATATTATTTAGAAAGCTTTAGAAATAAAATCAAAAGCGACAACTTCCCATATACGTCGTTAAAAACACAGATAGAATTAAATAAATTCAATATCGATGGTTAGAATTCACCGTGGCAAAGAGATATTTCGACGAAGTGAAGGCTTCAATTTAAAAGCTTCATTTACGGTTATTATACTGTATTGGAAAGTAACCTAAAACACAAGGGAGGAGTAACCTAAAACACAAGGGAGGTGTAAACTAAAAACACGAGGGAGGATTAAAAGCTTCATATACAATAAAGATATAGAATTTGAAAGTAAATTAAAACACGAGGGAGGATTAAAAGCTTCATATACAGTAAAGATATAGAATTTGACAGTAAATTAAAACATGAGGGAGGAGTTTCTGCCGTATATACTTCAATTGCCCAAGTATCTTTAGTTCGTGCATTCTCTTCCTGAGTCTCACAAATGTTATTTTCAATGACTGGGGCATTTATAATAGAGTCTCGTTTATATGAGCATGGGCTCACGCCCGCCTACATGAGCACGGGCTCATATTGGCTGTCAGATTACATCTAATGGCCCATAATACTCATGGGCCATTTAAACCAGCGAGTAATATGGGCCACCTGATGTAAATTTGACGACCCATAGAGCACGGGCTCACATAGTCACGTGTGAGCATGGGCTCATGTAGGTGCACGTGAGCCTGGGTTCATATAAACTTTTCCCCTTATTATGTACAATATATACATTTAGCTACATATTTCCATTGTGTATCACGAGATTCAAGATAGTTCGCCACTTTTGAGTTGTCCACACGCGTGCTGCATATAGCAGAAATGGGCCATCCCTCGTCATAAAGGTGAAAACTGTGAAACACCCCCACCAGTTCTTAACAACCAAATGTTTTTTCCTAGGCTAACTTCTAAGGTATTCTATTACGGATTTATCCCATATTCTTGTCTCCCTATCGACAGATGATGGGACTGTAGGTTGACAGGTGGATGTCCAGGAACATCCTCTCCATATGTACCCTAACTCATGGAGGAAGACACGAATAGTCACGTTTCTACCTAAAGGTGGCCGTAACGAAACAATGGTAATGTTGGATGTGGAGAATATGTTAATATTTTTACTTGTGCATGAACTAGTTCTTACCTGCTACGATATCACGGTGAAACAAGAAAATCAGCAAATTTTTGGGTGTGGAGAAGGTTGGCGAAAGCTTTAACTAATTTGGCTCAACTCATAACTGGTAGTGGCTGACATAGGTAACTCTTGGGTACATTGAATCTTTACTTTTTGAGGCACTTATAGGGTGTGTGTGCCGCATGTACAGTTGTAATATATGAAGAAATGATTGAGGTTAAGAACCAAATTGTAGAACATACACACAAACTTCTTTCAATTTTGAGACGGAAAGCATTTACTGATAAGTATCAACTGATAACTCCTATTGCCTAATTGATATAACTCTCGGGTGTATTCAGATAGATACAGATGAGCAGCCTTTGGTATGTGTGTGGGGGGGAGAGTGGGATGCAAGTCGACACAAGTATGATAGCTCCAATGCCAAGTTAGATCTCATATTTATTAGAAGCTCATTGACGTATGAATCCTTGGTGACCATGGTTTACAAAGTAATAGGATATTGTAGCAAGGAATGCTCGTTGAAGATGAGTTTTACATATCCTTTGTCAATCCCCCTGAACCTATCTCCAACAAAAATATATGATTCTAGGACTCTCCATTGTTTTTTGCACTATGCGAAAACCAGGCACAATGCTCTCCCATTGATAATAACCAAAGTGCTACATGTACATGTGTTACAGGAATGTGACCCAAATTTTGATGTATCCAAGCCAATGATTAACCAGTCGATTATGTTGAATGATGGTGAAGTCCATAGTAGACATGCAAATGAAGTGAACCCGAAGGTGGAAGTGAAGGAAGTAGAAGTGAGGGATGCAAAAGAACTCAATGATCATTTGGCAAGTGGTACGGCTGATAGGGACATTTTGGACAATAGCACAATGGATTTGAGTGACGACGCAGAAGTAGATGACTTACTGAGTGAGGCTAGGGAGTTGGAGGCAAAGAAAGCTCCTCCTGTTTACTTAAATTTGCAATCCAATTCGGATGAAGAACTAGTGGATGTCCCGATTGCAAGGGTTGAAGTGGATAACGTGAACATCTCAAATATTGAGAAGATTATGGCCAACTCAAATGTGGGTAATGATGCCGGAGGAGTTAATGATGAAGAAAGTGGGCCGAGAATAATGTATAACATTGATGTAGAAGATGTCATGTACAATGGATGGCAAGATCATCATGAAAAAGACATTAAATGGGATAATTTTGAATTGCATGACTATGATGAGGATGTCTACATTGTAGGAGGAGATGATGACATTTGGTATGAAAATGGTCAAAATACGACTGCCATAAGTACCGAAGATGGAAGAGGTCCACCTCCGAACTTAAATAAAGTGACGAACATTGACATGGCTAAAAGAAAGTGGTAAGAAATATTAAATCCTTAATATTATTTGTTTGTTTGTTAATTTTTCAATGTGTAGTAAATTTGTAGTGGTGTTAAATGCAGGGACAAGGAAGTTCCAACAAGAGCAAATGGAACACTGTCACTCATAAATGACAGAGATGGTGGTTGGAGGGGGAAAGCATCATCATCAAGTACCATTTTTGGAAAACCTTCGACACCAGAACAACTTCAAATGTCATATCATATCTTATGTAGTAAGTTAACTGATTATACCTAACTTATAACTATTTGTCTCATTCTAATACTGAAATAAATAAAATCGTTCAGCAGATTAGATGTTGAGGTGTGTGTGAATGAAGACCACAACATAGCTGTGGAGGTTGATTTGTATGACTATGGGAAAGATCGGAAGGTAGTTCTACTTGGCCAAGAGTTTATGGATAAGGACTCTCTGAAGCTACATATGCACAAGTATGCTATGCACAACAATTTTAAGTTCAAGGTAAAATATTCAAATAAATCTTGATTCATAGTTATGTGCAATGTGTCGGGATGTCCATGGAGGTTACATGTTGTGATAACTAATAGGTGTAGTATCTTCAAGGTGAAAGCTATGAACAATGTTCATACAAGTGGGAAACCAATATTTGGAGGAGATTATAAACAAGCAAAAGTGGGTATTATTGTTGACTCAGCTGTGAAACGACTTGTGAAATGTGTTACTTATACTCCAAAGGATATTCAAGTTGATGTCGATTTGGAATATGGAGTGAAGATGAATAAAATCAAAGGCATATAGGTCGAAGGTTGCAGCGTTTAACAAGTTAAGAGGATCCTATGAGTCGTCATATACCGAGTTGGCTGCCTACTTATATGAGTTAGAGAGGGCAAATTCAGACACCTCAATTGCTCTTTAGTATGACTCATCGGATATGGCCTTCGAGAGATGTTTTCTTTCCTTAGGAGTAGCCATGGAGAACTTCAAGAAGTATATGCTATGGGTTATATGGATAGATAGAACATTCTTGAAAGGAAGGTACAAGGAAACTTTGTTTGTGATATCCACTTTGGATAGTGAGAACCATATATACCCAACTACTTGTGCTATCGAAGGAGAGAATAATGATGCATGGGGTTGGGTCCTTGCACATTTCGAAACCCGCCATGGTTATTTGGAGGGCCTAGTGATACTTTCTAATTGGCATAGATAAATCATATCACAAGTAGCTCAAATGTTTCCATATGCCGCACATGGATATTTTGCATTGCACATATCTCAAAACATGTTTGCACATTTCAAAGACAGAGGTTTGAATAGTAACTTCTTTAGGGCGGCAAAAGCTTTTACCCTAGATACATATATGGAAGAAATAAATATCATTAAGGAGAAAAACCCCGATGCCTACAAGTGGTTAATAGGAATTTATAAGTCACGGTGGGTTAGTGCTTACTTTCCATCGCCTAGGTATAATATAGTCACATCCAACCCATGCAAAGTCTTCAATGGAATGCTTAGGAAGCGGCGGCACTTCCCCATTGTCAGGATCATTGAGGCCATCCATTTGAAGGCTCAAGAGATGTGGTACAAGTATGGATTGGAGCCACAATATTGGAAGGGCTACTTGACTAAATATACCGAATGCAAGATTCAGAAGTGTAATGAATAGCTCGAGGTATGATGTGTTATCCCATAAGTGGCCATGAGGTCTTCACTAGGTCCGAAAGAGGGAATGATCAAGTTGAACTTATCGCAAAGACTTGTACATGTGAAAAGTTTCAACAAATGGAGTTGTCTTGCGAACATGCATTGGCAAGATGTGGCAACCGAAGACTAAATTATGTTGACTATTGCTCCCCGTTCTACACAATGGAAACTTATAGGCAAATCTATAGCAAGGGAGTTTATTCGGTCTTCAAACATAAAAGATGGGAGACTCCTGAAGATGTGATGAGCCTTAAGTTGAGGCCTCCCAAGGAGAAGGCATGACTCGGGCCAGATAAAGAAGAAGCGGATTCTCTCTCGAAGTGAAGAAAAAAGGAGAGTATAATGTCATAAGTGCAAACAATATGGTCACTATCGCAATACTTGTACTATGGTAATTGGAGAGAACCTGGTCGGGGGCCCTACTCCTCATCCATCCACAGCTACACCCCTTCCTCCTGGCTTGCCCCCATCAACAACTCATGCTAACCAAAAGTTGTCAACATCTACACAATTCACACATCTAGTCGACAAGGTGGGTGGTAAAGAAATGAGAAAGAAGTGTTAAGACATGTCCAATCCAAGCAAAGATCAGCCCTCTAACTCCAAAGGGGAAGAGAAAGAAGAAAATGAGACAAGCGGCTAAGCTCAATGCACATACACTTGAGGACAAATTGTGCAAGTGAACGATCTCAGTGGACAAAGTCTTACCATTGTAATATGCTAGACCTTTATTTTGGAAACCTTTAATTTGGATTAGAGCACAATATTTTGGCAAATCAACCAAAAATTCCAGGTGCACAAACTTCAATTCTCAACATCTTTTTGTTGTCTAAGTTGTTATCTTTTGACATATTGTTCTTGAACACGTAAAGTAGCACACAAAGAGGAAGAGTGTAATGGTGCAATGTTGTGTAATTATGCAATCGAGCAGAACATACTTTTGATATGAATAGACTTAACAACCCTATGCAAATGGATGATTTAACCACAATTGACAAAATCATTTAGTATATTCAAGGACGTGGATTTCTATGTGAAGCCAAGTATAAAATGAATTTTGAGCTCTTGTAATGGACACGATGTGGCGGTGTATGTGTGTTCAAAGTTGCTCATATTTATGGTGCTCTTCAATTATATGTCTTGAAGCCGCCAGTGATGAGTTTATAATGTCATGTAGTCTTCTCTGTATAATGTAGATATAGGAGGCTTTCAACTTTCCGATGTCCACTTACCATTTTTAATTATTTCATAAAGCAATACTTCAAGTACAAGTTATTAATAACAATCTCGTTATTTTTCCCCAAGCAAAGTGCTTTAAGGTTTACGAGCAATAAAGAATAAGTCAGCCATGTCTGAATTGAGTTCCATCGCAAAAGGATTTCATGGGACAATCAAATGTTATATGAATACATGGATTTTTATCAATGACAAAAGACAAATCTTTAATTGCTCAATGTACTTCATTCCTGCACATGCTAAAATTCATCCAAATTTAACCAATGCGGAACAATATCTCAATCATATCGTACCATCAAATACAGCAATGACCCATGGCCATTATCATCTACAATTTTGGTCCTTATAAGAACAACTTCATTCAAAGAATGTTGATATCTCACCATTCATCAGTCAAAAAACTTACAGAAACCATTAAATTAATATAGTCAAGTACCAACACAAATATATTTAAGATTCAGTCACCATTAAACAAACTTATATGCCCCAATAAATTATTCCTATAAACCAACAGTCAAGCACACACTGAATCACATAGTGAAGGACCAACACCATAAAGTTAAGCCACATCTACTAACAAGAAAATCACCATCATATGGAATTTTACAGAATTTGGTATGCAACCCTATGCCTCATGATGTGCACATCCTCTCTGGTAAAGCTAAATCGGTAACCATGTGACAGGTACCACATATAAATGCATACGCAGACACCACAATCATTGTTATTGATTAGTTATGGGTATCTGGTTATCTCTCTCACAGGGAGATGCAAGGTAGTAGCTGCTTCATATCCCAACTTCAACAAAACTATTAGCAAAACATGTCTGAGTATCGCAAATTTCTTGTAGTACTGCTCTACCTCAACGCCAGAGTAATATGGGTCCATTATGTATAGGACATCCTTCCTCAAGTCAAAAATAATGAAAGTCCAATGGTTACCGTTTACATGAAGAGGGAAGTGATAGACCTCATAGTCCTAGAAGACTTTTTCATTCACCTTCAACAACTTCAACATGTTCATCGAAACTTCGGGCCATGCTTTTGCAACAGGGGCCCTAGAGACATTTGCTTCATTTTCCGTCATCGATGTGTATAGGCTGAGGAGAGAAGATGCATCCATCCACATAAGATCCTGCTGAATTAGAAACAGACATCAGTCATGTAGTTGACAGTTGTCAGTTAAATATGAAATTAAAAACAAATGAAGACCTACCATAAAATGGATGAGATGGAAGGTTTGCTTATTAGTTGGGTTACCGAATGCCTTCTTCCATAAAGTCAGCACATACGCATCAATATGCTATATAAGAGGAAGCAAAAATCGAATGAGTATCGTATTTAATATCTATAAAAATCAGAATAATTATTATTGTGTACAACACAACCAACTACTAATACAACTCAAATTCACACATACATTATCCCAAAGCCACCTATGTTGCTGCATAATGGACCATATAAACTCGGATGTCAGCTGGATTCCACCAATTGCCGGCCGGCTGATCAATTATGAATGCCAACACATATTGATGTAAATGAAATTGATCAATATGAAATGAAATGTGTATCAAACCTAATACTATACTATGAACTCACTCAGAGATCCAACCCTTCTGTGAGGCTCTTTCGAAGGGTTTTATCTTCTTCTGGTGTTAGGGCATGGGGTTTAGGACATGACAACTCCAGCAAGGCTATCTCTAAGAGTGCAATGAATCCACATATCTTGCTTCTGTGGACTTCTTGCCCTGCTGGAGTTTGTCCCTTAGGTGGGTTGGAAGTAATTGAATCTCCTCCATCTTCAATTTGATCCAATAAATGATTCCTCATTTCAATGTTAGCCTGCCCATCTTCTTATCCCTCGCAGTGAACATCGTTGTCGTTTAGGGGCTCGCCAACAGTATCTTCCTCTTCAACCTCACTTGGGCCCCTCACCAATCTCCTCTTGCTTCTCCTTGGCGCCGTATAAGGGGTCCTTACATATTTGTTGGCAGTCCTCTTCCTACCCTAGACATCGAGGGGCACAATCTCCTTGACTTTTGGAGCATCACTCCCAATGTCGGCCCCTGCCTCCCCAACGTCCACACAAGTTGCACCATCAAATGGGTGAACTTTATCTGCGATGATTTTCTACAAAGTCATGCACGTATGAGTAGAAGTGTAAAACAAAATATAACAATGTTAGGACAATGTGGGGCACTTAAGAAAGCAAAGTATAACATTGAGGGAAGAAAAACATGTCCTTCATATGACAAAAAATTTTGCATTCACTAACTTGCAGACAAGAAGATTCATTGATGGGGTATTGATGGGCTTCATCTTCATCAACAAAATCAGCTCTAGCATCCTTCCCTTCCTGGTCTTAAATATTGTAAACCTTAGTATGATTATTGTGGAATTACAAGAATAATAAAACTTAACAGTAGTAAGAAGTCATAATAATTAATATAATGTAGCTAACCTCAAATGGGTCTGCTGACCTCCCATTCATGGACAACAAAGCTGAAACATCTTGAGACAATTTGTCTACCTTGGCCTTCAACTGGTCGATTGTGCCAACAAGCTTGACTAATGTGTCCTTCATCCAGTCCAATTGGCTATGCACATTTTGCCCCATTGCAAATGTGGTTGTCCACTTCCCTCTTGCCGCACCTCATCAACAAAAGAAACAATTATTTCATGAGCTCTCCAAGGCTCCTCCTCCATATCTACTTCTATATATTCCTCTGCCCTTTGTAGGGCATCACCAACAGGGACCTCAAATTTATAAAAAATTATCTGATCCCCCTTAAAAAAATTCTTCAGCCCTTTAGTAGATTGGACAATCTCCTCATCAGGCTTAGCATGGGTCAACTTCAAGCGCCTGTGCACCAACACCTAAAAGCCAAAAAAATTTCATTATCAGTCATCATATGTGTCATTCGCAAATTAGAAGTCCTAGTAAGACGACATATGAATATAATACCTTCTCCCCTCCAAAAATGGCTTTGTCAATTGCATCATAATTAGGCTTCTTATAGTTAGCCCAATTCAGCAATCTAGGATAAACATCTTGTACATGTCTCACACATAAGTCACCTAGCAGAGGAATCTTTTCCATTGCTCAAACCTACATATTCAAGCCATGGATATAAATGTCATAATATCATAGGCAACATATTACATTAAATCCACAATCAAACTACCCAAACAACATACCAACAGTGCCGATACAAATCTGTTCACAATGTAAGTGGTTTTGGTTACGGCCTTCCTTGCTTCCTCCAAGCCATGGAAGGTGTCCCAATATGCAATGTTACCCCATGAATATGAATCAAGCTCCTCCACATCATTATCCAACAAAAAATACTATCGGTCCACCTTATGCTCCCACCCACTACCCACAATGAAAGAAGCCAAAACTAGTACACGGGCCAACTTCACCACGTCATCATCACTTTTGCTTATGATGATCTTCTGGTGCATCTGCTCCTTTGTTATGTGAAGCTTCTCCTTGTCGAACACCCAACAAAGTAGGGTGTCCTTTCTCAAAACTTTTGGCACTATTGGAAGGGATGGGAGCACATCAGCCATAGGCAGACTAGTTACTTGGGCAAATTCGGTCAGTGAAGACTTCATCTTATAGGCTTCCATCACTTGAAACCTATACTCTCCCTAATGCATTTTTATTATGTGGTGAAAGGCTTGAAGGGGGAACATGAACTTCTCTATGTCTAACTGCAAGTAATTGCTGAAAGATGATCCTTCAAAGGGTGTTGCCAGTCATCTATACTTATTGAAATGCTTTTTCAGCCTCCTTATGTATGCATAGGTTGATATGGGTTGAGGGTCGCCCTCATGGGATCTGCCCTTATCACCTTCCACTGGCTTGAAGATCACTAAGGCATTACTTGGTATCTTCACCCTGAAATGTTTGACAATTCCATTTTGCAAATGTGTTATACTTTATAATAACCATCAATGCAAGTATATGGTAATATACATAACACACACAACATGTTCATACCAATAAGAGGAAGTATTTTTCACATCAAGCTAAGCATGGTCATAATTTGAAATGTAACCCACATGTACTACATTCATATAGGCTAATATTTATGTAAACAGCTCCTATTTTGTATCATACAAACAAAATTTTAGCATATCAAACACATGCACACTAAGCACCAAACACACAATATAAGTTCGACAATATAACTTACATACACTCTCCAAAAATCCTTATCTACCCTTATGTAAACCTCATTTGATCAAATTAACTTATCTCACAATGTAATATTAGTAAAAAAATATATCAAGTCTAATGCCCTATCAGTTAACTTTGTAAAAACCTTATATCATATGCCACCGGGTAGCCTACCATCAGTTCATCTATCCATATATAGACCTAACTATATTAAGTCTAACGCCGGCACAATGTATTTTGCAAAAACCTAAAATGTAACAGTCAACAATTATGCCCTATTAGTTAACTTTGTTTTAAGGATATATACTTGCTTAAATGGTCTACCCTTGTTTTCATCATATGACATATTACAGAGAATGGTCAAACAAGCCACTAGTGAGCAATAATTTCCAAACATAGCCTAGCAACTATATTTCGACCCTCAAATAATTTTGGCCCATGGTTTTGCATTCCTCAAAAGTCATCTATATAAACTAAGCCTCAAACACACAATATACATTTTAAAAAATTAATGCCCTACACTCTTATTAATCTACCCATACATAGACCTAACTATATTAAGTCTAATGCCAGCACAATGTACTTTGCAAAAAAATAAATAGAAACCTAAAATGTAACAATCAACGGTTAGGCCCAATCAGTTAACTTAGTTTTAAGCATATATATTTGCTTAAATGGTCTACCTTTATTTTTCATCGTATCACATATCACAGAGAATGGTAAAAAAAGCTACTAATGAGAAATAATTTTCAGATGTAGCCTAGCAACTACATTTCGACCCTCAAATCATTTTGGCCCATAGTTTTGCATTCCTTAAAAGTCATCCATGTAAACTAAGCCCCAAACACACAATATACATTTTACAAAATGAATGGCCCACACTCCTATTAATCTACCCATATATAGACCTAACTTCATCAAGTCTAATGCAAGCACAATGTACTTTACAAAAAAAAATTAGAAACCTAAAATGCAACTGTTAACAGTTAGGCCCAATCAGTTAACTTGGTTTTAAGCATACATATTTGTTTAAATGGTATACCCTTATTTTTCATCATATCACATATCATGGAGAATGGTAAAAAAAAGCCACTAATGAGCATTATTTTTCAGACTTAGCCTAGCAACTAAATTTTGATCCTCAAAGACTTTTGGCCCATGGTTTTGCATTCCTCAAAGGTCATCCATGCAAACTTAGCCCCATACACAAAATATATATTTGACTACATGAATGCCCCACACTCCTATTAATCTACCCATAGACCTAACTATATCAAATCTAATACCCACACAATGTACTTTGCAAAAATATTGAAACCTAACATCTACTAGTAAACAATCAGGCCTTATCAGTTAACTTGGTTTTAAGCATACATACTTGCTTAAATGGTCTACCCTTATTTTTCATCGTATCACATATCACAGAGATTGATCAAAAAAGCCAATAACGAACATTATTTTCCAGACTTAGCCTAACAACTAAATTTCGATCCTGAAAGACTTTTGGCCCATGGTTTTGCATTCCTTAAAGATCATCCATGCAAACTTAGCCTCATACACACAATATACATTTGACAACATGAATGCCCCAGACTTCTATTAATCTACCTATATATAGACCTAACTATATCAAATTTAATGCTCACATAATGTACTTTGCAAAAATATTAAAACCTAACATCTACTAGTCAACAATTAGGCCATATCAGTTAACTTAGTTTTAAGCATATATACCTGCTTAAATGGTCTACCCTTCTTATTCATCATATCATATCACATATCACAGAGAATGGACAAAAAAGTCACTAATGAGCATTATTTTCCAAACATAGCCTAACGTCTCAATTTTGTCCTCAAAGACTTTTGGCCCATGCTTCTATTGTTCTTAAAAGCCATGACCGCAATCTAAGCACCAAACACACAATCTACATTTGACAAGATCAATCTACCCATGTATATACCAGATTATATAGAGTTTATTGACTAAACAATTTACTTTAAAGACTAACCTATAATGTACTTGTCAACAGTTAGGCCCTATCAATTAACATCATCTATAGCATTTAATATTGCTTCTATGGTCTCCCCCTTGGTATTCATCATATCTCATATAATAGAGATAGGTCCAACTTAACTAATCCACTGTATTTTTCTTCCTTATCCTACCTACAATATTTTTTTCATCATATATTTCATTTTCATATTTTATTATGAGATCACATCCTTCAATTATTTAAATCAAATTTATCTAAGGACATCAAATACACTAATCATAGAAGTACATACGTCCAATTTACACACCTATTATGAAATTACTCATTTAACTTCTATTAAGATCTACCAAGAATTTCATTACACAATCTCAATAATATTCAAACCAAACCATATAATACACCGAAACAAAATAGGAGCTTCTTCAATTAACCATCCAGTGTTGTAGGATCTTACCTTGCCATTTATATCGTCTTCTATTATTCAACTACTGGGGATATTGGTCAGATGGCCGAGTAAAGAGGCAAAATGGAGATTAGGGCCAAACACCGAAATGCGGGATGCAGCCGGCTAGATGAGAGGGAAGGCGGGAATGGAAATTAGAATAAATGTCTTCAGAGGGGGGAAAGGTGGCCGCAATATATGTCTCCGGTTGTGAAATGACTGCCACAGTGAGATCGCCGCAGTAGAGAGCAAATGATGGAAAAAATTAGAACTTTCTCTCAATACCAAAGGAGCGAAAAATAGGACTAGAGGAGCGATAGCATAGGAG
Organism: Saururus chinensis; assembly: GCA_035235625.1. Taxonomy (NCBI): domain Eukaryota; kingdom Viridiplantae; phylum Streptophyta; class Magnoliopsida; order Piperales; family Saururaceae; genus Saururus; species Saururus chinensis. Next base: position 28,869,528 of record CP141144.1, read on the forward strand.
AATAAGATTGACGGAGGGGAAATACCGCTGGATGACGGGTTGCCTAAAGGGATTGAAAATCTCGAAATGGTTGAGAGCGCCTGAGGGAAAACTGAAATATGAATTTGGGATGCAATCAGTGAAGTAAGGTCGTAACTTTTCATTTCCATTACCCTAAGGGTATTATCGATAATTCAAGTGCGTATATGGGAAAGTGGAATGTGCACAAATCTAATTGTGCAAAATCGAAGTACGTGTCCTAAATTTATATTTCGGCCATTTGTGGGATCTATTTAAAAAAAAAATTCCGGAGAGAGGGCTACAGCAGCGACCCGCTTCAAGTCGGTCTCGTAGGCTTGAGAGGTTCACATGCGTTCTTATTAAAGATGGCTATTTTGGTGATGTTCATGTAGATTGACAGAATAGCTTGTTGATTTGATAATGGTCATGATCTTTCAAAGTGTTGTATGCTACATTACCCAATTTTACTTTGCGTCTATTGGGTTGTGATTGTACCAACTCTGATGACCTGCTAATTTATTCAGAAAAACAACGTTTGAGTCATATACATGACGCAAATACACATCGAAAGTTGCATATAGTTTTGCTTGGAATTTACCCACATTAAGATGTTAAATGACACTACGCTACGTTAGAACCCCTTGTCACAGCAACATTATGTGTTCGTTATGTCAAAATCCTTGTATATGAGTTCGAATTCAAGACACAGTAAGATTGTTACTTATGTCTTAGAATCTAAATCATGTGAGAATTATTCACTTTTATAGCAAACGAAGTGAGAAGATGGAGTCAATGCTAAGAAGCCCATGCGGTACATAGCCAAACAAAAACCGATTTTAGGACAAAATATTCATCAAAAGTTTCAAACTTGGACGGAACTTCCCCAGAATAAAAAAAATTGTCTAGCATACCAACAAGTCCACTTTAATACTAAAGACAATTTGAACTAAGCTACTCTCTAGTCAGTACTCCAATCGTTCATGCTATCGTAGAGTGAGAGATTTGCAGCAGTGTCCATGCCTGTTACAAGATCCAAAAGCAAACAATTAGAAAAATACGGAATAGCACATTATTTGAGACATAGGCAAAAGGTTGATCCCATGTATTAATGAGAATAAAATGAAGAATTAGTAATCGGGTCCACCATTTTCGGTTATCATCATGATTGGGTTGTTGTAGTTCTCCTTAATGTACATCAAAGACTTGTACATGCCATATGGGACAATGTAAAGCCACTGCGAATGTGCCTGCGTGGTCATTAATTTGAGGAAGAACACAAAAGTTAGTTGTTATTTTATATGATAATTTGAAATCAAATCCGCTTGTTAGGCTTGAGTAGTGAAGTTCCTGATGAAGTCGTCACCACACGGGTGCCATTAACCCAGTGGGATCGACAACTAGTGAAACTTAACCAGCTATGGATTTGAGTGCTGCTAAGTTGAACTTTTTAAGTCTAGAATAACTGTTATTACCCTTGGACCTATTGGAACTCCATTCCTATCATCTGCAACCACAAACATGAATTTTATTAGCCAATTTGAGATGTTCTATTAAGCAGTAGTTTGCAAATCTATCTACAAGAATAATTAGCTAGCCCGATTAGAGATAGTATATAAGGATTCCTACAAGCAAATCCGGCTACAAGAATAATTAGCTAGCCCGATTAGAGATAGTATATAAGGATTCCTACAAGCAAATCCGACATTCCAATCTCCCATGTAACTTGTGCCAATTTGGTCTTCTCTGTGTGGATCATACATGTAGCATGACGTATATTGGTTAATTCCAATGAAGTCTACTGATCCTTTCACCATCGATTTTTGCAACTTTGTAAACCTGGGAAGCCTTTCTCCCACAATTTCTCTCATACTTTTCGGATATTCCCAATATACAAGTGGATCTAAATACCTGAATTCAATCACTAGAGATCAGGGCACAACATATTTTCATAAAGCACAATTTGTTGCACAAAGCGTTGAAAAGATCGATAGAGAATTGAAAACGCCCTTACCACCCAAGGTGAAAGTCTCTAGCTCTTTGTGCAGCAGCAACGTCTTCTGTCTTGTTAGTGAGTGGCTCGTACCAAACAACATCCAAGATAATTCCAATCTTCCCCTTTTGTTGCTCCTGGTACTTAAGGCGATATCGCTCAACTGCGGCGGCATGAGACAGAATCATGTTGTGTGTCACAATGTAGGGCTCGGTTGCAGAGTTCCCAGAAGTGCAGTTGCCTTCAGGTGGTGAACATCTCCCAGGTGGATTGCTCCCATCATCACACCCCATTTTTGCCACAATATGGGGCTCGTTGAAGGTCATCCAATGTTTAACCCGGTCGCCAAAAGTCTTGAAGCAAAAGTCTGCGTAGTTGGCGAAGTCCTCCCTGATTAACCACAAAATTTGGTGGTTAGTCTGATCTTTTCCCTATGTCAAAAAGATGAACTTAAAGAAAGATTTATGTCCAGCAAACATCATGTAAACTATGCCACTGATTTTACCCTGAAATCCTCCATGAACAACTATACAATTTTCCCTATCTATTCCAGTACTGATTGAAATACCATGCTCTAGAATAAATATTGCTAAAGTTGAGAAGCAAGTTTCAGAGCACCTCAGAGCCACGGGATCACGGGGTAGACATCCTTTCTGCCCACCTACTATAGAAACCACGGGGTGCCATATGCCCCCAGCCCATGCTAACGGGTCTTAATAAGTATTAGTGTCTAGGGCTGTAAATGAGCCGCCGAGCTGGTTTGTGAGCAAACCTAGCTCGGCTCGGCTCGGTTCGAATTAAACTCGATTCGAACTCGATTTGAGCTCGAATAAGTTTGAGCCAAGTTCGAGCCAACCACTGCTCGGCTTAGCTCGGCTAGAATAAAACTCGAACTCGATGCTACTCACCTTGAGCTCAAGCTCGAACATAATTTTAAAATTATATATAAATAATATATATAAAATAAATATTGCATATATGCATATTTTATATAAATATAATTATTAATTTAAATATATATTTATAACATATTCACTCCATTCTTAGATTAATCGCTCTATTTGATTAGTTCATTTTAAAAAATCTAATTGAGCTATTAATCTAAGACGAATGGAATATATAAAATGACATATAATCACATATTTATATACTAATATTATGCATCATATTGATATATGTGACCTGTTTATATGAGTCAAGGCTGATGTCATGCATCCTCATAGTATGATATAAGAACACACATAACTCAAGAGGTAGATTAGTTTATGTGTTCTTGAGCATTTGGATCTCAATCTGATGGCTCATGATATCTTTGCTCATGCTGACATACGAGAGTCTAAACTCATATAAAAAAATTTCATGATATATATCATTGTTAAATTATAATAGATATATAATTTTTATATATGATATATATTTTATAAAAATAAAAATATTGGAGACACAAACACTAATATACTCTTTCTGTCTCAAATTAATAGGGCTATTTGATTCTTGAAAATGACTAAAATTAGTTTAATTGAAAAACCAAATGGAGCTATAAGTATATGACAGATGGTCAACATGATATCACACTAATATACTTAAAAATAATTTCTAAAAGAAGTATGATATTTGTGAACAAACCTTAGTTTAGAAAAGAATGATTAGATAATCTTTTAAAAGTTGAAACATGACATTGGGACCGTCCTCATTTTACAAAATGTCTATCTTTTTTACATGTACTTTAGAATTTTTTAGAGGCACACTAAGGTTATAGAATAATTTTTTTATTAGTGATTTATAAGCATGTAAAAAAAAGAAAATACAAAAAAGTAGATGACAATGTTGCCTAAATAATTTTTTTATTTTTTACATCTTTTTTAATGATTATATGTACATAAAAAGAGAAAAATAATAATGTTGCATTTTTTTAGCATATGTAACTAAAACTTATTTGTCATAGTTTTTTTCTTTCATAGAGACTATAATCAAATGTTCACAGTGTAGTCGTAATACTTGTTGAAATATATTTATTAATATTTTATACTAAAAATATATTAATATGTGTGATACTTTATATACTTTATATTTATATATATATATATATATATATATATATATATATATATATATATATATATTATTTTTATTTTTTTAATTCAAGCCCAGTTCGAGCCAAGGCTTATGATTCACTTATTTAAGTTTGAACTCGAGCTCGAACTAAGCTTTGGATTTCCAATTCGAGCCGAGCTCGAGCTGAAAGGTTCGAGTTTATTCGAGCTTCGAGCCGAGCTTCAGCAATTTGAACTCGAGCCGTAGCAGCCTAATACTCGACTCAGCTTGGCTCGTTAACACCCCTATTAGTGTCCAAAGATATTTATAGCTATTTAGTGAATTTTATTTATGGGTTATAACCCTACCATCGTAATATATGACTATTTTGAGTTATTCAACTTACACAACTCTCCCGTTGAGGAGCCCACCATATTTCTTTTCCAGTGCTTCGAGTAGGTCCTAATGGTAGAGATTGGCATACGGTGTAATTCCTATGACCACAGTAAAAATATTATTAGATTTTGCAGTTTTAAATATATAAATAATTTTGAGAAAATTAAAGAACTCAAATTCTCTCATAAAGCTTTACCTGCAAATGGGGATGTCACTCTGATCAGGTAAGTAAGAAAACCAGACCAAACACAACCCAAAAATGGGGATGTCACTCTGATCGGGTAAGTAAGAAAACCAGACCAAACACAACCCAAATAGGTCGAGTTTAATTTTTTAAATTAAACAGAATGGGTCAAATATCAAGTTCATGTTTGACAAAGCTAGACCAAAATAAGGTTATATATATAAATTTTTTATATTTTTCTTTAAATTTTGATGAAATTTAACCAAATGGGTGGCATTTAGGCTTCTACATTCACCCAAAATAACTTGCAGTTCTATATTCAGGTTTATCCTTTTTTAAATGATATCAGGTTCAAGTTTATCAAATTTCAACCCAAACCCTGACTGGGTGATATCCCTACCAACGGAGCAGCTAATAAGTATCACCGGCCCCTGAATTTGCGGCACACACTGTTGTAAAGATTTTGTTCATTTGTGTGTGCCATCTATATGAGGCTGCTTGTAAAGCTTAACCAGCGAAGTTTTGAATTCATAAAGAAAAATGTGAGTAAAGCATCTCCAGAATATAAAAAGATGAAAGATTGAAAGTGGTTGCCTTTCTCAAGCATGTAATCAATCAGCCCGTTGTAATAGTCAACCCCTTGCTTGTTCACATGACCATGGCCAACTGCATCAAAACAACTCAATCACTAAGCAAACTTTAAAGACGAACTTATCATTAATAGAATGAGAAAGATATTATGGACATTATTTACGTACATGGAAAAATTCGTGACCATGAAATAGAGAAACGGTAGTCGTCCATGTTCATGTCAACCATCATATCAATATCTTCCTGTAACGTGAAGAAAACTTTAAGATTTAAGCAACAGGAGTGGAATCAAAATGTATAAAAAAGAGTGGAATAATTGCTATAATAGTACGGCTGAAAGGATGAGTTAATTATTACCTTTCTTACAGACATGTTTTAATTTTTGTAATATGATAGATTAGAGCAGATAAGAAAAGCTACCTTATACCGATGGTATTCATCAATGGCAACATCAGCTGTGTCGTTGTTAGCAATGCGGTCTGCAGAAGAGACAACGCAATATTTTTGAAATACTTAAAGATGAGATACATATATGAAAACCCTGTTGTCATATTTTTACTCGAAAAACTCACATGGTTTTAATTATGCAAAACATGTGAGCCCGAGCCCAAGTGAATTGACACGAAAGAATTGATAGACAATTAATTATTTAACCAGTTGGATCAACAAAAAAACTTTAAGAGCACAAATCATGTATCAAGAGCATAAAAGTAACAGAAACATGTAAAAAAGGCAATCAATAAAACATAATCAATGGAAAGCTTTTTTGTTAAAAACAACCTCGTTTACTGGATATAAAGTCATCCCATACGCTAGGACCCCTGCCATACTTCCAGCCCGCTGCTCCCTCGAACTGGTAGGAGGAGGATGACGTTCCAAACTTGAACCCGGGCGGAAAGCTTTCTCTCAAAAGTCCTCCCGTGTCAAAGAGGCTGCCGGAGCCACCGGTGTGGACGAGAAGAGAGAGCTGAAGGATGAGGGCGACGAAGAAAACGAGCTTCATCTCCTTCAATGCATGCACTGGTCGCGTATCACACACTAAGAAGATGATATAGAATGGCTTCCCGACGTCATCTTTGTCACAACCCACAAGTATTTATAGACGACTTCGATCTCTTTGTCTGCCCAAGTGCTTCTTTTTCTATTTGAATTTGGACATCTGCCAAGTAAAGAAAACTTTGTCCTATGTGATATCGTACTTCCTTCCTATTTGAATTTGGATATCTACGCCGTTTAGGAAGCCTTGCACTATGTGATTTTGGTTATCTACGCATTACAACAAACTATAACGTGGGTATAAATTTTTTGCTAAATTGCACTCAATTTTAAGGGAATTATTAGCTTTAAAAAAACAATAAAGTTCAATTGTAATAACTCTTTTCACTAGGGACATTTGACTGATATAACGATAAAAGACTATTATACCGCATAATCAAACTGAACCTGAGTGCATGACCCCATTGGCCAACAGCCTTTGGCCATGGTCCCCTTGGGCGTCTCTCGCAACTGGCCATAGCCAATTTCAGCCAAACACTCCCTTGTAGTAGCCAGAGCATTCTGACCAGGACTGGCTCTGGCCAAGGCCCGAATTTTTGGCTATGGCCGACATCTACCCATGGCTAGGGTCTGGCTCAGTCAAGGTCAGCCAAATCTAGCCATGGCTATATGTTTTGACCGTGCATGGAAACCTCTGGTAATGGGTAGACGTTCTCACCATGCATGGTAACATATGGCTATGGTCATGGCCACCTAGCCATGGCCAAGACCAACTCGCAGCATAGCCAACTTGCTACCATGGCCAGAGCCAGCAACTTGGCCAATATCGGCTATAGCTACCACTAACTGTAGTCAGGGGCGGCCCAATACATTAGGTATCTTAGGCAACTACCTAAGGCCACGCCACAAACAAAGGCCTATCATTTAATAAAAAATTATTATGCACTTTTAGACCAACTATTTTTTTATTTTCGTATATATTTTTTTCCATTAAAGGTCCACCATGTCATCTTTCCTTTTCTAAATTTGTATAGATTTCTTCTTATTAAATGCCCACCTTGGCATCCTTCATTCAATAAATATATGCTCTCCGATCACTACAATAAAATATAGTATTAGCAACGTATTTACTAGCGATGTAAATACAAGTGTTGCTAAAAATAATACTTGTGACTGTGACGCATACAAAATCGTGGCAAAAAAATAAACTATTAGCGACGCATAATAATATGCATCCCTAATAATCATGTATTAGCAACGTTTAATTTAAAGCATCGCTAATATGAACTATATTAGCGACGCTTTCCAATAAATGTTGCTAGCGATATTTTAAATAAGCGTCGCTAATATATATATATATATATATATATATATATATATATATATATATATATATATTAAAAAAATCATAACTATTATCAATGCTTTTTCTTAAGTGTCGCTAATTGTTTTAACAATAACGACACTTTCTAACAAGTGTTGCTAATACTTACATTATTAGCGACACTTAAAAAAAGTGTCACTAATAGTAATGAATTTAAAATAAAAAAATAAAAAGTTAAAACTATTAACGACGCTTTTAAGCAAACGTCACACATAGCATTAATAATAGCGATGCTAGTTTACAAATGTCGCTATTACCTTTATTAATTAATTTTATTTAATAAACCATTATATAATAACTAAATATTAAACAAAAGTAAAAATAAATTTCTTAAATATACAGTATTTTATTCAATATTTACTATTTGTATATACAGTAAATAAATATTAAATTTTCAGTAAAAGGTAGTTTCAATATTAAACTTTCACTATTTATATATAATATATTTTATTTAAATTTTTTTATTAATTTTAAAATATAATTTGTAATAAAAGAGATAGACTAAAGAGAGAGTGATAGAGAGAGAGGGTGAGCATAGAGAGAGGAGAGGAGAGGAGAGGAGAGAGGGTAGAGAGAGAGGGTGAGGAGAGAGAGAAAGACAGTAGAGAAAGAAGGTGATGAGAGAGAGAGAAGAGAGAGAAATTGGAGGGAGGGAGAGAGAGAGGAGGGGGAGAGAGTGAAGAGAGGGAGGAGGAGGAGAGATAGAGAGAAAGAGGAGAGAAATAGAAAGAGAAGGAGAAGAGAGAGAGAAGGAGGAGAGAGAGAAGGGAGAGAGAGGAGAGAATAGAGAGAGAAGAGAGAGGTGGAGGAGTGAGAGATAGAGAGAGAAAGATAAAGAGAAGAGAGAGATAGGAGGAGAGAGAGAAAGAGGGAAGAGAGAGGGTGAGGAGTGTAACGCCCGAGATTTTTTATATATTTTCCTCAAAATTTATGAAATTGGTTTGCAATATAGCTGCTATAAAATGGGAAAATGACGAATACGAAACCTGTGAAAACAGTTTTATAATTTAAAACATAACACATCGGTTTTCCCATATAAATTTTTACTCATTCAATCAAACATCGTATGGACAAACCAAACATCCTCAGACATTACTCGAAAACAACCGTACAGATAAATTGCTATGATCATAGACTTTAAATACAAATCACTCTCAGGCATCCCCAGTGCAAGTCCCATAACAGTCCATAGTCTGATCCAAACTAAATGTCCAGAAAGATAAACATCTTAATTCTCATCTCACCCAATACAAGAGATCATTGCACAAATAATACTTGCAGTGAGTCAAGGATACACCTGAATCAAAGGGAGTCAAACCATCACCGAAACGAGCATCCATCTCGAGGAGTTCTTCATCACAACCTGTAAAAGCCTCCTGAACAACGGGGCTAAAAATATAGGGTAATGAGTATTTTCATACTCAGTAAGAAAATACCCAGTAGGGGAGTTCTAAATAGTAAACTCAGAAAATCCATGCATAGAGGCGTTCATGCAACTCAAACATGAACAAACAAGCATATCATAATCATGCTCATATGCATACAATCACGCATGTCATCATTCTGAAAGCATACCATCAAACTGATCTTACACATACACCCTTAATCAGGGTCTTACAAACTTACTCGTACTACCGTATGCTTACTCAAACAACTTACACATACTTATACGGCCTTACTCATACAATCATATGCTTACTCATATAGCTTACACATACTTGTATGACCTTACTCGTACACTCATAATGACTTTACTCGTACAGTCTTACTCAAAATCATATACTTATTGTCTTACTCAGAAACATACTCTTATAATTGTACTCATACTCATACTCTTACAGTCGTGCTCATACTCATACTCTTATAGTCATACACATACTCTTATAGTCATACACAAACTCATACTATTACAGTCGTGCTCATACTCATACTCTTACAGTCGTACACATACTATCGACCACTGAAGTTCATTACAACTACTAAGCCCCAGCATTGAAATGGAAAAGAATGTCACTGGGCATCACCTTAACCTCCGGGGAGTGACTAGACGCCATGGACTTTTCCGAAGGCAAGGTACGCCAATGCTCATGGGGCACAGGATCAAATAGGTAAGAGCAGGTCCCTAATACTACTTACTTGAGCACGCAAACATAAACACCCACACATAAGGGGTCATACAATTGCCCACCATAATGGGTCTTATAGTGCCATAGAATTGCCCATCATTATGGGTCTTATAGTACCAGTGCCACTCTTGGGCAGAAATCATACAGTGTCACTTAGGCAGAAACATATAATGCTCTCAACAGAGCATCAAACGTATGGGCTTATAGAGCACATAGACCAAATCGAAAACATGCATCGCTCTCAACAGAGCATCAAACGTCTGGGCTTAATATAGCACACACACCAAATCGGAAACATATATTGCTCTCAACAGAGCATCAGACATCCGGTGCTCTATACAGCACACAGACAACATCCCGCGGGATAAACACCATGGCAAGACATAAGAACTACTCAGCTAACCCATTATCGGCTAGCTCAAACACGGAACTTAATCCATCCAAGCCTCAGGTCTCAAACTCACAACGCTATCATTAGTTTTCTTATAATTCAAGTTTGAATTAAGTATATTATGTGGTACAAGCCACCAAAAACTCTAAGACATACTATGCTCCACTGATCAAACCGAAGCAGAGCCCGATCCGAAACCCTAGTTTGTAGGGCAGCAGACTTCACTTAACCTGTCCATATCATGATCAACTCATCGTACATCAAATCCTTACAGTCTTACATATTCCGTCTCCACCTTATAGCCAAAACATCTTACACAAACGTCATCAAACTAAGCTCCTCAGAGCCAAACCCAATTATCACCCTCTTACTTATACCTCACTTATTATGCTTACTTTTTACTTCATAATGTGTAGATTATGCTTGTACAATTATTCACACTTTTACTGTCTGACAATCCCCTAACATGCGCTCTGATCCAAAACAATCCACTCCAATCCTTGCCTGTCATACTCATATCCTCTGTCATCAGTCATCTGCTTATACATTCATATCCAAATTCATACCAAACACTATCACTTCTTACCATCCATAGTCCATACCTCTACCCACATGCACATACACAAATCCATAGCATAGGAAAATAGACATCATACATACGTAGCTTACAAACATGTTCACTAGCCATCACTAGCACATACTGTCATGTCCTAATATTTTATAAAATATATATATATAGTTAAAAAACAAAATCAGAACTTGGTCCGGTCGCAACCATACACGTATAACCATAAACGTAACAAGAATTATTTTATTCCCCAGGAAATATACTATGTGTACAAACACATAAGTAAAGATATAAACAAGTCTTCTCAAGCCAAAATATGAAAATATACTTAGAAACTATTGGTGTGATCGTAGACTCTGTGGTCACCAGCTGAAGCTCCCAAAAAGTATCTTTTACTGCTTTCTTCTACACCCGTCTATTCCACACCGAGCCCTGCAAGGTCTGGGGGGTGGTGAGTATTTTAAACTTCTCAGTAGGGGTATTTATCCTATTAGACATAAATATAACATCTGGCAGTTTGTAAATCACAAGATAAATAGACAATACTTTTCGAAAAAGCTGTAAGGGTGTGCCTCTCACCCAAAAACTTCCCTAGGGCTTCTCCCTATGTATCGAAGATGCTTCTAGGGTTTGTATTTTTATATAAAGAATTTGTTGTGGGTACAAAGCAGCAGCCTCTTACCCCTCTACAGATTTTTTGTAAAACACTTCGTGCTTGTAGAGGGAAGGGCCACCCATGCTCATGGGGCGCCGAGATCTAGAGAGCAAAGAGTTTTTCTATGATACTCTATACCCTAGTGCGCGTAGCCTTGATAGTTGCCCTTCGTTAGGGCCGAATCAGGGATCTTGCCCTTCATTAGGGGCTCACCAGACTAATGTGCATACCGTGTATCCGATTTCAAACCGGATTTACCTCTATACTCTCAATTACAGAACTCGCGGTACGTCTACCAATTTGAGTTCCAAACAATTAAATTTCTTATATGCCCGCCTCAAACGGGAATTTCCTTCTCTTTTTCTTCTTCTACGAAGATCAACCTTTCAAAATCCTAGCCTCGCCTTTACAAATCATGGTCATGTTAGTGACAATTATTATAAAGGTAGGGTTAGTCGCTCATTCCAACGAGACAGTTACCCCTTCTCTATCTCATCTCAGCAACTCGGTGGTCATGATTGCACGTATTTTCTAAAATCATTTTGATAGAGCAACAATTTCATGAAAACCGTCTTTCAATCTTACCATACTTTAAAATAATGGCGAAGCTAGATTTTCTTTATATCACATATAACATAAAGCATAATTCCTAATTAAATTCAAAAGATAAACACTTAATAAATCTAAAACATATATGGAAAGTAACTAGAATTATTCATATAAACTTTTAAAGACAACCAATGTAAAGTCATAAAATAGGATAAAAGCCCCTACCTCAATTTTGGAGCTAGAAAATAAATGATACTCTGAGTAGTCCGAAATTAAATAGCAAATTTTAGGGCTATAGAGATCTCAAAATAAAAAAATTACTCCGACATGACGTTCAACGTGCTTGATTTTGGTAGAAACACCTCTTAAATTACTTAAATTGGACTTAAAACGAGGAAGAAATGAAGAAAAGAAGTTTTGGAATGAACTGAATCAAAACTAGCCACTATTTTTAGGGAAAAAGCAATGACGCGCATCTGACACATGTGAGACATGCGTCACACGTGTGACGCATCATTGATGCATGTTAGACACGTCAATGACGCGCGTGAGATGCTCGTCAATTTTCTAATGTGCGTTTCTGATGCGCATCAAATTTCTGACATGCACATCTGACGCACCTCAGATTTCTGAAGCGTGCATCTAACACATGTGAGATTTCTGACACTCTTTTAAAAAAAATCTTAAAAATGTTATATCTTTTTATCCCGATATCGGAATTACGCGTTGTTTGTACCGATGGATTCATGTTAACGAGCCCTTCAATACTAGACCAAAGTTCGATAGGTTATCTCATTTTTTAAATTGGGTCCTACCTATATGACACATTTCCCGAGGTCATAACCTTTTGTCCCGACCTCGGTTTCACGTGTTCTTGGGTTTGTTACACTCATCTCACTGAGATCTATTTAATATACTTCACATATAAAAATTATAAAAAGTACTTAAAAACTTACGGATGTTACACATACGAAGCTTACCAACAGATACGCTAGCCATCACTAGCACATACTCAATCAACATACGAAGCTTACCAACAAACTTGCTAGCCATCACTAGCACATACTCAATCCACATACGAAGCTTTCCAACCAACATGCTAGCCATCACTAGCACAAACTCAAACCACATATGAAGCTTACCAACAAACACACTAGTCATCACTAGTACATATAGATCCCACATACATAGCTTACAAACATACACACTAGCCATCACTAGCACATACATACTTACAACCAACATGCATGTCATTTGCATTTCAACATGGCATAATTCATCCTCTTACAACATACAAACGGATCATAATCTAATATCCATAGCATTCAATCATATAGTCCTAGCATGCTGCTACTCATTCAAAGCATGCTATCATGAAATTACGAGTTCAAAGCCCCCTACCTCGTAATCATGATGTTCAATGGTGAGCACATGATGGTGGCGGCATCAGCGGCCAAAAGCATTGCCAAGTTGAGAGAACTATTGTCCCGAGGATTTTAGGAAGTGTCGGAAACAATCACAGCCAAACGGGGTGTGAGAAGTCAATGCGGCAAAATCCATGGTCAGGAGAAAGGTCAAGCCAACATAAGTGGTGGTGAGACTAGATGTCGAGGGTGTACTCACTAAAGGTCGGCCGGCGGAGAAGTACTCAGCCAGCTGCAAGACATTGAAATCGGCCATGGACAGTACCCAATGGCAGCGATTTCGCATCAACAAGGGCCCACATAAGGGCGGAGGACATGGGTTGACACTCGAGGATAGAGGAGAGGTGGTGGAGGACTCCGATGTCAACTCCATTCGGTGGCAGAGCCATCTGATGGTCAGGTAGTGCCAAAGCGACACCTAAACCCTAAATCATACGCGCAGCTGCTTGCACACGCGGCCAAAAGGGAGGGGAAGAGGACCGGATGGTGTCGGCCCAAGGCTCGGTATGGGCGGTAGGGCCATGCCCAAGGGTGGTGACCAACAAAGATGGCCTTTGCCATTGTTGTGTCAAGGTAGGCCGACCAGAGGCCAAACGGTGTCTGGTGGAGGTAGGACGGTGGTGCTCTGAATAGCACAATCAACACATAACCGACAGAAGGGGAGTCTGGCTCATGCCAGAAAAGAGGGGCATATCTAGGGCGGAACTAGGGCAGCAGGTCCATCGTCATGCCATGACCGATGGAAGTAGCCCCCACTATCACCAGGTTGAGACAAATCAATGCAAATATGGTCGGAGGCCGTTCTATGTCCGATGACACAAAATAGTAGAACAACAGTCTCCCCTCATTGCCACCAAGCTGTAGCAGAGCCAAGCGGTTCCATACTGTCACTAGTCAACCGCGGGGCTGATGAAAGCAAATCGGTGACTGGATTGGCTGCAAGATGCAAAAGACTAACAAACATATTACAAAGGAGCAGTTTTTACATACAAAGAGCAAAGACAGAAAGAGGAGAGAGAGAGAAAGAGGAGAGAGAGAGAAGGAGAGAGAGAGATAGGAGGAGAGAGATAGAGAGTAAGGGTGAGGAGAGAGAGAGAAGAGAGAGAAAGAGGGTAGAGAGAGAGGGTGAGGGGAGAGAGAAGAGAGAGAGAGAGAGGGAGAGAGAGAGGGTGAGGGACTGAGAAGAGAGAGAGAGAGGAAGAGAGACTAAGAAGAGAGAGAGTGTGTAGAGAGAGAGAATGAGTGAGATGAAAAATTTTAATTATAAATTATTTTAAAAAAATCTTAAATAATAAAAAAATTTATATTAGTGACGTATAGGTTTCTATGTTGTTGCTACATTAGGGTAGTACCGATGCATAGGTGTGTGTGTCACTAGTGTAGTAGTGACGCATAGGTTTATGTGTAGCTAATAGTGTTTTTTGTTTTAAAAAATTAGAAAAGTGATAGTGGTTACAGAGAAGACAAGGAAAGAGAGTTAGAGAGAGAAAGAGGAGTGGGAGAAAGAGGAGAGAAAGATAGAGAGAGAGGAGAGGAGAGGAGAGAGACGAGGGAGAGAGAAGAGAGAGTGTGTAGAGAGAGCATGAGGGAGAGAGAGAGTGAGTGAGAAGAGAGAGTGTGTAGAGAGAGTGTGTGTAGAGAGAGCATGAGGGAGAGAGAGAGTGAGTGAGAAGAGAGAGAGTGTGTAGAGAGAGAGTGAGGAGAGAGAAGCATTTTTTTCATTATAAATTATTTTAAAAAAAATTTAAATAATAAAAAAATTTCTATTAGCGACGCATAGGTTTATGTGTAGGGTAGTAGCGACGCATAGGTTTATGCGTCACAAATAGTGTTTTTTATTTTTTTTAAAAAAAAATAATGATAGTGGGGAGAGAGAAGGGAGAAGAGAGAGAGAGAGAAGTGAGAGGGAGAAGAGAGAGGGGGAATTGAGAGAGATAGAGATAGAAAGAGGGTAGAGAGAGAGGGCGAGGAGAGGGGAGAGGAGAGAAAGAGGGAAGAGAGAGAAAAAGAGAGAGAGAGAGAGTGAGGGTAGAGAGAGAGGAGGAGATGGAGAGAGAGAAGGTGAGGAGAGAGTGATTTAGGAGAGAGAAATGGTAGAGAGAGGAGAGGGTTTTATTTTAAAAAAAATAGTATTGGTGACGTTTATAAGTAGGCATCGTAAATACGAGCCTTATTTGCGACGCTTAATAATAAGCATTGCAAATATGAGAATTAGTTGAGACACTAATAAGTGTCTCAAATAAGTTGCTCAATTGCGGCATTAATAAGTAAACATCACAAAAGGACCTATTTTAGTGACGCTTCAATAGAAGCATCGCTAAAAGTTCTACCCGCACGATCGTTTCTCTCGCACAAGATTTATTCATTCGCCAACACTGCATCCACCACGCTGCCAACATCCCGGCTCAGCCACCATGCCAGCTCCACCTCCCCCATCTCCCTCCCCGGTCCCCCCTTCCTTCCAAAGCCCCGCCTCCGCTATTCCATGTTCCCTACCCCAGGCACTGGGGAACCGGAGGAGGGGGCTCCAACTGCCGGAAGCCGGCTTCCCCCTCCCTGTCCCATCCTCAAATCCATTTCTCCCCCCCCCCCACCATTGTCATCATGGGAGGAGGGGTTCCCCACCGGATTCCAGCTCCCCACCCCTCCCCTCGCTCTGCCCCTCTTTCCCTGGTCCCCCCTTCCTTCACCCAGCTCCTTCCCCTCCTCCCTCACACTACCCCTCTCTCTCCGGGACCCCCTCAGCACCGGAATCCAGTCCCCACCTCCTTCCTGCTCCCCCCTCCCCCCATCTCCTTCCTCTCCTTTGTAAAATAGAGGGGAAGGAGGGGGGACCCAGGGAGAGAGGGGGAGAGAGGTAGGGAGCCAGTGATTTCTGGGGCCAGATTCCGGCGGGGAGCCGAGATCGGAGTCAAGGAGACTGGCGACAGTGGAACAAGGAGCAGAAGGGGCGATCATGAGACAACCATGGCTGAAGAGACTGATAGTGGCGCGATGCACTGATTTGCAGAGTTTGCCTGCAATTGGGGCTAAAGGCGAAGGGAACTATACAACTGTAAGATCCCTAAACCCTAAACCATTTGTTTGATTTATTTTCTTAATATTATGTGGTTTAGTGTTAAATTCAGTTGGTTTGACTTATTTTTGAATTCAGGATGGTTAACAATAGTTTTAATCAATATTTTCATCATTTTATTGATTTTTATATTAAACTAAGTCAATTCAAATTTTTCTGGAATTTTTAGAATTTTTTACTATATTTCCAAAAAGTTAGGGTGCAGGTCCTGCTGTGGGCCCCACGTTCATAAATTAGGATGATGGGTCCTATAAGACCCTAAAATATATTTTATTTCAGTAATTAAGTGTTTCAAAATTTTTAAACATAATTTTGAACTCAAAATAAACAAATTACCTATTTTTAGTGTTAAATTCTAGTCATACCCCAAAATCCTATTACGTAAACCCCTTGACTCATTATAAATAGAAATAAAAACTGCATTCCCATCTGGGAAGGGCTAAAATCTGGAGGCTAAGAGGCCCTAACCCCTATTCCATAAAAGGAAAGTTTGATTAAGGTAAGATTAGCTTAATTTCTTCATTAATCACCTAGGGTTTTGCCTAATCTTTCTTAATCCCATCTCTTCCAAAGTTAAATCTTGATTTTAACTTATATTTCAAACCTCTAATGATGGATTTTTGTTTTGGAACAAAACAAGCCCTAGATCTTTAAGTTTTTAAGTGATTTAGTCTTTATTAATTGGATTTTTACATGTATTAACAAAACCTTAATGTAGGTTGGGATTTGTAGAGGTTGGAGCGTCGATTTCGGACATAGAAACTCACTGAAGGTAAGGGTCTTCATCTAAAATAAGTGTGTGTTTCAGATTTTAAGTTTGGCATAATTTATGTGGGTTTTGCTTGGTGTGGAGCTTTAATCGTGGTTTATGTAAAGCTTGATCTTTCGAATGATTTTCTTTTGTTTTAGTCCATTAATGACTAGATCTATCATTTTCTAAGCTCATATTTGAATTTTGTGATGATTAGAAGTGAGATTTGAATGTTTATGTGGATTTTGTAAAGCTTCGGTTTTTGGTTCGCATGGTTGAAGATGAACCAGTGTTTTTGTGTAGGCATTCAAATGGCTATATAGGCCGGTCGAATGGCCCGGCATTTGAACGACCTTATGGCAGATCAAACAACCAAATAGTAGATTGCCATTTCAATTATTTTTGTTCATTTTTATGTTCTTTTCCTTAAATTTCATTATTATGGTTATGATGAGTGATTTTGACCGAGAAATGTTATTGTGAGGACATGAATATTATGTTGAGAGCTATGATGATATTCAAACGTGAAGTGGATTACATGTTATTTAGTTTAGCATGTTATGATTTCTTATCCTAAATTCATGTCAAGTGATTCTTCGTGTTTTACTTAGGATTCCAGCAAGTTTATAGCATGAGAATTGACTTATATGCATTCACATGTTATGTTAAATTATGGGTGAACTAGAGTTCCATGTCTAGCTTAAGCGTAGTAATAAGTATGCTTACCTAAGTCTAACATGAAGGGGTATTTGACTTGTATTCATATTTTTCGATAGTTTTCACCCATGATTTCAGTAAAGGAAGAGCCATGATTACATTATAATAGCATGTGTGTAGTATATCAATGGATTGTTCATATTGCATATCCATATGTTTAGGATTGATTGCTACTACCATATACACACACATGTGGGGTAATTATGGTAATTGTTTGACACTTATTATAACATCCCCGATTTTTCTGTAATTTTTCTACTATGTTTTGGCAATTTTTCTGCAATGTTCTGCTATTTTTTGCTCATATTTTCGATGAAGAAATTTGACACTTCTTCATATCCATATTTGTAATTGACCTCAATATTCATGATCGTAGAGTCAGGAGTGGTCTTTAGTTGCAGGTCATGGGCCTCGGCGCACCACCAAAACTTTCAGTGTGAAAGTCGGAGAGAAAGTTATACGAATGAGATAGAAACAAAAAAGCATTAAAAAAATATATCAATCGATTGGGCGCGCCCAGCATACCCGACCCACAGGGATAAGCAATGTCCCCCTTCACTGTGTGAAGCCGGAGGGGCTACAGGTGCCCGCCGCCGACTTCCACCACACCGGCCTTGGCCTGGCGACGCCGCCACCGTCTCCGTGACCTGGCCCTGCAAGCCACCACTGCCTCTTTCTCCCTCTTTCGCATTTTGGCCTAGTGACTCCCTTGTCAATTTTTTGCCCGATCCACCCCTGCCGGCTGCATGGACTCTAGCTCATTGTGGCTCCGCCCAGGCCAAGACACCTCGTCCTGACCACCCCACCCTTGCTTCGCTGCCGCGAGGTAAAATTCAGCCACCCCTATTTTCTGTTTCTGTCTGTGTTGCGGCCACCGGCTATGCCACAGATGGCCGGCCACTGCTGGCTAGCCTTTGGCCCTCCCCTGGCTCGACAAAGACAAGGCTGCAGCCCCAGCCGCCCTCAGCCCCCTTGCCCTATTCAGATAGGGATCAATAAAATCCCTTTTTCTTGATTTATCGGTCACTTGATTTCAATATCGGCTACCACCCACGGATAGGCCTTCGGATTGCTGCCTCGAGCCGACAATGGCAAGGTCTCAAGGTTTGGCTCCCCTTGCCTCGACCAGTTCCAATTCGCTTGATTGGCCAATCCGCACTGGAGTAAAGTCTCTCAATTTTTCTTGGCGGTATCCATTTTCTGACGTCGGATGACATCGCACCGACGTCCATTTGACTTGTTGTGATCTACCTACTGCCCGGTCTCGGAGTCTTCCAAGTCTAGCCCATGGCCTCGTTTGGCCGTTTGTGCCCCGACGATGTGTGTTTGCCACCCCAACTAGGTGCACTATCGCCCTCAGCTAAACCGAATATATTTCTTCTGACTAGCGGTTCTACTGCCACTGGTGTCAGTCAGAGGACAGCCGCAACCCCAGCTTGACCCAACGATAGTAAGGGGCCGCCATTCTAGGTCTTCCCTGCACGTTTTCTGCACTCATGAGACATCCCTAAACTTTGGCGTACATCCTTGATTGCCGCTGATGTGCCCCGCTCCAACCAAAGTCAATGTGTCTAGCTTGATATTACGTGTACTTGGGCCGCATGTCAAACTGACATGGCTCTGCCCTAGCCCAATGATGGAATTCTCAACTTTCCATATTACCACATGTATATTCTAAACAAAATTGTGATTATTTTTTGTTGATTTCAAATGGTTTTTCTTGAGATTTGAACAGGTAAGAATGTTAGAAATAGGATGACTTGTTTAAGAAGACAAGTTGTATTATGCATGATTGATTTTACTAAATGATGTCACATGTTTAGGAGGAGTTGATTTGTAAATTTGACGTAGTTTTAATTTTAATTTTCTTTTATCATTCTAGTTTTGAATTTTGTAGGTAAATTCACTGCAAACCCTCATGAGACACAACTCGTCCACTAGTGTAAGCTGAGGGTTTAAAAGCTTGTTGCATATGCTAAATACAATTGAGATTTCCTGCGGAAGTGGAGTAGTTAGTTTTGTTTTCTATTATTTTCATTTCTGCTTTGCTCAAGGACTAGCAAAAAGTAGGTTTGGGGGTATTTGATGCACTGAAATAATGTTCAATAAAATATTTTTAAATTTCAAATTGCAATCCTATTTTATGTTATGTCATTGCTTATTTGGGCTATTTATGTTTTGAATAGGTTAGCTAGACCTTAATTGAGTTTATATGTCTAAACAGGCTTCAACAGGATCCAACTGGAAGAGGAAGTGAAGCCCAACTACCCAAAGTTATTTAAAAGTCAACAATGGGCTCTTAATGGTTTAAACATGTATAGAATGGTCGAACACAACCTTGTGGACCCGTTGGATTTGAGATTTGCATCAAGAGAACTAAATTAGAAAAGAAGCTGATTCGGACAGATTGACACAGTCATAGTATTTTGACCATATCTTTCTCTGTATAACTCGGATGGATACAATTCGGATGGCATTGGTAAGAAGACCTTTGTGGCTACATTTCTTATTTCAGTAAGAAATTCCAAATTCCAAAGCTTTATGTGTCGAATTTGGCATGCAAATGGACAGCTAGTAAACTAACCTGAGGCCAGCACATTAAGCATATTTTCATTGATTTTGATTGATACACATAAGGAAAAATAATGAAGCTAATTAGATATTAAAAGGAAGATTCAAAGATACTTATTTACTAAATAAATTATGGATTTATTTAATTTATTTAGTATCTAATCATTGCCAAAGAAGCAACCAATCAGGATGCAATCTAGAAATATGATTTCACTTTCCTCTTTGAAGCAACCCCTTCTATTCCTATAAATAGAGGGGTGGACGTGATAGATGAATAATCCCCTCCTCTTTGGAGCTCTCTTCTCCTATTTTCTTCTCTCATTTTGTATTTTTGTTTTTAGTTTTATTGTAATGGCTTTCTAAGCTCTCAAGCTAAGGCTAGAGGTGATTTGTAACAATCTAATAGAGTTCAATTCATGTTTCATCAATGGTTTCTAGTAAGTATTGTTTATTTGAAGTGATGTTTATTTAATATTATTTGTCTTCTTGTTTCTTTGTGATTTAAATACATAAGATGCTTGAAGGCTCTTCTTCTTGATCTTTTGTTATTTGGATACATAGAAATCTTTAAGAGACAATTATTTTTATCCTTCATCTACCCAAAGTATTTTCTATCTTTAATTTCAATTTTAATGTTCATATCTTCCGGATAGATAGAATCTTCATTCGATTCTAACTGAGATAACATGATACATGAAGAACATCATTAGATGTTACAATGATCCTTAATGCCTTAGTGTTTTCTCATCTTGATTTATTGACTCTATATTGCCTCAATACTCTTCTACTCTTTCTTTCTTAATTTTTTCTTCCTCTATTTTTTTATAACTATTTTCTTTGTTGCACAAGGCTTTCCCTGTAGATCGACCTTGTCTACTACAATTGGCAAGTAAAAAAAATCTGAATTTGACTTCTTAATAGTCTTGGTTCAGACGTAACAATCTTAATAGTCTTGGTTCAGACGTAACAATCAATTTGTTGTTACGTCTGAACCAAGACTATGAAGAAGTCAAATCCAGATTTGTTTTACTTGCCAATTGTAGTAGACAAGGTCGATCCACAGGGAAAGCCTTGTCCAACAAAGAAAATTGTTACGAACAAGTAGAGGAAAGAAAAATTAAGAAAGAAAGAGTAGAAGAGTATTGAGGCAATATAGAGTCAAGAAATCAAGATGAGAAAACACTAAGGCATTAAGGATCATTGTAACATCTAATGATGTTCTTCATGTATCATGTTATCTTAGTTAGAATAAAATGAAGATTCTATCTAACTGGAAGATATGAACATTAAAATTAAAATTAAAGATAGAAAATACTTTAGATAGATGGAGGATAAAAATAATTGTCTCTTAAAGATTTCTATGTTTCCAAATCACAAAAGATCAAGAAGAAGAGCCTTCAAACATCTTATGTATCCAAATCACTAAGAAACAAGAAAAAGAACAATATTAAATAAATATCACGTTAAATAAACAATACTTACTTAAAACCATTGATAAAACATGAATTGAACTTCATTAGATTGTTACAAATCACCTTTAGCCTTAGCTTGAGAGCTTAGAAAACCATTACAATAAAACTAAAAACAAAAATATAAAAGAAGAGAAGAAAATAGGAGAAGAGAGCTCCAAAGAGGAGAGGATTATTCATCTATCACGTCCACCCCTCTATTTATACGAATAGAAGGGGTTGCTTCAAAGAGGAAAGTGAAATCATATCTCTAGATTGCATCCTGATTGATTGCCTGATTGGTTGCTTCTTTGGCAATGATTAGATACTAAATAAATCACATAAATTAATAATTTATTTAGCAAAGAAGTATCTTTGAATCTTCTTTTAGATATCTAATCAGCCTCATTGTCTTTCCTTATGTGTATCAATCACAACTAATGAAAAGATTCTGCATGTGCTGGCCTCGGGTTAGTTTATTAGCTGTCTAATTGCATGCCAAATTCGACCCATATATCTTCGGAATATGGTATTTTTTCTTGAAATAACAAATGTATCTACAGAAGTCTTCTTTCCATTGCCACCAGAATCGTATCCATCCAAATTATACAGAGAAAGATATGGTCAAAATACTGAGGTTGTGTCAATCTGTCCGAATCAACTTCTTTCCTAATTTAGTTCTCTTGATGCAAATCTCAAATCCAACGGGTCCACAAGGTTATGTTCAACCATTCCATGCATGTTTAGACCATTAAGAGCCCATTCTTGACTTTTAAATAGCTTTGGGTAGTTGGGCTTCACTTCCTCTTCTAGTTGGATCTTGTTGAAGCATGTTTAGACATGTAAACTCAATTAAGGTCCAACTAACCTATTCAAAACATAAATAACCCAAATAAGCAATGACTTAACACAAAATAAGATTGTAATTTAAAATTTTAAAACATTTTATTGGACATTATTTCAGTGCATCATCTACTCATCATGATCTACCTTAGGTTCATATTTGGAGTCTTTCTAACATGAAAATTTTTTGGGGTTTATTTTAAATTCAAAACCTGAATTTTTGACACACATTTCAATGCAATTTGAACTTCTATGTTGTTTATTATTGTTATATCTTTATTCCTAGTGTATTCCTAGCTCTAGATTATTTTATGTGTCAATTAATCTAGATGGGAAAAACGAAGAAGCAAAAGACAGTCAAGTCAAGCATAGGGAACCCTGGATCATCTAGCAGTGGGTTAGACAATGTTAGACATATTATTTTAGAGACTGTACTAGGTTGGATAGAGGCCAAACTATATTAGATGGATTACTTTTCAGCATTTCCACATTAGGATAGTAGGCTTACCCTATGCTAGTTCAGTAGTGGTTAGGATCACTCTGCTCGGAGGATAATGGTGCACTCAAAGGGTTCGAGGAGGAGTTTAGGTGAGAGTGACACCTGGCATTATTACCACTATTACTACTTGTAAGAGTATAGATCTCACATTCCGTTTGCTGAATATTATTTCACACCAAACAATGATTGACTGGTAATTTGTTTGGTTTGCCATGAGGGCCTAAGCTATAGGTGTCCTTGCTTGCGCACTCGACGACATGGGACTTAAGACATCTTCATGTGATTGCTCAATATGATTTGGAATGCTAGGAAGGAGAGAGTAGATAGAACAATAGCATGATTGCTACACCTCCGAACACAAACACATTTAGAGCTTGATCTACCTTCTACCATATTTGGGAGGAATATGGAGTTTTTGCAAGGCCACACACATGAGTTGTTGCCATATTCCTACATATTATGCCTTTCACAATGGGGCATGTTAGAGTACCCAAAGTAGAGCCTACCATGACAGGGATGAGACCTATGGACCTTGGAATTGTTCGACGAATGTTATCTTACCATTGGTGACGATTCCTAGCGTATAGATATTAATATTTTAATTTAATTATTAATTAATTTGGGTACTATTAGTAGTTTAGGCATGTATTTGAATCAAGTTGGGATTTTATGTATGTACTACATTTTTAAAATATATATTTTTATATTTTGTAGGTAATATGCACTTATCGAGGTCCTTGGACAATGAAAAAATTATTTAGAAACACTCTTGACACACTTTAAAATGATTCAGACAACATTTTGGAGTTGGAAACAAGTTGAAAATTAATATGGATGTGAAGAAATAGCTTAATGAACATAGTAGAAAATTGGACAAGAATATGGACTGTCCAGTGAACAGACTTGGCTTCCTAAATAGAAACTGGACACAAAAATAAATATATCCAAATTGTTGAAATAGGATAGCCGTTCAATCAGGCATGCAAGGCGTTCGAACGGGATAATGTGTAGTTTCCTATTTTAGACTAGTTTTGAGTCATTTTCCTATTAAACTTCCTCCTATGATTTTTATGCTTATATAAAGTCATATGGGGCTAGAAATTGATGAATTTCAGTAGACTTTCTAAAGAGAAAAATGGAGAAGAAGATGGAAAAGCATTCAAAGGTTTCTATAGAGATTCTAGAGTCTTCTTCTACCATGCAAGGCTAAATTTTCTTTTACTTAGGAGTTGATGAAACTATAGATAAGTTTTCCTTTCTTTCTTTTTTTTAATTTAGATCTTAGCTATATGAAAAGGATTTCCTTTTTAATGGAAGAGTTTTTCATGTTTATTCAAATCTATGTTGATTTATTGTTTTGTAGATGATAGATTGATGTGGTTTTGAGATTTACATTGATTCTAATTTCTATGATTTAGATGAGATGGTCATGCAATAGTTTTAATGCTCATATAATTAATGAACGGGATGAGTTATACTAAGATTAGACAAGTCATATCTATAGTTTAGTTTAGTGTAGATGATTCTTATTATTGCTGAAGATAGTTCATGTCATGGATTTAATTATTGATTCTTTCTAAAGTAATTCTAGTTTGTAGCTAAGAATACTTTTTCATATTCACACTAAATTTAGATTAAAGTTTAATAAATTATTATAGTTCTATAGTGGATTTAATTTCCTAAGTAATTTTCATTATATTGATCTCTTCCTTTTAGTCTCGTTGCTTATTTTCTTTGATAAATTTGAGGTTAAGTTCTTTTAGTTTTTAATCAACAAATTCTTCCCATATATTTAGTAATTAATTCATCCATTCCTGATGTTCAATAACCCTTAAATACTTATCCTAGTATAATTACCTTGTACACTTACAATGGGTTTAATTATAAATGATCAAGGGTGCAAAAAATGCAGCATTAGAGCCACCAGCACTTATAGTTGGTGATTGTTTAGAGACTATAGGAGAGTTCAAATTATTTCAGGATGTTGTGTCTAGCAATTTAGTACCTTTAATCACTTGATCAGATCTTGCTTTCCACGAGCAGATAGTGAGGGGGAGTAGAGTGGAGATGATGATGATGTAGCTGTGTATTGGTATTATATTCATTTTGTATCACTTTTCATGTAATTCATTTCTTTAAAACTTGTTCAATTGTTTATGTTTCATTGTGATGATGACATGTACTCTTAATGAAAATGATTTTTAGTGTGGGATATGTAATGGACATGTGTTGGTTTGATGGTTTTATTTAATTTCATGTCTATATGTGATGTTTATAAATTGATGGAGCTTCATTGAGTATTTTTTTAAATATTAATCTAACTTTTTGTCTATTTATGTCAAAAATGGGGAAAAGTGATTAATAAAAATCAAAATATTTTTTTTATAATTGATTGGACAATGCTATGCAAATCAATTTAATTTTCAATGTGCAAGATATATACAGGTTTATAGGAGGCTTTTCAAGCTCAATTCTAAATAAATGAGTTTACGTTAATTGAATCTATGTTAAGTCTTTGTAGTGTCAAGTTATTTTGTGTAATTTGAAAGTCAATGCACTATGTTAAGAGTTGTAATTTTATTTTAATTTTTAAATATGTAGTGTTTTGACAAGAAATAGCCCAAAGAAGAGATTATAAGAATATATGAGTCATATGTCTAGTTTATTGGGTGATTTTTTTGTTAAAATTATGTCAAGAAACCATGTGTAGTATCGAGTCTTAGAATTTTATTTAAGGTTCTTGTGGTTGAGTTAGATTTAGAATTGGCAAACTTGAAACATAAGAGTAGACATATTCTTATTGATTAAGGCGGAAAACTGAGGAATATTGAAGGGTTTTGAAGTTTATCCCAATCACATTTGCATAAAAAAATCACTTAGAAAGGTTTTAGAAATTATTTCAAAGGTATCAGAAGGTTTTAGTGTAAAAATGACAAAAAGGTAAAATTAGAGGCAAAACGATTAGTCACTGCAAAACAAGGCTTATCAAACGATTGATCACCCATTAATTCATCTTTGTACAAAACAAAGCTAAGAGTTATTAATCGAGCACTCTCATGAATCAATCAATCACTTGGAGTATCATGCACATTACAAAAAATGACTCATAAATTGCTATTTACAACAATCGATTGTTACAAGGATTGGTTGCTCTAATTAAGACATTCCGATTTCAATTCCATTCCATATTCAAGTATAAGTGCTAAACTAACTTAAGGAGAAATATAATGGTTATGAAATCACAAAATTTGATAGAGGAAAACCTAGAGAAGACTAGATAAAAAGGGCTTACACCTTTGCTTATTGTATTCAAAAGCAGAATTCGCATAAAGCTTTGAGTTAAAGATCCATAGTAAATTAAATATGACAATCTATAATCAAAGGAGCTTATACATAGAGATTTCAAAGAAGTGTTGCAGCATATCTTCAATGAGATATTGAAGATTTCCAAAAGATTAAAGTCAATACAATTAGAGGTGCTTGTTGATGACTAGAAGAAGATAGAGACAAGGCAAGGAGGAGAAAGTTTTAAGTGCTGGAGGGAGGGGACTCGAAGGCCAACAACAATGATCTAAAGAAGAAGAGCTTGTGATATATTCTAAACAAGGTTAGTAGTTTGCTTGTGTCTATGTAAAGTTTTAGTTTCTAGTGCTTGTGATGGTGATTGAATGATGGTTGATTAATTGATTCATTGTGAGTGAGATTTAAGAGAATATAAGTTTAATTCTTATTAAAAAAAATTGTGCAAAGAGGCTAGAACTATTAATTCTTACTTGTAAAAGTACTAGTTTTCATAGCAACCTAGTGATCCGCTAGGTCAATTAGATGGATATTAACCTAGTGATCACAAGTTGTTGCAATTTGGATTGAAGGAAATCATGAATTAGGTGTATGTGAAAGAGAGATCATTGTACACTGGAAGGCTGATTGTCATTATATAGTTCAGCCATATTTTGGATGTTATGACCCAATTCAATATCCTTTGTCATTTCCAAGAACGGAAACGTAGTGCACTAGCATAAAAGGATCTATTTTGAATAGGCCACCAAGCAACATCTACATAGACCAAGATACGCAAACTAATCTAAAAAGAATGTTGTCACGTGTAAAGAATATTCCTAGAATTGGAGTATTATATGTCACGCGGGGGCGACTAAGTTGCATTGCAGAAGACTTTAACCCCTTAATCGGGCATTTAATACATACATGGAGTCATGCACCTTTAATCTTTTGTAAAAGAGAAATATGGTAAAATAAAAGATGATATTAACTCTGAAATACATCCTCAAACTTAACCCACAAACTTAACATCGTGAACCAACATGTGTTTGGAATTAGAAAGTCTCAGACAAGTCTAAAAGTAGAAGATACACGAGTTGGAAACATAGTAACCTACACATAGAGTTCTATGATCATAATAACATAAATTAGAAGCCAAAATAACATCTGGTAGCATCTATGCTTAATCCCATGCATATCCCAGTCATCCCCTCATACATGGAATAATCAATTGCATGTCATACCATGCAGCCCCAAAATAAAACATAGAAAAATGGGTGAGTAAAACTCAGTAAGGTTTGAACTACGGTAACATTAATTAAGAAATAACCACAACACATCAACATGGTAATTTAGATCCACATTTCACCTAATATTCACATTACTTATTAATTCCCTTACCATCCCCCTATTTATCCATAAGTAGCTCATTCATATGAATCATGGCATGCATAACCACATTAAGGAAAAAATTCATCCTGTATAATAAATGATTCACACACAATTATGCATATCAAGCTATTCTCCTTCATAGTATTCAACCTGCATCACATTTGTCTTCAGCACGTAATCACATAATGCATATTCATATCATTCATTCATAGATCATTCACTCTACATGATAAGAGTCTCAATCACACGATACTATATCATGTATAATAAATCTATTCACATGTGTCACAAAATCTCAATTATCCCTACACAACCTGTGTAACATCGGAATAATATTATCTCATATACGTGCATCATCAACAAATGGTGAATGTCTTTATCATGGATAGAATACAATCAAGCCACACGGGCTGGACGTATTCCGATTTCCACACAGGAAAAATAAAGTGTTTGGGGTAGAAAGTCTGCTTGCCTAGGACAATTCTAGCCAAGAACATCTGAATTCTCACACAGAGAACCAAGAGCAGGTTTCACCTAGGAACATCTTCTGTGGCGGGAAGAATTTGAATTACTACACAGGGAACCTAGAACACGTGGTAGCCGGTGCACGAAGGCATACTACTCTGGATTCTCTGGGTCCAGATGACTATCTCAAGAAATCTCAACCACAAGACAAGTACACAACTCATCCTCATTCAACTCAACTCAATATTAATTCAGATCGACTCAACCTAAGGAGTATACATGTTACACACAGGAACTCAAATCAAAATCATGTCCTTTCTAACCAACGAATTTCCAATAAGCCCATGATTGATTAATCCGACATGCAATCTCACATCATTACATACAATCAATCAACCACGACTAAACTCGATAAAGTCTCGATTGAAAATCTATTTTATGATGCATGCAACATAGTACATACGTGGGCAAAACAAAGATAAAACCTATTCATAAATTGGGCCCCCATCAGCCCTTCATTCATCATTCATAACCATAATGTTAAGCATCATATTCCCCACATGTGTGTGTACATGGTAGAAACATTCAACTCTAAGCATAATATCATGCCTTGTAAATAACTCCTCATCATACCACACATGCTTTTTAACTATCAATTCATGGTTTCTAATTTAAATCATGGGTGAAAACAAATGGAAAACCATCAATCAAGTCAGGTGTAACCTCATGCTAAACCTATGCAAGAATATTCACACCACACTTGAATCTAGTCATAGCACCATTAATCACCCATAATTTAATCACATAATACGAAAACATTTTAGTTCATTCTTATGCTACAATGTTGCTGGAATCATGCTTAAAACATAAGGAATCATTCAATCATAAATTCAAGATAAACATTCCTAACATGTATAGCCAAACAATATGCAATTTCACAAGATATATAAATACTCTTCATAATTTCCAACATTAATAATAACATGCCCTTCTAGTGGCTCATTCTAGCATAAATTACTCCACATAAACGTTGGAAGTGGTATTTAAGAGTAAAAACATAAAAAAAAAGTAAAATAGCCAAAACTGCACTACAGCCGTTCAATCGGCCTGCAAGGCCATTCGAACACCAACATAGTGGCTCTGGTTTGTCTTCCCCACTTTAAATTCAAAGCCAAAACTTCACATACACCATTAAAACTCCCAAATCCTACTCCCAAACATCACCATAATCAAATCCATGCTTCTAGAATATCAAATTTAGTCATCATTAAACATAAACCCTAAGAAATCACATCAAACATTACACCTTTCACAAATCACCATTAAAGCTCATAATCATGGAACCCATTTCAAAATCCTATAAAAACTTAAATTCCAATCACATAAATGATTAAGACCAAAGCCCTTACCTTCCAGCAAGTTCTTAATTCGAAATGGCTCCTTAAACTCCTTTAAAGCTTACCCAAAAATATGATTTTTATTAATACTTCTCAAATCCAATTTTAAAACACCTAAAACTTTCAAGAACAAGTAGATTTAGGGTTCAAGAGACCCAAAAACGAAATTCAAAACATTAGGTTTTGAAATTGAAACCCAAATCAGTAGTTTTTGAGTGAAAATCGAGATTAATCCAAAGCAAATGAAGGGATTTTGAAATTTTAACCAAAACCCTAATGGATTAATGAAACATTAAGCAAAATCATACCTTGATCTCCTTTCTCCTATTGGAAAATTGAGATTAGGCTCCTAACTCCAAGTCTTAGCCCTTTCCCAATTGGGAAAGTGACTAGGTCATTCCTTTTATAGCGAAGGGTGGAGTAGACCTAATTAACTAGTGGGCTACAAATAGGGTGCTTTAAAGCCATTGCATCCAAATAGTGATGTCTCATATCTCATGGTTCACTAATGAAAGATGGAGGCAATACAATTCTCTTTTTAATCTTACGCACATATGTCTCTCCCAAAGCAACATTGTCAATAATTCCTTGATAGAGTTATGAGCGTATCGTGTGCTAGTTTTGGTACAAAAAACTTAATTTGTTTGTTTCTATTTTACGATACATTTCCACAATGAACTGTTAGAACAAATTGCCAACATGTATAATGTAAGATCCCCAAACCTGAACTGGTTTACTTTATTCTATTTAATTGCTTTTGTGTGGTTTAATGTTAATTTTGATTGGCTTTGACTAAATTAAAGTGGTCAACAAAGTTTTTAACCAAAAATTTCTTTACATTTTAGGTTTTTAAGTTAATTTAACTCATTTGAAATTTTTGGAAATTTCACTATTTTTCCCAAAAAGTTAGGGTTGGCGGGGCCCACTGTGGGCCCCATGTGTGAAAGTTGAATTTTTAGCCATAAATGACCCTAACAATAACAACATTAAACCAAGGGAGAATGCCTCATATGGACTAGAACATATAGCTAGGGCGGATAAGTCCTGAAGTGAGCATCTCTTGTACAAACCTTTCAATTTCATCCTTTTGCACCTAAGGGTACCAATAGGGGCGAACATTTTCTGGTGGGCACCTCGGCTGAATATGAATGTGGTGATCATGAAGGCATGGTGGAGGTAAGGTGGACGGTGTCTGAAAAATTCTATCATATTTGGCCAGCAAAGAGACTAGATCCAATGGCAGGTTAGTGGACTCTAACAGAAGATCAGTACACAACTATAGTAACAAACCCCTGTTAAAAAAATTTTAAACAGAGTGCATGGGCTGAACTGAGCGAAGAGTACCTGGTTGCTGCCCACATAACTAAACCTGTGTGTCACCATAGAAAAAAAATCCATATGCAGGTGCTTGAAATCCCAACTAATAGGTCCGAGGTCTCGGAGCCATTGCACACCAAGTATAATATTAGCTCCTTTGGTAGGAAGCAAGAACAAAGCAACGTGAAAGGTATGACCTTGGATCACCAAAGGGATGGAGGGGCATTACACCACTGCTCTACAAGTATCGCCCATCACTTATGAGCACATCAAAGGAGGTGGATGGCTGAGTGGAACACCCCATCTTATGAGCTACCTGGTCGTTAATGAAGTTATGAGTGCTTTCGTTGTCCATGAGAATAGAGACAACCTACTGTTTGATGTAACCATCTAATCAAAATGTACGGGGTTCATAGGATCCATCAAAAGCACGCATAAAAATCTCAGGAACACCCTCTAGTTCTTCACATTAGAAATTATCACCTGTGCCCATACCCTCTTCCATTATCAGAACAGAACCCATACGCTTGCATTTATGACCAGGCACAAAACGCTCATCACAATCAAAACATAGGCCACGGGAGCGGTGGTCCTCCATTTGAGTAGGGGTAAGGCGCTGTTACGATCCATAATAATGTGTAAGCTAGGGAAATTAGTGAGTAGGCTAATCAGTTACTTGAATTATCATAGGATTTGTTTTGGTTTTAATTAGAATTAGTTATGTTAATGCTGATGTAGCTAGATGGGTTTCTTATGTAATCTAGTGGATTAGACCAGCCTATTTAGGCATCTACTTTGTAATCATGACTTAATTAAGAATTATATTGCCATAATCTCTACTTTCTCTCTCCCCGACTCTCCCTTTCTCCCTCACATTCCTTTCTTCTGACTGATATTCCTCTCAATCTTCCTTTCAAATTCATCTTCTCCTCTCAATCTTAACAATTTGGTATCAGAGCCACTGGTCTTTCCTCTAGCCTTTCTTCCATGGCAAACAGCAGGGTCTACAAGAGGAGAACCAGGTCACCGGCCAGGAAAACACTGGTGTGGAACCAACTATGCCCACAATTCACCAAACTGCTACCGCTCCATCTTTTGTCAATGCCCTTTCGTTTGCAACCGCTGGTCTACCTACATATGTGCCGGCGTAAACTGCACCGGTCACGTCCACCCCTCCGTCCGCCGTTGTTGGCCAGCCAACCGGTGGCTGGACCATGTTCTGGATGCACTCTCCGGTCTTCAGATTCAAACAGTGG
Organism: Saururus chinensis; assembly: GCA_035235625.1. Classification (NCBI taxonomy): domain Eukaryota; kingdom Viridiplantae; phylum Streptophyta; class Magnoliopsida; order Piperales; family Saururaceae; genus Saururus; species Saururus chinensis. Next base: position 28,901,827 of record CP141144.1, read on the forward strand.
AGACACAATGTGTTTTTTTCCAAGAATTGAAGGCCAATCTTCAATCGTCCATGGACTGCCAACAAGCTACACTTGACCAAATATGAAAGGACTAGGCAGCCTATTTGGTTGCTTTCACAGCGAATCCAACATCCATCCCACCTCCTATCGCACATCCTCCACCAACATCAACCCACCCCCATGGCAAGGGAATCCTCCAGCGACCCCCTGCTTCATTGTTTCACAAGAGGATAGGCCGCTCTGCACCACCCTCCACCCTTTCGTTGTCCTCCACTAGTGAGGAAGCATTCTGGCCACTGCCACTGGGCCAAGTCGCACACCGTCCATGTTAGCAGTAGGCCATGAACCGGCCCCAATTCCTCAATGGCATGATAATGATATCTATTTGGATGAAGCAGTGGATGAAGGAGTATATGGGACGACCCCTAAGTCAAGCAGAATACGCCTTAATTTTTTAGAGTATTCAGGAGAGGATAACCCTAACGAGTGGGTTTCACAAGCGAAGCATTTCTTCTCATACCAAGGAACTCGCCTAGATCAGTAGGTACTTCTAGCTTCTTTCCACCTTAAGGGGGATGCCTTGGTGTGGCTTCAATAACTTGAGCAACAAGAGGGCTCTATTACATGGGAGTATCTAGTAGCAGAACTGTGTGCCTGTTTTGGCCCAAACGAATATGAGCATTTTGACTCCTTCTTGCTTAACCTCCGCCAAACCTCCTCTATTCATGCCTATCAAACCGACTTTCCGCGACTGGCCACTCGGGTTGACTGGACACCATCCGCTCTCCTCTCTAAGTTTGTAAACAGGCTGCAAGAAGACATCCAGGCTGAAGTCCGGCAATTTGAACCAACCACACACCACTAGGCAATTTGCCTAGCCGGCATCTGGAGGAGCATCTCCAACATCTACATAAGGGGGACCGTACCTTGCCAATGACATGGCCTAATCCTAAGTGCCCGCATCTGCCTTCGGAAACGTTTGCTCCTTACTCCTGCTCAGATGGAACACGGGTGCTCTTGTGGCCTCTGCTTTAATTATGATGAGCACTTTGCACCAAGTCATAAATGAAAATGACCAGATTCTTTGTTGATAATGGAAGAGGGAATAGACACAGGTTATGGTTTCCCTTGTGGTGAGCCAGAGGCCGTCCTAGAGATTTCTATGCATGCATTCAATGGGTCTTATGAACCCCGAACATTTCTTGTGGATGGGTCTATTAAGAAGCAAGTCGTCTCCATTCTCATTGATAGCGGCAGCACCCACAACTTTATTGATGATCGCGTGGCTCATAAGTTGGGTTGCTCCATTCAACCATCCACCTCTTTTGATGTGCTTATCTTTGATGGGTGATACTTGTAGAGTAGTGGGGTCTGCCCCTCTATTCCTTTGGTGATCCAAGGTTATCTCTTTCATATTGATTTGTTCTTGCTTCCTACCAAGGGAGTAGATAATGTGCTTGGGGTACAATGGCTCTGGGACCTTGGACCCATTACTTGGGATTTCAAACAACTGCATATGGATTTTCTACATGGGGTTACACAGGTTCAATTATGTGGGAACCAACCAAGTACTTTTCATTTGGCTCAGCTCGTGAATTCTCTTTTTAAATTTACTACCTGGGGTTTGTTACTTCAGTTGTGCACAGACCCACCGCTAGAATCCACTAGTCTTCAAGTGGATCTAGCCTCTTTGCTGGCCGAATATGACCGGATTTTTCAAGAGCCGTCCACCTTACCTCCACCTCGCCATCATGATCACCATATCCATAGTCATCCAGGGTGCCCACCAGCGATTGTTCACCCTAATCGGTATCCTCAGGTGCAAAAATATGAGATAGAAAGATTGGTACAAGAGATGCTCACTTCTGGACATATCCGCCCCAGCATTAGTCAATTTTCTTCTCCGGTACTCTTGGTTCGCAAAAAAGATGGATCATGGAATTTTTGTGTGGATTACCATGCCCTTAATGCTATAACCATTAAAGATAAATACCTCATTCCTGTGATAGAAGAACTTCTAGATGAATTTGCGGGGGAAACTATCTTCACCAAGATGGATTTGAGCTCGGGGTACCATCAAATTAGAGTGCATCTTGTTGACATTCACAAGACTTCTTTCCGGACACATGACGGCCAATACAAATACTTGTTTAGGTCTTTTGGTTTGTTGAATGCCCCATCTACCTTTCAGAGCTTAATGAATTATATATTTCAGCCATATTGCGGCAATTGGTGCTCGTTTTCTTCGATCATATTTTGATCTACAGCCGTTCTTGGTCAAAACATCTTGAGCATATTCGAGCGGTATTTTCTATTCTACTCAACCATTATTTGTTTCTTAAAAAGTCAGAATGCACTTTTGGGTTGTCGTAGGTTGATTACCTAGGACATGTCATCTCATCAACAAGGGTATCTACACATCCATCCAAGATTGAGGCCATTACAAATTAGCCAACTCCATCTATTGTTCATGCACTCGGAGGGTACTTAGGTATGACTGGATATTATAGACGCTTTATCAAGAATTATGGAACATTGGCAGCATGTCACGCCCCAGCATTTCCCGACCCACGCTGAACCCGGTCTAAGGGCTGGTCCAGTGCATGGGGGCGACGGTTTGAAAATGATTAAGCAAAATAGCAAAAGGCTTATGCCCAAACCACAGACGGTATAATTTACGGAGTTTACGCACTACTTTAAGCAAGAGTAAATAGGTAGAACCAAAAGAGTTAAACTCTAAATTAAACTACAATCTTAACCCACATACTAATAATCCATAGCCACACACTTGGCTCCAAAATAAGGTCTCAAACGAAACTAAAGACATAGTATATCACAAATCTAAAACAAGGATCATTCCACAAGGTCCTAACATCAAAACAAGATAAACAAAGAGACATGCAAGACTATAAGCCTCCAAGACTACTCCCAAGCTCTCTCTGACCTTTCCTCATATGGAAGATCTTGTCCGTCTGCGTGTCACGCCATGCAGCCCTAAAATAAAACAAGAAAGTGTGGTGAGTATAAAAACTCAATAATGGTTTTGAATAAAACTATAATAATCAGAAAACATGACGGCATGGCAATGAAGCAATTCAAACCTAAGATTAACATATTATACCACTTTCTGATCATACATTCATATCATATAAACCTGCATAATAGTGTCTCAATCACCCCATTTCTGATCATGCATTCATATCACATAAACTTGCATAATAGTGTCCATGAATACCGATCCATGATGCATGATAACATGATACATCGTGAACAAGACCTACGTGGGTTCCAACACATGGAACGTGCTCTCAATCAGTCCCTCATCCACTATAATCAAGGCATAATTAACTACAATTTCATAGTAGATTCCTCATACGTGTGTGTTCATGCATACCCTAAGCATACAATCCATATTTTGATATAAACTCATAAGGCAACCTATGCATGCTTCATACATTTGAAATAATGAATTCTAACTGAAATCAAAATAAAATCCACCACAAAACTTAAATCCCTCAATGTAGAATTGAACGCTCATTCCCACAAGCATGATTTTTTACACAATAAGCCACAACATGATCACATCCATTACCCATAAACCATCCATATTATAAGAGATCTCATTTCACTAATTCCTATATAACATCCCTACTGGAAGCATATTCAAATCATAAGAATTCCAACATTCCAAGTTCCAATGTACTTCAATATCAACATGTATAATTGTCAACGTATAATATAATACCCCATAATAATCACGTAAACATAATCCATAAACTTTCATCATCAATTCCACACCTCCAGTAGCCTAATTTAACATAATACACTTTCTATAACCATTAGATACCTTAAATGGAGTAAAAACATTGAAATGAGCATAATTTCAAAAATAGCAAAACTATAGTGTGGCCATTCGATCGACTATACTGGAAATCTGTCAAAAATTTAGTGTTGCTGATCAATCACCCTAGTAAGCCATTTGATCACCAACAAAGCAGTTTTGACCTTCTTCTTCATTTCAAATTTCAAAACCGAGACTCCATTAAAGCAACTTAAAACCTTCATCTATAGGCCCAAACACCATTAAAACTCCATCAAACTTTCCAGAATGTTAATCTACACCATCTAAAGGCAAACCCTAAAAAATCAGAATAAGAAATTAACATTTACTAATCCCACCATTAGAACATTAAATCAAGCAAATTCATTCTAAATAAACCATGAAAAATCGAGATTTTATCATAAGAAAGCTGAGATTTTGAAGACCCATTACCTTGTCACTTCTTTAAGTTCAGATTTGACCTTCACCCTTCTTGAAAACCTTCCAAAAATGTAGTGTATAAGTTAAACTCCATTAAAAATCGGTTTAGCATTGAAAACCTTAAAGAAATCTTAGATCTAGGGTTTGTTAAGCATAAAAAAATAAATTTTGAGAAGTAGGGTTTGAAGTAAGGGAGTAAATCAGTGACTTTGATGCTTAAAATCAAATTACATTAAAGGGGAAATGATGGATTAAGAATGGATTAACAAAAAATCTAGGATTTAAGCTTAATTGAGGAAGAACATACCATAATCTTTTCTAATCCGGGCCTAATGGGGAACTAGGCTTTAATTACCTCCTCCCAGCTTGTTCCCAAAATAGAAATGGCTCAGCCCTTTTTCATTTATAGTAGAGCTTGGGGTACACTTAATGAACTAATGAGGTATAAATAGATTTTTTGGCTAAAAATGGGTATTTTGAAGATTTGAGCACTAATTAAATCCGATAAAATTCTAAAAATTTGTATATAAGCTTGTGTTGATGTATGGATCATTTTGCTCTAAAAATCCCAATTTTATCGATGGGGCCCATGTAGGGTCCCACCAACCTTAATTTTTGGAAAATTAGTAAAAAATCAAAAAAATCCCAAAAATTTAGAATTGACTAAAAACTACTTAAAACTCATAAATGTAGAGTTAGTTTTACTTAAAACCTTTAAAAATTCTATTTATTTTTTAAAAACTCATAATTTAAATCAGAAAACGCATAAACCACACAGTAACCGATAAATAACATTAAAATAAACCGGTTTAAAAAATGAGAGTCTTTACATAGCACTTCTCACATCACTTCTCAAAAAGGGGGCTTTTAGTGGACTTCAGAGGCTCAGACATCTTTTGATACCCTTAAACAAGCCCTGTCATCACCTCTAGTACTTGTCATACCCGACATTTCTCAACCTTTTGTGGTTGACAATGACGCCTCTTCATATGGACTGAGTGCGGTACTTATGCAAAATGGACAACCCACTGCTTATTTTTCTAAGGCTATTTGGGGAAGAACTTCACAACTCTCTACTTATGAATTATAGATGCTAGCCATTGTCCATGCCGTTACAAAGTGGAGGCCCTATCTCTTGGGTCAGAAATTTTTAATCCTAATGGATCATCATAGCCTATAATAGTTTTTGGATCAGCAAGTGGCATCTCCTTCTCAGCAAAGATGGGTTTCTAACTGCCTAGTGTATGACTACCACTTGATTCATAAAAAGGGCACTGAAAATCAGGTCATAGATGCATTGTCTCGCAAGTTAGACAATTCCTACCTTGCCACATTAACCATGTTGACCTTTCCCTTCCTGGCTGACTTGATTAGCCCCTATGAACATGACACAGAGAGTGCAACTCTTATCTCCCGCCTACGTGCCGATCCACGGTGCTCACCTCCTTTTATGTTGCAGGGTCACTTACTCTTATGGCGTGACCACTTGTGGGTTCCCCTATTTCCCAGCTGTGGAAACAACTACTCCATTACTTCCACTCTTCTCCTTTCGTAGGCCATACAGACAATTTCGAACCTACAAGAGGATTTCTAATAGTTGTTATTGGCATGGTCTTAAGAAGGATGTCCATGATTTCATTGTTTCTTGTGATGTTTTCCAACGAGCAAAGCCACTCACTTGCTCACCAACAGGATTGTTCCAGCCTTTGTCTATCTCGGATAATGTTGGGGAAGATATTTACATGGTCTTCATTGAAGGGTTACCATTGGTACAAGGTAAGAGTACTATTTTTGTCGTGATTGATCGTCTGTCGAAGTATGCTCATTTTTCCCCATTGGAACACCCCTTCACTGTCGGCCAAGTGGCTGAGGCTTTTGTGTGAAATATTGCCAAATTGCATAGCATGCCACATTCTATCTTCTCAATCCAAGACCCAATTTTCTTGTCCAAATTTTGGAGCAATTTCTTTGATCTACAGGTCACTACTTTAAAGATGAGCAAGAGATAAGAGATTTGTTATGCACAAGACTTTCAATTATGTTCACTCCATGTATATCATCATCATCTTCTGGTTGCCTGCAAATATTAAAAATATTTAGTTCCAAAGTCATATTTCCAAAGAAAGCTTCATAACAATATTTTTACAATTAATAAGAGCATTAGTAGTAAGAAATGGGTTGCCTAATATGATAGGAATTTGAGTACAACCATTCAAAACTGGTAGTGTGTCCAAAATAATTAAATCAATAGGAAAGTAAAACTTTTACACTTATACTAGCACATCCTTAACAATTCCTCTTGGTGTTTTCACTGAGTGATCTGCAAGTTGAAGTGTAGTGCTTGTGAGCTTCAATTCTCCAAGTCTCAATTATTCATAAACAGAATAAGGTAACAAATTAACACTTACCCCAAGATCAAGCAAAGTTTTTTTCAATTCTGTAGTTCCCAATTATATGGTTAGATAATTAGGATCTTTATCTTTGGGCGGGGTGTTTTGTTGTAAAATTACACTTACGTTTTCAATCGAAAATTGTACATTTAGCTTACGCTTGATTGTACAAAGGTCTTTTAAAAATTTTGCATAAAATAGAATTTGTTTAATGGGATCTAAGAGATAACTTGTTTAAAAATTTTAAGAATGCCACTATTTTACACTAATTTAGAAGAAGATTGTAATCTTTGAGGAAAATGATGAGGAATAGGAGAAACACAATCAAAATTGTCGAGGTTATCACCATGTTTAAAATTCAAAGACTTCTTCGGTTCAACAACCTTCTTTAGAATGTCTTTGTTAATGATTTCTCCACTTCTTAAAGTGATGATGGACTTAGCATGTTCTTCTTGTAAACTCGAAGAATTTAAATTTTCAATTACAAATTGACCTTTAGGATTTGGTTGAGGTTGAGAAGGAAACTTTCCTTTTTCTTGAGTACTCAAAGTTGTGGTCAACTAAGTGATAGAAGTAAAATTTATCGATGTCTTGCATTGTTTGGTTGTTGATTAATGCTTGACTCTACACTAATGTTTACAATGTGTCTTTAAGAGTCTTCTTACATAATGGAACATAATTTGAAGAAAAAGGGTGTACCTACACATTAAACTCATTTTTCAAACTAAAGTTAGGATGATTTCTTCAATTATAGGTATAAGTTTGAGAATAAGAAGAAGAGAATCTTGTGTTTGGTTTGAGAATAAGTTTGTAAGTATTCATAACATTTGCTTGAATATGCAATGCCTCTTGAAGAACAAGGATGGTTAGACAATCATGTATTTGGTGTCCATCATGATATACACGTAACATAACCATTTATATACCCTAATTTTATGCATTTTAGGGTTACTTTTATATTAATATTGGCTTATTAGAGTTTAATTCAATTTTATAGGGTTTGGTGAGCTAAATTGATGAAATAGTTAATTTGGAGTATTCAGGATGATTTTTTGTGCAAGAACTTGTTCAAGTTGGAAAACTTCTCGGCTAGAACTAAGTTGGTGGCTATGTATTTAGAAATAACAAGGACGAAGAATAGAAAGAATCAAGTTGGAAGGGGCAAGTCATGATGGAATTAACAATGCAGAAACCAAACCGGGTGAGGAAAGTGGAATACAGTTTCCGTTCATGTGGAGTTTAAAGGAGGAAATATTTAATTGACATACAAAACAAGAGAAGTCCAAAACCAATTCCACGTCTAGAATTAGCAGCAAAAGAATGGAAAGAACAACTAAAGGAAAGTTTGCCCAAAACAATAAAGGAAGAGCAGCTACACAACAATTGCAAACAAAAGAACTCCAACATCCCATTTAGAGCAACCTGTGCAATAAAGGAAAGAAGACTTCAGCAAGAAACAACCAAAACAAAGCAAACAACTCGCAGCATAGAATAAACGAAGCAAGATTTCAGTTCACAACAGCAAAACATAGTATCACAAACCATAGAGACGAAAAAAATGAAAACTAGAAATAAAGTGGGAAAGAATTGAGCAGCAAGAAAGCTCATAAAAGGAATGATTAAACAAAGCAAGAAGTATTTACTATGGGTTGGAATTGAAGCTTGAAAAAAGAATGGAACTGTGTCATCCAACAATTATAAATAAAATAGAGTACAGATTTTCAAAGTGGAGCTGAGAAAAACAATAGAAGAATTCAGTAGATTTTGGCCTCCAAAATAGAGTGAAAGAGAGCTTGAGAGTTTACAATTAAAGTCTAAAGATGAAGAAGCAAAGCGGAGAACCATAGAAGGAAAATTTTTGTCACAGTACTGTTCATGCTAGAGGTTGAAGACGATAAACAATAACCTATGCTGATTATTCATCATTACTATAGCAGTCTGAAATTTTTTAATCTATCTTGATTTTCATCAAAATTTGTAAGTTTCTTTCTACTTTATTTAATGGAAATTGTATTTCTTATGACAACGAGTAGCTAATACTCTTTGCTAGGGCTTGGATGAAGCATCATTAAATTATAAAATTTTATGATTATGAGACTTGATTAATTTGTCTTAATGGTGGATTTCATGTTAAATGTTTCTACCTCTTTAATTGATGAGATTGATTTGGATATGAGTTTAGTCATGCTTCTCTCATGTTTTAAATTATTTCTAATTAGTTTCTTACTTGGTTTTATATTATTTAATAATAAAATTAGGTATTAGTTGTTATTTGTAAATTGTGGATATAATTAATGACTTAAGTTTAATCTTTTGAAGTGTAGAGAAATAATGTATTTTTTTATTATACATGAGAGCTTAATGATGATATTTTCCCAATAACGAAGATTGAATATTAGATAATTATGAGATGAATGTGAGAAAAAATGATTAATGATCATATTTATGAGTTTTTATGATTTAATAAATGTGGATTCTTATGCCCTAGTGTTTTGTTTACTTTCATTTTTTTGTATTTTGTATTGCTTTCTTATTCTTAGATTAAAGCTTTAAAATTTTAATTTGAATAGTTTATTTACCTTTAAATTCTTATTTTCTTTTGTTAGTTACTTTAGTCAAGTTATTATCTTTATATTTGTTAACTAGCTTAGGGACTTAAGTTAGATTAAATTTGGTTTTCCTATTTCAAGTCTCTGTGGGATCAACACTCGATTTAGCCTCTTAACTACTATATATTCATGTGCTTGAGAGTAAACAATTAATATTTTACAAGTTTTTGGCGTTGTTGCCAGGGACTTGTAAAGGAAAAAAAATTAAATCTAAACTAAGTTTACCCTTCTACTAGTTTTAGCTTAGTGTGTAAAAAATTAAAAAAAAAAACAAAGAGAGAGATAAGGGGGTGGAAACAAGGGGCATTAGAGAGTGGATTAGTCATGTATGACCATGTGGCTACGCAATCAAACACACTGGTTAGTTAGAGTAGATTCAAACCGCCTGGAGAGTAGTGAAATTAAAACTTATCTCCCTTTCACAATGGGAGATAATAATGCAGAAGCCAAACCCATTAGGGAGTTATTTTTTCTCCAATTTCTATCAATCCCCCCTTGTACATAGTGTTGCCCGCTACCACTGCCACACAATTTGAGTTGAAAGCTCAAGTCATTCAACTTCTCCCCACCTTTCATGGTCTTCACAGAGAGGATCCTCGCATGCATGTAAATAATTTTCTTGAAATCTATGCTATATTTAAATTTCAATTTTTTTTTAGTTGGTCCATTTGCGCTTGTTTCATTTCTCGTTAAGGTCAATGCTAAGGCATGGTTGAATTCTCTTCTAGCAGGGTCTATTAATTCATGGGAGGGACTTGTTAGCAGGTTTCTTTCAAAAATTTTCCAATATCCAAAACCAATACCTTAATGAGAGAGATAACTCACTTTTGTGAAGAGGAGTATGCAAATTTTTATGAGAGTTGGGAGAGGTTTAAGGATTTGCTTTTGAAGTGTCCCCACCATGGTTTTGAAACATGGCGCACTGCAATATGATTGAATCCATGATTGGTGTGTGTTTCTTGAGTTTGAATGATGATGCAGCATATAAGTTCTTAGAGGGTTTGACAAAGAGTTCACGAAAATGGGATTTTTCAAGCCATAGAGAAAAACCAACCCAAAACCCTAAGAAAGGATGCTTATATGAAGTGAGGGGAGATACTAACACGAAAACTAGGTTAGACCAATAGACCAGAAAAGTAGAAGTCATGACACTAAATAGAAGCATGAATTCCACTAACCAAATTCAAAATAAAGTGTGTTCTTAATGCACTGAAATAATGTTCAATAAAATGTTTTTAAATTTTGAATTGCAATCCTATTTTGTTTTAATTCATTGTTAATTTGGGCTATTTATGTTTTGAATAAGTGAGTTGGACCCTAATTGAGTTTACATGTCTAAACAGGCTTCAATAGGATACAACTGGAAGAGGAAGTTAAGCCCAACTACCCAATGTTATTTAAAAGTCAAGAACAGGCTCCTAATGGTCTAAACATACATTGAATAGTCAAACACAACCTTGTGGACCCGTTTGATTTGAGATTTATATGAATATAACTAAATTATAAAAGAAGCTGATTCGGACATATTGACATAGCTTTAGTATTTCGATCATATCTTTTTATGTATAATTTGGATTGATACGATTCTGGTGGCAATTGAAAGAAGACTTCTGTGGCTACAAGTGTTATTTAAGGAAGAAATTTCAAAATTTGAAGATATATGGGTCCAATCAGACAATCAATCAAGATGTAATTTAGAGATATGATTTCACTTTCCTCTTTGAAACAACCCCTTCTATTCTTATAAATAGAGGGGTAGATGTAATAGATGGATGATTCTCTCCTCTTTGGAGCTCTCTTCCCCTATTTTCTTCTCTCATTTTGTAATTTTACTTTTAGTTTTAATATAATGGCTTTCTAAAGCTCTCAAGCTAAGGCTAGGAATGAAGCATGTACTTGATGTTTAATGGATATTTTGATTCAAGTAAGTTCTTCATCATTTTAAATTGATGTTTCATATTTAAGAAGTTTATAATTTATATAATTATTTGATTCAGCGTTGACGAAAGGCACACCAAATGCTTATAATTCCCTGTGATTATAAACTTAATATTTTCACGTAGTAAACAATCAATTACTATTGTTCTATTTCAAAGTTTTTTAAAAGATAAATTTTTCGATTGAGACAAATTTTCAGTTGATCTTAATTGAGTTATCATTTGAATGAAGTATACATTAGAGATTTATTGCAAGTAGATTTTCAATGCCTTAGCACTTTCTCTTTGATTGTCTCTTATTATCTATTTCACTTTCCTTCTCTATTCTATTCTCTTCGTAATAGTTTTCTGTGTCACACAAGGCTTTCCCTGTGGATCGACCTTGTTTACTATAGTTGACAAGTAAAAAAGAAATCTGAACTAGACTACTTCATAGTCTTAGTTTGGACGTAACAACAAATTGACGCCATTGTCGGGGATTGCAACATATGATAAGAATTCGTTACGAAAAAAAAAACCTACTCTAACTTTACTAATCCTCTAACTTTTATTTTTGCACACTAACTCTTTAAATTCAGTCACTTACTTTATGTCATTTACTTTTAGTACTTAAATTCTGTAATTTTTCTTTTTTTTTTAGACCGGAGGCACTACCCACGTTACTACCAGAAATTTTTCGGGATCAAATGTGTACCTTGATAGTGCCTTTAGCCTTATTTTACAATTTAAATTTTGTCTATTAACTTCTAACTCTCTAACTTTTTATATTTTGTCATTTAAATTTTACACTTTTACATTCGTTTGTTACTATATATAACATAAAAAATAAAAAATTGTTGTTGCATGTTCACATGGGTGCATGATAATTCTAGACGATTGAAAAAAGTGAACAAATCTTTTGAAAATTATCTTTATTTTGATACAATGGAGGATCTAAGAACTAATGAGGAACTAAAAAGTGATAATGGGGATAATAATGCACAAAATATTCAAGTTAAAACCTTGCGTGATTATTTGCAACCAACTAGATCAAGTTCTCCTTCTTACATGATTTTTCCAACTAATATGGGTGGTTTTGAACTCAAGCCGGGTGTAATTCAATTACTACCAAAATTTTATGGCTTAGATTCGGAAAGCCCATATTTACATTTAAAAGAGTTTGAAGAGGTTTGTGCAACTTTGCCAAACCAAAATGTTTCAAATGATGTTATTCGATTAAAACTCTTTCCATTTTCTTAAAAGGAAAAAGCAAAAAATTGGTTGAATTCTTTTAAGCCAAGATCTATTCGAACATGGCAAGAAATGCAAAGAGAATTTTTGAAAAAGTTTTTCCCCACCCATAAAACTAATACACTTCGAATGAACATCATGAATTTTTTACAAAAAGAAAATGAGACTTTCTTTCAATGTTGGGAGAGATTTAAAAAACTTTTGTTGTTGTGCCCACATTATGGATATGAAACATAGCGTACAATTAGTTTCTTTTATAATGGCTTATCTTCTCAAATGAGGTAATTTGTTGAAATGATAGGCAATGGAGAGTTTTTAAGTAAAAAACCTGAGGAAACATGGGACTATTTTGATGTGTTAGCTGAAAATGCTCAATCATGAGAAGATTCTAATAAATTTGAAAGTAGTAATAAAACCAAATCTAATGAGACAACTAAGGAGGGCTTGTACCTTCTTAAAGAAGAGGATCATGTAAAAGCAAAAATTACAAGTTTAACTAGAAAGATTGCGGCTATGGAAATTAATAGGGAAAACATGTTTAAAGCTTCTCAAAAAGCACAAGATATTTGTAGTATATGTGAGAGTGATGGACACCAAATACATGATTGTCCAAAAATACCTGCTTTTCAAGAGGTGTTGCATACTTAAGTAAATGCTATGAATACCTACAAAAGGTCATTTTCTTCTCCTTATTCTGAAACTTATACTCCTAATTGGAGAAATCATCCTAACTTTAGTTGAAGAAACGAGTCTAATGTGCAGGTATCCCCTTCTTCCTCAAATTATGTTCTACCACATAAGAAGACTCTTCGAGACACATTGCAAACATTCATGCAAAGTCAGGCAACAATCAACAACCAAACAATGCAAGTCATCCATGACTTGAAGACTTCTATCACTCAATTGACCACAACTTTGAGCACTCAAGAAAAGGAAGGTTTCCTTCTCAACCTCAACCAAATCCTAAAGGTCAATTTATAATTAAAAATTTAAATTCTTCAAGTTCACAAGAAGAGTATGCTAAGTCCATCACCACTTTGAGAAGTAAAAAAGTCATTAACAAAGACATCCCAATGAAGATTGTTGAACCTAAAGAGTTTTTGATTTCTAAACATGATGATGAACTTGACAACTCTAATTGTGTTGCTCTTATTCTTCCTCCTTTTCCTCAAAGGTTACAATCTTCCTCTAAATTGGTGCCAAATTGTGACATTCTTGAAATTTTTAAACAAGTAAAAATTAACATTCCTCTCTTAGATGTCATTAAACAAATTCTATCTTATGTTAAATTTTTGAAAGATCTTTGTAAAATTAAGAGTAAGTTAAATGTACAAAAGAATGCATTTTTGACAGAACAAGTAAGTACAATTTTGTAACAAAGCACCCCACCCAAATATAAAGATCCTGGTTGTCCAACGATATTATTTATAATTGGGGATTATAGAATTGAAAAAGCTTTCCTTGATCTTGGGGCAAGTGTTAATCTCTTACCGTATTCTGTTTATGAACAATTAGGACTTCGTGAATTGAAGCCCACAAGTATTACACTTCAACTTGCAGATCGCTCAGTTAAAACACCAAGTGGAATTGTTGAGGATGTTCTAGTACAAGTAGAAAAGTTTTACTTTCCTGATAATTTTATTATTTTGGACACACAACCAGTTTTTAATGTTTGTAGGAAAGACCACTTCCCCTTACCATTCATGGACCAAATCCTAGAGAGGGTGGCCGGTTATCAATTTTATTATTTTCTAGATGGTTATTCAAGATACAACCAAATTGCGATTGCACTTGAAGATCAAAAAAATAACCTTTAAATGTTCATTTGGTACCTTTGCATATCGAAGGAAGTCATTTAGATTATGTAATGCTCTTGCCACATTCCAAAGGTGCAAGATGAGCATCTTTAGTGACATGGTGGAGCAGTGTTTGGAAGTTTTTATAGATGATTTTTCTATTTTTGGTGATTCTTTTGATGATTGTCTTGATAACTTAGAAAAAGTTTTGGTGAGATGTGAAAAGAAAATTCTAATTTTAAATTGGGAAAAGTGTCATTTTATGGTTACTACTGGAATAGGACTTGGTCAAATTATTTCTGTGTAGGGAATTCAAGTGGACAAGGCAAAAATGGAATTGAATGCTAATTTTCCTAGTCCAAAGTCCACAAAAGATGTTAGATCCTTTCTAGGGCATGCCAGTTTTTATAGAAGATTTATCAAGAATTTTAGTGTGATATCTAGACCATTATGTAATCTTCTATCTAAAGAGCATTCTTTTGAGTGGTCGGATGCATGTGAAGAAGCTTTCACAAAGCTTAAGAATATGTTAGTGTCCGCACCCATCATACAGCCCCCGGATTGGACCCTTCCTTTTGAAATTATGTGTGATGTAAGTGATTATGTCATTGGGGCTATTTTAGGGCAAAAGAAAGATAAGAAACCTTGTGTAATTCATTATGCAAGTAGAACTTTAAATAGTGCCCAAATGAACTACTCTACCACTGAAAAAGAACTTCTTGCTGTAGTATTTGTACTTGACAAATTTAGATCCTACTTGATTGGCTCTCAAATTATCATTTTCACTGACCATGCAGCTTTGAAGTACCTTTTGAGCAAACAAGATACAAAACCCAGATTATTCCGATGGATACTCCTACTCCAAGAGTTTGATCTCACAATCAAAGACAAGAAGGGAGTAGAGAATGTGGTGGCAGATCATCTTTCAAGATTGAAATTTTTTAATTCTTCGGACAACATTCCAATCCAAGACACATTCCCTGATGAACAACTTTTTGTCATCTCACAACCTCTATGGTATGCCGACATTGCCAACTACTTAGTGACAGGTAAAGTTCCCCACCATTGGTCTCCTCAAGATAAAAAGAGATTCTTCACCGAGGTAAAGCATTTCTTTTAGGACGACCCTTATCTTTTTCAGTACTGTCTAGATCAAATAATGAGATGTATGCCTGATTTTGAACAAGTATCATCTCTTTTTGTCATTCTGAAGCATGTGGTAGTCACTTCTCCTCTAAAAAGACCACTGCTAAAATTTTGCAATGTGGTTTTTACTTGCTGACGCTTTTCAAAAATGTTCATGAATTTTGCAAAACTTGTGAAAGGTATCAAAAGTTAGGAGTCATTTCTCGTCAAAATATGATGCCCCTTAACTCCATATTGGTTATTGAGATTTTTTATTATTGGGGCATTGATTTTATGGGACCTTTTCCTCCTTCTTTTGGCTATGTTTACATTTTAGTTGTCGTCAATTATGTTTCCAAGTGGATTGAGGCTGTTCCAAGCAAAACCAAAGACCACAAAGTCATTGTGCATTTTTTAAAAGAAAATATATTTTCAAGGTTTGGAACACCTCGAGCCATTATAAGTGACAGGGGGTCACATTTTTGCAATAAGCCTTTTGAGGCTTTGATGAGGAAGTATGGGATTACCCATAAAGTAGCTACCCCCTATTACCCACAAACAAGTAGACAAGTTGAGATTTCTAATAGGGAAATTAAATATATTTTACAAAAAATAGTAAATTTAAATGGTAAAGATTGGTCTTTACAGCTAACCGATGCTCTTTGGGCTTACCGTACCGCTTTTAAGACCCCAATTGGCATGTCTCCTTATCATTTGATTTTGGAAAACTTGTCACTTGCCTGTGGAGTTGAAACATAGGGCATATTGGGCAATCAAAGCTTTGAATTTTAACTTTGATAAGGCTGGCTTAAATAAACAATTGTAAATCAATGAGTCAGAGAAAATTCGACGTGATGCTTATGAGAGTTCAAAACTTTACAAAGAGAGAATGAAGGCTTTTCATGATAAAAACATTTTATGAAAAACTTTTGAGCCCTTTCAAAAAGTTTAATTGTATAACTCTTGACTTCATCTCTTTCCAAGAAAAAGTCCTTTCATTGTCAAAGTTGTTTTTCCTTATGGAACTCTTAAAATTGAAAACCTAAAAAATGAAGATATTTTCAAAGTTAATGGCCAACGTTTGAAACCATTTTCAAACAATTTTGTCCTTAAAGTTGAGTCTACATCTCTTGAAAATCCAAATTATGAGGGTTAGTTTTCTTTTCATGATTTTTTCTATAAAAAATAAAAAAATTTACATTGAGGACAATGTTTAGCTTAGGTTTGGGGGTGTAGAAAGTTATATATATACATATATATATGTATATATGTATATGTATATATTTAGTTTACTTAAAAATGGAAAAAAATTAATTAGATTTATTTTATTTTATGTTTTTGCTTATTTACATTGATTCTTAGTTTAGACATGTGACTTTATTTAATGACATCAGACTACTTAGAATATGACTTGACAGATTTAATGATTTTGAACTCTAATTACTTCATATTTGTTTCTTGTGCTCCTATTTTGAAAAAAAAAACTAAGAAAGACATTTGCCTAAATGAGAATTCGAGCCTTTGATTATGGTCTTACATCTTGGTGGATATCATTGAATCTAAGTAATTATTTTTTTTATTAGAGTAAAACTTTGGCATGATCTAGTAGTATTCATGTTATCATGATAAAGTTTTGAGCTTCACTATTCTTTGTTTGTAGAACAGTCGCAGACTTTTTGTTAACACAATTCAAGTTGATTGTAAAATGTGCTCAAGAAAAAAAATGTGAAAAAATAAAAAATTGTAAAGAATTAAAGTCACTCTATTGAGTAGACCGGGACTCGGCATGCCTCACTAAGCATAGGGTGTTCGAGTCAAAAGGTAGAGTTGACTAATTTATGACATGCATAGCCTTAAAGCCTATTTGGTTCAAGTTATTAAGCCTAAGGGGTGCTTTAACACTTAGTGTCCTGAGCCAACTAGATTGGGAGTCACTGACCTAACACTTGTTACATGGATCTTATAGAAAGCTTAAAAGGCTAAGCCTTACACATGTCATGTGAGATGAGCATGAAATTCTAATAGGACATTATGCAATTATATCTTGAATGAGTTGTCAAGTGATTTAGGGTATTTTACTTTTTAAGGAAGGTTTTGCATGATTCTCTATTATGATCTCTTGAAGATGAATGGATGCTAATGTCTATTTTTGAATGTTAAAATTGAAATTGCTGAGTTAACATAAAATACATTGAGTTGTTCGATTCATGAGAATGGGATTGTATAATTACATGGCAATGTCTATTTTTCTAAAACTATTATGTATGTATGAGTACTTGCCACCAATATTAAGTTGTTAGAATGAATTATTGTTTTAGAAGACAAGTTATATTATGCATGATTGATTTTACTAAATGAAGCCACATATTTAGGAGGAGTTGATTTATAAATTGGACATGGTTTTAATTTTAATTTTCTTTAATCATTCTAGTTTTGAATTTTGTGGGTAGATTCATTGCAAACCCTCACGAGACACAACTCGTCTACTAGTGTAAGCTAGGGGTTTAAAGGCTTGTTGTATATGCTAAATATAATCGAGATTTCCTGCGGAAGTGGAGTAGTTAGTTTTGTTTTCTATTATTTTAATTTTTATTTTGCTCGAGGACTAGAAAAAAGTAGGTTTGGGGGTATTTGATGCACTGAAATAATGTTTAATAAAATATTTTTAAATCTTAATTGTGTTAATTCATTGCTGATTTGGGCTATTTATGTTTTGAATAAGTTAGTTGGACCTTAATTCAGTTTACATGTCTAAATAAGCTTCAACAGGATACAACTGGAAGACAAAGTTAAGCTCAACCACCTTAAGTTATTTAAAAGTTAAAAATGGGCTCCTAATGGACTAAACATGCATATAATGGTCAAACACAACCTTGTGGACCTATTTGATTTGAGATTTGTATAAATAGAACTAAATTATGAAAGAAGCTGATTCGGACAGATTGACACAGCCTTAGTATTTCAATCATATCTTTTTATGTATAATTCGGATTGATACGATTCCGGTGGAAATGGAAATAAGACTTCTGTGTCTACAAGTGTTATTTCATAAAAAAATTTCAAATTCTGAATATATATGGGTCCAATCAGATAATTAATCAAGATGTAATCTAGAGATATGATTTCACTTTCCTCTTTGAAACAACCCCTTTTATTCCTATAAATAGAGGGGTGGGTGTGATAGATGGATGATTCTCTCCTCTTTAGAGCTCTCTTCCCCTATTTTCTTCTCTCATTTTGTAATTTTGTTTTTAGTTTTATTGTAATAGCTTTCTAAAGCTCTCAAGCTAAGGCGAGGAATGAAACTTGTACTTGATGTTTAAGGGATACTTTGATTCAAGTAAGTTCTTCATCATTTTAAATTTATGTTTTATATTTAAGGAGTTTATAATCTATATAATTATTTGATTCAACATTGACGAAAGGCATGCCGAATGCTTATAATTCCCTTTGATTATACACTTGATACTTTCACGTAGTAAACAATTAATTACTATTATTTTATTTCAAAGTTTTTTAAAAGATAAATTTTTTGATTGAGACAAATTTTCAGTTGATATTAATTGAGTTATCATTTGAATGAATTATACATTAAAGATTTATCGCAAGTGAATTTTCGATGCCTTAGCACTTTCTCTTTGATTGTTTCTTATTATCTATTTCACTTTCCTTCTCTATTCTATTCTCTTCGTAATAGTTTTCTATGCCACACAAGGCTTTCCCTGTAGATCAACCTTGTTTACTATAGTTGACAAATAAAAAAGAAATATAAACTAAACTACTTCATATTCCTTCATATTCTTAGTTTGGACGTAACAACAGTTCTCTCTATGCAAGTCTAATGCATACTGCTCAAATGTGTCCTTCTATGTTAAGTTATTATGAGTGTTTTGCTAAGCAAGAAAATGCACTAAACAATTATGGGAACCGTTTGGTAGTGCTTTCTCTGAGACATACGATCTAAATTAGCAAAATCATACAAATTTCTCTTGGAGGCAAGACGAGCCTCCCATGAATTGAGGAGGGCGGCCAATGCAATAGATGTCCACTCAATTTAGGCAGACCAACCCCTCCTACACCTCTATTCCCCAATTAGCTCCTCTAGTTGTTGCACTACCACGTCAACAATCATCACTTGAAGAGTCTCTCAAAACATTCATGCAATCTACTAACTCGACCATATTAAAACATAAAAATTCTAGTCAAATAAACACTCAAGCCATAGCAAAATTAGAAACTCAAATTGGCCATTTTGCAACTCATGTAGGGGAGAGAGAGAAAGGCAAATTTCCCAGTTAATCTATACCCAACCCTAAAGATCAACACATTGTTAGTAATACTTCAAGTTCATCACATGACCAAGGGCATGTTTAGTCAACTACCACTATTAGATATAGGTGACAGGTTAACAATCATGTAAAAATGCTTGAAGAAGAGATAACGGAGAGTATAGAGTTAGAGAGTGAGAAACAGGAACCCAATGACTCTCCACCTATTTTAGGTGACCCCCTAGTTAAGATTTTTGCGCCTAAAGCCTCATTTCCTAAAAGACTAGTCAATCCTAAGAAAAATTCACAATTTGGAGATATTTTGGAGATGTTTAAGGAAGTGTAGATAAACATCTCATTCCTTAATGCTATCTAACAAGTGTCCTCCTATGCTAAATTTTTAAAAGACTTAGTCACAGTTAAAAGAAAAAAAAATATTCCTAAAAAGGCGTTCCTGATAGAGTAAGTCAACTATACCATTCAATGTAAATTTCCTGTCAAATATAAGAACTCTAGTTGCCCCACAATTTCATGCAAGATAGGGGATCTCACATTAAGCGGGCTTTGTTAGATCTAGGGGTTAGTGTAAATTTATTGTCATAGTCTGCGTATATGCAATTGGGATTGGGAGAGTTGAAAGCAATATCCATAACACTTCAATTAGTTGATAGATCTATAAAAATTTCTTGAGGCATTGTTGAAGACATTCTAATTGAGGTTGACACATTTTACTTTCCAGTAGATTTTGTAATCCTTCATACTCAGCCTATTCAGAATATTCATGGGCAAATTCCTATCATTTTGGGTCGTCCTTTCTTTGCCACATATAATGCTCTAATAAATTATAAAAATGAGGTGATGAAAATATCTTTTGGAAATATGACAATTGAGTTTAACATTTTTAGCATAAGCAAACAACCACCGAACATGAAATATGTGAATGAAGTTAATTGATTGATAGTTTTGTTCATAATACTTTCATTCAATCACATTATAAGGATCCCTTAGAGGCTTGTCTAGCACATTTTTGTTACGGGTTTGACATTGACAAATGAGTTGAGGAAGTTAATTCATTGCTAGATTATGTTCCTCTAATAAGTATTGAAAAATGGCAACCTAAAGTGGCTCCGCTTTCATTATCATCATCACCACCCCTACCATCTACTTTGGAACAACCCAAAATTGATCTAAAACAATTACCTGACACCCTCAAGTATGGATAGTTCACATATTTTGGGATGATCTTTAGTTTGCATGTTGAAACTATGACACTTGACCATATTGTGGGAGAGTCTTCCTTTTGACAGCATAAACTTGTGTCTTGAAAACAAGAGACTCTTTTATGTGTTTTATGAGCTTTAAATTTAATTTAATTTTTTTTTATCTTCAGGTAAGTACTTTTGCACAAATGAGTGTTGTGTACTTTGATCTGGCCAGATTTTAAGTTAGAACTCATCTTATCGCACCCTTGTCATTCTCATTTGACCATGTTTGAGTAAGGGGGTATGGTGGGGTGTGACATAATACCTGTATTAAAAATCAAATTATGCAATATCAAGAAATT
The DNA here is from genome assembly GCA_035235625.1 of Saururus chinensis. Lineage (NCBI taxonomy): Eukaryota > Viridiplantae > Streptophyta > Magnoliopsida > Piperales > Saururaceae > Saururus > Saururus chinensis. The sequence continues at coordinate 28,923,007 of CP141144.1, forward strand.
TGTTATAAATTTCAATATGATATTGTATATTTTAAGGAATGGCTTTTTACTTATAGTACAAATAATATACTTGTAATTGATGATTACTATAAAAATTTGGATGAAGGAATTACATCGTTACATCCTTCTCATTCATCAAAAATACAAAATAATAAGCATATTCTAGAGACTACTCCGTTTTCTCAAAGAGATTATCAAACTTAAATAAATTTACAAGAAGATCAAGTAGAAAAATTATCCTATAACTAAATCCAAATAAACAAATCTCCTAACAATATTCCTAAAACTTCAACAAAAATGAATAGAAATTAAAAGTTGAGGGAATTAAAGAGAAAATTAATGAAAATTTAAAATATAGCAAATTGGCTAAAATATATATAATATGTTAGCTGAAGAAAATCAAACTAGTAATAATTCTTGCTCTCCATGTGAGAATGGTTTTACAAATTAATGATATCTCATCTTCTTATGAGTACGACAAGGAAAAAGATAATAATTTAGAAGAATGTGAAAAGAATCATAACACAACTATATTGATTGAATCTAAATGTTTTAACCAATAATCAATTTGTCATAATTGATCGCATCCAAGATCTTCAAAATAAAAATCATATTAAAAATCATTCAAAAGATTTAAGCAATTAGGAAAATGAAAGTTCTAGTGTAGACCAAGGGAGTCTACGCAAGAATAATTAAAGAGAAGTGGGAGAGAGGAGAGGGATCATGGAAGAAATTTATCTAAAACAACTCTCATTTCTATTGTCTAATTTAGAATAGGCTGAGCACTATAATTTATAGAAAATTAAAATAGCATACCTACTGCAATAATGTAAGCAATACTAAAACTAGTGAAAATAAGAAAGAACTAAAAGAAGTAACCAAATTAGGATAATAATCTAATTAGGAACATATCAAATTCCTAATATCTTGAAAGGGCTATATAATAGAATGAAAGATTCTAAACTTTTTAAAGAAAGAATAAGCATTAAAGAGGATTTGAAGCATGAAATTTATAAACTTAATGAAGAAATAAATTTTTTAAATAATAGAGTAACAAATATAGAAAACTCTAAAAGACCTGTAATGGATCTAAGTAACAACAATCTTAATAAAGATTAATAATTGCTTACAAGTTATCAATAGCCCCACTTATCAAAAGTGGTAAGGAAATATTATTTCAATTTATCACACAACCACAAACTAAATTAACTAATCAAATTAAAGAAATTTTGATATACGAAGAAAAATTGATAAATTTATTAACAAAATAATTTAAACATAAGATATCAATTAAATGCTCCAAAAATTAAAAAGACAATTCAACAATTATAAGAAAAAATATAAAAAAATTGTAATGATTAACCTATAATTTTCTAGAATAGAAAGAAACATATAATTATTTTACCATATAATGATATATAATATGAAGAGTCCATTCCTACTAAGGCTCATCAAATACGAATGATTAAACAGTACTTAAATTGATGTAAAACTAAAATTCAGTCTTTAATAGATAAAAAATTAATTAAGAAAGTGAATTCCCCTTAGAGTTGTAAAGCATTTTATTTAAACAAGCATGCTAGAAAAGTTCCTAGATTGGTGATAAATTACAAACCTATAAACAAGGTATTAAAATAGATAAGTTATCCAATTCTTAATAAAAAAGACTTATTATCTAGATTAAGTGAAGCAAATATATTTTCCAAATTTGACTTAATGTCTAGATATTGGCAAATAAAAATTATAAAATTTGACCATCATAAAACAATATATAATGTACCTTTTTATCATGAAAAATGATATTTTCACACAGCATCTTCACAACACTTATCCCACAGGTGACGTGGAATTGTTGTCAACTCAGCCTGCCCCTCCCCCTAAAAGTTTCGATCTAGTGCCCACTTGCCGAGCTCCTCTCCATCTTCCCCTGTCGGACGCTCACGGCCTCCCTCGTCCGACTCCACCCACCATTGGCCTCTCATCTCCATCCTCCCCATATGGAGTCCACCCACCCAGCCCCTCTCCTTCCTTCCCCTTAGTACTCTACCCAACCCATGGCCATCCCCTTCCCCTTCCAACCCCCTCCTCTATTCCTCGTCCCCATTTGGACTGCATCAACCCACGCCTCTCCCCCCTCTCTCTTCCTCTTTCCAAATCCATCCACCTGTGCCCCTCCTTTGTGTTGAATCAAGGATTTAGGATGATCTGGAGATCGAGTGAGAAGAGAGCCCAAAAGTCTGGTGTGGGAAAAAAGGCATGGACAAAGCAGTGTACATCCAGCTAGCGCAACTTCTCTTTTTCTTTTCTTTTTTATTATTTTTAGATCTTGGAAGGATCTACTTCGTTTGCCCATTAACTGGGCATGAAATTGATACATGATCACCCATGCCCCCATGTTCCTCCCTGGGACATCACCGACCCATGCCTCTCCCCTCTGAACATTAACAAAATGACATGACTCAATTGGATCCTTAGAGGACTCCGGCCTTCTTTTGGATGTTTTGCTTGAGTCTCTACACGATGAACAGGTAAACTACTTCTAATGTAAGCTCAGAGATAGACTGCACCTCAAAGAATTCTTCTTTCCTCCAATGCAAGGGCGGTAGTGGGGGAGAAAGCGAAGGCTGCAGAGGATGGGAATAGGGGAGGCCGAGTTGAGGCATGAGACGTACATGAACTGGCTGAGTTGGACACGACCAAAGGAGACGAGGTCAGCGTCCTCGTCGGAGACGGATATGTAGGCCGCATGAAGAGAGTCAGAGATGCAGAGGGAGAAGTAGGGCCGGGTGACACGCAGCAGGTCGTCCCGGAGAGGCACAATCTCTACCACCTCGAGCAGCAGCCACCTTGATGCTGGTACTCGCATGCTCCAGCAGCTTCACCGACACACCGTGCGTCAGTGCTGCCATGGCAACTATTAAGGGAATTAAATCTTTGCTGGGATTTTATGTAATATTATAGGGATTCACCCCAGATCTGTCTTTGTGGGTCTTCTCTATAAATATTGTAGACAACACAGATTTTACTATTATTGAGATTCTCTTCCTCTGCATGGTACCAAGCTAACGCCTAACACAATGTGCACCCAGTTGATTTCTTCCCGTTTCCCTCCTCACCCTCTGTCATATCACCCCCGGTTCCCCGTGTTGTCTACCTCCTCTATCTACCTCGAGCCCATCACCTCCAGTTACCTCGAGCCCATCCTCCACTTCACATCACTATTCCCCACCTCCCTCACATCGATCCCGTCCCTTCACTGTTCATCGCTGCCAACTACCCTATCACCGGCCTCCTCCCGCTGCTCCCTCAATCTACTTCCCTCCGGTCGTCGCTAGCTCCGTCGCCTGCCACTCCCCTCTCTCCCTGCTCGTCCATCACTCACTGCCTTTCCCCCTTTGTCTCATTCCCTCCTCCTTTGCCTGCTCGCCGCTGCCCGCAGCTTACCCTCATCTTGCCCTGCCCACTGCTCTGCGTCTTCCCCCTCTGATCCATCGTCCAATCGCCTCCCTCCGCGACTCGCACCTCTCCGGTCACCCTCCGAGATCCGACATTTTCTCCGGCCAAATCCACAAAAAAAAACCTGCCTTTCTCCTCCCGTCCCCTCGCCGGCTTGTCCCTCTCCTCCCCATGGATCCCCTCACCTCTCACGTGCCCACCATCGCCTCCTCTCCTAATCACCCTTTGCCTTCCTTCCCCCCCACCCCGGCCGATTTCCTCCAGACCGTTCCCACCTCCATCAAATTCCTTGTCTCCAATCTGTCCAGCCTCATCACCGTCCACCTCAATGGCTCCAACTTCCTGGTCTAGTGCACGACCACCGCCTCCATCTTGGCCGCCTACCACCTCCTCCCCTACGTCAATGGCTCCCTGCCATACCCCTCGCCGGCCGACTCCTATGCCCGTCCCTCTTACTCCGACTGGCTCACCACAAATCACCATCTTCTGGTCTTTCACCAAGCCACCATCGAGCCGCATCTAGTCCGCCACTTCCTCACTCACACAACCGCCGCTGCTCTATTGACCGTCGTTGCTGCTCGCTACCTGTCCGCTTCTCTAGCAGTGGTCATCCACCTCATGGGCAAGCTCCGCCAGTGCAACTTTGGCTCCACCGGTATGGCGGCCTACCTCGACCAGCTCCGGCAGTTGGTCAACCAATTGGCTGTTGTCGGAGTTCTGGTAAACAATGTTGACTTACTACATCAGACGCTCACCGGACTTCCTCCAGACTACACCACCTTTGCCGCCGGTATTCGTGCTAGTGGCGCCCTCATCCCCGTCGCCAAACTGTGGAATCTCCTCCTCGCCGAAGAAGTCGCCCTCAAGCTTCAACAGACTGCCCCCGCTAGACCACTGCCCGCCCATCCCATGGCACTTCACGTCGCAACCGGCACCTCCCCCACCGCCCCCAACCCACATGCTCTCCTGGGTCCTCTCACAACGGCCCTAGGCCAACTCCTCCTCGGCCCCCCCTCGGGTGTCCGTCCGGCCACCACGGCACCAACACCGGCTACTACCTATGCAGCCCAGGGACTGCTCCCTACTTCACCTGTAACAACCTATCGCCCTCCTCGCCCCAACTTTTGACGCGGGGGTGGGGCTTATCCGCGCTATGGTCGTGGGCGTGGTGGTTCTCGTCCCCCATGCCCCTCCTGCCAAAGCTGTGGGTCTTTTGACCACAATGCCCTTAAATGCGGTGCCCACTATAATGCCTCCTACATGGGGCCCACCGGGAACCGTGCCATTGCCATGGTTGCACAAGCAAATGGTGGGGTCCGATGCCCCGCCAATTGGCTCCTCGATTTTGGTGCAAGCAAACATATTACCCCAGATGCGACCCAACTCACTTCCCCCTCTCCCTACCCTGGCCCTCCTTATGTTAACATAGGTAATGGTAAATCCCTTCCTGTCTCCTCAATCGGTAGTACCTCTGTCACCCTTCCTCACTCTACCCTCCAACTTTCTACCATCCTCCACACTCCCTCCATTACTCACAATCTTCCTTTTGTCCACAAACTCGCACATCACAATGATTGTTCTCTAACCTTCTCTGCCTCTGATGTGTCTATCAAGGATAACAAGACCGGTCACCTACTCTATCGTGGTCCAAGTCAAAACGGCGTCTACCCCCTCTCTCCCACCATCCCAAGTGCCTTCACTACTATTACCTCCTCCAACACCTGGCATCAACGACTCGGTCACCCAGCCTCTGCCACTTTTCAGACCATTGTTTCTTCATTTCCCTTCCATGTTTCCAAAATAAAACACTTAGAGTGTAACAGTTGTCATGTTAGCAAATCACATAAATTGCCCTTTCCAAAGTCTCATTGCTCTACTACTTGCCCCCTCCAACTCATCCACACCGATCTTTGGGAACCATCTCTTGTCACCTCCTTCCTTGGCTACCAATATTACATTATCTTTATAGATGACTTCACCCGCTACACTTAGCTATACCCCTTAAAACTTAAGTATGATGTCTTTGCCACCTTCCTTACCTTTCAATCCATGGTCGAAAATGCACTCCCCTATCGTATCACCACCTTCCATTCTGACAATGGTTGCGAATTTATCAACTCCCACTTCACCTCTCACTTCCACACCCACAGCATCACTCACCAATTCTCTTGTCCTCATATACCTGAACAAAATGGAGTCGCTGAACATAAACACTGCCACATTATTGAAACCACCCTTACCATACTAACGTCTGCACACATGCCTCCCACCTATTGGGTGGATGTTGCCTACACCGCCACCTACCTCATCAATATGCTACCCTCCCCCACCCTCCGTAATGCCTCCCCCTACCAACTTCTCCATAATACCCCCCCTAACTACTCTCATCTCCGCATCTTTGGTTGTCGATGCTACCCATGGGCCCGTCCTTACAACATAAATTAGACGCCCGGTCTATACCTTGTGTCTTCATCAGCTACTGTCCCACCACCAAAGGCTATAGGTGTCTCGACCCTTCTAGTCACCATGTCTACATCTCTCGCCATGTCCGCTTCATTGAACATGACGTTCCCTTTCGCTCCCACTCTCCACTACCTCCACCCTCCCCTTCACCCCTTCTTTCCCCCCTACCCCTACAACCGGTGCCTCCCCCCATCTCCCATCACCATCCTCATCTTTATTTTGCATCCCAACCACTTCCCCCCTCTCCCCTCGAACCCTCACCTCTATCTCCCATCTCCCCTTCCCCTCCCCTTCCCCCATCCGCCCTTCCCCTAATCCTTTCCCTCCCCCTGCTCCGACTCATCACATGATTACCCGTAGCAAAGCTGGCATCTCTCGCCACCGCATCCCACTTTCTTTCATCGCCCAAGCCCCCCTGAAACCGAACCCACCTCCTATTATCTTGCCACTCAATCCCCAAAATAGTGTGCTGCTATGTGTTCTGAGTATGGTGCCCTCATCAATCAAGGTACCTGAAGTCTCGTCCCACCCCCACCTAATTCCAACATCATTGGCTACCGGCGGACCTATAAGATCAAGCGTGGCCCTGACGGTACCATATCTAGGTACAAGGCACGCCTGGTTGCCAAAGGCTTTACTCAAGAAGAAGGCCATGACTACCATGAAACCTTTAGCCCAATGGTCAAACCTTATACCATCCGCATTGTCCTCAGCCTAGGTCTTTCCCATACTTGGGTCATCAAACAACTTGATGTCTCTAACGCCTTTCTTCATGGCACCATTTTGGAGGAACTCTACATGGCCCAACCACCCGGTTTCGTTGACCCCTCCCACCACGTCTGTCGCCTTCACAAAGTACTCTATGGCCTTAAACAAGCCCCTCACCAATGGTACGCCAAACTTTCATCCTACTTAACCCACCTTGGCTTCCGGTCATGCCACGCTGACACATCACTCTTCCTTCACCAACAAGGCCCCCAAGTCACCATCCTTATCGTCTATGTCGATGATATTCTTATCACTGACTCTCATGCTCCCTTCGTTGACCATATCATATCTCTTCTGGGTCGTGCCTTTGCCGTCAAAGACCTGGGTCTTCTTCACCACTTCCTTGGTATTAAGTTCACCACTACCCCAAATGGCCTCTTCCTCTCTCAAGCCCACTATGCTCGAGACATTCTCCATCGTGCCCACATGGATCACTGCAAACCAACCCCCACTCCTACTGGCTACAAACGACCCCACACCTCTACCACCGACCCCCTATTTCCTAACCCGTCCCACTACAAAAGCATCGTCAGTGCCCCCCAATACCTCACAAACACCCGCCCCGACATTGCCTATGCCGTGAACTATGTCTGCCAACATATACATAACCCCACCATCACTCACTACATGGCTGTTAAGCGGATCCTCAGGTACCTTCAAGGCACTCTATCCTGTGGTATTCTCTTCCAACCCAGGCCTTGTACCCTTACTGCATGCTCCGACTCTTACTGGGCCGGTGACCCCCTTGACCGCCGATCCGTCACCGGGTACTGCATCTTCATGGGCCCTAATCTCATCATTTGAAAGTCTAAAAAGCAAGTCACTGTTGCCCGCTCCTCCACTGAAGCCAAGTACCGTGCACTCTCCTCCACAGCCACAAAAATTGTCTGGGCCTCCAAGGTTCTCAAGTTTATAGGCATCTCTTCCCCTACCACACCAAAACTATTATGCGATAATCAGTCTACCATTGCCCTCACCACCAACCCGGTCTTCCATGCTCACACCAAACACATTGAGATTGATCATCACTACATTTAGGAGCAAAAATTCTAGCTAGCCACATGGAGGTTCATCATGTCTCCTCTAAGGATCAACTTGCAGACATACTTACCAAGCCACTGCCCATCACTCAATTTCAATCTCTCACTACCAAACTCACGGCTACTCACCCGCCCTGAGTTTGCAAGGGCATATTAAGGGAACCAAATCCTTGCTAGAATTCTATGTAATATTCTCACACAATCTACTCCCAATCTGGGATTCTCTGTAATATTCTCACACGATCTACTCCCAATCTAGGATTCTATGTAATATTCTCACACGATATGTAGGGATTCACCTCAGATCTGTCTTTGTGGGTCTTCTCTACAAATATTGTACACAACATAGATTTCACTATTATTGAAATTCTCTTCCTCTTCAGCAACCAAGACAAAGAAGGGGAAATGTGTGGAGGGAGTTATAGTTTGGAATTCGTTGTTGTGATGACGAAGTTTTCCATGCAAAAGAAGGTGAGGAAGGGAGGTATGACCTCTAGGTCTATTCCATGGAGAAGAAATGAGAGGACACCTTGATTTTAGTAACGTAAGCTAGGTAGAAAAGACACTAGTGGTAGATGGGTTAGATGGGATGGTCTGATTACTACAAGCTGGCTGTGGAAGTGATGTGATGATTTGTTGTGGTGATATCACGATCCTTTTATTATTATGAATGGAATGTTATGCCATTTGGTTTGAAATTTTTTTTTCAAATTTTAAAAATATTAAGAATGGAATTTTTGTCCCTTATAGTAACTGTTTTATTGTTTATATTGATGATATTTTAATATTTATAAAAAACTTTGTCAACATATAAAACATTTCAATATTTTTATTAAAACTATTAAAAATAATAGATTGGTGGTACCAACACCAAAGATGAAAATACTTCAAGAAAAAATTAGATTTTTCAGGTCATGATATTTACATGGGAAAAATCTTACTCATTAGTAGAAGTAATGAATTTGCTTCTAAGTTTCTTGATAAAAGCTTTTTAAGGAAGCTTGAATTATATTTCTAATTATTATAAAGATCTAGCCAAAGCCACAACTATTCTAAATAATCAATTAAGAAACAATGCTCTAGAATGGATTGAAGAACACATTACCATAGTTAAAAAGATAAAATGAGGAGTGAAAAACCGAGCTTGCTTATCTTTAGCTAATCTAAATTGGTGCAAAGAAGTAGAAACATATGCATTAGATAATGGTTATGGGCGAATATTGAAACAACAAAACCTTATAACCCTAAAAGAGGAAATAAAAAATTTATGCATTGTTAATTGTATTTATAAAGTTCAAAATGATTTTATTAAATCAAGAGTTCTTACTAAGGATTGAGTGTACCTCTTCTAAATATATAATTGAAAATGATGTTAACCATTTAGCATCAAAACATTTTTTTCTAAATGGCAAGCAATACTTTATGTTTTTTTATTTATGAACGGAACATATAAAGGGATATCTAACTCTCTTCATAATTTCTAACCCATGAATTTTAACAGAGATGATACAAACTTAACTTTACAAGGATGATGCAATCTTGGCTAAACCCTAAGGTTAAGAGCCAAAGAAGGGGTAGAGGTAATTGGAGAGGCCAATTTGTGTCACAAACTCCCTATTGACCAAAAATATTCAAAAAAATTAATGAAGTTGAAAGCTCTAAATATGTAAGAACGTGTAAATTCACTCTTAAAGAAATCTAATTTTATTTCAAATATCACTCTTAATAAAAAGGATATTAAATGGATCAATGATCTTAATTATATAGCTCAAAGTTATATGAACAATGCTCATTACTTCACAATCATAGAAGGAAAAGCTAGATGGAATTATGAGTTAATCGTTACTAAGACTAATTCAATCATAACTTCTCATATGAGAAGAATGAAAGACAATCCTAAGTCGTCAATTGCTTATAGAAAAGCCAATATTCAAGGAATTTTAAAAATAACAGATAGGGAATTAGACCTTGAATATAATTATTGGGATTATATTCATGAATGGAATAATTCTTGTTTATATCAATACCTAGTTTATATATATGACCAATAATGTATTCATATCGGCCCTACTAAATTGGTTTTATCATTAAAGGCTAAATTTTGGCCATAATGAAGATTATTTGCCACAATCCTATTGAACAAAATATTATGCTTATCACCAGCAAATTAATAAAAATACATAGAATATTTTTTAACAAAAGATGCTATCATTCGTTATATCTTATAATCTCCCTTGAATTCAGGCTTAGGCATTTGATTACAAGAAAGATGACTTGAATTTACCATGTTTGGCTTGAAGCTTTTATTAGAGATGGTGTCTGACTAAGGACAAAACTTAGAAGAAATTAAGTCTTCTCTTTAGAAATTGTGATAAAATACAAAGTCTCAAAAGGAAAATACTTATTATCAAAAGTTAATTCCTATGGACATTTTAAAACAAAAATTGAAGTCTAGATATCTGGATCTACCATCCAAAGAATTAAATTATAAAACACTGAGACATAATGCAGCAACAATTTGATGTACACCATTGTATACACAATTTAAATTATATAGAGACAGAAGAAAATAAGTGAAAGACAAATTAAATTAATGTAATTTCTGAATCTAAATTTTAAATTGGTAATCTTCTCTAAATTACATAATATATATAGAGAAAATCTAAACTAATCCTAATGAAAATTGGAAACACTAAACGAATCCAATTCTAACTAAAAGAGTCTTAACTATTAGGAAATAGACTAAAAACAAGAATCTAATCTAAACTAAACTAATTTAGGGTCATAGCATTCCTCAAAGTGACTACTTTTTTAAGGCTTGAAACATTGAATTAATGTAAATGACTAACATAGCTAGATCAACATCAAATTCAACTACTAGACCGGTTAGGGCATCAACAATTTACATATTAAGAGACTTGCGTTGGTAGCCAAGAATATATTTCTCATCACAAATTGTAGCCAAGAATATATTTCTCACCACAAATTGTAGAGCATGATTGGTTGCTTCATCTTGCGCAACAAAACGATAGGTGTGGGCTTGGTTGGTGACAAGAGCTATCATCACGTTGGTAAGCTCCAAAACCGTTGTTTTGACTTAATTTTCCAATTGTTGTGTGATGATGTGTAGGCATGTGGGGGAGGAATCTGCGATGGGCACATGATGGAGAGCCTAAGAATCCACTGCAATAAGGGGTAGTTTGGTGGAGGGCTCTTCCAATGTGGCGTGCTCATGCAAAATGGAGGTCCAAAAGTTGAACACTTTGATACCAATGATATAGACCAATATCTCCACACACTAAATTAGAAAGAAATTAAAGAAAATGAAAGACAAATTAAACTAATGTAATTTCTGAATTTGATTTTTAAATTGCTAATCTTCTCCGAATTATAGAATATATATAGAGAAAATCTAAGCTAATCCTTATGGAACTAAGAAACACTAAATGAATCCAATGCTAACTAAAGGAGTCTAACTATTAAGAATTAGACTAAAAATGGGATCTAATCTAACATAATTTAATATAGGGCCACAACACAGTTACTGGTTACATTCTCATATGGAGAAGATGATGGAAATATTTCCCACATACATAATGCAAAAATGAAGATTTTGCTCAAAGTAATGAATGCATGTACGAATACATTGGCAAATTATTACATCTCTACAAAGATGACATAAAGACATAGAATACTGTAAAACAATAATGAGGATGATGATGTAAGTAATGACAATTACATCTACTCAAAGAGGGAGAAAACTATGTTAATGTAAGCAAAGATGAACACATCTATTCAAAGATGGGTAAGCTAGAAAATATGATTATACAATAACGATAGACAAAAGAAGACTCCTTCAGGCATAAAGAAATCCACTTTAGAGATTATTGCTATCAATCACGGAAAGAAGACATAAAGTAATCAACATATGCATAATTGAAGATAAAGATAGCAGCATAATTGACAATAAAGACAAGATGCATAAAATAATCTACTTTCTGCATTAATGCTAACAACTCTAAAAGAGGATACTTTAGGATAAGAAATTATTATCCTCTCTTTCTTTGTTTCTTTTTTCTATTCTTTACTTAGATTGTAAGTTAGCAAAGTCTCTCTATATGGAAACTTCATTATTATCATCAGGACAAGTCTTTCAACTCTTTTCTTTTCTTTCACTTGTAACCACGACTTCTTAATTTTTCTTATTTCATTTATATGTTCTTCTTGTAGAGCCTTCTTTCTTTTTTAATCTCTCTCCCTCACCTCATAATCTTTTCTTTCTTGATCATCCTGTGTACAATTTTTCTTATTGTTAATAAACCATTTTTATTCTTTCGCATTCTCATCTCTATCTCCCATCTTATTACCATTTTCTATATAAAAATGGTATCAAATATATTTATAGAGATAAAACGGAAAAGAAATTGGAAAACTCCTTCTACAAGAAGACATATTCCAATTACGGGAAAATAAGAGGAACTAACAAGATTTGCTTATCTATCAACAATTAAGATACTACCTCCGTCCTATATTAATAGCTCCAATAGATTAAAAACGTTATTCTATATTAATTGCTCCATTTCACTCAATTTAAACCATGATATGTCTCTTATATTTTCTCACAAAATTTAGTCTCTGTGAATTTTGCTTCTATTCGCAATTACACCGCTGGTTCGAGCAACGATTGGGTTGTTCACTGCTAGAGTCAGAGATGGCAGCAAAGTTAGACCACCAAAGGTGGTCGTCTCCGACAGTGGCCAAGCCATTGCTGGCAGATTTTGATGAAAAACACAGCTATTCATCATGAATGTTGAAACGTTCTGTAACTGCTAACTGTAACTTCTCAATATGAAACTGATAATCCTAAATAAAAAGGGTCGACAAGCACATGGAGAAGATGGACTGTGCAAGTTCTTCATGGCTCTCTACCAAATTATTGGTGGAACCTTTTGGTTTTCTCGGTGGACGGTGACGTGGTTTGGTTACAAAAGGCACCAACTCCATCTCATTCCAGATGATGAACATGGAGACAGAGGGATCTCTAAACATTCGTTTTGGGGACTTCGGCAATTTCAGTGACCTAGGTGATGGCAGCTCCTCCACCTGGACAACGGCTTTAGAGGCCACATTTTGCCTTCCTCAAAGAGCTCTTTTGCCGTTGTGAGGTATGAGGGATCCAACTGGCCACTAAAGTCGAAGGCAAAGTCATCTTCCTCCTCGTAATTGTGTTTGTCGCCTTGAGTGGCTACTGCCTGTGAGGATTTTGGGGGGTCGGGCTTCTCCTCCCAGTGGAACAGAACACAGGAGGAAGACGATCCAAGGTCTTTGTCAAGGGAGAGGCGGTTGCAATCTTGGTAGATGGTGGTGGCACGGGAGGGGCTGGTCGCGACGCTGAAGTAGCGGAAGTCGCCCCTAAAGCATTTGGGGCTGGATGGGACACTGGTGTAGGGGTAGGAGCAAGCTCTATCGAAGTTGAACTCAATAAGGGAGATTGGAACCACCACTTCCATACCATTCGTGGGGCAGCACCTTATTCAATCGTCTCCTTAATATGAACCTATGAACACTGTTTACTCTAGGATGGGCTGCTTGTCTAATTTTTGAAGTTGAGGGATACTACAATGCGTGATTCAAACCTGGGTTAGGATATGAGATTCTAGGTTCTATATAGGGGAGAGAGGATGAGGAGGAAGGAGGAGATTAACAGCAAGAAGCTTGACCACGGCCATGTGTGGGGGATGAGATTCTACATTCTATATAAGAGAAGCTTGACCACAGCCACGTGCAGCTGACAAACATCGAGGCAAAGGGCTCTTCTAGTGCAACAAGGAGGATAAAATGGGCAAAAACTCTATACCGGGGGTAGCCGGGGAATCAGAAGATCGCAGGCTTATCTTTATTGTTGGACACGTGATTATTACCTTAATAAAAATAATATAATTTAGAAATGGAGCTATTAATATAAGATGGAGTATATTCCTATTAGGGAAAAAAAAAGAGAAAACTAAAGAAGCACTTATTATTACAAAATAAATAGGACAAGTCTTGCTCAACTATCAACAATTTAAGAAGCAAATAGGCTAAAAATCAATTTATCAAAGTCATTTGCAAGACGTGCCTTCCTCCTACACGACTTGGGAGGTCAACTCACAAGATGTCCTTATTTCATAATAATATGTGAAGGTAAATGATAAAACAAAGGGAAAATCTCTTCCTACCCTTCAATAATCTTGCTTTAACAAACACAAGTGAATAGTACAATTATCCCTTCACAATATTTTTGTCTTTAATACCATTTATATAGACAAGGGAAATTAGAAAGAAGATGATGTGAAATAAAAGAAATGATTTATTAACAATAAAAAATTGTCTAAATAAAAGCAAAAGATATTACAAAGAGAGAATGAGAATACAAAATGAGAAAGAGAGAAAGTTTTACAAAAGAAAAGAAAAATGGGAAGGAAAGCTTACAAGTGAAATAAAATAAAAGTGTTGGAAGGCTTGTCCTCTCAATTACAATGAAGTCTCCTTATATTAGAGACTTCGCTAACTTACAATCGTCCAATATTATCTATTCTTAACCAAAATGCATTTAAAATTATTGAAGTTGAAGCCTCGGATATATGATATGGAGGAATATTAATACAAAGAAAAGAATGAATATGTCGCAAGTACATTCTTTAAAAAATATGTCCAAAATTTTGCAGCCAAACATATTTTTGCACAATGGCAAGGAAAAGTAGCAATACTTAATTTTGAGAGAGAATTTATTAAAGGAGACACGACATTTTTTCTCTAGAATTTTTGTAGAGAAATGCCTCCAAAGACAAAAGAATTACCTTCAAAATTAGGAACAACAACACCCAATATGGAACAATTAAATGACAATTTTAATAAAGAATCAAATGTAGAGTCTACAGAGGATAATATGTCCAAACAACCTTACATGCAGGCAATCACTTATTATGTTCTTAAATTAGAACAATTTGATGTTCGATCTACTCTAGCTAAAGGAGCTCTCAAATACTTCCCAAACAATAATTGTTATTCCTACAAAACAAGGAAAGATTGCTTCTTTCTATTAGAAATTTTTTGTAGAAACTAATAGTGCAAATATGCAACATAACTCAAATGGTTATGCTATTACCTTCTCCAAGATTACGACCTTCAAGGTGCAATCATTAAATGAATGGAATGCAAATCCAAATATTTATAAAAAAAATTGTTTATCCCTTTGATGGACCAAGACATTACAGCTACTGAGATAATATAAAGGCTTAGACTAATGTCTCTTTTTATTCAAAATAATAAATGAAAGCATTCTTGGTTTCTTAAATTTGTCAATTTTATTTCTCCTCCAAATTGGTTCAAAGAACGGTGGAGATATTTGGTGCATGTTATGTTGCCTTCCTTTTCCTAATCAGCTAAAAGACAAGGTAAAAGATATCGCCATTAGAGATAGGCTCTCTTTCATATTCCACATTTTCAATAAGTTTGGGATTCCCTTAGATTCTTAAATGAAAATTTTTTATTGATACCACTAAAGCACAATCTTCTCTATAATATCCGTGGTGGGATAAATTCAACTATGAGATAATCTATAGTAATCCACAGGCTACTTCATCACACTCCAATAATAACAGTCTCAAAGAAGAAAATGATTAGGACCTTCAATCTCAAAGAAGCTGATGTAGATGACAAGAACAAAAAATTGACTTTCTTTAAAAAAATAAAAAATGATCAAGGCCAATAAACAATTACCATTACCAATGTCACCAAGCCAATAATGCTCCGATGACTGTCATTGTTAATGTCATTAATGTAATAATGTTTCTATGCCTTCACTACTGTAAGTCACCAAGACAATAATGTTGCTCCCTACCATCGTTAAAGACAAAGCTGCCACTAATGTCAATAATGCAACCGCCACTACTGCTTATCCTTGTTTACAATAAAAACGCTTCCCAATCTGCTTTACATCTACCTCAAGCAAAGGAACTCTTTAGAAAAGATGACCCGAGCTTAATTAAAGAAGACCTAAGTTGGGTAAAGTTTAAGCCAATTCCCCTTTTCAGCTTGCATGCACATCCTGGACTACTTTGCGAGATTGGTTGTTCCTTAATGTGGCCAACCTCAGGTTCACTTCCCCTTCCGTGTCACAACATCAGGTTCCAGTAAGAACCCAAAAGCCATTCTTTCATCATGTCTCGCGTCTCTATCTTCTACACAACTCTAGCTTTTGCTCGACTTTCGTGCACCCAACTATTTCAACACTACCCTATGCAACCTCATCCTAAACCTCCAACGAAACCTAATGCTCCCCTATTAACATCCAGTTCATTCAAATAAATACTAAACTAATTCAATGCTTCCATCCCGCCACTTAATATTTCGTAGTGATACAAACCCAACAAGTTTATATAAAACAACCTTCCAAGTATGTTTTCTCTAAGGGTTACCACTCAGGCTAGGTATATAATAAAACCCAACACAACCCTATTAGGCCAAGTTTAGTTTTAAAAATTCAACCCAACGGGTTCTAATCCAACCCAACCAAAATAAAATTATAAATATAAAATTTAAATATTTTTAGTATTATTTTTTAAAAAAAAATTAAAATAATTTAAAAATTATTTTGTATTCTGAACAATAGAATGAGTGAGATTCAAGCCTCATAATACAATTTCTTTAAATAGTATAATATTCAAGTTTAACAAAACCAACCTAACAACATCCCTAGTTCTAACTAAATATAACAAATATGGCTCATAAGCATATCACTTGCGCCAACATATTCTACCCCAAAAAGGCCCTGTTGGAGGCTTTTGCTGGGCATATTGGGCAGGCTATAATTATTTTTTTGGCTATTAAAAAAATATAGGCCATGTTACATTCTGCTAGCCGTTGATTTCAATTTCGTAAAAAATAAGGAATTTAGGCCAAAGTGACATATCCAAAGGTGCCAGAGCAATGAAGAGATAAAATTTAAGGCCAAATCACCATGTAAAATGTCTTCATTCTAAAAAGGCTTTTGAAACTTATCCCTCACGCCCAAGAACACCCGTTAATCTATTTTCCTTTCCCATCCAAACAAGCCCGTATATAACCATTAATTTCTAACTCCTACCTTGGCAATCTTCAACATTTTTCTAAAATATCACATGTTACAATTCAACCTTTAATTAATAATTGATAGAACTTACATTTATTATATACATTCGTAATTATAATTTCTACACACAACTGGCCAAAAACGAAAGTTTCAACCAGTATAACATACAAGGTTAGTATTTTTCTTAAAACATTATACTTTAAAAAAATGCTTTCAAATTTTGCAGTCCATATTATCCAAGGATAGCACCAGAGTGTAAGCATTTTTGTTTGATTATGACAACAAAGGTGCAAAACTAAAGCATTCTGCATTTATCTTGATTGACCAGCAGGCACAAGTTTGGACAATACAATGCACACCGTGCTCATTGAACTGGCGATGTCCATGTACAAGAAGACTCGACCAGTCGCGCAAGTGCAGCTGAGTTTGGGATTAAGATCGCTGCAACGAGAGGACACATGAAGACGCACAACTCATTACATAAGACCTAATCTCACACATTTCCACTTCCTCTCTAAAATACGTGTTGCAGGGTCAAATTCAATCACACATCTCTGCATCATAGAGGGTTAGCATATTTGTTTAATTATGACACCAAAGGTACAAGTACTATATGCTGCATTTATCTTAATTGACCAGCAGGCAACAAATCGGGCAATACAATGCACATTTAGCTCATTGAACTAACTAGCGGCATCCAAGTACAAAACTGGACAACATTCACGCGAGTGCAGCTGGGTTGAGAATTATGAATGCTGCGATGGGAGGAAAAATGTAGACGCACAACTCATTACATTGACCAAAATCTAACACAATTCCAGTTCCTCTCTAAAATGTGTTCCTATCGTCGGTCAACTATTTCAATCGCACATCTCTGAAGCCATACTCGGTGGGTCGAATTTAAGTTGGGAAAATATGGAAAACTGGTAATCGATCCCACCCGCAGGTCGTACATGGCAGCAGAGAATAGGCCACAGGGCATGAAAAGTCCGTGACCGAGGACCACTCTGCAAAACAATTCCCTGCAAATCCATCATGTACCAATCCGGCTCATTCAAGAATTATGTTAGTGCGAATACGAAGCTTTGATGACATCAGTTAGGCATATCCTGGGCTCTCGTTCAAAAGGCGAACTGAACACACCATCATGAGCACGACACTATCACAACCCCAACAATTCGCTAGGGGGCATAAAAAAACACCAAATTCCAAAGTGATGCCACGCTCATAATTTGGGAGAGAAAATACATGCAGGAACTCGCAGATCAAGCAGCACATCCGTTCCGTGTAATAAAAAACGATATGTACTCGTCTAATGTGTCACAACATTTCAAAAACATGAGGGAGCAGCGCAAAAGCATGACCAGCATACCTTCAACTGAAATTGAGGTAGTTCGCACCACAGAATAACAGATTAACCTTTGAATTAGAAGGGAAATTGAATCAAATGCATCACGACATGAAACGCAACAGCAATCAGTTGGAACCTCAACAAGATGGAAACATGACAAAAAATGGCACAAAAAAACAATTTTTGGCATGCCCAGAACAGGCATTCAGATGTAAAATTTAAATTTCTTTCAAACCATAGCCCAAAAGCACCTCATCCGCAGCCTCAAATTTAAGCAGTAAATTATACATTAATGTCAAACCCAAAAATAAATTGAAAATAATACATATTATTTTATTTAGATTGCATCTTTGCATATTTCAAAATGTTGCCTTCATTTTCTCATAAAAATAGATTTGATGGAGAACTACGAGATTATTATTTTTTTCTCATTCCTGACCATCATACAAACTGTTCAATACCAAAATACTAACTGCAATCCCAACAATCTTGCTTAAAACAACTTCAGGTATCATGTTAGTAATATTCAACGTTTTTTAAGTCTTTATTTTTCAGAATTTATTTAGTCTTTCGGCAAGGCAAATTTTCATATGCAAAATTAGACGTCTAGTAAAGACCTACACACCTTAGACTCTTCCATATGCAAAATTAGACATCTAGTGAAGACCTACACCTTAGACTATACATGTTTTAAAACCAAAAAAAATAAGTGTCTACATAGAATACATACCAAGGATGCTAACAAATGCACATCAGCTCCCCCACCCCCTACACCTCCCACAAAAGAAAAAGAAAAGAAAAGAAAAGATACCCAAACAAAGATAAAGAAATTAGCACCAAAAAATATGAATGTGCACGATACTAAATTGGTTAGACAAGCTGATAAAAGAGTTCACTGCAAGTCATTAATTCAAGCGGATATATGCTAACAATAGCATATACCAAAAACACAAATTGCATCCATTTTTTACTCACCAAGGAAAGATATCTAAAAATTTAAAAGAGCACTTGACAAAACAATCAACTTCCAAGCAAATCATGCATTTCCATCCGCCTTGCAAGCACAATTCAAAGACCAAACAATAAGCAACAATGGAAGAACATCTCTGAATATTGACAGCGCATTACAATTCCCAACCATAGGAGAAATAAAGTTTGAGAAAATGCAAGTACGTAATTTAACATTTCCAAATTGACAATCAGAATCTGCTACTTGATATCTACAAATCGCATATTGATGGAAAACATCAGATTGCATATTGTCACATTTCAAAATATCAAGCCAAAAAAATTATTGTCACCAGCCTTCCATCTACTACAATTGGGTGTAATTTTTCATCACAAGAAAAATTAGAAAGTGGCATATTTCCACTTAAAGTTAAAAGGACACGAGTTTGAGAAAATGCAAGTAGTGATTTAGCATTTCAAAATTGACAATCAGGATCTCTAACTTGATATGTACAAATCGCATATCGTTGAGAAACAGACTGTATATTGTCACATTTCAAAACTTCTAGGCGAAAATTTTATTTTGCCACCAGCCTCCCATCTGCAACAATTGGATGTATTTTTTTATCATAATAAAAATTAGAAAGGGGACATCTCCATTTCACCCTACAAGCACATGAAAAAATACAAGGAACTTAGACCTCACTAATTAAGAACTTCAATAACTATTACCAGGTCTCAAGTACCCATTTTTGTCAAATTTTATTCAGTAGTTAATGTATTATTTACTATCTCTGAACATTTTTTAAAACTGCTCAAATGATAGTTCCCAGTGTTCAGCTTGTAGGCTTTTAAATTTGAAGACCCATGATAAACCCTTCCGTGAAGTGAAAATCCATGAATAATGGATTGTCATAATTTAACTGGCTGCAGCTGCAAGAAACAAGCACTTTCCAGCATTGCATAACCTCAGTAAACACAACCAGGTGGGAATGAAACAAATAATACAGAATATAAGACGAGAACAAATTAAGACAAAGTTTGATAATGTATAAACTAATATAATTAGAAAAACTAAGATAGATTTAATGTCAATAATGAAGTCATTCTATAAAACAGCAAGCTTCATATGCTAGACTAATTTTCTCAGCAATTTCTACCATCCATAAACAAGCAAACCGCATTCTATTGGCAGAGCAGTAGCCACAAAAGTTGGGCAAACCATTCATCATCAAAGTAGATTACAAGCCGTCATTCACCACAACCATATAAAGCATTTGCGCCCAACAGCTGTCATAAACCTGAATCACATATGGATAACATTATATCTCAAGACCATTCCACTGCATACAAACAATGTGCAGGAAAAGCAGCAATAAACACGAGCTGCTGGAGTAAAGAAACACAAAATTTCAGAAAGCAGAAGTACAAATAGAATGCAAATAATGCATCTGATTATGACAGTGAATAATTGATCCAAAGACAAAGGAAGCACAAATTTCAATCAATAAATGATTAAAATATACAAAGTTAAATCAAGAAAGGCTACAGATCAAAAAAGGGAACAAAGAATCAAATAAAACCGAACAACACTAGAACCATTGGTCAGAAAAAACTGACATGCTGGTTTAGATCATTCATAGCTAAAAAAATTACCAGCATGATCAACCAGACTCATCATCATCAACAGGCAGCTCAGTTAACTGATATTTTATCCTACAATCCCACTCAATCATGGGCCACATTTATGTTCAAACGTATTATCAACATGTTTTTTCTCAAGATCTCCATCTACAATCTACTCAGCCTTCCTCTTCGCTTCTTCAAACACTCCATGAAATGCTCAGAATATCCCTTAGTTGGCATTGGCATTGGCATTGAACCACATGATACACAGACTCATACTCCAAAAATAATTATGATAATGATGAGTTGATGGCAATAAGAACGACCATAACAACAAGAGCACTTTAACTCATGCGGCCAGATGTGCCTATCTAACACCGTTGATGCTTTGACTCAGTCAAAACATCCATCAATAGCGGTGCACTACTCTGGAATACAATAATTCAATTAAATCAACCTACACCAACAAACTACCACCAAAACCAAAGTGGCTATTGGACAGGTCAATCTACACCCTTTCACAGGAATAAACAGTACAAAAGTTTGCAGAACTTTAGTTCGCAAATATGTGGCAGAGATGGGGTGAAGCTCACTAAAGTACTACAACTTTCCAATCGTGTTATAAGCATTGCTCCAAACACGTATCAGGCAAATCATAGTGGATTAATTCAAGTAATAAAACGTGTGTAGTCCTATTCCAAAGAGCATCGCTTTAGCAGATAAGAACACATTGCTTATGTTAACATGAATTAAAAGAGAGAAGGACACATGTTTATTCCAAAGAGCATCACTTTAGCAGATAAGAACACATGTTTATGTTAACATGAATTAAAAGAGAGGACACAAATAGGCTCAGGTCCCATCACGCAAAGCACAAAATCAACAAGTAGATCACGGTTGCTACCAAATAAAATATCATTCCACATAAACTCGAACAGCACATCTCTAGGACATCGCTGCACAAGTTTCAACCAGCACAAGCTATTAATAGATTCAATCAAAAGACCCAAAAAAGAGAAAGAAACACATCATCAAAAGAAAACAAGAAGTAACAAGTATAGATAGTGTTGGAACTGAAATTTAAAATTCATGAGGAAATCATCCAACGACAATACAAGAAAACTCTTTTATCCAAAAAACATCAACGTGACGCAAGGAATTGTTAGGTTAACATAGACACACACAAAAATCCCCCTTCTTACATTAAGTAGGAAACTAACTTGCAACAAGCAGTTTACAGAATGCGAAAAAAAACGAAAAGGTGAATGAACAAAATGATTAAAATATGAAATCCAGATGGAAAGCATCCACCTTTCGACCAGATATGCATTTCACATACGGAAAACAGCCACCCTTCAACCAGATATGCATTTCACATACGGTGGTAAAACACCTTTTTTAAATGTAGCGTCAAGCAGAGACAATATCTCCCCGGAGCTCACATGCACAAACTTATCAATATATGAAAAACTAACCACTCTTGGGTAACCCACATATGTATACAGACTCCAAATCCACTAAAAGGAACATTTTTAACTACAAGAAATCTATGCAAAATGAATGGATTTCAATATCTTAACTACGACATGATTTGCATGGACAAAGAAATTCATACATAAATACAATGATGTATGATATGTTGTCATGACAAAACATATATCTTACCCTACCACACTAATCATATTCAGTTTAGAAGAACAGAATCAGAAAAACAATCAAATAAGCACACAAGCAACAGATATTGCACACAGAATCATAAACTATAATGTGCTAGGGATAGAAAATGAATGTACCTTAGTAGTAGGGAGGCAAGTTCGGGTACATCCCACCAGAAGGAACCCCCCTAGGAACTGGCGATGAACCTGATTGTGGGTGATGTGGTCCAGGGTATGCTGAAGATGGCAGCCCGTAATGACCTGGCCCACCCTCCGCAAACCCTCCACCAGCAGGCATGCCCACAGAGGTGGGTGGCACACGGTACAAGGACGATCCACCACCTAATCCTCCGCCTAATGCACTACCATATCCACTACCAGCTCCCGGTCCGCCATACTGCGAAGTGCCGTATGGTCCACTCAACCCACCACCATACCCTCCAGTGCCTCCGCTCAAAGATGCCGGTACCTGGCTACCTACAGTTGAGAGACCAGGCCCACCTATTGACGACTGCATAGAGGAGTTCAAGTTTTGATGAGCTAACCCCGCACCTTGCGACGACAAAGGTGCGTACCCACCAGCACCCAAACCCCCAAACGAGGAAATCCCGCCGGGACCCAGATACTGTGACGACAACGAGCCAGACATTGATGCCGGAGGGACCATCCCAATGCCATCAGCGCCAATGCCCTCTGGGGCCCCTGGGTTCTGAGGCTGTACCCCAACCAATCCAGGTTGCTGGGGCTTCCCCTTCTTCCCCTCAATCGCCAGCTTGCAGACCATCTGGTGCCCGTCGATGTTCTTTGCGGGGTCCACGAGCGAGGCCTTGGCCGCCTCCGCCGTCTTGTACACAAACAGCGCAAAACCCCGCGACTTCCCGGTCTGCTTATCGAATCCTAGAGGCCCTTCCTCGATCTCTCCATATGAAGAGAAGTGGGCAAGGAGTCGGTCCGCCGGCATGTCGAAGGGTACGTTTCCCACATAGATCTTCCGCATTGAAACGTCAGCAGGGGGAGGATTGGCCGTAGGCCCGTTCACGCCGGAGGCTGCAAGCTGGGTAACGGTCATCCGACCGTCGATCTTCTTGCTGGGTTCCTTGAGAGCGAGGAGGGCACCATCAATGTGCTTGAAGGTGACAAAGCCGTAGCCCTTGCTCTTTCCAGTAGCCTTGTCGAGGATGACGACGGCCTCCTCGAGGTCGCCATAGGAGGAGAAGAGGGTGCGAAGGCCCTCGGTGGTGGTGTCCCATCCGAGGCCGCGGATGAAGAGCTTGCGTTGGGCCGGGTCACGGTCCGCCACCGCCCGGACGGCATCGAGGACGTCCGGATGGCGGACGGCCGCGTGCTGAAGGATGTCGAGAAGCTGCTCCTGCGTGAAGGGCTCGATGATCTTCCGCGCGTCCTCCGGCGTAAGCATCCACGGAGCAGGGCCGACGGCGCCGTCGATCGCCACGCCGTTCTCGTCGGCCTTTCGCTTCTTGGCTGCAGGATCCATGGAGATATTTCACAAACCCTAACCCTTGCGATTTGGAGAGAAGGAGAGGGAGGGGCTTAATCGCGAGGTACTGAGGT
This sequence comes from Saururus chinensis, assembly GCA_035235625.1. Lineage (NCBI taxonomy): Eukaryota > Viridiplantae > Streptophyta > Magnoliopsida > Piperales > Saururaceae > Saururus > Saururus chinensis. The sequence continues at coordinate 28,946,998 of CP141144.1, forward strand.
ATTACTTAGTATTTTACAAGTATATATAGAAGGGGGCAGCCCCACCGACTTCAATATCTCGGCGGGATTAGGCCATGCCTTTGCAACATTTAAAATGCGCAACACTTTAAAAGGGGTTATTTGGGTGGTGAGATTTCGCTTACTCGTCTCAAATATGCCAGGAATCCTTAAAATCATAGTTGGTATAGAGGCTGGGTTATGAATTTAGGCCCGATTTTAGCATATTTCGGTTAAAATTATTAAATTATCTCGTGAGGTAATTCTATAAATTTCAATTCCTATCTTTTTATCAAAAAAAATTTTATTTTTTAATAATTATTCTTTGTATTAATTTCAGCCTCAAAAAGTATGCTAGATAAATAAGGCTCCTTTTAAATGTTCACAATAACTTACCTATGTTGGGTTTTGTTTGATAAGGCTCGTCCATACGTGCATATGAGCGCAGTAGTGCCAAAAATAAATTATATTAATTTATTTTTAGAAAAAAGAATTATATTAATTTAAAATTTTATAAATTAGTTTTAAAATTTCATTGGAATTTATTTTAAAAAAATTCATTACTAACCTTAAATCTAATTCAATGTTCAATCAATTAAATTAATTCTAAAATATTTACTTCCATTTCTAAAAAATTATATACCTAAACTACCCCTAAAAACCAAGGCTTTTCCAAAAAAAAGCTACTCGTTTTATCAAGAAAATATTTTGTTAAACTATCAATTACCATTAACACGTCGATGGAGCTACCAATGAAAATGTATTTTAACAGTCGGCAAGCATCAACGCGTCGACAAGGTTGTCAATTATAACTACATGCATGCAATTATTATGGAACAGCAAACAATTAGCATTTTTAGACACTCATAAATTTATCTAAATAAAAATAAGATAATAAATGCCAAGGATCATTATACATAGAGCTAGTAAATATATAGAGTTTAACTCTGAACATCTTGTGCCTATTGATAAGTATGAAATATGTATCTATTTTATATACCTTTTTACCTTATTTGCTAGCATAGATTTGGTTAATTTAGAGTTAGTTATAATTTATTTAGATTAAGATAGATATTAGTACTTTAGTTTAATTATTAATAATTTTGTAGTTATTAATAGTTTAGATATGTATTTAAATCAAGTTGGAATTTTAATTCTATTCTACATATCTAAAATATGATATTTTATATTTTGTAGGAAAAGTGCACTTATCGAGGTACTTAGACGATATTTGAAATAATGTAAAATAGTCTTGACATGTTTTAAAGTGATTTGGACAACTTTTCGGAGTTATAAACATGTTAGAAATTAATATGGACACGAAGAAAAGCTTAATGAATAGGAAATTAGATTGTCCAAAAAAACTGTCCAGATTGCAGAAACAGTGTAGTCGTTCGAACGGGGAGTTTGAAGTATCAAACGGGATAACGTGAATTCAGAAAAAAAAAATAGTATAGGAGTTCAAACGGGCATGCAGGGCGTTCGAACAGGATAACGTGCAGTTTCCTAGTTTTAGCTAATTTTCAATCCTTTTCATATTGGACTTCTTTCTCTGGCTCTTATGCCTATATAAAGACATATTTGGCTCGAAAATGAGGATTCGAGTAGATTTTCTAAAGAGAAAAAAGAAGAAGAAGATAGAAGAGAACTCAAAGCTTTCAATGGAGATTCAAGTGCTTTCTTCTACAATGGAAGGCTAAACTTTTCTTTTACTTAGGAGTTGATGAAGTTATAGATAAGTTTCAATTTCTTTTCTTTTTAATTTATATCTTAGTTATGAATGATGACAATTGTATGATATGGATTTCTTTTTTAATGGAATAGCTTTTCATATTTATTCAAATCTATATTGATTTATTGTCTTGTAGATAATAAATTGATGTGGTTTTGATATTATCATCGATTCTAATTTATGTGATTTAGATGAGATGGTCATGCAATAGTTTTAATGTTCAGATAATTAATGAATTAAATAAGTTATACTAAGATTAGATAAGTCATGCTTATAGCTAGTTTAGTGTAGATGATTTGTGCTATTGTCGAAGATAGTTCATGTTATGAATTTAATTAATGATTATTTCCAAAGTAATTCTAGCTTGTAGCTGAGAATACTTGTTCATATTCACACTAGATTTAGATTAAAAGTTAAGGAATTGTTATGGTTTTATAGTGGATTCGATTTCTTAAGTAAATTCTATCATATTAATCTATTGCTTTTAAACTAGTTGATTCCTTTCTTTTACTTAATTTAAGTTTAAGTTCTTTCTAGTTTTTAATCAGCAAATTCCTCTTTAGATTTAGTAATAATTCATTTGTCCCTGAGGTTCGATGACCCTTAAATACTTATCCTAGTACAATAACCTTGTACACTTGCAAAGGGTTTAATTATAAACGATCAAGTTTTTTGGCGCCGTTGTCGGAGACGATGTTGATTTGTTACTAAATTAGTATTAGGATAATTCTATCTAATTTAGATTCCATTTACTTTAGTTTTAGGTTAATTCTTAGTTTCTTACCTTCTTTTAATTTGATCTTGTAGGCTGAGTTGAAGATCGTGCTCTCTACACTTGTGGCTACAAGTGGACATCGACAAGTATAGTGCTTCTCTTCGGTTTGCAAGATCATTTTCTCTCTTTATTTTTAGTTCTTTTATTAGTTAGTTTTTGCTTATTCTTCCCCTTTTTACACTTAGAATTGTGTGGTGTATTTGTGGTGTATGCGTGGTCGTCACTCCTTACTCCCCTGATTAGTACCATTTGACCCTGAGCCTGAGCGGACATCAAGGAGAGCTGAGTTACCCTAGACCTACATCCCTATACTCCCAAACTCTCTCACCAATTCCTCCACCCACACTACTTCTACCCTCATCATGGATGAACATCAGTTAGTAGATGCACCACTTAAAGCTCTAAGGGAGTATTACACTCCCAATGAGTACACCTCCCCTTCATGCATTAGGTTGCCAGTGGTTGCTGCTCAAAATTATGAGATTAAGCCCAATGTCATTCAAATGCTTCCATCTTTTTATGGGCTTAATAATGAAAACCCGTATAGGCACCTAGATGACTTCTTAGAATTATGCACAACTTTTAAGCTCTCAAATTTAACCGATGAGGCCGTCAAACTTCGGCTTTTCCCTTTCATACTGAAAGATAAGGCTAAAGAATGGTTTCACTCATTAAAGCCAGACATTATCACAACATGGGCCCAAATGTAACAAGAGTTTCTTAAAAAGTACTTCTGCATAGGTAAGACTAACCAAATGAGAAAGGCCATAACCACTTTTGCCCAACTTCCCACTGAATAGTTCCATGCGAGTTGGGATATACTTAAGGACCTTCTTAGGAGGTGTCCACGTCATGCTATCCCTAAGTGGCAATTAGTGCAACGTTTTTATGAAGGTCTTATTGAACAAAACCGCCATCTTGTTGATGCAAGTTGTGGGGGTACCTTTTTGTGGATTATCTACCTTGAACAATGCCCCTTCTAGGGGTGGCTTGTATGAAGGTTAAAAACCCATTAGACATATCCTCTAAAGTTAATACTTTGAGTAGGAAGTTGAACCTCCTTATGATTTCAACCCATCAGCCCACTCCCTTTACTCAAGATGCATGCACAATATGCCGTAGCCTAGCCCATACTATCATGGAGTGTCCCTCTGCATCTCAATTTTCTGAGCTTGTCCAAGATCATGTGAATGTCACCCAATCCTTCCCTAGGGCTGAGAACAATCCATTTTCAAACACATATAACCCTGAGTAGATGAATCATCCTAACTTTTCCTGGCAGGCACAAAACCAAGGTGTTGTGGGCAATCAACCCCCTAGGCAACCATTCCAAGTCCTACCAGCCCCTATCCACCAACCTCAAGTGCAACCTCCGTATGTCCAACCCAATAAGAGTCCAAGTTTTGAAAAAAAAGTCTTGAGTGCCTTGCATGGCCTTCAATCTCAATCCCAACTCCTCCACTCTCACACTCAATCTATAGCAAAGTTAGAAGCCCAAATTGGACAACTAGTTAATGTTATTAACAAGATAGAGATGGGGACGTTGCCAAGTCAACCCCTACCAAACCCTAAAGGTCAATTTTAGGTAGAGGGAGCTTCTCCCTCTAATGAACAAGTTAATTTCATAATGACCCTTAGGAGTGGGAGGATTGTTGACAAGAGTGTTGGGGGACACCAGTGATAGATGATAGGAGTGAGGAGTTAGAGGGGGCAGCCCCTAATGAACCTCAAGTAGAAGTTAGTGCACCACATGAGAAGGAGTTTATATCTCCTTCCCCTTCCTCAGAGCCACAGTCTAAGACTACTTCTGATAGATCTTATATCCCTAGGGCACCTTTTCCTCAGTGTCTTGACATGGCTTCACCATTTTGAAAGAGCACAACTAGGACTGATGAGATTCTTGAGACTTTCAAATAAGTCAAAATTAATCTCCCCCTCTTAGAAGCCATTAAGCAAGTCCCTGCTTATGTTAAGTTTCTCAAAGACCTATGCACTCATAAGCGTAAATCCAAGACCCATGTGTCTAAGAAGGTCTTTCTCACCGAGCAAGTAAGCTCTATTTTGAAGTTTGACACCCCACCTAAGTATAAGACCCTGGAGTACTCACTATTTCTTGTGTCATAGGTGATCACTTCATCCATAGAGCCCTCCTTGACCTTGGTGCGAGTGTCAATCTACTCCCTTACTCAGTGTATGAGAGACTAGGGTTAGATGACTTGCAGCCTACATCAGTTACCTTGCAACTAGCTGATCATTCTATGCATATGCCTTGAGGAGTCATTGAGGATGTCTTAGTGAAGGTTGACCGGTTCTTTTTCCTTGTTGATTTTATTGTCTTAGATATGGAGACCGGTGCCAACTCCACATATCAGATTCATATTATTCTAAGTCATCCATTCCTTGCCACAGCTAATGCATGCATAAATTGTAGGACGGGGGTAATGGAGATGACCTTTGGGAACATGAAAGTGCAACTAAATGCTTTTGACGTGTCTAACAATTTACCTGCAACTTTTGATGCTGAATGTTTTATGGTAGACAATTTTAAATTTGATGCTTATGATAGAGGTCCATCTTTTGTAGCATCAGCCCATAATCAAGTCATGTCTTCTAATTTTTCTGCATCATCTTTTTGGAGATTTAAGAGAAGAGTCAATGCTAATATCTACCAGCCGCCCTGATATATTTGAGAATGTTGCCAATGTTTGGCTAAAGACAATAAATTTAGCGCTTCTTGGGAGGCAACCCATATTTTTGATATATTTCTTTTCCTTCCTTTTGTTTATTTTCTTTGCTTCATTTAGGCTTTATTTACTTATTTTCTCAGGGTTTTTTTCTCATTATAGTTTTTCTTCTTTTATGGGATATAATACTTTAGGTTTGGGGGAATGCTCATCACTTATATTTATTTCTTTTCTCCAATCCTATGTACTTCACTCTTCAGATTAGTGGATTAGTTATGCTTTTAGGTGATATCTTTTTTTCCCTCTCTTACTTATTCTTGTCATTGTAGTATATATTTTCTTTAACATTGAGGACAATGTTCAACTTAGGTTTCGGGGTGTAGAAAGATATTTTTATTTCTTATTTTTCTTTTAGGATGTTTTCGAGTATTTTTTCATTTTTCTTTTGTTTTCTTTTAAGTGGGTTTTATCACTTATTTTCTTTTAAAAGTATATGTCTGTTTTTAAAGAGATCAATTTCATGAAGAAATTTCAAGTAATTAATTAAGTGTTGAAAATGATTGAGTGAGTAATTTCTATTTTATTTTCTTTATCTTGGATAATTGTGCTTATATTTTTAAATCACATTTCACACACTTGAAACTTGTAGGAATATAATTTTATGATTTATTACTTGTAACCTTAGTGGGATATCTTTAACTGAGCATATATTTTTGAAAAGTTGGCAATTGAGTAATTTTTAATATTTTATGATAGGTCTTTATGCTTAGCTTTTATTTGAAAAAAAATGGGATAAGCGTGCATAGAAAAAAGAATGAAAAAAAAAGTTGAAAAAAAATAGATTGAATGAAAAAAAATTGATGAAAAAAAAGAGTAAAGGTTTGTTTCTCTTTTTACTGAGTAACTGGACCTTGTGCCTAGGCAAGTATAAGAGATCACGTCAAAAGGTGAAAAGTTTAGATAAATTCTTTTATGGCTTACTTGGTTCTGTAGCCTTTATAGTTCGAGTTATTAAGCCCGAGGGGTGTTTCAATACCTAGTGCCTTAAGCCAACTGGATTAGGGACACTGGCCTAACACTTGTTACATGGACTATTTAGAAAGCTTAATAGAACTAAGTATTGCACAGTCATATTTTGAGGTATATTATGCTCTTATTCCCTGAATTTAATTGAAATTTGAAGGCTATTATACTAGGGTTTATTATGAGATATTAAGGATGAAAGATTGTCATTGTTATATTTTTGAGTTAGTGAATTTTAATGAGCTTGGTTAATGAGTCACATAAGATATGATTGTTAATAAAGAATAAAATTGTATGACTACAAAGTTTCTACACTTTATGTTTTTGAAATGTATATATGTAGTTGCACAATTATTTCTAAGATATTTTATATTTTGTAGGAAAAGTGCGCTTATCGAGGTACTTGGACGATGTTTGGAATGATGCAAAATAGTCTTGACATGTTTTAAAGTGATTTGGACAACTTTTCGGAGTTATAAACATGTTATAAATTAATATGAACACGAAGAAAAGCTTAATGAACAGAAAATTGGACTGTCCAGAAAAACTGTCCAGATTGCAGAAACAGTGTAGCCGTTCGAATAGGGAGTTTGAAGTATCAAACGGGATAACATGAATTCTGACAAAAACACAGTATAGGCATTTGAACGGGCATGCAGGGTGTTTGAACGGGATAACACGCAGTTTCCTAGTTTTAGCCAATTTTCAATCCTTTTCATATTGGACTTCTTTCTTCGGCTCTTATGCCTATATAAAGATATATTTGGCTCGAAAATGAGGATTCGAGTAGATTTTCTAAAGAATCCAATATAAAGATATATTGGATTTCTTTCCAGTAGCCTTGTAGAGGATGACAACGGCCTCCTCGAGGTCGCCATAGGAGGAGAAGAGGGTGCGAAGGCCCTCGGTGGTGGTGTCCCATCCGAGGCCGCGGATGAAGAGCTTGCGTTGGGCCGGGTCACGGTCCACCACCGCCCGAACGGCATCGAGGACGTCCGGATGGTGGACGGCCGCGTGCTGAAGGATGTCGAGAAGCTGCTCCTGCGTGAAGGGCTCGATGATCTTCCGCGCGTCCTCCGGCGTAAGCATCCACGGAGCAGGGCCGACGGCGCCGTCGATCGCCACGCCGTTCTCGTCGGCCTTTCGCTTCTTGGCTGCAGGATCCATGGAGATATTTCACAAACCCTAACCCTAACCCTTGCGATTTGGAGAGACAGGAAGAGTGGGGCTCGCCCGAAGGAGAGGGAGGGGCTTAATCGCGAGGTACTGCGGTATTACTTAGTATTTTACAAGTATATATAGAAGGGGCAGCCCCACTGACTTGAATATCTCGGCGGGATTAGGCCATGTCTTTGCAACATTTAAAATGCGCAACACACATTAAAAGGGGTTATTTGGGTGGTGAGATTTCGCTTATTCGTCTCAAATATGTAAGGAATCCCTAAAATCATAGTTGGTATAGATGCTGGGTTATGAATTTAGGCCCGATTTTAGCATATTTCGGTCAAAATTATTAAATTGTCTCGTGAGGTAATTCTATAAATTTCAGTTCCTATCTCTTTTTTTTAAATTATTTTTTTTATTTTATAATAATTACTCTTTGTATCGATTTGAGCCATAAGGCATATTGTAAAAGCTTATAATGACTTACCCATGTTGGGTCTTGTCCGATAAGGCTCCTCTATACAAGCGCAGTGGTGCCAAAAATAAATTATATTAATTTATTTTTAAAAAAGAGAATTATATTAATTTAAAGTTTTATAAATTGGTTTTGAAATTTCACTGAAATTTATTTTAAAAAAATTCATTATTAACCTTAAATCTAATTAGAAGTTGAATCAATTGAATTAATTCCAAAAAAATTTACTTCCATTTCTAAAAAATTATATACCTAAACTACCCCTAAAAACCAACGTTTTTCCTAAAAAAAACTACTCTTTTTATCAAGAAAATATTTTATTAAACTATCAATTACCATCGACACACGTTGATGGAGCTACCAATAAAAATGTACTTTAACAGTCGGCAAGCATCGATGTGTCAACAAGGTTGTCGATTATAACTATATGCATGCAATTATTATGAAATAGCAAATAATTAACATTTTTAGACACTCATAAATTTATCTAAATAAAAATAAGATAATAAGTGTCAAGGATCATTGTACATAGAACTAGTAAATATATAGAGTTTTAACTCCGAACATCTTGTGCCTATAAACATCAATCAACCTAAAAAATTATATAAGTGTTTCTTGCAGCAAAACATAGAATAATCACAAACTTAACATAACCATAATCTTTGCAAAGAATTGCTCCATACAACAAATCTTGTCTTAGCTCATGTATAATTGGAACCACCAATCTTCTTTGAAATCTTACTTTGCCATCAGAACTTTCAATGAAGTCAGGCCTTCCTAGTAAAGCCTGCACTTCTTCATCTTCTTTCTGAGGCTCCAAAATGTGCTCAAGTAATTGTAATTTCATCTTCAAGTTGGCCACAAAAGAACTTGTATTCTCTATTTGCAACCCAAGTTGAAAGTTTATCACTTCTTCCATCAATTTTCACTTTTGTGCCAGCATTTTAACAACTCTTCCTCGGCCTTGGTACTTAATGCATTGGCCACTACATTTGTTTTTCCTAAGTATACTAAATAGAAAAATCATAATATTTAATGTGTTCAATCCACTGTCTTTGCCTCATGTTATAATCACTGAGATAATATGTACTTTAGGCTTTGGTGATCAGTAAAGACTTAAAACTTCTCTTCATACAAGTAATGTCCCTAAATTTTTAAGGCAAAAATTATTACTGCAAATTCTAAATCATAAGTGGGGTTACCTTCATGCTTCTTTATTTATCTTGAAGCTTAGGCTACCACTTTCTCATTATGCATTAGTGTACATCTGAAGCCTGTTCCAAAAGCATCACTATATATGATAAATTTTTCACCGCCAAATGATAAACCTAAGATTGGAACGATGGTTAGCATCCTTTTTAGTTATTGACATCCATTCTTGCATGCTTCATCCCACATAAACTTTACCACTTTTTTAGTTAACCTTGTCAAAGGCAAAGTTATACTTGAGAGTGTAACACCCCGACCCATAAAACCCGACCTAGACTGGGGGTTATTTGGAAAACAAAATCGGAGTCTATCAAAGAAACAGAAAAATTAAAATTAGACTCACCAGTAGCTGCAAACTCTAAGGTGCGAGAGTCATAACGTTCTTCTACGCACTACGGAGCTATAGTATTCTATTGCACTTAGGTCAGAACAAACCTAATTTTATAACTAATTTGGATCGGCCCAATGTTATTGTATTGTTGGTTGCCTACATACGTATTGATATCATCTCTGACATTATTCCAATACGATCAAATCCGAACGTAGTTCTACCTATTGCCTATTATGTTTTGAAATTTGAACATTTGGGTCCATTAGTGAGTTTAAGGGCCCAATAACAATTTTTTTTAAAATTGGACAGTTTTGAACTTGTTTCATTTAGAGGAGCCTTAAGATATTCGATAAGGCTTAGAGAGACGAACATAACGAGCCCTAAAATGTATCAAACAGACACTGGGATAGTAGGCTATGGCCTTGAGAAGAGTGTTGTAGGTGGGACCCACTTTAAATTAGCAAGATAAAATGCCCTTGTGTGGTCTTATTTTGAAGGGCTCGTCGATACGAGTCCAACGGTATCAAGAATGTGCAATTCCGAGACCGGGGTAAGAAGTTATGCCCGCTTAAAGTTATAAATTTCGTTTAAACAAAACAAAATTTAAAATATTTAAAAAAAATTGCATCAGCACTGCTGACGCCTTAACACCAACTTGCAGCAGTAGGCGTGCTGTTGCAGGGCAGCCATGGCTTGCACCATTGTAGGCCATGACAGGCAATGACCTGCACAACCTAAGCCATCCCGCACGCGCGTTAGCAATGACGCACGTGTTGCCATGCATCATTGCTAACACAAGCTGGCTTTTTAGCCGTTGAATGCATGTCATGTGGCATGCATCCAATGGTTTTAATTTTATATAAATGGGGAGGGTGTCACGCCCTGGCCCTGCCCACCCGAGCCAAACCCGGTCCAGGGGCCAGTCAAGCGCACGGGGGCGACGAGGGGAAAATGAGATAAAGTTTAGCGGAAGACTTAACCCTAATTACGGGCGACCTAACAAAATTTCGGAGTATGCACACCACTTTGAGCAAGAGTAAATAAGTAGAAAAGAAAGAGAGTTGCTTAACTCAAAATAAACGACTAGTCTCAAACCCACAAGCTTAGTCAACCATAGCCCACTCTGGCTCTAAAATAGGTTTTAGACAACATAACTGTATAAAGTGACATAAATCCAATAGAGAACCATACACAAAGGTTCTAAATATAAAGCATAAACCAAGGAAAATAAGTCACATAAGAGTCTCCATGATCACATCCAAGTTGTCTCCGATCTTTTCCTCAAAGAGGAGATCCTGTCTGTCTGCGTGTCGCGCCATGCAGCCCCAAAGCAAAACACAATAAAGAGGGGTGAGTTTAAACAAATTCAGCAATGGTTTTCTAGTATACTATCAGCATTGGCAACACGATAGCATAACAATATAATCATTCAAATCCAAGATTGACAAGATGTAACATTTTCTGATCACACATACACATCACCTAAACCTGCATCATAGTGTATAATCCACATAGTGTCATTCACATCATATCCACCTGCATGAAATGTATATCTAACATACATATCAAATCATGCATCACATCATATCAACCTGTGTGAAATGTATCTCTAACATACATATCCAACCATGCATCACATCATGCATGAAATGTATCTCTAACATACATATCCAACCACGCATCACATCATATCAACCTGCATGAAATATATCTCTAACATATATATCCAACCATGCATCACATCATATCAACCTGCATGAAATGTATCTCTAACATACATATCCAATCATGCATCACATCATATCAACCTACATGAGATGTATTTCTAACATACATTTCAGATCATGCATCAACATCATATAAACCTACATGAGATGTATCTCTAACATACATATCTAATCATGTATCAACATTCTCATTCATCATGCATGTATAAGTGTCACACATATACTAGTCTAACATGCAAGTCCATGCACATAGAGAATAAACCTGCTCCTCAAGGTCAAAGCCTTCGAGCAACTCCTACTCCTCAAAGCCAACGCCTTCGAGCAACTCCTGCTCCTCAAGGCCAACGCCTTCGAGCAACTCCTGCCCATCAAGTCTAAACCCCCGGGGCAACCCTGCTTGTCAAGACTAAAGTCCCAAGCAACAATACCTGGTAAGCCGGTGCACTCGGACAAATCAACTGGATTCTCAGGGTCCAGATAATCATAATAATCTCAATCCGCAAGACAAGTACACAACTCGTCCCTACATAACTCCATTTAACTAGACTCAACCCGAGGAGTGCACTCGTTCCACACAGGAACTCAAATCAAAACATGTCCTTTTGGACCAATCAAGTTTTGATTAAGCCACGATTGATCAATCCGGCACGCCATTTCACCACATTGCATCCAATCGATTAAATTCGATTAACCTCGATAAAGCCTCAATTGGAAATCCATTTTCATGATGCATGCAACATGGTATATACGTGGGCAAGGTATACATGAATCCTAATTCATGATAAGTGCTCTCATCAGCCCCTAATGCATCATTCATAATTATAATATCAAGCTTCAACATCATCATTAAACCCCCACATGTGTGTGTACCTAGTAGAAGTACTTTACTCAATGGATATCAACATGCTTGAAATTAACTCACTACCACACTACACATGTGAATTAACATCTAATCATGAATTCCAGCGGAAATCATAGGAGCAGATATCATTGAAAATCATAACTCAAATCAAAGCTCAACCACAAGCTAAACGCATATAAGATTCTTCACTTCATCCTTAAGCCATAAAGTTCACTAGCATTCACACATCAATTAACCACAACTTAACATGACATATCAGTTCGTTAAGTAGGTTGTAGCTCTACTGAAAATATACTTAACCATAGAGAATCAACCATTCATAACTTCAAGATGACAATACCAACATCATACCTCTAACCATAAGTCATTCCACATAACTCTAAATATATATCTCAACTTCATAACCTCAATGGTATGCCTTTCCAGTAGCATACCATAGCTTAAAACACTCCACATTTATATGAAATTGGCATGTTAAAGTAGAATCACCGAAATAAACATCATGCAAATAATACAAAATCTGCTGTGTAGCCATTCGAACGCCCAGGAGGGCCGTTCGATCGGCTATATTGGAAATCTGTCGAACTGACAGTGTTGCCGTTTGAACGCCCAGGAGGGCCGTTCGAACACCAACAAGGCAGAATCAATCTTCTTCTTCCTTTTAAATTTTCAAACCGAAACTCCATTGATAAAACTCAAAATCACCATCTAACAACCTAAATGCCATTAAAAATCTACCATAACTTCCATAATGCTAATCCACATCATAACAAGATAAAACCCTATGAAATCGGGATTAAAGATTACCATTTACTAATTATGCCATTAAATCACTAAATCAAGTAATTCCATTCAAAACAAACCACAAAATTAAGAGTTTTACCATAGGAAGACTGAAATTTTAAAAGTCCATTACCTTATCCCTTGATTAGGCTTGGATTTGATGGTCACCCTTCTTGAAAACCTTACAAAGACATAGAGTTTGAATTAAACTCCATTAAAACCGATTTAACATAGAAAACCCTAATTAAAAACTTAGATCTAGGGCTTGTTGAACATAAAAATTAAATTTTTAGAGCTATTGAAGTAAAGATGCAAATAAGTAGTTTTGATGTTTAAAATGAATCAAAACAAAGGGGAAATGGTAGGTCTAAAAGGGATTAAGAGAAAAACTAGGATTTGGTGCTTAATTAGAAGGGACTTTTACCTTAAATACCTTCTAATCCGGGCCTAATTGGGGATTAGGCCTGACCTCTCCTTCTCAGCCTATTCCCAAAATGGAAATGGCTCAGGTCTTGCCTTTAATAGTAAGTTTTGGGGTGTGTATGTGTAAATTGTGGGGTATGAATAGAAAAATAGGCTAAAAATGGGTAATTTAGTTATTTGAGCACTAATAAAACCTAAAAAAATTATGAAAATTTTTATAAGGGCTTGTGTTGATGTCTGGGTTAATTTGGCACAAAAACCCAAATTTTGACGGTGGGGCCCATAGGGGGTCCCGCTAAACCCTAATTTCCAAAAAATTAGTAAAAATTCAGAAAAATCCTAAAAATTAGGAATTGACTAAAAACTACTTAAAACTCATAAATGTAAAATTGGTTTTGATTAAAACTTATAGAAAATACTCAAATTTATAAAATTATCCCGGACCGATCAAAATTAATACTAAACCACATAAAGCATTTCAACAAAATGAATTCAAACAGGTTTTATGATAAGGGATCTTACAGAGGGGGTATTAGCTTTTCTTTCACTAATTTTCCTCTCCTATTCTCGTTTGACCTCTGCCCGTTTCCAAACTTTAAACACCTGCATTTTTAAGCAGTTTCTCGCTAGTTTCTGTTCGTTTACAAAACCATTCTTAGCGAATTTGTGGGTGCTCTACATTGTAAAGGGGTCCATTTTTTGAGTTATCTACTCTAAAGGGGGGAAACAACCTAGGGTAAGGGGAGACTCCATTTGCCACTTTTGAGCAGGGAGGAAGAATTTGTCCTAGCACAAGAGAAGGCTTTGTTTGCTACTTTCGAGCCGGAAGGAGGAATCGTCCCAATGCAAGGGGAGGCTATGTCTTTCACTTCTAGGCCCAAAGGGAGATCTTGTCCCAACGCAAGGGGAGGTTTCGCCCGCTGCTCCAAAGCCCACTAACGAGATAAGGCTCCGACCACCGGCCGTTACACTGATTAATTTTAAGAACGAAGGGTAGGTAGTCTTAAACTCTAATTTTGTACTACAACTAGACCGTATGAGTTCGTATTTTTTTTGTGACTGATTATTTCGAAAGAGATGATATTTATTAGGGATTGAGCGAATGCTAAAATAATAGTGTATCGTATACCTCTAAGATGGATTTTATCATGGTACGAGTTTTAAGATTTTATTATTATTTGAATTACATTTACGAATGATTATGACTGGATTTGAAGGATAAATATTTGGTATAAAGCCTAAAAGCTATCAGAGTTATGACTCCTAGGTACCGCATGTTATGACATATGGCGCGCCTATGAAATTGGATATCGTGGAAGATCTTCTTCATTTAGATCCCGTTGCTCCACTAGCATGGGTGTATGTCTCTCTAATATCCGCAGCATTATGTGCATGATGATTTATTTAATTTTGAATTATTTATTAAATTTTGGTTACGAATGATATATCCGAGTTTGCTAGATTTTGTCAAGAATTGTTTTATTTGACATTTTGTATAAGAAGTACATTAGATTTTGTTAGTCAATAATATTAATTTGAATCAACTTTTGAATATGAATTATTATGGGAATATTTTATGCATCTTTATTTATGCTTTATGTTTTAGCATGTTAATAAAATTTAACTCTATCTACTGAGTATAATTATACTCACCCACCCCTAGATACTGCAGGTCTGATCGAAGAAGATGATATTAATGTAGATTGCCCGTAGGACTTCAAAAGATCTATGCTTTATGACGTTCTTTTGTTTTATATTAATTTTAGATGTGCGTGGCTTTGATTTTGTTAAAGCATAATGAGCCTTATTTTGTAACTATTTTATAATTACCTAAATTAATGAATAGTTACTCTTTTATGCACGGTTGATCTTGACCTACTTTTAAATAAAAATTAACAGCACTTCGATATTTAATTTAATTTAAAAAGTCGGGGCGCAACAATTATATAAGTGAAGAAAATAAAGATCAAGCTTAAAGAGAAAAGTACTAAAAAGGACATTAGTGGCCATCAATGAGCTAAAGAAGGGACGTCTGGTTCTAGATAGAGGTTAGTAGTTTAAGTCTCATAAGTTTTAAGCTTTATAGTACATTGAATCTAGTCGAAGGGACATGCTGATTTTAGTTCTTTTACTAATTTGGGTTTTTACATTAAAATTACTTTTGTTGCTTTAAATGGTTACATGCTTAGTTATTGTGCTAGTTTTTTGTTTTAATTTCCTACTTATCAAGGCTACAACTTGTAGTTCTTTGGATTGACTATATATTTGGGCTAGAGACATTATAGTAGCCCTCATAGTTGAAGGGTATCAAATTTTAATATATTTTATAGATTTGCATAATATATGAAAAAACACAAGCTTATTTTCTATCATACAGACTCAGTCAGTCCTAAAGTTAGTGTCTCATTTTGATAAAGTAAAATATAAATTTAAGTCACGTAATATCACTTAAAAACTAGGACAATATGTTAAGAATTATCCTTCTCCATTGACAAACACCAAAAAAGTTGTTCGATGATGCTTGAGAGAAAAATATATTTAAAAATTAGTGAGATAAGAGAAAGTGGTTAACAAATAAGTAAGCCCATGATGCACTCATCAACTGAAACATTTATTTTAGACAATTTTTTTTCAAACGATACGCGTATTTTAGAACGGAGGGAAAATACCCTTATTTCATAGATTAAGAGTAGTATCTTAGCATTCAATGGAGATTTTGTGACAATTAAGCCCCAGCAAATGCAATTATGTTATTCCAATGAAGGGAACGGGTTCAAGCGGGGAATTGGAACACACACCAGCGGCTTCAATCTCGACCCTGTTAAACCGCTTGCTTCAGCCATGTCAACAGGTACGCCATCAGCCTTCCAGTCAAAGCACTGAATCAACGTTGCAATTGCCGTCTGCATGACCTGCAGAGCGAGGCTTGCCCCGGGACACCCCCGCCTCCCACTACCAAATGGCAGGAGATGGAAATGCTGCCCTCGAACATCCACTTGCGTCTAATTGCCGCCATGGTCCGCACCAGGCATGAACCTCTCCGGGTAGAACAGCAGTGGCTCCTCCCAATGCATGGGGTCTCTGCCGATTGCCCACACGTTTACAATGAGTTGAGTTTGGGCTGGGATCTGATAACCATATATGGTACAGTCTCCGGTGGATTCTCTTGGGATGAGTGGAGCGGCCGGATGCAGCCGGAGCGTCTCCTTGACGATGGCCTGCACGTAGGGGAGCTCTGCAATGTCGGATTCTTCGACGAGACGGTCCTTCCCCACAGCGGATTCGATCTCGGCGGTGGCTTTCATGAGGACGTGGGGGTTGTTGATGAGCTCGGCGAAGGCCCATTCGGTGGTGGTGGCGGATGTGTCTGTGCCGGCCACGAAAAGGTTCAGAATAAAAGCTTTGATGTTCCCTGTGGTGATCTTTATCTCTGCTTCTTCATCGTCAGCTATGTCGAGCAGTATGTCCAAGATATCCCTCACGCCTACTTCCTTATCTGCAGTTTTCTTCCTACTCGCCTTCCTTTCTGCAAGAAGCCTGTTCATAATGACGTCCAACCTCTGTTGCACCTTTGTGCACTTCCGCTGGATCCCCTGCAGGTCCAGGTTCTTGCAGATGCCCACGTAGTCAGACAGATTGAACTGTCCCACCAGCTTCGTCGACTCCACCACTAGCCCTCGCATCTCATCTACCTCCCCCACAAACGTTCCGATGCATGTCCGGCCCGTGGCCATCCTGGAGATGACGTTATTTGCGAATTTCGCTAGCTCCTCTCCCAAGTCCACGCGCTCCCCCCGGCGACGGAGGAGGCCACCAACGAGCTTCCTAAGCTCCTCCCGCCGGACGTGGAGGAGCTGGTCTAGGACGCGGCCCCCGAGGAGCTCCGACACGCAGAGCTTCTTCATGAACTTCCAGTAGGGCCACCCGTAAGAGCTGAAGACGAAGTCGTCCGAGCCGTTTGTGAGGAAGCGGATTGCGGCCCCCTGGGGACGGGAGACGAAGTGGATCTCGTGGGTCTTAAGGAACTCCCTTGCGGTGTCAGCGTCGGAGGCGACGATGCAGGGCTTGGAGCCAAGGAGGATGCGCATAAGGGGGCCGTGGCGCAGGGCGAGTCTGTGAAGGGCTTGGTGGTGATAGGACGCAGTAGGTGGAGGTAGGCGATGACCGGGAGTACCATGGGGCCTGGCGGCTGATGCACGGACCTTGAACCTGCTGATGAAGCTCTAAGTGATCGGAGGAGGAGGGTGGAGACCAACGAAACGAAGAAGTAAATGGCGTAGGTTTGGAGCTCCACTTCCATTGTTGTTCAAGGAAGCTTTTTCAGTTTTCCCCTCGCGGAAGTGATTTTTTATGACAAGGACATATGACCAGCCACATCACCCTTTGTTTTACACCCTTATTTTATCAATGAATCCCCCGTTGCTTATACACTTATAACTTATATACCCCAATTGTAAAACATAAATTTTTTACTTAAACCCTAATGTTACTAAATAAACCAAGGGACATTGTTTGAAAATTTTCACTTTGTATACCCCGCCCTTGGTCCCTCCAGGCTTCACCCATCTTAAAAAGTCCTTTGGCTTTAACTTTGGTCTTCCTCTGGCATTATTGGCTAGCGGCTCTACCGAATCTCTCTTTATTTCCATCGGAACCAAATTGCTCTATCAACGCCTCCATCTCAAGCTTTTTTGATTTTGCCTCCACCGGAACCCTTTTTTTTTGCCCCGCTACCAGTGCCTCCAGCTCTAGATTTCCCGCTCTAGAACCTCCACCAGCACTTATTGATACAATATATATCATTTTTCATAATTATAAGTGGCCCCCCACCATGAAGAAAACAATAACGTTTTACAGTTATTGTCTTTAAGTTAGCGGGGGGTACCCCCCGCACGATTTAGTATGAATTGGCGGGTGGTTATCGGCCCTGTAAGATTCTTCAAAATATGGTGGGGGGCAACCCCCGCCATGAAGAAGATAGTAACATTTTCCACCACGAAGAAGACAACAATATTTTAGAGTTACTGTCTTCAAGTTGACCGGGGGAGGGGGGGGTACACCCCGCACGATTTAGCATAATTGATGGGTGGTTATCGGCCCAGAAAGATTATTCAAAAAATGGCGAGGGGCACCCCCGGCCACGAAGAAGACAATCATATTTTAGAGTTATTCTCTTCAAGTTGGCGTGGAGTACCCCCGCACAATTTAACATGAATTGACGAGTGATTATCAGCCCCGTAAGATTTTTCAAAAATTGGTAGGGACCACCCCTTGCCGGTATAAAAGTAAAAAAAATAAAATCAAATCTTTTACTTTTGTTTGGGGGATATAGGAAAAAAACAGAGTTTTAAATAGCTAGCTTCTTTCAAATAATCTGAACTTAATTTATTTTAAACTATCAAATGAAACTACTAAAGTAACAATTTTTTAATTGAAATATCAAAACGAAACTATTAACAACTTGGGTCAGGGAGCATTAGGAATTTAGGTACGCTTGAGCTTTTTCTGTGGCCATCATTCTCGTACACTAGTGAGAGATCAGTGTATCACGACATTTCTACGTCGGCTCGACAATAGTACGTTATTTCTAGTGAGAGACCCATGTTCTACGATAATAAGTAATTTCTAGCGATCTCACCACACAACTGGATGCATCAGCTGCCATTACTGTTGTTGGAGTTAGGTTTCGGTTCTTGGGGAAGTAGGATAAAGATGATGACAAAAAAAATGGGGTCCACATTCAAAAGAAATGGTCCAATATAGCCTGATGATGCATTAGCTATAAAATAAGACGAGGCGTGATGCAAACCGACCCGCTCGTGAGTCTTAGTTCACGAGGGTTGTGACCCACGCAAAAGCTCTCTATCAATTGATCATTGTTGGACTATGGTATAGGCTCGGGTCCGATTTGGTCTAATGGTATTGCGGTCCAGGTGAGCTGGTATGGGCCACGGGGTCTAAGGGTGATAGGGGTGGTCGCGTCGACCCCACATATACCTTTGTTACACATAATTTGAGTGGGACCTACACATGTCACACACGTATACTAGATATATATCTAGGTGTGCATTTACACATTGTGGGGCCCAAACACACAAATTATATGATGAGGGTGGGACCTGTATGATTAGCGAGGGGTCGACCCTATCGCGGGCTTGGCCATGTGCAGGGGGTCCAGGCCTCCGCGGGCTCTGTCACCCCGTTGTGATTGAGCCTCTATGTTAAACCGGTTGGAATTAAGCTTTCAAGTCCATGTAATCTCAGCCCATTTTTACTAGCCCGCCATATATGGAAGGTAGGGAGAAGTGAATATTGGAGAGAATAAGAGAGAATATTCTCTCTTATTCAATTGAATGGGGCGTCCCCCCTTATTGTGAATCTAATTCTTAATTAGATCTTCACTCTCCATACTTGTTCATCTCTCCCTCTTCTCCTCTCTCTCAAACTAGTCTGCCCTCCCCCTTTTCTCTTGGTTTTTGGGTGCGGTCTACACCCTTGGTGGCTGGTCACCCTCATTCATATTGGCAAGGCTTTTCAAGGAGAGACTCTCCTTCTCTGCTGGGACGTGGAGGCTGAAGAAGAGCTGAGAAAAATGGGCTTATATGCTGAGAATTCCTTCACTCCAAGCAAGGGTTTAAGAGGAATCATCACAAAAAGGTAAATCATAATAATCTCCTCTAGATCTAGTGTTTGGCGTATACGAATTGAATTGGAAGGCGTGCTAGGGCTGGATCAAGCCCATGTCAGTGTGTATTTATCCAATATTTTATATTCACATGCTTGATTTGATCATATACATATTGATATTGCTAATTGTTGTTAGTTTATTGCATGTATGGTGTGGATCTATCGTAAAGTTTTGATTTTTATGTGCACCACCTCCTCCACCAAGTTTTTGCTGCTGGCCGGCCATTCTACAATCATCAGTTTAGTCCATCTAGGAACAATTTTTTTGTTCCGCTTTGACAATTAGCCTAGAGTAAGAAACACATGTAAACCCTTTATCCATGAGATCGATGACATCACTACAACAAAAATGTCTTTTTACAACATACAAATTTATTGCAAAAGGATACTTTTTTGTTGCAAAATAAAAACATTTGTTGCAAACTTGTTGCAAAAAGTGTGTGTCAAAAAGTAATTTGCCGCAAATCCCATTTGTCGCAAATAGAAACCTTTTGTAATAATATTTTTTGTGGCACAAAACTAGATAATAAGTTGCAAAACTACTAATATGTTGCAAAAAATATATAGGGAAAAATTTTATTTTTTATATTTTGTTGCAACAATATTTGTTCAAGGTCGAGCTCCTGCTAATCGAGCTTGGAGCAGCTGCCAAGGAGGTCCTGGGTGATAAGCGCAACCGCCTTCCTGCCCCCTTCTTGTCCTTCCCGTACTCGCCCAGGATCCGCACCAGCAAGCTCACTTCTGCTGCCATCAACAAAAAAGATCACCTTTTTTCCTGTCATAGAAGAGTAGGCAAAGAGAGTGTGAATGACAAAGATGGAAGCAAAGGAGGAAAAGGGAGGAGCGAAGCGGGTGTGTCATAAGGGGGCATTTTTGTCTGAATATAAAATTTAGAGTTAATATCAAATTAGTAAATTTTTTTGTAGTTAGCGCCTAAAACCCCATTATTTTATTTTATTTTTAAAAAAGAAGCCTATTGACATTTAAAAATGCTAAGTTGGTTATATTTTCTTCATCTTATATTAGTAGCTCTATTTGAAAATTTTACAATTTTTGCTGAATGATAATTAAGACTCATAAGTAAATGAAAATTACTTCTGATATGCTTCTTTAAGTACTTAACTACTTAAATTGAGCCAAATGAAACTATTAATTTGAGATAATTTTTTTCCTAAATAGAGCTATTAATATAGAACAAAGGGAGCATTTCTTAGTCATAGCATATTTTGTAAATGAAAAAATATTTCTTTCACAGGCTTAGAGTAACTAGATAGCATATGGGCATTACATAATGTTTGAATTTAAGTAGGACGAATACATAGATAGCATATAAGCATTACATAATGTTTGAATTTTGTAGGTCGAATACATCAAGAGGGTCTGCATACACTCGTAATCTTATCAACGGTTGTGCACAAACATATTGACAATTGTGTAGAAGCTTGTAGACTCTTATAAAATACTTAGGAGTTTTTTTTGTGTTAAATTTTTAAAAGACAGAAGTAAAAATTAAAGTATAATTTTTTAATAATTTATTACCAAATTAGAATTACATTTAGTAACGGAAGTTTTTAGAATAAATTTAGACGTCTTGTCAAACTTATTTTAAAAATTTTAAACTAATATAACTCTCTCTCCTGAACTCGAATATGCACGTTCTTCATACTATTGCACTTTCAAAATTCAAGCCCTATCAAAGAAGATCCTACAAGGGTAGGTAATTTTTAAAATTTAAAATGTGCCCTACCTATATAGCACT
Organism: Saururus chinensis; assembly: GCA_035235625.1. Classification (NCBI taxonomy): domain Eukaryota; kingdom Viridiplantae; phylum Streptophyta; class Magnoliopsida; order Piperales; family Saururaceae; genus Saururus; species Saururus chinensis. The sequence goes on from CP141144.1 coordinate 28,968,629, forward strand.
CTTTTAAAATATGCCCTACCTATAGTAAAAAATCTCAAAAAATATAAATTAATTTATTCCCCCCTCTCTTTCCTCTCTTTCTCTCCTCTCCCTCTTTTCTTTCCCTTTCTCTCTCTCATCTCTCTCCTCGTTCTCTCGTTATTCCTCTTTCTCTTACGCGCGTCAACGCGAGCTTGAGCTATGAGGAATGGGGGAAATTTTTTTTTATTTCATTATTTATTTATTATATACATAAATACTTAATAGTTAAATAAAATATAATATATATACTAATTATTAAATAAAATATATTTTGTTTATAGATATAGTATTAAATTTATTTATTAAATTTAAAACTATCAGCTACGATTTTTAAAAGCGTCGCTAATAGTTCAACTATTAGGAACACTTAGATATAAGCGTCCTTAATAGTGTTACTATTAATGACGCTTTTAAATAAGCATCCCTAATAGTTAAATTTTTTTAATTTTTTTCTTAAATTTAAAACTATCATCAACGCTCTTTTAAAAGCGTTGCTAATAGTTCAGCTATTAGGGATGCTTATATATAAGCGTTCCTAATAATAACACCATTATGGACGCTTTTAATTAAAACGTCGTTAATAGTTAAAAAAAATTAATTTCTTTCTTAAATTTAAAACTATTAGTAATGCTCCTTTAGAAGCGTCTCAACTATTTCAACTATTAGGGATACTAAGATATAAGTGTATGTAACAATAACACTATTAGGGACACTTTTAATTAAGTATATGTAATAGTTAGAAAATTTTAAGTTTTTTTCTTAATTTTAAAACTATTAGCGACGCTCATTTAAAAGCATCGCTAATAATTTAACTATTAGGGACGTTATTAATTAAGTGTTCCTAATAGTTACAAATTTTTTATTTTTTATTAAATTTTAAACTATTAGCGACGTTGTAATTAAAGCGTCGCCGGCATCTTAATTTCTTTTTTAAATGTTTATTTGCGACACTCAATTTGGTGTGTCGTTAATAGTATTACTAGTGGCGACGAGAATAAGCGTTGCTACTTGACCTACTATTAGCGATGCTCAGTGCCGAGCGTCGCTAATAGAATTATTTTTTTCCTTCCCTCTCTGCCTATCTCCTTTTTCTCTTTGTCTTCTCTCTCCTCACCCTCTCTCTGTACCTTCTCTCTCCTCTTTCTCTCTTCTCCTCTTTCTCCCCTCTCTCTCCTCACACACACACACACTCTCTCTCTCCCTGTCTCTATCTCTACCACTCTCTTCCCATTCTATCTCTTTCTCTCTCCCCCTCTCTTTTATTTTTATTTTTTCAAAATAATAGTATGTGTTGTTGCTATACCAGGTAGTAGTGACACATAATTATATGTGTTGCTAGGGATATGCGTTGCTACTATAAAATTTTTTATTTTTTAAAAATAATTTATAATTAAAAATTTCTTTTTCTTCTCTCCTCTCTCTCTCTTTTCACTCTCTCTCTACACTCTTTTCTCTGTCTCTGTCTCTTATCTCTCTCCTCACTCTCTTTCTTCTCTCTGTCTCTCCTCTCTCGGCACTCACTTCTCTCTCTCTACAATCTCTCCTCTCTCTCTATCTTTTCCCTCTCTCTTCACTCTCTCTTTCTATCTCTCACACACTTACGCGTAAACATGAGCCCATCTTTGAGGAGTGGAGATAGAGTAGGGGAGTTTTATTTATTATTTTACAATTTATTTATTATATATAAAAATAGTAAATATTATATAAAATATATTATATTGAAAAATTTTAGTTTAAATTTTTAATATTTATTTATTATATATATACGAATAGTAAATACTAAATAAAATATATAATATTTAAGAAGTTTATTTTTATTTTTTTAATATTTATTTATCATAAATTTATTAAATAAGTTAATTAATAAATCAATTAGCAATGCTAATAAAAAAGTTGCTAATAGTTGTATTAGTCACGACGCTTTTAACAAATTGTCACTAATAAGTATAATATTTTTTAAAAGTAATTTATTTTATTAGCGATGCTTAATAAAAAGCGTCACAAATATGACTACTATTAGTGACGCTTTATAATAAACCTCGCTAATGGTTGTGTTATTAGTGACGCTTGAAAAAAATGTTGATAAAAGTTATATGTTTTAAATAAAAAAGAAAAAATTCTAATTATTAGTGACGTTTTTTTTGTTAAGTGTCGTTAAAAATACAAATATTAGCGACTGTTTAAAAAACACGTCTCAATTATTAAACCTTTTAGCAATGCTTGAAAAAAAAGCATCGTTAATACTTAAATTTTTTTCTATTTAATTTAAAATATATAACGTTTAGTAACGCTTTTATGTTGCTAATAACACAACTATTAGCAACGTTTATTATAAAGCATTACTAATAGTTGTCATATTTGCGATGTTTTTTATTAAGCGTCGTTAATAGATGTACTAGCGACACTTGATAAAAAGCATCGCTAATAGTTAATTTTTTGTGACATTGTTTTAGGGGATGCAAGTAGTGATTTTTAGCTACAATTTTAATTGCGTCGCTAATAATATATTTTTTTGTAGTGAGGGGATTTCACCCGTGTAATTATTTATTTTCGAGGGAGAGTGGGAGGCATCACCGATAAAGAGAACTGCTTTGACATTTTTGAAAAATGATTTCCTCATATAACTTTAAAAATATTATTTTAAAGTTATATTTTTAAAATAATATATTTAAAATATATTAATATGGGTATTAAAATAATATTTTTAAAGTTATATGAAATCAATATGGGTAGGTCCATATTGAAATAATTATGTAAATTATATGGACTTGCCCGTATTGATTTCAAATAACTTTAAAAATATTATTTTTAATATAACAAAAACTTAAACTTTCAAAGAAGTTGGGTTTGAATTGTGTTTTTTTTAAGAAAAAAATTATTTTTTTAAAAAACTTTAAATAAAAAATTATTTTTTAATACCGTATCGATATGTATCGGTGATATTTATACGGTATGGCCAATACGTATAAGCTTTTGGCAACATTCAAAAACTTATTGATATGTATTGGTCGATACAATCTTTCATGTCTTTAAGTGCGTTTAAATAATACATAGCATCTAAATCACCTTTGACCTCGTAACAATCAAAATTACACCATTGATTAACTTGTACCAATTTGATGCATAGAAGCCAATTAAAAAAAAATGAAACAATAACTACATTAGGCAAACGAAATTGAAACCCCTTTAGAAAATGCATTAAGTAGGCCTAATCCATTGAGATGGTTTCATATCTAAATAGGATTTAAAATTTTATATTTATCTTTTATTTAAAAAATAATAAAATAGTAATTTTTAATGAATATTTGACCCCAATAATCAAAATTTATAGTATATTTAAGTTACATTTTCTGATAAGGCCAAAAATAATTCCTTTTGAGTTGAATGTAGTTATAGCCCATTAAGAGCCCGTGACCGGTTCATGACCGTTTGCTTTTAAATGGGCTGTGAGTAGTCGGGCTTAAAGGGCTGAGGCTCTAAATAAATGGGCTTGGGCAGGCCTGAGCCCGGCCCGATTACTAGTGCTACTCATGACCAATTCTCGGTAACCAACTTTGTGAGTAGTTTATATGGGGTTCCGAATATGGCACATAAGGGGTATTAAATATGTGCTATATTTGGAGCCCAACACGAGGTTCTGAACATAAAAACTAGTCCAGCTGGACGCTTCCAGTGTGAGTTTCATTTATATGAGGTGAGCAACGAACTGAAGAATCAGAACCTGATTTTTTTTTATGGGGTAGGTGCTCATTTAATGGGATAAGAAGCCATGCGTTCTACTATGAAATAGGTAATTGATACACCTGTTAAATGCTATCTTGAACATAATTAAACCGTTGATCACATCAAAATTTAAATCTTACTTCAAAATTTATATCTCATTCCCAGTAGAATATATCTTAACTTAGTTTTTTTTCGTTGGGGGACCAAAAAATCCTAAATTCTATCTTATCTGGATTTTTTTGCCTTAATATCATCTAACTTGACTGCAACAACATTTTTTGGTATAACTTTTGAACATAAGGGTTTCGGGAATAGGGTTAGGATTTAATAGCATTAAAGCAATGGAGGATAGTGTATAGGGTTGCCCATGAAATGATATGATTACGGTATAACCTATTCTATTACCATAACTATATCCCAAATCTTTGTCCATAACTGTCCCGTTAAGTAAATGGTATAAGTAGTTCCATAACTATTCCTTCCATTAATAATCGGTCGGTTAATTGGATAACTATTATCTGTTATATTTTTTAATATATTCAAAAGGGCCAAAATAAATATTTATTATTCACTTAATTTAATATTACTGAGGTAAAAGACTAACATAATTACTATTGTTATTTACAATGATTGTAAATAAATTATGAAGATTAAACATGAAACGTAAATAGACATGTATATTAGGCAAATACCTAATAAAATTCCTTATTTTCTAATAATTTCTTCATATCATATGAGTCTAACTCCAAAATATCCCTCCACTGCCTTAGTTAAGAGGAGTCCTAAGTGTAAGAAGAATAACAATTGCCTCCTCATAGCCAGCTATCTTTGAAGGTGTCTCGCAGGCAGTAATGAGACCATGTGTACTGATTCACATCAATCATTAATGTCTTTTTGAATTAATATTTTAAAACCTGGACCGGAGCCTTACTTAGATTGGTGACTAGGCTAGGTCAACCCAATAGAACTATAAGTCAACTGGGGTTGAGCCAAATGATGACATCATCACCTAAAAAAATTTAAAAGAGTCCCCTCATTTAAAAAAAAATGACTTAAACCTATTCAAAATTTCACGTTAACTTGTTTGGCCATTTAAAACTTGTTCATTCGAACCTATTTCAATAAGTAAATCATAATTCCAAATTTTGCAATCTAACATACACAAACATGAATTGTAACATAATCATAATTCTAATCAACATATATTAAAATAAACTATCTACATAACTCATTTAAAGTTAAGCCAGCTAACACTCAAACCAAGCCAGTCCGAGATGAGACAAGAAAGAGTTTGGTTCTATTAGCCCATGTTCTAACTTTGATTTGAGCTAACTTGAGTCAAACCTACAGCAGAATAGAGCTAGTTCAATAATCCTACTTCAAACCCACCAATCATTTTCTTGTACAAATAAACAGTCAATAAGTTTAATTATAAAAATTAAAAAACACTCATGGTTTTGAATCATCATAACAAGATATAAACTAACCTAAGAGTTGTAAAAGCCATTTGCACAAAGTGTCTGTGTAGCTAGTTAAAATTTTAGTACATATGATTAAAGATAAACCTTGACCTAATGAGACTAGAGAAATTTGACAAAGCAACTAAATGGAAAACATTAAATTGAAGTGAGTTTAAGAGATTATACAATATAAATTATAAATCATTTTTTTATCAAAAAATCACATATAGTTATGAAATACTAGAAAGAGCAAATCATCTTCCTAAGTAGCAGCATGTAATAATTATAATGAACGGTTGTAAGTAGTTAAATTAATTAAATAAATGTTTGAGATTAGAATGACATCTTCTATTGAGTAAATCACAGAGGTAAATCATGACATAAAAATTATTATAAAAGTCTATAATCCAATCTCTTTTGAAATTAAACCACTTTAGACTAATGAGTATAATATATTTATAATTTTTAAATATGACAAACGGATAATGGATAAGCGGGTATAGAAGAACTTTTTTCATTAACTTTTATTTAGATAATAAACGGATAAAATTATCCTCTTATTTACCCGTTGAATAAATTTAACCATACTATTTAACTTCTTAGTAGTATGATATTGACAGTAGAGTGGTAGAATAGGTAATATTGGCAGCCTCAATAGTGTAGGTGCAAAAGGTCAATTGTGAGCAGCAGAGAAGGTGACCTTCACGAGAGCCCCACTTCGTTCATTAACTACTATCATTGGCTCCAAATTAAGCGTGCTAATTGTGACCAATATAAATGCCCATTGTGTAGTCCATTATACGATAACAATGCACATTATCTAGTTAACTATAGGATACAAATGCACATTGTATGATTAAATACGCAATAACAATGCACATTGTCTAGTCAACTAAAAGATGATAATGCATATGGTATAGCTTACCACAATGAATGCAACCTCTCTCATTGGGAAGCATTTTTTACACTCTTTGCTAACCATGTGCCCAACATAAAGAACACATAGGAGCCCTTGATGTTTGAGATTGATGGCACACACAATAGTGCTTGTTAGCATCAGTATCACTAACACTAATGTGCGCTAGTATAGGCACCGTTGATTTCATGGATGAAGGGTTCTCATGCGTTTCTTACACTGGGCACATTGTTAATGAGGAGCATAGAAAATGCTTCCATCTCATTGATGTATTATTGTCACCAATGCTACCCTTCCCTCGTTTCAAAGCATTCGTTTGGGTTTTGTAATATTGATTAAGAGAATGGGATGCTTAAATATACAGAAAAGTGAGGTGGCAAGGAGAATGTAGAAGAGATTAATGGCGCACATGTTAGCACGTTAGCATGTGTGTCATCGATCTTAAATATCATGGGTTCCAATGGATGTCTTATGTTTGGCGCATTGTCCGTGAGGAACACGAAAAACCCTTCATACAAAATAATAATTGCATTGTATAAATGGGAAAATTTTTATGCTCCCTTCTCACAATGAGCCTGATGTAAGCTACACATAGAGGTGGTAAAGGGGTGGGTTGAGGCCTGGCCTAGCTCCATAGAGTGTGTGGGGGGGAGCGTGAGCCCGCTGATATGCGGGCCTCCAAAAGGCCTAAGTTGGCCCTTTTGCACCTCTAGCTACGCATGGGAACCGTTCATCCACGAGATTAAGAATGCACACGCTAGCGTATATTTGTGTCAGTATCACTGATGCTAATGTGAACTAGTATGTGTGCCATAAATCTTAAATATTAATGACTCCAAAGCATAACTTACTCTAAGCTTATTGTCATAGGAGAGTATGAAAAATACTTCCGTACTAATGGGAAGGGTTTTTCATACTCCCCTACAATAATGGGCTAACGTAAGCTATACATGAGAGTTATATATATCTATGAAATTGATAGTCCATACACTAGTATATATTAATATAAATATTTTTTCACTAAGCGTTAGCATGTATTTGGTAAATTTTAAATATCAATGACTACCGATTATGATTAGCAAAAAATTATTTAAATAATAATTAAAAAAAATATTTACCACTTTGGACCACTTTGGGAAATTTCCCAAAGTGGTGTTCCTTTTTGCCACGCAAGCAGCTAGCACCTACATGGCTTTTTTTAAAATTTTTTAGTTGATTTCGTCCTTTAGAAGGACTAAATCGGGTTTAAGTTAATTTCGTCCTTCTAAAGGACAAAATTGGTTTACGACTTGATCCGATTTCATCATTTAGAATGACGAAATCAACTTAAGTTGATTTCGTCATTCTAAATGACGAAATTGCCGCACTTAGCACATTTTGGCGTTTGGTTCTTAACCATACTGATTTTGTAAAGGACAAAATCAAATTAATTTTTTTTAAAAAATCTATTTTAAAATAACTTTATTACTTGTCCCTGTTCATTCATTCAATACATACATAATTGCATTAATTCCACCCATTCCATGCATAGCAAATATAACATTAAAGTACATCATAGACAAGCATAAAATAGAAATGCTTATCAAATATATTACATCACAAGTCGAAAAAATGTTTAGTTTAAAATAAACATATAAAAAAGTTAATGTCATAATCTCCTACGTCCTCAACCTCGACCTCGTCCTTGACGATGTTGTACAAGCTCCTCCTCATGATCTGCCTCTAGCTCTGGCTATGGCTCCGGCTCTGTATGTGGCTTTGGCTCCAGCTCTGGCTCTTGCTCAACATATTTAAGTAAAAGATGGTTCAACACGAGTTGGCCAATGTCGTCTATAATATAAAATTGGATTTGGCTGAGCTGTATGTGCAGTGACCAAAAATGATGAACTTGGAGGAGAGCTATGCACTGCTGATGAAGATGGAATATCAGGGAGTGAAGAGTGCATTGGCTGTGTCTGAGTGGCCTCATCGACAGGATAATTTCTATGAACATCTGTAATCACCATCATATACATTAAAATACATATATTCATATATCCAAATAAATTATTTAGAATCAGACAAAGATCTCTTAAAACATCAGAGAGAACGAAAGCTCATTAATCTGCGGAAATAGATATACCACTGTATCGTAGAAGTAAGCAGAATATTATTAAAATCATACATGTCACTTTATCACATAGTAGCAAATAAACACACAACAGAGTAGATCGAATAATATTAGATCCTATCAGATTATATTAGATTTCATCCGATCATACCAATCATATTAGATTAGATCGAAGCATATCATATCATAGTAGAGCATTTCAGAGTAGATCGGATTACAACAACATACATTAGCATATAGCAAATCATATATCTTAATTAGTATATTAATATTACTAATTAAGATGTGCATACATATAAATCATTTTGAATTAGATGGTCTAGAAAAGCTCAGTCCCCTACAATTTCGGAAGTAGCGGCATTTTGAGTTGCTCGTATCCTCAAGGCATACTCCCTTTTAGGTTCAGAGATGGTGGGCATAACCTCTTCTAACTCTGAAACATCTTTCTCATTACGTTTGAAGGCGACAGACATAACCTCTCATACCCGGAGACACTTTTCTTTTTCAGTGCCTGTAGGTTGTGGACAGAATTTCCCCTTAACTTGGGACACTTCACACTTCCTGTGCCCAAATACATCAAATAGAACCTCCCCTACCCAGAGACACTTTCACTTTTCATTTTCCTCGGGGCTAGAGTGTGATGGGAAAAGTCTCCTCTTGCCCCGGGGCATTTCCCCCTTATGGAGACGCTAACTTGAAGAATAGACATTTCCATTGCGTAGAACACCATTGAATTAGCTAAGAACGCATTTGGAACGGAAGAAAATAGACTCAGAACGATTCCAGAAACTCCTTCTTGGTATTCGAGGGTGACAGGCAGAGTCTCGTCTTACTCTTAGGGGTTTCCCCTTTATAGAGTCACCAACTCGAAGAATGAACTCTTCCATTGCATAGAACACTCTCGAATTAGCTAAGAACGCATTTTAAACGACTAAAATTAGACTTCAAATGAATAAAAAATGAAAAAAAAAAGTTTAAGAATGAATTTCAATATGAATGATCAATTATTGATAGTAGAATCAATTTGACGAGCATTTGATCTGACGCACGTCAGTATCCGCATGCTGCCACGTGTCAATTAATTATATTTTTCTTCTTTTTTTTAAAAAATATTAAAAATACGTTATCTTCCTACCCTGAAGTCGGAATTGCGTGTTCTTGGTACCGATGGACTTTGATCGACGAACCCTTCGAAACTAGACACTGCTTGGGTAGGTTCTCGCACTTTTAAAGTGGCTCCCGCCCATATGACATGCTTCCCAATATCATAACTTTCGTTCCTAGCCTCCGTTTTCCGTATTCTTAGATTCGTTACGTTTGTTACTTCGAGCTCTAACTAGATACTATAATTTCATTGCTTGAAACCCCTTAAAATTGAACAAAAATGATATAATTACCCTTAACCCTCTTAGGTTAAGCGTAATCATGACACGAGGTGTCACAGAAAATCTCCGGATGAATCTTCGGTAATAGCCTGCAAGACCTAGAGAACTTCTTAATTCCGTGACTGTCTAGGGCCTTTCCCACCTTAGTACTGCTTCTATTTTTCTTAGGTCTACTAATACTCCATCTTTTGAAATAATATGACCTAGAAAAATAACTTGTTTTAACTAGAAGTCAAACTTACTTAGCTTAGCATATAACTGATAGTCTCTCATAGTTTGTAGAACCATATGTAAGTGTTCTTGATGCTCTTATGGACTAGTAGAATAGACTTATGTTATCAACAAAAATAATCAGAAATTTATCCAATTGAGTTCGAAAGGCTTGATTCATAAGATCTATGAAAGCTATAGGAGCATTTATCAATCGAAATAGCATCAATAAAAATTCATAGTGGCCATATCGAGTACGAAAAAGCCATTTTTGAAATATCTTCATCTCATATTCTCAGCTGATGGTACCCTGACCTCAAATCTATTTTTGAGAATACTTTAGCTTCTTATAAATTATCAAACAAATCATCGATCTGAGGTAAAGGATACTTATTCTTTATGGTCATTGAGTTAAGCATTATATGATCTATACATAGTCTTAATAATCCATCCTTCTTCCTTACAAATAGGATAGAGCTCCCCAAGGTGAGATTTTGGGTCCAATAAATCCTTTATCTAGTAACTCCTACAATTGACTCTTTAATTCTTTTAATTTTGTAGGAGCCATACGGTAGGATGTCTTAGAGATAAGACCTTGATGTGCCTGATGCAGCACAATCGGTACCTTGGAGTTTCATGCAGGAAAGGGGAAGGAAAGAGGAAGAAAGGGAAGAAAAAGTGTCTATTCAATTACATAAACCAAACCAAGGGAGGGGATGACCCTCTTATGGGGAGCCGCACCCTCCTACCTTGGGAAACATGCTGCTAATGGGCCCCGCTATCCCGTGGTCCACTAGCGTTCCTAACACAGTTTAATAATCCAATACATATGTAAATACCAATTAAATACAAATAGAAATAGCCTAATGTACTAAAATAAAGGTAAATGAAGAGTCGGGATGAAGGTGTGATAAGTATGAAATATATATTTATTTTATATGCCTTTTTACCTTATTTGCTAGTATAGATTAGGTTAATTAAGAGTAAGTTATGGTTTATTTAGATTAAGATAGTTATTAATATTTTAGTTTAATTATTAATTAATTTTAGAAGTTATTAGTAGTTTAGACATGTATTTAAATTAAGTTGGGATTTTAATTACATTATACATGTCTAAAGTATGATATTTTATATTTTGTAGGTAAAGTGCGCTTATCAAAATACTTAGACGATGTTTGGAATAATTCAAAACACTTTTGACATATATTAAAGTGATTTGGACAACTTTTCGGAGTTATAAATATGTTAGAAATTAATATGGACACGAAGAAAACTTAATGAATAGGAAATTGGACTGTCCAGAAAAATTGTCTATATTGTAGAAATAGTGTAGCCGTTCGAACGAGGCAGTTGAAGTATCAAATGGGATAACGTGATTTTAAGCAAAATATAGTATAGGCGTTCGAATGGGCAAGCAGGGCATTCGAACGGGATAATGCACAGTTTCCTTGTTTGAGCCAATTTTGAATCCTTTTCATATAGAACTTCTTCCTACGGATCTTATGCCTATAAAAAGACATATTTGGCTCAAAATTGGAGGTTGACTAGTAGATTTTCTGAAGAGAAAAAGGAAGAAGAGGATGGAAGAGAACTCAAAGCTTTCAATGAAGATTCAAGTGCTTTCTTCTACAATGGAAGGCTAGACTTTTCTTTTACTTAGGAGGTGATGAAGCTATAAATAAGTTTTAGTTTCTTTTCTTTTTAATTTAGATCTCAGTTGTGAATGATGACAATTGTATGATAAGGATTTCCTTTTTAATGGAAGAACTTTTAATGTTTATTCAAGTCTATGTTGATTTATTGTCTTGTAGATGATAGATTGATGTGGTTTTGATATTTTCATCGATTCTAATTTCTGTTATTTAGATGAGATGATCATGTAATAGTTTTAATGTTCAGATAATTAATGAATTGGATGAGTTATACTAAGATTAGACGAGTCATGCCTATAGCTAGTTTAGTGTAGATGATTTGTGCTATTGTTGAAGATAGTTCATGCCATTAATTTAATTAATGATTCTTTCTGAAGTAATTATAGCTTGTAGCTGAGAATACTTATTTATATTCACACTAGATTTAGGTTAACAGTTAAGGAATTATTATGGTTTTATAGTGGATTAAATTTCTTAAGTAAATTCCATTATATTAATCTCTTGCTTTTAAACTAGTTGATTCCTTTGTTTTGCTTAATTTAAGTTTGAGTTATTTCTAGTTTTTAATCAGCAAATCCCTCTTTAGATTTAGTAATAACATCCGTCCCTGAGGTTCGACAACCCTTAAATACTTATCCTAGTATAATAACCTTGTACACTTGCAAAGGGTTTAATTATAAACGATCAAGGTGCACAACAAACCTTCTCATGGTAGCAAGTCAATATTAATATCTATATCTCTTCTTGGTGGTACCCCAAGAAGATCATCAGGGAACACATTAGGAAAGTCTGTTATAACATCAATATCTTCTAACTTAGAAGATGAAGGCTCCTTAGAAATCACACTAGTAAGATATGCTTGACATCCCTCATATATCAATCGCCAAGGCTTCATAGCAGAAATAATACATACCCCTAAAGGATCATTATTTCCATAAAAGGTAAAGTTTTCTCTCCTGACTTAGTGAACATAACTTTTTTCCTCTTACAATCTACTAAGGCCTCATTATCGGCTAACCAATTCATTCCTAATATAACATCAAAGTTTGTCATACTTAAGTGTATAAGATTAACCTCCCATTTTTTGTTTTCTATTGACACAAACACATCTTGCAAAAACTTTTGATCTATAAAAGTTATTCCCATAGCAGTTGACACTTCTAAAATATATTCTAATTCCATATTTAGATAACCAATACTTAAAGTAAAAACATAGGATATGAAAGAATGTGTCAATTCTGGATCTATTAAAACTTTAGCAATCTTATCAAAAATTTAAAGTGTACCTTGTATAACTCCTGTTCAAATCTGAGCTTCTTTTGCAATAATAGCATAGACCCGCCCCGGAGCCTTAGGCTTCTACTTTGTCTTGATCTCGTCTTGGCTCTTCTTATTAGAGCATTCCTTAATCTTAAGTCCCAATTCCTCACAAGAAAAGCATCATCCTTCAACCTCTTGGCTCTTCATCTTAGGGCAATTATTTATCCGGTGTCCTAATTCACCACAAGAAAAACATCATCTTCAACGTAAAAACTGAGTGGATGGAATCGGTTGTACTTGGAACACCTTTCTAATTTCTTCTTTGTTTGAGCTTGTGTCTTTGGTCCAGAGGGCCTCTGAATTTTTTGGGTATTATTTTGACTAGGGAACATAAATTTCCTCTTTTTTTCTTCATCCTTAGAACCACTACTCTGCTCGCAGTCCTTGCATTCTGCCAAGAAATCCCGATATTCTTGTTCTAATAAAGAGGCCAATTCCACAGCCTTGGCAAAAGTAGCAAGTTAAAATCCTACTATTCTACTGCGGAGTCTGTTGTTTAGGCATTTGACAAACTTTCGAGCTTTCCTTAACTTTATAGAATAGAATTCAGGAGCAAAGTGTTGTAACTGTATGAACTTATTTTCATACTGGACCACTGTCATATTTCCTTGTTGAAGGTCCAAAAATTCTTTTTCTTTCTTCTCTTGAACATGGGGAGGAAAATACTTATCATACAATACCTCCCTAAACACTTCCCACTTGATATACTTATTATTAAAAAGGAAATTTCTTTCTTCATATGGCCACCAAAAAGCCACCTCCTCTATCATGGCAAAAGTGGCTACATCCACTTTCTTGTGTTCAAGGACATTCATATCCTTAAAGGTCCTTTTCACTTCAAATGTCCATTTCTTGGTCGCCTACAGACTGTCCTCTCCCATAAACATTGGAGCAATTTTCTTGAACCTCTTCAATAAATTATCCTTCTCATTACGAATGCTCTTATCTCAATCAATGGAGTTACTAACATGGTTAAGGCTAGGCTGAAATCCTTGAGCTTGCAAATGCTGAGTCATCTCTGCATCATAAGATTTCCATTGGGTTTTATGCTGCTACTATTTCCTGAGTTAATGTTTTCGCGTGAACAAAGTCATCAGAGAGTTATACCTCTTTACCATTATCAAAAATCATCTCAGGGTGCTAACAGATTGTAACAACCTTGAATCCATAAGAAATTATTAAGCAGAAAGTGTTTATTTCTAAATATCTTATCATACACATACACATACACATACACATATCTCCGTAAGTTCTTTCCTTTCGTCTTGCAAGAAGAGGAGTTTTAAAACACCGGCTCATAAAATCACAGAACAAACTAATCTGTATAATTACAATTAAAACAGAAACAAACTAATAGTAAAAACAAAGACAAACTTTTGAAAACCAAAAATACATATTTTCACAAAACATAGCATGAGTCTAATCACAAAAAAAAATTATTTAATTATTTGTGTCAGCGATTAGAACTACAGCTCTACGAACTGCGAAACCTTAGGCTCCGATACCAAATGCGATGGCCACCATTTAATATTATATAATAACCATACCATTAGACATGCATAATTATCACACACATGAGTGAACATGATGGCTGCCAGTGTTGAGCAAAAACAAATCTCACACATATCATCATGTTCGTCATCGCATATAATAGAGTCATTGCATAGCCAAAAAATATATATCATAAATGCGTATTAAAATTAACAGATTCATCATAACATAACATAATATATTACATATGCCAAAGATCACTATGCATAGAGCTGGTAGTTATATAGAGTCTATAAATCTCCAAGCATATCATGCCCTTAAAAATCAATCACGTAAATAATTACAGAGTTTTCTAAAACAATGAACAAATAATTCATTTGCAAATCTTTTCCTTTTTCACTTTCGCCCTCGCTACATCACCTTCAGAATCCGGGGTGGGTGAGTATAATAATACTCAGTAGATTAAGCTAAAATCTAAAAGCATGCTACACAAAAAGCCGCAAAAAAATATTACAACCTTTTCACATAATCATTTATCAGAAAACAAATCATTCAGAAGCAAGTCAATTTAGAATTGAATCCGAAAGCCATGATACCTAACATCCTACCCCTGAACTCATGGAATAACGGAGGACATTGAGGATAGGAACTTTCCCAAGATTGTCCACATCTGTGCACTGTCATGGAGGCGCCCGGGAAGCACTGTCCATGCGACACTCACAATACCAAATAGCCAAGTGAGTAAGCCTTTTTTGTGAAGGTCATAGCCTTATGCCATTCAACCATGCGTCCAGCCTACAAAGCCAAACATCAAACACATCCCAAAGTAGTCTGCGAATGTGTCAAGGCATTTCTTCAAGTGAGCTAGTTGGAGGGAATGTACCCTTGCGATGCACATATCCAACTTAGGCAACTCAGACATCTAAACAATCTAGCTCAGCCAAGTGCATGCAAGGGTCATTCTTTCCAACAAGGCCATAAGGATGGACGACTGCCCGTAGGTTAGAGAGCCCCATCCCCCAGGGGATGGGGCTCTCGGCATAATGGTTAGTATCATGGGCACAAAGCTTTGCCTAGCGTTCGCACATGTGATGGCCTAGATGCGCTACGCAACCAGCAACCACTCTCATCCCTTCCCACTCATATGGGCAAGGGAAACACAGGTAAACAACAACAACAAGTCATCTATGGTGCAAGGGCATCTGCCCAAGCTATATTTCAGTCTGTTGAAATACAATGGCGGGGAGAGGGCAAGGCTGATCCACCAGGCTGAAAGCTCTCTCTCAGCACCCTGGTTTGTTGTGCTTGAACAAATCTGTCATCTATCCATCAATCAATTAGCCATGGCCACCCCGCTCTCCCCCTTAAATAGACTTAGCCTAAATTGGCCAGTCCTAGTGCTAGTAGAAGTTACATAACCTACCCATACAAGAGTTCTCACCCTAACCAACTCTCAGCCCAATAGCAAACCACCCTAGTACAAATCAGGAAAGCAAAGGGAGTCCTTATTCGACTAGGAGTCCAGCACCCTGCTGCCTTCAAGAATCTGAGCTGTCCAGGGAACTTGTTGCCTCAACTCCCACTCAAGCTAGGAGTGTGGCAGATCTGCATAAGTGAATCTTGTCCGCCTTATGAGTCCGTCCCTAAGTGTTTGTAGCGCCCAACTCGCCACTAGAGTCCTACCCGCGTAGGGACTCCTCCTCAGCCTACTCCGCAAGGCGAGTGATCCATCCGGAATGCTCCAATGCTGCTCCAAACATCCATCCATGTCCAAAGGCTGCCTAGGCTGTTCGTCTCCCAAGCTTACTTGGCTGTCTACTGCCAAGTCTAGGTGTAGCCGCCCCCTTTCTCCATCCACCAAGTTAGGGGGCAATAGCTAGCAACCCAACAAGCCTTCCTTGTCATCAGAGATAACCAACTGCAATGCTAGACATCATATCAACATCTCATACATTTCAAGTCACCGTGTTCTTACCTATATAGCATAAGAGATTTCTTGCATTCTTCTGGAGTGGCAGCCAAAGTGGCTGTATGGGCATGGTCCATCCAAAGTTTACCAAACAACCCCAAAACACTCCACAAGACTCTTCAACACTATTTAGGGGGGAGGGGACATCTTAAGACCCCAAATATGTGCTAGCCGACCAAGTGTCCCAACATGGCGAACTATGTGTGCGCATCATTGAGTGCATTTTACGCAACATTGAACACATATGTTGTGCAACATTGTGCCTTCCCCGCAATGCCTGCATACATAGTGTGCAACATTGCGGGCAATTCCTACAATATATGTACACTTAGTATGCAACACTTCCACACGTATGTGCGCCCCACATTACAACAAAAAAGACTATTAGCGATACTTATAAGTGTCGCTAATGACTATTAGTGACGCTTACAAAGCATCGCTAAATATGTCAATAAAACACGAGTCGCTATTGCTCATTAGCTTAAGCAAAGCATCGCTAATAGTGCAACATTAGCAACATTTATTAATATGTCACTAATTATTTTAGTATTAGCGATGCATAATAAAATATCGCTAATAGTAAATTATTAGCGATGCTTAATCTACACTTAATGAATAAGCGTCGGTAATAATTGATTATTAGCGACACTTTACTAAACCTTGCTAATATAAAGAATTATTTAAACAAAAAGCTTATTAGAGATGCATAGATAAACACATTGCTAAAAATTGATTATTAGTGACGCTTTTTTATGTGTTGCTAATAATTTTTTTTAAAAATAATAAAAATTAATTTTCAAAGATTCATTAATGGAAAAACATATTTAAAAAAATTGTGTATTAGCGACATTTGCTTAAGCGTCGCTAATATGTATAAAATTTTTTATTACCCGGATTGGACCAAACCGGGTCTGGAGACCCAGTTTGGGTAGGGTTAGAAGCGACCCGTGGCCCGGTTTAGTAATGACCCATGCGGGTGGGTCTGAGATGACCTCTCGCCGTGGCGAGAGGTCTTAGACCCATAGGCGCAAGTTCACTTTCCACCGTCAGCCAGGATAATCATCGGTGCCCGATATTGCAAAACACGTTGCCCGACGGCGGCGATCTTAGTTCCAGCGGTAAAATGGGCGGAGGTAGCCTGGAAAGGGCATCTTGAAAAATGCATAGTGAGGGATAAAAGATCCGGTGACTGTGTGCGAAGCTTGCCAGAAGCCTAGGGGGCTGAAAAAAGTTCCACCCAACGGCGGAGGTTCTAGATCTGGCCCCTATTACAAGCAACAATATCCAGCGGCGGAGGATGTAATTCGAGACAGAGTAAGCGGCCAGAAAACAAAATGGAGGCGAGATGACAGCGGACGGCGGCTTGAGGACGGAACACCCCACACAGCCAGTCATCATTCGCCCCATCTTTCGAACGGAGCTCCTCATCTCTATGCACGAACACATCTCCCTTCAAACCCACCTCCTCCAATGAGGTTGCGTCTGGCATAGGTGACTGGTCTAGCTCGTCGGAGGTGTTGGAATATGAAGGCACGGGCATAAATTCACCCGAGAGCAAAATTTCGTGCCCAATATGTTTAGTGACGCTTCTTTGAAGTGTCGCAAAAAGTTTCCATTTGCGATGCTTTGCTGCGTCACAATTAGCTTCATTTGTAAATAGATTACTGACGAAAAACAGTTAGCTTCGAGTTTGAGTTTGAGTCGAGTAGCATCGAGTTCGAGTTTTATTCGAGCCGAGCCGAGTTAAACAGGGGTATGCTTGAACTTGGCTCAAGCTTATTCGAGCTAGAATTGAGTTCAAGCCGAGCCGAGCCGGGCCTGCTCAACGAGCCAGCTCGGCTTGTTAACAGCCCTATCTCTCACCCTCTCTCTCCTCTTTCTCTCTCTTCCTCTCACCTTCTCTCTTTCTCCTCACCCTCTTTCTCTCTCTCCCCTCTCTCTCCTCCTCCTCGCTCTCCCCTCCTCTCTGTCTCTCCTCTCTCTCTTCCCCTCTCTCTTTTCCACTCTCTCTCCATCTGTTTTAATTTAAAATTTTTTGAAATAAAAAAATTATATTAGCAATGCATACTTGTATGCATTGCTAATAATATAGTGTATTAGCGACATATAGCTCTATATGTTGCTAATACACTATACTATTCACGACTCATACACATATGTGTCACTAATACCTCGAGTTATTAGCAACACATATGTATATGCGTCACTAATATTTAAAAATAAAAATAAAAATAATCTCCTTCCTCTCCCTTTTCTCTCCTCTCTCTCCCCTCCTCTCCCTCTCCCTCTCCCATCTATCTCTCTCCCCCATCCTCCCTCTCCCTCCTCCCTCTCTCCTCTCTCTCTATCTATTTTAATTTTATTATAATAAAAATAATGCTATTAGCGACGCATAAGTGTATGTGCCGCTAATAGTATAGTATATTAGTGAGTATAGCTCTATACGTCGCTAATACACTATACTATTCGTGACACATACACATATGTGTCACTAATACTAGTGTTATTAGCGACATATGTGTCTCTAATACTTAAAAAATAAAAATAATCTCCCCCTCTCTCCCTTCCCCCCCTCTCTCTCCCCTCCTCTCTGTCTCTCCTCTCTCTCTTCCTCTCTTTCTCTCTCCTATCTCCTCACTCTCTCTCTATATCTGTTTTAATTTTAATTTTTTTAAATAAAAAATACTATTAGTGATGCGTACTTGTATGCGTCGCTAATAGTGTAGTGTATTAGAGACACATACGTATATGCATCGCTAATAATTTTTTTTAAAAATAAAAATAATCTCCCCCTCTCTCCCTTCACTCTCTCCCCTTCTCTCTCCCCCTCCTCTCGCTTTCCCCTTCTCTCTCTCCCCTCCTCTATGCCTCTCCTTTCTCTCCCCTCTCCTCTCCCTTGCGCTCGCCCAAGACTAATTATATTTCAATAGTGAAAGTTTAATCTATTTTTGGCACTGCCTTTTATTAAAAATTTAATATTTATTTATTATTTATACAAATAGTCAATTTTGAAGAAAATATATTGTATTAATCTTTTTAAATGTTTATAATATTTATTAATTAAAATTAGTTAATAAAGATATTAGCGACGCTTGTCTACATGTGTCACTGTTATCAATACTATTATCAATACTATTAGCGACGCATGCTTACAAGCGTCGCTATTAGTTCTAAATTTTTGATTTCTTATTTTAAATTCAGAACTATTAGCGACATTTTTTC
Organism: Saururus chinensis; assembly: GCA_035235625.1. NCBI lineage: Eukaryota > Viridiplantae > Streptophyta > Magnoliopsida > Piperales > Saururaceae > Saururus > Saururus chinensis. The sequence goes on from CP141144.1 coordinate 28,988,108, forward strand.
ACAAGCGTCGCTATTGTTCACACTAGTAGTGACTCTAAGGAAAAGCGTTGCTAATGGTTTTGAATTTTTTTAATATATATATCTTTTTGTGATGCTTGTTCAAAGCATCGCTAATAACATAACTATTAGCGATCATAGTAGAAAACATCGCTAATAGGATTGGTATTAATGACACTAATATTGAATTTTTTTGCAATGCTTTTTATGTGTTGCCATTGATAGTTTTTAGTGACTAATGAAAGCATTGCTAATAGTACATTTTTTTGTAGTGCTAGCATTTGTCACGGATAGTCCACTTTGCTACCCTATGACACTCTCCCCCACTTGATTTGTTGATGCCCTCATCGACGGTACACATCCGCGGGTCTTACTCTTATTTACAACCATGACGGAATTGCGATGAAGGGTTAGCTCTTGTCTTGCGACACTTGAAATCTGTTTAAACCATAGCTTAGATAATCACATGAATTGCATGCTTTGGAAAAACCAACATCCACCCATCGGGCCCTCGACTCGGTAAACCATTGCTTGACAAAACTCTGCTGCTCAATGCTCCTTGCCCACATTGGCATAGGCAAAAGTACTCTACAGTTATGATTACTTCTATAAGAAGGTGTGCTCAACTACTCCATTTGAATTGGTGTTGTACATCGACCGGTAAAGGATAAACCAAATGATGCACAACTTCCTCTCTTGAAGTCGGCCCTGCACTCGAGACACCGGCAATGCCTACACTTTGGCCACACCTTGCAACTCCCACCGACAAGTTGATACCATGATGTCGGGCACCAACACTCTTAACTGCTCCCATCTAAGAATCGAATGCCGCCCCCACTTATACCAAAGCTCATTATAGTATTGTAGCGCTAAACTTGGACTGGACCTTGACCAACCAAGAGTCTAGCAAAATGATGTCCTTATCGTGTCCCATAACTTTTGGGTCTCCATCGCTTATAAAGTTCTGAGCCACTTGATTCGGTCAAGTTTCCCCTCATGATACATTCTAGAGTCCTACATCCTAGGAGCAACAACATTGCTTAAGCTTCTCGTGACCGATATGGTCACCAAACTACTACACCACTCTTAATGCGCCATACCATTAGGTTTCCTCTCGTGATTTGCTCCAGAAGGTTTACTCAACCCTAGGAATAACAACTTTGTACAAGCTTCGCGTAACCAACATGGTCACCAAACTCCTACACTGCTCATGATGCAGCAATGTCATTGGGTTCCTCTCACAATGTCCTTTAGAGGTCTACTCCACCCTAGGAGCAACAACTTTGCACAAGCTTCGCGTAACCGACATGGTTGCTGTCACGCCCTGGCACACATCACCCCTAAACTGAACCCAATTCAAGGAGTACGGGGCACGTAGCATGACTAAGTGGAATTGAAATGCAGAAGACTTAACCTATCCTTGGGTGAACACACAATGGAGTAGTGCACGAATACTTTGTACAAAAGCAAATAGAGCAAAGAATGGACTACTAATTAATGTATTAGTCCACTCATACTCACATCAACTAGTCATAAAACAAGCCTATGATGGCTAAATAAGTCTAAGCCAACAATGGCTAAACAAAGTGTGAAGTAGAGTTAGATGTATATATACCTCAACATAACATGGAATCAATCTAACTTAAAACCTAGCATCTCTATAAATCCCCTCTCAATGATCAACACCATCCTCATGCTCAACATAGAGCCATTTGAAGAACCTGCACGACATGACATGCAGCCCCAAAACAAAACCACAAAACAAAGAGGGGTGAGCTAATGCTCAGCAAGGGTTTAAGGAAACTAAACTCATAATGACATCATAGACATTCGTCCAACCCACAAAGCCAAGCAAAGAACCGGTCCCAAGGTAGACATGAAAACGTGTTGGGGCATTTCCCAAGCGAGCTAGCTAGAGGGGAACATAGCCTTGTGATGCACATATCCAACTTAGGCAACTCAGACATCCGAATAATCCATCTTAGCTAAGTGCACACAAGGGTCATTCTTTCCAACAAGGCATAAGGCTAAACGGCCGCCTTGTAGGTTAGAAAGGAGCCCCATCCCCCAATGGATGGGGCTCTGGCATGATGGCTAGAAACCTAACAAGCCTTCCTTGTCATCAGAGAAAAGGCTAGGCATCATATAATAGCTAATGTATTTTAGCTCACCATGTCCCCCCTATATAGCATAAGAGATTTCGTGCATTCTACTGGAGTGGTAGCCAAAGTGGTTGTACGGGCATGGTCCCTCCAAAATTTACTAAACGGCCCCAAAATACTCCACAAGACTCTCCAACACTATATATGGGGGAGGGGACATCTTAAGACTCCAAATATGTTCTAGCTGACCAAGTGTCCCAACATGGCCAACTATGTGTGCGCATCATTGCATGCATTCTGCGCAATGTTGCGCACATATGTTGCACAATCCCTGTAATGCTTGCATACATGGTGTACAACATTGCAGGAAGTTTCTACAATGCATGTACACATAGTGTACAATACTTCCACACGTGTGTTCACCCCAACACATGTCACGGATAGCTCACTTCACTACCCCATGATAGCACGCCACTTGCTGATTATTTTTCTTGGAAGGCATCAAATCCTTATCATAATTCCTGATTCTTAGCCCAAGAATTAAAAGCCCCTACCTTAATGCATGGGAACAAAACATAACGTAGTGCATGCAAATCATTTCATAGACATAATATCTTTCAGAAAAACAAAGATCATAAACATACACGAGCAAAATAATTCAGAAGAGTTAACTTCTATGAGCAGAACATGGGCCTAGAGTTAAAAGCCCCTACCTTAACCTTGGGTATTAATTTCGTAACTATAGAGACCTTAGACAATGAAAATGAACCCACCATGGCATCCAAGACGCTCGGTTTAGTAGTTTACTCAGACAAATGTCTTTCTAGTTTTGCAAAATAGGAACATAGAATACCAACATGATGAAATATGAATAAAAATCACTAAATAAATCAAATTAATATACATATTCTAAGCAGCTTGATATGATTGAACATAACCATATATCCAAAAAGAGCATTAATGTAAATAGCCAAAAGCATAAAATAAGAAAAAACAATTATTTTTTCAAAGTTCTCAAATTTCTTTATATCACAATAACATAATAATTATAACTGAGACACAAACAACTATTAAAAATCTCTTTGTCCGCCCCCAAACCTAAATGAAACATTATTCTTAATGTTTAAAAATAAAGAAAAAATATAATGCAATGTTTAATAAAAGGAAATGAGAAAAAGAAATAAAAGATATTACCTCTGTCTATGTGAACTACTTGTGTTTTATCATTGTCAAAAGTCAGCAATAACATATGAGAAAACTAGCAATCGTAGGTACATGTGACTAATAATTAGAACACAAAAGCACCCTCAAAACCTATCTTGTGGAATACAAAAAATATTATAATCAGTTGACTAAGAAGAACAACTTGAACAAACTAAAGAAACAAAACAAGAAAGAAAACTCAATTTGGGTGGCTTCCCAAGAGCATTATGTTTTCTGTCTTCAACTAGAACATACCCACACATATTACTAAAGATAAATAGGATGTTCTATATGTTCAATTATCTCATCCTTATCAACTACTTCATTAAGGTATAACTTCAACCTTTGACCATTAACCTTGAAAACACTGCCATCTTTAGGGTCTTGGATTTCAACAACTCCATGGGGAAACAATTGTGTTATAGTGAATAATCCATATAATTTAGAATGTAATTTTTATAGAAAGAGATGTTACCTAGTATTGTATAACAGAACTTTTTGATTGGCCTCAAAGGATTTTCGTATGATTGATTTATCATGAATGACTTTTGTGCTTTCTTTATAAATTTTCTCATTTTCATAAGCATCATTGCGCATATCTTCCAACTCATTGAGTTGCAACTTACTGTGTGACCCAACCTTGGTCATATCAAAGTGCCCAGTAAGCAAGATGTTCCAATTCCATAGGTAAATGACATGCTTTCCCAAAAACAAGTTTGTAGGGAGACATTCCAATTATAGTTTCAAACGCTATTTGATAAGCCCAAAGAACATCATTTAATCTTTTCAACCGATCCTTACGGTCAGGTCAAAGCATTTTCTCTAAATCGCATTTAATCTCCCTATTGGAAACTTTTACTTGACCAATTGTTTGTGGATGAAAAGGGGTTGTAATTTTATGAGTAATGAAGTACTTTTTCATCAAAGTTTTGAATGGTTTATTATAAAAATGAGTACCCCATCACTTATAATTGTTTGAGGAGTACCAAAATGAGAAAAGATATGTTCATTCAAGAAACAAGCCACAACCTTGTGATCACTTGTTTTACATGAAAGTGCCTCAAACCAGTTGGACACATAATCAACAACAAGAAGGAAGTAAAGATAACCAAATGATGGGAGAAATGGGTCAATGAAGTCAATACCCCAAACTTTAAATAGTTCAACAATAAGAATGTTAGTAAGGGGCATCATGTTCCTGAGAGAGATAGCACCCACATGTTGGCATCGATCACACTTAGTACAAAAGTCATAGGTGTCTCTAAAAGGTGTAGACTAGTGGAAACAACATTACAAGATCTTTGTAGTAGTTTTCTTAGCACCAAAATGACCACCACATGCATGTGCATGGAAGAAGGAAATAATACTATGAACCTCACTATCTGGCACACATCTCCTAATGGCCCAAAAGAAATGCTTAACCTCAACAATGAAATTATATTTATCTTGCTTAGTCCAATGTTCAGGAAGTTGACCTATAACAAGATAATTGACAATATGAGCATAATAGGGTACCTACGAAACTATTAAAAGTTGTTCATACAGAAAGACTCATTCAAGGGTGGGGGGTCATCTGACTCTACAATGAGCCTTAGACAAGTAATTTGCTACAACATTTTTATAACCTTTATTATCTCTAATCTCAATATCAAATTCTTGTTTTAGGAGGACCCAACATATTAGATGGGGTTTAGTGTCTTTCTTTGAAAGAAGATACTTCAAAGCTGCATAATCTGGAAACACTATCACCTTGGATCCTAAGAGATAAGATATGAACTTGTCTAGAGAAAATATTGAGGATTACAATTCCTTTCCAGCGGTAGAATAATTCAGCTGAGTATAATTATGAGTTCAACTAGCATAAAAATGCCCGCTACCCGAAGATGACTCTAACCACATAATCGGATGCATCACATATCAGATCAAAAGGTAAATTCCAACCAGGTGGTTTAGTGATAATGGAAAATGTCAAGAATTGTTTTAGCTTTTCAAAAGCTTTCAAACATGCATCATCAAAGACAAAAGCAACATCTTTACCAAAGTAAATTGCATAAGTGTCAGGAAATTTTGCTAAAGTCTTTAACGAATCTCCTATAAACCTTGAATCTCTTAAGACAAACACAACCTCTTTACCAAAGTAAATTACATAACCTGACTTTCTTAACTGTACATGGTGGTGAAAGGCTAGAAGTCAAATCAATCTTAGCCTTCTCAACTTCAATGTCATCCTTACAAACTACATGCCCAAGAACAATTCCCTTATTAACCATTAAATTACATTTTCCTAGTTCAAGACAAGATTTTTTTCTTTACACCTAATTACCAACTATAGAGAAATCATCTATAAACACATCAAGAAAACATTCTACCATATCAGAGAAGATGCTTATCATACACCTCTAGAAAGTGGCAAGCATATTACAAATTCCAAAAGGCATTCTCCTATAATCAAACATCCCAAAAGGTCATGTGAAGGTGGTTTTTTCTTGATCCTCAGTGCAATAGGAATCTAGTTATAATTGGTGTAACCATCAAAAGGGGTAACTTTTTAGTTTTTATGCTGAGAGGGGGGTGGGGAGGGGTTGCCATGCGGGATTCCATTTGGAAGTTGAATGAGTGAGTGAGTTCCTGCTTAAAATTTTTGGCAAAGAAGAAGCATTAAAAGTAGGGTATCTTGACAAGTGGAACAAGAAACTCCTGCACCAAAACTGACTTTATACTGCCTCTCAAAAACAAATTTACTTCATAATTCATAATGACCAAATAAGCACAAAGGCTGAAAGGCATGAAATTATTGGGCACACTACACATCCTGTAATAATGTATGCTGGGAAAATTTTAATGTAAATAAAAGAGAGAGGATTGGGCAGCAATAGGATTACCTCTCCAGCTCTCCTTACAGATGCCTCATTTGATGTCTCCCATGCAGCCGGTGTAAGATCTACTAATTCTTGTTTTCCAAATGTTTTATTTTTAGTGAAGATGTAGGAATTTTAAAAGTTTGACCCTTTAACCATATTAGTTGAATAACTCCCTAAATAGGTTGAATTTAGGGAGACCAAAATGGTTAAAAATTAAATATAAAGAGCTTCAAAAGGCCACCAAGAGTACACAAAACGGAGTTTAAATGAGTGAGTTATGACCGGTTGAACTTGTACTACATGCCCATGCAAGGTGATCGTAGAACTAAACTTTCAATTGTTTTTGTTTCTTTTGAGATAATAAATTGGTCTAGGGGATTCAATCAATGGGCACCCTTCTGAACAAATTATGTGCATAATTTACAAATCGATCCTCATGTTTTAACATTCTTTTCCATGAAGTAGATTAAGGTTTGTTGAGGCTCATTAGGGTTTTTCATGTAAGCATATGTCTAAGATTAATTTAGTGAATCCATGTTACATGCATGCCTTAACATATATGATCTTATTTACTAAATTATGCCTTACATAAAGTAGTATGATTACTTAGGGTTGTAAATGTAAACATCTTTATAATTCATTGCATCATGAAATTGAATTGTAAAGTATGGCTTAATCATGGTTAATCGAGGTTATGTGGTTTCCAGATTAGCATATTGGGTTTTGAATGAACTAATTTTATA